>OY992538.1:225300076-228004680 GCA_963921195.1 Pegoplata infirma
CTGCATTTGCATATAAAATGCACTTTTAAACCACCGATATTTTTTCAGTTTATTAGAAATTAAACTAGACTTACATACCATTCGTATGCGCTATAGATTGTTAAAATGCGATAAGTAGTTTAGAAAATACACCTGCTCAAAGTTACACAGATTTTGCATTTTTTTGACTTTTTTAAAAACGAAAATCGTGAATCTAAATCGCGAGTTTTTTCGAATATTTTCGATCTGATGGATGAATTTTGAAATTGGCTCCATAGAGTATATGTATGAAAAATATACAAAAATCGGAAGACCCTCGGTCAGATTTTTTAAATGTCTCATGGAATGGATGATATATAAATTGCAGTTCAATCGTAGTATAATGTCATGGAATACCTTTATTTTAAGTGGAATGTTTTCAAAATACCTATCCTTAATGCATTGGCTTAAACCGTCACTGCATTTAACAAATTCATCATTCCATTCTACAAGCAGACATATTTTTCAAAATATAATCAGATAAAACTACTTATTTTGACTTACAATTCCTGAGAACAAACAAAACACTTGTTTGTTAAAAATTTATACTTGCTACCATTAAAAATTGTTGTATTTTTCCGCTTTTCAGCACACCATTAATATTGATACCGGTGCCCTTTGAACAGAAACATGCTCGCAAGTACGTACACCTTCTCCAACTTTAATAACAAAAAAAGCCGGCATTTGTTTTATGTGGCGTCTCTATTTAAATGAAACTCTCTTTAAAGGGAAGTCTTCCAACCGTTGTACACCGATTTGTATAAAAAATAAGACGTATACGTACGATATCAATATCAATGTCAAATAACCTCTGTAAAAAAGATATTCGTGATAGTTCGTTAGTTTTCTCAATTTTTCGGAAGATACATATTTTTTTCTAGGTGGTAACGCAATTTTTGAAATTTATAGATGCCCGATAAGTTAAGACACCCAATTAAAATCGTTTTTTCTAAGTTTCAATTTTGTCAAATCGGTTTATAACGGTTGGCACACTTCCCTTGTTAGTAAGTGAGTGTGTGTTTGTATAAATTTTGAAATTTCAAATATTACAATTTCTTGGCTGTTGTTTTCTTAGGAATTTTATGCCTTTAGTGTATTGGTTTCGTTTCATTTCAATATTTTTTTGTCCTCTTCCAGAGATGTAACGTGTGTTGTGTTTTTTTATTTTCTTGTTCATTTTTTTATGTATTTATATGGACTAAAGCTATTTTCCGGTCGTGCATTTGTCATTGCTTTTAACCAATGTCTTTGTTTTACAATAACACTCACACACACACACATTTTTTATGTTTTTTTTTTTTCATTTCCTGTATACATAGTTTGTATACAACAATGACCCCTGCTTAAATATTTTATAAAACTTGTATAGATTACAAATATGTCCCGGGGCCGTAAAGTCTGTTAAGGCGGGAGTTTATTTTAAATATAAATAAATTGAATTCTCGTAACGAATAGTCTAAGAAGTTGTGTTCTTTTTTTTTTTGAGTTCTTCCTTAGAAAAAAATGTATTTTGCACTAAATATTTACGTATTAGGCAGTTGGGTGAAAATGGTTTTTTGATTTGTTTCTCCCAAAACTCCTTTTGTCCACCAATTAAAAAAAAACAACAAAATATTTTCTTTGTTTACAAAAAATTGGTGGTCAAAGAGTTGGAGGACAAAAAATGCAGATTTCTTCTACTATATTTAAAAAATTTCATTTTGTGTTTTGGTTTGTTGGAAAAACTATTTTTTTGGGTTGTTAGAAAAACAAGCTGATAACTAAATAAAAATAATTGGATCATTTTTTAAATTTTTGATGTTTGAACTTAAAAAAATCCACTTATTGTTAGAAATATTTTTAAAAAAATTTCTATAAATAATTTCATTTTCCAGAGCGACCCTCGTATTTTATTTAATATTTGCTCAATCTGGACGCTAAAATGGCTTGGAAAATGTTCTATATAGCACTTTTTTTAAAAATAGTCAATTGATAACAACCGTTTTGAGATAAATACTAGAAAATTGAAAATATACCCAAGAAGTCTGTGCAAAAAAAAAATGATTTTTGTAGAGTAGTGTAATTAAACAGAAATAAATTTTCTGAAAAAAGCTTGCGAGTCCCCAAAAATGTTCTAATACCCATATGACACTGTCTTTTTTAGAATCTTTTTCTTGTCTTTTTTTAGTGGGTTTTATACAAAAAATTTAAAAATTTGTTTAAAGTAATTTATAAATTTTTGTAAAAAAAATCCCACAAAAAGACAAGAAAGAGATTTTAAAAAAGACAGCGTCATATGGGTATAAAATAAGTTTTAAATACATAAATTTATGTAAAATCCCCAAATCCTTCAACACTAAAATCTGTTCCAAGACGAAGTTGAAATCCCCATTTTGGGGACAAATTCTCTAATCCTCTTATCTGGCAAACCTGCATTAAAAAAGAAAACCTTGTGAAATGACAAGGACAACTTGTTAGTTTTTTTACACCCTACACCACACTGTGGTACAGGGTATAATGAGTTTGTGCTGATGTTTGTAACAACCCGAAATATTGGTCCTAGACCCACTTTTAAGTATACCGATCGACTCAGAATCACTTTTTGAGTCGATTTAGCGATGTCCGTCCGTCCGTCTGTCTGTCTTTTTTTTTTTTTTGTTTGACCAACACTCAGGGGATGTCCCCTATAAATGCAATGCATTGTGTTGGTGGAAGGAAAATAAGGTTAGGAGAGAGGAAAGAGGGAGTAGTGTCTATGGACGTTTGTCTTAAATTTATGAATATCAAAAATAGCAGAAAATACTTTAGCTGGTAGTTTATTCCACATACGAATTGTTCGGCCGAAAAACGAATTTTCCCTGTAATGTGTAGTACGATCAACTGACCAGTCAATAACGAAAGGGTGTGCCCTATTCGATAAGCGAGTACTACGGGTAAATATACGTACTACCGGAATAAGGTTGCTTATCTCCGCGGAACACTTCCCATGAAAGTATCGGTAGAAGAGAACTACACAACCCACATTTCGTCGATGTTCAAGCGAATCAATGGATGTAGAAACGCTGTCGTCCCCTATGAGCATTTTTGCTCTTTTCTCAACTCGATCAAGAAGATCCAGGGAAGATTTTGACGCACCAGCCCATACGTGGGAGTTGTAAAAAATCGGGCAATATTAAGACCTACACTTAAAATATTTTGTAAGTAAATTCAACTGAAGAAACATTTAAAACAATCGTTTTTCCTTTTAAAAAACGGACTACTTATATTTCACTTGAAACAACATACTTTTTCAGTTATTTTTCAACGTTAATAATTGACTAGACATTCCGTAAAAACAAACGATATTTCAGTTATTTTAACTGTTTACAAATTTTTATTTTGTGAAGTAAAAATATTTTTTTTTTTTGAATAACAAACTACAAAAACCGTACTTCTGTAATATTATACGGAATAATCAGTCAAAAATAATTTAACTGATAAAAACATTTTTCCGTAAATTTTTGTATTTTACTGTTTTAACAACTGTATAAATCTTTCAATAATTTAGTTTTTTTACTTAAAAACTTTTTGAATAACCGTAAATAGTTACTGTAAAACTTTTCTAGGTGTTGCCCCCATACAAAGGCCCTCTTTAGTTTTAGCTTAAATGACTCTTAAATATAACCGTATTATGATAGGTATCTTATCAAAATTTTGCAGGTAAACGTATTTTGTCTCCACAAACCACCATTCCGAATTTTGAAGGAATCAAACCAGTTCTTCTTGTAGCCCCTATACAAACCACCTTCCCGATTTTCACATAAATCTCTCAAATTTCATGAAAAAAATAAATTATTAAATTAAAATTTTGTTTGTGTATGTTAAACGCGTAATTCAATAACCTTATGAAATCTGATTACCATCGGACCATTTTTGGACTTAGGCCCCATGTAAAAACTTCGCCCGATATTCACTTAAATCGGTTTACTGGCAGCAAATCGAAGTCTATTTCACTTAAATTTGATTTGTAAGTGTTTTTTTAAACTTATTAAAGATTCGACAAAATATATAGCTAATTGGTCCATGTTTGAACTTGGGACGCATTTTCCGACAAAGTCTGGTGTAGGGTATTATATGGTCGGTCTTGACCGATATAAGCTTACAATTAACGAAAAAGAAAACAAGAATTACTATTTTAATTTTCTTAAAACCAAAAATTTTAATAACTTGGGTTTGTAATTTGGATAATAATTCACCTCGTGGTGAATATAACCGTTTTTCACCAGCTGGTGAATAAAAAGTAACATAATTATTTTTCAACAAAAAAAATTTTTTTTTTTTCATAAAATTTTTTTTTTCATCAATTTTTTTTTTTTTTCATCAAATTTTTTTTTTTCATCAAATTTTTTTTTCATCAATTTTTTTTTTTTTATTAATTTTTCCTTTGTCGGCTGCGATCTGTTAATAATTTTCACATATAGAGTTCTATTGACTACTAACTAGAGTTGTCAGTCGATTAAGAATAATTCGATTAATCGATCAAACAAAACCCAACTCTTGTTCGAATAATTCAAAAATGACGATTTTCGAATAACGAATAAATCGATTAATTAATGTCGATTAATCGAACAATTTTTTTTAATTAAAAAATTAAATAAATGCTAAGAATTTAATTTATTCTCATAAATTTTGAAAGATTTTATACAAAATGTAGGAAAGTTAAAATATATTGTAGCCATAGCCCTGGATAGCACATCCATTATAGAATTAGGAAAAATTAATAATTCTTTTGCATCAGACTTACTTAAACGTATTAAAATAAGAATTAATGAGAGACGTATAAAAGTGTTAAATACGGTAATAATTTTTCTAAATTCTGGAAATTTTCCGAGCAATGAAAGTTTCTTAAAATATTCTCCAAAAAGCGAAACAAAATAATATGCAAATGAATTATACTCCAGATTTTTCTATGTTGAGAGTAATAACAATAATTCAGATAACAGTATTGAAATAGAGGAAATTATTAGTAATGAAAATAATAATCTTTTATGCGAGTTAAATAATTCAATTCAAAGTACATATCGTCGAACTATATTCAATAAATGCCAACTCGAAAAAGCTTACTTTTCAGGAGAGCTAAAAAACTAGTTATTTCGCGTATTATTGCAAAAATAAACAATGTACCTTCCACAAGATGGTTTAAATATTCTAAACAATTTTTACCTATGCAAAAATTTTCATATCTTGCACTTGTTTGCATATTTTTCAGAGATGGCATTTATTACTATATCAAAAAACAAATATTTTTTTAGAGTTAACATATTTTGTCGGAAAATAAAAATAAATTTTTTTTTGGAAAAATTTTTAAAAAATTTTTTTTTTGGTTTTTGTTATCCTTAGTACGGTAATTGCAAAAACTGAACAAAAAATTACAAATCTTTGCATATTTTTAAAAGTTACTAGCTCCGAAAGCCATTTAATCTCAGGGTGGTCAACTTTGGCACTCTGTAACTCACGCTGTATTGCAATAGGGTCACTCCAAACCAGCTATTTTGAAAGCTTATATCATTGACTTTATTTTCCCCATTCATAATGTTTCAATCTGATAAATAGTTTGAAAGTTACATAAATATAAGCAATTTTTTTTATTTTTGCATACACTCTTTACCGATATTTTTAAAATGGCAATATCTCGAGAACCAGTCATTAGATATCAAAATCTTTAAAAGATTCGTGTTTAGCATGGCAAATGCAATAAGACATGTGGTCTATTTTTTTTTTTTTTTTTAATTTTTTGAAAAATTTTTGGAAATTTACAATGGGAGTTGGCATTTATTTCCACCAAAAAAATATGTACTTTGAGTTAGCAGAATAACAAAAATGGATGTAAAACGACAACAAATTATTTTTTTGCTCTGAAATTTTTATGGCAGATAGGTATTACATAGGGGAGCTATTTGCCATCGGAAACTCATTTCCGTCAAATTTGAGTTGGCATATTTTGAATATAGGTTCACGATATTAAAAATTCAGAAAATAAAAAGGACTTCAGCGATTTATCAGACGATATGGTATATTTGGGAAAATCTGAAAAAAGAACAGAAAAATTAGATAAACTTTTGTATGCTCTTCTTACTATATCACCTACTTCAACAATTACCGAAAGAATCGTTTGAAAGCAAAAAAATTGAGTCAACTTTTATTTTTAAAAGATTATTTCTTAAGAACAACTTAAATTGCACACAGAGAAATGTTTAGTTGGAATTCCATAATGACAACGGAATTTTGATAAATCTTATAAATTTTTAGTTGTTTTTGTAAATTTTTTATCACCGTACCAAATTAACAACAGCAGTAATAATTAATTATTAATCGTGACCGAATGGATGTATCAACAACTAATAATTTGGTAAATATACCCAAACTAAAAACTGATAAAGTTTTTGAAAAATATTTAGTAAGTACAACCGTTTCTTTTAGTCTTTATTTTCCCTCTCGATCAATAATCATTTGTTTAAATTAATAAATTCCAAAAACATTAGGAAATAGTATCCACAACTGAAAATGTTGGTTAACTTAACCAAATTTTCAATATTTTTTTATTTTTGAAATTTTTTACTAAATTATAAATTTGTATTGGTATTCTGAACTAATAATTGGTCGTTAGGATTTCATTTCGATTACAAAATTAAAACGTCAAAAAAATTAAAATATTAATTATTTAAAAGAAAAATGTTATTGTGTTCAGACGTTTTTTAAATTAAAAAAAAAAATCATGTAAAATTCCTTAAAAATTTTTATAAAGTTTAACGGTAAGTTCATACCACTGCCGAAATACAAACAATTAAAATCAATAAATCTTATTTTAGATATTTTCACACGCAACTTTAATGCAAATGCTAAAGATGATATTTTACCCAGATGTCGACAGTAAAATCGTTTTTGAGCCAACTATAAAAACTAGGGCTGTCAATCCCGAAATCCCGAATCCCGAAATCCCGGGATTTTTGTCATAAAATGAATCCCGAATCCCGGGATTTTTAAGCTCAAATCCCGGGATTTTTGAAACATTAAAAGTGTATGAGAATTTATTTTTAAAAATACAACTTTATTCAATTATTGTTACATTTACATCAACAAATTAAAACTAAAACCTTTTTTGAATTTTCAACGTAGCTGGCCACGAATTTTGCTGAGCTGAGAATTCTATCCAGGCTTGCTGAATAATAGTCCAACGCACTAACCATTATGCCACAGTCACGGAGCCCTTTGACCAAAGTTGGCAGATTTTTGCGAAAATTTTCTTAAAAACCAAAACATTGTTCAAAGAGCGCTACGGGTAAATTTAATCCGATTGGCCTCAAATTTTTAGGTTTAGGAGAAAATAAAATTTCCGGAACGTTCAAAATTGGAAGAAAAACTTTTTTTATACAAAAAAATTCAAATCTAATGTATTATATTATTACATTTCCCCTTTAAATGTTTTTATTATTTTAAATTTTCTTTAAATTAGTTTTAAAATTATACAGTGCAACACCAAAATCGGAATGGGATGAAACCAAAAGCAAATAAAAGTTGTCATTTTCCATAACAAACCCCTTAAGGTTTTTTTTAGTTCATTGCTAAATATTTAATATTAATACATAATTACTTGAAAACTGCATTAGTGGCGTATACTTAATATTTTAATTACCTTTAAATAACAATAAGAATAATTAGAAATCATTTTTGTAGTAATTTCGTTGTAGCGAAATCGACCCAAAGGTTTTCGTTGGAATCAAACCCACGACTCCCTGCTTAATAGGCTAGCACGCTACCAACTAACACACAGTAGCCCCTTAATATGCACAATAAAATTGAAACATAAAGAGTCTACTATTTTTTTACTTTTATCAAAGAAATTTAATCCCAAAAAATCCCGGAATCCCGAAAAATCCCGGGATCCCGAAAAATCCCGTGATCCCGAAAAATCCCGGGATCCCGGGATTTCGATTTTCAAATCCCGAATCCCGGGATTTTAAAAAACCGATCCCGTTTGACAGCCCTAATAAAAACCTATGGAACAGTTTCCAAGAAATCCTTAGAGTCCAAAGTGTCCAAAGAGTGGTAACAAATTGAAGGTTTATAAATGCCAGAATATTAAAGTTAACAAAGGTTTATCCAAAACTATTCTCAAAATCGGAAACATTTGCAACAGGAAAAATTACTTAAAATCTGAGACTTTTTCTGTAGGAAAAATGCCTCAAAATCTGATACTTTTACTGTAGGACAAATTTTTGAATTTGAGACTTTTCCTCATTATCTTAGACTTTTTCAATATGAAAAATTCTCAGATACTTCTACATTTTTTCTTTAGAAGATATTCTATTATATTTTTTGAGATATTCTTTTACAGATTCTGAGACATTCTTTCTGTAGAAAAATCCTCGGATTCTAAGATATGTTTCTATAAAAAAAATTCTAAAAGTCCGAGATATTTTTTCGATTTTTTCATTAAAATTTTTTCTTAAGAGATATATTTTGACTTCGAGCTATTTTTGCTCTAGAAAGTCTCACAGATTCTGAGACAATTTTTTTTTTTTTAGAAAAATTCTTAGATATATTTTTTTTCTATCAGAATTATCAGTTTTAATTTATTTTTTCTATTGTATGTATTTATTTCACTTTTTAAATTATAAAATTTTTACAATCAAATAAATTAGTAAAATTGCTTAAAAAAATATTAAAAATTTTATTTTAAAAGAAACAGTTTAAAAAAATATTGATTGGTACAACTATATAATGCTTTTTAAAATTCGATCACTCTAACCAATGTCAATTTTAACAAAAAAATATTCGGTTCTTGTAATAGATATTTACCGGTAGTGACAACTGAATTGGCAGTAGAGGCAACTGAATATTGTGATAGTTGGTGCAACCGCAAAAATTCAGTTGGCAAACAATTCAGTTGCAACAACTGAATCTATTTTCTGTGTGTGTCTTATTTGACAAAAATTAAAATCATTTATGATATATTTTGTCTGAATTCTTCAAATAATAATTTGTATTTGAATTATTTCTCAACAAGTATTAAAATCGACATCCGTTAATTAAAAGTGATCTCAGTTATTTAATTTTTAAGTTTTTTATGCATTTTTTCGTTAATAAAAATTTTAACTTTCTTATTTTAAGTTATTTTATATGAATTGTTTATTTTTTTTTTGTTAATAAAAATATTTTTTAAAATAATTCTTTTATTCGTTATTCTCTTCGATTAATCGAATAAATTTTGATCTTTAATCGTTTGATCGAACGAGGAAAAACAATTATTTGAATTATTCGAACAAAGTTGAAAGTCGAATAATTGACAACTCTACTACTAACTGTATAAATTTGACATTAAAAGTTCTTCTGAAGATTATTATAACTGGATAATACTTATGAAACAAGTAAGAAACAAACCTGGATGTCTTAAATTTTTAGAAGAATTAAAATTTTTCTTTCACACTTTTCTCAATTTAAAACAATATATAATTTTTTTTTTCATGAGATTTTTTTTTCATCAAAATTTTTTTTTCGTAAATTTTTTTTATCATATTTTTTTTTCATCCATTTTTTTTTTATCAAATTTTTTATCAATTTTTTTCTCACCCAAAAAAAACTTTTTTTTTTCATCAATTTTTTTACATCAAAATTTTTTTCTTTTCATCAAAAAAATTTATCAAAATCTTTTTTTTATCATAATTTTTTCCACAAAAAAGTTTGGGTTCATTAAATTTTTTTTAATATAATTTTGTTTTTCGTGAAAAAAAAAACATTTTTTTTTAACCAAAACTACTTTTTCACCAAGTTTAAGATTTTCGCATAAAAATTTTTCATTTGTTTATCAAATGTACATAAAACAAGCGAGAGTGTTATATTCTTTGGTGCCGAATCTTTTATACTCTCCAAAATGTAAAAACACTTTTTGGCACTTATATATGCACTCACTTACGAAATGTACAGCTCTTTTGGTTTTTAATGGTGTCCTCGACTGATATTTAAATTCGTTTTGCATGGAATAGCAAAGTAACATAACACATTATTTTTTCTAAAAAAACTTTGCTTTGGCAAGTACACCCAAATCTTCCGCAAAACATTATCGTGAATTAATGTTGTGGGTAAGAATACAAAATTCGCAGGCATTTTACAAAATATGTTTAATATCCTAATTATACCTTGTACCAAAAAATTATAAATGTACCATTATTTATTACTGAGATATAGAATTCTATCAGCTAGAATATCAAAACCTGACACTTGACCTTGGGGGAGACCTTGCTCGTTAGTAGGATCTTGAGAAGGTATCAATAAAAACTTAAAAAAAAATGTAGCATACTTATCGTCAAAGCAAGACGTATGAGTGTTATTGTTAATTGAATATTAATCATTCGCCGATATATAATTTCATTTGTAAAGTTAATAAAGAAATTCTATCATACCCTGCTAATTTTCAAACAATTGTGATCATTACTTTAAGTGCTTTCGAGACGAATGATGATTTTAAAAAGATTCAATTTGTTATCTTATTTTTCTTAGCAAATCTTTTGTAGAATCACCAAATATTTTTTTTTAATTCCAACACCAAATACATTATTTACCATTATCTTACAACTTTGATTTAATAAAAAAAAGTTCCTTTTACAAAATTCATTATCAGTACGTAGACAAAATTCTTGTTAGTTCTTTTCAACTATTTATCTCCATTTTAGATCAAAAGTTGACCATATAGTATGAAGTGGTAAGTTATTTTTTTCTTTGAACTTCAACTTTTGTTGTATAGTTTTTTTTTTTTCTTCTTTTTGTAATAAAATAAATTGTTAATGAAATATTTACAAAAAGAAGCCAAAACAAAGGACACCATAATTTGTTTTGGGTGGACGAAAGTCGAAAAATAATAAAATTCTACAAAGTTTTGTTGTAAAGTGACAACATCTTTAAGCCATAAATAACCACAAATATCCGGTACATGACACATGGTATCAACAAAACAAAAGAATTTAAACATGCTAATGAAACAACATACAATATATTTCAATTTAGACACATCTATATGAAAATACAAACATATTTACATATACGGACTTATGGAAAAAGAAGAAGTAATACTCATGTATAAATACAATCTGATAACACCATTAAAATTAACAAATGAAAAAACAAAACACAAACATACATACAATCTGAAATACCAAAAGACAGTTAAACAGTCATACAGACGTTCTGCCTTACCGTCCGACTTCTTCTATACAATACCATATTTAGTATGTATTTTTGCCAACTTTTGAATTCAAATTCAAATGCAATTTAAATTTATTTTGTTTTTGTTTCCCCCCCAATTTGAATTGTAGACCTTTTTTCAGTGTTTTCTGTTGTTTATTTTTATACCCAAAGGACTTTTTTTCTTGTATTCCTTCTGTATGAGTATTTGAAATACATTAATGCATCATTATGAATGAATGGTAAACCAAAAAAAAAAAAACTTTTTCTTCATTTTTCACCCAAAAAAAGAAATGGAAATATAACAGAGAAAAATTAAAAGTCCATGAAAATCAAAACACATTTTGTACAATTATCAAAATACCCCTGAGACATACCTTGACTTTGGTAATATCATATGCTAAGCTACTACTGGAATGTCACATACACAAACAAAATGATAGAATGAATAAATGTTACCAACAAAACTGTTTGTGTTACCTGAACAAAGTACCATGTTATTAAGGCTTGATTTACCCCATATTGTCAGAAGTTCAAAATGAAGACGTTGGAGATGTTGGTTGAAGAAGACGAAGTCTTATATAAGGCATTGCACACTAATATCCTAGAACTTATCTAAAGGCAAGTGTTTTTTTATTTTTGAGCTTTATTGCAATTAATGGGCATTTACCTCGGGGTTAGGCCTTTATCTTGGCTTTGCACAGAAAAAAAAAAAAATAAAAAATATTTGAGTAAATTTTTAATACTATTGAGTTAAAAATTACTCCATTTTGCACCAGTAAAGATTTAATAGTATTGAGTAAATTTTTAATAAAAATTTATTAAATGTTTGAAAAAAAAAACTGAGTAAATTTTTAATTGATACAATTAATAATTTACTAAAAATGTATCTATTTATATTTTTAAAAAGTTTAAAAAGGTTTTATATTTTTTTACAAAAAAAGAAAAAAAACAAAAAAACAGTTTTTTCATACTTTACTAAACATATTTATGTCTCAAAAACATAGCAAAATTTTATAAAGGCGATTACAAAATTTCATATACATGTACAAAAAACTATAAACTAAACCATAATTCAAAAAACTATGAGAGTTTAAAAAAAAACTATTAGATTTTTATTAAATTATTTACTTAAATTGTTTTAGAAATTTTAAAGTAAATTTTAAAGTAAATTAAAAAATTACTTAATTTTTGTTTTTAAATTTAAACAATTGATTACTCAAATTTGTTTCAATCATAGTTTTTTCTGTGTGGGTTTCTTTCTAAACTTAAGGCTTTATCATGATTTCAATGCCATTGGTTTTAATTTTAGGATATTGATATCGATTCCTAAGCTTTTGTCGCAGATAAGTGATTTATTTCCTATTTTCCATCTTAAACTCAGATTTTAGTTTTATCTCAATGTTTTTAATGCTTAAATCTCTATTTTCCGATAATCTTTGTTAAAGATTTGTAAAGATTTTTTAGCTTAAAAAGCTTTTATATTAGTTTGAGCTTTCCACCCCTGGTTTTATGCTTTTAAAACAAATTTTAAAGATTGTTAGCTGTTATAATCCATGTCTTGTTTTTTTTATTTATTAGGGCTTGGTTAGCTACCCGTAACTGTCCCCTAACGTAGCGTAGCAATCCAAATCAAATAGAAAATCACGTAGGCGTCTGCAAAGAAGAATAATTGCTCTTATTTGTTCTCATATAACGAAAACCTCTCTACGCTACGCTAGTGTACGGTTACGGGTGCAGAACTCTGCCTTTATACTTATAACAAAACTTGATTTTTCGTTTTTTGAGCTCTTACTACGTTTTAATCTTAAAGCTTTATAATGAATTTAATGCTTTTGTTTTAGTTTTATGATTTAACTATCGATTCGTAAGCTTTCATCCTAGATAAGAAATTTTTTTCTGGTTTTTCGATTTAATATCACGTTTTGAGCTTTTATCTTTTTTTTTAAAACTTTATTTTCTGCTCTTATATTTGTTAAAATTAAATTTTTTTTTCTACATTTTAGCTTTTCTATAAGTTAAAAGGTAATTAGCTGTAAACAAGTTATTTATTTGCTTTTTGTATGTTTTTATGAGCTTTTAACTTAGCTTGAAACTTTACAAATATTTCTGAGCCGTTAAAAAGGTTTTGACTTTTATCCTCTGGTTGAGTTTGGATGTTATTTAAAAGCTTTATTGTTTTTTTAGTTTTGAAATTTTTTCTTAGCTCTGAATTTAAGCTTTCATATGTTTTCATTGAATTATATCAACTGATGAGTTTTTATCTTAGTTTCAAGGTTGTTGTTGGTTTAATAAAAAGTTTTAAAAGCTTTTGGCGCAAATTTATAAGCTAGAGTTTTAGACTTTATCTCATTTCTTTTATGTGTTGTTTTGATTTTTATAATTTATTCCAATTAGTACGGCTATTTTCATTTTTAACATGATAATTTTATTAAAATCAAAAAACCGTTAAAATATAACAAGAAAGCTTTTTACAACCTCCTATTTGACGAGAATTCCTAGTAATTTTACGTGCTTTTTACTTATAATTATTTTTAATTTTACAAGCTTTTTTTCCAATAAATTTGCAAATTTACAACTTTTTTAACGCAATAAAATTTACAAGAAATTCTCGTGAATTTATTAAATTTTTTGCTAACTCCTATTTTACGAGAATTCCAAGTAAAAATTACGAGCTTTTTTGTAAAAAGCTTGTAATCTTTTTGTAATTACAAGCTTTTTACCAATTAAATTGTAAATTTACAGTATTTTTTGCGCAACAAAACTAGCAAGGAATTCTGGAGTAATTTTTTGTAATTATAAGCTTTTACCAATAAAATTGTAAATTAACAACTTTTTTGGCAAAATAAAACTTGTAAGGAATTCTCGTGAATTTTCTGGACTTTGTTTATTTTTTTGGAAAATAATCTTGGAAATTTGTGAAATTACAACAAAAATGTAAATGTAAAATTAAAAAAAAAAAAAATTTTTGTTTGAAATATTTTTCATTAACCAAGGAAAGCTTTTAAATTTTGACTAAATGGGATAACGAGAATTTATTTAAATTTAAGTTTACTTTTTATTGTTGTTCTCCAATATTTCGACCAGACGCTCTGGCCCAGCAAAAACTTGCATTACCAAGTAATGAAATGTGTAATGGGAAATTCAAAAGTTATAACTACTTCTGATTCGAATTACCTTTCCCATACATTTACAAGCAAATGTGCCAAATGTAATGATTATCAAACCAATATTAATAACTAATTACATATATACCCAGTAAAAACTTGGTAATAAGTCCCCATTACCGCCTGCATTCTATGTAATGAGGACTCGTTACCTGCTCGATTACTTCTTGTTAACAAATAATGAGTTACCGATAACCTCATACAGAACTGGTTACTTCTTATTAACAAATAATGAGTTACCGATAACCTCATACAGGACCGGTTACTTCGTGTTAACAAATAGCGAGTTACTGATAGCCTCATACAGAACCGGTTACTGGTAAATACGATTTAAAATATTTGCTAAGTTGTCCAAATATTTTTTTTTTATTAAAATTAAAAAAAATGCTAAAGAAAATTTAGAAAGAACTTGCACATTTAGCTTAAAAAAGATTAACATTTCTCTACTTTTTCTAATAAAACTCCGTTAACAGAAATTTAAATTCAGGAATTCTGATTAAAATTGGGAACAGGCACATTAAAGTTTAGAAAACCAAATTGATATTTAAAAACCTGGATTTAGTTGACACTTGATAGTGATTTATGAGCCTTAATTAGTCTTTACATAACTTCTATTGAAGTTTTCTGGATTTTTATTGGCTTTTTGTAAATTGTAATTGTTTTTCTAGAAATTTTGGGGCGTTTTCCAAATTTTAATTTAACTAATTTGTTTGCCTTGTTGTTTAAAGTATGTTAAAAGCGGTTAAAAGGTAAAAAACCATCATTGACAGTATTTCCCTTAAAAACTTACTCACTCTTATATAGACTAAAACTTAAGATAGTGTTTAATGTGTTTTCCATGGGCTGAGCAGCAGTCGCTTCTGTATATTTGTTATTGGTCCTGCCTGAGGGAAGACGGCCAATTTTTGGGACTTATGTATGCCGTTATTTGGTAGCTTTTTTGTAAGGAGTGGGTAGCGAGTTATTTTTGGGCTACTGGTAGCTACTTATTTTTAGGACTAATGTATGCTGTTATTTGGTAGCATTTTTGTAAGGAGTGGGTAACGAGTTATTTTTGGGCTACTAGTAGCTCATTATTTGTGGTACTAATGTATGTAGTTTTTCAGTAGCATTCTCGTAAGCGAGTGAGTATGCGGTCATTACTCCAATGACATCGCCATATTAAAATAATGAGTGTTTCACCAACCTAGTAACTAGATACCACCATTTATTTTAAGGCGAAAACCCCATTACTTGGTAATAGAAGTTTTTACTGGGTACTTATAGGTAATGAAAAAATTATTTTAAAAAAAAAAAAATTTTAAAAATAAAAAAATATTTAATTTTATTTTATTTTTATTCAAAATAATGTACAGTGAGTCAAAAAGTGAAAATCTAGTTTTTAAATTTTTTTATTTTATTATAATGACTTATGTAAGTCATTATTAATAAGTCCTTATTTTACATTTCAAAATAATGCTAAAGGTAATTTTCTGTCCTTCGAATGGTAATGATGTGTCATTACCAAGTTTTTGCTGGGGGTCATCATCACGGTATATTTAGATAAAACATGCGACTTAAATCTGATTGACTTATTTACTGCTTAAATGTGTATACCCTCCAACCACGCTATGGGGATATACTCACTTTGTCATTTCGTGTGTAGCGCATCGAAATATCGGTCTAGGACCCCATAAAGTATATATTTTATTGATCAGTGATCGATTCTAAGACATTCTAACAATGTCCGTCCGTCCGTCCATCCGTCCGTCTGTCCGTCTGTAGAGGACACGATACAGTCCAAAATAAAAGAGCTAGACTTCCGAAGTTAGGCACGAATATGTCTTATATTCCTAGGACGGTTATGTTCGGAAATGAGCAAAATTAGACCAAGGGGAAAAAAGTTCCCCCTCGAAGAACTAAACCAACCTAAGAAAAACCGCATTTTTTGAAGTGTTTTTTGTAGTTTTTGCGGTTTTGACGGTGTCCCTAACGTCTCCCACCAACCCCCCCCCCCCCCAAAAAAAAAAGACGCCCCTGGATTTTTTTATATTGTTTTTTTACATTTTGGAGGGTATAAAAGACTCGGCACAGCCGAATGTAACACTCTCACTTGTTTTTTTATCAAATTTTTTTTTTCATCATTTTTTTTTGTCATTAATTTTTTTCATAAATTTTTTTTTTATCAATTTTTTTTTCATCAATTTTTTTTTTCTCTGCATCAATTTTTTTTCCATCAAATTTTTTTTCCATCAAATTTTTTTTTCATCAATTCTTTTTTTTTCATCAATTTTTTTTTTCATCAATTTTTTTTTTCATCAATTTGTTTTCATCAAATTTATTTTTTTCATAATTTTTTTTCATCATTTTTTTTTATCAAATTTTTTTTTTCATCAATTTCTTTTTCATAAATTTTTTTTTCATAAATTTTTTTTTCGTCAAATTTTTTTTCATTAATTTTTTTTTTCATAATTTTTTTTTTTTAATATATTTTTTGTCATCAATTTTTTTATTAAATTTTTTATTATCAATTTTTTTCTCACCAAAATTTTTTTTGGTTTTTTCATATTTTTTTCATAAATTTTTTTTACATCAAAAAATTTTTTTTTTTCATCAAAAAAATTCATCAAAAACTTTTTTCATAAATTTTTTTTCACCAAAAATTTTGGGATCTTCAATTTTTTTTAACATAATTTTGTTTTACGTGAAAAAAAAATCATTTCTTTTTACCAAAACTACTTTTTCACCAAGTCTAAGCTTTTCGCATAAAAATTTTCCATTTGTTTATCAAATGTACATAAAACAAGTGAGAGTGTTATATTCTTTGGTGCCGAATCTTTTATACTCTCCAAAATGTAAAAACACTTTTTTGCACTTATTTTTGCACTCACTTACGAAATGTACAGCTCTTTTGGTATTTTTATGGGGTCCTCGACTGATATTTCAATTCGTTTTGCATGGAATAGCAAAGTAATATAACATTATTTTTTCTAAAAAAAACTTTGCTTTGGTAAGTACACCCAAATCTTCCGCAAAACATTATCATAATTTAATGTTTTGGGCAAGAGTACAAAATTCGCAGGCATTTTTTAATTACTTAAATCAACCTTAAAAAATATATTTTTAATTTGTAATATTTAACCTTGTTTTCAATCACTTTTGTAAGAACTAACTTCTGTGCACTACCCTAAATACATTTTCCTTAAAAATTTCTTATTTGTGTCATGTTGAAAAACCTCCAACTACCTTTACCTAAAAATGAAGAAGAATAAAAAAAATTGTGGGTGATTAATGATGTTAATGTTTCTGCTTCTATGACTTTTCTACGTACATAGATTCATTCATTCATACGTCCTACATTCATTCATCCAACAACCACCATATTTTCCATTTGGGGGTTATAATTCTTTTTGAAATTTAGCGTATTTTCTTCATAATCAAACAGTGGCATTAACACACAGCCTCAGTGGTAGTACTCCTTGTTTAATACAAAGGAATTTATGTTTTGGCTCTTGTAAAGTTTATCAAAATGTATAAGCTCTAAATTTTCTGGGTTTCTTTTTTACTTTTTTTTTTTTTTGTTTCATCCAAAATGATTCATATGCATTTTCATGCTTTGTCTCGCAAAATCCTTTAGAGCTTCAGACTTATTTTGTTATTAGGAAAAAAATGAAGGAAGGGAATCAAGGATTTCAAGCTTAATAAACTTTTGGTGTTTTAAAGGATTTTTGAATGAATATTATCGAATTATGGGGCATAATCTACTATGAAGCAGACAATAGCAAAATGATTAATAATCAACACTTTATTAACAATTATGTGAATAAATAGGTTAAATATATATTTTTTTTATAATTTAAAAAAAAAATGACAATGATGGTCTTAAATCTATAAAAAATTTTCATTTTTAAGTTTAGAAGAGACATTGATTTTTTTCAAAATGGATAGAAGAGAGATGGTATATATCATTAAAATCAGCTGTATTTTTTTTTTAGTTTATATTTTAAAAAAAGAAAAACTTTCTGTTGCAGATTGTATATTTTTTTCATTTCAAATATACAAAAAAAATACCTAATTTCAATTAAATCACAGTGAAACAAATTTTAAATCTCTCTTGTACAACTAAATACAACAATCTAGTAAAAACATTATCCTTATGTTGTATTATTCTTTTCTTTTTGGCATAACATTTAGTTAAAACATTTCCGATACAATATAACACAACAAAAAAAAATAATGGCAGACATTGAAACGAAAAAGAAAAAAACCCACAGTCATACATATAAAAATAACCATTTGAGATTAGCTTGACATTGTTGACATAGGATCCCTTATGTAAATCTAGACGAACTGCAGTGTTACTTATACATATGTATTACACATACATACATATATAAATGTAAATATAAATACATATGAAGACTAACGTATGTGTGTAAGAGAGCTATAGCACAAAAAACCCAAAGGATGTTAATATGCACGCCCCATTTGAAGATGGGTTCAGCATAAGTAACACTAAAAAAAGTGCACATCAAAATAATACTGTTTTTATAGGGAATGAAAAAAAAGACAGCGACTGGAGGCCACCATGGGCCAAAGGTTTATCTACTGATAATTTTTGCAATTTCTTAAAGATATTTCTATGTTCTCAAACTAGAGCAAAAGTAGCAGTAACATTGCTAAAAATCAAATTTTCTATGCCCTTTTTTGAAAAAAGTCTTTAATTGCAATTTATTCTTTAAATTAGAAATCATCGCCAAAAATTTTGAAACATAAATTTTTATACGATTTTTTTCTTAAAAAACTTTAATTCCATACTTAACTAGAGATGCTAGAGCGAAAAAAGTTAAATTGTGAATTTGTCTTTAACTAGAGGTACTACAGCGAAAATAGCACAAATTAAGAGATCATCACTATAAATTTCTTAAAATCCACTTCTATATAAATTGTTCCTTTACATTTTTTTTTTTTTTTTCATTATTATTATATCATTTTATATTGTTCCTATATCATTTTTAATAGTTCCTTTTTTCATTAATTTAAATATTTTCTTTAACTACAGGTGCTAGTGCGAAATGGCACAAATTGAAAATTTGTTCTTTTATTAGAGGTGCTACAGCGAAAATAGCTGAAATTGGTTATCATCGCTTGAAATTTTCAAAAATATTTCCTTTAATAAAAATGTGTTCTTTAATTTTTATTTATTTCTAAACTAAAGGTGCTAAAATTTCCAAAAATATTTTTTTTTAAAAAACTTTAATTTTACACTTCACTAGAGTTGCTAGAGCAAAAAAAGATAAATTGGAAATTTGTTCTTTTACTAGAGTTGCTACAGCAAAAATAGCAGAAATTAGGAGATCATCACTAAAAATTTCTAAAAATCCATTTCTATATAAATTGTTCCTAATAATTTATAATTTTTTTCCATTAATTTTAATATTTTCCTTAACTACAGGTGCTAGATCGAAAATGGCACGAATTGGAAATTTATACTTTTATTAGAGATGCAACAGCGAAAATAACTGAAATTGGGTATCATCGCTTGAAATTTTTAAAAATCAATATTCATATAAATTTTTTCTTTAATTTTTATTTATTCCTTACCTTCAGGTGCTAGAGTGAAAATTACATAAATATGGAATCATCGTCACAAATTTCCAAAAATTTTTTTTTTCTTAAAAAACTTTAATTTCATATTTATTTAACTAGAGCGAAAAAATGTAAATTTTGAATTTGTTCTTTTACTAGAGGTGCTACAGCGAAAAAAGCAGAAATTAGAAGATCATACTAAGTATCTACAATCCACTTCTATATAAATTGTTCCTTTTTTGGTAATTTATAATTTGTTTCGTTAATTTAAATATATAAATATTTCCTAATAATTTATAATTTTTTTCCATTAATATTAATATTTTCCTTACTACAGGTGCTAGATCGAAAATGGCACGAATTGGAAATTTATACTTTTACTAGAGATGCAACAGCGAAAATAACTGAAATTGGGTATCATCGCTTAAAATTTTCAAAAATCAATATTCATATAAATTTTTTCTTTAATTTTTATTTATTCCTTACCTACAGGTGCTAGAGTGAAAATGACATAAATATGGAATCATCGTCACAAATTTCCAAAAAAAAATTTTTTTTTAAAACTTCAATTTCTTACTAAACTCGAGTGCTAGATCAAAAAACGTAAATTGGGAATTTGTTCTTTAACTAGAGATGATACAGCGAAAATAACAGAAATTAGGAGATCATCACTAAAAATTTCTAAGAATCCACTTCTATATAAATTGTTCATAATAATTTATAATTTTTTCCATTAATTATAATATTTTCCTTAACTACAGGTGCTAGATCGAAAATGGCACAAATAACTGAAATTGGGTATCATCGCTTAAAATTATCTAAAATCAATAATCATATAAATTTTTTCTTTAATTTTTATTTATTCCTTAACTACAGGTGCTAGAGTGAAAATGACATAAATATGGAATCATCGTCACAAATTTCCAAAAAAAAAAAATCTTAAAAAGTTTAATTTCATACTTAACTAGAGCGAAAAAATGAAAATTGGGAATTTGTTCTTTTACTAGAGGGCCTACAGCGAATATAGCAGAAATTAGAAGATCATCATAAGTTTCTAAAAATCCACTTCTATATAAATTGTTCCTTTTATGGTAATTTATAATTTTTTTCGTTAATTTAAATATTTTCCTGAACTACCTGTGCTACAGCGAAAATGGCACAAATTGGAAATTTTTTCTTCCATTAGTGATGCTACAGCGAATATAGCTGAAATAGGGTATCATCGCTTAAAATTTTCAAAAATCCACATACATATAAAATTTTCTTTTAATTTTTATTTATTCCTTATTTACAGGTGCTAGAGTAAAAATGACATAAATTAGGAATCATCGCCACAAATTTCAAAACATAAATGTTTATACGAATTTTTTCTTAAAAAACTTTAATTTCATACTTAAAAATAAGTGCTAGAGCGAAAAAAGGTGAATTGGAATTTGTTCTTTAACTAGAGATGCTACAGTGAAAATAGCTGAAATTAGGAGCTTATCTCTATAAATTTTTAAAAATCCACTTCTATATAAATTGTTCCTTTAATGGCAATTTATAAGATTTTTCCATCAATTTAAATATTTTCCTTAACTACAGGTGCTAGAGCGAAAATGGCACAAATTGGAAATTTATTCTTTTACTATAGATGCTACAGCGACAATCAATATCTGAAAATAGGTATCATTAAAATTAAAAAAAAAATCCACATTCAAATTATTTTTTTCTTTAATTTTTATTTATTCCTTACCCAGCAGAAATTTTGCTGAACGTTCAGCAGCTTTTGGAAGGGGAACTTGAGTAAAGGAGCGCATCCAATTGCGCTGAATTCATGCATGATTCCCTAAGGCGATGTCCCACTTTAGAGCGCTAGTTGGATACACAGAAACAGCGCTCTTTAGATGCACTGAAATCACGTGTCTTTAGAGCGCTGATTTAAGCAGAATAAAGATGCTGTAAATTCGTGTAACTTTTTAGCGCTGATTTAAGCAGATTAAAGATGCAGTGAATTCATGTATCTTTGTAGAGCTGATTTAAGCAGAATAAAGATGCTGTAAATTCAAAGTTTAAATCAAATAACTAAAATTTAAAAAAATATAACAAAAAAATTCATTCGTTTTACTTTACAAAACTTTATTTATGTGAAACAAAATGAAAAAAAAAAAATCGGAAGTGAACATCAAAAAAATATCGGAAATTTTCATTTTCACATTTTTTATGGGATTTTTTTTGGGAACAGCGGTCAAAGATGCTATGATTGAAGCGCTCTTTGCAGCGCTGATTAATGCGCAATAATGATGCAGTCAAATCATGTGTCTTTGTCTAAAACTCATGTTTTTTTATTCAAAAAGTGTTAAAAATATTAAAAAGGAAAGCAAGTGTGAAATTTTATCAAAAAATAATTACACATTATAAGTTTTATATAAAAAATCTTAAAAAAAAATTAAAATTTTTTCCCCTGCATCCCTAAGAGCGCTCTTTGGATGCGCTACGGTATGCTATAAACAGATGCTGTGTCGCCAAAATCTCGATTTATTTCTGCTGGGTAACTACAAGTGCTAGACTGAAAATGACATAAATGAGGATCATCGCCACAAATTTCAAAAAATAATTTTTTTTACGAAGTGGTGCTACAGCTAAAATAGCAGAAATTAGAAGATCATCACTATAAATTTCTAAAAATCGACTTCTGTATAAATTGTTTCTATATTGGTAATTTCTAAATTTGTTTACATTTATTTAAATATTTTCCTTAATTACCGGTGCTAGAGGGAAAAGAGAATAAATTGGATATATATATATACCTTTACTTAAAATGCTACATTGTAAAAAGCTGAAATTGGGTATCATAGCTTAAAATTTTCAAAAATTCACATTCATATAAATATGCAAGAGTGAAAATGACATAAATTAGGAATCATCGCCACAAATTTCCAAAAATAAATTTTTATATGAATTTTTGTTTCAAAAAAACTTTAGTTTTATACTTAACTAGAGGTGCTTGAGCAAAAAAAAATTAAATTGGGATTTTTTTCTTTAACTAGAGGTGCTACAGCGAAAATAGCAGAAATTAGAAGATCATCACAATAAATTTTCTTAAAATAAACTAGAGGTGCTTGAGCAAAAAAAAATTAAATTGGGATTTTTTTCTTTAACTAGAGGTGCTACAGCGAAAATAGCAGAAATTAGAAGATCATCACAATAAATTTTCTTAAAATAAACTTTTATAAAAATTGTTCCTTTAATGGAACAATCAATTAAATATTTTCTTAACTACGGGTGCTAGATTGAAAATGGCACAAGTTTGAAATTTATTCTTTTACTTGAAATGCTACAGCGAAAATAACTAAAATAGGGTGTCATATCGTTAAATTTTCAAAAATCCTCATTCATATAAATTTTTCCTTAAATTTTTTTTTTATTTCTTAACTTCAGGTGCTTTAGCGAAAATGATATAAATTAGGAATCATCGTCACAAATTTGTATACGATTTTTTTCTTAAAAAACTTAAATTTTATACTTAACTAAAGATGCTAAAGCAAAAAAGAGTAAATTGGGAACTTGAAAATAGCTAAAATTAGAAGACCATCACAATAAATTTCTAAAAATCCACTTATATATGAATTGTTCCTTTACTGGTAATTTATAGTTTTTTCTAATAATTAAAATATTTTCCTTACTGCACGTGCTAGAGCGAAAATGGCATAAATTATAAATGTGTTCTTTTATTAGAGATGCTATAGCGAAAATAGCAAAAATTGGGAATTATAGCTTGCAATTTTCAAAAATCCACATTCATATAAATTTTTGCTTTAATTTTAGTTTCTACTTAACTACAGGTGCTGGAGCTAAAATGACATAAATATGGAATCATCGTCACAAATTTCCAAAAAAAAAAAAATCTTAAAAAAGTTTAATTTCATACTTAACTAGAGCGAAAAAATGTAAATTGGGAATTTGTTCTTTTACTAGAGGTGCTACAGCGAAAATAGGATCATCATAAGTTTTTAAAAATCCACTTCTATATAAATTGTTCCTTTTATGGTAATTTATAATTTTTTTCGTTAATTTCAATATTTTCCTGAACTACCTGTGCTAGAGCGAAAATGGCACAAATTGGAAATTTATTCTTCTACTAGTGATGGTACAGCAAATATAGCTGAAATCGGGTATCATCGCCTGAAATTTTCAATCCGTAATAAAATAAATGTTGTCTCTAATTTGTATTTATTTCTTAACTACTGGTGCTGGTGACATTAATGAGTAGGGATGAGATTTTCATGCACTAAAAAATCGAAAATATGCGCTTAAAATATGCGCTAAAAAATCCAAAATATGCACTAAAAAACCTAAAAATATGCACTAAAAAATAAAATGTGTGCAATAAAAATCTTGTTTTCATAGGAAAAACTTCTTAAAATGCAAAAAATAACGCCGTGTTAAATAGTCATATTTAAAACTTTATATAAGCAAGAATTTTTGAGAAATTAAGAATATCTATAAAAAAATTTTAAAAGAAAAAAAATAATTTTTATTATTTTCAAAATAAATTTTTAAAATAGTTTTTGAAACAAATAAATTTAAATTTCTATTTTTGCTAATTTATGCCAAAATATGCAAAAATATGCACTTAAAAGTTGGAAATATGCACAAAATATGCATTTAAAACCAAAATATGCATTTTCACCAAAATATGCAAAAACCAATCGATGCCATTTTAACGCAAATTTCTTGATTCGGAAAGATAATTGGTCGATATCGTTTTTAGGCTATCGACAAAAAACATGCATTTGCATGTAAATCTCATCCCTATTAATGAGGAATCATCGTCACAAATTTCCAAAAAAACATTTTTTACGAATTTTTTTCTCAAAAAAACTTCAATTTCATACTTAACTAGAGGTGCTAGAACAAAAAAAAGGTAAATTGGAAATTTGTTCTGTAATTAGAGGTGCTACAGCGAAAAAAGCAGAAATTAGAAGATCATCACTATAAATTGCTAAAAATACACTCTTATATAAATTGTACCTTTAATAGAACAATTAATATAAATATTTTCTTAACTACGGGTGCAAGATAGAAAATGGCACAAATTGGTAATATGCATATTCTTTTACTAGAAATGCTAGATCGAAAATATCTAACATTGTGTTTCATATCTTAAAATTTTCAAAAATCCACATTCATATAAATTTTTCCTTTAATTTTTATTTATTTCTTAACTTCAGGTGCTATAGCAAAAATGACATAAATTAGGAATCATCGTCACAAATTTCCAAAATTAAATTTTAATGGGCCATTCCAGAAAATTTAGCTCAAATTTTAGTAATTTTTGGAAATGGTGTCTCAGATTAATTTGAGCCTTGACACATAGATAGCCCTCATAAATATGATATATGTACCATATATCGTTTTTTTACATTTGGTGTATTTAACGAATTATGGCGGGTCAAAGATTGACTTTTTAAGCAAAAGTAAGAAAAATACATCACGTTTAAAGAGCTGTAACTTCTTAACCAATGACCCGATTTTCACAAATTTAGGCTCGTGTGAAAGTTGGGGTTTTTCTTTTAGAAAATATTTTTAAAATAACACTGTTTTTTTTTACAGAAATGATGCAAAAATGCAAAAACATTTTTTCTTTTCGAATATTTAAAAAAACACATCTTCGATTTTTTTTAAAAAAATTCTGGTGAAAAATAACAATGTTTTGTATAACATATTCAAAATTCAGAGTGGGATCTCCATGGGATCAAAAACTATTCTGTTTTAAGTACGAGGTTCTCATATTTTTCCTTTAGAAAATTTAAATTTCTAATGTTTTGAATGTTTTTCAAAGTTTTAATAGTATAATTTTCTTTGAAAATTTAAATTTTTATATTGAAGAAACATAAAATTTTAATTTTCTAAGGTAAAATTTAAGAACTTCGTACTAAAACCAGAATATTTTTTGATCCCATTGGGATCCCACTCTGAATTTTGGATATGTTGTACAAAACAGTATTGTTTATCACCAAACTTTTTTTTAAAAAAATCGAAGATGTGTTTTTTAAATATTCGCAAAAAAAAAATGTTTTTGAATTTTTGCAACACTTCTGAAAAAACCCGTTTGCTTTTGAAAATATTTCCTAAAAGAAGAAGAATTAAGCTTTCATATGAGCCATTACTTGTGATAATCGGATTAATAGTTAAAAAGTTAGAGCACGTTAAACGTCATGTATTTTTCTGACTTTTGCTAAAAAGTCGAACTTTGACCCGCGATAATTTGAAAACTACAGCAAATTTTGAAAATCCAAAAATGCAACATATCTCATATAAACGTGGACATCTATGTGCCAAATTCTCAGTGGCGTCCAAAGGCACGTTTCCGAACAGTGGGGCGAAAATTTTTGGAATTACCCTAATACGATTTTTTTCTTAAAAAACTTTAATTTCATACTTTATAGAGGTGGTTCAGCAAAAAACGGTAAATTGGAAATTTGTTCTTTAAATAGAGGTGCTACAGTGAAAACATCAGAAATTAGAAGATCATCACTATAAATTTCTAAATATCCACTTCTATATAAATTGTTCCTTTATTAGTAATTTATAAATTTGTTTACATTTATTTAAATATTTTCTTATTGCATATAAATTTTTCCTTTAATTTTTTTTACTCCTTTACTAAAGCTGCTAGAGCAAAAATGACACAAATTAGGAATCGTCGCCACAAATTTTCAAAAATACATTTTTATATGATTTTTTTCACAAAAAAACTTTAATTTTATTCTTAAAAAGAGGTGCTACAGTAAAAAAAAAATAAAATCGGAATTTGTTCTTTAACTAGAGGTGCTACAGCACAAATATTAAAAAGTGGTAGATCATCACTATAAATTTCCAAAAATCCACGTGCTTATGAATTGTTTCTTTAATGTTTACTTATTCCTCAACTGCAAAAACTAGATCGAAAATAGCAAACATTGAAAATCATAGCTTCTAATTTTCAAATATAAATTATTATACGATTTTTTTCTCAAAAAACTTTAATTTCATCTTTAAAAAGATTTTTTGAAAATTGTTTGTTTTTTCCCCTTTAATTTCAAAAATTCATGATTAAAAAAAAATTTTAAATCATTCTATAATTAGAAGTGCTTAAGCAAATGTACAGCAAAAATTTGGGATAATTGCTACACTCAAAAAAAGAAAACTGTAAAGTTAGCAAAAAATTTAGTTAAATTTAACTAAAAAAACACCTGACTTTGAGCCTACTAAATTTCTAGTTAATTTAACTAAAAATATTTAGCTGACTTTTCGTAGAATGAATGTAGCAAAAAAACCTTAACTTTAACTAAAAATAAGTTGAATTCAGTTACTTTTCGTAAACTGAAATTAACAAAATATTTTGTAAATTTTTTTTTACATTTTCAGGTCGACATTTTTTTTTTTTTATTTCACCGAACACTTTAAACACTAACACTTCACTTATTTTTTTCTATTTTTTCACAGCATAAAGTTCAGCTTAAGTAGAACTTATGAGATTTGCATAGGAGGCTACACAAGAAATTTCTTAAATAGTAATCACTCTTTTCACTTTATAAATATGTTACGAAAAATCAGCAAATTAATAAGTAAAAATTTGTTAACTCAGTTTTAAAGTCAACAAAAAAAATTAATTCAAAATTTGTTCAAAATTAGTATTTTCATAAATTGAACTTAACTAAAAAAAGTAGTTAAAACGCTGATTTTAACTAAAAATTTGCTAAAAAGCCAGTTAACTCAACTTAACTAAAAAAAAATTGTTAACTTTACAGTTTTATTTTTTTGAGTGTATAAATTTCAAAAAATATCATAATTTGGTCTAATATAACTTTTTTTGCAATTTTTCTTTAACTAGAGGTGCTAGAGCAAAAATTACAGAAAATTGGGGCTAATCGCAAGTAGTTTGTAAAACTACATTTTTCTTTATCTTTTTTCCAAAAAGGGGTTAAATTGTGATTTGTTCTTTACTAGCGGAGCTAGAGCGAAAAAAGAAAAATAACAAAAATCTTTAATTAAAATTTATTCATTAAGTAGAGCGAAACTATTATAAATTCGGGATCACAGCTAAAAGTTTCCAAAAATCCAATTTGATCTGGACTGTGATCACGTAAAACGATAGTTAACTATCGTCGATTTTTGGAGCCTTGCTGCTCCTAAATTAATCAAAATATTTGCATTTTTTTTAATGTTTCTGGATTAGACAACACTCTTTAATAAGTTAATAAAGAAAAACTTTCAAATTTCCCTTCGAAACGATATGTATTTTGATGCCGTTTATGCATCGTCTATCGTTTTCGTTTTACGTGATTAGCCCCCTGATCTTTGTTTTGAAATAATCTTTAATTGCAGTTTATTCCTTAACACGAGCTGATTATACAAAATTAGAAATATTTGGAATGAGTGCTTTTAAGTTCCAAATATTCATTTTTGTTTAATTTTTTTCCACAAGCAACGTTAGTTTTAATTTTCTTCTAAACAAAAGTTTTTGAAGCAATGGTAATAAGTGGCTGATGACGTTTTACAATTTTGCAAAGTATACCTTGACTAGAAGGGCCAGAGCTAAGAGATAAACGATTTGGGGATTATCGATTTAAAATAACCACAACCCAAAAAATTTTATTCAAATTTGCCTATTAATTCTTTAGAATTAATAGGTCCCACACCGAAAATAGCAGAAATGAGTGATCACCGCTAAAAATTCTAAAAAATTGATTTTTCTTTGTTTTTTTTAAACTGTAATTTGTTCCTCAACGAGAGATGCTTATGCTTAAATATTCAAAATCAGGAAATATCGCTATAAATTACAAAAATTAATTTTTTTATAAATTTTCCTAAAACTATTAATAACGTTTTATTTATTATTTAACAATTTTGGGGATCATCGATACGAATTACTAAAACATCCTTTTTAAATAAATTTTTCTTAAAAACCATCAATTGCAATTTATTTGTTAGTGGTGCTAGAGCGAATATAGCAGAAATTGTGGATTTCAAAAAATATTTTGTACATGAATTTTTTCCGAAAAAATCTTCAACGCGATTTATTTGTTAACTGAAGTTACTAAAGCAAAAATAACAAAAATGTTGATCATCTCTATAAATTTTCAAAAATCAATTTTATATAATTATTTTTTTTTTAATCTTTAACAGCAATTTTGACTACCACCTCCTTAACTAGGGATGCTAGTAAAAAAAAAACCAAAAAATGAGGATCATGGCATTTAATTTGAAAAAATCCATTTTAACAGTTTTAAGGTTTTCATAAAATTTTATTTTTTATTTTTTAACGAAAGGTGGTAGAGCAAAAATAGGAAAAATTGGTAATTATAGCCATAAGTTGCCAAAATCCAATCTAACATCTAAAAAAAAGCAATAAATTTTTGAAATCAATGTGCTAGAGCTTTTATGGCAGAAATTGGGGATCATCGCATTAAATTTCAAAAATCCCCGTTTTATAATTTTTTTCCTAAAACGCTGTAAGTCGAATATAATAAATTTTGGATATCATTGTCATATATTATACCAAATTCATTTTTATAAGATTTAAAAAAAAAGATATTAATTGCAATTTATTCATTAAGCAAAATTTAATGATAATCCCTATAAATTTCCAAAAGTAAATTTTATATAGTTTTTTTCAAAGTATCAAAAATTGAGATTCATTACTAAACGAATAGCAAATAGTGGGAATAATCGCTATAAATTTCCTAAAATTAATTATAATTAATTTTCATATATATTTTACCTTAAAAATTGTTTTGTGATTGTTCCTTATCTTGAGATGCTAGAGTTAAAATAGCAAAATTTTATATGATCATCGCTATAAATTTCAAAAAATTCAATTTCTTAATTTTTTTAAACCTTTTATTACGATTTATTTTTTGACTAGACGTTCTAGATCGAAAATAGCAAAAATTGAAGAGCATAGTTTTAATTTTCCAAGAAACCATTTTGTAAAAATGTTTGTAAATTTTAATCGCTTCCTGTACCATAGTGTAATGGGTAGAAACCTAGACTTGTATATTGTTGCTATTTTACAATTTTTTTTTAAACTTATTTTTTTTTTTTGTTCATAGAATTTCACGCAATTATGTCTTTTACTATGGCACCATATGTTAAAATGGCTAAAGTAGCTTTAGGAAGTTGTTGCTATAACGTGCTGTTGTTATATTCTCGTATTATCCAACAGAGTGGTACCCAGAAATAATGCAAAAAAAAAAAAAACCAGCCATGCAACAACAATAATGAAAGAGCAAAAAAACACTAGATTGTTAAACAAATTTAGCATATTGTTGCATTATACTTATACACTAGATATGCAAAAAACGATATTGCAGCTAAAAGTAACAAAAAATATAAAACCAAGTCAGAGAAAATATTTGGCAGTGGAGAATTTTGTTAAACCCTTCACAGTGTTGAGGGCAAACAAAAAATCTTCGATTGCACCTCAGTGCTCTGTGCAAATCCTGAGCAATATAAAAGCGATGATCCTATTTTAACTTTAGCATCTCTATTTAGAGAATAAATTGCTATTAACAACTTTTTTAGAAAAAATTTAAATAAAATGGATTTAAGAAAATTTTTAACTATGATCTCCAATTTAACCTATTTTGACTTTAACACATATATGTAGTTAAAACAAGTAAGAAAATTATAGTCGGTCAAGACCGACCATATAATACCCTACACCAAGGTTTCCCGGAAAGTGGGTCCCATGGATCGATTAGATCTATATGTTGTAAAACCTTTAATAAGTGAAGAAAACACTCACAAATCAAATTTGAGTGAAATAGGCTTCTATTTGTTGACAATAAACCGCTGTAACTGAATATCGGGCGAAATTTTCACAAGGGGCCTGAGTCCAAAACTGGTCCGATGATTATCAGGTTTGATAAGGTTATTTAAGTACGCGTTTAACATACACAAACAAAATTTTAATTAAATATTTTCTATTTTCATGAAATTTGAGACATTTATGTGAAAATCGGTAAGGTGGTTTGTATGGGGGCTACAAGAAGAACTGGTCCGATTTCTTTGAAATTCGGAATGATGATATGTGAAGACAAAACATGTTTACCATCCAAATTTCAAAGCGATACCTTCTATAATACCGTTATTAGAGTCATTTGAGCCAAAACTAAAGAGGACCTTTGTATGGGGGCTAGGTCTAAATATGTACCGATTTTTTCCAATTTCAATAGGCTTCGTTCTTGGGCCAAGAAAGACTTAAGTTTCAAATTTCAAGTCAATTGATTAAAAATTGCGACCTGTATCGTGTTTACACCGTTTACATGGACAGACAGACAGACAGACGGACGGACGGACGGACATCGCTAAATCGACTCAAAAAGTGATTCTGAGTCGATCGGTATACTTAAAGGTGGGTCTAGGACCAATATTTCGGGTAGTTCCAAACATCAGCACAAACTCATTATACCCTGTACCACAGTGTGGTGTAGGGTATACAAATTAGTTGCAAAAAAAGTTTGTTTAGCAAACTTCACATCAAAATAAATTTTTGGACTTTAAGCGATGATCAACAATTTTTTCTTACGCACCACTAGTTAATAAAAAAATGGCAGTTAAAATTAAAAAAAATCTAGTTTAGGAATAAATAGCAATTAAAGATTAAAAAAAGTAAAAATTTTATAAAAATGGATTATTTCAAATTTATAGCGTTGATCTTCAATTTATGCAAATTTTGTTGTAGCACCTTTATTTAAACTGCAATTAAAGTTTGTTTTGAAAACTTTATATCAAAAATTAATTTTTGGAAATTTATATTGATGATTACCAATTTTTGCTTTAGCATTTCTAGTTAAGGAATTATTTGCAATTAAAGATTTTTAAAAACACAAGTTCATATATAGGGTGTTTTTTTTAGAGGTTCACAACTTTGAATTGGTAACACTGCTTTATTTGAAAACCGATTTAACTGCTGATAGTTGCTTTTTGTTAAGTATCGTGTGACATTTTATCATGCAAACACTTACACCACAGCAACGCTTCCAAATTGTAGAAATTTTTTATCAAAAAAATGCTTTTTTCGTCGAACTTAAATTTTATTCAAAGATCCTATTAATTGGTTACCAATATCGTTTAATTTAACCCCATTGGATTATTTTCTGTGGGGCTATGTAAAGAAACTTGTCTTTTCCGATAAATTAGAGACAATTAAACACCTGGAATTAAACCTTCGACGAGTTATTGGTGAAATTCGAAAAACGGCCTCAAATTCTGTGAAAATTGTGTCAAAATGGTGGTTCAGATTACTGCATGTACGAGCCATTTTTGGTATCGATATGGCTCCAAATCATTTTTAAACATTAATGTCATAAAATTATCTATCCAATAAAGTCAGTTTGATTGATATTAAAAATATTTTTCCTTACTTTATTTTAATTTAAAGTTCGGTAACAGTAAAAAAAACACCCTATACAAAAGGATTTTTAAAAATTTGAAGCGATAGTCGGAAATTTTAGTCTTTGCATCTAGTTAATGATTTAGTTTCGATTATTGATACAAAGGATGAAATTCAAAATGGATTTTTGGAAATTTATATTGGTGAGCAAGAAGTTATGTACATTTACAGATTTTTAAAACTTTTGAAAATCAGTTTTTGATATTTTAGTTTGGGAAGAAATAGTTATTATGGATTACTTAGAAAAATATCTTATTTTTTGCTTTTTGAGTTTAGTATTAAATAGCAATTATTGATCATTTAGAAACAATTCTTATAAAAATGGACTTTTGGAGTTTTATCTCGATGATCTCCAATTTATGCAATTTTGGCTGTAGCACTTTCAATTAAAGTTTTTTTTGAAAAACTTTATGTAAAAAATGGATTGTTGGAAATTTACAAGGATGGGTACCAATTCGATAAAAGTATTGGTATTGGTATTGGTTTTTAAAATTATATTAGTATTGGTATAGGTATTGGTTTTCATTTTTTGTTGAATTGGTATAGGTTTCGGTATTGGTTTTGAGTTATTTAGGTATTGGGTATTGGTATTGGTTTTAGCCCCGAATCGGTATCGGTTTTTAATAAGTATTGGTATTTATCTTATATCGGTTTTGGTATTTGTATGCAAAAGGTTTTGTCGTTAATATTAAAAAATTTAACGCAAGTCGTCCTTCTGTCCGCCCCACAGTGCACACTGGGGCGAGATGGTAGGGTTTTTGGCCAAAAGTCTCTACAGGTCGTAAATGTTAACCGATTTTTTTGAAATTCAGAATATAAGCCTATATTAAGGTAATAAATAAGTGCCTTGAAAGTTTTTGAAATCGGACCTCCAACGAAACTAAGTATTTCAGGGTGGACAATTCATTTTTAATAAAATTTACAGATTTTATAGATCAATGGTTCCCAACCTTTGATTCTCGCCCCACTGGGGGGCAATTTGAAGGTTCCAGGGGGGCAACGAGCAAGATTTGTTTAGTCAAATTAACTACAAAAACTATTTTTTTTACCAAAATTAACTACAAAAATTTGTTAATTGGTAAAATTTTTACTAAAAATTTAGTTTAAATTCTTATATTACAAAAACTTTGCTAAACCAGTAGTAATTTTTCATTAAAAACAAAAATTAGAAAAATTAACAATTTTTTTTTTTGAGTGTAGGGGAACAAGGCAATTTTTTTAACTTAAAAGTGGGGCGTGGCGTAAAAGAGGTTGGGAACCATTGTTATAGATGAAACAAATGAAGAGAAACTTGTCTTGGTCCCGTAATTTGCGTGACTCAAAAAACCACGTGATTCAGGCGTGAGCGATTTTCATTTAAATCACGTGATTATAGAGTGATTTTCATTTAAATTAAGTACTGTATTAGGGTAATAAATAAGTGAATTGAAACTTTTTGAAATCGGACCTACAAGGAAACTATTTCAGGGTGGACACTTCATTTTTAACAAAATTTACAGATGTTATAGATGAATCAAATGAAGAGACACTTGCCTTTTGTTTAAGTATTTGAATTGGAGATGGTCTCTGGTCCCGTGATTCACGCGTGAGCGTGAGTGATTTTCATTTAAATCATTTGGTTACAGAGTGATTTTCATTTAGGTAATAAATAAGTGCCTTGAAACTTTTTGGATTCAGACCTACAAGGAAACTTTTTCAAGGGTGAACACTTCAATTTAAATAAAATTTACAGATGTTATAAATTAAACAAACGAAAAGACACTTGTCTCTTGTTTATGTATTTGAATTGGAGATGGTCGCTGGTCCCGTGATTTGCGTGACTCAAAAAAGTGATTTTCATTTAAATCTCGTGATTGTGAGTTAAAAAATTCTGAGTGAGTGTCTAGAGAGTGAGTCGAATTTTTGCGTGAGGGATGTTTTTTTTGAAAAACCCCTTTTAAAAATAAAATATTTTTTAGCAGTATTTGCATTCAGAACTAAGTCAAACTTTAAACTAAATTGTACATGCTTAACACATTGTGGACAAAGATTCATTTTTTTTTTTTTTTGGAAAAAGGTACCTATTTAGTAAAATTAGCACCAGCTGATCTCAAAACTCTTGTAAAAAAATTGTAATTGTTGTAACTTGTTTTCCAAAACAACTTTGTATTTTAAAAACTTTTATTTATCAGTTTGAGTTAATATTTTGTCATTTTTCATTTTGATGTTTTTGATTATTATTTATTCATTCGGCATTTGAATTTTCAATAAACTGTTTCGTTTGTATTTTTGGGTCTTATTAATCTTTAATTTATTCAAAATAATTTCTACAACAGTAATGTTCCGTTATTCCAGAAAAGCCTGTATTTCAACTTTTTTGCAATTTTAATATTTGGATTTATTTGCTATTTTATTGATTTATTTCGTTATTTTCAAAATAAATAGTTTCAAAATGTTTAATTAGTGGAATTTGATAATAAATTAAATCTAAAAAAATTAATATTAATTAATAAAAAAATAAAAAGCCTAAACTAAAAAAAATAAATTTTTTCGTTTTTGCTTGAAACAATTTCTGTGCTGATGCACATTGCATTTAATGCACACATAATTTCCGGTGGTCAAGGGGAGATATTTTTTAATTGCAGAAGATGAGACTTAACATTTGTAACAAAATATACCTGAACTTCATCCTTTTCATATTTTTTTGAAAAAGGTGATCGAAATGGGTTATCATGCAGGGGGCCCCTTTTTCGATTGTAGATATTTTGCCAATTGCGATTACACGGGTAAATTTTTTTCTTATATGGGGTTCACACTAACGACCTTAAACAAGTTGTTTAACAAAACACCAGTAACAGAATAAAAACGTAATGGATACAGAAAAAATAATTTTTTAAACACGTAGCCCTTAAACTCTCAAAAATAGCAAGTGTGAACTGCACATTATGCGTTCTTAAATTCTTATATAACATAACTGTGCCTCTAATAAAACAATAAAATTTTTTTCTGGATTCTGGTGTTGTGACATAAAATTTTGTAACGTCTGCTTGATTAAAATTTGGGAATTTCCAAAAAAGGACATTTTTATTTTTTTACAACGCAAAGAAGAGTGCAGTGATATTCAATGTGCATATATCAAATATTAGCAATGTTTGCAAAAGAAAAAATTTCATCACAGAAAAGGCTTAAATTTTTTAAGATCTACTTTTATTAGGGGTCATAAAAACTGTGACAAAAAAAATATTTCTTTATGTTTTTATGGCTTTTAAAATTCAAGTAGCTAACTCCTTTTTGTTATGTGACATTGCATGCAAACGATTACTGATCGATGTAACATCTTTTGCAATTCGTTAGTCAGGTAAAACCTAATAATGTGATGGAAAAAAATGTTTGACGTCACAATTAAAACAAACGAAAATAAGAATACAAAAAACCGAAACAAAACCGAAACGAAAGTAGGAAAAAATGAATTGGTATTGGTTTTTTATTGGTATTGGTTTTGAAGAATAAAAGTATTGGTTTTTAATTGGTATTGGTAGTGGGAATCGGTATTGGTTTTTTATCGGTATTAGTATCGCACAAATAAAGGTATTGGTTTTTAATTGGTATTGGTTTTCAATTTGAATTGGTATTAACGGGTATTGGTATCGAAAAGGTATTGGTACCCATCATTGGAAATTTATATCAATGATCACCATTTTTTGCTTTTAAAGCTATAGCATCTCTAGTAAAGGAATAAATTGGAATTAAATTTTTTTTTTTAAAAAAGTTCAGATGCAAACAGATTTTTGGAAATTTAAAGCGATGATCAAAGTTTATGTTTTTGACTCATGCGCCTTTTATTTAAGCGATGATCTCCAATTTTTGCGCCAGTCTTAAGCAAGTAATTAATTCCAATTAAGAATTTTTAGTAAAAAAGTATTAAAAAGGATTTTTTGAAGCCTGTAGCAGTGATCTCCAAATGTTGCTATTTTAGTTAAGGAATAAATAACAATTAAAGTTTATTTAGGAAAAGTTGGTTAAAAAATAGTTGGTTGAAAATATATATAGATGGTTGCCAATTATTTAAATATTTTTTCTAGCATCTCTAGTAAAGAAATAAATTGCAATAAAAGATTTTTTTTACAAAAGTTCATATGCAAACAGATTTTTGGGAAATTTAAGGCGATGATCAAATTTTTTTAAGTCGGCCTAAGTGGCAATATAGTATCTTTGGAAAATGGCAACACCTAACATTTGTGTCTACAAAATATAGACCATGTTCTGGCAAGGTTGCAAAATAAGTACTTAGATCAGAGTTGATGAAGGAGAGGAGGACGAATGATGATTACTAAAAAATTTAATTTATTCACCATAATGCAATTTCACCTTCTTCTGTACGAAAAAACAACAGCAACAACCACACAGGAATTGAAAAACCATGATTTAGTTGATACTTGCTTAACAGCCAACTTAGCGTATCGGTCTAGAGTGATCGTACCTAAGAGGCAGTTAATAGCAAAAACATTACAGATCATGGGTTCAATATCTGGCGGCTGCGATCTGTTAATAATTTTCACATATAGAATAAAATTGACTATTAACTGAATAAATTTGACATTAAAAGTTTTTCTGATGATTATAATAACTGGATGTCTTAAATTTTTAGAAAAATAAAATTTTCTTTCACACCTTTCTCAATTCAAACCATATATAACATGATTAAAAAATTATAATACATAATTATAATTAGAGCCTGAGCTCAACTGTCTTTACAGAGAAACAAAAATTTTCTAATGTTTTTGCTTTTTCACCTCAAGTTAATGAATTAATAGCGATTGTAGATTTAAAAGAACAAATTGAAAATTAGTTTTGGAAATTTATAACAACAATCCCCAATTTTTGCTCTAGCCTTCCATGCAAAGAAATAGTTTCAATAATAGAATTTTATGAAAAAAGATGTATAAAAATGGATTTTTGTAAATATGTTGCAGTGATCAACAATTTTTGATATTTTAGTAAGGGAATAGAAGCAATTAGAGATAATTTAGATAAAAATCGCTATAAACGTAATTTTTTTTTAAATATGATGATCCCCAATTTATGCTATTACTGCTCTGTCACTTTTAGTTAAACTGCAATTAAAGCTTTTGTTTGTTGATTGAAAATTTATATCGATGTTCTCTAATTTTTGCAAAATATGTGGTAGCATCTTTAGTTAAGGAGTTTATTGCAATTAAAGGATTGATGACGATTATATGATGATTTCTTCTTAAGCACCTCTTGTAAAAAAAGTTTATATTTATATAGATTTTTGAAAGTTTTAGCGTTGATTCCCAATGTTTGCTATTTTTGCTACATAGTTAATGAATTAATTCCAATTAAGGATTTTAAGAAAAAAATGATATAAAAATGGATTATAGAAAATTTTTCCGTTTAGAAATAAATTATAAAATAGATTCTTGGAATTTTAATGCAATGATCTCCAAATAATGGTACTTTTTATCAAGCACTTTTATTTAAACTCCCAATAAAGTTTTTTTTTTTAAAACTTTATACAAAAAATTATTGGTTGAAAATTTATATCGATAATCCCAATATTTTCAATATTTTCTCTAGCATCTCTTGTACTTGAATAAAATGGAATTAAAGATTTTTTTTTAAAAAAGTTCCTTCGGAAACAGTTTTTTGGAAATTTAAAGCAATGAATCCAAATTTTTACTATTTTTGCTAATAAACTTCAGTTTGTTAATAAATTTTAATTAAAAGTTGTGTAAAAGAAGTTTATATAAATATGGATTTTGAAGGTTTTTAACGTTGAGCCCTAATTTTTGCTACCCGTGTAAAAAAATAATTAGATAAAAACATATCTCCTTTGATAAATATATGGATATATGGATCATATCTAAATAGATATAATCAGATCTACTCCATATATTTTCACATCTGCTTCAGATATGTTTTGATCCGTAAATTGAGTCTATCTGGCATAAAAGGCATATATGATCAGACATTTTCAGATATGTTCATATATGTAAAATTGTCAGACAGACTCAATTTACGGATCAAAACAAATCTGAAGCAGATGTGAATATATATGAAGTAGATCTGATTACATCCATTTAGATATGATCCATATATGTTTTTATCAAAGGAGATATGTTTTGATCTAATTATTTTTTTACACGGGTAGTTAGTGAATAAATTGCAATTAAAATTTTTTTTGTAAAAATTTCCATTAAAATTGATAGAGGGAAATTTATAAGTTTAGATATAAATAACAATTTAAGATTATTTTGAAAAATTTCTTATAAAATCGATTTTTGGAAATTTAGAGCGATGATCACCAATTTATGCTATTTTTGCTCTAGTACTTCCAGTTTATGAATAAATAGCATTGACATATTTATTAACAATAATTTTATACAAAAATTCATTTTTGAAATTTATAGCGATGAAACCCAATGTTTTGAAATTTTTTGCTCTGACACCTTTAGTACCGCAAAAATTGAAACCAAAGATTATTTAGAAAAACATTGTATCACAATGGATTTATGAAAGTTTCTCCATTTGTTTCTATTTTTTCTCTTGCACGTCATGTAAAGGAAGTAAGTGCAATTAAACTTAAAAACTTATTAACATGGATTTCTGGATATTGATATGATCACCAATATTTGCTTTATTCTATAGTTTCTATATTTAATTAATAAATTGCAATTTTTTTTTTGGTAAAGTTCATATGAATATGGATTTTTGAAAATTTTTACCGTTTATTTAAAAAAACAAAATATTAATTTTCTGAAAATTTTAGCGTTTATCTCCAATTTCTGCTATTTTTGCTCTAACACTTCTAGGTAATGGAACAAATTGCAACTAAAGTTTATTTAAAAAAATTTCATATAAAAATGAATTTTGGGAAATTTATTCCAGTGATTTTATTTAATTTCTTTGCCTTAATAAAATGTATTTTTGGAAATTTATAGCGATATCTAGCAGTTTTCGCGTTAGAACCTCTAGATATTTTGTAAAAATCATTAAAAAATTATTTTTTTTTTTTGAAATTTGGAGCGACGATCCCCAATTTTTGCTTTATCACCTCTACTTAGGGAAAAAATTTAAAGATTTTTAAAAATGATTCAAACAATAACGGATTTTTTTAATTAATAGCGATGATCTCTAAATTTTGCTATTTTTGCACAAACTTAAGATTTAAAAAAAAAAATATTTTTGAAATTTAAATCTGCTTGATTTTTGTCTAGCATATTTTTTTAATAAAAAATTGCCACTAAATATTTTTTTTTCGAAAAAAAATTCATATAAAAATGTATTTTTGGAAATTTTAAGCGATGATCACTTATTTTTGCTTTAGCACTAGTTGAGGAATATTAAAACTTCTTTTTTGAAAAAGTTCATACGATAATGGATTTTTAGAGATTTAAAGCTGTGATCCCAAATGTCTGCTTTATTTGCTCAAACACCTCTAGCTGAAGAATTATTTGCAATTTAAGTTTAAAAAAAAAAACTTTTTAAAATAAGTCAAAATTTTCTCTTATTTTTGCTCAAACACCTCTAGCTAAATGATAAATTGCAATTTATATTTAAAAAAAACTTTTTAACCCATTTCGATCCTCTATTTTCGAACAGTAGAGAACACCTTTTTCAAAAAATTATTTATGTATGAAAGCGGTGGAATTTCGGGTTAATATGATTACGAATGTTATCATCTTTCTGTAATTGAAAAAAAATATCCCCACTTGACCACCGCAATTTATATGTCCATGAAATGCAATGCAAATCGGCACAGAAATTGTTTCAAGCAAAAACGAAAATTTAGCTTTTTTTGATTTTCGGCTTTTAATTTTTTTGACTAACCTAAACTTTTTTTTGATTTAATTTATTATCAAATTCCTCTAATTTGAATTATTTTGAAAATATTTGTTTTTAAAATAATAAAATAAATTAATAAAATAGCAAATAAATCCAAATATTAAAATTGCATAAAAAGTTGAAATACAGGCTTTTCTGGGAAAACGGCACATTGAAAATTTTTTTTGACAAGATTTTTGAGATCTAATTAGATCTCAAAAACCCTAAAAAAGTACATTTTTCCAAAAAAGAAAAATAAAATTGAATCTTGGTCCAAAATGGGTTAAAATAAGTTTTTGGAAATTAATTGCGATAGTCCCAAACTCTTACTTTGGACAAAAAAATTTTTGCTATTTTTTCTCAAACACTCCTAGCTAAAGAATAAATATCAATTTAAGTTTTAAAAAAAAAAATCCGAAACGAACTATTGCAAATTGGACTATCGCAAATTTTTAGCGATAGTTCAACATTTTTGCTATTCTTGCCGAGGAACCTCTAGTTAAGGAATAAATTGGAACCATTTTTTCCTTATAAAAATATGTTTTTTTTTAATTTATAGTAGGACTACCAATTTTTAAGAAAAAAAATAATTTTTGGAATTTCATTGCAGCTAAAATTAAAAAAAAAAGGATTTTTGAAAACTTATAGCGATGATCACCAATTTCAGTTATTTTCGCTTTGGCCATTCACGTTAAGTAATAAATTGCCGTTGGATTGATTTTTAGATATAAATATTGCAATTTTCCCCAATTACTGCTATATTTACTCTAGCTCCTTCAAATATATTTTTTTTTGGAAAAAATCGTGGAAAAATTTATATTCGATGTGTTACAAACGCATTGTTAATATGATATAATCCCTCTAATTCAAAGTGTAGTGTATAAATAAAAACGCAGCAAAAAAATATGGAAAGTGTTGTTATATTGTTGGCAAAAGTAAAAAGAAAAATAAAATAAGACAACACATCCTTTGCGCTTTTACTCTATATGACATTGAACGAGTGTCCTCTTTTTTGTCTTGTTTGGTGTTTTAAACATGCAACAGTTTTCTTGCCACTTTTAAGTTGTGTGTGTGTGTTTTATTTTAAGTTTGGTTCGTTTTGCCTGAATACCATCAACTAAAATCTCAGCTATATATAGAGTATTTTGAGTGCTTTAAAAAAGTTTTTAATACTAAATTCAAACCATTCTCATTCCTACAGTGTGTTGCACAAAGATACTAAGAAGACTGAGCTGTTGGAATAACGCTTGAGTGGTTGTGTAGTGGTATTAAACATAAATGGATTTTTTTCTTTGTAAGTTTTATTTTCATTCGTTGGGTTTTTTTTCAGAGAATTCTGGGTTTTCTTCTTTTCCAGCGTATACAAACAAACAATGTATGTAAGTAAGTTATAGTAGGATAATGTACAAAAATGTATGGTAGTATGAGATATAATAGTAGTAGTGTCCTGTATTATTTTCCATTTTTATACCCTCCAACCACAGTATGGGGGTATACTCACTTTGTCATTCCGTTTGTAACGCATTAAAATATCGGTCGGGGACCCCATAAAGTATATATATTATTGATCTATGATCGATTTTAAGTCATTCTATGAATGTCCGTCCGTCCGTCCGTCCGTCTGTATAAAACACGATTCAGTCCAAAATAAGAGAGCTAGACTCCTGAAAATTGGCACGAATGTGTCTCTTGGTCATAGGACGGTTAAGTTCGGAAATGGGTAAAATCGGATCAGGGGGAAAAAAGTTCCCCCTTAAAGAACTTAAAAACAGTCCCAAAAAACGCAATTTTTTACAGCTTTTTTTGCATTTTTGTTAAACAAATTAAATCTTTTTATGTCAGAAGGTGTTCAAAGTCCTGCACTTAGACCCCGGGGGCTACAAAATTAAGTTTTTTTTGGCCCGCCCCCTTTTGTGGGCGTGGATTTAAAAAAATCATAAAAATTATGAGTAAATGGTATTACTAAAGTTAAAAAAGCATAACAAATAAATTAGACAACATTTATCGCGATGGGTAAGGTATCCCCAACCACCCCAACATAGCCCCCTCCCAAAAAAAAACATCTCCGATTTTTTTAAATATATTTTAACATGTTGGAGGGTATCAAAGATTCGGCACAGCCGAATTTAACACTCTCACTTGTTTTTTTCTTTTTTTGCTTCAAAACTTCATTTTAAGGTCGATAGAGTATGAGTTTAACTATTACTTTTTTTTTGCGTTGTTGTGTCTTTTTTTTTAAGATGTATGTGTATATAATCTGTGCTCGCATGCGGAAAACTTAATCATTTTCATTGTATATTATTTTGTTTAATATCCTTTAACAAACGCACCACATCTACATTTAAACACTACTATTTGGAAAACAACAACATATTTACACTTGGATACATTAGGGAGTAGAAATGTGACCAACTGTAATGAGAAATAAAAAGCACACACAAGAAGAATTCAGACAATTTAAGTAAAAAAAAAAACAATTTTTATGATTTATTTTTTAAAAGGATGTTGAACTGAAAAATGGCAAAAATTTGAGATTGAAAAAGCTCAACTATTTAGTTCCTCGTATAACAACTTTAGGGTATTGTGAATTGATGATAGAGTGGACCGTTTATGGTGGTTTGTATTGGATACAGATCAGCAATCCCTATTATTGTTGGAATGATTAAGCCTTTGTAAATGCTTTGTATTTTCTCCCAGTTGAGAAAGTACAAAGGAATTAGCGAATGATTGGGTATGTAATAAAGAAAAGAGATTTTGGGGATTAGTTAAATTCAATAGTACAAATCGTTCGTTTTATTTGATGCTCACCAATAGGCTGTTACAAAGTAAGTGTCGTTTTATTTCATTTAAAGTAAAGAAGAAACTTCGTGTTTCACTAAAATTAAGCACTTAGATAAATTCTATGTTTTATATGAACATATGACAAATATATAATAATTCACAATGGTAAATTTTTAGTAATAGTTGACTGTTACTTTACTTTTAAACATTTAAAATTGAATAATAATTTATATTAAGATAAAAAAAAAAGAATAAATATAATTTTATATAAATTATAAATTTTTGGTGTCTAAAATTTGTATTTTAGACATGCCGGCCCCCTTGCACTTGTGCAACTTTAGAGCAAGGCTGGGCACACAGCACTTGAGCAAGGGACCGGATAGCCTCCGATATGATAAGCTGGTCTGGAACAACGGGTACTTCATTTTGGTTGACTATTGGCTGACGTTGATTTCTTTTTGACTGACGTTGGTTGTTTGTCGACTGTCGATTGTTTGCTGTTGACTGGTGTCGATGGTTGGACTGCCTGTTTATTTGGCTTCTCAAATCATTTCTTCTTGCACTGCTAGGGTGAAGCAGAGTGTGATGAAACTTATCGCACTTACGACAGGTATCCATCGACGTACAGGCTCTCAAGTCGTGGCTTTTAGCCAGACAGTTTTCACAATAGTGGTGCCTATGAACTACCCTAGTTCTCTCACGGACAGTCATCCTTAAAAATCGTTGACAGAACCGAATGGAATGGAAACGCTTACAGACCATGCACTGATGTAGCTCCGGATCCCGACGATAGTTGTTTCTAAAAGAGAAATAATAAAGAAAAAACACAAAGAAACGGGAAGAAAAAAAGTAACATTGAGTTAGTAATGATTTATGAGAAATGAGTTGGTAATTAAATTGGTGACTGAATCGTGTTGTGCTAGTTCTGAGGTGGGTCACTAAGAAATGGCAAATAACAAAGTTTCACAATTGGGGATTTACGCTTAAACGTGAAGTATTGTTTTGTGACGTGTATCCTCTTACCATTTTAAGACGATCTAAAATACTGGATTTGGTCATAAAATATGTTTGGGAGCTAGATTTTAAGTTTAATTTGGCATCTTTCTTTTCAGATTCTGAAAGGGGTGAAAGCATTAGATCTTCGTATGACCTTTCAAATTTTTTCCATAAGCTTTCGAGGGCATCCAGCTTTATCTCTAAGTCAGTCTCTGTATTATTGTCGACATCGTCTTTACCGAAATCGTCACAGAATGATTCTAAGTTATCGATATCGAAAACAAGTTTGTTTTGAAATCGGTTTCCCGTTAAAGGAGTAATAGGAGAATCTCCAGTATGAGCCATGATCTTAGATACTTTTAAAGTGTTCAACCCAAGAGATGATAAATTTATTTTCTTTTTTAGAAATTTTAATTTCAAATTGGCCAAAAATTGTTATGTGTATAGAATTAAGTATTCAAATTTGTGATACGTAAATGAAAAATTAATAAAAAGTAAAATTATAAGCAAAGAAATTGATTTTATAAGATTATAATTTCCACTCAATGTTATGTTTTAAGAATTTGATTGTAGAGTTTGGTTTCGACTAGTGAAAACCAAATTTGGTAGCAAATAGTTTTTTCGTTTGAAAGTGTATTTCGATTTTAAGGCTATGGTTTATGATTTGAGACCAGTTGGAGGAGAAAAAATGTTTTAAATTAAAATTTGTTGGTCTTATTAACCACTGTAAACCTTTATCTGAATAAGGACTAATGGCACAAACAAAATAACCAGAAAATTTGTTGGGTTTAGCGTTAACCGAAAGTTATAGTTATATACACTACCTGGAGGTTAAGCTAACGTTCAGATTAATATATTGTGTTAATCTTTTAAATTGTTAAACTTGTCCAATTTGTCGATCGCTTAAAAAATTTCTACTGTAAATATTAAATTTTTTAAATATTGTAAAAATTGTATAGCTTATTAGAAATCGCGTGAGAAATTTCTATTGCAATTATTGTGAAAAATTGTATAGCTTATGACACATTCGATCAACAACTTTCATTCTTTGCACCTTTTCCCGAAGAGGGTTAAGTGTTTAGAAGCTTTATGGGGTTAAAATTTAAAAAATATTTTTCGCAACGCGGCTATATTGTTGGGAAATCGTTTAACCTGATTTTAAGTATATAAACCGCATGAATTTTGCAAAAAATATGGGCATTTAAGATTTGTTATGATTGTTTATTTCTTTTAACATTTAAAGTTTTTGTTCTTAATAGTCTTATTACGATGTTAGGCGTTTCAAAAGTTCACATGAAAAACAGCTTTCTTAGCCTTAAATTAAACAATAGCTCTTATTCTTGTTGCTGATTTTGTCTCTTATTTTGTATTTTGTAATTTATTTTTTATTATTATCAAATGTTTTGTTTAAAACTTAAGGTTTGCAATAAATTTCGTTTTGATCTCAAATTTTGATAAAAGTAACTAAAAATTTAGTTTTCTAGAAATTTTTGGAGACAAAAAATTTTTTTTTTTTTAATACGTCAATAATTAATTGTCTTCAATATTTTATTTACAATAAAACAAAAAAGAAATTATGTGAATGTAATTGAATTTTTATACCGCTTACGTATAACAAATTCCTCTTTTTTACAAAAAATTCTTCTTTTGTGTTGTTTTTTTCTTTGAGTATCCAAAATTCAAAAACAAATTTTTTTGTAAAATTTTCGCAAAAAAAAAAAAAAAATTATTTTTTGTGTTAATAATTTGTTACACAGCTGAGAAAATAGTTTTACTTATATGTAAATTTTGTAGCAAATAGCTGATTGTTTTTATACCTCAAAATTTATTGTTTTGTTTTTTCGTATTCGAGTAATTTATTTGTTTTTTCTTTTCGTTATAAAACTGTACGAATAATATTCAAGTTTGGACGAAACACTTTAAGGGAGGAAATAAATCCAACTCAGAATTTTTAATAGTATATTTTAATCACCAATTAAATTTTAATTTATTTTTAATTAAAATAAAATATGTACATATGCAAAACCAATTTATTTACCTTGATAAATATTTTAAGTAATTTTTATGAAATTAATGCTGTAGAACTTTAGTATAAATGTGTGTTGGGTTGTAAGATTTAATTAAGTGGTGTCTGACGTTTATATTTCACTATTGTGATTTGAGATGAGTTATTTGTTTTTCTTAGTTTGCTACGTATAACACTTTTTCTTTGAGTAGTTTCTGCAAAAAAGCTCGAATTTCTCTTTATACTAAACCATCGGTATTTTTATTTTTGATCGAACATGTTGCATCATACCTAAATTCTCTTTGTTCCGATTAAGATGATCTTACAAAACAGTTAACGTAAACTCACCACGACAAAGATTTTTTTATTTTTACTTCTCTTTTGATTCGTAGCTAATGTCAGAAACTGCATATACATATGTACATGTGTATTTTTATACGAAATTATGTAAATGCAAGAAAATTAAGAAGAACCAAAATTTGAATAGCAACGGGACAAATTTTGTAGAAAAAATATATGTATTTTTTTTGTTGTAACTTTTTGTTTGTTTAAAGACTTTTAATTTTTTTGATAACGGATTTTTTTTAATGAGATTTTAAACAAAAAAATTCCTTTTTTTTTTTGAAACTTTTTAGAAATTTTATTACTCTTTTTTGTTTTTGTTTAGCACGAAAATTACTTCAGAAAAAATGTGTGATTTTTCTTTTTTTAATTTAAGCAACTGCACGAATGGTTGTTGTTTTTTGGGTTTGCCGGTGATTTTTTTTGAATTTTGTCTTGTTGAAAATTGCAAAATTTACGAAACGATTTTGTTAGTTTTAACTAATGATTTTGATTTTTACACGATTTTTAAGAAAATTTTTTGATTTTTTTTCAAGAAGATTTTTACGAAAAATAACTTTGTAAATTTTCTAACTATTTTTCTTCGTTTTTACGATTTTCTTTTTTCCGATTTTTTCTAGTTAAATTTTTTTTTTTTTTGATTTTTTCTTTTTTGTAATTTCTCACGATTTTTCTTTATATTATATCCCGTCTAGTATTACGCTTTTAGGCTTGTGTTTGATACTAATTATGCATTTTAAAGAATTTAATGAGAAAGGGCAACTTTACCTCATATTGGTGGTGAACTGCAATTTGATGGTTAATTTGCTCCAGATGTGTCACTCACTCGTTCAGTTTTTTATCGAAGGACCATGAAAAAGCTCAACTATTTAGTTCCTCGTATAACAACTTTAGGGTATTGTGAATTGATGATAGAGTGGACCGTTTATGGTGGTTTGTATTGGATACAGATCAGCAATCCCTATTATTGTTGGAATGATTAAGCCTTTGTAAATGCTTTGTATTTTCTCCCAGTTGAGAAAGTACAAAGGAATTAGCGAATGATTGGGTATGTAATAAAGAAAAGAGATTTTGGGGATTAGTTAAATTCAATAGTACAAATCGTTCGTTTTATTTGATGCTCACCAATAGGCTGTTACAAAGTAAGTGTCGTTTTATTTCATTTAAAGTAAAGAAGAAACTTCGTGTTTCACTAAAATTAAGCACTTAGATAAATTCTATGTTTTATATGAACATATGACAAATATATAATAATTCACAATGGTAAATTTTTAGTAATAGTTGACTGTTACTTTACTTTTAAACATTTAAAATTGAATAATAATTTATATTAAGATAAAAAAAAAAGAATAAATATAATTTTATATAAATTATAAATTTTTGGTGTCTAAAATTTGTATTTTAGACAGAGATCATTACTAAAAATTTTTAAAAATCCACATTTATACTAATTTCTCCATAATAAAATACCTTCCAATTTATTGGTTAACTTACTAAAAACGCTAGAGCAAAAATTGCAAAAATTATGTGTCATCGCTTTAAATTTCTATAAATCCATTTTTATATGCATTAACTCTAAATAATCGCTAATAGCTATTTATATCTTTTTTAGAATATAGTTAATTTTTGGGATCAACGTTATAAATAAAAAAATTCCCCTTAATATAAGCTTTTGCAAATACTATTTATTACTTTTCTAGAGGTGTTGGATAGAAAATAGGATAAATTCAGAATCATTTCTCATAAAATGTTAATTGTAATTGATTTTCTTACTAGACGTGATATACATATCAAAAATATTAAAAATTGGTGATCATCACTATAAATTTTCAAAAATCTATATTTATAAAAAATTTCCAAAAACAGCTTGAATTGCATTTAATTTCTTATCAGGAGATGCGAGAAGGAAAGTAGCTGAATACCAATAAATTACCAATAAACCCAATACTTTTTTTTTTCTTTGGGATAAGCGTTTTGCCAGAGCAAAAAAAAAACAAAAATGATTATCATCGCTATAGATTTTTAAAAATATCTACAAATTTTAAAAAATTTCGATCAAGTTAAAAAAAAAAACAATTTTTCTGATTTTTTGAAAAAAGATCCTTAATTGAAATTTAGAAAAAATTTTAGATCATCGCCATAAATTTTCTAAAATTAACATTTATATTAATTTTTCCAAAACAAAAATTCGTCCCAATTTATTTCTTTACAAAAAGCGCTGAAGCAAAAATGGGAAATATTGGGGATCATCGCTACATCTTTCAAAAAATCCATTTTTATATGCATTAATTCCAAATAATCGTTAATCGCTATTTATTTCTTATCAAGAAAATAGTTAATTTTTGTAATCATCGTTATTAATATCAAAAAATCTTCTTTGATATATTTTTGTTTTTTCTGTAAAGACAGTTGAGCTCAGGCTCTAATTATAATTATATATTATAATTTGTTAATCATGTTATATGTGGTTTGAATTGAGAAAGGTGTGAAGGAAAAATTTATTTTTCTAAAAATTTAAGACATCCTGGTTCGTTTTTTACTAGTTTCATATAATCCAGTTATTATAATCATCAGAAAAACTTTTAATGTCAAATTTATTCAGTTAATAGTCAATTTTATTCTATATGTGAAAATTATTAACAGATCGCAGCCGCCAGGGATTGAACCCATGATCTGTAATGTTTTTTTGCTATTAACTGCCTCTTAGGTACGATCACTCTAGACCGATACGCTAAGTTGGCTGTTAAGCAAGTATCAACTAAATCGTGGTTTTTCAATTATTGTTGGTTGTTGCTGTTGTTTTTTTTTCGTACAGAAGAAGGTGTAATTGCATTATGGTGAATAAATTCCATTTTTTAGTAATCATCATTCGTCCTCCTCTCCTTCATCAACTCTGATCTAAGTACTTATTTTGCAACCTTGCCAGAATATGGTCTATATTTTGTAGACACAAATGTTAGGTGTTGCCATTTTTCCATTTAATATAATTTTTTGCAAATGCGGTTTATTACTTAACTAGAGTTATTTTTTATCGAATATAGAATAGAATCATTTCTAATAAAATGATAATTCAAACTTATTTCTCAACTAGAAGTGATATACCGAAAATATCAAAAGTTGGTGATCATCGCTAAGCATTTTTAAAAATCTATATTTATAAAAAAATTCCTGAAAAACTTTTATTGCATTTAATTTCTTAATAGGATGTGCTAGAAGGAAAATAGCTGAATTCCAATAAATTACAAAAAATCGAATTTATTATTAATATTTTTTTTTCTTGGGATAATCGCTAAAAATTTTTCTTGAAGGTGCTAGAGCAAAAAAAAAAAACAAAAATGGTTATCATCGCTATAAATTTTTAAAAATCCATTTTTATAAAAAAAAATCCTAAAAAACAATGTTTGTAATTTATTCCTTAAGCAGAGCGAAAATAACATAAAATGAGGATGATAGAAAATTTCCAAAAATACAGTTTTATTTAATATTTTTCTAAAAAAATCATTAATCGCGATTTCGATTTTCAAATGTTGGAACAACAAAAATGGCAAACATTTTGGATAATATTCTAAAAATTAGATTTTAAATACTTTTTTTTAAAAAATTTTTGCGGTTTGTTTCCAAAGTTGAGATTCTAGTTTGAGAATAGGAGAAATTTAAAATCATCTCTACACTCAAAATAATTCTGCAGTAAAAATATTAGTAAGTGAGTTGGTACCAAAATCTACTAATAAGTTACTAATTACCAGTAGTACGGTAGTTTTTTAGTATCTTCAAAGTACTAAAATTAGTAATTTTTACTGGTTTTGGTTAATATTAGTAAAAAATTTTAGTATTGATTACCAACGCCTGCACTAGATCATTTTGGACTAAAAAATTAGTTCATTAGTAAAATTTTTAGTATTGAATACCCACGTTTTTTTTTGGGTGTATAATTAAAAAAAAAATATTATTTTTTTTTTCAAAAATAGTTAATTTTTGTAATCATTATTATTAATATCAAAAAATTTCCTTTACCAGAAATTCAGAATCATTTCTAATAAAATGATAATTGCAATTTAGTTCTTAACTATAGGTGGTATATCGGAAATATCCAAAGTTGGTGATCACCGCTATAAATTTTCAAAAAATCTATATTTATAAAAAATTTCCTGAAAAAATGATAGAAGAAAAATAGCTGAATTCCAATAAATTACCAAAAATCGAATTTATTACACATATTTTTCCTTTGGGATAATCGCTAAAAATTTTCCTGAAGGTGCTAAAGCAAAAAAGAACAAAAATGGTTATCTTCGCTATAAATTTTCAAAAATGCGTTTTTATAAAAAAAACCCTAAAACAAAATAATTGTTATTAATTACTTAAGTAAAGGCACTAGAGTCAAAATAACAGATATTGAGGATCATAGAAAATTTTCAAAAATCCGGTTTCATATATTTTTTTCTAAAAAATCATAAATGGCAATTTATGCTTAACAAATAGAGGACCAATAAAAATAGCTAAAACTGGTGATCATTTTCTAAAAATTAGGTTTTAAATATATTTTTTTTTAATCTTTGCGGTTTGTTTCCAAAGCTGAAATTCTGAACTGAAAATAGAAGAAATTAAAGATCATCTCTATTAATTAAAAAAAACAAAATTTTTACAATTTTTTTTTCTAAAAAATCGTTAATTGCAATATATTCCTAAAAACTTCTACAAATTCATTTTAATATATTTTTTCATAAAAATTTGTTTTCAATATTTTACTATAAACTCTGTAAATTAACAGTTTTTTTTTGTCAAAATCATTTTACAGAGTTTTTTAGTAAAATTACCAAGAAATGTTGTTAGCTGGAAAAGTATGGTGTACTCTGTTAAATTAGCAGAGTTTTTCTGTAATTTAACAGAGTTATTATTTTAAGTGTGGAGGTGCTGGAGCCAAAATTGCGAAAATTGTTGATCATCGCTATTAACTCCCAAAAACCATTTTAATGAGTTTGTTTTAAAACTTCTTAAATTTCAACTTATTCTTTAACTAGAGGCGTCAAAGCAAAATTACCAGAGATTGTGGATCACCGCTGCAGATTTCTTAAACATTTCTTAAAAAATGTTAAATATAAAATTTAATAAAATTGTTTTCCAATAAAATATTAATTAAAATTTATTAATAATTTATTAAGCGAATATAGCAAAAGTTGGGAATAATTACTACAATTTTTAAAAGTGTATTTTTATGAAAATATTCCTAAAAAAAACTTTAAGTGTAATTTATTTTTTAACAGAGGGCGCTAGAGCGTATGTAGCTTAATACCAATAAATTATCAAACATCTAATTTATTACAAATATTTTTATTTCTTTGGGATGGATAATCGCTAAAAATTTCCAAAAATCGATTTTTTTTGAAGGATTTAGGTTTTTTTTGCTGAAATTAGCAAAAATACCAAAAATTGGTATTCTTAGCGAGGGGTGTAATAAAATAAGTAGAAAAATTCATTAGTTTCCAAAAAATCGTTTTTAAATCAATTTTTCCTAAGAATGATTGCGTTTTATTCTGAAATTTGAATTCTAGAGCTAAAATATGAGAAATTTAGGAGAATTAAAAAAATATTAAAAAAAAATTAATAAAAAATCATTAATTCTATAATTTTATTTTTTGGTGTTTTTCGCCTTCTACTAATGTTCCATTGAAAGATTTTTGCCAGAAATTTTGTTTAGACCCTTCGTAGAAGTGTCTTGAGTATGAAAGTTTTTCAAAAGATATATTTTAATAATTATTTCCATATTTTTTAGGCAAAAACCATTCTAAAAATTTCCAAAACCCATTTTTATTATTTTTTTTTTTTTAAAAAACTTTAATTGCAAATTATTTTCAAACTAGCTATACCCGGTCCGCGTTGCTGGCCCTAAGAAAAAAAATGGTTTATATTGCGTCTTAATTTAAATATAGTGACGGACAAAATTTTAGCACTGGTCCGGATCCACCTAGTAACCTTTGGTTCCACCCTCGGTTAGCACTATCTATATAGAAATCTCTAGAAAGAGGAGGAAATAATGGGAGGTACATTTTATACCCTTTTGCCGAATCGCGCTCTACATATGACCTACAGTTCCCGCTCGGTTTGTTCTATCAGTAGTGACAGATTCGTCTTATTCGTTTTTGCGTGATTTCAAAACAGGCAGATATAACGTTCAGTATAAAACAAAGGGGCGTGGCAATTTACGCCTCTTTGTTCAATCGTGGTTAGTATAGTAAAAAGGGCGTTGCAATTTTGATCCCTTTTTCCAATAACGATCTTATACTTATGGCCTACATTTGCATTGAGTTAGCACTGTATGTAGTGAAAATGTTAAGAGAATCGGTTCAGCTGTTTTTGCGTGATTGCGAAACAGGCAGACAACGTCCAGTATAGTACAAAGGGTCGTGTCATTTTACGCCCCTTTTTCCAATCGGAGTATAATATGGCCTATAGTTCCGAACTCGGTTAACACTATCAGTGCTGAAAATTTAATTAAAATCGAATCAACAGTTTTTGTGTTATTGCGTAGCATGCAGAAATAACATTCAATTCAATACAAAGGGGCATGGCATTTTATGCCTATTTGTCCGATACCACTCTAATTCGGCCCTAATTTAGTACTTGGTTAGTGCTATCGTTGGTTTAAATTTCATCAAAATCACTTCATCCGTTTTTATATATAGACGTCATTAGTGGTGCAATGTAAAAATTCGATTTTGCCCACCCCTCCGCCCACAGGCAAAAAAAGCATGCCATTTTACGCCCATTTGTCCGATCACGCTCTAATTTTCCATAAACTTAGTACTCCGTTAGTACTGTCTTTGGTTTAAATTTCATCAAAATCGGTCCATCCGTTTTGTTTATATATAGATGTCATAAGTGGTGGAATGTAAAAATTTGATTTTGCCACGCCCCTCCGCCCACAATCAGAAAATCAGAAATCTGACCACACAGTGTTACTCCCCAGGCCGTTCTGAATATTCCCTAAAAATTTCATCAAAATCGGTCCAGCCGTTTTCGAGTCCATACGGAACATACATACACACTAAAGGTGTCCTAACGACTAAGGTAATTTTTCAAAATCACTTTTTAATACGTGGTAGGGTCCTAAATTGTAGTTTAGCATCTAAAAATGAGTGAACCAAAATTTGGGGACAATCGGATAAAAATAACTCGTGCCGAAAATGGATTGAAGTTTTGGGACACTCTAATGTGATGAAAAAACACGTTTTTTCTAGTTTTTTTTAAAAATATTGGTATATTTTATTTTTTGTTAAATTTTTTGTTAAATAATATGAAAATGGTAATGAATTACCTTTCCAAAAAGCTTAAAGAAATTCAAATCGGATAAAAAATAAGCATTTTACCCATACATGCCCCAGACCATTGCATAGTTTTTAAAGCCAAAATTTGAAAATTTTGAAAATTTTTAGGCAAAAAATAAAAAAAATTAAATTTTACTTTATAATTATATTAAATACATGTTATAGATAAAAACTAACAGATATGGTAGTCTAACTTTTTTTTCATTTGGCGTGGGTAGTGATATAATTTCCGCGGATTCCAAAGAAAATGTGTTTTTCCAAAAATAATTTAGCAAATATGGGAAAAAATTTCTGAATTGTATTATACGAAGTAAAATACATAAAATCTGTAAATTTTTTGAGAAATCGGGCATCTTTAACCCCTTTTCGCCGAAGTGAAATGACAAATTTGAGACATTATAAATTTCTAAAATACAAAATATCTGCATATATCCGATTTCTCAAAAGCTAAAAAATTTACGTTTTACACTTCGTTCTGTACAATAAAGAAAAAAATGCCCCATATTTGCTAAATTATATAAGAAAAATGCATTTTATTTGGAATACGCGAAAAATTTTATCACTACCGCCGCCAAATAAAAAAAATCTTGACTACCATATCTGCTATTTTTAATCGTAAACATGTTTTCAATATTATCATAAAGTAAAAATATATTTTTTTTATTTTTTTATGTAAAAATTTTGAAAATTTTGAAATTTTGGCTTTAAAAACCATACAATGGTCTGGGGCATGTATGCATAAAATGCTTATTTTTTATCCGATTTTAATTTTATTAGTCTTTTTAGATAGGTAATTTAATACAATTTTCATATTGTTTCACAAAAAATTTAACAAAAAATAACAAATACCAATGTTTTTCAGAAAACTACAAAAAAAGGGGTTTTCATTCATCTAAGAATCTCCCAAAACTTCAATCCATTTTCGGCACGAGTTATTTTTAGCCGATTGTCCCCAATTTTTGGCTCACTCATTTTTAGATACTAAAGAACAATTTAGGGCCCTACCAGGTATAAAAAATTGATTTTCGTTTTTAAGGACACCTCTAATACACACATACATACATACACACATACATACATACACACATCCATTTTTATATATATAGATAGATAGATATCCTTTTTTTCTAAGAAGATTTATTTACAATTTATTCCTTAACTAGAAGTGCTAAATCAAAAATAGCACAAATTCAGGATAATCGCTACAAATTTCGACAAACAAACCCCTTTTTATGACAATTTTCTTTACAAACTTAAATTGTAAATAAATGCCTAAGTAGTTTTGGTAAACTAAAAAAAATGAACAAAAGGTGCTTAAGCGAAAATAGCAGAAATTGGGGATCATCGCTATAAATTTACGAAAATCGATTTTTGCTTGGTTTTTTGTTTGATTTTTTAATTGTGATTTATTTCTTAACTAGAGGTTCTGAAACGAAAATATAAAAATCATAGCTATAAATTAAAAAAAAAAAATATTAAATAAATTTCTAAAAAAAATATATAAAAATTTTTAGTTTAAATTGCAAATAACTCCTAAACTGGAGTTTTTTTTTTTATTTTTGAATTGCAAATTATTTCTTAACTAGAGGTTCTGAAACGAAAATATCAAAATTTGGTGATTATAGCTATAAATTAAAAAAAAAATATATAATAAAAAACAATTATATAAATTTTTAGTTTAAATTGCAAATCACTCCTAAACTGTAGGTTTTTTTTTTTTTAATTTTTTAATTGCAATTTATTTCTTGACTAGAGGTTCTGAAACGAAAATGTAAAAATTGGTGATCATTGCTATAAATTTCTAAAAAAAAAATTTTATATGAAATTTCTAAAGAAAAAAAAAATATATAAATTTTTAGTTTTAATTGCTAATCACACCTAAACTAAATGTGCCAAAGCAAAAATATAACAAATTGTGGATGATTACTATAAATTTCCAAAAATCCATTTAAGCTGATATCATTCTGCTTTGGTCACGTTAGGCATCATCAATTTTAAGCATAATAAGTAGGGTCTAAGACCTGAATGTTATAGAAAATTGTCTCGTTTTTTTATATTATATATTTTTTTTTTTTTAATTTTCAAATAAAGCCAAAGTAAATACCACTCTCGGCAGCATGTGTGTATGTGGGTATTTGTATGGATGAGTGTGTTAATGTTTGTATAAATGTGTGTTGCTGTAGATTTTGCATACATATTAATGTTTAATTCCTCGCGGCATCATCAAATACTCGTTAAGATCCACAACAAATTGTAACAAACGAGTTATCCTTTCTTTCATTTTTTTATTTTCCATTTTCACTCACACACTGGCTGTATATATATTTTTTTATAAGAAAATTTAATGCATTATAAACTCAAAAGTATGTATATTATTTTCCGTTATTTTGTTGTTGGTTGTATTCTTAGTGTATGTGTATTTAAATATGTATGTATTTTTGTGTATGAGTTGTTGTGTGTATGAGCGTATGCATTGCAAAATAAGGTCCGGTATCGAAATCTGTAAATAATTCTTTTTTTTATTTCTTTCCTTATATCTTTATTTTCATTTAATGTAATTTAAAAACCCATTAGGTTTTATTACAAATACAATACTTATATGTTTTTTTATATGTATGCAAGATAGAGATGAGCAATGTAGTGATTTTTGAATCACGCCGTTCTCAGTTACCGTGATTTACAAATCACCGTTCTTTTAAACAGTTACCGTGATCACCGTTTTTTAATGTGATGCAAAAAAAAAAACAATACAATGTTTTCCTTTTACTTTAGATTAGTGTGTATTAAATATTATTTGTATTGCCGGACTTCATATTTAATAACTCAATTTGTATTAAGTTCAATTTAAGTACATTCAAGTTATTTATTTAAAATTAAGAGAAAATCTGGTAAAAATTTATAAAACCACAGTAGAAACGAGCAATTTAGTTATTTTTGAGGAACGTCTTTCTTTTCAAATAACCAATATTTTAAACAGTTACTGTGATCACCGTTTTTAAATGTAGATATAAACGTGATTTTAAATCACAGTTCTTTTAAATCACAGTTCTTTCAATAACAGTTTTCATTTTAAAGCAAAATAATATTTTTGGCAATTTCGTTGCTTGTGTGCGTATTAAAAACATTGCGTTTGCTTTGTGTGTTTGTTTTTTTTACATTTAATAACAAGAGAAGAAAAAATATGATTGAACGAACACACAGCAACTGTTAAAATGTTAGTTAATGTGTGTATAACAGAAAAGAACGATATTGCAAGTAGCAGTGATTTAAGATATTTGATAACTGCAGTTACCAGTGATTTTTAAATCACGGTGATTAAATCACCGGTATTAAAATATCGCTCATCTCTAATGCAAGATATGTTGTTATTGTATTTTTGTAGTTTTTGTTGCTGTTTAAACTTGGAGTTTGTAATAAATGTAATTTTTATTTTCATTTTATTAAAAAAAAAACATATGCTTATGTGGTTGTTGTTAGTTAAAGAAATGTGTTAGTGTGTTTGCATATACATATGTACAATAGGGTGGATCAGTTTTTCCAGCAAAAGAAATCAGAAATAAACAAGTAAAAAAGTTAAACTCGGCCTTGCCGAATGTAGTGATACCCTCCACAATTTCAAAAAGATTATTGCAAAAAACTTTATGTAAAAGGAAATTACTTTTGAAAAAAAAAAAAAAATTTTAAAAAAAATTTCCGCGAAAAAAAATTTTGGTAAAAAAAAATCCGCGATTTTTTTCTTTTTTTGTCAAAAAAATATGTTCGTACTTGTTTTAATACCATTTGGTGTTCAATTATGTTCACAAATACCATTTGGTGTTCAATTATGTTCACCAGAAGCCGAATTAAAGCATTTTGTATTTTTAGGTTATGTTGACTGTACTGAAATTTTTGAGGTGTGCTTACATTTTCGTTCATAACTTTTGAACCGCTGAACCGATATCGCTCAAATGCAATACCAAACTTCTCGGGAGAACTTCCAATAAATATGTTAAGTTCCAGCCATCTCTGTGCAATATTTAGTCCGTGATAGCATTTTCCACAGACAGACTGATAGACAGACGGGCAGACGGACATCGCTCGAATGTCTTAAAATCGATCGGGCATCATGAATATATATACTTTATGGGGTCCTAGACCGATATTTCGATGAGTTACAAACGGAATGACAAACTTATATATACCCTCTATCACTAAGTGGAGGGTATAAAAAATATTTTACAGACAAAAACAAATTTTTTACCATAAAAACACTTTTCCGGCAATGTTGGAATATTAACAAGTATGTTAAAAAAAAATATGTTTTTCACTTTGCGCGGAACCTTTCGATTTTCAAGTTAAAAAGGACCTAAACCATTGTCCTACAAAATAAACGTAATATATTTATTTTTCAACAAAAAACTTATTTTTTTATCCATTTTTTTCATCAAAGTTTTTTTCATGAAATTTTTTTTTTATTAATTTTTTTTTTCATTTTTTTTTTTATTCATGAACTTTTATACCCTCCAACCACAGTATGGGAGTATACTCACTTTGTCATTCCGTGTGTTACGCATCGAAATATCGGTCTAGGACCCCATAAAGTTTATATATTATTGATCAGTGATCGATTCTAAGACATTCTAGCGATGTCCGTCCGTCCGTCTGTCCGTCTGTAGAATTTTTTACACTCAAAAAAATACGTTAGTAGATTTACTAATTTTTTTTTGCTAACGCTAGTTAGCTAACTTTTAGCAAATTTTTAGTTGAGATTAGCATGTTAGCAAAAAATTCTTTTAAACTTCATTTAGCACATTAGCAATTTAAAACAAACTTTGAACTAATTTCTTTTGCTAAATTTGAAATTGAGTTGACTACATTTTTACAAGATTTTTTGCTAATATTAGCAAAATAAATGGTAAATTTTTTTTTTATTTTCAGAAAACTTAAAATGGCGCTATCTCGGAAACTATGCCAGATAGAGCAAAATGGAGGCCATTTTTGGTTCTTAGAATCTTCATAGTATCGCCGGTCCTCTTCACATGTGTGGACCCTAATGGGCCCTAACTTTGGATCCAAAAAAGTTAGCATTCCCGAAAATTTTAAAATGCTCATATCTCGGTAAATATTGCCGACACAACAAAAAGTCGAAAAGCGTTTTTGTAGCTCTCAACACGTAGAAAAAGAGCGGAAAATAGTCAAAAGCTCTCCGAGTAATATTTTTGAAGATATCGAGTTTTTTAATTCTCAAGACCCCAGTGGTCCCCTATAATCACGTATCTCAAAAACTAAGCAAGGTAGAGCGAAACGGACATAAATTTTGGATCAAAAACTATGACGATTTTTAAGGAACCCAACTAGGGTAGGCCCATCGGGGTCTGGACCTATCGGGTCCGAACCCAATGGGGTCCTCAGATGTGTATAAACTAAGTTAAAAAAAAATATTTAGTTAACTAATTATTGGCAAAACATTTTTGCTAACTTTAGCAAAAAAATTGTGGGTTCAAAATCAGCAAATTTTCTTGTAGGTTTACAAGCTTTTTTTGCTAACATTACAGTTTTTTTTTTTTGAGTGTAGCATTTTTTGCAGGGTTTTTTGTGCTAAGCAAATGCAACATTCTTATCTCAGAAGAAGTTAAAAATCGCAGGGGGAAGGTGCCCCTAACGTCTCCAACCAACCCCCCCCCCTCCACCAAAAAAAAAGACGCCACTCTCACTTGTTTTTTTTTCATAATTTTTTTTTATATTTTTTTTTCATATTTTTTTTTTCATGTTATTTTTTGTTTCATCAAATATTTTTTTTTTCATCAATTTTTTGTTTATAAAATTTTTTACATAAATTTTGTTTGTTTCATCAATTTTTTTTCATAAATTTTTTTTTCATAAATTTTTATACCCTCCAACCACAGTATGGGGGTATACTCACTTTGTCATTCCGTGTGTAACGCATCGAAATATCGGTCTAGGACCCCATAATGTATATATTTAATTGATCAGTGATCGATTCTAAGACATTCTAGCGGTGTCCGTCCGTCCGTCTGAAGAGGACACGATACAGTCCAAAATAAAAGAGCTAGACTTCCGAAGTTTGGCAAGAATATGTCTTATATTCCTAGGCAGGTTAAGTTCGGAAATGGGCAAAATCGGACCAAGGGGAAAAAACTTCCCCCTTGGAGAACTAAACCAACATAAGAAAAACCGCATTTTTTGCAGGGTTTTTTGTACTTTTGCTAAGCAAATGCAACATTCTTATCTCAGAAGAAGTTAAAAATCGCAACGGGTAGGTGCCCCCTAACTTCTACCAAGTAACTCCGATATCCTATTTGTTCAAAAGTTTCATTTAAATGTCTAATTTTAATCTGACACACATCAAGTGTGCGACAATCGAAGGAGTGCTGATGATGCATGAGTATGCCACTCCGAAAGCTGTCGACATTTCTACTTAGCTTGTGATGTTACTTAATTTTTTCATTTTGTACAACAATTATTTTCTCATTGTACAACAATTATTATTTCTCAGAAATAATTAATAAGGACTCATACCGAACTAAATAAAAATTCAGTTATTTTTATCTATATATATAAAAGAGTTGGGTGAGTGAGTGACTGACTGACTGACTGACTGATTCATCATCGCCCAGCCCAAACCGCTGAAGCTAGAGACTTGAAATTTGGACTGTAGGTTCATCTCCCGGAATATAGATCCACTAAAGCTGGATTTTTGCCAGTGTTGATTCTAAGGGGGTAAAAAGGGTAAAAAAACGTACTTTTGGTACTTTTCATATCTCTCTAAATAATGGTCATAGAGACTTGAAATTTGAACTGTATGTTAACCTCCCGGAACATATATCCACTAAGGCTGGACTTTTGCCAGTGTTGATTCTAAGGGGGTAAAAAGGGTAAAAAACTGTACTTTTGGTACTTTTTATATCTCCTGAAATAATGGTCGTAGAGACTTGAAATTTGGACTGTATGTTCACATCCTGGAATATAGATCCAATAAGACCGGATTTTTGCCAGTGTTGATTCTAAGGGGGTAAAAAGGGTAAAAAACTGTACTTTTGGTACCATTTATATTTCATTGAGTAATGGTCCTAGACACTTGAAATTTGGAATGTAGATTCATCTCCCGGAAAATAGGTTCACTAGGGTTGGGTTTTTGCCAATGTTGATTCTAAGGGGGTAAAATGGGTAAAAAAGTGTACTTTTGGTACCTTTTATATTTCCTTAAATAATGGTCTTAGAGACTTGAAATTTGGACTGTTTGTTCACCTCACGGATTATAGATCCTCTAAGGCTGGATTTTTTCCAATGTTGATTCTAAGGGGGTAAAAAGGGTAAAAAACTGTGCTTTTGGTACCTTTTATATTTCCTTAAATAATAGTCCAAGAAACTTTAAATTTTCAATGTAGGTTCACCTCCCGAGAAAAAGATCCACTATGGCTGGGTTTTAGGCCAATGTTGATACTACGGGGGTAAAATGGGTAAAAAATGTACTTTTGGTTCTTTTTTTATTTACTGAAATAATGGTCATACAAACTTGAAATTTGGAATGTAGGATCCTTTGCTAAAAAAAACAATATGGAAAGGTACTTTTTGAAAATTTTGAGTCTAAGGGGGATAAAAGAGGTAAAAAGTGTACTTTTGGTACTTTTTTTTATTTCTTAAAATTGTGGTCATAGAAACTTAAAATTTGGAATGTAGCATCCTTCGCTGAAAAAAACATTCTGGAAAAAGTACTTTTTGGAAAATGCGTTTCTTAGGGGGAACCTTTTATAAAAAGTACCTTTTATAAAAAGTACCTTTTATAAAAAGTACCTTTTATAAAAAGTACCTTTTATAAAAAGTACCTTTTATAAAAAGTACCTTTTATAAAAAGTACCTTTTATAAAAAGTACCTTTTATAAAAAGTACCTTTTATAAAAAATACCTTTTATAAAAAGTACATTTTATAAAAAGTACCTTTTATAAAAAGTACCTTTTATAAAAAGTACCTTTTATAAAAAGTACCTTTTATAAAAAGTACCTTTTATAAAAAGTACCTTTTATAAAAAGTACCTTTTATAAAAAGTAGCTTTTATAAAAAGTACCTTTTATAAAAAGTACCTTCTATAAAAAGTACCTTTTATAAAAAGTACCTTTTATAAAAAGTACATTTTATAAAAAGTACCTTTTATAAAAAGTACATTTTATAAAAGTACCTTTTATAAAAACTACATTTTATAAAAAGTACCTTTTATAAAAATTACCTTTTATAAAAAGTACCTTTTATAAAAAGTACCTTTTATAAAATGTACCTTTTATAAAAAGTGCTTTTTATAAAAAGCAGCTTTAATAAAAAGTACCTTTTATAAAAAGTACCTTTTATAAAAAGTACCTTTTATAAAAAGTACCTTTTATAAAAAGTACCTTTTATAAAAAGTACCTTTTATAAAAAGTACCTTTTATAAAAAGTACCTTTTATAAAAAGTACCTTTTATAAAAAGTACCTTTTATAAAAAGTACCTTTTATAAAAAGTACCTTTTATAAAAAGTACCTTTTATAAAAAGTACCTTTTATAAAAAGTACCTTTTATAAAAAGTACCTTTTATAAAAAGTACCTTTTATGAAAAGTACCTTTTATAAAAAGTACCTTTTATAAAAAGTACCTTTTATAAAAAGTACCTTTTATAAAAAGTACCTTTTATAAAAAGTACCTTTTATAAAAAGTACCTTTTATAAAAAGTACCTTTTATAAAAAGTACCATTTATAAAAAGTACATTTTACAAAAAGTACCTTTTATAAAAAGTACCTTTTATAAAAAGTACCTTTTATAAAAAGTACCTTTTATAAAAAGTACCTTTTATAAAAAGTACCTTTTATAAAAAGTACCTTTTATAAAAAGTACCTTTTATAAAAAGTACCTTTTATAAAAAGTACCTTTTATAAAAAGTACCTTTTATAAAAAGTACCTTTTATAAAAAGTACCTTTTATAAAAAGTACCTTTTATAAAAAGTACCTTTTATAAAAAGTACTTTTTATAAAAAGTACCTTTTTTAAAAAGCACCTTTTATAAAAAGTACCATTTATAAAAAGTACCTTTTATAAAAAGTACCATTTATAAAAAGTACCTTTTATAAAAAGTAATTTTTAAAAAAGTACCTTTTATAAAAAGTACATTTTTTTAAAGTACCTTTAATAAAAAGTACCTTTTTTAAAAAGTACATTTTTTAAAAAGTACCTTTCTTAAAAAGTACCTTTAATAAAAAGTACCTTTTATAAAAAGTATCTTTTATAAAAAGTACCTTTTATAAATAGTACCCTTTATAAAAAGTATCTTTTATAAAAAGTACCATTTATAAAAAGTACATTTTACAAAAAGTACCTTTTAAAAAAAGTACCTTTAACAAAAAGTACTTTTTATAAAATTTACCTTTTGTAAAAATGACCTTTTGCAAAAAAAAACATTCTAGGAAAAGTACTTTTTGAAAATTCCTTTTCATAAGGGGAAAATTAATACTTATGGTACTTTTTATATACCCTGAAATAATGATAATAGAAACTTGATATTTGGAATGTAGGATTCTTAAGTGACAACAAATTCTGGAAAAAGTAATTTTTTGAAATTTCCTTTTCTTAGGGTGGAACGGGTAAAAATTTAATCGTTCTAATTACGTTCTAATTTCCGGTAGTAATGGCCCTAGAATCTTGAAATTTGTAATGTAGGATCATTCGGTTAAAAAACATTCTGGAAAAAATACTTTTTGGAAATTACGCTTCTTAGTAGGGTAAAATGGCTAAAAAAGTGTACTTCCGGTAATTTTGATATTTTCTAACGTAATGGTTCTTGAAACTTAAAATTTTGGATGTAAAATTCTTTTGTAAAAACCAGAATTTTGGGAAAGTATTTTTTGGAAATTCCGTTTCTTAACGGGGTTAAAAAGTATACTTTTTGTACTTTTAATATTTGGTGAAATAATATTCTAGATAATTGCAATTTGTAATGTAGGATCCTTTGGTGAAGAAAAAACATACTGGAAAAAGTACTTTTTGGAAATTCCATTTCTAACGGGGTTTTTTTCTATAATAATTGTTTTAGAAGCTTGAATTTTGGAATGTGGGGTCCTTCGGTATAAAAAAAAACACACTGCTATGCTAAAGTATTTTTAAAAGATTCCGTTTCTAGGGGTGTAGAAAAGTGTTTTTTTAAACTTTTTATACTTCTTGAAATAATGATCCTAGGCAGTGAAAATTTGAATGCTGTATTCTTTAGTGAAAAAATATTTTGGAAAAAGTACTTTTTGGAAATTCTGTTTCTAAGAGTCGTAAAGCGCATAAAAAAGTGTAAGTTTGGTACTTCTTATATTTCTTGAAATAACGGTTGAAATAAAGGTTTTTGGAAAATTTAATTTTAAGTGGAAAAGGTGGCAAATGGTTATTTGTACCTATCTAACTATTAAAGCCTAGAAACTTAAAATTTGACGTGCAGTATCCTCCAGCCGAAATAACACCCAAGAGATGGAAAAGGTAAATAGGGGTACCTAAATTGGTACAAGTGGTGTAAAACGGTATTTTTATATCTACAACAGCACTTTTTATTTCTGTAACGCATATTATATGGAGAGGAATGAAACTTGCATGGAGATTGAATTGGAAATGAAATGGAGTAAAAAGGGGAACGAAATGGAATAGAGCGGGTAACAACATAGAATGATACTTTTTACTAAAATTTTTCGTATTAAACTTTTTAACTCCATATTTTTATGTTTTTTTACCCAAAATTTTTTTTATTCCAATTTTTTTTTTCACTGAAATAATTATTCACTCAAGATCCAAAATCCCCATATAAGGGCTCGAAAATTGTCAAAATCCTTTTCACCGGAACGTGCATGACAACGTACCACCGAAATTATTCAAATTTTATTGTTTAAGTTATTCAATGAAATATTATTTTATGAAAGACTTAAACGTCCACACTTAAATAAAACAAAGACTATATATTAGTCATTTTTTGAAATCGGTACGGTAATCCTAATACTTCTATTATCCGGTATTTAACATAACCGGTAACGAAGTTCCGGCGGGCGAGCTAGTACTATATATACTATTATTATTAATATTATAAAGAGGTAATGTTTGTATGTTTGTTTTTTTGTTTGTTTGTTTGTTTGTTTGTAGAGGGTAATCTCCGGAACTACTTATCCGATTTTAAAAATGTTTTCAGCAATATTTAAAGTGTTCATCCAGGATGGACATAGGCCAGGTTTCATCGACCACGCCCACTTCTACGCCCACTTTTGAACAAAAAACGGAAAATTGAAAAATCTCCGAAACTACTAAACCGATTTCAAAAATTTTTTCACCAATACATACTTGGAATGGTCCTTAATGGTGGACACATGCTGGGTTTCATCGACCACGCCCACATCTACGCCCACTTTTGGTAAAAAACTTAAAATTTAAATATCTATGAAACTACTCATCCGATTTCAAAAAAGTTTTCAGCAATATTTAGAGTGTTCCTCCAGGGTCGACATAAGCTAGGATTGATCGACCACGCTCACTTTTACGCCCACTTTTAGCCAAAAAACGTAAAATTTAAAAATCTCCACAACTACTAAACCCATTTCTACGCCCACTTTTGGCCCAAAAACTTAAAATTAAAATATCTATTTAACAACTTATCCGATTTCAAAAATGTTTTCACCAATATTTAGAGTGTTCCTCCAGGGTGGACATAGGCTAGGATTTATCGCCCACTCCCACTTATACGCCCACTTTTAGACAAAAAAAACTAAAATTTAAAAATCTTCAAAAAAGTTCATCCGATTTCCAAATTTTTTTCACAAATACTAGATCCTTCAGAGTGGAAATATTCTAGGTTTTATTGACCACGCCCATTTCTACGCCCATCAAACTACTTATCCGATTTAAAAAACTTTATCACCAATATATATATATATTATGAATGGTGCTTCAGGGTAGACATGGGTTAGCTCTCATCGACCACACCTACTTCTACGCCCACTTTTGGCCAAAACATCTGAAACTACTCATTTAAAAAATGTTTTCTCCAATATTAAGAATGGTCCATCAGGTTAGACATAGGCTACGGTTCGTCTACGTAAAATTTGTAAATATACGAAACTTATTATGAGAATTCAAAAATGTTTTCACCAATATTTAGAATTTTCTTTCAGGGTGAGTTTGGGAAGGTTTTATTGACCACACCCATTTTAAAAATCACTTTAGGTTAAAAGACGTAAAATTTTAAAATCTACCAAACTACTCATTTCATTTCAAAACATTCTAAAAAATGTTCTTTTTGGAAATTCCTATTTTACTGGGGCAAATACGTGCAAAGCAGTGAACTTTGTAACGTTGGTCATAAAAAGTTGAAATGTTGGATCCACCAGCCAAAAAAAATCAATCTGAAAAAGTACCTTCTGGAAATTTAGATTTTAATTGGGATAAGGGTAAATTATTGTAATGTGGTACTTTTATTTTTGTTTAGAGAATGAAGCCTACATGGAACGAAATGAATTAGAATTCAGAACAAAATTGAATAAAAAGGGGACCAAATGAATAGAAAAGGAAACGAAATGGAATAGAACGGGGAACGTTCTATGGTTTCAATAATTTCGATACAAGGGCTCGAAAATTTTCAAGAAAATTATTTACCGAAACGAACATGTTTCCAAGCTAAAGGGGCCGGTTTTAATTTTATTTTTTATTTTAAATAGTTTTTATGAAAGACTTCAACGATAAAAATTAAATAAAATAAAAATTCTGTAGGAGAGAATTTTAGAAATGGACACTCAAATCCTGATCTTTCTTTAATCAGGTATTTAATATTACCGGGGGCGAAGTTCCGGGTGGGCCTGCTAGTTTTTCATAAAAAAAAAGTTTTTTAACATTTTTTTTATCAAACATTTTTGTCAAAATAATGTTTTTTTAAATCGCGAATATCATGAATACGAGCGCTAACTTCGAACAACGGCTAGCACCATTGAATTCAGCGAACCCGAATTAACTTTACCAGTGGGGTGCCCAGCTTGTTAAAAAAAGTGTCAAGTTCGAGCACACTGAAACTAATCAGAATTTGAAAAAAAGTCTGAATTTTTCATCAAAACTATTTTTTTGGTAGGTCCGAACTTCTTTTAAAATAAAAATAGAAAAAAAAAAATGGCTTCGCCCTAATAAACCATATATTTATTTTAGTATTAGTGAGTTATATGAAGTTGTACTCCTTGGTACTTTTACTTACAGATTTATTTTTATAGGGTAATTGTAATGAATGGCTTTATAAGTCATTGTAATTTATTTGGTATTAGCAGAGTACCCGGCGTTGCCCTAAAAACAAAACTAAATATCTGACTCGTTTATTAAGACCATTGTGTTAAAAAAAAATATTTTTTAAGAAAAAATCTTTAAATTTGAATCTAAAACCCAAATACCTTTAAAAAATTAAAAAATCACTCTTAAAAATGTTCTTTGTTCAATTTTCTTACTTTTCCGTACTTAAAAAAATCCCAAATTTATATTTTAACCTGAATAATTGCATTCAATAACAACATTTATTTATAATTTCTTTGGAACATTTAACTTCTCATTCACATTCTTTTTATAACCACAATTTACACGGCAATTCCCTTGTTTTTATAATAACATTTAAATAGTTCAAATGCCGTTTCACAATTGTCAGCGCCCTTCAAACCATTGCATTCATTTTGAATTTTATTAAGTTTTTCTGCACCAACCACACCGCCTAATTTAGCAGTTATAACATCCCGCTGAACTTCACCATTCTTTAGCATGCCAACCTTTTCTAGGAAACAATTCGTGAAACATTTCAAATTTTTATCAGCATTTTCAAATTGACCCTGGCGCAAAGCAGTAACAGCTTCTTTGGAAACTTGTTCTTGTTGTATGCATTCACCGGCAAATTGTATAACCTTAGCTTTTTGTTCATCCGATAATGAAATCTGGAAGAGAAGAAGAGAATTTAGAAAAATATCTATGTTTTTAAAGAAATTTACCTATAAACAAAAAAATAGGTTTATAATATTGGTTAAAACATTTTTTAAATCAGTAGTTTCCGAGATTTAAAAATTTTATGTATTTTTGATAAAAGTGGGCATTGAAGTGGGCTTCGTCGATGAAACCTAGCGTTGGTCCACTCTGTACGACTATTTGTAAATGATTTTGTCAATTCAATCAAAAGAAAAATCACTGAAAAAGTATTTTTATTCCCTCCAACTACAGTATGTTGTACACCAATACCCCGGTTTGCGTCGTTTCGAAGTTGCGTCGTTTTCAAATTCCTGTGATTTCGTTTCGAAGTTGCGTCGTTTTGGTTTCAGTTTGCGTCGCATGGCTTCGAAGTTGCGTCGCCAGTGCTTCGATTTGCGTCGTTGATATAAAAATGTGTGTACAAAGCATAGAAAAAAAAAAATAGAAATGAAACAGAGTCGTATTTCGCTTGAAATACGATCTTCGATTTGCGTCGTTGATATAAAAATGTGTGTACAAAGCATAGAAAAAAAAAAATAGAAATGAAACAGAGTCGTATTTCGCTTGAATAAGTATTAGTGACAGCACATTACGTAACTTTTGACGTTTAATAAATGCAATGCAACATAAAGGAGAACAACAACAAAGCAAACAACCCAGCAAAACTTAGATTACCAAATAAGGTATAAAATAAGGTATAGGATCTCTTATTTTATACATTGCAGCATTGATGATTTTAACAGGCGATGAGACCCAAAGTAATGCATCCACATTATCACAAAGAATACCGGTAAGGTATAAAATAAGTCATAAATTTTCTACGAAGAATACGAGTAAGGTGTAAAATATATGATATTTTATAGGTTACGAGAAATGAAATAATATAGCATACCAGAAGATAATATATTAGGTGTTACGAGTAGTGAAAAAGTAATTTTGTGTTAAATTTACTCACGTGATTGTAAGTGAGTGTAAGTAGATAAAATATGCTCGTGAGTGTGTGTCGTTAGAAATTTCCTGTCGTGAGCCCATCTCTAGTTTAAACTTATGCATTTTTTTATAAAATAATTATTTTTTATGTTATTGTAATGCATTATGCATCCAATTATAAATAATGCATTATTTCAAATCTTTCAAATAATACATAATGTAACCAAATATAAGTCATCCATGATTTAATGTTTATAAATAATAAATATGAAATACATTTTTTCCAATAATCATGCATTACGTAGCAAATTATTAGTAATGCATTATTTTTCACTTGAAAATAATACGTTGTGGAACAAATGCTTGGTAAGACATCCTAAAATAATGCTACAAATAAGGTATATACATTACCTGGTAATGTGTTATATAATCACAACCTATTACCAAAGTTTTGCTGGGAACAAAAGAGAAAAAAAAGTTTTTATACTATCAATAGTGCGTATAATTTTTAAAAAACGTTGAATAAAGCAAAATTAATAATTAATTTAATTAAATGAAAGAAAAATTGCATTTTTTATAAACAAAGAATTTAATTTGATATTAAATACGTGTGAGATGAGGAAGAACAAGCATTTTGCCACCATATTGGAAAATACATAAAATACAACACTGCGTACATTCTAATCTTTTCTATGGTACAAAGCTAAAACAACAAAAGGGGATTTCCCGTTTATATTTCAGTTTGCATAGCATGACTTCGAAGTTGCTTCGTTAGTGCTTCGATTTGCGACGTTAATATGAAAATGTTTATACAATGCTTGCTTTTATACTTGCTTTTCTATTTTTATTTTAATATTTTTATGTTTTTGTTATGTTTTTTTACGTTTTTCTCATGAATTGTAATATTTTTATTTTAATTAAAACTGTTTAAAAAAAAAAATACGAAAAAATTGAATTTTTTATTGAAAAATCGAATTTTTCTGCTAAAATTATGAATCTCGGAACCAATTAAATGAAAATCAATACAAATGTATGGAAAACCGTGCTTCGGTTTGCGTCGTTTCGGTTTGCGTCGCGTTTCTCCGGTCCCAATTAACGACGCAAACCGGGGCATTGTTGTATACTCTTTTTGTGGTTCCATCGAAATTTTGGTCGGGGACCCCTTAAAGTATATGGGGCATTCCATGTCAAATCAGACACTTTGAATTCTTTTTTTTAGATTTTCCCAATTTGATCAAAAGATATCAAATTTTAAAATTTTTTTTTTAAATTTGTTTTATTTAATCAGCTTCTACCGGTCCAATGGTGCGTCCGTGGAGATAGCTCCACTCCCTAAGTAGGCTCCCATACAAATAACAGTTGGAGCAAATTTTATAAAAATATAATTTTGAATGAAAGCCTACTTAAGGAGTATAGATAGCGCGTAGGTATGTTTTAAAAAAATGTTGTAGGGTAAAAATAAATGGGGTTCGGTCTCACTAATGACCCCTCTCGGACGCACTATTTGACCGGTAGAAGCTGATTGAATAAAACAAATTTATAAAAAATTGTATGGGGACCGCCTTAACAGTTAAAGGTAGAGGGTAGGTGTGTTCAGAGAAAATGTTTGGACTAAAAAAATATTGTGGGTCGGTCATACATTTTGTTGCTCTAAGGGCACTATTAGGGCAGTTAGAGCGGTTGGAGCAAATTTTAAAAAATGTCGTTTTGTGTGGGAGCCCCCTTAGAAATTGGAGATAGGGTATTAGTTTATTCCAAAGAAATGCTAAGACGTAAAAATTAATGGGGTCGGTCTTATAAATAGCCCCTCTCTGATGCACTATTGGAGCAATAGAAATGATTTTAAGATTGGAAAATTACAATAATTTGTTTTCAAAAAATTTAAAAAAATATTAATAATCGTTATCCCACGATCCTCCTGGGCAAAAAAGTTGTAGAATCGATAGAAGTTTTACACAAAAAAAATTTCAAAAAAATCGAAGAGTAAAAACATTTTCAAAAATGAGATTTAAATTTTAAAACTTAAAAATCTCACATTAGAGCGCTTTTAAGAATTTTTTTTAATTTTTTTTTTTTTAAAGTACGTAAAAAAACAAAAATTTTGAAAAATTTAAATTTTGACCATTATTGAAGAAGTTATAATAAAAGAAGTTAAAGTCAAGGAACAAACTACCAATTTTTAAAAATTCGATTTCTTTTGAACGGGACATCAAAAAATCTGAAAATTTACCACGAAAGAGTTTTCGAAGGGTACTAAAAATTGTAAGCAAATTGGGAAAATTAAAAAAAACATTTTCAAAGTGTCCGATTTGACATGGAATGCCCCATATATACCACATTAGGTGAAAAATCATAATTAATGAATTTCTCAATATTTTTTAAGAGGCGGAAGATGCCCCACAACGTGTTGCAATGCCTCCAGCCGATTTTTTTTTTTACATTTTGGAGGGCACAAAAGATTCCAGTCTCAATTGTTTTATTTTTATAACTCACAACTTTTTTATCCAAAACTATCACTTGTTTTATTTTTATAACTCAAAACTTTTTTACTCAAAAAATTTTTTGTTCACTCAAAAAAGTTTTAAACCAATTTCTGAAACTTTTGTTAACTCAAAACTGTTAATCAAAAAACGAATTTGCCTCTAAAAATTATTTCATAATTTTATTTTTTTCAATCAAATTTTTTTTTTACTCAATTTTTTTCACTTGTTTTCACTTTTTTAACTTTTTTTCAAATTTTTTTTTTTTCGGATCAACTTACTTCCTCGGCATTCACTGCATATCCGGTAAATGATAATACTGCTAAAACCACGAAAAATTTCATTGTTGATTTTAATATTTGTTAATAGTTTATTGTTGTTTATTTGTTTTTTATTTTACTACTGCTTAGTTGGTGCATTTTGTTTTAGCTTTTTATACTTCAGCTTTGCCTTAAGATTTTTTTCTAACTTTTATCTAACAATAATTAGTTAGTTGCTCTTTGCAACTGGTTTTTATTTCTGTTAAGATTCATATACATTAATTAGAAATAGTTTTGAACTTGAAGAACAAATTATATATAAAAAACCCCCATTTTAATTAATATATTAAAATAAAAACAAATGCATGAATTACTAATTTTTGATGATATTATTACTGTAGGTTTTTTAAGGTAATAAATATTAAAGTCAATAATTATATTTAAATAGTTTTCAATAAACGTGATTAAAGTACGTGCTTTATAGTTTAAAGATGTTAGGATTTAAAAAAATAAGCATCTATCACATTGTAAGGGACCAGTATGAAGTATGTGCTTTATGGTTTACAGAGGAAAGAATTTTAAAAAAATAAGGATCTATCTACATTGTAAGGGACCCTCTGTAACGAGATTTAAAATATTTTGTAGGTTTTCACCAACGCTTGTTTCTATCTCATCAAGATCTTTTCAAGACTATTTAGCATTTTACAACACAAACAATTGTTGTGTATCAATATTTTGGTTTTGGACAACACACTCTAAACAAGTAAAAAAGGTAAATTCGGCCTTGCCGAGTGTAGTGATACCCTCCAAAATTTCAAAAAGATTATTGGAAAAAACTTTATTTAAAAGGAAATTACATTTGAAAAAATTTTTTTTTAAAAAAAAATATCCGCGAAAAATATTTTGGTAAAAAAAATCCGCGATTTTTTTCTTTTTTTGTCAAAAATATGTTCGTACTTGTTTAAATACCATTTGGTGTTTAATTATGTTCACATTTGTCAACCAGAAGCCGAATTAAAGCATTTTGTATTTTTAGATTATGTTGAATGTACTGAAATTTTTGAGGTGTGCTTACATTTTCGATCATAACTTTTGAACCGCTGAACCGATATCGCTGAAATGCAATACCAAACTTCTCGGGAGAACTTCCAATAAATATGTTAAGCTTCAGTCATGTCTGTGCAATATTTTGTCCGCGAGAGCATTTTCCACAGACAGAGAGACAGACGGACAGACGAACATCGCTAGAATGTCTTAAAATCGATCGGGCATCATGAATATATATACTTTATGGGGTCCCAGATAGAGTTGTCAAAACCGATTTCCGAAGTATTCGAAAAATCGATTTTTTTCCATTTTCCGGTTTTTTAAAACCGGTTTTTTGAAAAGGCCGGTTTTCGAAGTATTCGAGAAACCGATTTTTTGGTCTCGAATAATCGACTTTTTTATATATATTTTTTTTATTATTTTGTGTTCAATGTCGTTTTTAGTAGCCATATCAAAACTTTGAAGAACATTTTAATTATACCTTAAAAGAAAAAATCCTGTATTGAAAATGGGTTTAAACTAGATACTACATAGATTAATTATCTAACAGATCTTCCAAATTAGATCTGTAATGGGCGTAATGATTGTTGTTGTTTTTTTGAAGTAACTACACTCAAAAAAAAAAAAACTTTTAAAACGGCAAGAAAAGTTTGTAACTCTTTTTTGCTACCTCCTATTTGTCAACAATTCCTTGTAATTTTACAAGCTTTTTACCAATAATTTTGTAATTTTACAAGCTTTTTACCAATAAAATCGTAAATTTACAAATTTTTTTACGTGATAAAACTTACAAGGAGGTTTCGTGTTTTTACAAGATTTTTTGTTACCTCCTTTTTTACAAGAATTCCTATACAAAATTACGAGCTCTTCGTATTTTTACAAGATTTTCACCAATAAAATTGTAAATTTACAACTTTTTTGGCGCAGAAAAACTTACTACAAGGAAATCTCGTGAATTTACAATTTTTTTTGTAAAAAAATCTTAGAAATTTGTAAAATTACAAATAAAAATTGTAAAATTTCAAAAATGTTTCTTTTGTTTTACAATAATACAAAAACAACATGTTAAAAAGTGTCGTTTATCAGATGTTGGTTTAGTTTTTCAAGGGGTAACTTGTTTCCCCCTGGTTCGATTTTGTCCATTTGCGAACGTAGCCGGCATATATCCATGAGACATATTTGTGCCAAATTTCAGGGGTCCAGCATTTTTATTTTGGACCGAATTCTGTTTTATGCAGACGGACATGCTAGTTTTGTTTAACTTTTTTATTAAAAAAATAATTAAAAAAAAAAACCGAAAAACCGATTATTCGAAACCGGTTTTTAGTTACAAAACCGAAAAACCGATTTTTTTAAAAGGCGGCTTTTCGAAGTATTCGAAAACCGGTTTTTAAAATAGACGAATATTTGACAACTCTAGGTCCCAGATCGATATTTCGATGAGTTACAAACGGAATGACAAACTTATATATACCCTCTATCACTAAGTGGAGGGTATAAAAATCAGTACAGTTTCCTTCAATAAATTGGGTAAATTTAAGGAAAATCAAATAATATACTACCATAAATTTGGTAAATTTACAATAATTTTAAGTAAAATTACTCAATTTGTGTAAATTTACCCTGTATATAGTAGGAAACTGAAATCATTTTAATTAGAGTGCAGCAATTGTCATTTAAATACCCTATGCTCCAGTGACGGTCCGTGAAGTTGTCACTGGGTGTTCTCTAATTTTTAAAAACAGCAAATTTAAGTATAAAATTCATGTTTTCCTGGACCTAACGCGTTCCCGATATAAATAAAGATCCGATGTTATTAGTTTTGTATATTTTTGAATAATATGCAGCTCAAATTCTATTTTATTGTCATTTTGTTGCCTCACCACATCGACAATTAACAAAAAGCATTATTTCGCAAATAAATGGAACACAAAAAAGAATTTTGGCTGCGTGTTAACAAAAACTAATAAAACTGAACCTTGTCTATCACGGGAACGTGTTACATCCAGAAAAACATATATTATATACATAATTTTGATATTTTAAATAAGTAGAGAACACCCAGTGACAACTTCACGGACCGTCACTGCTATGCTCATTGGCGTAGGAAGCCAACATTTAGAATTTTTTGTTTTAGAAAAACACAGACCTATTCCTGAAGCGTTCCCTTCAACATGCGTCTAGGTGACCTAGAAACGAAGCGGTTAAAAATTCATATTTTTTTAACAAATTTTGATTCTGAAAATTTTTCGGAAATTTAGAACTCCTAGATACACTTTTAGAATGAAAGATTTTTAATGTTTTTCCTATAGTAAAATCATTAGATTACTATGATTTATTCAAGAAAAAGTTCTGATGATTGCAAAAGCTGATGATTATTAGTCAAAATTCTCAGATTCTTTCTTCCAATAACTTTTGTCTATAAAAAACCTCTTAGAATTTAGAAACTTTTTTAAATCAAAGAAGTTCAAATGTGTTCCTGAAGTTAAAACCCTAAGATTCGGTAAAGTTTTTATTACTGACAAAAATATCAGATTCATATAAAAACTTTTTTCAATAATTCAGACTATATTTCAATGGGAAAAACTATTAGATCAAATGTTATAATCATTACGAGTCCTTAAGACTCGTAGAATAATCATAACAAGTCCTAAAGGCTCATTATTTTTATTTATTGTTGCAAAAATTAAAGAAATCATTAAATTATTAAAAAAAAAAATTGTGAATGATTAAAATTCTGGGGGGGCTAAAATAGCCCAGACAGGGCTATCTACGCCAATGCCTATGCTACTTGTTGTGTATCGCTTTTATATTTTGAGATCATAAAAAAATTAACAACATAAATAAATTTAAAACAGTAAAAATTTTTTTTTCAAAAATATTTTATGAGAATATCAAGGTGTAACTATTAAAGAAAAGTGACCTCGAGCTAAAATAAACCTTCTAAAATAAATTATTTTAAAGGTTGAATAAAACAATTTTTATTTTTTACATTCAAAAAAATACGTTAGTAGATTTACTAATTTTTTTTGCTAATGCTAGTTAGTTAAATTTAGCAAATTTTTAGTTGAGATTAGCATGTTTGCAAAAAATTCTTGTAAACTTTATTTAGCACATTAGCAATTTTAAACAAACTTTGAACTAATTTCTTTTGCTAAATTCGAAATTGAGTTGATAACATTTTTACAAGATTTTTGCTAACATTAGCAAAAATAAATGGTAATTTTTTTTTTATTTTCAGAAAACTTAAAATGGCGCTATCTCGGAAACTAAGCCAGATAGAGCAAAATGGAGCACATTTTTGGTTCTCGGGCTCATAGTAACGTCGGTCCTCTTCACATGTGTGGACCCTAATGGGTCCTAACTTTGGATCCAAAAAATTTAGCATTCCCGAAAATTTTAAAATTCTCATATCTCGGTAAATATTGCCGACACAACAAAAAGTCCAAAAGAATTTTTGTTGCTCTCAAGACCGCAAAATAACCAAAAGCACTCCGAGTTATATTTTTGAAGTTATCGAGTTTTTTAATTCTCAAGACCCCAGTGGTCCTCTAAAATAACGTATCTCAAAAACTAAGCAAGGTAGAGCGAAACGGACACAAATTTTTGATCAAAAACTATGACGATTTTTAAGCAACCCAACTAGGTCTAGGCCCATCAGGGTCTGGACCTATTGGGTTCGAACCCAATGGGGTCCTCAAATGTGTATGAACTAACAATAAGTTGAAAAAAAAAATTCAGTTAACTAATTACTGGCAAAACATTTTTGCTAACTTTAGCAAAAAAATTGTGGGTTCAAAATCAGCAAATTTTCTTGTAGGTTTTTTGCTCTTTTGCTAACATTACAGTTTTTTTTTTGAGTGTAATAAAAATATTTCACAGGCCCACCTTCATGCATACAGATTGTCTCAGGTTCACTTGTTGAGATGATGCAGCGATAATAACCAACAAAAATATGTAATATATCAGACTTATCCGATCAAAAATGACAGATTTTATAACGAAATTCAAAAAGTGTTTTACAAGGTTATTCGCTTTTAGTGTAAAAAAACAAAGAGTGGTTTAATGTAGTATTGCATTTAGGATGACGATATATTATATTCATCACTGATTGACTTAAGGACGTTCTATGAATGTGCGTCCGTCCATCTGTCTGTATGTGACATGTCACAGTCCAAAATCCTATCCTCCTGAAGTTTGGCAAGAAATAACCAAAAGCCAAAATTTTTTTTTTTTGTAAATCTCAAAGCAAATTTAAAGGAGATCAAAATATAAAACTAAAAAAAAATGTTGTCACTGAAGAATTTTTAATTTTGTTAGATGCCAAGGGACCAAAAACCATAAAAAATCGAAGTTTCTTAAAAAAAAATTTCTTGTTTTTTTTTCTCTCAATCTTAATGCAAACAAAAATATGTTAAAAATATAAAATTAAATAAAAAAAATTTTTCGCTCAAGAATTTTTCAATTTTTTCCGAGGCAAAAGTGACTAAAATCTACTAAAACATCATTTTTTTAGGAAAATTTTCCACAATTTTTTTTTTTTTAATTTTTTCCAAAACCTAAAGCAAACCTAAATAAGATAAAATATAAAATTAACGGGCCGATTCACAGTTATTACTGGTAATGACTAATTTTATTATTTTTAAACTTCATATTCCTTGAATTTGTGGTAAACACAATCATAAAAACCCAGCAAAAACATGGTAATTAGTTGTGAAAAGTAATCATTACCAAGTACATTATTAATAATGAGTACACATTACCATTAACATTATTTTAAGCCTAAAAGTAACTACTTTTCAGTAATATGCTATAAAAGTACTTTCAAGTAATAATATCTCCTTGCACTTGCATTTTTTAACCTTTACAATTCAATGAACTTTAAAAGTACTTAAAAACTTGATAAAAATTACTAATTTTTTTTATTTTTAATAAAAAAATTTTTAATTTTAAATGTTTTAATTAACTAATTATTTTATTTCTTATTGGTAATGGGTTTTTACTCGTTATTAGTAATCCGAGTCAGTAACTACTTATTTAACTCCATACTCTTCACTAATTATTTTTGTCTCACGCCCTTGTTAAAATAATTAGTGTTTCATTCAATAAGTAACTACTTATTAACAGTTGTTTCGGATTACAAAACCCATTACTGGTAATGCCAAATTTTGCTGGGAAGTTTCAAAATGTAAACTTATTTGTCAATTTTGAGACGACCTGGGTAACAGGTCTTTATTTTTTTGAAATTTTCAAACATAATATTAATTTTTTTTATGATTGTTTACTACAACCACATGGTAAAAATTGACTTAAGATTGAGTTATGACTATTTTCTGTAAATCGGTCCCTAACTTAAAAAATTTTCACCGAAAATTTTAAAATTTTTTTACGAGGCCAAAGCTGCCAAAACCAATAAAAAATCAATTTTTCGTAAGAAAAATTTTTTTAAGAACTTTTTTTTATATCGTAAAGCAAACCAAAATTAGTTAAAAATGCAAATTAAAAAAATGAGAAAACCCCAAAAAAGATTTGTTCTTCTTAAAAAAAATTTCTTCAAGATTTTTTTTATTTTATTGTATATCTTAAAGCAAATCAAAGTGAGATCGCAATATAAAATTAACTAAAAAACAAAAAATTTCTCTGAAGAGTTTTTAAATTTTTCAGGGGCTAAAGTGACCAAAAACCATTAAAAATCGGTTTTTCTTAAGAATTTTGTTTTGATTTTTTCTGAACCTTAAAGTAAACCAAAATAAGTTCAAAATATAAAATTAACTTAAACGTTTTTTTCACTGAAGAATTTTAAAAATTTTTCCGAAGCCACAGGGATCAATACCGTTAAAAAATTGATTTTTTTAGGAATTTTTTTTTATTTTTTTTTTCTAAAAATCGATTTTTCTTTATAAAAATATTAGAATTTTTTATATTTTTTTTTTTTCTAAATCTTAAAGCAAACCAAAATAAGTAAAAAATATAAAATTTACTTACTTATTTTTTCACTGAAACAATTTTCAATTTGAGGCAGAAGTGAACAAAAACCAGAAAAAAACTTTTTTTTAAGAAAAATTTCCTTGAGAAATTTTAGTTTTTTTCCGAGGCCAAAGTGATAAAAACCATTAAAAAAGCAATTTTCCTCACTATAGGTTGCCTCAAGAACTATTTTTTTATTTTCTAAATCTCAAAGCAAATAAAAATCAGTATATAAAATTCACTCCTTGAAATTTTTCCGTATAAAATTATATCTATTTTAATCCAGCAAAAAGAACATTTTTTGGACTGATCTAATAAAATCGATTCAAACATATCTAATTCGACAAACCCATTTTTCGTATGAAATTTTATCCTTCCGATTAAAACTGATCGGACCAGTACTGATTTTTCAAATCTCAGATCAGTACGGATCTTTCCAATCTCGGCCCAGATGTGATATATAAGAATATAAATAAAAAAATTTTCGGGTATAATTATATAAGGCGTATCCGGTATGCTAGTTGCTGGCGTGCTAGCCTTTAAGTCTGGGGTCATGGGTTCTATTTCCACCAGAGGTCTTGGTCTGTTTTCGCTACAACAAGCAGTGGTCATTTCACCCGTCACGGCAAGGTTAATTTAGTATATGATTTGTTATTAAATGTTAAAAATTCCATAAATTAATATAATGATATATAATTTTTTTTACTCGGGTAATTAAAAATTTATAACCCATATTTTCTTTTAATAAAAAAAAAAAATTTTTTATTTTTGTAAAATGTTTTTTAAGTTCAAGTTCATTTATTTTCTGCTGATTTAAGAAAAAAATTACTTAATAAAAACTTAATTCTTAAATCGCATCTAGAGTATAAATAGTTAAAATTAAATAAATTAACTATACAGTACCAATTATAAAATTTATTAAACAATAACAAATTATTTACAAAAAAAATCTAAAATGAACTTCTTCGTAGTCTTGGCAGTACTTTCTTTTACTGTTTATGCCGTTAATTCTCAGGTGGGTTTATGATAAAAGGATTCAAATAAAAATTATTATAATTTTAATCTTTACCCGATCTATTTCGCAGTCATTATCGGACAAACAACAACTTTTAGTTTTACAATATGCAAGTGATTGTATTGCACAGGAAAAAACTTCAACCGAAGCTGTGGCTGGCCTACGTTTGGGAAAATTTGCAAATGCTGATAAAAACTTAAAATGTTTTACCAACTGTTTCCTAGAAAAAACTGGCATGCTCAAAAATGGCCGTCCCCAAACTTCTGTAATAGTTGCCAAATTAAGCGGAATTGTTGGTACCCAAAAAGTAAATGAGGTTATGGCTAAATGTAATAGTAAAAAGGGTAGTAACAAATGTGAAACTGCTTTTGAGTTATTTAAATGTTATTATCAAAACAAAGGCATGATTTTGTAAGTTGAGGCGCGTATTATAATGTATTTTTAAGTTAATTAAACCATTTTTTTGTAAATTAATTATTATTTAAATGTTTAAAAAAAAATTAAACAAATTATTAAAAATAAATTTTAAATTATTAAAAAATTTAACAGCGTTTAATTAATTAAGTTTATTAAAATAAAAGATTACTTTCGAATCGGCCGAATCCATGAATACTTAGATGGAGCGATTTTTACTTTTTTCCGATTTTCAATGGCGTTGTGGTCGGAATAGCTGCCTTTTTAAGTCAATATTAACACAATAAAATATAGGATCTATTTGGCAACGTCTTTTGGTTCCTTGATTTTATACCTTTCTTAACCCATTCATTGAGATCGGGACAAACTTTCATTTAAAATTTATTTAAGCCCAATCCTATCAGTTTTTATCCGTTTAAGATTTTTATTTTTTTTTTTTAACAAATTTCAAATGGCGATATCTCTAAAACCTCTTGACGGATTTTAGAAATTTTTTAATAAAAATTATAAATTTTTTCTTATTTTTCAAAAATAAAAAAATATATAATGACAATTTTCCAAAAGCTAAAAACTTTGATCAAAGGTCAAAAATTATCGGATTTAGTTCAAAGTTAATTTTAGAGGCCAATCAAAGTTATGATTGGTCATGAACAATTTTATTTTTTTTTTTTTTAACTTTATATTCCCCGTGTTTGTTGTAAACACTTTTATAAAAAGTCTCCAAATTCAAAGCTATTTTTCAATTTAAAGATCTTCTGGTTAGCAAGTCTTTATTTTTTTTTTTTATTTTCCATTTTTGATTTTTTATAATTGTTAACAACAACCACATAGAAAAAAATTTGCTCATGATTAAGTCATGACTATTTCCTATGAATCGGCCCTTAATAAAAGGTTGTATAAAGTTTTATAAAAGGTTCAAAGGGAAGAAATTTTCTAAGAACAAAAAATTTTGTTTTGATTATTTTCACAAATTTTACATTTTATTTAATTTTGTAAATATTATGGCCATTGTGGCTATTTCTCGAAACTTTGACCTCGCTGCGGCATGGGTTAATTAAATCCGATCTATCTCAATTTTGTATACAGTTATTTTTAGATCCAATAGCACAAAATTTCGCCCGGCACTCCTCGAAATTCCAAAAAAAAAAATACAAAAATACTCTAATATTGATATTTTATTGGGTCCTAGATCAATATTTCGAGATGTTACACTCAAAATAATAACTCTATAAAATACTCTGTAAAATTACTGTAATCTTAATTCAACAGATATATGACAGAGTTTTCTGTCAAAATACAGATTTAAAGAAAATACTTTGTATTTTGTTGTGACAAAAAACAGTTTCCTCTGTTACATCACTTTTAACTTTGTAATCTTAATTTTACAGATAATTAACAGAGTTTTCTGCTAAAATACAGATCAACGCAAAATACTTCGTATTTTTTTATAACCAAAAAAGTTTTCTGTTTTGAGTAGTTTTTGTTTTTGTTACCAAACATCAAAACTTTATCTGTATATTTTATTTTTTGAGAAAAATTTTAAAATGTAGCAAAAAAGTTATCAAATTATTTTTTTCAGAAATCTTATAAAAATTTTACAAAATAACATGCATTGAACTAAACTCTGTAAATTTACAGAGATTTTCTGTAAATTTTTTTATGCATCAAATGCATTTTACAAATATATGTAACTTTACATAGTTTTCTTTGCTAAATGGTGGTTTATTTAACCAATATTTTAATAGAAACTCTGTAAATTAAAAGTTTTTTTCGGCCAAATCATTTTGCAGAGTTTTAAAGTAAAAGTACAGAGTTTCATCTGTAAAAAAGCTTTCATATTTACCAATATTTTACTATAAACTCTGTTAATTAACAGTTTTTTTCTGTCAAAATCATTCTACAGAGGTATTTAGTAAAATTACCAAGAAATATTGTTAGCTGGAAAAATATGGTGTACTCTGTTAAATTAGCAGAGTTTTTCTATAATTTAACAGAGTTATTATTTGAGTGTACAAACGGAATGACAACCTTATATACCCAGCAAAAAAAATTCGAAGTAGTTCAAAACGAAGTAGTTCTAAACTACATCAAAAGTAGCAATTAGTGAATATTTTTTGTTGCAAAAAAAGTAGTTTAAAATAACATCCAAATATGTCGATAAGAAGGAAAATAATATGGATAAGAACAAAAAAAAACTAATTTAAAGGCAACAAGTTAATAATTGATAGGTTAGAGTTCCAAGAATAAAAATATTTTTTTTATTTTTGATGGACGTACCTTAATTTTTTAAGTTTAAATTTGGTGCAAACACATTTTGTTCTTATACCTTTTAACTACTGTATGGGGGAGGGGGGGGGGGGGATGGGTACACATACTTTGTCATTCCGTTTGTAAAACATCGAAATATCGTTCGAGGACCCCCATAAAGAGTATTGTCGCCTAAAATGCAAAACAACGTAGCACTTTTTTCAAAATCGAGTTATTGATTGATTGTGATGCATTCAATCAAATCTAAACGATCAGTGATCGATTCTGAGAAGTTCTATGAATATCCCTCTGTCTGTTTGTAACCTATGCAGTCCAAAATAAATGAGCTATCCACCTGAAGCTTGGCATGAATATTTCTTATAGTCCTAGGTAGGTTAAAATCGGACCAGAGGGAAAAAAGTTTCTCCTTAAAGAAGCGAACCAACCTCTAAAAAATTAAATTTTTTAACGATTTTGTGTTTTTGTCAGCAAATGATTCAATTTTCTTTTGGATGACGTTTAAATCCCTGATCTTGAACCCAGGCGATTAGAAAAAGCACGAATATATAAAAATACTTAAAATAATGATAAAACTGTATTTATTTATTTAGTGCGAAAAGCATAACAAATGTATCGCGAGGGAAAATGTGTCCCCCAAAAACCAATACCGAGTGCTTTCAGTAGATCAAAATGATAACATCGATCTGCGCTAGGTTAAAGCGTTTTAAAAGCAATGTAAAAAAGTGATTTTCAAATATGAAAAGTATTGGTGTATTGCAAAAAACTTTTCAAACAAATTTCGGAACTTAGAAAAACTCAAAAATGTTCCTCCTTTTTTTCTAAATCATTTTCAATGAAGCTCGTAACTCAAAAACTCTAAACAAAAGTGTGTCTTGGACTTCGAACACTTTTTTAACAATCACACACTTTGTTCTTCGAGTAATACACAACGATTTTAAGTGATTTGAAACCATTTGATTTTTCGAACAATCATAAACTTAGATATACTAGTAATTGAAAAAATAAAGTACTCAAAACGGTTTTCCAATACGATTGCGAAAATATATAATAGTCCCTATTAAATTAGGCCGACACGCATTTTTTTGACGATATTCCTTCCAGTTCGTGTTTTATCCGAAATTTTTTGAATGCCCATACTTTTGCATAAGACTTTCTTACCGCCGAGTTATGTTATAGATTTCTATATCATATTTAAATTTCATACATACCATGGGATAAATATAAATGTTGTCCGATATTCACTTAAATCGTTCTAATGACATGAGTTCTTCTCGCTCCAATTTGGTTTTTGGTATTTTCTGTGATACAGTTACACTACTGAACATTTAAAAAAAGACTTGATGCGACTGGGACACAACCTTACACAGTTAATTGCAATTGTTTTAGTGATCACAAATCTGGTCTCCAAACTTTTCCATCACATCAGGTTTTTAATTATTTTTGCTAACTCATATCAGATGAACCCGATGTAATAGCGACCTAAAAATAAGTGGAGGGCATAGCTCAAACATTGCTCTTAAGGATGCTGAACTCATTTGGTTTTTCGCCTTAACCCTTAGGGCACCAATAATCTTTCAATGATGTCTTATTCTCCAGTATCGAAAAAAAGTTTTTTGGGGAAAAAACATTATTTAAATGTCTGCATGATGAGTTCTGCATCTTATAGAGTAAAGTTTAAGCTTTACCGTCGACTTATTTTTAAATCGCTAGCACATCGGGTTCATCCGATATAAGTTGACTAAAACTGCGATTTTTTTGAACCTTAACCTCAATTTTCTCAAAAACCTGATGTGATGGAAAAGTTTGGAGACAGGATTTTTGACCAGCAGAACAGTTGTAATCAAGTGTATAAGGTCGCGTCCCAGTCGCATTTTCCATGTATAGTAGTGTTATTAGAACATTGGCATCGTTAGCACCGCTTGCTAAATCTACTTCCTAAAGGGTTCTAAAAAGACACTTTTTAACTAGTGCAAAAATGCTTTTAAATACTGATCTAAAAGATGTAGTTTAACTATACACACAAAATCTTAAACTAAGACAACATTATGAGTACTACTTTATATGTACTTAAAAAATGTTAAAAATACTACATATTTTGCGCGACACCGCTATGTTAAATTCACTAGAGTTTCAGCAGAGTTAGAACTACTCCAGCAGCAGTTGAACTACTTTTTATTAACATTTTAGTATGTTCTTTTTTTGCTGGGTACATATACCCTCCATTACTAGGGTAGACGGAATAAAAAAATAAATTAAAAAAAAAAATAAAATTGTGATAAAGAAAATTAACGAAGAAATTTTGTTGGTAAAAAAAATTTAACGAAAAAAAATTCTTAATAAAAAATTTTATTGGTAAAACTTTTTTTTAATAAAAAAAAATTTAGATGAACAAAAACTCAATGAAAATTTTTTTTTTTTTAATTGTTTATTCACCAGCAGGGGAACTTTAAGGGGTTTCTAAGGAACGCAAAAGAGGGGAAAAAGTGTACATTAGACCTGTCCTTTAAATCAATATTAGTTTTTACCACAGGGATGTGGCTAACATTGCTTATTAGCACATAAAAAATTCTAAATTTAGAGGTAATCGGATAAGGGAAACACTTGACGAAAATTTGTTAAAAATTGGTAAAGAGATTTAAGATAAAATCTTATTTTTTCAGATTTTAAAAACAATTTTTATTTTAAGCATAGTAATTAAAAAGTTATGTTTTTTTAATTTAAAATTTCTTTCAAACCAGCCAAAAAATACTGAAATCGGATGAACAAATACTTCCCCATTATAACGTAATATTTTGTAAGAAAAAAAATTCTTATTTTCAATTATTGGGCAAATTTTCATTCTGTAAGGTTTAAAACAAATGTGCAACAAAATTGAGGACAACTGATCAATATTAATGAAACGATTTTTTTTTTCATCTAAAAAAATTACGATCTAATGGTCTGGGGAAGTATTTATTACTTTGTCATTTTTATTCAGATTTCAGTGTTTTTCAGGTTAGAAAACTAATTGTATAATCAAATTTTACTTATTTTTGACTTATGTGTAAAGGTAAGTTCCAATTGTATATAATTGTATATGGTTGGATACAATTAGTTATAAATTCGTACCAATATTGGCCAAATCCGAGATATAATAAGATCTTGATGTTGGCCATTCCAGATATAATTATATGCAAGTGATAAGATCACCCGACTAAAAAAAGTAATACGGCGCCATATATCAGTTGATCCCAAAAATGGAGGATCCAAAAATATATGATTATTTCTTATTAGATAAAATTCGATATAATAAGATATAATTAGATCCCAAAAATGGAACGGTAAATATTATCTAATTTGATATTATAAAAAATTAGATCTAATAAGGTCTAATAATATATAATTATATCTTATTAGATCTAATATTATCTTTAATATCAAATAAGATGAAATTTACCGTTTCATTTTTGGGATCTAATTATATCAAATTTGATTTAAAAATATATAATCATATACTTTTGAATCCTCCATTTTTAGGATCAAATGATAGATACATTCTTATATAACTATATTACAAAATATATGATTATATCACAACTTTTTTACTCAGGCATACAATATGAATGGATATAAAAAGATCAGATAAATTCTATTTTTTTTACACGGGTTTAAAATTTTTTGTTTGTATTGCAAAAACAAAAAATGCTTTTATTTTCCTCATAAAATTTTTGACTGAAACGTTTTTTACTCGGGTAATTATAAAATGTGTAACGTGTAAATTTTACTAAAAAGATATTTTTATTTTCATAACGTGAATTTCAAGTTCAAGTTCATTTATTTTCTGCTGATTTAAGAAGAAAATAAATGCAGCTGTTAATGAATATTTAATATAAACTATACTATTAAAAAGTATTTTAAAGTATAAATAGTTAAAATTAAATAGACTAACCATACATTAACAATTATACAATCAATTAAACAATAATAAACTACAAACAAATTTACAATGAACTTCTTCGTAGTCTTGGCAGTACTTTCTTTGACCGTTTACGCCGTTAATGCTCAGGTGGGTTTATCCTAAAAATTTTTTATTAAAAATTATTTTAATTTTAATCATTCTCTGAATTATTTTGCAGTCATTATCGGATAAACAACAACTTTTGGTTTTACAATATGCTAGTGATTGTATTGCGCAGGAAAAAACTACAACCGAAGCTGTGGCTGGCCTACGTTTGGGAAAATTTGCAAATGCTGATAAAAATTTAAAATGTTTCACCAACTGTTTCCTAGAAAAAACTGGCATGCTTAAGAGTGGCCGTCCCCAAACTTCTGTAATAGTTGCCAAATTAAGCGGAATTGTTGGTGCCCAAAAAGTAAATGAGGTTATGGCTAAATGTAACGGTAAAAAGGGAAGTAACAAATGTGAAACTGCTTTTGAGTTATTTAAATGTTATTATCAAAACAAAGGAATGATTTTGTAAGTCGAAGCACCTATTATAATGTATTTTTAAGTTAATTAAACAAATGTATTTTTTTTATACATCAAGTAATATTTAAATGTTTTAAAGAAAATTAACTAAATTATTAAAAATAAATTTTAAATTATTAAAAAATTAAAAGCGTAAATTTATTTGAAGTTTATTAAAAAAAACAGTAAAAAATTAAACACGACTCTGTCGAATCCATGAATACTAGAGGGGAGTGATTTTTACCATTTTTCGATTTTCAATAGCAACGTGATTGGAATAGATCAATATTAACATAAGGGGGGATTAAACAAAAAAAAACAGCCTTACTGTGAGCAATTTTTAAACAGCTATAAAAAAATATATTCGAAATATTTTTTAACTCTGTTTTTTTATTTGAAAGTTGAATTATTGTTATATTTTTAGAAATGTATAACACAAAATTTTGTCAAATAGAATTGCTACGGTTGCCACTCAATTGTAGAATGCTTTTTTTAAAGGACAAAATCGGCTGCAGTTGTACAGCAAAAACTACTGAAACGATTTTAATCAATTTTTTTTTTTTGATTTGTAGATTTTCCAAATCTCTAGTATTTACCGTGGCCATTTTTTTGAAAAATATTAATATATATATTGCTCACATTAATACCCCCATAAAAAAAGTCGGGCCAGACCGGTCATATGATACGCTATACCAGTGTTTTCCGGAAAATGGGTCCTTAGTTCAAATGTGGACAGAAGTGATGTATCTTTAATGTGTGTATTTAATAAGTGTAGAAAACACACAACAGCCAAAATTGAGTGGAATTGGCTGATTTGTGTTGCCAACCGATTTAACAAATATCGGGCGAAAATTTTTATATGGGCAGTAAGTCCAAAAATGGTCTAATTATATTTAGATTTGATTAGTTTAACAAAGTACACTTTTAATACCTACAATCTAAATTTTTTATTTTTTTTTTAGCATTTTTATGAATTTTGAGGGCACACAGAAAAAAATATGAAGGAAACAAATTTGAGTAATCACTTGTTTAAATTTAAAAACAAAAATTGAGTAATTTTTTAATTGACGCAATTAAAAATTTACTCAGAAATTTTAAAAACAATTTAAGTAAATAATTTAATAAAAATTTAATAGTTTTTTTTTTTTTTTTTTTTTTAAACTCTCATAGTTTTTTGAATTCTCGTTTAGTTTATAGTTTTTTGTGTATGTATATGAAAGTTTGTAATCGTCTTTATAAGCGTTCAACCTGAATCAAATTGCGTTGCGTAAAGCGTAACGCCCAATAATTTTTCGTTTCTAATATTTAAATGTGACGTACCTAAATCAAACGGACGTAAAAATTTCAAATTTGATGTGTTTGTTTTTGTTTTTTTTTACGTCTTGAGCGACGCAATTTGATTCAGGTTCGACCCTAAAATTTTCTTATGTTTTTGAGACATAAATATGTTTGGTAAAGTTTGAAAAATAAAGTTTTTTGTTTTTTTTTGTAAAAAATTTTAAAACTTGTTTAAACTTAAAAAAAAAATAAATAGATAAATTTTTTTTCAAACATTTAATAAATTTTTATTAAAAATTTACTCAATACTATTAAATCGTTTACTGGTGCAAAATTGAGTAATTTTTTACTCAATAGTATTAAAAATTTACTCAAATATTTTTTTTATTTTTTTCTGTGCAGTATGTAAATATTGGGAGGTTGGTTTGTATGGGGACTACAAGACGGACTGAGTCATTTAAACCAAATTCAAAAGGGGCGTTTGTATGGGGGCTAGGTCTTGACATGGGCCAATTTTTTCCCAATTTCAATATGCTTCGTTCTTGGACCAACAGATGCTTAGGTTTTAAAATTCAATTGTCAAATGTTCAAAGTCAATTGATTTTCAATTGCCACCTGTATCGTAGTTAAACCGTTACATGGACAGACATATGGACGGGCATCGCTAAATTGACTGAAAAAGTAATTCTGAGTCGATTGGTACTTAAAGGTAGGTCTAGCTAGGACCAATATTTCGTGTAGTTACAAACATCAGCACAAAGTCATTATACCCATTAACTTTCTTAAAACCAAACAAGTTAATTTGAATTTATAACTTGAGTAATAATTCACCTGCTGGTGAATAATTGAAAAAGTTTTTTTACCAGCTGGTGAATAAATCGTCAGGAAAAATTTTTTTTCATCAATTTATTTTTCATTAAAATTATTATTCATAAATTTTTTTTTTTGTTTGTCACAAAAATTTTATTTTTATAAAAAAAATTATCAAAAAAAAATGTTTGTTCATGAAACAAAAATTTTTTTGATAAACAAAAATTTTGATGAAAAAAAAAACAATTGATAAAATTTTTTTTTTCCTGACGTAAAAAACTTTTTTATTAACCAGCAGGTGAACTATTATCTAAGTTACAAGCCTTTTTATTTTTAAGCACATAAAAACAGTAATTCTTTTTTTTTTCATTTTTTTCAGACGTTAGCGTATTCAGTCAAACTGAAGGTAATACCTGCGTTACTTTTAAAATAAGACACCAACCTAAACACATTATAATGTTAAAAATGAACCTTAAGTCATTGCTCCACAGGTACAATATTTTTTATGTTATTATAGACCTATTCCGAATATTAAAAATTAAAAAAAAGGAAAAAATTACTTCACTCCAGTATTGATGGATTCGGCCGAGTCGTATTTAATTTTTTTTTTTTGGGTTTTTTAAAAACGTAAAATAATTAAACGCTGTTAAATTTTTTAATAATTTAAAATTTATATTTACTTATTTATTTATTTTTCTTGAAAAGAGTGAAGTATTAATTGATTACAAAAAAAAAATAACAATTGTTAAATTAACTTAAAACTACATTATAATACATGCCTCAACTTACAAAATCATTCCTTTGTTTTGATAATAACATTTAAATAACTCAAAAGCGGTTTCACACTTGTTACTACCCTTTTTACCATTACATTTAGCCATAACCTCTCTAACTTTAGCCTCTCCAACGATTCCACTTAATTTGGCAACTATTACAGAAGCTTGGGGACGGCCACTCTTAAGCATGCCAGTTTTTTCTAGGAAACAGTTAGTAAAACATTTTAAATTTTTATCAGCATTTGCAAATTTTCCCAAACGTAGGCCAGCCACAGCTTCGGTTGAAGTTTTTTCCTGTGCAATACAATCACTAGCATATTGTACAACCAAAAGTTGTTGTTTATCCGATAATGACTGCGAAATAGATCGGGTAAAGATTAAGGCTCTTATTCATAATACTTATAACAGACTTATTGTAGGTTTATTTGACAATTATTCCTGCAATATCTGTCAAATAAACCTACTATATATTTCAGGTTTTATGAATACCTACCTAAAATTACAATAATTTTTAATTGAATCCGTTTATGATAAACCCACCTGAGCATTAACGGCATAAACGGTGAAAGAAAGTACTGCTAAGACTGCGAAGAAGTTCATTTTAAATGTTATTTAATTTTGTAAATTGTTTATTATTGTTTAATTGATTGTATAATTGTTACTGTATAATTAGTCTATTTAATTTTATCTATTTATACTCTAGTTGTGATTTAAGAATTTAGTTAATATTAAGTATTTATTTACAACTGCATTTATTGTCTTCTTAAATCAGCAGAAAATAAATGAACTTGAACTTGAAATGCATATTAAGAAAATAAAAATATCTTCAGTCAAAATTTTTTTAAGGGAGAAACTCACTTTTTTTCGTCTCTTACTAAAAATATATTTTTATTTTCATAAAATGCATTTCAAGTTCAAGTTCATTTATTTTTTGCTGATTAAAGAAAAAAATAAATGCAGTTGAAAATAAATACTAAACCCTAGTAAAAATCATTTCGTATATAGCCATGTATAAATTTATACAAATATATCTTTTAATACATATTGAGATCTTATTATATTTAATTATGTAAAAAATCAATCAGATAAGACCAAATTTCGTATCAAATTATATAAAATTTTATATAACTCCCGATAAAATTTTATAAAATTTGATACGAATTTTGGTCTTATCTGAGAAATTTTTTATATAATTTTATATAATAAGATAACTTTATGTAAAATTAGATATATATGTATCCATTTATACATGGATATATACAAAACCATTTTTACTAGGGAATATAAACTTATTTCTTAAATCACATCTTGAGTATAAATAGTCGAAAATAAATAAACTAACTATACAGTAACAATTATACAATTTATTAAACAATAATAAACAATTACCAAAATTAAATAAAATTTAAAATGAACTTCTTCGCAGTCTTGGCAGTACTTTCTTTCACTGTTTATGCCATTAATGCTCAGGTGGGTTTATCTTAAAAAATTTTTATTAAAAATTATTATAATTTTAATCATTATCTTAATTATTTTGTAGTCATTATCGGATAAACAACAACTTTTAGTTTTACAATATGCCAGTGATTGTATTGCCCAGGAAAAAACTACAACCGAAGCTGTGGCTGGCCTACGATTGGGAAAATTTGCAAATGCTGACAAAAACTTAAAATGTTTTACCAACTGTTTCCTAGAAAAAACTGGCATGCTTAAGAGTGGCCGTCCCCAAGCTTCTGTAATAGTTGCCAAATTAAGCGGAATTGTTGGTGCCCAAAAAGTTAATGAGGTTATGGCCAAATGTAATAGTAAGAAGGGTAGTAACAAATGTGAAACTGCTTTTGAGTTATTTAAATGTTATTATCAAAACAAAGGAATGATTTTGTAAGTTGAGGAGCGTATTAAAAAGTATTTTTAAGTTAATTTAACAAATGTTATTTTTTTTTTTTGTAAAACAATTACTACTAATATTTAAATGTTTTAAAGAAAATTAAATAAATTATTAAAAATAAATACTAAATTATTAAAAAATTTAATTGCGTTTAATTATTTTAAGTTTACCAAAAAACAAATGATAGATTAAAATCGACTTGGTCCATCCATGAATACTAAGGTGGGGCGTTTATTTCTCTGATTTTCAATGGACATGGGTCAGATTAGCTGCCTTTTTAGGTCAATATTAACACACAAAAAATTGCGTTCTTGGGTTACATGTTCTTAAATTTTTTTTTACCCTTTCATTGAGCTCAAGAAAACGTTCATTTAAAATTAAATTGAGCCCAATTATATCCTACGTCTTGACATATTTAATAAACTTTTTAATAAAAATAATAAACATATCTTAAAACACTTTTCTCTTTATTTTTCAAAAATAAAAAAAAAATAATGTAGTGAAAATTTTCCAAACATTCGAAACTTTGATCAAAGGTCAAAAATGATCGGACTTGGTTAAAAGTAGGTTTTACGGGCCTATTCACAGTTCTCAGCAAAACCTTTGAAATTACCACGTAATATATACCCAAAAAAAAATTAAAAAATAGGTATTATTTTTTCACAACCGATTACTATATGCATTACTTTTTTGACTCTTTGTAATCAATATTTTTTTAAATTAGTTTTACTGTAATCCATGGTACAAGATTACAAAGCGAATTTAGTGAAACTTGAATTTATCGGCTGTAAAATGTATATAAAAATTGACAAAAAACCGTTTTATTTACGAGTTTGGGTATTTTTTAATTGAAAAAATTTGGCAAGGGCATCAAACAGCAACCAGCGGTCAAAGTTTGAAAAAATTGCGTTTTCGTAATTTTTAGAATAGCGATTTTGGTGAAATTATCTAACTTTTGCAAGAGACTCAATTCGATCAAGGATACCATCAGGACATTATAACGAAGTTCAAAATATCCTTTTTTGGTAATGTCCTTAAAAGAATCCGAATTTTAAAACGGCAGGTATGTAAGCAGGTATGTAAAGTAGACACTCCAATAAAAAGAACCTGGGGTTAAAATCAAAAATCCATTAAGTGTATCCAGAAATATTTGCAAAAGAAGTCAAAATTTTGAACCAAATTTTCATTTTTTTTTCATACATTTTTTTGTTAAAAAAAAAATTATAATAAACACATTTCCTAAAGTACTTTTTTTTATTTTAGACTAACTTTTGGAAGAAATCCGGTCTGCATTCGATCAGAGATACCATCAGGACATGTAAGGAAGTTGAAAATGTCAGTTTTTCGTTTTATCCTTATAACTTAAGAAGTCACTCCAATAAAGGGAACGTGGGGTTAAAATCTAAAATCCGTTGAGTACATCCAGAAATATTTGCAAAAGAAGCCAGCTTTATTGGTTTTGAGGGCTTAGGTTAAGTTAGGGTGGCGGTGCCAGATGGCACTCCGCATAGACCAATTGGTCCATAGCGATACAACAAAACTTTTTCCGCTTATCGATGTAAACTAAATACATTGACCTTCATTGCGTATTGTTTTAAACTTTTCAGGTCTATTCTCGTAATTTCCTCCAAAGTCTCGAACTGTGAACTTCCTATAATTGATAGTCGAGTTCGTGCCAAAGCCGGGCAGTGACACAGGATGTGTTCAATGGTCTCCTCGACGCCTGGTGTCTCACACCTTTTACAACTTGCGTCCGTAATAAGATTCATTTTCCGACAAGACAGTGTCCCGCACAGAAAATAATATCGTATATTTTATTTTAATTAAAATTTTAATTGTTTTTTAATTTAATATTAATTAAACTTTTAATTAATATAATTAATTGTTTAATTAAATTTTTAACTTTATTTTAATTAATATTTTAATTGTTTTCAAATTTAATATTAATTAAGTATTTAATTTATATTTATTTATTTATTTATTTACAAGATTTGCCATCATAATAAATTATGAAGGTAAATATAATTTACATAGGTGCTAACGACTAAGGTTTTTGACCTTAATTTATATAATTAAATGTTTAATTAAATTTCTAGCTTTACTTATTTTGTTTTGTTTTCCGTGTGTGTGCGAGTGTGTGTTTTTCTCGTGCATTGTATTACATACAAAAAAAATACATAAGTATAAAAAGTTTGTTGAAAGTTTTTTTTTATTTTTCACATAGGTTTTTGAATTCTCATTTTGTTTATAGTTTTATGTGTATGTATATGAAAGGTTTATAATCAACTTTATAAAATCATCTCACTGACTATGTCTTTACGGCATAAATAAATTTGGTAAAGTTTGAAGAAATATTTTTTAAACTATTTTATTCAAAAAGAATGTTTTTATAAATTATTTTTTTTTTAATTTAATATTTTTAATTATTTTTTTTAATTTATACAATTAAAATTTTAATTATTTTTTTTTAATTTTAATTAAATTTTTTAATTTATAGTTTTAAGTTTTTAATTAAATAAATATCCATTTATTTTTAATTAACGACATACAAATATTTTTAATTTATTTGCGCATTTTAGTGATTGGTCCGGATTTAATTAATTTTTTAATTAAATCTACGAATTTTTTAATTAAATATTTTTTTTATTTTTTTCTGTGCGTTATTAAACCTGTCAACATACGACATTCTATTCTCGTAAGTGTAAGTAAGAATTTAGTTCTTCCTAAATCATAGCGTGGCCATAAAGTTCTGCTTATACGACTTATACCAAGTTCCTTCCATCATCCATTTGAGGGCTTAATCCGCAAAAAAATAAAATGCTTATATCTCAAGAAGATGATTCGATAAAATTTTTCTAATGACAGTTTTGTGTTTTGATTGACAAAATACTTCAAGAAATGTGTTTACATTTTTTTTGTTTAATTTTAGCCAAAACACATAAAAATTGGTACTAAAAAATTTATGAAAAAAAATATATAGATTTGGTTAAAAATGTTGATTTCTTTTGCAAATATTTCTGAATATACCCAATGGATTTTCGATTTTAACCCCAGATTTTCTTAATTGGAGTGTCTACTTTACACATCTGCTTTGAACAAGAAGCTTCTTACAAAGTTCGGATACTTATAGGGACATAACCAAAAAAAGGACATTTTGAACTTCCTTTTAGTGTCCAGATGGTATCATTTATAGTATCGAGTCCGGATTTCTTTCAAAAGTTAAGTTATTTTATTGGGAATTCGAATAAAAAAAAAATATGAGTAACTTTAACATAGACTTTCCCAATATTTAAAATGTTGTCTGTTTGGAGGGCTTAGTCCTAAAAAAATGTAAATGCCTTGAGAAGGCGATTTGATACAACCTTTCTGTTGACAGATTCGTGTTTAGGAGGCCAAAATCCTTTAGAAGATGTACTTTAGAAGTCTGTGCAATAAAAGTTAATTTTTGTAGAGTAGTGTAATTAAACGCTGTTAAATTTTTTAATAATTTAAAATTAATTTTTAATAATTTATTTATTTTTCTTTAAAACATTTAAATATTATTTGATTTACAAAAAAAAAAAAAATAACATTTGTTAAATTAACTTAAAAATACATTATAATACGCGGCTCAACTTACAAAATCATTCCTTTGTTTTGATAATAACATTTAAATAACTCAAAAGCAGTTTCACATTTGTTACTACCCTTTTTACTATTACATTTAGCCATAACCTCATTTACTTTTTGGGTACCAACAATTCCGCTTAATTTGGCTACTATTACAGAAGTTTGGGGACGGCCATTCTTGAGCATGCCAGTTTTTTCTAGGAAACAGTTGGTAAAACATTTTAAGTTTTTATCAGCATTTGCAAATTTTCCCAAACGTAAGCCAGCCACAGCTTCGGTTGAAGTTTTTTCCTGTGCAATACAATCACTGGCATATTGTAAAACTAAAAGTTGTTGTTTGTCCGATAATGACTGCGAAATAGATCGGGTAAAGATTAAAATTATAATAATTTTTAATTGAATCCTTTTATGATAAACCCACCTGAGCATTAACGGCATAAACAGTGAAAGAAAGTACTGCCAAGACTACAAAGAAGTTCATTTTAAATGTTATTTAATTTTGTAAATTGTTTATTATTGTTTAATTAATTGTATAATTGTTACTGTATAGTAAGTTTATTTAATTTCGACTATTTATACTCTAGATGTGATTCAAGAATTAAGTTTTTATTTAGTATTTATTTACAACTGCATTTATTTTCTTCTTAAATCAGCAGAAAATAAATGAACTTGAACTTGAAAATACATATTATGAAAATAAAAATATTTTCTTAGTAAGAGAAGAAAAAAAGAGATTTTCCCCCTTATAAAATTGTTGACTGAAATTTTTTCTTCTCTTTCTAAAAAGATATTTTTATTTTCATAATATGCATTTCAAGTTCAAGTTCATTTATTTTCTGCTGATTTAAGAAGAAAATAAATGCAGTTGTAAATAAATACTTAATATAAACTTAATTCTTAAATCATATCTAGAGTATAAATAGTCGAAATTAAATAAACTAAATATACAGTAATAATTATACAGTTTATTAAACAATAATAAACAATTAACAAAATTAAATAAAATTTAAAATGAACTTCTTCGCAGTCTTGGCCGTACTTTCTTTCGCCGTTTATGCCGTTAATGCTCAGGTGGGTTTATCGTAAAAGGATTTCATTTTCAAATTATTATAATTTTAATCATTATCCGATCTATTTTGCAGTCATTATCGGATAAACAACAACTTTTGGTTGTACAATATGCAAGTGATTGTATTGCACAGGAAAAAACTTCAACCGAAGCTGTGGCTGGCCTACGTTTGGGAAAATTTGCAAATGCTGATAAAAACTTAAAATGTTTTACCAACTGTTTCCTAGAAAAAACTGGCATGCTCAAGAATGGCCGTCCCCAAACTTCTGTAATAGTTGCCAAATTAAGCGGAATTGTTGGTACCCAAAAAGTTAATGAGGTTATGGCTAAATGTAATAGTAAGAAGGGAAGTAACAAGTGTGAAACTGCTTTTGAGTTATTTAAATGTTATTATCAAAACAAAGGAATGATTTTGTAAGTTGAGGCGCGTATTATAATGTAGTTTTAAGTTAATTTAGCAATTTTTTTTTTTTTTTTGTAAATCAATTACACACAGTTACCAAAGTATACATACGGTCAATAATATGATGTTTTCTTTGCCATACGTGCCAATTTTTGACATTTTTACAGGTGAAATTAATTAGTAGCCATGTAAATAGCATTTCGACTACATTTAATAAAATCATTTTGCAGTTGCATCCAAAGAACATCGAAAAAACCTTTAAAATACACATAAGCAAAGTTACATAAATATACATACGCCGATTATATTTCAATGTACCGTCTTTGCAATCGCTCGGAGTTTGATGAAATCACATATTCTAATATAGCTGTATTGCTAGCTTCTAAAAATTTCGCAGATACCCAATTTGTGTGCTAAAACTAGCCCTCAATTTGCCAAAACGAATATAATTTTAAAGATGCTTAGAGATTAGTCTTAAAATCGCCTTATAATGTCCAGTATCTTACAGAAATTGTTCAAGCAGTATGTTAAAACAACAAACAACTCAAATTATCATCAAAAACTTTAATGATAATGGTTATTGTACGCCCAAACCACTAAAAGATCATCCTTCAGAGCATAGCATCAGGATGAAAAAGGCTGGTATTTGGACCACAAACAAAAATCAATGAAAATGCATGGTCCGTATTATTAAGGGAATAATACCAGATAATGTTGTGGTGGTACGGTACCAAAAAGTTTACAGGCGTCTTCAGAAAACGAGTGCAAAGTTAGAGTTACTAAAAAGCACTCTTTTTCAGTGTTAAAATACCCTACTTTTAGCAAGTCTAACTTTGCACTCATTTTGTGAAGACGCCAGTAAACTTTTTGATACCGTACCACCACAACATGATCAGGCAATATTTCCCTAATAATACGGACCATACATTTTTATTGATTTTTGTTTGTGGTCCAAATACCAGCCTTTTTCATACTGATGCTATGCTCTGAAGGATGATCTTTTAGTGGTTTGGGCGTACAATAACCATTATCATTATAGTTTTTGATGATAATTTGAGTTGTTTGTTATTTTAATATACTGTTTGAACAATTTCTGTCAGATATTAGACATTATAAGGCGATTTTAAGACTAATCTCTAAGCATCCTTAAAATAATATTCGTTTTGGCCAATTGGTGGCTAGTTTTAGCACACAAATTGTGTATCTGCGAAATTTTTAGAAGCTAGCAATACAGTTATATTAGAGTATGTGATTTCATCAAACTCCGAGCGATTGCAATGACGGTACATTGAAATAAAATCGGCGTATGTATATTTATGTAACTTTGCTTATGTGAATTTTAGAGGTTTTTTCGATGTTCTTTGGATGCAATTGCAAAAATATTTTGTTTAATGTATTAGAAATTCTATTTACATCGCTACTCATTAATTTCATCTGTAAAAATGTTAAAAATTGACACGTTTGACAAAGAAAACATCATTTTACTTACCGTATGTATATTTTGGTAACTGTGTGTAATACTTCACTGTTTGTAAAAAAAATAAATAATTTATTAAATATAAATTTTAAATTATTAAAAAATTTAACTGCGTTTAATTATTTTAAGTTTACTAAAAAACAAATTAAAGATTAAAATCGACTTGGCCGAATCCATTAATACTAAGGTGTAGCGATTTTTTCCCCCGATTTTCAATGGCATTGGGGTCGGAAAACTGCCGTTTTAGATCAACATTCACAAAAAAAAATTAAAATATTGGATCTATTTTAGACCAAGGGGAAAAAGTTCCCCCTTTGAGAACATAACTAACCTCTGAAAAACATCATATTTTAACACAATGGTTCTCAAACGGTGGGTCGAGACCCCCTAGCGGTCGCGGAAACATTTCTAGGGGGTAGCGAAAAGTTTAGTAAACATTATGCTAAAATTATTAAAATTAAATTTTGCAAAATATAAAAGCATAGCATAATTTTTTGTTAATTTCTGAGTTATTAAAATATTAAAATAATAGAGTTTGCAGAACGATTAAAATCGTAATCGTAATCGCGATTAATCGCACCAATTAATCGTAATCGTAATCGACAAAAAAATCATGCGATTACGATTAAAAATTTCTATGAAATACACTGCTTTTATAACAAATTTAAATCAGTTCCAAATTTTTTTGAAACCAATTTTAAAGTTTCTATTAAAATTATTTTTCAAAAAAACTAAATTAGTGTTAAAAACGATTACTTTCGGGACAATTTCAAACAAAAATCATTGATTCTGGAATGTTAAGTAGACCGAAAAGTTTTGATATGTTGACCCATGGTTCATTTAACTTGTTTGCGATTTTTCTTTCCTTTCCTCGTAAAAGTCATTCAAATTTAAGGTAAAATTTAAATTCTGATCTCAGTAAATTTTAAAGAGTTTTGTTTTTAAAATATACTCAAAAGCCTTTGGTCAACAAATTTGGACATGAAATTTTGTCAAAAACTTAATTTTTTCATACTTTGACCGCTGGTTGACTAATGATGCCTTGTAAATTTTTTAAATAAATTTACCCACAAGAGCTAACTGGCCATCGCACAGTGGTCGGAGCTGTATGGAGAAGGCGGCCAAAAATACTTCCAGTATAGGTATCATCGTGAAACGTCGGTCACGGCTTTTTAGACATGTCAGAACTATTTAATGATAAAATGGGAGTGGTTGATTACTCATAACCACCCCCCACCACAGACATGCAAAAATATGCAGCTGATATTACAAATTTTAGAATCTTGAAATATTAACTAATAAACCAAAAAAAAAATCCGATTGGAGATTTCAGGGGGGAACACAACTTAAACTCTATTTGAAATTTCAATATATTGACGAACAAACACCAACAATGACACTGGAGAGATAATAATTTTATAAAAACTCCAGAACAAGCTAAACACATTATAATTATTTTAAAATTTAGTTAATACCTTCTAATTCAATATTCATTTTGATTTTTTTCAACAAATTTTTTTTTATACGGTTTTAATTAATCGAAAGTTGAACCTAATTTTCCAGTTTTTCACACTGCAAAAACCAACTGTTAACTTGCCATCTCTTTTGAGGCCTTTCTTAAAGAGTACAGTTAGAATAAAACAAAAACAGCTCAAAATTTTAAAACCTTGTTTTTATTAGAAATAGAGATGACACATTTGGTGACGACCTTTTGACTTTGATTTTTTTATTTTTGGCCAATGGGATCGACCAGTGTGCATCGGCAGGTATTTTGACACGACCCCGCAGAAATTTCGGTAAACTGGAAGCAGCTTTGGAAAGAAATCATGATCCAAAGAGCGAATCCAAATCAGTCACAGTTTAGAGTACTCTTTAGTAGCAAAGATAAAAAGCTATTAAGAGCCAGTAAAATCATGTCACTTTTCAGCGCTGATTGAAGTACTCTTTGTAAAGTTTATTTAACCGCAATAAAGATGTAAGAAAATCTAGTATTTTTCTCCAAAAATATTTTTGATCATTTAAAAAGAGTTAAAGATGTCAAAAATTAAAGTATGTATGAAATTTTATCAACAAAGAATTTTAATTGTAAGTTTTAAAAAAAATCTTAACTAAAAATTCTCAAGGGCGCTCGAGCGCAATGATATACTAAAAAAAGAGACCGTGGTGCTAAAATCTTGAATAATTTTTACTGGGAAAGTTCGAAAGCTTTTAATTTTATTTCTTAAAAATAACAGTTTTTGTTCCTAAAAATACGTTCTAAAATGTAAATTTCAAAAGATTTTTTTAAAGATATTGCAACTCAAATTTTTTAAAAAATTCTATTAATCGTAATCGCGATTAACGGCAATTTTTTTAATCGTAATCGCGACTATGAAATATCTCGATTATTTGCAAACTCTACTTCGAACCTCAGGTGTGAATAGGCCTTTAAATTATTTACACAGAATCATTCCAAATATTAAAGAAATTGGACCAGTTCTACTTGTAGTCCCCATACAAACCACCCTTCCGGTGTTCGTAAAAATATCTCAAAACTCATAAAAAGGAAATATTTGACAAAAATTATGGTCGTGTTTGTTAAACGTGTAACTTTATCAAATCTGATCATTACTATACCATTTTTAGACTTACTATTAGTTCTCATAGACAAATTTCGCTCGGTAGTCAGTAAAATTATTCTATCGGCAGTAAAATAGCCTATTTCCCTTAATTTTTGCTTTTGTGTGTTTTCTAAAAGACGATCGCAAATTTTTGCAATTTTCGCTCTATCGCCTTTCGAATTTGGAAATTTTTTATGGATGATTGCCAATTTCAGCTGAGAATCCTTGCTTCTGCTAACACTTTTCTCCTAATTGTTGTGAAAAAATCTCAAAATTGTTGTGGGCCCAGCAAAACTTAGATTACCAAATAAGGTATAAAATAAGGTATAGGATCTCTTATTTTATACATTGCAGCATTGATGATTTTAACAGGCGATGAGACTCAAAGTAATGCATACACATTATCACAAAGAATACCAGTAAGGTATAAAATAAGTCATAAATTTATAACGAAGAATACGAGTAAGGTGTAAAATATATGATATTTTATAGGTTACGAGTAAGGTATATAATATAGCATACCAGAACGTAATATATAAGGTGTTACGAGTAATGAAAAAGTAATTTTGTATTAAATTTACTCACGTGATTGTAAGTGAGTGTAAGTAGATAAAATATGCTCGTGAGTGTGTGTCGTTAGAAATTTCCTGTCGTGAGCCCATCTCTAGTTTAAACGTATGCATTTTTTTTATAAAATAATTATTTTTTATGTTATTGTAATGCATTATGCATCCAATTATAAATAATACATTATTTCAAACTTTCAAATAATACATAATGTAACCAAATAAAAGTCATCCATGATTTAATGTTTAGAAATAACAAATATGAAATACATTTGTTCCAATAATCATGCATTACGTAGCAAATTATTAGTAATGCATTATTTTTCATTTGATACGTTGTGGAACAAATGTTTGGTAAGACATCATAAAATAATGCTACAAAAAAGTTATATGCATTACCTGGTAATGTGTTATATAATCACTACCCATTACCAAAGTTTTGCTGGGGGATCTAAGACTCGCCACAAATGAACAAAATATTCAACTTTGTTTTTTAAACAAAGTATTTTTGAATATTTTATTTGCATCAACAATTTGGATTAGCTAAACAACATGTTTTAGAACAAATTGTTGAAAATATTTTTGGGTTTGTCTAAACTTTTTAATTATTTTTATTTTCGTTTCTCCACAAAACACTTAATGGTTTTACATTTGATAGATTTAAATTCTTTTAATAACATTTGTATTTTTTAATAAACTTCATAAATTCATATAGTTGCTCTTAAGCCACATTCCTCCTCGACACCCTCGTCTTTTTTTTTTTTGTTAATTTTTAACTTTATATTTGATTTTGATGTTGTTTTCATTTGATTTCGTTTTGTCTTGGTTTTAAAAGTTAGTAGTAGCAGTTTTTCTGTTATATTTTTTTTTTTGTTATTTGGGTGTGCATTTTTTTCTAAATGTCATTTTGCTGTCAACTCGTGGATAATAAGATTACAACTATGTAGAAATAATAGGATTCTAAAAGTTTTGTTGTTGTTACTACAGTTACTACTACTACTACTTTACTTTTCAGCTGTTATTTTTATACCATTATTATTATTTTCTTTTTTTGTTTTTTTTTTAACTTCAATTTTTATATAAACTTATTAAAAAAAAAAATATAAAGACTTTTTGAAGTTTGAAAAATAATAATGTGAGAAGAAGAATTGTTAAATGTTAGGGATATTCACGTATAACAGACAACTTATAAAAAATCTTAAATTTAAATTTGTCGCCATATTGGATCCGACATTTTGAATTTTAAAAGTCTGAGCTCTTATGCTTTTTTAAGCAAAGAATTAAAAAATCATGTCCGCCATTTTGAATCTGCCCTTTTGAATTTTGATTTTTTTTTTTCAGAATCGTGATCAGCGATCCTTCAACACCCATATGTAATACTTTTTTGACGTATAGGATCAGTGGTTTATTTATGGTCAAAATTTATGCTGGATGTTGGCCCACAGTGGGGTGGTATGTATGGGGACTACAAGAAGGGCTGACCCGATTTCTTTGAAATTTAGAATACAAAATTTGATTACCTGTTAAATTTCAAAACGATATCTTTTATAATACGGTTATTAGAGTCATTTATGCCAATTTCAAATTTCAAGTCAATTGATTGAAAATTCCGACCGGTATCGTGCTTAAACCATTAGATGGACAGACGGATGGACGGACATCGACCCAAAAAGTAATTCTGAGTCGATTGGTATGCTTGAAGTTAGGTCTAGGACCAATATTTCGGGTATTTACAAACATCAGCAAAAACTCATTATACCCTGTAACACAGAGTGGTGTAGGGTATAAAAGTTTCATGCAAAATTATTTAAACCCGGCAAAGCGTATCCAACGTCAAGTGCATTTAACATGTAAATCAATCTTTAAGTTATAAAAAAACTACTCTGATGACTCATTTAGGGGAAATTCAAGTATTTGTATAGAATTTTCGAATAAATTTTTATGTTGAAATGTTCAAAAATCAGTACAATCAGTATATATTTTGAATTTTTAAAAATCAGTACTAATCAGTGCATCGTTTTTAACATGATAATGTTTTAATAATGGTGTCTAATTTTAAAAATGATGCAGAACGCCACCTCAGTTTGACTATATAAGCTACCGACTAACAAAAAACAAAGGAAGAATTACTGTTTTTTTTTTAATAAAACCAAAAAGGTTTGGAACTTCGATTTGTGACTAGGATAATAATTCACCTGATGGTGAATAAACCCGTTTTTTACCAGCTGGTGAATTAAAGGTTACATAATTATTTTTCATCAAAAAAATTTTTTTATATCAAAAAATTTTTTTTTATCAATGTTTCTTTTTTCATCAATTTTTTTTTTATAAAATTTTTTTCATCAATTAATTAGTTTTCAGCAAAAAAAAATTTTTATCAAATAATTTTTTTTAGTCCATTTTTATCAAATTTTTTTTATAATGTTTTTTTCATGAATTTTTTTTGTCATGAGTGTTTTTTCATCAAAAAAATATTTTTTTTTTGTTCATAAATTTTTTTTCTTTTTGTCAAATTTTTTGTTAGTAAGTTGTTTTTTTTTCGTCAAATTTTTTTTTCATCAAATTTTTTTTTTATCAAAAACTTTTTTTTTTCAACATTTTTTTTTTCATTAATTTTTTTTTTTCATAAATTTTTTTTTCATATTTTTTTTTTTTTTATCAAAAAAATTTTTTTTTAATCCAAAAATTTTTTTTTATCAAATTTTTATACCCTCCACTTTAGTGATAGAGGGTATATATAAGTTTGTCATTCCGTTTGTAACACCTCGAAATATTGGTCTAGGACCCCATAAAGTATATATCGTCCATTCCAAAAGACATTTGGTAATTTTAGGCATTTTTGACCGAGGGTCTTCCGATTTTTGTTATTTTTTTCATACAGATACTCTATGGAGCCGATTTCAAATTTCATCCATCGAAAATATTTGAAAAACTCGCTATTTTATTCACGATTTTCGTTTTTAAAAAAGTCAAAAAAATGCAAAATCCGCTTAACTTTAAGCAGCTGTATTTTCTAAACTACTTATCGCATTTTAACAATCCATAGCGCATACGAATGGTATGTAAGTCTATTTTGATATCTTATAGACCGAAAAAATATTGGTGGTTTAAAAGTGAATTTTATATGCAAATGCAATTTTGAAGTGCTTTTTGCGAAACTATTACCCATTTTAATTTATTTTTAATTAGCATATTTGGAAAATCTAGAATTTTTTCTACAAAAAAATGTTTTCATTACAATGGACCGAGAATGTATGATATTTTTAATATTTTTTTTTAAAAATACTTCCTTAAGTTTCCCTTATAAAAATTTTTATTTTTTAAATTACACCAAAATCATCTAAAAAGACATGTTTTTAAACCGTTATATTTTCAAAAGTACTTATCGTATCTTATTGTTTTTATGCACATTAGAAAGGTATTTTTGTCTATTTTTTGCATTTATTAACCGGAAAAATTTTGGTGTTTCAAAAAAACATTTTAAATGCAAATGCAGTTTTGAAGTGCATTTTTCAAAAACTTTTTCCCCTTTGAATTTTTTTTTAGTTATCATATTCGAAAAGCTTACAATTTTTACTACAAAATAATGTCCTCCTAATAATGGACCCACTGTGTGTGCTATTTTTTAAAATTTTTTAAAAAATCATGTTATTTCAGATTTTTTTGGTTTTATTTAAAATATTAAATTTTTTTTAAGGAAATTAAAAAAAAAATTTTTAAAAATAGCACACACGGTGGGTCCATTATTAGGAGGACATTATTTTGTATTAAAAATTGTAAACTTTTCGAATATGATAACTAAAAAAAGAATTCAAAGGGATAAAAGTTTTGAAAAATGCACTTTAAAACTGCATTTGCATTAAAAATGCATTTTTGAAACACCAACATTTTTCCGGTTAATAAATGCAAAAAATAGACAAAAATACCTTTCTAATGTGCATAAAAACAATGAGATACGATTAGTACTTTTAAAAATATAACGGTTTTAAAACATGTCTTTTTACATGATTTTGAAATAATTTAAAAAAAAAAAAAATTTATAAGGGAAACTTAAAGAAGTATTTAAAAAAAAAAATATTAAAAATATCATACATGCTCGGTCCATTGTAATGAAAACATATTTTTGTACCAAAAATCCTAAATTTTCCAAATATGCTAGTTAAAAAAAAAAAAATAAAAGGGGTAAAAGTTTCGCAAAATGCACTTCAAAATTTCATTTGCATATAAAATGCACTTTTAAACCACCGATATTTTTTCAGTCTATACCCAGCAGAAATAAATCGAGATTTTGGCGACACAGCATCTGTTTATAGCATACCGTAGCGCATCCAAAGAGCGCTCTTAGGGATGCAGTAAAAGGAAGGGGAAAAAATTTTAATTTTTTTTTAAGATTTTTTATATAAAACTTATAATGTGTAATTATTTTTTGATAAAATTTCACACTTGCTTTCCATTTTAATATTTTTAACACTTTTTGAATAAAAAAACATGAGTTTTAGACGAAGACACATGATTTGACTGCATCATTATTGCGCATTAATCAGCGCTGCAAAGAGCGCTTCAATCATAGCATCTTTGACCGCTGTTCCCAAAAAAAATCCCATAAAAAATGTGAAAATGAAAATTTCCGATATTTTTTTGATGTTCACTTCCGATTTTTTTTTTTTCATTTTGTTTCACATAAATAAAGTTTTGTAATGTAAAACGAATTAATTTTTTTGTTATATTTTTTTTAAATTTTAGTTATTTGATTTAAACTTTGAACAGACAAGGAAAAAATTCGAATTTTATTTAAAATTCATAAGGTATTTGAAATAAAATTTTTGTTTAAATAAAATTCTCAAAAACATTTGAATTTTATTATTTCCAAAAATAAAATTCTCAAAAAAAAAAGAATTTTATTTTTGGTTTAATTTTATTTTACTTTTGGTTTGAATATTTATTTGTTCAAAATATATTTGTTATTATGGAAATAAAATTCTTTTTTTTTATTAATAAAATTCTTTAAAGAATTTTAAATAAAATTTTTTTGAATTTTATTTCTTCTAAGAATTTAAAATAAAATTTTTAAGAATTATATTTAAAATTCTTTCTGGAATTTTTTGAAAAATTCAAAATTGAATTTTATCAATAACGAATTTTAAATTTTATTGTTTTTCCTTGTCTGACTTTGAATGAACCCGTAAACAAACACCAAACTCGATTTCATGTGATTCGGAAAATATCATGTGATTTGAAAAGTTTTGAAAGACATAATAGAGGCCTTTAACACATTTTAAATGATGATAAATAGGCCAACCAAAAAACAGCCAATGCTTATTTGTTATTTCGATGAATAAACCGATTTGGATTAAACACAAACTCTAATCACGAAAAAACAGAAAAACTAAGGTACATTTGTTATAACTTCTTTTGAATATTTTTTCATTTATTGGTAAATTTTTTGTTTTTTATCTCATTTTTACATTTTAATTTTAGAACTTTAATTTTAGAAAATACAAATTTTATTACAAAATCAGCGCTAAAAAGATACATGAATTTACAGCATCTTTATTCTGCTTAAATCAGCTCTACAAAGATACATGAATTCACTGCATCTTTAATCTGCTTAAATCAGCGCTAAAAAGATACATGAATTTACAGCATCTTTATTCTGCTTAAATCAGCGCTCTAAAGACACGTGATTTCAGTGCATCTAAAGAGCGCTGTTTCTGTGTATCCAACTAGCGCTCTAAAGTGGGACATCGCCTTAGAGAATCATGCATGAATTCAGCGCAATTGGATGCGCTCCTTTACTCAAGTTCCCCTTCCAAAAGCTGCTGAACGTTCAGCAAAATTTCTGCTGGGTAAGATATCAAAATTGACTTACATACCATTCGTATGCGCTATGGATTGTTAAAATGTGATAAGTATTTTAGAATATACAGCTGCTCAAAGTTACACAAATTTTGCATTTTTTTTGACTTTTTTGAAACCGAAAATCGTGAATAAAATAGCGAGTTTTTCAAATATTTTCGATCTGATGGATGAAATTTGAAATTGGCTCCATAGAGTATCTGTATGAAAACTGTATGAATAACAAAAATCGGAACACCCTCGGTCAGATTTTTTAAAATGACTCATGGAATGGACGATATATTCATGATCCTCGATCGATTTTAATACGATCTTGCGATGTCCATCCGTCCGTCCGTCCGTCTGTCTGTCTGTTGAAAACACGCTAACTTTTGAAAGACTCTACGGAGGCTCCTGAAGTTTGGCATATACTGTGGGCATTTACCTGGTCAGGTTGGTATTGCAATCCAGCGAAATCGGTCAAGTGGTTCAAAAGTTTTAAGCAAATGAGTGAATTTCGGCAAGGGTTTTTCTGGAATTTACGAGTTAAAACACACGGTAACTTTCGAACAACAATTAAAATCACGTGTTGAAAACCCGTTAAACATGTTTTAAAAACATTGGTAAGTCACAAAAATATTTTGCAAGGTATTTTGTCACTCAAAAATATTTTTACACAAAATCAAAAAAAAAATACACTCAAAAAAAAATTTACACTCAAAAAAAATTAGTAAATTATTTTTTTTTTTTTTTCAAAAATTACTAAAAAAAAGTTTTTTTACACAAAATAAAATATTTCTAACCAAAAATGTTATTTTTTCACGTTAGAAAATTTACTATCACTTAAAAAGGGCGTTGTGGAGGGTATTCATAGATTTGGCCAAGTCGAATTTAACTTTTCTACTTGTTTTTATCAAATTTTATTTTATACTTTTTTTATAAATTTTTATTTTTTCATGAATTTTTTTTGTGTAATCAATTTTTTTTTTCGTCAACATTTATTTTTATCAAATTTTGTTTGTTCCTCAAATTATTTTTTTATAAATTTTTTTTGGCATAAATTTTTTTTTTCATCAAATTTTTTTTTTCATCAAATGTGTTTTTTTATCAATTTTTTTTTTTAAACTTTTTTCATAATTTTTTTTTCATCAACAATTTTTTTTCATCAAAATTTTTTTTTTTTCATAAAAAAAAATTTTTTTAATCAATTTTTTTTTGCTTTTGTCAATTTTTTTTCATGATTTTTTTTTTTTAATGATTTTTTTTTATCAAAAATTGTTTTTCAACATTTTTTTTCCTCATTAAATTTTTTATTTCGTCAAATTTATTTTTTTCATATTTTTTTTTAATTTTTTTTTTTTATCAAATTTTCTTTTATTAAAAATTTTGTTTTCATCAATTTTTTTTATCACAATTTCGGTTTTCGTAAAAGAAAAAAAATATTTTTTTCCATTTTTTTACTAAAACTACTTTTTCATCAAGTCTAAACTTTTGACATAAAAATGTTCCATTTGTTTAACAAATGTACAAAAAAAAAAATCAATCAATGCACAAAAAATTGGTAAATAATGTAATAACTTAATGGGGCCCTCGACCGATATTTCGATTTGTTTTGCATGAAATGGCAGATGAATATAACAAATTTGTTTGTAAAAAAACTTAGCTTTGGCAAGTACACCCAAATCTTCACCAAAACATTATCATGATTTAATGTTTTGGGCAAAAGTACAAAATTCTCAGGCATTTTAATATGATAATGTTTTAAGGCTGGTGTCTAATTTTAAAAAAGTTGCAGGACGCCACCTCAGTTTGACTATATAAGCTAACAATTAACGAAAAAGAAAACAAGAATTATTATTTTCATTTTCTTAAAACCAAAAATTTTAATAACTTGGGTTTGTAACTTGGATAATAATTCACCTCCTGGTGAATAAAACGGCTTTTCTACCAGCTGGCGAATAAAAAGTAACATAATTATTTTCAAATTTTTTTTCATCAATTTTTTTTTCATAATTTTTTTTTTCTTTTTTTTTTCATCAAACTTTTTTTTCATCAAATATTTTTTTTTTCATCAATTTTTTTTTATCAATTTTTTATTTTCATAAATTTTTTTTTCATCAAACTTTTTTTATCAAATTTTTCTTTTTTCATCAATTTTTTTTTCATAAATTTTTTTTTTCATCAATTTTTTTTTCATCAAATTTTTTTTTTTTTCATTCATTTTTTTGTTTTTCGTGAAAAAAAAAAATATTTTTTTTTACCAAAACTACGTTTTCACCAAGTCTGAGCTTTTAGCATAAAAATTTTCCATTTGTTTATCAAATGTACACAAAACAAGTGAGAGTGTTTTATTATTTGGTGCCGAATCTTTTATACTCTCCAAAATCTAAAAACACTTTTTTGCACTCACTTACGAAATGTACAGCTCTTTTGGTTTTTTAATGGAGTCCTCGCCTGATATTTCGATTCTTTTTGCATGAAATGGCAGATGAATATAACATTTTTATTTCTAAAAAACTTAGCTTTGGCAAGTACACCCAAATCTTCACCAAAACATTATCATGATTTAATGTTTTGGGCAAGAGTACAAAATTCGCAGGCATTTTTTATCAGTACACGAGACCAAAAATCAGTACATGTATTGATCAAATCAAATCAGTACGAATGGTTAGCCTACTCATAGTGAAACTTTGCACTTTTGCAAGACTTTTATTTAAAATGTGAATAGCCCTAATATAATTCTTTTAAAGAGTGTTTTACTTAATACGAATTCGTTTATTTCGCGTATTTTTTTATATGATTTTTTTTCCAAAAAAAAGTTGCTGTCAAAGATTCTGATGAAGAAACCATTTTTAAAAAGAATGACAAAAAAACAAGAGCGCTGCAAGAAATTATATTAGTTTAGCTGCTGGTATTATTATTGCTAAAGCTTTTTTAGTTATAATAAAAAATATTTTTGTAGCCACTTTTTTATTATTTTAATTCTTCTTTTATAACCACAAAGATTAAGTTTTAATTAAAAATTTATATATTATCAAAAAATATTTGTCTTTATTTAAATAATGTTATAACTATGTCTAAATTTTTAATTAATGATTAATTAAAAAGACATTGATCTGGTTTCTGGTGATTAAGCAGTGATCATACATAAATAAACAAATTTTTGTTTATATGGATTTTAAAACTCTTCTAGCTACCTAAATTTGTTTATTATTGTTTTAAGCATACAAATAATTTGAAAACCGGTTACCGGTTAAATTTTTTATACCAAACTGTATTGAAAAACTAAAGAAATTAGATGAACAAACACACACTGTGAAAAATAAAATATTGTATCTTGATTATAATGAGTGAGTAGAAATTTTTTACTTAAAATATTATTGTACGTGAACATGCGCGGGTACAAGGGGGGGGAAAAAGGGGAAATTTCCCCCCCCAGACCAAATTTTAAAAAGAAAAAAAAAGAAAGAAAAAAAGAAAAAAGAAAGGAAAAAGAAAGAAAAAGGAAAAAGGAAAAAAAAAAAAAAGAAGAAAGATAGAATTTTTTTAAAAAATTTTCCAAAGGAAAAAATTTTTAATTCCGAAAATTGTTTATAGAGAAAAATTTTAAAATTTTAAAGGAGAAAATCTAAAAATTTTTATAGGAAAAATCAGGAAATTGTTAAAGGAAAAAAATGTGACAAAATCTTAAAATTGTTTGGGAAAAAATATCTGTCAATCTAGAAGTTCTTGTTATGAAGAGAAATTTTCTTTGGGAAAAAATTAGACTTTTTCTATAGGAAAAATGTATCAGAATCTGAGTCTTTCTATAGAAAAAATCATCAGAATCAGCAACTTTTTCTATAGAAAAAATCTCTCTGAATCTGAGACTTTTTTCTAAAATGTCTCAGAATCTAAGATTTTTTTCTAAATTGTCTCAGAATCAGAGACTATTTCTAAAGAAAAAATGTCTCAGAAGCTGAGACGTTTTTATAAGAAAAATATCGCGGAATCTGAGACTTTTTCTCAAGGTTGGCAATCGATACCCACCCAAAATAACGGTATTTGGCTATTGTACCGCAACCAATAAAGATATGGACATTTTTAAAAGCGATTATGAAAGTCAATAAAATTTCTAATATTTTTGATGTGTTACTTCGTGTTTGTACCGGTTGCTTTTCGAAATATAGGCCAATACCTTTATAATACCGTTTGAAACGGTATTTTAAAGGTATTGGCCTATATAACGAAAATGAACCGGTACAAACACGAAGTAACACATCAAAAATACTAGAAATTTCATCTACTTTCATAATCGCTTTTAAAAATGCCTATATCTTCATTGGTTGAGGTACAATAGCCAAATACCGTTATTCTGGGTGGGTATCGATTGCCAACCTTGCTTTTTCTATATAAAAAATGTATCAGAATATGAGACTCTTTCTATAGCAAAAATGTCTCATAATATCAGACATTTTCTGTAGGGAAAATGTCTCAGAATCTGAGACTATTTCTATAGATAAAATGTCTCATAATCTGAGACTTTTTCTAAAGGAACTGTCTAAAAATCTGTGACTTTCTATAGGAAAAATGCCTCAGAATCTAAGACTTTCAATAGGCAATATGTCTCAGAATCAGAGTCTGAGACTTTTTCGATAGGAAAAAGGCCTAAGTATCTGAAACATTTTCTATAGAAAAAGATCTCAGATCCTCTGAATTTCAAACTTATTTTATAGGAAAAAGTCTTAGAATCTTAGACTTTCTATTGGAAAGGGTTTCCGATTCTCAGACTTTTTCTATAGGAAAAAAAGCCTCAGAGTCTGAGAATTTTTCTATAGGAAAAATGTCTCAGAGTCTGAGACTTTTCTATTGAAAAAAATTCTCAGGATCTAAAAGTTTTTCTATACGAAGCAAATCTAAGAATCTGAGACCTTTTTTATGTGAAAAATATTCCAAAAATGATTAAGAGTATTTTTTCTATAGTAAAAATTTTAAGAATCTGAGCCTTTTTCTGCACACAAAGAATTTGAAACGAATTTCTATCAACAAAAACGCAGGTTTAATCAATTTTTTTATTGAAATTCCTCCAATAAAGAAAATTGTAATACCAATAATCAAATTGTAGGTGATTAATTAAATATTATTTGATCACAAAAAATGCATCTTTTTCTTAAAAATTTGTAATTCGACAGTTAAAAAAAAACAAAAATAATCAAAACATTAATTGACTCATTTAAATTTTGTTAATCAATAGATTAGTCAATAATTTTTTGTGTGTGGAAAAAAGTTCTTAGAATCCGACAATTTTTCTATAGGAAAAAAGCCTCATGCTCTGAGACATTTTTCGTAAAAAAAAGTCTCAGATTCTGAGAAAAAGCATTTCTTTACGAAAAATGTCTTAAAGTCTGTTATTTTCTATGTAGGAAAAATTTTGACTTTTTCATACGATAAATGTGTTAGAATCTGAGACTTTCGTCTATATAGAAAATGTAAAATTTTATAGCTTTCCCTTCACTTTTGTTTCAAAAAACGTATCCCTGTTTTTGCTCGTCCGACAAAGGTGAATTTATGATTTTTTACATTCGAAGTAAAAAAAAATTTCCCCCCCCAAACCCAAAAGCTGTACCCGCCACTGTACGTGAAACAATAATAACTTTGACAAAACTGCATTACTGTATATATCTTCTTTCAGTGTATAAATTCTGTAACAGCTGTTTTTTTTTTGGCTTATTCATGATTTTTTTTTTGATTTTTTTTATGATTATAACAAACCTACTTAACAAAAAAACGCTAAATCATTCTTAAGTGTACAAAAAATAATGTAAATAAACAATAAAATAATAAATACACAATTAATCAATTAAACTCTCAAATTCTAGGTACTTAAAAAACAAAACGAATTTATGAACAATCAACAAAAAAAAAATAATAATAATAAAATCTCTATTCTTGCAGCCAAATTAATTTGTAATGCTAATATTGAACGCTTAATTAAATACAAATTTAAAAATTCACACGACTCAACAATTCTACATGGTTACATTATGAATAATAAAGGTCTTACTAAAATAACAACTACAGAAGAATATTTAAAAAATAATCAGCTGATGTTGCAAAAAAACAAAGTGTAAAATGAGTAGAAACAAATTGTGTTTTATTATTATAATTTTACTTTATGTCTCTCAACACGACATTCTTCTACAAAAACAAGTAAAAAACATATTGAGGGCCAATATTAAAATCCCTCTATCTAAAAAAACACAACTTTTCAGGAGAGCCAAAAAATTTTTATTTCGCGTATTGTTAGAGTAATTTAAATTCGATTTCGACAATATTTTTTAAATCAACTACTTAATCTCACATGTAATTTGTTTTTAAAATTTTCTACTATTGGGGATTTTATGATAGATAGAGGGTTTTGTTTTTCAAAAATATTAAGTATATGAATGAAAATTATAAGATGGAGGGGGTTTCGATTAAATAAAAATAAAAAAAATCGGTAAATTTTTAACGTGATTTAATAATGATAACGGCTTATAAAAAATTCTGAAATCGCGGGTTTTACCTAAAGGTGCTGATTTTTAAAGCAAAAATTACCTTTTTACCGAACTCTTCTCAAAAGTTGACAAACTGATGAGTATGTTATGTAAAATATAATAAAAAAACTTAAAAACGCGATTTTGGTCCACAGATGCTGATCAGCATCGCGATTTTTAACATTAAAATTTTTGTTTCATAATATACACAAGACATTCAAATTTTGAGACACATTTTCCAAAAAAGTCAAACAAGAATTTTCAGAAAAAATTAACATCAGTACCAAAATCGCGGTCTGTAATTCTGTTGACAAAACAGAATAACAAAAAAAATAAAAAAAAAAATTGTCAGGAGCGTTTGTTTTGGGGGGGGAGATGATGGGGGTCAGTGGGGGACGTTGAGAGCACCTTCCCATCCCGATAAATATAACAAATGTTTCATTTATTTAACAAAAATACAAAAAAACATGTAAAAAAGTGTATTTTTTTCAGAGGTTGGTTCAGTCAAGGACCATAGAGTAATATTACTCTATGGTCCTTGGTTCAGTTCTTCAAGGGAGAAATTTTTCCCCCTGAGCCGATTTTGCCCATTTATGAACTTAACCTGCCTAGGACCATTAGACATGTTCATGCCAAATTGCAGGAGGCTAGCTCTTTTATTTTGGACTGTATCGTGCCATCTACAGACAGACGGACAGACGCACAGAGGGTTAAAATTAGAGTTGTCAACCGATTAAGAATAATTCGATTAATCGACCAAACAAGTCCAAACTCTTGTTCGATTAATTTAAAAATTACGATATTCGAATAACGAATAAATCGACTAATTTATGCCAATTAATCGAACAATTGTTTTTTTATACCCTCTAACTACAGTATCGAAATATCGGTCTAGGACCCCATAAAAACATTCTAGCGATGTCTGTCCGTCTGCGAATTGCACGATACAGTCCAAAATAAAAGGGCTATACTCCTGAAGTTTGGCACGATTATATCTTATGGTCATAGGCTGGTTAAGTTCGGAGGCAAAATCGGGCGAGGGGAAAATGTTCCCTCTTAAAGAATTAAAACACTACCAGAACAACACAATTTGTTTTTATATATTTGTTTAACAAATGAAATATTTTTATGCCAAATGAAGTCCCCCTTTTATGAGCGTGCGTCAAACCAACTTTAATCTTAAATTATTCAAATTTCAGTTATTCAATTTATAAGATTTTTTACTTATTTTTTGTTAAAAAAATATTAGTTATTTTATTTTGAAGTTTTTTGTATGAATTGTTAATTTTTTCATTAATAAAAATATTTTTCAATAACCACTTTTTTATTCGTTATTCTCCTCGATTAATCGAATAATTTGTTAGATTTAATCGTTTGATCGAACGAACAAAAACAATTATTTGAATTATTCGAACAAAGTTGAAAGGCGAATAATTGACAACTCTAGTTAAAATGTACCAAAAGTGAGGATTAATTCAAAAGCTGAACTTTATCCTACATATTCGTGTGTTGTACTGGGTGAAAGGTAATTAAATTGTACATCACTATTTGCCAAAAACTTTTGTTTGAGTAAATTACTCTATCGACTGTGAGCTGTCAGAGTCAAATAATTTTTCAAAATTGTTCGTGCCGTGCCTAAAACTGAAAATTGAGATATTTTGGGTGCTGATAATTCTTATTAAGCGTTCTAAAAGTAATTTTATGAAAATGGAACCATCAACCTCAGGTATTTTGCTACATAATTGCATTAATGTTTTTTAGATAAATGTTTTGCAAATATTTTTAATATTTTTTTAAAAAGTGCTCCATATTTGGGGTATTTTCGATATATACACAGAGTTTCAACAAATTTCTTGTTGCGATCCAGCTAATTTTATTAAGTGATATTTTAATATAGTATTTTAGCTTATATATTCCATACCAAACTTTTGCAGAGGCACCGCGTTTTTTTACTTATTAAAATTTTTGTGAATGAATTCCAGTTGCTAAAAAAATATGAAAGAGGGCATTATGGGAAAAACATATGAAAGAGGGCATTATGGGAGCCCCCTTAGTTAGAGGAGATTCGGGGTGCGTATGTTGAAAAAAAAGTTGGGGGGGTGGGGGGAAATAATGATAGTTGATCTCACATTTCACCCTGTGAGATCAACTAGCATGGAGCGGCAGCAACAGATTTCATTAAAAAAAAATATATGGGGGCCACCTTAAGGGTTAAATGTACAGGGTAGGTATATTCTAAGAAAATGTTTGGGTTAAAAACATATTGGGGTCGGTCACACATTCGACTTCTCTAGGGGCACCCTTGGGGCAGTTAGAGCTGTATGAGCAGATTTTATTAAAATGACATTTTGTATGGTAGCCCCATTAGTGAGTGGAGATACGGTATAAGTATGTTCCAAAAAAATATTGGGGGGGTAAAAATTAATGGGGGGTCGGCCTTAGTGGAAGCCACTCTAAGATACACCATGGGAGCGGTAGGAGCTAATTTCATAAAACAAATTTATAAAAAATAAAAATTAATTTTATAAGGACCACCTTAAGGGTTAAAGATAGAGGGTAGGTATATTATAAAAAAATGTTGGGGTTGAAAAAATATTGGGAGCCGGTCACACATTTGCATTTCTAGGGGCACTCTTGGAGCAGTTAGAGCTGTAGGAGCAGATTTTTTAAAAATGGCATTTTGTATTGGAGCCCCATTATCGAGTGGAGATACGGTATAAGTATGTTCCAAAAAAATGTTGGGAGGTTAAAATTAATTGGGGTCGGTCTTATTGATTAATACTCCAAGACGCACCCTGGGAGCGGTAGAAGCTGATTTCATAAAATTTATTTAAAAAAAATAAAAAACAATTGTATGGGGACCACCTTAAGGGTTAAAGATAGAGGGTAGGTATATTCTAAGAAAATGTTGGGATTGAAAATATATTTGGGGCCGGTCACACATTTGACATCTCTTGGGGCATTATTGGAGCAGTTAGAGCGGTAGGAGCCAATTTTTATAAAAAGGTTATATCTTCTTTTTTAATAAAAAAATATTTTCTATAATTTTTTTTTCTGTAAAACATTTTTTTTTTACTAAATAATGTATAGTTAGTCTAAAAAAATATAAATATTAATAATAAAGGGCTTTTCTGAATTAATCCCCAGTTTACATATGTTTCAACCCACTGTGGGACGGACGGACGGACGGACATTCACTGAATGTCTTAGAATCGATCATGGATCAATAATATATATACTTTATGGGGTCCCCGACCGATATTTCGATGCGTTACAAACGGAATGCCAAAGTGAGTATACCCCCATACTGTGGTTGGAGGGTATAAAAATACGTTTTCAGATGTTGGTTGACATCATTTTCAATTGTATTTTAGAAATATTCAACTGAGTTTCTGAAAAATTCAATTGTATTTAAGAATTTCCAATTGAATTTCAAAAATAGTCAATTGTATTCATCATTGTTTTGCTTAAATCAGATCTAAAAAGGTACATGAATTCACTGCATTAAAGTAATGCTTTAATCAGCGCTTTAAAGACACATGATTTTAGTGCATCTTAAAGCGATTTTTCGGTGTGTCCAACTAGCGCTCTAAAGTGTGACATCGCCTTAGAGAATCATGAATGAATTCAGCAGGTTTTTGACTCGAGTTTCCTTTCGAAAAGGTGCTGCCAGTCCAAAAAAATTTCTGCTGGGATGTAACTGGAATATTTAGATAGTAACACTTTTACAAATCTTTGATAGGTCAACCAAACTTGGTTATTTCTAAAAACTTTTACTGAAAACTTAACCTTAATTAAAACACCAAAAAGTTCAACTTTGTTTAAATTTTATTTTTCAAACAAACTCATTTTTTTAACATTCATTATTTTTTTTTTTCAATTATTTTTCTTTGATCAAAGTATGCGGTATTCGCTATTCAAACTTATGCAGCAACCAATTTTGATTTTTCACTTTCGAAACATTCATATACCCTGAAACCAGTATCACAACGATCTTCACCCTTAACATCCTTGCATTTTTCTAAAATAGTCTTTGTCTTATCTTCACCAATAATGGCACCCAATTTCTCAATAACTACAGCATCTTGGACAACGCTGTCTTTCAAAGTTCCAACCTTTTCAAAGAAACAAGTACCGAAACATTTTAAGTTCTTTGAGGGATTAGCGAAATCCTTATTACGCAGTTTAGTGGCTTCTTCTTCGGTAACATTTTCTTGTTTAATGCATTCTTCGAAATAACCCTTGGCCTTGGCTTTTTGATCTTCATTTAATTCAATGGGCTGGAAGGGAGGAAATAAAAAATAGTACATATTAGGAGAATAATTTACGTAAAAAATTTTTTATTTTTTTACAATTTTTTTTTTTTATTTTTTTTTTTATATATTTTTTTTTGAACTACTTACTGTGGCCAGAGCATTAGCAATTAAGCAAACAACAGCTAAAGTAATGAAAGCCTTCATAATGATTTTTAGATTTTTGTTTGTTATGTGGAGTTGGATGGTTAAGAAAGTTGTGTTGTTCTGTTGCCAATATTCAGGGTCTTTTATACCAAGAATATTTGCAAAAAAAAATCATAAACTACTTACACAAAATCTAGATTTTTTTTATGTACAAACAATAGATTTGATATTTTTTTTTTCAATTGTTGTCGATCATATTTGACAGGTAATAGTTTTATGAAGTTATTACTTTCTTAACACAGAAAAAAAAATTGAGTAAATTTTTAATACTATTAAGTAAAAAATTACTCAATTTTGCACCAGTAAACAATTTAATAGTATTGAGTAAATTTTTAATAAAAACTTATTAAATTCTTACTAAAAAATTTCAGTAAATTTTTAATGGACACAATTAAAACTTTAATTAAAAAATTTTTGATTTTTTTTAAGTAAGTTTTTAATTGTTTCAATTAAAAATTTACTCAAAATTTATCAATTTTTTTTAAAAGTTTAATAAAGTTTCACATTTAAAAAAAAAAATGTTTTTTCAAACTTTACCAAATATATTTAAGACTTAAAGACACAGAAAAATTTCATAACCCGGTGAAAAATTATACAAATATGATCATATATGCGTTCATACAGCGTCATGTATGTCCATATATGTAGCATATATGAATATATATGACACTGTATGAATGCATATATGATCATATTTGCAACATATATATCCATATACGTAAAATGAGGGCATATGAACACATATGACATATATGCTCCATATATGTCCACGTATGTCATATATGGGCATATGCCCTCATTTTACGTATATGGACATATATGATGCAAATATGATCCTATATGACTGCATACAATTTCATATATGACCATATATGCTCATATATTTACATATATGCATCCATATATTTACATATATGTATCCATATATGCACATTTTTCACCGGGAAAGATGATTTCAGACTTTCATATGAGCAATTGTCATTAACTTTTAATATTTAAGAAAAAAAAAATTGTGATTTTTTTTTCGTGGCACATTGATAAGACTTTGTAGGTAAATAACATTATAAATAAGTAATTCAAATCCGTCCGCGTGCATTAATTTGAGCGATCGCACCCAAAACTATGGCGGTTTAAAGTTAAAATTTTTAAAAAAATTGTCAAAATTACATTTTTTATCCGAAGTTAACCAAACGTACCATTTTGTATTATGCTTACCCAAGGCTAAAATACATATTCAAACATGCATAAAATATTTGCTAAATATCGAGATATTTGCATTTAACCAATTTTTTTTCGGCACATTTTTCAATATTTTGGAAATAAAAATGTTTCCAGCGGTTTTATTTTTTTTTAGAAAAATATTACCAAATGCATTAACAAAATCTCAACAAATTCTTAGTTAACACCATTATTCTATCTCCAATAGGTAAGAAACAGCAGTGGTTTAAAGGGAATATTTTTGAAAAAAAAATTTTATAATTTTGAATTTATTTTTTTTTTTTAATATTAAATGTCTGGGGGCTAATCACGTAAAACGAAAACGATACATAAACGACATCAAAATACATATCGTTTTGAAGGGAAATTTCAAAGTTTTTCTTTATTAAATAATTAAAAATTGTTGTCTAATCCAGAAACATTAAAAAAATTGGAAATATTTTGATTAGTTTAGGAGCAACAAGGCTCCAAAAATCGACGATAGTTAACTATCGTTTTACGTGATCACAGTCCTGATTTTACAGTGTTGTCCTTCACTGAATATTGAAACTGTTTAAAGTATGATTAATAATGCTAATATTAAAGTTATTACGAAATATTTTAACGTTATTACTAATTTTATCAAGGTTATAAAAAATTTTACCGATTTTTCGCGATTTTCGCGACTGCAAAAATCAATGGACTAATTTTGAAATATTATTTGAATAAGACATGTCAAAATCTATCAAAATACATTTCTTTTCTACTTTATTTAAGTAATGTAAGATTTTATATAACCATTAAATTTAAAGGTATAAAAAATTTAAAACCACCGAAAAACCGCTTAAACGTTAAATTTTTTCGGGTGCGAATTAATAGAGATAGAGAATTAAAAAGACTCCCAAACGCGCCTTTCACCGACCAATTTCTATAAGCGGCCTGGATGTGCCTTACAAAAAAGTGAAAACTGAAAAACACCGCGGAATTCGCCAATATTAACTTTTGATCAATGTTGCTTTCCATGATTTATTATATTTGCACATACCATTGTTTCTACATGTTCAACTTTCAGCCATGCACATTTGGCTGTCAAATAATGCAAAACTAAAATATCGAAATTTTGCAAAAAATTTAAAAAGTTCATAAAATTTTTGCAATTGAATATTTTTTGGGTGCGTTTGTAAATCGAGTGGGAAGTGGTAAATTATAAAGTTCACAAAGCATTCGGAACCATTCGGAATAAAACTGTGTGCCTCGCAAAAAACAGACTTTTTAAAAAATTCACGTTTTTTCTTCCCATCTTTGGAGAGCTGCAGCTTCGTAACCATTGCGAGCACATCACTCGAATCAGTCTCAGATTGTGCATATTTACAAGGGCTTTTACCATGTGTATTTGAATTTTAAAATTACAGTTTGCACCAAAAGCTACAATCAAAAAACCTCGAAAAATTGAAAATTTAAAAAAATTGGTATCAAAGATTTAGGTCCATGTAACTTTTTTCTTATTGATGGCACATCCACTGAACCTACACCAAATAAGTAATAGCTTTAACGCACCCAACAATATGGAACTTTGAACGAAAAATTTCATGAGAGTATCAAGCGATTTTTTTACATTTTTCAACTTTGCACGTTCCTTACCATGAGATAATGAGACTATTTGCGCTGTGCCTTTGCAGAATTACTCATTATGGTTCCCTTAACATATCTACATTCACAGGTACCACTTAGTTTACAAATAAAAATGTTATTGCGAAATTAGTAAAATATCACAAGCGTTAAAAGTTAATGACAAAAGTCCATATACATTAGACCACCCAAAAAGTGTATGGGATTTGCAAAAGTATTTTTTTGTTCGCTCCACCGGCAGTTTCTGATAGATTGGCCATAAAAAATAATATCTGTGCAAGAACTGGATCTCTCGGTTGCATACAGGCCAGTCGATTTGAACTTTTGACCCCAAAAGTGACCTAAAAGCACCACAAAACTTTTAAGTGCCATAACTCTCAAAATATGCGTTTTTCCAAAAAATACTATATAAGTTTTATTTTGCAGAACAAGAAAGCAAACATTTCCTTCATACAAATTTTTAGCCTAAGTCTAAGACATCGTGGTGTTTTTGGCGGTTAAAATAAAAATTTATGTGAAGACTTCATTTAAAACGACCCTCGTTAAAATTTGGACGGAGATTAAAATAGTCGGTGTCTATTATTTTGTAGAACAAGATATTTAGTTTTCATAAACCAATTACATTTGGAATTTATATGGGTAATTTCATTACAGAAGAGCCCAAAGCTGACTTTGAAGTTTCGATTTTTCAAATGCTGTATACAAAATTTGTGAAATTACTTTATTTTAAACGACCCTCGTTAAAATTTTAATGGATACAATCGGTTTCCATGATTTTGAAGAGTTAGATGTGTACTTTTTGGAAAATATTTGGGGAATTCCAGGCCAAATCACTCACTTTTAGACCCGACCCCCATTGATTATTTTTTTTTTTTTGATATGTTTTAGTTCGTATTAAATGCAACTTGCACTCAAATTTTCAGACATTTATACCAAGTTGGTGTTGAGTAATCAATCAAAAATAAAATGCCGTTTTTTTTTCAAAAAAAATTAAAAATTTAAATTTTCCATTAATTTTGACCACCCGGTGAAAAATGTTCGTATATGGAAACATATACGAGGATATATGGCTACATATATGAAGATATATAACCATATATGAACCATATATGGACACATGTGTACATATATGAACATATTTGTAGGCATACATAATTATGTATGAATCATATACGTCCATATACGTAAAGTACATATATGAACATATTTGTGAGCATATATGATACCTTACAATAAGTTGGACGACGTTTTGTAGTTTTATGTAGTTTAAAAAAAAAAAATAAAAATTATTTGAAGTAATTATCACTTATTTTTAACGTATCAAATTAAAATCGATTTTTTGAAAAAGTCCGAAACCTTTGATTTTTTTTTAAATCTAAAAATTCAACTGTAAATTACACAATTTTTAATCCATAATTCGAGATGTGAGCACAATTAGTTCCATTTTTTTTTAATTTTGAAAATTGCAGTCTTTTTAGACTCTGGTATATTTTATATGGTGCTCCAAAATAATTAAATTGGTAGATATTAACCATAACTTACCCTAGATACATTCATTTGTTGGTAAAAATATGTCACATAAAAATTTAGGTTTATCGGACATGGGTAAGGCGCACATTGGGAACTTTGTATGGAAAAGGCGCGCATCGACGTTTTTTTATTATAACTCTTGAACGGACAGGAATTTCACGACATTCTTTACCATTATAAAAACTGGAGACCTTAAGGAACTCACTCATGTGTATTGGACATTTTTCGCATTGGTACCCTACTTGTAAATTTAAGGCAAAGTTGGTTAATTTATTCATATAAAAAAATAAAATAAAGGTCAATTATTTAAAACAGTTACGGATTTTAAGTGACAATATAACAGCTTACCATTCAATACAACGTCTTTTCTTTCATATTTTGGTAAAGTATACACCCTACACTAAAATAACGTACAAAATTAACTGTTTTCTATCTATTATCATTTTCGATTTTTTAAACAAAAATAATGCGGAAAATATCAAACAAAGAAGCAACACACGGTAAATAAGCATTATTTGAAATAATTGTTAAGTTTTTTGGTAAAAAAAATATTACAAAAAACATTACTCTACAATCGGTACTTCCAACTTTTCTGTCTGTCTTATTAGGGATATATTAGGATCGGACTCAATCATAAAGATACTAAAAACATCTTGCAGGTTGTTTGTGTTTGAATTTTCACTGTTAAAAGTTTCTTTTATAATTTTTAAAATGCGATCTTTTCAGAGCCGGCTCCATTAATTGTCATAAAAGAAGGCAAATATTTTTTAAATGTTACTTAATTAGTTAAGGATAATTTTAATACCAACGGGCAATCACAATTTTTGTATAAATAATGTCATGAGCTAGAATTGTATGCATAGTGGTACTCATGGGTCACCAACCATACTTTTTAACTAATAATTTTTCAGTTCCATGTATGTGTTTTCTAAATTTAACTGAATTAATTTTTCATTTGCGTTGATACACAGAGGTATTATATCAACCCGTTTTATAATATCTTCTTCTATTCCAGTTATTTTGGCCGTAACTGCGGTCAAGAAAGCCTTTTAGTTACAAGCATTACGTGAAACTCCTTTTGCCTTAAAAAAGTGAGGTAGGGTATCAAAATCAATAATTATTGGAAACCGCAGTTTTCTGTTAACAATAAAGATAATTAAAGTAAAATGTGTACTAAAACGATTAATAGTAAATTGTTTTAGAAAATAATAACTTTAATATATTTATTTTTCGTTAATAGACCCCACTTTAAACCTCATTTCAGGGCGCAGCTGCAACTGGCTGCACAAGTTTCTACCCCAGGAGTATTAAGTAATACTTCTAGTTTATTGTACAAAAAAACCGCCATTCCCTTTCGTTCCCCACAATAGTTGCAATCCAAAATATAAACTGTTTTTTTCAAATTTTTTAAAAATTTACACTTTTTGATGGCCTGTATTTCCTACTTAGAAAGAGTTATATTAAAAACCATAAAATGGGTAACAAAGGTACTAGTTATAGCTACAATCTCCACTTAATTTCAGGAAAATCGCATTATTAGAAGTAGTTCTAAAAAATTAAATGAAAAAAGTCTTCAAAAAAAAATATTTTTTTTCAAATTTATGCAAAAAGTCCTTACTTTGAATTTATGTCCTGACTAAACTAAGCGATGGATTTTTTTTCTATGAACGGTTTTCTTTCTCCTAGGGTGTCTACTTAGCGAATACGAGCATAAATTGTAAATAACTAAACATTTGTTTGGCTCTCAAATGCGCACCCAGGATCCAATGTGAGGCGTCCCGCATCGGCCTTGAATTTAAAAAAACCGATTACAAGGAAAAATGTGATTTTTTTCTGTTTTATCAATTTTTTGTTTGTATTTTAAGTTAAATTTGAATTCAGGTGGTTAAAGAATTTTGATTTAGAGTAAAATGCCCCTCTAATAAGGTACTAAAAACTAAAAGCGGTTGAAAATCAACCAAGTTATTAAAACTTCCCCAGGCATCTAACGTGTGGCAGACCACTTGAATAAGGAATACAATCCGAATCATGAAATTCATTGAAACTTTCTACCGTTATAACATTTTTTTATTCTTCAAGCTCAAATGTAATTAGATGCCAAGTACATTTCATATAGTATTTTGCTTACATGTTTTCAATTAATGCTAAAAATGCCTGTACTTTTCAACACTTGTTTGAAATCTGCATTTTTAACTCTTCAAAATTATGGAAACCGATTGTAATCCATTAAAATTTTAACGAGGGTCGTTTAAAATAAAGAAATTTTACAAATTTGTATACAGCATTTGGAAAATCGAAATTTCAAAGTTAGCTTTGGGCTCTTCTGTAATGAAATTACCCATATAAATTCCAAATGTAATTGGCTTATGAAAACTACATATTCTACTCTACAAAATAATGGACACCGACTATTTGAATCTCCGTCCAAATTTTAACGAGGGTCGTTTTAAATGAAGTCTTCACATAAATTTTTACTTTAACCGCCAAAAACACCACGATATCTTAGACTTAGGCTAAAAATATGTATGAAGGAAATGTTTGCTTTCTTATTCTGCAAAATAAAACTTATATAGCATTTTTTGGAAAAACGCATATTTTATGAGTTATGGCTCTTAAAAGCTTTGTAGTGCTTTTAGGTCACTTTTGGGGTCAAAAGTTTAAATCGACTGGCCTGTATGCAACCGAGAGATCCAGTTCTTGCACAGATATTATTTTTTATGGCCAATCTATCAGAAACTGCCGGTGGAGCGAACAAAAAAATACTTTTGCAAATTTGGGTGGTCTAATATACATATACAAAAAACTATAAACTAAATGAGAATTTAAAACACGAAGATAATAAAAAAAAATAAACAAAATTATTAAATTTTGTATTAAATTACTTTTTTTTTAATTTTTGAGTAAATTTTTAATAGCGCCAATTAAAAAATTACTCAAATTTTATTAAAAAATTTAAACAAGTGATTACTCAAATCGTTTTTCCCAATATTTTTTTCTGTGAAAGTCTAATTGTGAGTGTCTGGCTCAAAACAAACTACAGCAAAAAAAAATTTATGAATTGTTAGATATTAAATTTTTATTGTGATAAATATGGCTTCAAGTAATATTAACCCAAAAAAAAAATTGAAAAAAAAAAATAATAAAGTATTTTTTTTTTAATTTTTGAAACTCAAACATCATGATGAATTGACAGATTAAACAATAATAATAACATGTTGGTGTTTTTGATATACTTAAACAAATTTACACAGTTTTTGTTTGCTTTCAATTTAAGTAAAAAGTAAACGTTTTGAAATGTGGTAAAATGCTTTCTTTAGAAGATCAATTACACTGCCCTAATACTACCCAGGCAGAAACTGCCAACCGTTCCAAAGAAAAAGTCTCAGTGAAACACTTTAATTTTTGTGTAGAAGGTAGTATGAATTCGAAAAAGTGCTTTCCAAGCGCTTTGCCAATGTTTTTCTATTTAAATCCGTTCAAAATATAAATTTTTTATTAAAATTTATTAATTTTCATAACAATTGGAATATTTTTTATTTCCCTGCAGGATTAGTGGTCGGCCCTTGATAGTTCTCATGATATGTCACTTATACATAATTACAAAATTGACACCTTTTATATAAAAACACCTGTTTCTTTCGTGAGGAAGTGTCTTAAACTTCGGATATGAAATGTCACTGGACCTATGCCTTTGGAACACAACCCGTTTCGGTTCAATACAACACTTTTTTTTCGGGACTTTTCCAAAATTTTTCCTAAAAGCATTTTAAATAAATTTTTTATTCCAAAACGCAAAGAAAACGGAAAACAAAATTTTCCAGGAAAATATTTCAAAGTTTGTCGAAATTTTTTTTATCCTAATAAATTAGTCAATCAATTTTTTATCCTAATTTAATAAATTTATTTATTCAAATAAACACAAAAAAAATTTGTGTCTTATGGACTTATACAATTTAGACACGTCCCATTTTTTTGTTCTAAAAGTGCTATAATAGTACCATATTTTTAGTTTTTAAAGCGCTTTCAAAGCGCTTTAAACTAGAAACGGCATACCGTTTACCGTGGTTATCATTTTGGACGCTGGGAGAGTACTAAACTGTGATGCTTTCCCAGCACTCAAGCGACCATAAAAAGTACTTTGCCAGCGCTCTCCCGTTCGTATTTTCTGCCTGGGTAGTTATGTTTAAAATAAACTGAATCGGATTTCTCCCAGCAAAAACTTCGCTTACCAAGTAATTAACTTAAGGGGTTATCAAAAATATGAGTAACTAGTAGGGTTTCTAAATTCCCGGACTTTTTCAATTCCCGGGAAAACGATTTTAAAAAATCGTATTCCCGGGAATTCCCGGGAATTTTTTAATTAAAACTAATTTTGAACTTTATCATATAAAAATTATTGTATTAGAAATTATGGTCGTAATTTCAATTTAAAACTATTTTAGGTGTCTTCTTTTGAAAAATAGTTTTATTAACATCCCCAGCAAAAAAAATCGAAGTAGTTCAAAACGAAGTAGACTTAAACTACATAAAAAGTAGCAATTAGTGAATATTTTTTGTTGCAAAAAAAGTAGTTTAAAATAACATCCAAATATGTCAATAAGAAGGAAAATAATATGGACTCCACTACTTTAGAACACGCTGCTACTTTAAAAAAGCAAAATGTGTTGGATTTTTGGTGACGATATATTATATTGATCAGTGATCGATTCTGAGAAGTTCTATGAACATCCCTCCGTCTGTCTGTATGTAACACGATGTAGTCCAAAATAAAACAGCTATCCACCTGACGTTTGGTACAAATATTTTTTATAGTCCTAGGTAGGTTAAAATCGGACCGGAGGGGAAAAGTTTCACCTTGGAAAAGCGAACCAACCTCTAAAACGCAATTTTTTTAGCGATCATTGTTTTTTTGTAAAGTAAATGAAACAATTTTATGTCGGATGAAGTATAAAGTCTTGAACTTGGACTCAATTTTTTGAGGTACGAACACTTTTGTGGGCGTAAATATGGATAATACGGTCATAACTTTTTTATGTAAAAAAAAGCTCATTCAACCACGCGATGGGCAAGGGGGGGGTGAAATAAAGCCATAGGCAATAAGGCCATATGGCCTTATTTCCCAATGAGTTGAGAAATAAAGCCATATGGCCTTATTACCAACCACTGTTGGAAATAAAGCCATATATGGGTCAGTCTTAGTGAAATCAATCAAAAATAGCTAAAAATTTTCGTGACCCCCTCCGATTTTGATGAAATTTGGTTTAGTTGTAACACTAAGTGATAAACTAACGCACACTTATTTTCAGCCCTCTAAGTAAAGACTGGGCGAAAACACGGAGGGTCAAAATTTCCCCCAAAATCTCCCAGTCGCGACACTTTGCACCGTAAAAACTTAATATCGTTGGTTCTATTATAGCTAGAAAGCCCATTTTTGGTTTGTTTTGAAGCTCATAATATGCTCTACAAGACCTACCATAACCAAAAAATTTTCGAAAAAAAATAAGGGTTACCTCCCTTATTTTAAGGTCGAGATATACGGAGGAGAAAATGGGGAGGATGGTATCCCCCGATTTTTTTTTTTACTTGCCAATCTTATAGAGAAAGTCCTAAAGAATATATTCTAAAATTTTTAAGTTGGGACAACAATGGGATCGCTCAAAATCAAAATTTTTCACAATTTTCCCCATAATCTCCAAATCGCAACACTCTTTAACCTTAAAAATTTAATATCATAAGTGCTTTTGTAGCTACAGAGCCATTTTTTTTTTGTTTTAAAGCTTATAATACGCTCTACAAGACATACCAAAACCAAAAAATTTTCCAAAAAAAGGAATTGGTGCCCCCCTTATTTGAAGGTCGTGGCAAAGGGTGGAGGAAATGGGGAGAAAGTATCCCCCGATTTTTTTTTTTACTTGGGATTCTCAAAGTGCAAGTCCTATTGAACATAGTCTACAATTTTTATGTTGGGACAACAATGGGATCGACCAAAATCAAAATTTTTCAAAATTTTCCCCCAAAATCATCAAATCGCGACATTCTTGCGCCTTCCATTGGAGTCCCAAGATAAAAATTTCAGGATATGCTCTCTAGAACTTACTCTTTAAAAAAAAAACAAGGTAAAAAAAAAATTGGGGGATACTATCCCCCGATTTCCCCCACCCCTTGCCACGATCTTATAATACAAGAGCCACCCCTAATTTTTTTTATTTTTTTTTGTAATAGTAATATTGTAGGGCATATTAAGAGCTTCAAAACAAACCAAAAATGGACTCTGTAGCTACAATACAGTCCACGATATTAAATTTGTAATGGGCAAGAGTGTCGCGATTTGGAGATTTTGGGGGAAATTGTGAAAAATTTTGATTTTGGTCGATCTGATTGTTGTCCCAACATAAAAATTTTAGGATATGTTCATTGGGACTTGCACTTTGAGAATACCAAGTAAAAAAAAAATCGGGGGATACTTTTCCCCCATTTCCTCCACACTTTGCCACGACCTTTAAATAAGGGGAGCACCCTTCCTTTTTTTCTAAAATTTTTTGGTTAAGGTAGGTATTGTGGAGCGTACTATAAGCTTTAAAACAAACAAAAATGGACTCTGTAGCTACAATAGCACATATGATATTAAATTTTTAAGGTTCAAGAGTGTTGCGATTTGGAGATTTTAGGGGAAAATTGTGAAAAATTTTGATTTTGAGCGATCCCATTGTTGTCCCAACTTAAAAATTTTAGAATATATTCTTAAGGACTTTCTCTATAAGATTGGCAAGTAAAAAAAAAATCGGGGGATACCATCCTCCCCATTTTCTCCTCCGTATATCTCGACCTTAAAATAAGGGAGGTAACCCTTATTTTTTTTCGAAAATTTTTTGGTTATGGTAGGTCTTGTAGAGCATATTATGAGCTTCAAAACAAACCAAAAATGGGCTTTCTAGCTATAATAGAACCAAAGATATTAAGTTTTTACGGTGTAAAGTGTCGCGACTGGGAGATTTTGGGGGAAATTTTGACCCTCCGTATTTTCGGCCCCTGTTGACTTAGAGGGCTGAAAATTTGCATTTATTAGTTTTTTACGTAGTGTAAGAACTTAACCAAATTTCATCAATATCGGAGGGGGTCAAGAATATTCATGATTGATTTCACTAATAATGACCCATATGGCTTTATTACTCATTTGAAAATTTATAAAAGTATTCGGCATTAATTTCCGGAGAGTGTAGGGGAAAATGTGGAAAAAATTTTCCACTAAAATCCTGCTACGACTCCTATGATTTGTTTTTTTGTAATAAAGGTTTTCTGCGTAGCCGGCCTTCGGCCGGGCTTAGGGATTACAAACTCCATGCATTAAACCCACCCTCTCTGTGAACCAAAGCTATTTTGGTTATCAGGTCTTTTTGAGGCATAAAAAATTTGATAGCGCAAAGGCCTGCTAGCCTAGAAAGCTTTACTTTGCGGAGAGGGTGGGTTTAATGCATGGATTTTGTAATCCCTAAGCCCAGCCGAAGGCCGGCTACACAGAAAAACTTTTTTTGTTAAACAATCTTTAAATTAAAAACCCTGCCAATAAAAAATTGGTGCCTCTAGAACCCTCAGAGGTTCGTGGTATATGTGGTTTTTTAATTTAAAGATACTAAAAAAAAAAATTTTCTGCGTAGCCGGCCTTCGGCCGGTCTTAGGGATTACCAACTCAATAAATGCATTTAGCGGCTTCGCTAAATATTTTTTTTTTTGGGTAGCAGGATTTACGGGGAAATATATTTCACCATTTTCAACTGATATGGCTTTATTTCCACTTTGGTTGCAAAATCAATATGACTTTATTACTCAATCGTGTTGGTAATAAAGCCATATGGCCTTATTTCCCATTGAATTGAGAAATAAGGCCATATGGCCTTATTGCCTATGGCTTTATTTCACCCCCCCGATGGGCAATGTTGTACAGATAATAAAAATCATTTCTTTAGTTCATTTTGGTCAAAAAAAGTTCACGCACCAAATGCAATTTTTAAAACTTCCCAGGAATTTTTTTTTTTAACTTTTGGTATTATACCTTATAAACATGATTACAATTATTCTCCTGGTCACAAATCCGGTCTCCATACTTTTTAAGGGTAACCCAGCAAAACTTAGATTACCAAATAAGGTATAAAATAAGGTATAGGATCTCTTATTTTATACATTGCAGCATTGATGATTTTAACAGGCGATGAGACTCAAAGTAATGCATCTACATTATCATAAAGAATACCAGTAAGGTATAAAATTAGTCATAAATTTATAACGAAGTATACGAGTAAGGTGTAAAATATATGATATTTTATAGGTTACGAGAAATGAAATAATATAGCATACCAGAAGATAATATATAAGGTGTTACGAGTAGTGAAAAAGTAATTTTGTATTAAATTTACTCACGTGATTGTAAGTGAGTGTAACTAGATAAAATATGCTCGTGAGTGTGTGTCGTTAGAAATTTCCTGTCGTGAGCCCATCTCTAGTTTAAACTTATGAATTTTTTATAAAATAATTATTTTTTATGTTATTGTAATGCATTATGCATCCAATTATAAATAATGCATTATTTCAAACTTTGAAATAATACAAAATGAAGCCAAATATAAGTCATCCATGATTTAATGTTTAGAAATAATAAATATGAAATAAATTTTTTTCAATAATCATGCATTACGTAGCAAATTATTAGTAATGCATTATTTTTAAATTTAAAATAATACGTTGTGGAACAAATGTTTGGTAAGACATCCTAAAATAATGCTAAAAATAAGGTATTTACATTACCTGGTAATGTGTTATATAATCACTACCCATTACCAAAGTTTTGCTGGGAAAGCTCAAACATTGCTCTTAAAGACGTATAACTCAATTCATCAGTGGCTTCAACCTTTGGAACACCAATTGTCTTTTAATAAAGTGTTTTTCCCCCAAAACTTTTTTTTTGATATGACAGCATTTAAATACAATTGGTGCCCAAAAAGTAAAGGCGACTGACCAAATGAGTTCTGCATCTTAAAGAGGAAAGTTTTAGCTTACCCCTCGACTTAGTTTAAAGTCGCCATCACATCGGGTTCATCCGCTATGAGTTTCCAAAAATTACCAAATCGGCGATTTTTTTGAACTTTGACCACAATTTTCTCAAAAACCAGATATGATGGAAAAGTGTGGAGACCAGATTTTTGACCAGCAGAACTAATGTAATGAAGTGTATAAGGTCGCGTCCCAGTCGCATTTTCGATGTTTAGTAATGTTATTAGAACATTGGCATCGTCAGAATCGCTTACTAGATCTACTTCCTAATGAATTCTAAAAATACACTTTTTAGTTAGTGCAAAAATGCTCTTAAATAGTGATCTTAAAGATGTAATTAAACTGTACATACAAAAACTAAAACTATGACAACAGTATGAGTACTACTTTATATGTACTTAAAAAATGTAAAAAAACTACTTATTTTGCGCGACACCGCCATGTTAAATTCACTAGAGTTTCAGCAAAGTTAGAACTACTTTAGCAGCAGTTGAACTACTTTTTATTAACATTTTTGTATGTTCTTTTTTTGCTGGGCTAAAATAGAAAGTTCATAACATCTAACTTTTGTAGAAATATTGGACCTTATCACAGTTTTAGTATTTGCATTGGCGTATTTACACTCAACACAAAATTTTTCACAATTCTGAAAATATGTATAACTTATCCGATTTTAAAATTTTACAGCAAATGTGTTTGTAACAACTTCTTGGAAAATTGTTCTAATTTTGACTACGCCAACCTACGCCAGTCTTTAAAATATTAATATTTTTTTTGTTCAGGCACTATAAAGATGTTGATCCGAATATGAAGTACTAAATTTTGACAAAATAAATTATTGGAATTTTAGATTAAAAAAACTTTTGCCAATTTGCAGCCAACCTTCAAAGTGAAATTCAGTTTCTTTCCGTATTTTGTCACGAAATCGATTAAAGAAAAATAATTATAAGGCCTAAATAATATGCAAGCAGAAGCATATCCTTATTTGTTTGTGTGCCTGAATACAATTTTACTCACGTGATTGTGAGTGAGTGGAGAAAAAAATGCGTGTGTGAGTGTGCGTGAGTAAGATTTTTGCGTGAGTGAGTGTGCGTGTGTCGATTTTTTTGCGTGAGTTTGCGTGATTTATTTTCTATTCACATTTTCTTTCGTACCAAAAAAACGCAACAAAAAAATCGTAAAATTTGGCTTAACTTAAGATTTCGTCCATAAAAAAGGCAAACAAAAATGTAAAATTTTTCTGAACTTTAAATTTTGCTGAAAATTTTTTAAGATTTTTGAAATTTTAGTTTTTAATTTTTTTTTATAAATAAGAGTTTCGTGAGTGTGAGTCAACGTGAGTATGAGTAAAGCTTGCGTGAGTGCACGTGAGTGTGGGTTGTATTAAATTTACTTACGTGATTGTGAGTAAGTGTGAGTAGAAAAAATATGCTCGTGAGTGAGTGTGCTTGATTCAAAAATTCCTATCGTGAGCGTGAGTCAGTATAAATCAAAAATCACTCACGCACCCATCTCTACTCTTGCCCAAAACACTAAAATGTTTTTCTTTGGGTGTACTTGGAAAAGCAAAGTTTTTTTTAGAAAAAATAACACTGTAAGTACGTGAAATTGACACAACAAAACGTCGAGACACCCAAACTTAATTTTGGGTCTTAGAACACAGTGGCATTCTCCGTTTCAACAGATCAGGTCAATATAAAGAGACATTTAATTTTTAAGTTTGTGATTTTCAAGCAATTTTTTATTGCTTTTTAAGAAAATTGAAAACATGAGGAAAACTATTTTATTTTACTAGCCTAAATTGGTTAGAAATCATTGTTAGAGTAAAGTTGTGCCTTTAAAATACTAAATAAAGTAATTTTAAAAAAGTTTTTGTAGGATTTTCCTAGAAAAATATAATAAAAACTCGTTGAAAAACTTTAAAACGAAATATCTCTTGATTTTGCCATGACCTGGCAAAACGGAGAATGCCACGGGATTCTACGAACCAAAATTTAGTTCACGTGTCTCGGCGTTTTCGTGTGTCATTTCAAAAGTTAAAATTATACTTACAGTGTAATGTTATATTCATTTGCCATTTCATGCAAAATGATTCAAATATTTCTAAGACACTCTAGCTATATACATCCCTCCATCTGTCTGTGGAAAGCATGATGCAGTCCAAGCCAAAAGAGATGTAAATTTGGTAAATGAGTTCATTACTTAAGTGCAAAAACCTTTGTTTACATTTTGTAGAGTATAAAAGATTCGGCACCAAAGAATTTAGCACTCTCACTTGTTGTTTGGAACATGAACAAATGGAATATTTTTATGTCAAAAGTTTAAACTTGGTACAAAATGGAAAAAATATTTTTTTTCATGAAAAACAGAGTTATGATGAAAAAAATTGGATGAAAACCAAATTTTTGGTGAAAAAAAATTTTGATAACAAAAATTTTTTTATAAAAAAAAAAATTGTTGATGAAGAAAAAAAAAATTAAAAGAAAAAAAATTTTTTTTGATTACAAAAAAAAAAATTTAATGAAAACAAATTTTTTGATAAAAAAAAAGAATTTTTGATGTAAAAAACTGTATGAAAAAAATGTAAGAAAGTTGTAGTCGGTCAGGACCGACCATATAATACCCTACACCTGTGTTTCCCGGAAAATGGGTCCCAAGTTGTGTCAATTTAGCCTAAGCCTTTGTAGGCCCTTAATTTTTATACTAAATTTCTTATTGCTCAGCAAAAATTATAAGAAAAAAGTTATTGTTTTTTAAGTTTAAGTTTTTGTTAATTTTTTAAGTCTTGAACACAGAATTGTGCAGAATATTTTCAATTTGGTACAGACCGATTAATGACTTAAATTTATTATTCTTAAATTTAAAGGTTTTCGTGTTCATGTATCTTTAAGAATTCAATATCAATACTTTATTTGTTTAATTTTTTTTTTTTCACAATCCAAAATTTCTTTACCATTCCTTTAAAAATTAGTTCCGCACGTCTGCTTATCTTATGTTCCTACTGTTTTTTTGTAGCATAGCATGTCCATTTTATGTATTTTGTATTATTCTCTTCGTATTTTGTATGCATTTCCATTACGAAATTTAGGTTAAACCTTAATAAAAAAGGGTATTCCTTTAAAACATTTGACTTTATTAAAAATTTATAGACCTACTAAACTGTGACATTTTCCAACTATCTTTTCCTGTATATATTCAACAAACATTGCTTAACATAGATACTTAATGCCACATCCTAGGGTGGGTCAAATTTTTTCGACCCAAAGGCTCATCGTGATTCTTATTCTATGCGTCATTTTGAGCAAATTTGCCAAAGAAACCATAGCTCTTAAATGAATTTCGAGCCCCAGGATTTTTCAAAATAGGTATTTTTTCTAAAAATATTCGAGAATAGAGGCAAAAAAATGCTATTTCCTCTAGCCAAATGAGTATGTGGGGGTTTTTTGGGTCGCGTAATCCATTTTTGGCATTCATTTTTATTTTTGAGTGCCGCCAGAGGGCGCTTACGTACATTTTTTTGGGAAAATATACGATATTGTTTTGGAAACAGACGAATTTTGACTTTGTACTGAATATATTCAAAATACATACTCGAATTATAAATTGTTAAATCATATTCCATATAATTTGTTAATTTTTCCAGCTTTTCTAAAAATAAAATCGATAGATTTACAGCTAAATCACATTTTTACCAGCTTTTGAAGCTTAAATAGTTAATATTTAATTTTAAACATGGATCCATTGCCGTCAACATCACAAGCCGCACCAAGATCAATAAGTACCGAAAGTAGTTGCCTTCTCACGATGTTCCTGCTTTTGGTATGTCTTCTAATTTGACTGGTCTCAATCTGCCAACAAAACACGATATTTTAAGATGCTATTTTTTCTTGGCCGAACGTGCTAAAATGCAAAGTAAAATGCTTTCATATAAAACATTTACTCCTCAAGTGACAGACAAATTTTTTGTTTTGTTTCTTAATTACTGAATTCAATTGATTTATATACCCTACACCACACTGTGGTACAGGGTACACTCAAAAAAAAAAAAACTGTAATGTTAGCAAAAAAAGCTTGTAAACCTACAAGAAAATTTGCTGATTTTGAACCCACAATTTTTTTGCTAAAGTTAGCAAAAATGTTTTGCCAATAATTAGTTAGCTAAATTTATTATTTTTTTGAACTTAGTTCATATACATCTGAGAACCCCATTGGGTTCGGACCCGATAGGTCCAGACCCCGATGGCCCTAGACCTAGTTGGGTTCCTTTAAAATCGTCATAGTTTTTGATCCAAAATTTGTGTCCGTTTCGCTCTACCTTGCTTAGTTTTTGAGATACGTGATTATAGGGGACCACTGGGGTCTTGAGAATTACAAAACTCGATAACTTCAAAAATATTACTCGGAGAGCTTTTGACTATTTTGCGATCTTGTTCTACGTGTTGAGAACTACAAAAATGCTTTTGGACTTTTTGTTGTGTCGGCAATATTTACCGAGATATGAGCATTTTAAAATTTTCGGGAATGCTAACTTTTTTGGATCCAAAGTTAGGGCCCATTAGGGTCCACACATGTGAAGGAGACCGGCGATACTATGGAGATTCTAAGAACCAAAAATGGCCTCCATTTTGCTCTATCTGGCTTAGTTTTCGAGATAGCGCCATTTTAAGTTTTCTGAAAATAAAAAAAAAATTACCATTTATTTTGCTAATATTAGCAAAAAATCTTGTAAAAATGTTGTCAACTCAATTTCAAATTTAGCAAAAGAAATTAGTTCAAAGTTTGTTTAAAATTGCTAATGTGCTAAATGAAGTTTACAAGAATTTTTTGCTAACAGCTTATCTCAACTAAAAATTTGCTAAAAGTTAGCTAACTAGCGTTAGCAAAAAAAAATTAGTAAATCTACTAACGTATTTTTTTGAGTGTATAAAGAGTTTGTGCTGATGTTTGTAAGTGCCCGACATATTGGTCCTAGACCCACCTTTAAGTATACCGATCGACTCAGAATCACTTTTTGAGTCGATTTAGCGATGTCCGTCCGTCCGTCCGTCTGTCTGTCCATGTAAGCGGTGTAAAAACGCTACAGGTCGCAATTTTTAATCAATTGACTTGAAATTTGAAACTTAAGACTCTCCTGGCTTAAGGACGAATCCTATTGAAATTGAAAAAAAATCGGTCCATATTTAGACCTAGCCCCCATGCGAAGGTCCTCTTTAGTTTTGGCTCAAATGACTCTAATAACCGTATTATAGCAGGTATCTAGTTCTTCTTGTAGCCCCCATACAAACCACCTTCCCGATTTTCACATATCTCTCAAATTTCATGAAAATAGAAAATATTTGATAATTTCGACCGATATTCAGTTAAAGCGGTTTATTGCCAACAAATAGAAGCCTATTTCACACAAATTTGATTTGTGAGTGTTTTTTACACTTATTAAAGATTTGACAACATATAGATCTAATCGGTCCATGAGACCCTTTTCTGGGAAACTCTGGTGTAGGGTATTATATGGTCGGTCTTGACCGACTATAATTTTCATACCTGTTTTTATTAATTACATTTTATATGCTTTTATTTTTGAATTTGAATTTTGAATTTTTGAAGAAAAAAATGAAGTAAAATATTCTTTGTTTATTCTTTGTCTTAAATTCGATATAGGTCGTGAATGAATAACCCCCCCCCCCCCATAATTTTTAACGCTGAACACTCTGGGCTATTTAAAATTTGGGGTTGTCTTATGAGAAAGTCAAATATTCGTCAATTTCCACGAAAAATTTCGTAAATTTACGCAAAAAAAAAGATAAAATTAAAAAATTTACGGAAGCGCCCTCTAGTGGTGCTAAAAAATAAAAAAAGATGTCAAAAATGGATTCCTCGATCCAAAAACCCCCACATACACATTTGGCTAGAGGAAATAGCATTTTTTTACCTCTATTCTTAAGTATTTAGGGAAAACCCTATTTTGAAAAATCCGGGGGCTCGAAAATCATTTTAGAGCTATGGTTTCTTTAGCAAAGTATCTTCAAATGACCCGTAGAACAAGAATCTCCATGAGCCCCCTTACATTTTTTCGGCCCCCTACAATTTGACCCACCCTACCACATACACATTTCAGCAATAATAGTTTTTCTGTTTTTTTGTTATATCCTCCAACCAACCACAGTATGGGGGGCATACTAAATTTGTCATTCCGCGTGTAACGCATCGAGATATTGGTCTAGGCCCGATAAAGTATATTATTGATCAGTGAACGAGTCTAAGACTTATGATGTACGTGAATGATGCAGTCCAAATAAAAAAAGCTAAGCACAAATATTTCGAATGGTCATAGAAAATTCATAAATGGGCAAAATCTGATTTAACCACTGAAAAATGCAATTTCAAGATTTTTTTTTAAATAGCAGTTTGAAGTCCTGCTCTGGGACCCATCGAATCACAAAATGTCGTTATTTTGGCAAACCCCATTGTGGCTGGTAAAAGTATATTTAAAAATATATATAAAATTGTATTACTTAAACGCAAAAAGCATAATAAATAAATTTGTAATGTGAAGGTGTCCACTAAATAACCCTGCCGACCCTCACCCCACAAAAAATTACCCTGAAAATTCCCAAATTTTTTTTTTAATTTTGGAGGGTATAAAAGATTCGGCACAGCCAATCTTAACACTCTCACTTGTGTTTTTTTTTTGTTGTTTTGTCTTAAATAGAGTTTAAAGATAAGAAATTGATGAGGGTTTTCTATACTTTTTTTGTTAATACATAGGATTTTAGTTAAGTTTGGAAATATATACAATAAACTACGTTATTTTACAATGCCAAAATGTATTTAATATAAGGTTAACAATGTTGGTTAATAACTTTAAATTAAAAGGAATTTGTTATAACCCTTCAACAGTCAAAAAAGTCCTACTGTTTTTATACCCTTCACTTTAGTGATAGAGGTGTGTCATTCCGTTTATAATAGCTTTATTATTAATGATCCCCTATGGATTTTAAGTCGATCTAGCGATGCCAATCTGGCAGACTTATCTGAAGCTATTGAAGCTCAGCATATATATTGTTGGTGTTCTCGCGTTCAGGTTGGTATTGCAATGCATGCATTTCATTCAAATCGCTAAGTTTGTCATTCCGTTCGCACGACCTCAAAATAAAGTTCTAATACCCCATAAATAATATTTATTTATTATCCCAGATCAATTTAAAGACGATTTAGCGATGCCCGCCCGAACTTTTGATTAAAATTAGTTTTCAATTCTTTGTGTATAAATTCACGAAGGTTTCAAAGATATTCTAGCGATATGTATCCGTCGATCTGTCTTTGGAAAGCAAGATGCTGTCCTAATCACTAGAGTTGTAATTTTTCTAAATGACCAAATTCGGATCCATCTGTCTGTTGAAAATCTGCATCTTAATTTCCACAGATAGACTGATATTTTGGTAAATGACCAAATTCGAATAAAAGATATTCTAGCGACTACCCACTGCAGTCCAAAATAGTGCTTACGGTCAGTACCGTAATACCGGGAATATCGGTATTATATTTTATTAAAATTTGGCTTAACTTAAGATTTCGTCCCGTAAAACGCAAAAAAAAAATGAAAAATTCGCTTAACTTTAAATTTTTGCTGAAATTTTTTAAAGATTTTTGAAATTTTTGTGTTTGAATTTTTTTTGTATAAATAAAAGTTTCGTGAGTGTGAGTCAACGTGAGTGTGAGTGAAGCTTGCGCGAGTGCACGTGAGTGTGAGTTGTATTAAATTTGTTTGTTGTGAGTGAGCGTGCATGACTCAAAAACTCCTGGCGTGAGCGTGACTGAGTGTGAGTAAAAATCACTCAGGTGCCCGTCTCTACCCTATACAACATAGTGCTGTAGGTTATATAAAAAGGTTTTAATGAAGAAAAATTTTTAATAAAAAAAAATTTGCCAAAAAAAAATTTTGATAAAAAAAAATTTTATTAAAAAAATTTGATGAAAAAAAACTTTTATTAAAAAATCATAATTTAAAGAAACATAAATCAATTAAAAAAAAAAAAAATTATGAAAAAAAAAGTTATGAAAAAAAATTTATGTTATGTTTAATTCATCAGTAGGTAAAAAATGCTGATAAAAAATTGGACAAAAAAAACTGATGAAAAAATTATGATAAAATAAAAAAAAAGAAGGAGAATTATTATCCAAGTTACAAACCTCTTTGGTTTTAAGGAAATGAAAACAGTATTAATTTCTTTTATTTTAGTCTTTACACTCAGAAAATTATGTAAGTTACTACATTTTAGTTGTTTGTATATTTTACAGTAGTTAGTTGTTTTTAACTACAAAGTCAGTTATTTTTGTACGAAAAATATCAAACAACTATTTTTTGTAGTTATTTTAAGCCATTTTTTTGAATAACTAACAAAAAAAGTACTGTAATGTAGTAGCAGTTACAGGCGTGGATCCCCAAACCAAATTCGAAAGAAAAAAATAGGAAAAAAGAAAAAAAGAAAAAAGAAGAAAGAAAAAGAAAAAAAGAAAAGAAAAGGAAAGAAGAGGAAAGGAGAGGGAAAAAAGAAAAGTGAAAAGGAAATAATTCAAAAATGTTTTTCTATGCAAAATGTCTGAGAATCTTAAAATTTTTGTAAAGGAAAATGATAAAAGTCTCGGCATATTACAAATTTTCTTTAGATTAGAAAAAATACAAGAATTTTTCTAGACGAATAATTTTTGGAATTTTTCTAAACGAAAACATTGGGAATTTTTATACCCTCCAACTACAGTATGGGGGTATACTCACTTTGTCATTCCGTGTGTAACGCATCTAAATATCGGTCGGGGACCCCATAAAGTATATATGGGGCATTCCATGTGAAATCGGATACTTTGAAAAACTTTCTTCTTAGATTTTCCCAATTTGCTTACAGTTTTTAGTACCCTTCGAAAGCTCCTTCGAATTAAATTTTCAGATTTTTTTTAATGACCCGTTCAAAAAATATCGAATTTTTAAAAATTGGTAGTTTGTTCCTTTACTCACACTTCTTTTAATCATAACTTCTTTAATAATGGTCCAAATTTCAATTTTTTTTTTTCAAAATTTTTGTTTTTTTTACGTACTTTTAAAAAAAAATCCCAAAAAATTCTTAAAAGCGCTCTAGTATGCGATTTTTAAGTTTTAAAATTTAAATCTCGTTTTTGAAAATGTTTGTACTCTTCGATTTTTTTGAAATTTTTTTGTGTAAAACTTCTATCAATTCTACAAATTTTTTGCCCAGGAGGCTCGTGGGATAACGATTATTACTATTTTTTAAAATTTTTTGAAAATTTTTTTTTGTTATTTTCCAATCTTAAAATCATTTCTACTGCTCCAATGGTGCGTCATAGAGGGGTCCTTTATAAGACCGACCCCCATTAATTTTTACGTCTTAACATTTCTTTGGAACAAACTATTACCCTATCTCCAATTTCTAAGGGGGCTCCCACACAAAACGTCATTTTTTAAAATTTGCTTCAACCGCTCTAACTGCCCTAATAGTGCCCTTAGAGCAACAAAATGTATGATCGACCCACAATATTTTTTTAGTCCAAACATTTTCTCTGAACACATCTACCCTCTATCTTTAACTGTTAAGGCGGTTCCCATACAATTTTTTTTATTTTTGGTATATTTGTTTTATTTAATCAGCTTCTACCGGTCCAATGGTGCTTCCGAGAGGGGTCATTAGTGAGACCGACCCCCATTTATTTTTAACCTACAACATTTTTTCAAAACATACCTACGCCCTATCTCAACTCCCTAAGTAGGCTCCCATACAAAATTACATTTTTATAAAATTTGCTCCAACTGTTATTTGTATGGGAGCCTACTTAAGGAGTGGAGATAGGGCGTAGGTATGTTTTAAAAAAATGTTGTAGGATAAAAATAAATGAGGGTCGGTCTCACTAATGACCCCTCTCGGACGCACCATTGGACCGGTAGAAGCTGATTAAATAAAACAAATTTACAAAAAATAAAAAAAATTGTATGGGGACCGCCTTAACAGTTAAAGATAGAGGGTAGGTGTGTTCAGAGAAAATGTTTGGACTAAAAAAATATTGTGGGTCGGTCATACATTTTGTTGCTCTAAGGGCACTATTAGGGCAGTTAGAGCGGTTGGAACAAATTTTAAAAAATGTCGTTTTGTGTGGGAGCCCCCTTAGAAATTGGAGATAGGGTAATAGTTTGTTCCAAAGAAATGTTAAGACGTAAAAATTAATGGGGGTCGGTCTTATAAAGGACCCCTCTATGACGCACCATTGGAGCAGTAGAAATGATTTTAAGATTGGAAAATTACAAAAAAAAATTTTCAAAAAATTTTAAAAAATAGTAATAATCATTATCCCACGATCCTCCTGGGTAAAAAATTTGTAGAATTGATAGAAGTTTTACACAAAAAAAAATTCAAAAAAATCGAAGAGTACAAACATTTTCAAAAACGAGATTTAAATTTTAAAACTTAAAAATCGCATACTAGAGCGCTTTTAAGAATTTTTTGGGATTTTTTTTTAAAAAGTACGTAAAAAAACAAAAATTTTGAAAAAAAAAAATTTGAAATTTGGACCATTATTGAAGAAGTTATGATTAAAAGAAGTTTGAGTAATGGAACAAACTACCAATTTTTAAAAATTCGATATCTTTTGAACGGGTCATCAAAAAAATCTGAAAATTTAATACAAAGGAGCTTTCGAAGGGTACTAAAAACTGTAAACAAATTGGGAAAATCTAAAAAAAAAGTTTTTCAAAGTGTCCGATTTCACATGGAATGCCCCATATATTATTGATCAGTGATCGATTCTAAGACATTTTAGCGATGTCCGTCCGTCCGTCCGTCCATCTGTCCGTCCGTCCGTCCGTCCGTCTGTAGTTAACACGATGCAGTCCAAAATAAAAGAGCTAGGAACCTCAAGTTTTGCACAAATATGTCTTATGTTCCTAGGCAGGCTAAGTTCAGAAATTGGCCAAATCGGACCAGGGGGAAAAAAGTTCCCCCTTGAAGAACTAAACCAACCTCTATAAAAATACACGTTTTTATAGGTTTTTTTGTATTTTTGTTAAATAAATGAAACATTTGGTATATTTATCGCGATGGGAAGGTGCTCTCAACGTGCCCCACTGACCCTATCAACTTCGCCCCCCCCCAAAAAAAAAAAAGAAACGCCCCTGTCAATTTTTTTTTTTACATTTTGGAGGGTATAAAAGATTCGGCACAGCCGAATTTAACACTCTCACTTGTTCTATATGAAAATTTTTTTAATTTTTCTATCGGAAAAACTATTTTTTTTTTTTTTGGATTTTTTTTTGGATTTTTTTTTGGAAAAAATCTAAGAATTTTTCTATAAAAAACATTTTTTATATGAAAAATCTCAAAACTTTTCTATAGGAAAAATCTGAGAATTTTTTATTAGGAAAAACCTGACAATTCTTCTTTGGAAAAATAAGAATTATTAGATGAGTAAAAAGGAAAGAGAAAAAGAAAAGAAAATTATGTTGCAATTTTTTTCTAGGAAAAATGAATCTAAAAATTTTTATTGAGAATGGTTTTTAATTTTTTTTTTAGAAAAGGAATTTTTCTGAGGAATTTTCTGAGGCTTTTTCTATAGGAAAACTTACACAGAATCTGTGACCTTTTTATAAGAAAAATGTCTCGGAATCTGAGATTTTTTCTATTCAAAAATGTCTTAGAACCTAAGAATTTTTCTTTAGGAAAAATATCTGAGATTCTAAGATAATGTCTCGGAATCTGAGATTACTGTTTGAAAATTGTATCAGAATCTAAAGCTGTTTAATTTGAAATGAGTGATAAAAAAATCCTAGAATCCTAGAAAAAATCTCAGACTTTTTCGATAGGAAAAATGTCTCAGAATTAGTGAGTTTTTATTTAGAAAAAATGTTCTAGAATCTGATACTTTTTCTTTAGGAAAAATGACTTAGAATCTATGACTTTGTTTTATAGAAAAAAATTACTCAGATTTCTGTAAAAAATATCCCAGAATCTTAGAAAATGTGTTACATTTTGGGATTTTTTTATTTGAAAAATAAATTTCTGATGCTCAGAATCCGAGAGAAAATGTCTCAGATGCTGAGAAGATTCTGAAATATTTCAGAACTATAGAAATTTTCGATGGGGAAAAAGGCACTAAATCCTAGAATTTTTCTGTACGAAGAAATTTTGTAAATATAATAATTTTTTGGTGGGAAGTTGCAAACGTATCTGGGAATTTTTAATTCATAATACTAGGCGGCGAGCAGAAGGCAGATTCAAAGTCAAACGTCATCGTAACAACTATGGAAAAAATAGCCTAGATGTAGCCCTACCTAATATTGTTAATAAGTTGCCAGTTAACATTCTAAATATTAGAAACTTAATTAAAAGAAAAAAAATGTTAAAAAAACATTTTATAGATTCGCAATGAAAAAAAATATATATATTTCAAATGAATTCCTATTATTAAAATTATATTTATTAAATGAACATTTAAACTTATCTCAATTCCTGCAGACAAGCCGTAAGGCTTTGCGGGGTTAGCATTAAGCATAATGTACATTAAATTATTTAAATAAAAACTGAAATTTAAAAAAAAAAAAAAAAAAAAAAAAGAATGTAGCACTGTTTTCGCATAACCGCATATTACCGATATAAATTTTAAATTATCCAAGCTTATTTTTTAATTATCGGTGCTAATTTTAAGCTTCGATAAAAAGATAAACTAGACTAAAAAAATTATGTCATTAACTGTTTGTAGTTTATTTAAAAAGTTTAACGTTTTGTCGTTCTTTAAAGAAAAAACATCTGTTCAATGCTCAGTTTTTTTTTTTAATTACTATTTATGTTCTTTGTTTCTAAAATAACAACATAAAAAATAAAGACTTTCATTAGCATTCAATTTTTAAAGTCTTTTATTTTTGTTCTGTAAGTAAAAATAAGCGATTCTTCTTTAATTTTTAATGATTTGTGTACGTTATTTTTATACCCTTCAACCACAGTATGGGGGTATACTCACTTTGTCATTCCGTGTGTAACGCATCGAAATATCGGTCTAGGACCCCGTAAAGTATATATTTTATTGATCAGTGATCGATTCTAAGACATTCTAGCGATGTCCGTCCGTCCGTCTGTCCGTCTGTAGAGGACACGATACAGTCCAAAATAAAAGAGCTAGACTTCCGAAGTTTGGCACGAATATGTCTTAAGTTCCTAGGCAGGTTAAGTTCGGAAATGGGCAAAATCGGACCAAGGGGGAAAAGTTCCCCCTTAGAGAACTAAACCAACCTATGAAAAATACCCCTTTTTTACATGATTATTTGTGTTTTTGTTTAACAAATGCAACATTTGTATGCTACAGGAAGATCAAAGTCCTGCATTTGGACCCAGAGAATAAGATAATGTCGGTTTTTCGGTTCGCCCCCCTTTTATGGGCGTGGAATAGTTTTTTTTTTTTAAATAATGTTAAACTTGTATTTCTTTAGTACATAAAGCATAAGAATGAATTTTAAAACACTTATTCGAGAGGAAATTTGTCCCCCCACTTTCGACCCCCCCCCCCCCCCCCCCAAAAAAAAAAACGTCCCTGCAATTTTTTTTTTTTGCATGTTGGAGGCTATAAAAGATTCGGCACAGCCGAATTTAACACTCTTACTTGTTTTTTTTGAAGTTGGTATTTTTTTAAGTAAAGTCATAAGTTTTTACCTACTTGTGTGGGTTATTTTTTGTAGACAAAAAATTTAAAAAATTATTTATAGAATAAAAAAAAAACATGCTTCTATCAAGAGGCTTTGGCAGGATGGGTAGAGTGTCTGACCAGAATGTAGTTGATTGCGGGATCAATTCCCCAAAAATTTTATTAAATTTTTTTTTTAATAAAATTCAAAAGAAAAATTGTAAAAATAACCTACGAAATCATTAATTTTTAATGTTTTTGTATGTTATTTTTTTTGGAATTTGTTGGTAAAAATAACACAACAATCATTAATTTTTAATGTTTTCGTAGGTTATTTTTTTTTTCTAATTTGTTAGTAAAAAAATGAAAGTGACGTTATTTTTTAATGGTCAATGTTATTTATTTTAGAAAATTTTATTAACAGTGAAAAATAAATGTTGATGTTTGTTAAAACAAATGAATAATTACTGGGATGGTTTTCAATTGTTTATTTACTGGTTTAAAATGTGTTTTTCATTTGTTTTTGCCTACAAAATATTTTGAGTGAACGGTTAATGTTAACATATCTACTGTTATGCAAAAAAGTGGCTATCGCCAAACTGGGTGGTGTCCTGCGTCACTTTTAAAATTAGACACCAGCCTTTAAACGTTATCATTTTAAAAAATCTTTCTACACCAAAAAAATGTTTTTGGTGTAGAAAGATTTTTTTTTTCACTCAAAAATTTTTTTAAACATAAAAAAACGAGAATCAAGATTTTCACAATATTCACTAAACTTTCTTTAAAACTTAACAAATTTTGTTTAAGTTTTTTTTTAGCACCTCATTTATTACTGCAGCCATACTTATGTATTTCGTTTTATGTCTTTTCCGTTTCTGTTTTCCTATCAATAAGAATAAAAATTATTTCCGTTTTCTTTTTACGCCAGCAAGTCTATAAACTATTGTTGAACACAACTATTATGATTTTTTTTACAATCAATTTACAATGTCGATGACTACTACCGGTCATTTGGTCAGTATTTTTTTTATGACAACATCATCACCATTACTGACAAGACGGGCAGACACGATACGATATAAAATTTGTTAGTCAGCATGTCGCTTATTTACTACAAACGTGATATAACTCAAAAACCCTGATTTTGAAGAAAACGTGTTTAAAGATTTTAATTGAAATGGGTTTTCATTGAAAGAGGCGTGTTTAGAAAAAATTATAACTAATAATTCTACATCATTAACTAAAAGATCACGTTTTTTAGTTATAACACTATTGTTGTAAAGAAGAGATATGTGTTTACTTGGTTTTGACGTAACTCTACACCACTCAGCTAGGAAATTATCGCTCATTACCATCAGCATGTCTTTAAATACAAAAACAAACATTTGCCACCAAAAAATATCAAAGTATTTCCCATCCACCAATTCCCATCATGTCTGTCCATCCTCTTCATACATTAAATATACAACAATGCTTTTGGCTGCTTGTTTGGTTGGATATAAACTCGTATTATGTTGTCGTTGTTAACATGAAAATCGCTTATAAAAAACTATAACATTGTAAATTACTGCAGAGAGACGCGACAAGATTAAGATCGAAAAATCTCATAAAAAATGTACTTGTTCATATTGATATAAAAAAATATCAAACAACCAACCAAACTTCATGAATGAATTTTCATTGCATGTTGTTTTTTTATGGAGTTATTAAAGTTTTTTTTTTGTTTAAGTGCACCATGAAATTGTCATAATATTTGTTCTTAATGGATAAAAAAACGACACAAATTGTAAAAAAAAATAGAATTGTTATTGAAAAAAAATATAAATGAAATGCAAGGTAAATTATTTATTGCACAAAAAAAATAATTGAACATAAATTGAGTTGTAAAAATATGGTTTTTTAATAACATACAAATATTTAAATATGATTGTTAAAATATTTGTTTAAACAATTGCGGTATAATAACTTTGGCATTTCGTGAGTAACACATCGAAATTTTGATTTTTTATAACACTGAGCTAGTCGCAAATTTTATCAATCTGGGCACCTCAAGGTGTTAGCCGTTTTAACATGATAATATTTTTAGGCTGGTGTCTAATTTTAAAAAAGTTGCAGGACGCCACCTCACTTTGACTATATAAGCTAACAATTAACGAAAAAGAAAACAAGAATTACTATTTTCATTTTTTTAAAACCAAAAATTTTATGTTATATTTGGGTTTGTAACTTGGATAATAATTCACCTCGTGGTGAATTAAACCGTTTTCACTAGGTGGTGAATAAAAAGTAACATAATTATTTTTCAACAAAAAAAAAAATTTTTTCATAATTTTTTTTTTTTTTTCATAATTTTTTTTTTACTAAATGTATTTTTCCATAAAATTTTTTTCTTCATCAATTTTTTTTTATACCCTCCAACCACAGTATGGGGGTATACTCACTTTGTCATTCCGTGTGTAACGCATCAAAATATCGGTCTAGGACCCCATAAAGTATATATATTATTGATCAGTGATCGATTCTAAGACATTCTAGCGATGTCCGTCCGTCCGTCTGTCCGTCTGTCCTTCTGTCCGTCTGTAGAAGACACGATTCAGTCCAAACTAAACGAGCTAGACTTCCGAAGTTTGGCACGAATATGTCTTATACTCCTAGGCAGGTTAAGTTCGGAAATGGGCAAAATCGGACCAAGGGGAAAAAAGTTCCCCCTTGGAGTACTAAACCAACCCAAGAAAAAACACATTTTTTGCAGGGTTTTTTGTACTTTTGCTGAGCAAATGCAACATTCTTATCTCAGAATAAGTTAAAAATCGCAGGGGGAAGGTGCCCCCTAACGTCTCCCACAACCCCCCCCCCAAAAAAAAAGACGCCCCTGGATTTTTTTCATATAGAGTTTTTTTACATTTTGGAGGGTATAAAAGATTCGGCACAGCCGAATGTAACACTCTCACTTGTTTTTTCATCAAACTTTTATTTTCATAATTTTTTTTTTTTTACAAAAAATTTTTTTTTTTCATCATAAAATTTACATAAATTTTTTTTTTCATCAAACTTTTTTTTTATTATTTTTTTTTATTATTTTTTTTTTATCAAATTTTTTTTTTCATCAAATTTTTTTCATCAATTTTTTTTTTTTCATAATTTTTTTTTTTTTTTTATTAAATTTCTTTTTCATCAATTTTTTTTTTTCATTATTTTTTTTTTTATAAATTTTTTTGTTTTTCATCAAATTTTTTCATTATTTTTTTTTCATAAAATTTTTTTTTTCATAAATTTTTTTTATAATTTTTTTTTTTTGTCAAATATTTATACCCTCCACTTAGTGATAAAGGGAATGACAAACTTATATATGTTTGTCATTCCCTTTGCAACTCATCGAAATATCGGTCTGGAACCCCATAAGGTATATATATTATTGATCAGTGATCGATTGTAAGACATTCTAGAGATGTCCGTCTGTCCGTCTGTCTGTGGAAATGGTGATCACGGACAAAATATTGGAAAGAGATGACTGAAACTTAACATATTTATTAGAAGTTCTCCTGAGAAGTTTGGTATTGCATATGAGCGATATCGGTTTAGCGGTTCAAAAGTTATGAACGAAAATGTAAGGACACCTCAAAAATTTCAGGACATTCAACTAGATATGGGCGCGTGAGTGGATTTTGACTCACACTCACTAACGCTCACGCAAAAAATAATCGAATCACTCACTAATCACTCACGCAAGATTTTTATTTCCTCAAGCTCACTCACTATTCACGTGAGTAATAAAAAACTTACTCACGCTCACGCGTGACTCACGCCAAATTCAATCAGGCTCACGCGTAAGTCACGCAAAATCTACTCATGAAATAAAATTTTCTTACCAAACAAAAAAAAACTAAAAAAAAAATTCTTTACAAAAAATTAAAAAAAAAAATTGGGCAAATCCAAAAATCTAATCACGCAAACTCACGCAAAAAAAAATTGACTCACTCACTAATCACTCACTCAGATTTTTTTTTCGCTCACGCTCACTCACAATCACGTGATTGAAATGAAAATTACTCACACTCACGCGTGATTCACGTGAATCACGCAAATCACGTGACCAGTGCCCATCTCTACATTCAACATAACCTAAAAATACAAAATTCTTTAATTCGCCTGCTGGTTGATATATGTGAACATAATTGAACACCAAATGGTATTTAAACAAGTACGAACATATTTTTTGACAAACAAAAAAACACAAAAATCGCTGATTTTTTTTTCGCGGAATTTTTTTTCTTCAAAATTTTTTTTTTCTTTTTTCAAAAGTGAGTCCTTTTAAATAATGTTTTTTGCAATAATCTTTTTGAAATTGTGGAGGGTATCACTACATTTGGCAAGGCCGAATTTAATTTTTTTACTTGTTTATTATCAATTTTTTTCTCACCAAAATTTTTTTTTTTTTTTTCATGTTTTTTTTCGTCAATTTTTTTTACATCAAAAAATTTTTCTTTTCATCAAAAAAATTCATCAAAACCTTTTTTTCATCAAATTTTTTTTTCACCAAAAATTTTGGGTTCATTTAATTTTTTTAACATAATTTTGTTTACCAAAGCTACTTTTTCACCAAGTCTAAGCTTTTCGCATAAAAATTTTCCATTTGTTTATCAAATGTGCATGAAACAAGCGGTATATTCTTTGGTGCCGAATCATTTATACTCTCCAAAATGTAAAAACACTTTTTTGCACTTATTTTTGCACTCACTTACGAAATGTACAGTTGCGCGTCCCGAATTCGGCTTTTTTTCTAATTTGAAAATGCTTGCCCCCCCCAAAAGATGGGGACTTAGGAGCCTTTTACGGAAAAAATAACAAAAAAAGTTTTGGACAAAAAACCAGTTGGCTACCAGCGGCTAAAGATTGCAATTTCAGTGCATTTTGAAAAAAAAATGTTTTTTTTGTATTTTTAAAAAATTGATGCCAAAAGTTTCGCAATAAAGAGTACATTCCGGGAAAAATATTAATAAAACTGCCATGGAGTAAGCGTTGCATTTTAAAGATGAAAAGTGCGTACTTAAAATTTTTTTATTTTTTCTTTAAAGCTAAATTGGTCTCAAATGCTGCGCAAAATAGAGCACATTCGTTAAAACTGTGTCAAAGCAGATTTTGAGACTAATTTAGCTTAAAAGAAAGAAAAAGAAAAAATTAAGTTCACCTTTTCATCTTTGAGATGCAACGCTGCACTAAAATTACTGCATGGAAATTATATAAATATTTTTCATGGAATTTACTCTATATTGCGGAACTTTTGGCGTCAAATTTTTGGAAAACAAAAAAAAAAGTTGCAAATGCACTAAGATTGCAATCTTAAGCTGCTGGTAGCAAACTGGTTTTTTGTCCAAACATTTTTTGTTCTTTTTCCCGTAAAAGGGTCCTAAACACCCATCGTTTGAGGGTGCAAGCTAAAAAATTTTGAATTCGGGACGCGCTAATGTACAGCTCTTTTGGGTTTTTAATGGGGTCCTCGACTGATATTTCAATTCGTTTTGCATGGAATAGAATAGTAATATAACATTATTTTTTCTAAAAAAACTTTGCTTTGGCAATTACACCCAAATCATCCGCAAAACATTATCATGATTTAATGTTTTGGGCAAGAGTACAAAATTCGCAGGCATTTTTCGAAGTTAGAGCTCGTATTATCGATATAAACGATTTAAAATTGTAATGTTCAAGTTAAAAAAAAAAAAAACTACAATTTGTGTACTTTTGTGATAATACTTAAATTGAAATTTGGGAAATGCTTTGATTTTTTTCTCGAATCTGGTTGTTTTTGTGCGCTCCATTTCTAAAAGCTGCTGCCAGTTCAGCTAAATTTCTGCTGGGTAGTGCAATTTATTAAATATTTTCCGATTAACAGCTGCAACAGCCTTTTAGCATAAATAAACAGTTAACATAAACTGTTTACCCAAATTGTTGATAAATATAAAATTAAAAATTTTACTTAAATTTCAATAGATTTTATTATTTTTAATGAGGTTTAAAAATATTTTTCCTGTTTGACAAATAAAAACATTTTAAAATAAAATTATTTTCGCAACACACATTTTCACAATCTCATCTGATGAAACATTACTTAATTATATGCATCATTGATTAACATAACTAATACAATAAAAGAACACACAGGCCTTGATTAACATTATGAATAAGGAAACAACATTTTAGGAGCAAATTGGTGGTGCAATAGGTTTTAGAAAATATCTGTGTTAATCATAACAAATTTTTCATGAAAAAAATTAAAAAAAATTGAAAATTGGATAAGATGTGGGCTGATTTGCTGATATCATCTCATCTCTAACTTTATAAAAAAATAATCTTAAGATCGTATAAGTAATCTTAATAGACTATGAAATTGGTATATAACAGATCTGATCAGGTTAAATTTGTGCAATTACATTGAACAGATCGGACCAGATACACATAAGCAGACCAACCCATGTTTTTGTAGTTTTTTTCAGCCTGTGTTACCATTAACTTCATTTATTTGTTCTTTTACCAATCCACTGTTAAATTTAATCTTTAAATAATATTTTCTGTAAATCAAGGGATATGTTAGTATTTTTATAAAAGCATACATTATGTTTTTATTCACATTAAAGTTAATATGATCTGATATGTTTTTATGTGGCTATTATCATATAATAATTTTTCAATAAATGTTGTATGTTCGACATTAACATAAAAAGTAGTTAAATTGCTAATGTTCTGTAGGAACATACATTTGTCCGTCCTATCTTTCGTATGGACGTTAGTTTGTATGTCTGATTTTATATATTATTATTAATTAATGCATAATATGCATTATAAATTGTTAGTAAGTATAATGATGATTATCATGTAAATGTATGTACAATAGAGTGGGCGGCAAATCAGACTTCGTTTTAAGATATAATAATTTGAAAACCCAAAGATTCGTTAAAAAGTTTATAATTTGATGGACTTAGACTACTTACAGTATTTATGGTAAATTTCATTAAAATCGCTGATGACTTATCAAATTAAACCTCTTGGCGTCAATTTTAACCTCTTAGTTAAAGTTTTCCAATTTGTAGAATATTTTAAATATGGAAATTTAAAACCCAAAATACTATCTGCTCCCGTGTGGTGGCTTATATTTTCTAAGTAATTATAAAATTTTATATGATTTGTCAAAAATTCTTTATTAAACAAATTGTAGTTGTAAATATTCGACCTTTCAAATTTTAATTAATTAAATAAATATTTGAGCTCGAGGCCAATGTTTTTTTAAATAGATCTTCTTTATTATCTTTTAATATTTCGGTCCTCATCGAGGATCATTATCGGGGATTTAAATTTCTAACGCAAAAACCTTAAAACTATTATTTCCCCTTGTTCGTGCAATATTTAATGAAGAAAAAGAAGGAAAAATTGTTTTAAGTTTTTTGCGTTAAAAATCTAATTTAAATCCCTGATGATGATCCTCGATGATGTCCGAAATATTGAAAGATAATAAAGAAGATCTTTATTATCTTTCAATATTTATTTAATTATTTATTCAACAAATACAATCTTATTTTTCCGTCCACTATATTGCACTGAATAAATTACTTATTTTGTATATGGATTTTTGTTTGATTTTCATACAATTTTTAATTGGGTCATAATTAATTTGATAAATTCAATATTATGTGTATTTAATGTTTCAAACTAAATATATTAAGGTTAATGGATTTAATGTTAAATATTCATTTATAGTTTCTTTGTTTTTATTCTATTAAATAATGTATAAAATTTATTATTTAGTAGCATTTTTCTCTTTAAATTAATTTACATGGGCTAAGTGCACAAAAAAAAAATTAGATTTGAAATGTTATTGCATTTACATTGCTTGATTTTTTCACTCCTTATTTCAAAGAAATGAAATTTTTTAGTTCAATCTGTCGCTATTAGAATTAAAAAAGGAAAAAAAAAAGAAAAAAAAAAGAAAAAAACAAATAGAAAAGTTAAATTCGACTTGGCCGAATCTATGAATACCCTCCACAATGCCCTTTTTAAGTGATAGTAAATTTTCTTACGTGAAAAAAACAACATTTTTGATTAAAAATATTTTATTTTGTGTAAAAAATTTTTTTTTTAAGAAATATTTGAAAAAAAAAAATAATTTACTAAATTTTTTTTTAGTGTAAAATTTTTTTCGAGTGTATTTTCAGCATCCTCAGAATTTCCTTTCAAAAGTTAGAGTGTTTTTATCTCGTAAATTCACGAAAAACTCTTGCCGAAATTATTTGTTTTGCTCATAACTTTTGAACCACTGGACCCATTTAGCTGGATTACAATACCAACCTGAGCAGGTTAATGCCCAACATATATGCTAAACTTCAGGAGCCTCCGTAAAGTCTTTCAAAAGTTAGCGTGTTTTCAACAGACAGACATACGGACGGACATCGCTAGATCGTCTTAAAATCGATCGAGGATCATGGGGTCCTAGACCAATATTTCGAGGTGTTACAAACGGAATGACAAACTTTTATATACCCTCTATCAGTAGAGTGCAGGGTATAAAAAAAAAAATAAATTCGTCGAATCCACGAATACCCTCCACAATGCGTTAGTTAATTTTTAATGTGAAAAAATTAATAATTTTAAAGAGAAATATTTTGAGTAAAAAACATTTTTTAGTCATTTTTTTAAAAAAAATTAAGATTTTTTTTTTTTTTTGTTATTTTTTTAGTGTAAAAATATTTTTAAGTGATAAAAGTACTTTGTAAAATATTTTAATGGCTTACCAATATCTTAAGCTGTTTAACGGTTTTGTTAACTTTTGAATTTAAGGTAAAATCAATTTGAAATTCAACTTTTAAACTACTGAATCGATTTTGATGAAATTCAATACTAAGCTTGGCAAATTTATATGCCAAGCTTTAGCAGTTGTCTTTCAAAATTTAGCGTGTTTTTTAATTGTAAATAAGCAAAATTCACTTTTTTGCTTATAAGTTTTGAACTACTGGACTGATTTCGCTGAAATGCAATACCAACCTGACCAGGTAAATTACAAACATATGTGCTAAATTGGCCTGCGCACTTAAAGGGGCATTACTCAATTTTTTTAATGTGATTGTTGTAATTAATCATAAAAACTTTAAACTTCGTTTGAAAATTTAAATATAATTAAGACTAAAATTATTAATTTTGTGATTGATTTTTGCAAAACCTACCGAAATGACATTTAAAAATAATATTTTTCAATTCTTTTTCTGTGAATAGGCCTCTTAATTGACTTTTCAATAATTTATAGCTAAATTGAAATTATATATTAGTAATTTAAAATTAAAGCCTACTTTTGGGATGTTATATTAAATTTATTAAACCCTTTAATGATCAGTTATGTTGGTACGTACCCAACATAGATATAATTTCACCCTAAAGATATGCTACAAAATACATAAATTAATTTTTCTCATTTAATAGAAATATTAATTATAGTTTTTGTGTAGTTAGTTAAACTAAAGTCTAATAAACCATGATGGATTTTCCTTTCAGTTAAAGGGTTTTTATTCATATACCACCATGTAATGGAAATGGATCGATTGAAAACTTAGCTCGAGTTCTTTTTTTTAAGGCCCATTGAAGTTTTCAATTTTTTTTTTTCAAAGGTGTTTGAAATATGTCAAAAAAAAAAAAATAAATTTAATTCTGAAACAAATATTGTTCAAAGATGTCGTCAGTGAAATGTAACGGTGTTTTTACTTACAAGGGAAGTATCTCAACCCTTATGAACCGATTTGCCTGAAACTTAAAATATATATAAATGAGACCATTTTAAGGTTGGGGTGTCTCGGCTTATCGGCCATATCGGGGATTTAGGGTTTCAAAAAAGGGGTCAAAAATTGGCGAAATAATCGTTTTTTGGATTTTTCAGCGATTTCTTTCTAAGCAACTATATGATGTTTCCATATGAGAAGAAGGGTTTTTTAATGCCTTTCCAACGGAGGTATAAGCTTGTAAAAATTCGGCTTCGTTAAATATTTTTTAAATGAAAATGTATAAATTTTGGGGGGTATTTATATGAAGACATAGAGCTACGATGTCCATATGAATACAAAATAATCTTTATTAACTTTAAGTCGACACGTATTTTTGCTCTAGAGAATATTCCTGTTAGTTCGGGAGTTATCAAAATTTTCCCGGAGGTCCACATTGTTTCATAAGGGGACAACGAAATTTTGAAACACTGATATGGCCGAAAAGCCGAGATACCCCAACCTTAAAATCGTCTCTTTTATATATATTTTAAGTTTCAGGCAAATCGGTTCATAAGGGTTAAGATACTTCCCTTGTTAGAGCATACTATCCCTCTATCTACCATTTTTGGGGCTTATTTTGGTCCTTTCAAATATCCTCATAAACCACCACTAAAAGTCGCGTTTAAACTGTTAAAATGTTCTACAAAAATGTTTTGCATCAAATTTTACTGGGGGTTGTCAAAGGCCAAAAGTTCGTGAGAAAATGCGAAAAAGCATTTTGCACTTTGTTTAACCTATTAAACTCACGCCTAAGTGGTGTTCCAAAAGGACCAATATGACAACTAAACATAGGAGATAGAGTGTTTACATGTTCTAAGAAGAGTACAGCCATAACATTTTACTGACAATTTTTTTTTTAATTATTTATCTCAGAATTAGATTTAATACTTTTTTTTTTAATTTTGCACTCTTGCCCAAAACATTAAATCATGATAATGTTTTGCGGAAGATTTGGGTGTACTTGCCAAAGCAAAGTTTTTTTTTGAAAAAATAATGTTATATTACTTTGCTATTCCATGCAAAACGAATTGAAATATTAGTCGAGGACCCCATTAAAAAACCAAAAGAGCTGTACATTTCGTAGGTGAGTGCAAAAAGTGTTTTTACATTTTGGAGAGTATAAAAGATTCGGCACCAAAGAATATAACACTCTCACTTGTTTTATGTACATTTGATAAACAAATGGGAAATTTTTATGCGAAAAGCTTAGACTTGGTCGAAAGGTAGTTTTGGTAAAAAAAAATGATATTTTTTCACGAAAAACAAAATTATGTTAAAACAAGTAGAAAAGTTAAATTCGACTTGGCCGAATCTATGAATACCCTCCACAATGCCCATTTTAAGTGATAGTAAATTTTCTAACGTGAAAAAATAACAGTTATGATTAGAAATATTTTATTTTGTGTAAAAAATTTTTTTTTTAGTAATTTAAAAAAAAAAAAAACAATTTTTTTTTTGAGTGTAAAATTTTTTTCGAATTTTACATTCAAAAAAAAGAATTTACTAATTTTTTTTGAGTGTAAAATTTTTTTTTTTAGTAATTTTTGAAAAAAAAAAAAAAAAAATTTTTTTGAGTGTAAATTTTTTTTGAATTTTACATTAAAAAAAAAATTTACTAATTTTTTTTTTGAGTGTAAAATTTTTTTTGAGTGTAACATTTTTTTCGAGTGTATTTTTTTATGGTTTTGGTATAAAAATATTTTTGTGTGACAAAAATACGTTTTAAAATATTTTTGTGACTTACAATGGTTGTAAAACAGGTTTAACGGGTTTTCACCACGTGAATTTAAGGTGAAGCTAATCTGATATTCACGGTTTTGCTAATAACTTTTGAACCACTGGACCGATTTGGGTGAAATTCAATACGAACTAGGCTGGAGGAACGAGAAATATATATGCCAAGCTTCAGCATCCTCAGAATTGATTTTCGAAAGTTATAGTGCTTTTTATCTCATAAATTCACGAAAAACCCTTGCCGAAATTCAGTGTTTTGCTCATAACTTTTGAACCACTAGACCGATTTCGCTGGATTGCAATACCAACCTGACCAGGTAAATGCCCAACATATATGCCAAACTTCAGGAGCCTCCGTAATGTCTTTCAAAAGTTAGCGTGTTTTCAACAGACAGGCAGACAGACGGACAGACGGACGGACGGACGGACATCGCTAGATCGTCTTAAAATCGATCGAGGATCATGAATATATATACTTTATGGGGTCCTAGACCAATATTTCGAGGTGTTACAAACGGAATGACAAACTTATATATACCCTCTATCACTAGAGTGGAGGGTATAAAAAATTTAAAGAACCCAAAATTTTTGGTGAAAAAAAATTTTGACGAAAAAAAAGTTTTTGGTGAATTTTTATGATGAAAAGAAAAAAATTTTGATGTAAAAAAAATTGATGAAAAAAAAATATGAAAAAAAAAATATGAAAAAAAAAAAATTTTGGTGAGAAAAAAATTGATAAAAAAAAAATTTGATAAAAAAATTTGATGAAAAAAAATATGATAAAAAACAAGTGAGAGTGTTAAATTCGGCTGTGCTGAATCTATAATACCCTCCAACAGATAAAAAAAATTAAAAAAAAAAATTGCAGGGGCGTTTTTTTTTTGGAGGGGGGGGTCAGAAGGGGTCATTGGGGGACACATAAATCAATGCGATAAATGTTTAAAAATTGATTTATTATGCTTTTTGAGCTTAAGTAATAAAATTTTATCATTATTTAAAAACATTTTTACAATCCACTCCAACAAAAGGTCCTGCACTCCCAAGTCCAAGTGCAGGACCTTTTTTTGGCATCAAATTGTTTCATTTGCTTAAAAAAATACAAAAAAACCTGAGAAAATATGGAGTTTTTCAGAGGTTAGTTAAGTTCTTCAGAGGGGAACTTTTCCCCCCTGATCCGATTTTGCCCATTTACGAACTTAAACTGCCTAGGACCAAAAGACATATTCCTGCCAAAGTTAACGAGTCTATCTCTTTTATTTTGGACTGCATCGTGTCTTATACAGACGGACGGACGGACGGACATACGGACATTCTAGAAAAGTCTTAGAATCGATCATAGATCAATAATATATATACTTTATGGGGTCCCCGATCGATATTTCGATGCGTTACAAACGGAATGACAAAGTTAGTATACCCCCATACTGTGGTTGGAGGGTATAAAAATTAATGAACAAAAAATTTTGATGAAAAAAAAATTGATGGAAAAAAAACTTTATGAAAAAAAAAATTATGAAAAAAAAATTTGATAAAAAAAAAAAAAAATTGGTTGCAAAAAAAATGATAAAAAAAAAGTTTGGCGAAAAAAAAAAATATGAAAAAAAAAATTATGAAAAAAAAGTTTATGAAAAAAAAAAAAAATTATGGAAAAAAATTTATGTCAAAAAAAATTGATGAAAACACCGAAAAATTTGATGTAAAAAAAAAATTGATGAAAAAAAATTTGATGAAAAAAAAATATTAAAAAAAAATAATAAAAAAAAACTGATGAAAAAAAAATTTATGAAAAAAAATAAAAATTTGATGAAAAAAAGTTTGATGAAAAAAAAAAAATTGATGAAAAAAAAAATTTGATGGAAAAAAAATTGATGGAAAAAAAAATTGATGGAAAAAAAATTGATTAAAAAAAAATGTTTTTTTGTTGAAAAATAATTATGTTACTTTTTATTCACCAGCTGGTGAAAAACGGTTTTATTCACCACGAGGTGAATTATTATCCAAGTTACAAACTCAAGTTATTAAAATTTTTGGTTTTAAGAAAATGAAAATTGTAATTCTTGTTTTCTTTTTCGTTAATTGTTAGCTTATATAGTCAAACTGAGGTGGCGTCCTGCAACTTTTTTAAAATTAGACACCAGCCTAAAAACAGTATCATGTTAAAAAAATTAAAACTTCAGTGGGCCATAAAAAAAGAACTCAAGCTAAGTTTTCAAAATCCTTCTGGAGTTTTTGGACACCATTGGTAAACTTTCACATTTTTTTTTTGGTCCCATCGAAGATACAAAATCGTGTTGCACAGTGTTATAATCAAATCATCATATAAAATGTTGAAATTAGTTTTAAGTTGTTATATAAGCCAACGACTAAAAAAAGAAAATAAGAATTATAAATCCAAGCCAAAACGGTTGGATTTGCAACTTAAATAATAATTCACCTACTGGTGAATAAAAAAGTTTTTCACCAGCTGGCGAATAGAACGTAGAAATAGAATTGTAGTGTTGGAAACTGTCAATATTTATTCTGTAGAAACTATAATTATTCACATATATAAAAAACAATTTCATTAACAAGACAAACCGACATTTCAAATCCTACTGATGATAACACTAACTGGGGTGTATGAGAAATACCAGAAATGTCTTTAATTTTTAGAAATTCAATTTTTCTTCTGCATTTTTTCAACTTGAACCCTTATAACAAATATAATTAGAGCCCGTGCACGATCTGTACTTACAGAAAAAAAAACAAATAAAATTACTGACAAAATATGTCGCCATTGGGCACGTCTCCGAAACAAAAAACGCAAATTCATTAATTTGTGTCTGCAATTCCAGATCATGTTGGTAACACTTGCAAAATAATGTAAGAGACAAAAAAGTTGAAAGAAAGTATGAGGTGAGTTTGAGATTGCTAGAAATAGAATTGTAGTGTTGGAAACTGTCAAAATTTATTATGTAGAAACTATAAATATTCACACACAGTAAATTTTTTGAGTAAATTTTTAATACTATTGAGTAAAAAATTACTCAATAAAAATTTTTAATTTTTAATTGACACAATTAAAAATTTACTCAAAATTTATATATTTATTTTTTTTTTAAAGTTTAAAAAAGAAATCGGTATAGGAAATGCCAGAAATGTCTATAATTTTTAGAAATTCAATTTTTCTCCTGCATTTTTTCAACATAAGGGTTCATGTAATTTAAATTCATTTAAAGATTTTATGCTCTTTAAAATATTTATTTATATAAAATCATTTGATGTTACTTTAACATAAAATCAATAAATATATAAACTTGTTTCCTTAATCAAACATAATTCAAAAGTAAAACCAATAGCGCACTTATCATCTCCTACCAATTTCAGACATTTATCCAAAACAGCATGAGCCTTCTTTTGATCATTTATCATTACCGGTAAGGTGTCACGTAAAAATTTCTCATTGGGTTTATCATTGACAAAAATTTCCATTTCATTTAAGTAACACAAACAATAGCACTGCAAAGGTTTGGGAGTGGTAGCCAATGAGGATTCCGAATTAAAAAGTTTATGATCAAATATCAGTTTTGCTTGATCATCAGAGAGATTAGACAATTTAATGCATTTGTTGCGAGTTTGTAAAAGTTTTTCTTCCATATCATCTTCATCGGACTAAAAATGGTAGAGGGGGAAATTAAATTAATTTATGAATTTTTACATTTTTATACTTTTTGTGGGTTTTTGTTATTTATTTACCGATTTAGCTGAAATTATGTCAATATTAAATATTCCAATTAAAATCATTAAAAACATAAATTGTTTCATTTTTAAACAATTATTTTTTTACAGTTGTTTTTGTTGTTTTTGCTGTTAACGTTGTTCGTTTTATGGTTGTTTGAATTTTACTACACAAAACATCATTGGTTGACCAACATTTATTTATTTGAAAAATATTTTAATTTAAAAACTAAAACCACGAACAAAAAAAAATATATTTAATAAAACTGTTTTTATATGTTTTTATATAAATATTTATTTAATTTAAAATATTAGCTGGATATTGTAAAAAAATTACACACAAAAAATTGTAATTGAAATAATTATAAACCGATACCTCGATAATAGAGATATATTAAAGATACGATTTTTAGGACTTTTTGTAGTGTTATTGAAGAGCAAATCACAATATTTATAACATTAATCCAAAATTTTTTCGATTTCATGTGATTTTTCGATATAGTCAAAGTTTTCATAAGGGTTTAAGTTGAAAAATTTAGAAAAAAAAGATTAAATTCTAAAACTTATAGACATTTTTGTTATTCCCATAATTGTTTCAAACACTCCAGTTATAGAGTTCTTTTCAGCAGGAATTTGAATATCGGTTTGTTTTGTTAATAGGTCCCTAATTGCTTTTCATATTTGTAAATTTTTTTTTACATCTTTACCCCGGTCTGAAACAGAACCACGTTCCGTTTTTGTTGCCGATCATATGTTTAATTTTAATAACTAAAAATTTTGATTTTGTTTTTTTTTAATTTTTATTTTCGTAAACCCATCTAATACATAAATCGAGGTATATGTGTATTCAGTTTTCCTTAAAAAAATAAATTTTTAGATTAACAAAACTGTTTATTAATTCATGCTTTTTAATTAATTAAACACAGCAATTGATATAAAATTAGTATTTAAACAGCCAAACTTTGTTTGAAAGTTATCATTAAATTTTATAACTTGCAATAATGCAAATCATAATTTGTCAACTCCTCCCACTCTTAGTTGTGGTATTGGACTATAACGTGGAAGTGATTTAAAAAAAAAAATAATTACCTAAGGAAGGTATACCAAATATTATACCGCATTTTCCCAACTATATTAATATGTGGGCCACCTTGTCCTGTTAATGACAAAGGAGTTGAGAGAGTAATTTCTGGCATGTCAAAAAAAAACTTGTGTAAAATTAGACAAGATTTTTTTTAAATAATTTTTTTTTGATTTTTACATTTTTTTTAGTGCAATTTTTTGTGTGTAAAAATTGGCTTCAGTGACGAGTTGGAACGCGAGTATTTGCTCATGTCTTCTTAACCCTACCACAATGCCGCAAAATATGCAATACATTTTGATTGCAAAAATTTTATTTTGTGCTACAAAGTTTTTTTTTAGTACTACTGTTTCTAAAAAAAGCTTTCAATAGGATTTTTTATTATTATTTAAATTAGTTTTTTATCCATGATCATCCAAAGGGCGGCAGACCAGCCAAAGTACTTAATCAGCCTGGGACTATGAGGCATTATACTGGCATTTTTGTGTATGGCAAACAAGTTTTTCTTCAAAATTTTTAATCTCCCATCGAATTAAATTTAAAAATTAAAAAAAGAACAAGTAAGAGTGTTAAATTCGGCTTTTATACCCTACAACATGCAAAAAAATACAAAAAAAATGCAGGGGCGTTTTATTTTTTTGTGGGGGGGGGGGGTCGTGGTGATTGGGGGGGACAAATTTCCTCTCAAATATGGATTTAAAAATTCATTCCTATGTTTTTTGCACTAAAGAAATGCAAGTTTATCATAATTTAAATTTTTTTATTCTACGCCCATAAAAAGGGGGCCGAACCAAAAAAACGACATTTTCTAATTCTCAGGGTCCAAATGCAGGACTTTGAACTTCTTGTAGCATAAAAATGTTGAATTTGTTAAACAAAAAGACAAAAAATCATGTAAAAAAGTGATTTTTTCAGAGGTTGGTTTAGTTTTTCAAGGAGGAACTTTTTTCCCCCTGGTCCGATTTTGCCCATTTCCGAACTTAACCTGCCTAGGACCATAAGACATATTCGTGCCAAACTTGAGGAGTCTAGCTCTTTTATTTTGGACTGTATCGTGTTAACTACAGACGGACGGACGGACAGACATCGCTAGAATGTCTTAGAATCGATCACTGATCAATAATATATATACTTTATGGGGTCCCCGACCGATATTTCGATGCGTTACACACGGATTGACAAAGTTAGTATACCCCCACACTGTAGTTGGAGGGTATAAAAAACAAGTGGCCGGATTTTTGATAAATTGACTTTTTTAAGAAATGGAAAATTTCAGGACGGGTTCTGAAAATTTTCCAAAAAAATAAAAACACCCCATACAAAACTATACAAAAATGTGAATTTTTGAGATTGTGGTGCATTCCGTTTTAATTTGATAAATATCACTGTCAGAAACACGTAATTTTTTTTAGTGTTAACCAAGGCAACTTGACACAAATTTTACAATTTTTCTAATATTTGACCACGCCTCCTAAACTCAGTTTTTGAAAAATTTAAAAACCAAAAACGCAAAAAAAATGAGAATTAGTGTTTTGATTTTCTTAAAACCAAAAATTTATTTATTTGGATAAAAATTAACCTCGTGGTGAATAAAAAAAATATTCACCAGCTCGTGAATGAAACGAACATTATTATTTTTGATCAATTTTTTAATACCATTTTTCAGTATCTTTTTTTTTTTAATAAAAAAAAAAATTTTTTTTCATACATACTTACTTTTCAATTTTTATACCCTACACCTACTTTTTGAGTCGATTTAACGGTGTCCGTCCGTCTGTCAGTCTATCGGTTTAAGCACGATACAGGTCGCAATTTTCAATCAATTGACTGAAATTTAAAACTTAAGCATATTTTGGCCCAAGGATGAAGCCCATGTCGGTACATGTTAAGACCTAGCCCCTTACAAACGCCCCCTTTGGATTAGGCTTAAATGACTCTAATAACCGTATTATAATAGATATCGCTTTGAACGAATCATCATTTAAAATTTCAAAGGAATCGGGTCAGTCCTTCTGGTAGTCCCCATACAAACCACCCTCCCGATATTTACATAATTCCCTCAAAATTCATAAAAATGGAAATATTTGATAAAAATTTTATTTTTAGGTGTTAAACGTCTACTCTAGTAACCTAATTAAATCGAAATATAATCGGACCATTTTTGGACTTTATATGGGGGACCCCGTATAAAAATATCGGCCGAATCACAGTGCAACATCACATTTAGGGCCTCAACCAAACCAAGACAGTTTAAAAGTACTTATGTAACGTCACAATTTTTTTTTTGAATTTTTGAGTTTTTTTTTCAAAGGCGTTAAAAAAAAGTCGAAAAAACTAACGTTAATGTTCTTTTGAAGTTAAAATAGTGTTTGGATGTCTTCAATAGAATTTTATGGGGAACATTTTTTTAGAGTAAGATAAACCTCTATCTCCCATTTTAATGCGTCATTTACGTCATTTTTTTAAGAAATTACTCAGAAACCTACTAAGACGTGCGCTTAAAGGGTTAAAATGTTCTACGATTATTTTCAGCATCAAATTTCACTGGGGGTCACTGAAGGCAGAAAGTTCAACTGGTATACGAAAAAGGCTTGAAAATGGTTAATTGTAAAGTATCATTAACTTTTTATATTTTTTCCTATATTTGTTATTATACCCTCCACTCTGGTGATAGAGGGTATATATAAGTTTGTCATTCCGTATGTAACACATTGAAATATTGGTTTAGGACCCCATAAAGTATATATATTCATGATCCTTGATCGATTTTAAGTCGATCTAGCGATGTCCGTCTGTCTGTCTGTCTGTCTGTCTGTCTGTCTGTCTGTATGTCTGTCCGTCCGTCTGTCTGTCTGTCTGTTGAAATCACGTTTTTGGCAATACTCCGAAACCGATTTAAACGCTTGGGGTACCAAAAGTTGCGTAATTTTCCCAGGCAAAAACTGATGTATTTTTTTAAAAAATCGGTTAAGTATTTTAAAAGTTATGAGCTAAATTACTAAAAAACACATCGTTTTTTTCAACATAACCCTAAATTAACTCATATTTTGTGTGATCCATAAGAAAGAAAACGGAAATGAAAAAAAAAAAACTGAGAAATAGGAAAAAAAACTTTACAAAAAAGCTTTAAAATATGTAAAACAAAATCTAAATTTAATTAAAAAAAGTTCGTTAAGTAATAATAAAAAAATTAATGGTTATTTTTATATAGCATGTGTGTGTGTGTCTGTCCATTTTTTGTTTCGTCATATTAACGGGGTTGCCAGACTTTTTTTTTTGGCTTTGTCGCCAAATCGGATGTAAAATATCGCCAAAATTCAATTTTGTTCAGATTTCTTAAAAAAAAAAGATATTTTCATTTAAAAAAATAAATTTTGTTAAATAATAAAAGACAGAAATAAACTTTATGGCAAAAATCGCCCAAATCCGGAAAATTTATATATATAAAAGAGTAATATGACTGACTGACATACTCATTCATCATCGCCCAGCCCAAACCTCTGAAGTTAGAGACTTGAAATTTGGACTGTAGTTTGACCTTCAGGAATAAAGATCCACTAAGGGTGGATTTTTGCCAATGTTGATTCAAAGGGGGTAAAAAGGGTAAAAAACTGTACTTTTGGTATTTTTTAAATCTTCTGATATAATGATCATAGAGACTTGAAATTTGGACTGTATGTTACCCTCCCGAAATATAGATCCATTAAGGCTGGATTTTTGCAAGTGTTAATTCTAAGGGGGTCAAAAGGGTAAAAAACTATACTTTTGATACTTTTTATATCTCCTGAAATAATGGTCATAGAAACTTGAAATTTGGACAGTATGTTCACATCCCAGATATAGATCCAGTACGGCTGGATTATTGCCAATGTTGATTCTAAGAGGGTAAAAAGGGGAAAAAATCTGTACTTTTGGCACCTTTTATATTTCCTTAAAAAATTGTCACATATACTTGAAATTTGGACTGTATGTTCACATCCCGGAATATAGATCCCCTAAGGCTGGGTTTTTGCCAATGATTTTTCTAATAGGGTAAAAAGGGTAAAAATATGTACTTTTGTTACATTTTATATTTCCTTAAATAATGGTACTAGAAAATGGAAATTTGCAATGTCGGTTCACCTTCCGGAAAAAAGATTCACTAAGGCTCGGGTTTTGCCAATGTTGATTCTACTGAGGTAAAATGGGTAAAAAGTACTTTTGGTACTTTTTTTTATTTACTGAAATTTTATTCAAACTTGAAATTTAGAATGTAGAATCCTTTAGTGAAATAAAACATTCTGGAACAAGTACTTTCCGAAAATTATGTAGCGTTTACAAAAAGTACCTTTTATAAAAAGTACCTTTTATAAAAAGTACCTTTTTTAAAAAGTACCTTTTATAAAAAGTACCTTTTATGAAAGGTTCCTTTATAAAAAGTACCTTTTATAAAAAGTACCTTTTATAAAAAGTACCCTTTATAAAAAGAACCCTTTATAAAAAGTACCTTTTATAAAAAGTACCCTTTATAAAAAGTACCTTTTATAAAAAGTACCTTTTATAAAAAGTACCTTTTATAAAAAGTACCTTTTATAAAAAGTACCTTTTATAAAAAGTACCTTTTATAAAAAGTACCTTTTACAAAAAGTACCTTTTATAAAAAGTACCTTTTATAAAAAGTACCTTTTATAGAAAGTACCTTTTATAAAAAGTACCTTTTATAAAAAGTACCTTTTATAAAAAGTACCTTTTATAAAAAGTACCTTTTATAAAAAGTACCTTTTAAAAAAAGTACCTTTTATAAAAAGTACCTTTTATAAAAAGTACCTTTTATAAAAAGTAACTTTTATAAAAAGTACCTTTTATAAAAAGTACCTTTTATAAAAAGTACCATTTATAAAAAGTACCTTTTATAAAAAGTACCTTTTATAAAAAGTACCTTTTATTAAAAGTACCTTTTATAAAAAGTATCTTTTATAAAAAGTACCTTTTATAAAAAGTACCTTTTATAAAAAGTACCTTTTATAAAAAGTACCTTTTATAAAAAGTACCTTTTATAAAAAGTACCTTCTATAAAAAGTACATTCTATAAAAAGTACCTTTTATTAAAGGTACCGAAAGTACACTTTTTGGTACTTTTTATTTCCTGAGGTATAAATAAAACAAACTTTTTTGTTTTTTAAATCATCACATTGGTGGAGGGTATTTAAAGATTCGGCACAGCCGAATATAGCTTTCTTACTTGTTAACAATTGTATGCGTTTTCTGTGAAAAATATAAAAATATGAAGGACACTTTACAATTTATCTTTTTTCTGCATTTTCCTTATACCAGATGAACTTTCTGCCTTCAGTAACCCCTAGTGAAATTTGATGCCGAACATATTCGTAGAACATTTTAACCCTTTAAACGATAGTCTTAGTAGACTTTTGAGCCATTTCTTAAGAAAAGTACTTAACTGACCAATAAATACGGCAGACAGAGGGTTAATATATTCTAGAAAAAATTTCCCCATCAAATTCTATTGAAGACATCCAAACACAATTTTAAACTCAAAAGAACGGTTACATTATTTTTTTTCGACTTTTTTCAAACGCCTTTAAAAAAAAAAATTAAAAATTCAGTGGGCTATAAAAAAAATTTGAGACGTTACAGAGCAAAACCCATTGGGGGTTTTGCTACTACACATAAGTACTTTCAAGCTGTCTTGGTTTGGTTGAGGCCCTAAGAAATGACCCTTCAATTGTGTCACAGTGTATTCAGTTAAATCGGTCTATTGCCAAAAATGATCGAATTCCACTAAAATTTGAACTCTGTGTGTTTTCTACACTAAACTTGGACCCATTTTCAGGAAAACACTGGTGTAGGGTATCATATGGTCGGTGTTGACAGACTATAACTTTCTTACTTGTTTCAAAAAAAATGCCAATTTGAATGTGGCATATTTTTCTTAAAATGCCCAACTCAAACCTTGTCTAAAAACAAAATGCCACTGCGCAAATAAAAAAAAACTTAAAAATTACAACAGCTGTGATTGTTTATGCTGAAATTTTGAACGCGGCAACAAAAACATTTATACAAAAAGAAGAATACAGATTTTTTGTGTTTATTTTAAAATTGTGAAGGTAAAAAATTGTTAAAGTTATTTTGGGCAAATTATTAACAAAAAGTAAAGAAAAAATGGTGGCAAATACTTGTCGTTAGGTATAATGGCAAATTTGCCAAATACCACACTAAAAAAGCAAATTTAAACGTCACTGTGAAAACCGAAGTGTTTTCCATTTCTTAAAACCAAAAATTTATTTATTTATTTGGATGAAAATTAACCTCGTGGTGAATAAAAAAATATTCACCAGCTCGTGAATAAAACGAACATTATTATTTTTGATCAATTTTTTTAATACCATTTTCAATATCTTTTTTTCATCAAAAAAAAAAATGTTTTTCAAACATTCTTACTAGAGTTCGTTTCGTGACTATGTCACTTCATCTGTTTATCGGATATCATCATTTTTTTAAAGGATTTAGGGGTGCTAAAAAGAATTCCAGTATTTTTTTGGAAAAATTTTCACTCCTTGGGGTGGTTCAAAGCATCTGAAAACGCGGATTTTAAGCTGATTTTTTTGCAGAGAAAAAACGGCTGAATATATTGCAAATCTGATTGCACCAGTCGATTCTACACCAAAAATTAAAATAATAGCAGTTTTTTCAACTCTTAAAAAAAGTTCCAATAACCCACATGCACGATGAAGAGGCAGTTTTTTCTAAGAAATTTGGTACCAAAAGCACCTTTCTATCACAACCCATTAAAAAGTTATAAGGCTTCAAAGTTTTTTTTCTAATGGCAAAATTATAAAACACTGACCGAAATTTGAAAATTTTTTGGATGGGTCCGCGGTCTGGATACTCGTTTTCGATTTTCATCTCAATGCTGATTCCAAATCTGGTTTCCAAAATGTTCCGTAACGTCAGGTTTTTGAGATAATTGAGGTCAAAGTTCACAAAAAACGCATTTTTTGTGCATTATTAAGAGCATTTTTTTGTGATGTTTTAGGATGATATTCTGGGATCATAAATCTCGTTTTCGATTAACATTTCGATGCTGATTCTGAATCTAGATTTCAAATTTTTCTATCACGTCATGTTTTCGAGAAAATTGAGGTCAAAGTTCTCAAAAAACGTGTTTTTGTCCATTTTTGAAAATTGATAACTTTTTAACGGGTTGTGATAGAACGGAAAATTTAGTACCATTTTGTCAAGCTGAAAATGCCATTTAATTGTGCATATTTAAAAAATTAATTTAAAAAGAAAATGGAAAAACCTTATATTTCCGCCCTCTGTGGTGGGTTTTTGGAACTTTTTTTAAGAGTTCGAAAAATGACCATTGTATTATTTTTTGCTGTAGAATCGACTGATGAAATCAGATTTGTGATATATTCAGCCTTTTTAGCTCTGCTGAAAAATCAGCTCAAAATTCGCGTTATCAGATGCGTTGAACCACCCCAAGGAGCTAATTTTTTTCCAAAAAAATGCCGCCATTCTTTTTAGTTCCCCTAAATCCTTCAAAAAAATGATGATATCCGCAGATCAAATTTTCAAAATTAACTCTAATACTTACATTTCATTTTTTTTTTGTGTTCACCAAAAATGTATTTTTTTTAAAATAAATTTTTTTTTTACATCAATATTTTTTTCTCATCAGTATTTTTTTTTCATCAATATTTTTTTATCAACATTTTTTTCATCAATATTTTTTTTTATCAATATTTTTTTTTTCATCAATATTTTTTTTCGTCTATATCATCTATATTTTTTTTCATGATTTTATTTTTTCATCAATATTTTTTACCAATATTTTTTTCATCAATATTTTTTATCAATATTTTTTTCATCAATGCATTTTTTGTTTCATCTACATTTTTTTCATCAATATTTTTTTTCATCAATATTTTTTTCATCAATATTTTTGTTATCAATATTTTTTTTCATCAATATTTCTTTTTTTTATCAATATTTTTTTTTTTCATCAATATTTTTTTCACCAATATTTTTTTTTTTCTCAATATTTTTTATCTATATTTTAATTTCATCAATATAGTTTTTCATCAATAATTTTTTCATCAACTTTTTTTTCATTTATATTTTTTTCATCAATATTTTTTCTTTAATATTTTTTTTCGTCAATATTTTTTTCATCAATAGAAATTTTTTTTTTTATTTTTTTTTCATCAATATTTTTTTTCATCAATATTTTGTTCATCAATGTATTTTTTCATCAATTTTTTTTTTCATCAATATTTGTTTTTATCAATATTTTTTTTATCAATATTTTTTTTCATCAATATTTTTTTCTTCAATATTTTTTTTCATCAATATTAAACAAATACATTCTGGTCATACAAATACATTCTTTCAAACTTGCTGTTTTTCTAAATCGAATTACCTCGTTAATTATGGGTTATGAACAATAAATTTACCTAAAAAAGTGTTTTGAAAGAAATGTTAATTAATGTGTATTGTATAGTTATTTTCAAAAAATTTTATATAAGGCGCGTATTTAAACGGCTCAAAAAAAATTGGAAGTCAACATTAAATTCTATTACCTACGCCAATGAAATTCATTATTTTAAAACATATCCTACTTATAGTTGTTGTATTTTGCTATAATGTAGAAGTAAGTATAAAATATTAAATCATATAGCAGATTAGTTAAATATTAATGTCTAAAGCACCCCGTCTTACAGACTTATTACACCGTCGGACAGCCAATATTAAACATGAACCGAATGATATACGTCTGAAAGTAGAGATCAAATGGAGTAAAATTGCATTTACAGTTTTTCATTTCGTGATTCTGCTTTCTTTTAAAATGACTTCAAAGTTTTAAAGGATACATTTTGTAAAATATTTTTGAAATATTTGTACTTGTCCTTGAATGACACTGGTGATGTCAAATGAAAGAGGACGATCTCTCCTATGTTCTCATTTTTTGTTTTGCAATATCAGGATGAAAGGATGTGAATAAAGTCATTTGAAAACTTTATCATAATATTTTGTTGAAAATTTTGAATGATATTTAAGGATAAATTTTTGAAATGACGTAACTAGCCTCCTTTTTCCTGATATGTCAAAATAAAAAAATAGGAAAATTAGGGGAGATCCTTGTCTTTTATTTGCAATCATAAGTGGCATCCTAGGACAAGTACAAATATCAAAAAAATATTTTATAAAATTTAATCCTCTAAAAGTTTAAGTGCTTTTAAAAGGAACCAAGATCACGAAAAGTTAAACTGTAAAAGCAGTTTTACTACATTTAGTCTCTAGTTTCAAACGTATATTATCCAGTTCTATTTTTTTTTATTTTTGTCGGACGGTGTTATATTAAACAATGTATTTGAAAGTTAAATTTTAAAATCTAAACCTATTTTCAGGCACTTGAAAACATTGAATTGCATGAAAAAGCTGGTGAAGATTGCATTAAGGAGTCAAATTTAACTTCCGAGGAATCCACAAGCATTAAGGCCGATGAGTTGATACTTTTTAAAAAGGATGTTTCCGAAAAATTGCAATGCTTTTTATTATGCTACAATAAAAAAAATAATATGATTGGTGCTGACGGCAAACCGCTACCTGAAAAGTTTACTAAATATTTAGAAATGAAGTTTCCTGATAAGACAGATAAAATAAAGCCAGCCTTTATTAAGTGCGCAACAGTTAATTCGTCTAATCCTTGTGAATTGGTATATAAGTATGAAAGGTGTTTGATAAATAATGTAATGTATTGAGGAAATAAATATTGTTTATAAGTTTTAAATAAATTGATTAAAAAAGTAATTTTTCAACAAAAAATTTATTTTTTGTAAAAAAAGTTTGATTAAAAAAAGTTTTGGGTGAATAAAAAAAATTTTTAAAAAAATATGAAAAAAAAAATATAAACAAGTGAGAAAGTTATAGTCGGTCAAGACCGACCATATGATACCCTACACCAGTGTTTTCCGGAAAAAGGGTCCCAAGTCCAAACATGGACCGATTGTATCTGTCTTTTGTTAGATCTTTATTTAGTGTAGAAAACACACACAGATCAATTTTAAGTGGAATTGGTTAATTTTTTTTGTCAATATAACAATTTAACTGAATATCGGTCCAAATTTTGATATGGGGGACTAAGTCCAAAAATGGTCCAATTATATTCCGATTTGATAAGGCTGCTAAAGTACACGTTTAGCACCTAAAAATAATTTGTTTATCAAATATTTCCATTTTTATGAATTTTGAAGGAACTATGTGAATATCGGGAAGGTGGTTTGTATGGGGACTACCAGAAGGACTGACCCGATTCCTTTGAAATTTGGAATGGTGATTTGTGCATACAAAATTTGATTACTTGCTGAATTTCAAAGCGATATCTATTATAATACGGTTATTAGAGTCATTAAAGCCGAATCCAAAGGGGCGTTTGTATGGGGGCTAGGTCTTAACATTGACCGATTTTCTCCAATTTCAATAGGCTTCGTCCTTGGGCCAAAAGATGCTTAAGTTTCAAATTTCAGGTCAATTGATTGAAAATTGCGACCTGTATCGTGCTTAAACCGATAGATGGACAGACGGACGGACGGACGGACAGACGGACGGACGGACGGACGGACGGACATCGCTAAATCGACTCAAAAAGTTATTCTGAGTCGATCGGTATACTTGAAGGTAGGTCTAGGACCAATATTTCGGGTAGTTACAAACATCAGCACAAACTCAATATACCCTGTACCACAGAGTGGTGTAGGGTATAAAAACAAATTTTATTTTATTTATTTTATAAAAAAACAAAAAATTTGTGAAAAAAAAACAAATTTTAAAAAAAAAATGTCTTTAAAAATAATTATGTTAACTTTTATTCACCAGCTGGTGAAAAACGATGAACTAATGAAATTTTGTCTGGCACTGACTGTACTTAATTCAGCGAAAAATAAACACATGTCACATGAATTTTTGAATATGTTGTATTGAAAACTTTATATGGAACTAAGAAAATTGCATTTTTGGTTTTTTCATTTTTCAAAACTTGGGCTTAGGAGGCGTGGCTCAATATTAAAAAAATTGTCAAATTTGTGTCGAGTTGCCTTGATTGAAAATTTTAAAAATTAAAACGGAATGCCCCACAATTCCAAAAATTTACATTTTTGTATATTGATTGATTTTTTATTTTTTTTTTGGAAAATTTTTCGAAACCGTTCTGAAAAAAAAATTTAATTTATCAAAAATCATATTCTGAGGATGTTTATTCTGGCTCGAGGTCATTATTTTCTTTACTAATTAAAACCATAATATTCTCATAGCATAATTTTCAAGAAAATTATTTTTTGTTTTAAATTTATTTATGTTGGTCATTTTTGCAAGACTTAATCGACACGTGTTTCGGAATTTGTCAAATTCCATTGTCAAGATTATTTAGCAAAAAATAGAAACGATATACTACAAAGTAGCAAACGAGTCTAATGACAAATCGTTTGTGCACAAACTAAAATATTAATACATATTCGCCTCCATTCATAATGAGAATTAGAAAGACGAAAAAATTGTACCATACTAATAAGGCAACATTTGTCAATAACCAACAAAAATATTTAAAACAATTTTACATATGATAGTCCATTGGACTACAACAATATGTTATTTGTGTTGTTGTGAGTTAATAATCCATATCAGGGTTATTCATCACTATGGCGTGCCAACCATTATGTTCAAATTCTGATTAATTTTTATTAAAAAATAAAAATTGTTTTATTCGACCTTTAAAATATTATGTTCTGAGGATGTTTATTCTGGCTCGAGGTCATTATTTTCTTTACTAATTAAAACCATGATATTCTCATAACATAATTTTCAAGAAAATTATTTTTTTGGTTTAAATTTATTTATGTTGGTCATTTTTGCAAGACTTAATCGGCAAGTGTTTCGGAATTTGTCAAATTCCATTGTCAAGATTATTTAGCAAAAAATAGAAACTATGAGAATATCATGGTTTTAATTAGTAAAGAAAATAATGACCTCGAGCCAGAATAAACATCCTCAGAATATAATATTTTAAAGGTCGAAAAAAACTATTTCTATTTTGTAATAAAAATTAATCAGAATTTATCAAAAATCTTTAAAAACGTTGCCTTACACTAAAAAAACAAAATTTACTGTCGAAAAAAAATTTTACACTAAAAAAAAATTAAGTCAATTTTTTTTACTCAAAATAAAATATTTCTAATTAAAATGTTTTTTTTTTCGTTGAAAAATTTATCACTTAAAAAGGACATAGTGGAGGGTATTCATAGATTCGGCAAGGTCAAATTTAACTCTTCTACTTTAACTCTAACTCTTCTAATTTTATTTTCTCATTTTTTTTATCCGAAAATTTTTTTTTTTATAAAAAATTTTTTCTCACTTTTTTTACTAATTGTAAGTTGAACTTCATTTCACTTACAAATGTTCCATTTGTTTAACAATACCGCAAAAAAACAAATGAGAGTTTTAAATACGTCTCTGCCGAATATTTAAAGTTTTTAAGTCCTTTGGGTCCAGAGGACGCTTTCTTATAGGGAAAGCTTCTTCCCCGGTCCTAGTTCGTTTCTTTAATACATATTCGAGCCTAATTTCAAAGGTTTCCCACATTTTGGTTAAGACTGCAGGGTACTTTCCACAGACGGACCGACAGACGAACATCGCTAGCATGTCTTAGATTCGATTTACCAAATTTACAGTTCATTTGGTTTGAACTGCATCGTCCTTTCCACAGACATACGGACCATCATGGATCAATAACATCGTCCGACAAATTTAGGTGAAAATTATATAAATAAAAATATAAAAAACCCTTTTTTTTCATTAAAAACATTTTTTTTATCCGAAATTCGTGTTTTTTTTTGTCAAAAATTTGTTTTTTTCAAAAGCATTTTCTTTTTTATAATTTTTTTTTTTTTATCAAAATTTTATTTTTTGATTTAAATTTTATTTTGTGATCAAATATTTTTTACCAATACCCTTTTTTATACTCTTCACTCTATGATAGAGGGTATATATAAGTTTGTCATTCTGTTTGTAACACCTCGAAATATTGGTCTAGGACCCCATGTCTGTTATGAGCAAATTACTGAATTTCGGCAAGGGTTTTTCGTGAATTTATGAAAAAAAAAAACACGCAAAGTTTCGAAAGACAATCCTGAGGATGTTGACGCACAAATATTTGTCGTTCCCCTGGCCTAGTCTGTATTGAATTTCAGCCAAATCGGTCCAGTGGTTCAAAAGTTATTAGCAAAACTGTGAATTTCAGATTAGTTTCACCTTAAATTCACGTGTGGAAAACCCGTTAAAAACGTTTTAAAAACATTGGTAAGTCAGAAAAATATTTTACAACGTATTTTTGTTACTCAAAATTATATTTTTACAATAAAAAAAACTTGAAAAAAACTTGCCAAAGCAAAGTTTTTTTTAGAAAAAATAATGTTATATTACTTGGCTATTCCATGCAAAACGAATTGAAATATCAGTTGAGGACCCCATTAAAAAACCAAAAGAGCTGTACATTTCGTAAGTGAGTGCAAAAAAAAGTGCAAAAAAGTGTTTTTAAATTTCGGAGAGTATAAAAGAATTGGCACCAAAGAATATAACACTCTATGAAAAAAAAATTTATAAAAAAAAATAAATGAAAAAAAAAATTGATGAAAAAAAAAATTGATGAAAAAAAAATTTGGATGAAACAAAAAATATTGATGAAAAAAAATTTGAAAAAAAAGATTTGATACAAAAAAAAAATTGATAAAAAAAAAAAAAAAAAATTATAAAAAAAAAATTTGATAAAAGAAAAAAAAAATTGATATAAAAAAAAATTGATTAAAAAATATTTTTTTTTTTGTTGAAAAATAGTTATGTTACTTTTTATTCACCAGCTGGTGAAAACGGTTTTATGCACTACGAGGTGAATTATTATCCAAGTTACAAACTCAAGTTATTAAAACTTTTGGTTTTAAGAAAATGAAAATAGTATTTCTTGTTTTCTTTTTCGTTAATTGTTAGCTTATATAGTTCTCAGAAAAACTATAATGATTTAATCATAGAGTAAGGAAAGTATGGATTTTATGAACAAAGTGTAAAAAATTCGCTGTAATTTTTTCATATTATTCTGTAAAACATATTAAAATTTCAGTTGCGGCTGCGGCTAATCGTCTGATATCAACTGGCTTGTATCTCCAGTTTAGAATAATATCAATTATTATATATTTTTTGGTTTTGCCCTTATTATTTATTTAATTTTAAACATTTTTAATATTGGCTGAAAAATACACATAAAACAAAAAAGGTAATTGAAATAATTATATTTAATTTGTTTGAAAAAAAAATTAACATTTTTATTAGAAATATAATAAAATTGTTAAATTATATTGTTAATCAAAGAAAAAAAAACTAAAAAACTACAGTTAAAATTAGTATTTAAACAATTGGTTTGATTGTGAAAGTCATCATTGCAACAATGAAAACTATTATTTGTCAACTTCTCGTCCTCTTAGTTGTGCTATACAACCATAATGTGGAAGTAAGTATAATAAATTGAAGTCAACCTAAAAGGAATTGAAAGGATTTCTTACAACATTATTTATCTCATAATTTAGGCCACACCTTCTGCTGAAAACCAAGCCATGGCAAAAAAAGCTACCGAAGAATGCTTGCAGGAAGGCGGTCTGAGTGCTGAAGAAACTGCACGAGTTACGTCCAATGAGTTATTTAACCCCAAGCACAAGGATGCTTCTGAGAAACTGCAGTGTTACCTTTTATGTTATTTCAAAAAAATCGGAATGGTTACTGCTGAGGGCAAACCAAATCCTGATATGCTCATGAATTATTTAGGATATATGTTTGCTGATAAAAAGGACCAAATTAAAGGTGCTATGGAAAAATGTGCTGATGTTAAGTCTACAAATCCTTGTGAAATGGTGTTCAAATATCAGGAGTGTGTTGCGAAAATTCTAATGGCTTAAATTGAAAAAAAAAAATGTTAAACAAAATAAATACGATTGTATAAAAATTTGTTGATTTGAAATTAAAATTTAATTAATTACACGTTAAAGAAAAATCGCATGAAAATCAGTGAAACAACTCATATACATATCTTGAAATGGATTGGCTCTGTTCTGATCTGCTCATATTTTTAACCACATTTGGACTTAGGACCCATTTTTTGGTAAACATTTTTATAGGGCATTATATGGTTGGTCTTGATCTACTATAATTTTCCAACTTCGTTTTTTGTGAATTCTCATGTTTACACACCGGCTAAACGCTCTTTGAAAGATTGGTTAGACACCAAAATATTTTACAAACAGTTTCTTTACTCCAAAAAATTTTTACAACAAAAAATCGTTAACACTCAAAAAAAAAAGAATATTTAACAGTAGCCCCCAAAAGTGATAAATTATTTTTTGAATTTTTTATCGCGAATATCTCAAAGACGATACATGCTTCAAATGTGGACAACAGATTTGGAAGCAGTGTAGCAAAATCTATAAGTAGGAATGTGATTTAATTTTATTTTTGCATATTTTAGTAGAAATGCATACTTTTGCATATTTTAATAGAAATAAATATTTTTGCATATTTTGGTTTTAAATGCATATTTTGAGCAGATTTCCAACTTTTGAGTGCATATTTTTCCATTTGTTTGGCATAAATTAGCAAAAACACAAATTGAAATTTATTTTTTTCAGAACTATTTTAAATTTTAACAAGTAAAAAATTATATTCGACTAGACCGAATCTACACTCAAAAAATTATGTCATTTACTGTTTGCAGTTTATTTAAAAAGTTTTACGTTTTGTCGTTTTTAAAAGAAAAACCATTTGTTTAATGTTCAGTAGGATTATGACTCATTTTTGACAACATTTTTACCTATCACCACGTGATAACCAATACAGGTCATTTAGGCAAAAAAACCTTCCGCACCAAACGCAATTTCTAAAAAGTCACATTTATTTTTTGTTTTAAGTACGATTTTTCAAAAATAATGTAATTTTAACCCTTCCAATGAATGAATTTTATAAATAAAGATCCCGTGAACACTTACGAATAAAAATAAAGGCGCCGGACTTTTACTTTTGGACCTACATGCTGCCAAAGTTGACGTTATATATTGTAACGTTATGCAGTTAAGGGTTAAACCACCAAATTTTAATATTAAAGGAATCAAAAAAGTCAATCCAAAAAACATTCGTCATTTTGACCTAAATAAAATATAGACCAAATTTCATCTAGGTTGGTGCAGGAACTTTTTTGAAGGAAGCGAAAAAGTAAAAATGGAATTCTTAATATTTTTTAATGGCCTTTTTGGCTAGCACAGGTAAATTTTGATATTTGCAAAAATATCCAAAAAGTCATAACACTAATGTTCAGTTTTTTTCAAATGACTATTTCTGTTCTTTGTTTCAAAAATAACAACATAAAAAATAAAGACTTTCATTAGCATTAAATTTTTAAAGTCATTTATTTTTGTTCTGCAAGTAAAAACAAGTGATTTTTCTTAAATTTTTAATGATTTGTGTACGTTATTTTTTTTTTTTTTTAAATTGTTGGTATTTTTTAAAGAAAAGTCAGTAGTTTTTACCTACTTGTGTTGGTTATTTTTTTGTAGAAAAACATCCAAAAATTATTTCAAGTGACTTTGGCATGATGGGCCAAAATGTAGTTGATTGCGGGATCGATTTCCCAAAAATTTTATTAACAATTTTTTAACATAAAAGTCAATAGAAAATTTTTAAAAATTAATGATTTCGTAGGTAATTTTTTTAATTTGTTGGTAAAACAATCATTAATTTTTAAGGCGACACGAAATAACTCCCACATGAAATAACTCCCACGAAATAACTCCCAATGAAATAAATCCCACCAAAAATGAAATATGTCCCAATGGAGAAAAAAATGAAATAAGTCATAACCATAATGAAATAACTTCCACCTACAAAATGAAATAACTCCCATTAATAATGAAAGAACTCCCAATAACAATATTTAGAAATCTCAACAAAAATTAAACAAACAATAAGGGAAAATATATCAGTTAAGTCGAGAACGAGGATCCTGATGTTACTTTCGGTACAATACAAACAAGTTATAATAACTGCCAAATTCGAAACTTGACGGCTGATTTGTTTGTTTTTCAGAGTTTTTCGAAAACATGCAAAAATACATCGAGTGTTCTATTTGACTTGCTTCGGTTACATTCAAACATCGCGGCGATGTTTTGCAACAATTTTTAATACCAATTTTTCGCTTGCGGTCCTTTTTGCGACAAATTTGTATGTTACCGAAAATTTAAAAGATTTAATTACAACCTGTCGCATACGGCGCTAATTGCGACAAATTTGTATGTTGCCGAAAATTTAAAAGATTTAATCAGATCTTATTGTAAAAAGCGCCGCAGGCGAAAATTTGGTACCAAAAATCGCGGCGATTTTTGGTACCAAATTTTCGCATGCGGCGCTTATTGCGACAGCTCTTATTGCGACAGGATCTGATTAAATCTTTTAAATTATCTTTATTGGGACAAATTTCTATGTTACCGAAAATTTAAAAGATTTAATCAGAACTTGTTGTAAAAAGCGCCGCAGGCGAAAATCGCGGCGATTTTTGGTACCAAATTTTCGCCTGCGGCGTTTTTACATCAAGTTCTAATTAAATCTTTTAAATTTTCATCTGCAGTGCTTTTTTCAACAATCTTGTATATTATCGAAAAACTTTCTATGTTATCGAAAACACAACACGTTGGATAACTTTCGCGTTCTTCGTTTTTTTACAACAATTTTGTATTCTAACGAAAACATTTTCGGCTGCAGTGCGCTCTTCCACAAAAATCCTTGTAAGTTTTGGTAGCAAAATTTCTAAAACATACAAATTTGTTAAAAAAGCACTTCGTCCTAAAATTTGGTACCAAAATCACAAAAAATTTTAATTTATTAATAATAATATTCTATAAGTCAAAATGTTCCAGATACTTTCACCAACAATGAAACAATAGTGGGAGTTATTTCATCGCTATTGTAGTGGGAGTTTTTTCATATGAAAGAACTCCCACCGAAAAAATTATGAAATAACTCCCATCAAAAATGATAAAAGTCCCACTAAATTGGGAGTTATTTCATATGAAATAACTCCCAACTTTGTATGGAGTTTTTTTTGGGACTTATTTCATTTTTTAGGTGGGAGTTATTTCATGTGGGAGTTATTTCGTGTCGCCAATTTTTAATGCTTTTGTAGGTTATTTTTTTCGAATTTGTTGGTAAAAAAAATTTAAAGTTATATTATTTTTTAATGTTCAATGATATTTATTTTAGAAAATTTTATTAACAATAAAAAATAAATGTTAATGTTTGTTAAAACAAATGATTAATTACAGGGATGGTTTTCAATTGTTTTATCACATGTTTTAAATATGTTTTTCATTTGGTTTTGCCTACAAGATATTTTGAGTGTATGAATAACCCCCACAATGCCCATTTTAAGTGATAAAGTTTTTTTTTTGTTATTTTTGTGAAAAAAAAAATAATTTTTTTTAAGTGTATTTTTTTAGTGTAAAAATATTTTTGAGTGGCAAAAATACATAGTGATTTACCAATGGTTTTAAAATTTGTTTAACGGTTTTTCAACACGTAAATTTAAGGTGAAACCAATTTACTACCCTTCGAAAGTTAGCGTATCTCGTAAATTCGCGAAAAAACACTTGTCGAAATTCACTCTTTTGCTTATAACTTTTGAACCACTAGACCGATTTAGCTGAATTGCAATACCAACCTGACCAGGTAAATGACTAACATATATGCCAAACTTCAATAGCCCCAGAAAAGTCTTTCAAAAGAAAGCGTGTTTTCAACAGACAGACATACGGACAGACAGACATCGCTATATACTTTATGGGGTCATAGACCAATATTAATTATACAGAGTGATTCAGTCACGATCCGCCAAATTTCATCAGCGTATTCCTTGGCTCATTTCATGAAAATATGTCCACTACGACCATCTCCGAAAGGCAAGTGTGAGAAATGGCAGCTGTTTGAAAATTTTTAGATTGGAGGTCAGAGTAGTAGAGTAAAATGGCAGATGTTTGAAAATTTTTAGATTGGAGGTCGGAGTAGTAGTGTAAAATTGCTAACTTCTGAACCAGTGCACTATGGTTCCAAATCCGTTTTTTTGGCAGAAATTAAAAAAAAAAAATTTAACAAATTTTCAAAAGCTTATACATTTCCTCAATGTCAACACTATAAGCTATCATGAAAGTATAATGAAAAAAATTTGGTGCCAATACTATCAGTTTGCTAGGCTTTCAAAGTTGAAAGTTTTAAGACGTATAATAAAACCGGAGTGAAATCAATATTGCACTTATACAAGCGGCAAATGGGAAAAACTAAAATTATAAAGAGGCTAAAGGGACAAATTGAAACCTAAGGATACTAGTTCTTGTTTAAAATTGCTATTTTACAGTTAATGGATCCTTGGCGTTATTCTTGGGTGTTTTGATTATGAGGATTTTGGAGCCAAAATAGCCTATATCTTTCGTGGACAAAAAGTTATGTTTGGGCACGAACTTGTATGAGTCTTTAAACGTGAAAGTGTTTACAATATTGTATATTTAATATTAAAATTTACATCTTGCCAGCATTTTTTGGCAAACTCCCACAATTTCCATTTTAGTTTAGCACAAATTTCGGCCAAATTAGCTATTTTTTGCGTGACACGGTTTCAAATTATTTTTTTTTTATAATTTTTTTGCCTTCCGGAAAGCTAATTAATTAAGCAAAATATATTTAAAAAAAAAAAAAAAAAATTTAAAAAAAATATTGAAAAAAAAATTTTTCCAAAAAAAAAAATTTAAAAATTTTTTTTTTTTTTGACAATCGATTTTTGATTGCGCTAAGAGATAAAAATCATCCCAGAATTAATCCAAGTGACCTTGCTTCATTTTTTGAATTTATGACAAAAAAAATGCATTTGGAACCATAGTGCAGTGCACTATGGTTCCAAATCCATTTTTTTGGCAGAAATTAAAAAAATAAAATTTAACAAATTTTCAAAAGCTTATACATTTCCTTAATGTCAACACTATAAGCTATCAAGAAAGTATAATGAAAAAAATTTGGTGCCAATACTTTCAGTTTGCTAGGCTTTCAAAGTTGAAAGTTTTAAGACGTATAATAAAACCGGAGTGAAATCAATATTACACTTATACAAACGGCAAACGGGAAAAACTAAAATTATAAAGAGGCTAAAGGGACAAATTGAAACCTAAGGATACAAGTTCTTATTTAAAATTCCTATTTTACAGTTAATGCATCCTTGGCGTTATCCTTGGATGTTTTGATTATGAGGATTTTGGAGCCAAAATAGCCTATATCTTTCGTGGACGAAAAGTTGTGTTTGGGCACGAACTTGCATGAGTCTTTAAACGTGAAAGTGTTTTCAATATTGTATATTTAATATTAAAATTTACATCTTGCCAGCATTTTTTGGCAAACTCCCACAATTTCCATTTTAGTTTAGCACAAATTTCGGCCAAATTTGCTGTTTTTTGCGTGACACGGTTTCAAATTATTTTATTTTATAACTGTTTTGCCTTCCGTAAAGCTAATTAATTAATAAAAATATATTTTTTTAAAAAAAAAAAAAATTTTTTCCAAAAAAAAAAAAAAAAATTTAAAAAAAAAAAATTAAAAAAAAAAAAATTTTCAAAAAAAATTTTTTTTTTTTGACAATTGATTTTTGATTGCGCTAAGAGATAAAAATCATCCCAGAATTAATCCAAGTGACCTTGCTTCATTTTTTGAATTTATGACAAAAAAAATGCATTTGGAACCATAGTGCAGTGGTCGGATTTTTTTTTGGGCTTGTTGGAAAGGTCTTTGGGAGTCAGTAAAAACAAAATTAAAACTATGTAAATGTGAAATCGCCGAGATACAAAACTTAAAAAAAATGGAAAAAAGTCATAAGAACGTGAACACAACCTCAATTTGCTCAGCCAGATGTCAGGTAAGTTATGTTTTTTTTTCTCTTAAAAGATAGCCCTATCTCCTACCTTTCTAAAATGCTATAAACGAAGCCAAGAGGTCTTACTGTTCAAAAGTTATGACCATTTGAACGTGAACACAACCTCAATTTGCTCAGCCAGATGACAGGTAAGTTAAGTTTTTCTCTTAAAAGATAGCCCTATCTCCTACCTTTCTAAAATGCCATAAACGAAGTCAAGAGGTTTTACTGTTCAAAAGTTATGACCATTTGACTAAATGCAAAACAAAAAAAAATCGAGAGATTTTTTTTAGGGGTAGGGGCGGTGAGTTTGGGGACTCCTTGGCCCTCGTACATGTTAACAAGTTCATTTTATTCTTTTTTGTGCACTTAATTATAATAGTTTTATTATTATTGAAATTATTTTCTTATCCACGCCCTTAAAATGGGAGGGACAAATAAAGCGAAATTACTCTGCTTCTAAACGCAGGACTTTGAACTTCTGCGAATATAAAAATTATTATTAAATTTTATAGAAATCGGAAATGGGGTTGGAAAAAATGAGCCAAACCGTGAATTTGAGATTCACATGTTGAACAACACAACAACTTTTGAAAAAAAAAAAATGAAGACACAAAAATATTCTACACTGTTTTTAGGTACTAAAAACTAATTTTAAACTTCAAAACGTTTTTTTACTCAAAAAAAAAATTGCACTAAAAAATTTTTTATACTAAAAAAAAACACTAAAAAAAATTTTATAATAAAAAAATACACATATAAATTTTTTCCTCATTTTTTTTTAAATTTATAAATTTTTTGCATTCAAATTCATTTATATTCAAAATGATTTTGGGCATTAAGTTTTCCAATTATTATTTAAATTTCATCAGCAGCCTACCTTCTAATATCAACAGGCTTGTATCTCTGGGGCAGGATATTTAAATTATCACTTTGATATTATTTTTTGTTGTTTTATAATATTAGCCGCAAAATATTCACATAACTGAAAAAAAAGGTAACTGAAATAATTATATTTAATTTGCATAAAAAAAATTAACAATTTTATTAGAGTTATAATAAAACTGATTGTTAAATTATATTATTAATCAAAGAAAAAAACGTAAAACTAGAATTAAAATTAGTATTTAAACAATACGTTTGATTGTAGAAATCATTATTTAGTTCAACAATTTGCAACAATGAAAGCCATTATATGTCAATTTCTCGTACTCTTAGTTGTGGTATACAACTATAATGTGGAAGTAAGTATAATAAATTGAACAAAAATATAAAGTAGGGTGTACCATACAACATTTTCTTAAATTATCTCTTCATACAGGCCACACTTTCTGCCGAAAACGCAGCCATGGTAAAAAAATCTACCGAAGATTGCATCAAGGAAGGTGGCCTTAGTGCTGAGGATACTGCACGCATAACGGCCGATGAAATTTTTAGCCCCAAGTACAAGGATGCCTCGGAAAAACTACAGTGTTACATATTATGTTATTACAAAAAAATTGGCATTATTACGGCTGAGGGAAAAAATAATCCAGAAATGTTTATGACATATCTAGGATACATGTTTCCTGATAAAAAGGATAAACTTAAAGGAGCTATGGAAAAATGTGCTGATGCTAAGTCTGCAAGTCCTTGCGAAACTGTTTACAATTTAGAGAAATGTATTGGAACAACTGTAATGGCTTAAATAATGGAGAAAAATAATGCTTTAAACAGATTTAAAATGAGAGCACACGCAGAGAGGAGTTATTACTGCGGCAACCATAACTTAAGAGCATAATATTATGATGGAAAATTGAAGCATAATTTGTTAATAGCAATTATAAAATTTTTGTTGCAATAATATTTTGGTTCTTATTTATAGTTTTGCAATTATTTAGGATTGTAACATGATTGCTGCAAAAGTGTTATGTTTAGAACCAACACTCAGGGGATGCCCACTATAAATGCATTGCTTTGTGTTGAAATCAGGAAATATAAGTATGGGAAGAAAAAAAAGGGGAAGAAGTTTTTGTCCATATTTGACTTGAATTAGTAGATGTTAAAGTTGTCGGAATCACATATGCGGGAAGTCTGTTCCACATTCCAATTGTTCGGCCCAAAAAAAAATTTTTTTTCTCTATAGTGAGTTGTGCGTTCAGCTGTCCAATCAACGACAAACGGTTGAGCTCTGCTAGAGATGTGTGTATTACGACCAAACACAGATTTATCCTATATGAGGTCACCTATCTCAGCAGAACACTCTCCGGACAAGTATAGATAGAACAAAAAAACACAACCCACATTGGGACCCGCGTGATATGAAATACTAAAAAGATTTCGCCATTGACTAGTCAGTTTCGTAATTCCCGGACCGAGAGATTTGTTCACGTTAAACACGACGTAAACCTTTTTAACTGCTTGTGTTCTGAACATCGGCAGGTACAAATTTAAAAAATAAAAAAAGGAAAACAAAGAAAAAAGAAAGAAAAAAGAAAGAAAAAGGAAATAAAAAGAAGCAAGAATAAAACTTTTTAAAAAATTTTCCAAAAGAAAAAAATTTTCCAAAAGAAAAAAATGTCTCAGAATCTGAGACTTTTTCTATAGGAAAAATGTCTCAGAATCTGAGACTTTTTCTTTAAGAAAAATGTCTCAGAATCTAAGACTTTTTCTTTAAGAAAAATGTCTCAGAATCTGAGACTTTTTCTTTAAGAAAAATGTCTCAGAATCTGAGACTTTTTCTTTAAGAAAAATGTCTCAGAATCTGAGACTTTTTCTTTAAGAAAAATGTCTCAGAATCTGAGACTTTTTCTTTAAGAAAAATGTCTCAGAATCTGAGACTTTTTCTTTAAGAAAAATGTCTCAGAATCTGAGACTTTTTCTTTAAGAAAAATGTCTTAGAATCTGAGACTTTTTCTTTAAGAAAAATGTCTCAGAATCTGAGACTTTTTCTTTAAGAAAAATATCTCAGAATCTGAGACTTTTTCTTTAAGAAAAATGTCTCAGAATCTGAGACTTTTTCTTTAAGAAAAATGTCTCAGAATCTGAGACTTTTTCTTTAAGAAAAATGTCTCAGAATCTGAGACTTTTTCTTTAAGAAAAATGTCTCAGAATCTGAGACTTTTTCTTTAAGAAAAATGTCTCAGAATCTGAGACTTTTTCTTTAAGAAAAATGTCTCAGAATCTGAGACTTTTTCTTTAAGAAAAATGTCTCAGAATCTGAGACTTTTTCTTTAAGAAAAATGTCTCAGAATCTGAGACTTTTTCTTTAAGAAAAATGTCTCAGAATCTGAGACTTTTTCTTTAAGAAAAATGTCTCAGAATCTGAGACTTTTTCTTTAAGAAAAATGTCTCAGAATCTGAGACTTTTTCTTTAAGAAAAATGTCTCAGAATCTGAGACTTTTTCTTTAAGAAAAATGTCTCTGAATCTGAGACTTTTTCTTTAAGAAAAATGTCTCTGAATCTGAGACTTTTTCTTTAAGAAAAATGTCTCAGAATCTAAAACTTTTTCTTTAAGAAAAATGTCTCAGAATCTGAGACTTTTTCTTTAAGAAAAATGTCTCAGAATCTGAGACTTTTTCTTTAAAAAAAATGTCTCAGAATCTGAGACTTTTTCTTTAAGAAAAATGTCTCAGAATCTGAGACTTTTTCTTTAAAAAAAATGTCTCAGAATCTGAGACTTTTTCTTTAAAAAAAATGTCTCAGAATCTGAGACTTTTTCTTTAAGAAAAATGTCTCAGAATCTGAGACTTTTTCTATAGAAAAAATGTCTCAGAATCTGAGACTTTTTCTATAGAAAAAATGTCTCAGAATCTGAGACTTTTTCTATAGAAAAAATGTTTCAGAATCTGAGACTTTTTCTATAGAAAAAATGTCTCAGAATCTGAGACTTTTTCTATAGGAAAAATTTCTCAGAATCTTTGACTTTTTCTATGGGAAAAATGTGTCAGAATCTACAACTTTTTTATGGGAACAATATCTCAGAATCTGAGACTTTTTCTAAAAGAAAAATGTTTCAGAATCTGAGACATTTTCTATAAGAAAAATGTCTCAGAATCTAAGACTTTTCCTATAAGAAAACTGTCTCAGAATCTGAGACTTTTTCTATAAGAAAAATGTCTCAGAATCAGAAACATTTTTTATATTAAAAATGTCTCAGAATCTGAGACTGGCTCTGAAGTAAATATTGATCAAAGAACATGATACCGCAGGTATCACAGGCAGTGATTGGTTACTCTGTTCTCTAGGTGTAAAATTTCTTTCAGTCAAAAGAACAGTCATTCTTCAGTTTTCTATTCCAATTTTAAAATTCCAAATAACCTGGACTTTTGCTAACTACAAAATTCAGAAGTCTTACATTTGATATCACCCTAATTTGCAATGTATACGTGTAATAAAATACCCAAAAGCAATATTCGCACGCAAAAATGGATTAACACAAATGCACTTTACGGAAACAGTTTTACATATTATATATTCTACAGGGTACAAACACTTGAAAATTGAACACACTAAAAACAGGATGGAACAAACCCAAACTTAACAAAAGGCAACAAAACCCAAACAAATTCAAATAAACTTTTCCCGATTTTATTAACAGTGACCAATTGAGAAAAAAAACAAATACTTGAAACAACAAACCATACGAGTGGTACATATCGCTCATTTGCCACAAAAGTGGAATAACTCGAAAAATTATATTTTGCGGAAAATCTGTTTAAGGATCTCAATTAAAAGTTAAATTAAAGCGGGTTTTCCATTGAAAAAGGACGGAACATATAAAATGTAAAAATGGTATAATCTCTTCTCAAGCAAAGAGTTTTAAATATTAATACGAGTTTTTTACACAACATAAAGAATGCAGAATTGTTTGTTATAATTCTGCATCCTTATCTCAAAAACCATGTTTTTTGTGATATGTCACTATTGTAGTAAATGAACGATATATTCGTTGTTTGTTAAGCCTTGCGTTTAATGAAAGTTTAATGATTTGTTAATTGGATTTTGGCTTTTAAAAAACCAGAGGAGTGGATGTATATTTTTACAGTATGCAAACATTTCCTAGAAACAGTATTTTTTGCATGGCGTACTGTAAAATAAAACATTTTTACTGTGTTTGATATTTGTTTAGGCAAGAAATTTATTTAAATTGTTGTTGTCAAATCTTAATCCTTAAGGATTTATTTATAAACTTTTATTGGAAATAATTCGAATTCAGAAATTTTTACAAAATATTTTTTGATTTGTTAAGAGCAAGAGTAGTAGAAATGTTTTCAGGGTGTTAATCTTTTATTTTCCTTTATGTTTTAATTTTCTTCCTTTGGAGAAAATTTTTCTGTCAACTTTTTACTTATGGGAATAATATATAAGAAAATCTCATATGAAATAAAATAAATTATAGTATTAAAAATTTATTTCTAAATAGCTCCTTAAATTATGCTTTAAAGTTTTTAAACAAATCAATCCTTGAAGTATGCTTTACAACCAATAGGTCGACCCAACAAATTTGAACTTTCCAATTTCGTGTCGTAATAAATCCCGAATGATGGCCACGGAATAGCTGATCGTGGGAAAATTTATGAACAAATTTTGTAAGGCAATCATCAATCGTTTCTCGACTAAAATTTAAGTCCGAATTTTAACATTATAATGTCTAGTGTCTAATTTTAAAAAAAGTATCAGGATGCCACCTTGGTTTGGCTATATAAGCTTACGAATAACAAAAAAGAAAATAAGAATCACTGTTTTCATTTTCTTAAAACGAAAAATTTTAATAACTTGGGTTTGTTACTTGGTTAATTATTCACCTTGCGGGGAGTAAAACACAATTCACCAGCTGCTGAATAAAACGTAACATAATTACTTTTCATCACTTTTATTTTTAATCAATATTTTTTTCATCAGTATTATTTTTTCATCAATAAATTTTTTTCATCAATAAATTTTTTTCATCAATACTTTTTTATACCCTCCACTCTAGTGATAGAGGGTATATATAAGTTTGTCATTCCATTTGTAACACCTAGAAATATTTGTCTAGGACCCCATAAAGTATATATATTCATGATCCTCGATCGATTTTAAGACGAACTAGCGATGTCCGTCCGTCTGTCCGTCTGTCTGTCTGTCTGTTGAAAACACGCTAACTTTTGAAAGACTTTACGGAGGCTTCTGAGGTTGGCAAAAAAGTTGGGAATTTACCTAGTCAGGTTGGTATTGCAATCCAGCGAAATCGGTCCAGTGGTTCAAAAGTTATGAGCAAATGACTGAATTTCCGCAAGGGTTTTCGTGAATTTACGAGATAAAAATCAAGCTAACTATTAAAAGTCAGTCCTGAGGATGCTGAAGCCCGGCATATATTTTTTTCGTTTCCCTGGCCTGGCTCATTTCGAATTTCAGCCAAATCGGTCCAGTGGTTCAAAAGTTATTAGCAAAACCGTGAATTTCAGATTAGCTTCACCTTAAATTCATATGTTGAAAATCCGGTAAACATGTTTTAAAAACATTGTAGTCACAAAAATATTTTACAACGTATTTTTGTCACTCAAAAATATTTTTACACTAAAAAACAAATACACTCGAAAAAAATTTTACACTCAAAAAAAATTTTACACTAAAAAAAAAATTTAGTAAATTATTTTTTTTTTTTTTTCAAAAATTAGTTTAAAAAAAGTGTTTTTGCACAAAATAAAATATTTCTAATCAAAATTTTTTTTTTCACGTTAAAAAATTTACTATCACTTAAAAAGGGCATTGTGGAGGGTATTCATAGATTCGGCCAAGTCGAATTTAACTTTTCAACTTGTTTTAATCAAAAAACATTTTAACATGATAATGTTTATAGGCTGGTGTCTAAATTTAAAAAAGTTGCAGGGCGCCACCTCAGTTTGACTATATAAGCTAACAATTAACGAAAAAGAAAACAAGAATTACTATTTTCATTTTCTTTAAATCAAAAACTGTAATAAGTTGGGTTTGTAACTTGGATAATAATTCCCCTTGTGGTGAATAAAACCGTTTTTCACCAGCTGGTGAAAAAAGTAACACAATTATTTTTCAACAAAAAAAAAAAAAATTTCATCAATTTTTTTTTTTTTCATAAATTTTTTTTCCATCAAATTTTTTTTTGCCACAAATTTTTTTTTTTCATCAATTTTTTTTTTTCATCAAACTTTTTTTTTCATAAACTTTTTTTTTCATCATTTTTTTTTTAATTTTTTTTTATCAATTTTTTTTTCATCAATTTTTTTTTTATAAATTTTTTTTCCATCAAAATTTTTTATTTTCATCAAAATTTTTTTTTTTCACCATTTTTATTTTATCATATTTTTTTCGTAAATTTTTTTCATCAAATTTTTTATTATAATTTTTTTTTTCACCAAAATTTTTTTTTTTTCATGAATTTTTTTTTTACATCAAAAAATTTTTCTTTTCATCCCAAAAATTTATCAAAAACTTTTTTTCATCAAATTCTTTTCTCACCAAAAATTTTGGGTTCATTAAATTTTTTTTAACATAATTTTGTTTCTCGTGAAAAAAATAATTTTTTTACCAAAACTACTTTTCCACCAAGTCTAAGCTTTTCGCATACAAATTTTCCATTTGTTTATCAAATGTACATAAAACAAGTGAGAGTGTTATATTCTTTGGTGCCGAATCTTTTATACTCTCCAAAATGTAAAAACACTTTTTAGCACTTATTTTTGCACTCACTTACGAAATGTACAGCTCTTCTGGTTTTTAATGGGGTTTAAAGTTTTGGCCCTATGCTCCTTATAGGAACTAAAGGAACCAATATATATATATATAAAGTTTTGGGCATGAGTACAAAATTCGCAGACATTTTTCATATTTTTTTTTATCATTTTTTTTTTTTTTTTTATCAAAAAAATAAAAAAAAATTTTTTCAACAAATTTTTTTTTCCATTAAAACTTTTTTTTCGTTAAAATTTTGTATTTATCAAAAAAAAAATTCTTTTTTTTTTGTTGTTTTTTTTATCAAAACTACTTTTTCACCAAGTCTTACATTCTGACATAAAAATGTTCCATTTGTTTAACAAATGCACAAAAAACAAGGGAGAGTGTTAAATTTTTCTGTGCCGGATCATTAATACTCTTGCACTTGAGTAATGCATTCATTTACCAATTAACAGCCCTTTTGGTTTAGCCTGCTTCTTGCTTTCCACAGACAGATGGACGAATGTAAATAGATTGTCTTATAAATTGATCAATAGTATATAAACTTAATGGGGTCATCGACTGATATTTCAATTGGTTTAGCATGGAATGGCAAATAAGATTATTTTTTCTAAAAAAAGTACACCCAAATCTTCAGCAAAACATTATCATGATATGTTTTGGGCTTGAGTACAAAATTCGCAGGCATTTTTTTCTTTGGAATGGGAAGAAAATGGAATGTTTTTTCTTACTTTAAAATACCAAAATTATTAAAAACCCTATTTAATTTGGGTCATTTTACGAAAAGGGGAAACTTCCAGCATTGGACCAAATAAAAAAATACTATACATGTTGTGCTATTGTTTTCCATATTTGTGAAATACTTTACCATAAAGAACACTCCGAAAACCAATTAAAGATCTCACAAAATATATTCGGTCCATGTTTAGACTTGATACCCATCTTCTGGCAAACACTGGAGTAATTTAGTAATGACTTTAATTTTCTTCCTTTTTTTTTTTTTTTAATTTGTAAAACCTTGTCCATTAGCAGTTTAATTTAAATAAATATTTAATGCATTTTAAATAAAAAAACTAAAGCATACTTTTAAGCATAAAATATCAAAGCATACCTTTGTATGCTTTATATTATATAATTTATGGAATTTCTTAATAAATTAAATCCACAATAACAAAAAAAAAAAACAACCACAAATCAAAGGTAATAGATATAAATGTTCCTTTTGTCCTTTAAAAAATGATTGATAACATGAATTTTATTGAATGGTCAACATTAATTTATTAAAAAGCTGCTGTTTTACTGTTCCTTTTCCTCCTTAACCATTTTTCTTAAGAAAACCTTAAACTTAACAAAAGGCTTTAATGCAAAGGCCATCAATTCAATAGAAAAATTATCAAAAAAAAACCCAAACCATATTACATGATTTTAGTTATTTGCTTTGCTTTTATCTGTAATATTAAAAAGAGAAAAAGAAAAACATTAGCCATTGTCACTAGAATGTGACAATGTGTCAATCTGTTTAATTTAATTTTTATCAATGTTTTAGAGATTTACACAGCCTTTTAGAAATATTTTTTTTATGTGTATATTTCTCTTATTTTTAGTTTTCTTTGTTACTTCAAAGAAATCTGAAGAAAAACTTCCTGTTTTTGACACCCTACATTTACAAGGAAGGTCTTTCAGAGGGCAGCAACCGCTTGTCATGAAACTTGCATATGGAGCTGCCCAATCTCAAATTTAACAAGTAGAAAAGTTAAATTCGACTTGGTCGAATCTATGAATACCCTCCACAATACCCTTTTTAAGTGATAGTAAATTTTCTAACGCGAAAAAAAATAACATTTTTGATTAGAAACATTTTATTTTGTGAAAAAAAAAACTTTTTTTAGTAATTTTGAAAAAAAAAATATTTTTCTTAATATTTTTTTTTGAGTGTAAAATTTTTTTTGAGTGTAACATTTTTTTCGAGTGCATTTTTTTTAGTGTAAAAATATTTTTGAGTGACAAAAATACGTTGTAAAATATTTTTATGACTTACCAATGTTTTTAAAACATGTTTAACGGCTTTTCAACACGTGAATTTAAGGTGAAACTAATCTGAAATTCACGGTTTTGCTAATAACTTTTGAACCACTAGACCGATCTGGCTGAAAATTAATACGAACCAGACCAGGGGAACGATAAATATATATGCCTCAGATTTGCCTTTAGAAAGTTAGCGTGTTTTTTATACCCTCAACTCTAGTGATAGAGGGTATATATAAGTTTGTCATAAAGTAAATATATTTATGATCTTCGTTCGACTCTAAGACGATCTAGCGATGTCCGTCTGTCCGTCCTTCCGTCCGTCCGTCCGTCTGTCCGTCTGTCTGTTAAAAACACGCTAACTTTTGAAAGACTTTACGGAGGCTCCTGAAGTTTGGGATAAATGTTGGGCATTTACCTGGTCAGGTTGGTGTTGCAATCCAGCGAAATCGGTCCAGTGGTTCAAAAGTTATGAGCAAAAGAGTGAATTTCGACAAGGGTTTTTTACGAATTTTCGAGATAAAAAACACGATAACTTTCTGAAGGCAATTCTGAGAATGCTGAAGCTTGGCATATATATTTGTCGTTCCTTTTGGCTGTTTCGTATTGAATTTTATTTAAATCGGTCCAGTAGTTCAAAAGTTCTTAGCAAAACCGTAAATTTCAGATTCGCCTCACCTTAAATTCACGTGTTGAGAAACTGTTAAACAAATTTTAAAAACATTGGTAAGTCACAAAAATATTTTACAACGCATTTTTGTCACTCAAAAATATTTTTACACAAAAAGAAAAGAAAAAATACACTCGAAAAAAATTTTACACTCAAAAAAAATTTACACTCAAAAAAAAAAATTAGTAAATTATTTATTTTTTTCAAAAATTGGTTTAAAAAAAAGTTCTTTTACACATAATGAAACATTTCTAATCAAAAATGTTATTTTTACACTATAAAAAATTTACTATAACTTAAAAAGGGCATTGTGGAGGGTATTCATAGATTCGGCCAAGTCGAATTTAACTTTTCTATTTGTTCTCTCGTAAATTCACGAAAAACCCCTTGCCGAAATTCAGTCTTTTGCTCATAACTTTTGAACCACTGCACTATAGGAAATTTTACCCATTTTTTGGCCAAAAGTCAAAATTAAAATTTTTGCAAACATTATTTTTTTTCACATTAATATAAAAAAAAACTTAACAAAGTAAACAATTCTTTCTCAATTTTTCGACAGAATTGATGTACTGTCACTTTATCAGTAGTTTTTCTTGCAATTTCTTACTTAGTTATAAAATAACGATTGAGAGCAGCGAATTTTGTGATAGCTTCTAACAAAAGTTTTTATATTAAGAATTTATAGTTTTTAAAAACTAAAAAATGGAAAATAATGTCAAAGGTGAGTACTTTAATGATAAATAGTGAAATGTTGGTGAACTCATCTATTAGATCGATTTTATTGGAAAAATTGAAGTGACCTTAAGATGAACTTATTGAAGTATGAATTGGAATTTTATTTTGACTTTAAAAAAAATGATAGCATATGTTAGCTATAAAACCAAAAAAGTTCTCTAGGACAATCAATTACCTTCCGAATTTAAAAAATTTCAAGGTCGGATATGTGCAAACTTTTTTTTTATACCCATTTTTCCAGGTGACTACTGAGTGCCAAATTCAGAGTTATTTAATACATGGCGAGAGAAATAAAGCAGAGGTGGATAAGGAGCCGCTATTTCTGACCATTTCTTTTCATACATTGCTGAGAGTGAATGTTTCGAAAACTTTAAACAATATATAAAGGAGGAATTAAGAATATTTTGTTCAAATATAAATATGAAAAGGATTAAAAGTTGAAGGAGTTTGAAAATTTTTAAAAGACAGCATGCTGTTTGGCTTAAAGGCAATACTAAAAAAAACTTGAAACGCAGCCTGCCTCCACTAAATCGAAACCTGGGCGACCGCAATTAACTTTTTTGTCAATATCTGCGAGAACAAAAATACGAGTTACAGCAGAAATCTCTAAAGATCTAAATAGGGAAGTTGAGCCCCTAGCTCTTGCATCATCTACGGCTGCCCGTAGTGGCATTTTAAAATGTAGTTGACGACTTGGAACTCAAAAATAAAATTTTTGAATAAAATCCTTATTAAAAAGTAGATTTGTTTGACACTTCTTAACATTGTTAAAATAAATTTCTACTGTTATCTTCGAAAGTTAGTCTACACTCAAAAAAAAAATATTGTAAAAACAGTTTAGAAAACCATATAATCTATCAAGGATCTAAAAAATCTTAGATGCGGCAACTTATAACCCGGGAACCCTGTTTGGAACTAATTATTAGGTAATTTTTTAGGTAACTTTACTAATTTTTTTTTTTGAGTGTATGAAAACCTTTAAGAGTCACTCCCTCCCTCTAAAGAGTCTTCCAAAAGTCAAATAAAAAAAATCAGTCAAATCGGTCCAGCCGTTTGGCTGTAAATAATTTTGGCCAAAAAAAGGGTAAAATTTCCTATAGTGCACTGGAACGAATTCCCTGGATTGCAATACCAACCTGTCAAGGTAAATGCCAAACATATATGCCAAACTTCAGAGCCTCCGTCTTTCATTCTTTCAAAAGTTAGCGTGTTTTCAAGAGACAGACGGACGGACATCTCTAGATCGTCTCAAAATCAATCGAGGATCATGAATATATATGGGGCATTCCATGTCAAATCGGGAGTGGAGATAGGACTTAAGTATGTTTTAAAAAATGTTGGAGGGCAAAAATAAATGGTGGTCGGTCTCACAAATGACCTTTCTCGGAAGCACCATTTGATGTGTAGAAGCTGATTAAATAAAACAAATTTACAAAAAATAAAACAAATTGTATGGGGACTGCCTTAATAGTCCAAAGAAATGTTAAGACTTAAAATTAATGGGGGTCGGTCTTATAAATGACCCCTCTATGACGCACCATTGGAGCAGTAGAAATTATTTTAAGATTAAAAAATTACAAAAAAAAATTTAAAAACATTTTAAAAATACTAATAATCGTTATCCCACGATCCTCCTATACAAAAAATTTGTAGAATCGATAGAAGTTTTACACAAAAAAATTTAAAAAAAAATCAAAGAGTACATACATTTTCAAAAATTAGATTTAAATGTTAAAACTTAAAAATCGCTTACTAGAGGACTTTTAAGAATTTTATTTTGATTGTTTTTTGTTACAAGCAGGGTTTGTTTTGCTGCTGGCAGTAGTCAAAAATTGCATAGAATATAATAATTTTCTAGTATTACTACAGAAAATATTAGAATACTAAAGCAATTTTTTTAAATTGCTAATTTATAAATTCAAACTTGAACATATTTTCAAAATGAATATATTCAAATTTTAAAATTTCTGAAGAAAATATTTTAGCAAATTTAAAAATTTGAAAATGAAAAAAAAACTGGTGACAGCAAATTTAAAAATTTTAAAATTAAAAAAAAAAACTGGCCACAGCAAATTTTAAAATTTTAAAATTGCAATTTTAGCAAATTTCAAAACATTTAAAATGCTAAAATTGTAAATTTCAAATTCCGAAAATTGCAATTTGGTAAATTTGAAAATATTTAACATGCTTGTTTAGAAAACTTAAAAACTGAATATATTACAATTTGATAACAATACAAATTGAATACACATACATACGTATGTGTGTATGGAAAAAAAATGATGAACGATCCCAACAAACATTTACCTTTGAAATACATTGAATATTATATTGATAGCAAGTTTAAAATTTAAACCTTAGCCTTGAAAACCAGTTGAAAATAACATAGTTCTCAACGTGAAAACAATAGCATTCTCAAAGAAAATGGCATGTTAGTTCTCAAGTAAAATTTTCAAGTTTATTTAGATTTGATATATAGTTTGAGATTTTTTGAATGTATAATGTTTCTCCAATGTACACAAATATTTTTAGCTTGAAAATATACTTACTATCTAATTGAATTTTAGTGTAGTTTTCAAAGATTTCTCAGCCTTATTTATAATGTTAATTTTACATTATTTTTCAAATGAACCTCAATACTATTTTTTATTAAAAAAAACTGTAAATACGAATTTTAATAATATTTGCTATTTATTTGCACTAAAAATTGTTAGTAAAAAAATTACATGGAATGCCATTTTTGAGGTCGTCTCCTTCCAGGTCTTCTTCTTCAGCCGTCTGCTCATTAAAATTCGAAATCTTTAAAGAAAAGAAAAGACGTTATTAAATGTATAACTTTTTTTTGATAAACTCATGTGTACTTACTTTTTAAACGTTTATGCAAGTTTTTATAATGCATAAAAATGCATAAAAATACATAAAATTTCTATATTTTTCATCTTAATTTTTAAAACAAAATTTTAAGTTTTCTGACAATTTGAAATTCGGAATTGAACAACATTTGAAAACAAAATTATTTCCACCCATAATCAATGTTTGATATTAGGTTTGAGAAACATTACAAATCAATTTGATGTTTATACTTTTTTGAAAAGAATTAATAGCATAGGAAAAAACAAATATTTCCAACATGTTTCAAATTTAGTTTAAATGTTTAAATTTTTGTCACTGAAAACAATTTGAAAAACACCCTTGATATTTAGTGCCAGTTTGATTTTTTTTCAAAGGCTGGAATTGATGTTTGTTGGGATATTTATTAAACGAATACATAAATATTAGAAAATAAAAATGTTACACGGCTTTTGTGCAGACTTTTAGAATACATTTTCTAAAGTATTTTTGCCTCCTAAACATAAATCTGTCATCAGAAAAAGTTGTATCGCCTTCTCGAGATATAGGCATTTTAGTTTTTTGTGGACCAATACCTCAAAACCAACAATTCTTTTAGTATTGGAAAAATGTATGTTAAATTTTTATATGAGGGTTTCTGCGTCAACCGAGCCACCCCTCTCTCCAAAATTGGTATGAGTTTAAAATTTTTTCAAAATGGCGGACCCAACATGGCGACCAATATTTTTAAAAATAAACCGATTTGCTTGAAATATTGTATGCACTGGTTTTTTGGGTCGCTAAAAAAGAATCTGAAGTTAGATTTTCTAAGTTCAAAATGGCGGATCCAACGTGGCGATACTTTTTAAAAATAATTGACTTAAAACTTTTTACGCATTTTGGTTTGCTAAATTAGAATCTGAAGTAGAATTTCACAAATTTAAAATGACGGATCCAACATGGCGACCATTTTTTTTTATGTAACCTGATTTGCTTGAAATTTTTCATAAACGAGTTTGGTGCATTTTTCAACACGTGACTACAATATCTTATAATTATTCTTTATTCGGCCAAAAATGTGGCAGAATATTCGCCTCGGCTTTTTAGCCGAACCGAATATTAGGTCGGATCAGGGGCGTATCCAGGATTTTATTTCGGTGGGGGCCCAATATTTTTTGTCAATTTTTTTTTTACAAAAAATTTTCATAGCAGCACATGTTTTAGAATTTGTCTTGATCTTTTCCTTGAACTCAATCACAGAGTAAAGAAGAATAAGAGATATTACGGATGAAACCGCACTTCTTTTGTTAATTTTTTTTTAGCCGTGAACTCCGATTATCTCGGGCTAGAACCCAGAATACTTCCCAGCAAAAAAAGAGCTTACCATTCACTACAAAATTCACCACAACTTATGAACCAGATGTACTTCTTCTTCAACTGAAACATTGATGAATTTAATATGGGCGTGACACACAAAGTATGTTCTTTTTATCGCCACTTTTCAGTGGCGAAAGATTGACACTTAAGTATAACATATATCACTAGTGTTTTTATCACAACTTCTGAAGTAGTGATCCGGATGTTAATATAACTTGACCTTTTAGATTTAGATTTATTTAGTTTTTTCATTATTAGAACAATAAGAATAAATTCTTTTATAGTTCAACGGGTATTACATAAAGATTGACATAATTAATTAGTACAATAAATAATTAAAAAAAAAGCAGTAAAATAGCAATAATAATAAAACAATAATTAAAATGATTGCAATAACAATATATTAAGTCAAGACAAAATAAAGTAAAGAAGCTATAGTTTATAATATGCAAATATATACTATATAGTTTTTTTTTTTTTTTTTTTTAAGCACTTTTTTCGTCACTTCTTTAGAAGTACATATTTCTTGGCATTTTGGGTGTAATTATGTCATTTTTATTTGGTGATTTAGAACTTCTAAATTAGAAGTTCTTTTTTCACTTATTTTTGCAAGATTGATTGAAAGAGTATTTTTTTGTAATATTTACACTAAAAACACTGTTCGACAGCAAAACAGAAATTTCTAATTGGTCCTTATAGATTTTGATCTCCTGCTTCCAAATCTACCGTCAAAATTTTTCTAGCACGTACCGTTTTTTAGATATTCGCTGTTAAAAAGTACAAAAAGCACTTTTAGGGGTCCATTGTTACGTATTCTTACGTTGCTTACACGAAATAGGACTTGATTTCATATAAAATGGGCCTCCTGATTCCAAAACTGCAATCCACAATTTTCAAGCATGTTCTGTTTTTGAGATATTCACGTTTGAAAATTTTAGTGTGATTTATAAAGAATATAAGTGCGTAACAGTAGAGTTTGAGTTTTTCAAACGCCAATATTTCGCGATAGAAAAATTTGGATACCAGATTTGGAATAAAAAAGATAATTATAACTTGAGTATACATGTGGTTCTGCATGCTGAGGTTGGCAATCTTTGGTCGTCGGGAGATCCCTCGGAGTCGTTCCGGAACATAGATCCAATCGCCAGTGGAACGAGTACTATTGTATTTGAGCAACTTAAGAATACGTTACAGAGGAGACCCAAATATTTCAATATTCAAACGCGAGTATCTTAAAAACCTTACGTGATAGAAAAATTAATTTCATTGATAATCAAACGTATATACTTTGAATTAAAAAATGAGCAATTATAGAGATCACAAAACTATAAAAATTCACGGCGAATTGATTCACAAATTTGTTTTGACCACAAGGTATAGGCTTTTCTAAAAAGCTTAAACAATCTTTAATAATGTGATGCAGCAACATCCGCTTTAGTTCGTAAATGTATTTATTTAATTTAGGACCTTTTTTTGATATAAGATATGAAATTTAAAAAAAATTATCAATAATCGATTTTCGTCTTTTCGATTTTTTAAGCTCTAAATAAAGAGAAATGAAATGCCATTACCAAATTTTGTCACCATTTTTGCAAAACCTAAATCTATTTGAAGCTGGACGTAGAAAAAATTGCATACTTCGTGTATCACCCTCATTCTAATTGTTTCAGTTAAAAAAGAAGTTCATATGTTGTGGTGATTTGATTTGATTCCTAAGAACATATGAAAAAGGTACTTCAAAATCATTAAGCAAAGAACTAGTGAAAGATGTTTTTATTGTTATTTTGTAGCATTTTTGGAAGTGATTTTAAAAGTACTTCCTACGGAATATGAAGTTCGGCACCTATCGCTACTTTGTATGTAGTGAAACCACTAATTCTTTTTAAACCACTTCGTTTATTTTTTGCTGGGTTACAAAAGGAAATTGAAAAAAAGAGAAACCCCAAATACCTTTCAAAAGGAAATCGAAGAAAAAAGTGAAACCCTAAATACATTTCAAAAGGAAATAAAGAAAAATAAACGAATGCATTTAAAAGGAAAATGAAAAGAAAACAAAACAATTTATCTATTCTATTATCTAAAAGAGCCCGCCTTGAGATAATCGTAGTTCTCAATTTGGGTTCCACGAAGTTTTCACTAATCGTACCTCTGTTCCTTTCTTTACTCTATGACTGAATGTAACGCAATCAGATTCTTAATTTTTTTGTAAGTTTAAAACTGTTGAGTAAAAAATTAAAAAATTTTTTTAATATTTTAAAATTTTTTGAGAGACTTAAGTCTTTTTTTGCTGATACATTTTTCCAATGAAGATTATAAGAATCTGAATTTTTTCTCAAAGAAAAGTCTAAGATTCTATGACAATATCCAGTTAAGACAGTTTTTGTTATAGAAAAAGTGAAAGACTCTAAATCATATTTCCAATGAAAAACGTTTCTCGGGGAAAAGTCACTTTAGAAAATGATTCTATAAATATATTCATAAAATACTTTTCTAAAAGAAAAGACTCCAATTGTAAGACATTTTCCCAGAATCTGAGATATTTCTAGTCTAGCACATTTTCTTAGATTCTGAAACATTCTACACAAAAAGTTTTAGATTCTGAGAAAATCTTCGCCTTTTCTTAAAGAAAAATTATTCAGATTCTGAGACCTTTTTTAAAAGAAAACAGTACAAAAAGTCTTAGATTCTAAAACATTTTTCCTAAAGAAAAACTCTCGGATTCTGAGAAAATTTTCCTATAGAAAAAGTCTAAGATTCTTAGACATTTTTCCTATAGAAAAAGTTTATAATTCTGAGATAATTTTCCTATAGAAAGTCTCAGATTCTTATAAAAAAAGTCTCAGATTCTTCGACATTTTTCCTATAGAAAATGTCTCAGATTCTCAAACATTTTTTCTACAGAAAATTTCTTAGATTCTGAGACATTTTTCCAATCGAAAAAGTCTCAGATGCTTAAACACTTTTCCTATAGACAAAGTTTCAAATTCTTAGACATTTTGTTATAGAACAAGTCTCAGATTCTCAGACATTTTGCCAATAGGAAATTGTCAGATTCTGAAACATTTTTAATATAGAAAAAGACTCAGATTCTGAGACATTTTTCATAAAGAGAAAGTCTCAGATCCTGAATTATTTTTCCCATAGAAAAAGATATTTTTACAATAGAAAAGTCTCAGATTTTTAGCGTTTTTCTACACAAAAAGTCCCAGCTTGTGTCTCTGAAACATTTTTTTTAAAACATTTTTCATATAGAAAAGCCTCAGATTCTTAGATTTTTTTATAGAAAAAATCTCAGATTTTGAGACATTTTTCAGATTCAGAGACATTATTCCTATAGAAAGTTCTCAGATTCTGAAACATTTTTCATGTAAAAAGCCTCAGATTCTGAGAATTTTTTATAGAAATAGTCTCAGATTCTGAGACATTTTTCCTATAGAAAAAGTTCTAGATTCTGAGAAAAAGGCTAATATTTTAAGACATAATTCCTATAAAAAAAGTCTTAGATTCTCAGACATTTTTCTTATAGAAAGTTTTAGATTCTGAGACATTTTTTTTAGAAGAGTGTAAGATTCTAAGACATTTTTTTTTTAAGAAATAGTCTCGTTCTGAGGCATTTTTCTCAAAGACAAAGTCGCATTTTAAGATTTGACTACATTTTACTACAATTAGGTTCATTTTTTGATGAACCTAATTGTAATTGAACCTAATTGTAAAGGGGGGGGGGGGGGGCCGGGCCACCGCCCCCCCTGTATACGCCACTGGGTCGGATCATTTATCGCCATGTTGAATCCACCATCTTGAACTTAGAAAATCTAACTTCAGATTCTTCTTTAGCGACCCCAAAACCCCGAGCATATAAAGTTTCAAGCAAATCGGTTTATTTTTTAAAAATATTGGTCCCCATGTTGAGTCCGCCATATTGAATTTTAAAAATCCAACTGCAGGTTCTTCTTAAGCGACCCCAAGAACCCATATATAAAACGTTTTAAGCGAATCTGTAATATTTTTAAAAAATTGGGCGCCATATTGGATCAGCCATATAGAAATTCAAAAGGCGCCACTCGGCATTTAAAAGTAAATATTTTTAAGTAATTTTAAAATTTTTTAAAAATTTTAAACTCATGCCAATTTTTAACATACACTTTTCCAATACTAAAAGAATTGTTGGCTTTGAGGTATTGGCCCACAAAAAACTAAAATGCCTATATCTCGAGAAGGCGATACAACTTTTCTGATGACAGATTTGTGTTTAGGAGGCAAAAATACTTTAGAAAATATATTCTAGAAGTCTGCACAAAAACCGTGTAACATTTTTATCTTCAAATATTTATGTATTCGTTTAATAAATGTCGTTCATCAATTTTTTTTAGTCCAAACACACATCCGCATGTATGTGTATTCAATTTGTATTGTTTTCAAATTGTAATATATTCAGTTTTTAAGTTTTCTAAACAAGCATGTTAAATATTTTCAAATTTACAATTTTAGCATTTTAAATGTTTTGAAATTTGCTAAAATTGCAATTTTAAAATTTTAAAATTTGCTGTGGCCAGTTTTTTTTTTTTAATTTTAAAATTTTTAAATTTGCTGTCACCAGTTTTTTTTCATTTTCAAATTTTTAAATTTGCTAAAATATTTTCTTCAGAAATTTTAAAATTTGAATATATTCATTTTGAAAATATGTTCAAGTTTGAATTTATAAATTAGCAATTTAAAAAAATTGCTTTAGTATTCTAATTTTTAAATTAGCAATAAAGAAAAATATTGAAGGCGTGAAATATTTGTAGTATTATATTGTTTAAAATTTTTTTTGTGTATGCTAATTGTAAACCCTGGTTACAAGTACGTAAAAAAACAAAAATGTTGAAAAAAATTGCAATTTGGACCATTATTGAAGAAGTTATGAGTAAAAGAAGTTTGAGTAACGGATCAAACTACCAATTTTTAAAAATTCGATATCTTTTGAACGGGTCATCAAAAAAATATGAAAATTTACCACGAAGGAGAAGGGTACTAAAAACTGTAAACAAATTGGGAAAATTTAAAAAAAAAATATTTTTCAAAGTGCCCGATTTGATATGGAATGCCCCATATACTTTAGGGGGTCCTAGACCAATATTTCGAGGTGTTACAAACGAAATGACAAACTTATATATGAGGCATTCCACACCAAATGTCCAGCGAATTTTTCAAAAACTGGGCTTAGAAGGCGTGGTCAAATATTGGAAAAAATGGTTAAATTTGGGGCGAGTTGCGTTGATTAAATATTTATCACATTAAAACGGAATGCACCACAATTTCAAAAATTAAAATTCTTATATAGTTTTGTATCGGATGTCGATTAAATTTTTTTTTAACATTTTTAGAACCCGTTCTGAAATTTTCCATTTTTTAAAAAGTCAATTTATCGAAAATCCGGCCACTGTTTTTAAAATTTTTTTTTTAGATGTTTGTTCAGAAACCCGTTTTTCGTTTTTCCGAGAAAATCGCATATGAATTTTAAATTTCATAACAATTTAGTAATTTGCTTGTATTTTCTTGTTTCAACATAGCGTATGAGTAATATTTATGCAATTAATAATACTCAAATAGAAACAAATTACAAAATTGTTATGAAACTTAAAATTCAAATACGATTTTCTCGAAAAAAACGAAAAACGTGTTTCTGAATTTTTTTGTGTGGATGGACAAACATCTATACTTAAAAAAAAAATTAAAAAAAGTGGCCGGATTTTTGATAAATTTACTTTTTTAAAAAATGGAAAATTTCAGAACGGGTTCTCAAAATTTTCCAAAAAAAAATAATTATTAATTGATAGCCCATACAAAACTATATAAGAATGTAGATTTTTGAGATTGTGATGCATTCCGTTTTAATGTGATAAATATTTAATCAAGGCAACTCGCCACAAATTTTACCATTTTTCCAATATGTGACCACGCCTCCTAAGCCCGCAGAAATTTTTTTTCGAGAATTTTTTGTCGCGAATTTTTTTTTTAATTTTTTTTTTATTTTGCTCTTAATTTATGAAAATGTGTAGAATACTATACATTACAGACACAAAATTTTTCAAAAAAATAAATTTTTCTCGATTTTTTTTCGCAGAAAATTTTTTGATGAAATGTTTCATCAGTAGTTTCTTCAATTTTGATGACATATTTCATCATATTAAAGAAAAGCTTCATCAACATGATAAAATTTGGCATTAAAATTGATGACAAAAAGTGATGAAAACGTTTCTTCAATATGATGAAGCGCTTTTCTTTAAGTGTATGTAGGGTATTTTTGAATTCGTTTTAGTCGGTTTGAAGTTTTTTGCTTGATTCTTTCTTCCGTCTTGTCTTAGTCTTGATTTTTTTTCTACAATAGATTTATTCGATTAGGGTGGAGTTTTGTTTGTTAAACTAACTTCATTCATGTTTTTTCCGGTTATATATCCGCTGCTTGGGATTTCTTCCATTTGCAACGTATTTTTTTTTTTTTTTTGTTGTCTGCCTATTGTCTAGTCATTTAAAACTCTACTGGAGGCTTAGTTACAATCAATTCATATGTCAAATTTTTGAATTTATATTTTATTAAATTAAAATATTTTTTTCTGTCAGGGAAACAAATAAGGATATAAAGGAAGTGAAATTAAAATGATTTAAAAGATGAAACAAACATTTAAAACATTTGAAAACAATATAAATTAAAATTGCTATTTAAGAACTCTAACTTATTTATAAAACTTTAAAATTCATTTAAAAGTTCATTTAATATTATTAATTAAACTATAATGTTTTCTTATATCCTCAACATTTTTACTTTCTATAAATAATTTATTTTGCCCTTTTTATTTCTTAATCCTTATAGTATGCTTTAAAACTTTAGTGCTGTTTTAATCCTAAATGTATGCTTTAATTTTTAATTAGGTTTTTTTTGATGATGCTTTTGTAGTTTTTATTTTCATTTTAAATGTTTATTTTACTTTATTATAGAGATTTTTGTGATGTATATTATTTTAATTTTTAATTTCCCAAAACTCTAGTTTATTTTTTTTTTGTGCTTTAGTTAGGGAGAGAGAGAAATTGCAACAAAATTATATAAAACTCAATTAAAATTGCTATTTCATTACAGTAAAGTAAAAGTAAATATTTTTTAACATATTTTTAGTCAAAAAAAAAAAAAGAAATATAGAACATACCAGCAATTTTCATTTTACTTTATTTAAACTACTCTCACATCATCATGTTTTGTTGTTCCTTCCACTCTTTCAATGGGTTTCTTTTTCAGTTTTTGAACATTTTGTTTTCTATGATATGTTTGCTTTTTTTTGTGTAATAGTCACTTTGGTGATGATGATGATGACGATGCAGTGGTAGTGGCAATAGCAGCAACATTTTTACATGATGAACACGTCGCATCTAAATAAACAATGTTGCCATCATAAAAAATTCTCATACCACATCTAGAAATATTTGACTCATGTTTTCAGAGTTTTTTTTTTTCTGTTTTTGTGAATTCTGTTTTTGTTGTTTTTAATATGAAATGCTAGAGCCATGAATATGAATGGTTGGGGTTTGGCTTGTTAAGTAAATTAAAAACAAATAAGATTTCTTAAATCAACAAAAAATGAATAAAAAAAACAAGTGAGTGTTACATTCGGCTGTGCCGAATCTTTTATACTCTCCAAATGTTAAAAAACTATATAAAAAACTCCAGGGGCGTCTTTTTTTTTGGGGGGGGGGGGGGTTGGTGGGAGACGTTAGGGGGCACCTTCCCCCTGCGATTTTTAACTTCTTATGAGATAAGAATGTTGTATTAGCTTAGCAAAAGTACAAAAAACCCTGCAAAAAATGCGTATTTTCTTGGGTTGGTTTAGTTCTCCAAGGGGGAACTTTTTCCCCTTGGACCGATTTTGCCTTTTTCCGAACTTAACCTGCCTAGGAATATAAGACATATTCGTACCAAACTTCGGAAGTCTAGCTCGTTTATTTTGGACTGTATCGTGTGTTCTACAGACGGACAGACGTACGGACGGACGGACATCGCTAGAATGTCTTAGAATCGATCACTGATCAATAATATGGGGTCCTAGACCGATATTTCGATGCGTTACACACGGAATGACAAAGTGAGTATACCCCCATACTGTGGTTGGAGGGTATAACAAGCAAAAAATTTAATTGGAATTGGTCGAATCAATGAATACTCTACACAGTGTCAAAAGCATTTTTAAAAGACTTAATTTAAACAAAACAAGTGAGAGTATTAAATTCGGCTGTGCCGAATCTATAATACCCTCCAACATATAAAAAAAAAATAAAAAAAAAATGCAGGGGCGTTTTTTTTTTGGAGGGGAGGGGTCAGAAGGTTATTGGGGGACACATAAACCCATGCGGTAAATGTTTTGAGCGTAAGTAATGAAATTTTCTCATTATTTAAAAACATTTTTAATATCCACGCCCACAAAAGGGGGGCAGTCAAAAAAATTTTTTTTTTTTATTTCCTAAGTCCAAGTGCAGGACCTTGAACTTTTTCTGACCTCAAATTGTTTCATCTGCTTAACAAAAATACAAAAAAACCTCTGAAAATATGGCGTTTTGTAGAGGTTAGTTAAGTTCTTCAAGGGGGAACTTTTTTCCCCCTGGTCCGATTTTGCCCGTTTACGAACTTAAACTGCCTAGGACCAAAAGACATATTCCTGCCAAACTTATCGAGTCTATCTCTATTATTGTGGACTGCATCGTGTCTTATACAGACGGACGGACGGACATACGGACATTCTAGAAAAGTCTTAGAATCGATCATAGATCAATAATATATATACTTTATGGGGTCCCCGACCGATATTTCGATGCGTTACAAACGGAATGACAAAGTGAGTATACCCCCATACTGTAGTTGGAGGGTATAAAAATATTTTTTTGTGATAGACGAATAATCTCTTGTTCTAACCTTTAAGGCTGTAAACGCATTTAAGCGGGCATATTTAGGCAATAACATTTCAAATATGGTTTATAAAAAAATTAGCATTATTTGCACATTTAGGATGGCGAAAGCTAATAAAAAATCAATATATTCGCTCTTGAAAGTGCCACTTATGTAAAATTTGAACGCATTTAAAAGAGAAATATTAAATTCAAATCTTCTGATAAAAGCACAAGACAGAATTTGTTAAAACTAGAGGAATTTAAACTTTTGAATTTGTCAGAAAATAAAACATTAGCGCGAGAATTTTTAGTTATATTGGATCCGCCAATTTTGAATTTTAAAAATCCAAACTTATATTCGTAAATACCGACCCCAAATACACCAGCAATGATAAAATTCAAGAACAATATTAAAATTAAAATATAAAAATCATGTCCGCCATTTTGAATTTAAGATCTTTGTATTTAAAATCAAACTTAGCATCCGAAAAACCATCAATATCAACGTTTTGGGACAAAACAACATACAAACAAGTAAAAAAGTTAAATTCGGCCTTGCCGAATGTAGTGATACCCTCTACAATTTTTAAAAGATTATTGCAAGATTATTAAAATTAAAAGATTATTGCAAAACTTTTGAAAAAAAATTTTTTTTGAAAAAAAATTTCCGCGAAAAAATATTGGTTAAAAAAAAAATTTTTTTCTTTTTGTCAAACAATATGTTTGTACTTGTTTAAATACCATTTGGTGTTTAATTATGTTCACATATGTCAACAAGCAGCCGAATGAGAGCATTTTGTATTTTTAGGTTATGTTGAATGTACTAATATTTTTGAGGTGTCCTCACATTTTCAATCATAACTTTTGAACCGCTGAACCGATATCGGTCAAATGCAATACCAAACTTCTCGGGATAACTTCCAATAAATATGTTAAGCTTCAGTCATCTCCGCGTAATATTTTTTTCGTGATCACCATTACCACAGACAGGCAGACAGACGTACATCGCTAGAATGTCTTAAAATCGATCGAGAATCATGAATATATGGGGCATTCCATGTCAAATCGGATACTTTGAGTAATTTTTTTTTTTAGATTTTCCCAATTTGATGACCGCTTTTAGTGCCGTTCGAAAACTGCTTCGTGGCAAATTTTCAGATTTTTTTGATGAACTGTTCAAAAGATATCGAATTTTTAAAAATTGGTAGTTTGTTCCTTTACTCGAACTTCTTTACTCACAACTTCTGCACTTTTTTTCAAAATTTTTATTTTTTTATGTACTTTAAAAAAAAATTCAAAAAATTCTCAAAAGTGCTCTGGTATGCGATTTTTAAGTTTTAAAATTTAAATCTCATTTTTGAAAATGTATGTACCCTTAGTTTTTTTTTATTTTTTTTTTGTAAAACTTCTATTGATTCTACTAATTTTTTGCCCAGTAGGTTCGTGGAATAACGATTATAATCGTTTATTATTATTACTATTTTTATTACTATTTTACTATTTTTTTACTATTTTATTACTATTATTTTAAATTTTTTGAAAAAATTTTATTGCAATTTTCCAATCTTAAAATCATTTCTATTGCTCCATTGTTGCGTCATCGAGGGGTCATTTCCAAGACCGACCCCCATTAATTTTTACGTCTAAAAATTTCTTCGGAACAAACTAATACCCTATCTCCAATTTCTAAGGGGGCTCCCACACAAAATTAATTTTTTTTAATTTGCTCTAACCGCTCTAAGAGTGGCCTTTGAGCAATCAAATGTATGACCAACCCACAATATTTTTTTACTCCAAACGTTTTCTCTGAACAGCCTATCTCCAATCTCTAAGGGGGCTCCCACAAAAAATGACATTTTTAAAATTTGTTCTAACCGCTCTAACTGCCCTAAGAGTGCCCTTAGAGCAATCAAATGTATGACTGACCCACAATATTTTTTTAGTCCAAACATTTTCTCTGAACACACCTACCCCTATCTCTAACTATTAAGGCGGTCCCCCTACAATTTTTTTTTTATTTTTTGTAAATTTGTTTTATTTAATCAGCTTTTACCGGTCCAATGGTGCGTCCGAGAGGGGTCTTTAGTGAAACCGACCCCCATTTATTTTTACCCTCAAACATTTTTTAAAACATACTTACGCCCTATCTTCACTCCACAAAAAAAAAAATCAAAAAAATCAAAGAGTACATACATTTTCAAAAATGAAATTTAAATTTTAAAACTTAAAAATCGCATACTAGAGAACTTTTAAGAATTTTTTTTGATTTTTTTTTAAAAGTACATAAAAAAATTTTTTTGACCATTATTGCAGAAGTTATGAGTAAAAGAAGTTTGAGTAAAGGAACAAACTACCAATTTTTAAAAATTCGATATCTTTTGAACGGGTGATCAAAAAATCTGAAAATTTACCACAAAGGAGTTTTCAAACGGTACTAAAAACTCTCAACAAATTGGGTAAATCAAAAAAAAAAATTATTCAAAGTGTCCGAATTGACATGGAATGTCCCATATATACTTTATGGGGTCCCTGACCAATATTTCGAGGTGTTACAAACGGAATGACAAACTTATATATACCCTCTATCACTAGAGTGGGGGGGGGGGGGGGGTATAAAAGCCTTAAAATTAATTATGTCGCCATATTGGAGTGTATATTATTTTCAATATTTTGTGCTGGAAATGAAAACTGACCTATGGGATCCTAGATCGATTTCTAGGTGTTACAACCCAAACGAAAAATTTAATATACCCTCTACCATTAAGTGTAGGGAACACAAAATCAACAAACAGTGTTTTATATAAAAGACGGCCAATATATTCCGAAATCTGTTTCCAATTTCTAAAATCATTTTTTAATATGGTGGTCTTCCAGAAACTACTGGATTTAGCTGTTGATCTTTAAGGTTTAACTTGAAAATTTCTATAAAATTTTTACATTGAATTTTGTTTAAAATTTTAGTTCTTTTGATTTTTACAAATCTTTGGTTTAATTTTTCTGTTGTCACTTATGCTCATCATACTGTACTTTATATGTGTTTTTCCTTGTACGATTCAAAAGAACGTTATTAAATAGTAAAACAAATAAATAAACACACAACATGCAAAAAAAACAGGGTTGACATAACATGAACAGGTTATAAAGATAATATTTACTTATTTTAAAGCATAGTTTAAGGGGGAGAAAAATTAAAAAGAAATTAAATAAACAATGTGTGCATAGTTTAAGGTGTGGAGATAAAACACAAAATAAAAGTATATATTAAGGAGTTGTTATATGAATAATAATAAAAAAACAAATATTTCTAAACTTTAATTGTATGTCGATTTAGAAGAAAAATCTGTAGAAATTATACTGGTGTTTAAGCTATATGAGAAATTTACATAAACGCAGCTAGAACAATTGCTTATAATGAGCCAAGGAACTTTTCCATAAGATCCATGATTTTGCCAAAATGGTTATGATTTTTTTTTTATAAAATGTATGGCATTTAATTTATGTTATTAAATTTATGAACATTCTTTAAATGAAAGATTTAAATGCATGAAATTTTTCATAAATTTGAAAAATTCATTCTATCAAAAAAAAAAAACGCAGTTTGCTGAAATGTAACTTCCACTTACAATAAGTGATAAAGGTTCTCAAAAAAGGTTTGTGACTTGGATAACACCCTTTAACAGCCAATTATAAACATGATCCGGATAATATACGTCCGAAAGTAGAGATTAAATGGAATAAACCTGCATTTACAGTTTTTTATTTCGTGATCAAAGATCATGTTTCCTTTTAAGAGGACTTTCAAATTTTAAAGGATACATTTTGTAAAATATTTCTGAAATATTTTTACTTGTGCTAGGATGTCACTGGCGATGCCAAATGAACGAGAAAGATCTCGCCTAATTTTTCCATTTTTTTTTATTTTGTCATATCAGCATAAAAGTATGTGAATAAAATCATTTGAAAACTTTATCAAAATATTTTGTTGAAAATTTTGAATGATATTTAAGGATAAAGTTTTGAAAGGATGTAACTTACATTCATTTTCCTGATATGTAAAAAAAATAAATCTGAAAATTAGGGGAGATCCTCCTCTTTCATATGATATCACTAGTGGCATCCTGGAATAAGTACAATTGTAAAAAAAATATTTTATAAAATTTAATCCTCTAAAACTTTGAAGTCCTTTTAAAAAGAAACTGGAGCACGAACTAAAAAACTATAAATGCAGTTTTACTACATTTAGTATCTAGTTTCAAACGGATATTATCCAGTTCGTGTTAAACGACTTTTTTTAATTTTTTGTCGAACGGTGTAATTATTCATCTGCTGGTGAATAAAACGTAACAAAATTAGATTCAATTAATTTTTTTTTTCATCAAAAATTTTATTTTTCGAATTTTTTTTATTACAATGTTTTTTTTTATCAAAAATTTTGTTTTTTGTCAAAATTTTTTTTTATTAATTTTTTTTATTATCAAATTTTTTTTTTTTTCATCAAAAATTTTTTTTTAATTTCAACATTGTTTTCATAAAAAATTTTACTTTTTTTGTTCACCCCGTTTTGTGGGCGTTTTTTTTTACATTTTGGATTGTAAAACGACTTTTCACACATGAATTCGACACTCGCACTTGTTTTTTCGTACTTTTGCTAAAAAAATGTAGCATTTTAACATGATAATGTTTTAAGGCTGGTGTCTAATTTTAAAAAAGTTGCAGGACGCCACCTCTGTTTGACTATTAAGCTAACAATTAACGAAAAAGAAAACAAGAATTCCTATTTTCATTTTCTTAAAACCAAAAATGTTAATAACTTGGGTTTGTAACTTAGATAATAATTCACATCGTGGAGAATAAAACCGTTTTTCACCAGCTGGTGAATAAAAAATAACATAATTATTTTTCAACAAAAAAAAAATTTTTTTTGTTTTTCATCAAATTTTTTTTTTCAACAATTTTTTTTTTTTTCATCAAACTTTTTTTTTTTTCATCAAACTTTTTTTTTTTCATCAAATTTTTTTTTTTTTTTCATCAAATTTTTTTTTTTTTCATCAAATTTTTTTTTTTTCATCAATTTTTTTTTTTTTTTCATTAATTCTTTTTTTTTTCATCAAACCTTTTTTTTCAACAAAAAAATTTTTTTTCATCAACATTTTTTTTCATAAATTTTTTTGTTTTTTCTTCAAATTTTTTTTTCATCATTTTTTTTTTCATTAATTTTTTTTTCATCACATTTTTTTTTGTCAAAATTTTTTTTCATAAATTTTGTTTTTTTATAAAATTTTTTTATCAAATTATAAAATTTTTTTATCAAATTTTTTATTATCAATTTTTTTCTCACCAAAAAATTTTTTTGTTCATCAATTTTTTTTACATCAAAAAATTTTTCTTTTCATCAAAAAAATTCATCAAAACCTTTTTATTCATCAAAATTTTTTTTCACCAAAAATTTTGGGTTCATTAAATTTTTTTTAGCATAATTTTGTTTTTCAAAAAAAAAGAAATCATTTTTTTTACCAAAACTACTTTTTCACGAAGTCTAAGCTTTTCGCATAAAAATTTTCAATTTGTTTATCAAAACAAGTAAAGTATTATATTCTTTGGTGCCGAATCTTTTACACTCTCCAAAATGTAAAAGCACTTTGTTGCACTTATTTTTTCACTCACATACACTCATTTCACTCATGTACAGCTCTTTTGGTTTTTTAATGGGGTCCTCGACTGATATTTCAATTCGTTTTGGATGTAATAGCAAAGAAATATAGCATTATTTTTTCTAAAAAAAACTTTGCTTTGGCAAGTACACCCAAATCTTCCGCAAAACATTATCATGATTTAATGTTTCGGGCAAGAGTACAAAATTCGTAGGCATTTTTATGTCAGAAGAAGGTAAAAAAGTAATTTTGGTTAAAAAAGATTAAAAAAAATATTTTTGAGGAAAACGAAAATTTTGGTGAAAAAGATTGAGAATAAAATATTTTTGAGATGAATATTTGTGTTTGATGAGAGAAAAGGTTTTAAGGTTAAAAAAAGATTTGATAAAGTAGAAAAATTTTTAGGTAAAACAAATTATTTGATAAAAAAAAAAATTGAAAATAAAATCGAATTCGAAAAAAAGTCTTGATTAAAATAAAAATTAAATTTTGATGAAAAATTTTTTTTTTATAAAAAAACTTATGTAATAAATAATTATTTTACGTTTTATCTACCATCTGGTGAAAAAATTTTTATTCACCAGCAGGTGAAATATTATGCATGTTACAAACCTTTTTGGTTAAAAAAAAAACAACAAAAACAGTAATTTTTATTTTCGTGTCTTCAACTGTTTTTACACTCACAAAAAAGTTAAAATTAAAAAAAAACCTGGTTAATTTCGGGAGATGATAAAAAATTCTACTAACTCATGTTCTTAAAAAGTTAAAATGGTATACGAAAACGATTTGCACTTCGATGCAAAAAACACAATAACTCTTACCTTTTCATCAGTACTTTATTTGTTATTCTTGTATTAATTGAATCTTTAAACTCATCGCCCTATGAAGTAGAATGCTCTGGTAATTGTAGGTAATTATAAAAAATATATAAAAATAAACAAAAAAAAAATTTAAAACAAAGTAAAAACTTAATTAGTTGAATAATTGTTTAAAGAAATAAACAAATATGTATGTAAAAATATATATGTATGTTAAATTTAATAACATTTATCATGCAACATAATAAATTGACATAAGCCATTTGTAAACTTTTACTCACACACACACAGAGATAAACAGATACACAGCAAAAACACATACAGGTATGAATACAGACTACATAAATGAAATAAAAACAATTTCCACCTACACTCACATAAGTTCAAAGTTGACAAATTACAACGACAAACAATTAAAACAAATAATAATGATACACCAATACACACGCAGTTACAGACAGACAGACACATACAGAAACTCATTCTCTATATCGTAAACTGAAATGCAAAATAACGTAACGTATACCCTCCACTTTAGTGATATAGGGTATATATAAGTTTGTCATTCCGTTTGTAACACCTTGAAATATTGGTCTAGAACCCTATAAAGTATATATATTCATGATGTTGTCGGGGAATCTGCCCCAGCCCAAAGCTTCCACTATAGATTGTAAACACAGAGTATAATTTCAAAAATGCTTTATTTACGATTAATCTCTAATGTTAAAATTCTTTTTAGTATGGTCACCAAGAGCACAATTTTTGTTAGTTATGGCCTGAATCTCAATTAATACTTTTTAAAAATGGCCTCGAAACAATCAATTTTATATGACAATTCTCTTTCTAACCCGCGTGGAAATTATTTTTATATAAACCAAATACAATATTACAAAAATTCACTCAACAAATACATGTAAACAAATTTGACATTTGGAAAAGATATGTTTAGTAGACAATTAAAAAGATAGCAAAAAATTATAAAAAACTATTTAAATATGATTTAAGGCAGTGGCGGTAACACATGATCCTCGATCGATTTTAAGACGATCTAGCGATGTCCGTTTGTCCGTCTGTCCGACCGCCTGAGACTCCTGAAGTTTGGCATATATGTTGATTGTTTACCTGGTCAGGTTCGTGTTGCAAAACCTGCGAAATCGGTGGCTCAAAAGTTATAAGCAAAAGAGTGAATTAACGATATAAAAAAAAACAAGGTAACTTTGGAAGGACATTTTTGAGGGTGTTGAATATATTTGTCGTTCCTCTGATCTGGTTCTGGTGTTCACTTCATTTTACATTTAAGATGACGATATATTATATGGAATATAAATAAGAAATCTTTACACACATGCATGTGTTGTGTTTTTGTTGTAAAGTAAGTGAGTGTATAAACAAAAGGGTTTATCAGTTTAAATGTGTAAGGAAACTGTCATATCAGTTTGTAAGTCATAAATTATAACAAAAATACAAGAGAGTCAAACAAAATGAAGAAAAAAATAATAATAATACTGTAAAATGCAAGATTTTTTAAAGGGGGTTGTGTGTGAGAAGGAGTAGAAGTAAATCTTAAATTAAAAAGGAAGAGTAATTTAAAATCTCAAATAAGAAAAATATTGCAAACACTTTTTCCCAACTTCTTTTTTAAATTTTAAACAAACATCAAGTTAAATTCTTTCAAGCAACACATATGTAAAGTGTTGCTTGAAAGAATTTAACTTGTAGACTGAAATAATTATTTATGAACTATTTCATTAAATCTACGAATTGCATATGTTTATAAGAGGCGAGCCTATTTCCCCCATATTTCGTTATTAACCCTTAATGCACTATAACGCCTATTTTGATAAGATAAATAACATGTTATATGTTAAATAATAAATGCTGCATGCTCTGTTTTTCGAAATAATATTTTTTTTTAAGAATTATGTAGCGAAAATCTAATAAAAGATCAAAAAATTGTGTTGCCCAAACAAAAATGTATCTAACTAAGATACCCAAACTTTTTATTTTTAACATGATAATGTTTTTAGGCTGTTTTCTAATTTTAAAAAAGTTGCAGGACGCCACCTCAGTTTGACTATATAAGCTAACAATTAACGAAAATGAAAACAAGAATTACTATTTTCATTTTTTTTTTCATCAATTTTTTTTTCATCAAATTTTTATTTCATCAATTTTTTTTTGTTTGTTATCAAATTTTTTTTTTATAAATTTTTTTTTCATCAAATTTTTTTTTCATCAAATTTTTTTTTCATCAAATTTTTTTTTTCATAATTTTTTTTTTACATCAAAAAAATTTTCTTTTCATCAAAAAAAATTCATCAAAAACAGTTTTTCATCAAAATTTTTTTTCACCAAAAATTGTGGGTTCATTAAATTTTTTTTAACATAATTTTGTTTTTCGTGAAAAAAAATAATTTTTTTTTACCAAAACTACTTTTTCACCAAGTCTAAGCGTTTCGCATAAAAATTATCCATTTGTTTATCAAATGTACATAAAACAAGTGAGTGTTTAGTTCTTTGGTGCCGAATCTTTTATAGTCTCCAAAATGTAAAAACACTTTTTTGCACTTATTTTTGCACTCACTTACGAAATATACAGCTCTTTTGGTTTTTTAATTGGGTCCTCGACTGATATTTCAATTTGTTGTGCATGGAATAGCAAAGTAATATAACATTATTTTTTCTAAAAAAAACTTTGCTTTGGCAAGTACACCCAAATCTTCCGCAAAACATTATCATGATTTAATGATTTGGGCAAAAGTACAAAATTCGGAGGCATTTTTATATCCTACATCACTCTATGGAACAGGGTAGAGAAATTCTTGAAGCAAAAGAAAACAGAAACAAAAAAAAAAAAATAATTTTTACGGACCAAAAAAAATTTTACCCTAAAAGCACTTTTCCAGTAATATTTTAAACTAAAACAAAACACACTAAAAAACTTAACAAGACAAACAAGCATTTAAAATCCTACTGATGATAACACTAACTAGAGTGTTTAAAACCGGTATAGGAATATCAGAAATGTCTATAATTTTTAGAAATTCAATTTTTCTTCAGCATTTTTTCAACTTGAACCCTTTTAACAAATATAATTAAAGTCTGAGCTCGATCTGTACTTAAAGAAAAAAACAAATAAAATTACTGGCAAAATATGTCGCCATTAGGCATGTCTCCGAAACAGAAAATGCAAATTCCTTCAGTTCTGTCTGCAATTCCAGATCATGTTGGTAACCCTTGCGAAATAATGTAAGAGACAAAAAAGTTGAAAGAAAGTATAAGTTGAGGTTGAGATTGCTAGAAATAGAATTGTAGTGTTGGAAACTGTCAGAATTTATCCTGTTGAAACTATAAATATTCAAATATATAAAAAACAATTTCTGATGATAACATTAACTGGAGTGTTTGAAACCGGGATGGGAATACCAGAAATGTCTAAATTTTTAAAAATTCAATTTTTCTTCTGCATTTTTTTAACTTGAACCCTTTTAAAACCCGTTTTGTTTTTCATTTGCTCGGAACTTTCCGGTTTTAAAGTCAAAAAAAGGAACCGAAAGATATTGCCCTACATATATAATATTTTTATACCCTCCACTCTAGTGATAGAGGATATACATAAGTTTGTCATTCCGTTTGTAACACATCGAAATATTGGTCTAGGACCCCATAAAGTATATATATTCATGATCCACGATCAATTATAAGTCCATCTAGCGATGTCCGTCCATTGAAATCACGCTAACTTTTGAAAGACTTTACAGTGGCTACGAAAATTCGGCAGATATGTTGGCAATTTACCTGGTCAGGTTGGTGTTGCAATCCAGCCAAATCGGTCCAGTGCACTATAGGAAATTTTACCCATTTTTTGGCCAAAAGTCAAAATTAAAATTTTTGCAAACATTATTTTTTTTCACATTAATATAAAAAAAACTTAACAAAGTAAACAATTCTTTCTCAATTTTTCGACAGAATTGATGTACTGTCACTTTATCAGTAGTTTTTCTTGCAATTTCTTACTTAGTTATAAAATAACGATTGAGAGCAGCGAATTTTGTGATAGCTTCTAACAAAAGTTTTTATATTAAGAATTTATAGTTTTTAAAAACTAAAAAATGGAAAATAATGTCAAAGGTGAGTACTTTAATGATAAATAGTGAAATGTTGGTGAACTCATCTATTAGATCGATTTTATTGGAAAAATTGAAGTGACCTTAAGATGAACTTATTGAAGTATGAATTGGAATTTTATTTTGACTTTAAAAAAAATGATAGCATATGTTAGCTATAAAACCATAAAAGTTCTCTAGGACAATCAATTACCTTCCGAATTTAAAAAATTTCAAGGTCGGATATGTGCAAACTTTTTTTTTATACCCATTTTTCCAGGTGACTACTGAGTGCCAAATTCAGAGTTATTTAATACATGGCGAGAGAAATAAAGCAGAGGTGGATAAGGAGCCGCTATTTCTGACCATTTCTTTTCATACATTGCTGAGAGTGAATGTTTCGAAAACTTTAAACAATATATAAAGGAGGAATTAAGAATATTTTGTTCAAATATAAATATGAAAAGGATTAAAAGTTGTAGGAGTTTGAAAATTTTTGAAAGACAGCATGCTGTTTGGCTTAAAGGCAATACTTGACTAAAAAAAACTTGAAACGCAGCCTGCCTCCACTAAATCGAAACCTGGGCGACCGCAATTAACTTTTTTGTCAAAATCTGCGAGAACAAAAATACGAGTTACAGCAGAAATCTCTAAAGATCTAAATAGGGAAGTTGAGCCCCTAGCTCTTGCATCATCTACGGCTGCCCGTAGTGGTATTTTGAAATGTAGTTGACGACTTGGAACTCAAAAATAAAATTTTTGAATAAAATCCTTATTAAAAAGTAGATTTGTTTGACACTTCTTAACATTGTTAAAATAAATTTCTACTGTTATCTTCGAAAGTTAGTGTACACTCAAAAAAAAAAAAATATTGTAAAAACAGTTTAGAAAACCATATAATCTATCAAGGATCTAAAAAATCTTAGATGCGGCAACTTATAACCCGGGAACCCTGTTTGGAACTAATTATTAGGTAATTTTTTAGGTAACTTTACTAATTTTTTTTTTTTGAGTGTATGAAAACCTTTAAGAGTCACTCCCTCCCTCTAAAGAGTCTTCCAAAAGTCAAATAAAAAAAATCAGTCAAATCGGTCCAGCCGTTTGGCTGTAAATAATTTTGGCCAAAAAAAGGGTAAAATTTCCTATAGTGCAGTGGTTCAAAAGTTATGAGCAAAAGAGTAAATTTCGGCAAGGGTTTTTGCGAATTTATAAGATAAAAAACATGATAACTTTCGAAAGACAATAATGAGACTGCTGAAACCATGTGTCTTTGCCATTCCCCAGTTTTGTTATTGAATTTCAGCTCAATCGGTCTAGTGGTTCAAAAGTTATAAGCAAAACCATGAATTTCAGATTGGCTTCATCTTACATGACACGTGTTGAACAAGTCTTTAAAGCATTGGTGGTAACTTAACAATGCTTTTCAAACTTGTTTAATTTTAAAGCAATGCTTTTTAAACTTGCTTAGTTTGAAAAGCATTGGTAACTTAAAAACTACATTAAAAAAAATTTACACTCAAAAAAATGTTACACTAAAAAAAATTTAGTTTTTTTTACAAAAATGACAATATTTTAACAGTAAAAAAGAACATTACACTCGAAAAAAGTTTTACACTCACAAAAAAAGAATAATATATTTTTTTTCTTTAAATGACAAAGAAGAGTTTTTTAATCAAAATAAAATAGTTCTAATCAAAATTGTTAATTTTTTTCAAGTTAAAAAATTTACTATCCTTTAAAAAAGGCATTGTGGAGGGTAATCATAGATTCGGTAAAGTCGAATTTAACTTTTCTACTAATGGGCAACTTTTCTAATCCCGACGAATTAAATTTTGAAAAAAAAAACAAAAAGTTGTTCCACCCTATTGTGTACTAGGGTGGACCAAATGATACACAAGTTTGGAGCAAATTTTCCGTTTTTCGAATTTCAAAAACTTCGGGTTCGAAAAAGTTGCGCTCAAAAAAAACCTTGTCAAATTACTAGAAAAAGTATCGTAATCCTATTTTACCAATATTTGACAGTTTTGCTTGTTTTTTAACAAATAATATTCGATCGAAATTTACATTTTTTTTTTGGTAATTTACCAATTTTTCTTGTAATTTTACAAATTTCCAAGATTTTTAAAAAAAATCTAGTAAATTTATGAGAATTTCTTGTAAGTTTTATTTCGCCAAAAAAGTTGTAAATTTACAATTTTATTGGTAAAAATCTTGTAAAATTACAAAAAAGCTTGAATTTTTACTAGGTTTTCTCGTAAAATAGGAGGTAGAAAAAATCTAGTTAAGTTTCGAAACCTCCTTGTAAGTTTTATCGCATCAAAAAAATTTTAAATTTACAATTTTTAACATTATAATGTTTATAGGCTGCTGTCTAATTTTAAAAATGTAAAAAGATTTTAAAACACGTGAGAGTGTTAAATTTGGTTGTGCCGAATCTTTTATACCCTCCAACACTTAAAAAAAAAAAAACACAGGGGGTCTTTTTTTGGTGGGGTGGGGGGGGGGGGGGGGTTTCGGTGGTGGGGGACAACCTTCCTGGATCCAACTACAGGACTTTGAACTTCTTCTGACATAAAAAATGTTTCGTTTGCTAAGCAAAAGTACAAAAAATCTATAAAAAATGGCGTTTTTTCAGAGGATGGTTTAGTTCTTAAAGAAGGAACTTTTTCCCCCGTGGTCCGATTTTGCCCATCACCGAACTTAACCAGCCTATGACCATTTTACATATTCGTGCCAAATTTCAGGTCCAGCTCTTTTATTTTGGACTGTATCGTATCCTCTACAGACGGACGGACAGACGGACATCGCTAGAATGTCTTAGAATCGATCACTGATCAATAATATATATACATTATAGGGTCCCCGACCGATATTTCGATGCGTTACACATGGAATGACAAAATGAGTATACCCCAAATACTGTGGTTGGAGGGTTTAAAAAGAATATAAGAATAACTGTTTTCATTTTCTTAAAACCAAAAAGGTTTGTAACTTCGATTTGTAACTTGGATAATAATTCACCTGATGGTGACTAAACCCGTTTTTCACCAACTGGTGAATAAAACGTAACATAATTATTTTTGAACAAAAAAATTTTTTTTTCATAAAAAAATTTTCTTTTTCATCAAAAAATTTTCTTTTTAATCAAATTTTTTTTTTCCATCTTTTTTTTTTTTTTTTTTGTTATCAAATATTTTTTTATTAAATTTTTTTGTTCAAAAAAAATTTTTTTTCATATTTTTTTTTTCTCATAATTTTTTTTTTTTTTTTTATGGAACCTTTTTTAAAAAAAAAATTTTTTTCATAAAATTTTTTTCACATAATTTTTTTTTATCAATTTTTTTATTTAATTTTTTTGTTCAAAAAAAATTTTTTTTCATATTTTTTTTTTCTCATAATTTTTTTTTTTTTTTTATGGAACCTTTTTTAAAAAAAAAAAATTTTTCATACAATTTTTTTCACATAATTTTTTTTTATCAATTTTTTTTTTCATAAATTTTTTTTCATAAATTTTTTTTCATAAATTTTTTTTTTTCATAAATTTTTTTCATAAAATTTTTTTCAAGTCATCATTATTCTCCTTCCTCTCCTTGATTAATTCTGATCATTTGTACTTATTTTGCAATATTTTCAGACATGATCTATATTTTTTAGACACAAATGTTAGGTGCTGCCATTTTGCAAAGAGACTGGTTATTGCCATTTTGCATTATGCAAAGATACTGGGCCACTTATAGTCTTTAGTTTACTTGTTTCTGTAAAGACAGTTGAGCTAAGGCTCCCCATCAAAACTTAGATTACCAAATAAGGTATAAAATAAGGTATAGGATCTCTTATCTTATGCATTGCAGCATTGATGATTTTAACAGGCGATGAGACTCAAGATAATGCATCCACATTATCACAAAGAATACCAGTGAGGTTTAAAATAAGTCATAAATTTATAACGAAGAATACGAGTAAGGTGTAAAATATATGATATTTTATAGGATACGAGAAATGAAATAATATCGCATACCAGTAGATAATATATAAGGTGTTACGAGTAGTGAAAAAGTAATTTTGTATTAAATTTACTCACGTGATTGTAAGTGAGCGTAAGTAGATAAAATATGCTCGTGAGTATGTGTCGTTAGAAATTTCCTGTCGTGAGCCCGTCTCTAGTTTAAACTTATGCATTTTTTATAAAATAATTATTTTTTGTGTTATTGTAATGCATTATGCATCCAATTATAAATAATGCATTATTTCAAACTTTCAAATAATACATAATGTAACCAAATATAAGTCATCCATGATTTAATGCTTAGAAATAATAAATATGAAATACATTTTTTCCAATAATCATGCATTACGTAACAAATTATTAGTAAAGCATTATTTTTCACTTTAAAAAAATGCGTTGTGGAACAAATGTTTGGTAAGACATCATAGAATAATGCTACAAATAAGTTATATACATTACCTGGTAATGTGTTATATAATCACTACCCATTACCAAAGTTTTGCTGGGTCTATTTATAATAATGCACTATAATTTAATATGTGTTATTGGAGTGGCATTTTTTCTTCAAGATTGGACTTTCCCAAGCTTCCGTGGAAATTTTTATTCTAGTGAACCTAAAAAATATATGGTAAAAATTTTAGGTCAATCGGCCAAATTTTTTTACAAAAAAAAATAACAAAAACTATATCTTGCGATACATCATATTAATATCAAAGTTTTTTAAAATCGGTCAAACGGTTTTCGAGATATCGTTATTTGAAATTTGCGAAAAATGGATGTGTTTTCCTACGTTTAGATTTTTTTTTAAAAAATCTCAAAATTTTTTACCCTTGACCCTGTCAAAGAGATTGACACGATCTTTCATTCAAAATTAATTTGAGCCAAATCCGATCATTTTGACCCGTGACGTCCGTCAATCAAAATTTAGCTTTTTTACAAAATTTTCACCAAAAACTCAAAACTTTGATCGAAGCGCGCAATGGGTTAAATTATCTGATTTGGCACAAATTAAGTTTAAATGAGAGCTTGCCTCCAGCTCTATAAAATAGTTAACGGAAACAAAATTTTTTGATTTTTTTTTTTTAAATTTCTTGACAAATTTCAAACCGCATTAACTCAAAAACCGTTCGACCGATTTAAGATATTTTTTGATATTTGTGTTCAGCATGTAGTGTTTGGGGTCCGGGAATTCCCGGGTCGGATTTCCCGGGAAATCCCGGGAAAAGACTGACGGGAATTCCCGGGAATTTTTTTAAATTTTCCCGGGAAATCCGGGAATTTTATAATATAAACCATTTTACATAAAAAACGTTTATTTTTATTTAATTTTTAATATTTTTTTTACATGCAGGTATAATTACATTTGCTATTTTTTGTATTTTTTCTATTTGGAAGAACAGTGCAAATATATATTCATTAAAGGTGTCCTAACGACTAAGGTAATTTTTCAAAATCACTTTTTAATACGTGGTAGGGTCCTAAATTGTAGTTTTGTATCTAAAAATGAGTGAGCCAAAATTTGGAGACAATCGGATAAAAATAACTCGTGCCGAAAATGGATTGAAGTTTTGGGACACTCTTATCTGATGAAAAAACACGTTTTTTCTAGTTTTTTGAAAAATATTGGTATATGCTATTTTTTGTTAATTTTTTTGTTAAGTAATATGAAAATGGTAATAAATTACCTTTCCAAAAAGCTTAAAGAAATTCAAATCGGATGAAAAATAAGCATTTTACGCATACATGCCCCAGACCATTGCATGGTTTTTAAAGCCAAAATTTGAAAATTTTCTAAATTTTTAGGCAAAAAAATAAAAAAAATTAAATTTTACTTTATAATTATATTAAATACATATTATAGATAAAAACTAACAGATATGGTAGTCTAACTTTTTTTTCATTTGGCGTGGGTAGTGATATAATTTCCGCGGATTCCAAAGAAAATGAGTTTTTCTAAAATAATTTAGCAAATATGGGAAACAATTTTCTGTATTGTATTATACGAAGTGAAATACATAAATTCTGTAAATTTTTTGAGAATTCGGGCATCTTTAACCCCTTTTCATCGAGGTGAAATGACAAATTTGAGACGTTATACATTTCTATAATACAAAATATCTGCATATATCCGATTTCTCAAAAGTTACAGAATTTACGTTTTACACTTCGATCCGCACAATAGAGCACAAATTTTCAAAAATTTGCTTAATTATTGTAGAAAAACGCATTTTATTTGGAATCCGCGGAAATTTTATCACTACCCGCGCCAAATAAAAAAAAAGCTTGACTACCATATCTGCTATTTTTAATCTTAAACATGTTTTCAATTTGATCATAAAGTAAAATTAAATTTTTACTATTTTTTTGCCTAAAAATTTTGAAAATTTTGAAATTCTGGCTCTAAAAACCATACAATGGTCTGGGGCATGTATGCGTAAAATGCTTATTTTTCATCCGATTTTGATTTTATTAGTCGTTTTGAAAAGGTAATTTAGTACCATTTTCATATTATTCCACAAAAAATTTAACAAAAAATATCAAATACCAATGTTTTTCCAAAAACTAGAAAAAATGAATTTTTCGTTCTTATAAGAATGTCCCAAAACTTCAATCCATTTTCGGCACGAGTTATTTTTAGCCGATTGTCCCCAAATTTTGGCTCACTCATTTTTAGATACTAAAGAACAATATAGGACCCTACCAGGTATAAAAAGGTGATTTTCGTTTTTAAGGACACCTCTAATATTCATAGGAAAACTGAAAAAGTCGAAAAAGTTTGACAATATCATGAAAAAACTTAAAAAGTCAAATAATATGCGTCGGTAAAGCCTTAATGACACTACATTTTTTTTGTATTTTATTTTTTATTAATTGATAGAATGAAACAGCAAAAGAAGAAATGAAAAAGAAACATACAATAAACAAGTGATGATTACTTTTATTTAAATAAAAACCCGCTTAATAAATACCAAAAACCGTCAAAAAAAAACAAAAAAAAAATCGCTTCATTTAATGAAAAACAGAAAAGTTGGCAACACTTGATATCATTCATGCGTAAATGTCAAAAAAAATGTAAAATTTTTAAATTTTTTTTGACATTCAATCATTTGATAACCAAATTTATCGATAACACAAAAATAAAATTTGGCGTTTACTGTTTTTTTTAGTATGCTTTTACTATTCACACTTATTCAGATTTCCTATGGTGATATATTTGCACTGTTCACATAAATTCCATTAATACAAAAAAAATGTAGTGTCATAGGGGCTTTAATGATAATTTTGCTAAGGCTGTCAAAAAAATATAAAAATTTTGAACCTAGAATTTACATTTCCAGAAGAAATATTAAAAATGCTGCCAACTATATTAGTTTTTGCTCGAATAACGCAGTTTTGATTTTTTTGCGATTTTTAGCTATTTTTGTGATTTTTAGTGGGAAAAAAGTTGCAATATTTTTTTGTTTTGTTTCACTGTATTTCAGGATTTTTAACTTTCAACTTTTATTTTTTAATTTTTTGTGTTTTAATTTTTTGTTTGTCTGTAATAAAACTGTTTTTAATAAAAAGTTGGTAAAATTTTAATATTTTTTATAATTTATATTAATAATGAAAATTTCCCGGGAATCCCGGGAAATAAATTATTTTTTTCCCGTTTCCCGGGAAATTGAAAAGTCCGGGAATTCCCAAACACTATCAGCATGCCAAAATTAATAAAAATAATATATCGCGAGACATATTATTTTTCAAAAATCTAACATTTTTGTGAAAATTTTCCAAAAATGTAAATCTTTGATTGAAGGGCGGTTAATATGATCGGATGTGGCTCAAATTAGTTTGGAATTAAATATTGTGTCCAGCTCTTTGAAAGGGTTAAGAGTAAGAATTTTTGCGATTTTTTTTTTTAACTTCTAGAGCGTAGGAAAAAAACGCCATCTTTTGCAAATTTCAAATAGCGATATCTCGAAAACCGTTTGACCGAGATAAAAATTCTTTGATATTCGTGTTCAGCGCATCAAAATTAATAAGTATGATGTGTCGCAAGACATAGTTTTTTTTTACTTTTTTTTTCCTAGAAATTTTCAAAAATCTAAAACTTTGATCGCCGGACGCCACGAATTAATTTAATCCGGTTGACCTTAAATTTGTACCACATAAGTTGTAGGCCTAAAAGAATAAAATTTTGCCCTGACGTTCGAAATCGGAAGTAAAACTTTTTTGCCATACAACAAAATGCCAGTCTAATGTGTTTTATTTGGTTTGGATTGTGAAAGGTGTAAATCAAAAATTTGTATTTTTTTTAGAAATTAAAGACATCCGGGTTCGTTTTTACTAGTTTCATATAATCCAGTTATTATAATCATCAGAAAACATTTCTGAAACATTTAAGAACTAAGCGATTTATAGCCTTTATTGCCCTTATACTTTTGCTAAAATTCATTTAAACCTATACTTGAATTTTATCATAAAATTTTCCAGGATGCTGTTGCAAAAAAAAAATATGATAAAAAAAAATAATAAAATTTAATATATTACCCACCACGTTTGCCACTAATGAAGGTAACGCGAGTTGCATATTTTAACAAAATGAACTGCTTCATTTAATAAAAAAAAAGGTGAGTAACAAGAGCCCATTAATTATAACTTTTTTTTTTGTACATACTCTTTCTTCAAAAAAAAAAAAAATATGAAACTCTTCCTTTTGTTGAACATTTTTTTTGTTGCAACTTTTTCTTCTATTTTTCGTTGTCTGACATCATATCAACAGTTTTGTTTAAAGTAGTAAGAGGTTTGTTCATGCATTGCACACTACGTGTGTTTAAAAGTATGTGGGCATAATATAATAATGTCTCTTATCCTTTTTAGACTCACATCCTTAAAGTTTATTTATCGTGTATATATAAGTCTGTGTATGTGTGCTTGTCAAGTGCACAATTTGCATTGTTAGAGTGTATTATATTTAGCTGTGAGTATACAAAAAGAGTTTGAGTTTAATAAATTTCCATGAAAAACATTAAGTCATTTATTGTAATTAGTGAAAACAGTGAATTTTTAATTATAAATTATACATATTATACAATGTTTAGTGCTAATAATGCTGATGTTGCCGTTATTAAGTTTTAAGCACATGGTATTGTCTATTTACTAAAAGAGGGGAATTAAAATTAATTACATATTAAATCAGAATTAATATGAAACTATTAGAAATTAAAGTAACTTTAAACAATTTAATAATTGTTTATGAAATTTAAGAAACATTTGTGTTTCTTTTAGAAACATTTTTCAAAATATTTGATAACATTTTGTCATACAAAAAAAAATTATTTTATTTTTTCTGTAAGTACAGATCGTGCACGGGCTCTAATTACACCGTCCGACACACTTTTGTACACATGGACCGGACCCGAAAATTCTGAAAGTAGGGCCAAAAAAAAAAATACCCGTGTCTCCCAGTTTTTCTAGATCAATTCGCGTTTTCGCGAAAAACGCAAAAAAAAAAAATTTACATGTAAAAAAAATGTTCGCTTTTCAGAAAGTGGGGCTCAAAATAACATTCTTGTGTTACCCGGTTTTTCTATATCAATTCGCGTTTTCGCGAAAATGCATTTTTTTTTACACACTTGAAAAAATTTACTGCATTCCGAAAATAGGGCTTAAAATAAAATATTGGTCTAGTTTTTCCATATTAATTCACGAAAAATGCAATTTTGAAAAAATGTATTGCATTTTTTTTGTAAATATAAAACATAATTATTAGAGATGGGCGCGTGAGTGATTTTTGACTCACACTCACTCACGCTCACGACAGGAATTTTTGAATCACGCACACTCACTCACGAGCATATTTTTCTACTCACACTCACTCACAATCACGTGAGTAAATTTAAAACAACTCACACTCACGTGCACTCACGCAAGCTTCACTCACACTCACATTGACTCACACTCACGAAAATTTCAAAAACTGTAATTTCAAAAATCTTTCAAAAATTTTCAGCAAAATTTACAGTTCAGCGAAATTTTACATTTTTTTTTTTGCTTTTTTTGGGACAAAATCATCAATTAAGCCAAAATTTAAAAATTTTGTTGTTGCTTTTTTGGTACAATAGGAAATATAAAGAGAAAATAATTCACGCAAACTCACGCAAAAAAAAACGACTCACGCACACTCACTCACGCAAAAATCTTACTCACGCACACTCACTCATGCAATTTTTTTCTCCACTCACACTCACTCACAATCACGTGAGTAAAATTGAAATCAGTCACAGTCACGCGTGGTTCACGTGAATCACGCTCTAATCTGCTCATGTTCCCATCTCTAATAAATATACATGATTTACAGTAGAATTACGGTCCTTATACAAAAATTGCTAAAAATAAAATTCTCGTGTCTCCCAATGTAGTATGTATCTATTCGCGTTTTCGCGAAAATGCATTTTTTTGCACACTTAAAAAAAATTTACTACATTCGAAAAGTGGGACTAAAAATAAAATATTCACCTAATTTTTTTTTAAATTAAAATTAAATTACCTGGAAAAACTCTGATACATAGGAAATTTCTTTTTAACTCTACTTGAAATTTTGCGAGTGTGTTAAAAAGAACAAAATATTTTTTTTACAAATTTGCGAATTGATATGAAATAACTGAGACATAAATGCTTAGATTTAAACCTAATTTTTTTTTTAACAGTGCAAAAAAAATTTTTTTTAGCGTTTTTCGCGAATACGCGAATTGATCGCGAAAACCTGAGAGACACGGGTGTTTTTTTTTTAACCCCACTTTCTGAATAGCATAATTTTTTTCTATTGTGAAAACTTTTTTTTTGTTGCATTTTTCGCGAAAACGCGATTTGATCTAGAGAAACTGGGAGACACGGGTATTTTATTTTTGGCCCAACTTTCCGAATTTTCGGGTCCGGTTCATGTGTACAGCCAAAAGTTGCAATTTGTTGGACGGTGTTATATTTGTTATAAGGGTTCAAGTTGAAAAAATGCAGAAGAAAAATTGAATTTCAAAAAATTATAGACATTTCTGGTATTTCCTATACCGGTTTCAAACACCCCAGTTAGGGCCAGTTTACAGAAGGCGAACGTTACACACGAACGAAAATTTAACATGTATTTTGTTGTTGTTACAATAACAAAACACATGCAAAATTTTCGTTCGTGTGAGGCGTTCGCCTTCTGTAAACTGGCACTTAGTGTCATCATCAGTAGGATTTTAAATGTCGGTTTGTCTTGTTAACGAAAACTGTTTTTTATATATGTGAATATTTATAGTTTCTACAGAATAAATTTTGACAGTTTCCAACACTACAATTCTATTTCTGGCAATCTCAACCTCACTTCATACTTTCTTTCAACTTTTTTGTCTCTTACATTATTTTGCAAGGGGTTACCAACATGATCTGGAATTGCAGACACAAATGAAGGAATTTGCATTTTCTGTTTCGGAGACGTGCCTAATGGCGACATATTTTGTCTGTAATTTTATTTTATTTTTTCTGTAAGTACAGACAAACCGACATTTAACAAGACAAACCGACATTTAAAATCCTACTGATGATGACACTAACTGGGGTGTTTGAAACCGGTATAGGAAATACTAGAAATGTCGATAATTTTTTTAAATTCAATTTTTCTTCTGAATTTTTTCAACTTGAACCCTTATAACAAATATAATTAGAGCCCGTGCTCGATCTGTACTTACAGAAAAAATAAAATAAAATTACTGACAAAATATGTCGCCATTAGGCAAGTCTCCGAAACAGAAAATGCAAATTCCTTCAATTGTGTCTGCAATTCCAGATCATGTTGGTAACCCCTTGCGAAATAATGTAAGAGACAAAAAAGTTGAAAGAAAGTATGAAGTGAGGTTGAGATTGCTAGAAATAGAATTGTAGTGTTGGAAACTGTCAAAATTTATTCTGTAGAAACTATAAATATTCACATATATAAAAAACAGTTTTCGTTAACAAGACAAACCGACATTTAAAATCCTACTGATGATGACACTAACTGGGGTGTTTGAAACCGGTATAGGAAATACCAGAAATGTCTATAATTTTTAGAAATTCAATTTTTCTTCTGCATTTTTTCAACTTGAACCCTTATAAAAAATTTTATATTGGCGCCCAACGTGGGGCAGTTATAAATTCAACTTCGAACATACTGTTCTTCTGGAAATTGCAAGCATTTGCATATCGTAGAAAAATAATAAGAATGTGCTTTTGATTTTTTACACCGACTAAAATTTTTTGAAAAAAAAAATAGAAATTTTTTTTAGATAACATATTTCAAATATAGACACATCGATCAATTTCATAACACAGGCCCACAAAAACAAAACAGGTTTTGACTTAGGAACCAGACCAACAAAACTAAATGTATTTCGACCTCTTGAACTCGAATCTAAAATCAAAAATAAAATCTGTCGTTTGCTTTTCCTGTAATATTACATGGAAAGTCCCTAAAGAGACCATTCGAGATCTATCTTGTTTCAAACACACAGTTCACAGTTCATTATAAATTTTTTTTTTTCAGTACTCCTCGATTTTTAAATTTTTATATTAAGTTACAGATATTCCAACATTCCTCGATTTTTAAATTTTGATATTAAAAAAAGTATGAAAATACACATTATTGTTTGGCTCCCAAAGTGCGGCAACAATAAAATAATGTACATTAGACCGACTCACCTTATATGGGCAAAAAAAAAGTTAAAGTTGTACCCCCCTCAAAATTAACTTTGACATGTTTTATGAAGATTCCCAAAATATTTGGGCTCTAGCGATAATCTCCCGTGAGCTAAACCGCGGCAAAAAAGGGTCCAAAAATAGTATTTTTCATGAATAAAAAAATCAGTAAATTTTTGTTTGTCCAATGAATGACCAAATATGATAGATATTTAGGAATTCTTTGATTCTGCATTAAAACATTTTATAAATCTATTCACAGACTCGTGATAACGTGATGTTTATGTCAGTTTTTTGATGCTTTTTAAATCGATTTTACTGAAAACTTAAATAACTTTGGTATTTTTTGTCCGATTTTCACTTATAATACATCGTTAGAAAGGTGTTGACCACCGCTTGGGATTTTAGTCAAAAATTAACCCTTAACTGCACTGTCTTACTTTTTTTATAACATTTACTTCGACATCATTAAAAACCCATTTTATAACCACAAAAAGCGTATCTTTGTGCAGGAAACACGTTTAATTAATATATTTGGCCACAATTGATTTAACCCATGCATGATCAAAATATTTTGGCAAACATTTTCAAAAAAGTTTTTGCGGAAATTATTGAAAGCGAGTTAAAATACTTAAAAAAAATAAAATTAAATAAGGTTTTGTTTATTTTAGTCAAAAATTAACCCTTAACTGCACTGTCTTACTTTTTTATAACATTTACTTCGACATCATTAAAAAAACATTTTATAACCACAAAAAGCGTATCTTTGTGCAGGAAACACGTTTAATTAAAATATTTGGCCAAAATTAATTTAACCCATGCGTGATCAAAATATTTTGGTAAACATTTTTCAAAAAGTTTTTGCGGATATTATTGAAAGCTAGTTGTAATACTTTAAAAAAATATAATTAAATAAGGTTTTTGTTTATCTAGACGAGTTATTATTATCAAATAATTATTACGTGTAACACTTTCCCGGTCAAAATTTTTTTCGAAATTTTGTATGTGCAAATTAATTTTAAAAATAAAATATAAACAAATTTTGTCTTAATTGCATATATTCGTGCAAAAAACGCATCTAATAAATTGAAATATCAATTATATTATTTTTTTTAAGTATTACAACTGGACTTAAATTTTTTCCACATTTTTTTTTTAATTGGTCATGAATGGGTTAAATAAAAAGTATTAAGATCTATTTATTGGATGCGTATTTTGCACGAATATATGCGATTAAGAGAAAATTGGTTTATATTTAATTTCTAAAATTTATTTGCACATACAAATTTCGAAAAAAAAAATTTCACCGGGAAAGTATAACACGTTAAAATTATTTGATATTAATAAGCAAGTCTATTTAAACAAAAACCTTTTTTATTTTATTTTTTTAAAGTATTTCAACTAGCTTTCAATAATTTCCGCAAAAACTTTTTTAAAAATGTTTGCCAAAATATTTTGATCATGCATGGGTTAAATTAATTGTGGCCAAATATATTAATTAAACGTGTTTCCTGCACAAAGATACGCTTTTTGTGGTTATAAAATGGGTTTTTAATGATGTCAAAGTAAATGTTATAAAAAAGTAAGACAATGCAGTTAAGGGTTAATTTTTGACTATAATCCCAAGCGGTGGTCAACACCTTTCTAACGATGTATTATAAGTGAAAATCGGACAAAAAATACCAAAGTTATTTAAGTTTTCAGTAAATTCGAATTGAAAAGCATCAAAAAACTGACATAAACATCTCGTTATCTCGAGTCTGTGAATAGATTTATAAAATGTTTTAATGCAGAATCAAAGAATTCCTAAATATCCATTATATTTGGTCATTAATTGGACAAAAAAAAATTTACTGAATATTTTATTCATGAAAAATACCTTTTTTGGACCCTTTTTTGGCGCGGTTTAGCTCACGGGAGATTATCGCTAGAGCCCAAATATTTTGGGAATCCTCATAAAACATGTCAAAGTTAATTTTGAGGGGGGTACATCATCAACTTTTTTTTTTGAGTCACTCTAATGTACATATTTAAAAATTCATACATTTTATTTTTTTATGAAATTTTTGCAGTATTTCTCGATTCCTAAATTTTGATATTACAAAAATTTAAAAAATTAACAAAAACAAGTAAGAAATTTATAGTCGGTCAACACCGACATATAATACCCTACACCAGTGTTTTTTCCGAAAAATGGGTCCTATTTCTAAACATGGACCGATTGGGTATATCTTCTGCCAAAAAACCGCTTTTAGTGAATATCGGGCGAAATTTTTATACAAAAAATTTTAATAAAATATTTTCTTTTCTTATGAACTTTTAGAAATTTATGCAAATATCGGGAGGGTGGTTTGTATGGGGGCTACAAGAAGAACTGGTCCGATTCTTTTAAAATTTGGAATTGTGATTTGTGAATGCAAAGCACGTTTACCTCCCGAATTCCGGAAGGATACCTATTAAAATACGGTTGTTAGGATCATTTGACCCATATTTAAAGGGGACGTTTGTATGGGGGATAGGTCAAAACATGAACCGATTTTTTCCAATTGCAATAGCGTTCGTCCTTAGTTTAAAAGAAGCGCAAGTTTAAAATTTCAAACAAATCGGTTAAAAATTGCGAACTGTATCGTGAACACAACGTTTACATGGACGGACAGAAGGACGGACGGATATCGCTAAATCGTTTCAAAAAGTGATTCTGAATCGATCGATATACTTGAAGGTGGGTCTCATTATACCCTCTACCACAGAGTGGTATACAAATTATTTGGCTCCCAACGCGGGGCTGGGTATGGTTGTAAGTGGCCGCTGACACTTGACTTATTTCTTTCATGCGTGTGTTTGAACCCACGCTTATAATTTATTAAAAAAAATTCAAAACATGAAAAAGTTTTAATAAATAATAAAATTTTGTGGGCGTTTTTATTAAGGTTTGGTCTATTACTGAGGAAAGAAGATATTTTTGGAAAATTTTCACAAGCCCGACCTTCACAAGGGAAGGGGGAGCCGTTCCTTAAAAAAAAAAATCATAAAATTTAAACGTTAAAATGTGAGTTTATTATTCATAAAGTGACGAAAAGGACTCGTTCCTGAAAATTTCGTTAAAAAATTTCAACGTTTAAATTTCCGGTAAGAAATGGATTAGCGACAGCAGATACAGACTCTAAGGTCCATTGTTATACCAGGGAAAGGTAATGGGGTTCCTAGGCTAGTACGACTGATAAACGAACCTTCTATGTAATGCGATGTGCGATCAACTAGACAATCGACAACAAATGGATGTGATCTACTAGACAACCGGGAGTGGCGAACAAATACTCGGGCTCGATCGATAGAACAGAGTCACACAACCCACACTCCGTCGATGCTTCAGTGAGCCAATAGAGTTGGATACCCTATTGTCATTGATAAGCATCAACGCCCTCCTTTGCAAACGGTCCAAAAGCTCCAAAATAGAAATTGAAGTTCGACTCTTCGGTCGTATGAAGGTGGTAAAAATAGTTAGGAGATCGAATTAGGTGATGTACTTCTTACACCGCTTCAAACAACCGAGACACTTAAATGGTTCTTTCGACACTTGAAAAATGTACTTGCTCCAATTTACATCGCACTGAATTTAAAATTAAAGAACTGTATGTCCGAAGTAAAATTAACAAAATTTGTTTTTATTTTGTTGCTTAAAGTTTTTTATGGAATTTCCCAGAAATGTTAGGAAAAACTAGGTGTTTAATATAGTAAAGGTTCCTTGCAACACGATTTAGTCCTTTATATTTTGAAACTGCTCATTGGTGCTTAATATGGCCCCACGGTGGGCGCCAATTGAATGCATTGTGTCTTCGACTTTTAAAATTTTATTTTTTGTGTAACCTTTGAACACAACACAAAAACTACAATATTTTTAAAGAACTCAATTGTTATTGTTGTTCAATCTGCTGCCTTCAAGTATATTAACCCTTTTAACTTTTAATTTATAGTGTCTGATGTTTAAACTTTGAAAATTTTACAACATTTTATATTTTTTAAAAATATATCATATTATTTTTTATTTAAACATAAAACTAAAATATTACTTCCTAAAATTATTTAATAAAAAGCAAATAAATATACATAGGCCTATAACTTAACATTTGTGTTTTTTTTATTTTAGTCTGATGACAGTATTTGATAATTTATGTTATTTTAGTATAGTTTGTTGTTTACGTGCCAAAAATATTTTTACCTGTATCAGTATCAGTAGTGTATTGTACCAGTAGTCGCATTTATAAACTCAACACAAACACATAGATATTTTAGTACATTTACAATGATGGGGAAAAATGAAGACCAATGTTTATAAATAAAGGTCGCGTAGAATTTAGATCATGATTCTTTTTGATTTTTAGACGAATAAGCGAAATAGGAATAAAGAAACACTATCGATCAAATTTTTGAAAATAGGAAATCATTTTCAAATTTTATATCATAACTAATTAGCCATAGAGAACTTCGATATGCTATTGGAGGTTTTTTTGAAAAATCTTCCTGCAATTTTTATTAAATTAAACTGTTCTAAAAATGGCGCCCAGTGTGGGGCTTTAGCTTTAAAATAGTTTTGCCATTACAGAGAGATATTGTACAGCTGGAAAAGTTGCAATTCGTAATTGTAATCGATTTCGAACTAGAAGGAATTATTATTTGGCTTAAGAGAAGTTTGATTAACCATAATTTTTAATAAACTAACTAAAAATGGCGCCCAACGTGGGGCTTCAGTTACAAAAACTTTAGAAATAAACATAGATATTTAAAATTGCGAAATGTAACAATTGAGCATACTGTATATAAAAATGTGGTATTGGTCGATGAGAAATTTTGTTCTACCTATCTTTGGAAAATTTTCCGATATTTTCAAAAAGGTGCTAGCACAAATATCAGTTCAAAAATTTTTTCCAAATGATGAAACATTTATATATGTGATAAGTTGACACCCAGACTTTTGCCTACAAAAAAAAACATTTTCATAGTTTCGATGTCATTTTCCTTAATTCCCTATTATTTTACCCACCACTGTTGTTATACATATTTTCAGACAATATATTTATTTGCCAAAATATAGATGTTTTTTTTTTGCTGTTTTCATAGTTATTGTTGTTGTTTTTTTGTTTTAGTATTAAACTTAAGATATGGCATGCAATGAATTATACAACTCTATAAAATAAAATAAATAGTAATAAATTCATAATGTCAACTGTCAACAGGCAATATATTTCATATACACACATTCATACATGCCTATAGTAAATATGTCTATGTGTGTATATCATAAAAAATAATAATAATAAAACAACAACTGTTGTTGGTTATAAGAAAGGTTAATATATTGTTGTAATAGTATATAGACTTAAGGTGTTTAATAAAGTTTTTTATGAGGAAAATTTGACTTACTCCTCAAATATTCCTATCAGAGATTGTACAATATGACTTAAAGACTTTTTGTGATATTTACTTAATTTCCGGTAGTATAAATCAGGAGTCATACATCGGGCAAGGGGTTGCTACCTTACAAAGGACGTTTTGTTATGGGAAAGTTCAGACAAATCCGAAAATTTAAAAAGAGAATTTAAAAAAATATAAAACTGATGTTGACTTTGATGACATTACAAAATGGCTTATGAAAACTTCAAAATAAACTGTAATTTTTTAATAAATTTAACTTAGATTTTTTTTTTCATAAATTTAATAGTCACTGTCTGGTGTGTTAAAAATGGCGCCCAACGTGGACCCGCAGCTTCAAATAGCTTTGACAAAAGTTTTCAGAATAAATTCCACTCTGGAAGACCGATATTTTAAAAGAATATCAGCTTTACCACAAGAAAATAAAATAAATTTAAAATGAGGTTTTAATTTTATTTCCATACAAATTGTTTTTGTTTTTAAAAAAGACTTTCAAAAAATGTATTGAAAATTTGAAATTTAAAATAAAACTTTTGTTAAAATAGACTTTTTGTTTTCTTGTGATAAGGGCCTAAGTTTATAGAACATAAGGGATGGTAGAATATGTCCTAGGCGTTCTTTGTATGGCCTTAGAAAACTCAAAGTGAGAAGGTAGTCAAGCGATTTTAAACCGGATTAAACTAAGCTTCAGTAAGATCCCTCAAATATTCATCCATTATCAATTCTAAGACATCTTACATTAGTACTGTTCTTCTGTCCGTAAAAGTAATAAATATATAGTCCAAGCCACAAAAGTTAGAAACCTGTGGTTTGGATCAAATACATTTTTAGGGGCCTATTCACAAAAAAAGTCATAACTCAATTATAACTCAATTTTTTCCATGTGGTTGTTGTAAACAATCATAAAAAATTTCAAATATTCCAGGTTCCCAAAGATATGTCTGCCCAATACACAATGGTTCCAAATCAATTTTTTTTTGGCATAAATTCCAAAAATGAGACAAAGTCGCTAGTTTTAAATCTGGAATGCTTTTTTATCTCTTAACGCAGTCAAAGAACGATTTTCAAAAAAAAATAATTAAAAAAAAAAATTTCGGAATTTTTTTTTTAACAATTTTTTTTTTTTTAAATTATCAACAATTATATATTTCTAGTAGTCAGTTAGCTCGGTCGAAGGCAAAAAAATTATAGTAAAAAAAATTTAAAGATGTGTCACGCAAAAAACCGAAAATTTTGCCGAAATTTGTGCTAAACTAAAATGGCAATTGTGGGAGTTTGCCGAAAAATGCTGGCTGGACGTTAATTTGAGTATTAAATAGACCATCCAGAACACACTTTCACATTTAAAGACTCATGCAAGTTCGTGCCTAAACACAACTTTTTGTCCACGAAAGCTATAGGCTTATTTGGCTTCAAAATCCTTAAATCCGCAACCCCCAAGAATAAAGCCAAAGATGCATCGAATTAAAAATAGGAGTTTTTAATAAGAACTACTTTTCTTGGGCTTTATTTTTCCTTTTTAGCCTTTTTATAATTTTATTTTTTCTCATCTGCTGTTAGTATAATTGTAATATGGTTTTGATCCCGATTTAATAATACGCCTTAAAACTATCGACTTTAAAACCCTGGCAAACTGGCAGTATTGCCATAAATTTTTTTTTTTAATTAAACTTTTTTAATGGCTTGGAGTGTTGCCATTGTGAAACTGTATAAGCTTTTGGAAATTTGTTAGTTTTTTTTTTTTAATTTCTGCAAAAAAGTATGCATTTGGAGCCATAGTGCAATATGTGCAGGCGGGTTCTGGCAAAGGCAGGACATTGGCAAAGAATATTTTCGACCTTTTCCTCAGTGCTAGGTTCATAGCACCTCCTATAGCTGGCATCGGAAATAAGTCCCATTTTCTGCCTATGATAACCTATAAGGCAGTGCCCGGTGATTACTCCAGTGAGTGTACGGCAGTTCCATCTGGTAAGTGAGAGTAAGTAGATAGTTTTCCTCAGATTGTAGCATGACCAACATCTGCTACTGATTGTGCTCGTTGTAAGCTCTTTCCATTTTCTATTATTCATTTCGGTGTTTAGTTTGTCGCGCAGCGATCTGAAATGCTGGATTGGTTGATCGATGTGTACAGAAATACCAATACCATCACCACCTTGTTTCGCCAGCTCGTCCGCCCTTTCGTTACAACAAAAGAAACAACTTCTTTGTTTTTTGTACTCTGGTTTAATATAATGAACTTTTTAATACCTGAAAAAGTTTAAATTCTTGCACTCATCAAAAATTTGGTTCAAAAACAATTTTTTCTCCAAATTTAAAAATGTCGAAACAAATGGTATAAAAAAACTAGTTTACAGAGTTTTTGTCCCTCATTTTTTTTTTAAATTTTTTGCACGAATTTAAACTTTAGTTTCTGAAAAATTTTTCTTTTTTCAGATTCTGATGGTTTTTTGTGCAAAAAAAAGTTTTAAATTCCAAAAAGAAAAAGAAAAAGTTTTGTTCCTGCGACATTTGTTCGAATAGAAAAAGTCTCAGATTCTAAGACAGATTCAGATTCTGAGAAAAGTGTAAAAAATCTGACAATTTTCTTAGTTTCAAATACATCTCAGTTTCTGAGACGTTTTTCCTATGATAAAAGTCTCAGATTCTGAGATATTTTTTATATAGAAAACGTCTCAGATTCTTAGACATTTTTATACTCTCCACTTGGTGATAGAGGGTATATGTAAGTTTGTCATTCCGTTTGTAACTAATCGAAATATCGGTCAGAGACCCCATAAAGTATATATATTATTGATCAGTGATCGATTCTAAGACATTCTTGCGATGTCCGTTTGTCTGTCCGTCTGTGGAAATGGTGATCACAGACGAAGTATTAAACATATATGACTGAGGCTTAGCACATTTAGTTGTTGTTGCCCTAAGTTATTTGATATTGCATTTGAGTTAAATCGGTTCAGCGGTTCAGAAGTAATGAACGAAAATGTAAGAACACCTCGAAAATTTTGGTTCATTCTACATAACCTAAAAGTACAAAATGCTTTAAATTGGCTGCTGGTTGGGATATGTGAACAGAATTGGACACAGAGTCGTATTATTACTAGTACATACCTGTTTTAAAAAAAAAAAATCGCGAATTTTTTTTTTACCAAAAAATTTTTTCCGCGATTTTTTTTTCGAAAAGAATTTTATTTTTCTAAAAAAATCTTTTTTTAGATTGTGGTGAGTATCTATACATTCGGCAAAGCCGAATTTAAATTTTTTTCTTGTTTCAATATGAAACGTCTCTTATGCTGAGACATTTTTTGTAAAGAAAACGTCACAGATTCTGAGACATTTCCCTTATTGAAAACGTATGAGATTCTGATACATTTGTCGTGTAGAAAAATTCTCAGATTTAAAAACATTTTTCGTAAATTGAAGAAGTCTCCGATTCTAAGACATTTTTCATATACAAAAAATCTTTAATTCTGAGACATTTTTCGTAAAGAAAAAGGCTCAGATTCTGAGACATTTTTTTTTGTATAGAAAAAGTATCAGATCCTGACACATTTTTTCTATAGTAAAAGTTTCAGATTCTGAGACATTTTTTGCATAGAAAAAATCTCAGATTCTAGACATTTTTCGTATAGAAAAAGTCTCAGATTCCAGGACACTTTTTGCATAGAAAAATTCTCAGGTTCTTTGACATTTTTCCTATAGAAAAAATATCAGATTCGGATACATTTTTCATACAGAAAAAGTCTAAGATTCTGAAAGATTTTTCGCATAGACAAATCTCAGATTATGAGACATTTTGGGTATAGCAACGTCTCAGATTTGTCGTATAGAAAAAGTCTCAGATTCTGAGTTATTTTTTTGTTAAGTCTTATAGTGCGTTAACATTGGATTTCTAATCTAGTAAATTGCGATTTTAATCTACTTTGCAATCTGTACCGTTTACATTGGCCTTTTTTTATTTGAGAAGATTAAGATTGGCATTTATAACAACAAGTTGGTAATAAATGTGTGTGACTGCGTCAAAAGACAGCGACGGTAATTAGTCGTCGTATGATTAACAAGGACAGTGACGGCGTTTACAAATAACAATGACGGCGGCATAAACATACTTGGCGGCTTCATCAAAACTGAAGGCTTTGTGTCGGTGTTTTTCAGTGTTGGAAAATGCAAATAATAGAAATACAGAGTTGTATCTAACTTTACCAGATTGCGTTTGCCGATTAGAGTCTAAACTACTAGATTGAAAAAAATAAATTTGTATGGGCAATCAAATAGATTGAAACTGGATTGAAGCCTCAAACTACTTTAAGCTAGCTTAGAGGACCAGTGTAAACGCACTATTAGAGTCTGAGATATTTTTCGTTAAGAGCAGGTCTCAGATTCTGAGACATTTTTCGTTAAAAAATATTCTGAGACATTTTTCGTGTAGAAAAAGTCACAGATTCTGATGCATTTTTGGCTAAAAAATGATTTTAAAATCTGAAAAATTGTTTGGTTTAAAAAAAATCTCAGATTCTAAGACATTTTTTGACAAAAATCTATCAGATTCCGATATATTTTTCGTATAGCAAAGTTTTAAGTTTTTCGTATAGGAAAAGTCTGATATTCTGGGAAATTTTTCGTATAGAACAGGTATCAGACTCTGAGACATTTTTGGTAGAGAAAATGTTTTAAATTCTGAGAAAGTTTTTGCACAGAAAAAGTTTACGATTCTGAAAAGCCTCAGGTTCTGACATATATTTCGCATAGAAAAACTTTCAGACTCTGAGACACTTTTTTGAAGAGAAAAGGACTTAAAATCTGAAAATTTTTTCGTGTAAAAAACATATCATAAAAATAGTCTTATTTTTTAGATATTTTTTATAGTAAAAATCTGGTTCTAAGACATTGTTCGTATAGAAAACGTTTTATTCTTAAACATTTTTCTCATAAAAAACTCTAAAAGTCTCGAAATTTTACGTATAGACATTTTTTGTATAGAAAAAATCTCAGATTCTTAGACATTTTTCGTTTATAAAAAGATTAAGATATTTTTCGTATAGAAATAGATTAAGATTCTAAAAAAATTTTCGTGTAAAAAAAGAGTCAGATTCTTGGCAGAAAAAGTCTCAGATTCTGAGATATTTTTAGATTCTTACATGATTTTTTGTATAGAAAAAGATCAGATTCCGATTAATTGTTTTTTTTTTGTAGAAAATTTTTTAAAATCAAAAACGTTTTTGTTTAGAAAAAATTTCCAGATTCTAAAGAATACAATTTTTCTATAAAAAAAAGTTCCAAATTTAAAAAAAAAAATTAAAAAAAATTATCACACTTGAAAATTTTTCGTATGAGAAATTTTTCGTATGAGATATTTTTCGCACAGAAAAATTCTCTAATTGTGAGATATTTTTATTCTAGAGAAATTCTCAGGTTTCGTTTATATAATAAAGGTTTTAAGCTCTGACAAGGGAAGTATCTCAACCCTTATGAACCGATTTGCCTGAAACTTAAAATATATATTAAAGAGACAATTTTAAGGTTGGTGTGTCTCGGCTTATCGGCCATATCGGGAATTTAGGGGTTCAAAATATGGGTCAAAAAATGGCGAAAAATCGTTTTTTGGATTTTTCAGCCATTTCTTTTTAAGAAACTATATGATGTTTTCATATGAGAAGAAAGGTTTTTTTAATGCCTATTCAGTGGTGGCAAAATCTTGCAAAAAGTCGGCTTCTTTAAATATTTTTTTCAGGAAAATGTGTAAATTTTGGGGGGTACTTATGTGAAGACACATAAGTACTAAAGGTGTCCTAACGACTAAGGTAATTTTTCAAAATCACTTTTTAATACGTGGTAGGGTCCTAAACTGTAGTTTTGTATCTAAAAATGAGTGAGCCAAAATTTGGAGACAATCGGATAAAAATAACTCGTGCCGAAAATGGATTGAAGTTTTGGGACACTCTTATCTGATGAAAAAACACGTTTTTTCTAGTTTTTTGAAAAATATTGGTATATGCTATTTTTTGTTAATTTTTTTGTTAAGTAATATGAAAATGGTAATAAATTACCTTTCCAAAAAGCTTAAAGAAATTCAAATCGGATGAAAAATAAGCATTTTACGCATACATGCCCCAGACCATTGCATGGTTTTTAAAGCCAAAATTTGAAAATTTTCAAAATTTTTAGGCGAAAAATAAAAAAAGTTAAATTTTACTTTATAATTATATTAAATACATGTTATAGATAAAAACTAACAGATATGGTAGTCTAACTTTTTTTTCATTTGGCGTGGGTAGTGATATAATTTCCGCGGATTCCAAAGAAAATGAGTTTTTCTAAAATAATTTAGCAAATATGGGAAACAATTTTCTGTATTGTATTATACGAAGTGAAATACATAAATTCTGTAAATTTTTTGAGAATTCGGGCATCTTTAACCCCTTTTCGTCGAGGTGAAATGACAAATTTGAGACGTTATACATTTCTATTATACAAAATATCTGCATATATCCGATTTCTCAAAAGTTACAGAATTTACGTTTTACACTTCGATCCGCACAATAGAGCACGAATTTTCAAAAATTTGCTTAATTATTGTAGAAAAACGCATTTTATTTGGAATCCGCGGAAATTTTATCACTACCCGCGCCAAATAAAAAAAAAGCTTGACTACCATATCTGCTATTTTTAATCTTAAACATGTTTTCAATTTGATCATAAAGTAAAATTAAATTTTTACTATTTTTTTGCCTAAAAATTTTGAAAATTTTGAAATTCTGGCTCTAAAAACCATACAATGGTCTGGGGCATGTATGCGTAAAATGCTTATTTTTCATCCGATTTTAATTTTATTAGTCGTTTTGAAAAGGTAATTTAGTACCATTTTCATATTATTTCACAAAAAATTTAACAAAAAATATCAAATACCAATGTTTTTCCAAAAACTAGAAAAAACGAGTTTTTCGTTCTTATAAGAATGTCCCAAAACTTCAATCCATTTTCGGCACGAGTTATTTTTAGCCGATTGTCCCCAAATTTTGGCTCACTCATTTTTAGATACTAAAGAACAATATAGGACCCTACCAGGTATAAAAAGGTGATTTTCGATTTTAAGGACACCTCTAATAAGTACCATATCCATATGGATAAGAAATAATCTTTATTAAATTTAAGTCGACCCGTATTTTTGCCCTAGATGATATTCCTATTAGTTCGGAAGTTATCAAAATTTTCCCGAAGATCCACATGGTTTCATAAGGGGACAACGAAATTTTTAAACACCGATATGGCCGATAAGCCGTGACACCCCAACCTTAAAATCGTCTCTTTAATATATATTTTAAGTTTCAGGCAAATCGGTTCATAAGGGTTGAAATACTTCCCTTGGGAGATAATTTCTTCACTTTAGTTTTTTAATTCTTAAATTTTTTTCTTAAAAATATAATAAATTTACTCCTCATTTTATTACACAAAAAAAAATTAATTTCTATTAAGTTTTATTTTATATCGTAATTAAAATCTCCAGTTATTTTCGTTTTGGGTATTGCATAATTTAAAAATAACCTTGTTAAACATAAGTAATTAAAATACAAAAAACTTTTTTATAGTATTTATTTAACAACCTAAACATTAATTTAATGTTTTCTTTTTATACATAAAATAATAAAATTAGCTAAAACAAATATATGAAAATACTAAATAAACAGTTTTGAAAAAATAAAAAATAATATGCATGATGTGTTTATGGCTGTAATAAAATTATTTAATACTTTATTTTATTTATTTGATATTTGATATTTTTTTTTTTATTTTTTTATATTTTTATTATGTAATAATATTTATTAAATATGTTACAATAGATATTGTTTTCCATACTCTGGTTGGGAAATAAAAATATCAAAAAAAGTCGTACTTGTTAAAACCATCGTAAAATACAGAAAATATTGAGGAAGGAGGTGGAAAAAAGTTGAAAGTAATAAATAAAAAATAAATAAAAACCTTAAAAATGTTAATAACACGCGAAAAACTATTTGACAACATTACGGCAATATGGATTATAATGTGTGATCATTATAATAACGCGATATTTAAATAAGCAGCAATAAAACACGAAAATCATACATATTATAAATGACGATATATTTGTTTTGAAATTATGATAACAAGGAGGTGGGGAAGAGGGAGTGGAATTTATGAAATTTTTGTTTGTTTTGCAAATGGTAAAAAAAGTTAAGTAGGTTAGTGTAGTACCACCTGTTTACCCACAGGTGGTACTACACTAACAAAATTAAGTTGATTATTTTAAAAAAATATTTAAATTAACTCTTAATATGTGGTTGTATTTAGAAAATTTCATTTTTATTTGGGCTTTCTATAAAAAAAATATTTAATTAATTTTTAAATAATCCAACTTCAATATTCTCCTTCTACCCTTATACGTATGATTAATATTAAATAAAAAAATATCACTCATACGCCTAAAAGCATGACCTTTACTTTTTTTCTAAGAAACAAGCCTGAATGAAAACTTTCTTTCTTTTCTTCAATATCAAGTTTTTTTTTTCATAACTTTTTCTTTACATTTTCTTTACATTTTCTTTACATTTTCTTTACATTTTTCTTTTAACAAAAGCATAAAGAAATGACTCAAATAAAAAAAATTGCAAAAAAACTCAAGGAAACTTTTCAGTTTCCTTTGGCTAACAAAAAAATTAAATAAAAACATCTCTAGAGAATTTTTATTTCATTATCAAAAAAAAAAAAAAAAATCGGAAACTGGCCCTAAACAAGTATAAAAGTTAAACGTATGTTTTCCTTGGGTTTGAGTAGCCTTTTGTTGGCTTAAGTATATATGAAATTTTGTTTGAAAGTTAAACAAAAAAAGAAAAATAGACGGAAAATTATTTTTTATTAAAATTAATTTTATTTTTTGTTAGTTATTATTTGTTAACTTAAAAAATTGTTCAAAATGAAGAAAGAAATACATTGACGAATAATATCTGCTTTAATCAAATAAATTCTTAACATATTTTCAAACAATTTCGATTGATTTTTAACAAGGGAGTTAAAGAAAATTCTGTCGTCTTAAGTTAATAACTTTAAAGCAATGGTTAAATATTACTGTGCAACAAATTTGGATCAACGAGTGTCTCTTGAGATAAAAAAAAACACGAAGAGTTTTCAAAACTTAGATCGAGTTCTTTTTATGGCCCACTAAAGTTTTTTAATTTTTTTCACAGGCGTTTGAAATGAGTCCAAAAAAGTATTGAAAATATGTCTGAGGTAAATAATGTTAAAATATGTGCGCAATGAAAGAGCGGTTATATTCTTAGAACATATTAAATGGGTTACAACATTTTACAAAAATGTTCTGCATTAAAATTTACCAGGGGTTGTCTAAGGCCAAAGGTACGTTATAAAAGTGCTTACGCTTAAAAATGTAAAATTATGAATTAAAATAGAATTCGTTTACAACATTTTAACTCTTTAAATGCACGTTTAAGTGGTTTTCTATGGGGATATTAACTAAAGACATCTTTTTACATTGTTTACCTCAGAATTAGAAATTCAAACGCCTTTAAAAAAAGTTGAAAACTTCAGTGGGTCATAAAAAAAGAACTCGTGCTAAGTTTTAAAAACCCTTCAGTGATTTTGGTCTACTATTAATATACTTTCATTTTTTTTTTTGTCCCATCCAAGATACAAAATCCTATCGCACAGTGTATTGAGAAATATTTAGCAATAAAAACAACTAAAATTATTTTTTGTTGTACTCCAAAAAATATTTTTTGAAGAAAAACACAAAATTTTTATGAAAAAAAAAAAAAATTGCGAACAAAAAAAAAATATAAAAAAATGATGAAAAAATTGCTGGAGAAAAAAATTTAAAAAAAATATTTTTTTTGTGAAAAAATGTTGAAGAAAAGAATTGATAAACAAATTTTTGATGAAAGCAAAAAAATTTCATAACAAAAAAATTATGAAAATATATATGTATATTTTCATAAATTTTGATGAAAAATTATTATGTTACGTTTTTTTTCACCAAGTGGTGAAATTTTTTTTATTCACCAGCAGGTGCTCAAGAACTCTATCTTCCAATCCCATCCAAAGTAGACGACTTCAACGTCGTGTTCCCCACGATCTCGTGACGACAACGTAAAAAGGGTTTTGTACTATATGTACATTAGAGTGTCCCTTATTTTGGAAATGTTGAGACGGTACCCCCTCATTTTTTTCCTTTTGACTAAAAAATAACTCAGGAAAAATTTTACGCCCCTACGACCACGCCTTCCCTACGCGACGGGGCCGTAAAGAGCGGGGCCTTAAAAATCATTTTTCCATACAAAGCAAAAAATTTTTTTTTTGATTTTTAATTTTTTTGTTATTAATTATAATATTACTTGGTTAGCTTATTCACGACAAAAAATTTTATTTTGGTGGGATGAGGCTTTCAGTTCTAAAAAAATTTTCGAAAAAAAAAATTTAGAGCTTTTGGGGTCCTACAGTAAAAATTTTTTAAAAAATATTTTTTTTTAGTTTTGACAAGCAACCGTTTTAGTTGAATTGTTGCTTTTAATGATATATTTTCATAAAAAAATATTATTCCTATCTGTGACATCTTTATCGTGATCTAAAAAAGGGTAAAAAATGCATTTTTGATGTTTTTCGATACACGATCAAGATGTCACAGATATGAATAATATTTTTTTATGAATATATATCATTAAAAGCAACATTACAACTAAAACCGTTGCTTGTCAAAACTAAAAAAAAAAAATTTTTAAAAAATTTTTACTGTAGGACCCCAAAAGCCCAAAAAATTTTTTTTCGAACTGAAAGCCTCATCCCACCAAAATCAAATTTTTTGTCGTGAATAAGCTAACCAAGTAATATTATAATTAATAACAAAAAAATTAAAAATCAAAAAAAAATTGTTTGGTTTGTATGGAAAAATGATTTTTAAGGCCCCGTCGCGTAGGGAAGGCGTGGTCGTAGGGGCGTAAAATTTTTCCTGAGTTATTTTTTAGTCAAAAGGAAAAAAATTAGGGGGTACCGTCTCAACATTTCCAACATTTCCAAAATAAGGGACACTCTAATGTACATATACCCCAATTGATTAGTTGTATTTTATTATAAACAATATGCTCGTTAGTCAAACATTGACTAGTTGCGTAGAAATTTAAAACTGTTATACAAATTTTGTTTTAAATAAAGAAAAAAAAAACCAGCTGGGGCAATATTATACAAGTTAAAAATTCAAGCTCAAAAACGGTTTTTGCGAAATAGCAATTTGAAATTTGCTTAAAATGATGGTCGCTTCCAATATTCAAGAACTTATTTTAAAAAAATTGAAAATTGTTACGTTTTAACCACTTAGTAGAGCATAAAGTGATTACTTTAAACAGTGGAGAAACAAATTAAAATTGGTTGAACTGTTTTAAATGAAATGAAGAAAAACAAGTAGAAAAGTTAAATTCGACTTGGCCGAATCTATGAATACCCTCCACAATGCCCATTTAAGTGATAATAAATTTTCTAACGTAAAAAAAATAACAGTTTTGATTAGAAATATTTTATTTTGTTTAAAACATTTTTTTTTAGTAATTTAAAAAAAAAAAAAAAAATTATTTACTAATTTTTTTTTGAGTGTAAAATTTTTTTTGAGTGTAAAATTTTTTTCGAGTGTATTTTTTTTTTGTTTTGGTATAAAAATATTTTTGAGTGACAAAAATACGTTGTAAAATATTTTTGTGACTTACCAATGTTTTTAAAACAGGTTTAACGGGTTTTCAACACGTGAATTTTAGGGGAAGCTAATCTGAAATTCACGGTTTTGCTAATAACTTTTGAACCACTGGACCGATTTGGCTGAAATTCAATACGAACGAGGCTGGAGGAACGCAAAATATATATGCCAAGCTTCAGCATCCTCAGAGTTGCTTTTCGAAAGTTATAGTGCTTTTTATCTCAAAAATTCATGAAAAACCCTTGCCGAAATTCAGTCTTTTGCTCATAACTTTTGAACCACTGGACCGATCCAACATATATGCCAAACTTCAGCAGCCTCCGTGAAGTCTTTCAAAAGTTAGCGTGTTTTCAACAGACAGACAGACAGACAGACAGACGGACAGACGGACGGACGGACGGACGGACGGACGGACATCGCTAGATCGTCTTAAAATCGATCGAGGATCATGAATATATATACTTTATGGGGTCCTAGACCAATATTTCGAGGTGTTACAAACGGAATGACAAACTTATATATACCCTCTATCACTAGAGTGGAGGGTATAAAAAGATTAATGGGAAAAAAGTGTTAAAGAAAACAATTAAGGGTGTTACATTCGGCTGTGCCCTCTAACATTAAAAAAAATTAGAGGGGTGTTTTCTTTTTTTTTTTGGGGGGGGAGATCGGCTGTGGTCATTGGAGAGACTTATTTTCCCTCGAAATATATTGTTAAAAATTCATTCTTATGCTTTTTATACTAAAGAAATACCAGCTATTCGTTATTTAAATTTTTTTTTAATTTACGCCCACTAAGGGGCGGACATTTCTGATGCGTTACATATGGAATGACAATGTGAGAATACCATCATACTGTAGTTGGAGGGTATAAAAACAAAGCTTTTATAAAAACAAATTTTAACGAACAAAACAAAGGAAAGAAGTCAGACTTGGTTAAAATGTTAAGAAATTTTTTTTTTTAATAAAAATAATTTTTGATGAAAAAAAAAAATGAATGAGAAAAAAGGTATAAAAAAAACGAAAATTTTTATGAACAAAAAATTTTTACGAAAAAAACGTTTATGAAAAAAATTCTGATAAAAAATTTTTGATGAAAAAAAATTTTGACGAAAAAATATTGAAAAAAAAAAACTGATGAGCAACGGTTTTTGGAATGTTCTTTTTAAAAACTGTGTGTAAATCACTTATATAATTACAAACATTATAATGTTTGTACAATTTTGCTTAAGTTTAAGCCCACTGCGTAATATAACGCATAAAATATGTATTTTTTTGCTATCACACACTTTGTGTGTAATATTCGATATAAAGTGTAGTAAATCAAATGTTTATATTTTTCAATTTTATACACATAAAATGTGTAATCACATACATTAAATGAATAACAGTGAATTTGTCAATAACTTATTTGATTAATTTTTAATAAAGTGAAAGAAGAAGTCCTAAGAATCGCAAAATTTTTCTGAATAAAAATTCTTGGAATCGTCGGCAGAAAAAACTTAAAAATTTTTCTATATGAAAAATCAAGAAAAACTTGAAAATTTTTCTGTAGAAAAAATTTCTTAGAATCTGAGAGTTTTTCTATAAGAAAAATTTTCAGCATAAAATACTTTTTCTTAAGCAAAAATGTCTCAGAATCTAAAATTTTGCTAAATGAAAAATGTCTCAGAGTCTGAGACTTTTACTTAATGAAAAATGTGTGTGGATTCTGAAAAAGGTTCTAAAGAACGGATATTTTGAAATCTAAAAATTTTTCTGTTGGAACAATGTCTTAGAATCTGAGATTTTCCGTTAGGAAAATGTTTCAGAACCTGAGTATATTTCTATCGGAAAAATCTCTTAGAAAATGTTACAGAATCTAGGACTTTTTCTAACAAAAAAATGTCTCAGAAAATTATAATTTTTATTTAGAAAAAATGTCTCAGTATCAAGGAAATTTCCGGTGACAGGACATAATCCCCAATTTCCGGTGACAGGACATAATCCAAAACGGTCACAATCCCAATGGGGACAATGGGAACAATGTCCGTTCCTTGTTGGGATTACGACCGAATTTTTCCGGTCATAACTCCCATTCACATTATGGGGAGTAAGTCCAAAGCAATTTGGTCATAATCCCCGTTTTCTGCAGAGAGGGTGAGTTTAATGCATGGAGTTTGTAATCCCTAAGCCCGGCCGAAGGCGTCTACGCAGAAAAACTTTTAAGTAAAAAAAAAATTCTTTTAATTTTGTGGATTATGACCAACTAGTATAGAAGACATAATCCCCATAATGGGGATTATGGCCATTTCTTACGTGGTCATTATCCCCATAAATCGGGGAATTATGTCCGTTTTTAATTGGGATTATGTCCAAATAATTTTCGGTCATAGTCCCAACTACCATTATGGGGATTATGACCGAAATAAATTTGGTCATAATCCCCATTTCCGTTATGGAGATTATGTCCGTGGGGATTATGTCATGTCACAGAAATTTCCTCAAAAAGATTAAAAAGCATTGAAGAGGAAAATTTTTCTGGATCTCTATAGAAAAGTGTTACAATATATATTAGAGCACCCACAAAATGTATGGGATGTGCAAAATTGTATTTTTTATCGCTCCCCGCTCATTTTCGGTTGAGTTGGGATTAAAAAATAATATCTATCCAGAAATTGAACTTCTAGGTTGCAAACAGGCCAAGCAGTTTGAACTTTTGACCTCAAAAATGGGCTAAAAAACCTTTATAGATTAATTTGGCTGTAACTCTTAAAATAAAAGTTTTTCGCAATTAACTTTCATAACAATTTTTTTGTAGAATCAAAATGCAAAGATTTTTCTCTCATACTGTTTTGACCTAAATACGTCCGATCGCGGTGTTTTAAGCGGTTAAAGTCGAAATTTGGGTCTGAACTTTTTTTAAAAAAATTCTCGTAAATTTTTAAATTGGGGAAAATTTGAGCTCCTTGCACAATTCACTAGGGTATTGAATGTAGTTTTCCAAAAAAATTTTTTTTCCAAAAATATATCGACTGTTCCATGAAAAAATCCCAAAGTTCTACTCTGAATCTCATTTTTTTACAATTCATCCTCAATATAGGCGAATACTCACTTTGTAATTCCGTGAGTTTCGCACCAAAACATCTGTCTAGGATTTCCCTAAATATATATGGGGTATTCAGTGCCAAATTGGACACTTTGAAATTTTTTTTTACATATTTTAATTATTTTTAAATTTTTTTAAAACCCATTTAAACCCCCATCCAAGTTTGTTTTCAAATTTTTTTAAATTACCCGTTTCAAAGATATGGAATTTTCAAAAATAAACTATCGTTTTCCGTATTTTTATCATAACAAATTCAAAAATGGTCAACATTTTTTTTTTTTAATTTTTGTTTTTTTATTAAATATTTCTTAAAGTGTTCTAATATGCAATTTTTAAATGATTGCTCTCTTTGTTTTGTTGTTTTCAATCTTTTCTTAAAATTTTTTATTTGATTTTTTTTATTTTTTTTTTTAATTTTTCGTGGTAAACTTAATATTTTCTTAAAACTTTAAGCTTAAGTAGATCGTGGGATTTTGGTAATTAATATATTCAGCGGTTTTTGATTTTTTTTTTTTTGTTTTCCAATCTTTATTAAAACACTTTAAAGAAAATACTAAAATTTCAACAAATTATTTCGAATTTGGACCATTTTTAAAGAAGTGAAGACAGAAAAAATCGTGCTTTTTTTTTAATTCGATATTTTTTGAACGGATTGTCAAAAAATATGTCAAAATTTACTTGGAATGGGTTTTTAAAGGGTACTAAAAAATTTAAAAAACATAAAATTAAAAATTTTCCAAGCGTCCGATTTGGCATGGAATACCCCATATATACTATGTGAAATCCTAGACTCATCTTTCGATGCGTAAAACATGCAATGACAAAGTGAGTACACCCTCATAACGTAGTTGGAGGTCAAAAAATTATGGTTCAGGGTATGATTTTGGCAATTTTTCATGGAAGGGTCGATATATTTTTGCAAAAAAAATTTTTTGGAAAACTGCATTCAATACCCTATTAAATTATGCAAAGAGCTCAAATTTTCCCCCATTTAAAAATTTACGAGAATTTTTTTACAAAAAGTTCTGACCCAAATTTCGACTTTAACCGCTTAAAACACCGCGATCGGGCATATTTAGGTCAAAACAGTATGAGAGAAAAATCTTTGCATTTTGATTCTACAAAAAAATTGTTATGAAAGTTAATTGCGAAAAACTTTTATTTTAAGAGTTACAGCCAAATTAATCTATAAAGGTTTTTTAGCCCATTTTTGAGGTCAAAAGTTCAAACTGCTTGGCCTGTTTGCAACCTAGAAGTCCAATTTCTGGATAGATATTATTTTTTACTCCCAACTCAACCGAAAATGAGCGGGGAGCGATAAAAAAAACAATTATGCACATATGGGTGCTCTAATATATATAGATCTCTATAGATAACTGTTTTGATTTTGGAAGAACGTTTCGGAATTTCAGAATTTTTTTGTAGAAAATATATCTCAGAATCCACGAACTTTACAATAGCTAAAAAACCAGAATATGAAAAGTTGTTTACACAAAAAGAAAACTTGTCAAATTATTAATAATCCTATTTTACAAATATTTGACATTTTTCTTTTTTTTTTAACAAAAAAAATTTAGATTGAAATTTACATAATTTTTTGTAATTTACCATTTTTTTTTTTGTAATTTTACAAATTTCCAATGTTTTTTTACAAAAAAAAAATCTAGTAAATTTACGAGAATTTCTTGAAAGTTTTATTTGCGCCAAAAAAGTTGTAAATTTACAATTTTATTGGTAAAAAACTAAAATTATAAAAAAGCTCGTAGTTTTTAACAATAATAATTGTAAGATAGGAGGTAGCAAAAAATCTAGTAAAGTCACGAAACCTCCTTGTAAGCGTAAAAAAAATTGTAAATTTACAATTTTATTGGTAAAAAGTATGTAAGTTAACAATTTTATTGGTAAAAAGCATGTTAATTTTTAGTAATTTTACAAGCTTTTAACCAATAAAGTTGTAATTTTTACTAGGAATTCTTGTAAAATAGGAGGTAACAAAAAAATATTTTACGAGGCCTTTTCGGTAATTTTACAAAATTTGGTTTTGAGTGAACGTCCCGTTTAATAAAATATCCAGACAAATTTCTAAAATATTGAACCCCCTCTATTCCTAACACTAAACTACCATATAAATTTCAGTATCCGTTTTCATTTTTCTCGATGACTAAACTCGTGCAGTTGTTTTTCAGCATTTTCTATATTTTATGATTATTGTTATTACTTTTTGAATTTTTTCCAGCTTTACTTAAGATGTGTTTTCAAAAGTTTTATTTTTTTTGTACTACTATTTTTTATGATTTTTCAACATAATTTTTTTTTTCTATTATGTGGTTTTTTATGTGTTTTCTTCTGTAAGTTGTTTATGATGATTTCAATAGTGGGATCGTAAATATTTTTTTTTATGTAGTAAATTAAATGTAGTGGAAAACTATAAGAAAAACAACACTTGAAATGAAATAAAAAACTTAAAAAGTAAAATATGGGAAAATATGGAAAAATATGGAAAAATAAACCAAAAATATTAACAAATAAATACATAAAAAGAAAATCTATTTACAAAAACTTTTTAATTTTAATATCTTTGAAATGTTGGCAACTAATTAATAACACAAAAGAAAAATTTTTAATTGTTTTTCAAGAAAACTAAATTGTGTAAACACAAAGGACAACAAATTTTAGAAAAAAATTTCAATTAATTATACCCTCCACTCTAGTGATAGAGGGTATATATAAGTTTGTCATTCCGTTTGTAACACCTCGAAATATTGGTCTAGGACCCCATAAAGTATATATATTTATGATCCTCGATCGATTTTAAGACGATCTAGCGATGTCCGTCCGTCCGTCCGTCCGTCCGTCTGTCCGTCTGTCTGTCTGTCTGTCTGTTGAAAACACGCTAACTTTTGAAAGACTTTACGGAGGCTCCTGAAGTTTGGCATATATGTTTGGCATTTACCTGGTCAGGTCGGTATTGCAATCCAGCAAAATCGGTCCAGTGGTTCAAAAGTTATGAGCAAAAGACTGAATTTCGGCAAAGGTTTTTCGTGAATTTATGAGATAAAAAGCACTATAACTTTCGAAAATCCATTCTGAGGATGCTGAAGCTTGGCACATATATTTTTCGTTCCTCCAGCCTAGTTCGTATTGAAATTCACCCAAATCGGTCCAGTGGTTCAAAAGTTATTAGCAAAACCGTGAATATCAGATTAGCTTCACCTTAAATTCACGTGGTGAAAACCCGTTAAACCTATTTTACAACCATTGGTAAGTCACAAAAATATTTTAAAACGTATTTTTGTCACTCAAAAATATTTTTATACCAAAACAAAAAAAAAATACACTCGAAAAAAATGTTACACTCAAAAAAAAATTTTACACTCAAAAAAAAATTAGTAAATTTTTTTTTTATGTAAAATTCAAAAAAAAAATTACACTCAAAAAAAAATTTACACTCAAAAAAAAATTAGTTTTTTTTTTTCAAAAATTATTAAAAAAAAATTTTACACTCAAAAAAAATTAGTAAATTTTTTTTTTTTAATGTAAAATTCGAAAAAAATTTTACACTCAAAAAAAAAATAGTTTTTTTTTTTTTTTTAAATTACTAAAAAACATTTTTTTACACAAAATAAAATATTTCTAATCATAACTGTTATTTTTTCACGTTAGAAAATTTACTATCACTTAAAATGGGCATTGTGGAGGGTATTCATAGATTCGGCCAAGTCGAATTTAACTTTTCTACTTGTTTTTATTACCTTTTTTTCTGTGTGTGGAAATGAATTTGAGAAAGACAACATGGTTTTTATACCCTTGTGCATATTTAAGTGCAATTTGATTGAATTTTTCGTTTCGGTTACCTTTGTTGGCCATAATGTTGTTAGTATATTTAACTGTTTATTTGTTGGAATAGAACATGTTATACTTTTAAAAAACTGAAAACAGAATTTGGTTTTGTTTGTTTAGTATTTTAACTTTTGTTGAAAGTGCTTTGGATTTTTAACATTGTTAGGTAACCAGAGAAACAAGTCAGGCGACTTAACTCTGAAAAAAATGTATCAGAATCTGAGACTTATTCTATAGAAAAAATATCTCAGAATCTGAGACTTTTTCTATAGAAAAAATGTTTCAGAATCTGAGACTTTTTCTATAGAAAAAATGTCTCAGAATCTGAGACTTTTTCTATAGAAAAAATGTCTCAGAATCTGAGACTTTTTCTATAGAAAAAATGTCTCAGAATCTGAGACTTTTTCTATAGAAAAAATGTCTCAGAATCTGAGACTTTTTCTATAGAAAAAATGTCTCAGAATCTGAGACTTTTTCTATAGAAAAAATGTCTCAGAATCTGAGACTTTTTCTATAGAAAAAATGTCTCAGAATCTGAGACTTTTTCTATAGAAAAAATGTCTCAGAATCTGAGACTTTTTCTATAGAAAAAATGTCTCAGAATCTGAGACTTTTTCTATAGAAAAAATGTCTCAGAATCTGAGACTTTTTCTATAGAAAAAATGTCTCAGAATCTGAGACTTTTTCTATAGAAAAAATGTCTCAGAATCTGAGACTATTTCTATAGAAAAAATGTCTCAGAATCTGAGACTTTTTCTATAGAAAAAATGTCTCAGAATCTGAGACTTTTTCTTTAGAAAAAATGTCTCAGAATCTGAGACTTTTTCTATAGAAAAAATGTCTCAGAATCTGAGACTTTTTCTATAGAAAAAATGTCTCAGAATCTGAGACTTTTTCTATAGAAAAAATGTCTCAGAACCAGAGACTTTTTCTATAGAAAAAATTGCTCAGAATCTGAGACTTTTTCTATAGAAAAAATGTCTCAGAATTTGAGACTTTTTCTATAGAAAAAATGTCTCAGAATCTGAGACTTTTTCTATAGAAAAAATGTCTCAGAATCTGAGACTTTTTCTTTAGAAAAAATGTCTCAGAATCTGAGACTTTTTCTATAGAAAAAATGTTTCAGAATCTGAGACTTTTTCTATAGAAAAAATGTCTCAGAATCTGAGACATTTTCTATAGAAAAAATGTCTCAGAATCTGAGACTTTTTCTATAGAAAAAATGTCTTAGAATTTGAGACTTTTTCTATAGAAAAAATGTCTCAGAATCTGAAACCTATTTTATAGGAAAAATGTCACAGAATCTGAGACTTTTTTAAAAGAAAAATGTCTCAGAATCTGAGACCTTTTTAATAGGAAAAATGTCTCAGAATCTGAGATTTTTTTAATAGGAAAAATGTCTCAGAATCTGAGATTTTTTAATAGGAAAAATGTCTCAGAATCTGAGACTTTTTTAATAGGAAAAATGTCTCAGAATCTGAGACATTTTCTATAGGAAAAATGTCTCAAAATCTGAGACATTTTCTATATGAAAAATGTCTCAGAATCTGAGACTTTAACTATACGAAAAATTTCTCGAATCTGTAACTTTTTCTTTACGAAGAATGTTTCAGAATCTAAGACTTTTTCTATCTGAAAAATGTCTCAAAATCTTATACTTTTTCTATACGAAAATGTTCTCAGAATCTAAAACTTTTTTTGAAAGAAAAATATGTCAGAATCTGAGACTTTTTCAATAGAAAAAATGTCTCAGAATCTGAGACTTTTTCTATAGAAAAAATGTCTCAGAATCTGAGACTTTTTCTATAGAAAAAATGTCTCAGAATCTGAGATTTTCTATACGAAAACATGTGTTAGAATCTAAGACTTTTTTTGTAAGAAAAATTTCTGAATTTTTCGAGTAAGCAGACTTAATTGCCTTTCGAGGCCACCGTAAGTTTTGTGACTCTGGGCACGTGTCCTGTGTGCTTTTATGATTAAAATGCAAACAGTTTCTTTATTACCAGCAACCGAGTGTATCGTCAAATTTACAAATCTAGCCGCTTCCTAATTTTGGCCACCGTCACTTTAAATATGCAGCCGACTTGTTTCTCTGCTGCTTACCTTGTCATCATCATCGTCATCATCGTCAACTTAATAATATTTGCTTTATTTGCTACATTTTGTTGTTACAAAGACAAAGTTTGATTTGTGCCTTATGTTTTTTTTTTTTTTTGTGTATTTGTTGTGTTTGTTTTTCTGTTGAAAACTTCTGATTAAGTATTTACGACTCTTATTGTGTGGAAATAAAACCGATTAATAGAATTTTCAATTAGTTAAGTTTTTACAAAAGGAAAAAACAAATATAAATTCTTTGATTTTAATGAGAAAATTATAATGTCATGCTTATGATGACGGTTGTAATCCTTTAAATTGATTAACGTTTGGCAAACACGCTTTAACGCCCTCCCCCACCTTTACGCTGTTAAACGGTGGTCGGCCTTTTACTTTATTATTCGCAAGAATTGTAATGAGAAATTTAATTGCGTTTTACAAAATAAAGCTCAAAATTTAAAACAAATGCATACATACACAGAAAAAAATAAAAAAAATATTTAATTAAAAAATTCGTAGATTTAATTAAAAAATTAATTAAATCCGGACCAATCACTAAAATGCGCAAATAAATTAAAAATATTTGTGTGTCGTTAATTAAAAATAAATGGAAATTTATTTAATTAAAAACTTAATACTATAAATTAAAAAATTTAATTAAAATTAAAAAAAAAAATAATTAAAATTTTAATTGTATAAATTAAAAAAATTAATTAAAAATATTATATTAAAAAAAATAATAATTTGTAAAAACATTCTTTTTGAATAAAATAGTTTAAAAAAAAATATTTTTCAAACTTTACCAAATTTATTTATGCCGTAAAGACATAGTCAGTGAGATGATTTTATAAAGTTGATTATAAACCTTTCATATACATACACATAAAACTATAAACAAAATGAGAATTCAAAAACCTATGCGAAAAATAAAAAAAAACTTTCAACAAACTCTTTATACTTATGTATTTTTTTTGTATGTAAAACAATGCAAGAGAAAAACACACACTCGCACACACACGGAAAACAAAACAAAAAAAAATAAGTAAAGCTAGAAATTTAATTAAACATTTAATTATATAAATTAAATACTTAATTAATATTAAATTTGAAAACAATTAAAATATTAATTAAAATAAAGTTAAAAATTTAATTAAAAAATTAATTATATTAATTAAAAGTTTAATTAATATTAAATTAAAAAACAATTAAAATTTTAATTAAAATAAAATATACGATATTATTTTCTGTGTAGGCTGCCAGTCTCGATGATATATACCCCAAATTGGAAAATTTAAGCGAGTCAAATGATCAAATGGATCGTGAACAGAGAATTTTTTTAGGAACTTCAAAAAATATTTCTGAAATTTTTTAAATTTAAGAAGTGGCAGGAACTGAATTTTGGTACAATTGGAAAATTTACATCAAAATTTATTTATGTAAATGAAAACTTTTCCAGTTTCTTGTTTTTTTTTATAAATTTTTTTGTTTTTTGATGAAAAAAAAATATTGTTGGAAAAACAGTTTGGATTAAAAAAAGAAATTTTAGAAAAAATAGAAATTGATGAAAAAAAATTCACAAAAAAGTTTTTAATGTTTTAAGGAATATAAAGTTTTTCATTGAATGTACCCAAAAAATTAAGAAAATTAAAAAAAAAAGATTTCTATGTACATCCTGGGTGCTCTTATATTTATAATGAACAAATTGTAACCACTATTCCCACCAAAAGTCTTTTAGAAAAAAAAAAAAAATAACAAACAATACAACTTTCAACAAAAAAAAAGGGAAGAAAAAATGTTTCTCAAGAAAACAACACAATATCCGTGGCGAGACGCGTCAATTGTTTAAAAAACAACAACGATAACAAAAACATTTAACAATATTAGTATTAACCGTCAAACTGTGAATGAGACCAAAGAGATGAGTATGACGCCATGATGTTTGCCACCGCTTTCTTTTTTAAAAGAACAAAAAACAACGAGAAAATAAACGAAACAAACGCTTTTTAATAGAAAATTTGACAGCCGTGAAATTATTGAAACTCTGTATAAGTATATTTTGAACGTAAATATACAATACATATACAAACACTTTACACTATAGCAGCAACACACAATTACACTACACATTATACACCAAGATCTTGATGTACGGGACTGGAGTTATCTTTGTATATTTGAACACTTTTATTTAATTGAAGCCCAGTCTACGATAAAATGTTGGTTTATAGTGGCATTTAAAGAAAATTTTGTGATTTTGTTTATTTTTTACATTCCAAAATTTCAAATATTTTATTTATCGAATCTTAGGTGTTCTCCGCAGTTTCAGACAGTCAGGATAATGCTATTGTATATACAATTCTGCAGAGATGTTTTTCGTTTAGTTGGTGTTACTACTCATGAATAAAGTTTTGTGTTTTTGTCCTCCTCCTTCGTTTATTTTCTTTATGGCAAAGTTTGTCATTGTCAAGTTAAAGCAGATGGTGTGATGTGTTGTCATCTTGTTAAAAATAAAAAAATATTTGTCTTTTTGTTGCAACTTCTCTAAGTAAAAGAAATATTATTTGGTGAAAGAAACTACAGAAACTAAAAAGGATATAGAAGTGATTTAGTTTTTTTTTTCGAAGCTACTTAACCACACTAATAATAATATAGAAAGTCACAAAATGCGTTTGAAATTGAAGCAAAGGATTTAGTTGTAAACGTAGATGTTTTGTATGCATTAGTCATAATATAAAAGAAAACAACAATATATTTCATAAGTTATAGAAAAATAAAAATATTTTAAGTTTTGAAAACATCTCGTATGAGTAACCTGACCAACCATTCCGCTTTTGGTGGGATTATCCCGCTTTTTGATATCTCATCCCTCCTTGAATTTCTATCCCGCTTTTTAAACAAAAGTCCCGCTTCATCCCGCTTTATCCCGCTTTTTGACTTTTGGAATAGCAAAGTACAATTTAATATTGTTTAAAAAATATTTTGGGTATGATTGTTCTGAAAAAATTTTAAGCGATTTGTTTAGATTTTTGAGCATAATGGTAACATTTAGAATTTCTTGTGTTGAAACTAGTGCCCCCCATTTCCCGGTTCTCGGTATTCCCGGGAATACCGGTATTCCCGGTTCTGGAACCGGTTTCCCGGTTCTAGATATATTCCCGGGAATACCGGTATTCCCGGTTCTGATCCTGGTACCGGTTCTCAAAAACCAAAAAAATACTATACCATAAAATATTTAAATTACACTATTTAATCAGTATTTCAGTAATATTTAGTTGTGTTTGTAAAATTATTTAAAAATCAGCAACTATTTTTTCTAAAATTAAAAAAATAAAATGGAAATGGTGTTATTCAAATGTTTTGTATTTTTTTTGGTAAAAGCAAAGAAAAAATTTTAATTGTACAAAATTTTACAAAATATTCATACCGGTATTCCCGCGAATACCGTCAGAACCGGAACCGGGAATACCGGTATTCCCGGGAATACCGGGAATGAATTAAGAACCGGGAAACCGGTACCATTTCCCGGTAATACCGAGAACCGGGAATACCGGTATTCCCGGTACTACGGTACTGACCGTAGGCACTAGTTGAAACTCAAAAAAATTTCCAATAACTTTTTAAACGTTTATTCTTTTGAAAAAAATAAAAAATATTTTTTTTGAAAAAAATATAAATTGATTGTGATTTTATTTTAAATTATTTTTTTAATTTGGAAATTAAATATAAAAAAAAATATAGTTTAAAATAAATTTTTATTTAAAAAAAAAAAAAAAATTTTGAGACGTGTTCAATAGGGTGGTCTTTATTTTGAAAATTTTTAAATGATCTGAAATAAGTACCTAGTAAAATTTTGAGCCGAATAGTTTAAATTTTTGACCCAGCAGAAATCAGTCAAAGTTTCGAGTTTTGGGCAAAAATTCTCTAAATTTAAGAAAAAAAAGTGTGATTAAACATTTTATAAATATGCTTAAAACAAAATACTTTTTGTTTAACGTTGCCTAAACATACTCAGATAAGAAATATATAATTTTCGAGATATCGGTAACCCGTATTAATTTGGTATTTGAGCTCGTTTAACAGGGGTTAAGAAGCAACAAAACTCAAAATTATCAAAAAAAAAAAAAAATCTACCCTGTTTGAAAACTTGACAATCCAAGATTCACGGTTTTGCACATAACTTCTGAACCACAGGATCGAATTCACTGAAATTCAATATCAACCTCACCGGAAAAATTACAAACTACTTTCTTTCGAAAGTAAGTGTGTTTTCAACAGACATGCAGACAGTCAGACGGACATCACTATGTCAAATTTAAATCGATTGAAAATGAAGAGTTTTTATAGTTTTTCGAAATACTACAAACTTACTATCACTAATTGGAGGATATAAAAAAGTCCCGCTTTTTAGACCAAAATCCCGCTTTTTCAACCTTTCCATCCCGCTTTTCAGACAAAAACAGTTGGTCAGGTTACGTATGAGTAATATTTTTTTGGACAAATATTATTAAATCATACGCTCTTTTTGAGAATTTTACCTTAAATAGCATTTTAAGGCTCTACGACAGGATCTGGGGCAAAAATAGCAAAATTTGGCGATCACCGCTAAAAATTCCCAAAAATCCGTTTTTATATAATTTTTTTTTTAATTTCAATTGCATATTTTGGCTTAACAAGATATGCTAAGATAAAAAAAATAAATTATTGTTCATCGCTAAAAAATTTAAAAATGCATTTTATTATATTTAAAAAAAAAAAAAAAATATTTGCCATTTATGGCCTAACCAGAGGAGCTAGAGTAAAGATATCAAGAACTTGGGTTAATAACAATAAATTTCAATATAAAATTTTTCTAAAAAAAACTTTAATTGCATTTTTTGTAAAGATTTGGTATCATTGCTTAAAAATCTAAATATACATTTTTTTATTTTTTTAACTTTAATTGGATTTTATTTCTTATCGGAAATTGCTTGGACGAAAATAACAAAAATTGGAGATTATCGCTAAAAATTTTCAAAAATCCATTTTGTTATAAATTATTTCTTAAAAAATAATTGCTTTTTATGGCTAAACTTAAGGTCCCAGAGCGAAAATAACCAAAATAGAAATCATTGAATTATTGGTAAAAGTTCCAAATATATAAATTTTTAATATATTTTTCCAAAAAAAAAAAATTTAATTGCATTTTATGGCTTCACTAGAGGTCCTAGGTCAAAAATATCAAATATTGAGGACCACCGCACAGTGGGTTGAAACATATGTAAACTGGGGATTTATTCAGAAAAGCCCTTTATTATAAATATTTATATTTTTTTAGACTAACTATACATAATTTAGTAAAAAAAAGGTTTCCCAATAAGCACATTTAAAATTCAAGTGCAAATCAAGTATAAATCAAGTGTAAATCAAGCATTTATTTCCAGTCTATGCTTGATTTATACTTGAATTACACTTGAATTCAATAGCATTCTCCAGCAAAACGGATACTTGAATTCAAGCGCTGTTTTTACGCTTGAAAACCAGGGAAAAGGCTGTAAAAACAGGGCTTGAATTCCAGTGTCCGTTTTGCTGGAGTATGCTATTGAATTCAAGTGTAATTCAAGTATAAATCAAGCAGGGGCTGGAATTTAGGGCTTGATTTACACTTGTTTTATACTTGATTTGCACTTGAATTTTAAAATTGCTTATTGGGTTTACAGAAAAAAAAAATTATAGAAAATATTTTTTTATTAAAAAAGAAGATATAACCTTTTTATAAAAATTGGCTCCTACCGCTCTATCTGCTCCAATAATGCCCCAAGAGATGTCAAATGTGTGACCGACCCCAAATATATTTTCAATCCCAACATTTTCTTAGAATATACCTACCCTCTATCTTTAACCCTTAAGGTGGCCCCCATACAATTGTTTTTTATTTTTTTAAAATTTATTTTATGAAATCAGCTCCTACCGCTCCCAGGGTGCGTCTTAGAGTATTAGTCAATAAGACCAACCCCCATTAATTTTTATCCACCAACATTTTTTGGAACATACTTATACCGTATCTCCACTCGATAATGGGGCTCCCATATAAAATGCCATTTTTATAAAATCTGCTCCTACAGCTCTAACTGCTCCAAGGGTGCCCCTAGAAATGCAAATGTGTGACCGACCCCCAAAATTTTTTTAACCCCAACATTTTCTTAGAATATACCTACCCTCTATCATTAACCCTTAAGGTTGTCCCCACCAAATTTATTTTTATTTTTTATAAATTTGTTTTATGAAATTAGCTCCTACCACTCCCATGGTGCGTCTTAGAGTGGTATCCACTAAGACCGACCCCCATTAATTTTTACCCCCCAACATTTTTTTCCAACATACTTATACCGTATCTCCACTCGATAATGGGGCTCCCATACAAAATGCCATTTTTATAAAATCTGCTCATACAGCTCTAACTGCCCCAAGGGTGCCCCTAGAGATGTCGAATATGTGACCGACCCCCAATATTTTTTTAGCCCAAACATTTTCTTAGAATATACCTACCCTGTATATCTAACCCTTAAGGTGGTCCCCATACACATTTTTTTTTTAATGAAATCAGTTGCTGCCGCTCCATGCTGGCTCCTAGAGGGTGAAATGTGAGCTCAACTATCATTATTTTTTCATCCCGAACTTTTTTTTCAATGTACGCACCCCGTATCTCCTCTAACTAAGGGGTCTCCCATAATGCCCTTTCTCATATGTTTTTCAGCATTTTTTTAGCAACTGGAGTTCTTTTACAAAAATTTTAATAAGTAAAAAAACGCGGTGCCTCTGCAAAAGTTTGGTATGGAATATATAAGCTAAAATACTATATTAAAATATCACTTAATAAAATTTGCTGGATCGCAACAAGAAATTTGTTGAAACTCTGTGTATTAGAGTTCGTTCGGTGACTATGTCACTTCATCTGTTTATCGGATATCATCATTTTTTTAAGGGATTTAGGGTAGCTAAAATGAATTCCGGTATTTTTTTGGAAAAATTTTCAGTCCTTGGGGTGGTTCAAAGCATCTGAAAACGCGGATTTTGAGCTGATTTTTCTGCAGAGAAAAAACGGTTGAATATATTGAAAATCTGTTTTCACCAGTCGATTCTACACCAAAAATTAATACAAAAGCAGTTTTTTGAACTCTTAAAAAAAGTTCCAATAACCCACGGCAGCACAGTGGTTCCAAGTCCAAATCTAGCTGGACAAAATTATTTTATCACCGTTTTATATGTTTTTGGGGTCGCTGAGTTCAAAAAACATGTTTAAATTTTTCTAAGTCGATTACACTAATCGACAACTTTTTATTTTTTTTCTAATTTCACTAATTCATTAATGACAAAAATGGTTTATATGCAGAACAGATATATGAAATGCAAAAATTTATTTTTTGAAAGTTTTGTAATCTCTAAAAAAAAAAAATTTTTTTTGTCGAGAAGTGTAATTGAAAAAAAACAAGTGAGAGTGTTAAATTCGGCTATGCCGAACCTTTTATACCCTCCAAAATGTAAAAAAAAATAAAAAAAACAGTGAGAGTGTTACATTCGGCTGTTCCGAAACTTTTATACCCTCCAAAATGAAAAAAAAAACAATATAAAAAAAATCCAGGGGCGTCTTTTGTTTGGGGGGGGGGGTTGGTGGGAGACGTTAGGGAGCACCTTCCCCTTGCGATTTCGAACTTCATCTGAGAGAAGAATGTTGCATTTGCTTAGCAAAAGTACAAAAAACCCTGCAAAAAAAGCAATTTTTCTTAGGTTGGTTTAGTTCTCCAAGGGGGAACTTTTTTCCCCTTGGTCCGATTTTATCCATTTCCGAACTTAACCTTCCTAGGAATATAAGACATATTCGTGGCAAACTTCGGAAGTCTAGCTCTTTTATTTTGGACTGTATCGTGTCCTCTACAGACGGACAGACAGACGGACATTTTTGAATTTAGTCGAATTGTGTAATTGGCCGCGGTTTAATAGAAAACATCACATTTAATGCTTTATTTAAGCTAAGCATAATTATAATACTTAAAAGTTATCAAAAACTTACAAAAATTCGATACTTTATTTAGAAAAAAAAATTTAGGCGAAAATCTATTTTCATAAAAACTGTGATTAATTTTAAACCTGCAAAAACCTGCAAGAAATGTCTGCATGACAACGTTCAGTAATAAATTACCTATAAGTTGTATGTAGTAATTCGACATGATATGCCTGGATTCTGTTTTGGCAAGCTGCGGAAGTTTCATAAGTCCTCAAAAATATTGTTATTATTGACCATACTTCAAAATACAAAAAATATAAGAAGAAGATCGATAATAAATTTCTTATTAGTGTACAGAATAAGTATAAATCTGTAGCTTTCTTGTACATAAACCGTTTTGAAACCATTGATGTAACATGGATAATATGATGTTATTAGTTGAACACTTATATATATATATATTTTTTTTTTTAAATATTAGATACCAATAATGTTATTTCATTCGCATATTTAACAAAGTTAAAGACCTAATTCCAAGAAATGGTTATTAGTTTGATCAGAACACACCCTTAGCTTGCCCCTAGCACTATTAAATCCCAATTTTAAGGACACTAATTTTTGGACTTTTGTCCAGCTAGATTTTGATTTGGAACCAATGTGGGTTCCAAATCAAAATGTTTTATCATAATGGCAAAATGATAAAACACTGACCGAAATTTGAAAATTTTTTGGATGGGTCAGCGGTCTGGACACTCGTTTTCGATTTTCCTGTCAATGCTGATTCCAAATCTGGTTTCCAAAATGTTCCGTAACGTCAGGTTTTTGAGATAAATGAGGTCAAAGTTCACAAAAAACTAATTTTTGTGCATTATTGAGAGCATTTTTTTGTGATGTTTTTGGATGATATTCTGGGATCATAGAACTTGTTTTCGATTAACATTTCGATTCTGATTCTGAAACTAGTTTTCAAATTTTTCTATCACGTCATGTTTTCGAGAAAATTGAGGTCAAAGTTCTCAAAAAACGTGTTTTTGCCCATTTTTGCGAGCTTATAACTTTTTAACGGGTTGTGATAGAACGAAAAACTTGGTACCATTTTGTTAAGCTGAAAATGCCCTTTAATTCTGCATATTTAAAAAAATTATTTAAAAAGAAAATGGAAAAACCTTATATTTCCGCCCTCTGTGGTGGGTTTTTGGAACTTTTTTTTAAGAGTTTGAAAAACGGCAATTGTATTATTTTTTGCTGTAGAATCGACTGGTGAAATCATATTTGCGATATATTACGCCGTTTTTGCTCTGCAGAAAAATCAGCTCAAAATTCGCGTTTTCAGATGCGTTGAACCACCCCAAGGAGCGATTTTTTTTCCAAAAAAATGCCGCCATTCTTTTTAGTTCCCCTAAATCCTTCAAAAAAATGATGATATCCGCAGATCAAATTTTCAAAATTAACTCTACTGTGTATATATCGAAAATACCCCAAATATGGAGCACATTTTAAAAAAATATTAAAAATATTTGCAAAACATTTATCTAAAAAACATTAATGCAATTATGTAGCCAAATACCTGAAGTTGATGGTTCCATTTTAATAAAATTACTTTTAGAACGCTTAATAAGAATTATCAGCACCCAAAATATCTCAATTTTCTGTTTTAGGCACGGCACGAAAAATTTTGAAAAATTATTTGACTTTGACAGCTCACAGTCGATAGAGTAATTTATTCAAAACAAAAGTTTTTGGCAAATAGTCATGTAGAACTTAATTACCTTTCACCCAGTACCACACACGAATGTGTAGGATAAAGTTCAGCTTTTGAATTAATCCTCACTATTGGTACATTTCAACCCTCTGTGCACCGCTTAAAATGTCTAAAAATCCATTTTTATATGAATTTTTCCAATAACTTTTTTTTCTGCATTTTTTCAACTTGAACCATTATAACTTTTAATAGCATTTGTCTAACGAAAAAATTGTAAAAATTACAGATCAATGCTAAAAAATTTTCAAAAAATATAATTTTAATATTACTTTTTTAACTTTAATGCATTTTACGGATTATGGAGAATTGCTAAGGCAAAAAATAGCAAAAAATGGCAATCATGGCTTAAAATTTCCAAAACCGATTTTGTATAAATTTTTTTCTAAAAAAAAATTAATTGAATTTGATGACTTAACAAGCGGCGTTAGGGCAAAAATAACCAAAATTGTGCATCATCGCTAAAAATTAAAAAAAAACCGTTTTTAGGTCGTTTCTTTCAAAAATGAAAAAAATATTTGCCGATTATAGCCTAACAAAAGAAACTTTAGCAAAGAGAGCAAGAATTCAGGATCATAGCAATAAATTTCCAAAAACCAATTTTCAAAAAAACTTAAACTGCATTTTATGGCAAAAGTAATGACTGAATCATCGCTAAAAATTTCCAAGAACTAATTTTTATATTTTTTTTTTTCTAAAAACTTTCATTTAATTTTTGGCTTAAAGGGCAAAATAGCAAAAAATTAGGCAATAATCCTTAACGTTTCCAAAAATTTTTCATAACAAAATTGTTTTGCAAAAATTGCTTAATTTGGGGATCACGCAATAAATTTTGCAAAAATCCATTTAACAAGATTTTTTCTATTTTTCTAAGAAACTTCATTGGCTTAACGAGGGTTGTTAGAGCAAAAAAAGCAAAATTTAATGATCATCACTAAAAGTTTTCAACATTACATATTTATATTAATTTTTCTAAAAGACTTAAATTACATTTTATGGCTAAACGAGACGTGATAGGGTGAAAATAACAAAAATTGGGCTATCGCTAAAAAAAAAACTAAAAACTAATTTTTATATGGATTTTTCTAAAAAAAAAATTATATCATTTTAAGGCTAAAAAAAGACGTGCTAGGACAAAAATAAAAAAAATTAAGGATCTTCGCTAAGACTTACCAAAAATCAATTTTTAAATGATTTCTACCCAAAAATTTTGCTGTATTTAATGGCCTCACAAGAGATGCTAGGTCAAAAATTTCTAAACATCAACTTTATATGAACTTTTTTAATAACATTTTGTGGCTTAACGTCAAAATTGTAAAAATTACGGACCAATTCTAAAAAAAAAATTTAAATAAATAACTTTGATGCATTTATTGGATCAACGAGAGGTGTTACGGCAAAAATAGCAAAAAAGTGGGGATCATTGCTGAAAATCTTCTAAAAATCCGTTTTTTTTATTGTTTTTTAAAGAAAATTATTTGCTGTTTATGGACTAACCGGAGGTGCAAATGTAAATATAGCAAGAATTGGGAATCATCGCTGTAATTTTCCACATATTTTTAAACATATATTTCGAGGGAAATTTGTCCCCCAAGTGACCACTGCCGACGCCCCCACCTCCCAAAAAAAAGAAAACGGCCCTGGATTTTTTTTTTGCATGTTGGAGGCTTTACAAGATTCTTCACAGCCGAATTTAACAGTCTTACTTGTTTTAATCTTTAATTGCATCTGGTGCAAAAAATAAAAAAAAAAATATTTTTATATGATATTTTAATAATATTCTATAAAAACTGAATTTTATTGCTTAACGTTCTAGGACAAAACTAGCAAAAATTGGTGATCATTGCTATAATTTTTCGAAAATCATTTTATTTGAATTTTCCCTTAAAAATGTAAACTGCATTTTGAGGCTGAAGTACAGGTTCTAGATCAAAAAATTTCCAAAAAGCTTTTTTTAAAGATTTTTTTTTCAAATAAACTTAAAAAATAAGTTGCGGCATAACGAGAGTTGCGGGAGCAAATAGCAAAAATTAGAAAAAAAAAAAATCCAAAAATCCAATTTTATATGATTTTTTTCTAAAAAAATGGCTTAACGAGAGGTTGTAGGGTAAAAATAACAACAATTATTCATCATCGCTAAAAAATAAAATAAAAATAATAATTTATATGGGTGAAATCAAAAAATGTCAACCAAACCATGTAATCGTGTAATATCTCATACATGGGTTAAAGTATTCGCATATTTTTTAATGTACAACGTCGCATAGATTGGCGTTCTACATAACTAACAACAATCCGGATACCAGTAAGCTATTTTAAACAAGTTATTTTCATTTTTGTAGGCCAAATGTAAACTCCGTCGCCAGTAACATTTTCAATTTTTTTAACTTTAACCGGTTATATCTTAAAAACCAATAACCCAAACTCTTAATAATTGACTACATTTTAAAGAGGGCATGTTGACGTTCTTAAAAAATATTTTTGTATAGTCATAACTATCTCTTTTACCCATACAAATACGGCTTCAATTGTGTAACGATTTTTCGACACTTTTTTTAGACATTATGGAACCTGACAATTTTGTTGTTTTTGACGTATTGTGTTTAGAAAAATAATAGGTTATTGCCTCATCTATTAAACGCGAGGCTATAAAGTATCATTTTGCATCATTGGTTTCAAGTTTGCTCCCTGCATATTAATTTCCCTGTATGAAAAGCTAAATCATAAATGAAAAATCGAAAAATGCTGTAAACTCCGTCTCCACGTTTACAACAAAACTACTTAGCGTGCATCTGAAATATCGTCATATTTTGACGTATCTAGTTGATATCTAATGATTTTTTTTCGGAAACCTATTTCCGACAAATAGTTTTCGAAAAAAAGGGCAAAAAGTGATGAAATGTAAACTCCGTCTCTGTAAACTCCGTCAACATTTTTTTTTTTTGCAGATTGCATTAAAAAAACCTTATGAAGTTGTTAAAACCGACGCAAATATTAACACTAGTCATTCAAAAAAGTAAAAAAACTTATTTTAACAGAAATAATAATAAATTTATTTTACATTTCCTTAGAAAAATCCTATCAAAATAAAAAATAATTGTAAAATCTTTAATAACAAAAACCAGAAAAAATCCTAATTACAAAAATTGTTAGCAATTACATAAATAAGTGTTTTAAATTACAATAAAATGTTTTCAAAGAAAATTCAAAAAATTTAATGTCGATAAAATTTGTTTGAAACAGTTTGTAGAAGAGATCTTTTATAGTTATATTAGTAGTGATGTAACATATCGATTTTAATAAAAAAAACTTACCAAAAATTAAAATTTTTTGTTTGTACAATTTTGGCTCAAAAACACTGACATTTTTTGATTTCACCCATATGATTGTTTCATAAGGTGTTTTTTTCTATTTATGGCCTACCTGTAGGTGCTAGAGAAAAATTGGTGATCATTACTATCATTTTATTTGAATTTTCCCTTAAAAATGTAAACTGCATTTTGAGGCTGAAGTACAGGTTCTAGATCAAAAAATTTCCAAAAAGCTTTTTTAAAGATTTTTTTCTAATAAACTTAAAAAATGAGTTGCGGCATAACGAGAGGTGCGGGAGCAAATAGCAAAAATTAGAAAAAAAAAATCCAAAAATCCAATTTTGTATGATTTTTTTCTAAAAAAATTGCTTAACTAGAGGTTGTAGGGTAAAAATAACAACAATTATTCATCATCGCTAAAAACTAAAATAAAAATAATAATTTATATGATTGTTTCATAAGGTGTTTTTTCTATTTATGGCCTACCTGTAGGTGCTAGAGAAAAAATAGCAAGATTTAGGTGTGGTCGCTAGAAATTTCCAAAAATCTATTTTTATATAAATTTTTTCTAAAAAACTGCAATTGCATTTCATGGTAAATATCGACGATTATCACTAAAAATTTCTAAACACGTATACATTTTTACATATTATATTTTTATTAAAAACATAAATTTAATTTTATTGCATAAAGAAAGGGCCATCACTAAACTTTTCAAAAATCGTTTTTCTATTCATTTTATGAAAAAATGTTAATTACATTTTATGGCTTAACATGAGGCAAATGGCAAAAACAGGGGATCTTCGCTAAAAATTTCCAAAAATTTATTTTTATATCCCAGAGTAAAAATAGCTCAAATTAGTGAGCAGCACTAAAAATTTCCAAAAACTAAAAATTAAAAAAATAAACATTATTTGCGAGAAAACGGCAAAAACTGGAGATCATCCACAAAAATTTTCAAAAATAAGTTTTAATTTGATTTTTTTTTAAAAAGCCATTTTATGGCTTAATGACAGGGGGTAGGAAAAAATACCAAAAATTGGGAACCATCGCTTAAAATTTAATAAAAAACAACATTTGAATTTTTTATAAAAAAAAAATTATTCCATTTTATGGCTTAATGAAAGGTGGTAGGGAAAATACCAAAAATTTAATATAAAACACATTTTTGTCTAAAAAACTTCAATTGCATTTTATGGCATATGGCGAAAATAGCAAAAATCTATTTTTTAATGTTTTTTTTTGTTAAAAAAAAAATAATTTTATTTTATGGGTACACGAGATATTCTAGGACAAAAAAAAATCAAACATTTAAAAATCAATTTTTATAAAAATCCTTATTTATACGATTTTAGATATAAATTTATAATTTTTTGATAAAAGGGTTTGAGTTGAAAAATGTAGAAGAAAAATTGTAATTTCTTAAAGCTTTAGACATTTCTGGTATTTCTATACCGGTTTCGGACAGTTCCAGTTAACTGTCTTCATCAGTAGGATTTAAATGCCAGTTTGTTTTGTTAATGGTAATTGTTTTTCTAATATGTGAATTTTTATTAATATCAATACCCAGTCCAGTATTCGAACCACGAATATTTTCATACCATTAACATGGCACTCTAGACATCACCGCCAAAGCATTGATTAGATATGTGTTGGATTAGTATTCGTTTTATTCTATTCATTACTGCTTGCATTGCATATTAATAGTTTTCTACAGAGAGATTGACAATTGTAACAACAACAGTTCAGCCGCTAGTAATTTCAACTTCACCACATCCATTTATTCAACTCTTTTGTCTCTTTATAGTTTTTGCAATCGTGTTGCCACATGGTCTGGATTTTTCAGACACATGAAGGGGATTGCATTTTTCTGGGAGACATGCCTAATGGCGACATTTCTGTCAGTATTTTTAATTTTGTTGATTTTTCTGTTAGTACAGATCGAGCACGGGCTCTAATTCTATTTGTTATAGGGGTTTGAGTTGAAAAATCTAGAAGAAAAATTGTAATTTCTAAAAGCTATAGACATTTCTGGTATTCCTATACCGGTTTCGGATTTTATAATAAATTTTAATTTCATTTTGTGGCTTAAGCCCCTATGACACTACATTTTTTTTGGTATTTTATTTTTTATTAATTGATAGAATGAAACAGCAAAAGAAGAAATGAAAAAGAAACATAAAATAAACAAACAAATAGTGATGATTACTTTTATTTAAATAAAAACCCGCTTAATAAATACCAAAAACTGTCAAAAAAACAAAAAAATCGCTTCATTTAATGAAAAACAGAAAAGTTGGCCACACTTAATATCATTCATGCGTAAATGTCAAAAAAAAATGTAAAATTTTTACATTTTTTTTGACATTCAATCATTTGATAACCAAATTTATCGATAACACAAGAATAAAATTTGACGTTTACAGTTTTTTTTTAGTATGCTTTTACTTTTCACACTTATTCAGATTTCCTATGGTGATATATTTGCACTGTTCACATAAATTCCATCAATACAAAAAAAATGTAGTGTCATAGGGGCTTTAACGAGAAGTGCTTGTTAGAAAATACGGCAACATCAAATAAAAAGATCCAAAAATCCTAATTCGTATGTTTCTTCTTAACGAGACATGCTAGGGCAAAATAACAAAAATTATATATCATCGCAAAATTTTTTTTTTATAAATTAAAAAAAAAAATCTAAAAAATTTTTTAAAGGTGTTTGATCAAAAATAGCCAAAGCTAGGGATTATAGTAAAAAATTCACAAAAATATAGTTTAAATTTTTCCTAAAATTTGTAATTGCTTTTTATAGGTTAACGAGGGGTACTAAAATAATAACAAAAAAATAACAAAAACTATGGAAAATTTCTAAAAAAAAAATATTCATTTTTATAGAACCTGAGTCTAAAAGCTTGAATTGTATTTTATGGCTTAACGAAACGTGCTAGGACAAAAAATATGAAGCATCAGTTTTAATTTCCAACAAAAAATCGTATATGCATTTTTTCTAAACAACTTTGATTCTATTTTATGGTCTTGACCAAAAAAAGCAAAAATTGGAGATCATCGCTATAAATTTCAAAAAATCCATTTTTATATGAATTTTTAAAAAATAAAAAAATTAATTGTATTTTGTGATGAGGTGCTAGAGCGAAGATAGCTGAAATTTAAAATCATAGCCAAAAATTTTCAATAAGTAATTTTTATATGAATTTTTTTTAAAAAAAACTTTTTAGGGCTTAACTAAATGTCCAAAGACGAAATAGCAAAAATTTGAGATCATCTTTATGAATATTGGGTAATTTCAAAAGCTCTTAATTTTCAACTCAAGACAAAATTTAAATATTTTTCAACAATAACGAATTATTTCCTGTTTCATTCTCTGTTTGCTTGACTTCCGTTTAACTTCTTTTAATTGTTTTATTTTTCACTAGCCTTCTAGGTATAAATAAAATAAAAGATAATTCTCACCTTTCAAAATGTTGTAAACAACTAGAAGAAGTGGTTTTATTTGAAAAATAAGAAAATCTTCTAAATTGTAAACTACATGGCATAGAAAATGCTAAAAATCTAAAAGTCTTTTGTAGTTTTCTTTCCTTCCAAAAGAAGAAAAGGAAATATAAGACAAAAGGAAATGGTTACATTTGCACATTTTTCTTAACTGAAATGCAAAACTATAAACAATGAATGGTAGAGATGTAACTAGCAACCCAACATCTAACAGCTTGTTATTTAACAAATAAATACCTTAAGATGTTGATGTACTTTTCTTTAACAAAAGCTCGAAGAAAAAACAAAAGCATTTTTGTTGAAAAGATGACAACAGTTAGGAAAACTACCATGACAACCAGGTTTATTATAAAAAAAATTTACGACAGTATTTATTTATTTTATGTTGAAATTTGATGCAAACAAACAAATTTGTATTTAAATGATGTTGAAATTATAGGAAAAAGAAAAAGGTTACAAGATTTCCTTTTTAGCTTTTCTTTATTTAGAAGGTACAATTGTAAGAAAATAAATATTCAATCAAAAGAGTTAAGTTGCATAAAAATAACTTATGCATAAATTGCTAGAAAATATATTTTTATAATGTTTTTAATGATAAATGTTTTTTTGAAAAATAAGGGAAAATAATAAGGAAAATATATTTACTTTTTAATTTTATTTGTAGTTTTATAAAAAATCAAACTTCATAGAAAACTATTTTGAGATTGTATTTCCTAAGAAAAGTGATTGGTTTAGTACTTTGGTACTTTTTCTATATCCTGAAATATTGGTTCTACAAAACTTGAAATTTGGAATGTAGGAATGTAAAATATCTTTCTAACAAAATGTTTTTTTGAAAATTTCTTTTCGTAGATGGTTAAAAAGAGTACTTTTTTGGTACATTTTTGAACTTTTGGTACTTTTTCTATCTCTTTACATATTGATTCCAGAAGCTTGAAATTTTGATTGTAGCATAACCCAGATAAAAAATCATTCTGACGAAATGCTTTTTAGAAAATTTTAATACTAAAAAAGTAAAAAAGTGTACTCTGGTACTGGTACTTTTTCGAACTTTTGGTACTTTTTCAATTTCCCGAAATATTGGTTGAAATTTTTAATGTAGGATCACCCAATTAAAAAAATCATTCTGAAAAATGTTTTTTAGAAAATTTCAATTAAAAGAAGGCTAAAAACAATGTACTTTGGTACTTTTTGAACTTCCGGTACTTTTTATATCTCCTGAAATATTGACTCTAGAAGCTAGAAATATAAGATGAACTTATTCAAAAAATTATTCCGACAAAATGCGTTTTACAAGATTTTAATTCTAAGAAAGTTAAAAAATGTACTCTGGTACTTTTTCGAACTTCTGGTTCTTTTTATACTCCTAGAAGCAAGACATTTTGAATATAGGAGCACCTTGTTAAAGAAATTATTCCGACAAAATGCTTTTTAGAAAATTTTAATAATAATTGTGAATTAAAAAGTGTACTCTGGTACTGGTACTTTCGAACTTCTGCTACTTTTTCTGCCTCTTGAAATATTAATTTTAGAAACTTAAAATTTTGAATGTAGGATCACCCAGTTAAATAAATCATTCTGACAAAATGTTTATTAGAAAAATGCAATTAAAAAAAGGCTAAAAATGTACTTTGGTACTTTTTCAACTTCTGGTACTTTTTATATCTCCTGAAATATTGACTCTAGAAGCTAGAAATTTTTAATATAAGATAAACTTATTCAAAAAATTGTTCCGAAAAAATGCGTTTTACAAAATTTTAATTCTAAGAAAGTTAAAAAATGTACTCTGGTACTTTTAATTCTAAGAAAGTTAAAAAATGTACTCTGGTACTTTTTCGAACTTTTGGTACTTTTTCTATCTCCTGAAATATTGGTTTTAAAAACTTAAATTTTTGAATGTAGTATCACCTAGTTAAATAAACCATTCTGAAAAATGTTTTTTAGCAGGTTTCAATTAAAAGAAGGCTAAAAAAATGTACTTTGGTACTTTTTTGAACTTCAGGTACTTTTTATATCTCCTGAAATATTGACTCTAGAAGCAAGAAATTTTTAATATAAGATCAACTTTTTCAAAAATTGTTCCGACAAAATGCGTTTTACAAGATTTTAATTCTAAGAAAGTTAAAAAGTGTACTCTGGTACTTTTTCGAACTTCTGGTACTTCTTATATCTAATAAAGTATTGGTTTTAAAAACTTGAAATTTTGAATGAAGGATAACCCAGTTAAAAAATATCATTCTGACAAAATGATTTTTAGAAAATTTTAATTCCTAGAATGTTAAAAAGTGTATTCAGAACTTTTTCGAACTTCTGGTACTTTTATGTATCTTCTGAAATTTTGGTTCTAGAAACTAGATATTTGTAAAGTTGGATCATCCAGTAAAAAAAAGCCATTCTAGCAAAATGTTTTTTAGAATATTTTAATTCTAGTATTAATGTTACAAAGTTTACTCTGATGCTACTTTTTCGAACTACTGGTACTTTTTCAATTTCCCGAAATATTGGTTCTAAAAACTTGAAATTTTTAATGTAGGATCAACCAGTTAAAAAATATCATTCTGACAAAATGCTTTTTGGAAAATTTCAATTCTAAGAATCTTAAAAAGTGTATTCTGGTACTTATTCGAACTTCTGGTAAAATTGAAATTTGGAATATAGGAACAAGAAGTTAATAATAATTCGTTCTGATAAAATGGGTTTTAGAAAATTTCAATTCTACTTTGGTACTTTTTCGAACTTTTGGTACTTTTTCTATTTCCTGCATTATTGGTTCTAGAAACAGAAAAAAAATATTTTGACACAATACCTTTTAAAAAGTTTTAAGTCTAAAAGGGTAAAAATGTGTACTTTGGTACTTTTCGATCTTTACTTAATTTAGTTCTATATCCCGAAATATTGGTTCTAAAAACTTGAAATTTTGAACTCAGAAAACTTCAGTTCTAATATGGTTAAAAAGTGCACTTTGGTACCTTTTGAACTTCTGGTAAACTTGAAATTTGGAATAATAATAATATAATAATAATAGTTTTGATCACATCACATGATCAATTATTTTTATTTATTCTCTCTATTTATTTACAACTCATTTTTTAATAAATGCAACCTAACCGAGAACTGGTATCAATGACCGTCGTCTCATTGTAGCGAAAAAACCAAGGGGCCCCCCCCCCCGTATTTTTGGAATGTAAGATCAAGCAGTTAACAAAAAACATTCTGATAAAATGGGTTTTAGAAAATTTCAATTCTACTTTGGTACTTTTTCGAACTTCTGGTACTTTTTCTATCTCCTGCATTATTGGTTCTAGAAACAAAAAAAAAAAAAATTTTGATACAAAACTTTTTAAAAAGTTTTGAGTCTAAAATGGTAAAAACGTGTACTTGGTACTTTTTCGATCTTTACTTAATTTAGTTGTATATCCCGAAATATTGGTTCTAAAAACTTGAAATTTTGAATGTAGGATAAACTAGTTAAATAAATGCTACTGAAAAATGTTTTTTTAGAAAATTTCAATTCTTAGTAGGTTAAAAAGTGTACTTTGGTACTTTTTCAAACTTCTGGTAAACTTGAAATTTGGAATGTAGGATCAAGCAGTTAAAAAAATCAATCTGATAAAATGAGTTTTAGAAAATTTCAATTCTACTTTTGTACTTTTCCAAACTTCTGTTATATATTTTGTTTCCTTAAATATTGGTTTTAGAAAAAAAAAATCATTGTGACAAAATATTTTTATGAAAGTTTTGAGTCTAAAAGGGTGAAAATGTGAACTTTAGTACTTTTTCGATATTTTCTTAATTTAGCTGTAATTAATTCTTTAACTAGCGGTGGTATCCACTTTAAGTGATTTTTATACCCTCCAACAACAGTATGGGGGTATACTCACTTTGTCATTCCGTGTGTAACGCATCGAAATATCGGTATAGGAACCCATAAAGCAATGGTTCCCAACATTTTTTACGCCCCACTTTTAAGTTAAAAAATTCCATTGTCCCCCCTACACTCAAGAAAAATTTTAAAATTTTTATATTTTTTCAAGGTTGTTTACCATTGCCATAAAATATATATTTTATTAATCTGTGATCTATTTTAAGACATTCTAGCGATGTCCGTCCGTCCGTCTCTCCGTCTGTAGAGGACACGATACAGTCCAAAATAAAAGAGCGCAAATAGAAAAAATTTGGGATCATTGCTAAAAATTTACAAAATAGTGTATTTTGGTACTTTATCTATATTTATTTAATTTATTTGCAATCAAAATTCTACTAGCGAATATGGAAAAAACTGCGAAGTATGGAAAAAATTAGGAATCATTGCTGAGTGTACTTTGGTACCTTTTCGACCTTTATTTATCTTATTTGCAATTAAATCCTCAACTAGCGGTGTTAGAGCGAATTTTGAAAAATTTTGGTATTATCTCAAAAAAATTTCAAATATTCATTTTAATGTGACTTTTTCTAAAAAAAAAACTATAGGTGCATTTTATGGCTTAACAAGACGTGCTATGACAAATATAGCAAAAATTGGTCATCATCGCTAAATATTTCCAAAATTTAATTATACCCTACACCACTCTGTGGTACAGGGTATATTGAGTTTGTGCTGATGTTTGTAACTACCCGAAATATTGGTCCTATACCTACCTTCAAGTATACCGATCGACTCAGAATTACTTTTTGAGTCGATTTAGCGATGCCCGTTCGTCCGTATGTCCATCTATCGGTTTAAGCACGATACAGGTCTCAATTTTACTTGAAATTTGAAACTTAAACATCTTTTGGCCCGATGACGAAGTCTATTGAAATTGGAGAAAATCGGTCCATGTTAAGACCTAGGACCCATACAAACGCACCCTTTAGATTCGGCATAAATGACTCTAATAATCGTATAATAATAGATATCGCTTTGAAATTCAGCAGGTAATCAATTTTTGTATGCACAAATCACCATTCTAAATTTCAAAGGAATCGGGTCAGTTCTTCTGGTAGTCCCCATACGAACCACCTTCCTGATATTTTTATAATTCCCTCAAAATTAATAAAAATGGAATTATTTGATAAAAATTTTATTTTTTGTTGTTAAACGTGTACTTTAGTAACCTTATCAAATCGGAATATAATTGGACCATTTTTGGACTTAGTCCCCTATATAAAAATTTCGACCGATATTCAATTAAATTTGTCTATTGACAAAAAAAACCAATTCCACTTAAATTTGATCTGTGTGTGCTTTTTACACTAAATAAAGATCTAACAAAAGACAGATACAATCGGCGCATGTTTGGACTTGGGACCCATTTTCCGGAAAACACTGGTGTAGGGTATCATATGGTCGGTCTTGACTGACTATAACTTTTTTACTTGTTTTTATATGATTTCTTTCTAAAAAAAACTTTAAATGCATTTTTTTACTAATAAAAATTAAAAAATAAATTTTTATGAATATTTTCTGGAAAATTTTACTTGTACTTTTTGGCTTACCGAAGTTGGTTCTTTGGTACTTTTTCTATCCCCTAAAACAGCGGTTACCAACCTATGGTACGCGTACCACTAGGGGGTACGCGAAACTGTCCGCGGGGGTACGCAAAATTTTAGTAATTTGGACATTTGTTTTAGATTAACCTTTCAATGCTGGTTCCGCATCTGGCTTCCAAAGTTTTCCATAACGTCAGGTTTTTAAGGAAGTTGAGGTCAAAGTTTACAAAAAACGTATTTTTGTGCAATTTAGAGAAAATTTTTTGCGATATTTGAAATCTGACTACTTGTTTTCGATTAATCTTTCGATGCTGATTCCGAATATGGTTGCCAAATTTTTCTAAGATGTCAGGTTTTTGAGAAAATATGTGTCAAAGTTCTCAAAAACGTGTTTTTGGGCATTTTTGAGACAGTTTCTGATAGAGTGGAAATTTCGGTTCCATTTTCTTAAGCTCAAAATGCCCTTTCATTGTACATATATACGGGGGTGTTTCATTCGAAAAGTCACGAATTTGTTGATCTGCCCTTGTATTAAAAAAAAAAACATTTAAGAAAAATCAAAAACATTTTATTTCCGCCCTCTGTGATGTGTTTTTGGAACTTTTTTTAAGAGTTCAAAAACGTCAGTTTTTTTAAATTTTGGTGTAGAATCGACTGGTGAAATCAGATTTGCAATATTTTCAGCTGTTATTGCTCTACAGAAAAATCAGCTCAAAATCCGCGTTTTCAGATGCATTGAACCATCCCAAGGAGCGAAAAATTTTCCCAAAAAATACCACCATTATTTTGATCTCCCCTAAAGCCTTCAAAAAAATGATAATACCCGCAGATCAAAAATTTCAAAATCAACTCTAATATTTATATGAGAAATTTTTTAACGAAAACAAAAAACTCGCTAGGGGGTACGCGGCTGATAAAATTTAAAATTAGTGGGTACGTGAGCCAAAATGTTTGGTAACCGCTGCCCTAAAATATTAGTTGCAAAAACTTGAAATTTGGAATATAGTAGGAACAGTAAAAAAAAAAATCATTCTGAAAAAATGCTTTTTTGAAAGTTTCAATTCTAAAATCGATAAGAACTGTAGTTCGGTACAATTTTAAAATTCTGGTACTTTTTCTATCTGTAATATTGGTTAAAGAAACTTTAAATTTTGAATGAAGGATGATGCAGTTAAAAACAAATCATCCCTTTAAAATATCTATTAGAAATTTTCAATTCTAATAGGGTAAAAAGTGTAATTTTGTACTTTTTTGATCTCTATATAATTTAAATGCAATTAAATTCCTAACTAGTAAAAATTGCAAAAATTGGGTATCATTTCTAGAAATTTTCAAATATCCATTTTAATATGAATTAAAAACAATTTATTATTGCATTTAAGGTCTTAACAGAACAAGACGTGCTGGGAAATAAATAGCAAAAATTAGACATCATCGCTAAATATTTAAGAAATTAAATTTTTATATGAATTATTCTAAGAAACCTTAATGCATTTTTTGTTTTACCAAGAGGTTCTAGGGCAAAAATAGCAAAACTTGTTTATCATCGCTAAAAATTTCTTAAAATTCATGTTTTATTAAAATTGTGTATCACTTCCTGTTTAAATTCTATAATTTTTTCTTGGTAAATTGTACCCTAAATTCATTTTTGTCTGATTTCCTTAAATCAATTTTATTTGCTCTTGGTCTGATAGTGAATTACAAGTATTTTTGTTTTGTTTTTTCTTATTTCAGTTAACAAATATACTGACAGTCTGACAAACTGTTTACAAAATAGCGTAGCATATCAACTGACATTTGGATATGCGTTTCATTTTAAACATTCGTAAAAGCCAAAAATGAAACAATAGTATAAATTGTATTGTTACATGGTTTTTTGGTAAAGAATGGGAATTATTTGTAATGTAAACATTTAACAGCTTGGCGTTAAATTGCGTTTTTTTGAGTAATAAATGAAATAAAAATTGACAGAGAAGCGGTGTGGTAAACTACAATGGTGGAAGATGGCGGAAATGACAAGAAACAAAAATAAAATTTAATACAATGGAAAATTCCAAGTCGGTGCTTACTTCTGTCTAAGCTAAATTTGTTGATGTTTTTTTTTTCAAAAAAAAAAAAAATCTAGAAATAATCTTATAAATTGTAGATTTTGAAAAAAAACAAACTTCCCCTTTTCCCGCTGTTTTTGTTAACTTGTGAGTAGTTTTCTGTTAACTTTTTGTTAGTTTTTCTATTTCCTATTTATTTTTTGTTTAATTCTAACAATCATCTTCACTTTCATATGTCTGCATCCTTATAGTGTCTGTCAAAGTTTTAATTTCATATTTTTTTATGCTTCAACACTGCTAAGCTGTGGTTGTTGCCACCAAACTATGACAACAATAGTCTTTTCATGTTTGCAGTTAAGTTATAACAAAAACTTAAAACTTTCCAGTTTATGTGTAATCCTTTTGATGGTCTTTTTTGGTGTCTACGCAACTGACAGGATGTCAATAGCAAGAGGTTTGCAAAATTGCAAAAACATACACTTTGAAGACAATCAAAGTTGAAGGAAAAAAAACACAAGAATAAGAGTAAAATTCGTCTTGGACAAACTGCAGACACTATTTCCAAAATACTTTTTTAAGATTGTTTTTATACCCTCCACTCTAGTGATAGAGGGTATATTAAAGGTGTCCTAACGACTAAGGTAATTTTTCAAAATCACTTTTTAATACGTGGTAGGGTCCTAAATTGTAGTTTTGCATCTAAAAATGAGTGAGCCAAAATTTGGAGACAATCGGATAAAAATAACTCGTGCCGAAAATGGGTTGAAGTTTTGGGACACTCTTATCTGATGAAAAAACACGTTTTTTCTAGTTTTTTGAAAAATATTGGTATATGCTATTTTTTGTTAATTTTTTTGTTAAGTAATATGAAAATGGCAATAAATTACCTTTCCAAAAAGCTTAAAGAAATTCAAATCGGATGAAAAATAAGCATTTTACGCATACATGCCCCAGACCATTGCATGGTTTTTAAAGCCAAAATTTAAAAAATTTCAAATTTTTAGGCAAAAAAATAAAAAAAATTAAATTTTACTTTATAATTGTATTAAATATATGTTACAGATAAAAACTAACAGATATGGTAGTCTAACTTTTTTTTCATTTGGCGTGGGTACTGATATAATTTCCGCGGATTCCAAAGAAAATACGTTTTTCTAAAATAATTTAGCAAATATGGGAAACAATTTTCTGTATTGTATTTTACGAAGTGAAATACATAAATTCTGTAAATTTTTTGAGAATTCGGGCATCTTTAACCCCTTTTCGCCGAGGTGAAATGACAAATTTGAGACGTTATACATTTCTATAATACAAAATATCTGCATATATCCGATTTCTCAAAAGTTACAGAATTTACGTTTTACACTTCGATCCGCACAATAAAGCACAAATTTTCAAAAATTTGCTTAATTATTGTAGAAAAACGCATTTTATTTGGAATCCGCGGAAATTTTATCACTACCCGCGCCAAATAAAAAAAAAGCTTGACTACCATATCTGCTATTTTTAATCTTAAACATGTTTTCAATTTGATCATAAAGTAAAATTAAATTTTTACTATTTTTTTGCCTAAAATTTTGAAAATTTTTAAATTCTGGCTCTAAAAACCATACAATGGTCTGGGGCATGTATTCGTAAAATGCTTATTTTTCATCCGATTTTAATAGTCGTTTTGAAAAGGTAATTTAGTACCATTTTCATATTATTTCACAAAAAAATTAACAAAAAATTTCAAGTACCAATGTTTTTCCAAAAACTAGAAAAAACGAGTTTTTCGTTTTTATAAGAATGTCCCAAAACTTCAATCCATTTTCGGCACGAGTTATTTTTAGGCGATTGTCCCCAAATTTTGGCGCACTCATTTTTAGATACTAAAGAACAATATACAGTGGCGGGCACAGCTTTTGGGTTTGGGGGGGGGAAATTTTTTTTTTTTTACTTCGAAAAAAAATCATAAATTCACCTTGGACGAGCAAAAACAGGGATTCGTTTTTTTTTTGCAATGGAAACCTATAAAATCATCAAACTCATTAGTTTGTGCTGAAGGAAGGTTGTTTTTCATGATCATAAGTAGATCGTTTAGATATTTTTTTTTAATTTGTCTAAAAAGAAAATTGTACGTTTTCTTCTACATAGAAAAAGTCTCAGATTCTAACACATTTGACGTATAAAAAGTCAAATCTAAAGCTTCTTCTTTACAAAAAATGCCCCAAAATCTGAGACTTTTTTCGTATAGAAAAATTTTCAGATTCTTAAAACTTTTTTCCACAAAAAAATCTAAGATTCTGAAACCTTTTATAGAAAGTATCTCATATTTAAAAGCATTTTTAATAAATTTTTCTTATAGAAATGGTCTCAGGTTAGTATTTTTGTTTCGCACTGAAAAAAATTATATTCTCAAACCTTTTTTTCTTTAGAAAAAGTTTCAGATTTTGAGACCTTTTTTATAAAGAAAGAGCTTCAAATTCTCAGACATTTTTCCTATAAAAAAAGTCTCAGATTCTTATACCTTTTTCTTTTTAGAAAAAGTCCCAGAAAAGAGAAAGTACCTTATTCCCATAGATGGGAGTAATTAATTAAATGGACCAATTAATTGATGGTTTAATTACCATTTAATTGATGTCAATGGTAATGAAATTTTTTTCATTACCATTGGTTGTATCAATTGTACCAATTAAATTACTTATCGATTTAATTACTAATGAAAATTAAAAAAAAAATAATTACCATTGGTATGGCATCACTTAAAAAAAATAATTACCATTAGTAAAAGTCGTCACAATATTGTCAAAATCGTTAATATTTGGAAATATCTGTTGTTTTTTGTTATATGGTGTTTTAGTTTTTCACATTTTATAAACCAACCCACACGTTGATTGCCTTTGTATAACACAATATTTGAAATTTTTATTTGCGTTTTGTTTTTTGTCTTTGACATTTTCATATTTTTTTTTTTGTAAAAACATACTTTGATGTTTAAATTTATAACTTTTCAAAAAAACAAAAATGTGCAAACCAATTGTTTTGAAACCAATTATAATTGGTGTTTTTCAACAATTGGTGCATTTCATTACCATTAGTAATTAATTTTTCAATTAAAAAAATTTAATTACCATTAAATGGTAATGAAAATTTTTTCATTACCATTGATATCAACCAATGGTAATTAAATTTCAATGGTAATGAAAAATTCCCATCTATGCTTATTCCTAAAAAAAGTCTCAGATTCTCAGACCTTTTTCCCATAGAAAAACTTTAGGTTCTGAGAGCTTTTTCTTATATAGAAAAAGTCTTAAGTTCTGTCACTTTTATCCCTAAAGAAAGAGTGATAGATTTTTCCATTATAAAAAGTCTCAGATTGTCAGACCTTTTTACTTAAAAAAAAGTATCGATTCTGAAAAATTTTCTAATAGAAAAAGTCTCAGATTCTATGACCCTATTCCTATAGAAAAAGGTGAGATTGTGAGACTCTTGCCAAAAGAAAAGGTCCCAGATTCCGAGACGATTTTCCTATAGAAAAAGTCTTAGATTCTGAGACCTTTTCTTAGGTATAGTCTAAGTATAAGTCTAAGATTCTGGCACTTTTCTAAAAAAAAATCTCGCAGATTTTGAGAACTTTTTCCTATAGAAAAAGTCATAGATTTTGAGACCGGTTTCCTATAGAAAAAGTCTCAGATTCTGAGACATTTTCCCTATAGAAAAAGTCTAAAATTCTGAGACCTTATTCCTATAGAAAAAGTCTTAGATTATAAGACCTTTTTCCAGTAGAAAATATGTCAGATTCTGTGACCTTCTTCCAATTGAGAAAGTTTAAACTTCTGAGATTTATTTTTCAACAATAAAAAGTCTCAGACATTGACACATTTTTCTTTTTAAAAAACAATAAGATTCTAAGGCCTTTTTCCTTAGAATAAGTCTGAAATTAAGAGATTCTGAAACTTTTTTCCCATAGAAAAAGCCTCAGATTCATATACCTTTTCCATTTCGAAAAAGTCTCAGATTCTGCGACCTTTTTCCTATAAATAAGTATCAAATTTTGAGACCCATAGAAAAAGACTCAGATTCTGAGACCTTGTTCCTTTAGAATAAGTCTCAAATTCTGAGACTTTTACATTTTGGGAATTCTTCTACAAAAATCCGAAAATGAAAATTTTTGAGAATGTGAACAATTTTAGAGTTTTCTGCATCTTTTCTATAAAAAAAAGTCTCAGAATTTGATATAAAATAAGTCTCAGATTCTAAGACCTTTTTCCTATAGAATACGTATCGAGTTCCGACACATATTTTGTACAGAAAAGTCTCAGATTTTTCACAAAAAAAAATTTTTTTTCCTCAAACATTTTCTTTTACGGATTTTTGTAGAAAAATTCTCAAAATATGAGTACTATTAAAAGATACCAAAATTCATAATAAGATTGACGGATATTTTTTCACAGAAAATTTTCAGATTGAGTCACATTTTTTCCTTTAAAAATTTAAAAATTTTCCCTATAAGAACTTTCAGATTTTTTCTAAGAAAAATTTTCGCATTTCAATATAATTTTCATTCGGAAATTTTTTCGAAAATTTCCTTCTTTCTTTTTTTTTTCTCCTTTTTCTTCCTTTTTCTTTCTTTTTTCTTTTTTTCTTTTTTTCTCTTTTTTTCCTCTTTTTTTTTTTCTTTTTAAAATTTGGTCTGGGGGGGGAAATTTCCCCTTTTTCCCCCCCCTTGTACCCGCGCATGAATATAGGACCCTTCCAGGTATAAAAAGGTGATTTTCGTTTTTAAGAACACCTCTAGGGTATATATAAGTTTGTCATTCCGTGTGTAACACCTAGAAAAATTGGTCTAAGACCCCATAAAGTATATATATATACTCATGATCCTCGTTCGATTCTAAGACGATCTAGCGATGTACGTCCGTCCGTCAGTCCGTCTGTTCGTCTGTCTGTTGAAAACACGCTAACTTTTGAAAGACTTTACGGAGGCTCCTGAAGTTTGGCATATATGTTGGGCATTTACCTGGTCAGGTTGGTATTGCAAGCCAGCAAAATCGGTACAGTGGTTCAAAAGTTATGAGCAAAGGAGTGAATTTCGGCAAGGGTTTTTCACGAATTTACGAGATAAAAAACACGATAACCTTCTAAAGGCAATTCTGAGGATGCTGAAGCTTGGCATATGTATTTGTCGTTTCTTTTGGCTGTTTCGTATTGAATTTCAGTCAAAAGTTATTAGCAAACCGTAAATATCAGATACGCCTCACCTTAAATTCACGTGTTGAAAACCCGTTAAACATGTTTTAAAAAATATTTTACAACGCATTTCTGTCACTCAAAAACATTTTTACACTAAAAGAAAAAAAAATACACTATAAAAAAATGTTACACTCAAAAAAAATTTTACACTCAAAAAAAATTTTTGTAAATTATTTTTTTTTTTTTCAAAAATTAGTTAAAAAAAAGTTTTTTTACACAAAATAAAATATTTCTAATCAAAAATGTTATTTTTTCACTGTAGAAAATTTACTATAACTTAAAAAAACACAATTTTTGTGTAAAAAATATTTTTTTTTTGTGTAAAAAAACACTTTTTTTGTGTAAAAAACACAAATTTTTATGTAAAAAAACACAATTTTGTTTGTGTAAAAAAACACTATTTTTCTATCAAAATTTTTTTTTGTACATTTTTTTCATCAAAAAATTTTTTTATGATTTTTTTTTTCAAAAAAAAAATTGTATCAAAATTTTTTATGATTTTTTTAAAAAAAAAAAAAAAAAATTGTATCAAAATTTTTTTTTGTCAAAAGGTATTTTTTCATAAAAATATTTTTTTTACCCAAAATTACTTTTTCACCAAGTCTGATCTTCTACTGACATGAAAATGTTCCATTTCTTTAACAAATGTACACAAAACAAGTGAGAGTCTAACTGTATCTTTTGTACCCTTAAAAATGTTAAAACTATAACTTTCTTATATCAATGCTCTCAAAAAGGGTGGACTTTTCTTTATTAAAATTTTTTTTTTAGAAACATTTTTTTTATCAGTTTTTTTTTTTATTTTTTTGTTCTGTTAAAAAAAATATCTGTCAAAAAAATTTTTTTTTGCATCACAAATTTTTTTTTATGATTTTTTTTTTTTTAAAAAAAAAATTGTATCAAACATTTTTTTTGTCAAAAGGTAATTTTTCATAAAAATTTTTTTTCCTCAATTTTTTTACCCAAAATTACTTTTTCACCAAGTCTGATGTTCTTCTGACATGAAAATGTTCCATTTCTTTAACAAATGTACAAAAAACAAGTGAAAGTCTGGCTGAATCTTTTGTAACGTTAAAAATGTAAAAACTATAACTTTCTTATATCCAGGCTCTCAAAATGTAAAAAATGGACTGAAAAGTAAAATTTTTAAGTCCTCTGATTTTTTTTTTTTTTTTCATAAAAAAAAAACAATAAATTTAAAATATCTTTCTTAGAAACATTTTTTTTTTTTATCAGTTTGTTTTTATTTTTTTGTTCTTTAAAAAAAAAAAATCTGTAAAAAAAATTTTTTTTTATCAAAATTTTTTTTTTATCTTTTTGTTTTTAACAAAAATCAATCTTTCACCAAACTCTAAACTTCCTCTGAGATAAAAATGTTCCATTTGATTAACCAAAGTACAAAAAACAAGTAAGAGGGTTCAACTTGCCTTTGACGAATCTTTTTTACCCTCCAAAATGTAAAAACTATCCACGACCTAAAAAGGGGTGGACTGAAAAAGTTAAATTTTAACGTGCTCTGTGTCCAAGTTGGCGTTCTTCAGAGGTTTGATTAGTTCTTCAAAGGAAATCTTCTTCCGCCTTGGTCCGATTTCGTCCATTTTAGAACTTTGCCAGCCTAAGAACTGCTGGCGAAGAAAAAAGTTTTTTACCCTCTGGTGAAGAAAACGTAACATAATTATTTTTCAGCAAAATTTTTTTTTCATCCTTTTTTTTTATATTTTTTTTTTTTTATAAATTTTTTTTTTAGGGCCAGTTTACAGAAGGCGAACGTTACACACGAACGAAAATTTTACATGTATTTTGTTGTTGTTACAATAACAAAACACATGCAAAATTTTCGTTCGTGTGTATCGTTCGCCTTCTGTAAACTGGCACTTAAACTTTTTTTCGTAAAATTTTTTTTGACATTGAATTTTTTTAATCACTAATTTTTCGTTTTCCTCAAAAAAAATTCTTGATCTAAATTTTTTTTCATCAAAAATTTTTTTATCAAAATATTTTTTTATCAAAATATTTTTTTATCTTACGTTAAAAAATTATTCATTTAAGGCATGTCGGATTGTATTCAAGTCTTTTTTATTTTTAAACCTTTTAATTGTTTTTATATAGTTTTTATCAAAAATTGATAAATCTTTCTGTGCTGACTAGTGTACCAAACATATTGTCTTTATCTGCACTTAAGAAAAAAAAACAAAAAATTCCGTTTTTCCACCGGCTTTTGATATTTTTTATATAAAATAATTACTCTACAAAAAACGAGGACAGAAAAGGAAATGGAACATAAATAAAAATTCCATTTGTTAAAAACGGCTGAAAAAAAATATTTACATATAAAACTACTTGAATACAAAGCAATTAACGCAATTTAAAACACATCTAAAATAAAGAAATAATTAAAATGAACATGCATCTTTTGAAAGAAACCCACCCATATATAAAAATTACCAACCAAATAACTATTTTCGTTTTTTTTTTTTTTGTACAACTCTTGACACCTACAGAAAAAAATTTTATTCAAAAAAAAAAAAATAAAAGTTTAACAAAAAAAGGCGACAACAAGGACAATTTTCACATTTTATATTTATACAATTGGACAGGAAAGGCCATGAAAGAGTCACATCACAAAACAGCAACAGCAACGAATGTGTGTAATAGGGAGGTATCTGTTTTTTAAAAACGAAATTTAAGAAAAAAGGAAGAAGTTAAAATCGAGCTTGCCGAATATATATATCTATCCCCACAATGCCAAAAGATTATTGCAAAATAAAAAATTATTTGAAGTGGTAAAAATAATTATTTTTCACGAAATAAGAAATTAAATTAGTGGAAAATTTTTTTAACTTGATATTGTTTTAAAGATGGTCTTCTAATTTTAAATGTAATGCATTTGGACTTTATTATCCTTGCATTTTTGTTCATAAATTGTGAACCACAGAATCGAAGTCGCTGAGATTCAATGCCAAACTCACTGTTGCCAAGTTGGAGGTTTTCCCGCTAAATCTAGCGCTTTTTGTTTGGATTTAGCGGGGGAAAATTGGTTTTAGCGAGAACTGTGTTTTAGCGGGAAAATCTAGCGCTTTTTGTTTGGACAAATTATAGGTTTTTTCCAATTTTTCTTTTTTTTCAATCGAAAACGCCAAGTTTGTTAAGTTTTAGCGCTTTTTTTTGTAACTTAGCGGGAGAATTTTATATTTTCACGCTAAATTTTTTTCGGTGGTTTCTTGCGCGTTTTTAGTAAAAAGTCAATTTTCGTAAAAAAAATAATTTGGAGGTTTTTTTTTAATTTTTCTTTTTTTGTCAATCAAAAATGCCAAGTTTTTCGGTTTTTAGCGCTTTTTTTCGTAATTTAGCGGGAATTTATATTTTGCGGTTTCTAGCGCTTTTTTTGTGAAATTTAGAGGTTTTTGGTTAAAAATAGTTGGCAACAGTGGCCAAACTTCTCAAAAAGCTTAGGCGTATGATTAATATTTCGTATTTTTTTTATATAAAATTAATATTAATTATACGCCTTGGTGTTTTAACAACTCTTCGAATAGTCTTTCATTCTTTGACGTATGAGTGATATTTTATTTATATGTATATTAAATATTATTTATACGCCTTTGTGTTTTTTAAGAAACTTAAAAAAATTGTTCATTGTAAATTTTTGTTTTTCAAATTTTTAAAAAGTTATATCCCTAATTTTTAAACCATACCACGCAACCAAAAAAATAAAAAAAATACACAAAAAATTCTTTCTTGTTTTAATTTTTTCTTTTTTTGAAACTGTAGAAAAAAACTGAAGTTAACGAAAGCACGACTTTAATTATGGCCACCAGACACGAACACTCTCGTGAATGTTAAAATATTTTTATTTTATAAAGAATACGTTATGTTTTTTTTTTTTCTTCTCCTATTTTGCTAAATACTGACAAAAATTATTTATACAATATTTTTTTTATTTCTTTACATTTAAGCACTTTAATCATGTCCATCTTATATTTCATGCAACTATTTAGTATTTCTTTTTTTTCTGAAAGTTGAGTGAAATATGTTGTTATTTTAGCAGTTTGGTAAGCCTTAGATGTTGGTTGTTTGACCAAAGGCAAAATTATTATAAATACAAAAGAAAAATAGAAATAACAAAAGAATCGTGCATTGAACCATACTAACTTAATAATTTTGCTGCAGTTCGTTAAGAATAAACAGAACAATTTCACTAGATGACCATGAAGTTTTAAAAATACTATTTAGTTAGTATTCATATCATTTCATAATCAAACTAAGCATACATGAAGGGGATTTTGCTGTTAAATTACAAATTAAGTAATTAAAATATAACAAAGACAGAATTTATTAGATTAAGTATATTTTTATTGAGGATATTATCAGGAAAAACTATTCAGAATCAGGGAATGTACTTTAGAAAACATAAAAATTAAATTAAAACTAAGAAAATAATAAAAAATCCTTAAACTTAACAAAATCTAAGAAAATTTCAAAAAACCGATATCTTTTTTTAAACGTTCAAACACTCAAAATATTTTGTAGGCAAAAACAAATGAAAAACACATTTAAAACAATTGAAACCCATCCCAGTAATTATGCATTTTGCAAACACCAACATTTATTTTTTACTGTCCATAAAATTTTCTAAAAAAAAATAATATTGAATATTAAAAAATAACGGCACTTTAATTTTTTTTACCAACAAATTTGAAAAAAATAACCTAAGAAAACATTTAAAATTAATGATTGTTGTGTTTTTTACCAACAAATTCAAAAAAAAAAACAAGTAGAAAAGTTAAATTCGACTTGGCCGAATCTATGAATACCCTCCACAATGCCCTTTTTAAGCGATAGTAAATTTTCTAACGTGAAAAAAATAAGATTTTTGCTTAAAAATATTTTATTTAGTAAAAAAAAACTTTTTTTAGCAATTTTTGAAAAAAAAAAAAAAAAAATAATTTACTAATTTTTTTTTTTGAGTGTAAAATTTTTTTCGATTTTACTTTTTTTTTTTGCTTTGGTATAAAAATATCTTCGAGTGACAAAAATACGTTGCAAAATATTTTTGTCACTTACCAATGTTTTTAAAACAGGTTTAACGGGTTTTCAACATGTGAATTTAATGTGAAGCTAATCTGAAATTCACGGTTTTACTAATAACTTTTGAACCACTAGACCGATTTGGCTGAAATTCAATACGAACCAGGTAAGGGGAACGACAAATATAAATGCCCAGCTTCAGCATCCTCAGAATCGCCTTTCGAAAGTTATAGTGTTTTTTATCTCATAAATTCACTAAAAACCCTTGCCGAAATTCAGTCTTTTGCTCATAACTTTTAAACCCCTGGACCGATTTCGCTGGATTGCAACACCAATCTGAACAGGTAAATTCCCAACATATATGCCAAACTTCAGGAGCCTCCGTAAAGTCTTTCAAAAGTTAGCGTGTTTTCAACAGACAGACAGACGGACGGACGGACGGACATCGCTAGATCGTCTTAAAATCGATCGAGGATCATGAATATATATACTTTATGGGGTCCTAGACCAATATTTCGAGGTGTTACAAACGGAATGACAAACTTATATATACCCTCTATCACTAGAGTGGAGGGTATAAAAACCTACGAAAACATTAAAAAATAGTGATCGCGTATGTTATTTTTTACAATTTTTCTATTAAATTATTTTAAAAAAAAAAAAAAAAAAAAAAAATTTCGGAATCGATTCCGCAAACAACTATATGCTGGCCAGACACTTTACCAATCGTGCCAAAGTCTCTTAATACAAACATGTTTTTATTTTTCTATTAATAACTTTCTGAATTTTTTTTTTCTAAAAAAAAAACCTACACAAGTAAGTAAAAACTAATGATTTCTCCTAAAAAAATGCCAACAATTAAAAAAATAACGTACACAAATCATTAAAAATTAAAGAAGAATTACTTAATTTTACTTACAGAACAAAAATAAATGATCTTTAAAATTGAATGCTAATGAAAGTCTTCATGTTTTATGTTTTTATTATTAAAACAAAGAACAGAAATAGTCATTAAAAGAAATTGAACGTTAAACAAATGGTTTTTCTTTTAAATACGACAAAACGTAAAACTTTTCAAATAAACTACAAACAATTAATGACATAATTTTTTGAGTGTATTCGCATAATAACACTGTGCAAACAATTTTGGGTCATCGCTTTGAGCCTCAATGGCTTCAAAGCCATTTAAAAGTAGACCATCAAATAGACAAAATCAAAACCCTTTGGTGCACTCAAAATCTTTTGTAGGTAAAAACAAATGAAAAGCATTCTTAAAACAAGTGATAAAACATTTGAAAACCATTCCAGTAATTATTCATTTGTTTTAACACACAGCAACATTTATTTTTTACTGTCCATAAAATTTTCTAAAATAACATTAAGCATTAAAAATTTTTTCTCCTTTTATTTTACATACAAATTCGAAAAAAATATCCTACAAAAACATTAAAAATTAATGTTTGTACTGTTATTTTTACCAACGAATTAAAAAAAAAATAACCCACGAAAACATTAAAAATTATTAATTTCGTAGGCTACTTTATACAATTTTTCTATTGAATTATTTAAAAAAAAAATTAACAAAATTTTGGGGAATCGATCCCACAATCAAATACATTCTCGCCAGACACTGTACCCATCGTGGTAAAGCCACTCGATACAAGCTTGTTTTTATATCTCTATAAATAATTTTTTGAATTTTTTTTTACAAAAAAAATAACCCACGCAAGTAGGTAAAACTAATGATATCTCTTTAAAAAAATGCCAACAATTAAAAAAAAAAATAACGTACACAAATCATTAAAAATTAAGAATCACTTATTTTTACTTACAGAACAATAATAATTGACTTTAAAATTGAATGCTAATGAAAGTCTTAATTTTGTTGTTGTTGACTTTGAAACAGCGCACATAAATAGTCATTAAAAAAACTGAACAATAAACAAGTATTTTTTTCTTTTAAAAACAACAAAACGTAAAACTTTTTAAATAAACTACAAACAGTTAATGACATAATTTTTTATTTGTGATTTTTTCTTAGACATTTTCTTTACGAAAAATGTCAAAGAATCTGAGAATTTTTGTATACAAATTTTTTTTTATAAAAATTTATCAAATTTTTTTTTTTTTTTAATTTTTATCGAAATTTTTTTCATCAACATTTTTTTATTAAGATTTTTTTTTCTAAAATATTCTATTGTTTTCTAACTAGTTTTTTCTGATTTTTTTTTCACTCAAACTACTTTTTCACCATGTCCGAACTTTTTTTGATATTAAAATATTCCATTTGTTTATCAAAAGTACAAACAAGTCAGAGTGTAAATTTGTTTGTAGCGGATCTAAAAAATTCTCTGAATTTTGTACTCTAGTCCAAAACATTAAATCATGTTAATGTTTTGCTGAAGATTTAAATGTACTTGCTACAGCAAAGTTTTTTCAGAAAAAATAATGTTATTTGCCATTCCTTGAAAAACGAATTGAAATATCGGTCGAGGACCCCATTAAGTTTATATACTATTGATCCGTTTCTAAGAAAATCCAACTATATACATCCGTCCATCTATCTGTGGAAAGCAAGTTGCAGTCTAAAACAAAAGAGCTGTATATTTGGCAAATGTGTACATTACTTAAGTGCGAAAAAGAGTTTTTACATATCGGAGAGTATAAATGATACGGCACAGAAGAATTTAACACTCTCACTTGTTTTTTGTACATTTGTTAAACAAATGGAACATTTTTATGTAAAAATTTTTGACTTGGTGAATAAAATAAGAACATAATTAAAAGAAACATTTTGTGATGTAAAACATAATTTTGATGAAAAAAAAGTTTTGCTGAATAAAAATGTTGAGGAAAAATTTTTTTTTAATAACTAAAATTTTTTGAAAAAAATGAAAAAAAATTTAAGTAAAAAACTATATTGATGAACAAAAATGTTATGAAAAAAAAAATTTGATGAAAAAAATTTTGACGAAAAAAAAAAATTTGATGGAAAAAATATGATGAAAAAAAAATTTACGAAAAAAAGTTTTTGAGAAAAAAAAAATTATGAAACAAAAAAAAAATAATAAACCAAAAAAATTAATAAAAATTATGTAAAAAAAATTTGATGAAAAAAAAGTTTTGATCCTAACATTGTCAGCAATGAACTTTTTTTTCTCTTCAATTTTCAAGATAAAGATGGCAATATTTATCGATTTATTTCAAATATTAAAATCAAATTCTTACAAGAAGTATAAAAGAATTAAATAGAAAAACAATTTTAAAAATAAAGTTTGCAACAAGTATTTTAGTGTTGGACTAATAAACTGGAGATTCCAGGTTCAAATCCAGCCTGGACTAAAAAAGGCAAAAAGTTATTTCTTAACATAAGAAAGATAATTTATCAAGGAAAATGGATAAAATTAAAAACTAAAGGAAATACGAGAAATTTTTGAATAGGACGAATATCACACATTTCCCCAAAGAAGTCGTAGTTGACATGTCCCCAGAAAGTCAGCATGCCCTGACTACTGCTGACTTTGAGTGAGGGCATTTTGAAAATTTATATGAAACTGTCCTCAACTCAGTACATAGAGATGTCTTGTGGATGTCAGCAGTGACTCTGACATATCACCACGCGTCACTGAGGATGGCTCGAGGACATTTCCAACTGGATATATTTTCAGCAAAACATATTGTAATATTTTGCTCTGGACAAAAATAAAAATTCGCCGGAATTTGTTACAGAAATTCCCAAACATTTTTTACGTAAAAAGTTCTTAAATCTTGAAACGTTTTATAAATAAAAATTCCATAAATTCTAATACATTTAATTTAAAAACTTTAGTAGAACACAATTTCGTCAAAATTTAAGCCAAGTTTTTTTTCCAATATGAAATGAAACATTGTTTTGTTTAAATGAATTTTTCAAAAATTGCTGCTAAAACCAAAATTAAATATTTTTATTTTTTTTAATATCAACATTCTTAATATTAAATAAAACAAATAAAAATTTCATGCATTTCATATTATGTATAACGTATTTTGTAACATATTTTTGTGGTCGAAATTTTGGATAATGGCAATTTAAAACAAGACCTCAAATACAACATCTGACGGCTTGTAATAATATTTTAATATTCCATAGTGTAACATTAAGAACTTACTTGTTAAGCAATAATTTGTGGTTTAACAGCCATATTTGTATGAAAACAGAGAGAGAGAGAGACACACACCAACACACAGATAATGAAAAGGCCATTTTAACCCATTTAACACACACACAAAAGCAAACTTCCATATGCACACATAAGCCACAATATATGAGCAAGTTTTAATAACTTTATTTATGATAAAAGCAACTTGCAACACCACTAATAACAACAAGAGCAAGTAAAGTGACAATAATTCCTGTAACCAATAAAACAATGCTTAAAGTAGGGTGATGATAAATTTTGATATCATTTTATGGATTTTTAATATTGATATAGGGCAATGGTTCCAAGATTTGATTCTCACCCCACTGGGGGCAATTTTAGTGCTTCAGGGGGGCACAGAGAAAAATTTTAAGTTTTTTGTTAAATAAACTAAAAAAACAAGTAAAAAAGTTAAATTCGGTCTTGCCGAATGTAGTGATACCCTCCACAATTTCAAAAAGCTTATTGCAAAAATTTATTTAAAAGGAAATTATTTTGGAAAAAAAAAATTTCCGAAAAAAAAAAAATTTTTGTAAAAAAAAAAAAATATGTTCGTACTTGTTTAAATACCATTTGGTGTTCAATTATGTTCACATATGACAACCAGCAGCCGAATTAAAGCACTTTGTATTTTTAGGTTATGTTGAATGTACAAAAATTTTTGAGGTCTCCGTATATTTTCGTTCATAACTTTTGAACCGCTGAACCGATATCGCTCAAATGAAATACCCAGCTTCTCGGAACAACTTTCAATAAATATGTTAAGTTTCAGTCATCTCCGTGTAATATTTTGGCCGTGATCACCATATCCACAGACAGACAGATGGACATCGGTGGAATGTCCGAGCTCTCCCGAGCAGTTTAGTATTGCATTTGAGCAATATCGGTTCAGCGGTTGAAAAGTTATGAACGAAAATGTAAGGACACCTCAAAAATTTTAGTAAATTCAACATAACCTAATACAAAATGCTTCGTATTTAATTATGTGAACATAATTGAACACCGAATGGTATTTAAACAAGGAAGAACATATTTTTTGACAAAAAAGAAAAAAAAATCGCGGATTTTTTTTTTTACCAAGGCCAGTGTTTATTCTAAGGGGGTAAAAAGGGTAAAAAACTGTTCTTTTGGTACCTTTTATATTTCTTTAAATAATGGTCCTAGAAACTTGAAATTTGGAATGTAAGTTCAGCTCCCGGAACATAGAACTACTAAGGCTGGATTTTTGCCAATGTCGATTCTAAGGTGGTAAAAAGAGTAAAAAACTGTACTTTAGGTACTTTTTTTATCTCCTGAAATAATGGTCATAGCGAAATGAAATTTGGACTGTATGTTCACCTCCCGGAATATAGATCCACAAAGGCTGGATTTTTGCCAATGATGATTCTAAGGGGTTAAAAGGGTAAAAAACTGTTCTTTTGGTACTTTTTACATGTTCTTAAATAATGGTACTAGAAACATGAAATTTGCAATGTAGGTTCACCTCCCGGAAAAAAGATTCACTAAGGCTGGATTTTTCCAATATTGATTCTACGGGGGTAAAATGGGTAAAAAGTGTACTTTTGGCACTTTTTTTCATTTACTTAAATAATGGTTATACAAACTTGAAATTTGGAAGTAGGATCCTCTGCTGAAAAAAAACTAATTTTGAAAATTTGGATTCTAAGGGGAGTCAAAAGGGGTAAAAAGTATACTTTTAGTACCTTTTGTTATTTCTTGAAATAATGGGCATTGAAACTTGAAATTTGGAATGTAGAATCCGTCAGCGAAAAAACATTCTGGAAAACATACCGTTTATAAAAAATAACTTTTATAAAAAGTACCTTTTATAAAAGTACCTTTAATAAAAAGTTCCTTTTATAAAAAGTACCTTTTATAAAAAGTACCTTTTATAAAAAGTACCTTTTATAAAAAGTACCGTTTATAAAAAGTACTTTTTATAAAAAGTACCTTTTATAAAAAGTACCTTTTATAAAAAGTACCTTTTATAAAAAGTACCTTTTATAAAAAGTACCTTTTATAAAAAGTACCTTTTATAAAAAGTACCTTTTATAAAAAGTACCTTTTATAAAAAGTACCTTTTATAAAAAGTACCTTTTATAAAAAGTACCTTTTATAAAAAGTACCTTTTATAAAAAGTACCTTTTATAAAAAGTACCTTTTATAAAAAGTACCTTTTATAAAAAGTACCTTTTATAAAAAGTACCTTTTATAAAAAGTACCTTTTATAAAAAGTACCTTTTATAAAAAGTACCTTTTATAAAAAGTACCTTTTATAAAAAGTACATTTTATAAAAAGTACCTTTTATAAAAAGTACCTTTTATAAAAAGTACCTTTTATAAAAAGTACCTTTTATAAAAAGTACCTTTTATAAAAAGTACCTTTTATAAAAAGTACCTTTTATAAAAAGTACCTTTTATAAAAAGTACCTTTTAAAAAAAATTTCCTTTTATAAAAAGTTCCTATTATAAAAAGTACCTTTTATAAAAAGTACCTACATATTATAAAAAGTACCTATTATAAAAAGTACCTATTATAAAAAGTACCTTTTAAAAAAAGTACCTTTTATAAAAAGAATCTTTTATAAAAATAACTTTTTATAAAGAGAACCTTTAATAAAAAGTACCTTTAATATAAAGAACCTCTTATAAAAAGTACCGAAAGTACACTTTTGTTACTTTTTTATTTCCTGAAATAGTAATCATAGAAACTTTTTATATTTCCTGAAAAAATGGTCCTAGAATCTTAAAATTTGTAATGTAGTAGAATTCGGTAAAAAACATTCTGGCAAAAATTCGGTTTGAGGTAAAATGGCTAAAAAAGTGTATTTTCAGTACTTTTGATATTTTCTGACGTAATGGCTCTAGAAACTTAATTCTTAATTCTTAATTCTTAATTTTCTAGATTTGAAACAATAATTCAAATTACTGCCACCCTAACCTGCATATCCACTATCACTATGATTTAAAATCTTCTCGCCTTACCTCTTACACCACCCACAACCTCGGTAACATAACGTGCTGTGTAAAACTTGGTTTAAAAGGTATGTTCAATAAATATGAAAAACCACAAGTAAATTAATGTTTTAACCAAGATTTATTCATAGTTTATGAAATTTTCTTGTTTCTTTTTTTCTTTCCTTTCATTTAAATACACTTTTAAAAAGTTTAATAAATATAAATCATAAAATTTTTGATATGATAATGTTAAAGAAAAGTTTTTCTACATAAGGAAAACTGTTTCAAAAAAAAAAAAAGTTTTAATTGTTTTAAAACATTTTCGTTGTTATTATAATTATTATTCGTTATCGTTATTTAGCCGTTTCCTTTGTTCTTTAATTTGCTTGAATTTATTCAAGTGACATATTTGTTAATTACGGTTTTTGTACACGCATACGCCCAAATCATAAACAAAAAAACGCCTTTATAGAAGAGGGAAAAATGCTTTTTATATGAGTGTATTGTTATGTTATTAAGATGGCATTTAAAATTAAAAAAAAAAAAACTAACAAAGAAGGAACCTAAAATGGGATGTCAAATAATACATACTGTATTCGTGTAAGAATGGGCTACCAATCTAATAATTTTCTGTTACAATAAAAGATTTAATTGAATTTTTTCAAAAATTTGAGATCACCCATATATCTGAAAAAAAGTGAAAAATTGAATATTGATCCTTTGCTAGCAAAAAATTTTCTCGTTTTTAAAATTTTTTGTTTTATACAAGAAAATGTAGCATATTTTAAGGGGTAAATGCCATAAGGGATGTAATTGAAAAAACAACTAAATTTTGTGATAACTTATAAATGCGATATGGAAACATCAATCACCATATACAATTTAAATAATCTGCGTTCGAATTCTCGTAGTCGATATCGATCAAGATTCTTCTCAAACATGCGCTTTTTCAGTTTTTATGTACTTATCAAAGCATAATTTCAACAAAAAAAAAATCGCACGTTTGAATATAATTTTGACCACTATCGACTCCAAAAAATAGTCCCCTGAACTTTAATTGTGTATTTGCTATTTCAAATTTTTTTTTTTGGTAAAATTTTATGTATGGTAAACATTTTGTAGCATATTTTAAGGATAAAAAAATGTAGCATATTTTATTCAGATTCTGATTTCTGAAATACAATTTTTTCAAATATTTATAATAATACAATTATCAAATATCTCTCTCCCCATAATTTCCAAATTTTCATGTCTCCCTTATAAATCTCCCCCTAGTATTTTTCAAATTGGAAGACTACTAGGCGTTTTCTATGAAACGCCTAAGCTTTGAAATTTTCGCCATGTTTATACAAAAAAAAGCACTACGTGTATGTGTAGGGTCTACAAAAAATTAATTGTTAGCCAAAGTTATTTTGTTTGCATGCATGTCATGTTTTGTGCAAAAAAAAAAGTCGAAATGAAAAATTATAAAAGGATGAGGTTATGTGATATGTATGAGTACTTATTAACAAACTTATGCTATGATTGATATAAATTATAGAGTTTTAATGAAGAAACTATTGTTTACACAAACACACACATAACGACAATATTACAAACATATTTATTAGTTATATACTCAAAGAAATGTGTGTGATAAATTTTATAAAAAAAATTGGCTTTCACTTATTTTCAGCATAGCAGCATGATTTTTTCATTAAAATATTCGGTTCCACGATCTCTTGGAACCGTACCAACAAAATGTGAAATAAAAAATTTATCTGTACCAGAAAAATTTTAGTTATGATATGTCTTTACACTAGGGGTGAAATAGTGCACAAGTTTCCGATCACTAGAAAAGCTAATTTTGCGAGGTTCATAAAGAAAATGCACGAGCTAAAAAATTGGGAGAGTTAGTGGTAATGGTGAACATAAACTCCCAAAGTCAAAGTTGAAAAATGTACAAAAATCCCTAAAACTACCCTGCACTCACCCCTTAATGAATAAAATGTAAAACGGACCCAATTAATTATTTCCCCCTAATTGTTTTTTCGAACAAAACTAACCTCTTTCTCCACTCCCTAAGGAAAAAGTCTTAGATTTTGAAACATTTCATCCTATAGAAAAGTCCCAGCTTCTGAGACCTTTTTGTAAAGAAAAAATCTTATATTCTAAAACCTTTTTCTAAAGAAAATGTCTCAAATTCGAAGATCTTTTTCCTATTGGATAAGTCTATAGAAAAATTTCTATAGAAAAATTTTCATATTTTAAACAAAGAAAAAATTTTCAATCCTAAAACATTTTCTTTTTCCGATTTTTGAGAAGAGTTCTTGAATTCTGAAAATGGAATTTATAACTACTATTAAAGCTTGAGTCGCATTCTTCATCTAATTTAAAGATTCATGCCAGTTTTTAGCGAAAAAAAAAAATTCTGAGACATTTTTTTATTTAGTTTTTTATAACACTGCGTTACAAACATTAAAAAAAAATTGTGACACGAGGTCTGACCATCATTTCTACATAATTAAGGCATGCTGTGATTTCCATGGTGATGTCCGCTTTTGAATCAATGGAACAGTTTTTTTGAAAATCTTCATCAAAGTTTGACCCATTTCTAGGCGGTTTTTTATTTTAAAAAAAATCTGTTTTCACAAATTTAAATTTGTTTGATTGGGGAAATGTGGATTAGACCCATCGCAATATACTTAACATGAAATTGCATAAAAAAATTGGTGGTGAAAATCGCAAATTTTCTCATAATTTATTAATTTTGCGCTTTTTTTTTTTGCAACTCCTTAAATAATTTCAAGACCTGATCTAATTTATGTAAAAAGACTAATATGAGTTTTTAATTTATGCAAAAAAAAAAAATTAGATACATCTAACTTATTTTGCAAATCCCGAAAAATAATTTTTTTATAATGGCAGCATCCCTTGGAAATGGGATGTATTGCTCCATCTTTTAGTATAATATGTATGCATGCCTAAAAACCGTATGTTTAAAATTTCAAGTAAAGAAGTTTATTTTTGCAAAAGATTTCTTAACAAAAACTGGTTTTAAATTTAAAGTGCATTTTTCTGTTAAAATCCCTAAAATTAAGAAAAATTACAATTTTTTTTGAGTTTAAAATTTTTTTCGAGTGTAATTTTTTTTTGTGTAAAAATGTTTTTGAGTGACAAAAATAATTGTAAAGTTATTTTGTGGCTTACCAATGTTTTTTCAACACGTGCATTTAAAGTGAAACCAATCTGAAATTCACGGTTTTGCTAATAACTTTTGAATTTCTGGATCGATTTGGCCGAAATTCAATACGAACCACACCAGGAGAACGATCAATATATGTGCCAAGCTTCAGCATCCTCAGAATTGTCTTTCCCTGTAGGTTAGTTGGTAGCGTGCTAGCCCATGAAACAGGGGGTCGTGGGTTCGATTCCCACAAAAACCCTTGGTCGATTTCGCTACAACAAGACGACGGTCATTGTTACCAGTTCTCGTTTAGGTTTAAATTATTAAAAGTGATTTGTAATTAAATTGGAAAAATAAATGAACAAACTGATCATTGGATTGGATTAAAATATTAAAAAAAAATTAAAAAAAAAAAAAATTGTCTTTCGATACCCACCAAAAAATACTGCTTGTCTATAAGCAGGTTTGTAATCGAGTGATTTTTGTTGTCTGCTTACAAACCTGCTTACGTATGGCATGATATTTGTTCGCAATGTCCCACTTTAGAGCATTTCTTTCGAGCGCTTATATCGGCGCAATGAATATGAATTGAAATCATGAATTTTTAAGTCATTGCATTACTTTATTGCAACCGGTATGCAGGTTACTATGCCAACAAAATCTCTCCCTTACACTACTGCATACGCTATGTAGGTGTGTAAGCGAATGTCATAAGAAAACAACAACATCAAAAATCATTCGCTTACACAAGTGCATTCTTGTATGAACTGCTTCCAAAATCTCGATTATTTTTTGCTGGGTAGTTACAAGACTGATTTCGCAGAATCACAATACCAACCTGACCAAGTAAATGACCAACATATATGCCAAACTTAAGGAGCCTCCATAAAATCTTTCAAAAGTTAGCGGTTTTTAACAGACAGACAATTAGACAGACAGACGGAAGGACGGGGTCCTAGACCAATATTTCGAGGTGTTGCAAACACAATGACAAACTTATATATACCCTCTATCACTAGAGTCTAGAGTGTTTTATTTAATTTGGCATTCATATAAATATAAAAAAATTTCTGAAATCAGTCAAGCGGTTTTCGAAATATCACCATCTGATGTTTGTCAAAAATTTTCTAAAAATAGTGATTTTTTGCTACGTTCAAGAAATTTTTTACAAAAAAGTCTCAAATGGCGTTTTTCGGCTCGCTCTCTTTTGGCGAATGAATGACTGAATTTGTAATCACTTATCGCACGGAAAAAATGTGTCCTTCTCGCCCAAAAAAACGAATATGTATAAGAAACATACATGTTAAAGTGTATAAAAGTTTTGGCACAGCCGAATTAATTTTTATTCCTAAACATTTTTTCCGAACTAACCTTCACCATATCTATAATCCCTCTAAGGGTGCCCATATAGTAGTCAAATTTATAAACGACACTCAATGGGCCTTACCACTAGAAAACAAAAAGTCTATTTTAACAAAAGTTTTAATAAAAATAAAATTAAAAGTTAATTTTAAATATATTTTGTTTTTCTATGGTAAGGCTGAATGTTTTTGGAACCCAATCGTATTTTTAATTATATTTTTTAAACATTTATTTTAAAAAATAAAAAAAAAAATATGGGGACACCTTAGGGTAGAGGGTATGTATGTGTTCAGAAAACGTTGTGGTTTAGAAAATATTGGGGGTTGGTAATATATTTGACTTTTTTTTTAATTTTGAGTATAATTTGGTGATACAACAAATTTTATATTTATCAATCAGCACGTGTGGACTAAACTCGCGATTATGGGATTTTTAAATATGTTTTCCAATAAGTATACAATATTTTCTAATTTTTGAGTCAGATTTGATCAAAAAATTCTCACATAAATTTTGATCAAACAATTTTTTTTTTTTTTTGACAGTTGAAGTTAATTTTTTTTATATATTTTTCACTTCAATGGCAATCGTTCAGCATGTATTTCTACAGGAAATTCGAAAGTTTGTAATTTTCGTACCAATGTGGATGTCAAATGTGTCCCACTCATAGATGGGACTAATTAATTAATGGCACCAATTAATTGATGGTTTAATTACCATTTAATTGATGTCAATGGTAATGAACTTTTTTTCATTACAATTGGTTGTATCAATTGCACCAATTAAATTACTAATCAATTTAATTACTAATGAAAATTAAAAAAAAAAAATAATTACCATTGGTATGGCATCAATTAAAAAAAATAATTACCATTAGTAAAAGTCGTCACAATATTGTCAAAATCGTTAGTATTTGAAAATATCTGTTGTTTTTTGTTATTTTGTATTTTAATTTTTCACACTTTATGAACCAAACCCACGTTTGCCTTTTGTATAACACAATATTTGAAGTTTTTTATTTGCATTTAGATTTTTGTCTTTATTCATATTTAAAAAAAAACATGCTTTGATGTTTAAATTTATAAATTTTCAAAAAGACAAAAATGTGTAAACAAATGGTTTTGAAACCAATTATAATTGGTGTTTTTCAACAATTGGTGCATTTCATTACAATTGGTAATTATTTTTTCAATTAAAAAAATTTAATTACCATTAAATGGTAATGAAATTTTTTTCATTACCATTGATAATAACCAATGGTAATTAAATTTCAATGGTAATGAAAAATTCCCATCTATGGTCCCACTGTCAAATCTACACCCCCACCCCTCTCTCTCTACCCTTCATATGTAGCCAGTGGGTTTTACTTTTTCATTTACCTGTTTATCATCCTTAACCTTTTTCAAAAAATAAAAAATAAAAAATTCACAAATAAGCAGGTGTCAAATGTGTCAAAAATTTCTAAAAAGGTATTTTGTCATAATGAATGGTCAACATGATAGTGGCAAAAGGGAATAAATATATACAGGCAGACATACAGAAAGACAGACAATAAAAAGCACAAAAACTAAAATAATGTTAATAATATGACCTCGTTGACATTGTTATGAGTTGACATAGATGGTTTGACATGGCCCTAACAAATAAAACACCTTTAGCTAAAAAAAATACATTTATACAAATTTGAGTTTCTTTTGTTTTAATCAAAAACAAATGGTTGTCCATAATATTTTATGCTTTAAATAGTATATTTCTTTTGTATTTCAATTAAATATAAACAAAAAGGAATTTTTGTATTATTTATATTAATTGAACGGACATACTAATTTAACTAATCTTTCCTCTTACTACTCTGAACTACACTAAACCAACCAAAAATTCTTTTGTTAATATTTTTTTGGGATATAAATAGTTAAGCCATGGCTAAAAAAAAGTCATAACAATAATTTCTTATTTTTCGCAAACCTTTTTTTAATACAGTTGTGGATGAAAATATAGCACCAAAACAAAATAAAAAAAATGCTAAATTTAGCTTAACCCATTCGGGGCGGAATTTTAATTCGAAAACAAAGATATTTTTGATGGTCATTTTTGTCTATTTAAAGAGATATGGCTGAAAAGTTATGTTATTTAGAACAAAAGAGTTAATACAATAATAAATAATATCAATATCAAAAAAAAATTTAATCAACATTTTTAAATTATTTTTTTTTTATGAAAAAAAAAAAATCCATCAACATTTTTTCATAAATTGTTTTTTGTAATTTTTTTTTTTAATTTGTTGTATCAATTTTTTTTTCGTAAATTTTTTTCAAAATTTCAAAACCTTTTTTCATGAAAATTTTTTTCGTAATTTTTTTTCATCAAATTTTTTTTTTGCGTTTTTTAACCAAACTTTTTTTTACATATTTAGCAAAAAAATTATCATGATTTAATGTTTTGGGCAAGATTTTAAAATTTGCAGGCATTTTTTTTACAGACTCGTGTTATTGACCAGTAATAGATTCTAGGATCTGCTGAAGTTTGGCACGAATATGTTTTATGGACGATCACCTGAGAAACGCCACTGTTTTACTGCTATATTTTGGGGACTAAAACTTTTTTGTGTGCCCTATTTTGTGGGCGTGGATTAATAAAATTGATTAAAATAATTGATAAAAACAAATTAATTAAATGCAAGAATAATTATAAATCTATTTGAAAACATCTTTCGCAAAGTAAGCTCAAATGCAGCTCAAAGTGTTTTTGTTGAGTAAAAAATATTTTAGAAAATTTTTTTTTGTTATAAAGTTTTAAATTTATTACACTGCGCAACAAATTTTTTTTCGACCTTTTGATAAATATATTTTGTAAAAAATAGTCGAGCTTAATTTTTTTAAATATTTATTTAATATTCTGTTTTAATTTTTAAATTAATTAAAATTATTTATTATTCGACCTTTAAAATTCTATTTTTGAGAAAGATTATTCTAGCTCAAAGTCATATTTCTTTTACTAATCATTACGATGATATTGTCAAAGTAACAATTTTCAAGAAACTTTTTATAAAGTTGTTTGTTTTAAATTGATTGGTTTGGTCATTTTGCAAGACTTACTCGACACGTGTTTCGGAATTCGTCAAATTCCATTATCAAGAGTATTTAGCAAATTGACAATCGTTTGTGGCAAAACATAAAGACTTATATTCGTATGTAAATAATATAAGTCTTTATGTTTTGCCACAAACGATTGTCAATTTGCTAAATACTCTTGATAATGGAATTTGACGAATTCCGAAACACGTGTCGAGTAAGTCTTGCAAAATGACCAAACCAATCAATTTAAAACAAACAACTTTATAAAAAGTTTCTTGAAAATTGCTACTTTGACAATATCATCGTAATGATTAGTAAAAGAAATATGACCTTGAGCTAGAATAATCTTTCTCAAAAATATTTATTTAATATTTACTTCCAATGTTTCGGTTTTCTTTAAAACTCATCATTATTTTTCAACAAAAATTTGTTTCATCAATTTTTTTTTTTCATTAAATTTTTTATAATTTTTTCCCATTAAAATTTTTTTCGTCAAAATTTTTTTTTATCCAAATTTTTTTTCTATCAATTTTTTTTATCAAAAATTTTTTTTATCAAAAAAAAAAAAATTTTATCAAAAGAAAATTTTTTTTTATCAATTTTTTTTTTACATAAATTTTTTTTTTTCACAAATTTTTTTTATCAATTTTTTTTTTTTTTCATCAATTTTTATACCCTCCAACCACAGTATGGGGGTATACTCAAATTGTCATTCCGTTTGTAACGCATCGAAATATCGGTCGGGGACCCCATAAAGTATATATATTATTGATCCATGATCGATTCTAAGACATTCTGTGAATGTCCGTCCGTCCGTCTCTAGATGGCACGATACAGTCCAAAATAAAAGAGCTAGTCACCTGAAATTTGGCATGAATATGTCTTATGGTCCTAGGCAGGTTAAATTCGGAAAAGTTCCCCCTTGAAGAACTGAACCAACTTCTGAAAAAATACACTTTTTTTAACATTTTTTTTTTGTATTTTTGTTAAATGAAACATTTGGTATATTTATCGCGATGGGAAGGTGCTCTGAACGTCTCCCACTGATCCCATCAACTCCCCCGGCCCCAAAAAAAACGCCCCTGACAATATTTTTTTTTATTTTTTTTTACATTTTCGGCACAAGATTCCAGATTCGGCACAAGCGAATTTAACACTTTATTTAATATATTAATTTAACAATAATTAAACATCAAAAATCTTGTTTTTTGTCAATTTTATTTTTCATGATTTTTTTTTTTGCCAATAATTTTTTTTATCAATTTTTTTTTTCATAAATTTTTTTTTTTCATAAATTTTTTTTTTTCATAAATTTTTTTTTTTTTTTCATCAAAATTGTTTTCACTAAAACTTTTTTTCACCAAAATTTTTTTTCATCAAAACTTTTTTTCATCAATATTTTGTTTTGCATCAAAAAAATTTCTTTTAATTTTTTTTCACCAAAACTAGTTTTTCACCTAGTCTAAAATTCTGACATAAAAATATTCCATTTGTTTAACAAATGTACAAGAAACCAGTGAGCGCCATTTATACCCTCCAAAATGTAAAAAAAAATCCTTTTTGGCCTTAATCAATTTTATAGCGTTTTGGGTTTCGACTGCATCTTGCTTTCCACACACAGATGGACGGATGTATATTGCTAGATTGTCTTAGAAATGGATCTATAGTTTATAAACTTAATGGGGTCTTTGACCGATATTTCAATTCGTTTTGCATGGAATGGCAAATAACATTATATTTACTAAAAAAAAATTTTGCTTTTATACTCCAGTACACCCAAATCTTCAGCAAAACATTATCATGATTAAATGTTTTGGGCTAGGGTACCAAATTCGCAGGCATTTTTCTTTATGTTAGAAACATTTTTTTTCTGCCCCTTTTTGTGGGCGTGGATAAATAAAATTGATTGAAAAAAATATACAAATGATTTAATTAAATGCAAAAATCCTTATTAATTCACTTGACAGTATCTATCGCAAGGGGAAATTTGTCCCCCAAAATTAAGCTCAAATGGTTTTAGTCGAGAGAAAAAAAATTTGAGTTAAAATTTTTTTCCTTGTAAAATTTTTGACTTGTTGTCGAATGAAACTCACAAGCATTAAATTAAAAAAGTATTCCCTAAAGATTTAAGAGGAGAATTCAAAGAAAGCCAGAAAGCCCAGTAGTCCGGAAAGGGTTTATTAAATCCCCAAGTAAAAATTTGAAGGTTCAGCACTGATCCGAAAAATGGATCGCTAGGCTTAGATCAGTTTTAATTATACGGATACAATTTCATCCGAAAAATGGGTTTATCTAATTATATAAACCCATTTTTCGGATGATGTTGCATCCGTCCGATTAAAACTGATCTAACCCAGTTGGCAAAATAAAATCACACCTGACATACTGCTGACTCTCCCTTTATGAAATCGCTGACATCTTCATACAATTTTTCAAAATGTCATCAATGACATGTCAGCAGTTGGTCAGCAGTGTCCACCAGTATCGGTAGCCACTAACAATTCGTTTAAACAACCGCTGACCAACTGCTGACATGTCATTGATGACATTTTGAAAAATTATATGAAGATGTCAGCAATTTTATAAAGGGAGAGTCAGCAGTATGTCAGGTGTGATTTTTTTTGCCGACTGGGAATCTTTGCGATCCATTTTTCGGATCACTACTGATTTTTCAAATCTCGGATCAATACTGATCTTACTCGGATCAGTATTGATCTTTCAAATCTCGGATAAGATGTGATATATAAGAATATATCTAAACATTTTTACTCGGGTCTACATAATTTAAAGTAATATTTTTTTTTTATTTTATTTTTTTTTGTATATTCCCGGGTAAAAATGAAATATATATGATCATATATGAAGATATATGGATCATATATGGATTTATATAACCATATATTATCATATATGCCTCCATATATGTTCATATATGATCTGATCCGAAAATTGGCCCGATATGAGGTCATATCGGGCCAATTTTCGGATCAGATCATATATGAACATATATGGAGGCATATATGATAATATATGGTTATATAAATCCATATATGATCCATATATCTTCATATATGATCATATATATTTCATTTTTACCCGGGTTATTAAATTTTTTGAGTGAGTTGTATTGAATGAAAACAAAATAAGCTAAAAAAAAATTTGATTGAGTATAAAATCAAAAAAAAAAAAAATAAAAAAAGATTGCCATTTTTTGACCACCACTATAAAATTTAACTATGCTTTTGTTTATAATACAGCCGCAGAGTATCGCCTTTCAACACCTAATTTAATTTTTCCATATTTTAATATTTTTTTTTTTTTTTGTGGTGGACATTTTGATAAATAACTAAATACCTAGTTGAGGTGTTATATACGGTTTAATGCCCCAAAAAAAATATGGTTTGGGCTTAAAACACTTTTCATTTTTTTTTTTCGTTTATAACTGATGTGCGTTTTGCATGTATTCAAATAGTTGAAAACTTAAACTATAAACGAAATAAAAAAATAGCTAAATTTTTATGCTTTTTATTATTTATAAAGTATGAGTTTTTAGTAAAAACCACCTAAATAAAGAGGTTTTTAGCATGTCTTTGTGTGATTAATTTAAATCAAAATGATGAATACTTTAACCAAATTTTTGTTGTTGGATAAAAATATGTTGCTTTGGAATTAAAAACAAACAAAAAAATGTCCCAAAAGTTGCTATTGTGTTTGTTTTCTATTTATTTTATTCCAATTACGTATAATTGTTTTCAAATTTTGTTAATATACAAATATAAACTTTTTAAAGAAATGTTGTAAGTTTTTTTTTGTAAAAAAAAGTTTTCAACCTTATACCAAAAATATTTTACACAAATTTTTGAAAAGTTTATATAAAGTACAGAGGTGAACTAATTTAAGGTGCTTGAGAAAGTAGCAAAGTGATTTTTTTTTATGGAGTTCGAGTTTTCTACAAAACTGGGAAGTTCTAGTGATAAATTAACTTAACCAACTTTTTGTCCGCCAACACATAATTTTAGTTCTGTTGCAGCCAGCGTTACCAGGTACTTTTTTCCATTGTCCCCAAAAATATAAAAAAATATCCCCAAAAATCCCCAAACAATGAAAAAAATGTTTTTTTTTTAATCAGACAAAAAAAAAAATCATCAGTTTTTAAATCATCAAATTTTATGAATGGTAATTTTATCATTTTATTTCGTAAATTCAACAATTAAAAAATCCCCAAAAATCCCTCGTAGCAAAGAGTGTGTTTTTTCTAAAACTTTTTTTAAAAACCATTGCTTATATTAAATTTAGCTTGTGGTATTAAATAGATACAACTTTGAATATCCCCAAAAAATCCCCAAAATAATTTGTGATATCCCCACAAAAATCCCCAATCCCAAAATGAAATTTCTTGTCCTTTTTGCTCGCACGAAATCCCCAACTTTGGAGATAAATCCCCAAGTCTGGCAGCCCTGGTTGCAGCTTTGTTACGTTAGCACTTTAGGTGCTAGATCTAGCACCACCTTCTGTAATTTAGCACTCAAATTTTAGAAATGGGTGCAAAATAATAATCTAGCAACTTTTCAAAAACTATTAATTATTCTGGCACAATGATGGCGTTTTATATCATGCTATAATGATATTTTTTTCGTCAGATCAACATCAGATGTCTCTGAAACAACTGTTCTGAAAAATAACAACACGCGCCATTACAGTGTTGCCATATTGAAGCCCTTCTATCTTTCAAATCTTTCATCTCTCCTATCCCCATTCCAAAAGAAGCATCACGGTTTTATTAGTAATTATAGGCATTATTGCCTGAGTGTTGCTCTTTTTAAAAAAAAAATATCCAGCACGCATTTTTGTGCGATCTACCCCACATGCTAGTTCAATTTATGGCAACAGCGGTATGTTGCGACTGGTAACTCCCTCTTTACTCGTATATTTGAAAATCGCAATAATTACTTCCCACCTCTGTCTTTGAAGTAATTTTCGTATGCATACATCTACATAACTTCGTTTTTAATTTCAGGTTCGTATACGCGGAGAAGAAAAAAACTCATGCAAACGTAATTTTAAGAATGAATTCGGTTTTGCATATTTTCGTTTTTTACGCTTCAAAATGTAAAGAAATGCATTCGAATTTTGTACTCTTGCCCAAAGCAAAGATTTTAAGAAAAATGAATGTTTTATTAATTTGCCACTCCATGCAAAAAAATGCCTGCGAATTTTGTACTCTTGCCCAAAACATTAAATCATGATAATGTTTTGCGGAAGATTTGGGTGTACTTGCCAAAGTTTTTTTAGAAAAAATAATGTTATATTTCTTGGCTATTCCATGCAAAACGAATTGAAATATCAGTCGAGGACCCCATTAAAAAACCAAAAGAGCTGTACATTTCGTAAGTGAGTTCAAAAATAAGAGCAAAAAAGTGTTTTTACATTTTGGAGAGTATAAAAGATTCGGCACCAAAGATTATACCACTCTCTTTTGTTTAATGTACATTTGATAAACAAATGGAAAATTTTTATGCGAAAAGCTTAGACTTGGTGAAAAAGTAGTTTTGGTAAAAAAAAAATGATTTTTTTTCACGAAAAACAAAATAATGTTAAAAAAAAATTTAATGAACCCAAAATTTTTGGTGAAAAAAAATTTTGATAAAAAAAATTTTTGATGAAAAGAAAATTTTTTTGATGTAAAAAAAAATTTAAGGGGAAAAAAAAAAATTTTTGGTGAGAAAAAAATTGATAATAAAAAATTTTATAAAAAATTTGATGAAAAAAATATGATAAAAAACAAAATTATGAAAAAAAATTGATGAAAAAAAAAAGTTGATGAAAAAAAAAATTAATGAACAAAAAAAAAATGATGAAAAAAAAATTGATGAAAACAAATTTGATGAAAAAAAAATAATAAATATAAAAAAAAAATATAAAAAAAAAAATATGAAAAAACAAAAAAAATTGATGAAAAAAAAAAAATTGATGAAAAATAAAAAAAATTTGATGCAAAAAAACTTGATGAAAAAAAAAAAATTTAATGAAAAAAAAGTTTGGTTAAAAAAAAATGATGAAAAAAAAATTAGATGGAAAAAAAAATTTTTGATGGAAAAAAAAATTGATGCAAAAAAAAAAATTGATGAAAAAAAAATATTGAATAAAAAACAAGTAAAAAAGTTAAATTCGGTCTTGCCGAATGTAGTGATACCCTCCACAATTTCAAAAAGATTATTGCAAAAAACTTTATATAAAAGGAAATTACTTTTGAAAAAAACAATTTTTTTTAAAAAAAAAATTCCGCGAAAAAAATTTTGGTAAAAAAAATCCGCGATTTTTTCATATTTTGTCAAAAATATGTTCGTACTTGTTTAAATACCATTTGGTGTTCAATTATGTTCACATATGCCAACCAGAAGCCGAATTAAAGCATTTTGTATTTTTAGGTTATGTTGAATGTACTGAAATTTTTGAGGTGTGCTTACATTTTCGTTCATAACTTTTGAACCACTGAACCGATATCGCTCAAATGCAATACCAAACTTCTTGGGAGAACTTCCAATAAATATGTTAAGTGTCAATCATCTCTGTGCAATATTTTGTCCGCGACAGCATTTTCCACAGACAGACAGACGGACAGACGGATGGAAAAAAAAAATTGATGGAAAAAAAAAATTGATGCAAAAAAAAAAAAAAATTGATGAAAAAAAAATATTGAATAAAAAACAAGTAAAAAAGTTAAATTCGGCCTTGCCGAATGTAGTGATACCCTCCACAATTCCAAAAAGATTATTGCAAAAAACTTTATTTAAAAGGAAATTACTTTTGAAAAAAACAATTTTTTTTAAAAAAAAAAATTCCGCGAAAAAAAATTTTGGTAAAAAAAATCCGCGATTTTTTCATATTTTGTCAAAAATATGTTCGTACTTGTTTAATACCATTTTGTGTTCAATTATGTTCACATATGCCAACCAGAAGCCGAATTAAAGCAATTTGTATTTTTAGGTTATGTTGAATGTACTGAAATTTTTGAGGTGTGCTTACATTTTCGTTCATAACTTTTGAACCGCTGAACCGATATCGCTCAAATGCAATACCAAACTTCTCGGGAGAACTTCCAATAAATATGTGTCAATAAGTGTCAATCATCTCTGTGCAATATTTTGTCCGCGACAGCATTTTCCACAGACAGACAGACAGAAGGACAGACGGACAGACGGACAGACGGACAGACGGACAGACGGACAGACGGACAGACGGACAGACGGACAGACGGACAGACGGACAGACGGACAGACGGACAGACGGACAGACGGACAGACGGACAGACGGACAGACGGACAGACGGACAGACGGACAGACGGACAGACGGACAGACGGACAGACGGACAGACGGACAGACGGACAGACGGACAGACGGACAGACGGACAGACGGACAGACGGACAGACGGACAGACGGACAGACGGACAGACGGACAGAGGGACATCGCTAGAATGTCTTAAAATCGATCGGGCATCATGAATATATATACTTTATGGGGTCCCAGATCGATATTTCGATGAGTTACAAAAGGAATGACAAACTTATATGTACCCTCTATCACTAAGTGGAGGGTATAAAAATATGAAAAAAAAAAAAATTGATGAAAAAAAAAAATTGATGAAAAATTAAATTCGGCCTTTCCGAATGTAGTGATACCCTCCACAATTTCAAAAAGATTATTGCAAAAAATTTTATTTAAAAGGAAATTACTTTTGAAAAAAAAAAAAAAAATAAAAAAAAAAAATTCCGCGAAAAAAAATTTTGGTAAAAAAAATCCGCGATTTTTTTCTTATTTTGTCAAAAATATGTTCGTACTTGTTTAAATACCATTTGGTGTTCAATTATGTTCACATATGCCAACCAGAAGCCGAATTAAAGCATTTTGTATTTTTAGGTTATGTTGACTGTACTGAAATTTTTGAGGTGTGCTTACATTTTCATTCATAACTTTTGAACCGCTGAACCGATATCGCTCAAATGCAATACCAAATTTCTCGGGAGAACTTCCAATAAATATGTTAAGTGTCAGTCATGTCTGTGCAATATTTTGTCCGCGACAGCATTTTCCACAGACAGACAGACAGACAGACAGACAGACGGACAGACGGACAGACGGACAGACGGACAGACGGACATCGCTAGAATGTCTTAAAATCGATCGGGCATCATGAATATATATACTTTATGGGGTCTCAGATCGATATTTCGATGAGTTACAAACGGAATGACAAACTTATATATACCCTCTATCACTAAGAGGAGGGTATAAGAAATAAATTTATTGTTGAAAAATAATTATGTTACTTTTTATTCACCAGCTGGTGAAAAATTTTTTTATTCACCACGAGGTGAATTACACAGCTCAACAAGAAAATGCGTATTGGATTCTGGTTTGTGATTTGGATAGTGTCTGTTGCGCTGATTTCAAATCCGGAGCTTAAATTTGTCTATCACGTCAGGATTTTGAGTAATTCGCGGTTAAAGTGCCGTATAAGGGCATTTTTGACCCTTTTTAAAGGCTTATAAAATAAGATCCTGACATGCAAATGACTTGTTATCAAGCTCATTCGAAAGCCTGTAGTTTTCTCTTAAAGATAAGATAAAATGTTCTAAAAAAATTAATTTTCTAAAATGGTAAAAAAATCATTAGCAAAAAACCTTCCATTTTTTCAATATTTAGTTTATTTACACAGTGTTTTTTAACAAATTTCCATACAAATTCTTACGTAAATTTTAGATTTATAGCCCTTGTGGCTAATGATTTTTTTACCATTTAAGAAAGTTAAATTCCAAGAAGATTTGATCTTGTCTGAAAAAGAAAATTACACACTTTCGAATGAGCTTGATACCAAGCAGGCGCGGATCCACGGGGGGGGAAAAAAGGAAATTTCCCCCCCCAAACCGAATTTGAAAGAAGAAAAAAAGGAAAAAAAGGAAAAAAAGAAAGGAAAGAAAAGAAAAGAAAAGAAAAGAGGGGAAAAGAAAAGAAAGGAAAAGAAAAGAAAGGAAAGAAGAAAAATGGAGGAAAAAGCAAAAGAAAATAATCTCAAAATTTTTTTGATGAAAAATTTTTCTTAAAGAGAAATGTCTTAAATGTTAGATTTTTCTATATGAAAATATTTAAGAATTTTTTTATAGGAAAAATTTGAGAATTTTTCATTATAAAAAAATTGAGAATTTTCCTACAGAAATAACTGAAAATTTTTCTATAGGAAAAACATTAGAATTTTTTTCGGAAAATCTCGAAATATTTAAAATTTTCTTTAGAAAAAATACGATAATTTTTCTAGACGAAAAATTTGGAAATTTTTCTAGACAAAAAATTTAGACATTTTTCTATAGGAAAAAATCTGCGAATTTTTGTATAGGAAGAGATTTTTAATACGAAAAATCTAACAATTTTTCTAAAGGAAAATACCAGAGAATTTTTTTATTGGAAAAGTCTGAGAATTTTTCTTTAGAAAAAATATGAGAATTTTCTATAGAGAAAATCTGATAATTCTTCTTTCGAAAAAATCTGAGAAGATGAGTAAAAAGTAAAAATTAAATGAAATTATATGAACATTTTTTCTATTAAAAATGCTCAAGAATCTCTAAATTTTTCTATAGGAATGATGTTTTTGAATCCTAATAGGAAAAAAGTCTCGGAATCTTTGAACTTTTTTGGAAAATCAAGAAAATTCTCTTAAGGGAAAACTTGAGAATTTTTGTATAGAAAAAATTTATTAGAATCTAAGACTTTTTCTATAGCCAAATTACGCAGAATCTGGGACTTTTTAATAGGAAAAATGTTTCGGAATCTGAGATTTTTTATTTAAAAATATCTCAGAATCAAAGACTTTTTCTTTAGGACAAATGTCTCAGACACTGGGTTAATATACCAGAATCTAAAATTATTTCTACTTGAAATATGTCTCAGAATCAAAGACTTTTTAATAATAAAAGCTTAAATCTTTGGCTAAGATAAAAAATCTCAGACTTTTTCGATAGGAAAAATACATACCTCAGAATTTGTGAGTTTTTATAGAAAAAATTTTCTATAATCTGAGACTCAGAATATGAGACCTTTTATACAGAAAAAAACCTAGAATCTGAGATTTTAGGAAAATGTCCCAGAATCTAAGAAAATATCTTAAATTCTGAGATTTTTTTCCATTTGAAAAATGTCTTAGAATCTATTTCACTCGGACAATGTCTGAGACTCAAAATCTGAGACTCCTTCTATAGGAAAAATGTCTCGGAAGCTGAGGTCTGTTCTGTAGGAAAAATGTTTCAAAATCTTTTTTTGTGTAAAAAATTTCTTCGATTCTCAGACTTTTTTAAAAAAAATATGTCTTAGAAAATGTTGAGAATCTTAGACTTTTTGTTAGGAAAAGTTTCTCACCTTTACTTTTTCTTTAGAAAACTTTCTCATAATCTAGGAAATTGACTCAAAAACTTTTTAAAGGCTCTAATGTATTGAATTTTTCTTATCTCGGGTACTTTCTGATTTTAGTGTTTTAAAACCTACAAACTTTGGTGAAGAAATAACGTTTCGGTGGAAAAATAGAATAGAAAATCATATTTCAGGACCTTAGAAGTTTTCTATGGTGAAAAAAGTCACTAAATCTAATCGAAATTTTTTCTTCTAAAATAGGAATTTTTTGGTGGGAGAATTTTTTTTGAACATTTTCTATGTGTATCTGAATATAAAAAATTTTGAATAAAAAAAAATAAAACTTTTCTGTAGTAAAATTGCTCAGAACCTCAAAATTTTTCTATTGGGATAATGTCCCAGATTCATAAACTTTTTCTTTAAGCAAATGACTCTAAAAAAATTTAAAATCATGAAAGTTTTTTTGAATTAAATATGTCGCAAATCTGATATAATATATTTTCTAATGAACATTTTTTTGAGAATCTGGGTCTTTTGCTGAGAACTTTTTGAGGAGACGTTTTTTTAATTTTCCTAAATTGTAAAATCTTTTTTACGGGAATATATTTTTAAAAATTAGAAATGTTTCCACTGAAAAAATCATAATATACAAGAGGAAAACATTAAAAAACCCTTAACTAATGATTCAAATCCAACCTAAGGTTTTTGAATAAAAAAAAATGTTCCCCCCCCAAACTCAAATGCTGGATCCGCGCCTGATACCAAGTCATTTGCATGTCAGGATCTTATTTTATAGGAGTTCAAAAATGGTAAAAATGGGAATTTTTTGACACTTTAACCGCGATTTTCTCAAAATTGTGACGTGATAGAAAAATTTGAGTGGCCGTTTTGGAATCGGGGCACCAAACCCTATCAACTTTTTTTGGTTTCATCTAAAACGCAGCGACAAACCTAAGATTTGTAGAGCGGTTTTATTATCCAAGTTACAAACCCAAGTTATTAAAATTTTTGGTTTTAAGAAAATGAAAATAGTAATTCTTGTTTTCTTTTTCTTGAATTGTTAGCTTATATAGTCAAACTAAGGTGGCGTTCTGCAACTTTTTTAAAATTATACACCAGCCTAAAAACATTATCATGTTAAAAATGCATGCAAATTTTGTAATCTTGCCAAAAGCAAAGATTTTAAGAAAAAATAATATTTTATTCATTTGCCATTCCATGCAAAACGAATTAAAATATCGAGGAACCCATTAAGTTTATATATTATTGATCCATTATGATTTCAAAGACATTCTTGCGATATCTATCCTTCCATCTGCCTGCTAACAGAAAGATGCAGTCCAACGAAAAGAGTTGTAAATTTAATAAATGAGCAAAATCGAAAAAAAATTGAGAAAAAAATTCTTATTGCAAAAAAATTTAAAAAAAATGTTTGATGAAGAAAAAATTGGTAATAAAAAATAATTGCTTAAAAAAGATTTAATAAAAAAAAATGTTATTAAAAAAAAATACATAAAAAATTTTTTGCTGAAAAGTAATTATGTTAAATTTTATTCACCAGCTGGTGAAAAACTTTTTTATTCACCAGCAGGTTGCAGGCTGGTTATTATTATCCATGTAACAAACCTTTTTGATTTTAAGAAAAAGAAAACAATAATTCTTATTTTTTTTTTTGGTTGTTATCTTATAAAGTCAAACTGAGGTGGTGTCCTGCGTCACTTTAAAAATTTAAATTAAAGTCTCTTCAAACGCAAAGCTCTATCCGCCTCTGTTCATAGCTTATGCATTTTTTTTTTTGTATTTTATATGTGTTGAAAACTCCAAGTAAAAACTCAATTTTAAAGAAGTTTCTTTCTACACATACATTCGTCTTCAATTTTTGTTTCGTCTCTTACTACTAACTTAATGGAAGTTCTTATAGAGCATTTCATCATAGAAGTAAGAAAAAGAAACTTTATTGAATTAAGTTGTTAAATTGTTTAGTTTTTGTATGGATAAAGGAAACAAATATACATACAAAACTTTTATACCTGGCTATTCATTCAATTTCTTCTTTTTTTTAAGTTTTTTTTTTAAGAAAAGTTCAACAGTCATGTTTGTAGTTTTCTTGTTTGTAAAAAAATACGACTGTATTATATTTGTGTATGTCCTTATGAAATATATTCTACTTAAGAAATATGCAACGACACAAAACATACTACATGCCGCATAAAATGAGATAAGTATCTAGTGTATTAACTTGTTTATAATGCAAAACTTCTTGACAAAAAAAAAAAAAAAACTTTTCTATGAATTTGAAATGTATACAAAAGATAAGGCAAAAAAAATAAAAGAAAAACAATTTTCCAAACATGTTACCATTTTCTTTTTTTTTTTTTTTTGTTGATAATAATAATATGAGAAATGAGTCAAACATTTTACAGAAAAATAAAATAATTTCTAAAGTTTTTTAACCCTTTAGAGTATTTGAGATAAAATTTCCATTTAGATTGTAAAAAATAATTTTTTTATGACTTTATCTAGATTGTATAACTGCAAACTATGGAAAATTTTCACCAAAAAAATTTGGATTCTAAAACAGTTTTCCAATCGAAAAAAATGTAGATTCAGAGTTTTTTTGTATAAAAATTTTTCTGGTATAGAGAAAGTTTTTGTGTAACAAAATTTTCAGAATTTCAGACCTAATTTTCGGAATCAAAACTTTCAGATATTTTTTTACGTATTTATTAATCCTTTCCACGAATATGTCTTTTAATCATAGATAGCTTAAGTTCAAAAACGAAAAAAATTGGACCCTTGAAAAACTTAAACTGAAAACCCCTATTTTATCACAGTATTTTTATGCACTTGCGTTGAATCGCACATTTTTATGTTAAAAGGAGTTTGTAATCTTAAACATGGACCAGGAGGATAAGAAAATTTATTTTTTTTTTTTTTTGGTCCGCACCTATTGGGGGCGTAAGCTAAGAAAATTATAAATAATAAATCAACTTGAAGAAACAGAGTCACAGATATATTTGTATAAAAAAGTTCTGAGCTATACTTTCTATAGAAAATCCAAATTCAAAAAAAAGACTACGAGACATTTTAATATGATAATATTTTGGTTAAAATAGCATACTTTTAGGCATAATTTAATAAAAGATTAGCTATTGGTAAAAATTAATTTTTAAAATCTGCGTTTTTAAATATTTGATTTAACAAATCCCAATAATATATTTGTAATTATCTCCAAAAGTGTGCTTAAAAAATGCTCAAATTATATAAATACCCGAGTAAAAATTTTAATATGGCATCACATAAAATAATATAACGTTTGATCTGTCCTCGAATACAATTAGATATAATTTTATCCAAAAAATGGTGGATAGAATTGCATTAAATTGGATTTATTAATATCTTATTTTATTGATTTGTATATAGTTTGATACAATTTTGTCCGAAATTTGTCTCTATCCAATGGCATCAAATTATATGTGATTGGATACAATAAGATCCAATTATATCTAATTGTATAAAATTTTATCGGGTTATAGTGAATCTTTTTTTGGTTGAAATAACATACATCACATGTCAACGATACATACACCAAATAAAGTTTGTATACGCTTCGAACCAGAAGATGTAGTTTATCAAACTGTAAAAATACTTGTAAAATTTTTAAGCCGTTAAAAAAACGTAGAAAAATTTCAAACTGTAAAAAATCTTAGAACAATTTAAAACTGTAAAAAAAAATTTTTTAAACATATATGGTTATATATAACATCACCTAAGGAATATATAATTATATATTAAATGCTCTTAAAAAAATGTAAGTTTAGTTTAATATATAATTTTAAATGATTAAAGGTGACGTAACATATATTTTTATATAAAATGAAGTTTTGATACTTGTGTCTTATATAATTTTATATAATAACATCAATCATATTTATTTATACCCGAGTAAAAAAGATGTGATATAATCATATATGCTATTATATAGTTATTTATATTTATATATGGTTATGCATGAACTTTGATATGGACATACAAGTTTATATATAGCATTGTATTTTTCCTTGTTTTTTAATATGATAGCATACATATTCAAATCTATTTATATACTGATCTATATAAAATTTGATATGACATATAAGGTCGGGAATTTTTAGATATGGCAGATAAAAAGATATATGATTTTATTTATAATTATATCCCGAAAAAAATTTTCAAATTTTTTTAAGTCCCGGACAATAAAAAAAAAATTCAAGTCCTAAAAAATTTTATGAAAATTTTCCAAAGTCCCGGACACAACATTTTTTTGGCAATTTTTTTGAAATAAAAAAATCATTGAAAATGTTTTTATGAGAAATTTAATTTTTTTGAAAAGTTTTTGAGTTCCGAAAAAATGTTTTTAAATTTTCTAATAGTACATTCAGACTGACTTTGAAACCTCGTTGAAAATACGTATTTTCATTTTCAAAACTCAGCCGTTCACACCTGAAAAATTTTACACTTATCACGTTTTCAAAATTTACCGAACAAAATTCGCGACTATACCGGCTTAAAAAACACACAATTAATTAATTTACGGGATATTTTAAATTAATTTATTAAAATCTTTTGTTTATTGTTGTTTTTTATTCAAATATTTAAATATTTTTATTTTTTTTATTTTTGACACTTTCTTTAATTTATTTTCTTGTATTATAACAGTTGTAAAAAAAAGGAGAACTATGAAATTTAAAAGGTTTCGTTCGTACATTCGTTGAAACCTCGATACAAAAAGGTTTCAATTTGTGTGGGAAAATACGTATTTTCAATTGAGGTTGGGCTCGAAACCTCGTTAAACGGGGTTTCGACGCCAATGTGAATGCACTATAAGACACAAACATTTTTTGGAAAATTTAAATCCCTTATAAATGATTTTAGAAAAAAATGACAAATTTTTAATAATTTGGTAAGTCCCGAAAAAATTCCGAAGAATGCAATAAAAACTATTCTAATTGATAATGTATCCAATTTGATTAAATAATTTCTAATTTCACGTTTAAAATTCCAAAAAATTTTACCAGATTTCATCCAATTATATAAAAATTTATCTAATTTTAACAAATAAGATATGATTTAATACAATTAGATAGACCCATTTTTGGGAACTTAATCAAATTTGATATTATTTTATCAAAAATAATAGAATTTGATATAATCGTATAATATTCGATCCGCCAATTTTCGGATCAAAATTAATATGGATTTACATAAAAGCATATCTGTTCATATATAATTAAATATTGCGTCATATAACTTTTTTTTACTCGGGTATCTGAATTATCATCAAATAATATGTAATTACATATAACTCCATATAAAAATTAAGAAAATCTGTTAACTTATATATAATCATATAATGTTTTATATGATTGGATAAAATTATATACGTCTATATATAATTATTTTTACTCGGGTAAGGCAATAGAAAACTAGCAATTATGAATTATTTTGAAGCCTAAAAATATGCAACAACATATTTGAAATAGTAGTCAAAATCACACCTATTTACGTGATAATGTTTTTAAGCTGGGATCTACACTTTAATTTAAATGATTTCAGTGTCCTACTATAAATTGGGTATATTTACACACACTGCGTAGTTAAGTTCTACTTAATATTATTGGAAATTTACCCAACTTAAAGTAGTATAATTTTTGAATTTGTTGAAATCTACCCAATTTATAGTAGAAAACTGGACTCATTTTATTAGGGTGTAATTTTATAAATGAATAGTTCATGCGAATAAAGACGAATAGACCATTTGTAGAATTTTACAGGGGGCAATAAAAACGCAGGAAACGGTTAAAAAATAACATTTTTGTCAACTTTTTGGTATTAGCTTAAAGATTTAGGTTACATCTACCCATATACAAAATTTTAGTAAGGTATTCGAAAGAGAACTTGCCAAAAAATTGGACTTAAATTTTTGCTTAAATGGAAAAAGGGCGAATATCCAAAAAAATGTATTGAAATTTGAATAAAAATGTGTTATTTTGCAGCAGATTTTGTCTACATTTTCATGAGACTTGCAAAACTTGACGAACTATGGTTGGTATTTGTTTGTAACACTTTAAGGACTTCAAGGATACACTTTTTAAGGATTGTCAGGACATGGAAAAAATTTTTTTTTTTGTTAATTTTTTTTTAATATTCCTGCTATTTGATGCAGTAGTAATTCTTTATGACACTAAATACATTTTTAGGAATTATAATATTAACCCTTGACTGCATACTACGACGTATAATAAAAGGACATGAAATTTTTTTTTTATTCCTGACATTGGATGCAGCATTAACACTAAATATTTGTATGTGCTAAGATTGTTTTTTTTTTGTGTACAATTTCAAATTTTAGCTAATATAAATTTTAAACTCGCAGCTAAATAATTTTTATATAATATTTTGTTAAGGATGGATATTCGCCCTTTTTTCTTTCCACACTTTAAAGTCTTATAACTCAAGAACGGTAAAATTGTTTGCCAATATAATAAGTGTGGTTTGTTCTTCGTAATTTTCTTTTAACACATTGTTACTGAAAGTAAAATTTTTGTATGATTTTGTGTTGTATTTAATCAAAATTGTGCGTTAGTTCACTTCCAATTTAAACAAAAATATAAAAATATACGAATTATTGCATATTCAAAGTCATTTTTTTAGCCTTAAAAGTCAAAATTTCCCCAAAATTTCTGCATAGGATTGTAGGGCTCTGCTAATAATATGCATTTATGCAAAAAAACGTGTTTGCGAAAAAGTGGTCTATTCGTCCTTATTCGCATGAACTATTCAAATGATGAAGAATTACTGTTTTCATTTTCCTAAAACCAAAAAGGTTTGCAACTCACGTGTTGGTGAATAAAAGCGTTTTTCACCAGTGAGTCAATATAACGTAACGTAATTATTTTTCAACAAAACATTTTGTTTCATCATTTTTTGTTTTTTTTTTTCATCAAAATTGTTTATTTTTTTTTTATCAAAATTGTTTTTTTTTTTCATCAAAAATTTTTTTCATATTTTTTTTTTTTTTTTTTTCATCAAATTTTATTTGATAATAGTTTTTTTGCATAATTTTTTTTCTTCAAAATATTTTTTCTCATATTTTTTTCCATAATTTTTTTTTTCCATAAATTTTTTTCCATCAAATTTTTTTTTTTATTAAAAATTTTTGTTTCATCGAAAATTTTGTTCCATAAAATTTTTTTTTTTCATCAATTTATTTTTTTTTTCTTTATCAAAAATTTTTTTTAGCAAAAAAATTCACAACAAATATGCAAAAAATTAAAATTTAGCTGTTAAAATGTCGATTACGATCAAAAAAATTCACGGAGATGACAGTTTCTATAATATTGATACTTGTCAGTATATCGAGACGCTTGGTATTGCATTTCAGAGATATCTGTTCAGAGGTTCAAAAGTCATGATCGAAAATGTAAGGACACCTAGAGAATTTTGATATTTTCCATATAACCTCAAAATACAAAATGCTTTAACATGGCTGCAGGTTAGACTGCCCAGAAAAAAAGCGAAGTTTTTATTTTCTTGGGGGATACCTGCAAATTTTGTTCCTTTTTGTGCAAAAAAATTTCGGTTTTTTTTTGGGATTTTTAAAACAATATCTAGAGGTCGCGATCTCGCGTTTTATAACGATTTATTTTTTTTTGAGTTTTTTATTATTTTAAATTGTTAAATATGATTAATATGATAAAATATTAATAATTTCAGACAAAAAAAAAATAAATTAAAAATTAAATATCGCTCATTCCATGAGATGTCTCCCATCATCAAATCAAATGTTCCTTAATTTATTTGAAATTTTGCACACATGAACACTATGAAGCTATTAAAATAAATCAGTTGTTAGTTCCGAGAAAATCCGTGAGTTCGCGAATATATTCGCGTTCGCGAATTCGTGGATTTTCGCGAAACTAAAAACGAATTTATTTTAATTGCTCCATAGTGTACCTGTGTGCGAAATTTCAAATAAATTAAAGAACATTTGATTAGATGCTGGGAGACATCTCATGGAATGAGCGATATTTAATTTTTAATTTAATTTTTTTTTTGTCTGAAATTATTAATATTTTATCATATTAATCATATTTAACAATTTCAAAATAATAAAAAACTCAAAAAAAATAAATCGTTATAAAACGCGAGATCGCGACCTCTAGATATTATTTTAAAAATCCAAAAAAAAAACCGAATTTTTTTTGCACAAAAAGGAACAAAATTCGCAGGTATCCCCCAAGGAAATAACAACTTTGTTTTTTTCTGGGCAGTCTACTGCAGGTGGATACAAGCAAACGAAATTTAGATTTTACCTGCTGATTGATACTTGCTAACGAAATCGATACAGAAAGTAATTTTGAATTTTTTGAAGCATAAAAACTATTTTTTACGCAAAAAACTTATATTTGCAGAAACAATTTTTAAATTTTTTGACATCATAATGTTTTAGGCAGGTGTCTTATTTTAAAAGTGACGCAGAACGCAACCTCTGTATAAGGTTGCTTATTAACCAAAAAAGTTTGTGAATTGGATAATAATTCACCTGCTGGTGAATAAAAAAGCTTTAATCAGCTGTTGGATAAGACGTTTCATCATTGTTTTTCATCAAAAAAATGTTTTCTTCATTTGTTTATCAAAGTTTTTTTTTGCAATTTTTCATCAACTTTTGTTTTATCAAAAACATTTTTTTTTTATAAAAAACTTTTTTTAATCAAAATTTAAAAAAAAAAACTTTTTTATTCAAAAAAACTTTTGTTTAACATGATAACGTTTTTAGGCTGGTGTCTAATTTTAAAAAAGTTGCAGAACGCCATCTCAGTTTGACTGTATAAGCTTACACAGAAAAAAATAGAAAAAATATTTGAGTAATTTTTTAATACTATTGAGTAAAAAATTACTCAATTTTGCACCAGTAAACAATTTAATAGTATTGAGTAAATTTTTAATAAAAATTTATTAAATGTTTGAAAAAAAATTTGAGTAAATTTTTAAACACAATTTAAAATTTACTCAAAATTTATCTATTTATTTTTTTTTTAAGTTTAAAAAAGTTTTAAATCTTTTTACCAAACATTTTTATGTCTCAAAAACAAAGGAAAATTTTATAAAAATGATTACACACTTTCATATACATACACAAAAAACTATAAACTAAACGAGAATTCAAAAAACTATGAGAGTTTAAAAAAAATTAAAAAAACTATTAAATTTTTATTAAATTATTTACTTAAATTGTTTTTAAAATTCTTAAGTAAAATTTTAATTGCGTCAATTAAAAAATTACCCAATTATTGTTTTAAATTAAAACATGTGATTATTCAAATTTGTTTCCTCCATATTTTTTTCTGTGTACGACTAACAAAAAAGAAAATAAGAATTACTATTTTCTTAAAACCAAAAATTTTAGTAACTTGGATAATAATTCACCACGAGGTGAATAGAAAAAGTATTCAGCAGCTGGTGATTAAAACCTAACATAATTATTTTTCATCAATATTTTTTTATCAATATTTTTCTTTTTTTCATCAATACTTTTTTTTTCGTCAATATTTTTTTTCATCAATATTTTTTTTCATAAATTTCTTTTTCATCAACATTTAAAAAAAAAAAAAATACCAATATTTTTTTTTCATCAATATTTTTGTTTTTTTATTATTTTTTTTTTTTTGCGTAGGCTTGAAGTTTTCGTTGCTTCTTATTAGATTTGTTTGGTTGTTATTTTTCTATTTGATTTAAAACTTTAAATTTTCAATTCCCTAGTAAAAATGGGTTTGTATATATCCATGTATAAATTGATACAAATATATCTAATTTTACATAAAATTATCTAATTATATAAAATTATATAAAAAATTTCTCAGATAAGACCAAAATTCGTATCAAATTTTATAAAATTTTATCGCGAGTTATATCAAATTTTATATAATTTGATACGAAATTTGGTCTTATCTGATTGATTTTTTATATAATTAAATATAATAAGATCTCAGTATGTATAAAATGATATATTTTTATAAATTTATACATGGCTATATACGAAATGATTTTTACTAGGGTTCATAGATGGGACTAATTAATTAATGGGACCAATTAATTGATGGTTTAATTACCATTTAATTGATGTCAATGGTAATGAAATTTTTTTCATTACAATTGGTTGTATCAATTGCACCAATTAAATTACTAATCAATTTAATTACTAATGAAAATTAAAAAAAAATAATTACCATTGGTATGGCATCAATTAAAAAAAATAATTACCATTAGTAAAAGTCGTCACAATATTGTCGAAATCGTGAATATTTGAAAATATCTGTTGTTTTTTGTTATTTTGTATTTCAATTTTTCACATTTTATGAACCAAACGCACGTTTGCCTTTTGTATAACACAATATTTGAAGTTTTTTATTTGCGTTTAGATTTTTGTCTTTATTCATATTTAAAAAAAAAAAAAACATGCTTTGATGTTTAAATTTATAACTTTTCAAAAAGACAAAAATGTGTAAACAAATGGTTTTGAAACCAATTATAATTGGTGTTTTTCAACAATTGGTGCATTTCATTACAATTGGTAATTATTTTTTCAATTAAAAAAATTTAATTACCATTAAATGGTAATGAAATTTTTTTCATTACCATTGATATCAACCAATGGTAATTAAATTTCAATGGTAATGAAAAATTCCCATCTATGCTAGGGTTTCGATGTTTAGCCATTTTGTGCCTCATTCGATTGACCTAAAATTTTTATCATGAATAAATGTGTCTTTATTCACCATCATTCTCTTTAACTTCAATTCCATTTTCAATTTCATTTCAAAAATTAAAAATCACAATCTGTAATAAAATCAAATATAAACAGATCCCTAAATACTTACATATCTTGTGGTTTATATAATTAAGTGAAATTCTTTTAATTTTCTTTATTGCAGATTTGAGCTTATTACGTTTTGCAATTAGTTTTATGACTATGTCAGCTAAATGGTATAAGAAAATGAGAAAAAACAACATGGAATCAAACAGTTCTATGGCAGGACAAAAGGACAAATGTCATCTTTTAAAGTAATTTCAGCTAGAATTACGAGTATTAGGCTGGAACTAATTACACAACGGTATAAACATCAAAATGGAATAAAGATTTTCAAGGAAAAATTGTAAATGCTAAGAGAAATGTTTATTTTAAAAAGGTTTTTCCTGTTTTGTACTTAATTTTTATTTTCTAGTTTTTTTTTGCAAGAAAAATTCTTACAATGCGATAAAAAGAAAATTAATGTTTAAGAGAAAAATTTGCATTTTATAATTACTTTACATGTAATTATGTTTGTGTAGTTGGATTTTTTTGAAAATATAAAAAAACGTTCTGGAATTAAAACTAAGAAATGTTTTTTTTTTTAATAAGAAAAATGTAACAGCATCTGAGAGTTTTCTATAAAAAAATTTTCAGAATCTGAAAATTTTTTTTAAGAACATATCTGATAATTATTCAGTACGAAAAATATTTGATAATATTTTTATTCGTAAATTTACCAGTATTTTTTCCTTCCACTTATGTCAGTGATGATAAAGGAATTTACGACAAAAAACAGCAAATACAAAAAAAAAGTAGAAAAGTTAAATTCGACTTGGCCGAACCTACAATACAAGTCTTCTGTGAGAAAAAAACAACAGCAACAACCACACTCGAATTGAAAAAATCAGATTTAGTTGATACTTGCTTAACAGCCTACTTGGCGTATCGGTCTAGAGTGATTGTACGTTACAAGCAGTTAATAGCAAAGTATTACAGATGATGATGAGTTCAATCCTTGTCGGCTGCGATCTGTAAATAATTTTCACATATAGAGTTTTATTGACTAATTACTAAATAAATTTGACATTAAAAGTTTTTCTGAAGATTATTATAACTGGATAATATGAAACTAGTAAGAAACAAACCAGGATGTCTTTAATTTTTAGAAAAATTAAAATTTTTCTTTCACAATTTTCTCAATTCAAAACCATATATAACTTTTTTTGTCGTTTTTGAAAAAAATGAAAAATTACTATTTTTTTTTTTTTTTGAGTGACAAAAATACTTTTTGTAGTGATTTTGTGGCTTTCCAATGTTTTAAAAGCTTGTTTTTTATACCCTCCAACCACAGTATGGGGGTATACTCACTTTGTCATTCCGTGTGTAACGCATCGAAATATCGGTCTAGGACCCCATAAAGTATATATATTATTGATCAGTGATCCATTCTAAGACATTCTGGCGATGTCTGTCTGTCCGTCCGTCCGTCCGTCCGTCTGTGGAAGACACGATACAGTCCAAAGTAATAGAGCTAGACTCCTGAAATTTGGCACGAATATGTCTTATGGTATTGGGCTGGTTAAGTTCTTAAGAACTAAACATACCTCTAAAAAAAACCATTTTTTATAGGTTTTTTGCACATTAGCTTAGCAAACGAAACATTTTTATGTCAAAAAAAGTTTGAAGTCTTGAAGTTGGATCCAGGAAGGTTGCCCCACCGATGTACCCCCCCCCCCAAAAAAAAAAAAAAATACGCCCCTGTTTTTTTTTTTAAAGTGTTGGAGGGTATAATAGATCGGCACAGCCGAATTTAACACTCTCACTTGTTTAAGGCTCGGTTTTTTCAGCACGTGAATTTAAGGTGATACCAATCTAAAATTCACGGATTTGCTAATATCTTTTGCCCCACTGAACCGATTTGGCTAAAATTAAATACGAGTCAGGCCAGGGGAACGACAAATATATGTGCCAAGCTTCAGCACCCTCAGAATTGTCGTTCGAAAGTCAGCGTGTGTTTTTCTCATAAATTCACAAAAAACGTTTGCCGAAATTCACTCTTTTGCTTATTACTTTTGTACCACTGCACTATGGTTCCAAATCAATTTTTTTTGGCATAAATTCCAAAATTGAAGCAAAGTTGCTAGTTTTGAATCTGGAATGCTTTTTTATCTCTTAACGCAATCAAAGAACGATTTTCAAAAAAAAAATTAAAAAAAAAAAAATTTCGAATTTTTTTTTTTTTTTTGGAAAAAAAAAATTATCAACAATTATATATTTCTAGTAGTCTTAGCTCGGCCGAAGGCAAACAAATTATAGTTAAAAAAAAATTTAAAGATGTGTCACGCAAAAAACCGAAAATTTTGCAGAAATTTGTCCTAAACTAAAATGGCAATTGTGAAAGTTTGCCGAAAAATGCTGGCTAGATGTTAATTTTAGTATTAAAAAGACCATCAAGAAAACACTTTCACATTTGAAGTCTCATGCAAGTTCGGGCCCAAACACAACTTTTTGTCGACGAAAGATATAGGCTGTTTTGGCTTCAAAATCCTTAAATCCGCAACCCCCAAGAATAACGCCAAAGACACATGGAATTAAAAATTGGAGTTTTAAATAAGTACTACTTTCCTTGGGCTTCAATTTTCCTTTTTAAAATTTTATTTTTTCCCATCTGCTGTTAGTATAATTGTAATATGGGTTTGATCCCGATTTAATAATACGCCTTAAAACTATCGACTGGAAGGCTGACAGTATTGCCATCAAATTTTTTCATTATACTTTCTTAATGGCTTGGAATATTGCTTATACATGTTGCCACGTATAAGCTTTTGGAAATTTGTTAATTTTTTTTTTTTTTTACTTTCTGCCAAAAAATATACATTTGGAACCATAGTGCACTGGACCGATTTCGCTGGATTGTAATACCTACCTGACCAGGTAAATGTCCAAACCTCCGTAAAGTCTTTCAAAAGTTAGCGTGATGTCAACAGACAGACCGACAGACGGACAGACAGACAGACGGACGGACATCGCTAGATCGTCTTAGAATCGATCGAGGATCAAGAATATGTATACTCTATGGGATCCTAGACCAATATTTCGAGGTGTTACAAACGGAATGACAAACTTATATATAGCCTCTATCACTAGAGTGGAAGGTATAATAACGATATATTAATTTGTCATTCCATAAAAAACGTATCGTACCATTACGTTTATATATTATTGATCCGTAAAGGTTTCTAAGATATTTAAGTGATATCAATCAATTTTGCGATGAAAAAAGATTATTGATAAAAAAAATATTTGATGAAAAAAAAATGTTGATGAAAAAAAAAAATTATGACATAAAAATATTGATGAAGAATATTGATGAAAAATATTGATAAAAAATATTAATGAAAAATATTGATGAAAAATATTAATGAAAAAAAAAATATTGATGAAAAAAAATATTGATGAAAAAAAAATATTGATAAAAATAAACATTGATGAAAAAAAATATTGATGAAAAAAAAAATATTGATAAAAAAAACATTGACGAAAAAAAATATTGTTAAAAAAAATATTGATGAAAAAAAAATATTTATTAAAAAAAACATATTATAAAACAAATGTTGATGAAAAAAAATATTGATGAAAAAAAAATTGATGAAAAAAATATTGAAGAAAAAAAATATTGATGAACAAAAATATTGATGAAAAAAAAAAATATTAATGAAAAAAAAAATATTGATGAAAAAAAAACTTAAGAAAAAAAATATTGAAGAAAAAAAATATTGATAAAAAAAAAATTTGGTGAAAAAAAATATTGATTAAAAAAAAAAATATTAATGAAAAAAATAATTAAGAAAAAAAAAAAAAAAATATTGATGAAAAAAAAATATTGATAAAAAAAAATATACTGATGAAACAAAAAATTTATGAAAAAAATATTGAAAAAAGGATATTGATGCAAAAACAAATATTGACGAAGAAAAAAATATTGATGAAAAAAAATATTGATGAACAAAAATATTGCATAAAATAAATATCGGTCAAAATTACGATACAAAACCACAAATCTGGACGTGGGTCTTCAGAATTTTTTTATATTATGAAGACAGATGCTCTATGGAGCCATTTAGACATTCCCATTTACAGTTTAACTACACAGAAAAAAAAAGAATTTAATTAAAAAATTCGTAGATTTAATTAAAAAATTAATTAAATCCGGACCAATCACTATAATTCGCATATAAGTTAAAAATATTTGTATGTCATTAATTAAAAATAAATGAATATTTATTTAATAAAAAACTTAATATTATAAATTAAAATAATTAATTAAAATTAAAAAAAAAAAATAATAAAGTTTTAATTTAATTAAAAAAAAAAATTAAATTATTTAAAAAAATAAACATATTTTTTAATAAAATAGTATAAAAAAATGTTTCTTCAAATTTTACCAATTATATTTATGCCGTAAAGACAAAGTCACTAACAATAAAGGTGGAAGTACATAGGACTGCGTTGCGTCCGATCCGTTCTCACCTCTTCGTGCTTGCTATGCGTTCAAAATTTCAAGATACATAGTAAGTGCGTTGAATGCGTTAAATTGGCACAAATATTTAGTTATTTTTCACTTTTTTTCACTAATGTTTTTTTTAGTTATTTGTATTTAAATATATTTTGATTATTTCCAAAAATTTTTGTGGAAATTTGTTGAAAAATGTTGTTTATTTTAAAATGAAAACAATACAAAAGAAAATTGTCAAAAAATGTTCAAGACGCAAATATTTTTGTGAATATTTTTAAAATTTTTTGAGTTCTATGCGTTTTGAACTTTTGTATTGTAACTTGTTTCATTCATTGATTCAGTTTTAACTTTTTGACAACCGGACGCAAAGCAAGTTCGTTCCTATGTACTTCCACCTTAAGACAATTTTATAAAGTTGATTATAAACCTTTTATATACATACACATAAAACTATAAACAAAATGAGAATTCCAAAAACTATATGAGAAATAAAAAAAACTTTCAGCAAACTGTTTATACTTAAGTATTTTTTTTTTGTATGTAATACAATGCAAGAAAAAAACAGGTGACATGACATAATCCCCACGGACATAATCCTCATTTCCGTTATGGGGATTATGACCAAATTTATTTCGGTCATAATCCTCATAATGTTGTGGGGACTATGACCGAAAATTATTTGGACATAATCCGAATAAAAAACGGACACAATTCCCAGATGGGGATTTGGGGTGTAATATAGATCGCCTCCGTGAACAATACTGTTTGCAGGTGCACCCTGGTTTCCGCTAAATGATCTATCGCGACTGGCTGCCAAACTATCAGAACTATATCTGGTCTCCTGGTAAATTTGAAAAAACAAACAACTAGAAATACTAAGCAGATAAAACAACAACAAAATAATGCAGCCTAAAGTAAACCGAACTAGCTCTTCTAAGAGCTTCTTGACAAAGAATATCGGACCTTCGGTCCGAATTCTACAGCTTAATATTGAGGGAATGAGCAGAGCTAAATGCGATTATATCTCGCGTCTGCTGTCTGACGAATGTATTGATGTCGTCATCATACAAGAAACCCACATTTTAACTGAAGAAGAATTCAATATACGTGGCATGATTGATGGATATGATGCTGTTGGTGTACTATACCATCGTTCATATGGTTCCGCTACATATGTCAGAACTGGTCTGGACAATGTCACCCTAATTGATATTTGCTCTGAGCAAGACGTGTATACTATTACGATTGAAATCTCTGGGGTGCATATTATAAACGTTTATAAGCCCCCAAACATTCTATGGCCTGACTCAGTCGTCCCCACATTTCCACACCCGTCGCTGTATACTGGGGATTTTAATAGCCAACATACCTCTTGGAGGTACCCTACTGATGACATAAGTGGCAACATGTTAGTCGAATGGGCAGAGGTTAACAACTTAAACCTTATTTTTGATGCGAAAGACGCCGCAACCTTTCACTCCGGTCGCTGGCGCAGAGGCTATAATCCCGACCTCACATATGTCAGTCTTAGAGATGACCACACTCCCATCCCAGTCTACCGAAAAGTACTACAAACATTCCCAAACAGCCAACATCGTCCAGTTTTCCTAGAAATAGGAATTCAGATACCCTTAGTCGAATCATTTCCAAAACCAAGATGGAACTTCTGCAAAGCCTCTTGGAAATCGTTTTCTCGAGATCTCGACTCTAACATAAGGTGGATAAATCCAACCCCAAATAATTATCCAAGAATGGTGAAAATGGTAATTGCTACTGCAAAGAAACATATACCCAGAGGATACCGGAAACAATATGTTCCTGGCTGGTCAGAAGAAACCGAGACTCTACACTCGGAATATCTAGCTACTCAAGATGAGACAATTGCAGACGAACTTCTAAAGTCTCTTGATAATGCTCGCAGGGAAAAATGGCACCATACTGTTGAAAATGTAAATTTCACACATTCCAGCCGAAAAGCTTGGAGCCTCCTTCGTAAATTGGGTAATAGCACTCCTATAACAACATCGAAATCGAACATACACCCTGACAGTATTGCTCTAAACATCAAACGAACATCAAAAATTGTATCGGAGAAGAAACACACCATTAATATTAAAAAGAAACTTAAAGAATTAAAAAATGAATCGTCTATCATCCCACAGTTCTCAGGACCTTTCAGTGAGGAGGAAATTAACTTCGCAATATCGCAAGTTAAGTCAGGGAAATCCGCAGGAGCGGATGGTATATTTCCTGAGTTTTTTATACATAGTGGAAAAAATTTTCGAAAATGGCTTACACTTTTCTACTCAAATGTACTACTAACTGGTGTAATGCCTACGGATCTGAAGAGATCTAAAATACTCGCCCTTTTAAAACCAGGCAAGCCAAAGGAACAAGCTGAAAGTTACCGACCGATAGCACTATTAAGCGTTGTATACAAATTACTCGAGAGACTAATTTATAACAGAGTTGAACCCACTATTAATAGCATCGTTCCGGTAGAGCAGGCGGGGTTTAGATCGGGACGTAGCTGCACTGATCAGGTACTATCCTTAACGACCTACATTGAGGCTGGTTTTCAATTAAAACTCAGGACATCCGTTGCATTTATAGATCTCAAAGCTGCGTACGACACGGTCTGGAAAGACGGGCTGATCTATAAATTTCTAAAAGTTATCCCTTGCATCCGAACTGCTACTCTTCTCAACAATATGTTAAGTGACCGTCATTTTATAGTGTATCTCGGAAACAAACAAAGCAGGAAGTGTAAACTTAATAATGGACTCCCCCAAGGATCTGTACTTGCCCCGCTTCTATTTAATCTCTACACTCATGACCTCCCATCAACGTACTCAAAAAAGTTCTCCTACGCTGATGACATCGCTATAGCCACTCAACGCTACTTAGTTAAAGATGCTGAATCTGTTCTTACAAATGACCTGCTATCACTTGGAAATTATTTTAAAAAATGGCGTCTGTGTCCTAGCCTCAACAAGACGGAAGTAACATGTTTTCACCTCAATAATAGTCAATCTGATCTAAAGCTTAACGTTCGTTTTGGAGATACTATCCTACCCTTTAATCCAACACCAAAATACCTTGGAGTTACCCTTGATAGAACACTCTCTTTTAAAAAGCACATAGAAAATACTGCTAACAAAGTTAAAACGCGTAACAATATTATCCAAAAACTTGCGTCAACTACTTGGGGAGCTTCTGCAAAAACACTGCGCTCAGCATCACTCGGACTGGTTTATTCTTCTGCAGAATACTGCGCACCGGTCTGGCTTAATAGCCCCCACGTAAACAAATTAGATACCCAACTAAATGCATGTATGCGACTAATAACAGGTACAATGTCTTCAACCCCAATAAGATTTTTACCTGTTCTAAGTAATATTCTACCACCAAGTCTAAGACGTCAGAATGCACTACTCCGCGAACATCGAAAAATAATCGCCAATCCTAGCCTTAAAATACACCAATATATTGAAGCTGCTAATGACGACCGTCTCATATCTCGAAAACCTCCATTAAAACTAGCTGAAAGTCTCGCAAACAATAATTATGACCCATATAACATCTGGTTTAATAACACTGCGTGACAAAACTAACCACTATTTTAGAAAACAAGATGTACGACCATCATTTCAATATATTTCGGACATGCTGAATCGAATGGCGTACTCCGTTTTTCGATGTATGGTACAGTTTTCTTGTAAAATGTCATTAAAGATTGGCTGATTTTCAGCTGCTTTTTTAACAAAAAAAATTCCAAAGCTAATGATTTTTAAATTTTATGGCATGAAAAACAAAGATATAACTTGTAGTAATATTTTTAATATAAATTTGGTTTAAAGCTTTTCATCTTAAGCCCTTAAATTCGCGGATTTCTTCATTTTTTTAAGTTTTCGCGAAATTAACCGCTAAATTGGTCTCTGATAAAAAACTTGCATTTTGTGGATCATAAAGGCGTCCATGACACTACGAATAGTGGACAAAAAACATCTATGTTATATGGACCATCATGAAGAAAATCGCGAAAAACCGTTTTTTTGTATATGGCAGCATCACTTTAGGAGATGATTTGAGGCTTCATCTTTTAGTATATAATGTGGGGACCTTAAACAATGACCTGACCCAAAATTTGTCCAAAAAAGTTTTCATTTGCAAAAGTTATCTTAACAAAAACTATAATTATTGCATCGCAAACACTAAAATAACAGTTTTTGTTAAGATAACTTTTGCAAATGAAAACTTTTTTGGCCGAATTTTTGGTCAGTTAGTTGTTTAAGGTTCCCACATTATATACTAAAAGATGGAACCTTAAATCATCTCGTAAAGTGATGCTGGCATATACAAAAAAATGGTTTTTCGCGATTTTCATCATGATGGTCCATATAACATAGCTGTTTTTTGTCCACTATTCGTATTGTTAGGGATGCATTTTTGATTCATTAAAAGCAAGTTATTTATCAAAGACCAATTTGGCTGTTAATTTCGCGAAAATCTTAAAAAATGAAGAAATTCGCGAATTTAAGGGCTTAAATTGAAAAACTTTAAACCAAATTTGCATAAGAAATGTTGCTACAAGTCATATCTTTGTTTTCCATGTCAACAAAATTTATAAACCATTTACTTTGCAAATTTTTTTGTTAAAAAACTGGCTCGTAATCAGCAAATCTTTAACGATATTTTGCAAGAAAACTGTACCATACATCGAAAAACGGAGTACGCCATTCGAATCAGCATGTCCGAAATATATAGAAATGATGGTCGTAACTCTTGTTTATTTTTTAGTGTTCCGCAGTGTAATTGGAACCAAGCTTCATGTGATGACTTAATGAAAATACAGGACTTGACCTGTATGCCTCCGGGATCAGAATTGCCTAGGCCTATATGGGTTAGGCTTAACCGTATACGGACAAACAATGGAAGGTGCGCAGCTACTCTTTTTAAATGGGGCTCCGCTGTTTCGCCATTATGTGATTGCAGTGATGTTAATCAAACCATTTACCACATTATAAAAGACTGCCCCCATCGTAAATTTCTTGGCGAACTACACGAACTAAACAATGCTGGCCCAGATGCCGTCCGGTGGCTGAAGAATATTGACATCAATATCTAATTATTATCTATACTATTTTTCTATCAAAATATGCTAAACTTTGTTGTATAATCTGTTAAACTAGTAATGCTTATATCTCTAAAATTGTAATTGTTTGTATCAGTGCCATACGATAAATAAATAAAATTTTCCTTTTTAAAATTTTATTTTTTCCCATCTGCTGTTAGTATAATTGTAATATGGGTTTGATCCCGATTTAATAATACGCCTTAAAACTATCGACTGGAAGGCTGACAGTAGTGCCATCAAATTTTTTCATTATACTTTCTTAATGGCTTGGAATATTGCTTATACATGTTGCCACGCATAAGCTTTTGGAAATTTGTTAATTTTTTTTTTTTTTACTTTCTGCCAAAAAATATACATTTGGAACCATAGTGCACTGGACCGATTTCGCTGGATTGTAATACCTACCTGACCAGGTAAATGTCCAAACCTCCGTAAAGTCTTTCAAAAGTTAGCGTGATGTCAACAGACAGACCGACAGACGGACAGACAGACAGACGGACGGACATCGCTAGATCGTCTTAGAATCGATCGAGGATCAAGAATATGTATACTCTATGGGATCCTAGACCAATATTTCGAGGTGTTACAAACGGAATGACAAACTTATATATAGCCTCTATCACTAGAGTGGAAGGTATAATAACGATATATTAATTTGTCATTCCATAAAAAACGTATCGTACCATTACGTTTATATATTATTGATCCGTAAAGGTTTCTAAGATATTTAAGTGATATCAATCAATTTTGCGATGAAAAAAGATTATTGATAAAAAAAATATTTGATGAAAAAAAAAATGTTGATGAAAAAAAAAAATTATGACTAAAAATATTGATGAAGAATATTGATGAAAAATATTGATAAAAAATATTAATGAAAAATATTGATGAAAAATATTAATGAAAAAAAAAATATTGATGAAAAAAAATATTGATGAAAAAAAAAATATTGATAAAAATAAACATTGATGAAAAAAAATATTGATGAAAAAAAAAATATTGATAAAAAAAACATTGACGAAAAAAAATATTGTTAAAAAAAATATTGATGAAAAAAAAATATTTATTAAAAAAAACATATTATAAAACAAATGTTGATGAAAAAAAATATTGATGAAAAAAAAATTGATGAAAAAAATATTGAAGAAAAAAAATATTGATGAACAAGAATATTGATGAAAAAAAAAAAATATTAATGAAAAAAAAAAATATTGATGAAAAAAAAACTTAAGAAAAAAAATATTGAAGAAAAAAAATATTGATAAAAAAAAAATTTGGTGAAAAAAAATATTGATTAAAAAAAAAAATATTAATGAAAAAAATAATTAAGAAAAAAAAAAAAAAAATATTGATGAAAAAAAAATATTGATAAAAAAAAATATACTGATGAAACAAAAAATTTATGAAAAAAATATTGAAAAAAGGATATTGATGCAAAAACAAATATTGACGAAGAAAAAAATATTGATGAAAAAAAATATTGATGAACAAAAATATTGCATAAAATAAATATCGGTCAAAATTACGATACAAAACCACAAATCTGGACGTGGGTCTTCAGAATTTTTTTATATTATGAAGACAGATGCTCTATGGAGCCATTTAGACATTCCCATTTACAGTTTAACTACACAGAAAAAAAAAGAATTTAATTAAAAAATTCGTAGATTTAATTAAAAAATTAATTAAATCCGGACCAATCACTATAATTCGCATATAAGTTAAAAATATTTGTATGTCATTAATTAAAAATAAATGAATATTTATTTAATAAAAAACTTAATATTATAAATTAAAATAATTAATTAAAATTAAAAAAAAAAAATAATAAAGTTTTAATTTAATTAAAAAAAAAATTAAATTATTTAAAAAAATAAACATATTTTTTAATAAAATAGTATAAAAAAATGTTTCTTCAAATTTTACCAATTATATTTATGCCGTAAAGACAAAGTCACTAACAATAAAGGTGGAAGTACATAGGACTGCGTTGCGTCCGATCCGTTCTCACCTCTTCGTGCTTGCTATGCGTTCAAAATTTCAAGATACATAGTAAGTGCGTTGAATGCGTTAAATTGGCACAAATATTTAGTTATTTTTCACTTTTTTTCACTAATGTTTTTTTTAGTTATTTGTATTTAAATATATTTTGATTATTTCCAAAAATTTTTGTGGAAATTTGTTGAAAAATGTTGTTTATTTTAAAATGAAAACAATACAAAAGAAAATTGTCAAAAAATGTTCAAGACGCAAATATTTTTGTGAATATTTTTAAAATTTTTTGAGTTCTATGCGTTTTGAACTTTTGTATTGTAACTTGTTTCATTCATTGATTCAGTTTTAACTTTTTGACAACCGGACGCAAAGCAAGTTCGTTCCTATGTACTTCCACCTTAAGACAATTTTATAAAGTTGATTATAAACCTTTTATATACATACACATAAAACTATAAACAAAATGAGAATTCCAAAAACTATATGAGAAATAAAAAAAACTTTCAGCAAACTGTTTATACTTAAGTATTTTTTTTTTGTATGTAATACAATGCAAGAAAAAAACAGGTGACATGACATAATCCCCACGGACATAATCCTCATTTCCGTTATGGGGATTATGACCAAATTTATTTCGGTCATAATCCTCATAATGTTGTGGGGACTATGACCGAAAATTATTTGGACATAATCCGAATAAAAAACGGACACAATTCCCAGATTTATGGGGATAATGACCACGTAACAAATGGCCATAATCCCCATTATGGGGATTATGTCTTCTATACTAGTTGGTCATAATCCCCAAAATTAAAAGAATTTTTTTTACTTAAAAGTTTTTCTGCGTAGCCGGCCTTTGGCCGGGCTTAGGGATTACAAACTCCATCCATTAAACCCACCCTCTCTGCAGACAACGGGGATTATGACCAAAATTGCTTTGGACTTACTCCCCATAATGTGAATGGGGGTTATGACCAAAAAAAGTTCGGTCGTAATCCCAACAAGGAACAGACATAATCCCCATTGGGATTGTGACCGTTTTGGAAACGGTCATAGTCCCCACAACTATTATGGGTATTATGACCGAAATGAATTCGGTCATAATCCCCATTTTCGTTATGGGGGTAATGTCCGTGGGGATTATGTACTGTCATCAAAAAAATACACACTCGCGCACACACGGAAAACAAAACTAAGTGAAGCTAAAAATTTAATTAAACAATTAATTATATTAATTAAATATCTAATTAATTTTAAATTTAAAAACAATTAAAATGTTAAATACAATAAAGTTAAAAATTTACTTAAACAATTAATTATATTAATTAAAAATTTAATTATTATTAAATTAAAAAATAATTAAAATTTTAATTAAAATAAAATATACGATATTATTTTCTGTGTATATAGTCAAACTGAGGTGGCGACCTGCAAATTAAAATTATACACCAGCCTTAAAACATTATCATGTTTAAAAAACATTTTCAGAAGTTTGAAGGAAAAATTTTTTTTTTTAGAAAAAAAGTATCAAAGTACAATTTTTTACCCCATTTTACCCTTAGAATGCCCATTATTTCAGGAAATCCAAAAATTGTCAACTTTTTAGCCTTTTATCATCGAAACTTTCTAAAAAGTACTGTTTTCATCCACCTTCCCAAATTTCAACATAATCATAATCAATGGGTGTTAAAGCCACCGTTCTCCCACCATGGTATTTTTATTTTTTGCTGTTAATAAAACAATTATAATTTCAGTTTTTTTTTTCTATATTTTTAGTGTATTTTTATGATTTTTTTAATGTTTTTGTTGTTTTTTTATCGTTTTTTCATCTGTTTTTTTTCCAAATTGAATATGAAATAATAACAATACCAGCAACAATCATCCAACCAAAAAATAAAAATAAAAACAATAATAACGACAAACAACAATTGAAAAATTTTAATCACTTAATTGTTTTATACACATTAATTTTTATGCTTTATAACTTAATTAATTTAATGCGATTATTAGTTCAAAAATGATTATTATAGTTAAATGGGAGTGAAAAAAAAGAAATTAATAAGCGTTTATTTAAAATTAAGCAACAACAATGGTTTTAATTTAGTTATGTTTATTCAGTATTTAATGTGGAAAGTTATTCAGAATAATTGAAATAAAGGGAGAAGTGTGAAAAAAGGCTAGTTTTGAATGGAAAACCTCAAAGCAGAAGTCAAGGATCTCCGAACGATTTTTAATTGTTTGTTCCTAAACAGAAAAAAATATGAAGAAAACAAATTTTTGTAATCACTTGTTCAAATTTAAAAACAAAATTGATTAATTTTTTGATTGACGCAATTAAAAATTTACTTAAAAATTTTAAAAACAATTTAAGTAAATAATTTAATAAAAATTTAATAGTTTTTTATTTTTTTTTTTTTTAACTCTCATGGTTTTTTAAATTCTCGTTTAGTTTATAGTTTTTTGTATACAGCTGCGGTCAAAAAAATAGCACCAGGATAGAACTAAATTTTCTTCGTTGGTTTTTTTTAACAATTTTAACTTATGCCACTGACAACGTGTCATAAGATTCTTATAAGAGTGTGAAACAATATTACATTAGAAAGGGCTAATTTGGTTTTTTATTTTATTAAAAATTTTCAGAGTTTTTTAAAAAACTTCAAAAAGATTCAGTCAAAAAAAATAGCACCACAGTACTTTTTGTATTAAAATTTAATTCTTAAATTTGAAAAACGAATGGATTATGAATTCAGTATTGTTTTGATATCTTTAAATATAGTCCAATATGTGATCCATGGTCCAATATATGAACCCCACTCCGCAGTAGGAAAATATCCCCCACACCATAAGCACCATTAAGTTATTTTTATTTCAAATTTTGGATTGAATTCCGCGTTATAGGGTGTTATGACATAGGTATGTTATCCTATGTCTCAAAATAAACAACAATGGATTCATTTGTCCATAGAACATTGATCCACTTTTAAGCTGGTCATTCTGAGTTACTGTTAGCAAACTTCAAACGAATTGCAGCATGCTTAAGTGAGAGTAGGCGCACTTTTCCGAATCTACAAGACTTAATGTTGTTGTTTTTTAATCTTTGACAACCATTTTCGCCATTTGCTGTCCTTTTTTAGCTCTGGAGCTGCCGCAGATGGGGCTTTCTTCCATTGTCATTACAAACACCTTACCACTGATGGTGATAAACATCGCTTGTGACTAGGTTTTTCAAGCTCTAAAGTTAATTTTGTTGAATTTCCAATCATTTTATAAGCGCATCCAACCAATTTTCATATTCCAGAATATGGTTTATGTTCAGAAATCATATTTTTTACAAAAGCACGTTTTTGAGGAGTGTAATTCCTTCCACGTCATATTTTTTGAAAATAAATGTCAAATTTTGTAATGAATTAAATTTTTTTATAAATAAAAACAATCTTTCTTTAATATTTAACACTTTTATTCAAATAATTAAAGCAATATTAATTTTTTTAAAGAAATTTTGTCATTCTGTGCTATTTAATTAACTGCACTGATTCAGAGTTTTTTTAAAATATCGATCATAAAAAAGAACCGTCACCAATTTTTGGAAAAAGTAAAAACATTTAAGGGGTATATACTTAGTATAAGAGTTTTGCATATTAACTTTAAGCGAATACGCACATAATATTTTGTTTTAATTGGATGAATAGAGATTTTGTCATTGGTGCTATTTTTTTGACCGGCACTGTATGTATATGAAAGTTTGTAATCGTCTTTATAAAATTTTCCTTTGTTTTTGAGACTTAAATATGTTTGGTAATGTTTGAAAAATAAGTTTTTTGTTTTTTTGTAAAAAAATTTAAAACTTTTTTAAACTTTTTAAAAAAATAAATGATACATTTTGAGTAAATTTTTAATTGTGTCAATTAACAATTTACTAAATCTTTTTCTCAAACATTTAATAAATTTTTATTAAAAATTTACTCAATACAATTAAATCGTTTACTGGTGCAAAATTGAGTAATTTTTTACTCAATAGTATTACAAATTTACTCAAATATTTTTTTTTTTTTTTCTGTGTGTTGAACACACGAAAATTTTCTGAAAACAAGTTCAAGTTCGCTCTTTTTAGCAAAAACCAAAAATATGAGTAACTGTTTACCTTCCATTTTCAATCTTCATTACTTTAACATGGCGATGTCACTAGAGTTAACCACTTTTTTCCCTTTTGGGGTATAAAGTAATGCTGATTTTTATAATATTCCTACTCATTGCAAATGAGATTGAGTAAAAACTTATTTATTTTTACTCATTCCCATTTGCATTACCTGACAATGAGTATAAATACTACTGATAACTATCAGCATTACTTAGGAACCAAAAAGGCAAAGAAATGATTAACTCCAATAACATCGCCATATAAATAAAATGAACATTGACATTGGAAGCAACAAATTACTCATATTTTTCATTTTTACTGGGATGCTTGCTACTCGAACCATTACCACCAAAATGTGGAAAGTGTTATAATTTTAAATTTATTTTTTTTTTGTATGAAAATAGATAATTTCTTTGAATCTCAAGATTTTTCTTAAGAATAACAATTACCCATCCCTTTAATACTAAAAAAAACAATAACTTAACGTTAAAAAAACCTTCCAAATCTTCAAACGAAACCTTTCGATTCCATCTCTTCATATTGTTTAATTTTCATCAATAATATTCCAATCTTGTTTTTGGTTGTTATTTTAATCTCTCACGTCCATTGGCAAAAACACAAAAAGGGTATTATTGTATGACTTAACACCAATTTGTTGCTTGTATTGTAATCCGTTTAATCAAACACTATCCTTATTTGATTTTCTTTCTTGCCCTCTGTGTGTGTGTGTGTTTGTGCATCTTTCAACATGCCTTTTTGGCTTTATTTTACATTTTTCCTTAACCCTTTCAAAAAAAAAAAAAATATTACACTATTGTAAATCAAATATTAAAATCTTCGTTCTCGAAGACTCGAGGAGAAGCTTTAGCATACACTAAAACAAATTTCTTATGCTGGTCAGGTTTTATAAACGTACATGTTTTTACAAGAGAGGTAACTAATAGTCATAGAATAGAAAAACCACAAAAAAAAAGATTGGTTAAAAAAAAAATATAACAAGAAATATTGTAAATGAAAGTTAGAGCTAAAATTTTTTTACACCATTTGTATGGGTAATTTTAAAATTTACAAAGTGCTTTTAATTCATAACTGCGCTAAAATATAATTCTAAGTTGTTCAAATAAATTTCGTAAAGAAACTTTAACGAAAAATATTCGGAAAAAGTTCTGAAAATTACAGACAAATTCTGCAAAATTAAAAAAAAAATTAATAACTCACAAAATATCTGAACACTTTTGAAAAATGGCTGCGAATTTTTTACTCTTGCCCAAAACATTAAATGATGATAATGTTTTGCGTAAGATTTGGGTGTTTTTTAGAAAAAATAATGTTATATAATATATTATATTACTTTGCTATTCCATGCAAAACGAATTAAAATATCAGCCGAGGACCCCATTAAAAAACCAAAGAGCTGTACATTTCGTAAGTGAGTGCAAAAACAAGTGCAAAAAAGTGTTTGGAGAGTGTAAAAGATTCGGCACCAAAGAATATACCACTCTCATTTGTTTTATGTACATTTGACAAACAAATGGAAAATTTTATGAGAAAAGCTTAGACTTGGTGAAAAAGTAGTTTTGGTAAAAAAAAATATTTTTTTTTCACGAAAGACAAAATTATGTTAAAAAATATAATGAACCCAAAATTTTTGGTGAAAAAAAAATTTTGATGAGAAAAAGTTTTGATAAATTTTTTTGATGAAAAGAAAAATTTTTTGATGTAAAAAAAAATTTATGGTGAGATAAAAATTGGATATAAAATATTTTATAAAAAATTTGATAAAAAAATTTGATAAAAAAAGTTATGATAAAAATATGGTAAAAAAAAATTAATGAAAAAAAAAATTTTGATGAAAAAAAATGTTGATGAAAAAAAAATTTGAAAAAAAAAAATTTATGAAAAAAACAAAAAAAATTTATGAAAAAAAAAGAAAATTTTATGAAAAAAAAATTTAATGAAAAAAAAAATTTATAAAACAAAAAAAATTTGATGAAAAAAAAAAAAATGATGAAAAAAGTTTGATGAAAAAAAAATTTTATGAATAAAAAAGTTTGATAAAAAAAAAAATTATGAAAAAACAAAAAATTTTATGAAAAAAAATTGATGAAAAAAAAATTGATGGATAAAAAAAATTGATAAAAAAAAAATTTATGAAAAAACTGATGAAAAAAAATTTTTTTTTTTTTTAAAATAATTATGTTTCTTTTTTCCACGAGGTGAATTATTATCCAAGTTACAAACCCAAGTTATTAAAATTTTTGGTTTTAAGAAAATGAAAATAGTAATTCTTGTTTTCTTCTTCGTTAATTTTTAGCTTATATAGTCAAACTGAGGTGGCGTCCTGCAACTTTTTAAAATTAGACACCAGCCTAAAAACATTATCATGTTAAAATGTAAGTAAAATATTGAGAAGCTAATTTTTTATCAATTTCCCTATAATTCCTCGCGTTGCCAATTTTTTTTTATATAGAGTTTGACAGATTTTTTCCCGTGAAATCGAACAGAGTACTATGCTTAAAACAAAAAAAAAAATAAAAAAAAAATTTAGTTTTTCACTTTATTCGGAACTTTCCGATTTTCAAGTCAAAAAAGAAACCCAAAAGACATTGCCGTATAGCCCCAATATTTTTTTCATTATTATACCCTCCACTCTAGTGATAGAGGGTATATATAAGTTTGTCATTCCGTTTGTAACACATCGAAATATTGGTCTAGGACCCCATAAAGTATATATATTTATGATCCTCGATCGATTTTAAGTCGATCTAGCGATGTCCGTCCGTCCGTCCGTCTGTCTGTCTGTCTGTCTGTCCGTCCGTAGAAAACACGCTAACTTTTGAAAGACTTTACAGAGGCTACTGAAGTTTGGCATATATGTTTGTCATTTACCTGGTCAGGTTGGTATTGCAATCCAGCCAAATCGGTCCAGTGGTTCAAAAGTTATGAGCAAAAGAGTAAATTTCGGCAAGTGTGTTTCACGAATTTACGAGATAAAAAACACGATAACTTTCGAAAGACAATAATAAGACTACTGAAGCTTGGCATGTATCTTTGCCGTAATTTTTATAAGCGAAACCCTGAATTTCAGATTAGTTTCATCTAAAATGCCACGTGTTTTAACGAGTTTTAAAAGCATTGGTGGTAACTAAACAATGCTTTTCAAACTTGTTTAATTTTAAAGCAATGCTTTTTAAACTTGTTTAGTTTTAAAAGCATTGGTAACTTGAAAATTACTCTCGAAAAAAATTTTACACTCAAAAAAAATTTTACACTCAAGAAAAAATTTATACAAAAAAAATTTAGTTTTTTTTTTTACAAAAATGGCAATATTTTGTGTACATACTTACGTGCATTCACTCAGAAATATTTTTACAGTAAAAAAAACATTACACTCGAAAAAAATTTTACACTCAAAAAAAAAAATTAGTAATTTTTTTTTTAAATGACAAAAAAAAGAGTTTTTTACTTAAAATAAAATATTTCTAATCAAAATTGTTAATTTTTTCACGTTAAAAAATGTACCACCGTTTAAAAAAAATGCATTGTGGAGGGTATTCATAGATTCGGCAAAGTCGAATTTAACTTTTCTACTTGTTTTTCCAATTATGTTCACATATCGCTCATTTACTTGCATAGTGTCATAACTCACAAAAAAGTGATTTTTGAGTTTATGATACAGAATTTTTCGTTATATCATGCTTTATATTGTTTCAAAAATTCGTATTAATATCTTTTAAAGACACCGTTTAAGAAGAGAACACGCCATAATTACATTTTCTATGTCAATTCAAAACAGTTTCAATTGTAAATTTTAAACGCTGTTTCTGTAAAACCAAATATTTCGAGTTATGACACTTTTCAAGTAAATGAGCGATATGGGAAACAGCAATCGAATTAATGGATTTAGTATATTTAGGTTGTGTGCAATAGTGGTGGTAGAGTGCATAAGATCCCATTCAAAAATCACATTTTTACAAAAATTCGCTCTAATTGTCTCAAAATTTCCATTAGACGAATTAAATTTTTTGCCGATTCCCAATATTTTTTTAACCCCAATATTTTCTTTAAACATACCTACTCTTTATTTGCAACCCTTAAGGTGCCTTTGGCCCCTAGAAGTGGATTCCCCTTATTTTTATTTCCCAACAATCTTCCCGAATGTTCCTATACCCTATCACCACTTTCTTAGGGAATCCCATACAAAATGTAATTTTAAAAAATTTTCTCACACCACTCTTACAATTAGTGTATTAAGAGTGTCCCTAGGGGAGTCAAATATATAACCGACTACCAATATCTTTTAATCCCAACATTTTCTTGACGATATCTACCCTCTAAATTAAATTCATCAGGTGTTCCGCATATATATTTTGTTATATTTTATAAATTTGTTTTTATACCCTCCACTCTAGTGATAGAGGGTATAGATAAGTTTGTCATTCCGTTTGTAACACCTCGAAATATTGGTCTAGGACCTCATAAAGTGTATATTTTCATGATCCTCGATCGATTTTAAGACGATCTAGCGATGTCCGTCCGTCCGTCTGTCTGTTGAAAACACGCTAAATTTTGAAAGACTTAACGGAGGCTCCTGAAGTTTGGCATATATGTTGGGCATTTACCTGGTCAGGTTGGTGTTGCAATCCAGCGATATCGGTCCGGTGGTTCAAAAGTTATGAGCAAAAGACTGAATTTCGGCAAGGGGTTTTCGTGAGTTTTGAGATAAAAAGCACTATAACTTTCGAAAAGCAATTCTGAGGATGCTGAAGCTTGGCATATATATTTTGCGTTCCTCCAGCCTCGTTCGTGTTGAATTTCAGCCAAATCGGTTCAGTGGTTCAAAAGTTATTAGCAAAACCGTGAATTTCACCTGAAATTCACGTGTTGAAAACCCGTTAAACCTGTTTTAAAAACATTGGTAAGTCACAAAAATATTTTACAACATATTTTTGTCACTCAAAAATATTTTTATACCAAAACAACAAAAAAATACACTCGAAAAAAATTTTACACTCCAAAAAAATTTTACACTCTAAAAAAAAAATTAGTAAATTTTTTTTTTTTTTTTTTCAAAAATTACTAAAAAAAAATTGTTTTAAACAAAATAAAATATTTCTAAAGTGTTTTTCTGATTGAAGAAGAAAATTGTGTCTTCTAAAGATTAAATTAAATGTGGATTTACCCTAGACCATGGTTTCTGTAGCCACTTCTACGTCATCAGTAGGCAATTACATTAAACTGATTATTTGATATTTGCTAGAAAAATTCTTTATATGTTTTTTATCAACAGACTAGCCTGACATGAGCTTCGAACCTGAGTCGTTAAATCACTCATGTTTATTTTTACCTCCCAAAATTTTTTCCAAACATATCCTAAGGCGGCTCTCGTTCAAAACTACATATACCCAGGCAGAAACTGCCAACCGTTCCAAAGAAAAAGTCTCGGCAAAGCACTTTATTTTTTGTGTAGAAGGTAGTATGAATTCGAAAAAGTGCTTTCCAAGCGCTTTGCCAATGTACTTCTATTTAAATCCGTTCAAAGTATAAATATTTTATTAAAATTTATTAATTTTAATAACAATTGGAATATTTTTTAATTTCCTGCAGGTTAAGTGACCGGTTCTTGATAGTTCTCATGATATATCACTTATACACAATGACCTTCATATTACAAACTTGACACCTTTTATGTAAAAACACCTGTTTCTTTCGTGATGAAGTGTCTTAAACTCCGGACACATCACCCTTAAACTCCGGATACATACCCGTTTCGGTTCAATACACCACTTTTTTTTCGGGACTTTTCCAATTTTTTTCCTAAAAGCATTTTTATTAAATTTTTTTATTCCAAGATGCAAAGAAAACTGCAAACTAATTTTTTCCGGGACTTAGAAAATTGTTTAAAATTTTTTATCCTAATAAATGCGTCAATAAATTTTTTATCCTAATTTAATAAATTTCTTTATTCAAATAAACACCAAAAAAAGTTGTGTCTTATGGAATTATGTATACAATTTAGATACGTCCCATTTTTTGTTCTAAAAGTGCTATAGTAGTACCATATTTTTTGTTTTTAAAGCGCTTTAAAATAGCAACGTCATACCGTTTACCGTGGTTATCATTTTGGACGCTGGGAGAGTACTAAACTGTGATGCTTTCCCAGCACACAAGCGACCATAAAAGGTACTTTGCCAGCGCTCTCCCGTTCGTATTTTTCTGCCTGGGTATATAAAAGTTGCTGCCTCCGCTCTAACTGTTCCAAGAGTGCCCATAAAGGAATAACTATTATTTCCAAAAACGTTTTAGAAAAATCATAAAGTCAGAAAACTAACAAGGAAGGTTTTTTACAGGGCACCCACCTGTTGTCCTGAAACTTGAATATGGGAAAGAGGGGGAAAAATAGTTACCTGGTTTTTAGCTACCTAATATCAAATTTAACAAGTAGAAATGTTAAATTTGACTTGGCCGAATCTATGAATACCTTCCACAATCCCCTTTTTAAGTGTAAGTAAATTTTTTAACTTAAAAAAAATAACATTTTAATTAAAAATATTTTATTTTGTGTAATAAAACTTTTTTTTAGGAACAAGAAAGGTCTTCTACAGGGCACCCACCGATTGTTCTGAAACTTGAATATGGGAATTTGTGGGAAAAATAATAGTTTCCTGTTTTTTAGCTGCCCAATATCAGATTTAACTTGGCCGAATCTCTGAATACCCTCCACAATGCCCTTTTTAAGTGATAGTAAATTTTCTAACTTGAAAAAATAACATTATTGATTAGAAATATTTTATTTTGTGTTAAAAATTTTTTTTAGTAATTTTTGAAAAAAAAAAAATAGTTTACTAATTTTTTTTTTTTAGTGTAAATTTTTTTTTTGAGTGTAAAATTTTTTTTGAGTGTATTTTTTATTTTTTGTTTTAGTGAAAAAATATTTTTGGGTGACAACAATAAGTTGTAAAATATTTTTGTGTTTATGTTTTTAAAACATGTTTAACGGTGAAACTAAATTGAAATTCACGGTTTTGCTTATAACTTTTGATAATAACCGACTTGGCTGAAATTCAATACGAATAAGGCCAGGGGAACGACAAATACATATGCCAAGCTACAGCATCCTCAGAATTGCATTTCGAAAGCTAGCGTGTTTTTTATTTTGTAAATTCACTAAAAATGCGGAAATTCAGTCTTTTGCTCATAACTTTTGAACCACTAGACCGATTTCGCTGGCTTGCAATACCAACCTGACTAGGTAAATGCCTAACATCTATGCCGAACTTCAGGAGCCTCCGCAAAGTCTTTCAAAAGTTAGCATGTTTTCAACAGACAGACGAACAGACGGACGGACATTGCTAGATCGTTCTAAAATCGATATTTACTTTAGGGGGTCCTAGACCAATATTTCGAGGTGTTACAAACTGAATAACAAACTTAAATATAGTCACCCTCTATCACTAGAGTGGAGGCTATAAAAAGAAACAGATTAAAAAATTCTGTAAAATAAAGATCAGGAAAATATCGAAAAGCTTAAAAAAATATTAACGCAAAGAAAAAAGCCAAAAATTATGTAATTAATAAAAGTTCCGTAAAGGAGCTTCCGAAAAATTCTGGTAAATTTTTTTGGAAATTTCTGAAAATACAAAAATAAATCTAAAATCTGAAAAAAGTCTTAAAGTTTAATACATAGTTGTAATTAATATAATATAAATAAAAATATTAAAATTTTCAAATGGTGTAGTCTAAGGCCATTCAAGCAAACCATAAATAATTCAATATTGTTTGCTGCCGTTATTTAAGTATGATTGGGTGTAAAAATACACACATACTTCAAAGTAGAAGCACGCAAACCTTAGGAAAAACGAAACGGAAATATATTATTGAATTTTGTTTAATTTTTTTTTTGGTTTTGTTTGATTATAGGTTTGTTAGAAAATTTTTAACACAAAAAATAATATTTACTTCTTAAATTTATTTTAAATTTGTTAGTGATGGAATTTGAATTTGTTAACAAAATTTTAGTATGCAGATTACAATTTCAAATACAAGGATTTAGAATTTAACTAAAACAAAACCTTGGTATTTGTTTTGATAAACATATTTCTAGGGATTAGATATGAAAATTGTTTGGTTTTTACAGGGTAAGGCACAGTGTTAACAAAGTAATTTTAAAATTTAAATTAATGAAAAAAGAATGATGAAAAAAATTAAATACAAGGCAGACATTGAAAAAATTAAAAGATTTTGTAACAATTTTCGGATTAAAAATTTCTGAAATTCTGAAAAAAAAATTTGAATTGAAAAATTTTTAGGTTCTGAGACATTTTTTGTTTAAATATATTCTCAGATCCTACGACACATACAAAAATTATCAGATTCTAAGAAATTTTTTCTACATAAAAATTCTCAGATTCTGAGATATTTTCCTATAGAAAAATTCTCAGATTCCAAGAAATTTTTTCTATAGAAAAATTCTTAAATATGGATAAATTTTTCCAATAACAAAATTCTGAGATTCTGATAAATTTGTCGCCTAGCAAAATTATCAAATTATATTTTTGCTATAGAAAAATTCTCAGATTCCAAAAAAAAAATTTTCTATAAAAAAATTCTTAAATAAGGATAAGTTTTTCCCATAACAAAATTCTGAGATTCTGATAATTTGAGATTCCAATAAATTTTTCTCATAGCAAAACTCTCAGATTCTGAGACAATTTTTCTATGCAAAAATTCTTAGATTTGAAAAATGTTTCCTATATAAAAACTTTCAGATTATGAGATATTTTTTCTAGAAAAATTCTCTGATTCTGAGAATCTGAGAATTCTAGGATTATGAGACATTTTTTCTAAAAAAAAGATTATGAGACATTTTATCTAAAAAAAAGTCTCTTTCTAAAAAAAAATTCTAAGAATCTAATACATTTTTCTAATGAAAAATTGCAAGATTCTAAAATATTTCTCTTTTAAAAAATTTCTCAGGTTCTAAAAAATTTGCAAAATTATGAATTTTTTACTCGATAGCCAGACTAAAACACTTGTGATCTTAAATTTTTCCCCCTGTTTCTGACGTTTCATGGAGTTATGATCTCCCTTTTTTATTATAAACAAATTAAATAACACTGTGCATATGAGTGCAGTATTGGTTTGCATATTTATTTGTTTATTGTTAATATTTGTAATTGAAATTGGTTAAACAAATCAATTTACCATTGTTTTCATTAGTTAGTAGTATGTGTGCACACATACACATGCATACATGATTGTTTGTTCATATATACCAAGCATTAGAGTGTCATTTATTAACTTTCAATTTTCCTAAGTTTTCCAAATTTTTATTGTCCAAGGCCAAAAACATATGAGGCATTCCACACCAAATGTCCCGCTACAGAAAAACATATGTCCCGTAAATTTCTGAATAGGTTGTTTGGATAGCCCTATATGGAACTAAGAAAATTGCGTTTTCGGTTTTTCAATTTTTCAAAAACTGGGCTTAGAAGGCATGGTCAAATATTGGAAAAATGGTCAAATTTGTGGCGAGTTGCCTTGATTAAATATTTATCACATTAAAACGGAATGCACCACAATCTTAAAAATTTACATTCGTATATAGTTTCGTATGGGCTATCGAATAAATTTTTTTTCCTTGAAAAATTTTCAGTACCCGTTCTGAAATTTTCCATTTTTTAAAAAAAGTCAATTTATCAAAAATACGGCCACTTTTTTTTTTTTTAATTTTTTTTTTAAGTTTAGATGTTTGTCCATCCACACAAAAAAAAATCAGAAATGTGTTTTTCGTGTTTTTCGAGAAAATCGCATTTGAATTTTAAATTTCATAACAATTTTGTAATTTGCTTGTATTTTCTTGTTTTAACGTGTCGAATGAGTAATATTAATTGCATGAACTGACCCGAAAGGGGCATATTCATCATATTAAGTGTGAGTGAGAGGGAGTGTTAGGAAATAAAGGGGGAATTCCGCCGAATATTACGGACAGTGGTGGAAATTAGGCTCCGTAAAAACCGAAGATGGAACTCTGTCTCAACCACCCATCTTCACAGAATGTAGGGTCAGGGAATAGCCACGACGGTCCTATGTGAGGGTTGATATGATTATGTCTAAAGTTCTTTGGTGAATGTGTTTTAGTTAGTGAGCCATTCGACATGGAACGGACAAGTTCATTTTTCAAGACTTATATGGGATCGTAACACTTCTTGTAGTTTCAGGAAACCCTCTAGGCCTGAAAGTTGTGGTTATTAATTTTTATTAATTTTTGTGACATCGATCTGGACCGTTTGTTGAGGGGCGGGGTAGCGGTATCCGGTGGTCGTTATAAATTTCGTTGCTGTCGGATGTGCATGCACCAATAAGGATACGGATTTTAACTATCGGTCGGTATGTTTGTTGGGTTACGACGTGATTCAAATTTAAATTCGTTCCTCCTTTAAAATTTTGATTTGCGTTTATTTTATCCGGTGTGTGGTAAATGTCGGGAGGTTTTCGTGATATTTTAATCGACGGTTTGTAAATGCGCGAGTGCGGTAGTGGAGTGTGTGGGATCGAGTTTGCCACTCGAGGTGGTGGATCGGGGTGAGTTGTATGGTTTGATGAATGTAAGGTAGGGTTACGTTTGTGGGAGATTATGAGCATATGTGTGGTAGTGTTATGTTTGATGATATATTGCTTTGAAGTGTAGTATGGGTTCTGGGGTCGGTTCGTTGTGTATGGGTTTAGTTTTTACTCTTCTGGTGGAGTTACAAGGTAACTCCATGATAGGGGTTCTATGGAACCAGTTAGTGGATTTAGAAATCCTACTGATGATTCCCTTCGGCAGGGGATGAAAGCGCTATAGGAAGCCCAAGTGCCTTCACGGCAATTTTCGAGCGGGGGAGTTTATATTTTGATATTTGTGGATGATTGTGTGGCGTGGTATATTTTTTCGGTGTAGTTTATTTATTTTATTTTTTATGGTTTTTATGGTTTTTATGGTTTTTTATGCGGGAATTTATGTGTTGTATTATTTTATTAGTATTATTATTATCATTTTTATTAGTATTATTATTTGTGGTTATTATTATTATTTATTTAATCACGTTTTATTGCTCATTTTGGTATTTTTGCGGGAATCTCGGGCACCTTTTGTCGTATGGGGAAGCGGGTCGCAGTGAGTATTTTCCGGGGGTAAAGTGGTACATTGGCGGACAGAGCGACATAGCTTTTTTGATGTTTGGGTTCGTCCATGTGCCGTATTGTCTTTAGGCTCCTTGGGGTTGTTGTGGACTTGGTAGATCTGAGACCCACATTATTTTTACCTGCAGTAGGTTTTGAGCAATGATTTAGGTAGTTGTTAGAAAATGTTGGATGAGGATTTCTGAAAAATTCTTATAAAAACAATTTTAAGCTCTGTTTAATAGGGAAAGTTAAATTCACTAGTTCCAACCCTCTTCTTAAAAATCCATTGCAAAAAAATATTGCAAAAATTCCCAGGTTAAAAATACTGTAGTATAGGAGCACTATTCAAAAAATTAAAAAAAAATAATTGTTTTCAAAGACCAATTTTTTGACTTCAACGGATTGGTTTATATCTCACTGACATTATGCGCATAGAAAAATGGCAATTTCGTGACATTAGGACTATTATCGGTTACACTGAACCCATTTTTTAAAAAATAGGAGATTCAATTTTGTCCCGCTGGCTTGTTCTACACGTCACAGTGTGCAAGGATTAAATGATCGGATGGTAAATTTTGTTAAAATAAAATTTGTCACAAGGTCTATGAAACCGTAACGAAAAAAAATTAGATTTTTTTTTTTTAATTTCTTGAACGTCGGAAAAACTCAAATTTTCAGTATTTTTGCAAATTTCAAATTGTGATTTTTTTTAAAAATCAAGTATTTTTTGGTGGAAATTTTTCAAAAATCCAAAAATCCGCCATATTTACAAATTTCAAATATATCTCGAAAACCGTTCAACCGATTTTAATTTTTATATGATACATTTTTTTTTTTTTCAAAAATAAAAAACTTTGATCGCCACGGTTTAATTTAATCCGATTATTTTCAAATTCAAAATTTTTAATAAAAAATGTTTGCTATACAAAAAAATGCCTGTCTAACCTAGCATATTTGTTAAATATGATGTTTTGTAGTTGTATATGTATTTGTTATTGGTAAAGTGTTTGTATTGTTGTGGTTTTGTTTACTTAAAATGTAGGTAAATAACAATTGAAAAAAAAAACAATCAATTCTATATACTTGTAGGTCGGATATATATTGAAAATACTAAAATATGGGCAATTTCCGATCAAAAAATGGTCACAATTCATAATTTTTAAAAGCTAAATTTTAATTATCCAAATTCATACAAAAAATGTCTGCGAAGTTTGTACTCGTGCCCAAACCATTGAATCATGATAATGTTTTGCTGTACAAGTAGGTGTTCTTTCCAAAGCAAAATTTTTCTAGGAAAAATAACGCTATATTAATTTGTCATTATATGCAAAATGCATTGAAATATCGGTCGAGGACGCCATTATGTTTATATATTATTGATCCGTAAAGTTTTCTAAGACTTTCTAGTGATATCCATCTATCTTTTTGTTTATGTTTTTCGATAACTAAAAGAGTTTGATGAAGAAAAGGCTTTTAATGAAAAAATTTTTCATCAAAAAAATTTTTTTGATGAAAAAATATATTGATGAAAAAAAAAAAATATTGATGAAAAAAAAATATTGATGAAAAAAAAATATTGATGAAAAAAAAAAATATTGATGAAGAAAAAAATATTGATGAAAACAAAAATTTTTTGATGAAAAAAAAAAAAATATTGATGAAAAAAAAAAAAAATATTGATGAAAAAAAAATACTGATGAAAAAAAAAAAATATATTGATGAAAAAAAAAAATATTGATGAAAAAAAAAAATATTGATGAAAAAAAAAAAAATATTGATGAAAAAAAAAATATTGATGAAAAAAAAAATATTGATGAAAAAAAAAATATTGATGAAAAATAATTGTGTTACTTTTTATTCACCAGCTGGTGAAAAACGAGTTTATTCACCATGAGGTAAATTATTATCCAAGTTACAAACCAAAGTTATTAAAATTTTTGGTTTTAAGAAAATGAAAATAGTAATTCTTGTTTTCTTTTTCGTTAATTGTTAGCTTATATAGTCAAACTGAGGTGGCGTCCTGCAACTTTTTTAAAATTAGACACCAGCCTAAAAACATTATCATGTTAAAAATTTTAAAAATTTTATTTTTTAAAAATATTTAAAGATGTTGGTCTTATTTTTTAATGGATTACCTCATATATGTATAACAGCAGTAACTTGTTAATACCACAAAAACAATACTTGTTTTATGATATTGATAGAATATTGTAGAACCATGTTTGTTATAGGCTTTTATGGACATAAATTCAATTTGCCAATACAATTGAATAATTGTTTGTTTTGAATGATAATGATAAAATATTTATAAAACTTAAGTAAGTTGATCAAAAGAATAAGGCACAGACCATAAATGCAATTTCAAATAAAAATAGATTTAAAAGAAAAAACGTAAAAAAGATAAATTCGTTCTTGCCGAATGTATAAATGCCCTCCACAATGTCAAACAGATTATTTTTGCACAAAAAATAAATAAATTTAAAAAAAAAATTTCCGCTGAAAATAATTTTTTATAAAAATGAAAATTCGCCACTTTTTTTGTCAAAAAAAATTGTCTGCCTCCATATTTTGTTTTATCAAAAACTAATTTATCAAAAATGTTTTTCTTTCACCGAAAATTTTTTTGTATCAAAAAAAAATTTTTTAATCAAAAACTTTGTTTTCGTTTTATCAAACAAATTTTTTCCCTCAAAGAATTCATCAAAAATTTTTTTTTTCCATCGAACACTTTTTTTCATTAAAAATTTTTTGTTCAACATTTTTTTTTTTTTTTTTTCATCAAAAATTTATTTTCATAAACTTTTTGTGTTATCCAAAACTTTTGTCATATATATTATTTTTATTAAAGCTTTTTTTCATTAAAATTTCTTCTTAACCAAGTCTGAACTTCTTCTGACATAAAAACTTTCCATTTGTTTAACAAACGCTCTAAAAACAAGTGAGAGCATTGAATGAGTCTGTAAAGAATCTTTTATGCCCCTTCTAATATAAAAAATGCCGCAGAGTTTTGTACTCCTGCCCAGAATATTAAATCAAGATAATGTTTTTGCCAAAGCAAAGTTTTTTTAGAAAAAATAATGTTATATAACTTTGCTATTCCACACCGAAAAAAAATTCTTGCCTTATATGTACGAAAACGTTCGTATATTGTACGAAAAATTTCGTTGTTTCGCAACACGAAATATTTTACAAAAAAAATTCGTAAAATAAACGCAATAAATTTTTGTGTTTTACGATAATTTTCGTAAAAGAAACGAAATTTTTTTTTTGTTTACAAAATTATTTCGTAAAATAAACAAAATTTTTTTTTTTACGAAAATCTTTCTTTAAATAACGAAAAATTTCGTTAAATAAACCAAATTACATGTAAAAATTCTTTCTTGAGAATATGAACTACGTTTTCAACGTTTTGACAGCAACATTTCCAAGCAATTAATTGTTTCTTCTTAGCAGAGACTTATAAGATTTCACTCATTATTTTCAGTGATTTCGTTTAAGGCTACGTTCACACTACAAGAACTTAGGATGATAAGTTGAGATGATTTTTTTGGAGGACCACCACATGTAAAACTAAAACTTATATCATCAAGCCTCAAATTTTATTTGATCCTTAAAATAAATAAAAACCAAGTGAGAGCTCTAAATTCGGCTGTGCCAAATCTTTTATACCCCAAATAAGTAAAAAAAATTATCAAAGTTATTATTATTTAAATTAATTCTTTTTACCCACGACCACAAGACATTTTCTAGTCCCCTGGGTCGAAGCACAGTACTATAAATTTTTTTTGACATAAAAATTTTACATTTGATAACCAAAATGCAAAAAAACACTTAAAAAATTGCGTTTTTTAGTGGTTGGTTTATTTCTTTAAGGGGAAACTTTTTTGCGCACATTCGAACTTAACCTGCTGATGACCAAAAGACTTGTTTGTGCTAAACTTCAGGAGTCTAGCATTTTTATTTTGGATGGTATACGTGTTTTATACAGACGGACATTAATAGAACGCCTTAGAATCTATCATGGATCAATAATATATATACTTTATGGGGTCCCCGACCGATATTTCGAAGCGTTGCACACGGAATGACAAAGTGAGTATACCCCAATACTGTAGTTGGAGGGCATAAAAACACCCTTTAAACTTGCATTTAAAGATTTCTTCTTTTTTCGTTAGTTTCGCAAAATTACAAAATACTTGGTTATTTTTTTTTTTTTGTAATATAAAAGTCCACTTTCGTATTTTTTACGAAAGAAGTTTTAACGAATTATTTTCGTAAAAATACGAAAGTCTGTACACTTTTTTTGTAATATGTAGTCAACATTCGTATATTTTACGAAAGAAGCATTTACATTCTTTTTTTCGATACTTTCGTAAAATTACAAAAGTTTTTACAACATTTTTTTCGTAATATGTAGTCAACATTCGTAAATATTACGAAAAAAATATTTACTAATCATTTTCGTTACTTTCGTAAAAATACGAAATTCAGTACTAAAGTTTTTCGTACTATGTAGTCAACTTTCGTGTATTTTACGAAAAAAAAGTACGAAACTTTTTTCGTAAAATGTTGCATGGATTATTTTCGGTGCATGCACAACAAATTGAAATATCAGTCGAGGACCCCATTAAAAAACCAAAAGAGCTGTACATATCGTAAGTGAGTGCAAAAATAAGTTCAAAAAAGTGTTTGTACATTTTGGTGAGTATAAAAGATTCGGCACCAAAGAATATAACACTCTCACTTGTTTTATGTACTTTTGATAAACAAATGGAAAATTTTTTTGCGAAAAGCTTAGACTTATTGTTAGTGAAATAGTAGTTTTGATAATAAAAAATTTGATAAAAAAATAAATTGATGAAAAAAAATTGAAAAAAAAAAAAATTTTTGATGAAAAAAAATTTAATGAAAAAAAAAAATTTATGAAAAAAAATTGATGAAAAAAAATTTGATGAAAAAAAAAAATTGATGAAAAAAAATTTGATGAAAAAAACATTGATGAAAAAAAAATTGATAAAAAAAAATTGATAAAATAAAAAAATTTTGAAAAAAAAAAGTTTGATGAAAAAATTAAATTTATGAAATAATGAAAAAAAAAAAAATTGATGAAAAAAAGTTTGATGAAAAAAAATTTGATGAAAAAAAAATTTATGAAAAAAAAATTTTATGAAAAAAAAAAATTGATGAAAAAAAAATTTTTTTTTGTTAAAAAATATCTATGTTACTTTTATTCACCAGCTGGTGAAAAACGGTTTTATTCACCACGAGGTGAATTATTATCCAAGTTATTAAAATTTTTGGTTTTAAGAAAATGAAAATAGAAATTCTTGTTTTCTTTTTCGTTAGTTGTTAGCTTATATAGTCAAACTGAGGTGGCGTCCTGCAACTTTTTTAAAATTAGACACCAGCCTAAAAACATTATCATATTAAAAATACTTTTTTTTTGCATTAATAATACAATTTCATAATGTTTTATATCCACTCCCACAAAAGGGGTGGACCGAAAAAGATACATTTTTAAGTCGTCTGGGTCGAAGTTGGTGCTTTTAGAGGTTGGTTTACTTCTTCAAATGGAAGTTTTTAATTGGAATTTCATGGTAAAAATCATTAGCGTAAACCAAATTTAATTTTAACAGTTAAGCCCTTTTTACATTAGCATTTGCATGTGCATGCAAGTATAAATTAAAATATTATGTTAATGCATTTTGTCTGCGGGTGTTTTTTGCTCTTTAACAATATAAGACAAGAAATTAAAGTGTTTTGTTTAACATGCTCCTGTTGCATCCAAACAAGCATGGGAGGGAAACCACAGAAGTTGGCAAACGTCACACTAACGGAAAGCTCTTACAACGCTGTACTAGGGCCGGTCAAATTAACATGGCGATGTACTGGGAGGAGATTAATTAATCACCTATGACATGGCCATGCAAAAATGGTGGGGTACGACCAGTCCGTTACACATTTCTCGTAGTGCGAGTAGATAAATTTCGTTTCTTAATAAAAAAGAAATCGAACTATATTTAATTTTTTAAAACCGCCCAAAATTTGTTTAAAATCCGGTCATTTGTTGTGCTTTACCCCACATATCTAATGCATGACCCCATAATACATTAAAACTTATATGGATAAGAACATATTATTTTTTTTTTTGTTTTTAAAAATACAACATTTGTTAAATCATTTTAGTACTTCTTAAGTTAGTAAACAAAATAACGAAAATGTTTAAATTATCTCAAATTTTGTTTTGTTTCGTTTTATATTTTTCATGTTTGGAAAAATTTTTAGTTAAGTGTATTTACAAGTAACTTTAAGTAAAATTGCTATAAGGAAATTGTAAATTTCCTTCAAAATTGAAAAAAAACGAAACAAACATTATATGTTACATGTCTTTTAAGAAAAAACTTTTCATATAATGTATAAAATATATGAGACATTATTTTCTAAATGCACAGCAACAGAAATAAAAATGTGAAACCTTATAAGACACTGCACATTTTACAACTGACATGTCATAAATGTCATGACATTCAGAAAGAAAATCAATTTTAACACTCTGAGACGAGATATGATTCTGGCAACCATAATTTAAGATTGTAATAGTATGATTGAACATTTTATCATACTATATTTATAGCACTAATAACATTTTTGTAGCAATCATATTTTGGTCCTAAAAAATTTGAATATTTAGGATCATAACATGATTGCTGCAAAAATGTTATGGTTGCTACAAAGAAGTTATGATAAATCACACTATAATGCTCTTATATTATGGTTATTATAATAATATCTCTTCTCTGCGTAAATATAGAAATCCAAATTGAAAATCGAAAAATTGGGAATTATGTTTTTCAAAATTTCAATTTAGCTTTTTAAATTTGTAAATTTGGTTGTGAGTGTAATGAGACTGTAAGAAAACAATAAAAAACTTTATTTAAATATTTAGTTAATTAAAAACCGTGCACTATGCAACTGCCCCTGCTTAAAAGTAAGTAGTTTAAGTTTATAGTTACTTTGTTCTTTTATTCTATTTTACTTTTGTCACAATGTCTCATGTTTGTTTGATTTTGATTTATTTGCACTCGTTGACAGATGGCATTTCTAAATGGCCGTTATTTGTGTTTGAATAACAACAATGAACATAGAAAAAAAAAACTGTAAAAGCAAACTGGTAGTAAGAAGAAAATTTTATGTCAAATGACTTTATTCTTTTTTAGAAAAAAAAAAATAAGGAACAGGTAGCTTCGATTGAGCCGAATCCATGAATACACTCCACCATTCATAAAACGTTTCGTGTACAAACATGAACGTATACAGGGGGCACAGCGTAAATTTAATACGCAGCTGACCAATTTCAAACATAATTGACAAAATTAAAGCCACTCTAAAACTTTTCTTTACGAGAAACGTCTTAGAATCTGAGACATCAAATATCAGGGAATTTCAAAAAAAAAATGTGTCATCGATTTATAGACTATATTTTTTAAAATTAATTTATGTTGTGTTTTTCAATAACTGGATTTATTTTCAGATTAATCTTATTTAGTTTAAAATAAATATTTTAACATGCCAAAACAAATATGGAATATTTTTTTCCGTAATCTACGATAAATAAGCAATTATTATCCGGAAAAATAATAAAAAAATTTGGAAAATTTAAAATGTAATAAATAAATCAAAATTAATCCAAAGTGGACTTATTAAACCCCAAAATTTAATTGGATTAATTTTGATTTATTTATAACTTTTTTAATTTTCCAATTTTTTTTATTATTTTTTCGGATTATCATTGCTTATTTATCGTAGATTACGGAAAAAATATTCCAAATTTGTTTTGGCATGCTAAAATATTTATTTTAGACTAAATAAGATTAATCCGAAAATAAATCCACTTATTGAAAAACACAGCATTAGTGTTATCGATAAATCAGTATCTTTTCTTTAAAGGGAAAACGTAAATCTTCTGCATTTCACATTCAATATGCTTAAGCAAATTTTGAGTTACAGAAAACTCGATAACTTTTAAAATTTTCTTTCAAAAATTTTGTGTTATCGAATATTCGATAACTTATAAAATAATCAGTACCCGGCTAAAAATGAATTGTATATGAGCATATATGAACACATCTGACCATACATCATTAATTCGAAAACATATATGATCATATATGAACATATATTAAAATTGGCGTTTATTCAATATATGACCATATATGGTAAAACTTATGATAATATGCGATCATATATTGGCCCATCTTTAACATAAATTATCATATATGATCGTACATGAGCTTTTATACATTATTTTTAGCCGGGTAGACAATTTTTTGTCATCGAAAAATCTATAATTTATAAAATTTTCTATAGAAAATTTTGTGTAATCAAAAAATCTTATAAAATTTTCTATAGAAAATTTTGTTTATCGAAAAATCGAAAACTTATAAAATATTCTGTAAAAAAATGTTGTGTCATCAAAAAATGATAAAATAAAGTAAATGAAAGATTAAGAAAATTGTTGTTGGTCTCTAGATTAAATGCATTGCTTGAGTTAGAGAAAAAGCTTTTCTGCATACGTCACACGAAACCTACTGTGAGTTAAAAACAAACGACGTTTAGTCACTGATGTTTGTACACCGAGTATAGCCTAGTGGTTAAAGCTTCGGTATACAAAACATGAGTGATTTAACGACAGAGGTTCGAAGCTCATGTCAGGCTAGTCTTGATAAAAAAACATATAAAGAATTTTTCTAGCTAATATCAAATAATCAATTTAATGTAATTGCCTACTGATGACGTAGAAGTGGCTACAGAAACCATGGTCTAGGGTAAATCCACATTTAATTTAATCTTTAGAAGACACAATTTTCTTCTTCAATCAGAAAAACACAAACGATAATGTATAAAATTTTCTATAGAAAACCTTGTGTTATCGAAAGATCGACAACTTTTTGTTTTATCGAAAAATTTATGACCATCAAATTTTTTATGTAAAATATTGTGTTATCGAAAAATATCAAAATCAAAAACTTAATAAATTTTCTATAAAAATGTTTTTATTATAGAAAAATCAATAAATCACTACATTTTCTTTAAAATATAATATGTTATCGAAAAATTATAAAATTTTAAAATTTAAAAAATTTTTTATAAAATTTGGTGTCATCGAAATATTAATAACTTATAAAATATTCTGTAGAAAACTTTGTGTCATCGAAAAATCGATAATTTACAAAACTTTATATAGAAAATTTTGTGTTAAACAGGAGGTAGCATAAAATCTAGTAAAGTTACAAAACCTCCTTGTAAATGTTATCGCGTCAAAAAAGTTGTAAATTTATAATTTAAAATATTGTAAAATTACAAAATTATTGGTAAAAACCCTGTAATAACAAGGAATTCTTGTCAAATAGGAGGTAGCAAAAAAAGTTACAAACTTTTCTTGTAATTTTACAAGGTTTTTTTTTTTTGAGTGTAATTTTCATTAATTTTTTTAAGAAAATTTTATATTGCTGATAAATCATAAAATTTTCGATAGGACATTACTTTTAACGAAAAATTATAAATTTTCTATTGAATGTTTTGTGGTATCGAAAAATCTTTCTAAAGAAAACTTCGCGTTATCGAAAACCCGATAACTTGCTTAATTGTTTAAAGAAGACTTCACGTTAAAGGAAAATCGATAACACATCAAATTTCTTATAGAAAATTTTGAGGTATCAAAAAATTTGTAACTCATTAGATTTTCCATAGAAAGTTTGAGTTTTTATAGAAAATTTTGCGGTATCAAAAAAAATATAACTCATTAAATTTTCGATAAAAATTTTGTGTTATCGAAAAATCGATAACTCATTCAATTTTGTTTGGAAAAGTCTGTGTTATCGAAAAATCGGTAGCTCTTTAATTTTTTTACAAAAGTTAGTTTTATAGAAAAATCCACAACTCATTAAATATTGTATAAAAAATAATATCTTCAATTTCCTAAAACAAAAATTTGTTTTCGAGTAACGGTAAATATTATTTAAAAAATTTTGTATATTAAAAAAATTGATATCTCATTAAAATATCTAAAGAAAAATCGACCCATCATTAAATTTTTAATAAAAAAAATTATGTTATCGAAAATCGATAATTTATTAAATTATCTATGGAAAATTTTGTTCCATCGAAAAATCGATAACTCAGTAATTTTTTCATAAAAATGTGTTATCGAAAATTCAGTAATTTCTCAACGGAAGGTTTTGTATTGTCGTACGTTGATAACTCATTAAACTTTCTCTAGAAAATTTGGTGCTTTTATTTAAATTTCTGTTATCGAAAAATCGATATATCATTAAATTCTCTATTAAAAATTTTGTATTATCGCAAAATCGATAACTCAATAAATTTTCTTTTCGGTTTCATCAAATCGATGAAATTTTTTTAAGAAAAATCGATAATTCATTAAATTATATATAGAAAATTTAGGGCTATTGATAAATCGATAACTCAATACATTTTTATCGAAAAATAAATTTTCTATAAAAAATTATGTGTTCTTGGAAAATCGATAACTCGTTAAATTCTCTATAGAATAATTGAAAATTCAATAATCTTTCTATAGAATATTTTGTATTATCGAAAAATCGATAGTTAGTTTATCTGTTAATTAATTTTATATTCTTGAAAAATCGATATCTCATTAAATTTTCATTTGAAAATATTGTGTTATCGAACAGTCAATAATTCATAAAATTTTCTATAGAAAATTTTGTGTTATCGAATAATTGATAATTCATTAAATTTTCTATAGAAAATATCAATAATTCTTTAAATTCCTGATAGAAACATTTTCGCTATCAACAAATCGATAAATAATTAAACTATCTAAATATTTTTTTTGTTATTGATAGATGATAGATTTTTAATTAAAAAAAAATAAAAAATTGTGTTATCGAAGAATTGATAACTCATAAAATTTTCTATAGAAAAAAAAACTCCTTTAATTTTCTATAAAAAATTGTGTATTATTGAGAAATTGATGATTCGTTAAATTTGCTATAGAAAAATTTGTGTTATCGATACATCGGGAACTTATTTTCATAAAAAATGCTGTTATCAAAGAATCGATAACTTATTAAAATTTCTATAGAAAATTTTGTACGATACATCGATAAAAATTTTGTGTTATCGACACAACATTTCTACATAAAAAAATTATAAAAAAAAATATTATTAAAGAATGTCTATACCTTCTGTAGAGTACTAACAATAAGAACAACTACCTATAACACCTAGACATCACCAGCATATTACTAAAATGTTTTCCGTATGTTGACAGTTAACACAAGAATATTTTTTTTTTCTAACCATCTAAAGAATAGTTGGTTGACATTTTTTAAAAATGGTCCACAATTTATGACCTAAAAAAGGTGACCATTAAGAATATCTGAAAACTAAACAGAAAACTTTGTTGTTTTTTTTTACAATTCTCCTATGGAATTTTGAAGAAGTAGTTAGTTACCTTAATGTTTAACAAAGTTAAATAACAATTTTCTGCTAAAAATTCAATGATAAGAAAAGTCTATAACAATCAATAATAAATAGGAGTAGAAAAATATATACTTACTTCCACAGTTAACAATAGGTTACGGGAAAAAAACCCCAGAGTTACTAGTTTGTAAGGTAAGGTTTATAAAGTTTTTTTTTATGTTGTCATATATTCCAATTTAAAAAAAAAAAAAGTTTTCCTTCTTTAAAATCCTTGAAAAACAGAAGGAAAAAAATGAACATAAAAAACTAGAGATGTGTAGAAATTGAAATGTCAAAAAGGCCAAAAGATTTATTGCTTGACAGGACAGCAAACTGTTAACAAACCAAATAGGAAAGTTATAGAAGTTTATAAAAGTGGGTAGGAGGTTAAAAGGATTTTAAGGCTATGAACAATTTATATACAGACAAAACACCAAATGCATTTTACTTCTTTGTAGACAAAACCAATACTTCACTGGTGCAGTAGTAAAATATATATTGTACTCTGTTACTAAGGATATACAAATATCTCTTCAAAATCCAGACAACAACTGTTTGTTGTTTACTAGTTAAAGGTAAGAGATGAACAAGTGATATAAAATTTTCTAAAGAAAATTTATAAGTTATCGATAACACACAATGTCATAAGAAAATTTAATGAGTTATCAATGTATAGATAAATCAAAATATTTTATTGAAAATTTAATAAGTTATCGATAACACAGAATTTTCGATAAAAAATTTAATGAGTTTTTAAATCAGGCAATTTTCTAACAATAAGTTAAAATTTTCTATGGAAAACTTGATGGTCAAATTTTTTATAGAAAATTTAGTTCGCCATCGATAGAAAATTTAATGAGATGGGATATATCGATTACACAACATTTTCCACAGAATAACTTGAAATTTTCTATAGAAAATTTAATGAGTTATTGATAACACAAAATTTTCTATAGAAAATTCAAAGAGTTATCGATGTACAAAAAAATTAAAATTTTCTATAGAAAACTTAATGAGTTATCGATTTATCGATAACCCCAAATTTTTTTATAGAAAATTTAATGAGTTATCAATGTTTCCATAACTTCAAGTTTTCTATACAAAATTTAATGAGTTACCGAAAACCAAAAATTTTCGATATAAAATTTAATGAGTCATCGATATTTTGATAACTTCAAATTTTCTATTATAAATTTAATGAGTAATCGATATATCGATTAATGCATTATCGATATATCGAACACTTCAAATTTTCTATAGAAATTAAATAAGTAATCGATGTATCGAAAACTTTAAATTTTCTATAGAAAATTTAATGAGTTGTCGATGTATCGATAACTTCGGACTTTCTATAGAAATTTTTTAAGAGTTATCATAGTTTCGAAAACATTAAATTTTCTACAGACATTTATTGAGTACTCGATGTTTCGATTTCACAAAATTTTCTATAGAAAATTTAATGAGTTATCGATCTATCGATAAGTTCAAACTTTCTATAGAAAATTCAAAGGGTTATCGATATATCAAAAATTTCAAATTTTCTATAGAAAATCTAATGAGTAATCGATGTATCGATAACCTCAAATTTTTAATAGAACATTTAATTAGTTATCGATGTATCGATTAAATAGAAATCTATGTATCGATAACCTCAAATTTTTAATAGAACATTTAATTAGTTATCGATGTATCGATTAAATAGAAATCGACAAGTTCACATTATAAATAGAAAATTTAATGAGTTATCGATGTATCAAAAACACAAAATTCTCTATCGAAACTTTAATGAGTTATCAACGTTCCGATAACTTCAAATTTTCTATAACAAATTTAATTAGTTATCGATGTATCGATAACTTCAAATTTTTAATAGAAAATTTAATGAGTTATCGATGTACCGATAACTTAAAATTTTCTATAACAAATTTAATTAGTTATCGGTGTATTGATAACTTAAAATTTTCCTTAGAAAATTTAATGAGTTCCAGATACATCGATAACTTTTATGAGTTATCTGTGTATGAATACTTCAAATATTTTATACAAAATTTTATGAAATATCTAAGTATCGATAACATCTCATTATCTACAGAAAATTTAATGAGTTATCGGTAATTTAAAATTTTCTATTAAAAATTTAATGAGCAATCGATGTATCGATAACACACAATTTACTATAGAAAATTTAATGAGTTATCGAAGTATCGACAACACAAAAAAATTATATAGAATAACTTTTCATTTTGTATAGCAAATTTAATGAGTTATCGATAACACAAAATTTTCTATATAAAATTTAATGAGTTATCGATGTATCGATAACACAAAATTTGCTATCAAAGATTTAATGAGTTATCGATGTATCAATAATACAAAATGATCTATTGAAAATTTAATGAGTTATCAATGTATCGACAACGCAAAATTTTCTCTAGAAAATTGAATGAATTATCGATGTATCGATAACACAAAATTTTCTATAGAAAATTTAATGAGTTATCAATGTATCGATAACACAAAAAAATCTATAGAAAATTTAATAAGTTATCGATGTATCGATAACACAACATTTTCTATAGAAAACTAGCTGTACCCGGTCCGCGTTGCTGGCCCTAAGAAACTATTTTATATTGCATCTTAATTTAAATACAGTGTCGGACTAAATTAAAGCACGGGTCCGGGTACAGCTAGTAACCTTTGGTTTCACCCTCAGTTAGCACAATCTATAGAGAAATCTCAACAAAATCGGTTCAGCCGTTTTTGCGTGATTTCGAAACAGACAGACATAACGTTAAGTATAGTACAAAGGGGCGTGTCATTTAACGTATTTTTATTGAATCGTGATAGTCTAAAGTTCCATGTTGCATCCTCGATTAGTACTATCTGTGCTGCAAATTTCATTGACATCAGTTTTGTCGTTTTTGTGTGATTGCGAAAGAGGAGGAATAACTTTTTATTTATGAAAAACGGGAGTGATATTTTAAACCCTTTTGCCGAATCGCGCTATACATATGACCTGCAGTTCCTGCTCGGTTAGTTCTATCAGTAGTGACAGATTCGGCTTATCCGTTTTTGCGTGATTTCAAAACAGGCAGATATAACGTTCAGTATAAAACAAAGGGGCGTGTCAATTAACACCTCTTTGTTCAATCGTGGTCAGTATAGTACTAAGGGCGTTGCAATTTTGATCCCTTTTTCCAATAACGATCTTATATGGCCTACATATGCACTTGGTTAGCACTGTATGTAGTGAAAATGTCAAGAGAATCGGTTCAGCTGTTTTTGTGTGATTGCGAAACAGACAGAAAATGTCCAGTATAGTACAAAGGGGCGTTGCATTTTACGCCCCTTTTTCCAATCGTAGTATAGTTTTTGCGTTATTGCGGAGCATGCAGAAATAAAATTCAATTCAATACAAAGGGGCATGACATTTTACGCCCATTTGTCCGATCACGCTCTTATTTGGCACACAGTTAGTACCTGGTTAGTACTATCGTTGGTTAAAATTTCATCAAAATCGGTCCAACCGTTTTTTATATATAGATGACATTAGTGGTGCAATGTAAAAATTCGATTTTGCCCACCCCTCCGCCCACTGGCAAAAAAGCATGGCATTTTACGCCCATTTGACCGATCACGCTCTAATTTGGCATATAGTTAGTACTTGGTTAGTACTATCTTTGGTTTAAATTTCATCAAAATCGGTCCATCCGTTTTTATATATAGATGTTATTAGTGGTGGAATGTAAAAAATTGATTTTGCCACGCCCCTTCGCCCACCGACAGAAAATCAAAAATCTGACTTGGCAGTGTTACTCGCCAGGATATTCTGAATATTCCCTGAAAATTTCATCAAGATCGGTCCAGCCGTTTTCGAGTCCATACGGAACATACATACATATGTTCCGTATATAGATTTTATGAGTTATCGATATATCGATAACACAAAATTTTCTATTGAAAATTTGATGAGTTATCGATGTATAAGTAACACAAAATTTTCAATAGAAAATCTAATAAGTTATCGATGTATCGATAACACAAAAATTTATACAGAAAATTTAATCAGTTATCGATGTACCGTTAACACAAACTTTTCTATAGAAAATTTAATGAATTATCGATGTATCGAAGACACAAACATTTCTATTGAAAATTTGATGGGTTATCGATAACACAAAATTTTCTATCAATGTATCGATAACAGAAAATTTTCTATAGAAACTTAAAAGAATTATTGATGTATCAATGACACAAAATTTTCTATAGAAAAATTAATGAGTTATCGATGTATCGATAACACAAAATTTTCTATAGAAATTTTGTGATAACACAAAATTTTCTATAGAATATTTTCTATAGAAAATATAGTAGCTTATCGATGTATGAATAACATAAAATTTCTATAGAAAAATTAAATAAGTCGTCGATGTATCGAAATAAAGAAAATTTAATGAGTCATCGATGCATTGATAACCTCAAATTTTCTATATAACATTTAATGAGCTATCGATGTTTCGATAACTTTAAATTTTCTATAGAAAATTTACTGAGTTCACATTATAAATAGAAAATTTAATGAGTTATCGATTTATCGAAAACATAAATTTCATTAATTATCGATAACACAAAGTTTTCAATATAAAATTTAATGAGTTATCAATGAATCGAAAGCAAAAAAATTTCTATAGAAAATTTAATGAGTTATTAATGTATTGACAACAGAAAATTTTCTATAGAAAATCTAATGATGAATCAATGACACAAAATTGATGTATCAATGACACAAAATTTTCTATAGAAAAATTAATGATTTATCGATGTATCAATAACACAAAATTTTTTATAGACAAATAATTGAGTTATCGATGAATCGATAACACAAAATTTTCTGTAGAAAAATAAATGAACTATCCGCGTATCGATAACGTAAAATTTTTATAGAAAATATAATGAGTTATCGATGTATCGATAACGCAAAATTTTCTGTAGAAATTTTAATGAGTTATCGATGTATTGATAACAAAAAATTGACTGTAGAAAACTTAATGAGTTATCGATGTATCGACAACATCAAATTTTCTATAGAAAATTTAATGAGTTATCGATACATCGATAACACAAAATTTTCTATACAAAATTTATTGAGTTATCGATGTACCGATAACACAACATTTTCTATTGAAAATTTAATGAGTTATCGATAACACAAACTTTTTTATAGAATACTTAATGAGTTATTAATGTTTCGATTACACAAAGTTTCCATAGAAAATTTAATGAGTTATCGATAGAACTAAATTTTCTACAGAATACATAATGAGTTATAGATGTATCGACAACACAAAATTATCTATAGAAAATTTAATGAGTTATCCATGTAATGAGTTATTTGTGTTATCAATGTATCGATAACACGAAATTTTCTATAGAAAAATTAATGAATTATCGATGTATCGATAACATGAAATTTTTTATAGAAAATTTAATAAGATATTGATGAATCAATAACATAAAATTTTCTATAGAAAATTTAATAAATTATCGATGTATCGATAACACACAATTTTTTACAGACATATTAATGAGTTATCGATGTATCGATAACACAAAATTTTCTTTAGACAAATTAATGATTTATCGAGGAATAGCTAAAATAATTTTTTTTATAGAAATGTAATGAGTTATCGATGTATCGATAATACAAAATTTTCTATAGAAAATTTAATGTGTTTAATTTGTCGAGGTATCGATAAAAAAAAATTTTTATAGAAATTCAATAAGTTATCGATGCATCGATCATTTATCAATGTTTAGATAAACAAAATTTTTTATAGAAAATAAAATGTACCGATAACACAAAATTTTCTATAGAAAATCTAATGTATCGATAACACAGAATTTTTTATAAAAAATGTAAATAGTTAGCGATGTATTGATAATACAAAATTTTTTATAGAGTTATTGATATATTGATACCACAAAGATTTTTACAGAAAATTAATTAGTTACTGAGTTATCGATAACGTAAAATTTGTTATTATCGATTACTAATTCCTTAGTTATCGTTTAATAAAATTGATCACCCTCCCATCTCTATCACCCACATTTTTGATTTTGTTTACTACACCTATTACATCTACTACCTATTTTCATTATGTTTAACATCCTGTTTTTAGTTAGCTTTTCATTTTCTTGTTTTTCACATCGTTATTGTCTACCTCCGACTCTAGTGAACGTACTCCTATACTTGACTTGGAAGAAAATAAAGTATTAATGTTTATATTTTATGGTCTTAAGTTATCCTTTAAGGAATTCTAACAGTAAGTAGTAATGGAAATATTGGGATTATCTGAATGGACAATGACTTTTTACTTTTTTTGTATGAACATTCAACAACAAGGTAGTTGAAATATATTTTTGTTGTTAGCCTTAAAGTATTGTTGTTTGTCCAACCAACAAGCAGCAAAACAAATGGTCAACACCATAGTAATGATGAGGATCAGAGCAACAGTTCACAATGATTCGAACAAACAAGAAAGTTTACACAGGGTTTGGGGGATAGAAAAAAAACTTTGAAGGAAAAAATAATTGCAAATTTTTATGGATTTAGATGCACACAGAACGAAAGTTAATTTACAGAGTTATGAGATTATAATGATGCATTTAGGAATCATAATTTCTACCATAAAGGCATAACATGTCTGATAAAATCCTTATAGGGCATCTGTTATAAGTAGGCAAACCAAAAATATGCATTTATTAATTAAATTTAAGCCCTTAAAGTATGCAACAACAAAATCGTAAAATTAGTCAGAAATCATTAGGCAAACCAAAAATATGCATTTATTAATTAATTTTGAGCCCTAGAAGTATGCAACAACATATTTGAAAATTAAGTCATACAACCTAAATAAAAATATATATGATTTCTGACTAATTTTACGATTTTGTTGTTGCATACTTTAAGGGCTTAAATTTAATTAATAAATGCATATTTTTGGTTTGCCTAGAAATCATATATATTTTTATTTAGGTTGTATGACTTAATTTTCAAATATGTTGTTGCATACTTCTAGGGCTCAAAATTAATTAATAAATGCATATTTTTGGTTTGCCTAGTTATAAGCCTAAATGTTAGTAACTATTTTTTTATAGTTTTATAAGTGATCTCATTTTTTTGCCGTTTTGAAAATTTTGAAAGTCATATCTCAAATTCATGTGATTTCACAAAATTTTATTTTTCTTATTTTTATAAGAGATCTGGATTTTCAATATTTTGCAAACTTTTAAACACCACAATCCCCCCACCCCGCCCCCTTCAACACCCCCCCCCCCCCCCCCTTTTCATGAGGTATCATTATGGATCAGGATCTGGTCTTGTGAACATTACGTCAACCTCTCAACCTAACCTTTAAACAATTCTTGATCTGTAAGATTTTCTGGTCTCTTTTATTTAAAAATAAATTAAGTGATCTCAAATTTTCGGTTGTTTGAAAAATTTTTAGTTTATTTTTAAAAATTCTATAAATTAACCCAATTTTTGTCTAAATTTTATAAGTGATCTCATTTTCAATCATTTCGAAACTTTAACAAAATTTCTCATCTCACCATATAATAATTTCCTGCCAAACCCTGCCTTAACCAACCAAAAACTCTCATTCTTTATCCTTCAGATGTGTGAAATAACATTTGTAAGACTGCAATAAACCACAATAGACAGGAAAAAAGAATATTGCAAAAAAAAAAAAACATAATCCACACACACACACAGAAATAATAAAAGTAAGAAAGGAAACAAAAACTAAAGTCATCTCCGGATGCCGAATGGGTCACAATATAAACTGATGAACTTTGTACCAAACCAATACACTAACAACATTGAATCAACTACAACGACAGCAGCAGCTGCTGTTGCAGCCACACTCCAGACTCTTATAAACTGGTTGGCTGACAAACTGTTATCAAGAAAAATTGGTAACAAACATATAACAACCTTTAAACAATATTTCTTCATATAGGGATACAAGTGTATATGTGTATTAGAGAGGAAGGAAAATGCTAAAATAAAGGGAAAGTTTAGAACTACCGGTTTTCTATAGAAAATTCAATGAGTTATCGATACATCGATAACAAAAAAATTTCTATAAAAAATTTAATGAAAATAAGTCTACATAAAATTTAATGAGTTATCGATAATCGGAAATAAAGTTTTTTACAGAAAATTAAATGACTTATTAAGGCTTCGACACAATGTCGGTGTACTCTGTACTACAGAGTACCATCTCTAAAAATATAGATACCATCATACAAATAATGTGTAAGTGCGAAAGAGAAAGGAACAAAATCCACTCTCTCGCACAGAGTACTTCGATATTTTGAATTCAGCTTTAGTGTTTCGAAAAAACAAAATTTTCTACAGCCAATTTAATTAGTTTTCGATATATCGGTAAAACAAAATTTTATTTAAAAAATTTTATGCGTAACCGATGTATCGCTAATACAAAATTTTCTATAGGAAATTTAATGAGTTATCGACAACACAAAACGTTCGACAGAAAATTTACTGAATTGTCGATGTATCGATATAACACAGTTTCCAATAGAAATTTTAATAAATTATCGATGTATCGATAATAAAAATTATTTTATAGAAAATTATCGATAACACAAAACTTTCTATAGAAAATTTAATGAGTAATCGATGTATCGATAACACAAAATTTTCTATAGATAATTTACTGAGCTATTGATGCATCGATAACACAAAATTTTCCATAGAAAATTTACTGAGTTATCGATAACAAAAAAATTTCTATAGAGAATCAACTGAGTTATCGATAACACAAAATTTCTTATAGAAAATTTACTGAACTATCGATATATCGACAACACAAAATTTTCTATGAAAAAATTTATTGTGTTATCGATGTAGCGATAACACAATATTTCCTATAGAAAATTTGCCCAGTTAATGATGTGGCGATAAAACAAAATTTTCTATAGAAAACTGAGTTATCGATGCATCGATAACACAAAGTTGTATATGAGGAGTTCCATAACAAAACGCGCCAATTCCACTTTTTGATTTTTTTGTTTTTTTGACTGAATACTATTGTACACATTAAAATCTATGTAACCATTACTAAAAAACATCACAAATCTCAATATTTGTACATAAATTCACTACTGACTTTAATTATGAAACATACCAAACCTCAGTACTTACACTCATTGTCAGTACTGACTTTGTTTACATTTATGCGTTTATCTAAAAAACTGTTAAAGTGGAATTGGTGCGTTTTGTTATGGACCTCCTCATATAAAAAAATTTACTGAATTATCTATGTAACGATAACACAAACTTTTCTATCGAAAATTTACTAAGTTATCGATGATATAAAATTTTCTATAGAATATTTACTGAGTTATCGATGTTGCGCTAACACAAAATTTTATTGATTTATCGATAACACAAAATTCTCTATAGAAAATTTAATGAGTATCAATGACCCATGTATGTATCAATGACCCATAATAACTTTCTATAGAAAATTTACTGAGTTATCGATGTATCGATAACACAAAATTTTCTCTGAAAAAATTTACTCAGTTAACGATGTATCGATAACACCAAATTTTCAATAAAAATTTTACTGAGTTATTTATGTTTCGATAACACATTTTGTGTTATCGAAACATAACTCACAAGGGAAGTCTCCCTGGTGTCACCCTCCAATCTTCATGAAATTTGGATATGTTGTTAAGAACGAAAATTAATTCGACACGTATTTTTTTTAGCGGCCCAAATTCATTTTTAGGGGGGGTCGATTTGTATGGGGGCAAATTGACCTTTTTCAGTTTTTTACGATTTACGCCTATTTAAACGGAATTAATATTGGCATGTGTGGTATCAGATTAAAGGTATTAAAAATACCTATCTCGTGGTGCTAACAACGGGCCAAAGAAGTTAATATTTTTCGACTTATTAACAAAAAAGTCCTAAAATTTTGGTATTTTACTCAATATGACGAAAAGTTGTGGATGTTTGGACACGTTCTTAGCACACGTAGAAAGGTTTTCCAAAGACCTTTCATTTGGTATGTAACATGACTAGGTTTCTTTGCATAATATAGGAGATAAACGAAAAAAACTGAAAAATGGCCTTGTCTTCCCCCCTCCTTTTTATCCCCTAAATATGAATTTGGGCCGCTAAAAAAAAATACGTGTCCCTTTATTTTTTCTGATCTACGAAATAAAACCAATTCCATAAAGATCCGCGGGTGACACTAGGGAGACTTCCCTTGTCAGTAAAATTTGTATAGAGTTATCGATAACACAAAATTTTCTATAGAAAATTTACTGAGTTATCGATGTATTGATAACATTAAATTATCGATGTATCGATAACAAAAAATAGAAAATTTACTGAGCTATCGATAACACAAATTTTTTTTTTTGAAAATTTACTGAGTTATCCACTTATCGATTACATAAAATTATCTTTAGAAAATTTACTGAATTATCGATGTGTCAACAACATAAAATTTTCTATAGAAAAGTAATTGAGTTATCCATGTATCGATAACACAATATAGAAAATTTTCTGAGTTATCGATAAGTCGATAACAAGAAATTTTCCTTGAAAACTCTACTGATTAATCGATTACACAAAATTTTCTATAAAAAAGTTTAATGAGTTATCGTTGTATAACAACACAATATTTTATATTGAAAATTTAATTACATATCGGTGTATCGATAACACAAAATTTTTTATAGAAAATTTACTGGGTTATCGAAGTATCAATAACACAAAATTTTTTTTTTAGAAAATTTACTGAGTTATCAATGTATCGATTACACAAAATTTTCTATAAAAAAATTTACTAAATATCGATAATACAAAATGTTCTATAGAGAATTTACTGAGTTATCGATGTATCGATAACACAAAATTTTCTATAGAAAATTTACTGAGTGATTGATAACAGAAAATTTTCTATAGAGAATTTACTGAGTTATCAATATATCGATTACACAAACTTTTCTATAGAAAATTGATGTATCAATAACACAAAATTTTCTATAGAAAATTTACTGAGTTGTCGATGTATCGCTAATACAACACTTTCTATAGAAATTTTGCTGAGTTAACACAAAGTTTTCTATAGAGAATTTACTGAGTTATCGATAACAGAAAATTTGTTATAGATAATTTACTTAGTTATCAATATATCGATAACACGAAATATTCTATAGCAAATTTACTAAGCTATCGATGCATCGATAACACAAAACAGAATATTTATTGAGTTATCGATAACACAAAATGTTCTATAGAAAATTCACAGAGTTATTTATACAAAACAAGAAATTTACTGAGTTATCGATGTAGCGATAACACAAAATTTTCAATACAAAATATAGATATATCGATAATTAACAAAATTTCTATAGAAAATTTACTCAGTTATCGATGTATAGATAAAACAAAATTTTCTATAGAAAGTTTACTGTGTTATCGATGAATCGATTACACTAAATTTTTTATAGAAAATTTACTTAGTTATCAGTGTATAGAAATCTATTAAATATTTAATAAGTTATCGATGTATCGATTACACACATATTTTTAAAGAAATTAAATGGGTTATTGAAGTTTCAGAAAATTAAATTAGATTTCGATTTATCGATAACACAAAATTTTTTTTAATAAAATTATTTGTGTTATCGATGAAAAAAAAATGTTCAATAAAAAATTTACTGAGTAATCTTTTTATCATTAATACAAAATTTCTGTAGAAAATTTACTGGGTTTTCGATAACACATTTTTTTTATAAAATTTACTGTGTTATCGATAAATCGATAACACCACATCAAAAACTCAAAAATTTTCTATATAAAATTTCCTGAGTTAATAATGTATCGATAACGCAAAGTTTTCCGAACAATTTACTGAGTTATCGATGTATCGATAAAACAAAAATTTAATTTTTTTGCAGAAAATAGATTGGGTTATCAATATATCGATAACACAAAATTTTCTATGGAAAATTTACTGAGTTATCGATAATATAAAATCTTATATAAAAAATTTAATAACTTAGCTATGTATCGGTAGCAGAAAACAGTCTATAAAAAAATTTATGAGTTATCAATTAATCGATAACACAAACTTTTCTATAAAAAATTTAATGAATTTTCGCTGTATCGATAATATAGATTTTTTGTAGAAAATTGACTGGGTTATCAATGCATCGATAACACAAAATTTTCTATTAAAAATTTACTGAGTTATCGATATTGTTTTTCAAGCCACTCTAATGCTAAAACGATTTCTGATACATTCCCATACAACAAAAAGCATTTTTTTTTGTTCGCCTTCACTGGCACCACTATTTCAGCTGTACTGACAACTCAATTTTAGAAAACCACTGCTATAAATGAAAATAGCAAAAAAAAAAAATACTGGCAAAAACCCAGCATGGTGAAAAATTTTTCTTTTCTTGGCCGGACATGAAGTTTGATTTGGCGTAAATAACGTTGTAACTGAAAAGAAGATGCAGTGTGGACTTATATATAAATTTTTTTCTTTATAAGAAAGAAAGAAATTGTGAAGAATACAACGAAAACCCGTAAAGTCATTGTTTTGAAGTTGAGCTGGAAATATAAGAAACCAAACGTAAAATCTATATCACTGCAAATTGAAAAGCTTTACGTTAAACTCACTTGGGGGTTTTTTTCTAACAAATTTTTGTAAGCAGTACAATTTTAAGGAGCTTGACGTATGTTCTATTGGGGAATAAGAAAATTGAAATTGGTTTGTAGTTGGGAAGAATGTAAATATATATAAAAAATATCATAAACTGACATTTAATTAACATTTAGTTTTTCAAAAGAAACTAATATATTTTTTAAAAAATCTGTTAAAGGATGGGGTTAAAATTTATCTGAAAAATTATCCATTTTGCTAATAAAACACCCTTTATGTAATAAAACATTGTCCCTACACCGCAAAAAAAAAAATAGTCTTGTACTACCGAAAAGTTATGTATTTTTTTGGATTGAATGCTTAATTATTTTAGTCCGCGTGACGTAGATTAAAATACTTTTTAGTGATTTTATTTTTAAATGAAATAAAAAAAAAAATAAAAAAATTGGATTGTAAAACAAATATTTTTTCCCTGAAATCATTTTAGTTAATTTTGTTAAAAAAAATAAATAAATTTAATTCGACTTTCCCGAATTCACGAATTCCCTCCACAATGCTCACAATATTTAACCGTCCGACAGCCAACATTAAACATGAACCGGATTATATACATCTGAATGTAGAGATCAAATAGAGTAAAACTGCATTTAAAGTTTTTCATTTCGTAATCCTGATTTCTTTTAAAAGGACTTCAAAGTTTTAAAGGAAAACATTTTATAAAATATTTTTAAATATTTTCACTTGTGAGAAATGAAAGAGGTGAATATTCCTTAATTTTTCCATTTTTTTTTTTTCATTTTTCGATATCAAGAAAAAGGATGTAAGAAATGTCCTTTCAAAACTTTATTAAAATATTTTGTTAAAATTTTTAAATGATTTTGAAGGATAAAGTTTTGAAAGGACATTACTTATCTCCTTTTTCCTGTTGTGTCAAAATGAAAAAAAAAATGGGAAAATTAGCGGAGATCATTTTTTTTTCATATGTTATGACTAGTGGCATCCCATGACAAGTCGAATATTTAGAAAATATTTTACAAAAATCAATCTTCGAAAACTTTAAAGTCCTTTTAAATTGAATCACGATCAGGAAATGAAAAACTGTAAAAGCAGTTTTACTACAATTTGTCCCTAGCTTTAAACGTATATTATCCAGTTCGTCACGGTGAGCCTCAGCGATGTTTAGGTTGAACTTTAGTGTCGACGAAAAGTGTAAGCGCAGTTCGATTTCTACAAGATTAAATGTTATAAAATTGTTAACAGCGAAATCGTAGCTGCTCGCATTCGCGAGATAACGCGAAATTAGTGTTTTTGTATTTTTAAAATTTTGACATTAAAGTTTTTTAAATATTTTCAAAAACTGAGTATACAGTTTTAATTGTACTTATTTAAAGGTCACAAAACAGTAAACATCAAAATCCTATCTACGAAATTAATTTTTTTCTGCTTTTGTTTTCGTTTTTTATCTTTAGATATGTTGCCTTAAAATTTCGTAAAAACATGGTATCAAAAGTCACACAACTGTTGACATCGGAATTGTAGGTGTTAAATTTCGGAAGATATCGCGTAATTATATAATTTTTTTTTATTATTTATTTATATTTTAAAACCGGTTCTTTAGAAATAATAAAAAAAAGTGGTATGCAGTTTGATATGAGCATGTTGGAAGAAATTAAAACTGTCCACAAAAAAATTATATCTGCTCACTTTCGCGAGAAATAGCGAAAAACAGCTTTTAGGGGGTATTTCTAATTTTGATTAAGAAAATAAGTTTCTTTAAAATTGTTGAAAAACACGAAATGCAGTTTGATTTGCTATTGATTAAAGGTGATACGGCTGTTAACATTTAAATTCTAACTGTTCAATTCTTCGAGATATCGCTAAAAAACTCGCTAAACTACTATTTTTTCATTACTTTGTGTTATTTTTGGTCTGTAAAAACATTTACATCAAATAACGACAAAAATGTGGTATGCAGTTTGAATTCGAGATTATTAAAGTTGACAAAACTGCAAGCATAACAATTATAGATGATCAATTTCCCGAGAAATTTCAAAATTACTGTTCAAGCTTTTATATTAATTAATTTATTTTTTCTTTTAGTGTCTAAAATAAAGGAGAAAAATCAAAAAACGGCAAATATATTGTAAGCAATTTAAATTTTATGTGGTTAAAGGTGGTAACACTGCTCAAATCAATATCTTGACTGCTCATTTACGCGAAAAATATTTTTTTTTTTTTATTTTTGCGATTTCTTGCGAAATTGATAAGGTATGATTTCAATGTTAACTGTTTTGTGACCTGTAAATAAATACAATTAAAACTGCATGCACAGTTTTTGGAGATATTTAAAAAACTTCATTGTCAAAATTTTAGAAAATACAAAAACACTAATTTCGCGATATCTCGCAAATGCGAGCAGCTACAATTTTGCTGTAAACAGTTTTCTGACATTTAATCAAGTAGAAATCGAACTGCGTTTACACTTTTCGTCGACACTAAAGTCGAACCTAAACATCGCTGAGGCTCACCGTGTTTAGTAGCCTCAGCCTTGTCCTTTGAAAGTTAGCGTGTTTTTAAGATTTTTTACACTAGTTAAAAAAAAAAAATTTCAAATTTTAGAAAATTCTTTAAATTTTACAACAATTTCCTTTTAAAATCAATTGAAATAATTTCTGACCCATTGATTTGTTTTTCTATATTTTTTGTAAATATGCAATTAAAGCGTCTTTATCAAATTGTCTTCCAGTGAAACTTTATTTTCTATATATCGTCCATTCCACCAGACATTTGATGATTTTTGGCATTTTTTAACCGAGGGTCTTCCGATTTTTGTTATTTTTTTCATACAGATACTCTATGGAGCCAATTTCAAATTTCATCCATCAGATCGAAAATATTCGAAAAACTCGCGATTTTATTCACGATTTCATTTTTAAAAAAGTCAAAAAAATGCAAAATCTGTGTGACTTTGAGCTGTTGTATTTCCTAAACTTCTTATCGCATTTTAACAATCTATAGCGCATACAAATGGTATGTAAGTCTATTTTAATATCTAATAAACTGAAAAAATATTGGTAGTTTAAAAGTGCATTTTATATGCAAATGCAGTTTTGAAGTGCATTTTGCGAAACTTTTACCCCTTTTAATTTTTTTTTAATTAGCATATTTGGAAAATTTAGAATTTTTGCTACAAAAGAATGTTTTCATTACAATGGACCGAGAATGTATGCTAGTTTTAATATTTGTTTTTAAAAAATACTTCCTTAAGTTTCCCTTATAAAAATTTTTATTTTTTAAATTATACCAAAATCATGTAAAAAGACATGTTTTTAACAGGCCTATTCTCAATTATGACTGGTTATGACTAATTTTATTATTTTCAAACTTCATATTCCCTGTGTTTGTTGTAAACAAAATCATAAAAAGTTTCAAAATTTAAAATTATTTGTCAATTTTTAGACGATGTGGGTAGCAGGTCTTTATTTCTTTTAAATTTTCAAACAAAATTTTAAATTTTTTATGATTGTTTACAACAACCACATGGAAAAAATTGAGTTATGATTGAGTTATGACTTTTTTTGTGAATAGGCCCCTAAATCGTTATATTTTCAAAAGTACTTATCGTATCTTATTGTTTTTATTCAAATTAGAAAGGTATTTTTGTCCATTTCTTGCATTTTATGACCGCAAAAATATTGGGTTTTCACAAATGCATTTTAAATGCCAATGCAGTTTTTAAGTGCATTTTTCAAAACTTTTACCCCTTTGAATTTTTTTTAATTATCATATTTGAAACGTTTACAATTTTTACTACAAAATAATGTCCTCATAATAATGGACCCACTGAGTGTGCTATTTTTAAAGAAATTTTAAAAATTTCCTTAAAACGAATTTTAATATTTTAAATTAAACCAAAAAAATCTCAAATTATGTGATTTTTTAAAAAATTCTAAAAAATATCACACACAGTGGGTCCATTATTAGGAGGACATTATTTTGTAGTATAAATTGTAAACTTTTCGAATATGATAATTAAAAAAAAAGTTAAAGGGGTAAAAGTTTTGAAAAATGCACTCTAAAACTGCATTTGCATTTAAAATGCATTTTCGAAACACCAAAATTTTTGCGGTCATTATATGCAAAAAATAGACAAAAATACCTTTCCAATGTGCAGAAAAGCAATAATATACGATTCGTACTTTTAAAAATATAACGGTTTATAAACATGTCGTTTTTCATGATTTGGGTATAATTTAAAAAATTAAATTTTTTATAAATGAAACTTAAGGAAGTATTTTTTTTTAAAAAATATTAAAAATAGCATACATTCTCGGTCCATTGTAATGAAAACATTTTTTTGTAGCAAAAATTCTAAATTTTCCAAATATGCTAATTAAAAAAAAATTAAAAGGGGTAAAAGTTTCGCAAAATGCACTTCAAAACTGCATTTGCATATAAATAGCGCTTTTAAACCACCAATATTTTTTCAGTTTATTAGATATTAAAGTAGACTTAAATACCATTCGTATGCGCTATAGATTGTTAAAATGCGATAAGTAGTTTAGGAAATACAGCAGCTAAAATTTACACAGTTTTTGCATTTTTTTTACTTTTTTAAAAACAAAAATCGTGAATAAAGTCGCGAGTTTTTCGAATATTTTCGATCTGATGGATGAAATTTGAAATTGGCTCCATAGAGAATCTGTATGAAAAATATAACAAAAATCGGAAGACCCTCGGCCAGATTTTTTAAAATGTCTCATGGAATGGACGATATACAATTTAATAAAATTCTTAAATTTTTTCAAATATTTATCTATTTCTATACATACGTGAAGTGTAAATATATTTTTCGCCACTTCAATATTCATCGTTTATTTTTTTTTTTTTTTCATTTTGTTCACTTACAATTAGATACAAATAAAAATTATGTTGTCATTCCGTTTGTAACAATTCGAAATATTTTCTCAAAATCTGAGACTTTTTATTTTGGAAAAACTTCTATGAACTTCAGACTTTTAAAATCTCAGAATCTGAAACTTTTTCTGTACGAATAATATTTCACAATCTGAAACTTTTTATGTAGGAATAACTCCTATGAATTTGATGAACAAGTTTCTCCTATAGAAAAAGTCTCAGATGTATACGAAAAGTCTGTTAGATTTTAAAAATTTTTCTAAAAGAAAATATGAAATTTCTTTAAAAACAAATTTAAAAAAATGTTGCTCCATTTTCGTATAAGCGAATTTATTGGCATTTCGTGCCTGCCTTTGGTCAAAAGTGAATTGGTCTCTAAATACAGCTTTTGCAAGTACAGTGGGTTTACTTACAAAGGAATTATCTCAACCCTTATGAACCGATTTGCATAAAACTTAAAATATGTATAAAATAGACAAGTCAAAGGTTGGGGTGTCTCGGCTTATAGAATAAATCGGGGTTTAAGGGGTTTAAAAAATGGGCCAAAATGTCGAAAAAATCATTTTTTTTTTGATTTTTTAGCCATTTCTTTCTAAGAAAATATATGATGTTTCCATTTGAGTACAAAGGGTTTTTAATACCTATCCAACGGTGGCATAGTTTTTTAAAAATTCCGCTTCGTTAAATATTTTTTTCTTGAAAATGTGTTAATTTTGGGGGTATTTATGTGAAGATATAGACCTATGATATCCATATAAATATGAAATAATATTTACTAAATTTAAGTCGAATTTTCCCTAAGGTCCACATTGTTTCATATGGGGCAACAAAATTTTTAAACACTGATGTGGCCGATAAGCTGAGACACCCCAACCTTAGGTTTCACGCAAATCGGTTCATAAGAGTTGAGATACTTCCCTTGTTAGTAAACCCATATCTTAAGCAAATCATTATCATAATTTTAGGTTTTGGGCACGACTTCAAAATTTGCGGGTATTTTTTAGTAAAAAGAAAAAAAAGCGTGTAAAATTTTTTTAGTGGAAAATCTTTTTGGAATTTTTTTGGAAAAAAATAAGTGACAAAAACACTCTGTTAAATTTTCTTGTGTTGTACTTATGTCATTTAAAGCGTGTTTAGTGTGTTTTTAACACGATAATGTTTGTAGGATGGTGTCTTATTATAAAAATGATGCAGGACGCCACCTCAGTTTGGCTATAACAACTAACAAAAATGAAAATAAGAATTACTGTTTTCATTTTCTTAAAACCGAAAAAGGTTGCACCTTCGATTTGTAACTTGGGCAATAACTCACCTGCTGGTGAATAAAACAGTTTTTCACCAGATGGCGAATAAAACGTAACATTAATTTTTTCAACAAAAAAAAATTCCAAATTTTTTTTTCATAAATTTTTTTTTTATCAAATTTTTTTTCATCAATTTTTTTTTCATAATAATAATTTTTTCATCAAAAAAATTTTTTTTTCACAATTTTTTTTTGCATATTTTTTTTTCATCAAAATATTTTTTCATCAAAAAAATTTTTTTTCATAATTTTTTTTTTTTTTTTTTTCATAATTTTTTTTTATAAAAATTCTTTTTTCTTCAACAAAAACTTTTTTCATCAGAAAATTTTTTTTTCACCAAATTTTTTTTTTTTTCATCAAAACTTTTTTTTTCCTTAAAATATTGGTTTTCATCAAAAAGTTTTTCTTTCAATTTTTTCTTATTTTTCACAAAAACTACTTTTTGACCAAATCTTAAATTCTGATATGAAAATGTTCCATTTGTTTAACAAATGTACAAAAAACCAGTGAGAGTGTAAAATTCTTCTGTGTCGAATCATTTATACTCTCCAAAATGTAAGAAAACCTTTTTTGAACTTAAGTAAAACACTCATGTACCAATTTTACTGCTCTTTTAGTTTGGACTGCATCTGGCTTTCCACAGACAAATGGACGGATGTATGCTGCTATTGTCTTAGAAATGGATCAATAGTAAATAAACTTAATGGGGTTCTCGACAGATAGTTCAAGTCGTTTTGAATGGAATGGCAAAAAACATTTTTTTTTAAAAAACTTTGCTGTGGCAAGTTCACTCAAATCTTCAGCAAAACACTATCTGATTGTGAGTAGAGTACAAAGTTTACGGTACAATGGACTTTTTAAGTCTGAGCGCCATGGACTTGTCTAAAAATTTACCTATTTTTAGGCTTGTACAACCCACCCTTAACTCAGAGTACAAAGTTCGCAGGCATTTTTACAAAAATGGCTAATAAAACTTTTTTTTACGTTTAAAAAAAATTCTTTCTTTTAAAATGGCAATTCTGTAGGGTACTCATAGATTCGGCAAAGTGGAATCTAACTTTTTTTACTTGTTTTTTTCTAATATCGTTTGTAAGGAATGGAATTTTTTAATAAACGTAAGTGAAACCCAAAACTAACAATCAACACATATGAAAGTACCCACTATCATATTGTACTGAATGGGTTTTCCTTTGTTGTTATTGAAGTTTTTAGTGGTTTTTATGAAAAAAAAACACGTTAACTTTGGTAAATAGTTGGTTGTTTGTAAATTTTTCTATTCGACCAATATAATAATGTGTAGATGGAGTTATATACTGTTATATACACATTTATGTTCGGACCAATTTACAGGGTGAGACAAAAAGAAAATTTATATTAAAATTTTTCAGATTTTGCAACAAAATGTCGCAGAATCTGAAATTATTTAGTATAAAATCAGCACAGAAAGTATTTTTATTGTGTGTGCTAAATTGATGCTTTCGTAGCAGTAACAAACAGAATTGATGGGTTGTGATTACAGAATTTTTGTTTTCCTTTTTTTTGCACAACTTTAAAAATTAGACCTAAGGTGGTTCCATCTTTCATTGGTTAAAAAATAAAAATTCTCTCTGTGAAGATTTTTGAATAACAAATTTTACATTTTGAAACTTTTTTTCACCTTTTAATATCTTTTTGAATCACCCTATTATACCGGCAATTTAAGTGAAATTCTAACGTAGCAATTATAATTAAGTGCTATAGAGTAGACAGACAGAAAAAACAATTTTCTGTACAATATTGTGAAGAGTAGTTTATACTTCTCGGTACATATACATATGAAACTTAATATCGTTTATAAACTAAAAACCAACAAGACACAATAGAAAAATGTTTATAAAAAGGTAAGTAAGTAATAAAAATTGTTTTGATATGTTAAGAAAAGGTATTTAATTAAAAGAAAAATACAAAGACAACTAAATTTCATAAACAATACTTAATTAAAGGTACTTTTTTTATTACATTTTTGAAGACAATGTTGGAAAATAATGAGCGGCTATGTATTTATGAAAAAGGGATTTAATTACAGAAAAAGTTTTGCTACACACAAAGTGTCTGAAGGAACCTTAATTTGTGAAGTTTTAACATGATAATGTTTTTAGGCTGGTGTCTAATTTTGAAAAAGTTGCAGGACGTCACCTCAGTTTGACTATATAACAGTCATGCGCATTTTTGTAATTCCTATTCCCGCGGGAATAGGCTAAAAAACGCTGCTTGTGCGCTGTCGACACACATACACTATAAAATTCTGTTGCTTGAGCAAATTTGTTGACTTTTCGCTTGCTACTACCCACACAAGCACAAATGTTATAGTATGTGTGTGCGCACCGCTGCTATATAAGCTAACAATTAACGAAAAAGAAAACAAGAATTACTATTTTCATTTTCTTAAAACCAAAAATTTTAATAACTTGGGTTTGTAACTTGGATAATAATTCACATCGTGGTGAATAAAACCGTTTTTCACCAGCTGGTGAATAAAAAGTAATATAATTATTTTTTAACAAAAAAAAAAATTTTTCTTTCATTTTTTTCCGTCAATTTTTTTTTTTCATCAACTTTTTTTTTTCATCAAATTTTTTTTTTCATAATTTTTTTTTTATCAAACTTTTTTTTATCATTTTTTTTATAAATTTTTTTTATCAAATTTTTTTTCATCAATTTTTTTTTTTATCAAAATTTTTTTTTTCATTCATTTTTTTTTTGCATCATTTTTTTTCATCAAAATTTTTTTTTTTTTTTCATAAAAATTTTTATTTCATCAATTTTTTTTATCATATATTTTTTCGTCAATTTTTTTTCATCAAATTTTTTCTCACCAAAAAAAAAATTTTTTTCATCAATTTTTTTTTAAATCAAAAAAATTTTCTTTGCATCAAAAAAATTCATCAAAACTTTTTTTCATCAAATTTTTTTTTTCACCAAAAATTTTGGGTTCATTAAATTTTTTTAACATAATTTTGTTTTTCGTGAAAAAAAAAATATTTTTTTTTACCAAAACTACTTTTTTACCAAGTCTAAGCTTTTCGCATAAAAATTTTTTGTTTTTTTTTTTTTTTGTCAAAAAAATTCATCAAAAACTTTTTTTCATCAATTTTTTTTTTTTTTTCACCAAAAATTTTGGTGAAAGTTTTTTGGCTGAGTATGGGATCTGACAGTTCGTTTTCTATGAATTTTTCGATCCTGATTCCGAATCTGGGTTTAAAATTTTTCTAGTACGTTAGTTTTTTGAGAAAATTAAAGGCAAAGTTCACGAAAACGTATTCTTGTGCATTTTTAAGAGCTTTGTTTGTGATATTTTTGGATGCGCCTGGGATCTGACCAATTTTTTCGATTAACTTTTTAATGCTGATTCCAAATCTGGATCCGAATAACAGATCTATTTTCGTGATCGAATAAAATTTCGACCAATACCAAACATTGGTACATAATTTTGAAAAACGAACAATCATTACTCGAAATTAGACTTTAAATGCTTCCTTGGTAAACATTTCTTCATTGCTGGTCAGGTTGAATTGTTATTTTTGTTTTGTTTTCGGAAATAAAAAATGGATGACGATAGTAAGTTTTGATATATAATGCCGTAGTTCCGGACCTAGTTTCCAAATTTTTGAGGAAATTGAGTTCAAAGTTCACAAAAATTGTGTTGTTTTTTAATTTTTAGAAGTTTTTTACGTGAAATTTTTGGTATGCGTCTGGGATCTGACCACATGATTTCGATTAATCTCTGATTGCTGCTTCTGAATTTGGTTTCCAAATTTTTCCATTACTTTAGGTTTAAAAAAAAAAATGAGGGCAAAGTTCACTTTAATAATTTTTTATGTTGGGGGTCGCGAAAAATTTCAAATATTGAAAAGGGGTCGCAAAGCAAAAGTTACTGAGAAGCTCTGCTTTAAAGTGTAAAAACACTTTTTTGCACTAATTTTTGCACTCACTTACGAAATGTACAGCTCTTTTGGTTTTTTAATGGGGTCCTCGACTGATATTTCAAATCGTTTTGCATGGAATAGCAAAGTAATATAACATTTTTTTTTTCTAAAAAAAACTTTGCTTTGTTACACCCAAATCTTCCGCAAAACATTATCATGATTTAATGTTTTGGGCAAGAGTACAAAATTCGCAGGCATTTTTAACCCTGTAATGTACATTTATATTACAATATTAGCCCGTTCCGCTGGGAGAGGAAGGTTGGGGGTTAAAGATTTGCCCTTATCAGGCTTTAAAAACTGCGAATAACTATCGTAGTTTGTAGTTTAGTTTATTTCTACTACACGAACATTGCAGTAGCTTGAGAAAAACTAACTGCACAATTTTTTTTTTGCACACAAAGTGTAGTTTTAGTTTTTGATGAACTACCAGTTATTCCTATTGCTACTGCTCACATAGGCAACAAAAAACAAAACTACACAAGCAGTGGAAGTTAAAAAGTTGAATGTTGTGCTGACCTTCACTAGTAGTTTTTACTTCGTGAAAATAGTGTACAACTTCGTAAAAAATTATAAACTGTTAGTCTTTCGTTTATTGACTACACAACAGCTAAACATATAACTACATTGGGACTGTTAAATTGAATTTAATGTACTTGTTTGACAAAAATAACATGATTTATATAAAAATAATACATTTTTAAAAACGAAATGACGCGAAAATAAATTAATGGACGTATTTTTTTTATTATTTTTATAAAGCAAAAATTAATTAAATAAATTAAGCAAAATTAAAAGAATCAATTCTAAACTGAAAATAGAAAAACACATTTATAGATTTTAAAACAATACGGATTTTTATTTCATTTAATATTTTAATATATTAACGTTCTTTACAGTATCATTAAAGAAAACTTTGTGTTATTTTTTTCTTAAATTTTTTTTTTTTCCACCACCGATTTGGTAAACACGTGTTAAAAAGAATATTTGGATTTCCCGCAAATGATATGAATGTCATAGATTTACATAAAAGTATGTGAAAAAGAAATTTACCTGTTTTCACGTGTTGAAGTGGCTGTATCGCAGTAGGGGCTGCAAATACAATATTTGCAAATAAACAAAAAAAAAGGTTTAATTTTTTAAACCTGTTTTGTACATATGTGACAGATGGACGGACATATCATTGAAAAAATGTGTATAGCTGTGTAGATCACTTAGGTAAAATTATAATAAAAAATTCACAGGAAAAAAATGATAAAAACATTTTTTCGTTCCTAATTTAAAATAACGGTGAATAATGTTAAAAACAATCATAATGAATACCAACTTATAACTTTTTCTAAGACAAAAAAATTAAACTAATATTAAGTAATAAAAATAAATTTGATTCAATACTGTTTCAATTGAAAATGGATACTTACACTTTATTTCAAAACTAAAAATTTGATGAATAAATTCTTTGTATAAAAGACCTGGGTTTGTTAATTTAAATGTCCTTTTAGTTTTAGATTATTTTTTAAATTCAATTTGTTTAATCAAAATGTTTGTATTTCAAATAATGTGGTGATTAATACCCGCATTGTGCGGTCTATTTTGTTTACTTAATCTACAAAACGTTCTTTTCTAAAATTCCATTTAAAGAATTAATTGACTTGAATTAATTCAATAATTAAAATTTATGAAATAAAAATTAAAATGTTCAAATAAATTTTCGAAGGTCAGTCTAAAAAAATTAAACAAAAATTAAATTCAATTTTTAATTTCAAGTTTAAAAAAAATAAAAATTATATACTCCAAAAATAAAGTAATTTATAAAATAAAAGTTTTTAAATATATTTTTTTTTAAATACGTTCAAAAAGACATAATTTCAAAACAAATTTTAATAAATATGGTAAACATTGATAAAAAATACCGAACATTTTATTTTTCTTTATATATGTATACTGAAAAAATTCTAACAACAACTTAAAACAATAAACATTTCTTTTGTGTCGCCTGAAGTCATTGTTAAGTTTTTTTTAAGACAACAACAACAAAAACTCTCGTTATCTTCGTTTCACTAATAGTTATTGCTTCGTGTTTCTTGAGAATGACTACAGTCTTGTGTGTTGTTTTCAACTGCTTGCTTTTTTTCAAAATTTAAAACTACAACAAAACTATCAACTGAAGAGTTAAACAATTTCAAAAAAAAACTACTACTATAACTACACCATCAAAATGTGCGTTTAGTAGTAGCAGTAGCAAGTGAACGACTCTGAGTTTTGTTCATTTTTAAAACTACACTATTCGTTGTTTTCAGTTACTACTGCTTCTAGCAGTTTAGTTATTCTAACCCTGGCCCTTATTATTTTACTTGATTAGTTTATACAGTGCTACAAAAGTAAACTAAAACCTATGTATATGTTCTCATATACAAATTCAGACTGGTTTGGGTCCTTAGAGTACGAAAAAACTCGATCACTTCGTTTGGTAATTTTTGTTTTAGCAAATGTGTTGAAACTCCAAATTTTTAAATTAAAACTTCAAAAAGTCTAACTTTGATGTTTAACAACCCTTGTAAACAAGTTTTGATATAATGATATATAATTTGATACAATCATATTAAATTATATATGACTTTTTATATGTTCAGGTCTAATTTTATCTAAGATTTATTGCGGATCCATTTTCTCATCTGAGGTTATACATAAATATATCTGACTGTATGTAATTATATAAATCTATATTAATTTATATAAAATGAGATCAAGTGGATTTAATTGAATATGACCAAAATTCGGATCTAATTGTATCATTTTTTATATTTGTGTATCTAAAATAATACAATTAGATCAATATCTGATTCAGCTTGATACAACCAATTTTGAGATCAAATTAGATCTTAAAAGTTTTTTTTACTCGGGAAAGGATTTTCTATTTCTCAAACAAACAAAAATATTGAGAATCCTGATAAAATTAGCTGATGTTAAGTAAAAAAACACACTTTTCTACCAATAAGTTCACATCTTTGAACTTCTTACGACGTAAAATTATTTAATTTTTTTAACACCAAATACAAAAAACGCTTAAAATATGGTGTTTTTTAGAGATTGGTTTAGTTCTTCAAGAAAAAAATTTTTTTCCCCTCGAACTTTGGCCGTTTTCGAACCTAATCTGCCAAGGCCCTTATCTGCCAATGCGAAACGCGTCAACGATACGCACTGAAAAACCGATTTATGTATAATTTTGCCAAAATGTTAGGATAACAGTAGGTAATCTAAAGTTCAAATAAAAATATTGGAATATTTTTATGGTTACAGAGATGCGAATTTTAATTTTTTTGCAAAGATCATATTTGGATGAATTTTTATTGACCCTTTGATGCGATAAAAATTAATTTTTAAAAAGCGATTTTTAAAGTGTTTTTGACGACCTTTTCAATGGCTTTGGTGGTTTTTTAAAATTCAAGGTCAAATAATTAAGAAACAAAGAAAAGTTAAATTCGATTTGACCGAATCTATGAATACCCTCCACAATGCCCTTTTTAAAGGACAGGAAATTTTTTAACGTAAAAAAATTTAAAACTTTTGATAAGAAATATTTTATTTTGATCAAAAAACTTTTTTTTGTAATTTTTGTAAAAAAAAAAAAAAAAAATTATATTTTTTTTTTTTTTGAGTGAAAAATTTGTTTCGATTGTAAAAATATTTCTGGGTCACAAAAATACTTTGTAAAGTAATTTTATGGCTTACAAATGTTTTTAAAACTTGTTTTTAAAGTTTGTTTTTTAAAAAGCTCTGTTTTTTAAGACGTGGCTAGTGGTTCAAAAGTTATGAGCAAAAGACTGAATTTTGGCAAGTGTTTTTCATTTTTGAGATAAAAAACACTGAGGATGCTGAAGCTTGGCATATTTGTCGTTCCCTTAACCTGGTTCATATTGAATTTCATCCAAATCGGTCCTGTGGTTCAAAAGTTATTAGCAAAACCGTGAATTTCAGATAAATTTGACCTTAAATTCATGTGTTGAAAACCCGTTAAACATGTTTTAAAACACAAAAATATTTTACAACGTATTTTTGTCATTCAAAAATATTTTTACACTAAAAAAAACACACTCAAAGAATATTTTACACTCAAAAAAAAATTACACACAAAAAAAATTTAGTAAATAATTTTTTTTTTTTTTTTCAAAAATTACAAAAAAAGTTGTTTTACACAAATGAAATATTTTTAATCAAAAATGTTATTTTTTTCACGTTAGAAAATTTACTATCACTTAAAAAGTGCATTGTGGAGGGTATGCATAGATTCGACAAAGTCGAATTTAACTTTTCTACTTGTTTTGAGTAAAAAGGATATTTAAAGATTCATCACATTTTACCATTCTTGTTTATTCTTAATTCATTCAAATTCCTAGCAACATAAATTTAAAAAAATAAAAAATTCTAAGAAAAACTTTGATTGGAAATTGTTTTACTTGTTGATTTGTTTTAGTTTTTTCGAAGAATTTGTATTTGTTTTTTTTTTTTTTTGTTTTTAACAAAACCTTTATACATTTCTTATCTATCCTTATTAAAACCTTATTTGACAAGTTGTCCTCACTTTCTTCTTTGTGCACTTTTAACTTTTGTGGAATTTTTTTCTTCTGTATAAAGTTTTTAAAATAAAAAACCATAAATCTTTTGAAAAATCTTATAAGAAAAACAAAATATACTTGTACAATACAACTTGAGTAGATAAGAAATCAACAAAATGAAGAAAATCTTATGTAGAAAGAAAAAAAGAAAATAACACAACAACTGAAACAAGTGTGAAATTATAAATAAAAACCACAAAAGGAAAAAAAATGCATCAAAAAACTAAAATATTGAGGTTACACTAACAATCTAGTCAAGTAAAATTTAAACTAAAAAAAATCCATTGCTTATGATAATTTTTAGTCAGACTAACCACGCTATAATTGCAAAAATAAAAAACTAAAGTCGATTAAATTTTTTTTTACTTTCCCCATATTTTTTAATAAAAAAAATATTTTTTCTTAAGATTCATTACGGGATTAAGATTTTTTTTATAAATAAAAGGGATGAATATAAAGGTTGTCATATTATACCTTGTAAAAAGTGACCAGAAAATTAAGTCAAAAGGTCTCCTGGGAAAAACTCTCAGATTTTACGACATGTTTCTTATAGAAACTGACGCAAACTCTGAGACATTTTAAAAAAAAAATTCTTAGATTCTGTTATTTTCAGTATAAAAGTCTAAAATCTGATTTATTTCGAAAAAGTCTTTAAAGTTTTAAAATTTGAAGCAAATTTTCCTGTGTATAAAAATTACAAATATGTTCCAATTGCTGAAAACGCAACCACAGACTTACTGCTGCTACTTCAAAAATTCATTTAATTTTCTTAGTAAATTAAAAAAAATCTGAATTTAAAAAAAAAATGTACGTTCTTAAAGTCAATTGTAAAGAAATTTATAAAAAAAAAATGCAAATTACTTTATTGAATTGAAAAGAATGTTTTTTTTGTTACAAATCGGAACTTTTTTGTTTTTTTCATTTGTATTAATTTTTTTTTTTTCATTTCTTCTTGTTAAAAAAATAAAAAAAAAAACTTAAGAAAACCCGTAAATTTCACTGCACATCTGTTAAAATTACCAGGACACAACAGTTTGTTAAACAAACTGTACAGAATGCTCCTCAACCAATAATGTTGCTAATTAAAAATTGACGAAGCATAGCTGTAAAAGATTACGTTTCATTTTTAATTTCTTCCCATTTCAGGGATAGTAGGGATGTATCATTTTTTTGATAAATTTTTTCGAAATAAAAAATAATCGGATTTAAATAAATAGTTCCAAGCTTTTTGCATCTTTGCACAGAGGGCCAGACAGATCGATTTCCGGCCAAAAGTCCTTATTTGTAAATTCTCAAAAAAATGTTTACCAGTTTGTTGGGCATATATAGAAGCAGGTTTTCTGAACTTATCTTTATGATCCAATTACACCCTTTCCTTGGACAGGTCTTCAAAGTTAAAAAAGTTAGTAAAAATTTTTTAAAGGTTGAGATACTTTTTTAATTTTTTTTCTAAACTTCTATTGCTAATGTTTAACTTTTTGTTTGCATGGTTCAACCTTATATATAAGCCTTTGTAACGAAAATAACACGGACAAATATAACTCATTTGCCTGGCAGCATTTCGCGTTTTTTGTGAAAAAAGTTATAATTTTTTAGATATTTACCCCGCGCCGAAAAAATCCTCAGCGATCCTCAGTTCGATACAATCGGTCTATATTTTTTTTGGAATGGATCCATATCTTTCGAAAAAAGTTGCCCAAACTTGCTCGAAATGATAAATGGCGAAATTACAGCTATATATGCAGTGGTCCGAGATTTGTTTTTAAAAAAATAATTTAACCCAAAATAATGTTTTACGGCTTGAATAGTTTTTTTTATCGTCAGAGAGTGCCTGAAGTTAAGGAAAAAAAAAGAATCTACATTTCTAGTTTTTTTGTAGAATTATGGAAAATATCAGTTACACCATTTCCAATTAAATTCAAAGATTTTTTATTGAATTTCCAAAATAAAGAAAAAAAGTGAATAATTTGTCGTCACCATTTCCAAAAGCTTTTCTGAGACTAAATAAGTCATTTACACCATTTCCATATTTATATCAAAAATAAAAAAATATATATAAAAATTATGTGCGTAGATTTAACTTCAGACACTCTTAATACTCTTAAAACTAATTTGTAGTTAGATCAGACAAAGTTAACAAATCTAGTCTCCATATTGTTTCCGCCATATTGAATTTAGTAGTAGTAGTAGGTAATCTTTATTTTCAAAATAAAATTCATTAAAAATATGTTTACATTTTTTTTTGAATTTCTTAAAAAAAAAAGATATATATACGACATTGACCTCAGTCGTCTGTCGGAAAAGTGATTATTACTTAAATTTATTTCAAATATTACAATTTATTTAAAAAGTTTTAATAATTAAATTCATCTATTAAAATTTTTCTGTACTTTAAAGCATTGATAATATATTGGACTAAATTAGTCCAACAAAAATATTCACCATTTAAAATGGCTATTATAAATTCATTTGATAGAAACATATATCCAAAATAACGAAATCTGAACTCTTTTAAAATAGGGCAACGGCCTATAAAATGTTGAATGCTTTCGATTTCATTTAGGTTGCACAAAGAACATATTTTGGAGCCATTTTGTGAGAAGCGTGTTGCATTTAACTCGATCAAGTCACATCTCGCTTTAAAAATCCACATAATTTGTGTTAGATTGTTGTTCTCAATCATATACTTTTGGCCTTTGGAAAAGTCCAAGTTTTTGTAGATTCTGTTGGTATCCATTGCACTCTGAATATATTTTTGTTTGTTCGATATTCTAAGTCTGTCTAGTAAATACGCACGTTTATCTTGCCACTCTCTGTATGTTATACTTTCATAGTCCCAACTAATTTGAAACGGTTCACCAAGTCTCTGCAGGTTTTGGACCCAGAGCAAATTTTTTTGTATCAGTTTATGGGTTAACTGGTAAGGTAGTCTATTTGTAGAATATTCAAAAAGGGTTCGACCAATATATCTCATATTTAAATCGAGCGTGTAAAGGTGACCATCTTCCATGTTTGTTTCAAGCATCAAAATATATGTCGGTGCAAATGAAGGTAAACACAGAATCTTCTTTACAAAATAGCGTTGCAGTTTATCTACTTCGTCGAATAGCGTGTGTCCCCAAACTTGGGCTCCATACGTTTGTACAGCTCTACAAACAGCTTGAAAAAGTTGCCATTTTGCTTTTATTGAAATATTTTTCTTGCTTAAAAAGCTACTCCATGTAGAGTTTATACAATTTTTTGCGTTGTTGTTTCTGTTTTCAATATGTTGCTTAAAAATCATTTTTGGAGTCAGTGTCGTTCCCAGATAACAGAAGCTAGATACGATTTTTAGCTCATTACCATTGAAAGTCCATTTTTCTTCATTAGATTTTCTACCACCATTTCTAAATATCATTACTTCTGACTTGCTTATGTTAACTTCTAGATTCCAATTAAGGCAGTAGCTTTCCAATTTAGTTATCATGTTCTGCAAAGTATTTACATTGTCTGAAATAATAACAATGTCATCTGCATATAATAACAATCTAATATTTATATCATCGACGTAAAGACCTCCCCCTAGAACTTCATGCAGGTCGTTGATGTACAAGGCAAACAATAGCGGTGATAATAGGCAACCTTGTTTCACTCCAGATTTTGTCTCAAACTCATCTGACATTTGACTACCAGTCCAAACAACGGATGTGGTAGTTTTGTAAACCGATTCAAGAAAATTTATGATCTTTGTTGATATACCAATTTGATGTAGTTTATAAAATAATAAACTTCGAGCAACTTTGTCAAACGCGGCTTTAAAATCAACAAAGAATGCGTAAACCTTTCTTTTTTCCTGAAATTTTAAGTGCACAATAGCCGACAGGTTATAAATATTGTCTATCGTTGAGTAGTTTTTTCTGAAACCAGATTGATATTCTGTTAGAATGTTGTGTTTTTCAGTCCACGCAAAAAGTCTTTCGTTTATTATACCCATAATTATCTTGGCAATACAATTCATAAACGATATGCCCCTGTAGTTACTAGGAACACTTACATCGCCTTTTTTAAATATAGGGAATATCACACTTGTGTGAAATGAATCATCAACATAACCAGTATCTATAATTCGATTATACGCCACTGTCAACTCTTGTAAAAGTTCTGTTGGAGAGTTTTTGAAAAACTCATACGGAACTCTGTCAATACCGGGTGCTTTATTATATTTTGCTTTTAATAACGCTTTTTGTACCTCATCGATTGTTATAGCAGCATCTAAGTCTGGATCATTTCTCAAGAATGGGGCATATGAGATGTCGTTTGATATCTGTGGAGGGTTAAGTAAATTTTCAAAATATATTTTAAAGTTATATGCTGATATTTCTGGATTTGTGTGCATAGTTTCTTGTCGTATTTCCTTTACCATACTCCACCATTCTTTAATGTTATTAATGGTGTTAATTTTAATCTCCAGGTTTTCATAATATTGTATTTTTTTCTTTTCGCATATTTCCCTGTATTTTCGGTTTGCTTTTAGATAATCTTCTCTTTGCTCATTTCCTGGCGTTCTATTATATACCCGAAGCTTTGTAAACGATTCTTCTCGAGCGTTAAAGCATGTTTTGTCGAACCATTTTTCCTTAAACGACATCGTCTTTGAGCTTCCACTCTGTGTTCGAGATGCGGATGAGTTTATAATTACTTCAGTAAGGTCTTCTAGTTTTATAACACGATTTTGTTGTTTTAAAATTTCTACGTTTTTTTTACTTTTTGTTGGTAACCCACTTTATTTGCTTCAATCCACTTAATTTTGGGTAGTAAATTCATTGACTGTTGCTCCTGTATGTCAACACCAATATTCAGATTGAGAAGAATGGGAAAGTGGTCTGACCATATGCATTCTTCTACAGAAAATCTATTTACAAATTTAAGCATATCTTGAGATAATGCACAAATATCGTTTACAGATTGACCTGTGCCACTTGCATAAGTAAAATTACCTATTTCATCCCCTTTTGTAATTCCATTTAGCACAAATAGCCCATTTTCGTTACACAGCTCTACAAATTGTCTACCTTTTTTATCTACTTTTTTATCTCTTGACTTTCTTGAATTAAAACCGGCATTAAATGAATTCCAAGTAAGCTCATCTCTAGACTGTTGTATTTCCCCGATTCTAACATTTAAATCTCCAATTATTAGAGGATTCATCAAGTTTTCATATAAGAATAAATTTTTAACAACCTCAAATTCTCGCTGCCAATCAGCACTTCTCAAGTACAAAGGTATAATTGTTAAGGCCATAGTTTTCGCTTGCAATTTTATAAAATCTACTTCGTTTATTCTGCAAAATTCATAACATATTCCTTTTTCAACAAGATTTTTTTTTACCGCATACATGCACCCACCGATACATCTTCCAAAATTACTAACTCTTTCTGCTGGTTTCCAATGTATTTTAAAGTTACCAAAATATTTCTTACACTTTTCGATTTTATTTTCACCTAAATGAGTCTCAAGCAAAACAACGATATCATAGGTGTTTATATAATTAAAAAAATCACAATTTGATAATTTGTTTTCTAAACCATGTATATTATAAGACAAAATGTTAATACTTGTTCTAACTTTATTAAAATTACTTTTATTATCAATGCTTTTAGTACTTACATTATGGTTTTTTGTTTTTTGATAGTTTGAATCTAACAGTTTTTTGTAATTATTTTCGATAAAATTTCCTCGTATTCTAAATTAATATTAAGATTTTCATCATTATATATTTCACGCAAAACTTCATCCCCAGTTTTTTCCCCACAAACAAGTATGTTGTTTTTATTCCAATAGAAGCAGTTCTCATCTATAAAAAGTTTGTCTCCTTTGACTCCAATTCGCTTGTTTTTATTTACCAACAATATATCTTTGCGTAACTCTAACATAACTTTTTTTTTCTTTTGACGATTAACACTAAGGTCTCTCTCAATATACACATTTGTTCCCTTCAGCTTATTGGATTGCCTAAGTATCGTATTCACCATTCCAGAAGATTGCATTTCAACTACAACCGTCATTTTTCCTTCATTTTCAGCTATTTTCCTAACGCTATCGATCCCAGATGTTGAACGTATTTTTAGTTTTTTATCAAAAAGGTTTTTTACGGCACCATATATTGATTTTTTACTTTCCAGACCTCTAATTACTAATTTTTTTTTTCCAATTTCATCTTCTAGCTGACTGAGTCTTCTCTGATCTACCTCCCAATTTTCCTTTAATTTAATAACTTCTTCCTTTAGTGCTTTATTTTCATTTGCTAGCTTGACAACATCGGTTTTGACATCATCAATATGTTTTTTAACGACTTCAAGGTCACTTTTTGTGGGTAAATGCTGAAGTTTTTCATCTAGGGTATTTGACATAACACTTTGCATTAGACTCATAAGCTCTTCAATACACATTTTACCAACTGAATTGCTTGTGGATGCATTTTCGGGTGAAGTCTCTGTAAGTTTTCTTTTAGCATTTTGTGACATTGAGCCCACTGTGTTTGTAAGTAATTCTGAATTACCTCTCAATGTATGTGGCATACTTTCAGGCCGTTACGATAAATTGCAAAGGTAATAATGTTCACAAAATTGGTAACTCTGTTAATACAGTGTCGGTAACTCAGTGTCAAATTGTTGGTAGCTCAGTACTAATTCTTACTCAGGCAGCACTGTATTATTAACCGATTTGTGTCAGAGCGAGACCAGCTGTTTTTTTTTTATTTTGTGTTTATTTATTTTCTTTCTTTAGGTATTGAGTGAATTTCTTTTTTTAATATTTTGCTTTCCAGTTTAATAAAAATTGAATTATTTAATTAACAATTACTTGCGATAAACGTTTGTTTTCGACACACTATTAACATGTCGTTAAACTTTTTGGCATGTACTTTTTATCAGCCCACTTTTAAGACCAGCGGCAGCCTGTAAGTATTTGTTTTCTTCAATTAATTCGGAGCCCACCAAAAACACGTCTATCGTTAATTAAAACTCAATCACTTTCACCTTTTTTTATTGAATTTTATCAGTTCGATTTTAAGATAACAGACCCGGAAATTTACTAGGTCACACTTTCAGCTAGATTCAACAAAGAAAAGGAATATAACTGTTTTTTAATTACTTGTAACAAACTTTACTAAGCATATTTAGTCCACCATTTTGTTTTTCAAAATTTACGTCAGTAATTCATATTCAGTAACTCCAAGACCCCCTTAAAACAAAATTTGAGTTAAATCGGACAATTATTAAAAAAATTTGTCCGCCATATTGGATGCGCCATTTTGTTTTTTTTTCGTTTTTAGTTAAATTTTTAAATCAGCGACCCCGAAATACTCTAGAAGCACATTTTCAGTCGGATCCAACAACAATAAAGACTTTTGGCCGGAGTTGGATCATTCTTTAAACTTTAAGGAACATATTTAGTCCGCCATTTTGTTTTTCAAAATTCGAAGTAACAATTCTTATTCAATAACTCCAAGACTCACATAAAACAAAATTTGAGTTCAATCGGACAATTTTAAAAAAAAAATTGTCCGCCATATTGGATCCGCCATTTTGATTTTTTTGGTTTTAAGTTAAATTTTGAAATCAGCGACCTCGAATTCCTCTAAAGCACATTTTCAGATGGATCCAACAACGATAAAGACTTTTGGCCGGAATTGGATCATGCTGGCCCTGTGTGCACTGGACAGATTTGGCTGATATTTAAAACAAACCGGACTAGAGGTACGTGTAACGACTCTTCAAGACGGTCCATTCCTCCAGGGCGGCGCTACCTATAAATACCGACCGTGCTCAGCCTTGGGCGTGTTCTTGCCCCTTCGGAATGACACGAAGTCGCTACAAGAAATATTATTAGGTAGCAAACAGAATAAAAACGAAGATGATAAAAAAGAAAAGAATGATACAGCTATGGTGATACCACAGGAGAGGGTGGTTGAAAATTGGCAATGGTGTAGTGTTCGATGTTACGACCACACCCGTCTCTACCCGCCCAACCGTGCTGACTGTAGGGTATGAAGGTCGTCAGCCCACAAATATCCATCTGACTTCATCGTTCGAAGTTCAATAAGCAACCAAATAAAATAATCTATAAACATTCCCATACATTTATTTAACAACTATTCAAAACTATCATTATAAAATAAATAATAAAAAAATATTAAACGTATCCCAAATGATAAAAACCCACCCGACTTAGAATTTAGAATACCGAACTTTATAATAAATAAATTAAGTATGGCAACCCCTTTTCCCCATGTACAACGCGATGAAGATACCCTTGTATACCATAATGTATTTCCCCTTTTTGTAGTGTGGTGAAGTTAATATACACTGTGAAACTACACAACAAAATAGATAATTTTAGACCACTTACATTTTTGTGCATCCTTCCATATCCGCAGGCGCCAGAGGACTGAAGAGCTGTGATAATCTTGCAATAGTAAATTTTGTTGTAGGAGCTTGTGTGTATGAGTTCGATGTGCGAGTTTGATAGGGTGGTGAGTTTTATAAAAGAATATGGTTGGATATAGGTTTGATATGAATGTATTTAGTGTGGTGAGAGTTATTGTAGAAATGTTTGGAGTATGAAGGGTTGTAAAGAGGAATTGCAAATATGTACAAGCAATTAAGATGACCATACGAAATTTTTAACTTAAAATATTTGATAACCGAGCAAAATAAAAGAAATTATAAAATACGAATAATTTATCCTTGGAATCAAAATTTCACCGCGATAAAACTTTTTAAATCTCACATAAAAATTTACAGTTTGGATCATCTTTCTTGTCTCTGCTCTTTGGTCACCTTAATGTATATATGGATAGAATAATGGTGGGGTTTGTTAAAATTCTTATACCCTCAACTTGTAGGAAGTTATCCTCACATGGTAGTCCTATGTTGCGGATGATATCCCTTGATGATGTAGCGAATGATAATTTAGCAACTGATTCTACCTCCCTGATGACCGATGCAAATTTTGATACACCCTTGGAGAGTAAAGATGATACACAAAACCTATTTAAATGTTGTAGATCTGTCCTGGTGTTTTACCAAAAACCCGTCTTCACGTTTCCGCCAAAAACATCTCAGACTGATTTACTTTTATTATTAAAACCAAACGGGCCTGCATTAAAAATAACGAGTCAATACCATTTCGCCAATTATCTCCTTATATATATTTACCTTTCCGGCCCGTTATATTAACCAGCGAAATAATGATTCTCCTGTACAAATTTTTATCCTCCCATAATATTAAAAAAACAATAAATTTAAATATTTCAAAAACAAACTTCCGACACCAGCCAAATTATAAATTGAAAATTTTCATGAAAATTTTAGACAATCAATTTCAAAGAAACTTTGATCAACCCTAAATTTGAATTTGAAATTATTGGAATTTAAACTTTCAAAATCATACACACAAAAAAAAACATATTATTACAGTAGGACCCAAGAGAAAATAACTTGTGAGGGCAACCTCACAAATACACCACCGAAAAGGAAAAAAAAAAATTTAAAAAAAAAAAAATTTTGCGTACACCTAAAAAAATAAAGTCAAATATTGACTCAAATGTCATGCTACAAAAGTCAAACCCGACAAGAAATTATAATTCTAAATCTAAAGTTACGAGCCAATTAGAATACACTTATATGAAACCTCAAAAATAACAAAAAAATGTAATATCTACTCGATGAAGTCAGGACAAGACAAAATTCTGAATTAAATTCTCCACAACCAATGAAAAGAAACAGTAAAAAGAAGTTTTCTCCCTTTGGTGTGAATTCCCCTAATCTTTATTAGCCAGAAAACCGCCACCAGGCTAAACCAAAGTTTGAAAAATAGCCATCCCAACTCTGGTGTAAATTTGTCCAATGTTTACTTGGAACAAATCCCATCACCAGACTAAACCAAAGTTAAGATATTAAGAAACCATCCAACAATCAATTATGAAGTTTACACCCGGAATTTGCCCAAGTATAAATATCTCAAATAATATGAAAATTAGACGAAAATGTTCGAGTGTAAAGAGTAGTAAAAGGAGTGTATGTAAACGTGTCGATAGGAGAGTAACGGTGGTGAAAGAAAGGAAAGCGTCGTTTACGAAAATGGCCGAAATTATCCAGCCACTTTGATCGCAACCGAACCCAAACCCCGATAATCAATAAAAGGAAATAATAGCTAAAGCTTAGAAAATGAAGTGAAGAACTTAAGCACCCAAAACAAAAATTCAGAAAATTCATCATCAACCACAGAAGTAAAAGCTTACAGACATGATGTTTCTACTTTCGGTATAAATTCGGCCGACATAAGCCCGTACGAATTCTACCCACCAGGCTAAACCAAAAAGTAGAAGAGAGAACTCAACTCTGGTGTGAATTCATAGAAGGAATTCCGTCACCAGACTAAACCAGGTTGAGTTAAAGACATTCGCGAGTCGATTACTAGTAAAGATCCCGATAATGACCAGGCATCAGTAATACCTAGCAAAGCGAGCTCCGAACAAAGAAATAGAAGTCGACAGGAAAGAAAGAAGTGAAAAAGAGTAAGTATCCACTATGCTTGTATCCGATACGCACCAGAGTACAGAATCATATCTGGAAGGCGAACCCCTGATAGTTAACAATTGTTTAACTAATTAAACAAACGTCCAGGAAAGGAAAATAAAAGGATAGAAAATTAGAGAAATATCACCACAAAACACGCAAAAACAATTTATAAGGATTCTATGGGCATCAGCCGCTAGATATTATACACTCAAATTTACGCAGTTACGCGAACCGATGCCCCACGTTGGGAGCCAAATATTCTGTAACGACTCTTCAAGACGGTCCATTCCTCCAGGGCGGCGCTACCTATAAATACCGACCGTGCTCAGCCTTGGGCGTGTTCTTGCCCCTTCGGAATGACACGAAGTCGCTACAAGAAATATTATTAGGTAGCAAACAGAATAAAAACGAAGATGATAAAAAAGAAAAGAATGATACAGCTATGGTGATACCACAGGAGAGGGTGGTTGAAAATTGGCAATGGTGTAGTGTTCGATGTTACGACCACACCCGTCTCTACCCGCCCAACCGTGCTGACTGTAGGGTATGAAGGTCGTCAGCCCACAAATATCCATCTGACTTCATCGTTCGAAGTTCAATAAGCAACCAAATAAAATAAACTATAAACATTCCCATACATTTATTTAACAACTATTCAAAACTATCATTATAAAATAAATAATAAAAAAATATTAAACGTATCCCAAATGATAAAAACCCACCCGACTTAGAATTTAGAATACCGAACTTTATAATAAATAAATTAAGTATGGCAACCCCTTTTCCCCATGTACAACGCGATGAAGATACCCTTGTATACCATAATGTATTTCCCCTTTTTGTAGTGTGGTGAAGTTAATATACACTGTGAAACTACACAACAAAATAGATAATTTTAGACCACTTACATTTTTGTGCATCCTTCCATATCCGCAGGCGCCAGAGGACTGAAGAGCTGTGATAATCTTGCAATAGTAAATTTTGTTGTAGGAGCTTGTGTGTATGAGTTCGATGTGCGAGTTTGATAGGGTGGTGAGTTTTATAAAAGAATATGGTTGGATATAGGTTTGATATGAATGTATTTAGTGTGGTGAGAGTTATTGTAGAAATGTTTGGAGTATGAAGGGTTGTAAAGAGGAATTGCAAATATGTACAAGCAATTAAGATGACCATACGAAATTTTTAACTTAAAATATTTGATAACCGAGCAAAATAAAAGAAATTATAAAATACGAATAATTTATCCTTGGAATCAAAATTTCACCGCGATAAAACTTTTTAAATCTCACATAAAAATTTACAGTTTGGATCATCTTTCTTGTCTCTGCTCTTTGGTCACCTTAATGTATATATGGATAGAATAATGGTGGGGTTTGTTAAAATTCTTATACCCTCAACTTGTAGGAAGTTATCCTCACATGGTAGTCCTATGTTGCGGATGATATCCCTTGATGATGTAGCGAATGATAATTTAGCAACTGATTCTACCTCCCTGATGACCGATGCAAATTTTGATACACCCTTGGAGAGTAAAGATGATACACAAAACCTATTTAAATGTTGTAGATCTGTCCTGGTGTTTTACCAAAAACCCGTCTTCACGTTTCCGCCAAAAACATCTCAGACTGATTTACTTTTATTATTAAAACCAAACGGGCCTGCATTAAAAATAACGAGTCAATACCATTTCGCCAATTATCTCCTTATATATATTTACCTTTCCGGCCCGTTATATTAACCAGCGAAATAATGATTCTCCTGTACAAATTTTTATCCTCCCATAATATTAAAAAAACAATAAATTTAAATATTTCAAAAACAAACTTCCGACACCAGCCAAATTATAAATTGAAAATTTTCATGAAAATTTTAGACAATCAATTTCAAAGAAACTTTGATCAACCCTAAATTTGAATTTGAAATTATTGGAATTTAAACTTTCAAAATCATACACACAAAAAAAAACATATTATTACAGTAGGACCCAAGAGAAAATAACTTGTGAGGGCAACCTCACATACGACAAATATATACGCCACACTTCAGCACTCTCAGACTTGCCGTTCGAAAGTTAACGCGTCTTTTATCTCATAAATTAGTGAAAACCCTTGCCGAAATTCACTCTTTTGCTTATAACTTTTGAACTACTAGACCGATTTCGCTGGATTGCAATACCAACCTGACCAGGTAAATTACCAACATATATGCTTAACTTCAGAAGGCTCTGTAAAGTCTTTCAAAAGTCACAGTGTTTTCAACAGACAGACAGACGGACATAAAATTACTGTAAAAAAACAAGTAAAAAAGTAAAATTCGGCCTTGCCGAATGTAGTGATACCCTCCGCAATTTCTAAAAGATTATTGCAAAAAACTTTATTTAAAAGGAAATTACTTTTGCAAAAAAAACTTTTTTCGAAAAAAAATTTCCGCGAAAAAAAATTAGAAAAAAAAAAATCGCGATTTTTTTATTTTTTTTGTCAAAAAAATATGTTCGTACTTGTTTAAATACCATTTGTTGTTCAATTATGTTCACATATGTCAACCAGCAGCCGAATTAAAGCATTTTGTATTTTTAGGATATGTTATGTTTAATGTACTAAAATGTTTGTGGTGTCCTTACATTTTCGTTCATAACTTTTGAACCGCTAAACCGATATCGCTCAAATGCAATACCAAACTTCTCGGGAGAACTTCCAATAAATAAGTTAAGTTCCAGTCATCTCCGTGTTATATCTTGGCCGTGATCACCATTTCCACAGACAGACAGACAGCCAGACAGACGGACATCGCTAAAATGTCTTAAAATCGATCGGGGATCATGAATATATATACATTATGGGGTCCCAGACCGATATTTCGATGAGGTACAAACGGAATGACAAACTTATATATACCCTCTATCACTAGAGTGGAGGGTTGAAGTGATAAGCCAACGTCGAAAATTTTACAAGTTCAAACTCAACGGGGCTAATGTCAAATTTGTATGGGTTAACATAAACGTGGGAGCAAAAAAACACAGGTGATAATGTTTTTAGACTGGTATATTTTAATAACCAAAACTAAGAGTTTAAAGAAAATGAAATTTTGTTAAAAAAAAAGTGTGATTTTTAACTTAAGTTCTCGTATCTCAGCCAATTTTTAAACGATTCTCAATATTTTAAATTTTAAAACATTTTTTTTTGTGTTTTAATTTCGGAATTTCGGGTTTTCAACACATATTCTAATAAAAAAAAGTACTTAATGAAGTGACCGAGAAAAACTAGTGTAAGTATTTTCGTACTCTATGGACTTAACTTTAACTTTTTGGTGTAGCACAGCCTAATTTAGCTGCTGGTGAATAAAAAAAATCACCAAATGCTCAATAAAACGTTAAATATTTATTATTTTTCATCAAAAAAATTTTTTTTTATCAATAGATAAATTCGAAAAAAAAAATGTTCATCAAATATTTTTTTAACATGATAATGTTTTTAGGCTGGTGTCTAATTTTAAAAAAGTTGCAGGACGCCACCTCAGTGTGACTATTAGGGTGGAGCAATTTTTTGAGCAAAAGCAAACAGAAACATTAAAAAAATGTCTACAGACCAAAAAAAAATTGTTAACTTTTAACTAAAAAGGAAATAAGAATTAATGTTTTATTTTTTTAAAACCAAAAGTTATCGTAAGTTGTGTTTGTAACTTGAGTAATAATTCACCTCGTGGTGAATAAAATTATTATTTTTCATCAACATTTTTTTTCATCAATTATTTTTTCATCAAAATTTTTTTATCAATTTGTTTTTTTCATTAATTTGTTTTCATCAATATATTTTTTCCATCAATATTTTATTTCATTAATATTTTTTTTCATCAATATTTTTGTTTTTCATATTTTTTTTCATACATAAAAAAACATATTCTTCAACAAATTTTTTTTGTGGTCATCAAAAATTTTGTTATTTTTGAATCAATCAGTATTTTTTTCAATATTTTTTCTTCATCAATATTTTTTTTCATTAATATTTTTTTTATCAATATTTTTTTTATAAATATTTTTTTCCATCAATATTTTTTTTATCAATATTTTTTTACCATTATTTTTATTCATCAATATTTTCTTTCATCAATATATTTTTTTTTATCAATATTTTAATTTTCATCAATATTTTAATTTTCATCAATATTTTTTTTATTCATCAATATTTTTTTCATACATATTTTTTCAATAATTTTTTTGTTCATCAAAAATATTTTTATCATAAAAAATTTTTTTTCATCAAATATTTTTTTTATCAATAATCTTTTTTATTAAAAAATGTTTTTATGAAAATTTTTCTTTATCGACAAACACATACAAGCAGATGCATATGACTGTCTTATTGTTAGAAACCTTTACGGATCAATAATATGTGAATATAAAGGGATCCTCGACAGATATTTCAATGCGTTTTGCATGTAATGACAAATTTTACTTTGGAAAGAACAACTATTTATACAGCAAAACATTATAAAAATTCAATAGTTTGGGCAAGAGTACAAACATCACTGGCATTGTTTATTAATCTATATAAATAAAAATCAATGGTCGTTCGTTGGTAACCGCATCAGTTGAGAACGGCTGGACCGATTTGCACAATTCTTTTTTTGAAATGTTCGTCATAGTCCAACTTAGGTTTTTACGTAAATAAAAATTGACCACGCCCACTTTTACGCCCACTTTTTTCAATTTATCTAAAATCGGAAAACGGCTGCACCGATTTGGGTATTTTTATACTAAAATGTTCGTAGCAATCCAATATAAGTTTTTAGTGAAAGAAACATCAACCACGCCCACTTTCAACTTATCTAAAATCTGAAAACAGCTGGACCGATTTGTCTAAATTTTTTAAATGAATTTTTAATCATATTCCAACTTTGGTTTTTACGTAAAAAAGAACTTGACCTTACTCACTTTGGCTAATTTTTGTTGAAAATGTTCATCATAATTCAACTAGGGTTTTAACGGATAGTAAAATTTCCCACGCCCACTTTTTTATGTATCGAAAAAATTATAACGGTTATAGAAAAATTGTCCACACCTACTTTTACGCTCACTTTTCCCAATATATATATTTTAAATCATGGAATGGCTGAATCAATTTGTCTATTTTTGTTTTTAATGTGCGTCATATTCCAACTAAGGTTTTTTGAAAATAACAATTTTCCATTTCTACGCCTACTTTTGAATGGAGGGACCGAGTTAGTTTAATTCAAATAAGGTTTTTACTTTAAGGACTGATGTTTTCGATGGATATAAAAACTGCTCTATAGAAAAATAAAATATAGAATAATAAAATATAAATAAAAATCAAATGTACTTAGTTCGTTGGTAATCGGATCACTTGAGAACTGACCGATTTGGATAATTTTTTTTTTTTTTTTTTAAATGTTCATCTTATTTTTTTAATGTTCGTCTTAGATTTTTTCAGAAAACAAATTAATCACTACCACTTTTACATCTCCTTTTTTCAATATATCTAAAATCGGGTCGCCATAGTCCAACTTAGGTTTAAACGGAAATAAAAATTGTTCACGCCCATTTATATTTCGATACATCTAAAACGGAAGAACGACAGGGCCGATTTGGCTATTGTTGACATTCGTGATAGCACAACAAAGGTTTTTACGGAAAGAAAAATTGTCCACTCCCACTTTTTTCAATAAATCTAAGATCGGAGAGCGAATGATCTGATTTGATAATTTTTTTCTTTAATGATCATTATAGCCCAAGTAAGGATTTTACGGAAATAATTATTGTACAACCCCACTTCAAAGCCCACATTTTTCAATAACCTTAAAGTTTGCAACACTTGAGAACGCCTGGACCGATTTGGCTATTTTTTGTTTTAAACGTTGTAGTCCATATAATTAGTCGGAAAGAAAAATTCTCCTCGCCAACTTTTTTTTGATATGTATATCTAAAATTAATTTTTACTCCAACTCGATCTATTAAAGAAAATATTTCTTAATAGATTCCGCATAAACTTGGTCCAAATCAAGTTTAACTTACCACACAAATTTTAACGCCAACTTTTGTCTAAATAAGTCGACTACTAATGACCGGACCGATTTTTTTATGTTAATAACAGTTTTAATTAGGTTTTTAAGGAAATATAAATGGGAAAAGTGTCCCGAAAAAATGGAAAATTCGGGAAAACTGTAAAGGGTTGTTTGAACTCAAGACGATAGCTCACAGTAAGAACGAAGGATATGCGTAATTCATTGTTGTGTTGTTCATAATGATACTAAAGAAGTTTTAAATTTGTACAGGTCGCAAAGTCGAAGACATGGTTATTTTTTTTGTTCTTAAAATATAATTTGAAGAATTATCTGCCTAATCGGGTCCTTAAAAACTATTCCCACAAATCTTTGTAAGCCAAGACATTCATTACATTTTTTGCAGGGCTATATATTGGAACACTGATCTTATATTTGGGCCAGCAACGCGGACCGGGCCAGCTAGTATTTCATAAAACAAATAAATTTTTTTTATTAAAATTTGTTATTTTTATTGAAATTCTTTTATCTAATTTTTTTTTTTTATAAATTTGTTTGTTGTGTCAAACTTTTTTTTCATAAAAATAAAGAAATCATCAAACATTTCTTCATCAAAATTTTTTTTTTAATTTTTTTTATCAATTTTTTTTATCAAATTTTTTTTTAATTTTTTTTTATCAAAAAAATTTTTTTATCAAAAAAAAAACAATTTTACCAAAACTTTTTTTTTTCTCAATTTTTTTCACCAAAAATATTTTGTCGCCAAGTTTGTACTTTTTCTGACATTAAAATGTTTCATTTGTTGAAAATTAAATGAATATGTGCCGAATCTTTTATACCCTCCAAAATGTAAACAAAACTTTTTTGCACTTAAGTATTAAAATATAATTTGTTATACCAAGCCCACAAATGGAGTGAACCGAAATAGTTACACACTTAACTCCTCTGGGTCCAATTTTCCGTTTTTAAGTGGTTGGTTTGATTCTTCGAAGGGAAGCTTCTTTCCCCTGGTCCGATTTCGTTCATTTAAGAAATTTTGCAGCCTATGAACACAAGACATCTCTTGTCAAAATTATGAGGGTTTGCTCATTTGGTTTATTTTTTTTGTATATAAATCAGTATTGCCACTTCTTGGATAATTATCCAAAAATGGATAATTTAAAATTTTTTGGATACTCTTGGAATAATTACATTTTTGGATAATTTTATCATTTACAATTTAAAGTTTTACATGGACAAAATATATTTTTGTTTATTTTAATTTAATTTGGCGATTTGTTTTAGTTACTTCTTATTTGAAAGACTTCTTTTGTTTTTAGTTTTGGCAATATCTTTTAAATTAGGAGCTTTTACAATTATGTGAATCTATACGCCTTATTGGAACACACAAAATATGGTATGTTTGATTATTTGGATGTCCAACCTAATTGGGCAAAAGTTTTTAATTTGTATTACAAATTGTGCTGGTGAAAATCTTTTTCTAAATGTAGAAAATGTTTTTTTAATTTAATATGATTCTTCCATTTTCTAATTCATCAGTAGAAAGAGTTTTGAATAAATTAAAGATGACAAAAACCGCTTTACGAAATAAATTATCTTCAAATACTGTTGCTTCAATTCTTTTTAGAAAAGTTGGCATTGAAAAAAATAGGGGTTAAATTTTGAGCCCACAAAAGAAATGTTAAAAAAAAACGGAAAAATAACTAGTAATACTATTATTAAAAAAAAAAATTTTATTCTAAATAGTAAACAATGTATGATTTTGAAGAAAAAAAAATAATTTCAAGTATTCCTTAAATTGAATTTAAATAAACCACTATTGTTTCGTAAAAAAAATGTTTTTAATATTTTAGATAATTTTAGGGATTTTGGATAATTTCGGACAAAATCCTGTATAATTTATTGGTTCACTGGTGGCAACACTGATATAAATATTCGCAGCTTTTCAAAGAATTATCAAGGCGTATGATTGATACAATTTTATTTAAACACAAAATATTACTCATACGTGCTGACACCTTGTGCCAGATACTAATGCTCTATTTTTTTCAATTAAATGAGGAAAAATATCTGAACCACAGTATAAGTAAGATAAAAATGATGTAAGCCAGTGGTGCCCAAAAAGAGAAACAATAATATAGTGGTAATTTTTAACAAATATGAGTGCGTATTAGTATTGCTCTGAAAGAAATCATAACAACAATAAATATTATTTGTGTAGTTTTTTTATCAAACAAAGCGACATCGACCTGCTTCTTTGAATGATGGCAAACAACTAAGGAGATTTTTTTTGTTTTTTACGCTCTTTGTTGTTAGTTTCGTTGTCGTTCGGATTGTGTCCGTGTACAAAGCCGAATCATCGTTGATCTTTAACAAGTGTTTGGGCACCATTGATGTAAGCCCTTTCTTAACATTTTCAAGAAGGCATCGAAAGTCACGAAAAATAAACACTATATAAAAAGTCACAGTTAACTGGTCATTTAAATCGGATTTTTGGTCTTTAATTTCGAGGACAAATTTACTTCAAAAAGTGCAATTAAAAAACGTTTCTCAAATAAAATTCCAGCCCTAATGATCAAAGTTGTTTTACAATTGCTCAGCAAAGTAATAAAAAGTCGTCGAAAAACAAGGAAACGTAGCAGAAAAGGCAAAAAAAATATATACTTTATATTTTCCTACCAAAATTTTTATTTTTTTTAAATTCTTAAAACGTTTTAATTAATTTGGTGTTTTGTTTATTGTAAACTATTATAAAAAAAACACACACACAAAGAAAGACATTTCGTTTTTTTTTTTCTCTTCTTTTGTTGCCAAAATAAAGTCTTTATTTTATAATTTTTCTCTATTGGCTGACAATGACAATTAAATACCTTCCAATCCCAGCATGTTTTCCCTTAACCATTTCCATTCAATATAATAGGGTTGTGTTTGTTTGAGCGCTCGTTACTTTCCTTTACTAATTATACATAATGAACTTTAATGGCATTACGTGAATGTAATATTTAGTACTTTATATTAAAAGACTTAAGTTTTTCTGATTTTGGTGTAATATGGTGAATGTATTTTGGAAGTTTGTATGTAATTTTGTGATTTTATTTTTTTATTTGTTCTTCTTTGGTGTGTCTAGCTTTCACTCTCCATTGGTTTTTAATGAGGTTTTCCTGTAATTTTTTTTCTATTTTTTTTTTTTTTTTGTTACCGACGTTACGTTAACTACTTGCAATATTTAGTGACAATGTGCTATGGTTGACAAAGTTCATAAATCATAAATGTTATTTATTTTTTTAAACAAAAGGGAAAGGGTAAATTTTTCCTTTTTTGTTTGCTCAGTTTAAAGATAATTTTCAGGTTTTATAGTAATATAATACGAAAACAATGGAAAGTTAATAGGAGGAAAAATTTCATATTAAACACTTAAAATTTATGTAAAAAGAAAATTAAGAGAGATTCTTAAAAATGAATTAAAAACAAATCAGAAGGATTCCTAGAATAGAAAAAATTAAAAAAGTCGTTTAATAACACAGTGTTATAAAAGTGAACAAAAAAATATGCAGGAGTTTTCAGATACAAATTTGGGAGGAGTTCTCATATAAAAACTCATAGTTTTTCTCGATAACTTCGTTTAGTATTAATACCCTACACCACTCTGTGGTACAGGGTATAATGAGTTTGTGCTGATGTTTGTAACTACCCGAAATATTGGTCCTAGACATACCTTTTAGCATACCGATCGACTCAGAATTACTTTTTGAGTCGATTTAGCGATGTCCGTCCGTCCGTCTGTCCATCTATCAGTTTAAGCACGATACAGGTCGCAATTTTCAATCAATTGACTTTAAATTTGAAACTTAAGCATCATCTGGCCCACGGACGAAGCCTATTGAAATTGGAGAAAATCGGTACATGTTAAGACCTTGACTAAAAAAATTATGTTAGTAAACTCAACTGAAAATGTCAGTTAAAATAACTACTTTGTAAGTTGTTTTGGGGTCAACTACTTTTTCAGTTAAATCAACTAACAATGTTAGTTATTTTAACTGACAAAAAACAACTGACTTATGTAGTAAAAACTACTTACATTTGTAGTCAAAACAACTAAAATGTAGTAAAAATAAAATAATAAATAAATAATTTTTTTTTTTTAAAAAAAATTTTCAGAAAAAAAATTTGAAGACCAAATTTTTTCAAATTATTATTTTTTTTTTAAAGTTGTGAAAAATAAAAAAAAAAAACGAAAATTTATTTTTATTTTTTGGAAAAAAACTGAAAATTTTTCAGAGATAAAAAAATAAAATTAACTACTTTAAATAACTGTTACTACATCACAGTACTTTTTTGTTAGTTATTCAAAAAAACTACTTAAAATAACTAACAGAAATAGTTGTTTGGTATTTTTCATACAAAAACAACTGACTTTGTAGTTGAAAACAACTAACTACTGTAAAATATACAAACAACTAACATGTAGTAACATACATAATTTTCTGAGTGTTGCATTAGGTTTAAATAACTCTAATAACCGTATAATAATAGATAACGCTTGGAAATTTAACAGGTTATCAAATTTTGTATGCACGAATCATCATTCCATATTTCAAAGGAATCGGGTCAGTCCAACTGGTAGTCCCCATACACACCACCCTCCCAATATTCACATAATTCCCTCAAAATTTATAAAAATGAAAATATTTGATAAAAATTTTATTTTTAGGTGTTAAACGTGTACTTTAGTAACCTAATCAAATCGGAATATAATTGGACCATTTTTGGACTTAGTCCCCCATATAAAAATTTCGACCGATATTCAGTTAAATCGGTCAATTGGCAAAAAAATAAATCAATTCCACTAAAATTTGATCTGTGTGTGTTTTCTACACTAAATAAAGATCTAACAAAAGGCAGATCCAATCGGTCAATGTTTGGACTTGGGACCCATTTTCCGGAAAACAATGGTGTAGGGTGTCGGTCTTGACCGACTATAACTTTCTTACTTGTTTTTTTTATTAATTCAACACATTTAAAAACTTGAAGGTTCGATTTATACTTTTATTATACCATACACCACTCTGTGGTACAGGGTATAATGAGTTTGTGCTGATGTTTGTAACTAACCGAAATATTGGTCCTCGACCTACATTCAAGTATACCGATCGACTCAGAATTACTTTTTGAGTCGATTTAGCGATGTCTGTCCGTCCGTCCGTATGTCCATCTATAGGTTTAAGCACGATACAGGTCGCAATTTTCAATCAATTGACTTGAAATTTGAAACTAAAGCATCTTTTGTCCTAAGGACAAAGCCTATTGAAATTGGAGAAAATCGGTCAATGTAAAGACCTAGCCCCCATACAAACGCCCCCTTTGGATTCGGCTTAAATGACTCTAATAACCGTATTATAATAATTATCGCTTTGAAATTCAGAGGAATCGGTTTAGTCCTTCTGGTAGTCCCCATACAAACCACCTTCCCGATATTCACATAATTCCCTCAAAATTCATAAAATTGAACTTTAGTAACCTTATCAAATCGGAATATAAGTGGACCATTTTTGGACTTAGTCCCTTATATACAAATTTCGACCGATATTCAGATAAATTTTGACAAAAAAAAATAAACCAATTCCACTAAAATTTGATTTGTGTGTGTTTTCTACACTAAATAAAGATCTAACAAAAGACATATACAATCGGTCCATTTTTGGACTTGGGACCCATTTTCCGGAAAACACTGATGTAGGGTATCATATGGCCGGACTTGACCGACTATAACTTTCTTACTTGTTTTTTTTTTTTTGTTTAAGTTGAAAGGGGTCCAAAAAGTTTCTATTGGGTGTAAAAATGAATTCATAAAATTTTCGTGAAAATCAAAAATTTGTTTACCCTCCCGCATCATCTCAGATTCTGAGACTTTTTCTATAGAAAAAATATCACGAAAATTTTTCTATAGAAAAAATGTCTCAGAATCTGAGATGATGTGAGAGGGTAAGAAAATTTTTGATTTTCACGAAAATTTTATGAATTCATTTTGAAATTTTTTCTATAGAAAAAGTCTCAGAATCTGAGACAATTTTTCTATAGAAAAAGTCTCAGAATCTGAGACAATTTTTCTATAGAAAAAGTCTCAGAATCTGAGACAATTTTTCTATAGAAAAAGTCTCAGAATCTGAGACAATTTTTCTATAGAAAAAGTCTCAGAATCTGAGACAATTTTTCTATAGAAAAAGTCTCAGAATCTGAGACAATTTTTCTATAGAAAAGTCTCAGAATCTGAGACAATTTTTCTATAGAAAAAGTCTCAGAATCTGAGACAATTTTTCTATAGAAAAACTCTCAGAATCTGAGACAATTTTTCTATAGAAAAAGTCTCAGAATCTGAGACAATTTTTCTATAGAAAAAGTCTCAGAATCTGAGACAATTTTTCTATAGAAAAAGTCTCAGAATCTGAGACATTTTTTCTTTAGAAAAAGTCTCAGAATCTGAGACATTTTTTCTATAGAAAAACTCTCAGAATCTGAATAATTTTTTTATAGAAAAACTCTCAAAATCTGAGACTTTTTTTATAGAAAAAATCTGAGATCCTATGACAGTTTTTTATAGAAAAAATCTTATACTTATTCTTAAACATTTTTTCTATAGAATAAGTCTTAAAGTCTGGGACATTTTTATACCCTCCAGTGATAGAGGGTATATATAAGTTTGTCATTCCGTTTGTAACACCTCGAAATATTGGTCTAGGACCCCATAAAGTATATGGGGCATTCCAGGCCAAATCACTCACTTTTAGACCCGACCCCTTTCGATTTATTTTATTTTTGGATATGTTTAAGTACTTATTAAATGCAACTTGGACACCAATTTTCAGCCTTTTATTCCAATATGGTGTTGAGTAATCAATTTTTCAAAATGGCGATTTTTTCAACAAAATGGAAAAATTAAAATTTTCAATTAATTTTGACCAGTTAAAAATATAGATATCTTAAAAAAAGTTGGACAACGTTTTTTTGGTATTTAAATGTAGTTTTAGAAAAAAATATTAAAAAAATTATTCGAAGTAATTATCACTTATTTTTTAACGTTTTAAAATTAAAATCGACTTTTTGAGAAAGTCCGAAACCTTCGATTTTTTTTTACAAACGTCTAAAAGTTCTACTCTTAATTACGCAACTTTTAAGCCATAATTCGAGATGTGATCGCAATTTGTTCTATTTTTTCAAATTTTGAATATTGCACCTTTTTTTTTTGACTCTGATTTATTTTATATGGTGCTCCAAAAAAATTAAATTGGTAGATACTGACCCTAACTTACCCTAGATATATTCATTTCGAGGCAAAAATACGCCTCACAATAATTAAGAACGATCGGACATGGATAAGGTGTTCCGCATGGGCCTTGAAGTTTAGAAAACGGATTACAAGGAAAAATATGAATTTTTTTCTGTTTTCTCAATTTTTTTGGTATTTTAAGTTAAGTTTTAATTTAAGGGGTTACAGAATTATAATACGGAGTAAAATGCCTCTCTAATAAGGTACCAAAGACTGAAATCGATTGAAAATCAGCCAAGTTATTACAACTTCCCCAGGCATCTAACGTATGGCAGAACACTTGATTAAGCAATATAATACGATTTTGGAAATTCATTGAAATTTTCTACTGTAATAACATTTTTTTATTCTTCAAGTCCAAATGTAATTAGATGACAAGTATTTCTCATATTGTGTTTTGCTAACATTTTTTAAATTAGTGCTAAAAATGCCTGCATTTTCAACACCCTTTTAAAATCTCTATTTTAAAAAAAAATTCTTTTTTTTGTTTTAAAATTTGGAAAAACCAAAAAAATATTACACTGAAACATGAATAATGAAAAAATGTTATTACAGTAGAAAATTTTAATAAATTTAAAAAAAGGGACTCGTATTTTTTAATCAAGTGGTATGGCACACGCTAGATGCCTGGGGAAGTTGTAATAACTTGGCTGATTTTCAACCGATTTTAGTTGTTAGTACCTTATTAGAAAGGCATTTTACTCCACATCATAATTCTGTAATCACTTGAATTAAAACTTAACTTAAAATACCAAAAAATTGCGAAAACATCCAACATGTAATCCGTTTTTTAAACTTCAAGGACCATGCTAAACGCCTTACCCATGTCCGATCGTCCTAAATTTTTGTGAGACGTATACTTACCTCCAAATGAATATATTTAGGGTAAGTTAGGGTCAGTATCTACCAATTTTTTTTCTTTTTGGAGCTCCATATAAAATAAATCAGAGCCAAAACATAAAAGGTGCAATTTTAAAAATTAAAAAAAAAATAGAAAGAAATGTGATCACATCTCGAGTTATGGCTTAAAAGTTGCGTAATTTAGAGTATAATTTTTATAGTTTTTTACAAAAAAAATCGAAGGTTTCGGACTTTTTCAAAAAGTCGATTTTAATTTTTAAACGTCAAAAAATAAATGATAATTACTTCAAATAATTTTTTCATATTTTTTTTCTAAAACAACATTTAAATACCAACAAAACGTTGTCCAACTTTTTTTAAAATATCTATATTTTTTAATGGTCAAAATTAATTAAAAATTTAAATTTTTTAATTTTTTGGAGAAAATCGCCATTTTGAAAAATTGATTATTCAACACCATCTTGGAATAAAAGGCTGAAAATTGGTGTCCAAGTAGCATTTAATAAGGACTAAAACATATCCAAAAATAAAATAAATCGAAAGGGGTCCGGTCTAAAAGTGAGTGATTTGGCTTGGAATGCCCCATATATATTCATGATCCTCGATCGATTATAAGACGATCTAGCGATGTCCATCCTGTTCGTCTGTCTGTTGAAAACACGCTAACTTTTGAAAGACTTTTCGGAGGCTCCTGAAGTTTGGCATATATGTTGGGCATTTACCTGGACAGTTTTGTATTGCAATCAAGCAAAATCGGTCCAGTGGTTCAAAAGTTATGAGCCAAAGAGTGAATTTCGGCAAGGGTTTTTCGCGAATTTACAAGATAAAAACACGACAACTTTCGAAAGACAATTGTGAGGCTGCTGATGATTGGCATATATATTTGTCGTTCCCCTGTCCTGGTTCATATTGAATTTCAGCCAAATCGGTTTAGTGGTTCAAAAGTTATTAGCAAAACCGTAAATTTCAGATTCGCTTCACCTTAAATTTATGTGCTGAAAATCCGATCCTTAAAAAACAACTTTAAAAACATTGGAAAGCCACAAAACTACTTTAAATAGTATTTTTGTCACTCAAAAATATTTTTACACTAAAAAAAAATTACACTCAAAAAATATAGTAATTTTTCTTTTTCTTACAAAAATGACGAAAAAAAGTTTTTTACTCAAAATAAAATATTACTAATCAAATTTGTTAATTTTTTTCACGTTAGAAAATTTACACTTCTTTAAAAAGGGCATTGTAGAGGGCATTCACAGATTCGACCAAGTTGAATTTAACTTTTCTACTTGTTTCAATACAAAAAGTCTCAGATTATTAGACAATTTTTATACAGAAAATGTCTTAGGCTGCGTTTTTGACATATCGCTTTAAATTAGTTTAACCGGGAGTTTTATTAAACTTTATTAAAATAAAACCAAGTTTAACCAAGCATTCTGTTTTTCAGTTCAAGTTTAGCAAATGTCGATTAACGCGGTATTGCCATAACAAACGCCACATTTCCAATTAGAAAAGTTGCCATCATCGCACATTTTTTCCAATAAAATACCACAACATGGCAACACTAACCAGTATATTTGAAAATCAGAGGTGTTTTTTTGACATTTCTGTTCCTTAGTTTAACTCTCCATCATTGGTGAGTTAAACTTAAAATAAACCACATCTCAAAAACAGAATTTGTGGTTTTAACTCAGTTTGAACCTAAAACCAATAAATTTTACAACTCTAAAACTCAGCCTTAGATTCTGAGACATTGTTTCTATAGAAAAATTCTCAGTTTCTGAGGCATTTTTCTATTTATTTAGGTCACACCCAGAGCCTACGCTTTTACTCGAGTAGCTCGAGTAATCGAGTAGCTCGTTACTCGAGCAGCTCGAGTAGCTCGTCAATTACTCGAGCAGCTCGAGTAGCTCGAGCTACTCGAGTAGCTCGAGTAGTAAAACACACATTTTTTTATATTTAAACTCCTGTAAAAGAAAAACTATTATAGCTATTTTCAAAATTTTTACATTTTTGGAATGCTATGCTTCCAAAGAATATACATAATAAATATCAAATTAATAGGATTATCGTAGTGGCTTTGCTAAACTACTACTCGAAAAAGATCGGCGAGTTTTCATACAAATGTATGAAAATCCGCCCTTCTTTAAACTTTAATATCAAATTATGAGAATATTTTCAAAAAAACATGTCATTATTTTTTACCAATTATGATCGCATATACGATAAGAATACTTCCTCGAAATTTCAACTCATTTCTACAAAAAATGTGGCATTGGCGATCTACTACTCGAAAAAGATCGGACGCTTTCCATACAAATTTATGAAAATCAGTAGAATTTATTTCTTTGAGTAGTAAAACACAAAGTTTTTATCTTTGAGCTCCTGTAAAACAAAAACTATTATACCGATTTTTACAATTTTTACATTTTTGAAATGGTATGGTTCCAAAGAATTAACATGATAAATATCAAGTTAATAGGATTATCATAGTGGCTTTGCCACGCTACTACTCGAAAAAGATCGGCGAGTTTCTATACAAATGTATGAAAATCAGACCTCCTGTGAACTTTAATGTCAAATTGTGACAAAATTTTCAAGAAAAGATGAAATAATTTTTTACCAATTATGATCGCATATATGATAAGAATACTTCATCGAAATTTCAACTCATTTCTACCAAAAATGTGGTATTGGCGAACTACTACTCGAAAAAGATCGGCCCATTTTCATACAAATGTATGAAAATATGCCCTCTTTTGAACTTTAATGTCAATTTGTAAAAATGTTTTCACGAAAACATAAAGTTATTTTTTTGCCAAATATGATCGCATAAATGATAAGAATACTACTTTCTCAAAATTTAAATTCATTTCTACAAAAAATGTGGCATTGTCGACCTACTACTCGAAAAAGATTGGCCGCTTTCCATTCATAGACTAGATAACTTCAGTAAAATTTAAACAAAATAAAATTGAAATTAATTACGTAAACATGTTAAAGATAATTGTTTTTTTATGAAAGGAGTCATAAACAAATATTTGGAAAATCCATGGCAGTAAAATTTGCTGAGACCACGTGTTCTTTTATTAGGTTGTAAAATCTTTTTCTGTGCCTTTTTTAAAACACTGCCTATAAATATTGCACTAAAAGGTAAAAAAAAAAATGTACGGTACATTATAAATGGGAAATTTTAGGTAATAAAACAATTTGGGTTAAAAAATTCACAACAGGTAAATTATGTCAAAATTAAAATAATGATTTTAGAAGTGATATTATCTTTGCAATTATAATATGTAAAAAAATAAATTTAGTGGTCTAAAAAGATTTTCACAAATGAAATTAAACTTCAAACAAATGCTGGTTTTCAAACATTTGTATAAAAAGCGGCTTATCTGTTTCGAGTAGTAGTTCGCCAATGCCAAATTTTTGGTAGAAATGAGTTGAAATTTCGAGGAAGTATTCTTATCGTATATGCGATCATAATTGGTAAAAAATAATGCATGGTTTTTTGAAAATATTTTCATAATTTAACATTTAAATTGGAATAAGGGCAGATTTTCATACATTATTATGGAAAGCGGGCGATCTTTTTCGAGTAGTAGTTCGCCAATGCCACATTTCTTGTAGAAATGAATTAAAATTTTAAGGAGGAATTCTCATCATATATACGATCATAATTGGCAAAAAATAACGTTTTGTTTTCTTGAAAACATTTTCATAAAGTGACGTCAAAGTTCAAAAGTAGGCTGATTTTAATACAGTTGTATGGAATTGGGCCGATCTTTTTCGAGTAGTAGTTCGCCAATGACACATTTTTGGTAAAAATGAGTTGAAATTTTAAGGAAGTATTCTTATCATATATGCGATCATAATTGACAAAAAATAATTTAATGTTATTTTGAATTTTTTTTTACAAATTGAGATTAAAGTTCAAAGGCGGTCGGATTTTCATACATTTGTATAGAAACTCGCCGATCTTTTTAGAGTACTATAGTAGTGTGGCAAAGCCACTACGATAATCCTATTAATTTGATATTTATTATTTTTATTCTTTGAAACCATACCATTTCAAAAATGTAAAAACTTTAAAAATCGGTATAATAGTTTTTGTTTTACAGGAGTTCAAAGATAAAAACTGTGTGTTTTACTACTCAAAGAACTAAATTCTACTGATTTTCATAAATTTGTATGGAAAACGTCCGATCTTTTTCGAGTAGTAGATCGCCAATGCCACATTTTTTGTAGAAATGAGTTGAAATTTCGAGGAAGTATTCTAATCGTATATGCGATCATAATTGGTAAAAAATAATGACACGTTTTGTTGAAAATATTCTCATAATTTGATATTAAAGTTTAAAGGAGGGCGGATTTTCATACATTTGTATGAAAACTCGCCGATCTTTTTCGAGTAGTAGTTTAGCAAAGCCACTACGATAATCCTATTAATTTGATATTTATTATGTATTTTCTGTGGAAGCATAGCATTCCAAAAATGTAAAAATTTTGAAAATAGCTTTAATAGTTTTTGTTTTACAGGAGTTTAAATATAAAAAAATGTGTGTTTTACTACTCGAGCTACTCGAGTAGCTCGAGCTACTCGAGCTGCTCGAGTAATTGACGAGCTACTCGAGCTGCTCGAGTAGCTCGAGTACTCGACTACTCGAGTAATAGGGAGCTCTGGTCACACCCCACTTCTATCCAGTTTATGTTCTGTAAAAATGGTGACAAAAACGGGTAATGGCGTTTCATTCCACTTTATTCAGAACTATAAAATCAGTTAACTCGAAAATCCAAGCTGATCCTATTTTCGAGGCAAATAATTACACTGTTCAACAACAAAATCTTCCCAAAGAAATATCCAACTGATTCTTATAGATTTTTTCTCAAATTTTAGATTTTTTAAGGAACTGAACGCATGTCTCCGAAACAGAAATTGCAAATTCCTTCATTTGTGTCTGCAATTCCAGATCATGTTGGTAACTCTTGCGAAATAATGTAAGAGACAAAAAAGTTGAAAGAAAGTATGAGGTGAGGTTGAGATTGCTAGAAGTAGAATTGTAGCGTTGAAACTGTTAAAATTTATTCTGTAGAAACTATAAATATTCACATATAAAAAAAATAAACAATTTCCATTAACAAGACAACCCGACATTTAAAATCCAACTGATGATAACACTAACTAGAGTGTTTGAAACCGTTATGGAAATACCAGAAATGTCTATAATTTTAAGAAATTCAATTTTTCTTCTGCATTTTTTCAACTTGAACCCTTATATGAAATAAGTTCAATTAATTTATATTTGAAATTTAAGTGACTTCATAAAATTTTATGAAAAACAAAATGCCAGACGCAGTAAAAATCTCTAAAACTGATATATTCCTTCTTATTTCCCCGCAAAAAACATCTTTTGGCTTGCAAATTTGGAGTTGAATCCCCAACATGGGCCGCCCTATTTAAAATTTATAAAGTCAGTTGGGTCTATACATTTAAAAAATATTTTTATCCTACAAATTTCACTTAAATAATTTCCTTCAATAAAATGGTTTCCATTTAAGTCCCTTTAATTTAACTGGACATCTTTTTAGTTTGTTTTTGTATATTTTCGTTAATAAAAATCAATTAAATAATTTATGTTCTTCCTGTGACCTACATTTCCACTACTTTGTCGTTTAACCATAAACAAACGGCCTGTCTTAAGAAAGTCACTCTAGCAAAAAACTAAAAAAAAATAACAACTTAAATATGTTTCCTGTATTAAAATATAATACTAGTAGACTAAAGAAATCATACATTACCCCCGCTACAAATCCAACTACACTTTTTGTTACTTATCTTTGAACATTTACACTAATTATAATTTATTTGCCATATGAACCAACTTAACAAGTCTAATATATAAGAAATCTTCGAAAAAAAACACAGCCGAGGGGAAATGAGAATATAAAAGGAAAAATACACAAGTTAACAAAACATTTTGATAGATAGTGTCTGCTCCAAAAGCATAAGCATCCCTAAAATTAGACTCCTAACTAACCAAAAATAGTAATAGCTGTAGTTTTTTCTTGCTAATTTTTTTTTTGGTAAAAAAAATGTTAAAGAAGACTCATTTATATACATGAAAAAAGAAATACGAAAAAAAAACACAAGACACTAGTAGAAAAATAACAATGAAGAAATGTCCTTTTATTAACGTTAATAAGACACAATGGCTTACCACGATGGTTGTTTATTTGAGGTCACCCTCCAATTTCAATGTAACATGTTGTTGTCTGTTTGTTAGGAAAATTTTATACACTTTGTTTAAAAAGTTTGTAATATTTAAGAAAACAAATCAAAAAAAATTAATAAAAAATGTTTGAAGAAAAAAAAAATTTATAAAATAAAAAATGTTGATTAAAATAAAAAAAAAAAAAAAAACAAGTTGAAAAGTTAAATGCGACTTGGTCGAATCCGTAAATAGTAAATTTTCTAACGAAAAAAAAAACAATTTTGATTAGAAAAATTTTATTTTGAGTAAAAAACTTTTTTATCCCTTTTTAAAAAAAAGTTGACTAAATTTAAAATTTTTTCGAGTGTAATGTCTTTATTTATTAGTGTAAAAATATTTTTGAGTGACAAAAATACTTTATAAAATATTTTTTTGTCTTACCAATGCTTTTTGTTTGATGAGTTATCAACACGAGAATTTAAGGAAAAACCAATCTGAAAATCAGGTTTTTGTTTATAACTCTAAAAACCGCTGGACCGATTTGCTGAAATTCAACAAATATATATGCCAAGCTTTTGCAGCCTCAAAGTAGTCTTTCAAAACTTATCGTGTTTTTTATTTCGTAAATTCGCGAAAAAACCCCTTGCCAAAATTCACTTACTTGCTTATAACATTTGAACCACTAGACCGATTTCGCTGAATTTCAATACCAACCGGACCAGGTAAATGTCCAACATATCTGTTAAACTTCAGCAGCCTCAGTAAAGTCCTTTCCAAAGTTAGCGTGTTTTCACCAACGGACATTACTAGATCATCTTAAAATCGATCGAGGAACATGAATATATATGGGTCATTCCATGTCAAATCGGATACTTTAAAAATTTTTTTTTTAGATTTTCCCAATTTGTTAACAGTTTTTAGTACCCTTCGAAAACTCCTTCGTGGAAAATTTTCACATTTTTTTGATGACCCGTTCAAAAGATATAGAATTTTTAAGAATTGGTGGTTTGTTCCTTTACTCAAACTTCTTTTACTCATAACTTCTTCAATAATAGCCCAAATTGCAAATTTTTTTTTTCCAAATTTTTGTTTTTTACGTACTTTAAAAAAAAAAATCCCAAAAAATTCTTAAAAGCGCTCTAGTATGCGATTTTTAAGCTTTAAAATTTAAATCTCATTTTTGAAAATGTTTGTACTCTTCGATTTTTTTGAAATTTTTTTTGTGTAAAACATCTTGTCGATTCTAAAAATTTTTTGCCCATGAGGATCGTGGGATAACGATTATTACTATTTTTAAAAAATTTTTTAAAAAAATTTATTGTAATTTTCCAGTCTCAAAATCATTTCTACTTCTCCAATGGTGCGTCATAGAGGGGTCCTTTTTAAGACCGACCCCATTAATTTTTCCGTCTTAACATTTCTTTGGAACAAACTAATACCCTATCTCCAATTTCTAAGGGGGCTCCCACACAAAACGACATTTTTTAAAATTTGCTCCAACCGCTCTAACTGCCCTAATAGTGCCCTTAGAGCAACACAGTGTATGACCGACCCACAATATTTTTTTAGTCCAAACATTTTCTCTGAACTTACCTACCCTCTATCTCTAATTGTTAAGGTGGTCCCCATACATTTTTTTTTTTTTAATTTTTTGTAAATTTGTTTTATTTAATCAGCTCCTACTGGTCACGGTGAGCCTCAGCGATGTTTAGGTTGAACTTTAGTGTCGACGAAAAGTGTAAACGCAGTTCGATTTCTATTTGATTAAATGTCACAAAACTGTTATCAGCGAAATCGTAGCTGCTCGCTTTCGCGAGATATCGCGAAATTAGTGTTTTTGTATTTTCTAAAATTTTGACAATGAAGTTTTTAAATATCTTCAAAAACTGAGTATGCAAGATTTAATTGTATTTATTTACAGGTCACAAAACATTCAACATCGAAATCACATCTTCTCAATTTCGCGAGAAATCGCAAATTTAAAAAAAAAAAAAAAAATTAAAAAAAAAAACTATTTTTCGCGTAAATTAGCAGTCAAGATGGAATGTCTTAGAGAGAAGAGGAATGCCAATAAAAATCATTAACCTTATAAAAGCTATGTATAATGGATTTTGTTGTAGAGTACTTCACCAAGGCGTGCTTTCTGAAGCATTCGATGTAGAATCTGGAGTAAGACAAGGCTGTATACTGTCACCACTTTTATTTATTTTGATCCTAGACGAAGTTATGAGAAGTACTCTCCAGGGTAGGAAAGGAATCCAATGGAACCCATTTACACATCTCGAAGACATCGAATATGCTGATGATATATGTCTGCTGAGTAGTGTTTGGGAATTCCCGGACTTTTCAATTTCCCGGGAAACGGGAAAAAAATAATCCCGGGAAATTTTCATTATTAATGTAAATCATAAAAAACATTAAAATTTGATTATCTTTTTATTGAAAACAGTTTTATTAGAAATAAACAATTAATTAAAACATAAAAAATCAAAACATAAAAGTTAAAAATCCTGAAATACAATAAAACAAACAAAAAAAAATATTGCAACTTTTTCCTTCGCAAAAAATAGCTAAAAATAGTCAAAAAAATTAAAACTGCGTTATTCGAGAAAAAACTAATGTAGTTGGCAGCACTTTTAATATTTATTCTGGAAATGTTAATTCTAGGTTGAAAATTTTTATATTTTTTTGACAGTCTTAGCAAAATTATCATTAACCGACGTATATTTTTTGACTTTTTAAGTTTTTTCATGATATTAACATACTTTTTACACTTGGTCAGTTTTCCTATGAATATATATTTGCACTGATCTTCCAAATAGAAAAAATATCAATTTAATTATACCTGTATGTAAAAAAAATGGCAAAAATTAAAGTAAAATAAACGTTTTTATGTAAAAAGGTTTATTTTACAAAATTCCCGGATTTCCCGGGAAAATTTAAAAAAATTACCGGGAATTCCCGTCAGAGTTTTCCCGGGAATTCCCTGGAAATCCGACCCGGGAATTCCGGACCCCAAACACTACTGCTGAGTCAAAAACTTAGCAGTCTTCATGAGAACCTAACGGAACTTAACGAAAACGCTAAAATTGCAGGACTGGAGATAAACATTAAGAAGACGAAATTTATGTCTGGTGGTTACAGTGCATTACATCAACCAACAATAATAATTGGTAATGAGGAACTCGAAAATGTTCAAATTTTCAACTACCTTGGCAGTACTGCTGGTAATAGGAGTTGAGCTGAAGAAGATGTCACGAACCGGATAAACAAAGCCAAGTCTACTTTTGGTATGTTAAATAACATTTGGCGATCTACTCAAATATCTAAAAATACAAAACTAAGAATTTTTAACTCAAATGTAAAATCGGTTCTGTACTACGCATGCGAGACCTGGAAAAGTACGAGAAGCATTGATAAACGTTTACAGACATTCACAAACAAATGTCTCAGAAATATCCTGGGTATATGGTGGCCAAATCGTATAAGTAACTCAGACTTGTGGTTACACACAAATCAAAAACCAGTTCCAAATGAAATAAACCGAAGAAAGTGGCGGTGGATTGGCCATATACTTCGAAGTCCTACAGAAAACATAGCTCGACAAGCACTAACTTTGAACCCTCAAGGAAGTCGACGCCCTGGTGCACCATCAAAAACCTGGAAAAGAACTACTGATGAAGAGTTGGGTACTGCAAATTACAGTTGGAATGATATATGCCGTGAAGCTAATTATAGAGATAGATACAGAGAAGTTGTTGAGGCCCTATGCTCCAACGGGAGAGAAGGATGACAGAAGAAGGAGCAGTCAAGATATTGATTTGAGCAGTTTTGCCAACTTTAACCACATAAAATTTAAACTGCATACAATATATGTATTTGTCGTTTCTTGATTTTTTTCCTTTATTTTAAAAAATATATTAATATTAATATATTAAAGAAAAAATATATTAATTTATATAAAAGCTTGAACAGTAATTTTTCAATTTCTCGGGAAATTGATCACCTATAATTTTTATGCTTGCAGTTTTGTCAACTTTAATAACCTCGAATTCAAACTGCATGCCACATTTTATTAATCAAAACAAGAAATACCCCCAAAAAGCTGTTTTTAGCTATTTCTCGCGAAAGTGAGCAGCTATAATTTTTTTGTGGGCAGTTTTAATTTCTTCCAACATGCTCAAATCAAACTGCATACCACTATTTTTTTATAATTTCTAGGGAACCGGTTTTAAAATATAAATAAATAATAAAGAAAAATTATGTAATTACGCGATATCTCGCGAAATTTAACACCTACAATTTCGATGTCAACAGCTGTGTGATCTTTGATCAAGCACAAGTCAAACTGTATAACATGTTTTTACGAAATTTTAAAGAAACCTATCTAAAGATAAAAAACGAAAATAAAAACAGCAAAAAATTAATTTCGCGATTTCTCTCGAACTAAAGAAGATAGCATTTTGGTGTTTACTGTTCTGTGACCTTTAAGTAAGTACAATTAAAACTGTATACTCAGTTTTTGAAAATATTTAAAAAACTTTAATGTCAAAATTTTAAAAATACAAAAAAAACGCATTCGCGTTATCTCGCGAATGCGAGCAGCTGCGATTTCGCTGTTAACAGTTTTGTGACACTGAATCTTGTAGAAATCGAACTGCACTTACACTTTTCGTCGACACTAAAGTTCAACCTAAATATCGCTGATGCTCGCCGTGTATAACAGTACATGAACTAAAATATTTTCCTAAAAGTTAGGAAAATTTCCCAAGTTTTAGTTAATTTTAACTTAATTGTGGGAAAATTTATAAACTATTTTGAAGAAAAATTATCCAAAGTTTAAGTTTCTTCTTTTTTTTTTGAGTGTAGAAAAATTCTCGGAGTCTTCCTATAGAAAAATTCACAGATTTTTGCTATGGAAAACATATCTTTTTCTAAAATATTTCTTTTTATTTTTTTCTATAGAAATACTCGACAGATTCTAATATTTTTTTTATAGAAAAATTCTTAAATATTTACTAAGGAAAGCTATCAGATTTTCTTAGGGTCGAACCTGAATCAAATTACGTCGCGCAAGACGTAAAAGAAAACAAAAACAAACACATCAAATTTGAAATTTTTACGTCCGTTTGATTTAGGTACGTCACATTTAAATATTAGAAACGAAAAATTATTGGGCGTTACGCCTTACGCAACGCAATTTGATTCAGGTTGGACGCTTATAGAAAAATTCTTAGACTTTTCCTGTAAAAAGATTCTCATAGTTTTCCTATAGAAAAATTTCTGTTATTATTTAAAATACTTTTTGACCACAACGTTACAACAATAGGGAGAAAATGGCAAGCTGTGGCAGTAGTAGCAGCAGCCAACGTTAGTAGCATATCAAGACATGATACTATAACAATGATATGCAGCATATAATTTGCTATATCAATGTCTTTTTAGATGGCTTAAAAACATGTCTGTATTTGTTGCTATTCCTCGATGTAAGGGACTACAAAACTTGGATGGCTTGATGTAGCTAAAACTGCTACTGCTACTACTGTTGTTGCTACTATTACATTTGTTGTTGACTAAATTGTGTATGTGTTGTTGTTGTTGTTAATGCTTGTCTCGTGCGCAACGTGCGAAGGATTTTATTAGAGCAGACATGTTTAAAGCATCTTCTGCATTAACTCGACTTTTATATAAATATTTTTGTATTTTTTTTTTTTTTTTGCTTTCCTGGACGGGGGAGCAGCATATATTGTGGAATAGGAAACAAAAAAAAATAGGGTCTGGCTGAATAGAAACAATAATAAAGCTTAAGGACAGTTTGCATGTTAAACTTTTGGGTTATAGACGGCAAAAGAAGTAGAGGAGGAATAAAATCACTAGGTTTAGACATGCAGACAGCATGAGGTCTTTCTTTCTGTTAAATTATACAGCCGAAAAATAAAGTAATTTAGTACTAACAACAATATGCGTCTACTGGAATTTTGTTAAAGTAACTTTTCTTCTTTTTTTTTTTTTGTATATAATTTATCCTTCTACTATTTTTGTTGTCTAACTAGTAAGTAGTAGTTCCTTATTATTCCTTTAAAAAACAAAAAAAAAGTACTATAGAAATTTAGCCTATAATACTTAAGATATCCCAGCAAAATTTGGTAGTCCAAAAATGTCTTAAAAAACACACAGTAAACTGGTAACAGAAAACAGGATATTGTATTTAATAAACATTAGGAAATCTATTCCTTACCAACACTTGCCTAGAAGAGGTTTCATTAGAACCACATTTCAGAAATATATTTTTGAACCAGAACTTAACAAAAAACACTTATCTCTATATAATATACTAGCAGGCCCGCCCGGAACTTTGTCACCGGTAATAATAAATACGGTATTAAAGAAGGATCAGGATTAAAGTCCCCATTTCAAAAATTGTCCCCTGCAGAATCGTAATTTTATTAAATTTTTATCGTTGAGGTCTTTCATAAAAACTATTTAGAACAAACAATAAAATTCAAACAGACCCGTTTAACCCGGAATCGTGTTCGTTCCGGTAAAAAAAATTTCTTGAAAATTTTCGAGTCCTTATATCGTTAAAATTGAAATCATTTTAAAATTGAAATCATTTCATTCCCCGTATCATTCCATTTCGTTCCCCGTTTTATTCCATTTCGTCCCTATTCTATTTATTTCAATTCATTGATTTCCAATTCATTTCGTTTCATGTAGGCTTCATTTCTTTCTGTATAATATGTGTTAATGAAATAAAAACAATTTAGGGTCGTTATCTCAATTGATATAAAAAGCACCACATAACACTACCTTAACCAATTGCTTACTCCTTTTAACCCTTAAACGTTCAGATTTTAAAATATGTCCTTCTCTTCATTCTTAATTCTGCTGGAGGATTTTAGGGGATAGTAGAAGTACCACAGTACAATAATTTACCCTTATAACCCCATTAAAATCTAAATTTCCAGAAGGTACTTTTTTCAGTATGATTTTTGGGATGGAAAAGTTTCGTATATTTTAAAATTTTACGCCGGTTCATCGGCCATATGACCATTCTTAATAATGGAGAACATTTTTTTACAAAAGTAGGCGTAGAAATGGGGGTGATCAATAAAACCCAGCATATTTTCACTCTGAAGAACCATACCAAACATTGGTGAACAAATATTTGAAATCGGATGAGTAATTTTGGAGATTTTAAAATTTTAGTTTTTTTGAGCAAAAGTGGGCGAAGAAGTGGGCGTGGTCGGTGAATTCTAGCCTATGTCCACCCTGAAAGAACACTCTAAATATTGGTGAAAACATTTTTGAAATCGGATAAGTAGTCTCATAAATATTTAAATTTTAAGTTTTTTGCCAAAAGTGGGCGTAGAAGTGGGCATGGTCGATGAGTCCTAGACTATGTCTACCCTGGAGGAGCACTCTAAATATTGGTAAAAGCATTTTTAAAATCGGATGAGTAGATTCAAAGATATTTAAATTTTAAGTTTTTTGCCAAAAGTGGGCGTAGAAGTGGGCATGGTCGATGAAACCCAGTATATGTCCATCATGAAGGACCCTTCCAAGTATGTATTAGTAAAAAAAAATTTTAAATCGGTTTAGTAGTTTTGTAGATTTTTAAATTTTACGTTTTTTTGCAAAAAGTGGGCGTAGAAGTGGGCGTGGTCGATGAAACCCAGTATATGTCCATCATGAAGGACCCTTTCAAGTATGTATTAGTAAAAAAAATTTTGAAATCGGTTTAGTAGTTTTGGAGATTTTTAAATTTTATGTTTTTTTGCAAAAAGTGGGCGTAGAAGTGGGCGTGGTCGATGAAACCTAGCCTATGTCCGTCCGGGAGGAACACTCTAAATATTGCTGAAAACTTTTTTGAAATCGGATGAGTAGTTCCGGAGATTACTTTCTACAAACAAACAAACAAAAAAACATACAACCATTACCTCTTTATAATATTAGTATAGATATAGATTAGTATAGAGTATAGATAATAACTTGTCTCTTATGTTTGTTGTGTTTTAATCGTAGGAATTTTAATCGCTGATTTAACCGATATGGTGATATTTTTGAAAATTCAGTTTGGTTTTAGATCTCCCTTTATAATTTCTTTCTTGTTATAACTGGAAATAAGGTCGGAATTTCGTAAACCGAAAATTTTGTTGGGGTGTTACAGGTTGGTGTTTTTTATCCGATTTGGATTTTGTATTTAGGCTCATAAAAATATATTCTCTTTTAGATTATTTCTAAAATATGGTTATTTTCAATCCAAAAATTTTGCTGGGATTTTCAATGTTGTTCTATTTTTTTTTTGCGATGCCATTATGTTTGGCATTTATTTAAGTTCCTAGTTCTTTATTTTTTCCTGATGCCAGACTTTTTTAACAAAAAGTAATTTAAGTTTTTTTTTCTTTTTTTTGTACAGGATTTTCTTTATTAGTCTTTGCTACATAATTGTATGAGCGACAACTGAAACGTGGTAAATGGTTGCAAATATTTAGCACTGAAGTTTTAATAGAGTTAAGTTTTCTTTTTATTTTATTAAAGAAAAAAACTCTCCAATTCTTTAGAAAACTTTAATAATTACAATAAAAAATATTTTAATTTAAAAATTGTGAGTCTATAGAAAATATACAAACCTTTATAAAAAATGTGAAGTTATCGATATCTTCACAAATTTTTCTATAGAAACTTTAAATTATTGATTAATCAATAATTTCTCGCGAAAATTTTAAGTTATCGACAACTATAAAATTATTCTATCGAAAAATTAAAGTTTTCTATAAATTGATAACTATACAAATTATCTATCGAAAACTATATGTTATCGATCTATCGAAAACCATTCAAATTTTTTAAAGAAAACTTAAGCTATCGATCTATCAATAACTGCACAAAATTTGTATAATTTTCAATTCTCAAAATTTTGTATACTTTAATTCTGGTGATCAATTTTAGTAGACTTTGATCTCTTGATTCCAAATCAGTTCTCCAAATTTTTCCATCACGTCCAGATTTTTAGTTATTCGCGGTTAAAAATGCGAAAAATTAAAATTTTTGCATTATTTGAAAGCCTGCACAGCAGCCATTGAGTGGAATACAAATCTGGTATTAAGCGCAAAATTATAATTTGTTTTTGGTCTCCAACAAAGAAAACAATTTTGATCTAATTATTGCGTTTGGTTGGGTTTCAATTGCGTTTTAAAATGACTCTGTTAAAATTATCATTTTTGTAAAAAAGATAAGGTAGATAGATACCTTAGTTTTTTTTGATATTTTTCAAAGAAAAACTAAAAAAATAAATATTTTACAAATTTAAGTTTTCTGTGTTATTTTTTGTACAAACCGGAAGATATCTTTAATGGGTTTAAAAGTCTATATGAAAGAATGAACTTTTTCCTAAATTTTGAGCTCATCACAGTAAAGATTGATCATCTGGTTTTTGTTTTAGAGCCTTTTAAAAATGGTGCTTTTTCAAATTTTTTTCACAGTGTTTTTTTTAAATTCATGTTTGGCCAATAATAGTGCAACAACTTCAAATTTTTTTGATCATATATTTGAGATCATAGTTTAATTCTACTCTAACGCTTTATACCAGATTTTTATTCCACCCTGTGGCTGCTGTGCAGGCTTTCAAAAAATGCAAAAATGTTTTTTTTTCGCATTTTCAACCGCGAATAATTAAAATTCTAGACGTGATGGAAAAATTTGGAGCACAGATTTGGAATCAGCGAGTCAAAATCTTAAAAATTTGTTTATCAAACTTCAAACCGGAGTCAAAAACCTTCGATTTGTTGAGCGGTGTAATCAATCTATTGACAACAATACAAATTTCTATAGAAAATTTAAAATTATCGATAACTATACAAATTTTCTATAGAAAATATATATAATTATAAAAATTTTCTATAGAAAATTTATATAGTTATCGATAGATCCACAACTTAAACTTCTCAATAGAAAATTTGTATAGTTATCGCTAACTAAAAATGTTCTATAGAAAATGTGTGTAGTTATCGATAATTTAAAATTTTTTATAAAAAAATTTTGTAAACTTATCGAGAGATCGATAACTTAAATTTTCTATAGAAAATTTGTATAGTTATCGATTGATCGATAACTTAAAATTTTCTATAAAAAATTTGTATAGTTATCGATAGATCGATATTTTAAAATTTTCTATAGGAAATTTGTATAGTTATCGATAGATCGACAACTTAAAATATTCTATAGAAAATTTTTATAGTTATCGATAGATCGATAACTTAAAATTTTCTACAGAAAATTTGTATAGTTATCGATAGATCGATAACTTAAAATTTTATATAGAAAACTTGTATAGTTATCGATATATCGAAAACTTAAAAATTTCTATGGAAAGTTTGGGTAGTTATCGATAGATCGATAACTTAAAGTTTTCTATAGAAAATTTGTATAGTTATCGATAGATCGATAACTTAAAATTTTCCATAGAAAATTTGTATAATTATCGATAGATCGATAACTTAAAATTTTCTATAGAAAATTTGTATAATTATCGATAGATCGATAACTTAAAATTTTCTATAGAAAATTTGTATAATTATCGATAGATCGATAACTTAAAATTTTCTATAGAAAATTTGTATAATTATCGATAGATCGATAACTTAAAATTTTCTATAGAAAATTTGTATAATTATCGATAGATCGATAACTTAAAATTTTCTATAGAAAATTTGCATAGTTATCGATAGTTATCGATAGATCGATAACTTAAAATGTTCTATAGAAAATTTTACGTTATCGATCTATCGATAACTATACAAATTTTCAAAAGTAAATTTTAAGTTATCGATCTATCGATAACTATACAAATTTTCTAAAGAAAATTTTAAGTTATCGATCTATATAACTATATAACGATAACTACACAAATTTTCTATAGAAAATTTTAAGTTATCGAACTAAACAAATTTTCTACAGAAAATTTGTATAGTCATCGATAGATCGATAACTTAAAAATTTCTATGGAAAGTTTGGGCAGTTATCGATATATATATAACTTAAAATATTCTTTTGAAAATTTGTATAGTTATCGATAGATCGATAACATAAATTTTCTATAAAAAATTTGTATAGTTATCGATAGATCGATCACTTTAAATTGTATATAAAAAATTTTTATAATATTTATCGATAGATCGATAACTTAAAGTTTTATATAGAAAATTTGTATAGTTATCGATAGATTGATAACTTAATTTTCTATGGAAAATTTAAAGTTATCGATCTATCAATAACTATACAAATTTTTTATAGAAAATTTTAATTTATCGATATCTATAGAAATTATCTACAGAAAATTTTAAGTAATCGATCTATTGATAACTATACAAATTAAATATAAAAAATTTTAGTTTTCTAAAGAAAATATTTATATTTGTCTATATATAGATCGATAACTTAAAACTTTCTATAGAAAATTTATATTCAAATTCTGATTAATTTTTTTAAAAAATAAAAATTTATATTGTTATCTATAGATCGATAACTTAAAATTTGTATAATTATTAATGGATCGCTCCATAACTTAAAATTTTCTATAGAAAATTTGATTTGTTTTCAATAGACCGATAACGTAAAATATTCTATAGACATTTTGTATAGTTATCGATAGATCGATAAAACAAAATTTTCTATGGATAATTTATATTGTTATCGAAAGTTCGATAATTTAAAATTTTCTATAGAAAATTTGTGTAGTTATCAATAGATCAAAAACTTAAAATTTTTTATATTAAATTTGTGTAGTTATCGATATACCAATAACTTTAAATTTTCTGTAGAAAATTTGAAAAGTTATCGACGCATCGATAACTTGAAGTTTTCTATAGAATTTTTTTGTAGTTATGGATAGATCGAAAAAAAAAATAAAATTTTCTGTAGAAAATTTGTACAGTTATCGATAACTTTAAATTTTCTACAAAAAAAAATAAAATTATTGATATATCGATAACTTTAAATATTCTTTAAAAAATTGGGATGGTTTCAATAGATCAATATCTTAAAATTTTTTATACAAATTTATTTTTTTAAATTTCTTAAAAATCTTATTTTCTTTATTATATTTTCAGATCATTAATTACCCAAAAAAAAATCTAAAAAAATTAACTTTTATGTGTTTGCTATTTCATTTACTCCTATAATCATTACATTTTTTTAGAGTTTTAATGTACAAAAATTCTGTTGTTTTTTTAAATTTTCCATTTGCTATTATTTTTCCATTCTTTCTTAACAGTTGAGTCATTGTCCCATTTTACGGTCCGTTTGCCAGTAGCACTTGAACATTTTAAGGCCATATTCTGTTATGCTGCTGCTGCTATTTCCGTACATTCATTTGAAATTGGTTGTATTTCTTTCCAAAACGTGCGTTAATGTTAATGTTTCAATTATAGGATTTTTCTTCCTTGTTTTTTTTGCATTTAAAATTTAATGGTTAGTAAAGGGTTAAGAAATTAAGTGCAGCTGTGCTTTTTAATGTCATTGTGTAAAAAAAGGGGAATTTTTTTTTTTTCAAACAAAAAACTTGAAAGAAAAATTACAAAATAAAACTGTTGGTATGCTAAGAAATTGATTTCCGTCTTAAAGAACAAAAAAAAAGGAAGTAAAAGTTTGAAATTAAATGAACGGAAATAATTGCAACACCTTAGCACGGAAGGATTTGAAATTTTTTTTGTTGCTACTGCTGTTTGTACTTGTATTTCTATACAAAAATATATTAGAAGAAACTTAAGCAAATTAAAAGGACAACAGCAAGAAATTGTTATTTAAAGTTAAAGCATTGGAAGGGGTTAAAGGAAAAGCCTTTATTAAGGATAATTATTGATTTGGAAAATTTTAAAAAGTAAATTCCTTAATTTTGTTAAAAAAAATGTTAATACAGATAGCTAAGCAAAAAAGTCCAAGCCTCACAAAATACTTCTGATTGTAATTTCAAATAAATTTAAGAAGCAATATCAGCCTGTCTGTTAAAATCATTTTTTTGATAATACTAAGAAATCTTAGAGCTAAACACTCCTTGTTATTACAGGATTTAACGTAAGCTTCTCTAAGGTTGTTATTCACTAACCGATATCACTAAATCTTGTGCACTGATAGCTTTTTCATTTCTTAAGGCGGTAGTTCTTTTGCAAGACTTCGAAATTCAACCCAGTTCGTGACTTGCTTAAGATATTTTCAAATCCACACTGAGAAACATAACATTTTTAATTCTATCAATTTAATTAAGTTTCCCTTCTTTAGCTTAAAATAGATCAACAAAACATAAAGTGCATAAAATTCACTTCAAAACAAAGAAGTACACAAACAAATCATTCAAACTTATACAATTCAAAAGGCTTTACAATATCAAAGCGAAAAATATTGAAATCAAAAACGGATGAAATCATTGCAATCGCGGCAGCATATTAAAATAAACAACCAAAGCAGATGCTAAGAAAAAAAAATATCTCCTCAATCATAAAATAGAAAACGTGCAAAGAAAGTCAAGAAAAGAGAAGGGGATGTTCTTTTTTTGAGAACGTTAATGAAAAAGAATTAGATCTTTAAAAAAATTCTATTAATTACACTAGTGTGAGACCAAATTTGTTGTCAAACTTTGATATAATGAAAAAGTTTGGAGCTCAAACTTTTCCATCATATGAGGGTTTTTAGAAAAACTGTGTTTTTTGGCAACTCATAGGAGACTAAACAGAGAAAGCACGGCTGAGTAGACGATTGATGTTAGAAGAGAAAATGGACTTAAAATAACGATGATGAATGGCGAATACAGATCTTTTCATATGCGTGTTTACCCGAGAACTACATCTGGGAGAAATATGTTATAAGAGAAGACAGAACTCTTAAAATATTTTGTAGGCAAACCAAATGAAAAACATATTTAAAACTACTGATAAAACATTTGAAAGCCATCATAGTAATTATTCATTTGTTTTAACAAACATCAACATTTATTTTTTACTGTTAATAAAATTTTCTAAAATAAATAACATTAAACATTAAAAAATAACGACACTTCAATTTTTTGTTTACCAACAAATTCGAAAAAAATAACCTACGAAAACATTAAAAATTAATGATTGTTGTGTTATTTTTACCAAAAATTCAAAAAAACTTGATACAAAAATGTTTTAATATGATAATGTTTTTAGGCTGGTGTCTTATTTTAAAAAAATTGCAGAACTCCACCTCAGTTTGACTATATAAGCTAATAATTAACGAAAAAGAAAAGAAGAATTACTATTTTCATTTTCTTAAAACCAAAAATTTTAATAACTTGGGTTTGTAACTTGGATAATAATTCACCTCGTGGCGAATAAATAATAACATAATTATTTTTCAACAAAAAAAAAAATATTTTCATCAATTTTTATACCCTCCAACCACAGTATGGGGGTATACTCACTTTGTCATTCCGTTTGTAACGCTTAAAAATATCGGTCGGGGACCCCATAAAGTATATATATTATTGATCTATGATCGATTCTAAGTCGTTCTATGAATGTCCGTCCGTCCGTCCGTCTGTATAAAACACGATTCAGTCCAAAATAAAAGAGCTAGACGCCTGAAAATTGGCAAGAATATGTCTATTGTTCATAGGCCGATTAAGTTCGGAAATGGGCAAAATCGGCCCAGGGGAAAAAAAGTTTCCCCTTAACGATTTGAAAAAACCTCTTAAAAACGAAATTTTTACATCTTTTTTTTGCCATTTTTGTTAAACAAATGAAACCTTTTTATGTCAAAAGGGGTTTTAACTCCTGCACTTAGATCCAGGGGGTTGGAAAATTTAGTTTTTTTCTGCCCACCCCCTTTTGTGGGCCTGGTTTTAAAAAATCATTAAAATAATGAGAAAATGATATTACTAAATTGCAAAAAGCATAATAAATAAATTAGTTAACATTTATCGCGATGGGGAAAGTATCCCCACCACCCCCAACGAGCCCCCCCCCCACAAAAAACGACCCTGGATTTTTTTTATATGTTTTAACATGTTGGAGAGTATCATAGATTCGGCATAGCCAAATTTAACACTCTCACTTGTTTTTTTTTTTTTCATAAAATTTTTTGTTTTTATTAATTTTTTTGTTCATCAAATTTATTTTTCCATCAATTTTGTTTTTTTCATCAATTTTTTTCTCTTTTCATCAAATTTTTTTTTCCATCATTTTTTTTATCATTTTTTTATCAAACTATTTTTTTTATCAATTTATTTTTCATCAAATTTTTTTTTATCAAATTTTTTTTTATCAAAATTTTTTTTTGATAATTTTTTTTTTTATCATATTTTTTCATTAATTTTTTTTTCATCAAATTTTTTTATCAAATTTTTTATTATCAATTTTTTTCTCACCAAAAATTTTTTTTTTTATATTTTTTTCATAAATTTTTTTTACATCAAAAAATTTTTCTTTTCATCAAAAAAATTCATCAAAAACTTTATTTAATCAAATTTTTTTCACCAAAAATGTTGGGTTCATTAAATTTTTTTAACATAATTTTGTTTTTCGTGAAAAAAAATAATTTTTTTTACCAAAAATACTTTTTCACTAAGTCTAAGCTTTTCGCATAAAAATTTTCCATTTGTTTGTCAAATGTACATAAAACAAGTGAGAGTGTTATATTCTTTGGTGCCGATTCTTTTATACTCTCCAAAATGTAAAAACACTTTTTTGTACATATTTTTGTACTCACTCACGAAATGTACAGCTCTTTTGGTTTTTTAATGGGGTCCTCGACTGATATTTCAATTCGTTTTGCAAGGAATAGCAAAGTAATATAACATTATTTTTTCTAAAAAAAACTTTGCTTTGGCAAGTACACCAAAATTTTCCGCAAAACATTATCATGATTTAATGTTTTGAACAATAGTACAAAATTCGCAGGCATTTTTATATTTCTATAAATAGTTTAAAGAAGAATCACTTATTTTTACTTACAGAACAAACAAAAAATGACTTACATAAATAATTTAATGAAGAATCACTTATTTTTACTTATAGAACAAAAATAAATGACTTTAAAAATTGTATGCTAATGAAAGTCTTTATTTTTTTATGTTGTTATTTTTGAAACAAAGAACAGAAATAGTCATTTAAAAAAACTGAACATTGAACAACTGTTTTTGCTTTTAAAAACGGCAAAACGTAAAACTTTTTAAATAAACTTCAAAAAGTTAATAACATAATTTTTTGAGTGAACGTATGTAAATCAAAAAAAATTGATTTTTTTTTACCAATGCGTTCTGTCTTCTCACATAAGATATTTCTCTCAGGTGTAGAAACCGTGTTAGGAAAATAAATCACTAAGCTCGTTGTCAATGTCACTAAGTTGGCATCACTATATGTGCTATTGAAATTTTTTTGTTTCAATGTGGCAACATTGGAGTGAGAGAGGGAGATTAAGTGAAATAAAAATGGAAATAATATAAATTTTAGAAATATATCTTTGCCGATGGCTGCTTTAAACTGTCAAATCTTATTGTCTGGATACATTTAATTCTTTGAATATCACACAATTAATCATAAACCACTAGGTTAGTTGGTAGCAGGAGGTCTTGCGATAGATTCCCACCAAAACGACCGTAATTGTTACCAGTTCTCCGTTAGGTTAAAATTATTAATTATTAAAAATTATGTTTGAAACTAGAGACTGAATGTAGTAAAACTGCATTCACAGATTTTCTTTTTGTGATCCAGTTTCCTTTTAAAAGGACCTCAAAATTTTAGAGGATTACATTTTATAAAATATTTTTTTAATATTTTACGTGTCCTAGGATGCTACTAGTAATAACAAATGAAAGAGGAGAATCTCCCCTAATTTTCCTATATTATTATTTTTACATATTAGGAAAAAGAAAGTAAGTTACGTCCTTTCAAAGATGTGTCCTTCAATATCATTCAAAATTTTCAACAAAATATTTTGGTGAAGTCCTGATATGACAAAATAAAAAAAATGGAAATATTAGGGATGGTCTCTTAATACTTTGAAGTCCTTTTAAAAGGAAACAGGATAGCGAAATGAAAAACTGTAAATGCAGTTTTACTTCATTTGATCTCTAATTTCAGACGTATATCACACGGTTTATATTTAATACTGGCTGCCGGACGGTGTAATAAATAAAAACACGAGATCCTGGGTATCAAACGTTTACATTCCTTTAAAGTTCTGTACTTTTTAACAAATATTCAGTTACAAAGTTTTCGTGTAAAAGATGGCCCTACAATAACAAGTGTTGCATAATAAAGTAAATTTATAAATAACGTTTTTCCCTATTGCCGCTTGCTTGCAACAAACATCTCATACAAGACACGTTTCATTCATAAAGGATATGGCTGCATAGAAAAACGAGCAACAAAGCCAAACATGTAGACGAAACATACATACAACCAAAAAAACAAAAAAAAAATGGTAAAATTGCAAAATGCAATATGATAAAGCGACGAGACATGAAGATTTTCATTTAAAAAAAAAAGAGGAAAAATCATTATATAAGAGTGCTGGAGATGTATGATGAAGTTGAAGTTATTGCCTTGTTATAGACACTCACTGTCTGCTATGATTGGGTTGTATTGGTTGTCGTAAAGAAACATAAAACCACTATTAAATCTTGTTGTTTTTGTTGCTCCTGCTCTTGTTGTTGTTGTGTGTTGCCAAGGATGCACTCTTGGGTAGCAGCTCTTGCCTACAACATACAAGGTAAATTGCACAAAATATGCAACAGCAGTTTTAAGGACGTAATACTAGTGTGTATATGAATAGAAAAGTCTTTTGTAGTTATTCACGTGTTTTGAATATTTAAAAGAAAAACAAGTAAGAAAATTATAGTCGGTCAAGACCGACCATATAATACCCTACACCAGAGTTTCCCGGACCATGGGTCCTAAGTTCAAACATGGACTGATTAGATCTATATTTTGTCAAATCTTTAATAAGTGTAAAAAGCAATCACTAATCAAATTTGAGTGGAATAGCCTTCTTTTTGTGACAATAAATCGCTTCAACTGAATATCGGGCGAAATTTCCACATGGGACCTAAGTCCAAAATGGTCCGATGATAATTAGATTTGATAAGGTTATTAAAGTACGCGTTTAACATACACAAACAGAATTTTAATTAAATATTTTCTATTTTCATGAAAATTGAGAGATTTATGTGAAAATCGGGAAGGTGGTTTGTATGGGGGCTACTAGAAGAAATGGTTCGATTTCTTTTAAATTCGGAATGGTGATTTGTGTGTATAAACCATTAATTCCTGCCAAATTTTGAAAAGATAAAAAGCTAAATCGACTCAAAAAGTGATTCTAAGTCGATCGGTATACTTAAAAGTGGGTCTAGGACCAATATTTCGGGTAGTTACAAACATCAGCACAAACTCATTATACCCTGTACCACAGTGTGGTGTAGGGTATAAAAATTATGAGAGAAAAAACAAATGTATTGGATGCTTATAAAACGTTTTCTATTAACCCTTTGTTACTTTTATAGAAAATTTGAAAATGCCATGGCGGGTTTTATATTTGATCAACATTATCGATTACATCGTCCGACAGCCAATATTAAACATGAACCGGATGCTATAAGTCTGAAAGTAGAGCTCAAATGAAGTAAAACTGCATTTATAGTTTTTCATTTTGTGATCCTGTTTCCGTTTAAAAGGACTTCAAAATTTTTAAGTATACATACATTTTGTAAAATATTTTTGAAATATTTTTTCCTGTCCTAGGGTGGCACTAGTGATGGCAAATAAAAGAGGAGGATCTCCCCTAATTTTCCCATTTTTTATTTTACCATATTAGGATAAAAAGATGTGAATAAAGTCATTTAAAAACTTAATCCAAATATTTTGTTAAAAATTTTGAATGATATTAAAGGATACATTTTTGAAAGGACGTAACTAACCGCCTTTTCCTGATATGTTAAAATAATAAAATAGGAAAATTAGGGGAGATCCTCCTCTTTCATTTGCTATCACTAGTTGCATCCTAGGCCAAGTACAAATATTAAAAAAATATTTTATAAAATTTAATCCTTTAAAACGTTGAAGTCCTTTGAAAAGGAAACATGATCACGAAATGAAAAACTGTAAATGCAGTTTTACTACATTTAGTCTCTAGTTTCAAAAGTATATTATCCAGTACGTGTTCAACGACTTTTTTAATTTTTGTCGGACGGTATTAGACTACATTTCTTTGTCCACCAAACTCGAAATAAATTACCCACAATTTTTGAAAAAAAATAGTAGTATTGAATTTTACAATGTTTTTATCTTTAGGAAAAAATTAAAAAAAAAATTATCAATAAAAAATGTGTAAACAAATTTTTTTTGAAAATTGTTAGTGTAAAAAATATTTCTGATATATCAGCTGATCACCCTTACCAGATTCAAGGCGGGGCTCCAAGGTCGCAACATTTAGACCAGTGCTACGACCAGCACCAGTCGGGAAAGGAGAGCCTCGAATTAAACACGGTCCACACTTGTCAACAGTTGATCGAAAAGTTATACATATAATTGGTGGTAAATCAAGTTATCCTACAGCATAAAACGGAAATTCGAGGAAATTGGATTTAGCTCAATTGGCCTCCGAACGACTCAATAATTTAAATATTAGAATGCTACAAGACAATGATGGTGACATATAAGTCCTAAAACAGCAAAGGGTTAAACAAATTTTCATACGTTGAAAAATACATGTGAAAGGAGAGTCAGAAAAAATATGTTTTTACAGGGTTGGAGAAATGGTAAACAGTAGGGAATGATTTTAAGTTTGATTAAAAAATCTTCAAGATCGAATTAATCTTATTAATATTCAAGTAAGATTTGTACTAAGTATTAGAGAGGAGATGGACAAAAAACTTAATTTAACTTCCTAAGCTTTGCCCTTACCTTTAAAACTCTTTGAACATCCCTTTCCACATCCCTGACATTATATTGCATTCAGCAATCGACACCAATCTATAGGTTAAGTAAGCTTCGTGTTTAAAAAAAAAAAAGTTACAAAGTTTTTTTGTACATATTCCTTACATGTTACCCAATAATGTCGATATTTGTTGTTGATAGTCTTCTATGTGAGATGGTGTTACAATATGTTGTTGTTCTTCCTGTTGTATCGTCAACATCAGTTTTCTATAGTTTTTATATTTTTTTTTTACTCTTTTTTTTTTGTATTGCATTTTTAGACTTCTTATGCAAATAAGAAAGTTAAGTATAAACTATGAATAGTATTTATAGAGGAACTTGTACATTTTTTTTATAACCACCCTACGGGAGAAAAATGTATTACAAGTTTGTCGTTGAGTTTGAAAGAACATAATGTGGATTAACATAGTGATGCTAGAGCGAAAATAGCAAAAATTTGGGATCAGCGCTATCAATTTCCAAAATTTATTTTAAGATAAATTTTTTTAAACAAAACTAAAACTGCAATTTAATTGTATAGTTTTTTAAGAAAAAATGTGAATTTACAAAAATATACCAGAGTGAAAACAGCAAAAATTTGGGATCATCGCTATCAATTTTCAAAATTTATTTTTAAATGAATTTTTAAACAAAACTATTATTGGAATTAAATTCAATAGTTTTTTTGAAAGAAATTATACAAAAATTGAGTTTTTTGAAATTTTAGGGTGATCTCTAATTTTTGCTATTTTTGTCTAGCACCATAAAAAACATAAAATAAATGCAAGTATAAAAGTTCTTAAAAATATACATAAAAATAGTTTTTGGAATTTTATGGGAATGATTTTCAATTTCACTTATTTTTGCTGTAGCTCCTCTAGTTAAGGATAATACATATATAAAATATATTTTTGGAAACTTTTAACGATAATCTCCAATTTGAGCTATTTTCTCTAGTTAAGGATTTAATTACAACTAAAGTTTTTTTTTCGAAAAAATCATATAAAATTGGGGTTTTGGTAATTTATAAGGTGATCTCCAAATTTAGCTTTTTTTGTCTATAAAAAAAAACCAAAAAACCTTAAAATGCAAGTACATAAGTTAAAGAAAAATTAAAAAAAAAATTCTTCGAGCTCGAGACCAGTTTTTCTTTGACAGTTTTTGTGTGTATAAAAATTCACTAAATCCCCTGATGATGATCCTCATAGAGGATCGAAGTATTGGAATGGAATAAAATAATAATTATTTACAAGAAAAAACTGGCCTCCGGCTCGAAGAATTTTCATTTAAATTGGAAAGGTCGAATAATAACAACTTGAATTAAAACAAGTGAGAGTGTTACATTGGGCTGTGCCGAATCTTTTATACCCTTCAAAATGTAAAAAAAAACACTATAAAAAAATCAAGGGGCGTCTTTTTTTGGTGGGGGGTTGGTGGAAGACGTAAGGGAGCACCTTCCCCTTGCGATTTTGAGCTTAATATGAGGTAAGAATGTTGCATTTGCTTAACAAAAGTACAAAAAACGCTGCAAAAAATGCAGTTTTTCTTAGTTTGGTTTAGTTCTCCAAGGGGGGCTTTTTTCCCCTTGGTCCGATTTTGCCCATTTCCGAAATTAATCTGCCTAGGAATATAAGATATATTCTTGCCAAACTTCAGAAGTCTAGCTCTTTTATTTTGGACTGTATCGTGTCTTCTACAGACGGACGGACGGGCATCGCTGGAATGTCTTAGAATCGATCACTGATCAATAAAATATATACTTTATGGGGTCCTAGACCGATATTTCGATGCGTTACACACGGAATGACAAAGTGAGTATAGCCCCATACTGTGGTTGGAGGGTATAAAAATATAAAAATAGTTTTTTTTTTTTTTTTTTTTTTTATAGGGATGATCTTAAATTTCACCTATTTTTTCTATACCTCCTAAGGATTAAGGATTTAATTGTAATTTAAGTTTTTTAAAAAATTTTAATATTTTTGAAATTTTTCAGTTGATATCTAATTTCAGCTATTTTCACTTTAGCACCTCTAGTTAAGGTTTAATTTCAGTTAAAGTTTTGTTTAGAAAAAAATCATTAAAATGGAGTTTGGGAAATATATCTAAAATTAGGTATAAACCCTTAAAAACAAGGTGTTAAAGAGAAAAAATCAAAAAATTACGATCATTACTATCAATTTCCGAAAATCTATTTTTTAATGAATTTTTTCTAAACAAAACTATAATTGCAATTAAATCGTTAACTAGAGGTGCTACAGTGAAAATATCTAAAATTAGGTATCATCCCTAAAAATGTTAAAAATACATTTTAATGTAAGTTATTTAATTGCAATAAAATCCTTAAATTGCAATTAAATCCTTAACTAGAGGAGGTATAGAAAAAATAGCTGAAATTTAAGATCATCCCTATAAATTTCAAAAAAAAAAATATTTTTTTTTAACTTGTGTACTTGCATTTTTTGTTTTGATGGTGCTAGACAAAAAAAAATAAAAAATTTGGAGATCACCCTAAAAAATTTTTCAAAACCCCATTTTTATTTTTTTTTTTAGTTTTAGTTGCAATTAAAATTAAATCCTTAACTAGAGAAAATATATAAAATTAGGATCATCGATAAAAGTTTCCAAAAATCAATTTTATATATCACACCGTCTGTCAAACACGGAAAAAAGTCGTATAACACGAACTGGATAATAAACGTTTGAAACTAGAGACTAAATGTAGTAAAACTGTATTTACAGTTTTTATTTTCGTGATCATGTTTCCTTTAAAAGGACTTCAAAATTTTAGAAAATTTAATTTTATAAAATATTTTTTTAATATTTGTACTTGGCTTAGGATGCCACTAGTGATAGCAAATGAAAGAGGAGGATCTCCCCTAATTTTCCTATTATTTATACATATCAGGAAAAATGAGGTAAGATACGTCCTTTCAAAAATGTATTCTTCAATATCATTCAAAATTTTCAACAAAATCTTTTGATAAACTTTTCAAATTACTTTATTCACATCCTTTTATCCTGATATGTCAAAAAAGAAAAAATGGAAAAATTAGGGCAAATCCCCCTCTTTCATGTGCTGCTACCAGTGTCATCTTAGAATAAGTACAAGTATTTCAAAAATATTTTACAAAATGTATCCTTTAAAACTTTGAATTCCTTTTAAAAGGAAACAAGATCACGAAATGGAAAACTGTAAATACAGTTTTACTCCATTTGACCTCTACTTTTAGACGTATATCATCCGGTTCGTGTTTAATATTAGCTGTCGGACGGTGTTACTTTTCATCAAAAAACTTTGATTGCAATTAATTCCTTAACTAGCGCCGCTATAGCGAAATTATCTATTTTCAAAATTAATTTCAACAGAAATATTTTTTTTTTATATTTACTTGCACTTTATGACTTAAATAAAGGAGCTAGATAAAAATAGCAAAAAGTGGAGATCACCCAATAAATTTTAAAAAATTTATTTTTATACATCTTTTTTATAATAAAACTTTAATAGCAATTAAATCCTTAACTAGAATTGCTAGACGAAAATAGCTCAAATTAGGGACCATCGCTAAAAATTTCCAAAAATCCATGATTATATGATTTTTTATAAAAAAAATGTAATTGTTATTAAATCTTTACTTAAAGCGCTAGAGAGAAAATATCTGAAATTATAGATAATCCCTATAAATATACTTAATTTTTACTAAAAAATGTTTTACTTGCATTTAATGATGATTTTTGTTAAGGGCATCAATAGATTCGACGTAAACGATTTTAACACTTTTCCTTGTTTTTCCATAATGTTAATAAAACTTATGTGTTTTTCAATATCAGTCTATTATACATAGGTAGGTGTCTTAATAAATTCAGGTAACTCAAATTCCAATTAAACTAAATTTTTATAAAAGCTTCTTAAACTATTACTATGAATAATATTCTGCAAGTCGTAAAACATGTTTTTTTAAACAATTAACAACCTAGCTAAGTTTTCCTAAAATTTCCCAATTAACCCTCTGATATGCTTACATTTATGTTGCCTAGTAAATAAAAACCCATTGCTTCTTTATGTGTTCGAAAAATGTGTATAGTGTTGCAAAGGCAATCAAATAACCAAGTTTCTTTTCAACTTTTATGCCATAGACATGCGTTTGGTATTGTTTTATTTTATATAACATTCTTTTGGTAATATCGAAAATACTTTTTTGATATAATGAAAGGCTTTCTACTTTCTTTAAACTAATACTTTATAACAAGAAAACTTTAATATTATACTGAAAAATATTGAAAGTTTATTATGTGTAGTTAAATAAACTTGATTATAATTTAAAGCGAAAAGAAAAACATAAAAATTATTGACAACTTTAGGAAATTTTTGTTAAGATATACTTTCTTTATATAAGAAACCATGGAACCTTTTTAATTTTATTATTGATATCACTTACAAGGGATATAAAAAACTATGCAATTTTCTATAGGAAAATTAAAGTTATCGATCTATCGGCAACTATACAAATTTCTTATAAAAAATTTCAAGTTATCGTTATCGAAATTTTTATATATTTAGTTAATGCTCAAGGCCTCGAGCTCAAATATACATTTATTTAAACGTTTAAAAAAAAGTTCTAAAAAAAACAAAACTACATATATTTTATTTGATTTTTTCTGTATGTACAGATCGAGCACGGGCTCTAATTATATTTTTTATAAGGGTTCAAGTTGAAAAAATGCAGAAGAAAAATTGAATTTCTAAAAACTATAGACATTTCTGGTATTTCCCATACCGGTTTCAAACACCCCAGTTAGTGTCATCATCAGTAGGATTTTAAATGTCGGTTTGTCTTGTTAATGAAAACAGTTTTTTATATATGTGAATATTTATAGTTTCTACAGAATAAATTTTGACAGTTTCCAACACTACAATTCTATTTCTAGCAATCTCAACCTCACTTCATACTTTCTTTCACCAATTTTTCTTCTGCATTTTTTCAACTTGAACCCTTATAACAAATATATTTAGAGCCCGTGCTCGATCTGTACTTACAGAAAAAATAAAATAAAATTACTGACAAAATATGTCGCCATTAGGCACGTCTCCGAAACAGAAAATGCAAATTCCTTCATTTGTGTCTGCAATTCCAGATCATGTTGGTAACCCTTGCGAAATAATGTAAGAGACAAAAAAGTTGAAAGAAAGTATGAGGTGAGGTTGAGATTGCTAGAAATAGAATTGTAGTGTTGGAAACTGTCAAAATTTATTCTGTAGAAACTATAAATATTCACATATATAAAAAACAGTTTTCATTAACAAGACAAACCGACATTTAAAATCCTACTGAAGATGACACTAACTGGGGTGTTTGAAACCGGTATAGGAAATACCAGAGATGTCTATAATTTTTAGAAATTCAATTTTTCTTCTGCATTTTTTCAACTTGAACCCTTATAACGAATATTTGTTTAGTTATTGATATTTCGACAATTTAAAATTTTCTATAGAAAATTTCCATTTATCGATAACATAAAATTTTTTATAGAACATCGATAGATGGATAACTTAAAAGAAAATTTTGCATAGTTATTAATATATCGATAAATTAAACATTTTTATAGAAAATTTGTATAGTTATCGATAGAGCGATAACTTATAATTTTCTATAGAAAAAATTTTTGAAAAAAATTTTTGAAGAAAATTTTTAGAATTATCGATAGATCAATAGCTTAAATTTCTTTTGTATAGAATTAGTTATCGGTAGATTAATAACTTAGAATTTTCTATAGAAAATTTGCTAGTTATCAATTGATCGATAGCTTAAAATTTTCTATTGAAAATTTGTACAGTTATTATCGTTAGATAACTTAATATTTTGTAAAGAAAATTTTTATATTTATCGATGAATCAACAACTTAAAATTTTCTGTTGAAAATTTGCTTAGTTATCGATAGATCGATAACTTAAAATTTTCTTTAAAAAAATTGTATATAAATTGTAAAAAAATTATCGAAAGGTAAGGTTATGAAGGATGACGTTTGTGGAAAACCAACGTCCATAGAGGCCATGATGTGGCCCATTATGATCGATAGATCGAAAACTTAAAATTTTTAACAGAAACTTGTACAGTTATCGTTTGATCTATCGTTATTTATCAAAAATTAGTTATCCAAAGCATATGGATAAGAGTATACTAAATTCCCATGCACACTTCTCCCTCTTTTGAAAATATTTTTAAAATCATGGATCATAACAATTGTTTTTTTCTAAGCAAATTCCTTTTAACTGTTATCCAGAACAACTTTCCTATAATTACCTCCTAACTTTAATATCCCTGGAAACCTAAGAACAATTTCCGTCTTAATTGGTTTTTTGTTATTTCATGTAAAATATTCATTGATTCAAAACCACTTTTCCTTAAGTTGCCTACAAAAACATCTTGTATTACTTTCAGTTTTCATTTGCTAATGCCATATACAAATTAATGAGAGCAAAAAAAAAAAAATATTTAATTTAGCATAATTTCTAGTTACGCGTACAACCAATTAAAATTTCAAATTACCATTACCAATTGGCTGTTTGTCATAAAATATTAATGATTTTTGAACAAAACGGTGTATAAAAGTTATGCGTACACTCAAAAAATTATGTAGGTAAATTCCAGTGAATATTCACTTAAAACAAATGAACTTTTATTTAAAAACCATTCCAGTGTTTTTTCTTTTAAAATAAAAACACAATACATTCAATTTTAAATGTTAATTTAATGACTAACCAAAACATTAAAAAACTAGTGAATATTCAGTTATTTTGTATTGAAAAACAGTAAAACTATAGAAGAAATTTTTTACTGTCGAAATTAAATGTAACAGAAAATTCGTTTTTAATACAGTAAATTATTTTTTTTAAACTACAGAAACAGTAGAAAATAAGAAGTCCATAATAAAATTAATGATTTTTCTTTTAAAATAACTTTACTGATTACTTTTTAAAATATCCTACAAACAGTTAATGACATAATTTTCTTAGTGTAATTCTTATGGCACAAGGCGGCTGGCAGCATTTAAAATTCTTCCTGCTGTTTTTCCCATCAAAAGGGTCAATTTAGTAAGAAAAAAAAAAAAAAAAGAATATTTCGATTAAGGTAATAACAACGTTTATAGGCTTTGAACATTTAAGGGTCATAAGAAATTTATGTTTATAGCTCAAACAAAAAAAACAAGAAATATAATATTGAAAAGAAATGTAGAAAAACATCAAGTTTTATATAAAATGGTTTTCATTTCATTATTTTTATAGAAATAATTTTGTTGATTACACCTTCCGACACCAAATATTAAACATGAACTGGTTAGTTCACGTCTGAATAAAAAAGTCAAATCGAGTTAAAGGGCACTTACAGATTTTCATTTCGTGATCCTTTTAAAATGTGTTCTAAGCTTTAAAGGTTAAAATTTTGTAATTTATTTTTCAAATATTTGTACTTGTTTTATAAAGTTACTGTTAATGGCAAGTTAAAGAGGTGAATCTTCGCTAATTTTTCCATTTTCTTATTTTGCCATTTCAGAAAAAGGATGTGATAAACTTCATTTCAAAACTTTATCAAAATACTTTGTTAAAAATTTTAAATCATATTGAAGGATAAAGTTTTGATTTGGCATGACTTCCCTGATTTTTTATTTTTATAATTTTTATGTTAAAATGATAACATTAGAAAATAAGCGGAGATCTTCTTCTTCCTTCATTTTCCATCACTTATAGAATCGTAGGAAAATAACAAATATTTAAAAAATATTTTACAAAAATTTTGAGGATGTTTATTCTGGCTCGAGGTCATTATTTTCTTTACTAATTAAAACCATGACTTAATCGACACGTGTTTCGGAATTTGTCAAATTCCATTGTCAAGATTATTTAGCAAAAAATAGAAACGATTTACTACAAAGTAGCAAACGAGTCTAATGACAAATTGTTTGTGCACAAACTAAAGTATTAATAAATATTCGACTCTATCCACAATGTGAATTAGAAAGACGAAGAAATTGTACTATACTAGTAAGGCCAGAATAAACATCCTCAAAATATAATATTTTAAAGGTCGAATAAAACAATTTTTATTTTTTAATAAAAAATAATCAGAATTTGAACATAATGGTTGGCACGCCATAGTGATGAATAACCCTAATGTGGTTATTACATTCACAACAACAAAAAACATATTGTTGTAGTCCAATGGACTATCGTATGTAAAAATGTTTTAAATATTTTTGTTGGTTATTGACAATCGTTGCCTTACTAGTATAGTACAATTTCTTCGTCTTTCTAATTCACATTGTGGATAGAGTCGAATATCCTTATATATATATAAAAATGACATGTTAGTTTGTTTGTTTGTATGTTTGTTTGTTTGTGTCGCTTTCAGAAAAAAACTACTGAACCGATTCAAATGAAATTTGGCATGTAGATAGAGAATTTTCTGGAATGAAAAATGCGACCAATGGCATCTCGATTGGATGCCCCGCCCCCTTTTACGCCCACTTTTTGTGAATTTCAGATTTTTTAATATATTTGGATGTTTGTTACTGTATTTGGATGTTTGTTACTATATTTGAATGTTTCTTACCGATTACCATGAAATTTGCCATCCCGCATCTTGATTGGAAGCCACGCCTCTTTTACGCCCACTTTTGTAAATTCAAGGCTTTTCAATACATTTGCCTGTTTGTTACAATATTTGGTTGATTGTTACCAATTCACATGGGATACATATAGCAATTTTTGTGGAAGTGAATATAGACCTTACCGCATTCGGATTCGATGCCCCGCCTTTTTTACGCCCACTTTTTGTTAGTTTATGCCGTTTTCACGCCAAAACGATGTAACGAATTCAAAAGGAATTTGGCATACAGTGAGTTTTCTGGAATGCAATAGTGGCTTTACGCCCACCTTTTTTATAAATTCGACATTTTACAATATATTGGTTGTTTGTTTTCTTTAACATTCCACTTTATATATTTAAAATATCTTTCTTGAATTATCCTTATCCTTATATATATATAAAAATGACATGTTAGTTTGTTTGTTTGTGTCGCTTTCAAAAAAAAACTACTGAACCGATTCAAATGAAATTTGGCATGTAGATACTTAGTACGTTTCCTGGAATGAAAACTGGCACCAATGGCATCTCGATTGGATGCCCGGCCTCCTTTTACGCCCACTTTTTGTGAATTTCAGATTTTTCAATATATTTGGTTGTTGTACTATATTTGGATGTTTGTTACCGATAAACATGCAATTTGGCATACTAATAGGGCGTTTTTGCAAGGAAATATATGCCATCCCGCATCTTGATTGGAAGCCACGCCTCTTTTTACACCCACTTTTTGTAAATATATGATCCTTACAAAGGGGCGTGGCATTCTTTGGTTTTTCTGTCTGTCTGTACCGATTTACATTAAATCTTCACCACAGATAGTACTAACCGAGACGGGAACTATAGGCCATAAGAGAGACCGATCTGCCAAGTGGGCGTAAAATGCCACGGCCCTTTGTATTATATTGAACATTATTTCTGCCTTTTCAGCAATTACACTTAAACGGCTGAACCGATTTTAAAAAAATTTTCACCACATATTACTAATCCAAGCGGGAAATATAGTTCATAATAGGGCGGCGATCACACAAAGAGGCGAAAATGCCACGCCCCTTTGTACTTCATTGAAAGGTATTTCTATCTGTTCCGTAATCACGCTTAAACGTCTGAACCGATTTTAATGAAAATTTCACCACACATAGTACTAACCCAGACGGGCACTATAGGTTATAATAGGAGGGCGCTCTGACGGATGGGCGTAAAAGTCCACGCCCCTTTGTATTAAATTGAAAGTTATTTCTGCCAGTTCCGTAATTACTCTTAAACGTCTGAACAGATTTTATTGCAATTTTCAACACAGATAGTACTAACCGAAGCGGGAACAATATGCCATATCAGCACGTTATTGGGCAAACGCGTTTTAAAATGCCGCTCTTTGTATTAATTTCAAATTATTTTTGACTGCCATAATAAAGCGCGTTTGGACAAAGAGGCATTAGTTGCATCGCTCTTTTGTACTATACTAAAAGTTGTTTCTGTTAGTTCCGCAATTACGCATCAACGGCTGAATCAATTAAGATGAAATTTTCGTCACAGATAGTACTAAACGAGGCGGGAACTATAGAACATAAAATGAGCGATCGGACAAAGGGGCATAAAATAACACGCCCTGTTAAATTTATTGCACCTCCTTTCTGCCTTTTTCGCAATCACGCTTATTCGGCTTAACTGATTTTGAAGAAATTTCCACAGCAGATTGTACTAACCGAGGCAGGAACTATAGGCCACAAAAGAGTGTGGTTTGACAAAGGGGACCCACGCTATTTTGTATTACATTGAAAGTTATTTCTGCCTGTCCCACAATCAAGCTTAAACGGCTTAACCAATTTTAATGGATTTTTCACCACATATAGTACTTTCGAAACGGGAATAATAAACCATAATAGAGCGTGTTTAGACCACGGGGCGTAAGTTGTCACGCCCCTTTGCACCACACTGAAAGTTATTTTCTGTCTGTTCCGTAATTACGCTTAATCGCCTTAACTGATTTTAACAAAATTTCAACACATATAGTACTTACTAACCGAGGCGGGAACAATATGCCATATTAGCGCGTGATTGGGCAAAGGCGTGTATTTTTGCCAGTTCCGCAATCACGCAAAAACGGCTGAGCCAATTTTTAATAAATGACTAACAGATGCGGGCCCATATCAGTGTGCGATCGAACAAAGGGACGTAAATTTCCACACCCATTTATAATATATTGAAATATATTTCTGCCTATTCGTTTATCACGCTTAAACGTCGAGTACTAAACAAGGCGGGAATAAAGGGTCATATCAGCGCGCGATCGGGCAGAGGTGGTGTAAAGTAATGCGAAATTGAAATTTTCACCAGATGGAGTGCTAACCGAGAATGCAACCATAGGGCATTACAAACTGTTATTCATTATATAATATTTTTTTCAACCCGGGCAACGCCGGGTGCGAAACAGCTAGTGTATTAATACTTTAGTTTGTGCACAAACGATTTGTCATTAGACTCGTTTGCTACTTTGTAGCAAATCGTTTCTATTTTTTGCTAAATAATCTTGACAATGGAATTTGACAAATTCCGAAACACGTGTCGATTAAGTCTTGCAAAAATGACCAACATAAATAAATTTAAAACAAAAAATAATTTTCTTGATAATAATGCTATGAGAATATCATGGTTTTAATTAGTAAAGAAAATAATGACCTCGAGCCAGAATAAACATCCTCAAAATATAATATTTTAAAGGTCGAATAAAACAATTTTTATTTTTTAATAAAAACTAATCAGAATTTTACAAAAATAAATAAAAATTTCTTTGAGCTCTAGGCAAGTTTTTTTCTTGTAAATAAATATTTTTTATTCCATTCCAATATTTCGATTCTCTTTGAGAATCACCAACATGGTATTTCTGCATTTAAATTAGGTGTAAGAATTTAAATGCAGAAATCCCCTGATGATGATACTCAAAGGGAATCGACAAATTGGAATGGAATAAAAGAATATTTTTTAACAAGAAAAAACTGGCCTTGAGCTCGAAGATTTTTTATTTATTTGAAATTGAAAATTTCGAATAACTTTAATTTGTTTTATTTAACAACTTTAATTTATTTTACAAAAATTTAATCCTCCAAAAGTTTAAAGACCTTTTGAAAGGAAACATGATCTTCAAATAAAAAACTGTAAATGCAGCTTTACTACATTTAGTCTCTAGTTTTAAAAGTATATTATCCAGTTCGTGTTTAAAAGTTTTTTCTGTCGAACGGTGTTATTATTACACTTTTGTAAATATTTTTTAAGGTAATTGAGCCTTTCCACCATTGCATACTTTATTATGACTTAGAATTAATAAAGGGTTACTAAAGAGAACAATGAATAAGGATGGACGCTTAAAAGACGTAAATGAAGAAATTGTTTGTGTACAGAAACGGCTTGGAATTAGGTGGCTATATATTTTTAATTATAGTATATTGTATATATAAAAAATGCGGTAACAGCTGTCAAAGCAATGTAATAATAATTATTATTTTATTGTTAAAGCATTTAACTGGAAATCTATAAAAAGACAGAAAATTACAATATTGAGAAAAGTTTTGTTGTTAACAAAATGACCTTTTTATATAATTTTCTTATTTTTTTGACGGTAATGAATTAATAAAGATTGTTTTTTATGGGCTTACTATAAAAATAACAATTTTTTCATAAAGGAAAACATATGCACGCGAAAAAATAATATAATAGATTTACTATAAAAAATGCCTGCCAATTTTGTACTCTTGTCCAAACCATTAAATCATGGTAATGTTTTGTTGAAGATATTTTTATAAGAACACGTTATATTAATTTGTCATTCCATGCAACATGAATTGAAGTATTTGTTATTGATTCATGATGGTTTCTGAGACATTTTAGCGATATAAGTCCATCGACTGCATGTTCAAACCAGAAGACCTCTTAATTTGTTAAGTGAGCTAAATAAATTCCAAGAGAGCTGTTCGGAATTTTTAGGCCGGATTTGGTCAAAAAATTCAGACATGAATTTTTTTTCGAAATACTTAATTTTTTCAACTTTGACCGCTGGTTACTGGTTAGGTTAGGTTAGGTTGTAAGTGGCTGCTGACGTTTTACGTCAACACACGTAGACTCTGAGGTCCATTGTGATACCACGGGATCGTAATAGGTTTCCCTACTAGTCCCTGTCGTTAAACCAGTTTGAGCTTCTTATGAAACTCCTTAGATGTTGAATTTTGACATCCGACAAATCTTAAAGATCGTACAGCTCCCTAGATCCCAGTGAAGCAAGTCGCTGACCAGAAAGTGCCGGGCAATGGCAAATAAAGTGTTCGATAGTTTCCAACTCCTCTTCATCCATGCAACTTCGGCAAAAGTCATTCGACGGCACATTTAACCGCTCTGCGTGCTTCCCTATAAGACAGTGTCCGGTAATTATAGAAACCACCGTTGAAATCTCTCCTCTTGGAAGCGATATCAGCTCACTTGTGCGCCCCTGATTAAGAGAAGGCCAAATCAGTCGTGTTGTCTCACACGTCCATCCATTTGCCCATCTTTGATTAGTCTCCGTCGCAGAACAAAGCCGTAGGTTTTGCTTGCAAGTTTCTAGAGGCATACCAACACATTCCAATTCTGTTGGAACCTGTAAGGTAGTTCCTAGTCTTGCAAGCTCATCGGCTTTGCAATTCCCTGGAATGTCTCTGTGCCCTGGGACCCATATGAGTCGTATGTTAAACTGCTTGGCCATCTCATTTAAAGACGTGCGGCAGTTAAGGGCAGATCTTGTTTTCAGAAACATTGAATCCAGGGACTTGACCGCGGCTTGACTGTCAGTATAGATGTTGACTGCGGTTGTAGACAAGACATTGCAGCTCAACCAGTCAGCCACTTCCTTTATTGCCAGCATCTCTGCCTGGTAGACACTGCAATGATCTGGCAATCTACGAGCCAGGCTCAACCCAAGCTCTTCCGAATAGACTCCAAAGCCCACTTGTTCGTGCAGCCTCGATCCATCTGTGTAAAAATTTATGGTAGCTCCACTTCCCGGAGTATCCCCCATCCAAGACTCCCTGGATGGTATCATAGTGGTAAAGTGGCGCTCAAAGAGGCTCAAAGAGGGAGCACAATCCACATTTTGTGGTATTGTTATCTTTTTCAAGATCGCGCTATGGCCACAATCGCTGCTCCTCCATTGCAGCGTGCTATTAAGTCGAATTGCCGACGCAGCTGCATACTGCCTACCCAATATGTCCAAGGGTATCAGGTGAAGGAGGATTTCTAATGCAGCCGTAGGTGTAGTACGAAGAGCACCAGTGATGCACATTGACGCCATTCTCTGTACCTTCGTGATAAAGACACAGTTCGCTTTTGTTTCTAAAGCAGGCCACCAGACAATGATTCCATACAGCAAAATTGGACGCACCACTGCTGTATAGATCCAATGAACGACTTGAGGGCTAAAACCCCATCGATTTCCAATGGCCCTTTTACAGGAATACAAAGCAATCGTTGCTTTTCTCACCCGTTCCTCAATATTACGCCTGAAATTCAGCTTCCTATCTAGAAATACTCCAAGATACTTGGCTCCATCTGAGAAGGTGATTTCAGTACCGTCCAGAGAAATAGGATCGAAAGCAGGAATCTTAATTTTCCTTGTAAATAAAACAAGCTCTGTTTTACTAGGATTAACTCCTAGACCACAGTCTCTTGCCCATTTAGACAGATCTTTCAGAGAACCCTGAAAAATGTCCCGCAATGTTGGCAGATGCTTCCCCTTTACCGCTATCGCGACATCGTCAGCATATGCGACAACATGACAACCACGTGCTTCTAGAGATAGTAGCATTGAATTCAGTGCCAGGTTCCAAAGAAGCGGCGAAAGAACACCTCCTTGTGGTGTGCCCCTATTGACAAATCGAGATATGACGGACGCTCCCAATTCAGACGTTATATGTCTACTGGCAAGTAGGCTTTCCACCATTAAAACGATTTCACGCTTTACTCCCAGACCAGACAATGCCAATATTATCGATTCTGGGATGACATTATTAAAAGCCCCCTCAATATCAAGAAAGGCCACCATAGTGTACTCCTTTACCGAAAGCGATCTCTCGATGGTACCAACGAGCTCATGAAGAGCTGTTTCCGTTGATCGTCCCTTGCTGTATGCATGTTGCTTTGTCGAAAGCAACCTCGGGTCAATCACTCTACGCAAATATGAGTCTATCATTCGTTCCACTGTCTTTAACAAAAAAGAAGACAGACTAATTGGTCTGAAATCCTTCGGAGCTGTGTGGGAACTTTTCCCAGCCTTCGGGATAAATACGACTCTGGTATCCCTCCATTTTAAAGGAATATACGACCAGTTGATGCATGCTGTGTATAGATTATACAGCAACGGGGCTATATAGTCCGACACTTGCTGCAACTCAGCCGGGATTATACCATCAGGTCCCGGGGATTTATAGGGCCTGAAGCTTTTTATCGCCCAGATTAATGTTGGCATATTTATTATTTCCGAAGCAATTTCAGATGCTTGGGCGTCAGAACGTTCCAAAGCTTGAAACGGCGTCATGGAATTGCCCGGAAAATGCGTGTTTAAAAGGAGATCCAGCGACTCTCCACTGGAGGAAGACCACACCCCATTAGGATCTTTCAGGTATCCCAGGGTGCAAGGAGAAGAAGCCAGAACCTTGCGCAGCCTGGATGCCTCAGAAACGTCTTCTATGTTTCCACAGAAGTTTTTCCAAGAATCACATTTTGCATTTCTGATCATCTTTTTATAACTCTTAAGTTGCAGCCTGTATGCAGACCAGTCCTCGTCCGCTCTTGAAAATTTAGCCTTATTAAAGAGCTTTCTGCAGGAATCTCTGCTCGTCTGCAACTCATTTGACCACCAAGGTGGCTTTTTTTCCCCTCTAGGCTTTGCAGAAGGGCAAGACACATCCAGGCACCTATTACAAACATTTGTTATATGGTCAACCAGACAGTCAATTTCCGCCAAACTATGCGGTTCAGATAAGGGTACTTCATCCAAAAGCAAAGAAAAAGTCTCCCTATATTTCACCCAGTTTGTTCTCCTCAGATTTCTAGAGACTGTCTCAACCGGGGCACGCTCCCTGAGTAAAAACTCAATGTAGCGATGATCTGAGAAAGAATGCTCTTCCAAAACTCTCCAGTCATCAATTCTATCAGACAATGTATCTGATACAAGTGTTACGTCAAGAACCTCTTGCCGCGTACTTGTAACGAAAGTTGGTTCACCACCCTTGTTACAAATATACAGGTTAGTGCTTAACAAAAACTCCAAAAGTGATTCGCCTCTATCATTTGTGTCTGTACTTCCCCATATCGAATGATGTGCATTAGCATCACAACACACTACTAACTGGTGTCCCCTAGATTCAGACTCCCGAATTAGACCGACAACCTTTTCCGGGGGTGTTGACCCCGGATTAGGAAAATACGCAGAGGCGAGCCAAATAGACTTCCCATGAAGCTCTAAGCTAGCCGCTGTAACATCCATATCACTAAAAGTTGATAAAAAGAATATATTTAAGCCATTTTTTGCCAAGATGCAGGCTCTTGGTGAGCCCTCACCTTTGGCAACCACCAACTTAAACCCAGGGGTCTTCAATCCGCAAACCCGGCCACCCCGCACCCAGGGCTCTTGGATAAAAACCAAGTCAACTGCTCCTGTCGTCAGGCGCAGCAAGAGTGCAACTGAGGCTGCCTTACAGTGATGGAGGTTTATTTGTAGGAACCGCAACATCTTGTTTTATTTCCACCATCCTTTCCACCACCGTGTTATTGGCTTCATCCTCCGTGTTATCAAAGAGGTCGCATTCGTCCCCAGATTCGGTTTCGAATAAGCCAGATATATATCCCATCTGTTCTGAATCGGAGGCAACAGAACTCTCCGAATTCCTCACTGTATGGGCCTCGCCTTGAATGTCACCCATCGTGGCATCAGCTTTATCCTCCATGCCATCACAGAGGTCGCATTCGTTACCAGATTCTTTTTCAAAAATGCCAGATGCATCTCCCATCAGCCTAGAATCGGCCAGCTGAATATCAACCTTTTCCAGATTCTCCTCCCCAGCCGACTCTGCCACTGGCTTGTCTGCGTCCAAAATAGTCTTCTGGTCGCCCTTGTAGACATTGACTCTTATATGAAAAAATCCAAATCTAATAATGCCGTCAGTCCTGGCTAAAAGCGGAAGCGATTCCTCATTAACCAAGACCACTGCTTGACGACGAGCGCCCTCCATCTCACCCAATCTGGCAATTTGCCAATTCTGAGTTGGAAGGTCAGGATTGCAGACTTTTATCATCTTAAGAATCACCGCAGTGTCATTTGTAGCCATTGGGATCCATGCATGAGCTCTGGGTTGCGAGGGGATATCATGTTTTTCCACAACGTCCAGTCTAGCTCCAGGCCATAACTCTCCCACTTGGCTAATGGCAACCTTAAACACGGCTGCGGATCTTTCGTTCCCAAAAGCAACGAGTTTTACTCGCCCCTGATACCAACCTGCGTTGACAGTAGTAGGGAGAAAATCAGGCATACTCTCAAGGAGCCTATAGTAGATTTCATTTAGTTTAGTTTCAACTAAACTCCACTTGTCCCTTGGAATGCTACAATCCCCATTTTGCCTGTTTATCACAGCCCTAACGAAGTTACCTTTAACCACTTCACTAAAAGACTGAGTCCAGACGTTGCCGGTCACCTTAGATCTCTTAGGTAAAGGTTTCTCGTCGGGCGAGCGCAACCTTTTACCAGACTTCGATGACGAGGCCGAAACAGCGCTCTGTTTGTCAGATGCGCGCATTGCCGAAAGTTTGTCCTGTTCTTCAATGACTCCTTTCGCCCATGATAGCGACGCCCTCTCACGTTCGGAGAGCTTCGTTCCATCAAGTTGGCTTAGTCTGTTAATTATTTTCAAACAAAGCCGTCTCTGGTTGTGCCTGACCTTTGATGGTTTAAGTTTCTTTTTCTTTTTACCACCAATATTAGGCTGAGCACCCCTACCAGAATCAAGGTCGGACTTCAAGGTCGCAACCCTAAGACCAGTGCTAGGACCAGCACCAGTCGGTGAGGCAGAGCCTCGAATTAAATCGGTATTATTTGTGTCCATATTTTCATTTTCCTGGATGTGGTCATGAAAATATTACAAAAATACCTATTACGAACAATTTCAAAAATTCAATTAATAGCACGGAGATAAATTAAAACACGTCCACACTTGTCAACAGTTGAACGATAATCTGGTTACTGACTGAAGATGACCTTGAAAACTTTTCCATACATTTTCCCACAGGCTCTAACGTGGCCCTCGTTTGGCAGGTATTTCGAAATGAAATTTAAATTTGACGGGACGACCTAACCTTTAATCTGCACCAAATATGTCTTTTTTCATTTTTATTAAATAGGCGTAAATTTATATATTCCTAAAAATGAGTTTGGGCCGTTAAAAAAAATTAGTGTCGAATTCATTTTTGTTCTAAATAACATATCCGAATTACATGAAATCGGTGGGTGACACCAGGGAGACTTCCCTGGTAAGTTAAAAATTTTTAAATTGTCTTTCTGTATGTAAAGTTCAAGTTTGATTTATTACGCAGAATATAAAAGTTTTTTTTTTTAAATAAAGTCCATCAAAAATTGAGTGTGCCGAATGTAACAAATAGAGTTGAATTCATGCATTTTGTTCAAATGAATGTAACTTCTTCATACCGAAATAAAATCAAAGACTCTCAATAGATAAAGATATCTGAAGTCACTCGACTCCTGTTAAACCCTCTCTGGCTAACTATGCTATTACAGAGGACGAATGAACAAGGCTAGGTTAGGTAGGTAGGCAGCCGCCTTTTGGACAGCTCACTTGGGTCCTTCAATAAACGTGGTCCCGTTGTTCTATATATAGGTAAAAGAGATAAGAAAAAAAGAAAATATAGGGATAGAAGAGAGAAAGGTGAAGAAAATAGTAGTGCTCAGGTGGGCTCACTGGGATCCAAGCTGAAACGCTCAGAATCCCTGATGATCGAGATTATCCTATTCACATCCATGCCGGATAGACACGTCAAATCTGCCAGTATCGGGTTACCAAAATGTTTGGCTCTCCGATGGGCGTATGCCGGACATTGGCATAGAAAGTGCGTAACCGTATCTTCCTCTTCCACATCCTGACATCCCACGCAGTAATCATTGTGGGGAATTCCCATTTTACTGGCGTGTGCGCCGAATCGAGCACTGTGCCCAGTAACGGCTGCAACTAGGTTGCGTAGCTGGTTCCGGGACAGTTGGATGATCCTACCCGTGCGCCGGCGATCAAAAGAGGGCCACACCATCCTCGTGTTGAGACACGTGGATTCACGTCGCCATCTGTCGTTGGCTATTTGAAAAAGTGAATTTTCGTTCAGCCTCTTACTCGCACTGACAAGGGAAGTCTCCCTAGTGTCACCCGCGGATCTTTATGGAATTGGTTTTATTTTGTAGAGCAGAAAAAATAAAGAGACACGTATTTTTTTTTTGCGGCCCAAATTCATATTTAGGTGGTAAAAAGGAGGGGGGAAGACAAGACCATTTTTCAGTTTTTTTCGTTTATCTCCTATACTATGCAAAGAAACCTAGTCATGTTACATACCAAATGAAAGTTCTTTGGAAACCCTATCTACGTGTGCTAAGAACGTGTCCAAACATGCAGAACTTTTCGTCATATTGAGTAAAATACCAAAATTTTAAGACATTTTTGTTAATAAGTCGAAAAATATTAACTTCTTTGGCCCGTTGTTAGCACCACGAGATAGATATTTTTAATACCTTTAATCTGATACCACACATAACTATACTAATTTTGTTTAAATAGGCGTAAATCGTAAAAAACTGAAAAAGGTCAATTTCCACCCACACAAATCGACCCCCCCTAAAAATGAGTTTGGGCCGTTAAAAAAAAATACGTGTCGAATTAATGTTCGTTCTTAACAATATATCCAAATTTCATGAAGATCGGAGGGTGACACCTGGGAGACTTCCCTTGTGAGCGGGATGCCAGGCGTATGATCAGGGTTGCCAGAATTGTAGGGTACCAAATCGTCAAAAATGTACGATTTTTATAAAAAAAAATCATCAAAATCGTCATCCCATTTGCAGAAATCGTCAAAAAATCGTCAAAATAAAAAAGGTATATTTATCATTGATTAAAGATTCATTCAAGCGATGTCCGCTAAATACATGCAGTTTGGCAGAAATATATCTTATGGCGATTGGATGGTTCAGTTTGAAAATTCACAAAACAAACCAGGGAGAACAAAGTTCACCCTTGTAAAACTGAACCTACCTCCGAAATTTCCTCTTTATATTCTTTTTTCACCTTCTTAAACATATGAAATATTTTTTTGAAAGAAAAGATCATGTAGTTGGGTCAAGTTAATTAAAAAATATATTTTTTTTCCGTCCGCCCTTTTCCGTCCGACACTTGCATCATAATAAATCAATTTGTTAACATTTATTACGAAAAGAAAGGTGTCCTCCGCCAAAAAACCCCCTATAATTTTTTTATCTTTTGTAGGGAAAAAGGGAATGTAACTCTCACTTGTTCCCTTTGTCCCTTTTAGTACAAAAATATTGGCGGATACTTTTTTTAACTAACAATAAGCAAAAAATATTCATTGAATACAAAAGTTTCATTAAAAATTTTTTAAAAAGTGGACAAAATTGACAGGTTTTTGTTATTTTTAAAAATCATAATTTTTTTGGCTAAAATCGTCAAATCGTCATTTTGCTATTTTGGGGAGTAAAAATCGTCAAAATGCAGAGAAATCGTCAAATCTGGCAACAGTGCGTATGATCTATCTCGTTAGAGAGTAGAGTCGTACCATGCCTGGCAAATTCATCGGCAACACTGTTGCCATTTATACCCACATGTCCAGGCACCCAGATGAGTGCCAAATTCGAATGTCTCGCCATCTCATTAAGAGACGCCCGACATTCTCGGACAATTGTAGATGTGGTGGTCACACCTGCTAGGGATTTGATAGCCGCTTGGTTGTCGGTGAAAATACAGATATCCCTAAGTGATATCCGTTGGCGCCCTAACCAATCTGCAGCCCGTTTTATAGCCATTATCTCGGCTTGAAATACGCTACACTGGTCCGGTAGTCAAAATGAGAGCCTGTAATCCAGTCGACTCACAAAAACGCCACCCCCCCACTCGGCCGTCCATTTTGGAGCCATCAGTAAAAACCTTAAGTGTCTCCTCAGGAATATCGAGGCCCTCCGTCCAATCGGACCTGTCCGGAATCCTTGTTACACACCCGGTTTCGAACGAGGGTATGGGGGTGCAGTAGTCGATGTTCTCTGCGTCACCATGCTGCCTCAGGATTCTTGCATGACCGTATGGTTTATACGACCATGCGTAAATTGCCGCTAGCCTTGTGGCTGTGTTCTCGGCTAGTTGTGTTGCGAGAAGGTCTACTGGTAGCCAATGAAGCATAGCAAGTAGTCCCTTCGTCTGAGTGGAGCGAAGTGTGCCTGTTATCAGCAGCGCACTTGTCCAAAGGAGTCTATTGAATGCATTTTGGTGAGTGGCCTTCTCGAATGAACAAACAAAAACAAAAACTTAAAAAAAAAATTGTAATTGACCGTTTTTCCGACTTAATGGAGCGTTTTTTTGCATTTAGCGATAAAAAAAAGTTTTTTTTTTTGATTATCGGGAAATCCAATGACTTTTTATTTGCTAAGAATTTGTTTTAAACACTTTGAAAGGTGTTTCTTAAATAATATTACCATACTAATTAGAAATTGATACATTTTTTCAAAATTTATTAAGCGCTTTTTCGATATAAAAAGTTAGCATTGTTTGTAACATAATCGTATTTTCCTCGTCTAACAGTTTTCGTACCTTCTGTAAAAATGTTTCAAAGGTTTGTGAGAGAGATGCGAGGAGCTTGATAAAATTTAAAAAATGTTTAACTAATTGTTAGTCAAATTTACAAAGAAATTGTTAGGTTCACTTTCCTTACTCTTCTTACATTCCCTGTAAATTACAGGAAACCGCAACGACTTCAATTCTGATGGTGGAATCAAATACAGAATTAGATTAGTGGGTCTATTATCAGGGTCAAAACCTTTTTTTAACTAGATAATGTTTTTAGGATGGTGTCTAACTTTAAAAGCTACTGACTAAAAAAAGAAAATAAGAATTACTGTTTTCATTTTCTAAAAACCAAAAAGGTTTGTAACTTCGGTTTGTAATTTGGGTATTAATTCACCTGCTGGTGCATAAAAACGCTGATGAATAAAACGAACCATAATTATTTTTCATCAAAATTTTTTTTGTTTATACAATTTTTTTCCATCAAAAAAAAAAAAATTTTCTCATAATTTTTTTTTCATCAAATTTAGTTTTACAGTAAACAATTTTTTTTTCGTAAATTTTTTACATAATTTTTTTTATCAAAAAAATTTTTTTTTTAGAAATTTTTTTTTTTTTTTTTTATCAAAAACTTTTTTTCAGCAATTTTTGTTTCAACAATTTTTGTTTTCAACATTTTTTTTTCTTTTCATCAAAATATTTTTTTCTTTTTTCATCAAAATTTAGTTTTTTATCAAAAATATTTTTTTTTCATTTACTTCTCATTTTTTTGCCAAATCTACTTTTTCACCAAGTCTAGACTTTTGACATAAAAATGTTCTATTTGCTTAACAAATGTACAAAAAACAAGTAAGAGTGTAAAATTCTTCTGTGCCGAATCTTTGAAACCTTCATTTACCTAATTTACAGCTCTTTTTGTTCGGACTGCATCTTGTTTTCCACAGGCAGATGGACGGATGTATAGAGCTAGAGTGTCTTAGAAATGGATCAATAACACCGTCCGACAAAACTGAAAACAATGTCGTTAAACACGAACTGGATAATATACATTTGAAACTAGAGACTAAATGTAGTAAAACTGCATTTACAGTTTTTCATGTCGTGATCCTGTTTCCATTTACAAGGACTTCAAAGTTTTAAAGAATTACATTTAATAAAATATTTTTTAATAGGTATACTTGTCAGTGGTGCCACTAGTGATAGCAAATGAGAGAGGAGGTTCTCCGCTAATTTTTCTATTTTAATATTTTTACATATCAGGAAAAAGGAGGTCAGTTACAACCTTTCAAAACTTTATCCTTCAATATCATTCAAAATGTTCAACAAAATATTTTGATTAAGTTTTACAAGACTTTATTCACATGACAAAATAAAAAAATTAAAAATTTGGGGAGATCCTCCTCTTTCATTTGCCATCACCAGTGGAATCATAGGACAAGTACAAATAATTCAGAAATATTTTACAAAATGTATCCTTTAAAACTTTGATGTCCTTTTAAAAGGAAACAGGATCACGGAATAAAAAACTGTAAATGCAGTTTTAATCCATATGATCTCTTCTGTTAGACGTATATCATCCGGTTCATACATATTTAATATTGGCTGCCGGACGGTGTAATATATAAAATTAAACTTTAAATGTGTACTAATTGCATTCTTTAGCAGTTATTAAAAGGCTACCTTAAAATTTTTTAGTAAAGAACTGGTGAAAGTTGTTTTAATTGCCACTAGTAAAGCATTTTTAGAAGTGCTTATAAAAGTACCTCTTATGGAAGATGAAGCTCGTCACAGAGCACTGCTTGTATTCATTTTTTGCTGGGTGATTAAATGAGTTTATAAAGTGTCAATGTTATCAATGTGCATTTTATGCGTTTTTTTAACAAAAATTGATTTTTGTTGCATTAGCAATATACATTGTTCATTCAATTAAAAAGGTTGTTAAACTAGAATTTCGTTCGTAACAATTTCTTTAGTTACTTTTGATTTCATGATATTTTTTTTTTTTTCTGTATGATAGTGCTAAATGAAATAGACTTTATAATTAATTTCTTAATACATCATAATTAAACTTTGACAATATTGAAACAATGAAGTGGAAATACACCATACACTTATACCCCAGTTTGCGTCGTTTCGAAATTGCGTCTTTCAAAAAATTCTGTGACTTTGAAGTTGCGTCTTTTATTTTTCAGTTTGCGTCGCATGGCTTCATAGTTGCGTCATTAGTGCTTCGGTTTGCATCGTTTATATTTAGTTTTTAATATTTAGTTTTTAATATAAACGACGCAAAAAAAGCACTGTCGACGCAAAAAAAAGCACTAACTGAAAAATAATAGACCCAACTTAAATTTTTTGATACAAACTTAATGTATGTTCGTATGAGCGCATTCACAAAGCTTAAGTAGAAAGATAGGATTTTCCAATTTGCCTTATATATGATAAAGTTGTCTGCTGGTTGCCAGTTTAAATACATTTTAATTAAAAAGTTTTATTTTTTATTAAAAAATCAATTTATTTTGCAAAATTTATGGACGACCTTCCATACAGAAATATGGGAGATCTTGCTTGGGTTTGCGTCGTTTCGGTTTGCGTCGCGTTTCTCCATTCCCAAATAGCGACGCAAGCCGGGATATTGGTGTACTCATTCTTTTTACCACGATAATAGACAAAAATATAGATTTTTTCTATTTTTAATGATTATGATACTCTGACGATAATACACAGATAATGATTATAAATGTTGACTTACAATAATAATAAAAATAATTACTTATGCTTCGCATTATACAATCATACATGTAATAATAGCAAACCTAATGGAAAATTATGACAACTTTAATGATGCAAAAACTGCAGGTTAAAAACTAAATAGGAATAAAAAGAAAAAAAAGAAAAAAAAGAAGAAATGGATGGGGAGCTTAGGGAGAAATGGCAGCACTACACAAAAACATCTACAAAAACAAACTCTTGTTATCTTAATGGTGGAAGAAAGGAAAGGGAAGGATAACGTTATGGAGCCCCCACCACCACCAACACAACTTGAAATTGCATAAGTGTAAATAAACAAACAAAGATAATATTAATGTGAATGTATGAGTGTTGTGTGTGAGTGCGTGTACGTGTGTGTAGTTGTTGGGGGAGGCTTAATGGGGTATGTAATTGCATTTTATATGGCATAAATACAACAAACACTACAGCCACAAAAAAAGGAAACGGCGCCATTTATATGTCTGGGGAGCATAAAAACTCATAATGTGGGGGCTTTATTAATATAAAGCATTTCCTACCGGTTTTCTGGTGGTAATTATTAAAAATGGGGAGTTATTTTTTTTAAAAGAAAAAAAAATATATGTTTATCATTGTAAATAATAAAAACCAAAAACACCAACCACACATAAAGCAAGCCAGTCATTCATTCTTTTAGTCATTCATGTGTGGAATCATGTGTGGAATATGTGAAATTCTGAAAATCCAAAAATGAAAATATATGACTTTATGCATTTGTTTTAAGATTTGTTCCTTGTTTTTTTTTTCCTATTCCTATATTAAAGTTGTATAGAACAAAAAAACTCCCTAGAGCTTTAAGTAAAACCAACAAAAATATAATTTCCAAATGCGAATGTGGTTATAATCTTTGTTGCAAAGTCTTAAATACAGTTACAAAAAAAAAATATTTACAGACAGACATAATTCTATACAAATAAATAATTAGGATTCATATACACTTATAAATGATATGAATGGCAGGATATGAATGAATTCAGTGTCTATGTCTAGGTTGTATTCATATCTAAATACAAAATAAAAAGTAACTAAATACGTATAAAAACGGATTTCGTTTATTATAAAAACGTATTCCAGAACTAATTTTTATTATATGGAAAGTATATCGTATATAGAGTTTAATTAACACAAAAGCTGGCTTAATATGTTGATGGTTTCGTCTATAGTCTTAGATGTGAAAAATAACATGGGGGAGTTAAGAAGTAAAGGAAATTAAACAATAATTTTAGAATTACTATTATAAGAAAAATGTTTTAGAATCAGAAAATTTTTCTATACGAAACGTTTTTCTACCCGAAAAAATTCTGAAAATCAGAGAGTTTTATAGATTCGGAGAATTTTTCAATTTAAAAAAAACATCTCAGAATATGGGATTTTTAACATGATAATATTTTTAGGCTGGTGTGTTATTTTCAAAGTGACATTGGCTTGGTTGACGACTAAAAAAACAAATAATAATTACTGTTCGAATTCTTTTAAAACCAAAAAGTTGAACATCTTAATGTATTTCGACCCAATGAACTCAAGTCTGCCATCGAAAAATGTCTGCGAAGTTGTACTCGTTCTGAAAGCATTAAATCATGATAATGTTTTGCTGTATAAATAGGTGATCTTTCTAAAACAATTTTTTTTTGGAAAAAATAACGCCATATTAATTTGTCATTCCATGAAAAACGCATCGAAATATAGTTCCAATTATGTTTATGCATTATTGATCCGTAAAGGTTTCTAAAACATTTTAGTGACATCCATCAATCTGTTTGTCTGACAAAAGTTTTTTATGAAAAAAAGATTCTAACGAAAAAAGATTACTTATAAAAAAAATAGTTGATGAAAAAAAATTGGCTAAACCCGGCTAAAAATAAATGTGTATGTTCATATATGCTTATATAAAGATCTTTATATGATCATATATGACTTATATGGAAACACATATGTGATCATATATGCAAGAAACGATCCCATATATGTGGTCGTATTTAAAATATGTGCCATATATGATATCATATATGGAACCATATATGCTATCATAAAATGTTAAATTTGAACCAGAATTACAAAATAAAAGTTTTTTAGGTCAAAATTATATTATTACTTTACCAACGATTGACATACCTTAATATATATCAATAATTTTACAAATATTGCAAAATATTCTGCATAAAAAAATTTTAGAAAAGGTAAGTTTTCATTAATATGTATTTAGAATTTTAAAATCATATGTATTCATTTTTTCCAGTTCATCGTCATACCAAGTAAAAGCGTGGACTTTTTTTATCCAAAACAAGATCCTATTTAAATTAAGTAAATGTGTGTCGCAAATACAATATTATTGAGTACTTTGATATTGAATAAAATTAAACTACGCAGCTTCGTTAATCTCGTACAACTATGGAGAGGGCATATGCACCACCAATATGTTTTCACTACGATTGCAATACTGCAAACTATTTTGAAATCCCTTAATGTTGCCATAGCAAATTGGAAATGAAAAGACCGTATAGGCAGTTTTGAGGCCGAGTTACGTTAAGCTTGCTCAACTTGGAGAAGAGGACATTTGCACCACCAGAACTGTTATTACTACACTATAAATTATTTTGAAGTCCCTTACTGTCGCAATAGAAAATTGGAAATGGAAAGAAGGTATAAGAAGTTTGGAGGCCGAGTTACTAGTTGAAGAAAATTTAACCATGCGGAGCTACGTTAAGCTCGCTCAACTTGGAGGAGAGCGCATATACACCACCGTAACGCTATCACTACGGTTCCAACACTACAAACTATTTTGAAAACGCTTACTTTCGCCATAGCAAATCGAAATGAAAAGAAGGTTTGATCAGTTTTAATGTTGAGTAACGATTTGGGAAGGACAACGTTTTTACTTGCAATTACAAGAAATCTGTCAATAAGCGAAATCGACAACCTGGCACATTGTCGCCATGATGTAAATTTACATGAAAAAAATGTTGGAAAAGGTAAGCTTTCATTAATATGTATTTGAATTTTAAAATCATGTTTTAATTTTTTCCAGTTCATCGTCATAACAAGTTTAAGCGTGGACATTTTATTCCAAAACAAGATCATATTCAAAATGAGTAAATGTAAATACGTCGCAAATACAATATTATTTAGTAATTTGATGTTGAAGAAAATTAAACTACGCAGCTTCGTTAATCTCGTGCAACTTGGTGGAGAGGTCATATGCACCACCATAATGTTGTCACTACGATTGCAATACTGCAAACTATTTTAAAAACCATTAATGTCGCCATAGCAAATTGGAAATGGAAAGATCGTATAAGCAGTTTTAAGGCCGAGTTAAGTTAAGCTCACTCAACTTGGAGAAGAGGACATATGCACCACCAGAAATGTTATCAATACGATTCCAACACTATAAATTATTTTGAAATCCCATACTGTCGCAATAGCAAATTGGAAATGGAAAGAACGTATAAGTTTGGAGGCCGAGTTACTATTTAAAGAAAATTCAACCATGAGGAGCTACGTTAAGCTCGCTCAAGATGGAGGAGAGGGCATATGCACTACCATAACGTTATCACTACGGTTCCAACATTACAAAATATTTTAAAATCGCTTACTGTCGCCATAGAAAATTGAAATGAAGAAAACGTATCATCAGTTTTAAGGTTGAGTAACGATTTCGAAAAGACAACGTTTTTACTTACAATCACACGAAAGCTGTCAATTAGCGAAAGTGACAACCTGGCACATTGTCGCCATGATTTAAGTAAAAATAGTTTCTTATCCCTATCCTTCAAACATCGTTACACACATAAAAGATAAAATACGTACTACTAATATATTGCTTTTAATCGAAGTCTTAAGTAATTATGTACCTACAAAAAATTTTGAGTAAAAAACATGCTACTACTAAATAGCAAGTTCTTTTTTTCTGGAATAAAAAAAGCAATATGGAGTAATTTCAATATTTTATCAGATGGAGTTCTGAAAGACAATATACCTTTCCGTAAAAAGCATTCATAGTCTTAAGCAACCCATGGTCCTTACAAAATACACTCCATTAACATGTATGTATGTGTCTAGCAGTATCAAGCCAATCTTTAAAGGATATTCGTGTTATCATTAGCCCATTAGCACCAAATGCTGTTGGTGGTAATAATTCAATACAATAAAAATTCTAGAAATATCTTGTATGCATACTAATATTATTTTCTATCAATTTTTTTAGATTTTGACTTTTTTAACAAAAACGCTAAGTCCGAAGATAATCGAAATTAACACTAAAACAAGAAAACACAAAGGAAATCATCGTTCCTGTAACAAGCCCTTTGTTCGCATCTTTCGTAATTGATATCAATTGAAAAACTTGATATATTAGATATTTTATGTTCAATTAATTTTTTTGAATATCAAAATGTATTCTCGTATCTATAAGTTTAATTATATATTTTGATATGGTCACCAAAAAAGCAAACGATAGTAACTAAAAAATCAAAATCATCAAACTAAAGGTGTTCATTCAAATATATCAAAAACACCAGTAATGAATAAAACAATATTTTTTATTTTTAATTATACTTGCGTACATCGTTTGCAATTCTGGTGAATATATACATAATAACCTATTACATATAGTTTAAGATGAAAAAATAAATAAAAAATATAAAAAAGAATGTAAAACAAATTAAAAACATCATATATTATTCAATATATGATTCAATATATGATCCAATATATGATTCAATATATGATCTAATATATGATCACATATATTGCATCATATATGATCGTGTCTTATATAAGCGCCAATTTTGGAATATGTTCATATATGAGACCATATTTGATACTATATATGATACTGTATATGGTCTCATATATGATATCATATATGATGATATACAACATTTTTAGCCGGGAAGTGCACTTTACGGGGCACTATTCTATTTTGACAAAAAAAAATATGCCACAATTAAAATTTGAGGGGGCTAGGCCCCGGTATACCCCCTGGAGCAAAACAAACGCCCCACCCACCCACATGTATGTATTCTAGTGTTTATAAACCGGTTCGCCGGTTAACCGAAAAACCGGTTTTTCCCAAATTTTCGGTTTTTTTGCAAACCGGTTAACCGGAATTGAAAATTTCCGGTGCACCGAAAACCGGTCTTTTTTTGTCGGTTAACCGGTTTTTAAAACGGACTATTTTTGTAAATATTAAGGGTAAATACTTATTCTTTCATGATAATTTCAAAATTTCGGTGAAAACACCTTGAAAATTCGTGAGAAAGAAAGTCTTAAATATGTTTCGTCTTCAAGAAACTATTTTTCAAATAGGAATTTTATTCTGAATCTGGTAGATATTGGAATTACTCACCGTTGTTAGGATTTTTTTAGACACTTTCATTGAAAATTTTATAAGTTTTGTTAACCAGATCAAATGTTAATAAAAAAACATCACAACATACGGTACTACAATTCACAACGAATTAATGATTTTTTTCAATAAAGTCAATAAAAATTAAAATAAAGCACCGTATTTAAATACCGATATCTTTAAAGGGTAACAGTTGCCAACTTTGCTGAAAGAAACAAATATGTTAACATAAGTTATATTCGCTTTTTATTTTATAAAAATTTGACTATTTTAAAGTATTTTTTGGGTTTGTCAGTCAAAGAAAAAAAAACCGGTTAACCGGTTTTTTTATTCCGGTTTAACCGAGAAAACCGGTTAACCGAAAAAGCTGATTTTCGGTTAACCGAAAAACCGGTTTTCCAAAATGTCGGTTTTTTATAAACACTAATGTATTCAAATTAAAGGTTAATTGCTATCTATTGCAAATATGTATTTTTTGTATGTATTTTAACAATATTGTCCATTTTAGTATCTTTCTGTTCAATAGTTTAGCCATTTAGCCCTGAGCCAGCCGAAGTCCTTTTCAATAACTTAGAAAAACTTTAATTTTTTTTTTTTTTTTTGAAAAGATCCCATCAGGACGATTTAATGGACCTTGAAGGTTCCTGTGACCTAGACCTCTTTAATTTCATTTTTCTTTTTTAATTAACTTTAATTGAAGTACCCACACAAACCTGAATGTGGGTGGGGTGGCTTTTTCGCTCCAGGGGGGGTCCGGGGCCCAGCCCCTCAAATCTTAATTTCGTGGTTTTCCCCAAAAAACGTTTGTTCCCCGTAAAGTGCACTTTTGCCAAAAAATTTATGAAAAAAAATATTGAGAAAAACAAAATTTATGATAAAAAAATATTGATGAAAATAAACAACTCGATGAAAAAAAATTTTGATAAAATAAGTACAGTAGAATCTCACAAATTAGAACTCTCACAAATTAGAACTGTCCAGAAATTAGAACCGGCTATTTTAATGTATTGGACGCTCTAAAATTAGAACCTGTGGTTCTAATTTCTGGAAGTTTCTGTTTTTTTTGTTTTTATTTACACTACCAAATATTTTTTTTATAGTTTTTTTTAAACTAAATAGGGGAAAACCCGAATTGTATGTAGTTAACGCTCTAAAATTAGAACCAGTGGTTCTAATTTCTGGACTTTTTTTTTGTTTTTATTTTCACAATTCCATAAGTGTAAGAGAAATCGAAAAATGGAATGACGATGGGTTTAATGACGGATCAAATAGCATTGACGATGATATAATCGATGTAACGCCTGTTATTTCTCAGTTCAAAGCCCTTAAAAGTGTTTTTTTTACAAATTTAATGTGTTATAGTAATTTAATATTAACAAAAAAATAGTTTTATGTTAAAATAAAGCAGTCGTAACTATTTTTATTATTATTTTATCATTTTCTTTGAAAAAAAAAAAATGTCCAGAAATTAGAACTTTTCAGAAATTAGAACTACCCGAGGAACAAAGTGGTTCTAATTTGCGAGATTCTACTGTATTGATGAAAAAAAATATTGATGAAAAAAATATTGATGAAAAAAATATTGATGAAAAAAAATATTGCTGAAAAAACATATTGATGAAAAAAAAATATTAATAAAGAAAAAATATTAATGTAAAAAAATATTGATGAAAAAACATTAATGAAAAAAAAAATATTGACGAAAAAAATATTGATGAAAAAAAAAAATATTTATAAAAAAAACATTTATGAAAAAAAAATTGATATATAAAAATATTGATGAAAAAAAAAAATATTGATGAAAAAAAATAGTGATGAAAAAAAACAAAAAAATATTGATGAAAAAAATATTGATAAAAAAAGTATTGATGAAAAAAAAAAAAAATGTTGATGAAAAAAAAAATATTGATGAAATAAAAAAATATTGATGAAAAAAAAATATTGATGAAAAAAAAACATTGATGAAAAAAAATATTGATGCATCTTTTTTAAAATTAGACACCAGCCTAAAAACATTATCATGTTAAAAAAAAAATCTGTCGTTAGGTTTTCCTGTAATCTTACAATAAAGTTCTCCAAAGTGAACATTCCACATTTTCTTTGGTCAGAACCTTTTGTTTTGTGGGGCTCTGTTATTTTTCATCAAAAAAGAATTTTTTTCATCAACATTTTGTTTTTCATCCAAAAAATTTTTTCCATGAAATTTTATTTTTCACCAAAATTATTTTTGTCATCAAATATTTCTAAATCAAATTTATCTTTTTAATAATTTTCAAATATTTTTTTCCCATCAAATTTATCATTTTAATAATTTTTGTTTTTCAAAATTAGTTTTTTTTTATAAAATTTTTTTTTAAAACATTTTTCATTGAAAAAAAAAAAATTCTTCAATAAATTCATTTTTTTTCCTCAAAATATTTGTTTTTTCATTAAAAACGTTTTTCATTAAAAAAAAATGTTCTGAATTTGTTTTCACCAAAATAACCTTTTCACCATCTTCTGCCATTAAAAAAAAATGCCGACTCTATACCTTTCATGAAAAAATAAATGTTTATGAAAAAAAAAATTATGAAAAAAAAACTTGATGACAAAAAAAAAATATTATGAAAAAAATAAAATTTGATAAAAAAAAATTTATGAAAAAATGATAAAAAAACTTTTAATAAAAAAAATTTGATGAAATAAAAAATTGTTTAAAAAAATCTAGGGGCAAAACTTAAACCCCCCAAAGGCACGGGTTTCTTTTGTCCGATTTGACTAAAAAGTTAAACATAGACTTTTTAGACCAAAACGATACATAATTTGCCTGGCTATCGACGAAATTCGTAGAAGTCATAATTCGTGACACCATAATACATACAAAAGTTTTAAATCATCTTTATGCAATTTTTCTATGTCTTTAAAATATATAAATATATTTGGTAAAAGTTTGAAAAAAAAAGTTTTTTTGTAGAAATTTTTTTTTTGTAAAAAAAAATGTGAAACTTTTTTAAGCTTTTTAAAATAATAAATTGATAAATTTTGATTTTAGGCTGGTGTCTGATTTTAAAAATGATGCGAATATAAGCTACCGTCTTAAAAAAAAAAAACAAGTAGAAAAGTTAAATTCGACTTTGCCGAATCTATAAATACCCTCCACAATTGGTTTTTTAAACGATAGTACATTTTTTAACTTGAAAAAAATTAACAATTTTGATTAGAAATATTTTATTTTGAGTAAAAAACCCTTTTTTTGTCATTTAAAAAAAAGAAAAATTACTAATTTTTTTTGAGTGTTAATTTTTTTTCGAGTGTAATGTTTGTTTGAGCTGAAATTTAAAACTTAGCAGACATGGGAAACGTCAAAGATATATGCCAAGCTTTAGCAGTCGCATTATTGTCTTTCAAAAGTTAGCGTGATTGTTATCTCGTAAATTCGCGAAAAACCCTTGCCGAAATTTAGTCTTTTGCTCATAACTTTTGAACCACTGGACTGATTTGGCTGGATTGCAATACCTGACCAGGTAAATGACCAACATATATGCCAAACTTCAGTAGTCTCTGTAAGGTCTTTCAAAAGTTAGCGTGTTTTCTACGGAAGGACAGACAGACAGACGGACGGACGGACGGACATCGCTAGATCGACTTAAAATCGATCGAGGATCATGAATATATATACTTTATGGGGTCCAAGACCAATATTTCGATGTGTTACAAACGGAATGACAAACTTATATATACCCTCTATCACTAGAGTGGAGGGTATAAAAAGAAAATATGAATTACTGTTTTCATTTTCGTAAAACCAAAAAGGTTTGTAACTTCGATTTGTAACTTGGACAATAATTCAAACGTTTTTTCACCAGCTGGTGAATAAAACGTAACATAATTATTTTCATCAATTTTTATATTTTTTTGCATTAATTTTTTATAATTTTTTTTATCAAACTTTTTTTCATGAATTTTTTTTTTATAAAATTTTTTTCATCAATTTTCTCTTCATAATTTTTTTTTTCAGGTGGTGTATAAAACGTAACATAATTATTTTCATCAAAAAAAATTTTTTTTTTCATCAAATTTTTTTCATCAAATATTTTTTTTATCAAACTTTTTTTTCACAAAATTTTTTTTTTTTTATTTTTTTTTTTTTGTTTATCAAAATTTTTTTTCATAAATTTTTTTTTTCATAAATTTTTTTACATAAATTTTTTTTTTCATAAATTTTTTCATAATTTTTTTTTTTTTTTTAATTTTTTTTTTTTATAAAATTTTCTTTTATCAATTTTCTTTTCATAAAATTTTTTTTCATTAATTTTTTTTTTCATCAAATTTTTATTGTTTTTCATAATTTTTTTTAATAAATTTGATATAATAAAATTGTTTTTTCAATATTTTTATACCCTCCAACTACAGTATGGGGGTATACTCACTTTGTCATTCCGTATGTAACGCATCGAAATATCAGTCTAGGACCCCATAAAGTATATATATTATTGATCAGTGATCGATTCTAAGACATTCTAGCGATGTCCGTCTGTCCGTCCGTCAGTCCGACCGTCTGTGGAAGACACGATACATTCCAAAATAAAAGGGCTAGACTACTGAAAATTGGCACAAACATGTCTTATGTTCATAGGCTGGTTAAGTTCGGAGATGGGCAAAATCGGACCAGGGGGAAAAGTTCCCCCTTGACGATGTAAACCAACCAATTAAAAAAGGTAACTTTTTAGGTTTTTTTGTATTTTTGTCAAACAAATGAAACATTTTTATGCTTGAAAAAGTTAAAAGTCTTGGACTTGAACCCAGGGGATTTGAAAATTACTTATTTTTTGGTCCGCCCCTTTTGTGGGCGTGGATATTAGCAAATAATTTATATAATGATGAAATTGTATATCTTTTGTACAAAAAATATAGTAATTAAATTTGTAAACATTTTTGACCAGAGAGAAGGTATCCCCAAGGACCCCCGAAAAGCCTCCCACCCACCAAAAAACGCCCCTTCAATTTTTTTATTTTTTTTGAACGTTGGAGGGTATACAAGATTCGGCACAGCCGAATTTAACACTCTCACTTGTTTTTCATCATTTTTTTCATAATATTGTGTTTCTCACAAAAAACACATTTTTTTCCAAAACTACTTTTTCACCTAGTCTAAGCTTTTGACATAAAAATGTTCCATTTGTTAAACAAATGTACAAATGTGTTGAATTCTTCGGTGCCGAATCTTTTATGCTCTCAAAAATGTAAAAACATTTTTTGCACTAAAGTAATACACTCATTTACCAAATATACAGCTCTGTTGGTTTGGGCTGCATCTTTCTTTCTACAGACAGATGGACGGATGTATATAGCTAGAGTGTCTTAGAAATCGATCACTAATATATAAACTTAATGGGGTCCTTGATCGATATTTCCGATTATTTATTGGCAAGTACACCCAAATCTTCAGCAAAGCATTATCATGATTTATTGTTTTCGGCAAGAGTACAAAATTCGCGGCATTTTTTTCTGCTATTTCCTAACTTAACCTGAATAATTTATAATTTTGCAAAGCTTTTTTTCAAATTTTCCTTATACTCCAGCCTTTTTTTCAAATCCTTCCGATTTTTTTTTTTTCTTAATTTTAATGAATATTTTTAATTATTTTTATTAATTGACTGATTTTTTTCATGTTTTTTATTCTAAATAGTTTTTCGAAATAAAACCACTTCTATGCAATTCAATTCCACTTTGATTTTTGAAAGTGATTTCATTCCGAAAACAGAATATTCATTTCTCCTTTTACAAGTTAACCAGTAATTCAAGTACTTTCAAATGCAATTAAGTCGTTGATATGCCCTTATATTTTTTATAGTGATACGTATGAGTGATTTTTTTTTTTTGTTTATCATTTTTTAGTAATCATACGTCTTGTTCTCATTTCAAATATCTTTGTAGATAATTCCATTGGTATTATTCTAATCGACCTTAAAACTCCTGAATTCACCATGTCATAATTTTCAAAACTAAAATAACAAATATTTTTAGCAAAAAATTTTACAAAAAACATTTCCATTCGTTATTTATAAGTTTTAAAAAATTTTGAAATTTTTGCTTTAAAACAAAATTAAACAACTACAACTACCAAATGTACCTTTTTCAGAATAAAACGAATTATTTTATAATTGTAGCTGTAGGGCTTCTATTACGTCTGATAAGTTTTAATCTCCTCCATACACAATTTAAATGTAAAATAAATATATTTCAGAGAATATTGTTTTGGGGGGGGGGGGGGTTGGCAAAAAAAAGGGTTGATAAATTTATTACTTAATCCTTAACAGAAACGTAGGCAACTACATAAATTATAAAAAAAAAAAATAAGTCTGAAAAAGTTTATGAATTAAATTTTAAACGTTCTTTTTGGGTTTCTGATTTATTAAATAAAAAATTTTTAACTTATCATTTATTTTAATATTTTAAATTTGTTTATTGTTTTCTTGTATTTACGAGTAATATATAACAACTGACCAATAAAAAAACAAAAAAAAATATTTTTTTTGTGTTAAATATTTTCACATGGAAAAGCGGCCAAAAAATACCTTGACTTTTGGTTTATTTTCGTTTATAATTTTGTATTGTTGCAATACAACCTTTTAACAGAAAAAAAATATGAAATGGTTGGTAAATTTGTATGTTTTAATATTTATTAACAACAACAAAAGTATTAAAAACATACAAACAAATTGTAAAGTGATTTTTTTTTTTGTTTGACTGTAAATATACCAAGTAACCTAGTGAAATTTATAAAAGACAAAAGAGGAATACAAAAAAAACAATGCAGTAATTGCAAAACTTATCTGACTTTTCTCCTCTACTATGACTTTTAAAAATTTCAGGAAAATTTCAACATCCACCTCTGTTACATGCCAATTTAGGTATCACGACGGTCATTAGAATATTTTCGACTTTGGGGCCGATTCACAAAAAAAAGTCATAACTCAATCATAACTCAATTTTGTTCATGTGTTTGTGGGGGGGGGGTGAAATAAAGCCATAGGCAATAAGGCCATATGGCCTTATTTCTCAATTCAATGGGAAATAAGGCCCTATGGCTTTATTACCAACACGATTGAGCAATAAAGTCATATTGATTTTGCAACCAAAGTGGAAATAAAGCCATATCAGTTGAAAATGTGGAAATATATTTCCCCGTAAATCCTGCTACCCAAAAAAAAAAATTATTTAGCGAAGCCTCTAAATAAATTTATGGAGTTTGTAATCCTTAAGCCCAGCCGAAGGCCGGCTACGCAGAAAAAAAAAAATGGTTTTTGACTATCTTTATATTAAAAAACCACATATACCAGGAATCTCGGAACTTAGTGGGGTCTAGAGGCACCAATTTTTTATTGGCAGGGATTTTAATTTAAAGATTGTTTAACAAAAAAAGTTTTTCTGTGTAGCCGGCCTTCGGCCGGGCTTAGGGATTACATAATCCATGCATTAAACCACCCTCTCCGCAAAGTAAAGTTTTCTAGGGTAGCAGGTCTTTGTGCTATCAAATTTGTTATGCCTCAAAAAGGCCTGATAACCAAAATAGCTTTGGTTTGGAGAAAGGGTGGGTTTAATGCATGGAGTATGTAAGTTCGACATTTCGCCCAAAAAAAATATTTTGGATTTTTTTACAATTTTGTTTTGCGAGAAGTAACATTTTTAGACCTATCATTTTGGGCTATATGTCGCAGCTTGGGCGATATGACATTTACGGTTTTGGGCGATAAGACCTTTGGCGCTATGTCCGTACGCCATTTCAAACTCCATAAAAAATAATTTAGAGGCTTCGCTAAATATTTTTTTTTTGGGTAGCAGGACTTACGTGGAAATATATTTCCACACTCTCCGCAAAATATTGATGAACATTTTTAAAAAAATATTTAAATGAGTAGCAAAGCCATATATGGCTTTATTTCCAACAGTGGTCGGTAATAACGCCATATGGCCTTATTTCTCAACTCTTTGGGAAATAAGGCCATATGGCCTTATTGCCTATGGCTTTATTTCACCCCCCCCCCCCGTGTTTGTTGTTATCAATCATAAAAAAATTAAAATTTTGTTTGAAAATTTCAAAAAAATAAAGACCTGCTACCCAGATCGTCTCAAAATTGACAAATAATTTAAAATTTTGAGACTTTTTATGATTGTGTTTACAACAAACACGGGGAATATGAAGTTTGAAAATAACAAAATTAGTCATAACTAGGGATGAGATTTCCATGCAAATGCATGTTTTTTGTCGATAGTCTAAAAACGATATCGACCAATTATCTTTCCGAATCAAGAAATTTGGGTTAAAATGGCATTGATTTGTTTTTGCATATTTTTGCATATTTTGGTGAAAATGCATATTTTTGCATATTTTGATTTTAAATGCATATTTTGCGCATATTTCCAGCTTTTAAGTGCATATTTTTGCATATTTTGGCATAAATTAGCAAAAACGCAAATTGAAATTTATTTTTTTTAAAAACTATTTTAAATTGTAATAATTTATTTGGAAACTATTAATATTATTATTCAAGGGGTGATCTAGCCCTAACGGCCGGCACTGCTACCCTTATGGGTCTTTTGTGCCAAGATCCATTAATCTAATTCAAACTCTGTTCAATGTTCCTAATGAACATTATAACAGAGGATGGAGAAGCTAGCTTTATATCCGCAGAATTAAGCAATTCTTTGTCTAAAATCCGTTTTCTGATCCTACATATTGCGACGCACTCACATAATATGTGTTGCGTTGTTTCTACTTCCTCAAGACAAAGTCGACACAAAGACGATGCACAAAGGTTTAAATTATGCAAGTGATAATTTACCTTATAATGCCCGGTGAGAAAACCTGTCAGTAACCTAATGTCACCTTTGGTGTGATTAAGTATACTTCCATATGATAATGGCGCGATTAGTGCTTTGGATTGGCGTAGACCTCCTGAATTTTCCCACAAGTCTAAGAAGTCGGTTCTTTCCAAACCCTTAATCATGTTCGAGAAGGTGGACCACTTTACCCCACAATAGGGTTCGGGTCCGGTCATAGGAGTAGTGGAGGCATTTCTAGCAAGCTCATCCGCTATCTCATTACCCTCAAAACCTCTATGACCAGGGATCCAAAATAGAGTAATTTTGTTTCTCCCGGCCAGCTGTTGAAGGGTATCAAAACATTCCAGTGTCAATTTGGATTTAAATTCCCAAGAAGACAACGCCTGAAGTGCTGCCTGGCTATTATTTGGAAACTAAGAAAATTTTTTTTTTTTTGTTTTTAATTTTTTTTTTATAGATTTTTTTAAATTATAAAAAACCTTGCTTACATAAAGTTTTAAATGTTACTAATTAAACCCGGCGTTATTTTGTGCTTATTAGGAAGTTTTTCCTATTAAAACAAGATTTTCATTTCACACATTTTATTTTTTAGTGCATATTTTAAGGTTTTTTAGAGCATATTTTGAATTTTTTAGCGCATATTTTAAGCGAATATTTTCGATTTTTTAGTGCATGAAAATCTTATTCCTAGTCATAACCAGTCATAACTGTGAATAGGACGGTTTGTTTAAATTTGATTAAATTTTTCTTAGTTTTTAAAATTTTTTAGGTGAATGTTGCTTTTTAACATGATAATGTTTTTAGCCTGATGTATAATTTTAAAAATGATGCTGCACGCCACCTCAGTTTGACTATATAAGCTACCGATTAACAAAAAAGAAAATAAGAATTGCTGTTTTCATTGTCTTAAAACCAAAAAGGTTGGTAACTTCGATTTGTAATGTAACTTGGATAATAATTCACCTGCTGGTGAATAAACCCGTTTTTCACCAGATGGTGAATAAAACGTAAAATAATTACTTTTCGACAAAATTTTATTTTCATAAATTTTTTTTTTTCATAAATTTTTTTTTTTTTATCAATTTTCTTTTTATCAAATTTTTTTGTTTTATCAATTTTTTTTTTTTTTAATTTTTTTCTTAAAACTAAAAAGGTTTGTAACTTCGATTTGTTACTTGGATAATAATTCACCTACTGGTGAATAAAATGTAGCATAATTATTTTTTGACAAAACTTTTTTTTTCTAAATTTTTTTTTTTTTTCTATTTTTTTCTCAATTTTTTTTTTTTTATAATTTTTTATTACATCAATATCTTTTTTCATCGGTTTTTTATACCCTCCACTTAGCGATAGAGGGTATATATAAGTTTGTCATTCCGTTTGTAACTCATCAAAATATCGGTCTGGGACCCCATAAAGTATATATGTATATTATTTTTGAATTATAATTGGACATTTTTTTAAATTAACCAAACATTTTTGAATTAAAAATGAATATTTCTGAAATATAATTCAAAATTTCTCATATATAATTGGAAATATAGTTAAAAATATTTTAAAATTGAAAAATTTTTGAAATATAATTGGTATTTTTATACCCTCCACTCTAGTGATAGAGGGTATATATAAGTTTGTCATTCTGTTTGTAACTCATCGAAATATCGATCTGGGACCCCATAAAGTATATATATTCATGATGCCCGATCGATTTTAAGACATTCTAGCGATGTCCGTCTGTCCGTCTGTCCGTCTGTCTTTGGAAATGGTGATCACGGACAAAATATTGGACAGAGATGACTGAAACTTAACAAATTTATTAGAAGTTCTGCCGAGAAGTTTGATATTGCATTTGTGAGACATCGGTTCAACGGTTCTAAAGTTATGAACGAAAATGTAAGGACACCTAAAAAATGTCAGTACATTCAACATAACCTAAAAATACAAATTGCTTTAATTCGCCTGCTGGTTGACATATGTGAACATAATTGAACACCAAATGGTATTTAAACAAGTACGAACATATTTTTTGACAAAAAAAGACAAAAATCGCGGATTTTTTTTTTCGCGGAAATTTTTTTTCAAAAATTATTTTTTTTTTTTTCAAAAGTAAATTCCTTTTAAGTAATGTTTTTTGCAATAATCTTTTTGAAATTGTGGAGGGTATCACTATATCGGCAAGGCAGAATTAAACTTTTTTACTTGTTTTATCACATTTTTGTGTTTCTCATTATAATTTTTTTTTAATCAGTTTTTTTCACCAAAATTTTTCTGTTCAGCAATTTTGTTTACAACAAAAAAAATTTTTTTTTTCTTAAAAATTTTTTTTTCTTAAAAATTTTTTTTTTCTTATATTTACAAAAAAAAAAAAAAAGATTATGTCAAAATTTTAATTTTCATCAAAAATATTTTTTCTTCATCTAAAATTTTTTTTTTACCGAAACTGCTTTTTCACCAAGTCTAAACTAATGTACAACAAGTAGAAAAGTTAAATTCCACTTGGCCGAATCTATGAATACCCTCCACAATGCCTTTTTAAGTGATAGTAAATTTTCTAACATGAAAAAAAAAAAATAATTTCTAAATTTTTTTTTTTTGAGTGTAAAATTTTTTTGAGTGTAAATTTTTTTAGTATAAAATTTTTTTCGAGTGTAAAAATATTTTTGAGTTACAAAAATACGTTGTAAAATAACGACAAATATATGTGCCAAGCTTCAGTATCCTCAGAATTGCCTTTCAATAGTTAGCTTGTTTTTTATACAGTAATTTCACGAAATCCCCGATTGCAATACCACAACCACAACATATATGCCAAAATTCAGGAGCCTCCGTAAAGTTTTTCAAAAGTAAGCGTGTTTTCAACAGTTAGACGGACAGATGGACGGACGGACATCGTTCGATAGACAAATATTTCAAGGTGTTATAAACGGAAACAAACTTTTATATACCCTCTTTGACTAGAGTGGTGGTATAAAAATTAGGAACTCGTCTTTCCGTATTTTTTACCAAAATGACTCCATGAAAATTGTATTAATATAGCATTTTCCAGATTGTACACTATATTGGCAACTTTTTGCTTAAATTTTTTGACAAAAAAATATTTCTTTTATTTCTTTTTTATCAAAATGCAATGACAAGGAAGCATCTCAACCCTGAACCGATTTACACATTTTCATGAAAAAAATATAAAACATTAAATCATGATAATGTTTTTTCGGAAGATTTGGGTGTACTTGTCAAAGCAAAGTTTTTTTTTAGAAAAAAAAAATCTTTTACTTTGCTATTCCATGCAAAACGAATTGAAATATCAGTCGAGGACCCCATTAAAAAACCAAAAGAGCTGTACATTTCGCAAGTGAGTGCAAAAATAAGTGAAAAAAAGTGTTTTTACATTTTGGAGAGTATAAAAGATTCGGCACCAAAGAATATAACACTCTCACTTGTTTTAGGTACATTTGATAAACAAATGGAAAATTTTTATGCGAAAAGCTTAGACTTGGTGAAAAAGTAGTTTTGGTAAAAAAAAAATATTTTTTTTCACGAAAAACAAAATTATGCTAAAAAAAATTTAATGAAACCAAAATTTTTGGTGAAAAAAAATTTTGACAAAAAAAGATTTTTTTGATGAAAAGAAAATTTTTTTGATGAAAAGAAAATTTTTTGATGTAAAAAAAATTTATGAAAAAAAATATGAAAAAAAAAATTTTTTGGTGAGAAAATAATAAAAAATTGATGAAAAAAATATGATAAAAAAAAAATTTATGAAAAAAAAAATTTGAAAAAAAATTGATGAAAAAAAAATTGACGAAAAAAAAATTCTGATGAAAAAAAAAATTTTTGATAAAAAAAAAATTTGATGAAAAAAAAATTAATAAAAAAAAAAAATTTGATGAAAAAAAAGTTTTATGAAAAAAAAATTGATGAAAAAAAAAATTTGATAAAAAAATTTGATAAAAAAAATTGATTATAATAATAATTTGATCCAATGATCAGTTTTTATTTATTTTCCCAATTTTTATTTACAACTCATTTTAAATAATTTTAACCTAACCGAGAACTGGTAACAATGACCGTCGTCTCGTTGTAGCGAAATAGACCAAGGGTTTTGGTGGGAATCGAACCCACGACCCCCTGTTTCATAGGCTAGCACGCTACCAACTAGCCTACAGGGGCCCCTAAACTTACACAAAACAAATGAATGAATGTCAATGAAAAAACAAATAAGTTTGAATAAAAAATTGATTAAAAAAATGATGAAAAAAAAATTTATAAAGAAAAAACGAGAAAAAAAGTTTGATGAAAAAAAAAAAAACATTATGAAAAAAAAATTTGATGGAAAAAAAATGATAGAAAAAAAATTTATGATAAAAAAAAATTTGATAAAAAAAAGAAATTATTTGCTGAGAAATAATTATGTTACTTTTTATTCACCAGCTGATGAAAAACGGTTTTAGTCACCACGAGGTGAATTATTATCCAAGTTACAAACCCAAGTTATTAAAATTTTTGGTTTTAAGAAAATGAAAATAGTAATTCTTGTTTTCTTTTTCGTTAATTGTTAGTTTATATAGTCAAACTGCAACTTTTTTTAAAATTAGACACCAGCTTAAAAACATTATTATGTTAAAAAAAAACATTTTTTTTTAAATAATAAAAAAAAAATGCAAGAAAATATGTAGTTTAAGCAAAATATGCAAAAACATGCATTTTCATCAAAAATGCATTTTCATCAAAATATGCAAAAATATGTACTTACAAATAAATCAATGCTATTTTTAAGCAAATTCTATGATTCGCGAAGATAAATACTTTAAGTTGTTCTCAGGCTAACGACAACATGATTTACATAAACCCCCTGCCCTGCTAAGCAAAAATAAAAAAAATTTTCAAAATTTCCTACAAAAATTTTGCTGGGCTACTTTGCAAATGCTTTTCATTCTTATATGCGTATGCGGTTATTTTGTTATCCATGCCAAATGTAAATATTTTCTCCTTATATACTTACACTGCATTGTATGTAATATCTGAAATATTCATATGAAAATGTGGTATTTATTTTTAAATTTACACAATGTTTTACTTTTTGTCGAGTAATTTTGTATGTGCGTATGAAAAAATGGTATTTTATTAAAGGAATTTAAATTTATGTGTATAAGTTTGTATGCAGTTTTAAAAGCGATTTTGTGTTGATGTTTTTTTTTTTTATTTTTTTAATGAATGAATGATTGATTGAATGAATGAATGACTAAATGGATGAATGAAAGAACCATAATTTTATAATATAAACCGCAAATTTAACATAAGAAATGATTTAACGGAAAAATCACAATAAGGCGAACGAAAAGTAATTTTTTTAAAAATTTAAATAAAATCTTGACTTATGTTTTTTGTTCAGCCGAATATGAAAAGCTCTACTTATTCCATTGTTTTTATAAATTTTTCAAATTTTTTTTTAATATTCCAGAATTTTCAAAATTTTTATGAATTTTTTTAATTTTTTAAAAAAAAGTTTAACAATTTTTGCAAATTTGCAATATTTTGCTGACGTAAGAAGTTTCAAATTCTGAAACATCTTTTATAGAAAATTTCTTGTGGATTTAAACTAGCGACATCTAGTGCTGGCCAGCATAATATCAAATATGAGTTTTAATAAAACAAATCCTTCAACAATCCTGCTTTTAAATCTCACCAGAAAAAAAAAATCAATTCCGATTAAAACAATGATATATTAATTATCCCCCAGACTCAAAGAAAAAAAACTTCAATTCTTTATTGTTTTTTTGCAGAAAATCTTCTAAATCCAACTCATTTTTTGTATTGTAAAAAAATTGTTTCTCTAAAATAAATAAAAAAAAAAAACATACAAAAAAATAGACAAAAATACATCATGACATAAAATAAAGTAAAAAAGCCAACAAGGAGAGATTAAGACGACAGCATAAAAGACAAATAATAATGGCGAGGTTTAAGTATCAAGCAAGTGTTTAAATTATAATTCACACTCTAGCAAATAAAAATATAGAAACAAAAGGCAGACGGAAGTTTAAGTATAAGGAATAAATAAAAGATATGCAAGTTACAAAATACAGTTACCAAAAATAAAACAATAAAGTACAAAAATATAAACATTGAAAAAAAAATAAGTTAACAGTGGCAGGGGGTTCAAATGGAAAACAAATGATTAAAATATTTGTCAAAAAAAGTTTTCAAAATTAACTTTTTTCCAGTCTGGATTTTACTGATTTCAGAAAAAAGTAAAGCAGTGGCAATTAAGGATACATTACACCAGAGAAAAAATCAATTAGATCAGAACTCATCTGTTTGGATCTAATTATATAAAATCAAAGAGAAGACATCCATGCAAATTCATGTTTTTTAACATGATAATGTTTTTAGGCTGGTGTCTAATTTAAAAAATTTTGCAGGACGCCACCTTAGTTTGACTATATCAGCTAACAATTAACGAAAAAGAAAACCAGAATTACTATTTGCATTTTCTTAAAACCAAAAATTTTAATAACTTGGGTTTGTAACTTGGATAATAATTCACCTCGTGGTGAATAAAATTGTTTTTCACCAGCTGGTGAATAAAAAGTAACATAATTACTTTTCAACAAAAAAACATTTTTTTTTTTCATCAAACCTTTTTTTCATCAATTTTTTTTCCATCAAATTTTTTTTTTTCATCAATTTTTTTTTTCATCAAACTTTTTTTTCATAATTTTTTTTTCATAAAATTTTTTTTCATCAACCATTTTTTTCATCATTGTTTTTTAGCAATTTTTTTTTTTCATCAATGTTTTTTTCATTAAATTTTTTTTTCATCAATTTTTTTTATCATCAAATTTTTTTTTCATCAAATTTTTTTTTTTTTTAATCACATTTTTTTTTTTTCATCAAAAAAATTTTTTTTTATAAATTTTTTTGTTTTTCATAAATTTTTTTTTCATTATTTTTTTTTCATCAAATTTTTTTTCATCAAAATTTTTTGTTTTCATAAATTTTTTTTATCATATTTTTTTCATAAATTTTTTTCATTAAATTTTTTATCAAATTTTTTTATTATCAATTTTTTTCTCGCCAAAAATTTTTTTTTCATATTTTTTTTTCATCAATTTTTTTTACATCAAAAAATTTTTCTTTCATCAAAAACTTTTTTTCATCAAATTTTTTTTCACCAATAATTTTCGTTTCATTAATTTTTTTAACATAATTTTGTTTTTCGTGAAAAAAAATCATTTTTTACCAAAACTACTTTTTCACCAAGTCTAAGCTTTTCGCATAAAAATTTTCCATTTGTTTATCAAATTTACATAAAACAAGTGAGAGTGGTAAATTCTTTGGTGCCGAATCTCTTATACTCTACAAAATGTAAAAACACTTTTTTGCACTTATTTTTGCACTCACTTACGAAATGTACAGCTCTTTTGGTTTTTTAATGGGGTCCTCGACTGACATTTCAATTCGTTTTGCATGTAATAGCAAAGTAATATAACATTATTTTTTCTAAAAAAAACTTTGCGTTGGCAAGTACACCCAAATCTTCCGCAAAACATTATCATGATTTAATGTTTTGGGCAAGAGTGCAAAATTCGAGAATCCCGGGAAATAAATTCTTTTTTTCCCGTCTCCTGGGAAATTAAAAAGTCCGGGAATTCCCAAACACTAGTTGTGATAGAAAGGTGCTTTTTGTACACATTTTCTTAACAAAAACTGCATCTTCAACATGCATGACTAAAATAATAATTTAATTTTTTTTTTTAAATCAATATTTCCGCCCTCTATGGTGGGTTTTTGGAACTTTTTTAAGAGTTCAAAAAACTGTCAATGTATTAATTTTTTCTGCAGATTTTTTTGTTTTTTCAGCCGTTTTTTTCTCCAGAAAAATCAGCTCAAAATCCGCGTTTTCACATGCGTTGAACCATCCCAAAAATTTTTTTCCAAAATAATACTGACATTATTTTAAGCTCCCCTAAATCCTTTAAAAAATTGATGATACCCGATAAACAGATGAAGTGACATAGTCATCCAACGAATTCTAATGTATTTTTATTTTTCACCGGGAAAGAAAAAATTGTTGATAAAAAAAAAAAATTAAGAAAACAAAATATTTTGATGAATATAAAAATTGATAAAAAAACAAGTAAGAGTGTTTAATTCGGCTGTGCCGAATCTTTTATACCCTCCAACACGTTTAAAATTGAAAAAAAAAATTGCAGGGGCGTCTTTTTTTTGTGGAGTGAGGGGTGGTCGTCGATGTTGGTGGGTACACCTGTACCCCCGCTATATATGTTTACAAATTATTTGTTTATGATATTTACGCTTAAATAATACATTTTTATCGTCCCCAAAGGAGGGCGGCCTGAAAAAACTCGAATTTTCTAACCCATTTGGTCCAAGCGCAGGTCTATGAACATAACATGGCGTACAAATGTTACATTTGTTGAGTAAAAATTAAAAAAACTCGTAAAAATATCGTATTTTTCAGGCGTCGTTTTAGTTCTTCAAGGGGGAACTTTTTTTCCCCTAGTCCGATTTTCCCCATCTTCGAACTTCACCTTACCACCCAGCAAAAAATTATCGAGATTGTGGAAGGAGTTCATAATTTATCTGGCATACACAAGCGCTTCGTCTTCAGCACATAGATATTCGTCTTCAGCACATAGACAGGCAGAGATGGAAATATAAATTTTTCGATAAATTACGAATGTAAACAGACATTTTTATATATATTCGCTTACAGTAGTGCATCTAGTATGCACTACCATAAGGCAGAGAGAAAAATATATAAATTATACGACGACTTACGAGCATTAAACAGCAAAACGAAAATTTGGATGACGCAATAAAAAAATATATTTTTAATTCAGTTGATATTCTGTTTTTTTGTGAGCGGACGTGTACGCATGTGCAAAAGTGAAAACAAAAGTTTCGACTACACACTATCCAGACATTAAAACTGTTGTAGTATTATTTGTGTGCTTACGAGGAGCACTTCTTCATACAAACTTTTCAGGCATGAATACTTTAGTGATGGCAATACATGATTTTTGTGCTTCTTGGAGCAATGATTTCTGAGCATCCAATGTGCTCACAAAAATGCACCTAGAAAGCTTCTAAGAAGGTATGATTTCATTACATTTTTATTGCGCTTAAATAAGCGCCCGAATGAAATGCTCTAAAGTGGGACATTGCGACCAAATATCATGCCATACGTAAGCAGGTTTGTAAGGAAATGTCAACTCAACATTCCCTTACAAACCTGCTTACGGCGAAGCAGTCGTTTTTGGTGGGCAGTAACATAAGAGATATTCTTGCCCAATTTCTACAGACGGGCGGACGGACGGACGGACATCGCTAGAATTCCTTTGATTCTATTATGGATCAATATTATATATACTTTGTGGGGTCCCCGACCGATATTTCGTTGTGTTACACACGGAATGACAAAGTGAGTATACCCCCATACTGTGGTTGGAGGGTATAAAAAGTTTATAAAAAAAAAAATTGTTGATAAAAAAATCGCTAAAAAATTTTATGAAAAAAAATTAATCTAAAAAAATTTATAAGAAAACAAAAATTAAATAAAAAATATTGATGAAAACAATTAAAATTGAAACAAAAAAAATAAAAAAACAATTTTGATGAAAAATTAAATGATGAAAAAAAATTGAAAAAAAATTGAAAAAAACTAAATGATAAAAAAAAAACTTTTGATGAAAAAAAAATATGAAAAAAAAAACTTTTGATGATGAAAAAAAGATGTTGATTAAAAAAAATAGATAAAAAAAATTTATGAAAAAAGAAAAATTTTAATGAAAAATACAACGGCATTCACAATAAACACCCACACAATTATCAAAGTGAAAATTAACATTAAGTAAAACTAATCGGCCAATGTTAAATTTGTATGGGTTTACATAATTATGGAAGCAAAAAATCACTGCAATATTATAAAATAGGTCTTATAATTGTTTTAATGTCAACTTAATAGGTTTTTCTTTTAAATCTTTAATATTGGCCGCATTTTGTTTGAGAATATATCTTAAAATAAAACCACGATCACTTTTACCAAAATCTGTAGTTTGCCAACGAATAAGTTTGCCACTTATTCGTTCTTTTACTGTAGGCATAGAATTTTTATATTTTTATTTGTCTCCTTATGGAGTTTTTAAAAGGTATGTGTATGTTAGACAAAGTTGGAGTCTTTTGTTTCAAGAATATTATTATTTTATATGCTGGTTTTTATGACCCAAAATCTTAAGAACACAAAAATAATGTAAAACACTATTTCTTTCTTTTTTATTTTTTTAACAAGGGAAGGCGTGCTTAGTATTGGATTAAATTTAAAATTTGTATTTGAAAATCTTACAGAAAATTGTGTCAAATGATTTTTTTTTACAGGACAAAAAGCAGGAAAAGATTGAGGTCTTAATAAACCTTGATGTTCTTAAAAATAATCTTAAAGTGAAGAAATTTTCACAAATTTTTTCTCAAGTAAAATAAAAATTTATTAAGAAATATTTTTTTGAAGGGGAAACAAGTAGAAAAGTTAAATTCGACTTGTCTGAATTTACGAATATCCTCCACAATACCATTTTTAAGTGATAGGGCACGATCCCAACTCTATTTTAAATGTTTCTTAAGAGTTATTATTACTCATACGCATACGTAATATAACCCAATATTAGAAAATATCAGCACAGTGCAATGTTCAACTTTTTTATCTCGAAAACAAGGCAAAAAACATCGCTGAAAATTTCAGAACAGAAAGATAGATATATGCCTTAACTATTTTTAAATATGTAAAAAAAAAATTTGTGGCAGGATTTTTAATAAAAAAATAGTTTAATTTTAAATTTGAAAAATGTATAACTTTTTCTGAAATTTTCAGTTTTTATTTTTTCGATTTTATCGATTAATATCCTCTAAGAAGATATTTTAATTTAAGTTAAGCTACTTTTTTAAAAAGTTAGCAATATCTCGCAAATTGTTCTAAATTTGGACTTCATTTTTGGATTTAGCGAAAGATTTTACATGGAAAATATATATTTTTTTATTTATAAACAAGTGCAGTTGGTAAACTAATCTAGATCTAGAAAAATATTTTAACATCTGACTTCTTATAAAGTTTATTCCCTGGTTAACCTTCCCTTTGAAGATGTTCCTCTTTTTTCTGTTTGTTTTTATTTATATTTTTTTTTTTATTCTAAAACCATAGTCTCTAAGGTACTATACCAAGTTTTTACTTTGATTTTTTTTGTTGGTTTTGTTGTCTTCCTTGTTACTTTACTGCCGTTTTTCGGTTTAAAATAAATAAAACATGTTGGCTTTATAAATAAAACGTTTAAATTTTTAATTGTGCCTTTTTGTTTTATTGCCAGCTAAAAGAAGCTACAAAAAAATTTAAGATAGAAAAAAACATACAAATCCTGCTAATTTTTATAGTAGAAGCATTTAGGAGGAGGCAGGTGGTAAGCAGGGAGTTATTGTACACCCAAATCTGATAATTACACACAGAAAATTGTTTCAGTTGCTGCAACTAAATTGTTTGCCAACTGAATTTTTGCGGTCACACGAACTATCACAATATTCAGTTGCCTCTACTGTTAAAATTCTATTATGAGAACTGAATATTTAAAAGCTAAAATTGACATTGGTTAGTGTGATCAAATTTTAAAAAGCGTTATATGGTAGCTCCAATCAATATTTTTTTACACTGTTTCTTAAAAAATTTAGTTTTTATTATTTTTGTAAAACAATTTTAATAATTAAATTTGATTATATAAAATTTCACAATTTTTAAAGCAAAATATATATTACAGATTCTGAGAATTTCTAGGGGATAACTAACCTATGTAAATTTTCGTATTCGCTTGTTTGTTACCACTATCAGGACGAAACTTGTTACAATTCTCTGGGCGAAACTTCTTGGAGACTGTTTCATAATTTTTATTTTTGTATTTAGCTGGAAAATGCTTTTATTGTCGCCTATTTTGATGTTATATTGGTGCCTTAAAGGTGTTATATCATCTTGAGAATCTGCATTAATATCTAAAAATGTTTAATTGATTAAAATTTCTCATATTCCGCAAAGTTATCAACTCACCGTCTAGATTTGCAACATTTTTTATAATTTTTTTAGCAGTATTCTTAAATTAAAATTGTTTGCGCAAACATGTCTGAATTGTATTTCGTTTTGTATTTAATGAAATTATAATTTTTATTTTTTTGACATTCGATTTGTTTAATAGAAATTAAATCAGAACAATCAATTATTGATCAAGAATGCCAATACAAATGAATAGTTTAGTAAAATTTTACAAAAAATATAAAAATATTTTTAATTTGGTTAAGTTACCCGACATTTTCAGTTGTCGATACAGTTATTAAATATTTTTAAAATTTGTCAATTAAAGCAAATGATTATTGGTCGAGAGGGCAAATTTAGACTTAAAGAAACAGTTGTGTTGACTAAATATTTTTTAAAAACTTAATTATATTTTAGTTTATTTGAGGTGACCAACTTATTAGTTGCTAATACATCAATTCGGTTACGATTGCTATTTATCTTTTACTCTTGTTAGTTATTTGGTATGACGATAAAAACTTTACAATAACAACTAAACATTTTTCAGATTTATCAAAATTCGGTTTTTATAATGGAATTCCAACTAAACATTTCTCTGTGTGTATTTTTTTTAACATTTTTTTTGGAGTATTTTATTTAAGGATTTAAACGTGAAGGGACAAACAACAAATTTATGTGTATGTTCAAAAATAAATCAACATATTTGGGAGAACTACATTAGGTGAATTGAGTAAACAAAAATAAGTTTGTATAAATGTTGGTAACATTTTGAGTCAAATTAATACATAGAAATTACATATCGTCGAACTATATTCAATAAATGCCAACTCGAAAAAGCTTACTGTTCAGGAGAGCTAAAAAACTAGTTATTTCGCGTATTATTGCAAAAATAAACAATGTACCTTCCACAAGATGGTTTAAATATTCTAAACAATTTTTACCTATGCAAAAATTTTCATATTTTGCACTTGTTAGCATATTTTTCAGAGATGGCATTTATTACTATATCAAAAAACAAATATTTTTGTAGAGTTGGCATATTTTGTCGGAAAATAAAAATACATTTTTTTTGGAAAAATTTTTTAATTTTTTTTTTTTTTTTGGTTTTTTTTATCCTTAGTACGGTAATTGCAAAAACTGAACAAAAAATTAAAAATCTTTGCATATTTTTAAAAGTTACTAGCTCCGAAAGCCTTTTAATCTCAGGGTGGTCAACTTTGGCACTCTGTAACTCACGCTGTATTGCAATAGGGTCACTCTAAACCAGCTATTTTGAAAGCTTATATCATTGACTTTATTTGCCCTATTCATAATGTTTCAATCTGATAAATAGTTTGAAAGTTACATAAATATAAGCAATTTTTTTTTTGCAAACACTATTTACCGATATTTTTAAAATGGCAATATCTCGAGAACCAGTCATTAGATATCAAAATCTTTACAAGATTCGTGTTTAGCATGGAAAATGCAATAAGATATGTGGACTAATTTTTTTTTAAAAATTTTTTGAAAAATTTTTGGAAATTTACAATGAAAGTTGGCATTTATTTCCACCAAAAAAATATGTAATTTGAGTTAGCAGAATAACAAAAATGGATGTAAAACGACAACAAATTATTTTTTTGCTCTGAAATTTTTATGGCAGATAGGTATTACATAGGGGAGCTATTTGCCATCGGAAACTCATTTCCGTCAAATTTGAGTTGGCATATTTTGAATATAGGTTCACGATATGATAAAATAGAATAAAATTTATTTAATAGAATGGGTGATAAAATTAAAAAGTTCGGATTAAAAACTAACAGAAAATTTTTAAAAAAATTAGTAAAAACTAAAACACTTTTTAAAAAACAAGAAAATAATGAGGAAAAAAATTTTAAATATTTCACAAAAATTTTGCTAGAAATGGAATTGTAGTGTTGGAAACTGTAAAAATTTATTCTTTAGAAACTATTAATATTCACATATATAAAAAACAATTTTCATTAACAAGACCAACTGACATTTTAAATCCTACTGATGATAACACTAACTAAAGTGTTTGAAACAGGTATGGGAATACCAGAAATGTCTATAATTTTTAGAAATTCAATTTATCTTCTGCATTTTTCAACCTGAACTCTTATAACAAATATAATTAGAGCCCGAGCTGGATCTGTACTTACAGAAAAACCATTAATGGAAAGACAAAGACTTTAATAAAATATAAATTTTAGCAGAAAAATTTTCTAAAAGTTTGCTAAATCAAATTGAAATACGTTGTAAAGATTTTTTGACAGAGTTTTTCTTCTGAGTGTGGAGAAAATAAAAAAAAATATATAAGTTTAGAAATATTGAAGAACATTTGGAAAAGTTCCCTAATTCCAAAAAAACGAAACAAGATAAAACACTAAAAAAAATCAGAAAATTTGTTAAAAATAAGGAAAATTCAGAAAAATTCTTGAAAATCAACAATAAAAACCAAAAAAAAGAACAGATTTAAAAAAAAAAAAAAGGGAATACTCAAAAAAAATTTAAGATTCAGGATTTTTTCAAAAAATGTGAAAGCACTTTTGAAGTGATAGTGCACTTTTAAGGTGATTATAAAATAAAAAATTCCTGCAATTTTTTAATCTTGCCCAAAACATTAAATTATGACAATGTTTTGCGGAAGATTTGTGTGTACTTGCCAAAGCAAAGTTTTTTTTAGAAAAAATAATGTTCCCAGTCTGCACAGTTTCGAGGCGACAATTTTTTCGAAGTTTTTTCGAGGCTTTTCCGCAATAACGATTCGAAGTCGATATTACATACAGTCGATATTTTAACGTTTCTCGAACTCATATTTTTATTGAAAAACTAATCGATTTCGAAATGATTTCCAATCTACATTTTAGGAATTCTCGTATTTGTTGTTCCATAAAAAAATATTTATTTCCAATATAACATCGAGTTTTATTTTTATTAAATTTTACAAAAATTCCACAAATTTTACTTTTATTATTAAAAAAAATAATATCTAACACTAGAACAATAAAAAAAAAAATCTGCGACCGGGGTTTGAACCAAGGCCAAAAATATAGAAATCATAAGCTGCCGAACCTGCTAACCAACTAGGCCACACACAACTTGAAATTTGTTTGTACTAATATATATTTTGAAATAAAAATATTTTCAAATTGGGAGAAGTATGTCAAAACAAAATAAAATGAATATAAAAACAGGGTAATTCAAATAATAATACAAATTATAATTTAAGGGTTATTCAAATAATAATAAAAAATTCAAATTTTAGTAATACTACACCCAGAATAATCCTACAGTAAAAAATACAGTAAAAGTGTTATAACTTTAACTTTACTACTTTTTTAGTAATTTACAGTATAAATTTAGTTTTACAGTATAAATTTAGTTATTTTTTGAGCTTGGAATTTACTGAATACTGATTTTTTTACCGATTTTTTAATAATTTTTGTTAGTAATTTTTAAAAATTTGGAAACTTATTTTTGACACCTAAAAAGGCAAAATTTACATTTTTGAATATTTTTTTTTAAACGCACATAGCAAATTTCCATTAAAAAAAAAAAAACAAGTAAGAGTGGAGGGGGGTCGTTGTGATTGATTCATTCCTATGTTTTTTGCACTAAAGAAATGCAAGATTATCATAATTTAATTTTTTTTATTCTACGCCCATAAAAGGGGGGGCGGACCAAAAAACGACATTTTTTAAGTCTCAGGCTCTAAATGCAGGACTTTGATCTTCTTGTAGCATAAAAATATTGAATTTGTTAAACAAAAGGACAAAAAATCATGTAAAAAGTGATTTTTTTTCTGAGGTTGGTTTAGTTCTTCAAGGGGAAACTTTTTCCCCCAAGTCCGATTTTGCCCATTTCCGAACTTAACCTGCGTAGGACCACAAGACATATTCGTGCCAAACTTGAGGAGTCTAGCTCTTTTATTTTGGACTGTATCGTGTTAACTACAGACGGACGGACAGACGGACGGACGGACATCGCTAGAATGTCTTAGAATTGATCACTGATCAATAATATATATACTTTATGGGGTCCCCGAACGATATTTCGATGCGTTACACACGGAATGACAAAGTGAGTATACCCCATACTGTAGTTGGAGGGTATAAAAATAAATGTATATATTTTTTTTTTTTTAATTTCTAGCTCAATTTAATTTCAAGCTCAATAATTATATTTTTTTGATCCAATTTTTTTATTAAAAAATTTGTCAAAATCGGTTTTGGATAGGTTTTCGCTTTAAAATTTGTTTACCGTTTTTTTATAACTGCGTTAGTAAAAATTGACTAACGCGTTGTAGGGCCCTTTAATACTAACAATTAGTAAAAACTGGCAACTTTTTAGTAAGGAATACTGTAGGATTTCTATGAGTGTATGTTTACACCAAACAAAAACTAACTTGTTTTTGGCAAAAAAGCATTTTGGAAAACCAAACTGTTTACACCGAATAAAAAGAGTTTTTGTTTGTCAAATCAAATTAATTATTTTCTAAATTCACTAAAAAACACAAAATTACAATAGCCACACGTTATTAAAAAAATTAAATTACACATTTATTTACTTTTTTAAAAGATTTGAATATTAATTTCACAAAAAAATAAATATTTTTATTTTGACATTCGTTTTTACCAAAAGAAAATTGAAAAAAACATTCACACAGAATTAATAGTAGCATTGACCAGAACCTAAATTCTAGTTTTTGTCCAGTTTTAGTTGGCAACGCAGTTTTTAAATTGTATGGAAAATTTATGTAGTTTTTGCCAAAAACCAAAATAAATATTCAAAAACAAGTTGTTTTCGTTGGTGTAAATACCGTATAAAAGTAATTTTAAAAAACTACTTTTATTATCAAACTTTGGCTGAAGGAGTAAGGCGTTCAACCAGTAAACTGGGAGTTCTGAGTTCAAATCTCAAGTGAGGTAGATAAAAATAGTAATTAGTAAAAATTAAATTTAAAGAATAAATAAATTAAATTAGTAAAAATTAGTTAATTGTAAGTAAGTAGTAGTAAGTGGGGGGGTGAAATAAAGCCATAGGCCAAAGAGTTGAGAAATAAGGCCATATGGCGTTATTACCAACCACTGCACATTGGGTTCAAATGATGCCAAAGTGGCGATTAATTGAAATTTATAAATGAAGTTTTTGTTATAAAATTTGGTATGGGGTAAAAGTAGATAAAATTCTGCAACACTAGTTATCAAAATCAATCAACTAAGTTGTTTACTTTTTTTTCGGTGAGCTGTCAAAGTTAACAAATTATTGCAGTTTTTGAAAAAAGTAAAAAAATTGAAATTTTTTACAATTTAAGCGATTATTAGTGGTATTAAGTGTTTTAAAAGAAAATCTTTTATAATGGAACCATAAACACCAGGGATTAAGTTAAATTTTTAAATTTTTTTTGTTTATAAAAATTGTGTCTCAATGTTTTCAATAATTTTTTTAAAAAGGGTCTAAAATTGGGATATTTTCCATATTTAATGGGCCACACATATTAAGTTAGTAATAGTTGGATTTAGTTTTGTGGATTTCAAAAAAGTATAGGATATCAGCTTTTATTTAAAAGAAAAAAAGTACGGACAATGCCCGGCCCTTTTTTTTTTATTCCCATTTTTGTGTAAAAAGTCTGGGTATCATTGATTAAACAAATCCAATTTATGTGTGTTTATACCCATCAACTACAGTATGGGCTTATACTCACTTTGTCATTCCATATGTAACGCATCGAAATATGCGTCTAGGACCCAACAAAGTGTATATTATTGATCACTGATCGATTCTAAGACATTCTGTGACTAACCGTGTGTCCGTCCGTCCGTCTGTTGTTGAGCACACCATAAAGTACATAAAACAAGAGCTAGAATCCTGAAGTTTGTCACAAATATGTATAATGATCATAGGCTGGTTAAGTTCTTGAACGAGCAAAATCGGACCAGGGGGGAAAAAGTTCCCCCTTGAAGAACTAAAACTACTCCAGAAAAATATTTTTTTTACAAGTTTAATTTGTATATTTGTTCAATAAATGAAACATTTTAATGCCATATGAAGTTCATCGACCTGAATTTGAACCAAGGGGGATCAGGAATGCCAATTTTTTCGGTCCGCCCCTTTTTGGGGGCGTGTATAGAAAAAATAATTTAAATAATGATAAATTTGTATTAATTAGGTGCAAAAACTGACATCTATTTTTTTGGCAACGTTTATCGCGAGGGGAAGGTGTCCCCCATAGTCTCCCGGTAACCCCCCCCCCCTCCCCCCCTACGCGAAAAAAACGTCTCCTCCATTTGTTTTTTGTAGCTTTATTACATGTTCAAGGGTTTCGTTTTTTTTCCAAAAACATAAAAAACGACTAAAAGATTAAAAAAAATTTTTTTTTGTTAATTTTTTTTTCTAAAATGCTGTGTTTTTATGCATTTATGATAATTCCTTAATAAAAAACTATAATATTCCCATAAATCACTTTTTTCAGATAAATTTGTACATTTATGAGATTTTGTGAAAAACAAAAATTGGATTTTAAAAAAAAATTATAATAATATAAATACATATTATGCGTTCTTTCTTTAATTACTTTGAGAGCACATTATGTGCACTTTAATTTCCATTTTTTTTTATTAATTTATCGCTTTTCATTCCAAAGTTACAGCAAAAATTGTGAACTATAACCCTTTTTTCCGAAAAATAAAAAAACGACTAACAGGTTAAAAAAAAATATTTTTTCCAATTTTTTTTTCCAAAATGTGTATTTTTACGTGTTTATATTATGTCATCAATAAAAAAATATAATATTCTAAAACTACTGCTTATCTGAATTAATCGCCATTTTGGGTACCATCGAACCCACTGTGCACTGTTGGAAATAAAGCCATATATGGCTTTGTTACTCATTTCAATATTTTTTAAAAATGTTCATCATTATTTTGCGGAGAGTGTGGAAATATATTTCCACGTAAATCCTGCTACCCAAAAAAAAATTATTTAGAGAAGCCGCTAAATTAATTTATGGAGTTTGAAATGGCGTACGGACATAGCGCCCAAGGTCTTATCGCCCAAAATCGTAAATGTCATATCGCCCAAGCTGCGACATATAGCCCAAAATGATAGGTCTAAAAATGTTATTTATCGAAAAACAAAATTGTCAAAAAATCCAAAATATTTTTTTTTGGACGAAATTACGACTTATATGATTTGTGTTTTTGTAATAAAGGTTTTCTGCGTAGCCGGCCTTCGGCCGGGCTTAGGGATTACAAACTACATGCATTAAACCCACCCTCTCTGCAAGCCAAAGCTATTTTGGTTATCAGGCCTTTTTGAGGCATAACAAATTTGATAGCGCAAAGGCCTGCTACCCTAGAAAACTTTACTTTGCGGAGAGGGTGGGTTTAATGCATGGATTTTGTAATCCCTAAGCCCGGCCGAAGGCCGGCTACACAGAAAAACTTTTTCTGTTAAACAATCTTTAAATTAAAAACCCTGCCAATTAAAAATGGTGCCTCTACCCCTCTAAGTTCCGAGGTTCCTGGTATATGTGGTTTTTTAATTTAAAGGTAGTCAACATTTTTTTTATGCTTAGACGGCCTTTGGCCGGGCTTAGGGATTACAAACTCCATAAATAAATTTAGCGGCTTCGCTAAATAATTTTTTTTTTTGGGTAGCAGGATTTACGGGGAAATATATTTCCACATTTTCAACTGATATGGCTTTATTTCCACTTTGGTTGCAAAATCAATATGACTTTATTGCTCAATCGTGTTGGTAATAAAGCCATATGGCCTTATTTCCCATTAAATTGAGAAATAAGGCCATATGGCCTTATTGCCTATGGCTTTATTTCACCCCCCGTAGTAAGTAAAAAAATATTTTTTTTTTTAATTCTTACCGTTTTTAAAGCAATTAACTAAATTATTAAAAAACAAATGTATCGAAATTCATGAAATTTTTCTATTAAAAATCGAATCGAATCCTGTACCAATACTCGATTCTATATCACCTTGCATGCCACATAGGAAAACACGCTTTATATCGACATTATATCGAACTCGATATGGATGAAATTCTTAGAGAAAACGATTCTTTTTCGAATCGATATCGACTCATTTTGCATACTGGGTTATATTACTTTTCTATTCCATGGAAAACGAATTGGAATATTAGTCGAGGACCCCATTAAAAAACCAAAAGAGCTGTACATTTCGTAAGTGAGTGCAAAAATAAGTGCAAAAAAGTGTTTTTACATTTTGGAGAGTATAAAAGATTCGGCACCAAAGAATATAACACTCTCCAAGTGATGTACATTTGATAAACAAATGGAAAATTTTTATGCGAAAAGCTTAGACTTTGTGAAAAAGTAGTTTTGGTAAACAAATTATTTTTTTTCACGAAAAACAAAATTATGTTAAAAAAAATTTAATGAACCCAAAATTTTTATTGAAAAAAAATTTTGATGAAAAAAGTTTTTGATGAATTTTTTTGAAGAAAAGAAAAATTTTTTGATGTAAAAAAAATATGAAAAAAAGAAATTTGTTGGTAAGAAAAAATGTGATAATAAAATATATGATAAAAAATTTGATGAAAAAAAATTAATTAAAAAAAAATGAAAAAAAGATTTGATGAAAAAAAAAATTCGATGAAAAAAAAAATTAATGAAAAAAAAATTGATGAAAAAAAAAATTTATGAAAATTAAAAATTTGATGAAAATTGATAAAAACCAAATAACGAAAAAAAAGTTTGTTGAAAAAAAAAAAAAAATTTATGAAAAAATAAATTTGATAAAAAAAAAAGTTTGATGAAAAAAAAAAATTGATGAAAAAAAAAAATTGATATAACAAAAAATATAAAAAAAATTTTATGAAAAAAATTAATGAAAAAAAAATTTTTGATAAAAAAAATAATTTAATGAAAAAAAAAAAATTTAAGACAAAAAAAATTGATGAAAAAAAAATTTGATAAAAAAAAAATTTATGAAAAACAAGTAGAAAAGTTAAATTCGACTTGGCCGAATATATGAATACCCTCCACCATGCCCATTTTAAGTGATTATAAATTTTCTAACGTGAAAAAAATAACAGTTTAGATTAGAAATATTTTATTTTGTTAAAAAATATTTTTTTTTAGTAATTTTTGAAAAAAAAAAATAATTTACTAATTTTTTTTAGTGTAAAATTTTTTTTGAGTGTAAAATTTTTTTCGAGTGTATTATTTTTTTGTTTTGGTATAAAAATATTTTTGAGTGACAAAAAAAAGTTTTAAAATATTTTTGTGACTTACCAATGTTGTTAAAACAGGTTTTACAGGTTTTCAACACGTGCATTTAAGGTGAAGTTAATCTGAAATTCACGGTTTTGCTAATAACTTTTGAACCACTAGACCGATTTGGCTGAAATTCAATACGACCGAGGATGGAGGAACGCAAAATAAATGTGCCACGCCTCAGCATCCTCAGAATTGCTTTTCGAAAATTATAGTACTTTTTATCTCAAAAATTCACGAAAAACCCTTGCCGAAATTCAGTCTTTTGCTCATAACTTTTAAACCACTGGACCGATTTCGCTAGAATGCAATACCAACCTGACCAGGTAAATGCCCTACTATATGCCAAACTTCAGGAGCCTCCGTTAAGTCTTTCAAAAGTTAGCATGATTTCAACAGACAGACAGACAGATAGACAGACAGATGGACGGACGGACGGACGGACAGACATCGCTAGATCGTCTTAAAATCGATCGAGGATCATGAATATATATACTTTATGGGGTCCTAGACCAATATTTCGAGGTGTTACAAACAGAATGATAAACTTATATATACCCTCTATCACTAGAGTGGAGGGTATCAAAATGATGAAAAAAAGTGTGATAAAAAAATTTATAAAAAAAAATTTGATGGGAAAAAAAATTGATGGAAAACAAATTAATGAAAAAAAAATTTTTTGATGAAAAAAATTTTGATGAAAAAACAAAAATTTTTTTTTTGTTGAAAAGTAATTATGTTACACTCAAAAAAATAAAACTGTAAAGTTAACAAATTTTTTTTGTTAACTCGAGTTTACTGGCTTTTTAGCAAATTTTTAGTTAAAATCAGCGTTTTAACTACTTTTTTTAGTTAAGTTCAATTTACGAAAATACTAGTTTTGAACAAATTTTGAATTAATTTTTTTTGTTGACTTCAAAACTGAGTTTACGAATTTTTACTAATTAATTTGCTGATTTTTCGTAACAAATTTGTTAAGTGAAATTTCTTGTGTAGCCTCCTATGCGAATCTCATAAGTTCTACTTAAGCTGATGAAAAAACAGAAAAAATAAACTTACAATTTTTTACAAAATATTTTGTAAATTTTAGTTTACGTAAAGTAACAAAAAGTTTAGCTGAATTCAACTAATTTTTTTGTTAATATATGTAAAAAAAACGTTACGAAATTTCAGCTAAATTTTTAGTTAAAGTTACGTTTTTTTTTTGCTACATTCATTCTACGAAAAGTTAGCTAAATATTTTTAGTTAAATTAACTAAAAATTTAGTAGGCCCAAAATCAGGTGCTTTTTTAGTTAAATTTAACTAAATTTTTTGCTAACTTTACAGTTTATTTTTTTTTGAGTGTACTTTTTATTCACCAGATGGTGAAAAAAGGGTTTATTCACCACGAGGTGAATTATTATCCAAGTTACAAACCCAAGTTATTAAAATTTTTAGTTTTACGAAAATGAAAATAGTAATTCTTGTTTTCTTTTTCGTTAATTGTTAGCTTATATATTCAAACTGAGGTGGCGTCCTGCAACTTTTTTTAAAATTAGACACCAGCCTAAAAACATTATCATGTTAAAAAATTTAACAATTTGAAATAAAAAAATACAAAAAGTACAAAAAAAAAATCAGAAAATTGCAGATAAAATCTAAAAAAATTAAGAAAAACTATAGAAAACTTATTCTTATAAAAACGTTTTGTCCGATTTGAAAATACAAATGGTCTTGATATTTTTATATCTTTGTAGAGTCTTTTAAAAGTCGTTTTGCCTTGTTGCAATATTGTCTACAACTTAACTTCCTTTTATTTAACACATTTCTTAATTTCTTGTACATAATTTTCTACTTAAAAAATTTCTAGTAAATTCTTTTTCCATTCCTTTCGTGCCTTTCTTAATCTCTCTACTGTAAATTTATTTCTATTTTATAATTATCTTTCATGGTTTTAATATTGCGTTCGTTGTTGTTGCTGTCGTATTACTACGTGAAGTTATAAACAAATAAGCAGCAGCAATGAAAAAAATTGTTAATAAATTATACTTAAGTGTAGGCAAACAAGCGTAAGAAAAAAAAAATTAAAACAAATCTCAGTTAAAATAAATGTTAAGATTGAAATGTTTTTTTGCTACCTTAATGGCTTTGAAGAGATTTTTATTCTAAGAATTTTTTTTTTATTATTTTTTCTAAAAAAATTTGTCCACTGAGATTTAAGAGGGTTTTTTTAAGAAAATAAATAGAAAAAAAAAAATTAAATAGAAAAAAATTGTCAGATTTATGTTTTAAAAGAGATTTTATAGAAACATGTTAAACAACATTAATTACTTTACATAAAAAAATTATGTAAATAATTTAAGCAACAAATTGTTAAAGAAAATGTTGTTAAGGAAATTTTAGAAAATTTATTTTTCTGAGTTAGAATTTATAAAAGTTTTTAAATTTTTCAACAAACATTTATAATTTAACAATTTATTCATATTAAAAAATCTTCAAAATTGAATTAATTTATATTTTTCTGATCAGTATGAGTCTTTATACATAATTTCTGAAAAATTATCCCATTTTATGCAGAGAAGTCTGAAAAAAATTAACTGGCAACACTAGTTAAGCAGAATCGCCGAAAACTTTTAAGAGTTCCAATCATCAGCGCTCTTTGTTTGTCTTATAGTGCGTTTACATTGGATTTCTAATCTAGTAAATTGCTATTTCAATCTACTTTGCAATCTGCACCGTTTACATTGGCATTTTTACATTTAAGAAGATTAAGATTGGCATTTATAACAACAAGTTGGTAATAAATGTGTGTGACTGCGTCAAAAGACAACGACGGTAATTAGTCGTCGTATGATTAACAAGGACAGTGACGGCGTTTACAAATAACAATGACGGCGGCATAAACATACTTGGCGGCGTCATCAAAACGGCAGACTTTGCGTCGGTGTTTTTCAGTGTTGGAAAATGCAAATAATAGAAATACAGAGTTGTATCTAACTTTACCAGATTGCGTTTGCCGATTAGAGTCCAAACTACTAGATTGAAAAAAATAAATTTGTATGGGCAATCTAATAGATTGAAACTGGATTGGAGCCACAATCTACTTTAAGCTAGCTTAGAGGACCAGTGTAAATGCACTATAAACCTTATCTTTCATCATCAGCGCTCTTTGGTCATCCACACTTATCAAAAGGGAATCAGAACACTGAGACAGAAAATTAAAAAATAGTATGTCCTATATAAATCATTGGGGGTTAATGGAAAAGTGACGCGAATACAAATGAGTTATCATATTATACACACAGCCAATCCTTTTCAAATGACAACCTCACCCTCTGTCCAGAAAGGACTTGGTGACCCCTGTTTTTTTGACAAACGAGGCCCTGTCGACCGATCTTAGGCGGTATAACCTTAACAACCGCACAGAGGAAATTCTGTTGCCAACCTGGAGTGTCAGCGAACCCTGAATGGCCAAAGTGCGTCTCAGGAAGTATGAGATCGCGAATACTGGATCCTCTGAAACACTGGCTCCAAACACAGCACGTTTGGGTGCTTAGATAGCAGCCCTATCACCAAACTAGGGAACGAAGGCTAGCAACCTACGTTTCTGAACTCAAATTGCTAACGAATCGCTAAGAATAAATAAAAATAAACCGAATTACTTGATGACGACATTTGGCTATCGTATACGGACTATGATTGGATTCTGGAACGTAAGAACCCTGAGAGACAACGACAACATCAACCCAAATATGAATTCCAAATTCCTACAAGTTGAGCGCGAAATGCTAAAATATCGCATATCTATTCTGGGTCTCAGCGAAGTACGCTGGAATGGTGCAAGTGAATATAAGTCACCCACAGGTGACACTATATTCCTATATTCCGGTAAAGAAGTTGGAAGTAACCATGAATCCGGTGTTGGATTATTGCTAACTACCGAATCCCACCGAAGACTAATGTCGTGGAAACCAATTTCCGACAGAATTATCACCGCTCGTTTTAAATCTAAGGTCAGAAATGTATCCCTGATACAATGCTACGCCTCTACAGAAGGCGCATCAGAAGAGATGAAGGACCGCTTTTATAGTCAGCTTAATGCGGTCTATGATACCATACCTCGTGGTGATATTATATGCGTATTGGGGGACCTTAATGCAAAGGTTGGTTCTGATAATGCCTCACTTAAGCACGTAATGGGTACTCATGGCTTGGGCACTCGCAATGATAATGGTGAACGTTTTGTAGAATTCTGCAACGCAAGGAGAATGGTTATAGGTGGAACACTCTTTCAGCACAAGGACTGCCACAAGGTGACTTGGCGATCCAGTGATCAATATGGAACTGCCAATCAGATTGATCATTTTGCCATAAGTAGAAGATTTCAGAAATGTCTGTTAGACGTCCGAAGCAAAACTGGTGCTGATATTGGTCAAGCTAAAGACCATTTCTTAGTAATAGCAAAAATCCGTCTACGCACATCTGCTATTCTTAAGAAAGCAAAAGCAGTTCGCCCAACAAAACTTGCTGTTGAACGCCTAAAGAACGCCACCATTAGGTCAAACTTTAGTTCTCAGCTACGTGAAGCAGTTAACCAAAATGATATAACAGCTCAGGTCTCCGTCGCTGCCAAGTGGAATGCTTTAAAAGACACCATTTTAAATTGTGCAAATGTCTCTATAGGACCGGAACCAAAAGGCAGACAACCGTGGATGACAGATAACACATGGGATACTATACAGGAGCGTATTGATATTAAATCAAAATTGTCTGCAACTGAACATCTTACGCCCGAAACTAAGACGCTCTTGGAGGCAAAATATAAATCCATGCACAAAATTGTGCAGCGTGCTGTCCGAAGAGACAAACGACGACATATCGATTTATTGGCTAGTGAAGCTGAAAATGCTGCCCAGGTAGGGGACACCCGTACTGTCTATAAGATCACCAAACAACTAGTCGACAGAAACATGACCATACAACATCCTGTCAAAGACAAAAATGGAAATCTTCTTAACACCGATGAAGAACAGTTGGCCCGATGGCGACAACACTTCTCTGATCTGCTTAATACCGTGATTGATCCCACACAACATCAACAACATCAAGATCATCTACAAAACCACCAGGCAAATGCTAGAATCCGAACATCAACACCAAGCATCTCAGAAATAAGCGCTGCTATCAAACAGTTACCCAATGGGAAAGCTGCCGGAATCGATGGTATTCCTTCCGAAATATACAAGGCCGATTCTACTCTTAGTGCTGAAATTCTTTTGCCTTTGATTACCCAGGTGTGGGAGCAGGAGTCTTTTCCGAGCGAATGGAAGGACGGCATAATGGTGAAGATTGCGAAAAAAGGAAATTTGAAAGACTGCAACAATTGGCGGGGCATATGTGTTTTACCAGCAATTTCAAAGATTATAGCAAAAATAATACTCAATCGCATAAAGGAACACCTTGAAAACACAATTACCTCGGCCCAAGCCGGCTTCCGTAGTGGTTTCTCGTGCGCAGATCACATAAACACCATTCGAATTATCATTGAACAGTGTGTCGAACATAATTCAACTCTTAATCTACTTTTCATTGATTTTGAAAAAGCATTCGACAGCATCAATCGTAATTGCATTTGGAACGCTCTTAGTAAGAGAGGTATCCCGTCAAAACTAATAGCATTAATAAAGGAGAGCTATAATGATGCTAACTGCTATGTGTTACATAAGGGGAAGCTGTCTGAACCTTTCCAGGTACTAAGTGGAGTGCGGCAAGGATGCATACTATCGCCACTTCTGTTCTTGCTTGTCATTGAGGACGTACTGACATCAACCTCATTTCAGCGTAGGGGTGTTCAATGGCGTATAGATAACTCCTTTTTAAACTACCTTGCATATGCCGATGACATATGCCTTCTTTCGCATAGAGTTCGTGACCTGGAGATGTCGATGGTTGACCTCCAGTCAAAGTTGGATGGTACAGGTCTAAAAATAAACACAACAAAAACAAAAGGTCTCTCCATACAAGATAACTCTCCGGCATCTATTAATGTAGGTGATAACAACTATGCCATTGTTAACGAATTTTGTTATTTGGGTAGCATGATTACCGCTGATGGAGGTACTGAGATTGACGTGGAGGCAAAAATCAGTAGAGCTAGAGCAGCATTTGGAATTCTAGCACCAATATGGCAAAACAACAACATTAGTCTTCGAACAAAACTGCGAATTTTTGAATCCAATGTAAAATCAGTTCTTCTGTACGGATGCACATCATGGAAGGTGACCAGTATAATTTCAAGTCGTTTGCAAACATTCGTCAATCGCTGTCTCAGACGAATACTTCGAATCTTTTGGCCAAATGTTATATCAAATATTGAGCTACTTCGTAAATCAAATCAGATAGATGTGGCAACTGAGATTCGAAAACGAAAATGGCAATGGATTGGTCATACACTTCGACGTGCAGATGAAAATATCGCCAAGCATGCGTTACGTTGGAACCCGTTTCATCAATCAGGACGAAGAGTTGGAAGGCCTAGAATAACTTGGAGACGTTCCACCGAAGCCGAAATGAGATCTGTGGGTTTAACATGGAACGAAGCTAGAAATGTAGCCCAAAACCGAGTACGGTGGAGATCGACTATTGTTGGCGCCCAGTGGGGAGTTAAAGGAACATATATATATATATATTAGAGTTAATTTTGAAAAATAGATTTTTGGATATCATCATTTTTTAGAAGGTTTTTGTATCAATAAAAATAATGGCGTACTTTTTTTAAAAAAATTCCAACTCCTTCCCGTGCCTATAGGCGACTCAAATCGCGGATTTTGGGTGCCTTTTCACATACAAAAAAACGGCTGAATATATGTCAAATCTGACTTCACTATTCGATTCTACAGGAAAACTTAGGCCCATAAGCTTTTTTTTAGTTTTTGGAATGCACCAGAATGCATGATTAGAGTGGTCCAAAAAACTAATTTTTAAAAAAAAAAAATAAAATATTTTTTTTGTTAATATACAATGAAAAAATACTTACATCTGAGAAAAATGGTCCAAAAATTTTAATTTTGTTGTTACCCGTTCAAAAGTTATTAAAGTTTAAAAATTTAATTTTTTAGTGAATACAAAATAATTTATTAGTTTTGTTATTTCTATTTAACAACAATAATTCTAATCAATTATATTCCTTTCAATAACAGATAAAGCTAAACAATTTAAATTATCTTTATTTTTAACTAAACACGTGTTGTTCAGGCGCGAAATTTTACCACCGAACAACTTGTTGGTAAAATTTCGCGCCTGAACAAGTCGTGTTTAGTTAAAAATAAAGATAATTTAAATTGTTTAGCTTTATATGCTGTCGAAAGGAATAGAATTAATTAGAATTGCTGTTAAATAGAAATTACAAAACCAATAAATTATTTTGTATTCACTAAAAAATTAAATTTTTAAACTTTAATAACTTTTGAACGGGTAACAACAAAATTAAAATTTTTGGACCATTTTTCTCAGATGTAAGTATTTTTTCATTGTATATTAACAAAAAAAATATTTTAATTTTTTTTTTTAAAAAATTAGTTTTTTGGACCACTCTAATCATGCATTCTGGTGCATTCCAAAAATTAAAAAAAAAGCTTATGGGCCTAAGTTTTCCTGTAGAATCGAATAGTGAAGTCAGATTTGACATATATTCAGCCGTTTTTGTTGTATGTGAAAAGGGACCCAAAATCCGCGATTTGAGTCGCCTATAGGCACGGGAAGGAGTTGGAATTTTTTAAAAAAAAGTACGCCATTATTTTTATTGATACAAAAACCTTCTAAAAAGTGATAATATCCAGAAATCAAAATCAAAAAAAAATTTGAAAACGAACTCTAATATATATATATATATATATATAAATCATTACAGCTATAAACAATTATATTCCTATTAGATGAACAATACATTGTAACAGACTATTAAAGTGAGGACTGCCAAAGAGCACTGATGATAGAAGATAAATTGGTAATTTTCACAAGTTTTTAGTAAACCAGAGCGAAGTCTGTGATTTTATCTTGATTACTTCTTTGTAAAAAAATTGCAATTCTTAAGAAATAATTTTTAACGCAACAAAAATAATTAAATTTAGTTTTAAATTAACAATTTATTAACGAATCAAAGAAATACTTTAAATCTTTTACATTTCATTTAAATTCTCAAAAAAAAACTCCCTCCTTTCATATTTGTTTCCTTCTCATTTCTCCTCTCACTTTTTCAAAATCATATTTCATCTGCGGTTAAATTTTCATATAATTATAATTTGAACAAAATTTCAATTAATTTTCCAACAATTAATTCCATATAAACCATTAAATTTATGAAAAATGGTAAATGAAAAGTAAAAAAAAACAGAAAATACCAACAACGCAAAACAATAATGAAAATGTCAACAAAAAAATCCCACTTTCACAAACTAAAAACTTTATAAGAGTTTAAACATATTTTTTTATATTTTTATTTATTTTTAAATGTCTAGCAGAGTTGCCATCACTCTTGTACATTGAAATATAATACAATTTACACAATAGCAAAATAGATTGACAAAAGCCAACGTAGACTTTATTATATTGTCGTATAGTACAATATTGTATATGACAGTTGAGTTAAATTTAAACCCAGTTAACATTTTTTTAAAGGGAAATTTTAAAAACACAAAAATTTAACGGGTTTATTTGGAAAAGCTGCAAAATATAAGCAGATTTTAAAGAAAAGCATACAAATCAATTTACTTTCTTACAAAATCATGAAAAAATAACCAGATGAACGGAAAACCAGTTTTCCGTTATAAGAATATAACGGAAAATTTATTGGTGCTTTTAGAAAAGCTTGAAAAATTAACAGGTTCATTAACAGTTTATTTAGAATAGCATGACAATTAACCGGTTCTTTTAGAAAACCATGACAATGAACAGTTTTATTGAGAATATTCTGAAAAATGAACCGGTTTATGAAGAAAAGTATACAATATGCACCAATATTCTTAGAATATAGAAAGGGGTTCCTTTAGGTTAGTTGGTAGCGTGTTACCCTATGAAACAGGGGGTCATGGGTTTGATTCCCACAAAAACCCTTGGTCGAATTCACCACAACGAGACGACGATAATTTTTACCAGTTCTCGTTTAGGTTTTAATTATTAAAACTGATTTGTAATTAAATTAGAAAAATAAATAAAAACTGATCATTGGATCACGTTATTATTGATTATTAGGGATAAGATTTTAATGCACTAAAAAATCGAAAATATGCGCTTAAAATATGCGCTAAAAAATTCAAAATATGCACTAAAAAACCTTAAAATATGCACTAAAAAATAAAATGTGCGCAATAAAAACCTTATTTTCATAGGAAAAACTTTTTAAAAAGCAAAAAATAACTCCGGGTTTAAATAGCAACATTGAACACTTTATATGAACAGGATTTTTTTAGAAATTAAGAAAATCTTAAAAAAAATAAAAAAAAAAAAAAAAATTTCTTATTTTCAAAATAATTTTTTTAAATTTTTAAATAGTTTTTGGAAAAATTAAATTTCAATTTGTGTTTTTGCTAATTTATGCCAAAATATGCAAAAATATGCACTTAAAAGTTTGAAATATGCACAAAATATGCATTTAAAATCAAAATATGCAAAAATATGCATTTTCACCAAAATATGCAAAAATATGCAAAAACAAATCGATGCCATTTTAAAGCAAATTTCTTGATTCGGAAAGATAATTGGTCGATATCGTTTTTAGACTATCGACAAGAAACATGCATTTGCATGGAATCTCATCTCTATTGATTATACTTAGAATATCATGAACAATAAACCAGTTCATTTAGAATAAAATGAATCAGTATAAAAAAAAACAAGCAAGAAAGTTATAGTCGGTCAAGACCGACCTTATAATACCCTACACCAGTGTTTCCCGAGCAATGGGTCCCAATTTCAAACCTGGACCGATTAGATATATATTTTGTCAAATCTTTTATAAGTGAAAAAAATAAACCGATTTAACTCTATATCGGGCGAAATTTTCATATGGGGCTTATTTCTAAAAATGGTCCGAATATAATTAGATTAAATTAGGTTATTGAAGTTCGCGTTTAACACACCCAACCGAAATTTAAATTAAATATTTTTTATTTTACTGAAATTTGAAATATTTATGTGAATATCGGGAAGGGGGGCTTGGATGAGGGCTACAAGAAGGACCGGTCCGATTCCTTTAAAATTCGGGAAAATGATTTGTGAATACAAAACACGTTTACCTGCTAAATTTTGAAAAAATATCTTTTATAATACAGTTATTAGAGTCATTTAAGCCTAAATTAAAGAGGACCTTTGTATGGCAGCTAGGTCTTAGCATGAACTGATTTTTTTTTAATTTCAATAGGCTTCGTCCTTAGGCCAAGTGAGGTTTAAGATGTTTACATGGACAGACAGACGGACGGACATCGCTAAATCGACTCAAAATGTGATAAAAAAAATCGATAAAAAGCATGTCAAATGAGTCGGTTTATTTTGAGTTGCATGACAAATGAATCAGATTACTTAGACTATCTTTAAAAATGAACCGGTTTATTAAAAACAGCATTAAAATTAGCGGGTGTATTAAGAAAAATCATAAAAATTAATCGATTTATTCAAACAATTATCAAAAATTAACCGATTTATTTTAATAAAATATAATTGAGAAGAGAAAGACAAATGAACCTGTTCATTTACAATAGCATTAAAATGAACTGGTTCGTTAATAATATCGTGAAAATGAACATGTTCATCAAGAACAATATGGAAAATGAAGCGTTTCATTTATTACCACATGAAAAATAACATGTACACTAAACTGGGTTATTTAGAAAAGCATGACAAATGAATCGGATTATTTAGAATAGCAAGGCAAATGAACAAGGTTATTTAGACTATTATTAAAATAAACCGGTTCATTAAAAATATTATTTAAACTAAGCGATTTATCAAAAAAATCATTAAAAATAGCCGTTTAATTAAAAAAAATTATAAAAAATCAACCGATTTATTAAAAATATAATTTATAACATCAAGAATAGCATGAAAAAGAACCGGTTCATTTAAAAAAGCATGAAAATAAGCCATTTCGTCGAGAATAATTAAAAAAACCCCGTTTACTTATGTAGAATAGCAACAAAATTAGCTGGTTTATTTATATTTATTTAAAATTGAACCGGTTCGTTTAGAATAGCATGTAAAATTAAACGGTTCATTAGGAATATTTTGAAAAATAACCGGTTCATTTAAAATAGCATGAAAACGTAACCGGATTATAACCGGTTCATAAATATAAGCATTAAAATAAGCCGGTTTATATATAATAGCATGAAAATTTAACCGGTTTAATTAATATGGCATGAGGAATGAACCGGTTCATATTGAATGTCATAAAAGTGAACCGGTTCATTTAGAATATCATAAAAATTATCCGTTTATATTGGAATAGCACGCAAAATAAACCTCTTAATTTAGAAAAACATACAAAACGAAAAGGTTATTTAATAACAACATGAAAATGAACCGGTTCATTTAGAATAACATCAAAATTTAAGGGGATTTTATAGAATAGAATAAAGAATGAACCATGTTATTTAGAATAACTCAAGAATGAACCGAATGAACAAGAAAAAAGAAAACCGATCCATTTAGTATTGCATAAAATTGTTAATTTTGTAATTCAAATGCTTATTGGGTTTTAAAAATATTATTTGAAAATACATTGCATTTTATAATATGGCAACAGTTGCCATGTTAATATTACACAATTATCAAGTTAAACAAAAACAATCATCCTTTATAAAATGTCTGCTCATACTACCGGCTATAGATCACATGCTTCGCACACAGACACATAGAAGCAAAAGAGAACATAGTAACGCATATTACATTGACATTTTACCGCCGTCGGTTGTCATTGACGTCATAACACCACAAGTATAGACAGACAAACATATTTATAAAATTTTGTACGGTCAAAGGATGTTTTGGAAATAATTGAAACCATTTCAGATATAAAAGACATCAAACAAAAATTTTAGATAATTGGGATGTTAAACAAAATTTGGCTGCGATTTCTTTAACAACCTGTGTTAAAATCGATTAGATCTTGGCAGATCTACTTTTATCTGATAATATATGATTACACCGATTGTATGTAATTTTATCTGATCAGATATAATTAAATGTCAATTATGTAACAATGTTGACCAAATCCGAGATACAATTAGATCTCGATTTTGGCCATTTCAGATATAAATATATACAATCAGATACGATCATATATAAGTATGTATGAACAGATCACATAAGATTTAATACATTTTTACACGGGAAGTTATGATAAAAATTTTTAGAACCCATGATTACAAAGGGAATTCGAGAAATTTCTTAATTATATATTTTTGCAACAGTAAAAAAAAATATAATCTCCGTCCAATAATTTTAAAACACCCCACGCTACTACTGTAAACAAGACTACAACAATTTATTTTAATTTTTCTATTTTTATTTTTTTGCTTTATTGTCATTTTAACATCATCAACGTACCGTTAAGTGTTTAAAGTCATTGTTCAAATTTTTGTCAGTTCGTAAGAATGAAACAACAAAAAAAATGTTCACCCACAAACCAAACTGGGGTCTTGTTTCAACTCCCTCTCTTCCTGTTTTATGGGAAAATTTCAATAGTAATAATTACAACTGCCATCATCATCAACATTTGGTACAAATTTTGTACCAATCAACCAATACTCTACTCTACTCGTTGTAAATTCATCAGCCTCCTATGGATTTTACATTGTTTGGAACAAATTTTAACATTACAAATATTTTTTTTATTTTGCTATTGTTGTGCAGGTGCTGCTGTTTTGTTTTACAATAAGCTGGCTGGATTTTTATTTTTTTTTGTGGGCCATGTTACTATGTTTACTAGTAGGGCACTATGGGCAAGTAATGTAATAAAAGTGATAGAAGAAATTGGTAAAACACTCTAATTAAAAGAATTTATTTTGAAACAATGCAATTCCTAAAGAACTGGTTTATTTTTCATGTTATTCTAAACGAAACGGGCATTTTTTCAGGTTATTCTAAATGAACCGGTTCACTTGGCATGCCATTCTTATTGAACTGGTTCTTTTATCATGACATTTTAAACGAATCCGTTATTTTTTTTTTGCTATTTCAAACGAACCGGTCCATTTTTCATGCTTTTTTATAATGAATCAGATAATTTTTCACACAATTTTAAACGAACCGGTTCATTTTTAATGACGTTCTTAATAAATATGTTAATTTTTTATGCTATTCTAAAAGAACCGTTTTTTTTTTTAATGCTATTATAAATGAATTTGTTTATTTTAATTTGTTTTTCACATGAACCGGTCTGTTTTTCATGTCATATTCTTAATTAAGCGGTTCGTTTTTTAATGTTACTTATTTTTTTATAATATTCTAAATGAATCGATAATTTTCTCCTTCTATTCTAAATGACCAGTTTCGGTTTCATTCTATGATAAATGAACCGGTTAATTTTTCATGCTATTTTAAATGGACCAGGTCATTCCTTTTTCATGCTTTTCTATATGTACCGTTTCATTTTCACAATTTTTTTTAAAATGAAACATTTCAGTTTTCATGATCACACCCCTTTTCAAGCAAGTTTAGGTTGTGTTAAAATGGTGACAAAATCTTCTAATTGCATTTCACTCCTCTTTATTTTGAACTTTAAAAAACGTTAACGCGAAAATCCCAGCTGATCCTATTTTCGAGTTATAGCAAAATAATTACACTGTTCGACAACAAAAGCCTCCCAGTGAAATGTCCAACTGATTATTTTAGATTTAGCTCTCCTGAATCCAAATCTGCCATCCAATTTTTTTTTGGTCCACTGTTACAGATTCTTCCAAAAATAGGACTTAATCTTATATAAAATGTACCTCCTGGTTCTAAAACTGCAATCCAAATTTTTCTAGAATGTTCCGTGAAAATCTCGAACGCAAATATCCCAAAAAAGGAACATGCTAGAAAAATACTTTTGGAATCAGGAGGTCCTTTTTGTTGGAAGAAGAATTACAGGGGACCCCAAACGTGTGAATTATTTTTTTTTTACTTATTAACAGCGAATATCTCAAAAACGGTACGTGCTACAAAAAATTGGATGGCAGATTTGGATTCAGGACAGCAAAACCTGTAAGTTGCATATTTTACTGGGAGGTTTTTGTTGTCGAACAGTGTAATTATTTAGCAATAACTTGAAAACAGGATCGGGTAGGATTTTCGTTATGACGTTTTTTAAATTTCAAAATAAAGAGGAGTGAAATGCCATTAGTCGATTTTGTCACTACACTCAAAAAAATACGTTAGTAGATTTACTAATTTTTTTTGCTAATGCTAGTTAGCTAACTTTTAGCAAATTTTTAGTTAAGATTAGCATGTTAGCAAAAAATTCTTGTAAACTTCATTTAGCACATTAGCAATTTTAAACAAACTTTGAACTAATTTCTTTTGCTAAATTTGAAATTGAGTTGACTACATTTTTACAACATTTTTTGCTAATATTAGCAAAAATAAATGGTAAATTTTTTTTTATTTTCAGAAAGCTTTAAATGGCGCTATCTCGGAAACTAAGCCAGATAGAGCAAAATGGAGGCCATTTTTGGTTCTCGAGCTCTCCATAGTATCGCCGGCTCTCTTCACGACTCTTTTTTCGTGGTATTTAATATGAGGCGGTCAATTTTTTTATGCTATTCTTAATGAACCGCTTCATTTTTCATATTATGTATAAACGGGTTATTTTTTTGTTTTTGCTATTTTAAAATAAACTGCTTAATTTTTCATGATATTCTACATGAACTGATTACTTTAATGCTCATATATTGTAGCCGGTTCAATACTCATGTTATTCTTAATAAACCGGTTAATTTTTAATATTTTTTTACGAATCAATTATATTTTCATGATATTTTAAATTAATTGGTTAATCTTTTATGATATTTTAAATGAACCGGTTAATTTTTACATCTTCAAAATAAACCGGTTATTTTTTATGCTATTCTAAATAACCGGTTGATTTTATTAAAAAATGTTCATGGTATTTTTAATGAACCGGTTAATTTTTCTTGTTAATTTTAACTAAACGGTTAACTTTTTATGTTATAATTAATGAACATTTTTATTTTCATGTTATTCTCAATGAACCGATTAAAGTTTGTGTGCTATTTTAAATGAATTGGTTCAGTGTGCATGCTATTCTAAAGTAACCGGTTAATTTTGCCTGCATAATGTGGTTTATTTTAAATTATATTCTTAATGAACCGGTTTATTTTTTATGTTATTATAAAACACCTCTTCTTTTCAATGCTATTATAAACGAACCGTTTCATTTTTTATGCTGGTATTTTGCAGCAGACTATATTTAAATTTTATTCTAAATAAATCAGTAATATCCAAATTTCACCGATTTATTTTGCAAGCTATTTTAAACGAACCGGTTTATTTTGCATGGTACTGTGAATGAACTGGTTAATTTTCATAATATTTTAAATCCGGTTATTGTATCATGTTAAATTTTCTTGGTTTTTTTATGAACCGGTTAAATTTTTATGAAACTCTAAATTAACCGGCTCATTTTGAATTTTCCATGCTGTTCTAAATAAACCGGTTATTTTTTTTTTAATTTTGCAGGCTATTCTTAATGAACCTGTTAAGTTTATAAGCTAAATATTATTAAAGAACCGTATCATTTCTCATGCTATTCTAAATAAACCGGTTCATTTTATTCTCAATGAACCGGTTCATTTATTCTGATTTTCTTAACAAACCGGTTCATATTTTTATGATTTTCTAAATGAACAGTTTAATTTTCGCGCAGTTCTAATTGAAACGGTTCATTTTGCATTTGTTGAAAAATTACTTGTTAATTATAATATTTTTTTTTTAATTTTTTATTGTCTAAATAGTATTTCTGGCCCATTGTTTTTAATTTGTTATAAAACATACGCCGTATTGCTCGTGTTTTATAACTAAAAGTTGTTAATGGTATTTGAATATTGGTTGCTCATGGTATCCAAACATTTAACCAACCAAACATGAAAGAACCGTGCAACCAACCAACCATCCATTCATTCATCGAACAAACCATTGTATCGACTAGTACGAATACTACGACCAACATTACTCCTTAACCAAACATATTCATTAGGCCGAAGCGATTTTTTGAATTTTCGGATTATGGAAAAGTTGTAAGAGTTAAAAATTTGTGAAAATGTTAGCTTTCTGGAATTCTTTCAGGTCCCTAATAAAAAAAGACCTAGGAATTTTGTACTAAATTTTTCACTTCATGAAAAATTTATTGAAATATCGGTCGAGGAACCCATTACATTTTTATATTTTTGAAACATGATGGACGACATTCTAGCAATATCCATCCGTCCGTCTGTCTGTGGAAAGCAAGACGCAATCTAAACCAAAATTTGGCACGAATATGATGAAAAAAACTTTTTGTTTGATAAAAAAAAAATATTTGATGAAAAAATATTTTTTCATGAAAAAAAAAAAATTAATAATAAAACAAATAAAGGTTCAAGTTGAAAAAATGCAGAAGAAAAATTGAATTTCTAAAAATTATAAACATTTCTGGTATTCCAATTCCGGCAATCTCAACCTCACTTCACTCTTTCTTTCAACTTTTTTGTCTCTAACAAAATGTTGTTTAAAAAATTTGAATTCGCTGCACCCTAATATTTATCCATTTATTCATAGTTATTGTTTGTAATTTGATAAAGGGATATTTACAACGCATCCGTTTAACTCTTTAGTCAGAAATTGTATGAAATCACTTGAAATTAATTACAGTTTGGATTGCAGCATGCTGTGTATATGACTGAATAAATGTATGTTAGTATGTGTGTTTAAGTATTTGTTTGTATGTGTATTTGAATGCTGTATACGTTTAAAATACATTGTTGTTATGAAATTTATAATCAACTAATAGGGTAAAATTTGTTTAAAACAAAAGAAAGAAAAGAAAAACAGCAAAAACACATCATCAACTACTACTACGCAATAATAAAAGCAGCATTCAAAAATTAAATGAAATGAGAATTGTTATTAAGCCATTTTAATAATGTGGCTGTAAAATTAATATGATTTATTACTGTTCTTAAAGTGTTAAATAAAAATTAAAAATTAAAGCATACAAATTATGGGGAAATAAATTTTAAAATTAAATTTATTGATTTTTCTTGTTGAAGAAAATATTTGAACTGTTTGTTTTTTTTTTTTTGAAACAACCGGTTTTTTTACCCGCTTTTGTAAACGAAACGGTTTAAACTGCAAGTTATGCTGAATGAACCGGTCCATTTTGCATGCTTTGTTTAACGATGCAGTTTATTTGTCATTTTCAGTTGTATGAACCGGTTAATTTGCCACTTTGTTTTAAATGCACCTGTTCATTTTTATCTTATTCTAAATGAACCGCTTCCATAACAATCAAAGTGAACCAGTTTAAATTTCATGCTATTTTGAATAAACTGGTTGTAGTTCTCTTTTAAATATGAACCGGTAAGTTTTTCCTGCTATTCTAAACTCACCAGTTCATTAAACCGGTTCAGTTTTAATGATCTACTAAATAAACTAGTTCAACCTATTCTAAATGAAACTACCCATTCCCATGACATTCTAAATCAACCGGTTAATTTTCTTTGATATTCTTAATGAACCGGTTAATTTTTATTGAGATTTTAAATGAACCGGGTTGATTGTCTTATATCATATATGATACTTTTTCTTGATATTTTAAATGAACCGATTCATTTTCACGCTTCTATAAATGAACCAATACATTTTAATTTTTTTCTATGCAAAGCGGTTTATTTTTCATGATTTTCTAAATTAAGCAGTTAATATTTTATGATTTTGTAATGAAATTAATTTTTATGCTACTAAAAATGAACTGGTACATTTTTACCTTATTCTAAATAAATCGGTTAACTTTTATGGCTAATTCAAATAAAACGGTTAATTTTTCATGGTATTCGTAATGAACCGATTCATTTTTCATGCTATTCTAAATGAATCTGTTAACCTAACATGCCTTTTAAAACGAACCGGTACATTTTTTATGCTATTCTTGAAAAACGGATAATTGTACATGGTATTCTAAATGAACCGGTTCGTTTTTCGCGATTTTTCCAATGAACTGAACCGTTTAAATTTTAATAACATTATAATAGAACCGGTTCGTATTTATGCTACAATAAATGGATGGGTTAATTTTGTAGAAATTTTAAATAAAACGGCTCAATTTTCATGATTTTCTTAAATAACCGGTTTATTTTTCAAAATTAAGTAAAGGAACGGGTTTATTTTTGTGAAATTCTACACGAGCTATTTCGTTTTTCTTTTTGTTTAAACTACAAGAGTTTAGTTTTCATAATATCGACGGTCCCATTCCATAACATGCTAAGTCGACATAACATGTTTTGCTGGGAGTAGCATTTCTAAATTCGTCGTTTCTTAACTTAGATTCTGTAAAATTTTGGCATTGATCGGACTATCCTATCAAAAGTTATAAGCACAAATGTACTATGTATAATTTAAAAAGTTTAAAAAAACTTCCTTAGTAAATGTTTTAAGTATACTTAGCATGATATGTTTAGATTTTTTAGTTTTTTTTGTTTTGTGCTAAGTGTTCATTCTATTTTGGTTTTATGCTAAGTGTTCTTTCTTAGTAGTAAAAAAGAATTTCAATATTAAATATTTTCCAAACTAAAACATGCTATCTGAACTTAGAATATCATTGCAAGTTACTTTAATCTACTACAAATTTATAAAATGTAAATAAATTCTATTACAATTGTAATTCTAACACAGAAGGTCTCAAGGTTCTATCTTATGAAGCCGATTATCTCAAAACCAGCTTTTTAGACTTAGCATGTTTTAGAATGGAGCCGTGGATATGTATTCTACATGAACCGGCTTATTTTGATTGAATGCTATTTTAAATTAACAGATTAATTTTTCGTGCTATTTTAAATAAACAGTTTTATTTGTATGTATGCTATAAGATTTTCATTATTTTCCTAATGAACCGATCCATCTTTCATAATATTCTAAAAAACCAGTTTATTTCTCATGATGGTTTAAATGAACCGATAGTTTTTTATGATATTCCTTATAAACCGGTTCAGTGTTTATGATTTTATAAATGAACCGGTTCGTTTTTATTTCTATTCTAAATAACCCGTTTCATTTCTTTATGTTATTTTAAATGAACCTATAGTTGTTAACAGTTTTCTAAATCAATCGTTACATTTTTCGTTGTATTCTAAATAAACCGGTTCATTTTAAATGATATTATAAAACAACCGGTTTATTTTGAATGATGTTCTTAAGAAATCGGTTAATTTTTTATGATATTATAAATGAACCGGTTCATTTGTTATGGTATTCTAATTAAACCTGTTCAATTGCCATGATCTTCTAACTTTAAAAGTTTACTTTTCAAGATATTCTAATTAAACTGGTTCATTGTTTATGATATTCTAAATGAACCGGTTAATTTTTCGAGATATTTTTAATGAACCAGTTAAAAATTCATACTGTTCTGAATATACCAGTTTATTGTTCATTGTATTCTAAATGAACCGGTTAATTTTTATTGTCAATTCAGTTTTGATGGTTATCAATTCAGTTTTGATAGTTATCAATTCAGTTTTGATGGTTATTTGAATAAACGGGTTCATATTTTATGCTTATAGCCAGTTTTGTTACTACAAATGAATCGGTGCAGATTTCATGATTTTCTGAAATAACCGGTTCGATATTCGTGCTATTATAAAAATTCTATTTTACTTTTCATGCCATTCAAAATAAACCAGTTCATTTTTCATTCTATTCAAAATTAACCGGATATAATGAACCAGTTCATTTTTCAGGAAATTTTAAATAAATCAGTTAACAAAAGTTGTTGTTATTCGACCTTTCCAATTTAAATAAATAAAAACTCTTCGAGCTCTAGGCCAGTTTTTTCTTGTAAATAAATATTCTTTTATTACATTCCAATATTTTGATTCTCTTTGAGAATCATCATCAGGGGATTTAGTGAATTTTTATGCACACAAAAACTTAAAAATATGTTGTGAACGTTTCGACATCTGTATCGTATTGACATCTATGAGTGCAGTTTAAGAAATTTTGGAATGGAATAAGGGAATATTTATTTACAAGAAAAAACTGGCCTCGAGATCTAAGAATTTTTACCGGTTAATTTGTCATGCAATTTTAAATGAACCGATTAATTTGTCATGCAATTTTAAACGAACCGGTTAATTTTTCTTTTTATTTTACATAAAACGGTCAATGTCTTGTGCTTTTCTATAAGAACCGGTTCGTATTTCAGTGTTTCTATTAGAACCGGTTCATAATTAATGGTTTATAAATGAGCTGGTTTTCTTTCCATATAATATTTCTAATAAAAAAATACATGTTAATAGTTCTAAAATTTGACTGCAATTCCACAATCTTGCTTTCCTATTACAACAAAATTTTTTTGCAAAAAAAAAAATAATTAATTAAAATTCTTTAAATCCCTTAACGTTGCAGCCAAGCAAAGTCAACTCTTCAATAAATATTAAAACAGATATAAAAAAAAATACCAAGAAAAAACCTACATATAGAAAAAAAAAACTGAAATAAAAATCCAAAAGATCAATTGAAACTAATAGTGACCACATTGACTTAACAATGTCAGCAAACGATTTGACAAGATAAGCTTTTTGTTTAAAGACAGCTAGACAAACTTAAATAAGACCAGAAGCACAAGACGAAGACAAGAAAACCCCCATCCAACTCCTGTACCGACATTTAATACAACTCAAAAAGACATGATGTTAAAACAACAATCCTACAGCGAAATAGAATGAATGACAACAAACCTAATAAAAACCCAGTAGGGTAAAAGAAATGAACAGAAGAAAAAAAAATTGAAAAAGAAACCTCAAGAAAAATAAAATTTTTAACACGAAGAACATAGAAACCAATAGAAAAGCAAAAAAAAAGTATTGAAATAAAAATCCAATATCTGGTAAGACAAAAAATAAAAATGAATAAAAACACTAACTAGCCCTTTATATCAAACAACAAAATGACAGGAAAAATTGTTCGTCTGTCAAATGTAATTAATTCTACATCATTGAACAAAAAGACGTTTGTCTTATGGACTGTATGTACTGTACTGTATTATACACGACAATACATAAATACTTTACTTTGCTATACATAGTAAACTTGTAGACAGACCTTGATGAGTACACTTGGAAAATATTAATATAACATATTAGCTGAAGCACCCGGCGTTGATCGGGTTGACTAAGACATGAATATCTAAATTGCTTTTCCCAGGCGCCATCTATAGGGTCCATTTATACATACTAATTTTCTCATGACGAATTATTCTGAAGTGCCGTAAAATTTCACTGAAATTACTTCGCCCCAGCGTCATCTACGGGTCCAAATTTTATCATAAAACTTATTTCTGTTAAAAAAATATATTTTGTGAATTTCAGCCAAATCGTACCATAAATACCAAAAATTAAAATATTACGACAACAGCGCCATCTATCTAACTTAATTAATATATGGTTCAAGCTTGGTGTCAATCGGTCCAGCGATTCTTTATTTTTAGTAACACGTACCCCACACAAACGTTTTCATATATTAAGATATGTGGATTAGAGAGGCAGCTATTTTGCATAACGTTGAATTTCAAGGAGCGCGCAACTGCATTTTTTCACATTTGGCCTAAAGATGCTATGCTGAAAAGCTAAAGCGGAGAAAGTTAACCCGTGGCGCATCGGGCTCAAGCTCAAACATACGAAAGTAGCCATAATTTGATTAAATACAAGTGGTACACGAGTTGTTTTTAGTATAAGAAGATATATTTTAAAATTTTGTGTCTTCAAAATTAACCTCTCGGAGTCAAAATAATCCAATTTTGCCAAAAGGACTTCTATATCACGAAAATCAGCCCAATTTTCTGAATTTATTGAAAAAAATTTATTTATCAACGATTTTAACTCAGCGGATTTCGAGGAAAATGCATTTTTTGTCCACAATTTTCCCAATATGGAAAAAATTTATAAATATTTTAAAGTTTAAAATTTAAACTTTAACACTGAACGTTACGGGTCAAATATCACATTTTTGGATATTTTCAGTTTGTTTTTCATAAAAAGGCATCTAAATATGATATAATTTTTGCGATTTTTCCTAAAACTTGGTAAAATTATTGTGCGAGGTCAAAAAAATATTTTTTTATATTAACCCTTAAATGAACACGGGGTCAAAATGGTCCAATACTTTAAAAGTTCTTAGTATAATATATCTATATATTTGTATTTCTATAAAACTTGTTATAATTATAGTGCGCGATCAGAAAAAGAGTTATTTTTTTTTTTAATTAACCCATAAACCAAAACCATGGGGTCGAAATGACACTGCATGCTAAATATTCTTAATATATATATATATTTTTTTTTTAAACTTGATACAATCATTGTGCGAGGTCAGAAAATCGAAATTATAGAAATCAAAAAAAAAAATTGTATTAAGAATTCGTATTATTCGTTTATTGGTTGTTCGTTTATTGGTATTGTTCGTTTATTGGTTAAAAAAAATAAATTAAGCTATAATTTTTTTTGACCTCGCACAATAATTATACCAAGTTTTATAGAAATCGAAAAAAAGATATTTTAAGAATTTTTAACGCGCTGGGCCATTTTGGCCCAGGTTCAATAGTGGGTTAATTTAAAAAAAATCAAATAATTATCGCATAATAATCGTACCAAGTTTTATAGAAATCGCAATAAACATTACTATTTATGGTTAACGTTTTTGAATTGGCTTAAATTTCCAGCATAGCACTTTGAGGCCAAATCTAACAAAAATCAAGAGCGCGCTCCTTGAAATTCAACGTTTTGCAGAAAAGCAAAAAATATTTTGTTTATTTTTTTTTTTAGTTTTCAAAAATCCACAACTTTGATCAAAAAAAATATTGATGAGAAAAAAATTTATGACAAAAAAAATTATGAAAAAAAATTTATGAAAAAAAAAATAATGATGACAAAAATATTGATGAAAAAAAATATAGATGAAAAAAATATTGATAAAAAATATATTGATAAAAAATACATTGATAAAAAATATATTGATGAAAAAAAAAATATTGATGAAAAAAAAACTATTGATAAAAAAAAATTGATAAAAAAAAATATTGATAAAAAAAAATATTGATGAAAAAAAAAATATTGGTGAAAAAAAAATTGAGAAAAAAAATATTGATGACAAAAATATTGATAAAAAATGTATTGATGAAAAAAAGTATTGATGAAAAAAAAAATAGATGAAAAAAATATTGATAAAAAAATATTGTTGAAAAAAAATATTTATGACAAAAAAAAAAAAATATTGATAAAAAAAAGTATTGATAAAAAAAAAAATTGTTAAAAAAAATATTGACGAAAAAAAATATATATGAAAAAAAATATTGATAAAAAAATATTGTTGAAAAAAAAATATTTCTGAAAAAAAAAAAAATATTGATAAAAAAAAGTATTGATGAAAAAAAATATTGATGAAAAAAAAATATTGATGCAAAATAAATATTGATGAAAAAAAAATTGATGAAAAAAATATTGATGACAAAAAAATTTATGACAAAAAATTTATGATGAAAAAAAATATATAGATGAAAAAAAAATATTGATGAAAAAAAAATATTGATGAAAAAAAATTATTGATGAAAAAAAAATATTGATGAAAAAAACTATTGATACAAAAAATATTAATGAAAAAAAATATTGATAAAAAAAAATATTGATGAAAAAAAAATATTGATGAAAAAAAACTTATAAAAAATATTTATGTTACGATTTATTCACCAGCTGTTAAATATTTTTTTTTTATTCACCACGAAGTGAATTATTATACAGATACAAACCCAAGTTACTAAAATTAATTCCTATTTCCTTTTTTGTTAATCGTTAGCTTCTATAGTCGAACTGAGGTGGCGTCCTGGAATTTTCTTTAAATTAAAAACCAGCCTAACAAAATTATTATGTTAATAATATAATAATTCACTTGCTGGAGCATTATTGAAAATGTTTTTCACCCGCTGGTGAATAAAATGCAGCAAAAGTATTTTTTTATAAATTTTAGAAAATTTCCAGGCATTTTAACATGATAATGTTTTTAGAGGGTGTCTAATTTTAAAAAAGTTGCAGGACGCCACCTCAGTTTGACTATATAAGCTAACAATTATCGAAAGAGAAAACAAGAATTACTATTTTCATTTTCTTAAAACCAAAAATTGTAATAACTTGGGTTTGTAACTTGGATAATAATTCATCTCGTGGTGAATAAAACCGTTTTTCACCAGCTGGTGAATAAAAAGTAACATAATTATTTTTCCACAAAAAAAAAATTTTTTTTCATCATTTTTTTTTTTCATCAATTTTTTTTTATTAATTTTTTTTTCATAAATTTTTTTCACAAAATTTTTTTTCCATCAATTTTTTTTTTTTTCATCAAACTTTTTATTTTTTTCATCAAATTTTTTATTTTATTTAATCAAATTTTTCATTAATTTTTTTTTTCATAAATTTTTTTTTTTTTTCATCAAAAATTTTTTTTTTTCATGAAAATTTTTTTTTCATCAATTTTTTTGTTTTTTCATAAATTTCACCAAATCTAAGCTTTTCGCATAAAAAGTTTCCATTTGTTTATTAAATGTACATAAAACAAGTGAGAGTGTTATATTCTTTGGTGCCGAATCTTTTATACTCTCCAAAATGTAAAAACACTTTTTTGCACTTATTTTTGCACTCACTTACGAAATGTAAAGCTCTTTTAGTTTTTTAATGAGGTCCTTGACTGAAATTTCAATTCGGTTTGCATGGAACAGCAAAGTAATATAACATTATTTTTTCTCAAAAAAAACTTTGCTTTGGCAAGTACACCCAAATCTTCCGCAAAACATTATCATGATTTAATGTTTTGGGCAAGAGTACAAAATTCGCAGGCATTTTTTATAAATATCTCGTTCAGGCACTTGGATTTGGTATACAAATTTTAGGCCCCAGTAAGCTATGCTTGCATTTTATCTTTTTAATTCAAATTTTCTTTAAGTGTATAATACTATAATTTAATATGTATGTAGAAACTATTTTATATTTAATTTTACCTGTATGAATGAATGAAGAACATGAAATGAAAAAACAAAAGATAAAACGGAGTAAAACATAATCGGATTGTAAATGTTTCATATGTGCATTGAGAAAGTATGTTAAGAATTTAATGGTTGACTGTGTATAAAGCAAAATTGTAAAGGAATAGGAATTATACACTACTATGACTGAACGAATGGATGACTGAACGAATGAATGAAGTACATCCCATATTTCTCTACTTACTTTGTAAAACACAAAAAGCCTATAAAATACAATTAAATGTATTAAATACATCCCACATACGTGTTCAAATGAGGGTAAAGACGATTTTAACTACTACAGCCACAAATGAATTATGTTTGAATATGTATGAGTAGAAATATATGTATGTAGGTGTTTAATAAGGAAACGGAAATTGATTAAAACCTATTAAAAAGGTGAAAGTTTCAATAGACTTCACATGATTTAATGATTACCCCTACCAACACCTCGATCGCCCTCTGACAGGCGAAAAGGGTATGTTTTCATAGGTTTCATATATGTTAGAAATAATTAATAACAATTTTAAGAACAATTAAATAAAGACCTTTTAGTTAAATGATAGACAAAATGTAATGAGTTGTTAAAGATGGGCAGTTTTTGTACTTTGAGAGATTAAAAGGAAAAGAAGGAGGTTTTAACGAAAGTTTTACATATAAATTAGAAGTAGTTAAAAGCACTTAAAATTAATACTATAAATAAATCGGCTCGCTAAGACTACAAAAAAGCGACTCGCTACATTTTGAATACTATAGAATTAAACCGGTTCGTTTAGAGCAACATCAAATGAAAATAGCAGGAAACAAGTAAAAAAATTAAATTCATCTTATCCAAATCCATGAATAAAATTGCGTAAATACCTATTATAAAGCCCAAAACATTTTGAGTGAAACGGATTTGAATGAAAAACACTCTTTAAGTACCAGTACTAGTAACTTTAAACAAAAATTTTATTTTGTTTATTAAAAAAATTATTTGAGTGTAAAATTTTTTTGAGTGTAACTTTTTTAGTATAATTTTTTTGAGTGTAACATTTTTTTGAGTGTAACATTTTTTTGAGTGATACTACCATTTTTTTTTATTTCAAAATACTGTGTAAAAGATATTTGTGGCATTATAGAAACGGAACATTAAAAGAAGCATAAGATCCGAACGGGTTTTTTCAGAAAATCAAGAATTATGAACCAATTCATTTAGAAAAGCATTCAAATTTACCCGGTTCAATGAGAATATCATGAAAAACTAAACGGTTCATTAATAATAGCTTTAAAAATGAACCGGTTCATTTAGAAAAGCATGAACAATTAACTGGTTCATTTAGAATATCATAAAAATTAACCGGTTCATATAAAATAGCATTAAAAATTAACCATTTCTCCAAGAAGAGCACGAAAAATTATTTGGTTTATTTAAAAATACGAAAATAAACTGATTTATTAGGAATAACATCAAAAACGAACCGGTTCATTTAGAATAACATCAACAACGAACCGGTTCATTTCGAATAACATCAACAACGAACCGGTTTATTTATAATATCGTTAAAAATGAACTGGTTCATTTATAATAGCTTGAAAGATTAACCGGTTCATTTAGAATAACTTTCATTTAGAAAAGAATAACATTCATTAAGAATAACATGATATTTGAACCGCTTCATTTAGAATAGCTTCTTTTCATTAAAATAAACCGGTTCATTTAGAATAACAAAATAACCGGTTTATTTAGAATGGCATAAAATATGAACCGGTTTTGAGAATAGTATAAAAATTAACCATTCATTCAGAGTAGCATGAAAAATATACGGTTCATTTAGAATAATCAGAAGGGAACCGATCTATTTAGATTAATACAAAAATAACCGATTTAATTACAATTGCAAAAAATTAACCGTTTCATGTCAGAAAGCATGAAATACAAACCGGTTTATTAGAAAAGCTTCAAAAATAAATTTGTTTATTTAAAATATATTTAAAATTTAACTTTTTAGTTAGAATAAATTGAAAAGTTAACTCTTTCATTTAAAATAAAACTGTTTATTTAGAATAGTATAAACAATTAACCGGTTCATTGAGAATATCATGAAAAATTACCCAATTCATTTTGAATAACAGTCGTAAAGAATAGCATCAAAAAAATAACCGATTAATTAAGACTAACATGACAAATGAGAATTCCTTTAAAAAAAAACTGGTTTATTTAGTACCATGAGAAATGAACCGGTTCCTTGAAATATCATGAAAAATTAACCAATTGATTTAAAACGACAAAAACACCATAAAAACGAACTGGTTCGTTTATAAAAGCATTACAAACGGAGCATTTAGAATAGCATTGAAAATGAAACGGTTTACTTAGATTAGCATAAAAAATTAGCCGGTTCATTTATAATAGCATGAAAAATGAAACGGTTCATTTAGAATAGCTTGAAATATTAAACGGTTCATTAAAAATAACATAAAAAATAACCGGTTCCATTAGAAAAGCATGAAAAATTTAACTTTTCATTAGAATAGAATGAAAAATTAACCGGTTTATTTAGAGAAGCATGAAAAATTAACTAGTTGATTTAGAACGACACGAAGCATGAACCAGTTTATTTCAGTTTTAATAAGTAATGGAAGAATGGCCTCGAGCTAGGATAAACCTACACAAAATATTATTTCTTAAGGGTCGAATAAAACAATTTTTATTTTTTAATAAAAACTTACCAGCATTTTGATAACTCAAACTTTGTATATCTCCTTTTTTTTTAATTTATAATCATCTTTGCAAATATTTTGATTTCAAAATCATTACAAAATCTCTTTATATCCTCTACTAAACTTTCGAAACATTTAGTCTCCATTATTATCGCCTTTTGCCCCATATTAACTTTGTTTCTAATAATAACAGTAATATCTAAAAACACTTTTTGTTATTAATAAAGGTTATTGTTTATTTTTTATAACAATTTTCTCATGTTATCTTAACTAAAGTAACACAAAAAAAGTTTTCAAAATCAAAACTTTGGCCATTCACTACTCCTCCTACTTCAAACAAAATTTTACATCTTTTAATAATCCTTAATAACATACAATAATGAGTGCTCATAGAAAAAAAATAAGAAAACTTTCTAATTTTTTTATATTATTTTTTTTTTTTTGCAATATTGTTTTTTTCTTTATAAGAAAACAAGGATTTCTTATATTATGCCTAATAATCTATTTTTATAAGTAAAAACTCTGCTGACCTTTTTTAGGGGAAACAAATTGATGAAAAACAACAAAAAAAAAAACTTTTTGCAAATCAACACAAAATGAGTAGTTGCTATTAAGAAATATTAACACTGTTTCCAATTTTAAATGAGAGCTAGTTAAATTTGAATTGGCTTAAACTAAAAAAAAATAGTATAATAATTTTCACTCTACCTCTGGTGAATTGTAGAAAAAAAAATGATAAAAAATAAATTTTTCGAATTTTATATCGGTGATCACCAATTTTCGCTACTTTCTTTCTAGCACCTCTAGCTAAGCCCTAAAACTTAACTAAAGTTTATTAAAAACAAAATTTTCAAAAAATGGATTTTTAAAAATGATGATTTCAATATTTTTGCTATTTTCCGACTGGCACCTTTAGTTAAGTCAAAAATTAAAGAATTTTAGAAAAAAATCATATAAAAATCGATTTTTTGCAATTTGATAGAGAAAATCATAAACAAATTCATTTTTGAAATTAATATCGGTGATCCCCAATTTTAGCTCGTTTCTCTTTGACTCTTCTAGCTAACAAGGAGAGTCTCCCTGGTGTCACCATCCGATCTTCATGAAATTTTAATATGTTGTTCAGAACGAAAATTTATTCGACACGTATTTTTTTTAGTGGCCCAAACTCATTTTTAGGGGGGGGGGGTCGATTTGTATGGGAGGAATTTTACCTTTTTCATTTTTTTACGATTTACGCCTATTATCTCAAAATATATATTGGCATATTTGATATCAGATTAAAGGTATTTAAAATATCTATCTCGTTATGCTAACAACGTGTCAAAATGTAAATGATTTTCGGCTTATTAACAAAAATGTGCTAGAATTTTGGCATTTTACTCAATATGACGAAAAGTTTTGCATGTTTGCACACGTTCTTTACACACGAAGATAGGTTTTCCAAAGACCTTTCATTTGGACCGCTAAAAAAATACTAGTTCCATAAAGATCGGCGGGTGACACCAAGGAGACCTTCCTTGTAAGTTATAAAAAAAAAGTTCAGCCATTTTTGTCCTAGCACTTCTAGAAAAGGATTTTATGGAAATTAAAGTTTTTAAGAAAAAAAAATTATATAAAAATTAGTTTTTCGAAATTTATATCTGTGATTACCAAGGTGAGGACTTTTATGCAAATGCATGTTTTTCCTGTTAGTCTTAAAACAGCATAAACCAAATATCTTTGCGAATCAAAGAATTTGCTTTAAAATGGCATCGATTCGTAAGTGCATATTTTTGCATATTTTGCTAGTATTTTGCTATAAATGCATATTTTTAGGTCATATTTTGTATAAAATTTGAGTTTTTGCTTATTTTTTCAACTTTTTATGAATTTTTTGTAAACATCATTAATATGCATAACAGAAAGGCTTCACAAATTTTTTTTCGATGTGATTTTTTTTTTCGAAGTCTGACCATAACTTTTTTTGTTAATAAGCTAAATATGTAAAAAATTAAAAAAAAAAAAAATATATTTTTTTTCAAAAATGCACCATTTTATAATTTTTAGTGCATATTTTTATAGTTTTTAGTGCATATTTCAAAGATTTTTAGTGCATATTTTAGGCGCCTAAAACATAGTTTTTTAGTGCATGAAGGTCCCTGGTGATCACCAATGTTTTCTACTTTCTTTCTATTACCTCTAGCTAAGCCATAAAATGCAATTTAAGTTTATTAAACAAAAAATCATTATATAAAAATGGATTTTTGGAATTGATAATCACAATTTTTTTTGTTTGCAATTTTCGCACTATTACCTCTAGTTAAGTCATAAATTACAGTTTTTAGAAAACAATCATATAATAATTGATTTTTGTAAGTTTATGGTGATGATCTTTAATTTTAACTGTTTTTGCTCTAGCGATTTTTTTTTTCACTTTAGCACCTCTTGTTAAGACATAATATGCAATTAAATTATAAAAAAAAATATTTTTGGAAATTTATTGTGTTGATATTCAGCCATTTTTAAGTTTTTTAGAAAAAATCATATAATATTGTTTTTTGGAAATAAATTTTTGTGAAAGCCATAAAATTCGGTTAAATTTATTATAAAGAATACATTATTTAAAAATGTATTTTTAGAAATGATGATGATTTTTTGTTATTTTCGCGCTAATAACTTTAGTTAGTTAGAGCTGCATTTTTATAGCGATGATATCCTATTTTAGCTTTTTTCGTTCTTGCGAATTATAAAAAAAAAGGATTTTTGGAAATTAAATGGAATGATCCACAACTTCAGCCATTTTTTCATCAGCACTTTTAGTTAAAGTTTTAATTGAAGTTAAAATTTTTAGAAAAAATCATATAAAAATGATTTTTCAAATGTGATTTTTTAAATGTGATCACCAATTTTTGCTACACTCAAAATAATACATTAGTAGATTTACAATTTTTTTTTTGCTAACGCTAGTTAGCTAACTTTTAGCAAATTTTTAGTTGAGATTATCATGTTAGCAAAAAATTCTTGTAAACTTCATTTAGCACATTAGCAATTTTAAACAAACTTTGAACTAATTTCTTTTGCTAAATTTGAAATTGAGTTGACTACATTTTTACAAGATATTTTGCTAATATTAGCATTATTAAAAAAAAAAAAAAAAAAATAAATGGTAAATTTTTTTTTATTTTCAGAAAACTTAAAATGGCGCTATCTCGGAAACTAAGGCAGATAGAGCAAAATGGAGGCCATTTTTGTTTCTTAGAATCTCCATAGTATCGCCGGTCCTCTTCACATGTGTGAACCCTAATGGGCCCTAACTTTGGATCCAGAAAAGTTAGCATTCCTAAAAATTTTAAAATGCTCATATCACGGTAAATAAAAAAAAGCTCTCCGAGTAATATTTTTGAAGTTACCGAGTTTTTTAATTTTCAAGACCCCAGTGGTCCCCTATAATCACGTATCTTAAAAACTAAGCAAGGTAGAGCGAAACGGACACATATTTTGGATCAAAAACTATGACGATTTTTAAGGAACCGAACTAGGTCTAGGCCCTTCGGGGTCTGGACCTATCGGGTCCGAACCCAATGGGGTCCTCAGATGTGTATAAACTAAGTTCAAAAAAAAAAATTATTTAGTTAACTAATTATTGGCAAAACATTTTTGCTAACTTTAGCAAAAAAATTGTGGGTTCAAAATCAGCAAATTTTCTTGTAGGTTTACAAGCTTTTTTTGCTAACATTACAGTTTTTTTGTTTTTGAGTGTATGCTTGAAGGTAGGTCTAGGACCAATATTTCGGGTAGTTACAAACATCAGCACAAACTCATTATACCCTGTACCACAGAGTGTTGTAGGGTATACAAATTATATAAGTTTTTCTATTTTCATGGTTTTTAGAAAAATTCATAATAAAATGTATTGTCGGATGAGGATGATCACACTTTCTAGCTATTTTCTTTTTTACACCCCTGTTTTTTGGAAATTTATATAAATGGTCTACAATTTCAGCTTTTTATACCCTCCAACTACAGTATGGGGGTATACTCACTTTGTCATTCCGTGTGTAACGCATCGAAATATCGGTCGGGGACCCCATAAAGTATATATATTATTGATCAGTGATCGATTCTAAGACATTCTAGCGATGTCCGTCCGTCCGTCTGTCCGTCCGTCCGTCTGTAGTTAACACGATGCAGTCCAAAATAAAAGAGCTAGACCCCTCAAATTTGGCAGAAATATGTCTTATGGTCCTAGGCAGGTTAAGTTCGGAAATGGGCCAAATCGGACCAGGGGGAAAAAAGTTCCCCCTTGAAGAACTAAACCAACCTCCTAAAAATTATATTTTTTTTGACGCTTTTTTTGTATTTTTGTGAACCAAATGAGTCATTTTTATGTTCGTTGAAGTTTATAGACCTGAGCTTGGACCCAGCGGATTAAAAAATGTCTCTTTTTTGACCCGCCCCTCTTTTTAGGGCGTGGATAAAAAAATAACTTAAATAATTTTAAAACTATAATACTTAAGTGCACAAAGCAGACAAAAATTAACTTTAAACATATACCGTGAGGGCCAAGGGGTCACCCCAGCTCACCGATCCCTTCCCCTACCTTGCCCCCCCCCCCTTAAAACAACGCCCCTGTCAAATTTTTTTTTTAATTTTTTTACATGTTGGAGGGTATAATAGATTCGGCACAGCCGAATTTAACACTCTCACTTGTTTCTCTCTATAAACTCTAGTTAAGTATTTAATTGCAATTAAAGTTTGTTTAGAAAAACTAAGTTTAAAAAGAATTATGGGAAATTTACAGGGATGATCCCCAATTTCAGCTATTTTCGCTATAGCAACTCTAGTAAAGCTATAAATTGCAAGTAAAGAATAAAAAAATTTAAAAACGGATTTTTGGAAGAGTTAAATAAAGTTTTTTTAGAGAAACTCATATAAAAATGTAAATTTTTAGGGATGTTCAGCTATTTTTGCTATACCACCTCTGATAAAGCCATATAGGGCTAGTAATATTTTTTTGAAAAAATGCATTTAAAAACATATTTTTTTTTTTTTTAATTTTTTGGTGATCTCCAATATTTGCTATTTTCGCTCTAGTATAAGATTTAACTGTTATTTTTAATTTATAAAACAGCATCCTAGGAAGTTTATAGCGGTAAAATGATTTGTTTTTTAAAAATTCAATTTAATAAATATTTAAAATTTATTTAAAATTTTCTACTTACAATTCACAGATAAAAATGAGTTGTTAGATCAAGCACGAAATACACCAGGTTGAGCATTATTTTAATTAAAAGTCATCTAATGAGGAAAATTGTTGGATCAAGCACGAAAATTGTAGGTCAGTCATTAACTGTTCCTTGATTAAACCAATGCTTGATTTGAGTAATTTGTTAATTGTTATTTTTCTGTAATTTTTGATTAAACAATCCTTGATTTGAGTGAGCGGTTAATCAATAATTTTGTGTTATTTTTGAGTAATCCAATGCTTGATCTGAGTGAATGGTTAATCATTATTTTACAGTTGTAGTGTTTTTTGTCAGTCTTTTCAAGTCTTTTGTTTAAATTGTTTTTTTTTTGTGCTTTATATTATTTTGTTTATTTTCGTCTTGTGTGCGTGAAAGTACTTTTCTATTTGACGACTAACTAAAACTAAAACAAAAAACGCAATAGCGTTCATCGCATTGTTACTCAAAGCCTACTATGATGAGTTTTTTTGTTTTTATGAATTTTTTTGTGAATTTTTCAGATTTGAGCAAATGGTTAATTGATTTAAGTAATATTTAATTAAATGTCAAATTTTAAGCTGAGCAAATATTTAATTGTTTTTTTCCATTGAATATTTTTTTCTGTGTTAGTTATTTCGGTCAAGTCGAATTTTTCAGTCTTATTGTTTATTTTTCCTTCTGTAAACGGTGTAAAAGATTTGATTTACTTTTTTTTCTTATACAAACTATACTTATAATTTCCTAAACTAAAGTTTCAATGATAAAAAAGATAGTCAAGAAAGTTGATTGTTTTTTGCTGATTTGTTAGAATTATTTTTTTCGTATTTTTTTTTTTTTTTTTTTTTTTTTTTTGAAAATGAAAACATGATTATCTGAAGAAAGTTGAGTAAATAGGGGGAGAAAAAACAAACAAATTATATTACTATCAATAATATTTGTTTAAAAACAAAAAAATAAGTAATTTGGAAGACTACAAATTGATATTATAGTCTTAATAGCTAAAAGTTTTTAGATTTGTAAAAAAAAATGGAGCATAAAATTGATAAGGTCTAAGCAAAACTGGTTCAAATAAATTTTTAAATTCAGAAAAATATTTTAAGAAAATATAAATTAAAACTTAAGGGTAATTTTTCAAGACATGAAAAGTCCTACTAAGGGTTGATATGACTTATTAAAAGTGTGTTAACCGAAAAGCACTGATGATAGAATGGTCCTTAACCAAAAATTTGGCATCCCTATTTTCCTATTCAATCTTGTCCTAGTTTTTTTTTTTTCAATTTCTTATCTGTTTGTCCTGTTTATAATTCTTCTCTTATCAAAAAAATATTTCTTATTATTTATTTAATATTATCCTTTTTGATTATCAAAACAATTAAGAAACAATACAAATTATGTGAAAATTTTGTTAACAATTATTTGCAAATGTTTACAGAACTTTTATTTATCAACTTAAACAAATCACCCTTCTAAATTAAGAAAATGTTAAAAGTATAAAGAAGGAACAAGAAAAATTATTATTGAAAAACAAATATTTTGTCAATTATTTTTTTTTTGGACAATATTACATACAAAAAACAATCAAAAAAAGTCATCATCCCCATAATGATTAACATTACAAGTTTTTTTTTTGTGTTTCTTGTTATAATTGTGCAAACAATTATATAAAAAGTTGACCTATTAATAATATTGAACAGAATAATAACAACAGAAAAAGTAAGAATTGATATAGTTGGCTAGGTGGAATCAAAAATGCCCTTTACAATTGATCTCAACTGTGGGGATTTTTAAAATTTTCCTGAATTTTTTTGGAAATTTGTGAGTTTATCCAAAACTTTCAGAATTTTTCGAAATTTTTCTGTTTTTATACTTTTTGATATTTTGATGATAATGTTCTTAAAAACTAAAAAATAAAATAAAATAATATAAGAATTACTGTAATCGCTATGGACCAATTGGTCTATGCGGAGTGCTTATCTGGCATTGCCGTCTGTCTGTAGATAACACGATACAGTCCAAAATAAAACAGCTAGACTCAGGAAATGGAGAATGAAGTGTAATAAAATACGGAATAAAATTTTTTTTGCTCAAAATTTTTAACTCAAATTTTTTACTCAATTTTTTTGCAATCAAATTTGTTTTCACTTAATTTTTTTTTCACTGTATTTTTTTTTACAGATTAAAAAGACCAAAATCGTTCACATCATTGAGGTAACCTACGATGTTTTGTTCTTCGAAATCAGGATTTCAACAGACCTACATCCCAATCGGTATTAAACCGATATTTCGATAAGATACAAATGGACTGACAAACTTATATTAACTCTCAATCACAAAGTGAATGGTATAAACGACAACATTTACTCAATCAAAGTTTCAAAAAGGAAAGAAAATAAAAGTTTTGCAAATATTCTGGGGAAAATCAATCAAAAACAATATTTTTAGCTTAATTATGGCATCATTACAAAACAACAACAACAAAACGTATTGAATCAAAAAAAAAAGTGAACAAAAAACATGGTTGGTTAACTGCCAACTAGGGAAACGGGTAAAAAATGTTTTCAAAGTTGGATGTTGAAAAAAAATTTATTAAAACATGATAGATAGGCAGGATAAAAAGGAGCATTTACGATAATAAAAACAATGTTTACGTTAATAGTAAACAAAAAGTGTTGAAAGGTGGCAGTGAGGGAGATAATATGAAGGAGTAACAAGAAAAAAGTTTAATATTCAGTAAAAAGTTACACAATGTTTTTTTTCAAATTTTTTGAGCAAATTTTCAATACAAATGTATTAAATATTCACAAAGTATTCCAAAATTTTTAAAAACCAATTAAAAATTTACTTAAATAAAATATCAATGTGGTGACAGTGACATCTTAGGTGACCTGCCTGTGTTTTTAATGAAATAAATATGACAGAAATAGCCGTGGGTCGATTCTAGGATGGGATATAGATTTAAATAAAAATCTACACATATTAAAAACAATTACCTGTTAACAAAACAAACCGAGATTTAAAATTCTACTGATGATAACACAATAACTGGAGTGTTAGAAACCGGTATGGGCAGTACCGTTTTAACCATTAGGAAACACGGGACACGCGCCCAGGGCTACTAACTCAAGGGGGCCCTGAAAGTAAAAAAAATTCTTTAAGTTTTTTAGAGCAAAAAAAAAATTTTTTTAATTTGTTTTACAAAAAAATTTATTTTTTCATATAAGTTAGTAGTTACATAGAAAAGTAAAGGGTGTCCAAAATTGAGATATCATTTTGATTTTGCTGTCATTTTTTTCTACGTGTATTTTTTATTCTGAATTTTAGTCTTCAGATTCTAAATACATTCCGGTTAGTTAATATGAAACGATACACGAAGGAACAACGTGTTTTTATTAATAATTTTTTTTTCAAAAATAGAAAGAGGAAAATGAGAAATTTTTAACAAAATAATTTTTACCGATGAAGCTCATTTCCAGCTCAATGACTACTGCAACTAGCATAATTGTCACATTTGGGGTGAAGATAATCTAAGAGTTATCTTAGAGCAACCATTTCATCCCCAAAAAGTTACGGATTGGTGTAGTTTGTGGTCCGGAGGAATCATCAGATCATATTTTTTGAAAACGAAAATGGAAATGTGATTACGGTCAATGGAAAACGCTACAGGGAGATGATCCGAAGGTTTTTGTGGCGGAAAATTGATGATTTAGATGTAGAGAATATGTGGTTTCAACAGAATAATGTCACTTGTCACACTGCAAGAGAAACAATGGATCATTTGACAGACAAGTTCGAAAATCACATTATTTCTCGCAGAGGAGGAGTAAATTGGCCAACAAGATCGTGTGATTTGACACATTTAGATTTTTTTTGTGGGATTTTTTGAAATCGAAAGAGTGCAGCAATAATCCCACAACAGTTCAATACCTTTAAACCAACATTATCAAACAGATATCAACCATTGACAATAGTTTATTGAAAAACGTGTTTGATAATTTTGGTAAAATATTGGGAACCTGCCGAGCCAGTAATGGGGGTCACTTGACCCACATATTTTTTTATTTTTAACCGGAACCTATTTGTAGTAAACTGAAATAAAAATCTTTTTAATATCTGAAAAAAAAACTAATTTTTTCATTTAAATTAAAATGATACCTCAATTTTGGACACCCTTTATATGAAATAATAGAAAATGTCTTAATCTGATAATTTTTCTTAAGAAGAAATTCTTCCTTCATAGAATGAAGAAGATTCTGAGACATTTTTAGTAAAAAACAGTTACAGATTTTGTGACATATTTCGTATGTTTTCGTGTACATAGAAAAAGTCTTAAATTTTTACACATTTTTTGTATAGAAAAGTCTAAAGCGGAGAATTTTTATATAGAATAAATTCTTTCTTCATAGAAAGATTCAGATTCTGAAATATTTTTGTACAAGAACTTTTCAGATTCTGAAAAATTTTTCGTTTCAAACTCTGAGACATATTTCAGAGTCTAAGACATTTTCGTATCAAAAAAAGTTTTAGTTTCTGAGATATTTTGCGCATAAAAAATGTTTTCGATTCTGAGACATTTTTCGTATAGAAAAAGTTTCAGATTCTGGCATATTTTCAGAATTCTGCGACATTTTGAGTATAGAAAAAGTTTCTAATTCTGAGACATTTTTTGTTTAAAAAGGTTTTAGACTCTGAGACGTTTTTCGTACAGAAAATGTGTCAGATTCTGAGACGTTTTTTGAATAGAAAAAGTTTCAGATTCTGAACAAAGATTCTGAACAAATAGAACAAGTTTTAGATTCTTAAACATTTTTTGTATAGAAATCGTTTCTGATTCTGCAACATTTTTTTTATGAAAAAAAAGTTTAAAATTCTAAGCCATTTTTCGTTTAAAAAACTTTCAGTCTCTGACAATGAGAAATTTTTCGTAAATAAGAAGTTTCAGATTCTGGGACATTTTTAGTAAAGACAAAGTTTCAATTTCTGAGACTGTTTTCATATAAAAATTTTTTGAGATTCTGATACATTTTTCCTATAGAAAAAGATTCAAATTATGGGACATTTTTATAAGTTTTAAATTCTTAGACATTTTTTGAATAAAAAAAGTTTTAGATTCTAAGACGTTTTTCGTATAGAAAAAGATTCAGATTTTAAGACATTTTTGTATAGAAAACTTTTTAGATTCTGAAACACTTTTCGTATAGAAAAAGTTTCAGATTCTGAAACTTGTTTTGTATAGAAAAATTTCAAGATCTATGACATTTTTCGTGTAGAAAAAGTTTCAGATTCTGAGACATTTTTTGTAAAGAAAAAGTTTCGGATTATAACACATTTTTCGTTTCAGATTCTTCGATTTTTTCCGTATAGAAAAAATCTCAGACTCCGACACATTTTTCGTATAGTAAAAATCTCAGATTCTGTGATATTTGTCGTAAAGGAAAAGTTTCCGAAACTTTTTCTTTACGAAATATATCACATAGTAAATCCTTTTCCTAAAGAAAAGTCTCAGATTCTAAGACCTTCTTCCTTTTAAGCAAAGTCCAAGACATTTGTCCTATAAAAAAAGCTCCCGGATCTAAGATCTTTTTCCTTAAGAACATGTCTTTCAGACTTTGAAATCTTTTCCTATAGAAACGTATCAGGTTCTAAGACCTTTTTCCAAAAGGAAATTTTCTAGCTTTTTCCTACAGAAAAGTCTCAGATTCTGAGAACTTTTTCGTAGATAAAAATTCTTATTTTCTAAGACCTTTTTCGTATCGAAAAAGTCTCAAATTTTTATACCCATTGAAAATGTTCCAGGTTCAGAGACCTTTTTACTATTGAAAAAGTATTAGATTCTAAGAGTTTTTTCTAATTTTTAGGCTCGATTTCTTAATTTGTATCAATAAACCATAATAAATATAAAATCTTAACAGAAAACATTTTTGTTTTTGTCTTGCGACTTTTTACTTTCCAGCGGGCCCAAATTCTTTTGGTCCCAAATTCTTTTTCCGCCCTACCATAAGACGGCCCCTGGAAATTGGAATTGGAAATTTAATTTTCTTCTACATTTTTTCCGAAAAATATCAGTTAAGAGATTAGTAAATTATTTTTTTTTGTTTTTTGTTTTTAAATATTTTTTTGTTTTCTGTGTAGAAATTAGAGATGGGCGCGTGAGTGATTTTTGACTCACACTCAAATTTTACAATTTGTTGTTGCTTTTTTTGGTACGAAAAGAAATATGAAGAGCAAAAAAATCACGCAAAAAAATCAACTCACGCACACTTACTCACGCAAAAATCTTACTCACGCACACTCACTCACGCAATTTTTTTGCCCACTCAAACTCACTCACAATCACGTGAGTAAAATTGAATTTAGTCACTTTCACGCGTGAATCACGTGAAACACGCTCTAATCTGCTCGTGTGCCCATCTCTGGTAGAAATGTCGAATCATAAAGAATTTTACTAAAGAAAATAAATAAATTGAGAGCAAATAATTTCTGAACACTCACTATTTATAAATTTTCTATTAAAACACACAAAACGTATGATTAATAAATGTAATTAAATGTACATTAAGTATACTTTTAAAAGCATTTTAAATAAAACTTCATCAAATTTGTATAATTTGAGTTCCTTTTTCGGTGCTTCATTAACTGATCTTAATGTAGTAATAATTACTCGTTTGATAAATATTTTAGGCATAAACTGTATTTAAAGATTTCTATAGTTAATCCTAGAGCGGAATTCCTACCTTTCAACACTGTTCCACATTCTTTTTTCTGCTAAACCCAGCCAATTTTTTACTAAACCCAGCCCATTTTAAACCCAGCTCGATTTTTGTTTATAATTTTTTGAATCGTTTTAGTTGAAGTAGGAAATTTGAACTGTAAGCGGTCATATTCGGTTGTTTGTGTGTTAGCTTAACTATTTGGAATTAGGCCCCTACATGGCACTATGGTACCAAATCCATTTTTTTTGGCAGAAATTAAAAAAATAAAATTTAACAAATTTTCAAAAGCTTATACATTTCCTCAATGTCAACACTATAAGCTATCAAGAAAGTATAATGAAAAAAATTTGGTGCCAATACTTTCAGTTTGCAAGGCTTTCAAAGTTGAAAGTTTTAAGACGTATAATAAAACCGGAGTGAAATCAATATTACACTTATACAAACGGCAAATGGGAAAAACTAAAATTATAAAGAGGCTAAAGGGACAAATTGAAACCTAAGGATACTAGTTCTTGTTTAAAATTCCTATTTTACACTTAATGCATCCTTGGCATTATTCTTGGTTGTTTTGATTATGAGGATTTTGGAGCCAAAATAGCCTATATCTTTCGTGGACAAAAAGTTGTGTTTGGGCACGAACTTGCATGAGTCTTTAAACGTGAAAGTGTTTTCAATATTGTATATTTCATATTAAAATTTACATCTTGCCAGCATTTTTTGGCAAACTCCCACAATTTCCATTTTAGTTTAGCTCAAATTTCGGCCAAATTTGCTTTTTTTTGCGTGACACGGTTTCAAATTAATTTTTTTATAATTTTTTGCCTTCCGTAAAGCTCATTAATTAAGAAAAATATATTTAAAAAAAAAAAAACAAAAAAATTTTTCCAAAAAAAAAAAAAATTTCAAAAAAAAAAATTAAAAAAAAAAAAATTTCAAAAAAAATTTTTTTTTTTGACAATCGATTTTTGATTGCGCTAAGAGATAAAAATCATCCCAGAATTAATCCAAGTGACCTTGCTTCATTTTTTGAATTTATGCCAAAAAAAATGCATTTGGAACCATAGTGCATGGGCGCCATTTCCTGGAAAATTGTGGAAGTTAATTTTTTTTAGTTTTTGCGCTTTTCTGGATCAAATTATAATTATTTTAAACTGATTTAAAACAGTTTACTTGTCAGTTTTGTCAATTAAATCACAAATATTTAACTTTAATTAGCCTTAATTAAGTAGTAACTTTAAAATTTTTTTTGAAACATCTCATATAAAACTTTTACCCTGCCTTAGAATTCTCCAAGCAACAAAAATTGCATATTCATTTTGCATACCTAGGGGAACATTTAGCATATACCAGAAATCAAAAACAAGAAGAAAAACAAAAAACAAAACAACTTTCGTGTTTCAAACCAGCAGGATTTGGGGGAGATAGAGTTAGTAACAGCAAAAGCGCGAAACATAACACTAATTTCTTAAAAAGATTTACAAAAAAAAAAAAACTCTCAAGTCAAAGTAAAATTTAAATAATACCAGTAAAATTAATTTTTGTATATGCAAAGTTTATTTTTTGTTGTTGTTAGTATAATAAAAAGAAATAAAAATAAACACAAATCTTGGGTATAGTTAATAACTCAACGAGAACTTGTTAAGTAACGTGATTAAAGGGCTGGATCGATTTAAAGTTTTTCAGGAATCGCAGAAAGTCATATTTGAAACATAGTTATATGTAAGGTAACTCTTAAACAATCCGTTTCGGTACTTAAGATTTTTTTAAAGGAAATAAGTCTCAGAATCTTAAAAATTTATAAGATTTTTTCAATTGGAAGGATTTTTCCATAGGAAGGATTTTGTGTATAGAAAATATTTAAGAATTTTTCTATAGGAAAAATATTTAGAAGAAAATTGTAGAAAAAGTCTTCTATATAGTCTATAACACCGTCCGACAAAACAAAAAATGTCGTTGAATACGAACTGCATAGTATACGACTGAAACTAGAGATTAAGTGCAATAAGACTGCATTTACAGTTTTTCATTTCGTGATCCCGTTTCCTTTTAAAAGGACTCCAAAGTTTTAGAGGATTAATTTTTGTAAAATATTTTTTAAATATTTGTACTTGTCCTAGTGATAGCCACTAGTGATGGCAAATTAAAGAAAAGGATTTCCGGTAATTTGTCCATTTTATTATTTTGATATATCAGGAAAAAGGAGGTAAGTAATTTCCTTTCAAAACTTTGTCCTCAAATATAATTTAAAAATTTTATCAAAATGTTTTTATAAATTTTTGAAAGGACATTATTTACATCCTTTTTCTCGGTATGGCAAAATAAAAGAAATGGGAAAATTAGGGGAGATCCTCGTCTTTCATTTGCCATCACCAGTGACATCCTGGGGAAAAAACAAAAATTTTACAAAATGAAATCCTTTAAAACTTTAAAGTCCGTTTTTAATGAAACATGATCACGAAACGAAAAACTGTAAATGCAGTTTTCCTCCATTTGATTTCTACATTCAGACGTACATCATCCGGTTCATGTTCATATTGGCTGTCGGACGGTGTTATAGACTATAATTCGCTCCAGCATAATAATGACTCCCTACAAATTAACGCATACAAAGAAGAAAAATTAAAAAGTGAATGTTTTCTTTTTGAAAATCTTCAGCAATAGGGAGTTACAGTTCATAGCTTTGAACATTATTTTTTCCAAGTATGACAAAAAGTTTTCGCTTTTGAGAAACTGTTTAACAAACATTAGTAATAATGATACTAAACAATCTATAGGGGTTTCTTTTTATTTAAGATGTTTTTATTTTCTTTTTTAACTAAAACAACTTGAAAATTTGCGACAAATTTGCATATTTCAACAACAAACAAAAAAAATAGCATAAAATAATTTGAAATTATATAAAATAGACTACTTAAGGGAAGTAAAGAGAATATAGTTGTAGTAATTTTAAGCATAAATTTAATAACTTTTTTTTGTCATTTTCAACACAGCTTCCCCTTCCTTTAGCTACTTTTTAAACAAGACTCATATGTTGTTCAATGAAAGTTTTTTTTTGTGTATATTTGAAAAAGCAGGCTAAATTTTCAAAACAATTTTTGGAATTTTTCTTTTGTTTGTGTTTTTTGATAAACAACAAAAAACAAGTTTTTTACACAAACAACAACATTACTTATAAAATAACAAACTTTAAGAAATTCTAAACTTAACAACATCTGTTACCTACGCCTTTAGGCGACATTATTTTCCGGTTTCCGTTTACTACTTACACTCATACTCATGCTAAAGGAAGTAATCATACTTATAGTATAATGGTATGGAAAAGGAAAATGAGACCAACAAGAAATAGGGATGACAAAAAAAAATTATAAAAGAAAATTGTATAAATGAATAATTTTAAAATTGTGACAGTTAACTAAAAATTTTCTACTGAAAATTTAGATAGTTATCGATAAATCGATAACTGAAAATTTTCTGTCGAAAAACTAGATAGTTATCGAGAAATCAATGAAACGATAACACAAAACATATCGATAATTAAAATTTTTCTAAATAGCATAAAACATTTTAAAGAAAATTTGTATTGTAAACGATCTATCGAAAATGTGTATAGTTATCGATAAATTAATATAATTTTCTAAACAAAATTATCGAGAAATCAATGAACGAAAATTTAGATAGTTATCGATAAATCGATAACTAAAAATTTTCTGTCGAAAAACTAGATAGTTATCGAGAAATCAATAAATCGATAACCTAAAATTTTCTACAGAAAATTTGTATAGTCATCGATATATCGATAACTTTAATTTATTAAAATAACTTAAAACTTTTTAAAGAAAATTTGTATAGTTAACGATCTATCGAAAATGTGTATAGTAATCGATAGATCAATATAATTTTCTATAAAAAATTTGTAATTGATAGATCGATAACAAAAAATTTTCCACAAAAAAATTGTACATTTATCGATAGATCAATTAGTTAAAATTATTTATAAAAACACTTCATAGTTATCGATAACTATAGAAAATTTGAAAATTTATCCATAAATTGATAACTATAGAAAATTTGTATAGTTATCGATAAATCGATAACATAAAATTTTGCGTAGTTATCGATTACTTAAAATTATAAATAGAAAATTTTTATAGTCATCGACCTATCGATAAATATACAAACACTTTTATATCTATAGAAAAATCGATAACTTAAAAATTTCTACAGAAAATTTGTATAGTTATGGATAGATCGATGACTTATAATTTTTTATAGAAAATTTGCACAGTTATTGATTGATCGAACTCTTAAAGTTTTTACTTAAAATTGTACATAGGCAATATTTATACTTATCGACAGAAAATTTGTTTAGTTATCGATAGATCAATAATTAAAATTTTCGATAAAAAAATTGTTAAATTGATGGAAAACTTAAAATGTGTTAAGTATTGCTAGATCGATAACGTAATATTTTCTATAGAAAATTTGTATAGTTATCGATAGATCTACAACTTAAAATTTTCTATAGAAAATTTGTACAGTTATCGATAGAAAAATAACTTAAAATTTTCTATAAAAATTTGTAAAGTTGGTTGATCAATTTTAAAATTTTCTATAAAAAATTTGAATAGTTATCGAAAGATCGATTAAAATTTTCAATAGAAAATTTGTTTATTTATCGATAACCTTAAACTTTCGACAGAAAATTTGTAAAGTTTTTTTAAGTTATCGATCTTTTGATTCCTACGTAAATTTTTTTATAGAAAATTTTACGATATATCGCTTTCTGTACAATAAATAAATAGTTAAAAAAAATAACTTGAAATTTTCAATAGAAAATTTTTATAGTTATCGATAGATCGACAACTTAAAACTTTCTATAGAAAACTTGAATAGTTATCGATAGATCGATAACTTAAAATTTTCTATAGAAAATTAGAATAGTAATCGATAGATCGATAAAATGATTTAAAGAAAATTTGTATAGTTGTCGATGACCGATAACTTAAAATGTTCTAAGTACAGAGTATTGTACCGACAATATATCAACAACATGAAATTTTCTGTAGAAAATTTGAATAGTTATCGATAGTTCGATAGATCGATAACTTACAATTTTCTATAGAAAATTTCCTTAGTTATCGATAGATAATTTTTTATAGAAAACTTTCATAGTTATCGATAAATCGATAACTTAAAATTATCATTAGAAAATGTTTATAGTTATCGATAGATCGATAACTTAAAATTTTCTATAAAAAATTTACATATTTATCGACAGATCGATTACTTGAAATTTTCTATAGAAAATTTTAATAGTCTTCGATAAAAAAAAATTAGTTATCGTAAAATCGACAACATAAAATTTTTTATAGAAAGTTTCTATATTTATCAATAGATCGATAACTTAAAATTTTCGATAGAAAATTTCTTTAGTTAATGATAGAATGATAACTTAAAATGTTCTATAGAAAATGTGTGCAGTTATCGATTGATCGATAACTTAAAATTTTCTATAGAAAATTTATATATTTATCGATAACTTAAAATTGTCTACAGAATATTGTAGTTATTGATCGATCGATAACTTTAAATTTTCTATAGAAAGTTTGTATAGTTGTAGGCAGATTGATAACTTAAAATTTTCTATAGAAAATTTTTATTGTTATCGACAGATCGATAACTAAAAATTTTCTTTAGAAATTTTTTATAGTTATCGACAGATCGATAACTTAAAATTTTCTTTAGAAATTTTTTATAGTTATCGACAGATCGATAACTTAAAATTTTCTATAGAAAATTTGTATAGTTATTGACAGATCGATAACTTGAAATTTTCTATAGAAAATTTGTATAGTTATTGACAGTTCTATAACTTAAAATTTTCTATAAAAATTTGTATAGTTATCGACAGATCGATAACTTAAAATTTTCTATAGAAAATTTTTTTAGTTATGGATAAATCGATAACTTAAAATTTTCTATAGAAAATTTGTATAGTTATCGACAGATCGATAACTTAAAATTTTCTTTAATTATCGATAGATCGATAACTTAAGATTTTCTATAGAAAACTTTCATAGTTATCGATTGATCGATAACTTAAAATTTTCATTAGAAAATTTTTATAGTTTACGATAGATCGATAACTTAAAATTTTGTATAGATAATTTGTATAGTTATCGATAGATCGATAACTTAAAGTTTTCAATAGAAAATCTGTATAGATGTCGATAGAAAGTTTGTATGTTTATCGATGACTTAAAATTGTTTTTTGAACATTTTTATAGTTTTCGATAAATCGATAACATAAAATTTTCTAAAGAAAATTTGTAAGTTAAGTTTGTATCGATAGATCGAAAAATAATCGATAGATCGATAACTTAAAATATTCTTTAGACAATTTTGTATAGTTCTCGCTAAATCGATAACTTAATATTTTCTAAAGAAAATTTGTAAATTAAATTTGTAATGTATAAGAAATAAATTTAAATGTGTAATGATAGACCGATCAATCAATCGATAGAACTATAACTTCCAATTTTCGACAGTAAATTTTTGTAGTTATCGATAGATCGATAACATAAAATTTTCTGTAGAAATTTTTTTAAGTTATCGATAGATCGATAACTTAAAATTTTTCATAGAAAATTTGTAGTTATCGATAGAAAAGTAACTTAAAATTTTCTATAGAAAATTTTTATAGCTATCGATATATCGATAATTTAAAATTTTTTTAGTTATCAATATATCGATAACTTAAAATTTTTATAGTTATCGATATATCGATAATTTAAAATTTTTATAGTTATCGATAGATCGATAACTTAAAATTTTCTATAGAAAATTTGCACAGTTATCGATAGATCGATAACTTAAAATTTTCTGTAGAAAATTTGTTTAGTTCTTTTAGTTTCTTTAGAAATCGCACAGTAGTTGGTCCTCTTATTCCCAAACATATTTTTTGCATATTGTTTGTTTTTGTTTTGCTCTTCTAATACATGTTACATTTATAATTGAAGTATAATATCTTTAAGTATGTTTTATAAAGTTACATTTTCTAAGACCCTATTTTCCTCAATAACCTCCTTCTTTACTCCTCTTCCTCTTTTGTAAACATATTTTTTTTTTTTACTTTTTACACTTGTGGTTTAATAAACAATTTTGTTTTTTTTTTTATATATTTTAATATGATGATGCTACTGCTGCTGCCTCAACAATATGCGTCCACATGTTGTGGTGGCTTATTAGGAGTAATTTTATACTTTTTTGTTTCATGTAACATATTTCTATGTTTTATTTATTTTTTTTTTTCTTCATGTTGTTCTTGTTGCTACACCTTGTGCTTAATTTTCATAATTTTTGCACAATTTTTTTACACATCGTTTAACATATTATAATTTAATAACAAACAATAAGAAAAGAAGAAAACAAAGTTTTTTCCAGAGAATATTAATGGTGTTGGACAAGGAAAAAAAATATATAGCAAATATATTAAAAAAACTGAATAAAAAGACATTAAAAAACAATCGAACAAAAGGTATTTGTCACAGTAGTAAACGATAAATTTATGTCGTAGGTTTTTTGAAAAAATTTTAGATTTTAAGAATTTCCAGTTTTTGTGATTTTGTGATACATATGTTAAAAAAATCTTAATTTAAAAAAAACTGCACACAGAAAAAAAGTTTCCAATCGAATTTATCAGTTGTATCAACTCAAATTTTTTTAGTTATCCTAATTAAAAGACAGTTATGACCGCCGAAAATGAGTTGTGACTACCGGTATTCAACTGTGACGACCTATATACAAAAGTTCCAACCGATTTTTTGTTGCAATAACTGACTTTCAGTTGGAAATCGTAAAATTCTACATCATTCTAGCCGGGCGCACTTAACCGGGGCTATCACCCACTTGTTGAATTGATTATCTAAATTGTGTGATGTTTATTTCTTTTCAGTAGTTGTTCGCCAATTTACAATTACCATTAAAATGTTGGTATATTTACACACAGTATGTAAAATATTTGAATTAACGAATAACATTTATAATTTTCTGTGTTTAATTGGTTTAACTTTCTGCTAAATAAAAAAAAATCAATTTCAAAAAATCTCTGAGTGCCTATTAAAGATCTCCTTTTGAAGAAAAGGGGTATAAAAATGGTAGTTTTATACATGATGGATAGCTTATAAGATTTGCTACACATATAATTTTTTTAAAATATTTCAAATTTCAATATAAGTAAACAAATCATAATCCCTTCAAAAAAAAAAAAAACAAGTTACCAATTTCCGTATAAAAATCACTTTTGCATATTGCATGATAACGCATTTATTAATGACATGTATTTCGTTTGACATGACAAAGGTTTAAATCATAAATGCTTAACAAGCAACATATGATTGTAATGTTAAAAAAAAATAAAATAAATATGCCCAATGACACTTAATGTCTTGAGAAAAATGATTTTTTTATACCCCAACAAAAAAAAAAAAAGCAAATGTGAAGGAAGACAGTGAAAGCTTAAAAGAGAAGACAATAAATAAATCAGAGTGTATTAATACTCGCAGGTTTTGTAACTTGTTTTTCACTCTAGTGATAGGGTATATATAAGTTTGTCATGCCGTTTGTAACACCTCGAAATATTGGTATACGACCCCATAAAGTGTATATATTCATGATCCTCGATCGATTTTAAGACGATCTAGCGATGTTCGTCCGTCCGTCCGTCTGTCTGTCTGTTGAAAACACGCTATCTTTTGAAAGACTTTACGGAGGCTCCTGAAGTTTGGCATATATGTTGGGCACTTACCTGGTCAGGTTGGCAATCCAGCGAAATCGGTCCAGTGGTTCAAAAGTTATGAGCAAAAGACGGAATTTCGGCAAGGGTTTTTCATGAACAGGGAAACCAAAAATATGCAGTATCATGTTTTTTTCCTGCGCATTGTACTGATAAATGGGTAAGGTATTTATCGGTTTCAGAAGATTCTGGCATCGATTTGTTAGAGCATATTTTTGCATATTTTAGCCTTAAGATCATATTTTTGCATATTTTAGGTTTAAGAGCATATTTTAGCATAAGAGCATATTTTTAGAGCATATTTTCAATTTTAAGAGCATTTTATTACTTTTTAGAGCATTTTTTTTTTCAATTTTTAGAGCATTTTTTTAATTTTTAGGGTCTTTTTTCATTTTTTTTTTAAACTTTTAAATTTTATGTATTTAATTTTTTTTTTTTATTTATGTGCGATTTTTTTTTTTAATTTTATAAAGGTTTTGAAATGTTTGCTTTTATTTTGTTGTCTTATTTGAAATGTCTGGTAACTCTGCTAGAAAAAAAAAATACATTAAACAACAATTTCAAACTTTTTCCAAATTTTCTGGATTCGATTGAAAAATATAGTTTTTTTTTCGGTCTATTCTCTAACAAATTGTAAAAAACACCGCAAAAAAGGGTACATAATTTTTTTATGAGCATATTTTTATTGTTTTTAGAGCATATTTTCCATTTTTAAGAGCATTTTTTAAGCGCATAAAACGTGTTTTTTAGAGCACATTTTTGGTTTCCCTGTTCATGAATTTACTAGAGAAAACACACAGTAACTTTCGAACGACAATCCTGAGAGTGCTGAAGTGTGGCATATAGATTTGTCATTCATGACAAAATTGTTATGATATAAGAACCACATAACAAGCAATATTTTGTTTGTTTTTTCAATATATTTATAAAAAAAAAATTAAAAAAGAATGGCCGGTAAACTAATGTTTATAAAAATTGTGGATAGGAGGCCAAAATTGGGATGACGGGTAATCCTGGAAAGCTTTAAAGATAAATCTGACCTATGTTTGGTGGATGAGAGAACGTTTAAAAGGCATTTTAGATTTCTTCGCTCGTTTTGTCTTGAACTTATTCAAGATTGGAAAATTTTTTTTTTATTAGGTTCCCTTCGGCATTTTATTTTTATGACCACGTCTCTTACAAAAAAGTATATTCAGATGTTAGTGGAAATTCTTAATGTGAAGGGTTAATGGAAATACGGGTAGTTTTTTCAAGTTCATAAATAAAGGAGGAGAAGATAGAATTATAGGGAAGTTTGGGGAATGGTTGGAGATTGGGGAAGGTAATTAAGAGGAGACAGAGTGTGTATAATGTAGCACCCGGTCATTGTGATATCAAACGGTGGATCCTTTGGATAAAGGTCCTTTTTAATGAACTCCAACTTGAGCACTTTATTGCACCAATATTGCAACAATAGCTCCTACTAGTCTCTATACGCGTTTTAATTTGATTTGTGACCATGGTGCACTTGTCCATTCCAAAGATGGGAATTGTAGTCAGGGAAATGCTATTAGAACCTTGGCTAATGAATCTAATAATTCTTCACAAAAATTCTAACAATTTTTGTTTAATTTTTTTTATTATTTTTTATTTTTTGACAAATAAAAACGTTTACCACATTGAGGTGAATTTAATTATTATTTTTTTGTCATTATAGGCAAAGAATACCAAAACAAATCTATAACAAAAATTATAACAGAAAATAAAACAACATTCTATGACAAAAAGTTTTGTTATATTTTTTTAGAATAGGCCCATTAAAAACAATTATTAGCAACAAAATTTCTTAACAGAGTATTTTAATACCCTCCACTCTAGTGATAGAGGGTATATATAAGTTTGTCATTCCGTTTGTAACACCTCGAAATATTGGTCTAGGACCCCATAACGTATATATATTCATGATCCTCGATCGATTTTAAGACTATCTAGCGATGTCCGTCCGTCTGTCCGTCTGTCTCTCTGTTGAAAACACGCTAACTTTTGAAAGACTTCACGGAGGCTCCTGAAGTTTGGCATATATGTTGGGCATTTACCTGGTCAGGTTGGTATTGCAATCCAGCGAAATCGGTCCAGTGGCTTAAAAGTTATAGGCAAATGAGTGAATTTCAGCAAGGGTTTTTCTGGAATTTACGAGTTAAAACACACGGTGACTTTCGAACGACAATTCTGAGGGTACTGAAGTGTGGCACATATATTTGCCGTTTCTCTGGTCCGATTGGTTTTAAATTTCAGCCAAATCGGTCCAGTCGTTCAAAAGTTATTAGCAAAACCGTGAATTTCAGATTAGTTTCACCTTAAATTCACGTGTTGAAAACCCGTTAAACATGTTTAACAAACATTAGTAAATCACAAAAATATTTTACAAGGTATTTTTGTCACTCAAAAATATTTTTACACTAAAGCAAAAAAAAAATACACTCAAAAAAAGTTTTACACTCAAAAAAAAATTAGTAAATTATTTTTTTTTTTTTTTTCAAAAATTACTAAAAAAAAGTTTTTTTACACAAAATAAAATATTTCTAACCAAAAATGTTATTTTTTTCACGTTAGAAAATTTTCTATCACGTTAAAAAATTTTCAATCACTTAAAAAGTGCATTGTGGAGGGTATTCATAGATTCGGCCGAATTTAACTTTTCTACTTGTTGTCACTCAGAAATATTTTTACACTAAAAAAAAAAAAATTACACTCGAAAAAAATTTTACACTCAAAAAAAAAAATAGTAAATTATTTTTTTTTTACAAAAATTACAAAAAAAAATTTTTTTACTCAAAATAAAATATTTCTAATTAAAATTGTTAATTTTTTTTACATTAAAAAATTTACTATCTTTTAAAAAGGGCATTGTGGAGGGTATTCATAGATTCGGCCAAGTTAAATTTAACTTTTATACTAGTTTTATTTGTCATTCTCTTCCAAAAAAATCTTATTAAAAAAATTTTACACTCAAAAAAAATTCACACTATAAAGATAATTTTTTTACTCAAAAAAAATTTTACACTCAAAAAAATTTACATTAATATTTTTTCTACAGAATTGATTATAAAAATTATAAAAGATTTTAAGAAAATTAAAGCAAAAATTTTTGAACAAAAAAATTAAAAAAATATTATGTCTACCCATACAACTTTTTTAAATTAACACATACATTTTTTCCTCAAAATAAAATTTTTGTAGTTAAAATTATTATGCATTTATCATTTTTATGTCAAAAAAAATCCTTAAAAAACTGTTGTGTAACTAAAATTGGATTAGACCAAGTCGAATTTAACTTTTTTACTTCTATTCTTTTCATTTTGCTAGTGTCCCTTCAAAACAGTAACCACTGTAACTTTATTTTACCACTTCATACTAATACGAGTAGAATTCATCAAAAAATCACATCCTAAACACATTTGACTGAATTTTGAAATTTATATGTACCTGCATAAATCTTAATAATTTTTCTTCTCCTCCTCCTTTATAACCATATACCTTACATTGCGTACAAATATGACACGTGCCATATGGCACGGTATAAAGATGTCAAAGACATTTTCAACAACAAACTCGAATGACATTTGATATGTTTATGACAGCCTACAATGAGATGACAATTTATTAGGCCGTAAAATAAATTTTAGACATTATAAAACCTTTTTCAAAATAAATGAAATTTTAAAATTGATTATAGAAATTATAAAAGATTTAAAAGGAAATTATAGCAAAAGATTTTTGAACAACAAAAATATCTATGAATATTCTTTAGAAAAATATCTAAAATTTCAAAACCCTTTTTTGTGAATGCAATCTATATTTTCCAAGGAAAATGTTCATCAATAATAAACTAGAGTGCGGTGTATCATCACTACGGTTACCACAAAATATTATATAGTACTCGTGAACAACCACAGCAACATTTACATTGTCATAACTCTATGACAGTGTAAACATTAAATTTTGATTGTTAACGTTTGACATTTAAGTGGGGAGAAAATTGCTTTTATATGTATGCGTCTCATATTTACAAATACATACAAATACTTAGATATCCAGACACATTCATATCATATGTCTTACTTGTCTGTCTGTGTGTGTGTGTGTTTATGTGTGTTTGTTGAAGTTGTCATCATTGTCATCTTTCTTTTGACATAATGCGGAATACCAAAAAACAACCAGTTATCATTTACTTACTCTATGTCTTCTACTCTTTCACGCACATTCACACAATAACAAACAATCTACAAAGATGCCAGAGCAACAATGTTTTTTATGATTTCTTACACTTTTTTTTTGCAAAAGCATAAAGTTAAAAAAAATAACCCTTTTGAAAATGACAGCACTTTAATGGCACATGCATATTAGGATGGCACGAATAATGACTTTTTCGACTTTCGTCGATGTCCGGGCAAATTATGGTTCGTTTTGGTCTTAAAACTCTATGTTTAAATTTTGCCTTTGGGGGGTTAAAGTTTTGCTCCAAAAATAAAAATTCCCATACAAACCAAAATATTTTTTCGTTCGATTTTTAAATTTTTTTAATTATATTTTGCTTGATTAGCTTATTAACGACTAAAAATTTAATTTTGGTGAGATAAACCCGTCAGCTTCAAAATTGACTAACAATAAGAAAAAAAATTATGGTCGTTGGGGTCCCACACTAAAATTTTTGTATACCCTCCACTCTAGTGATAGAGGGTATATATAAGTTTGTCATTCCGTTTGTAATACCTCGAAATATTGGTCTAGGACCCCATAAAGTATATATATTCATGATCCTCGATCGATTTTAAGACGATCTAGAGATGTCCGTCCGTCCGTCTGTCTGTCTGTTGACAACACGCTAACTTTTGAAAGACTTTACGGAGGCTCCTGAAATATATGTTGGGCATTTACCTGGTCAGGTTGGTATTGCAAGCCAGTGATATCGGTCCAGTGGTTCAAAAGTTATGAGCAAAAGACTGAATTTCGGCAAGGGTTTTTCGCGAATTTACGAGATTAAAAATACGCTAACTTTCGAAACGCAATTCTGAGAAAGAACTCTTGAAGATGCTGAAACTTGTCGTATATATTTGTCGTTCTTCTAGCCTGATTTGTATTAAATTTCAGCCAAATCGGTCTACTGGTTTAAAAGTTATTAGCAAAACCGTGATTTTCAGATTAGTTTCACCTTAAATTCACATGCTGAAAACCCGTTAAACATGTTTTAAAAACATTGGTAAGTCACAAAAATATTTTACAACGTATTTTTGTCACTCAACAATATTTTTATACTTAAAAAAAAATACAGTCGAAAAAAATTTTACACTCAAAAAAAATTTTACACACATAAAAAAATTAGTAAATTTTTGTATACCCTCCAACCACAATATGGGGGTATACTCACTTTGTCATTCCGTGTGTAACGCATCGAAATATCGGTCTAGGACCCCATAAAGTATATATTTTATTGATCAGTGATCGATTCTAAGACATTCTAGCGATGTCCGTCCGTCTGTCCGTCTGTGCAGACACGATACAGTCCAAAATAAAAGAGCTAGACTTCCGAAGTTTGGCACGAATATGTCTTATATTGTTATAAGTTCGGAAATGGGCAAAATCGGACCAAGGGGAAAAAGTTCCCCTTGGAGAACTAAACCAACCTAAGAAAAACCGCACTTTTTGAAGGGTTTTTTGTACTTTTGCTAAGCAAATGCAACATTCTTATCTCAAATGAAGTTCAAAATCGCAGGGGGAAGGTGCCCCTAACGTCTCCCACCAACCCCCCCCCAAAAAAAAAACGCCCCTGGATTTTTTTTATATTGTTTTTTTTTACATTTTGGAGGGTATAAAAGATTCGGCACAGCCGAATGTAACACTCTAACTTGTTTTTTTTTTTAATTACTTTTAAAAAAAAGTTTTTTTACACAAAATAAAATATTTCTAATCAATAATGTTATGTTTTCAAATTTACTATACCTTAAAAAGGTCATTGTGGAGGGTATTCATAGATTCGGCCAAGTCGAATTTCCTTATTCACCATTATTAGAGAACATTCAAAAAAGTGCCTAAATACACTTTTTTATGCTCTGAGCATAGAAAATTTCTACAAAGTACCTTTTTGTATCAGAATATTTTTTTAATTTTTACCCATCTTAAGCTTCTGGAACATTATTTTATGAGATAGAAAGTATCAAACAAAGAAAGATTTTACTACTTTTTACTACCTTATTAAAAAAGTAGCAATTTCCACATTTTACTCACTTTTTGATCTTTTTTAAAATAGGATCTTCCAAAAAAAAAATCAAAAAAAAAATCTTTTTACTTACTTTTTAACCTTTTTTAAAATAGGATCTTCAAAAAAAAAAAAATCAAAAATTAGTTTTCTTCTAAGGGATCATACACTCCAATTATCAACTTTTAATGACCATTACTACAAAATATTGAAAAAAAAGTACCAAAGTACATTTCTTTGTTCCTATGGAATCGAGATTTCAAAAAAAGTACCTTTTCAGTATATTTTTTTCCCGAAGTACTCTACGTTACACTTTGGAGGACAACTATTTCAGGAAATAAAAAAAGTGCCTACCCAGGTAAAAATAGTCACATATGAACACTAAGGGTGTTCTTATTTTTTTATTTACGATTTTTGAGTTGCACTGGGCAGAATTTTGTTCCTTTGTACTAAAAACTTAATAATAAAAAATATGGAGTTAATCCGATAACTTTAAGTGGACGCGGAAACGACCTGATGTTTGAAAAACGAATTACAAGGTGAAAAAATGACTTTTTACTCATTTTCTCAATTTTTTCGACATTTTAAGTTAACTTTGAATTCAAGTGGTTACAGAATTGTGATGTGGAGTACATAAGGCAATAAAAACTAAAATCGGTTAAAAATCAGCCAAGTTATTACAACTGCCCCAGGCAACTAGCGTGTGGCAGACCACTTGATCAAAGATTTCGAGTTCCATTTTTGAAATTGATTGAAATTATCCACTATAGCAACATTTTTTTATTCTTTAAGTCCCAATGTACTAAGGTGATAAGCATTTTTCATATTGTGTTATGCTAACATGTTTTAAAAAAATGGTAAAAAGGTCTTAATTATTCAACCCTGTTTTCAAATCTCTAATTTCAAATTTTTATTTTTTTTGGCAAATAAAATTTAAAAAATTGACCATTGGACTATAGGATTTTGTTAAGCACATATAAGGGAATAAAAACTACAAAAATTGTAGACATTCCTTTTTTCATTCGGCTAGTTCAGCGATTTTATTTCGGCGGATTTCGAGATAATAGTGATTTTGGTAACTTTTTTAGCTTTTAAGTAGTTAATTTTTTTATTATTTTTTAACAAACCTTATATGTTTTCTACCGAATTATTGCAGTATAAGATAGAATACTTCAATTCCTTTAATAAGAGCGAAATTGAGAAATGAAAAATTGACCCAATTAAAGGTCAAAGGTCAAAGGTCAAATTTTAGAAGAATTTGAATATTTAAGGATTAACAGATTTTTCGAGCGGATATTAATGAAACTGATTGATGTTATTTTAATATGTCTAAAAATTAATAGTTTATTTTTAAAATTTAGAACATTAACCCTTAAGTGCTGTTGGGGTCTATATGACCCTATGAAATAATATACTTATATTTTCTCCATTAAATAAAAAAACTATAGACCCCAATAGCACTTAAGGGTTAATTTTCTGAATTTTAATAATAAACCATTTACGTTTAATCATATTAAAACAACATCAAGGAGTTTCATTAATATCCGCTAAAAAAAATTGTTAATCTTAAAAAATTTAAATTCTTCTAAAATTTGACCTTTGACCTTTAATTGAGTCAATTTTTCATGTCTCAATTCCGCTCTTATTAAAGGAATTGAAGTATTCTATATTATGCTGCAATAATTCGGTAGAAAACATATGAGGTTTGTTAAAAAATAATAAAAAAATTAACTAAAAGCTAAAAAAGTTACCAAAATCACTATTATCTCGAAATCCGCCGAAATAAAATCGCTGAACTAGCCGAATGAAAAAAGGAATGTCTACAATTTTTGTAGTTTTTATTCCCTTATATTTGCTTAACAAAATCCCAAAGTCAAATGGTCAATTTTTTAAATTTTATTTGCCAAAAAAAATAAAAATTTTAAATTGGAGATTTGAAAACAGGGTTGAAAAATTAAGACCTTTTTACCATTTATTTAAAACAAGTTAGCATAACACAATATGAAAACTACCTATCACCTTAGTACATTGGGACTTAAAGAATAAAAAAATGTTGCTATAGTAGATAATTTCAATCAATTTCAAAAATTGAACTCGAAATCTTTGATCAAGTGGTCTGCCACACGCTAGTGGTCTGGGGAAGTTGTAATAACTTGGCTGATTTTTAACCGATTTTAGTTTTTATTGCCTTATTACAAAGGTAATGTACTCCACATCACAATTCTGTAACCATTTGAATTCAAAGTTAACTTAAAATGTCGAAAAAATTGAGAAAATGAGTAAAAAGTCATTTTTTCCCCTTGCAATTCGTTTTTCAAACTTCAGGTCGTTTCCGCGTCCACTTAAAGTTATCGGATTAACTCCAAATTTTATTTTTTTAAGTTTTTAGTATATAGGAACAATAATTTGCCCAGTGCCAAGCAATTAAAACATTTTAAATTTTTCCCTTACTGTTAAGAACACCCTTAATGAACACATATGAGGATATATGGATGCATATGCGAACATATATGAATCATGTATGAACACATATGCACATGTTCGGTACATATGATAGCATGTATGGAATTAAACATCCATACAACGAGCGAATATAAAGTACTGTTTGATGTCATATATGGAAATATTTGCGGTTAATTCGCAAAAACTAATGGGAAGTGTGGTATTTTTTTTTTAAATAAAGTATTTGTAAAACACAATGCACTTTTGGAATTGCATAATTTGCAAGATCTCATCTTGAATGTTTTCTTAGTTCTTTTTCAAATTTGTTGGCTTTTGAAAGTTAACAAAACCCAGCAAAACCTTAAAAATGGTAACGCTTATGTAATGCATTACCATAACCATGGCTATCCAATAATGCATAGCAAAAAAACTGCAAACGTATGGATTTTTTTCTACAGTTTACCATATGCATTACTTTTTAGTATATTTCATGCATTACGTTTTACGCACTCATTATTTTTAGCCTAACCCCAAATTGTCTTATATCTAATGGTAATAGATTAATTGATGATATACAGAATTGATGATGTTTTCTTGGGGGGGGATGACACCAAAATAATGGGTAAGTATTACGTAATGCATGGAAAATACAAAAAAATAATGCATATAGTAAGCCGTAGTGAAAAAATAATACATATTTTTGGCTATGCATTTCATGATAATGCATTACATAACCATTACCATTTTTAAGGTTTTTCTGGAAATGCAATAGAAAACTTTTCATTTTCTCAAATTGCATTTCATATGCTTCGTTTTATTTGTTTTAGTTTTGAAAATTTCTAAATTATTTGATTTGATGCAAACTTCAAAACCAAAATGTCATAATTTTATTTTTCCTTTTTTGTATATTTTTTTTTTCAAGAATTTTTTCAATTTGATTTTACAAAAATATTTTAAATAAGCCAATTCGTTCTGGAATATAAAATGTGATTTGTCCAAGTAAGTAAGAAAACATTTTCTTATACATATTAATATCGTTGTTAATTGTGTATGTCCTGTAATCTCTTCTTTCTTTTCCAGAAATATCAAAATCTTCGATGGTTGTGGGCAACAAAGAACGTGCTTTATCAATTAAACCAAGAAAACCCTCTTTAACTAAACCTTTTTGAAGAAGATTTTTGATGTTACATAAGGGATATACATATGTATAGTCGCAACAAAATGTAGACTTTTTCGAATAATGGATTTTCGAATAATGGATTAAAATCGGAATATTTGGATAAAAACGACGTTTTTTTTGTATTATATACACAGAAAGCCTGATGTTGGAGAGCAAATCGTATTCAACGCACCGCTAATTATAAGAATTAAAGAGCTAAGAATAATTGTCCGATATTTTTCGGTTCCAATACATTAATTCAACCATGTTTTTAACAGTGTTCTTCTTATAATTTCTTCTTTATAATTTTTTTAAATAAAATATCAAAATTAGTAATAAAAGTGTTTTTTAATGACAAGGAAATACGAATTACTGAAATGTATGAAAACATATGAATGAAAATATGTGATCAAATATGAACACGTATGATCATATATGTACATATTACCTCAATTTTCGTCCATGAACATGTATGGATGATCATATGTGTTCATATGTGTGCATATGTGACTATTTCTAACCGGGTATGTAAATTTGTTGTACCTTTTATACCTCTAAGATTCGAAATTTCCAAAAAGTACTTTTTTAGATTATTTTTTCCGCCAGATCTCAATTTTGTAGGACAATTAGTTCAGGATATACAAAAAGTACACCAAAGTAAATTTTTTATACCTTTTGACCCTCTCAGAATCGAAAGTTCCAAAGAAGAAAATTTGTTACTTAGGAGAATTCCACATTTGAAATTTTAAGTTTCTAGGACCATAATTCAGAAAATATAAAAAGTACTAATTGTAAGTACTATTTACCATTAATTCCCCCTAAAAAGAAAGAATTTGTTACAGGAAGATCCTACATTGCAAATTTCAAATTTGTAGGACCATTATTTTAGAAAATATAAAAAGTACCATGGTACTCTTTTAATCCCTTTTCACCTTCTAATAATTTGGGTGCCCATTGAGGGTGGGATGGTGTTGTGTGAGATTTTAAGCAGCAATATTTGGAAAAGCTAGAACCGCTCATTTTGCGAGGTTCGTAAAAAAAGTGTATGATCTAAAAAATGGGGGAGGTGGGATAGGATCTAGGGGTCACTCATCGGGGTCAAAGTTGGGCTTAAATGGGAAAAAGTCCACAAAAAGCCCCACAACTCCCCTGGTTTTGCCCCTAGAGGGGTCGAATGTGAGACAGGTCCCCATTATTTTTCCCCCCGAACACTTTTGCGAAACATACCTAATCCCTATCTCCTCTCCATAAGGGGGCTCCCATTAAAAGGTTAAATTTTTAAAAATATTTGTTCCTACCTCTCTAGCTGTCCTAGAAGTGACCCTAGAGGAATAAAATGTATGACCGACCCCCAATATTTTTTCAACATTAACATTTTCTTAGAACATACCTACCTACTATCTTGAATCCTAAGGGTGGTACCCATACATTTTTTTTTTTTTCTTAATTTGTTGTATTAAATCAGCTCCTACCGGTCCAATGGTGCCTCCTAGAGGGGTCATAAGCAAGACCAACCCTCATTTATTTTTAGCACCCAACATTTCTTCTGAACATATCAATTCCCTACCTCCAATTCCTAAATGGTCTACCACACAAAATGACATTTTTATAAAATTTGCTCCCATAGTCACTTCTAGGACAGCTAGAGAGGTAGAAGCAAATATTTTTAAAAATTGAAACTTTGTATGGGAGCCCCCTTAGGAAGTAGAAATAGGGCTTAGGTATGTTTAGCTAAAGTGTTCGGGGTGAAAAAATGTGGGTGTCGGTTTCTCATCTGATCCCTCTAGGGGCAAAACTAGGAGAGCTGTAGGGCTTTTTGTGGACATTCTAGATCCTATCCGATCTGCCCCATTTTTTGGCTCGTGCATTTTTATTAAGAACCTCTCAAAATTAGCGGGTCTATTGTGTCGAAATCGAAAACTCGTGCACTATCCCACCCCTAGTGTCCATTGTCTAAGCTTGATTACCGTGTTTTGTAGCATTAGGTCTATGCCTACTGATCCTTTCTGCAGACCACTGCATAGAAAAAATCTCTCTGCACTCCTCTGCCTGGATTTATGTTAACAACACGTCCACCTATGGAATTAACCTCTATGAATGTATCCTTCAAAAATATTTTTTCTGCATTTTTCTGCCTGATATCTCCTTGGTATCTGCCCGTCACAGTGGATCCCACTACATTTGCACAATGGGTTAAGCATTATTTTTTTAAATATTTGTCGCCAATTTTTTTATTTTTTGTATTTATCTCCCCCATTTGAAGTACTGTAATGACTTTATTTGTTGAAATTATTATGTATGGAAAATATTTAGTTTTTTGTTCATATAAACCCTTTATTGACTGTGAAAATTCTGACAAAACAAGTATAACAACCAAAAGTAAATTGTTTGCCTGGTTTATAAAAAATCAATTTTCAAGAAAAAAGGGGTGATTTTCCTGTCATATTTTTTTATAGAAAATGATAAAAGATAATTGCAAAATTGTTGTTTATATAGAAGTAAAGTCTCAATGGTATTTACAAAAGAATTTTCCACACATTGATAATATTTACATATCAAATAATAAATAATATTATGTGAAAGGGTCATAAAAATAACAAAGATTATTATATTTTATAGACAAATTCTAAGAATTAGGGAAAAAATTACTTCGGAAATTCTATAGAGAATAAATTTGTTAAATGGTTTTTGTAAATGAATAAATTTATAAATTGGGGAATAAGGGATTTAAAAAATACTCTAGGGATACCTTTGTATAAGTAAAACCTTTAAAATATTTTAAACTTTCATTAAATTTTCGCTAAACATGTCAAAATCTCAAAAAGCACACCTAAACGTATGATTAATATTAAATTCCAAAAGATAATTAATATTACTCATACGCTAAGTTGAACAATTGAAAAATATTTTAAGTCACACCTAAACGTATGATTAACATTGAATACCAATTGATATCAAATATTACTAATACGCTTAGTTGAACTTTTAAAAAAAAATTTCAAAAATTCCACTAAACTTGCAAAAAACGTGTAAAAATCTGTTTAAAATAACTACCAACAAATTGCAATTAATTATGTGTTATCACTAAAATAATAATAAAAACCCAAAAAAAACTTCCTACATTCTCGTTATAATAAAAAAGTTTAAATCTCTTTCACCGAACAATAAAAAAAATAGAACTCATGTTGGCATTATAATCCTTTATTAACATACACAATTAATTTTATGAATTCACAACAACAGTTTTAAAACATAAACCTCCCCATCGCACACTACAACATTAAAATATATTATGAATTGTGAATTTCCGTTTCCGTTGAGTTAATTTTTTTGCTCATAACCTCATAATATTCCAACATTTCGCTGCGTAACATTCTGTGCATATCATCACATTATTCAACTTAAACATTCTCTACCTACCTTTGTTTCAAAAAAAAGTATTTTCAAAATTTTATTTTTGGCAAATTGTTTGGAAAATGTTTTAATGTGTTTGACGGTGTGAGTGTCTGTATTTGTGTTTGTGTTAAAAATGATTATTAGTCATATTAATTGAGAGTATATGAGCCGTGTTGTTTTATGATTGTCTTCATCTCACATTTCGTTTAAAATTTAATATTCTAGTTGTGTATTTAATTAAAGAGAATTTATTAAAATTAATGTTTCGTATAAAAAAAAACAAAGCAGGAAGGTAAATAATATGCTTACAACATATGATAAATTTATTAAAATCATAAATAAAAGGATTAAAATTATTATAAATGAATGATTTTTGGGAAAAAAAAACAAAGGCAAGAAGAAAAAAGTTAAAGTTTGTTAAAGAACGTTAAACATTAAAGCGCTATTAAAGTTATCGATAACTATACAAAATTGTCTACGGAAAATTTTAGGTTATCGATCTATGGATCCCTATGTTATCAATCCATCGATAACAATACAAATTTTAAGTTATCGAACTATCGATAAGCATACAAATTTTCTATAGAAAATGTTAAGTTATCGATCTTTTGATAACTATACCAATTTTCTATAGAAAATTTAAAATCATCGATATATCGAGAACTATCCATATTTTCTATACAAAATTCGAAAGCTATAGAAATTGTCTTTAAAAAAAAATAATTTATCGATCTATAGAAAATTTAAAATTATCGATAACTTTACAAAGTTTCTATAGAAACTGTTAAGCTAATGATCTTTCGGTAACTACACCAATTTTCTATAGAAAATTATCGATCTATCGAGAACTATAGAAATTTCCTATAGAAAATTTTAAGGTATGGATTTATCGACAAATATACAAAATTTAAAGTTATTGAAGTATCGATAACCATACAAAATTTTAAGTTATCGAACTATCGATAAGTATACAAATTTTCTATAGAAAATGTTAAGTTATCGATATATTGATAATATACAAATTTGCTATAGAAAATTTTAAGTCATCGATCTATCAATAACTATACATATTTTTCTATACAAAATTTTAAGTCATCGATCTATCGATAACTATAGAAATTTTTTTAAAAAAAAAATAATTTATCGACCTATTTAAATTTTAAAATTATAGATAAATTCACAAATTTTCTATAGAAAATTTAAGATATCGATCTTCGGTAACTATACAAATTTTCTATAGAAAATTATTGATCTATCGAGAACTATAAAAGTTTTCTATGGAAAATTTTAAGTTATAATTCTATCGATAACTACAAAAAGATTTTAAGTTATCGAACTATCGATAACCATACAAAATTTTAAGTTATCGAACTATCATTAACTATACAAATTTGTTATAGAAAATTTTAAGTAATCGATCCATCGATAACTATAGAAATTTTCTATAGAAAATTTTCCGTTATCGGTCTATCGATAACTATAAAAACGTTCTATAGAACATATCGATAACTATACAAATTTTCTATAGAAAATATCAAAAACGATACAAATTCTCTATAGAAAATTTTAAGTCATCGATAACTATAGAAATTTTCTATAGAAAATTTTCACTTATCGATCTATCGATAACTATACAAACGTAATTTCTATAGAAAACATCGAAAATGATACAAATTCCCTATAGAAAATTTTAAGTTATCGATCTATCGAAGACTATTGAAATTTTCTATAGAAAACTTTAAGTTATCGATCTTTCGATATATATTGAAATTTTTTTTAAAAATTTAAAAGTATTGATCTATGGATAACTACACAAATTTTCAATATAATATTTTAAGTTATCGATCTTTCGATAAATATTAAAATTTTGTATAGAAAATTTTAAAGTATTGATCAATTGATAACTATGCACATTTTCAATATAAAATTTTAAGTTATCGATCTATTGATAACTATAGAAATTTTCTATAGACAATTTTTATCTATCTATCGATAACTAAAGAAATTTTCCTTAGAAAATTTCAAGTAATCTAACTATCAATAACTATAGAAGTTTTCTACTGCCAATTTTAAGTTATCGATCTATCGATAACTAAAGAAATTTTCTATAGAAAATTTTAAGTAATCGATCTATCGATAACCATACAAATTTTCAAAAGAAAATTTTTAGTTATCGATCTGTCGATAACTATACAAACTTTCTATAGAAAATATCGATAACTATACAAATTTTCTAAAGAAGATATCAAAAACTATACAAATTTTCTATGGAAATTTTTGAGTTATCAATCTATCGATAACTACACATATTTTCTATTGAAAACTTTAAGTTATCGATAAATATTAAAATTTTGAATAGAATATTTTAAGTTATCGATCTATCGATAACTATACAAATTTTCTATAGAAAATTTTAAGTTATCGATCTATAGAAATTTTCTTTAGACAATTTTAAGTTATATATCTATCGATAACTACAGGCAACTTTCTATAGGCTGTTTTCAGTTATCGATCTAAAGAAATTTTCTAAAGAAAATTTAAAGTTATCGATCTATCGATAAAATTTTCTATAGAAAATTTTAAGTTATCGATCTATCAATAACTATAACATTTTCTATAGAAAATTTTAAGCAATCGATCTATCGATAACTATAGAAATTTCTACAGATAATTTTAAGTTATCGATACCTAAAGAAATCTTCTATAGAAAATTTAAAGTACTCGATCTATCGATAACTATACAAATTTTCTATAGAAAATGTTTAGTTATCGATCTGTCGATAACTATACAAACTTTCTATAGAAAATATCGATAACTATACAAATTTTCTATAGAAAATGTCAAAAACTATACAAATTTTCTATGGAAAATTTTGAGTTATCAATCTATCGATAACTATACATATTTTCTATTGAAAACTTTAAGTTATCGATAAATATTAAAATTTTGAATAGAAAATTTTAAGTTATTGATCTATCGATAACTATACAAATTTTCTATAGAAAATTTTAAGTTATCGATCTTTCGATAAATATTTGAATTTTGTATAGAAAATTTTAAAGTATTGATCCATCGATAACTATACAAATTTTCAATAGAAAACTTTAAGTTATCGATCTTTCGATAAATATTAAAATTTTGTATAGAAAATTTTAAAGTATTGATCTATCGATAACTACATACAATTTCAAGTTATGGATCTATATATAACTATAGAAATTTTCTTTAGAAAATTTTAAGTTATCGATCTATCGATAACTATAGGCAAAATTTTATAGACAATTTTCAGTTATCGATCTATCGATAACTAAAGAAATTTATGATCTATAACATTTTCTATAGCAAAATTTTAATTTATCTAGTTAACAATAAATTTTGAACTAATAGATCTATCGATAACTATAGAAAATTCGTGTTATCGATTTATCGATAACTATTAAAATTTTGTATAGAAAATTTTAAGTTATTGATCTATCGATAACTATACCAATTTTCTATAGAAAATTTTAAGTAATCGATCTATAGATAACTATAAAAATTTTCTATATAAAATTTTAAGTTATCAATCTTTTGACATCTATACAAATTTTCTATAGAAAATTTTAAGTTATCGATTTATCGATAACCATAGAAATTTTATAAAAAAAATAACTTATCGATACATAGAACATTTACATCGATCTCTCGATAACTAAAAAAAATTTCTATAGAAAATTTTAAGTATTCGATCTGCCGATAACTATAGAAATTTTTTATAGAAAATTTAACGTTATCGATCTATCTACAACTATAGAAATTTTCTACAGAAAATTTTAAGTTATCGATTTATCGATTTTTAGTTATCGATCTATCGATAACTATACAAACTTTCTATAAAAAATATCGATAACTATAAAAAAATTTTATAGAAAATATCGAATACTATAAAAATTTTCTATACCCGACTAAAAAAGTTTAGATATAGTAACATATTATTTAATATACTTATATACGGTCATACACAGTACTTTACATAATTATATGTGAATGTATCTTGTATTAAGTTTCACACCCAAAATTTAATATGATGCCATATAAAAGGATATCGAATCATGTGTTGCTCCACATACACTATATAAAGCTTTATTAAATTAGGTGTTGCATATAATATTTTATATGACTCCATGAATGACCTCATACAATATTAGATAAATAAATATATGATATACAACACCATGTCTGACCTCATACAAGATGAGATACACATATATATATGGTTCCGAATCGGGGGAAAAAAGTTTTCTAAGTCCCGAGAAATTTTTTTAAAATTTCCAGACACAAATAATTTTTGCGTTTTGGAGTTAAGAATTTCATTAAAAATGATTTAAACACAAAAAAAATTTAGCCAAATTTTGAAAAATTTTACAAGTCCTGAAAAAGTTTTGTAATATTTTCTAAGTCCTGGAAAAAAAATATTTTTGGTACATTTTTTGCGTTTTGAAGTAAAAATTTATTAACAAAGTTTTAAGAAATTTTTTTTAAATTTTGTTTTTTTTTTTTAAATTTCTAAGTCCCGGACACAATTTTTTTTTTTTTTTTGCAATTTTTTTTTTTGTATTTCCCGAAAAAAACTTGGGATAAATTTGAAAATTATGAGTTAAAAAAAATATTTTATGCAAAATTCTACATATTTTATCTTATGATATAAAATTATATACAATTATATCAAATTAGATAAACCCAATATTCGGATCAAAAACGATCATATTTAATCTAATATAACAAATTTTAAGCTATTTTGATCCACCAATTTCATCTTTTTATTTTATCCCAATACGTGTTGTGCCATATTAAATTATATATGGCTCAATTTCAAATTATATATGGACCTGTATATTTATTTTTAGTCGGGTTAAGTTATTAATCTATCGATAACTATGCAAATTTTCTATAGAAAATGTTAAGTTAGCAATCTATCGATAACTATACAAATGTTCTATAGAAAATTTTAAGTTACCGATCTATCAAATTTTCTATAGATAATTTTAAGGTATCGATCTATCGATAAGTATATAAATTTGTTATAGAAAATTTAAGGTTATAGATCTATCGATTACATTTTCTATAGTAAAATTAAAGTTGCCGATCTGTCGATAACTATAGAAACTTTCTATAGGAAATTTTAAGTTATTGATCTATCGATAACTACAAAAATTTTCTATATAAAATTTTAAGTTATCGATCTCTCGATAACTAAAAAAATTTTCTATAGAAAATTTTAAGTATTCGATCTGCCGATAACTATAGAAATTTTTTATAGAAAATTTCAAGTTATCGATCTATTGATAACTATACAAATTTTCTATATAAAGTTTTAAAATTTTCTATAGACAATTAAATTTTCTATAGAAAATTTCTATAACAATTTTTCTTTTCTTTTTTAAGTTATCGATCTATTGATACAATTTTTCTATAGAAAGTTTTTAGATATCGTTCAATCGATAAAAATTTTCTAAAGCAAATTTAATGTTAAATTTTTGATCTATTTATTTTTGAAAAAAAATTTATGTTATTAATCTATTGACTACTTAACGTAAAATTATCTCCACTTATTTTAAATATTATTTACTTCATCTGTTTTTAAATTCAAATCAAATATTCAAAACACTTACTTGTTATAGTTTTTGAATGATTAAATATAATAAAAACAAGTAAGAGTGTTAAATTCGGCTGTGCCGAATCTTTTATACCCTCCAACATGCAAAAAAATAAAAATGCAGGGGCGTTTTATTTTTTTTGGGGGGGGGTCAGGGGGTCGCTAGTAGTAATTGAGGGGGGGGGGGCAAATTCTCCCTCGAATAAAGATTATCATTATTTAAAAAAAATATGTTTTATTCCACGCCCATAAAAGGGGCGGTCCGAAAAAACGACATTTTCTAATGCTCTGGGTTCAAATGCAGGACTTTGAATTTTTTGTGGCATAAAAATGTTGCATTTGTTAAACAAAAACACAAAAAATCATGTAAAAATATGGTATTTTCAGAGGTTGGTTTAGTTCTTCAAGGGGGAACTTTTTTCGCCCTGGTCCGATTTTGCTCATTTACGAACTTAACCTGCCTATGAACATAAGACATATTCGTGCCAAATGTCGGGAGTCTAGCTCTTTTATTTTGGACTGCATCGTGTTAACTACAGACGGACAGACGGACAGACGGACAGACGGACAGACGGACAGACGGACGGACAGACGGACGGACAGACGGACGGACGGACGGACGGACATCGCTAGAATGTCTTAGAATCGATCACTGATCATAAATATATGTACTTTATGGGGTCCTAGACCGATATTTTGATGCGTTACACACGGAATGACAAAGTGAGTATACCCCCATACTGTAGTTGGAGGGTATAAAAAAACCTTAATTAAATGATTTTTAAGTGAATGACGCTTCATGAAAATTTCAAGTACTTGAGTATACAGCCAACTAAAAAATCTCATATAAAATAAACATAAATTGAAAAAAATGCTGAAATATGTATAAATGTAATTTAAAAGCAATATCATTTGAGTTTTCATTTTTATTTTCATGACTATCTTTTGATTCCACAGCAAAAGTGTACTTGTATAGCACTTAAATAATGAACTACCAATGTATAGACAGGGTGATGCAAAATTAAATTTAAAAATTGAGATTATAAATGATAAAGATTTAACCAATGGTCCAGCAGCAACTTTAGAAGGAACTAGAAGGAGAAAAAAAATAATTAAACTTTTTCATTTTTGACAATCCCAAATATTCGGTTTTATGTTAACCAAATTAGCTTAATAATCAACAAGTATATGTTTTTCAACAATTACAATTAATTGAATCAAATAAAAAAATAATTATTATTTGAGTTAAGTGTACAAATGATAAAATTTAACTTTCAAATAATAAAATTGAATTCTTATAAAATATCTTTAAAAGTTTAACGAAGGAAAAAAAGGATTTCTTGCTTACAAACTTTTTTAATTGATTCAACAAATGTCGTAATTGAAACTTATGTTTTTCATATTAATAGATCAAAAGGCCTTTTAATTTAACAAAAGAAGAATGTATTTAAATTCAAAAACATGTTTAAACTGTCATTTTGTACATCCCTTTTGATTCACCCTGTTTAACATATACAAATAAAAACTGTAACTGTATGCTGAGTTTCAAACATTTCAAAGTATAAAACAAACCAACAAAAACATTTATTTGTATGAAAATGTATAGGTTTTCAATTACGATATTTTAACATTTTACGCGTTCTATGCCATTGGAATATATAAAAAGTTTATATATTTTTTGTATTTTTAAAAACCTATTTTGCTACCATATGGGCAAATTACTGCGGAGTGATAGAAACCTCTTACCAAAAGTGAACCTATAAACATTTACAAATTAATAATTTAGGTATTTTCAAAGCAAGAATGTTAAATATTGATTTTTTTTTTTTTGGTAGAAGAGTACCTTTTTCTAGGGAAATAGTATGTATGGAATTTTTATTTTATGGCCAAACTATTTCGTTTGAAAATCTAACAATTTTCAATATTCTTTTTACTCATTTGTTTTATTTGCAGCCATTATTTGGTATTATTTTTTTTTTCCTAAAATAAATTCTCTTAAAAGGTCAGTAATTTTTTAAGGATTTTTTTTATACCTACAGATTGGGAAATTGTTATAGAACATCTACCTACGCACTCAATATGTAGGCCATAAACCTTTTTTTCTATTTTTTTCAGTTAACCAGTAACCATTTAAAAAAAATCAATTACTTATTTAACCCTTAAAAGCACAAGGAAAAAGTATCACTAACTTTACAAGTAGATATGTATACCGATATACAAATCGATACCATAACTATAAAAAAATTGTGTTGCTATCGATCGATCGACAACATAAAATTTTCTTTAAACACTTTTTTATAGTTATCGATAGATCGATAACTTAAAATTTTATATATATAATTTTGTATAGTTATCGATAGAACGCGAAATTAAAATTTTCTATAAAAAAAAATTGTATGATTATCGATAGCTATCGATAAATAGATAACTAAAAATACTTACAGTGTTATTGATGGATCGATAACTGCTCAAACTTTTTATAGAAAATTTGTATCGATAGATCGACAACTTAAAGTTTTCTATACAAAATTTGTGTAGTTGTCGATGCATCGATAATAATTTTAAATTGTCTTTAGAAAATTTGTGTTGTTATCAATAGATCGATAACTTGAAATTTTCTATTGAACATTTTTATGGTAATCGATCATTTAAATTTTTTTATATAAATTGTTGTATAGTAATCGATAGATCGATAACTTTAAACTTTCTATAGACAATTTTGCACAGATTTAGAAAATTTGTATAGTTATCGAAAGATTACTGAAAATTTTCTATAGAAAATTTTATAGAGTTATCAATAGATCGATAACTTAAAATTTTCTATAGAAAATTTTGAATAGTTACCGATAGACCGATAACTTAACATTTTCGATAGAAAATTTGTTGGTAACGATAAATTGATAACCTAAAAATTTTCTATAGAAAATTTGAATAGTTATCGATAACTTAAAATTTTCTATAGAAAATTTGAATCGTTATCGATAACTTAAAATTTTATATTGAAATTTTGTATAAGTATCGAAAGATCGATAAATAGCTTAAAATTTTATGTTGAGATATTTTTGTTATCGATAGATCGAAAATATACAATTTTCCATAAAAAAAAACTTGTATAGTTATCGATAATTTGACAACTTAACGTTTTGTTTAGAAAATTTGTATAATTATCGATAGATCGATATCATAAAATTTTTTAAATTTGTGTATTTATCGATAGATCTATAACTTAAAATTTTCTACAGAAAATTTGTACAGTTATCGATAGATCGATAACTTAAAATTTTCTATAGAACATTTGTATAGTTATCGATAGACCGAGAACTTAAAATATAAAAAACTTGTTTAGTTATCGATAGATCGGTAACTTAAAATTTTCTATAGAAAATTTGTGTAGTTTTCATTAGGTCAATAAAAATTCGTATAGTTATCGATAGGTCGATAACTAAAAATTTTTTATAGAAAATTTGTATAGTAATCGATAATTTGATAACTTGAAATTTTCTTTAGAAAATTTTTATAGATATCGATAGATCGATAACTTAAAAATTTTTTACAGAAAATGTGTGTAGTTATCGATAGATCTATAACTTAAAATTTTCTACAGAAAATTTGTATAATTATCGATAGATAACATAAATTTGTATAGAAAATTTGTGTAGTTATCGATAGTTATCGATAGATCACTCATTTAAATCAAAAAAATCCATAGAAAATTTTTATAGATATCGATCTATCGATAACTGGAAAAATTTTCTACAAAGAATTTAAAGTTATCGATAACTTGTAAAGTTATTGATACAAATATTTACTGCAGAAAATTTGGATAGTTATCGATAGATCGATAATTTGTATATATATTGATAGATCGATAACGATAACTAATTATCGATAGATTCATCATTTGAAAAAAATTTCCATATATGAAAAATTAAAAGTTATGATCTATCGACAACTTGTTAGTGATCGATACAAAAATTTTCTAGAGAAAATTTTAAGTTATCGACTGTTAACTATTCAAATTTTGTATACAAAATTTTAAATTATCGATTTATCGATAACTATTAAAATGTTCTATAGAAATGTTTGTATCAATAATTTTGAAGTTGGCGATAGATCGATAACTTTAAATTTTCTTAATAAAATTTATATAAATATCAATAGATTTATCGCTTAAACTTTTCTATAAAGAAGTTATATAGTTATCGATAACTTAAAAATTTCTATAAAAAATTTTCTAGAGAATTTAATATTAGTCAGTTACCGATAGATCGATAATATAAAATTTTCGATAGACGTTAATATAAAATTTTCTATTGAAAATATGTATAGTTATCTTTTGATCGATAACTTAAAATTTTTTATAGAAAATTTTTATTGTTATCGAAGGAAATCTAACTTGAAATTTTCTATAGAAAATTTGTATTGTTATCGATAGATCAGTAACTTCAAGTTTTTATATAGAAAATTTGTATATTTATCGATAGATCGATAACTTAAAACGTTCTATAGAAAATGTGTATAGTTATCAATAGAACGATTTCTTAAAATTTTCGATAGAAAATTTGTAAAATTATTAATAGAACGATAACTTAATAATTTCTATAAAAATATCTTAACATAAGTTAGTTACCTATAGATTGATAACATGCAATTTTCGATAGGCCGATAACTTAAAAATTTTTATTCAAAATATGTACAGTTATCTTTAGATCGATAAATTAAATTTTTTTTTTTTGAAAATTTGTGCATAGAAAATTTTCGATAACTTAAAATTTTCTTTAGAAAATTAGTATTGTTATTGATGTCTTAAGTTGTCATTATTCGACTTTTCCAATTTAAAATAAATAAAAATTCTTCGAGCTCGAGGCCAGTTTTTTCTTATGAATAAATATTCTTTTATTCCATTCCAATATTTCGATTCTCTTTGAGAATCATCATCAGGGGATTTAGTAAAAATTTTTATACACACAAAAAATTAAAAATAAGTTGCGAACGCATTGACATCTAAAATTGCACTCTTAGATGTCAATACGTTCGCAACTTATTTTTAAATTTTTGTGTGTATAAAAAAAATCACTTAATCCCCTGATGATGATTCTCAAAGAGAATCGAAATATTGGAATATTTATTCATAAGAAAAAACTGGCCTCGAGCTCGAAGAATTTTTATTTATTTTATTGTAATTGATAACCAGAAATTTGATGTAGAAAATTTGTATATTTATCAAAAGATCGATAACTTAAAATTTTCTATAGAAAATTTGTATAGTTATTAATAAATGGATAGCTTAAAATTTTCTATAGAAAATTTTGTATAGTTATCGATAGATTAATAACTCAAAATTTTTTCAAAGAAAATTTTGTATAGTTATCGATGGACCGATAACTTAAAATGTTCTAAAAAAATGTTTGTTTATTTGTCAATATATCGATAACTTAAATTTTCTATAAGAAAACAAATGTATAGTTGTCGATAGATCGATGACTTAAAATTTCCTATATAAATTTTGTATAGATCGATATCTTAAAATTTTCTAAAGCAAATTTTTATACTAAACAATAGATCGATCTCTTAAAATTTTTTTAGAAAATTTGTAACTTATCGATAGATCGAGGTTTAAAATAAGTTACCGATAGATTGATAACATGCAATTTTCGATAGATCGATAACTTAATAATTTGTATAGAAAAATTTTTTTTTGTTTAGTTATCGATAATTAAAAAATTTCCATAGAAAATTTGTTTAGTTATCGATAATTTAAAAATTTTTATTAAAAAATTGTTTAGTTATCAACAGATTGATAACTTCAATTTTTTTATAGAAAATTTAATATTTTTCGTTAGATAGATTGCTTAAAACTTTCTATCAAAAAATACATTCTATATCTCTATGCTTCTAAGGTTTAAAATTCCCATAAGGTGGCTTATGTTGGTCGTTGCTAAAATCTTTGCCTTTTTTATACATTTATTTTTTAATACCTCCCAAAAAAAATGGTTTTCATATTTAACTATTTTTTGCAAAATAAATCGTAGCAAATATTTCAATAATATTAAAAATTTATAATATTTTTTTTCATGTTAAGTAAATATGTGCAAATAAATTTTCCTAGTTTTTTTTTCACCATCATCTCCCTCTAGTTTTTGGCATGTTTCTTATGGCCTACTAAAATATGCAGTGCCCAGTGTTTAAAGGAGCAACAAATATTTTGTAGCCTTTTTTTATATAGATTTATATTGAATTTTATATTTTTTTTCGTTCAAGTAGATTTTTTTCTCTCTGAAATTATTTTTTTTTAAAAATTGTATAAGTGTTTGAAGGGTAATAGTTATAGAATACTAGTGGAAATGTATCTTATTAATGAGGTCATATTTTTTAAAGCATTTTTTTAGTTTTTAGAATATAAAAGTGAATTGTAAATTATGGGTTTAAAAAGGCTTAGAATGAAATATAAAGGGTCATAGAGAAATAGAATATTTAAAATGATGGTGTATTTTATATAATTTTAATTATTTAAAACCTTTAAATATATTGCAGAAATTTTTCTATTTTCTTATATAAGAAAATCATTTTGAGTGTTATCTGGCCATTCCATAAAACACTCACTAAATAAAAATTATGAGTTGCGGAATATTATCGCTTATGTTTAGACAAAAACTTACACTAAAAATAATAGCTCTGTTAAATTACAGAAAAACTCTGCTAATTTAAAAGAGTACACCGTACTTTTCCAGCTAGCAACATTTCTTGGTAATTTTACTATAAAACTCTGTAAAATGATTTTGATAAAAAAAAACTGTTAATTTACAGAGTTTCTAGTAAAATATTGGTTGAATGAAACACAATTTTGCAAAGCAAAACTCTGTAAATTACATATATATGTAAAATGCATTTGATGCAACCAAAATTTTACAGAAAAAACTCTGTAAATTAACAGATTTTAGTAAAATACATGTTATTTTGTAAAATTTTTATAAGATTTTGGAAAAGATTTTTATTAACATGATAATGTTTTTAGGCTGGTGTCTAATTTTAAAAAAGTTGCAGGACGCCACCTCAGTTTGACTATATAAGTAGGGTGACCATTTTTTTCTAAACTCAAATCAGTACGCCCAATTTTTTATCTGTCTTTTTTTCTAGAAAAAAAAACTCTCTTAAAACTCTTTTCTATGGGAAAACACTGATGGTGTTTTCAACAATAAAAAAATGTCGGTTAAACTAACTAACTTATTTAGTATTTTAGTAAAAACAACTGTTGGAAAACAACTGTTAAAAAACAACTGCCATGAACTGTTGTCGTTATTTTGCATAAAATTTAGGTAACTTCAAACAGCTTCATTTCAGTGCATTAAATATAACAAACCCAACAGGTTTTTAAATTAAGAAAATCAATCAGATTCTGATGACTTTTTCTCTAAGTTTTTATAACTCTTTCTTTTCAGAAAACTTCCCAGATAATAAGCGCATGTTTTGAGCGCCTTTTCCAATAAAATCTGATGAAAATACCTCATCGAACATCTCAGAATTGTTTGGTTTCGTGCAGTTATGTTATCTTTCTTAAAGGTTAGAAAATTAATTATCTCGAGAACTTTTCTTTGTAGAAAACCTCAAAGATTCTGTGCGCTTTTTATACAAATTTATGAAGATCAAAATAATCTCATGCTCAGATTCATTTCTGCGTTAAGGAACCTCTACTCTAATTAATTTAAATTATCTACTTGTCAGACTTAAGTTATAAAAAACTACTCTGAAGACGTATTATAAGCATATAAATCAAGTTTTTATATAGAATTTTCGAATGAAAATATTTTTTATGTTGAAATGTTCAAAAATCAGTACAATCAGTACATATTTCAAAAAAATCAGTACAAATCAGTACAACGTTTTTTGATCAGTACACGTGATAAAAAATCAGTACATGTACTGATCAAATCAGTACGAGTGGTCAGCCTATATATAAGCTAACAATTAACGAATACGAAAACAAGAATTACTATTTTCATTTTCTTAAAACCAAAAATTTTAATAACTTGGTTTTGTAACTTGGATAATAATTCACCTCGTGGTGAATAAACCCGTTTTTCACCAGCTGGTGAATAAAAAGTAACATAATTATTTTTCAACAAAAGAAATTTTTTTTTTTTTCATCAATTTTTTTTCTATCAAATTTTTTTTCTATCAAATTTTTTTTCCATCAAATTTTTTTTTCATCAATTTTTTTTTCATCAAATTTTTTTTTTATAAAATTTTTTTATCAATTTTTTTTTTTCATCAATTTTTTGCCACCATTTGTTTTTCATCAATTTTTTTTTTTCATAAAATTTTTTTTTTTTCAATAATTTTTTTTTCATCAAATTTTTTTTTTCATCAAAAAATATTTTTTCATCAATTTTTTTTTTTATATTTTTTTCATCAATTTTTTTTTTCATTAATTTTTTTTTCATCAATTTTTTTTTTTTCATAAATTTTTTTTATCATATTTTTATACCCTCCATTCTAGTGATAGAGGGTATATATAAGTTTGTCATTCCGTTTGTAACACATCGAAATATTGGTCTAGGACCCCATAAAGTATATATATTCATGATCCTTGATCGATTTTAAGTCGATCTAGCGATGTCCGTCCGTCCGTCCGTCTGTCTGTCTGTCCGTTGAAAACACGCTAACTTTTGAAAGACTTTACGGAGGCTCCTGAAGTTTGACATATATGTTCTCCATTTAGCGGGTCAGGTTGGTATTGCAATCCAGCGAAATCGGTCCAGTGGTTCAAAAGTTATGAGCAAAAGAGTAAATTTCGGCAAGGGTATTTTTCGAATTTACAAGATCAAAACCACTATAACTTTCGAAAGAAAATTCTGAGGGGGCTGAAGCTTAGCATATATATTTGTCGTTCCCCAAGGCTGTTTGGTTTTGAATTTCAGCAAAATCAGTTCTGTGGTTCAAAAGTTATAAGCAAAGCACTGAATTTCAGATTTTTTTCACCTTAAACTCTTGAAAACTCGTTAAACAAGTTTTAAAAGCATGGTGAAATACCAGTTTTGTAAAGCTTGTTGTTGTTTGTTTTCTTGTCGTGGGGTGCAGTTTAGTTGTTAGACAAGTAAATATTTGTTATTGTTTTGTTATTGTTAGGGCAACTGTATGTAACGGGAAAAAATCAAATAAAGTATGTGTATGATTGAATGTTAATTTGTTTTTGGTTTTTAAAGAAGAGGATGGTAATATAAAAAGAGGAAAATATAAAATAGTTTTTTTTTTTTTTGTATTACATATAGGTATAAAATAACAAAAATATTTTACAAAGTAATTTGTTACTCAAAGAAATTGTACACTAAAAAAATATTTACACTCAAAAAAAAATGTTACACTCAAAAAAAAAATGTACACATTATTATTTTTTTTTTTTTTTTTGAATGAAATGGCAGACTCAAAAAAATGTTGACAGTCAAAAAAATTTTACACTCAAAAAAATTTGATTGATTAAAAGAAAGTTTTACTCAAAATAATATACATATTTCTAATAAAAAATTTGTAATGCAATTTTTTGAAATTTTTTTTAGAAAATTACTATCAGATAACATTGTGGAGGGTATTCATAGATTCGACCAAGTCGAATTTAATTTTTCTACTTGTTTTTCATCAAAAATTTTTTATTAATTTTTTTCTCACCAAAAAATCATACATTTTTTTTCATCCACAAATTTTTCTTTTCATCAAAAAAATTCATCAAAAATTTTTTTCATCAAAATTTTTTTTCACCAAAAATTTTGGGTTCATTAAATTTTTTTTAACATAATTTTGTTTTTCGCGAAAAAAAATCATTCTTTTTACCAAAACTACTTTTTCACCAAGTCTAACAAGGGAAGTTTTCCTGGTGTTTCCCTCCGATCTTCATGATATTTGGAGATGTTGTTAAGAACGAAAATTAATTCGACACGTATTTGTTTTTAGCGGCCCAAACTCATTTTTAGGGGGGTCGATTTGTATGGGTTAAATTGACCATTTTCAGTTTTTTACGATTTACGCCTATTTAAACAAAATTAATTTAGGCATGTGTGGTATCAGATTAAAGGTATTAAAATACCTATCTCGTGGTGCTAACAACGGGCCAAAGAAGTTAATATTTTTTGACTTATTAACAAAAATGTCCTAAAATTTGGTATTTTACTCAATATGACGAAAAGTTGTGCATGTTTGGACACGTTCTTAGCACACGTAGATAGGTTTTCCAAAGACCTTTCATTTGGTATGTAACATGACTAGGTTTCTTTGCATAATATAGGAGATAAACAAAAAAATGAAAAATGGGGGGAAGACCCCCCTCCTTTTTACCCCCTAAATATGAATTTGGGCAGCTAAAAAAAATACGTATCCCTTTATTTTTTCTGCCCTACAAAACAAAACCAAAGATCTGCAGGTGACACTAGGGAGACTTCCCTTGTAAGCTTTTCGCATAAAAATTTTCCATTTGTTTATCAAATGTTCATAAAACAAGTGAGAGTGGTATATTCTTTGGTGCTGAATCTTTTATACTCTCCAAAATGTAAAAACACTTTTTTGCACTTATTTTTGCACTCACTTACGAAATGTACAGCTCTTTCGGTTTTTTAATGGGGTCCTTGACTGATATTTCAATTTGTTTTGCATGGAATAGCAAAGTAATATACTAACATTATTATTTCTAAAAAAACTTTGCTTTGGCAAGTACACCCAAATCTTCCGCAGAACATTATCATTATTTAATGTTTTGGGCAAGAGTACAAAATTCGCAGGCATTTTTTGGTACTTTTTTAACATTTTCTCAAAAAAATACAGATAAAATTTTGGTGTTTTTACTGAAAACTCTGTTTTTAACTATGAAATTAAGATTACATAGAATAAGTAAAAATAATGGTTATAAAATATACAGAGTATTTCACTTAAATCTGTATTTTAGCAGAAAACTCTGTTAAATATCTTTAAAATTAAGATTACAAAGTAATATAAAAAAGTAAAAAGTAATATAACAGATGAAACTTTGTTTTTTTGTCACAACAAAATACAAAGAATTTTCTTTAAATATGTATTTTGACAGAAAACTCAGTCAAATATCTGTGGAATTGAGATTACAGTCATTTTACAGAGTATTTTACAGAGTTATTATTTTAAGTGTAGTCGTAGTGAAATTATTAATATGAAATCGTTTTTATTAATTTCCAAACAAAATCGAGACTTTAGATTTTTCACCTGACTGTAATCATTTTTGCGGAGATTTTCTGTATTTTTCTGAATATTTTTTAATTTATTTTTTATACCCTCCACTCTAGTGATAGAGGGTATATATAAGTTTGTCATTCCGTTTGTAACACCTCGAAATACTGGTCTAGGACCCCATAAAGTATATATATTTATGATCCTCGATCGATTTTAAGTCGATCTAGCGATGTCCGTCCGTCCGTCCGTCCGTCCGTCCGTCCGTCTGTCTGTCTGTCTGTCCGTCCGTAGAAAACACGCTAACTTTTGAAAGACTTTACAGAGGCTACTGAAGTTTGACATATATGTTTGTCATTAACCTGGTCAGGTTGGTATTGCAATCCAGCCAAATCGGTCCAGTGGTTCAAAAGTTATGAGCAAAAGAGTAAATTTCGGCAAGGGTGTTTCGCGAATTTACGAGATAAAAAACACGATTACTTTCGAAAGACAAAAATGAGACTACTGAAGCTTGGCAAGTATCTTTGCCGTTCCACGGGTCTGTTTGGTATTAAATTTCAGCTCAATCGGTCCAGTGGTTCAAAAGTTATAAGCAAAACCATGAATTTCAGATTAGTTTCATCTAAAATGCCACGTGTTTTAACAAGTTTTAAAAGCATTGGTGGTAACTAAACAATGCTTTTCAAACTTGTTTAATTTTAAAGCAATGCTTTTTAAAGTGGTTTAGTTTGAAAAGCATTGGTAACTTAAAAATAACACTCGAAAAAAATTTTACACTCAAAAAAAAATTTTACACTCAAAAAAAATTTTACACTCAAAAAAAAATTTAGTTGTTTTTTTTACAAAAATGACAATATTTTCTGTACATACGTACGTGCATTCACTAAGAAATATTTTTACAGTAAAAAAAAATTACACTCGAAAAAAATTTTACACTCAAAAAAAAAATTAGTAATTTTTCTTTTTAAAAACAAAATTACAGAAAGAGTTTTTTACTCAAAATAAAATATTTCTAATCAAAATTGGTAATTTTTTCACGTTAAAAAATGTACTACGCTTTAAAAAAATGCATTGTGGAGGGTATTAATAGATTCGGCAAAGTCGAATTTAACTTTTCTACTTGTTAGATCTTTTATTTTTTTTCTAAAATGTTGTGATTTTTTACCCTCCAACCACAGTATGGGGGTATACTCACTTTGTCATTCCGTGTGTAACATATCGAAATATCGGTCGGGGACCCCACAAAGTATATATAATTTTTATCAGGGGCGTATCCAGGATTTTATTTCGGTGGGGGCCCAACTGATACATGCTGATACATTTTTACCAATAAGATTATCAGAATCTAAATTTGTTTCAAAGAAAGTCTAAGATTCTATGACAATTTCCAGTTAAGACAGTTTTTGTTATAGAAAAAGTTAAAGACTCTAAATCATATTTCCAATGGAAAAAGTTTCTCGGGAAAAAGTCACGTTAGAAAATGATTTTATAAACATTTTCATAAAATACTTTTCCTTAAAAAAAAAGACTCCGATTGTAAGACATTTTCCCAGAATCTGAGATATTTCTAGTTTAGCACATTTTCTCAGATTCTGAAACATTCTACACAAAAAATTTTAGATTCTGAGAAAATCTTCGCTTTTTCTATAAGAAAAATAATTCAGATTCTGAGACCATTTTAAAAAGAAAACAGTATGAAAAAAGTCGTAGATTCTAAAATCTTTTTCCTAAAGAAAAATTCTCGGGTTCTGAGAACATTTTTCCTATAGAAAAAGTCTCAGATTCTTAGAAATTTTTCCTATAGAAAAAGTTTCAAATTCTGAGACATTTTTCCTATAGAAAAAGTCTCAAAATCTTTGACATTTTTCCTATAGAAATGTCTCAGATTCTTAGAATTTTTTTCTACAGAAAATTTCTTAGATTCTGAGACATTTTTCCTATCGAAAAAGTCTCAGATGCTTAAACACCTTTCCTATAGAACAAGTCTCAGATTCTGAGACATTTTGCCTTTAGGAAATTGTCAGATTCTGAAACATTTTTCAAATAGAAAAAGCCTCAGATTCTGAGACATTTTTCCTAAAGAAAAATATTTTTCCCATAGAAAAATACTCAGATTCTGAGACATTATTCTTATAGAAAAAGATATTTTTACATTAGAAAAAGTCTCAGATTTTGAGCATTTTTCTATACAAAAAGTCTCAGCTTTTGTGTCTCTTAGACATTTTTCCTATACACAAAATCTTAGATTTTGAGATAATTTTCCTTAAGAAAAATTCGTTTATTCTGAGAAATTATTCCTATAGAAAGTTCTCAGATCCTAAAACATTTTTCATATAGAAAAGCCTCAGATTCTAAGTATTTTTTTTTAGAAAAAATCTCAGATTTTGAGACATTTTTCAGATGCAGACACATTATTCCTATAGAAAGTTCTCAGATTCTGAAACATTTTTCATATAGAAAAGCCTCAGATTCTGAGAATTTTTTATAGAAAAAGTCTCAGATTCTGAGATATTTTTCCTATAGAAAAGGTCTTAGAATCTGAGAAAAAGGCTAATATTTTAAGACATTATTCCTATTGAAAAAGTCTTAGATTCGCAGACATTTGCCTTAAAAGAAGACATAGATTCTGAGACATTTCTTTTTAGAAAAGTGTAAGATTCTCAGACATTTTTTTTAAAAAATAGTCTCGTTCTGAGACATTTTTCTAAACGACAAAGTCGCATTTTAAGATCTGACTACATTTTAATTACAATTAGGTCCATTTTTTGTGTACATAAAACTTTAGGTTCTAAGATATTTTTTCATTAGAATCGTAAGTTGAAAAGTTTCAAACTCTTAGAAAAAATTTTCAGATTTTGAGATTTTTTTAACAGAAAAATTTTTAGTTTCAAAACATTTTTCTTAAAAAAAATTTAGATTCTTAGGGCGGATTTTACAGTCAGCACTAAGTAGAGACTTAAGCTAAGAAATTACTTAAATCAAAAAAACTATTTTATAAAAGCCACTTAAGAAAAACTTAAGTCGTCTATTACCATGACTTAAGTTTTACTTAAATAATTTATTTTGATTTGACAATTTAAAAAAAAAAATACAAAATAAAATTCAAATAATAAAAACAAATAAACATACAAAAAAAAAAAAAAAAAAAACGAAGAATCACACAATTGCTGTTATTTCCCGTTAAAAACTTCCGCTGTCTTCGCCACTCTCAAATTCAAGGTATTTCTTTCAAATTGCGTGATATTTCCATCATGTAAATGATGTTCCTATCATGTAAATAAATAAAAATTTGGAAGGAATTTGAGATTGGCGGACATGTCCCATCAAAGGGGTAATACATATAACATAATCAAATGGGTAACATAACCAATCTTATTTTTCAATGGCTTGCTGGAAAAAGGTTTGTTGGTGTTCAAATCCGAAGTCAATCGGCAGAGCAATTCTTAGCGTCGGAAGATTTTAATGAAAAGAACAGCAATTTTGTGATAGCCTAAGTACACCACAGAGCTGTATAGTCCAATTACTTTATTTGAAAATAACTCGAATATTGCAATATTTGTTTTTATTTTTATGTGCTTAAAAACAAAATAAAATATTTTAAAATTATTTGCGTTCTATGCAAATAAAATATCAAATAATATTTTATTTGGCTCAAGCCAAATAAAATTAAATATTCAAATATTTGTTTTAAAAAAGTTCAAATAAATTTTTTGTACGATTTATTTGATTTGATTTTGGTCAAATAAAATATTTTGAAATTTTATTTGAACAAGAGAAAACCAAATATTTTGAAATATTTTGTTATTTGGTATGAAAAAATAAAATAATATTCAAAATACAAAATAAAAAAAAAAGTTGGTGCGATTGTATACAGATGGCAAATAATGTCTCCAAATAACTTCAGCTATATCTTATTGGGACTCTTCTCTTAAATATATTCACCGTCTATCGAACATTTTTAATGGTAATTTTAGTATTTTTCTACATAATAAAAGAATACAATATTCATGCTAAATACTTTTAAAGTTGCATGCAAATAATTTAGGGTACTATGGTAGGGGTCGGCGGTTTCAACACAGGATAACTGTTATTAATACAGTAAATAAAGGTTTAAAGTTTGTTTTAAGACGTTATAATAGTTTTTTCCGAATACGTTTGCGGTAAAAAATTACATACGAAATCCATATTTTGAGTTAGCGATATTTATTCAAAAACAGTTTATGTATTATTGAGAGTCTAAAAAAACACTTGTCAGGATGTAAGGATTTTTTAAGGAAATTTTGCTTAAAATTGAAACGCAAATTTTCAATCAAAATATTAAAAACATTAATTGCATACATAAATTGTTTGAAATTTGGGTTTTCGTATCGCTTTTTTTAATAAAAAATCTTAAATATGTTTTGAATAGATAAAAACTCTATAGAGTATACGGTTTAGGGTATTATGACTTCCAAAATATTGGTCAATTATACCGATCGACTCAAAATTACTTTTTGAGTCTATTATTTTTGACCTAGTCCTATACAAATGTAACATTCAACTACAGTGATGCCAAGTAAATTTTGTTGAATGATAACATTAAGGCTGGTGTTTTTTTTTTTAAACCCCCGTTAGGAAGAAATGGCTCAAAAATTTATTTTTTCGCTATTTTTTTGAACCCCTAAATCCCCGATACAGCCGAGACACCCCAACGTCAGAATCGTCTTTTTTTTATACTTTAAGTTTTAGGCAAATCGGCTCATAAGGGTTGAGATACTTCCCTTGTTAGAAAATTTTCTTGAAAACAGGATAATTTAATATTTCTTAAAAATTAGCAAAATAATCTGTTGAATTCTGTTATTTTTTTAAACTAAATGACAGAGAATTTCTATAAATCCATTTCAGCAGAAAAATCTGCTTAAAGTTTGCTGATTCAAACTGAAAGTTGTTTTACAGATTTTTCTTAACGATATATGTATTAACAATCAATGTCGAATTTCGTTCACATTCGTTTACCAGATGCAGAAATAATGCATTTTGACTTTTCAGATTGTTTGAAATACACACAATTTTTCAAACTGTTCTTGCACTTTCCCTCATTACTTAACCCACTGAAGCAATTTCCACAATTTTAACATACAACCTACGACCATGAAAAATATTAATATTCGAACTCAAGGCATAATTTTTTATCAAAAAATACCATATCTACAGATCATCGTTAGATTGACTTAAAAAAACTTGAAATATTTGATTAAAAATAATGCTTAATAATTACATCAGCATCTCAAAAACCTTAGCTTATATTAAAAACGCTGTTCCATAGTTACATACTTGCTTTTGCTAATTTCCTCGTTTTATGTTATCATATTGAGATGTGAAAGATTCTTTTAAGTTACCGTTAACATACAAATATTGAATTCGCACATGTTTGTTTCTTTCATTTTTAATTTTCAAATTTATTAAAATATTTATTTGTTATTTTATTTTTTCCATACAAATCTGCCAAATAAAAAAACCAAAATATTTATTTGATATTTTTCAAATAAACATAAAATATTTGACAAAAATATTTGAAATATTTTTTATTCAAATAAAACCAAAATAAAATTATTTGAGGAAAAAAAGTTCAAATAAATATGTCCAAGAAATTTATTTGGTTTAAAATGTTTGAAATAAATTTTTTGGTTTTTTTATTTGAACCGAAATAAAAAGAAATAAAAATATATTTGGTTTATTTTTCTGAGAAATAAAATATTAAAAATATTATTTTAATTTATGAAATAAAAATATTAAATAAAAAAAAAATATTTTTATTTGATATGATTATTTGAAATATACAGCTCTGCTACACCACAATGTGATACAGGGTATGAGTATGTGATGATGTTTGAAAATACCCGAAATATTGGTCCCACCCCCATATTTAAGTATTAGATCGACTGTCCATCCGTCTGTCTTTTTGTCAATGTAACAAACGTTTCCGCTGTTATTTCCAAAAAGGAATAAGATTGCCGGTTACCTTACCCACATAATAGGCAATCTCCGCCACCTTTAAATTTCTTAAATATATTTACATTTTTTTTCTTTATTTTCGTTTTGATGCAAATATCACGCAATTTAATGAAAATACCTTGAGTTTGAGAGTGCCGGAGATTGCCTATTAAACGGGTAACATAATCGGCAATCTCATCCCTACAAGTTTTGGTGGAAATAACAGAAACCTTTTCACAGAGACGTTCGTTTGTGTCCAAATCCGAAATCAAGCAGGTGAATATTCTTTCAATAATGACCATAGCCGCGTTCTTATGGTTTTAACAATACCCACGGCGGAAGATTTTGATGGAAAAGAACTGCATTTGTGGGATTTTTCGTTGTTTAAATTTTTCTTTTGTATATTTTTATTATTATTTTATTTTTTTGTATTCCTTTTGAATTGTCAAATCAAAAATAATACTCTGTGTTACAAACTGTAAAATGGAATTTAACTTAAGTAATAAAAAATACTTAAATAATTCTTAACTAAGATTTTACTTAAGTAAGAACTAAGTTTGGACTGTAAAATCCGCCCTTAATGTTTTTCCAATTTTTTTAAAAAGTTTTTTAATATTGTACTTGTTATTTGATACCAAATCCTGAAATTTGTGAAATCAGGGGCCCTGTATACGCCACTGATATTGATCCATGATAGAATCCAAGACGTTCTAGCGATGTCCGTCCGTCTGTAGAAATAACGATGCAGTCCAAACCAAAAGAGCTAGACCCCTGAAATTGAGCAAGAGTATCTCTTATCTTACTGGTAAGGTTAAGTTCGAAGATGGGCAAAATCGGACTATGGGGAAAAAAGTTCCCCCTTAAAGAACTAAAACGACCCCTGAAAAATACGATATTTTTACGAGTTTTTTTTAAATTTTTGCTCAACAAATGTAGCATTTGTATGCCATATTATGTTCATAGACCTGCGCTTGGACCAAGGGGGTTAGGAAATTTGATTTTTCTCAGGCCACCAACCTTTGGAGGCGTGGTTGTAGAAATTAATTAAAAATAACGATAAAAATTTATTATTTAAGCGTAAATATCATAAACAAATAATTTGTTAACATATAAAGCGGTAATACAGGTGTCCCCCACCAACTCCAACGACCCCCTCCCCCCTCCCTCCCCCCCCCCCCCACCAAAAAAAATAAGACGCCCGAGCGTTTTTTTTTTAATTTTAAACTTGTTGGAGGGTATAAAAGATTCGGCACAGCCGAATTTAACACTCTTACTTGTTTAACATGATAATGTTTTTAGGCTGGTGTCTAATTTTAAAGAAGTTGCAGGAGCCACCTCAGTTTGACTATATAAGCTAACAATTAACGACAAAGCAAACAAGAATTAATATTTTCATTTTCTTAAAACCAAATATTTTAATAACTTGGGTTTGTAACTTGGATAATAATTCACCTCGTGGTAAATAAACCCATTTTTCACCAGCTGGTGTATAAAAAGTAACATAATAATTTTTAAACAAAAAAATGGGGGTATACTCACTTTGTCATTCCGTGTGTAACATATCGAAATATCGGTCGGGAACCCAACAAAGTATATATAATATTGATCCATGATAGAATCTAAGACATTCTAGTGATGTCCGTCCGTCCGTCTGTAGAAATAACGATGCAGTCCAAACCAAAAGAGCTAGGCCCCTGAAATTGGGCAAGAATATCTCTTATGTTACTGATAAGGTTAAGTTCGAAGATGGGCAAAATCGGACCAGGGGGAAAAAAGTTCCCCCTTGAAGAACTAAAACGACCCCTAAAAAATACGATATTTTTACGAGTTTTTTTTTTAATTTTTGCTCAACAAATGTAACATTTGTGTGCCATATTATGTTCATAGATCTGCGCTTGGATCAAGGGGGTTAGGAAATTAGATTTTTTTCAGGCCGCCTCCCTTTGGGGGCGTGGTTATAGAAATTAATTAAAAATAACGATACAAATTTATTATTTAAGCGTAAATATCATAAACAAATAATTTGTAAACATATAAAACGGGGTACAGGTGTCCCCCACCATAAATTTTTTTCATCAAATTTTTTTTTCTTTTCATCAATTTTTTTTTCCATCAATTTTTTTTTATCAATTTTTTTTGTTTTTTTCATCAAACTTTTTTTATCATTCTTTTTTCATAAATTTTTTTTTTATCAATTTTTTTTTTATAAATTTTTTTTCATAAATTTTTTTTTTCAAATTTTTTTTTTCATCAAAATTTTTTTTTTCAGCAATTTTTTTTCCTCAATTTTTTTATTATCAATTTTTTTCTCACCAAAAAAATTTTTTCATATTTTTTTTTTTCATCAATTTTTTTTACATCAAAAAATTTTTCTTTTCATCAAAAAAATTCATCAAAAACTTTTTTCATCAAAATTTTTTTCACCAAAAATTTTGGGTTCATTAAATTTTTTTAACATAATTTTGTTTTTAGTGAAAAAAATAATTTTTTTTTTTACCAAAACTACTTTTTCATCAAGTCTAAGCTTTTCGCATAAAAATTTTCCATTTGTTTATCAAATGAACATAAAACAAGTGAGAGTGTTATATTGTTTGGTGCCGAATCTTTTATACTCTCAAAATGTAAAAACACTTTTTTGCACTTATTTTTGCACTCATTTACGAAATGTACAGCTCTTTTGTTTTTTAATGATAATTCAATTCGTTTTGCATGGAATAGCAAAGTAATATAACATTATTTTTTCTAAAAAAAACTTTGCTTTGGAAAGTACACCAACATCTTCCGCAAAACATTATCATGATTTAATGTTTTGGGCAAGAGTTCAAAATTCGCAGGCATTTTTATTGTGAATTTGGAAATTTTCTAAATTTATTTATTTTTTTCCGTTAATTTATCTGAGTTTTTCTTAATTTTCTAAACATTTAAAAAAAAATATTAAATAATTTTTTTGGAACTTCAACTGAAAAACAGAATACGTAGTTAAACTTAAAATACTTATATTTAAAAAAGTTTAACTTAACAACCATTCAAACTAAGTTTAATGGACATGTTAAAAACTCACCCTTCTAACAACAATAATTGTTTCATAAATTTTATAACACACATACAAACTAAATTGAATACTTATGCACTTACGAGTGAGTATTTCTAAAAATTCTACAATCATATATTTTCAAAACCAAACTTATTTAGGTCAAATGTAACCAAAATACTAAATTTATCACACACGTCACAAGGCAAAAATACACTTGTATTTTATGACTATTCTAACTTGTGACTAACCGACAAGAGATACGAAAAGCACGTACTAGGTAGAAAAAGCTTTTTATGGAATGAAATGAAGATTTAAAAAAAAAATAAATGTTGTTGCATACAAAAGATACAATAACTAAATTTAATGCAACATATTTTACAATCTTATTTACGATTTTGGTTAGTTTCTCTAATATAATTCTAGCCAAACAAAATGCAAAAAAAAAGAAAGAAAACAAATTGAAAATACTGGCCATACAATGAAATGAAAATTGAAATCCTTACGTACCTACATTTTGTTCATGCATACTCGTTTGAATTTATTCTTATAAATGTTTTGTGGTCGAGAGTGATGGTTTAAATTAAAAAAGAAAATAACCCGTAATCTATTACCCAAGCGGAAATTGATATAGTGTCTTCCGTTACATACACATCCATACAAATACATACATATAATCATAGCAAAAAACAAAAATGCCTTTACATAGCCGTAAACAACCAACGAGTAGAATCCACGTTAGAGGAAAACTGTAACGAAATGATGATGCTCTCGTGTAACCAACATCAAACAATGTTTGTAGCTTTAGAAGATGACCAACCATTTCATAATGACCATACATTTATAAAAGTCTGTTAAAATTTTTTACGCTGCTACTGTTCAAATAAAAACTCACTCCCTTACTTCATTCCTAACCCCTCATTTACTTCTTTCAATTTGTTGTATAGTGGCAGAGGGGGGCAGGGGATTTTTTTTTGTAGAAAGTCCATAAATTCCATGTGTAAAAATCAACCTCATTATATTTATCTTTTCATAGCATACATGGAAAAAATTTTAACATTTATATTGTTTGTAGTAGTAACAGTCCCTTAATGGGGTGGTGTGAGTGGTAGATGTAGGCGTAAAGGGTCAGTAAGTCAGTTTTTTTATTTTTTTTTTTTCATTTTATATATCAGTTGTGTAGTTGTGGGTATTAAATTAAACACAGTACATATAAGTAGTAGGCAAACAGGGATGTATTCGAGGTATTTTCCAATATGGCCGCAAATATATGTAATTCTTCTTGTTTTTCCAACGTACGAATTGTAATTTTTAGCATGATAATGTTTTTAGACTGGTATCTAATTTTAAAAGTGAGCAGGACACAACGTCAATTTGAGTATATAGCTAAAAACAAAAAATAAATAAAATAAGAATTACTTTTTTAATTTTCTTAAAACAAAAAAGGTTTGTAACTTGGATTTGTAGCATGGATAATAACACTGTGCTACAGTGAAAAAAATACTTCTGATGTGACATAGTATAGGTTGTTGGTCTTGTCGAGTAGATCACAAAAATTCCCATTAAAATTGCCAGACACCCTCAAATTTTAGAGTTATTGTAAAAAAACTTTTTTTGGACTTTTCTCACTAAACCTTGTGTAATTCAGAAAATTTTCAACCGATTTTAAATTTTTATACTTTTTGGATAAAAAAAAGGATAGGGCTTTCCATGTGGGTGAATTGGTTAATACGTAAAAGAAAGATATTAATTGAATTTTTCTATAAAATCAATTTTTTTTGTTATTTTTTGAAAAATTTTTGAGTTCGATTTTTTCTGCTATAGTTCGTTTAACAACCTTTATATTTATCAGCGTTTTTTATACCCTACACCACTCTGTCGTACAGGGTATAATGATTTGTGCTGATGTTTGTAACTACCCGAAATATTGGTCCTAGACTTTTAAGTATACCGATCGACTTAGAATAACTTTTTAAGTCATTCCATGTTAACGTTGTAAACACGATACAGGTCGCAATTATCAATCGATTTGGTTGAAATTTGAAACTTAAGCTTCGTTTGGCCTAAGGACGAAGCCTATTGAAATTGAAAATAATCGGTTCATGTTTAGACCTAGCCCCCATACAAAAGTCCGATTAAATTTGGCTCAAATGGCTCTAACAACCGCAGTATAATATGTATCCTTTCGAAATTTGGCACGTAAACGTGTTTTGTATTCAATCATTACTATTCCGAATTTCAAAGAAATCGGACCAGTTCTTCTTGTAGCCCCCATACAAACCACCTTCCCGATATTCACATAAATCTCTCAAATTTCATAAAAATTGACAATATTTTATTAAAATTTTGTTTGTATGTGTATAAATTATACTGTAACCTTATAATTATAATCGGACCATTTTTGGACTTAGGCCCCATATGAAAATTTCGCACGATATTCAGTTAAAGCGGTTTATTGGCAACAAATATAAGCTTATATCACCCAAATTAGGTTTTCGAGTGTTTTTTACACTTATAAAATATTTGGCAAAAGTTATATACAATCGGTCCATGTTTGAACTTGGGACCCATTTTCCCGGAAACACTGGTGTAGGGTATTATATAGTCGGTCTTGACCGACTATAATTTTCTTACTTGTTTAAAGATAATTTAATTCTAAATACGATAAGCTTTATAATGAAAAAATCGGGTAATAATTGACAGAGTTGTGATAATTTTTCTAAAAAAGAAAATTAAGATTTTGCAGGAAATCGCCGTTTAGATAACCCAGGCAAAAAAAAAAAAAAATTATCAAAAATGGTCATGTACAATATTTTAAAAGGTTTATGGCGCGCTGAATCCGAATCTGGCCTATAAATTGCTCTATCTCGTCAGGCTTTTGAGATATTTAACATAAACTGATATGTATATTAAAAACTTAATAAGATAGCAAAATTTCAAGGTCAAATTTGAATTCAGGAGGTCAAAACCTTTAAAATAATGATTATTTTATTTTTTTTGCCTGGGTTATCAGTACGGCAATTTCATACAAAATCTTAATTTTCTTTTTTAGAAAAATTATCACAACTCTGTCAATTGTTATCCGATTTTTTTGGCATAAAGCTCATCGTATTCACAATTAAATTTTCTTTAGAAATACGTTTATTAATATATGTAAATGTTGTTGAACAATCTATAGCAGAAAAACATCGATAAACTCAAAAAATTTTCAAAAAATAACAAAAATTAGATATTGTTGAAAAAATCAATACATATCTTTCTTATATGTATAGACCACTTCACACGCATGAAAATCCCTATACTTCTTTTTTCCAAAACAGTTGAAAAATTTAAAATCGGTTGAAAAATGTTTAAGTTACACGTGGTTTAGTGAGAAAAGTCCCAAAAAAACGTTTTTTGACAATAACTTTAAAATTTGAGGGTGCCTAGCAAGTTTGATGGGCATTTTTGTGATCTTTTCGACGAGACCTACAACAGTAACTACCTCATTTAAAAAATATATTCGATTTTTGTAACACAGTGTAATTAAGCCTGCTGGTGAATAAAAAAAGGTTTCACCAGCTGGTGAATACAACGTAAGATAAATTATTATTTAAAAAAAAGAAAAAAAAGTTTTTTTTTTTCATAATTTTTTTATTAAAAAAATATTTTTTACCCAATTTTTTTGCATCAAAAAAATTTCTTTCTATTTTATTTTTTTGTTATTTTAATAATTATTTTTATAATTTTTTTCTCAAAATTATTTAATTTTTCCTATTTTTATGGAATATTTTTTAACAATTTTTTAATTTAAAAATTCTTTAACTTTTCTAAAATTTTTCATTAATTTTTTGTTTTGGTTATAATTTTAGTATTTTTTATCTCAAAACTCTTTAAATTTTCCCATATATTCTTGAATTTTTTGGGTTTTTTTAAGCAATTTTTCATTTATTGCATTTTTTAGGAATTATTATACCCATTGTATTGAAAAAGTGCAGCATAATTATGGTTTTTCCCGGGAATTCACGTCCAGGGATTTCCGGGGAATTCCCGGGATTTTTTTATGTGGCTTCTCAAAAACTTGTGCACATTCAATGCAACTCTGTTTGCATACTACTTATATACTGTGGTTGTACTTCTGTACAACCACTACTCACTCATTTATTCATTCATATGTTCGTTCGTTTATTCATTCATACATTTATATATTTATGGCACGATATAAGCACATTAAGTTAAATTTTGCATGTGTGGAGGGTATTTTAGTCATAGCACTTTGGCCAAAGATCTTAAAATGTTGGTCCAAAAAAATATTTTTCAGTTTGGAAAATTCTACGGATTCATCAAAATTTTGTGGTTTCATAAAAAAAAAAATTTTCCATTAAAAACTTTTTTTTTCATATTTTTTCCATCAACAATTTTTTTTTATCAAAATTAATTTTTATATATTTTTTTCATTGCAAACTTTTTCCATCAAAAATTTTTTTTTTTATCAAAATTATTTTCATTAATTTTTTTTTTTTTTTTCATCAAAATTTTTTTTTTTCATTAATATTTTTTTACCAAAATTTTGGATGCATTTAACACTCTCAAGTGTTTTTTGTAATTTGGTTAACCGAATAAAACATTTTTATACAAAAACCACATGCGCTCATGCCGAATCTTTTGTACTATCTAAAATGTAAAAAAAAAACTTTTTTGCACTAAAGTAAAACCATAAATGTTTGTAACTTCGATTTGTAACTTGGATAATAATGCACCTCCTGGTGAATAAAACTGTTTTTCACCAGCTGGTCAATAAAACGTAACATAATTATTTTAAAACAAATTTTTTTCATCAAAAATTTTTTCTCAACAACTTTTTTTTCATCAAAGTTTTTTTTTTCATCAAAAGTTTTTTTTTCATCATTTTTTTTTCTCAAATTTTTTTCGTAAATTTTTTTTTAAATTTTTTATAACATCAAATTGTTTTTTTTTTCATCAATTTTTTTGTTCATCAATTTTTTTTTCATCAATTTTTTTTTATCATTTTTTTCAAAAATTTTTTTACATCAAATTTTTTTTTTGTTTTATTTCTTTTTTTTCATCAATATTGTTTATACATCAAATTTTTTTTTTTGTATTGAAAAGTTTTTTTTTCATAATTTTTTTTTTTTTTTTAATAAATTTTTTTCTCAACTAATTATTTTTTTCATCAAATTTTTTTTTTCATCAAATTTTTTTTCATCAATTTTTTTCAGATTTGTTATTAAATCACATTGTTTTTTTTTCCATAATTTTTTCCCTCAATTTTTTTTCATCAAATTTTTTTTTCATCAAATTTTTTTTTTCATCAATGTTTTTTTTTTCATCAAAATTTTTTTTCTCATCATTTTTTTTTATCAAATTTTTTTTCATCATTTTTTTCATAAATTTTTTTTCATAAAATTTTTTTTCATTAATATTTTTTTTTTTTCATCAATTTTTTTTTTATTAATTTTTTTTTCATATTTTTTTTTTAAATTTTTTTTAATTAAATTTTTTTTTTTCATCAATTTTTTTATCATATTTTTTTATAAAATTTTTGTTACATTAATTTTTTGTTTTTTTTTCATAATTTTTTTTTTATAATTTTTTTTTTTCATTTATTTTATCATTTTTTTCATAAATTTTTTTTTTACATAAATTTTTTTTTCATCAAATTTTTTTATCAGAATTTTGCTTTTCGAAAAAAAAAAATAAATCCATTTTTTTACCAAAACTACTTTATCACCAAGTCTAAACTTTTGACATAAAAATGTTCCATTTGCTTAAAAAATGTACAAAGAACAAGTGAGAGTGTTAAATTCTTCGTTGCCGAATCTTTTATACTCTTCAAAATGTAAAAACACTTTATTGCACTTAAGTAAAACACTCATGTACCAATTTTACAACTCTTTTGGTTTGGACTCCATCTTGGTTTCCACAGACAGATGGACGGATGTATATAGCTAAAGTGTCTGAGAAATGGATCAATAATATAAAAACTTAATGGGGTCCTCGATCGATATTTCATGGAATGCATGGAATGGCAAATGAATATAACATTATTTTTTCTAAAAAAAATTTGCTTTGGCAAGTACACCCAAATTTTTTCAAAACATTGTCATGATTTAATGTTTTGGGCAAGAGCACAAAATTCACAGGCATTTAGAGGATGGTTTGGTTCTTCAAGAGAAAGTTTTCCCCCAGGTCCGATTTCGGACCAGAGAGCCAAATTTCAGGACTCTAGCTATTTTGGTTTGAACTACGGTGCTTTTTAAACAGACTGACCGACAAACGAACATCTTTTCATTATTTAAAAATTTACACCTATTTTGGTTTGGAGTGCACACAGAAAAAAAAAATATTTGAGAAAATTTTTAATACTATTGAGTAAAAAATTACTCAATTTTGCACCAGTAAACGATTTAATAGTATTGAGTAAATTCTTAATAAAAATTTATTAAATTTTTGAAAAAAAATTTTAGTAAATTTTTAATTGACACAATTAAAAATTTACTCAAAATTTTTCTATTTATTTTTGTTTTAAAGTTTAAAAAAGTTTTAAATTTTTTTACAAAAAAAAAAAAACAAAAAACTTGTTTTTTCCAACTTTACTAAACATATTTATGTCTCAAAAACATAAGAAAATTTTATAAAGACGATTACAAACTTTCATATACATACACAAAAAACTATAAACTAAACGAGAATTCAAAAAACTATAAGAGCTTAAAAAAAATTAAAAAACTATTAAATTTTTATTAAATTATTTACTTAAATTGCTTTTAAAATTTTTAAGTAAATTTTTAATTGCGTCAATTAAAAAATTACTCGATTTTAGTTTTTAATTTTAAACAAGTGATTACTCAAATTTGATTCCTCCATATTTTTTTCTGTGCATCATTTCCGATTTTGACCATTTACCAAATTTACATCTCATGTGGTTTGGACTGCATCATACTTTTCACAGACAAGGAAGGGTGATATCGCTAGAATGTCTTAAAAATCATTATGGATCTAAAATATATTAACTTAATGCGGTCCTCGACCGAAAAAAAATGATGAAAAAAATTTTTAAGTGAACATTTATTTTCAGTGAAAATTTTTTAATAATTGTAAATTTGTTTTTAATAATAATAATAAAGCCTTGCTTGGCGATGGTATCCAAGCTACCTCAATGTGGGCATAGGCTATCAATAAGAGTCTTCCATCTGGGACGTTCTGCAGCTACAAAATTCAAGTCTTTCAAGTCACTTATTCTGCTTCGTTGGTATTCAGGGAGGTTGTTGACTTCACCAAGCGTCGAGCGTCGCCATGTATTTCGTGGGCGGCCGGGCTTCCTGTTTCCCTGCGGGTTGTATGTCAAAGCCCTTGAACATATCTCAACACTAGATTTACGTAAGGTGTGGCCAATCCATCCAAATTTTCTACGACGTATCTCTATGTTTATATTAGACATGTTTGCCTTTCTTAAAAGATCCTCGTTCGATATTACGTTCGGCCAGTAGATTTTGAGTATTGTACGCAAACATTTATTTATGAAAACCTGTAGGTTATTCTTAATTGCCTCTGTGACGAGCCACGTTTCGCATCCATATAGGAGTACTGATACCACACAGGCAGAAAAGATTCGAAGTTTTGTGTTTTTGCTGTAAACATTAGATCTCCAAACATTAGACAATAACGAGAAAGCGCCTCTCGCCTTTTTGATTCTGGAATTTACATCAAGTACCGCTCCGCCGTCTTCATCAATCATGCTTCCTAGATATTGGAAGGATGTTACCCTTTCTACTCGTTCATTTTCAATCATTAAATACTGGTTAGAATCAACGTTTATTCTAAGCTCCTTTGTTTTATTTGTATTGATTTTAAGACCGACTTTGGCAGACTCTATAGTCAAATCATTAATTTTGGCCTGCATGTCATTCCATCTATGTGATAATTCACACTTGTCGTCAGCATAATCTAGCGATTCTAGTCGGTTACCAGGGCGAAGAGGGTCCCATATTATGCCTCTTGGTTTATTTATAGTAGCGCGTCGAGTTACTGCATCAATTACTATTAGGAATAGAAGAGGGGAGAGTAGGCATCCTTGTCTAACTCCCGATATTGTATTGAATGATTCAGAAGTGGTTCCATCATGTAATACAGTGCATTCAAAGGTTTCGTAGCTTTTTCTTATTAGCCTTATAATCTTTGTTGGTACACCAATATTAGTAAGTTCGGCCCAAATACAATCTCTGTTTATTGAGTCGAATGCTTTTTCGTAATCAATAAAAAGAAGGTAAAGTGGTGATTGAAATTCAATACTCTGTTCAATAATAATTCTTAGGCTATTTATTTGGTCAGTACATGATCTCGATGGACGGAAACCTGCCTGCTCGGGTCTGAGTTTACCATCGATGTGTGTTATCATTCTTTCGAGTATGATTTTCATAAATATTTTCAGAACGACGCATAGTGTTGTTATACCTCGCCAGTTATGGCAGTTTGTTTTATCGCCCTTTTTAAAAATCTTTACAATGTTTCCTTTCAACATGTCGGAGGGGTATATTTCGTTTTCCCATATCTGCTCGAAGAGAGGTTGTAGTGTGTCTGCAAATATTTCGGGAGCTGCTTTAAAGATTTCTGACTGGATATTATCAGGTCCAGCAGCTTTGCCGTTTTTCAGCGACCTTATTGTACTGATTATTTCGGCTTTTGTAGGTGGGCTAGTCGTGATTGGTAGAATTTCAGGGTTGTCATGTCTTGTTTCACTTATGTCTTCTCTTGGTATGTTTAAGATTTCCATAAAATGTTCCTTCCATCGACTTAGTTGTTCTGCTGTTGTGGTTAGTAATCGGCCCTGTTTGTCCTTTATAGGAACCGATTTTTCAAAATTTTTGGATGAAAATTGTTTGGTGAGTTCAAATAACTGCTTCATGTTGTGACTTGCAGCGGCATCTTCTGCACATTGTGCCTGCTTATCCATATGTTCCCTTTTATCGTTTCTTATTGCTCTTCTTACGGCTTTGTCAAAAATGTGATAGCGGTTTTGGGCATCTTTACGTTCATTTGCATTATTTGCTGAGTTAATGTCATTTTTTAACTTCGCTCGGTCATCGATCATCTTCCATGTTTGCATCGATATAAATTCTTCCTTCTTTTTTTTTGCTTTACCAAGGCATTCATCGCAGGTTTCATCAATTACATTTCTTATGTTCTTCCACGTTTGGCTGGTGCAGGCCGATGTTTCAATACCAGATAGCTTAGAATTAATAAGTTGGTTAAAGGTAGTCTTATTTTGCGGGATACGAAGCTTGTCAATGTTGTATCTGGGTCGACTGTGCGTCACCTTTATTTCGTTTTTAGATAGTTTTATCTTTAGTGTACCCATAAGCATGTGGTGGTCTGAGCCAATATCAGCTCCACATTTGCTTCGCACATCATGTAAGGAGTTACTCCACTTAGCACTGACACATATATGGTCAAGCTGACAACGTGTTCTAGCATCGGGAGACTTCCATGTAATTTTGTGGGCCAATTTATGTGGAAAGAGGGTTCCACCAATCTTTAAATTATTCAAACCACACATATCAATCAGGAACTCTCCGTTTGTATTCATTGTGCCGACACCATGTTTTCCCATTATATGTTCCAGATCCGAGTTATCATCTCCAACTCTGGCATTAAAGTCTCCCATTATTATTTTAAAATCTTGGGACGGTATCTTCTCTATGGTGTCATTGAGTATGTCATAGAACGCGTTCTTCTGTACGATATCTGAAACTTCTGTTGGAGCATAACATTGCACTATGCTTAAGTTTCTAGACTGAGATTTTAATCTGACTGTCATTATACGTTCGTTTATAAATTTATAGTCCATGATAGACCCACGTGCCTTGGGACTTATCAGCATACCAACACCATAAATGTGGGGATCCTCTTCTTTTAGCATACCCGACCATAGCATAACGCTACCATTACCAACATCCATCTTACCAAACTGATTCCACCTCACTTCACTCATACCCATAAACGACAATTTATATTTTTCTAATATTTTAGCTGCCTGTTCTAATTTACCAGATTGGTATAAAGTTTGAACGTTCCACGTAGCAAATCGTAGTCCTTTTTCATAGCGTAAGGTTGTCAACTTATTTCCGGGTTCTTTGTTTTTTCTTATTGACTTACTGGGAATGATTAGCAATTCAAGGATAGTGGGGCATTAATCCAAAATCCCCTAGTCTGGTGATGGGGCTGCCACCTACGTCTCCAGACAGACAAAAAACAGCTGAGTTTCAGTGACTTAGAAGTTCCACGTGACACCTAATTACCAGAGACGCAAAAGTGTTACCCTGCACTCTGGTTACTCAATACTGTGTGCCTTCTCACTTTAGCTGTCAAACAAACGGTTGTCTGAATAACATTACCAGGGGACACTTGGTCTAAGACCGGAAGTCGTGAGCTGCTTGGGAATTTTAGACACAGGAATCGCTTCTGGCTATCCCCAAGTGGATAGCAATCAGAGAGCTTTAACCTCTGTAAAAGACCCCATCCCCCAAAAAAATTTGTTTTTGATGTGATACAATTTTTTTATATATTAAGTTTCAGCAAGGCAGTGTATAACGTTTTGGAGACTTTCCTTGTTTTTTTTGTTGTTAATCTCATAGTAACACTTTATATAATTTCCTATCCCATAGTGCAATGTTTTTTTGTATTTATTTGTTTATACGAGGAAATTTGACCATTTACCACTTATATCCTTTGTAGACGTGATAATGCATAATATGCTTTTGTTTTAAGTGTTTGTACTGTTACTATCCATGCATACATACGCCTTGCCAGCCTTCCAAGCCATCCAGCCAACCAACCAACCAACACCAAAATAAACAAATGTGGTTGCTGATAGTGGTTTTACTGCTGCATCTGTATCTGTTTTCTTTAGAATTGTGAGATGCAACGTTTTCGGCTGCATATTCTTAAACAACTTTTTGCTGTTTTTTTACAAAAGTCATTGTTTTTTTTTTTTTTGTTCTCTGGCCACATCATTATCTTGCTACTCGTGAGTATTATATACCAAAAAGTGTTGTTGTTCCTGCTGCTGTATGGGAATGTTCTATGAAGATTATCATTAATTTGGGTAAAGTGCGTGGTTTCATCTTATGGGATTTAATTTATTATTATGGGGTGTGTGAATGTGTAAATGTTTATATAGATGACCAAATGAAGAGAAAACAAAATATGAAACAAATGAATATTGTTGATGTAAATGTAATTATTTAAAATATAATTACTATTTAAGATTAAATGAATTATTAAACATTGTGGAAGTAGAAATTCAGAAGTAAACTTAAAATGAAATTCTTAATTAAGGCATCATTTTGTAAAAATGGTTGAGATTCGGAATAAAGCATAACCGAAATTAAATTTAAGCTGGTACGAAAGGGAATTGAAACAGGCCACGAAATTAAATAAAAGCTATGAACGAAATGAAAATGAAACACACAATAAATTTAAACAAGTAGAAAAATTAAGTTCGACTTGGTCGAATCTATGAATACCCTCCACAATGTCATCTGATAGTAATTTTCTAAAAAAAAATTTCAAAAAATTGCATCACAAATTTTTTATTAGAAATACATATATTATATTGAGTAAAACTTTTTTTTAATCAATCAAATTTTTTTGAGTGTAAAATTTTTTTGACTGTCAGCATTTTTTTGAGTGTGACATTTCATTAAAAAAAAAAATATGTATACATTTTTTTTGAGTGTAACATTTTTTTTAGTGTAAATATTTTTTTTAGTGTACAATTTCTTTGAGTAACAAAATTACTTTGTAAAATATTTTTGTTGTTTTATACCTACATATATGCAATATAAAAAAATATTTCACATATTTCCCACTTTTTATTTTACTTCATTTGATTTTTTTCCCAAAAATTCTTACTATACACCGTTACATACAGTTACAATAACAAAGCAATAACAAACATTTACTTGTCTAACAACTAAACTGCACCCCACGACAAGAAAAACAAGCAGAAAAGTTAAATTCGACTTGGCCGAATCTATGAATACCCTCCACAATGCCCTTTTTAAGTTATAGTAAATTTTCTAGAGTGAAGAAATAACATTTTTGATTAGAAATATTTTATTTTGTGTAAAAAAACTTTTTTTTTAACTATTTTTTGAAAAAAAAAAAAAATAATTTACTAAATTTTTTTTTGAGTGTAAAATTTTTTTTGAGTGTAAAATTTTTTTCGAGTGTATTTTTTTTTCTTTTAGTGTAAAAATATTTTTGAGTGACAAAAATGCGTTGTAAAATATTTTTGTGACTTACCAATGTTTTTAAAACATGTTTAACGGGTTTTCAACACGTGAGTTTAAGGTGAGGCGAATCTGAAATTTACGGTTTTGCTAATAACTTTTGAACCACTCGACCGATTTAACTGAAATTCAATACAGATCAGCCAAAGGGAACGGCAAATATATATGTCATACATCAGCACCCTCAGAATTGCCGTTCGAAAGTTACCGTGTGTTTTATCTCGTAAATTCCAGAAAAACCCTTGCCGAAATTCACTCATTTGCTTATAACTTTTGAACCACTGGACCGATTTCGCTGGATTGCAATACCAACCTGACCAGGTAAATGCCCAACATATATGCCAAACTTCAGGACCCTCCGTAAAGTCTTTCAAAAGTTAGCGTGTTTTCAACAGACAGACAGACAGACAGACAGACAGACAGACGGACAGACGGACGGACGGACGGACGGACGGACGGACATCGCTAGATCGTCTTAGAATCGATCGAGGATCATGAATATATATACTTTATGGGGTCCTAGACCAATATTTCGAGGTGTTACAAACGGAATGACAAACTTATATATACCCTCTATCACTAGAGTGGAGGGTATAAAAATAGTACTTTATGTTAGGGGGTGGTGGAGCTTATAATTTTGAACTCATCGCATAGACCGGCTGGCCCATAGCAATACCACATGTTTCTGGGGTACCAGAGTACATTTTAGTACTTTTAACATGATAATGTTTTAAGGCTGGTGTCTAATTTTAAAAAAGTTGCAGGACGTCACCTCAGTTTGACTATATAAGCTCACAATTAACGAAAAAGAAAACAAGAATTACTATTTTCATTTTCTTAAAACCAAAAATTTTAACAACTTGGGCTTGTTACTTGGATAATAAGTCACCTAGTGGTGAATAAAACCGTTTTTCACCAGCTGGTGAATAAAAAGTAACATTATTATTTTTCACAAAAAAAAATTTTTTTTTTCATCAATTTTTTTTTTCCAGAAAATTTTTTTTTTTTCTTCAATTTTCTTTTTTTTTATCAATTTTTTTTTTTTCATAATTTTTTTTTTTCATCATTTTTTTTTTTCATAAATTTTTTTTTTATCATTTTTTTTTTTATCAAATTTTTTTTTATCAATTTTTTTTTTCATCAAATTTTTTTTTTTCATCAATTTTTTTTTTTTCATTAATTTTCTTTATCATCAATTTTTTTCTTCATCAAAATTTTTTTTTCATTAATTTTTTTTTTCATCAAATTTTTTTTTTATAAATTTTTTTTACCATATTTTTTTCATCAAATTTTTTATTATAATTTTTTTCTCATATTTTTTCATATTTTATTTTCATCAATTTTTTTTACATCAAAAAATTTTTCTTGTCATCAAAAAAATTCATCAAAAATTTTTTTTCATCAAAATTTTTGTTCACCAAAAATTTTGGGTTCATTAAATTTTTTATACCCTCCACTCTAGTGATAGAGGGTATATATAAGTTTGTCATTCCGTTTGTAACACCTCGAAATATTTGTCTAGGACCCCATAAAGTATATATTCATGATCCTCGATCGATTTTAAGACGATCTAGCGATGTCCGTCCGTCCGTCTGTCCGTCTGTCTGTCTGTCTGTTGAAAACACGCTAACTTTTGAAAGACTTTACGGAGGCTCCTGAAGTTTGGCATATATATTGGGCATTTACCTGGTCAGGTCGGTATTGCAATCCAGCGAAATCGGTTAAGTGGTTCAAAAGTTATGAGCAAAAGACTAAATTTCGGCAAGGGTTTTTCGTGAATTTATGAGATGAAAAGCACTATAACTTTCGAAAATCAATTCTGAGGATGCTGAAGCTTGGCATATATATTTTTCGTTCCTCCAGCCTAGTCCGTATTGAATTTCAACAAAGTCGGTCCAGTGGTTCAAAAGTTATTAGCAAAACTGTGAATATCAGATTAGCTTCACCTTAAATTCACGTGGTGAAAACCCGTTAAACCTGTTTTACAACTATTGGTAAGTCACAAAAATATTTTAAAACGTATTTTTGTCACTCAAAATATTTTTATACCAAAACAAAAAAAATACACTCGAAAAAAATGTTACACCCAAAAAAAATTTTACACTCAAAAAAAAATTAGTAATTTTTTTTTTTTATGTAAAATTCAAAAAAAAATTTACACTCAAAACAAAAATCAGTTTTTTTTTTCAAAAATTACTAAAAAAAAATTTTACGCTCAAAAAAAATTTAAAAAATTTTTTTGAATGTAAAATTCGAAAAAAATTTACACTCAAAAAAAAAATAGTTTTTTTTTTTTAAAAAATTACAAAAATTTTTTTTTTTACACAAAATAAAATATTTCTAATCATAACTGTTATTTTTTCACGTTAGAAAATTTACTATCACTTAAAATGGGCATTGTGGAGGGTATTCATAAATTCGGCCAAGTCGAATTTAACTTTTCTACTTGTTTTAACATAATTTTGTTTTTCGTGAATAAAAAATCATTTTTTTTACCAAAACTACTTTTTCATCAAGTCTAAGCTTTTCGCATAAAAATTTTCCATTTGTTTATCAAATGTACATAAAACAAGTGAGAGTGGTTTATTCTTTGGTGCCGAATCTTTTATACTCTCCAAAATGAAAAAACACTTTTTTGCACTTATTTTTGCACTCACTTACGAAATGTACAGCTCTTTTGGTTTTTTAATGGGGTCCTCGACTGATATTTCAATTCGTTTTGCATGGAATGGCAAACTAATATAACATTATTTTTTCTAAAAAAAACTTTGCTTTGGCAAGTACACCCAAATCTTCCGCAAAACATTATCATGATTTAATGTTTTGGGCAAGAGCACAAAATTCGCAGGCATTTTTTACATGTTACACGGAATGAAATTGAAATGGAACACGGAACAATATTAAATGGATCTGGGATCGAATTGGAATAGACATGTAATGAAATTAAATAAAACAGGGTCCGAAATAGAAAAGAGCGAGAACAAAATGGAATTAGACAGGAACGACATGAAATAATTTTTTTTTCTCAATATTTTTTCACTTTAATTTGTTTAATCAAATTTTTTCATTTAAATAATTTTTTCACTCAATGTTTTTCCATTAAAACAATAAAGTAGTAATATTTTAAATCAGCATCATTTCTCGAAAACTAAGTGTCTGTCTAATCTGCTTAAACTCTCACTTGTTTTTTTTTTTTAATGTTACACGGAAAGGAATGGAAACGAAATGAAACATGGAACGAAATTTCATAGAAAAAAGACCGAAGTAGAATAGGACGGGAAACGAAATGGAAGTGAATTGATTGGGAAAGACGTGAAATAATTTTTTTACTCAATATTTTTTTCACCCAAAATTTAAATTTAAGAGAGTGTTTTTCATTAATTTTTTTCACTCAAATTGATTTTTGTGGCTGAATTTGTTGTTCCCTTACAAAATGTTTCTAAAACACGTAATTTGAAGATATAAATAGGGTTTATAAAATACGTAATTTTAGGCGATAAAAAGTGATCAAAGTGAATCAGCTTCATTTCTCTGAAGCTAATTGTCTGAGGAATCTGCCTAAGCTTTCTTCCATTTTCTTTTTTTTCAACATAAAACCGAAATGGAACATGGAACGATATTAAATGGATCTAGGATCGAAATATAAAATGGGTAACGAAATAAAATAAAAGAGGAATTACATGAACTATTTTTTTGCCCAATGTTTTTCACTTAAAATTTTTTTGCTCAAATTTTTTTTTTTTTTCACTCAAAATTTTTTTTTTTACTCAAATATATTTGTATGGCTTAAATTTTTGTTTTCCCTTAAAAATTTTTCAAAATACGTATTTTAAAGGACAGGTAACGAAATTAAAAAGAACAGTGATCGAAGTAGAACAGAACACGGAATGAAATGGAATTAAACTGGATCGATATGAAATATTTTTTTCTCACTATTTTTTTTTTCACTTAAAATTTTTTTGCTAAAAATTTTTTTCTCCAAATTTTTTTTAATCAAAGTTTTTTTCACTGAAATTTTTTTTCATTCAAATTTGTTTTTTTTCACTTAAAATTTTTTTGCTTAAAATTTTTTCCTCCAAATTTTTTTTTAATCAAAGTTTTTTTCACTGAATTTTTTTTTCATTTAAATTTGTTTTGGTGTCTAAAATTTTTTTCACTCAAAATTTTTCTAAAAAGAGTTATAATATATAAAATTTTCGGAGATAAAAAGGGATCAAAGTAAATCAGCTATATTTCTCGGAAACTGAGTTTCTGTCAAATCTGCTTAAATTCTCACATGTTTTTGTTAACACTTAATTGGAAACGAATTGGAACATGGAACGAAATTAAATGGAACTGGGATCAAAATGGAATAGAACAGGGAACGACATGAAATATTTTTTTTACTCAAAACTGTTATACTCAAAATTTTTTATTAAAAAAAAAAATTTTACCAAATTTGGTTTGCACTCAAAATTTTTTTTACTCAAATTTTGTTTTCATTCAAATTTTTTTTTTCACTCAAATTTATTTTTGTGGCTAAATTTTTTTTCAAAAGTTTTCTAAAATTTTTATTTTGAGGGTATAAAAATGGTTTACAAAATAATTTTAGATGATTTAAAGGGTGGAGTTGTAATATTTTGAATCAGCTACATTTATTGGAAACTAAGTGTCTGTCGAATCTGTTAAACATTTATTAATTGAAATATGCCTAACAGATTTGCTGACAAATTTCTTCTTTTGAGTGAGTTAACACATTTCACATCCTTTGCTTTTCTAATTTTCTTAATAACCTAAACAAACAATAATAAATGATTTTTGTTTGTCTATTTTCTAAATTATTACAGAAATTAGTTTTAAATTTACCGAAAATTCGTAAGTAAATGTGGTTTGATTGTCTTATAAGACCCAAAATAAATGAAAAAAAACAAGACTTTTTAATCCCTGCCAATGATAAGGGATCTTTACACAACAGTCAAGTTAAGGCAGCAGACATAAACAAAATGAAAAAATAATATGCAAATTTTTCTGCAAAAAAAAAAAAAACAAATAAACAATGGAATGAAATTCAACTTAACAAGAAACAACAGGAAAAACTGAAAGAAAACTTTACAGCTTGACCAACATTTTTTTGTTAAGGATAAAAAATGCCCTGAAAGTGATGATGGAAAGGATACTACGAGTATCAAACCAACCTTACTTTTTCTTTTGGCATGTTTATTTAGTAAGGGTAATAAAATTATTGTTTTTTTTTTGTATTCTTGTTAAATAAACTAAATACTTTTTGTTGAAAAAACATTTTAAAATAAATTATTCATATAGCAAACAAGCAACAACAACAAAATTCTTAAGACAGTTATGGGATTTTTACTACTTTTTTCAAATTCTCCAAATTTTCCAACAAATTTAATGAAATAAAGGACATGTTACATTTGTTTAGGGACAACATGTTAATTTGTTAAGGAAATGTTTAGTTTCTCTGTTTTTTTTTTTAAGTTCACTAAATTATTTTACGGATATGTTAAGCTTAAAAAGAAATCTATGTATATTTTATTACTAAACAAATATACATAATACAAATGAATTAACAAAATATCAAAAGATTATGTCAAATATACTAAAATATTCTATGCATATTTAAATATTTAAACATTATTTATGGATAAAAAAATATTAGGGGAAGAATTAATTAATGGAAAACAATTGTAGGGCCGACATTAAATTGATTTTAAGTTATAGAAAAAGTTTGAAGAATTTCATCATCGCTATAAATTTTTAAAAATCCGTGTTTTATATGAATCTTTTCTATTTAAAAACAAAAAACTTTAATATCATTGTATGGCTATAAATTTCTAAAAATCCATTTTTATGACTTTACTAGATGTACTGGTGTAAAAACAGCTGAAATTGGAGATCACTGCTATAAACTACCAAAAATCCATCTTATAAGATTTTTTTGAAATTAAATTTCATTTTATGGCTTAACGAGAGACCGAAGAGCAAAAATAGCTGAAATTTGTAATCATCGCTATAAACTTCTAAAAATCCATTTTTATGGCTTTACTAGAGTTACTGGAACAATAAAAAAAGTTGAAATGAGGGATCACCGCTAAAAATTTCCAACAATCCATTTTAAACGATTTTTTTTAACTTTAATTGCATTTTATAGCGTATCTAAAAGCCCAAGAGCAAAAATAACTGAAATTATTTATCATTGCTATAAAATTTAAAAAAAATCCATTTTATAGGATGGAGTAAAAATAGCTAAAATAGGAGATCACCGCTATAAACTTCCAAAACTCCATTTTTACAAGATTTATTGTTTAATTTTAATTGTGTTTTATGGCTTAACTAGAGGTACTGAAAAAATCCCTTTTACAAGATTTTTTTACCTCAATAAATATTTTATGGCTTAACTACAGCTCCAAGAGCAAAAATATCTGAAATTAGTTATCATTGCTATGAATTTCCAAAAAAATATTTTTATGGCTTAATTGGAGGCACTGGAACAAAAAAAAAGATGGAATTAGCGATCACCGCAATAAATTTCCAACAACACCGCTCTACAAATCTGAGGTTTGTCGCTGCGTTTTGGATGAAACCAAAAAAAGTTGATAGGGTTTGGTGCCCCGATTCCAAAACGGTCACTCAAATTTTTCTATCACGTCACGATTTTGAGAAAATCGCGGTTAAAGTGTCAAAAAATGCCCATTTTGACCATTTTTGAACGCCTATAAAATAAGATCCTGACATGCAAATGACTTGGTATCTAGCTCATTCGAAAGTGTGTAATTTTCTCTTTCAGACAAGATTAACTGTTCTTGGAATTTAATTTTCTAAAATGGTAAAAAAATCATTAGCCACAAGTGCTTTAAATCTAAAATTTACGTATGAATTTGTATGGAAATTTGTTAAAAAACACTGTGAAAATAAACAAAATATTGAAAAAATTGAAGGTTTTTTGCTAATGATTTTTTTACCATTTTATAAAATTAAATTTTTAAAACATTTTATCTTATCTTTAAGAGAAAATTACAGGCTTTCGAATGAGCTTGATACCAAGTCATTTGCATGTCAGGATATTATTTTATAAGCTTTAAAAAAGGGTCAAAAATGCCCTTTTTCGTCACTTTAATCGCGAATTACTCAAAATCCTTACGTGATAGACAAATTTGGGCTCCGGATTTGGAATCAGCGCAACAGACACTATCTAAATCACTAACCAGAATCCAATACGCATTTTCTTGTTGAGCTGTGCAATCCATTTTTATAAGATTTTTTAACTTTAATTGCATTTTATGGCTTATCTAAAGGTCTAAGAAAAAAATTTCTAAAATTGGTAATCAATGCTATAAACTTCCAAAAAATCTGTTTTTTTGGCTTGAGTAAAAAGATCTGAAAAAATATCTGAAATTTTTTAGACTGAAGTAAAAAAAACTGAAATTAGGGATCACCGCTATAAATTTTCAACAATCCGTTTTTAAATGATTTAAAAAAAAATAAATTGCATCATCGATATGATATTAACATTAATTACATTTTTTGGCTTAACTCTATACAAAAATTGCTAAAATTGGCGATGATCGCAAAAAATTTTCTAAAAAAAATTTAATTGCATTTTATAAATTGAATAACAAAAACAAATTAAATTGGAAATAATCGCTAAATCATAAAGGTCCTAGAGTAAAAGTAGCTTAAATACATCTAAATTTTCCAATATTCATTTATAAATAAATTTTAAATATGAATTTTTTCTAAAAATTGTAATTGTGATCATCGCTAGAAATATCCAAAAATGATTTAAGTAGAGTTGCAAGAACAAAAATAGCTGAAATTTTGAATCATGCTATAATTTCTAAAAAAACATATTTTTTATGATTTTTTAAATTTTAATTGTATTTCATGACTTAACCATGAGTTCTAGACAAAAATAGCTGAAATTTGGGATCATCGCAATAAATTTTTCTAAAAAAAATATTAATTGTATTTGACAGATTAAATACAGGTTCTAGAGCAAATATAAATTAAATCGGAAATCATGGTAAAATCAATGTCTTATCTAAAAGTTCTACAACAAATAGCTAAAATTGGAAATTATCGCTAAAAATTACCAAATCTCCATATTTATTTTAGAGCAAAAATATCTGAAATAGCGCATCATTGCTAAAAATATCCAAAAATAGATTTTGAAATTTGTTTTTTTTTTTCGTTGTAAAGGCAAGTTAGGGCTTAGCTAGAGCTGCTAGATCGAAAATAGCCAAAATTCGGGATCATCGCTGTTTTTGCAGCTGAAATTGAGGATCTTGCTGTAAACTCCTAAAAATTCAATTTTGAATGAATTTATTAAAAAAAAAAAAATAATTTACATTTAATAACTGAACTAGAGGTGTTAGAGCAAAAAAAGATAAAATTCGGGATCACGCTATAAATTCCTAAGAGTCCGTTTTTGTAACAATTCTGTATTACTTATCCTGAGGTCCTTAAATTGGGAATCATCCATTTTTATATGATAATTTTCTAAAAAAAAAATTAAATTTGTATGTAATGGCTTAACAAGAGGTACGAGAGCAAAAAATATCTAAAATTGAAGATCATCACTATAAATTTAAAAAAAAAAAATCCATTTTTATAATAGTTTGTTCTAAAAAATTGGACTGCAGTTGATGGCTTAGCTAGGACTCTACGGCAAAAATAGCTGAAATTGGGGATCACGCTTAAAATTTTTTAATATTCATTTTTTGTGAATGAATTTTTTGAATTGCGATGAATGCAATTATGGCTTAACTAGAGGTGCTCGAACAAAAATTTCCGAACTTGGAGATCCTCGCAATAATTTTTTAAACATCCATTCTTACAAAGATACGCAAGCAAAAAAATTGCTAAAATTCGGGATCATACTAAAAAGTCCCAAAAATCCATTTTTATATGAATTTGTTCTTAAAAATTAATCAAAACATATGACTTAACTAAAGGTCCTAGAACGAAAATAGCTGAAATTGAAAATCATTGCTATAAATTACCAAAAATTCATTTTAAAGCAAAATTGTCTGAAATTCAAGATCACGCTTAACAAGAGGTGCTTGAGCAAAACTAGAATAAATTTGGAGATTATCGCCATAAATATAAAAAATTCTGTATTATTTTTGTTTAAGTTTAATAGCATTTTAGAATTTATCTAGAGGTGCTAAATCGAAAATAGTTGAAATCAATGTTAAGGCATTTTTATACGAATTTTTTTCCATTTTTAAATGAATTTATTTTTTACAAATATGTAATTGCATTTTATGGCTTAACTAGAGGTCCTGAATCAAAATTAGCTGAAATTGTAAAATTTCTCAAAATTTTAAAATATCCATTTATATGAATTTGTTCTATACATTGCATGGCCTAACTAGAGGAGATATATTAAAAATATCTGAAATGGCTTAACTAGAGGTCCTGAATCAGACGTAGCTGAAATTGGTCAACATTTTTAAATATCCATTTATATGAATTCGTTCTATAAATTTTATGGCCGAACTGGAGGTGCTAGATTAAAAATAATCTGAAATTTGTGATCATCGCTATAAATTTCCAAAAATCCATTTTTATATGAGTTTTTTTTAACTGCGTTTTATGGATTAACTAGATGTGCAGGTCAAAAAAACTGACATTGGAGATCATCGCTATATACTGTCCAAAAATCCATTGCTATATGATCCATTGCTATATGCTAGTGAAACTTATTGTTAGTTGAATTTTACGGCTTTTTAGAGATAATAAAGTAAAAATATCTAAAATTGGTGATCATTGCAATAAGTTTGCATAAATCCATTGCTATATGAATTTAAAAAAATAACTTCAATTGTATTTTTTTGCTTAACTACGGCAAAAAAGAAGAAATTAGGGATCCCTGCAATTAATTTCCAACAATCCATTTTTAATAGAACTTTTTTAACTTTATTTTCATTTTATAGATTTATTAAAGGTTGTAGAGAAAAGATATCAAAAATCTGGATCATTGCTATATAATTGCATGACTCCATTTTAAATGATTTTTTTCTAAAAAAAAAACTTTATTCCATTTTAAGGCTTAACTTGAGGTTCTAAAGCAAAAATGCTGAAATTGGGGATCACCGCTATAATTTTTTAATTAAATTTTATGTTTTTTTTTAACATTAATTGGATTTTATGGCTTAACTAAGGATGATAGAATAAAAATAGCTGAAATTGAGGATCATCGCAATAAATTTTCAAAAAGACGTGTATTTCATTTCTAAATAATTTTATTGCATTTAATGGCTTAACTAAATGTTTTAGAGCAAAAATAGCTAAAATTTGGGATCACAGGTATAAAAATATAAAAACCTATAATTACATTTTATGGCTTAACTAGGTTGCTAGCTGAAATTCGAGATTCAATTTGTATATGATTTTTTTTAACTTTAATTGCAGTTTTGGCTTAACTAGAGGTTTAATAACGAAAACAGCTTGAATTTATATGATTCCTTTGAAAACCTATTGGGAACAAAGGATCATTCTTTCTATTAGTATCTGTCTTCAGCAAGTCTCTTCGCTTCTTTCCGCCTTTAACTTAACTAGAGATGCTAAATCGAAAATAGCAAAAATTGGTGATCACTGCTTTAAATTCTCAAAAGTCTATTTTGATGTGATTTTTTTAAAAATAATTGAATTTTCTTGCTTGACTAGAAGTACTAGAGTAAAAACAGTTTAAACTTTAAATGCCCTTAATTAAAGTACATCCCTAATGGTCATACATTGTCAAATTCATCTATTAAAATATGCATTACACAACCACATCCTAATGCATGTATATTTGTTGACTAAACTATTATTAAATTATTTGTCTAGAAAACTTATTTAAATTTAAATATTATCATTTTCATTATACAATTAATATTCCTAACATGCTACCAACTTTCTCTGGACATTTAAAGAATAACTCATTGGAGAAAAACTATTTCTAGTATGTCTCATTTTTGTAGAATTTCTCATTTTACATAGTTTTTTGTTTTTTTTGGCAAATGATTATAAAAATATAAAATTTTTGTTATCATTGTTAGAGTGTAACCATCAGACTCATCAACATTATCATGATTGTAGTTGGTTGTTTTCAAAATTCAATTAAAATCAGTGGAACATTACAAAAAACTTTTTCAATTAAACTGCAATATTTTTTTGCTTTTTTTTTATTTTTTAGTTTATGGTTACAAAAACTTTACCACAATTATAATGAACAAAAATATGTAACTTCATTTTGTAGGAGTTATTTTGGGAAGTGCCACAAAAAAAAACAAGAAATTTGAAAGAAAATTTAAAAACTTTTGCTAATTTAGAAAGAAATTAAATAATTTGTCAAAATTCAAAATAAAATTAAATTGGAGACGCAAAAAGCTATCGAGCTTGGATCGGATATTGATTTTCAGAAATGAGTCCTTAATTCTTTGCAACGTTTTCTCTTGTTTGTTCTCCACATTTATCCGTCCTGTTTAATCTGCTTATCTTTCTGTCAATCGACCATCCTTCCATCTGTCCGTCCTATCTACATTATCTCTCTATCTATATCCTTAACATCTTATAACACATTACATAATGTGTCTTCAGACAGGAAATATTTTATACTTCCTTATTTGTTTGTTAATCCATTACTTAAGGATTGTTATTGCACTCATCATCTTCAGACACATAGACAACCACACATAAAATATTGTGTTTATGTTATTTAAATGATGTTTACAATTTAAACTCCAAAAAAAAAAATTACGAATACTACCGATGACTCTGGCACTATGAGTTGGTAGAAACTTACTTGCTGCTTATCTACTGTGTTGAAACTCCACGTATTTGAAACAAAAATATTATTACAACTGTTGCTTCCTTATGTTGCCAACAAAACCAATACATGCACATTAGGGGTGTCCTTATTTTTTTATTTTGGATTTTTGTGTTTCACTGGGCTAAATTTTGTTCCTTTGCACTAAAAACTTAATAATAAAAAATTTGGTGTTAATCCGATAACTTTAAGTGGACGCGGAAATGACATGAAGTTTGGAAAACGGATTACAAGGGGAAAAAATGACTTTTTACTCATTTTCTCAATTTTTTTGATATTTAAAGTTAAGTTTGAATTCAAATGGTTACGGAATTGTGATGTAGAGTACATTACCTTTGTAGTAAGGCAATAAAAACTAAAATCGGTTAAAAATCCGCCAAGTTATTACAACTGCCCCAGGCAACTAGCGTGTGGCAGCCCACTTGATCAAAGATTTCGAGTTCCATTTTTGAAATTGATTGAAATTATCTACTATAGCAACATTTTTTTATTCTTTTGGTCCCAATGTACTAAGGTGATAAGCATTTTTTATATTGTGTTATGCTAACTTGTTTTAAATAAATGGTAAAAAGGTCTTAATTTTTCAACCCTGTTTTCAAATCTCCAATTTCAAATTTTTATTTTTTTTGGCAAATAAAATGTAAAAAATTGACCATTGGACTATAGGATTTTGTTAAGCACATATAAGGGAATAAAAACTACAAAAATTGTAGACATTCCTTTTTTCATTTGGCTAGTTTAGCGATTTTATTTCGGCGGATTTCGAGATAATGGTGATTTTGGTAACTTTTTTAGCTTTTAGTTAATTTTTTTATTATTTTTTAACAAACCTCATATGTTTTCTACCGAATTATTGCAGTATAATATAGAATACTTCAATTCCTTTAATAAGAGCGAAATTGAGACATGAAAAATTTATCCAATTAAAGGTCAAAGGTCAAATTTTAGAAGAATTTGAATTTTTAAAGATTAACAGATTTTTCGAGCGGATATTAATGAAACTGATTGATGTTATTTTAATATGTCTAAAAATTAATAGTTTGTTATTAAAATTCAGAACATTAACCCTTAAGTGCTGTTGGGGTCTATATGACCCTATGAAATTATATACTTATATTTTCTCCATTATATAAACAAAAACCATAGACCCCAATAGCACTTAAGGGTTAATTTTCTGAATTTTAATAATAATCCATTTACGTTTAATCATATTAAAACAACATCAAGGAATTTCATTAATATCCGCTCAAAAAAATTGATAATCTTAAAAAATTTAAATTATTCTAAAATTTGACCTTTGACCTTTAATTGGGTCAATTTTTCATGTCTCAATTCCGCTCTTATTAAAGGAATTGAAGTATTCTATATTATGCTGGAATAATTCGGTTGAAAACATATGTGGTTTGTTAAAAAATAATAAAAAAAATAACTAAAAGCTAAAAAAGGTACCGAAATCACTATTATCTCGAAATCCGCCGAAATAAAATCGCTGAACTAGCCGAATGAAAAAAGGAATGTCTACAATTTTTGTAGTTTTTATTCCCTTATATGTGCTTGACAAAATCCTATAGTCCAATGCTTAATTATTTAAATTTTATTTGCCAAAAAAAATAAAAATTTGAAATTGGAGATTTGAAAACAGGGTTGAAAAATTAAGACCTTTTTACCATTTATTTAAAACAAGTTAGCATAACACAATATGAGAAATGCTTATCACCTTTTTACATTGGGACTTAAAGAATAAAAAAATGTTGCTAAAGTAGATAATTTCAATCAATTTCAAAAATGGAACTCGAAATCTTTGATCAAGTGGTCTGCCACGCGCTAGTTGCCTGGGGCAGTTGTAATAACTTGGCTGATTTTTAACCGATTTTAGTTTTTATTGCCTTATTACAAAGGTAATGTACTCCACATCAAAATTCTGTAATCATTTGAATTCAAAGTTAACTTAAAATGTCGAAAAAATTGAGAAAATGAGTAAAAAGTCATTTTTTCCCCTTGTAATTCGTTTTTCAAACTTCAGGTCGTTTCCGCGTCCACTTAAAGTTATCGGATTAACTCCAAATTTTATTTTTTTAAGTTTTTAGTATAAAGGAACAATAATTTGCCCAGTGCCAAGCAATTAAAACATTTTAAATTTTCCCCTTACTGTTAAGAACACCCTTAATGCACATATTCCTAACGTTTTTAATCCCAGTTAAAAGTGTTGACTAAAACATAGTTCCTCAGGTTCAACTCAGAAAATTTAAAAAAAAAACATAATATAAGGGTATGGAAGGAAGGTGTTTTAATGTCACCCTTTATTGACCGTTTGCCACAAGATTTCTCTGCTTAGTAAACTTAGCACTCTGAGCATAGTTGTAATAAGATAAATGCCGAGAAATCAGACTAATAGAATAGAGAAAACTAGCGTTATACTATAATGAACAAAATGGTCGTACTAAAACAATTAAATGACCGAACTAAAACAAAAAATTATATAATGAACTAAAAGAACTAAACGAGCAAAAACGAAAGAACTAGGTCCCATCGTTCAGTTAAGTATATAGTTCAATTGAACTAGTTCAATAAAATTAGTTCATTTATGAACGACACATTTCTATTTTTTATTGCATTAACAAAACCTACCTTAATCCTAAAACAAAAATTAGTGCAACGGATTCGACCAGCAAAAATTACGATTTTATAACAACCCGTGTAAAAAAATAATTTGATCAAAACATATCTCTTTTGATAAAAACATATATGGATCATATCTAAATGGATATAATCAGATCTACTCCATATATACTCATATCTGCTTCAGATATGTTTTGATCCGTAAATTGAGTCTATCTGGCATATATGACATATATGATCAGACATTTTCAGATATGTTCATATATGTAAAATTGTCAGATAGACTCAATTTACGGATCAAAACATATCTGAAGCAGATATGAATATATATGGAGTAGATCTGATTATATCCATTTAGATATGATCCATATATGTTTTTGTCAAAAGAGATATGTTTTGATCCAATTATTTTTTTACGCGGGAAGTCTGTTACACTCTTATAAAATTTTGTTGAATTTTACCCACTTTATTGTAGGTAACTGTTCTCCTAAAATAAAGTGGGTAAAAATACTCAATGTGTTTAAATTTCAACATTTGCACACAAAGTGTGTACAACTATTAAACATTTTGTGTGTACACCTACAAGTTAACTGCTTACCAAATTCTGTAGCAGTACACACAAAGTGTTTAATTTTAAAATATTTGTGTCTAAAAATCTTCAGAATGTGTGTAAAAATGCATATAAAATGTTCAAAATTTATTTTTTTTATTCCTATAGAAAATAAATCCAAAAAATGCATTTTGTTACTTTCATAGTTTTTATTTCTACAATAGTCAAAAAAATATAAATTGCAAAAATATATTAACACGAACATAATTTTGTAATAGATTGCTTAATATTAAAACTAAAACAAACAAGGGAAAAATAATAAATTAAAGTATTATTAAATACGCTATCTAAAAAAGATGATAAACATTTATTTTTAAACATTATCAATTTTATACTTTTTGAGGAAAGCATTTTAAAATTACACAAAATCTTAACAAAAACTTCTAAGTCCGTGATCTTTAATATTCTCTTTTCCACAATTTCTTGTTACTTAATTTCCTCTAAAAGATATTCCTCTGTCTTTTTGAAAGAAAGTCCTCTCTTCAAGAATTCGGATTTGGAATCTGAGTTTTGATTTTATGAATTGTTGTTTCATCTAAAAGTAAATAAAAATGTAAAAAGAGTTAATAGTATTTTTTACTATGAAATTCATATCTCCTTTTCTATAGAAAAATGTTTCAGATTCCGAGAATTTTTCTATAAAAAAATTATCTCAGATTCTGAGATTTTTTCTATAGAAAAATTGTCCCAAATTTTGAGAATTTTTTTTATAAAACAAATTCAGAATCTGAAACATTTTTTCTTTATAAAAATTCTCAGAAGTTGAGACATTTTTTCTATAGGAATATTTTCAAAATCTGAGATAATTTTTCTATAGAAAATTTCTTGGGATATGAGCCATTTTTTCCATAGAAACATTCTCATGATCTGAGCCATTTTTTTCTATAGAAAACTTCTCATGATCTGAGATATTTTTTCTATGGAAAACTTTTTAGAATCTGTAACAGTTTTTCTATAGAAAAATTTTCAGAATCTGAGATATTTTTTCTATAGAAATATTCTCAGAATCTGAGATATTTTGTCTATAGAATAATTCTCAGAATCTGAGATATTTTTTCTATAGAAAAATTCTCAGAATCTGAGATATTTTTTCTATAGAAAAATTCTCAAAATCTGAGACATTTTTTCTACAGAAAAATTTTCGGAATCTGAGACATTTTTTCTATAGAAAAATTCTCAGAATCTGAGACATTTTTTCTATAGAAAAATGTCTCAGAATCTGACACATTTTTTCTATAGAAAAATTCTCAAAATCTGAGACATTTTTTCTACAGAAAAATTTTTGGAATCTGAGACATTTTTTCTATAGAAAAATGTCTCAGAATCTGACACATTTTTTCTATAGAAAAATTCTCAAAATCTGAGACATTTTTTCTACAGAAAAATTTTTTGAATCTGAGACATTTTTTCTATAGAAAAATTCTCAGAATCTGAGACATTTTTTCTATAGAAAAATTCTCAAAATCTGGGACATTTTTTCTATAGAAAAATTCTCAGAATCTGAGACATTTTTTCTATAGAAAAATTCTCAGAATCTGAGACGTTTTTTCTATAGAAAAATTCTCAGAATCTGAGACATTTTTTCTATAGAAAAATTCTCAGAATCTGATACATTTTTTCTATAGAAAAATTCTCAAAATCTGAGACATTTTTTCTGTAGAAAAAATCTCAGAATCTGAGACAATTTTTCTATAGAAAAATTCTCAGAATCTGAGACATTTTTTCTATAGAAAAATTCTCAGAATCTGAGACATTTTTCTATAGAAAAATTCTCAGAATCTGAGACATTTTTTCTATATAAAAATTCTCAGAATCTGAGACATTTGTTCTATAGAAAAATTCTCAGAATCTGAGACATTTTTTCTATAGAATAATTCTCAGAATCTGAGACATTTTTTCTATAGAAAAATTCTCAGAATCTGAGACATTTTTTCTAAAGAAAAATTCTCAGAATCTGAGACATTTTTTTTATAGAAAAGTTCTCAGAATCTGAGATATTTTTTCTATAGAAAAATCTGAGTAATTTTTATTTTAGAAAAAATCTCTATGAATCTTAGAAATTTTTATAAAAAATATCATCAGAATCTTATATAGAGACATTTTTTCTATAGAAAAATTCTCAGAATCTGATACATTTTTTCTATAGAAAAATTTTTAGAATCTGATACATTTTTTCTATAGAAAAATTCTCAGAATCTGAGACATTTTTTTCTATAGAAAAATTCTCAGAATCTGAGACATTTTTTCTGTAGAAAAATTCTCAGAATCTGAGACATTTTTTCTATAGAAAAAATCTCAGAATCTGAGACATTTTTTCTATAGAAAAGTTCTCAGAATCTGCGACATTTTTTCTATAGAAAAATTCTCAGAATCTAAGACATTTTTTCTATAGAAAAATTCTCAGAATCTGAGACATTTTTTCTATAGAAAAATTCTCAGAATCTGAGACATTTTTTCTATAGAAAAATTCTCAGAATCTGAGACATTTTTTATAGAAAAATTCTCAGAATCTGAGACATTTTTTCTATAGAAAAATTCTCAGAATCTGAGAATCTTATATAGAAAAATCTAAGTAAATTTTATTTTAGAAAAAATCTCTATGAATCTTAAAAATTTTTATAAAAAATATCATTAGATTCTTACATAGAGATATTTTTTAAAGAAAACATTTAAAATCCTTTTTTTGTAATAAAACTTTTCACAATTTTCTTTGTGTACTTACCTTTCTAGTTTAAGATTGGCAAATATTTTTTTTAAAATATGATGTTTTGTAGATGCTACAAATTTCTAGGTTTCAGATGTATTTTAACGCTTCTTGTCGGTTTCTTTTAATTTTATTAAGGCATATGGTGCAGCAAAATATTGTTAGTTATAATTATCTTATCTCTATTTAAAGTGTTTTCGTGTTTTTATTGCATTTTTCTCGTTATTTTATTTCAATAGAAAAATTAACAAATTTTCTGCTTTTATTTTCCTTTTTAATTTGCTTTGACAATTTCAATTTTTGTTTTTATATTACGCATTAAATGTTCAATATTTTAAATTTAAACATTAAATGCTTACCATACACACAAAATGTGTAATTTTAAAATTAAAGTGTTTATTTTTTTTCAAATTTGTATGTCAACACAAAAAATACTATCTAATGTGCGTAATATTCAAATATTTGTGTGTAAACTAAAATTTTAAACACTTCGTGCTCAATTTTACTCGTTGTGTGTTATTTTACATAAAAATTTACCCACTTTATAGTAGTAATTTTACAAGCAATTTTTAGAGTGTAGTTAGTAAGTTTGCTGGGTTAGCAAGACCAAATATGGTAATGTATTTTGTAGTTGCATGCCACAAAATTCTCTAGAGTATGTAATGTTTATGCAGTTGTTGTGCTGCTTAAGAAAATAACAACAATAATTTGGTTTTTACTTAAAAACAAAAATTTAAGATGAAACATTAAGGCAGAATAAGAAAAAAAATATTTTCGCTCTAGCATTTAGTTAAGCCATAAATTGCAAGTAAAGTTTCTTAAAAAAAATTATATAAAAATACATTTTTTGAAAATTTATAAGGATGATCACCAATTTCGGCTAATTTCGCTCTAGCACCTTTAGCTATGGACTTTACCGCAATTTAATGCTTTTGAAAAATATAATATAAAAATAAATTTTTGAAAATTTATAGCAGTGATCCCCAATTTTTTTTATTTTGGCTTTACCATTAAAGTTGAGGAAAAAATGCAAGTTTAGGTTTTCAAGAAAGAATTCATAGGAAAATGTATACAGTCAAACTCGGTTATAACGAACTCGGTTATAACAAATTCTCGGTTATAACGAACTAATTCTGAAGTCCCGACGTATTGGCAACAATTTTCACACAAAATACTACTTTTATAACGAACTCGGTTATAGCGAATACTCGGTTAAAACGAACTACTTTAATGGTCCCACGAATACAATTTCGTGAGTATTTACTTCTTTATAACGAACTCCCATAAATATTTTGTAATGAGCAGCAATCATGTGTACTAAATTCACAAAAGTATGAAATTTTTGGTTTATATTATCATTTTGATAAAATTTATTTAAATTTTTAAAGCTTTCTTCCAAAAAAGTAGTTTATTTACAAAAAAAACATCAAATGAAAAAAATTAACTTTTTTTGGAAATAAAATTTGGTTGATATTAAATATACCCCGCTTATAACGAACTTTGCCTATAACGAACTGATTTTACTGGTCCCTTGAAGTTGATGATGATCTCAGGTTTTAGCTTATTTTGCTGTAGCACCGCTAGTTAATCCATAAAATCTAAAAACATTTTTTTGGAAAATTTAAAGGGATGATCGTCAATTTCAGCTATTTTTTATAAAAATTTACACAAAAATTAATTTTTGTAAATTTAAAGCAATGATATCCTATTTTTGCTAAATTGCTCTAGTGGCTCTAGTTAAGTCAATTTTTTTTTTTGTGTTAAAATGGATTTTTTAAATTTATAGTGATGATCCCCAATTTTAGCTATTTTCGCTACTCTAATTATAGATTTAATTGCAATAAAAGTTGCTTATAAACAAAATTATTTAAAAACAGATTTTTTGTGGAAATTTAAATTGATGATCATCAATTTCAGGTATTTTTCAAAAAAAAAATCCATAAAAAATGGACTTTTTAAGCAATTATATCCAATTTTTGCTAACTTTCCTCTAAGTTGAGCAAAAATAAATTTGTTGTTAAAATAGGATTTTTTTCGCTTTATATTGTGTCAAAAATTTGTATTAATGCCTTTCAAACTCACCGTTTGAGAAGAGAACAAGCATTATTACATTTTCTATGTTCTGGTCTTTTTCAATGAAGAACCTGTTTCAGTTGTACACTTTAAACGCGCTTTCTGCAAAATAAAGTATTTTTAGTTATGACACTATGCAAGTAAATGAGCGATACCGAAAGTTTCTAATACAACAGAAAAGATTGAACTAGTAACGCTGTATAATTTGATGGCGTTAGATATTTTTAGCGCCTTAAGGTATGCTTTAAGAATACTTAAAAAAAAAAAATTGTATAAAATGTACACTAATACAGGAAGAGTCGTAGATGAGTAAACCCTTTATAAAATTAAGATGTATTAAGTCCACATTTTGTACTATAAATCCTAATCCAAGTGATTGCAACCCAGCTTTAATCTTAAAATCTAAAATATAAGATAAAACAGATTCAGAACTATTTTGAGACAAATTGTGGGTTAACTGTTCCAAAAAACTTTTCTGAATGGGGTAGTGAATCCAACAAATTAAAAAAACACAGGCGCCCCAGTAGGCTAGTTGGTAGCGTGCTAGCCTATGAGTCTGGGGGTCGTGGGTTCGATTCCCACCAGAGGCCTTGGTCTGTTTCGCTACAACGAGACGAAGGTCATTGTTACCAGTTCTCGGTTAGGTAAAATAAGTATATGATTTGTAATTATATGGTAATTCTTAATAAAAAAAAAAATAAAAAAACACAAATTCGTTTTTTGTTCGCTCCTTAAGGTATACTTTAAAAATATTACAAAAGTACTGTACACTCAAAAAAATACGTTAGTAGATTTACTAATTTTTTTTTGCTAACGCTAGTTAGCTAACTTTTAGCAAATTTTTAGTTGAGATTAGCATGTTAGCAAAAAATTCTTGTAAACTTCATTTAGCACATTAGCAATTTTAAGCAAACTTTGAACTAATTTCTTTTGCTAAATTTGAAATTGAGTTGACTACATTTTTACAAGATTTTTTGCTAATATTAGCAAAATAAATGGTAAATTTATTTTTATTTTTAGAAAACTTAAAATGGCGCTATCTCGGAAACTAAGCCAGATAGAGCAAAATGGAGGCCATTTTTGGTTCTTAAAATCTCCATAGTTTCGCTGGTCCTCTTCACATGTGTGGACCCTAATGGGCCCTAACTTTGGATCCAAAAAAGTTAGCATTCCCGAAAATTTTAAAATGCTCATATCTCGGTAAATATTGCCGACACAACAAAAAGTCAAAAAGCGTTTTTGTAGCTCTCAACACGTAGAACAAGACCGCAAAATAGTCGAAAGCTCTCCGAGTAATATTTTTGAAGTTATCGAGTTTTTTAATTCTCAAGACCCCAGTGGTCCCCTATAATCACGTATCTCAAAAACTAAGCAAGGTAGAGCGAAACGGACACAAATTTTGGATCAAAAACTATGACGGTTTTTAAGGAACCCAACTAGGTCTAGGCCCATCGGGGTCTGGACCTTTCGGGTCCGAACCTAATGGGGTCCTCAGATGTGTATAAACTAAGTTCAAAAAAAAAATATTTAGTTTACTAATTATTGGCAAAACATTTTTGCTAACTTTAGCAAAAAAATTGGGTTCAAAATCAGCAAATTTTCTTGTAGGTTTACAAGCTTTTTTTGCTAACATTACAGTTTTTTTTTTTTGAGTGTATAAAATATACAAAAAAACAGGAAGAGCCAGAGATAAATAAAACCTTAATAAAATAAATATTTAATGAGTCCAAATTTCTTACGAAAAATCCTAATCCAAGTGATTGAAAAATAAACCTAACATAAGCTCCCAAAACTGTTCTAAATCAGTGGCCGGCAGAAAGAGAGTATATGTAGTTGTGAGTTTTGTTGACATTCATGTTATATACGTGTAAATTGCTGATTGTGTTCGGGTTCTGAGTGCTATGGGTGCCGATCACTATTGTAGATGTTCAATTTCAAATTAATGTTTTCCATTTATAAATTCCCCTTAAGATGATCTATTCTTGAATTTTTTTATATAATTAAATCCCTTGCGGTATATTTAAATTCGTTATACCCTTAAATACTATAATGAAAACCGCATAATTAGAATAAGGAAATGAAAAATTTTCTATTCTATTAGCCCTTAACTTAACAACAACAAAACTCATTCGTTTTAGTATATTAACATACAATTGTGACAGTTTTTTAATTAATTTAAATATGTATGTTTGTGCCACGACAAACATATAATAATTTCTGACATTTCCATATTTTTGCTACCGTATAGAAAAAAAAAAACACAAATTGTAGCATATTTTGAGGGATTTTTTTGCAACACACATAAATGCATACTAAAAACTTTTTACCGAAATTAACATAAAAGTTTAAATGAGAAAATGTATGTGAAGTTTGTATGTGTGTGTGTGTGAAATACACATTGTGTATGTGTGTAGCAGACTTGCACACACACTGTTAATGTATTGTGGTATATGAAGTTATTGTTGTGTTTTAAAATTAGAAAACCGGAAGCATAATTGTGCATGCTGTGATTTTGTTGATTACAGTAGAACAGGGATAACTGGAAATTTTTTTAGTATGATGACTTAAATATTTTTTCAGTTAACCCGGGGGCAAATTCTCGGAGTCGATAGGGATCGAAATTCTATTCGAACATGCCGTTTTAAATTTTTTCTGCGTCTCTAAAACTATGCTATGCTAAACACAATATTGTTAAATTTTTCTCTTGCTTAAAAAAGCTTGTATTTATCGTAGCGTAACTTTAGGCATACAGAAAAGTTTCAAAATCGCACGTTCGAGTAGAATTTCGGTCGCTATCGACTCTGAGAATTAGCTCACCTTCGTTCATTTCAGTAAAACTTCCTAGTTTGTTCATCTAGTTCAATCGATCATTTATTGTTTTCGTTCAATAGTTCGTGAACGAATCATTTTGGTCATGTCTGTTATTTGTTCATCTAGTTCAATCGGTCAATTATTATGAAATGGTATCCAAGTTACAAACCTTTTTGGTTGTAAGAAAATGAAAACAGTAACTCTTATTTTCTTTTTTATCTTTCTTTTTATTTCTTTTCATAAAGGTTGAGCTTCTCCCATGTAAGTGATTCCAAAACACAGCTCTTGTAATGAGGAGTGGTATAATGAGTTATCGGTGTATTCATATTACAGTTATGCATGTTTTACTGTTTCACATGTAGTTGTTTTATTGTATTTGTTGCTGTTTTATATAAAATAGTGTTATTTTATGAATGACAAATACAATTAAGGTAATGCATTATAGTATTTATAAGTGTGTGTGTAGAAGTAGTACTGAATTTATTAGTAAATTTATTTTATGTACGACTTTTATATTTATTTAGAAGACTGGTTTACCTTTTTCTCATATTTTGTAGGTAAATAATTTTTTTGTTGTTTTTGAGTTATTTTTATGAATGTGTGGTTGAGGTTTTTGTTTCATTTTTGTAAAATTTTAATTGAATTTTTCAAACTTCTATGAGTATTTTAAAATACATTTAAATTAAATTAAAAAAACTTTTCAGATACATAATAACTCTTATAAACATTTAAAAATTTGAAATTTATTTGGGGAAATATTTGGGAAATTAAAACTAATTATAAATGGTGTCTAGGATTTATTAAAAATAATCCCCATAAGATATGCAATGGAAAACATGTGAATTTTACATTTTTTCTGTGAGAAAAACGTCTTAGAATTTGAGAGTTTTGCTATAAGAAAAATATCAAAGTATACAGGGTGATGACGGGTCGTGACTGAATCACCCTGTATAAAAATTTTTCTCTGGTAAAATGCAAATTTTTTATAGGAAATTTGTCAGCGTTTTTAGGTAGAAAAAAATATCAGAATTAATTTTTTTATAAGAAAATTGTATGAGAATACGTTTTTATATAAAAAAAAGAAAAGCTATAGAATCTTAGAATATGAAATTTAAAATATGATAATTTTTCTATAAGAAAATTTTCTCAGAATCTGAGAATTTTTTTTTGTAAGAAAAATGTAACTTATTTTTTGTTAAATCAAAAATTGTAGACTTTTTTCATAGAATTCAGAATATGAGAATTTTTCTATGCAAAAACTATATCAGAATCAGAATCAGAATCTGTGCAGGAATACACCAAAAATATTTCAAGTATTGTGTTTTTCAATTATTTGTACTTATTAAGTACATTTTCTAATATTATCCAAAGTGTGCTTTGAGGCGCTATTACTCGTGATGTGATGGGATATATATTGCGCGCCCTTAAAGTATGCTTTAAGAATATTACAAAAGTTCTGTATAAAATACTATCCACAACAGGGAGAGTCGAAGATGAGTTAATCTGTAAAAATATTGATATTTATTAAGTCCACACATTGTATGGTAAATTCTAATCCAAATGATTGCAAAACACACACAGAAAAAAATAAAAAAAAATATTTAAGTAAATTTTTAATACTATTGAGTAAAAAATTACTCAATTTTGCACCAGTAAACGATTTAATAGTATTGAGTAAATTTTTAATAAAAATTTATTAAATGTTTGAAAAAAAATTTAAGTAAATTTTTAATTGACACAATTAAAAATTTACTCAAAATTTATATATTTATTTTTTTAAAAGTTTAAAAAAGTTTTAAATTTTTTCACAAAAAAAAAAAACAAAAAACTTGTTTTTGTCAAACTTTACCAAACATATTTATGTCCCAAAAACATAGGAAAATTTTATAAAGACGATTACAAACTTTCATATACATACACAAAAAACTATAAACTTAACAAGAATTTAAAAAGAGTTAAAAAAAAAAATTAAAAAAAACATTAAACTTTTAGACTGGTTCCATTTAGAATAGCATAGGCAATCAGCCGATGGTGGTTCAATTTATCCAAAAATTAATATATCCATTCTCCTGATTTTTATTGAATTTCGGTTTTTGCTATTTAGTCGAAATTGTCAATGGTTCGCGTTTTATCGCTGTTCAAAGTTGGTATTTTGCAACAATTTTATGAAAAATACATAATGTTTAAATGATCGTATCTTTGGAACGCATCATCCGATTGTCACGAAATAAAAAGCAAAATAATGGTAATGTCCTGTTCTTAAAACAGAATTTTGAAAAAGGATGGGATGCTTTGCAAAAAGGATATTGAAATTAAAAAAATGTCCTTAATTTGCAAATATCTCAAAATGCGTATCTTTAATTTTCCAATATTTTTTTGCACTTATAGCCCAAAATATACTTAACAACATATGCAAATCCCAAATTGGGGTGATGAGCGGTTTTATTATAAACGTGGTTTCCTGAAACGACTTATTGATTTTTATACCCTCCACTTAGTGATAGAGGGTATATATAAGTTTGTCATTCCGTATGTAACACATTGAAATATTGGTTTAGAACCCCATAAAGTATATATATTCATGATCCTTGATCGATTTTAAGTCGATCTAGCGATGTCCGTCTGTCTGTCTGTCTGTCTGTCTGTCTGTCTGTCCGTCCGTCTGTCTGTCTGTCTGTTGAAATCACGTTTTTGGCAATAATACGGAACCGATTTAAACGCTTGGGGTACCAAAAGTTGCGGAATTTATCCAGGCAGACTCTACTGTATTTTTTTTTTAAATCGGTTAAGTATTTTAAAAGTTATGAGTGAATTCGTAAAAAAAGTCATTATTTTTTTTAACATAACCCTAAATTAACTCATATTTTGTGTAAATACAAACGGAAATGAAAAAAAAAAAACTGAGAAAAAGGAAAAAAATCTTTACAAAAAGGCTTAAAAATATGTAAAACAATATTTAAATTTAATTTAAAAATGTTTTTTAAGAAAAAAGTTCTTTAAGAAATAATAAAAAAAATATTTTAAAAAGTTTTCATTGATAATCATTTGTATGTACAAAGCATGTGTGTGTGTGTCCCTTTTTTTTGCTTCGTCATATTGACGGGGTTGCCAGACTTTTTTTTGGCTTTGTCGCAAACTCGGATGTAAAATATCGCCAAAATTCAATTTTGTTTAGATTTCTTAAAAAAAAAATATTTTAATTTAAAAAAAAATAAATTTTGTTAAATAATAAAAAACAGAAATAAACTTTTTGGCAAAAATCGCCCAAATCCGGAAAATCTATGTATATAAAAGAGCAATGTGACTGACTGACTGGCATACTCATTCACCAAACTGCTGAAGCTAGAGACTTGAAATTTGGACTGTAGGTCCAAATATAGATCCACTATGGCTGGAGTTTTGCCAAGGTTAATTCTAAGGCGATAAAGGGGACAAAAACTGTACTTTTGGTACTTTTTAAATATCGTGATTAATGATCATAGAGACTTGAAATTTGGACTGTATGTTCACCTCCCGGAATATAGATCCATTAAGGCTGGATTTTTGCCAGTGTTGATTCTAATGGATTAAAAAGGGTAAAAAACTGTACTTTTGGTGCTTTTTATATCTCCTGAAATAATGGTCATAGAAACTTAAAACTTGGACAGTATGTTCACATCCTGGAATATAGATCCAGTACGGCTGGATTGTTGCCAATGTTGATTCCAAGGGGGTAAAAAGGGTAAAAATCTGTACTTTTGGTACTTTTTATATTTCCTTAAAAAATTGTCACATATACTTGAAATTTGGACTGTATGTTCACCTCCCGAATTTAGATCCCACAAGGCTGGGTTTTTGCCAATGATGATTCTTATAGGGTAAAAAGGGTAAAAATATGTACTTTTATTACATTTTATATTTCTTAAATAATGGTACTAGAAATTTGAAACATTCTGGAACAAGTACGTTCCGAAAATTCTGTACCGTTTTCAAAAAGTACCTTTAAAAATGTACCTTTTATAAAATGTACCTTTTATAAAAGGTACCTTTTATAAAAAGTTTCTTTTATAAAAAGTTCCTTTTATAAAAAGTACCTTTCATAAAAAGTTCCTTTTATAAAAGTACCTTTTATAAAAGGTACCTTTATAAAAAGTACCTTTTATAAAAAGTACCTTTTATAAAAAGTACCTTTTATAAAAAGTACCTTTTATAAAAAGTACCTTTTATAAAAAGTACCTTTTATAAAAAGTACCTTTTATAAAAAGTACCTTTAATAAAAAGTACCTTTTATAAAAAGTACCTTTTATAAAAAGTACCTTTTATAAAAAGTACCTTTTATAAAATGTACCTTTTATAAAAAGTACCTTTTATAAAAAGTTTCTTTTATAAAAAGTTCCTTTTATAAAAAGTACCTTTCATTAAAAGTTCCTTTTATAAAAGTACCTTTTATAAAAGGTACCTTTATAAAAAGTACCTTTTATAAAAAGCACCTTTTATAAAAAGTACCTTTTATAAAAAGTACCTTTTATAAAAAGTACCTTTTATAAAAAGTACCTTTTATAAAAAGTACCTTTTATAAAAAGTACCTTTTATAAAAAGTATCGTTTATAAAAAGTACCTTTTATAAAAAGTACCTTTTATAAAAAGTAGCTTCCCAGTGAAAAATGTTCAAATGTGAATCATATATATTTCACATATGATTACATATATGAACATATATATTTAATATATGAGCATATACGAAAATTGGCGGCATGTGGACAGACATATATGAAACATATATGAACACATATGCACATATATGAACCCATGCCATATATGTACACATGCCGCCAATTTTCGCATGTGTAACATATATTTACATATATGAACATACATGTCCATATTTGGACCACATATGATTCATATATGAAAATTTTTCACCGGGTTTTATAAAAAGTAGCTTTTATAAAAAGTACCTTTTATAAAAAGTACCTTTCATAAAAAGTACCTTTTATAAAAAGTACCATTTATAAAAGCACCTTTTATAATAAGTACCCTTTATAAAAAGTACCTTTCATAAAAAGTATCTTTTATAAAAAGTGCCTTTTATAAAAAGTACCTTTTATAAAAAGTACTTTTTATAAAAAGTACCTTTTATAAAAAGTACCTTTTATAAAAAGTACCTTTTATAAAAAGTACCTTTTATATAAAAGTATCCTTTATAAAAAGTACCTATTATAAAAAGTACCTTTTATTAAAAGTACCTTTTATAAAAAGTACCTTTTATTGAAAGTACCTTTTATAAAAAGTGCCGGAAGTACACTTTTTGGTACTTTGTTATTTCCTGAGGTATAAATAAAACAAACTTTTTTGTTTTTTAAATCATTACATTGGTGGAGGGTATTTAAAGATTCGGCACAGCCGAATATAGCTTTCTTACTTGTTTTTTTTTAAAGTACATAAAAAAACAAAAATTTTGAAGAAAAAAAAATTGAAATTTGGACGTTATGAGTAAAAGAAGTTTGAGTAAAGGAACAAACTACCAACTTTTAAAAACTCGATATCTTTTGAACGGGTCATCAAAAAAATCTGAAAATTTACCACGAAGAAGTTTTCGAAGGCTACTAAAAACTGTAAACAAATTGGGAAAATCAAAAAAAAAATTTTTCAAAGTGTCCGACTTGACATGGAATGCCCCATATATATTCATGATTCTCGATCGATTTTAAGTCGATCTAGCTATGTCCGTCCGTCTGTCTGTCCGTAGAAAACACGCTTACATTTGAAAGACTTTACAGAAGCTACTGAAGCTTGGCTTATATGTTGGTCATTTAACAGGTCAGGTTGGCATTGCAATCCAGCCAAATCTGTCCAGTGTTTCAAAAGTTATGAGCAAAAGAGTAAATTTCGGCAAAGGTTTTTCGCGAATTTACGAGATAAAAAACACGTTAACTTTCGAAAAACAATAATGAGACTATTAAAACTTGACATGTATCTTTGCCATTCCTCAGGTCTGTTTGGTATTGACTTTCAGTTTAATCGGTGACTATGGTTCCATAAATTCAAAAAATGAAGCAAGATCACTTGGATTCATTCTGGGATAATTTTTATCTCTTAGCGCAATCAAAAATCGATTGTCAAAAAAAAAAAATTTAAAAAAAAAATAAATTTAAATTTTTTAAATTTTTTTTGTCGATTTTTTTTTTTTTTGGAAAAAAAATTTGTTTTAAAAAAAAAAATCTTAATTAACTAGCTTGACGGAAGGTAAAAAAATTATAAAAAAACGGCAAATTTGGCCGAAATTTGAGCTAAACTAAAATGGAAATTGTGGGAGTTTGCCAAAAAATGCTGGCAAGATGTAAATTTTAATATTAAATATACAATATTGAAAACACTTTCACGTTTAAAGACTCATGCAAGTTCGTGCCCAAACACAACTTTTTGTCCACGAAAGATATGGGCTATTTTGGCTCCAAAATCCTCTTAATCAAAACACCCAAGAACAACGCCAAGGATGTAAAATAGGAATTTTTAACAAGAACTAGTATAATTAGGTTTCAATTTGTCCCCTTAGCCTCTTTATAATTTTATTTTTATCCCATTTGCCGTTTGTTTAATTGTAATATTGATTTCACTTCAGTTGTATTATACGTCTTATAACTTTCAACTTTGAAAGCCTAGTAAACTGACAGTATTGGTACCAAATTTTTTTCATTATACTTTCTTGATAGCTTATAGTGTTGCCATTGTGAAAATGTATAAGCTTTTGAAAATTTGTTAATTTTTTTTTTTAATTTCTGCCAAAAAAATGGATTTGGAACCATAGTGCAGTGGTTCAAAAGTTATAAGCAAAACTCTGAATTTCAGACTGGTTTCATCTTAAATGCCACGTGTTAAAAGAGTTTTAAGAACATTGGTGGTAACTTAACAATGCTTTTCAAACTTGTTTAATTTTAAAGCAATGCTTTTTAAACTTGTTTAGTTTTAAAAGCATTAAAAATTAGACTCGAAAAAAATTTTACACTCAAATTTTTTTTTTTTTTTCACAAAAATGACAATATTTTGTGTACATCAGAAATGTTTTTACAGTAAAAAAAAAAACATTACACTCGAAAAAAAATTAGTAATTATTCTTTTTTTTAATAACAAAAACAGAGTTTTTTACTCAAAATAAAATATTTCTAATCAAAATTGTTAAGTTTTTCACGTTAAAAAATGTACTATCCTTTAAAAAATGCATTGTGGAGGGTATTTATAGATTCGGCAAAGTCGAATTTAACTTTTCTACTTGTTGTTAATAACTTTTGTTTACAAATGAAAAACAATTTCTGCGCAGTAACCGCGAATATTTTTTTATATATATTTTGAACCGCTAAAATCAAAAATTTCATTAAAAGAAAAATCCGCTAATACGTTTTTGTTTAATGAATTTTTTAGCGTTTTTTGGAGGTATTTTGACTATTGTTCTTATATCTTAAGTTCTGTTTATCTGATCTTCTCGCAATAAAAACCAAATTAAAGACAATCAAATTTCCAACAAATCCTACATTCACCATTTTCCCATCAGTTCATAGATTTACACGCAAATAAATTTTTTAGCGTTATTTGGAGGTATTTTGACTATTTTTCTTATATCTTGAGTTCCGTTCATCTGATCTTTTCGCAATAAGAACCAAATTAAAGACAATCAAATTTCCAACAAATCCTACATTCATAATTTTTCCATCAGTTCAAAGCTTTCCGCTCAATATTCAAACATATGACTAAAATAAGTTTTTTGATTAACAAATCATTTAAAACAGGTCAAGAAATAGAAATCTTTGCAATTAATTATGTTTTTTTTATTTATCTGCAAAGCCTGAACATTTAGAAATATAATAAAGTTGATTTGATGAAAATCTAAAGGTTTACTCCGAATTTATCACAAATTATATGAATATACATAATAAAATAAAAAAAAAAAATTTAATTTTAAAATGAGCTTTGTTAATAAAAAAATTGTTTTTCCTTGTTTGCGCGTAAAGTTAAAAACTGATATAAAAATAATGAATGAAGGATTTGTTGGAAATTTGATTGTCTTTAATTTGGTTCTTATTGCGAAAAGATCAGATGAACGGAACTCAAGATATAAGAAAAATAGTCAAAATACCTCCAAATAACGCTAAAAAAAATTATTTGCGTGTAAAGCTATGAACTGATGGAAAAATGATGAATGTAGGATTTGTTGGAAACTTTTTTGTCTTTAATTTGTTTTTTATTGCGAGAAGATCAGATAAACAGAACTTAAGATATAAGAAAAATAGTCAAAATACCCCCAAAAAACGCTAAAAAATTCATTAAACAAAAACGTATTCGCAAAATGTTCTTTTAATGAAATTTTTGAGTTTAGCAGTCCAAAATATATAAAAAAAAATATTTGCGGTTACTGCGCAGAAATTGTTTTTAATTTGTAAACAAGAGTTATTAACAAAAATCAATTAGTCGTTTCAGGAAACCACGTTTATAATAAAACCGCTCATCACCCCAATTTGGGATTTGCATATGTTGTTAAGTATATTTTGGGCTATATGTGCAAAAAAATATAGGAAAATTAAAGATACGCATTTTGAGATATTTGCAAATTAAGGACATTTTTTTAATTTCAATATCCTTTTTGCAAAGCATCCTATCCTTTTTTAAAATTCTATTTTAAGAACAGGACATAACCATTATTTTGCTTTTTATTTCGTGACAATCGGATGATGCGTTCCAAAGATACGATCATTTAAACATTATGTATTTTTCATAAAATTGTTGCAAAATACCAACTTTGAATAGCGATAAAACGCGAACCATTAACAATTTTGACTAAATAACAAAAACCGAAATTCAACAAAAATCAGAAGAATATATTTACCAATTTTTAAGACAATTGAAATAGGTAAGGCCGAAAAAGTGTTTTTTTTTGTAGTCAAAAATTTTGGAATTCTTCTTTATTAAATTATTTACTTAAATTGTTTTTAAAATTTTTAAGTAAATTTTTAATAGCGTCAATTAAAAAATTACTCAATTTTTGTTTTTAAATTTAAACAAGTGATTACTCAAATTTGTTTCCTCCATATTTTTTTCTGTGCAGCTAAAGTCCGAAAATTTTTCTATACAAAAATATCTCAGAAAATATTTTTTTTATACGAAAAATGTCTCAGCATCGGAAAATTTTTCTGAACGAAAAATTTTTCTAAAACTGAGAATTTTTCAACACGAAAATGAAACAATTTTTATGTACAAAAAAATGTCTTAGAATCTGAGAAATTATTTAAAAATGCCTGCGAGTTTTGTACTCTTTCCCAAAAAATTAAATCATGATAATGTTTTGCTGAAGATTTGAGTGTATTTTTAAAAGCAAAGTTTTTTTTTGGAAAAATATGGTTACATTTACTTGCCACTCCATGCAAGACGAATTGAAATATCGGTCGAGGACCCCATTAAGTGTATATATAATTGATCCATTACTAAGACACTCTACCTATATACATCCGTCCATCTGTATGTGGAAAGCAAGATGCAACCCAAATCGAAAGAGATGTTAATTTGGTAAATGAGTGTATTACATAAGTGCAAAAAGTGTTTTTACATTTTGGAGAGTATAAAAGATTCGGCACCAAAGAAATTAACACTCTCACTTGTGTTTTGTACACTTGTTAAACAAATGGAACATTTTTATATCAAAAGTTTAGATTTCGTGAAAAATTAGTTTTGGTAAAAAACTGGAAAATAACTATTTTTTCACGAAAAACAAAATTATGATATAAAAAAATAAAAAGAAATGTGTTATAAAAAAAATTTTGATGAAATAAAAAATTTTTAATGAAAAAAAAATTTTAATGTAAGAAAAAATTGATGCAAAAAAGTCACTGAAAAAAAATTGATGAAAAAAAAATTTGATATAATAAAAAATTTGATCCAAAAAAAAAAATTATAAACAAAATTTATGAAAAAAAAAAAATTTGATGTAAAAATAAATTTATGAAAAAAAAATGTTGATGGAAAAAAAAAATTATGACAAAAAAACCATTTGATGTTTTAAAAAATTTTATTAAAAAAAAAAAAATTGTTGATGGAAAAAAACAATTAGATGTAATAAAAAATTTGATAAAAAAAAATTTATGAAAAAAAAAATTAATAAAAAATTTTATGAAAAAAAAATTGGTGAAAAAAATGTTTGTTAAAAAATAATTTTGTTACGTTTTATTCACCAGCAGGTGAATTATTATCCAAGTTACAAATCGACCAAAAAGGTTTTAAGAAAATGAAAACATTTATTTTTATTTTCTTTACTTAGAATCTAAAAACTATCTAAATGAAAAATGTTTCAAAATCTAAGCAGCTTTGGTAAGGAAAAATATCTCTGAATCTGGGATTTTTAATACGAAAAATGTCTTTAAATCTTGACATTTTTCGAAAGGAAAGATGTTTAAGAATCTGAGAATTTTTAATACGAGAAATGTTTTAGTTCCTTTTTTATACAAATATCCAAGAATTTGAGAATTTTTTTATAGAAAAAATGTCTTGGAGATAACATTTTAGTAAGTTTTCTATCTTATTTGTTTCCAACTGTTTAATTCCTTAACCCATTTCGATCCTCTGTTCGATTTTTCGAACAGTAGAAAACATCTTTTTCAAAAAAATATTTATGTATAAAAGAGGTGGAATTTCGGGGAAATATGGTTACGTATGTTAAGTCTCATCTTTCTGCATTAAAAAAAAATATACCCGCTTGACCACTGCAATTTATGTGTTCATGAAATGCAATGCAAATCAGCACAGAAATTGTTGCAAACTAAAACGAAAATTTTGCATTTTCGGCTTTTAATTTTTTTGACTACCCGAGTAAAAATAATTTAATATGATCTTATATACTTTTATATAGTCATATTATTTGATATATGATCATGTGTGACACTATGTATTGCAAGATAAATTTATATAATAAATTTTGATGTGGGATTTTATTAAGATATCGCCATACATAACTATATGTTGCAACATCTGGTCCCATGCATCATTTTAAATTTCTAAGTGTTTTATATAAAATTTTATATGCCTCCATTATTTTTTAATATTTTCAAAGTGTTTTATATAAAATTTCATATGACTTCATATTTTTTTATTTTTCTAAGATTTTTCCAAGCACCACTTTTTTATCACGAATATTTTCTAAGTGTTTTATATAAAACTTTATATGACTCCATCTTTTAAATTTTTTCTAAGTTTTTTTCAAGGAACATTTTTTTTATCGAAAATATTTTCTAAGTGTTTTATATAAAATTTAACATGACTCCATTTTTTGAAATTTTTCTAAGTTTTTTTCAAAGAACAACTTATTTTTATTATCCCGGTTAAAAATGATCACATATGTGCACGTATGAACATGTATGATCGTCCATATATGTGCATGGACGAAAATTGAGGTAATATGTAGACATATGAGCATATATGTTCATACATGTTTGAATATATTTATTAATATATTTTTTTATTATTTAGCATGCGTTATGGTCGATTAAAAGAAATATATTTAATGGTAAAAAGTTTATTGTTTAATAAAATTCACAATCTTAAATATATGATTACATTTACGCGACGCGTGTAGTTTCATAAAAATTTATAACAAAATATTTATATTATATTAAAATTAGGCGTATCTTCAATAGCAGATTCTTGGGGTTATCTTGTTTTTCACTTAAGAGGCTGTAAAATTGTTTGTGTTTTGCATTGGTGTCGCTGCTTCCCTCTTCAAATGTTAAAATCTTGATGTGTTTTTGGTCTCTTGACAAAATAAATCTTGAATTAAAAAACCTGTAAATAAGAACAACATTAATAAGATAAATCTTAATTTTATTAACATATATTTTACCTTCAGTTTTCCGCAAATTCTGTGCCAAAATATGTATCCTGTATTGCTTTAAAATTTTTAAAATACAAATGTATGTGACAAATTTTTTTTTTTAAGTTTTTTTTTAAAAAAAATTATGAAAAGTTTTGACAACAGTTACAAAGAAAAAATACAAACAAAAGCAAAGAAATGGCACAAATTTGAAATTAAAAATTATCAATTTTTTTATATTTATTATCAAAAAGGGATTCAAAAAAAATCTTGCTAGTTTTTTAATACCCGGTTAGAAATAGTCACATATGCACACATATGAACACATATGATCATCCATACATGTTCATGGACGAAAATTGAGGTAATATGTACATATATGATCATACGTGTTCATATTTGATAACATATTTTCATTCATATGTTTTCATACATTTCAGTAATTCATATTTCCTTGTCATTAAAAAACACCTTTATTACTAATTTTGATATTTTATTTAAAAAAATTATAAAGAAGAAATTATAAGAAGAACACTGTTAAAAACATGGTTGAATTTATGTGTTGGAACCGAAAAATATCAGATAATTATTCTAAGCTCTTTAATTCTTATAATTAGCGGTGCGTTGAATACGATTTGCTCTCCAACATCAGGCTTTCTGTGTATATAATACAAAAAAACGTCGTTTTTATCCAAATATTTCGATTTTAATCCATTATTCGAAAATCCATTATTCGAAAGTCTACATTTTGTTGCGACTATATAACCCTTATGTAACATCAAAAATCTTCTTCAAAAAGGTTTAGTTAAAGAGGGTTTTCTTGATTTAATCAAAGATTTTGATATTTCTGGAAAAGAAAGAAGAGATTACAGGACATACAAAATTAACAACGATATTAATATAAGAAAATGTTTTCTTACTTACTTGGACAAATCACATTTTATATTCCAGAACGAATTGGCTTATTAAAAATATTTTTGTAAAATCAAACTGAAAAAATTCTTGAAAAAAAAAATGTACAAAAAAGGAAAAATAAAATTATGACATTTTGGTTTTGAAGTTTGCATCAAATCAAATAATTTAGAAACTTTCAAAACTAAAACAAATAAAACGAAGCATATGAAATGGAATTTGAGAAAATGAAAAGTTTTCTATTGCATTTCCAGAAAAACCTTAAAAATGGTAATGTATTACTTTTTCACTACGGCTTACTATATGCATTATTTTTTTTTGTATTTTCCATGCATTACGTAATACTTACCCATTATTTTGGGGTCACCCCCCCCCCCCCCCCCCAAAAAAAAAACATCAATTCTGTATATCATCAATTAATCTATTACCATTAGATATAAGAAAATTTGGGGTTAGGCTATAAATAATGAGTGCGTAAAACGTAATGCATGAAATATACTAAAAAGTAAAGCATATGGTAAACGGTAGAAAAAAATCCATATTTTTGCAGTTTTTTTGCTATGCATTATTGGATAGCCATGGTTATGGTAATGCATTACATAACCGTTACCATTTTTTAAGGTTTTGCTGGGTTTTGCTAACTTTCAAAAGCCAACAAATTTGAAAAGGAACTAAGAAAACATTCAAGATGAGATCTTGCAAATTATGCAATTCCAAAAGTGCATTGAGTTTTACAAATACTTTATTTAAAAAAAATACCACACTTCCCATTAGTTTTTGCGAATTAACCACAAATATTTCCATATATGACATCAAACAGTACTATATATTCGCTCGTTGTATGGATGTATAATTCCATACATGCTATCATATGTACCGAACATGTGCATATGTGTTCATACATGATTCATATATGTTCGCATATGCATCCATATATCCTCATATGTGTTCATATGTGACTATTTTTACCTGGGATTTTAATTTTTCAACTTTTTATTAAAAACTAAAAAAAAAACATCCGATTTCTAAAATTGTATAAATTTTAATATAATTGGATATAATTTTATATCATTGGATTAGACCAAAACTCGTATCAAAGTCGATATAAAGTTATATAAACTGATACTTATTATTAGATATTATTCGATCAAATCTTATGAAACCATTTTTCGTATAAGATTATATCAAAATAGACACGAACCCATATTAAATTATATATTGTGTTATATCAATTTTTTTACTCGGGTAAGCTAAAATTTTTTTATATTTAATTTGTTATCAAATTCCACTAATTTGAATTATTTTGAAACTATTTATTTTGAAACTAATGAAATAAATTGATAAAATAGCAACTAAATCCAAATATTAAAATTGCATAAAAAGTTGCAATGCAGGCTTTTCTGGGAAAACGGAACATTGAAAATTTTTTTGACAAGATTTTTGAGATCAGCGGGTGCTAATTACCTCAAAAAAGTACCCTTACACAAAAAAGAAAAATAAAATTGAATCTTGGTCCAAAATGGGTTAAGCGCGTTTAGAAAAATTCACAGTTGTTAAATGTTTTATTAATTTGGATTTATTCGAATATTATCTATAATAGCGATAGCGCTGTTACTCGCTGATTGTGATAGGCCGCACTAGTGTTAGCACCTTAAAGTATGCTTTAAAAATGTAGCATCAAATTTAAATAAAAACAGAAACAGTTATAGATGTGTAAAACCTTCATAAAATCATAATTTTCTCAATTTTTGATGTAAATTTAAAACCAAATGATTGAAAAATTCCGCTACAATTTACAGAATCTAAATATTTTCTAAAAATTCTCTAGAATCTTAGAATTTTTCTATTGAAAAACTGTCTCAGAGTCAAAAATTTCAAAATCTTAGAATTTTTCAATACCAAAAATTAAAATTAAATTTTGCCAAAAATTTAAAATTTTTTTTATAAAATACTTTGTTTCCTTCCGGTTTAAAAAGTGTTCAAAAAAATGTGCTTACTATATTATCATCATCATTTCTTACAAGAAATAACAAAAAAACTTCTTAAACTATAAAAATAAAAATAGTAAGTATAGTAAATGTCTGTCTAGTTAACTTCCGTGCGATAAACAACAGTAATATACATCATAAGTAAACAGTTTTGAAAAATACACATTACATTCACTTTCCAAAAAATAAAAATAAAATAGATATAAACTCGACACAAAACACTAAAAATGCAAGGTCAGCACAATTTGTTCTACAGTGGTGGGACCAAATGTAGTAAATTATAATTTACAAAAAATGTCTAAACAAAATTTATAGCATTAGCTCTATTTTTCAATTACTTGGAAAAAAGTGTGGACTGATTTAATATTGATCACATTAAGATTTTATACATCAACGACCCTTCCTGCTTTGACTTTAATTTTTGAGTTTTTTGATTTTGGGGTTAGTTATTATTCGCTCCTTAAGGTAGGCTTTAAGAATATTACAAAAGTACTGTATAAAATATATACAAAAACAGGAAAAGTCGTAGATGAGTGAAACCAAATTAATAGCATAAGCTCCTTTTTTTAATTACTTGTAACCAAAAAAGTTTGGACTAATTTAATTTTAATCACATTAAGATTTTATACATCTACGACTCTTCCTGTTTTGATTTTAATTTTTACGTCTTTTGATTCTGAGGTTAGTTATTAATCGCTCCTTAAAGTATGCTTTAAGAATATTTAAAAAGTACTGTATAAAATATACACAAAAACAGGAAAAGTCGTAGATAAGTGAAACCGTAATACGATTAATATTTAATAAGTCCACATTTTGTATGTTATAGCCTAATTCACGTGATTGTAAAACTCAGCTTAAATATTTTTTTATCCTCATTATTTGTTAGAGGTTAACAAAATATTAAGAACAATTTTGTCAATTTATTTACTAAATTTTTGCACTTAACTGTTGTATTCTATAGAGCATTATAAACATTACTATCCACTTTATATATATTTATTTTAAAACATAATAACTTTTAACAGGTAAACTTTTTGAAAATGTCAAAATGTTGACATATTACGCTACTTTTGTGAAAAGTAGCTGTTAAAAACCAAATAATGATAAATATTTACTAGCCAAACAAAATTTAACTTTTATTATATGTATACAATTTAATGTACTTACTTAAATAAAATGCTTTAAAATTGCAAATAATTTTTTTTTTTTGCATAGTTACCATAATTGTGTTTTGCAAATCCTTGGATTGGGATTTATTATACAAAATGTGGAGTAAATTAATCTTTATCATGTTATGCTTTTATTTAACTATGGCTCGGTTTTGCAATCATTTGGATTAGGATTTACCATACAATATGTGGACTTAATAAATATTATTATTTTTACGGATTAGCAAATCTTTGACTCTCTCTGTTGTGAAATGTATTTTATACAGAACTTTTGTAATATTCTTAAAGCATACTTTAAGGGTGCACAATAAATATCACCATCACTAGGCCAACAGAAAACTAGCAGTTATGAATTTATTTTGAGGCCTTAAACTATGCTTTACAAAATAAGTGTATCTAAAATTAAATAAATGAAAGCAAATGTTTTCATTTAAAGTAACACATCCTAAAACCTTCAAGAGGAGGAAATCAGGACAATCCTTTTAGTTCTTATTGTTTTAAATAAAATTTCAATAAAAATATGTTTAATTTCTGACTACTGTTTCATATATGTTGTTGCATAGTTTTAGGCCTCAAATTAATTCATAACTGCTAGTTTTCTGTTGCCTTACCCACCACATCATACTGTCATTATTTGTATTTTTTAGCATATTTAAAGCATACTTTGGGAATAATATTAGAAAATGTACTTAATAAGTACAAATAATTGAAAAACACAACAATTATCGCTAACATGTGCTTTAAAAATGCGATAAAAAAAAGTAGTTTCAATATTATTAATAGATTAGAGTTTAGTGAATGTTTGCACCTCAATGTATGCTTTAAAAAATTGTCAATTATGTTTTTGACTTTTTTGGATTTATTAGGTACATTTTCTAATATTATCCCTAATGTGTGCTTTAAAAACGCTAAAATGTATATAAAATGAACGTTTTAAATAAAACACAATAGATGGCACTATTACTCGCTGTATGATGTAATGGGGTTGATTATAGTTTGCACCTTAAGGTAGCCTTAGACATTTTACAAATTTAAAAAAGCACTGTGATTACTGTGATTAAAACTAAATAAGTCCACATTTGGGTTTGATAAATCCAAATCGTTGTGATTTTTCCTCTAGGATTTATCTAAGTTTTTTAGATTTTAAGCATTTGCTATTTTTTATTTCCACCCCCTTCTAATGTTGATACAAGTATAATTTATTTTAAATTTATTTTTCATTACATTTTTTTTTGTTATTTGTTGTAACACATTTTATATATTTATGTAGTTTAGTATTTACAAATACATACATAGTTTATAATCACCATAAACATAATTAAAAATTTATAATTAATTGTGTATTTATGAGTCAAATAGCCATAAATTGAAAATCCTTCTAATTTTTTTTGCAACTATTTTATATAATAAATTTAGTTTAGATTAATACAATAACTTTTAATTTTTAACATATGTACATAAATTTAAAATAAATATACCTGCAGAAAAAAAATATTTAAAAAAAGTGAAAAAAAAAATATATTAAATTTTATAGCGAACTAAAGTACAGTCCGGCCTGAAAAAGGTATGTGTCAGAAATTTAATATTTAGTAGCATTTTGTTTTAATTTTTTTGTATGGAAAATCGAAGAAGGAGAAACATATAGGCAAAATCGGAGTAAAGAAACTATTTAAAAAATATTTTTAAATTTAATTATGTCCGACCGAACAGTTCAGTCTAAAATTTTGCTCATGGTCATAAATAAATCCAATAACAGAAATTAATGGGTGATCTCAATTTTTACTCTTTCTGGTTAAAATTTTCATCATTGTCAAAAAGAAAAAATCTTAAAATTTTTAAGGGTTTGTGATTGAAGAAGAAAACATTGAATTTCTAAAGATTATTTTTAATGTGGATTTATTCCAGACCATTGTTTCTGTAGCCACCTCTACGTCATCAGTGGAGAAAATTACATTAGATTTAAATTGTTTTATTTATGTAAGACTGTTTTTTCTATATGTTTTTTCATCAACAGACTTAACTCTGATTGGAATAGAACCCACGTTCTTGAAATTTTCCATCAGTTTGCAAAGCAAGCACTCTACCATCTGAACAAACTAACAGCAGAAGTTGGTTCGTATTTCATTACAGATGTTAAGTGTGTGACGTCAACAGAAGATTTTTATTTTACACAAACATTATTACGATCCTTAGAAACAACAACATTCCTTAATCTCTCTTTGTCTCGTTTTTGCACATTAGCGCTGAATTATTTGTTCATACACATTAAAGATGAGTGCATATATTTGAGACTACTTGCCCGTAGGGCGACATATATTTTCAAATATTTTTGTCAATTCTGTATTTTTATTGTTTTTATACCCTCCACTCTATTGATAGAGGGTATATATAAGTTTGTCATTCCGTTTGTAACTCATCGAAATATCGGTCTGGGACCCCATAAAGTATATATATTCATGATGCCCGATCGATTTTAAGACATTCTAGCGATGTCCGTCTGTCCATCTGTCCGTCTGTCCGTCTCTCCGTCTGTCCGTCTGTCTGTTTGTGGAAAATGCTGTCGCGGACAAAATATTGCACAGAGATGACTGAAACTTAACATATTTACTGGAAGTTCTCCCGAGAAGTTTGGTATTGCATTTGAGCGATATCGGTTCAGCGGTTCAAAAGTTATGAACGAAAATGTAAGCACACCTCAAAAATTGCAGTACATTCAACATAACCTAAAAATACAATAAGCTTTAATTCGGCTTCTGGTTGACATATGTGAACATAATTGAACACCAAATGGTATTTAAACTAGTACGAACATATTTTTTGACAAAAAAAAGAAAAAAATCGTGGATTTTTTTTTACCAAATTTTTTTTTTTTTTTTCAAAAGTAATCTCCTTTTTAATAAAGTTTTTGCAATAATCTTTTTGAAATTGTGGAGGGTATCACCGAATTTAACTTTTTTACTTGTTATTTTTGTTTTCATTTTTTACTGATCTATAGAATACATCTGGATAAAATTACGGGTGATCTCAAATTTTTGTTAATAATATTTTGAATTAAAAAAATATTTTGAGACTTAATTATTTTCAACCGGTACAGTTCAGTCGAAAATTTTACTTATGGTCAAAAATAAATCTATTAACGGAGATTAGTAGATGATCTCAATTATTATATATTTGGTTAAAATTCGCATAGTTGTTTAGTAAAACAAATTCTTATCAAAAAAATGTTTTAATTCTAATTTTTTCATTACTTTGAAAATTAAATTTGTAATAAATGTACTGGTGATCTCAAATTTTTGTTAAAAATATTTTTAATTTAAAAAAATATTAAAAAAAATATTTTTAAATTTATTTTTACACGACCGAGCAGTTATTAAATTTCAATCTAAATTTTTGCTCATAAATAAATCTTTGAAAAGAGATTAAAAGGTTATCTCAATTTTTACCCTTTTGGTTAAAAATGTTCAGTTTTAAAAAAAAAAAAATAATAAAAAATTGTTCTTTATTTATTTAAAATTAAAATTTGGTATAAATATACGGGTGATCTCAAATTTTTGTCAACAATGTTTTTATTTTGTTACAAAAATCTATACCGAGCAGTTAAGTCAAAAATGTTACTCAAGGTCATAAATAAATCTAATAATAGAGATTAATAGGTGATCTCAATTTTTACCAATTTGGATAAAATTTTGATAGTTGTCAAAAAAATTCTCATAGTTGTCAAAAAAAAAAATTATATCATTATAAATATAAAAATTAAATTTTGAATAAGAATACGGGTGATCTCAAATTCTTGTAAAAAATTAATTTTCAAGTTAAAAAACAAGTTTAAAATGTAATTATATATGACCGATTAGTTCGTTCCAAAATTTAGCTAATGGCCATTAATAAATAAATATTGTAACCAATATAAAAGGTGATCTCCGTTTTTACCTATTTGGTTTATTGTGGCAGAGTTCTCAGCAAAACAAATTCTCATAAAAAAAATTATTATTTCATTTTTATATACAAATTTATTTTGGATTAAAATACGAGTGATTACAAATTTTTGTGAACAATATTTTTAAGTTAATTTTTTTTTACAAAATATTTCTCAATTTTATTAGTGGTATTACTTACCAGAATTAGTGTTGGTAGTAAAAGAGCACTTTTTCAAATTACCTTTCCCAATACATATATTTTTTGAAAGAAGTACTCTTTTGCTATATTGCTAGGGCTGGCAGCAAGACTCTGAATACCACTATTGTATTTAACTGAACAGTTCAGTCTAAAGATTTACACGTGGTCATAAATAAATCGTATAACAGAAATTAATAGGTGATCTCAATTTGTAACTTCTTAATTTAAAATTGTATATTTGTCAAAAAAAATATTTTTTTGACAAATATACAATTTAACAAAAATTGTTGATTTTCATGTCTTTATAAGTTTCAAAATTAAATTTAGGATTAAATTACAAGTGATCTCAAAAAACACATTTTATCTTATTTTTACACGACCGAGCAGTAAAAAACTTCAATCTGAATTTTTGCTCATAAATAAGTTTTTTAACAGAAATTAATAGGTGATCTCAATTTTTACTCTCCTGGACTGTGATCATGTAAAACGATAGTTGACTATCGTCGATTTTTGGAGCCTTGTTGCTCCTAAACTAATCAAAATGTTTCCAAATTTTTTAATGATTCTGGATAAGACTACACTCTTTAATAATTTAATAAAGAAAAACTTTAAAATTTCCCTTCAAAACGATATGTATTTTGATGTCGTTTATGTATCGTCTATCGTTTTCGTTTTACGTGATTAGCCTCCTGATTTAAAATTTGCAAAGTATTCAACAAAAAATTCTTTAAAAAAACTGTTCTTTATTAATTTAAAAAATAAATATGGTGTTAAAATACGGGTGATCTAAAATGTTTATCAACAATATTTTTTTTACAAAATTCTATTTTAACAAATATTAATAGGTTATCTCAAATTTCAACTTTTTGGTTTTAAAATTGAGTATATGTCAAGAAAAATTGTTTTTTTATTAAAAACATTTGTTGATTTTCGTTTCTTTATTAATTTAAATATTAAATTTTGGATTAAATTACGGGTGATCACAAATTTTTGTTATTTTTAAACAATTACAAAAATATTTTTTAATTTTAATATACTTGACCGAGCAGTTTGGTCTATAATTTTACTTGTGGTCATAAAATAAATCTTATAACCCTTTTTAATACGTGATCTCAAATTTTATCTTTTTGTTTTGAAATTAAGTAGTTGTCAAGAAAAATTAATTGTTAAGGTTATATGATATACACTTTTTTCGCCAATTTTTCGCCTTTATAAAGAACAGAAGAAAAAGTGCGACTATGTTCCAATAGGTTTTGTAATGAGTAAAAAACAAACACTATAAAAACAAAAAAGTTATTTCAAGTCAAAATTTCAAGTTTCTGAAAGCAGAGAAAACAGTTCTTACAAAAAAAGACGACAAAAAGTGAACATCATTTTCATTTCATTATAAATATAAAAATTTAATTTCGAATTAGAATACGAGTGATCTCAAATTTTTGTCAACAATATTTTTTTTTTAAATCTATTTAACAACCGAGTAGTTCGGTTATAATTTGGTTCATGGTAATCAATTAATCATACAGCTAAGATTATTAGGTGATCCCAATATTTAACTTCTTGATTCATTTGCATAGTTGTAAAGAACAACAAACTCATATTAAAATTTTATTATTGGTTTTCGTTAAAAACATAAAAATTTAGTTTCGAATTAAAAAACGATTGATCCGAACTTTTTGTCAACCATATTTTTTTCTTGAAAAAATTTATTTATCAACCGAGCAGTTCATTATAATTTTGTTCATGGTTATCAATAAATCTTATAACAAAAATTAATAGGTGATCTCAATATTTAGATTTCTGGTTTATCATTACATAATTGTAAAGAAAAAGCAAATTCTTATCAATAAACTATTACACATTTATTTTCATTTTATATATTAAAATTAAATTTCGGATTAAAATTTGGGTGATCTCAAATTTTTGTCAGCAATATAGTTTTTTTATAATCGATTTAACGACTGAGCAGTTCGGTCTTAAATTTAACTACTTGTCATCAATTAATCTTAAAGCAAGTATTAAAAGGTGATCTTAATATTTAACTTTTTGGTTTATAATTGCATAGTTGTAAAGAAAACAAATTCATATCAAAAAATAATTATTTATTTTTGTTATAAATATAAAAATTAAATTTCGAATTAGAAAACGAGTGATCTCAATTTTTTGTTAACTATATTTTTTTTTTCTTCTTTAAAAAAAAGTATTTTCCGACCGAGCAGTTCATTATAATTTTCGTCATGGTCATCAATAAATCTTACAGCAAAGATTAATAGATGATCTCAATTTTTAGCATTTTGGTTTATAATTGCATTGTAGAAAAGAAAAACAAATTCTTATCAAATAACCGTTACATGTGTATTTTCATTATAAATATAAAAATTAAATTTTGGATTAAAATATGAGTGATCTCAAATTTTCGTCAGCAATATTTTTTGTTTAAAAAAAAATCCATTTAACAACCTAGCAGATCCCTGTTAAAATTTGCTTATGGTCATCATTAAATTTTATAACAAAGATTGATAGATGATCTCTATATTTAGCTTTTTGATTTAAAATTGGATTGTTGTAAAGAAAAACAAATTCTTATCAATTAGCATTTTTTCGTTATAAATATAAAATTTTAATTTCGGATTAAAATACGGATGATCTCAAATTTTTGTTAATTTTTTTTTTTTTTAAATGTATTTAATGGCTTTTTGATTTATAATTGTATAGTTGTAAAGAAAAACAAATATTTATCAATTAGCATTGTTTTCGTTATAAATATAAAACTTAAATTTCGGATTAAAATAAGGGTGATCTCAAATTTTTGTCAATTTTTATTTTTTGTTAGAAATTTCTATTTAAAGACCGAGGCGTTAGGTCTATAATTTTGATCGTGGACATTAATAAATCTTATTAAAAAAAATTATAAGGTTATCTCAATTTTTAACTTTTTGGTTTTATGTGGCATAGTTATCAAGAAAATATATATTTCTTTTAATATACGACATTTGTTGAATTCCATTTCATTTCAAATATTGCAATAAAACTCAGGATTTAAATACGTGTGATCTCAAATTTTTGTCCACAATATTTCTTTTTGTTTAAAAACTAAAACTCGGTTTTTGTGTAACAAAATAAAATTTTTAAACAAAAAAAGATATGAATTTTATTTCAGCTTTTTTCAAAAATAAAATTATCTTAAAATTTGTTTTTCCTAAAATTTTACATTAATATCAATTTTGCTGCATAAGATTTTGGTGATTTCTAGTTTTCGCTCCTTTACCCCCATTATCTAGCACAAATTGCTATAAATTTTTCTCTTCAACATTCTAAATAAAAATTTTAAATCAGTTACATTTGCAAAAAAAATATCGTTACACTTGAAAAAAACAATTTATATAATGTCATACAATTTATTTTTCTCTAAAAAAATAAAATTTGTTAAATAAAAGATTTCTTTATCTTTTAGCACAACTTTGTTTTTTTTTTTTTTTTTTTTTGCATGCATATTCTTTTCAACATGGCCATTCAGTAAACAATGTGGCCAACTGGAGAATAAAAAAGCATTAAGAAAAAACAAAGTCATATTAAAAATGCTCTTTGTCCTTGCACATTTAATGGACAACAAACAATCCACATTTGTTTGTAAACTGTCGCAAAACTTAAGAAACTCAATTATTTGACCAAATCCTTTAGTGTGAAACAAAAAAGTTTCAAGTAGTTTATCATCAAAACCAACAAAAAAAAGAAAAAGAAATCTACAGAAGACAAGAAAATTTCTGCTTTTTCGTTACAGTTGGTGATGCTGTGAGATATTTAAGTTTATCATTTTGTTTGTCATAAAAACAAAAATCTTTAGTTTCAAAAAAGTTCTTAACTAGAGGTGCTAGAGCGAAAAGAACTGAAATTTGAGATCACCCAATAAATTTTCAAAAACAGATTTTTAAATGATTTTTTTTTTGAAAAACTTTACTTGCATTTTAGCAGCTAGAGCGAAATTATCAGCAACTGGCGATTTTCAAAAATCCGTTTTTACTGGATTCATTAATTTTTTCTTTTTTAAACAATGACAGATATATTACAATTTTTCATTTAATTTATGAAATGTTTTAAAATTTTTTGTTTCTAAATAATTATTATTGTGAAGGGTATCCATTAATTTAACCAAGCCGAATTTTTATTTTTTTTTGTCACTTGTTAGGATCTTAAACTAAAAGCAAAGGCCAACAAATAACAATGAAACTTCTTCAAACTACTACTGCTGCTGTGCTAAGTTTTTATGCAACTTGTAGCAACTTAACAAAGTAACAATGAAAAAAGTGTCACAACTGGTAAGAGTTGGAATTAAAGTTGCAATTAAAATAATTCGGACAATGGTTTAAAACAAAGAAAGTAACCATGTTGGAGGAAGAGACAAAAAAGGTTTTAGTAATAAGGATAACATACAGTTTAAAGGAGTTTGTAATGCCCTACATTATGGCAAAAAAAAAATCTCTAGTTTAGCAATAACAAGTATAATTTTATATAAGAAAATTATATAAAAATTAATTTTTGAAAACTTATAGCGATGATCGTTAATTTTTGCTATTTTGGTTTTAACATTTCTAGTAAAGGGGTTAATTGCAATTAAAGCTTTTTAGAAAAAAATCATATACAAAAGAGTTTTTCAAATTTATAGCAATGAACTAAACACCAATTTCAAATATTTTCGATTAAGCATCTCTAGTTAAGCCATAAAAGGCAAATAACATTTTTAAAGAAAAACAAATCATGTAAAAATGGATTTAAAAATGATCACATATAAATATTACCACAAATTTTTTACAGAAAAATAGTCAAAGTGCTTTTTATTCAAAAACTTTGACTTTTTTTGGGTGATCACAATTTTTTGTTTTTTTCTATATGGATGATCACTAATTTTTGATTTTTAATTTAATGGGTTAATTGCAAATTTTTTTATTTTTTCTGTATGGGTGATCACAATTATTTGCTTTTTTCTTTTTATTACCACAAGCTTTAGTTAATTTTTCATATGATTGTTTAAAAATGTTTGCTTTTCAATATAGATACTCACAAATTTCTGCTTTTTATTATATAGTGATCACTAGGGATGACATTTTCATGCACTAAAAAATCGAAAATATGCGCTTAAAATATGCACTAAAAATTCAAAATATGCACTAAAAATCCTAAAAATATGCACTAAAAAATAAAATGTGTGCAATAAAAGTCTTGTTTTCAATCCAAAAACTACTTAAAAAAGCAAAAAATAACACCGGGCTTAAATAGTAACATTTAAAACTTTATACAGTCGAACCCGGTTATAACGAACTCCGAGGGACCAGTAAAATTTGTTCGTTATATGCGAAGTTCGCTATAAGCGGGGTATATTTTTTATCAACCTAGTTTTTTTCCAAAAAAAATAGATCTCATTTTGTTTTTTTTTATCTTATTTTCGTAAATAAACTACTTACTGAGAAGAAATCATTAAAAATATAAATAAATTTCATCAAAATTATAATATAAACCAAAAAATTCACACCTTTTGTTAGTTTTATAAACATGATTGCCACACATTAAAAAAAAATTATGTGAGTTCGTTATAAAAAAGTAAATATACATGAAATTGTATTCGTGGGACCATAATAAGCAGTTCGTTTTAACCGAGGATTCGTTATAACCGAGTTCGTTATAAAAGAAGTATTTTGTGTGAAAATTGATGCAAAAACGTCGGGACTTTAGAAGTAGTTCGTTATAACCGAGAATTCGTTATAACCGAGTTCGTTATAACCGAGTTTGACTGTATAAGCAAGATTTTTTTAGAACTTAAGACAATCTATAAAAAAAAATTTAAAGAAAAAAAATTATTTTTCATATTTCCAAAATAAATTTTTAAAATTTAAAATAGTTTTTGAAACAAATAAATTTCAATTTGTGTTTTTGCTAATTATGCCAAAATATGCAAAAATATGCACTTAAACGTTGAAAATATGCACAAAATATGCATTTAAAACCAAAATATGCAAAAATATGCATTTTCACCAAAATATGCAAAAATATGCAAAAACAAATCGATGCCATTTTAACGCAAATTTCTTGATTCGGAAAGATAATTGATTGATATCGTTTTTAGACTATCGACAAAAAACATGCATTTGCATGGAAATCTCATCCCTAGTAATTACATATATTAAGGTTTTATGGGTGATCACAAATTTTTGCTAATTATTGTATGGTAATCATGTGTATTTAGTTGTTATGGGTGATCATTAGTTAAAACTTAAAATAAAACAAGTAGAAAAGTTAAATTCGACTTTACCGAATCTATGAATACCCTCCACAATGCATTTTTTTTTAGAGGGTAGTACATTTTTTAACGTGAAAAACTTAACAATTTTGATTAGAAATATTTTATTTTGAGTAAAAAACTCTTTTTTTGTCATTTTTTTTTTTTTTTTAAGAAAAATTACTATTTTTTTTTTTTTGAGTGTAAAATTTTTTTCGAGTGCAATGTTTTTTTTTACTGTAAAAATATTTCTTACACAAAATATTGTCATTTTTGTAAAAAAAAAATTTTTTTTTTTGTGTAAATTTTTTTTTGAGTGTAAAATTTTTTTGAGTGTAAAATTTTTTTTGAGTGTAAAATTTTTTTCGAGTGTAATTTTTAAGTTACCAATGCTTTTAAAACTAAACAAGTTTAAAAAGCATTGCTTCAAAATTAAACAAGTTTGAAAAGCATTGTTTAGTTACCACCAATGCTTTTAAAACTTGTTAAAACACGTGGCATTTTAGATGAAACTAATCTGAAATTCAGAGTTTTGCTTATAACTTTTGAACCACTGGACCGATTGAGCTGAAATTTAAAACCAAACAGACCCGGGAAACGGCAAAGATACGTGCTAAGCTTCAGTAGTCTCATTATTGTCTTTCGAAAGTTATCGTGTTTTTTATCTCTTAAATTCGCGAAATACCCTTGCCGAAATTTACTCTTTTGCTCATAACTTTTAAACTACTAGACCGATTTGGCTGGATTGCAATACCAACCTGACCAGGTAAATGACAAACATATATGCCAAACTTCAGTAGCCTCTGTAAAGTCTTTCAAAAGTTAGCGTGTTTTCTACGGACAGACAGACAGACGGACGGACGGACGGACGGACGGACGGACGGACGGACGGACATCGCTAGATCGACTTAAAATCGATCGAGGATCATAAATATATATACTTTATGGGGTCCTAGACCAATATTTCGAGGTGTTACAAACGGAATGACAAACTTATATATACCCTCTATCACTAGAGTGGAGGGTATAAAAATAAAAATTTGGCAAAAAAATCCTATTAAAATGTATTTTTAGAAATTTAGCGATGTTCCCCAAGTTCAAATAAAGTTTTTTAAAAGAAATTCTTAAAAACAAATTACTTTTGGGCAGTTTAAATGATGGTGATCCCTAACTTTAGCTATTTTCGCTCTATCACGTCTAGTTAAGCCACAAAATACCATTTCCAATATCAATATTTTTTCGGTTGCCAAACCTTGATTATAATTGTAAAAGATTATCCCCATTAAAATTAAAAAAATTGCAAATTAAACCTCTTTACCTTTTAATAAATACAAATACGTATAAATAAATACGTAAATCCCAATTATTAATTTCATATATACTTTTAGTAATTGGTTTCATAACCACATTCACCATATGCTGATAAATCCATATTTGTAAAAATCATAAAAGCGTAAAATAACATTGACAGTTTTCTGTAAAATAGAAAAATATTTTATTCAATAAAATGTGTTGGCAATTAAAAAAATATGCGAATATAAATGTTTACGGTCATTTTAAACAAAAATAATAAACTGAGGTTATGAGTTAAAACACCTCAATTCAACCGAAATAAGTAGCATTTTTGACCTTACCCCTTTCGAATTTGATGAAACTTGAAATATAGTTGGGCCATTACAAAAAAATCATAGTGCCAAAATCTTGGACTTCTGGTAGTTTTTCTTCCCGAGATATGGGGTCTTGAAAATTGGCAAATTCGTATATATTTGACAAAAGTGTTCCGAGATAAATAAAGATAACTCGAAAAGTAATAACAACAAAGGTCTCAGTCAGGTTGCAAATAATAGGTAATGAGACAGCCTTTCAAATTGCATTCCCCAAGATTTTTTATGAAAAAGGTCAAAGGTCATTGGTTTTAACCTTTATTTTTGGAGAGCTATATCTCAAAAAACGATATTTTTAAAATTGCGGAAAAAATATATGTTATTAAGGGTCACCTATAGTACTTAATTTTAAATTTTCAGGATGGAGACTTCATTGGAACTTTTAATATTATTAAAAACATAGTGACGGGAAAGAAAAAGCGGCGTATTTTCCATAAAAAAAAATATATATTTTTTTGTCTTTGAGATTCTGGTACCAAAACTCACTTTTCTGAATGTTTTTGACGTGCTGAGTCCATATATGACCTTTGAACTTGCCTATCGCTATTAGTTTTCGAGTTATCTGCACATAAATGTGTGAAAATTGCTGAAATGCTATTTCTGTGTTTTTTTTTAACATTTAGGTGCACGTATCTTGAAAAGTAATAGTGATAGGCCAGTTCAACGGTCATATTTAGACTCAGCACAAGAATTTCAAAGACAGATTTTTTTTTTTTTCTAAGGGAAATTACACCGGTTTTTCTTTCCTGACACAATGGGTCTATTAATAAAAAAAGTTCCAATGAAGACTCCATCCTGAAAATTTAAACTTAAGTAGCATAGGTGATTCCTAACAACATATATTTTTTCCAAAATTTTAAAAATATCGGTTTTTGAGATATAGCTCTCCAAAAATAAAGGTTAAAACCAATGACCTTTGACCTTTTTCAAAAAAAATCTTAGGGAATGCCATTTTAAAGGCTGTCCCGCTACTTATTATTTGAAGCCTAAATCAGACCTGTATTGTTATTACTTTTCGAGATATCTTTATTTATGTCAGAACACTTTTGTCAAATATATACGATTTTGTTAATTTTCAAAACCGCATATCTCAAATACTGGAATGACCAGAAGCCTGAAAAATTAGCAAAATATCTTTTTTGTTAAAGTAAACCCCAGTACTTAATTTCATTAAATTTGGAGGGGGTGCGGTCAACTCGTCGGTTGAATTAAGGTGTTTTAGCTCTTATGCAACGTGCTCAACGTGGGAAAAACAAATTTAAATTATTAACAAAAGCAAATAAAAAAATTAATTAAAAAAATTAAACAAAAAAAAATTCCCATACCGGGAATCGAACCCGGGCCTTCTGGGTGAAAGCCAGATATCCTAGCCACTAGACCATATGGGATATAGTAAACACGCAGCTAACACAGTATTTTGTGATGCGTAGTTCGCAGTGGTACTTGTTAAAACTAATAAGGTTACTAAAAAACACGTTAGGTGTCGCTGTGTGAAATACTATGACAGCATTGCCAGACACAAATTCGGAATTTTACGAGTAACTACATACAATTTAAAACGAGTACCCAGTTTTGTAAGTACCCGAGTAAAAAAGATTATATATGTTTATATTTAATTATATAAAGACATCATATATATTCATATAGAATTTGATGCGAAAAATGAGTCGATAAAACCATATAAAATTGCATTAAATTTTATATAATTTGATGTGATTTTAATATAATTTTATATGATTTGATGCGAAAATTGGCCCCTTTTTTAGAAAAATTTATGCAATTATATATAATTAAATAAAAAAAAATCCAAAAAAAAAATCCAAAAAAAAAATTATATTAAATTATATATAAAGAACTTAGATTTTTTTTCATAAATTTTGCATTATATATAATAACATATAAAATTTTTAAAACAAATGTTTAAGGTTTAGGTTTGGAACTTAAAAAAAAAAAAAAAATCTAAATTTTCAAAAGTTATATCAAATTATATATAAAGGACTTAGATTTTTTTAATTTTACTCATATAAGATTACATATGATTCAGAAAAAAGTTGCCAAAAGTTTTATATAAAATGTCTTCAAATATTTTGTTATATTAAATTATATAAAAAAAACAGACAGAATTTTATATTTCATATGTAATTATATAAACTAACTTTAATCATATGTTATTATGTATAACTTAACATTTTCTTTTATATAATTTTATATAAGAAAAAAATACGAAGTGCAAATATATATAATCTTATATGATAGCAAAACAATTTACGTATAAATTTATCAAATAATATATGTTTATATAAAAATAAGTAAAATTATATATAATCTTTTTTACTCGGGTAACCGTTTGGGTTTAAGGGGACATTATAAAATATTCTTTGTAAATAACTTCAAATATGCTGTCCTAATTACACAGTGCAACAAAAATTAAGAAAATAATTTTGCAGAGGTTTTCATATAAAAATTCAAGTTGGGTTATCTGAACTGCGATATCCAGCAAAATCTTCATTTTCTTTTTTTTTTAAATTATCACAACTCTGTCAACTGTTATCCGATCTTTTCACGATAACACTTTTCGTATTCAGAATTAAATATTCTTTACGAATACGTTTATAAAAATAAAGGTTGTTGAACGAACTAGCAGGAAAGAATCGTTTAACTCAAAAAATGTTCAAAAAATACTTAAAAACTTATATATTGTTAAAAAAATCAATACATATCTTTCTTAAATTTGTAGACCAATTTACAGACGTGCAAAGCCCTATCCTTCTTCTATTCAAAACAATTAAAAAATTTAAATCGGTTGAAAAGTTTCTGAATCCCGATTTTTTCACAATAAAACGCATCGTATTCAGAACTAAATTGTCTTTAAGAATACGTTCATAAATATAAAGGTTGTTGAATGAACTATAGCAGAAAAAAATCGATAAACTCAAAAAATTTTCAAAAAATACTAAAAAATTATATATTGTTGAATAAATCAATACATATCTTTCTTATATTTGTAGACCAATTAACACACATGGAAAGCCATATCCTTCTTCTGTTCAAAACAGTTAAAAAATTTTAAATCGGTTGAAAAGTTTCTGAATTACACAATGTTTATTGAGAAAAGTCCCAAAAAATAAAACTTGAGGGTGTCTGGCAAGTTTAATGGACATTTTTGTGATCTACTCGACAAAACCAACAACCTACACTATGTCACATCAGAAGTATTTTTTCACTGTAGCACAGTGTAATCAGAAAAAAATATTTTAACTTTTTGACCCCCATTTGATAAACAAATGGAAAATTTTTATGCGAAAAGCTTAGACTTGAAGAAAAAGTAGTTTTGGTAAAAAAAAAATATTTTTTTTCCACGAAAAACAAAATAGTTTTAAAAAAAATTTAATGAACCCAAAATTTTTGGTGAAAAAAAATTTTGATGAATTGAAATTGATGAAAAAAAATATAAAAAAAAATTTTTGGTGAGAAAAAAATTGATAATAAAAAATTTGATAAAAAAATTTGATGAAAAAAATATGATAAAAAAAAATTGATGAAAAAAAAAATTTGATGAAAACAAAAAATTAATGAAAAAAAAATTGATGAAAACACAAAAAAAATTTATGAAAAAAAAATGTTGATGAAAAAAAAAAAAATTGATGAAAAAAATTAATGAACAAAAAAAAATAAAATTGATGAAAACAAAAATTTTATGAAAAAAAATTAAAAAAAAAAAAAATATAAAAAAAAAATATGAAAAAAAAACTTCTGATGAAAAAAAAAATTTCTGAAAAAAAAAAATTTGATAAAAAAAAAAAGTTTGATGAAAAAAATTGTTACTTTTTATTCGCCAGCTGGTGAAAAACGGTTTTATTCACCACGAGGTGAATTATTATCCAAGTTTCAAACCCAAGTTATTAAAATGTTTGGTTTTAAGAAAATGAAAATAGTAATTCTTGTTTTCTTTTTCGTTAATTGTTAGCTTCTGTAGTCAAACTGAGGTGGCGTCTTGCAACTTTTTTAAAATTAGACACCAGCCTAAAAACATTATCATGTTAAAAAAAAAATTTGGGAGGTAAAATGTCATACTATTCAAAAACATCATACTATTTCTGTTAACTTCAAAACAGCTGTCAAATTCCGATATACACAGATTTGCATAATTTTCCGGCATAATTTGTTATAATGGTCCAGAAGGAAAAATCTTTTACTGAAAGAGTTAAAAAATCTTCCCATACCGGGAATCGAACCCGGGCCTTCTGGGTGAAAGCCAGATATCCTAGCCACTAGACCATATGGGATATATATTTTAGTCCTAACAAAAATATAAATTTTAACCCACTTAAGTGCAAAAACATGCTTAAATTAATATCTTTATTAATTTAAGCATCCTCTAACAAAATTGTTTATAACAATAGTTATCTCACGAAAAAATCTTCCCATGCTGGGATTCGAATCCGGCCTTCAGGGTCACTATACCATATGAAATATATATTTTAGGACTTATAAAAATTTTTATTTTAACCCTCCAAAGTGCAAGAACATTAAAAAAATTGCCTTGAATATCATTTATTCTTTTTAAAGCCCTGAGACCACAAACACATTCGGGCAAGCATCCTCAACAAAGATTTTTCCTTACTGTAGTATCTTTTAAAATTGCAGGTTATCTCACAAAAAAATCTTCCCATACCGGGAATCGAACCCGGGCCTTCTGGGTGAAAGCCAGATATCCTAGCCACTAGACCATATGGGATATATACTTGAGTCCTCACGAAATCTTAAATTTAAAACCAATAAAGTGTGAAAACATTCAAAATTAAAATCTTGATTGTTTTGAGACCTGAGAACACATCCGGGTCAGCATCCTCTATCAAAATTTTTCATCACAATAGTTATCTCACCAAAAAATCTTCCCATACCGGGAATCGAACCCGGGCCTTCTGGGTGAAAGCCAGATATCCTAGCCACTAGACCATATGGGATATATATTTGAGTCCTCACAGAAATCTAAATTTTAACCCACAAAAGTGAGAAATATTTAAAAAAGTATCTTTTTTGATTTAAGACCTGAGAAATCAAACACATCCGAGAAAGCAAGCATCCTTCTACAAAGAATTTTGATCACCATAATATTTTTAAAATTATAAAATGGAAAATATCTCACCAAAAAACTTCCCATACCGGGAATCGAACCCGGGCCTTCTGGGTGAAAGCCAGATATCCTAGCCACTAGACCATATGGGATATATATGTTAGTCCTCGCAAAAGTCTGAATTTAAATCGACCAATGACAAGCAGCATTAAAAAAATATATTGGGAATCATGTTAATATTTCCTTTCCCATTTAACACAGCTTGGATCATGTTCAGCTGCAGGAGACCATTCTCTGACAAGATTTTTGATCTTCACAGAATCTTTTTTAAATCTTCAATATAAAAAATCTTCCCATACCGGGAATCGAACCCGGGCCTTCTGGGTGAAAGCCAGATATCCTAGCCACTAGACCATATGGGATATAAATTTGTTCCGGAAACGATTTAGAAGCAAAAAAAAGTGCTTTAATTCGGATGAAAAACATAAAACTAATGCATTTTTTCATATTCGAAAAAAATTTTGATTTAAAAATTCAAAATCTCTTTCTTATTTTTCAAATTTTCTAGAGCATGAATTTTTCGGCAAAAAAAATTTTTTTTCCCCTCTAAAATAAACTCGTAATTAATATTGTGTACAGTGTAAACCAAACCTTGCGTATTCGTTTCTAACGCCTCGAAATATTGGTATTGAAATATAGGGATGTCAAAAGAGATTTACAAATCCCGGAATTCGGGATTTTAAAATCATGATACCGGGATTTGCGGTATTTTTATAAATTTATTTTTTAAATAATTTTTATTTTATAATTCAATTTCAATTTATTCATAAACATTGATAAATTTCATTGATGGTTTCTATTTTGAAAAAAAAAAATTTGCCTTTTTTATACATTTTTAAAATGTTTGACTCACGCCTTCAAAAATTTTAATTTTATTTGACTGGAATAGAACACAACATAGAGCAATATTCATCCCTGTATTTTTTTAACAGCTGTTTGAGAAAACAACAGAGAAAAAGTCAGCTGTTGTATAAGGCAATTTCAACCCCATGATTTTTTTATTGGGCAATAAGTGCAACTTTGTTGTAGTTCTTCAAGGGCGAACATTTTTCCTCATTAAAATTGTGACTTGCCTCCTAAAAGATAATTTAAGCCCAACATACCTCATTTAAAATGTATTTTAAAGACTTTTCAAACGATATCAATTTTGTCTCCATCAGATATTTGTTTTCCGATGTTATCCAAAATTAATTTTGAATCCGAAATTTCCGAAAAAAAATTTAAAATCCCGGAAAAACCTGGGATTAAAATATATAAATCGCGGGATTTGTCAATCCCGAAAAATACTGGGATTTTGGGATATCCCATTTGCCATTGCTGATATGGATGATAATCGACCGATTTAATTCATAAATTCAGGATATATTTTTGCTACCGCAAATATTTTTACATCAAAAGTTCATTAATTTTCCAAAAAAAAATCTTCCCATACCGGGAATCGAACCCGGGCCTTCTGGGTGAAAGCCAGATATCCTAGCCACTAGACCATATGGGATATACCGACTACTTTCAAACCAGTCTTACAAAAAACAAACTTTAAAAAGAATTTATAATAAAAATCAAATCTATTAATAGAAATTCTAAACACACATCTGCTTGAAGAACTATTAAAGCATGAAAAAATCTATACAAAATAGTTAAACACCCAAATACACACACGTCATTTTTTATACACACAATTATTTTTAGTAACCACATGTCTGTATGAGTCACCCCTATTGTTACAACACTAACAATATACTACTGTACTCATGATATTATACTGAATAGCAGCACAATCTGTTTCATAACAGTAGAGTTTTAAATACTAAATCAGCTACTCGTCTCTCACATGTCAGGATGGCCGAGCGGTCTAAGGCGCCAGACTCAAGAGTAATCTTACCTTTGGTACAAAGGTGTTGAGCGTTCTGGTCCTCTCTGAGGGCGTGGGTTCAAATCCCACTTCTGACAAGAACTTTTTTTGTTGTTTTTTTTTTTAATTATTTAACTATGTACTAGTTTTTTTTTTTGGAAATAAAATTCTTTTTTTTTTAATTGTTTAAAATTGTAAAAACAAATATTTTACTTCAAATGTCAGAGATGGTACTTAATTTTTAAAAATGTACTTTTTACATTTTTTTTAATTAACAAATTTGGCAAAAACTACTGAACCGATTTTGTTTAAAATTGTAAAAAAAAAAATATTTTACTTCAAATGTCACAGATGGTACTTAATTTTTAAAAATGTACTTTTTACATATTTTTAATTAACAACTTTGGCAAAAACTACTGAACCGATTTTGATAAAAATTTTTGATTTGTACACACAAAAAAAAAAACCTTGTCATATTACTAGAAAAAGTCTCGTAATCCCATTTTACAAATATTTGACAGTTTTTCTTGTTTGTAATGTTACAATTTTTTTGTAATTTTACAATTTTTCAAGATAATTAAAAAAAAAATTTAGTAAATTCACGAGAATTTCTTGTAAGTGCTCCAAAAAAAGTTATAAATTTAAAAAAACTTGCAAAAATTACAAAAAAGCTTGTAAATTTTTCTAGGAATTCTCGTAAAATAGGAGGTAGCAAAAAATCTAGCAAAGCCACGAGAATTCCTTGTAAGTTTTATCGCGTCAAAATTTATTGGTTTTGAAAATTAACAAGCTTGTAAAATTACAAAATTATTGGTAAAAAGCTTGTAACATTACTAGGCATTTTTGTCAAATAGTCGGTAACAAAAAATAAAAACAACAAGCTTTTCTTGTCATGTTACAAAGTTTTTTTTTTAGTGTAAATTATTAAAGTCTCTAGTAGTTACCGTTGCCATTTTTTGAAAAATATTGATTTTTGTGTGAGTTATGCTAATGTAAACTTTAAAAATAGAAAAATTTACTTTTCTTCTTTCATTAAGAAAATCAGTAATATTTTAAAAAAATTGGGTGCCATATTGGATCCGCCATATTGAACTTCAAAAACCGCCACTCGGCATTCCAAAGCAAATTTTTTTAAGTAATTTAAAATTTTTTAAATCCATACCAATTTTGGAGAGAGGGGTGGTCCAGTTGACGAAGAAACCCTCATATAGTACATATTTGTAGTCATTTAAAATATATAAACCCCGATTAAAGATTTGCATTTAAAGCAGAGCTTCTCACTAACTTTTGCTTTGCGACCCCTTTTCAATACTTAAAATTTTTCGCGACCCCCCACATAAAAAAAATTATTAACGTGGAAATGGAAAAATTTGGAAACCAAATTTAAAAGCAGCATTGAAAGATTAATCGAAACCGCGTTGTCAGATCCCATACGCATACCAAAAATTTCACGAAAAAAACTTCTAAAAAATAAAAAACACAATTTTTGTGAATTATGACCTCAATTTCCTTAAAAATTTGGAAACCAGGTTCCGAACTACGGCTTTTTATGTCGAAACTTACTATTGTCATCCATTTTTTATTTCGAAAAATAAAAGAAAAATACCAGTTTAACCTGATCAGAAATGAAGAAATGTTTACCAAGAAAGCATTTAAAGTCCAATTTTGAGTAACGGTTTTTCTTTTTTCAAAATTATGTACCAATGTTTGGTATTTATTGAAATTTTATTCGATCACGAATCTAGATCTGTTATTCGGATCCAGATTTGGAATCATTATTAAAAAGTTAATCGAAAAAATTTGTCAGATCCCAGACGCATCCAAAAATATCACAAACAAAGCTCTTAAAAATGCACAAGAAAACGTTTTTTGAACTTAGCCTTTAATTTTCTCAAAAACCTAACGTATTAGAAAAATTTGAAACTCAGATTCGGAACCAGCATCGAAAAATTAATAGAAACCGAACTGTCAGATCCCAGACTCAGCCAAAAATCTTCACAAATCAGTGTTGGGCATTCCGGGAAATTAACAACTGCACAGTGATTACGGAGGGACCTTAAGTGATGGAAATAATTTATTTGTATATTTTTATAACACAACAATAAAAAACGTGTTTTAAATTAATTGTTCGCGACCCCCCCCCCCCCCCTGAAACTCATCCACGACCCCCTAGGGGGTCGCGACCCACGATTTGAGAACCATTGATTTAAAGTGTTGAATTAAACAAAAATAATATGGAACTAAAAAATTTGCAATGTTTATTGATGTAAGCATGCTGAACACTAATATAAAAAATCTCTGATATCGGAATAACGGTCTCTGACCATTTGATTACTCCTTCCAGCAGTATTAGCCGAGATATATTTTTCTTTGCAATACTTTCTTTTGAAAATTTCATACGTTTTGCTCTATCTTGTATAGTTTTTGAGATAACAATTTGAAGATTTGACCGCTTCCTTAATTCTAAGAAGTAAAATTCGGTGAAGTAAATTGAGGAGTTCCATAACAAAACGCAACAATTCCACTTTAACAGTTTTTGAGATAAACCTACAAATGTAAACAAAGTCAATAGTGAGTTTGAGTGTAATTACTAAGCTTTGGGATGTTTCATAATTAAAGTCAACAGTGAATTGCAGTGTAAATATTGAGCTTTGGGGTGATTTTTAGTAATGGTTGCATGGATTTTGATGTGTAGAATAAGATTTAGTCAAAAAAACAAAAAATTCAAAAAGTGGAATTGTTGCGTTTTGTTATGGAACTCCTCAATTGTAGTAAATTTGAAATAAACTTGAAATAAATTTTGTGAGACATATCGCTCATTTACTTGTATGGTGTTATAACTCAAAATATTTGATTTTGCAGAAAACGCGTAAAAAGTTTTTAAATTGGGTTTTCATTGAAAAAGGTCGGTACGTAAAAGTGAGTTTAAAAGATGTTAATACGAATTTTTGACACAATATAAAGAATGATATAAAGAATAATTCTGTATCATTAACTCATAAATCACGTTTTTTTTTTTTGAGTTATGACACTATACAAAAAAAGATCGATATATTTAAGAAATGTGTTTAAAAAATAAAGATAGGTTTCTTAAATTTGAAGAAAATTTCTTTTGCAGTAAAATTTTTTTTCATTTATATTAAAGAACTCCATTTCAAGAAAACTATGAACTATTTGAAAGTATATAGATAGAATTTTTTTTTTCCTAAATTTTAGTAATGTCTTTTTTTGGGGGGATTATAAGCGCGATCGGTTCGGTCACAATTCATATTTACGTTATTGGGTTCATATCCATGGGGTATGTCCAGGCACCGCCTAAAATATGCACAAAAAATCAAATATCCTCAAACGAAAATTTTTTTAAAAGCAAAACCAGAGCTTCGAAGGATTTCATTCCTTAATTCGATTTGGCATTCTGAATGAAAATTTAGTGACTGCATTCACCAATCACATTTTAGCGAATTGAATGAATTCACTTTAGACTCATTCGATTTATAAATATCGAATGCATTCGATTTATTTTTCATTCGACTTTCAAAAATCGAATGCATTCGATTTTTTTTTTCATTCGACTTTTTAAAATTCACTTGCGAATGCATTCGATTTTCTTTTCATTCAATTTGAAAAATCGAATGGCTTATTCATTCATTGCATAAAAAACTTAAAAAAACTAACTAAGATAGAGCAAAATACATTCAATTTTTTTGTCCATAGTATCGCCAGCACTCTTCACACTTTTTGTCGTTTCGGCAGTTAATATGTGCATTTTTAAAATTTTCGGGAACACCAATTTTTTTGGATTCAAAATTAGAGCCCATTAGGGTCATCGTATGTAAAGAGAGTCGGCGATACTGTGGACCAAATTTTGGCTCCGTTTTAGTCTATCTATTTTAAAAATCGATTGCATTCGCAGTGGAATGTTAAAAAATCGAATGCATTCGATTTTTCTAAATCGAATGTACATGAAATGCATTAATTTTTTTCCATTCGATCGAATGAATTCCAAGGACTACATTCTATGTTGATTTATGAAATCGAATGCATTCACTGACTATGAAAATTGAATGGATTTTTTTGAGAATTCATTCGCAAAGGATTTCATTCTTCGAAGCTCTGAGCAAAAGCAAAAAAAAAAAAAAAAGTGTCATATTTATATCAAAGATTTAATAAAAAAAAAAAAATGTTTCCAAAAACAAATCTTTTAAACAATATTTTTACACAGTTCATGAGTTTAAGACCGTTTCCTGCGTTTTTATCGCCATTTGTAAAATTATGCAAATGGTCTATTCGTCCTGATTCGCATGAACTGTTCATTTAATTAATGTTTTTTTTATTTGCAGACTTCTTAGAAAAATATGTATTTAAAAGTTTAGATCATGAAAAATATGCATTTAGAATAAAAAACAAGTGAGAGCGGTAAATAATACCTTTAATACCCTCAAAAATGTAAAAAAAAAAAACATAAAAAAAATTCAAGGGAAACTTTATTGCTTAATAAAAGTACAAAAAACCGTGCAAAAAAATATAGTTTTCAGAGGTTGGTTCAGTTGCCCAAGGGGTAACTTTTCTCTTGGCCCGATTTTGCCTATTTCTGACTACAGGTTTTAAAAAAATAGATTTTTCGCATAAAATTCAATTATTTTTATAAAAAAAAAAATTTCAGGAAAAATATTCCAAAAAAAGTACTTTAGTAGAATGCTGTTTCAGGCCTGCTAAAATCACTAGTACAAATACTACCTCTAGCGGCTATATTTAGAAACTTTGCATTTATCAAAGACAACAACCTGAAACTCACTATTGTGAATTAATTTGTTGATGCTGCTGTATAAAACTCACTTTTTGTAATATTCTCTTTATATCCCATATGGTCTAGTGGCTAGGATATCTGGCTTTCACCCAGAAGGCCCGGGTTCGATTCCCGGTATGGGAAGTTTTTTTTTAATTTTTATATATTTTTTATTTATTTCTTTTTTATGATATAAAAACTAGATCATTGATATTTTTTATATTTTAAAGAATATTCTTAAGAAATTACTCTCCCTGGGGCTTTTTTTGTAAGCGCTAATCATAGCAGTTTGTTTTTTGTGAAAACTGGTAATTTATATTGATTCCATATTGGTGGCAACAAGAGGCTAGTAAAATAGTATTCTGTGGATAACTTTTAGATACGCTTACCACCACAATAACTTGGCCGTCAGCAAAACAATTGTTTTTTTGGTAGACAAGAAGTAGGAGAAAACAATTACATGGCTTGTAATGTAGTTTTACAAGAAAACATGTTACAAAAGTAAACAATAAAACACAGTTATCATCAGCAACATTTGTTACGCATAAGGAATATTGATTGTATGGGAATTTCCATTGTAAGTGTTATCGATAACTTTGAAATTTCTAGAAATTTTTTTGGTTCATCGATAACTAAAAATTTTCTATGTAAATTTGTTTGTTATCGATAATTGTTAAATTTCCTATAAATTTTTTGTTATCGTTAATTGAAAAATTTTCTATAGAAAATTTTTTGAATAAATAAAAAAACACAAAGAAAATTTAATAATTCTGTTCTTATTTTTCAAATAATAAAAAAATGCAATTGATTTTCATCATATTTATGATACGTTACATTGGACGAAAAATTCTGTACCATTTCAATATATTGAAGTAACTTTTCATCAATATGAAGAAGCTTTAACTATGAGTGTATGAATGGGGGTTATGACCGAAAACGTTTATTCAGCCCAATTATTGATAAAACCAACATTTCCTTGAAATTCGTTAACCTCACCAGCTGCTGAATAAAACGTAACATAATTATTTTCATCAAAAAAAAATTTTTTTTTCATAAAAAAATTATTTTTTTACCAATTTTGTTTCATCAATTTTTATTACCCTCCAACCACAGTATAGGGGTATACTCACTTTGTCATTCCGTGTGTAGCGCATCGAAATATCGGTCTAGGACCCTCCAAAATTGGTATGGGGGTAATTCCAAAAATTTTCGCCCCACTGTTCGGAAACATGCCTTTGGACGCCACTGAGAATTTGGCTCATATATATCCACGTTTATATGAGATATGTTGCATTTTTGGATTTTCAAAATTTGCTGTAGTTTTCAAATTGTCGCGGGTCAAAGTTCGACTTTTTTAGCAAAAATCAGAAAAGTACATGACGTTTAACGTGCTCTAACTTTTTAACTAGTAATCCGATTATCACAAGTAATGGCTCATATGAAAGCTTAATTCTTCTTCTTTTAGGAAATATTTTCAAAAGCATACGGTTTTTTCAGAAGTGTTGCAAAAATTCAAAAACATTTTTTTTTTGCGAATATTTAAAAAAACACATCTTCGATTTTTAAAAAAAATAAGTTTGGTGATAAACAATACTGTTTTGTACAACATATCCAAAATTCAGAGTGGGATCCCAATGGGATCAAAAAATATTCTGGTTTTAGTACGAAGTTTTTAAATTTTACCTTTCAAAATTAAAATTTTATGTTTCTTCAATATAAAAATTTAAATTTTCAAAGAAAATTATACTATTAAAATTTTGAAAAACATTCAAAACATTAGAAATTTAAATTTTCTAAGGGAAAAATATGAGAACATCGTACTTAAAACAGAATATTTTTTGATCCCATGGAGATCCCACTCTGAATTTTGAATATGTTAAACAAAACATTGTTATTTTTCACCAGAATTTTTTTTTTAAAAAATCGAAGATGTGTTTTTTTAAATATTCGAAAAGAAAAAATGTTTTTGCATTTTTGCATCATTTCTGTATAAAAAACTGTGTTATTTTAAAAATGTTTTCTAATATAAGAACCCCAGCTTTCACATGAGCCTAAATTTGTAAAAATCGGGTAATTGGTTAAGAAGTTACAGCTCTTTAAACGTGATGTATTTTTCTTACTTTTGCTTAAAAAGTCAATCTTTGACCCGCCATAATTCGTTAAATACACCAAATGTAAAAAAACGATATATGGTACATATATCATATTTATAAGGGCTATCTATGTTTCAATGTTCAAATTAATCTGAGACACCATTTCCAAAAATGACTAAAATTTGAGCTAAATTTTCTGGAATGGCCCATGGGTTTAAAATTTTTTTAAAAAATTCGAAAATACTTAAAAATTTTACTTTTCAATGCCGAGTGGCGGTTTTGAATTTCAAATGGCGGATGCAAGTAGAACCCTACAGATTATAACTCAACTGCTGGTGAATAAAAGCGTTTTTCACCAGATGGTGAATAAAGGAGTTGTTCACCAGATGGTGAATAAAACGTAAAATAATTATTTACAACAAAATTTTTTTTTATCAATTTTTTTTATCAAAAAAATTTTTTTTATACAATTATTTTTTATTAACATTTTTTTCAACAATTTTTTTTTTGCATCAACTTTTTTTTTCATCAAATTTTTTTTCATAATTTTTTTATTTTTCATCAATTTTTTTATCAATTTTTTTTGTCATCAATTAGAGATGGGCACATGAGCAGATTAGAGCGTGATTCACGTGATTCACGCGTGATCACGCGTGAGTGTGACTGATTTCAAATTTACTCATGTGAATGTGAGTGAGTGGAGAAAAAAATTGCGTGAGTGAGTGTGCGTGAGTAAGATTTTTGAGTGAGTGAGTGTGCGTGAGTCGATTTTTTTGCGTGATTTATTTGCTCTTCTTATTTCCTTTTATACCAAAAAAAGCAACAAAAATATATTTCGTCCCGAAAAAAGCAAAAAAATGTAAAATTTCGCTAAACTTTAAATTTTGCTGAAAATTTTGAAAGAATTTTAAAATTTTAGTTTTTGAAATTTTTTTTTTTGTATAAATAAGTGTTTCGTGATTGTGAGTCAACGTGAGTGTGAGTGAAGCTTGCGTGAGTGCACGTGAGTATGAGTTGTATTAAATTTACTCACGTGATTGTGAGTGAGTGTGCGTGATTCAAAAATTCCTGTCGTGAGCGTGAGTCAAAAATTACTCACGCGCCCATCTCTATCATCAATATTTTTTTCATTAATTTGATTTTTATCAATTTTTTTTTCATCAAATGTTTTTTTTTTCATCAAAATTTTGTTTTTCGTCAATTTTTTTTCTTCACTATTTTTTTCAAAATTTTTTATACCCTTCAACCACAGAATGGGGGTATACTCACTTTGTCATTCCGTGTGTAATGCATCGAAATATCAGTCTTGGACCCCAAAAAGTATATATTTTATTGATCAGTGATCGATTCTAAGACATTCTAGCGATGTCCGTCCGTCTGTCCGTCTGTGGAAGACACGATGCAGTCTAAAATAAAAGTGCTAGACTATTGAAGTTTGGCACGAATATGTCTTATGGTATTGGGCTGGTTAAGTTCGAACATGGACAAAATCGGATCAGGGGAAAAACGTAGGTTTTTTGTACCTACTTCTTAGCAAACGAAACAGAAGTCCTGCAGTTGGATCAAGGAAGGTGGTTTCCCACCGCCAAATCCCCCCCACCAAAAAAAAAACAAAAGACGCCCCTGTTTTTTTAACGAGGGTATACAAAATTCGAACACTTTCACTTGTTTTTTCATAATTTTTTTTTTTTTCATCAAATTTTTTTTTTCATCAAACTATTTTTTTCATAAATTTTTTTTTCCGCAATATTTTTTAAAAACTTTTTTTCATCGACAATTTTCAATTGTTTTTCATCGATATTTCTTAAAAACTTTTTTGCATCAAAAATTTTCTTTCACCAAAAATTTTGTTTTTATCAAATTTTTTTTTTTATCATATATTTTTTTTTATTTTTTTCCCATTTTTTTTTTTTCACCAAAACTACTTTTTCATCAAGTCTAAATTTTTGACATAAAAATGTTCCATTTATTTAACAAATGTACAAAAAACAAGTGAGCATATTAAATTCTTCGGTACCGAATCTATTGTGAACATTGTGAAGGGTATTCATAAATTCGGACTAGTCGAACTTAATTTTTTAAACTTTTTTTTTTACATTTTCGAGGGTATCAAAACTTCGGCACAGCCGAATTTAACACTCTCATTTGTTTTTATAGATTATGTTTTATTGATAATCATTTCGATAACTGTTGCAGATAATTATCGAATTATCAATTACTAATGTAGAACAATCCAATATGTTCCTAACAATCTTGGAAACACCCATATATTTATATCATTTCTTGCTAGCATACTTAATTTCTTTGACATCATTATTATAATGATGGAAGAGATCAAACCATAACACAATCACTGACTGATGACATGCCATATACCAAGATCATTGATGATATTAACGTTTTAAATCCATCTAAATTGTTTATGTTTTCTTAGTAACAACACAAAACTTGATATACAACTTATAGCCTGAAGTCTGGAAGAATAGGAGAAGGTTTATAATTAATTACAATAATTTTTAACAAAAATCAGTTTTTAAGAAACAATTATCAAAAAATGACAAAAAATTTCGAAAAACTAGTTTTTACAAAAAATGAAAGTACAAATTTAATACCAAAAAAAAAAATAAATTGATAAAATTCGACGGAAAAACATTCTAAAGACATAAAATTCCATTAAGCCAAGCAAAGCAACCCATTTAAAATGTTCTATTTTATTTGGAACGAAAATGCCACTGCAATTTCCAACTAACAAACCAAAAAAATTGTCTTTTAAAACCCATATGGTTATTAAAAAGAAATGCAATACAAGACAAGTAAGAAGATTATAGTTGGTCAAGACCGACCGTAATGTACCCTTTACAAGTGAAAACCAATGTTCAGACCAAACCAAAGGAACTACAAATTTGGTAAATGAGTAAAATCAGATCCGTCTGTGAAATGTTAAATACTGTTGAAACCAAATGAGATGTAAATTTGGTCAATGAGCTAAATCGAACCTAAGACATTCTAGCGTTGCTCGTCTGTTGGTCCATCCGTGAAATGTACACTGCAGTGCAAACCAAAAAAAAATTTTTGGTTTCGACTGACAAATATGGTAACTGACAATGAGTGCATTATTTAAGTGAAAAAAAGTGTTTTTACATTTTGGAGAGTATAAAAGATTCGGCACAGAAGAATTTTACGTTCTCTTTTATTTTTTGTTCATTTGTTAAACAAATGGAACATTTAATGATAAATGCTTATTAGAGTGGCCATAGTAGAAATTTTTTTGAAAAGTTAAATTTTTCGCACTGAAAAATGTGAGGTTGGGGATAAAAATAATTATGTATATTTAAAAATTTTTTTTTTTTGTTCCGAGTACCTCCGGGTTGAGCCTAAAATAGTGTTGAAAAATTCAGACCACTTTAGCATTTATTTAAAACAAGTTAGCAAAACGCAATATGAAAAATATGTATCTTCTTAGTACATTGGAACTTGAGGAATAAAAAAAATTAATTACAGTAGATAATTTCAATAAATTTCAAAAATGGGGCTCGAATTCCTTGATCAGGTGGTTTGCCACACGTTAGTTGCCGGGGGAAGTTGTCATAACTCGGCTAATTTTCAACCGATTTTAATTTTTAACACCTTATTTGATAGACAATTAACTCTTAATCAAAATTCAGTGACCATTTGAATTCAAACTGTACTTAAAATATCAAAAAAATTGAGAAAATGAAAAAAAGTCATATTTTTCCCTTGTAATCCGTTTTTCAAACTTAAGGCTCAACCCGGAGGTACTCGGAACAAAAAAAAAATTTTTTTTTAAATATGCATAATTATTTTTATCCCCAACCTCACATTTTTCAGTGCGTACACTTATGGATTTAACATTTTTTAATTTTTCTATATAACGCTATGGCCAGTCTAATGCTTATACATGGTGAAGAAGTAGTTTTGGCGAAAAAAATGAGAAGTTTTGTTTTTTTGATGAAGAAAAAAAATTTTGATGAGAAAAAAAAATTTTAGGATAAAAAAAAAAAAATATTATTTTAGTATCAAAAAAAAAAAAAAAATAAAAAAATTTTTAATGAAAAAAAAAATGTTGATAAAAAAATTTCTTTTTGATGAAAAAAATTTATGAAAAAAAATTTAATTCAAAAAAATGTTGATGAAAAAAAAAATTATGAAAAATATTAAATAATGATAATGTTTTTCTGAAGATTTAGGTGTACTTGACAAAGCAAAGATTTTTGCCATTCCATGCAAAACGAATTGAAATATCGGTAGAGGACCCCATTAAGATTATATACTATTGATTCATTTCTAAGACAATCTAGCTTTCCGTCCACCTGTCTATGGAAAGCAGATGCAGTCAAAACCAAAATAGCTATAAATTTGGTAAATGAGTGCATTACTTAAGTGCAAAGTTTTTTTTATATATTGGAGAGTATAAATGATACGGCACACAAAAATTTAACACTCTTACTTCTTTTTTGTACATTTGTTAAATAAATGGAACATTTTTATGTTAGAATTTTAGAAAAAGTAGTTTAGGTGAAAAAAATAAGTTAAAAATGACAAGACAAATTTTTTGATGAAAAACAAAATTTTGATGAAAAAAAATTTTTTTTGATGGAAAAAAAAATTATTTTGGTAAAAAAAAAAAAATTTTTTTGATGAAAAAAAGTTTTTGGTGAAGAAAAAAAAATTGATGAAAAAAAATTTTATGAAAAAAATATATTGATGGGAAAAAAATTTTTGATGAAAAAAATATAAAAAAAAATTAAAATTTTTATAAAAAAAAAAATTATAAAAAAAAATTTTGATAAAAACAAATTTTGATGAAAAAAATTGATAAAAAAAAATTTTTACAAAAAAAAGTTTTTGATAAAAAAAACAAGTAAGAAAATTATAGTCGGTCAAGACCGACCATATAATACCCTACACCAGAGTTTCCCGGAAAATGAGTCCCGGAATATGGGTCCCATGGACCGATTAGATCTATATTTTGTCAAATCTTTAATAAGTGTAAAAAACACTCACAATTCAAATTTGAGTGAAATAGGCTTCTATTTGTTGACAATAAACCGCTTTAACTGAATATCGGGCGAAATTTTTACATGGGGCCTAAGTCCAAAACTGGTCCGATGATAATCAGATTTTATAAGGTTATTAAAGTACGCGTTTAATATACACAAACAAAATTTTAATTAAATATTTTTTATTTTCATGAAATTTGAGAGATTTATGTGAAAATCGGGAAGGTGGTTAGTATGGGGGCTACAAGAAGAACTGGTCCGATTTTAAAATTCGGAATGGAGATTTGTGGAGACAAAACAAGTTTACTTGCCCAATTTCGAAAAGATACCTATTATAATACGGTTATTAGAGCCAAAACTAAAGAGGACCTTTGTATGGGGCTAGGTCTAAATACGTACCGATTTCCAATTTCAACAGGCTTCGTCCTTGGCCAAAGAGAGGCTTAAGTTTCAAATTGCAAGTCAATTGATTAAAAATTGCGACCTGTATCGTGTTTACACCGTTTACATGGACAGACAGACGGACGGACGGACAGGCGGACGGACGGAAATCGCTAAATCGGCTCAAAAAGTGATTCTGAGTCGATCGGTATACTTAAATGTGGGTCTAGGACCAATATTTCGTGTAGTTACAAACATCAGCACAAACTCATTATACCCTGTACCCAGAGCTTCGAAGAATGAAATCCTTTTCGAATGAATTCTCAAAAAAAAATCCATTCAATTTTCATAGTCAGTGAATGCATTCGATTTCATAAATCAACATTGAATGCAGTCCTTGGAATTCATTCGATTGAATGAACAAAATGAATGCATTCGATTTCTTGTTCATGCGATTTAGAAAAATCGAATGCATTCGATTTTTTATCATTCCACTGCAAATGCAATCGATTTTTTAAATATGTAGACCAAAACGGAGCCAAATTTTGGGCGATAGTATCGCCTACTCTCTTTACATACGATGACCCTAATGGGCTCTTATTTAGAATCCAAAAAAATTGGTGTTGCCGAAAATTTTAGAAATGCACATATTGACTGCCTATACGACAAAAAAACTGTGAAGAGTGTTAGCGATACTATGGACAAAAAATTGGCTCCGTTTTGCTCTATCTTGGTTAGTTTTTTTAAGTTTTTTGATAAGCCATTCGATTTTTCAAATTGAATGACAAGAAAATCAATTGCATTCGCAAGTGAATGCATTCGATTTTTAAAAGTCGAATGAAAAAAAATCGAATGCATTCGATTTTTGAAAGTCGAATGAAAAGTAAAACGATTGCATTCGATATTTATAAATCGAATGAGTCTAAAGTGAATTCATTCAATTCGCTAAAATGTGATTGGGGAATGCAATCACTAAATTTTCACTCAGAATGACAAATCGAATTAAGGAATGAAATCCTTCGAAGCTATACCTGTACCACAGTGTAGTGTAGGGTATAAATATGTCGATGAAAAAAATTATTTTTTGATAAAAATAAATGATGAAAAAAAAAATTATGAAAAAAAAATTGATGAAATAAAAATGATGATAAAAAAAAATATTTTTTTTGATGTAAAAAAAAATTTGATGGAAAAAAATGATGGAAAACAAAAAATGAATTATTATCTAAGTTACAAATCGAAGTTACAAACCTTTTTGGTTCTTAGAATGAAAACAATAATTCATATTTTCTTTTTTTAACATAATAATGTTTTTAGGCTGGTCTCTAATTTTAAAAAAGTTGCAGGACGCCACCACAGTTTGACTATATAGGCTAACGATTAATAAAAAATATAGGCTAACGATTAATAAAAATAAGAATTACTGTCTTCATTTTCTTAAAATCGAACAATTTTAGTAACTTGGGTTTGTAACTTGGGTTTGTTACTTTAATGGGCTTGTTACTTTAATAACAATTCACCTCGTGCTGAATAAAAAAAAAACATTCACCAGCTTGTGAATAAAACGTAACATATTGAATCAAGAATTTTTTTTTTCGTCAATAATTTTTTCTTCATAATCTTTTTTTATCAATATTTTTTTCTTATCAATATTTTTTATCAATATTTTTTTTTTTTTGATCAATATTTTTTTTTTTTTTTATCAATATTTTTAAAAAGAAGTGTTGCAAACATAACGAGAAACTTAAATATTCCCTCTATCACAAACTGCAGAGCATAAAAAGCCGGCATTACCATACATAGATTGTCTAGGCTTAAATATCTCTTGTGCAGTTTGTGTTTTGTAAGTAAAGCTTACTAAAGCTACCACAGACTCTATTTGTTAACTTGGCTAAAAATCAGTCTTCGATTGAGACTTAAACCAAACAGACATCATAAACATAAAAACACGCTCAAAAAGTGCAAGAAAGAAAGAAGAAAAAACTTAATGTTCAAGACGGTCAAAATAACAAAAAACTCGCGTTTAAAGTTTAAAAAGTGTTGTTAAGAGAGATCGAAAGATATATCGTTATGATATTCAATTCTTTAAGTGAATGAGAAAGCAAAAAGTGCCATTAAAAACACATTGTCTTGAAAGAACAAAACAATGGTAAAAAATTCCTTTAAAAAATATTTCAGTTCATAAATTTTATACAAAAAAAAAATAGAACGTCTAACCAATCAAAGATACAAATAACCATGATTATATTGTTATGTTAATTATTTTTTAAAAAAATGTTTTAATACTAAATAAATAACGTTAAATAAAATTATTTACAAACAAAGAAATTTTGCTTCAAGTTTACAGATTGAAGATGATGATAATAATGATGTTGTTTGTTATTATACTGATATGTTTAAAATGCATTTTATCGGTCTAGTTATTTATGTGAATTATACTGTTTAAAATAAATAATTTTTATGGTTGAAATTTTAAAGTAATAAAAAATATTAAAACTGACAAATCTATGTTTATTCAATAAAAAATACTTAAAAAAATGAAAAGTTTTTTAACAAAATAGTGAAATTTGTTTATTTAAATGTTAGTCACTGTTAAAAACTATAATTTTCAAAAATTAATTTAAATAACAAAGAAAGTTTAAAAATTAAAAACAAAAAAAAATTTAAATTATCATGTTTTGTTAATTTAAAATAATAATATGGTTTGTATCATTTATTGTATAGTAAAATATGAGAATATAAAAGATTTATTAATTGCCATAAATTTTAGCTGACTTGATTTTTTTTTATCAAATTTCGTTGAAACTGAGACTAGAACATTATCGGATAAAATTTTTTTGATATTTTTTAACATGATAATGGTTTTAGGCTAGTGTCTAATTTAAAAAAATAAGCTAACGATTACCAAAAAAGAAAATAAGAATTACTGTTTTCATTTTCTTAAAACCAAAAATTTTAGTAACTTGGGTTTGTAACTTGGATAATACTTGACCTCGTGTTGAATAAAAAAAATATGCACCAGCTGGCGAATAAAACGTAACATAATTATTTTTCAAAAATATTTTTTTTTTATACATATTTTTTTCATCAATATTTTTTAACCAATATTTTTTTTCATCAATATTTTTTTTTCATCCAAAAAAAAAAATTGTATCAATATTTTTTCCATCAATTTTTTTTTATCAACAAAAATATATTTTTATAACAAAAAAATTGTTAATCAATATCTTTTTCTCATCAATTTTTTTTTTCATCAATTTTTTTAATTAATTAACTTTACCAGTAGTAAAGTGTCTAATTCCAACACAGTGTTTTCAATATTTTTTTCCATCAATATATTTTTTTTTTTCATCAACAAAAATTTCTTTTTATCAAAAAAAAATTTTTTTCATCAATATATTTTTCTCATCAATATTTTTTTTTCATCATTTTTTATTTCATCAATATTTTTTTCATCAATATTTTTTTCATCAATATTTTTTTTTCATCAATAATTTTTTTTCATAAATTTTTTTGTTCACCAATATTTTTTCATCAATATTTTTTTCCATCAATATTTTTTTTTGCATCAATATTTTTTTTTGTCATACATTTTTTTTCATACATACAATTGACTGTCGCGAAAAATAAAATTTAAGGCAATAGCAAACAAATTATGAGAATTAATTACAGCTCTGCAGAGCTGATATTGGCAAAAAAGAATAAAAACAAGTAAAAACGTTAAATCCGGCCTTGTCGAATGTGTTGATACCCTCCACAATGTATAAAAAAGTTTAATTGCTAAAAAAACAAAAAAAAATTTTTTTTTGAAAAAAAAAAATACGCAAAAAAAATTTTTTAGTGAAAAAAAAAATTGACAAAAAATTTTTTTTTTAATGAAAAAAAAAAAAAAATCGGCGAAATTTTTTTTCTTTGTAAAAAATATGTTTGTACTTGTTCAAATACCATTCGGTGATCAATTCTGTTCACATGTATCAACCAGCAGCCGAATTAAAGCATTTTGTATTTTTAGGTTATGTTGAATGTACCAAAATTTTCGAGGTGTCCTCACATTTTCTTTCATAACTTTTGAACCGCTAAATCGATTTCGCTCAAATGCAATACCAAACTGTTTAGGGCAACAACAAGTAAATATGCTAAGTCTTAGTCATATCTGTTTAATACTTTCCGCCGTGATCACCATTCAAAAGTTCAAAAGTAAGCGTGCTTTCAACAGACAGACAGACGGACGGACATCGATCAAAACTCTATAGCGCACTCTATAATCGATCAAAAACTCTATTAGCGCATCGGTGGTCAAAATTGAGATTTTGGTCAAAATGGCCAAATTTTCAAAAAAATTTTAAAAATATAAATTTCATTTTCTAGCTTAATAAAAAAATTTTTTTTTATTGCATTTGATACTAACAACTTATATATTAAATATTGGAATTTTATGCCATCATTAACATATTTTTATTTAAGATACAAAAAAAAATCATATTTTTGACGCGGTTCTAAAAACCACTTTTTTTTAATTTAATTTTTATTTTTTATTAAAATTGCAAAATATATCGATTTTATTACTCAATGTTATTGAAAACATCATAAAGACTAAAGATTTAATTTTTTGCAAAAATCTGTTTGGTAGTTTTTTGTGGGGAGCGGTTTCAATTGAGCGGATTTCAAGGAAATCGTATTTTTTGCCATTTTTTTTGAGTTTTTATTTTTTATAAACTACATTATTGTACAAATTGACCAATACTATGCTCTATCTTGTTCCATTTGATCATGGTAACTTAGTTTTGAAACAATAGATTTATAGGACAACTTTAACCCTAATCGGTCAGCGGCCAAAAGTGTCCCGTACTGAGTTTTTTTAGGTTTTAACTACTGTTTAATGAAATTAATGCTTGCAAAATCATGTTTGTGTTGAATATTGTGTTGTATAATCTTTTATTTAATCATATTGACTTAATTTTGAAACATACATATTTTTGGACATCTTTAACCCTTATGTGCATGCAACCAAAAATGTCCCGTACCAAAATTTTCATGTTTTTCACAAATAAAAAAAAAAACACACACATTTTTGTATTCAAAATAGTCATAAATAATTAATTGAATAATTTTGATATTGCCGAAAGCGTTAACCCTTCTGAAATAAAGGTCAATAGTGGCCCACTAACAGATATTTAAGCCGAAATGATAACATTGAATTAGGATTACGTGCGGACTAATTTTGTTTTAACAAAACTAAAATTTTTTGATATTATATCACACGCAACCATTCATTTCATATATTTATTAAAGCCATAAAACAAATAATCTCTAAATCAAACTTAAGACTATACACAAAAAAAAATTGTCAAATTACAAGGAAAAGTCTCGTAATCCCATTATTTGACAGTTTTCCTTGTTTTTTAACAAATCGAAATTAACATTCTTTTTTATAACATTAAAATTTTTTTTTGTAATTTTACAAATCCAAGATAATTTTACAAAAAAAATCTACTAAATTCACGAGAATTCCTTGTAATTTTAATTGCGCCACAAAACTGTTAATTTACAAAATTATTGGTAAAAAGCTTGTAAAATTACTAGGAATTCTCGTAAAATAGGAGGTAGCAAAAAATCTAGTAAAATTACGAAACAAAAAATCTTGTAAAATTACTAGGAATTTTTGTCAAAAAAAGTTACACGTTTTTCTTGTAATTTTACAAGGTATTTTTTTAGTGTAGACTAAATGCCCATTCGTTTTCACACTTAGCTTTACCCCCGATCAACGACGAGGATGTGGTTATAAATGACCCCATTTTGACGTGTTTAAGTTTTTTTTGTTGTTTTTTTATATTTTTTTGTGTTTTTATATATTTTTTATGTACAGTAGGGTTATGACTCATTTTTGACAAAATTTTTACCTATCACCACGTGATAGACCATACAAAATTAATATTAAAAATCGTATTTGCGGGTCATTTTTGAAAAAAAAACCTTCCACACCAAACGCAATTTCTAAAAAGTCACAGATATTTTTTGTTTTAAGTCCTATTTTTAAAAAATAAGGTAATTTTAACACTTCTAATGAATGAATTATATAAAAAAGATCTTGTAAACAATTACGAATAAAAATAATGCCACTCGGACTTTTACTTTTGGAGCTACATGCTGCCAAAATTGACGTTATAAATAGTTAACTTTATGCAGTTAAGGGTTAAACCGCCAAATTTGAATTTTGAAGGAGTCAAAAAAGTCCCTCCATAAAGCATTCCTCATTTTGACCCTAAATAGCTTTTCCTACGCATCGTTTGGGTCTCATATTTTCTTAGTTTCAATTAAATTAAGAAAATATTGACCAAATTTCATCTCGTTTGGTGCGGGAAATTTTTTGAAAATGCAATTCTTAATATTTTTTTATGGCTTTTTTGGCTAGGGCAGGTAAATTTTGATATTTGCAAAAAAAAATGCTAAAAGTCATAACCCTAATGTACAGGCTTATGCCTTAATTTTTAATTTTAAATTGCGATTTTGGGGTCATTTATTTCACCACTTCCTCGTCGTTGATCGGGGGTAAATCTAAGTGTGAAAATGGACACTTAGTCTAGTCTTCAAATTTTAATTTTAAGGATAATTTGTTTTATGGCTTTTTTTGACATTAAGAAATATATGAAATGAATGATTGCGTGTGATATAATATCAAAAAAATTTAGTTTTATTAAAACAAAATTAATCCGCACATAATCCTAATTCTTAAAAATCTGTTAGCGGGCCACTATTGACCTTTATTTCAGAAGGGTTAACGCTTTCGACAATATCAAAATTATTGAATTAATTATTTATGACTATTTTGAATACAAAAATGTGTGTGTTTTTTTTTTTATTTGTGAAAAACATGAAAATTTTGGTAGGGGACATTTTTGGTTGCATGCACATAAGAGTTAAAGATGTCCAAAAATATGTATGTTTCAAAATTAAGACAATATGATTAAATAATAGATTATACAACACAATATTCAACACAAACATGATTTTGCAAGCATTAATTTCATTAAACAGTAGTTAAAACCTAAAAAAACTCAGTACGGGACACTTTTGGCCGCTGACCGATTAGGGTTAAAGTTGTCCTATAAATCTATCGTTTCAAAACTAAGTTACCATGATCAAATGGAACAAGATAGAGTATAGTATTGGTCAATTTGTACAATAATGTAGTTTATAAAAAATAAAAACTCAAAAAAATGGCAAAAAATACGATTTCCTTGAAATCCGCTCCCCACAAAAAACTACCGAACGGATTTTTGCAAAAAATTAAATCTTTAGTCTTTATGATGTTTTCAATAACATTGAGTAATAAAATCGATATATTTTGCAATTTTAATAAAAAAAAAAATTAAATTAAAAAAAAGTGGTTTTTAGAACCGCGTCAAAAATATGATTTTTTTTGTATCTTAAATAAAAATATGTTAATGATGGCATAAAACTCCAATATTTAATACATAAGTTATTAGTATCAAATGCAATAAAAAAAAAATTTTATTAAGCTAGAAAATGAAATTTATATTTTTAAATTTTTTTTGAAAATTTGGCCATTTTGACCAAAATCTCAATTTTGACCACCGATGCGCTAATAGAGTTTTTGATCGATTAAAAAGTTGTTTTCCATAAAATGCTTATATTACCCCATTACCACTTTCCCGCACTAAGGACAATCGATCCTTAGACTTTTGTAGGATTTCGACCCAGTCTAATGTATACCCTCTATCACTAGAGTGGAGGGTATAAAAATACTACTCGGTATTTAATTTTTAGAGACATGTCATAATCCCCACGAAAATAATCCCCATTTCCGTCATGGGGATTTTGACCAAATTAATTTCGATCATAATCTTCATAATGGTAGTGGGGATTATGATCGAAAATAATTTGGACATAATCCAAATAAACAAGTAGATAGATAAGTTAAATTCGACTTGGTCGATTCTATGAATACCCTCCACAATGCCCTTTTTAAAGGACAGTCAATTTTCTAACGTGAAAAAAGTGAACAATTTTGATTAGAAATATTTTACTTTGAGTAAAAAACTGTTTTTTTTGTCATTTTTGTAAAAAAAAGAAAAATTACTAATTTTTTTTGTAAGTGTAAATTTTTTTCGAATGTAAATATTTTTTTTAGTGTAAAAATATTTTTGAGTGACAAAAATATTTACTTGGTAAAGTAATTTTGTGGCTGACCAATGTTTTTAAAGCTCGCTTATTTCAACACGTAAATTTAAGGTAAAACCAATCTGAAATTCCCGGTTTTGCTAGTAACTTTTGACCACTTGACCGATTTGGATAAAATTCAATCCGAACTAGACCAGTGGAACGACAAATATATACGCCAAGCTTCAGTATCCTCTTTCGAAAGTTAGCTTGTTTTTATCTCGAAAATTCTCGAAAACCCCTTGCCGGAATTAACTCGTTTGTGTGTTATCAGCAAACAAACAGACGGACGGACGGACATCGCTAGATCGTCTTAAAATCGATCGAGGATAATGAATATATATAACTTATTATGGGATCCTATATAAAACGGAAATATGATAATAAAAAATTAACCTCTTTTCGAGTAAGCGAATTTTTTGAGTCTTGAATTTTTGGAAAATATTCGATTGAACTAAAAGAACTAAAACTAATGACTGAACTAGTTCAAATCGTTTAGTGAAGTGAATCAATTGAAGGGCTTATTATAAAAACTCGATAAGCCACACTATTGCTACAATTGTATCTCTTCCCTGAGTAAGTGGAATTAGTAAAATGTTCAAATTCGTTGTAAAAATTGTTGCTGGGTATAACGAAATTAGTCAAAAAGTTAAAGCTTACATTTAAAGCCAGAGAAATGATTTTTCTGCGTTAATGTTATTTTCTTTTCAAAACATAGAAATTCTTTTATTCCAGTCCATTTCAATCATGGCATCCCACCTGTTTTTTAAAAGATGCATTAGCAGAAATATTTCAAATCGACCGACAGCTTCTCACACACCAGAGTAGATAACATTTATAACAATTGATCTAATTTCCATCGGTTTAAAACTATTCTTCTTTCATGTATTCCATTGTACTAACAACAATTAACACGTTTTTGAACTGACCATAACGTTTAACTGTTATGAGAATAGAAGAAGAAGAACCATTAACATTTGCTGTGTTTTTCAAAAAGTGGATTTATTTTCTAATATTATTTTGTATAAAAAAATTATTTTAGCATACCAAAACAAATGTTGTATATTTTATTTATCATAATCTACGCAAAATTAGCAATTATAATCCGAAAAAATATTGGACTTATTAAATCGTAAAATTTAGTTGGATTAATTTTGTTTTATTTTTATCTTTTTTCATTTTCCAATTTTTTTATTTTTTGGGATTATAATTGCTAATTATTCGTAGATTATGAAAAAAAAAAAATATTCCAAATTTGTTTTGGCATGTTAAAATATTTTTTTAAACTAAATAAGATTAATACGCAAATAAATCCACTTTTTGAAAAACACAGCAATTATGTTTGTTGGTAGTGATGAAATATCTTACCTGGTTGAAAGAAAAATTACAAAAGACATGCAAACTTTTTGGCTAAAAGAATTAAAATTTCATACGAAACCAAAAAAAAAAAACGTTATAGAATATTAAAGCAAATACAAAAAAACAAAAACGTCTGTAATATTAAATTTAAAAGATCATTACAATTTGTAGACTATTAAAAGACGTTTTAAAATAAATAAATCAAATGTGAAAACTTTATTTAAATATATATAAGGCTGTAATCATCAGTTCTATACTGCAGCTCAATAAACTGGGTTAGTGGAGCATAAAATTATTCTTCACCGAATAATCGTAACATACTCCCAGTTTATAATGATCGTACATAAATTATTCATTGTAAATTTGTAGATACAATCCAACAGCTGAAAGGCTTTAGTTTTAGTTTAGCGATGTTAAAACAATTATTTTAACTTTTCAATAGGGTGGCAGTTAACAGAGATGACAATTTAGAAATTTTTAAAAGGTTTGACATGTAGGGGGAACCTTTAAACCTTTTCTGGAATACTAACCACTGAACAATCGCCAACGGTTTTGTTGATTAATTTTTTTTTTTACTTAAAATTGATCTTTTCGTATTACAATTGAGGGGATTAGAGCACAAGGGGTTTAAGTGCCTTATATTTAAGAATGAGAAAAAGGAGGTTAAAGTTAAATTGCAATAAAAAATGTTAGAAAATATCTAGAATATTATTTTTTAGTTAATAGAGATCCTGAGATATATTTTAATCTAACAAGTCAAAAAAATACCATCTTTTGCAAATGCAAGAACCCAAACATTGCCTTTGAAGTAAGTAAGTCGCACTTATACCCCTTGTGCTCTAACTTTTTTCATAAATTTCTAAATTTTTGAAAAAATGTTAGTTATACGTAATAGAAAGACCACATTTTATTTATTACGAAAATCTTTAATGGTTATTTGTTTCATTTTTTAGTCGTCATAATCAGATTCCATGACATCATCGGACTTATCTTCATCTTTATTAGCGCGTCCCGTCAAATCTAAACTTTTGAATTTCGTGCCGTAATACCTGCCGAACGATGGCCACGGAGTAGCTAATTGTGGGAAAATGTATGAAAAATTTTTGCGAGGTCATCTTTAGTTTAGTCGGCAACCAGCGGTCAAAGTTTAAAAAAATTACGTTTTTGGACCAAAATTCATATCAAAATTATTTAACCAAATCTGGCTCACAAATAAGAAACTTTTGCATACTTTATTAAAAAAATATTTAAAAAAATCCAAAATAGCGATTTTTTTTTAAACATAAAAAATATTTTTTAACCAAATTTGTCGAAAAATGTTGAGTGGTTTATGTAAAAAATATATAAAATATAAAAATATAAAAACACGATTTTGGTCCAAAAATTGTGATTTGCATCTTTGGACCAAAATCTTTGATCAGCATTTTTGAACTAAAATCGTGTTTTTTATATTTTTTTAATAAATAACATGCTTTACATTTTCAAAGTTTTGAGACCAATTTGGATAAAAAAAATAGCTTTTATGTTCAAGAATCAGCATCTGTGGACCAACATTTTTATACCCTCCAACCACAGTATGGGGGTATACTCACTTTGTCATTCCGTTTGTAACGCATAAAAATATCGGTCGGGGACCCCATAAAGTATATATATTATTGATCTATAAAACACGATTCAGTCCAAAATAATAGAGCTAGACTCCTGAAAATTGGCACGAATGTGTCTCTTAGTCATAGGCCGGTTAAGTTCGGAAATGGGTAAAATCGGATCAGGGGGAAAAAAGTTCCCCCTTAAAGAACTTAAAAAAAGTCTCAAAAAAACGCAATTTTTTACAGCTTTTTTTGCATTGTTGTTAAACAAATGAAATCTTTTTATGTCAGAAGGTGTTCAAAGTCCTGCACTTAGACCCCGGGGGCTACAAAATTAAGTTTTTTTTTGGCCCGCCCCCTTTTGTGGGCGTGGATTTAAAAAAATCATAAAAATTATGAGTAAATGGTATTACTAAAGTTAAAAAAGCATAACAAATAAATTAGTTAACATTTATCGCGATGGGGAAGGTATCCCCAACCACCCCCACATAGCCCCCCTCCCAAAAAAAAAACGCCTCTGAATTTTTTTAAATATATTTTAACGTGTTGGAGGGTATCAAAGATTCGGCACAGCCGAATTTAACACTCTCACTTGTTTTTATTATTTTTTTTATATTTTCCTATACAGTACGCAACAATTCCTAATTTTTGAGCCGGATTTGGTGAAAAAATTTGAAAAAATGAACAACTAGTTGTTCAAAAGGGGTTGTTGTTCAAAAGTTGTTCAAAAAGAGGGTGCTGTGGCCTAGTGGTTAGCGCGTTGGACTACTAGCCAACAAGCCTGGGTTCGATTCTCAGCTCAGGCAGAACAACATTTTTTTCAGATATTTATTAGTTTCTATTTATAACTAATATCTATCGCAGCACCCTCCTTCGTTGATAAAATAGCACTTAAACGTCAACGAAGTAAAATAATAAAATAATGGCTATAAACACAACTTCAAAAATAATTCGCCAGATCAATAACAGATGGCGATGCAACAACTGTACTCAAAATTATCAACACGCGCAATTACAGTGTTGCCATACTGAAGCCCTTCTATCTTTCAAAAATCGTTCATCTCTCTTCTATCCCCTTTCCGAAAGAGCATCACGAATACATTAGTAATTGATAGGCAGCATTGCCTGAGTGTTGCTTCTTTTTACAAAAAAAAAAAAAACATGAGCAAAAGACTGAATTTCGGCAAAGATTTTTCGTGAATTTACGAGATAAAAAACACGCTAACTTTCGAAAGAATGCTGAGGATTCGATTTAGCGAAGGAAAATCGGTTCATGTTAAGACCTAGCCTTCATACAAACGCCCCCTTTGGATTCGGCTAAAATGACTCTAATAACCATATTTTAATAGTTATCGCTTTGAAATTTAGCAGGTAATCAAATTCTGTATGCAAGAATCACCATTCCAAATTTCAAGGGAATCGGGTCAGTCCTTCTGGTAGTCCCCATACAAACCACTCTTCCCATATTCACATAATTCCCTCAAAATTCGTAAAAATGGAAATATTTGATAAAAAGTGTATTTTTACGTTTTAAACTTGTACTTTAGTAACCTTATCAAATCGGAGTGTAATTGGACCATTTTTGGACTTAGTCCAACATATACAAATTTTGACCGATATTCAGTTAAATCGGTCAATTGTTAAAAAATAAACCAATTCCACTAAAATTTGGCATGTGTGTGGTTTCTACACTAAATAAAGATCTAACAAGGGCAGATCCAATCGGTCCATGTTTGGACTTGGGACCCATTTTCCGGAAAAAACTGGTGTAGGGTATCATATGGTCGGTCTTGACCGACTATAACTTTCTTACTTGTTTTACCTTAAATTCAACCCGTTAAACATGTTTTAAAAACATTGGCAAATCACAAAAATATTTTACAAAGTATTTTTGTCACTCAAAAATATTTTTATACTAAAACAAAAAAAAAAAAACACACCCGAAAAAAATTTTACACTCAAAAAACAAATTTAGTAAATTATTTTTTTTTTTTTAATTACTAAAAAAAGTATTTTTTACACATAATAAAATATTTCTAATCAAAAATTTTATTTTTTTCACGTTAGAAATTGATATTTTTCTAATTACATTTGAAATCTTGGAATTACAATTGATCTTTTACGAACTACAACTGATCATTGTCGAATTACAATTGGAGTTTTTAAATTACAATTGAAATTTTCGAATTTCAAATAGAATATTCAAATTGCAAGTAGAATCTTCAAATTACATTTGATACTTTTCGAATTACATCTGTAAATATTAAAAATAAATGCCTCCCTAACATAATAAAAACGCACCTTCAGCTATTATAAGTAGAATGAAGTCTTAAAGAAAATCTAAACAGGATGTTATTTGTGTTAAAACTATTTACTAACCGAGGAAGCTATTATTAATTTTTGAAATAAAACCACAGTAGCCACACATAGCAATTTATATGATACTGAATAGGTGAATCAATGTGATCATATTATTATCAGCATGTCTGTAATGAATTTAAATAATAAATAGTTATTTAAGATCATAATAATTCTGTAAGCCGGCATTTAAAATTTTACGTGAATGATATAACAAGTGTCTCCATATGTGACTTAGGTTAATTTCAATTGAACATGTGATAAAGAAATTTTCAAATTCAAACATAATTCTGATCTTTAAGCCATGTTATTAGAGATAATAAATTTTGTCTTCTATTATTTGTTGCAACAATGTTGCAAGAAGCATTAAATGTGATGATAGTGCCACAAGTAATAATCGTTAGTTTAGAAAAGAAAAATGTGGTATTATTAAATTAAAAAATTCAGGTTAAAGAGTTGGTAAATTGTAGAGAAGATGAGATGATGAAAGGATGAATTTTGCTTGGAAATTTGTATTGAAATTTAAGATATGATTTCAAATTGTTTTTAATGTAACGACTTTTCAGCAAATTAAATATAATTTTATTTCGAATTTAGTTTGATTTAAAAATCAATGTCTTTAAAGACTCTTGCGTATTGAAAATAAGATTTCCAATAATCGTTTTTTAATTCTTCATATTAAAAATATCCAAAATTTAACTAAGAATCCCCTTAATATAACAAATATTCAAATCTTAGTCAAAACAAGGTTTTACACTTTTACGAATCACCCTGCATTCATGCTCGCCGATCGATTTCAAGCCTATCTAGCGCTGTCCGACTGTCTGTACTTACACAAAAAAAAAATTTCCACAAAATTTTTTTTCTAAATATTTTTTACAATAGTTTTATACCCTCCACTCTAGCGATTGAGGGTATATATAAGTTTGCCATTCCGTTTGTAACTTATCGAAATATCGGTCTGGGACCCCATAAAGTATATATATTCATAATCCCCAATCGATTTTAAGCAGTGTTGCCAACCGAAACGAATAACGGTATTGGTAAACTAAAAAAAAAACCTTCACTCAAAAAATTATGGCATTAACTGTTTGTAGTTTATTTAAAAAGTTTTCCGTTTAGTAATTTTTAAAAGAAAAAAGAATTGTTTAGTGTTCAGTTTTTATTAATGACTACTTCAGTCCTTTGTTTCAAAAATAACACACTAAAAAATAAAGACTTTCATTAGCATTTAATTTTTAAAGTCATTTATTTTTGTTCTGTAAGTAAAAACTACTGATTATTCTTTTGATTTTTAATGATTTGTGTAAGTAATTTTTTTTTAAATTGTTGGTATTTTTTTAATGAAATATCATTAGTTTTTACCTACACAAGTCAGTTATTTTTTTGTAGAAAAAAAAAAATCAAAAAATATTTATAGAAATATAAAAACATGTTTGTATCAAGTGACTTTGGCACGATGTGTAGAGTGTCTGGCCAGAATGTAGTTGATTGCGGGATCGATTCCCCAAACATTTTATTAAAAATTTTTAAAAAAAATATTTCAATAAAAAATTGTAAAAAATTACCTACGAAATCATTAATTTTTATTGTTTTCGTAGGTTATTTTTTTGAAATTTGTTGGTAAAAATAACAGAACTATCATTATTTTTTAATGTTTTCGTTGGTTATTTTTTTCGAATTTTTTGGTAAAAAAGAGTGAAAAAAACGTAATTTTTTAATGTTTAATGTTATTTATTTTAGAAAACTTTGTCAACAGTAAAAAATAAATGTTGATGTTTGTTAAAACAAATGAATAATTACTGGAATGGTTTTCAATTGTTTATTCACTGGTTTTAAGTGTGTTTTTGCCTACAAAATATTTTGAGTGTTGTAAAATTACAAGAAAAACTTGTAACCTTTTATACCCTCCAATCTAGTGATAGAGGGTATATATAAGTTTGTCATTCCGTTTGTAACACGTCGAAATATTGGTCTAGGACCCTATAAAGTATATATATTCATGCACTAAGAAAATTATGTCATTAACTGTTTGTAGGTTATTTTAAAAAGTAATCAGTAAAGTCATTTTTAAAGAAAAATCACTTATTTTATAAAGGATTTAATTTTTTTACTGTTTCTGTAGTTTAAAAAAAATAATTTACTGTATTAAAAACGAATTTTCTGTTACATTTAAATTCGGCAGTAAAATATTTCTTCTATAGTTTTACTGTTTTTCAATACAAAATAACTGAATATTCACTAGTTTTTTAATGTTTTGGTTAGTCATTAAATTAACATTTAAAATTGACTGTAATGTGTTTTTATTTTAAATGAAAAAACAGTGGAATGGTTTTTAAATAAAAATTCATTTGTTTTAAGTGAATATTCACTGGAATTTACCTACATAATTCTTTGAGTGTGATCCTCGATAAATTTTAAGTCGATCTAGCGATGTCCGTCCGTCTGTCTGTCCGTCCGTAGAAAACACGCTAACTTTTGAAAGACTTTACAGAGACTACTGAAGTTTGGCATATATGTTGGTCATTTACCTGGTCAGATTGGTATTGCAATCCAGCCTAATCGGTCTAGTGGTTCAAAAGTTATCAGCAAAAGAGTAAATTTCGGCAAGGGTGTTTCGCGAATTTACGAGATAAAAAACACGATAACTTTCGAAAGACAATAATGAGACTACTGAAGCTTGACATGTATCTTTGCAGTTCCCCAGGTCTGTTTGGTACTAAATTTCAGCTCAATCGGTCCAGTGGTTCAAAAGTTATAAGCAAAAACCTGAATTTCAGATTAGTTTCATCTTAAATGCCACGTGTTTAACAAGTTTTAAATTCATTGGTGGTAACTTAACAATGCTTTTCAAACTTGTTTAGTTTTAAAGCAATGCTTTTTAAACTTGTTTAGTTTTAAAAGCATTGGTAACTTAAAAACAAGTGAGAGTGTTACATTCGGCTGTGCCGAATCTTTTATACCCTCCAAAATGTAAAAAAACCATATACAAAAAATCCAGGGGCGTTTTTTGGGGGGGGGGGTTGAGGGGGGACGTTAGGGGGCACCTTCCCCCGGCGATTTTTAACTTCTTCTGAGATAAGAATGTCGCATTTGCTTAGCAAAAGTACAAAAAACCCTGCAAAAAATGCGGTTTTTCTTGGGTTGGTTTAGTTCTCCAAGGGGGAACTTTTTTCCCCTTGGTCCGATTTTGCCCATTTCCGAACTTAACCTGCCTAGGAATATAAGACATATTTGTGCCAAACTTCGGAAGTCTAGCTCCTTTAGTTTGGATTGTATCGTGTCTTCTACAGACGGACAGACGGACGGACGGACGGACGGACATTGCTAGAATGTCTTAGAATCGATCACTGATCAATAATATATATACTTTATGGGGTCCTAGACCGATATTTCGATGCGTTACACACGGAATGACAAAGTGAGTATACCCCCATACTGTGATTGGAGGGTATAATTACACTCGAAAAAAATTTTACACTCAAAAAAATTTTACACTCAAAAAAAATTTAGTTTTTTTTTACAAAAATTACAATATGTTGGGTACATACATACGTGCATTCACTCAGAAATATTTTTAAAGTACACTCAAAAAAAAGTAAGTAATTTTTTTTTAAATGACACAAAAAAATAAAAATATTTCTAATCAAAATTGTAAATTTTTTCACGTTAAAAAATTTACTATCCTTTAAAAAATGCATTGTGGAGGGTATTCATAGGCAAAGTCGAATTTAATTTTTCTACTTTTTTTTTTTTGCTACCTCCTATTTGACAAAGACTCCTAGTAATTTTACAAGGTTTTTACCAATAAAATTGTAAATTTACAAATTTTTTATTTACAAAATGACAAAAAAAAGTTTTTTACTCAAAATAAAATATTTCAAATCAAAATTGGTAATTTTTATCACTTAAAACGGGCAAAGTGGAGGGTATTCATGGATTCGACCAAGTCGAATTTAACTTTTCTACTTGTTTTTAGCAAGGTATCGATATCGGCATTGGTATCGTTTTTTTATTTATTTCGGTATCGGTATCGGTTACGGTATTTGAGTTAAATCGGTTACGGTATTACCGATACCGAAACGTTAATACCGGTATCGAAAAAAATTCTAAAAATATAAAAAACGTATAAACTTAAAAAAAAATTTTTTTTTTTTAATTTTAATACTTAACACGTATCTACTTATTTATTTTTAGCATTTTTGCTAAATGTAAAAAAAATTTAAAAGAGCGTTTTTAGGGGGTCGGCGGGGGACGTTGCCGGACTACACCTACAACAGGGGGAGGGCCGAGAAAATTGTAATTTTCTTATCCTCCTCCCCTATGCAAAAACAAGTAGAAAAGCTAAATTCGACTTGCCCGAATCCATGAATACCCTCCACAATGCCTTTTTAAAGTGAAAGTTAATTTTCTAACGTGAAAAAAATTAAAAAATTTTGAATAGAAATATTTGAGTGTAAAATTTTTTCGAGTGGAAGCTTTTTTTTTTTGTTTTAGTGTAAAAATATTTGTGAGTGACAAAAATACTTTGCAAAATATTTGTCTGACTCATCAATGTTTTTAAAGCTGGTTTAACGGTTTTTTCAACACGTGAATTTAAGGTGAAACCAATCTGAAATTTACGGTTTTCTTAATAACTTTTGAACCACTGGACCGATTTTGCTATTCAATACCAACCAAGTTTTGTTGTTGGTTTTATCTATTTGGAAAAATAGGTTTTCCCTGTCTAGACAAGATCACATTAAAAAATATTGCAAACATTTTTTTTTCGCGAATTATGGGACTATTTAGTAATAAAAAATCACCAAATCTTTACTTCATTAGCGATTTCTACGAATTAAGCCACTTCAAAAAATTATACTATGGTGGAAACCTCCTGCTAGTATTCCAAATGCCTCCCCCGAAGTCCTATTAATATCAAAAAAATACTTAGGCTCCCGCGTCGCGGATTAAATAAAAAAAACTAAACTATACGAAAATGACTCCATAAAAATTTCGTAAAAATCAATAATTTTCTTCTGCTCCCGCATCGCGGTTAAAGTATGGCTTTTTTTTTAGAAATTTTTACTTAATCTACGATGTGGGTGCCCAAAGATTTTTATGATTTTTATGAGACTTCGGTGAGGCATTTGGAGTACGATTTTTTATTTACAAAAACCAAAAAAATTACAAACTTTCTATTAATTTTTTTTTGGAAAAAAACATGGTTTTTTAGGAAAAACCGTTTCAATACCGCTACGTACCGGTACCGAAGGAAAAGGTTTTTGGATACCGGTATCCGATAACAAAACTGAGTTTCGGTATTGGTATTAGTTTTAAAACGGATAATGGTATTGAAAAGGTATCGATTGCCAACATTGGTTTTTAGTTATCATAGTCAAATTGAAGAATCGTTTGTTTTTCAATTAGACACCAGCCTAAAAACTATAATGTAAAAAAATATTTTGAGTTCCCTAATTTAAAATCGACTGCGAGTACGGAATTTATGTAAGTCCAATTCAGCCAAATCCTTCAGAATAATTATTTTAACATCCATTCGCAATTTTTTCGCCCGACGCGTTTTTAAAAATCGAAAAAGCTTAAGTCAATCGGACATTTAATACATTATCAGTGCAATTTATTATCATTTTATTACGATTTATTATCATTTTATTACCGCCATAGTAGTTTATATGTGGGCTCATCGCTCCCATAAAAACTAGTTTTTTTTTTTGTTTAAAAATATTTAATTAAACACATTTAAGTATTTTATTGCTTTAATTCCAATAAAAAAGGAAGTTATGTCTTTTTAAAATGTAAAAAACACTTAAAAACATCATTAACGATTAAATCAATGCAATTTCTGTCCTCATATTAGATACCAAAAACAAATAAAGTCTTTAAAGAGCTTTTTTTTAAATTAAAAATTAAATCGAATATGGAACAGGATGAATGAAACTCTAAAGATTTAAGCAAAACAAGTTTTTACTTTTTTTGTTAACATTTAAACATGATAAATAGACAAGTGCATAAATTAAGCTTAAGCAATTCTCAAGTCCAATAAAACGACAACATAATAAAATTTTCATTAACATTTAAAGTTAACAATTGCATTTTTTTTTAAAGTCATAACATGTAATAATTAGCAATGAATATTTTATGACTTTTTATGTGAGTATTTGAATTTTATGTGAAAAACAACTAATCACCAGTATAGTGAAAAAGTTAGCAATTTTATATGATAATGCATTTTATACAACCCTGACCTATATTTTGAATAAAATTTTAGAATAATTCTGGGTAAGAGGAGATTTTTTCATAATTATTTAAATATGTTAAAAACATGTTAAAAAAAGTATGTTAATACGTACTTGTATTTGTAAAAGAAAATTATAATTACTCTTGATTTTCTTGGGTGTAAATAAAGCGTTTAGACTACACTTGGAATTTAAATTCAGCTTAAAAGATAAATATTCTGTTGCTTTTTTGACTGTAAAGGACGAATTCGAAAGGAATTACAAAAAGTAAAAAAAAAATTAAATTCGACTCAGCCGAATCAGATTTTTTTTAACATGATAATGTTTTTAGGCTGGTGCCTAATTTTAAAAAAGTTGCAGGACGCCACCTCAGTTTGACTATATGAGCTAACAATTAACGAAAAAGAAAACAAGAATTACTATTTTCATTTTCTTAAAACCAAAAATTTTAATAACTTGGGTTTGTAACTTGGATAATAATTCACCTCGTGGTGAATAAAACTGTTTTTCTCCAGCTGGTGAATAAAAAGTAACAAAATTATTTTTCAACAAAAAAAAATTTTTTTTTTCATCAAATTTTTTTTTCATCATATTTTTTTTTTTATAATTTTTGTGTTGTGTTGTTTGACTATCGCGATCATACTAATATGATGCATTTTTCTTCTTCTAATTCTCAACGAGAGTAGAGTCGAATAGGTTTTAATATTTTAGTTTGATCACTAGCGATTTGTCTTGTAAATTCCCTTTACTAATTTAGTATAGGGTTTTTATATTTGCTAAATAATCTTGACAATGGAATCTGACAAATTCCGAAACACGTGTCGATTAAGTCTTGCAAAAATGACCAACACAAATAAATTTAAAACAGAAAATAATTTTCTTGAAAATTATGCTATGAGAATATCATGGTTTTAATTAGTAAAGAAAATAATGACCTTGAGCCAGAATAAAAATACTTAAAATATTATATTTTAAAGGTCGAATAAAACAATTTTTATTTTTTAATAAAAATTAATCAGAATTTAACCAAAATGGTTGGCACGCCATGGTGAACAAACCTAATATGGTATAACACCCGCAAATACAACGTTTGCAAAAACAAATAACATTAGTATTGTCCAATGGATAATCGTATGTAAATTCTGTTTTTAATATTTTTTGTGTTGTGTTGTTTGACTATCGCGATCATACTAATATGATGCATTTTTCTTCTTCTAATTCTCAACGAGAGTAGAGTCGAATAGGTTTTAATATTTTAGTTTGATCACTAGCGATTTGTCTTGTAAATTCCCTTTACTAATTTAGTATAGGGTTTTTATATTTGCTAAATAATCTTGACAATGGAATCTGACAAATTCCGAAACACGTGTCGATTAAGTCTTGCAAAAATGACCAACACAAATAAATTTAAAACAGAAAATAATTTTCTTGAAAATTATGCTATGAGAATATCATGGTTTTAATTAGTAAAGAAAATAATGACCTTGAGCCAGAATAAAAATACTTAAAATATTTTATCAAAGTTTTTTTTTTCATAAAATTATTTTTTTTTCATCAATTTTTTTTTTCATCAAATTATTTTTTTTCCATCAAATTATTTTTTTTCATCAATTTTTTTTTTCATCAAATTTTTTTTTTCATATTTTTTTTGTTTCATCAAACTTTTGTTTTTTCATATTTTTTTTTATCTAATAATAACCTATACCACACTGTGGTACAGGGTATAATGAGTTTGTGCTGATGTTTGTAAGTACCCGACATAAACACGATACAGGAGGCAATTTTTAATCAATTGACTTGAAATTTGGAACTTAAGCCTCTCTTGAGGTCCTCTTTAGTTTTGGCTCAAATGACTGTAATAACCGTATTATAATAGGTATGTTTTCGAAATTTGGCAGGTAAACATGTTTTGTCTTCACAAATCACCATTCCGAATTTTTAAGGAATCGGACCAGTTCTTCTTGTAGCCCCCATACAAACTACTTTCCCAATTTTCACATAAATCTCTCAAATTTCATGAAAATAGAAAATATGTATTAAAATTTTTTTTGTGTATGTTAAACGCGTACTTTGATACCCTTATCAAATCTGATTATCATCGGACTGGTTTTGGACTTAAGCCCAAGTGAAAATTTCGCCTGATATTCAGTTAAAGCGGTTTATTGTCAACAAATAGAAGCCTATTTCACTCAAATTTGATTTGTAAGCGTTTTTTACACTTATTAAAGATTTGACAAATCTTTAATAAGTCCATGGGACCCATTTTCCGGTCCATGGGACCCATTTTCCGGTCCATTGGACCCATTTTCCGTGACCCATTTTCCGGGAAACTCTGGTTTGGGCATTTTATGGTCGGTCTTGACCGACTATAATTTTCATAAAATTTTTTGGTTTCATAAAATTTTTTTGTTTCATAAATTTTTTTTTTTCATCAATTTTTTTTTTTTTTTTATCAATTTTTTTTTTTCATCAAATTTTTTTTTTCATAAAATTTTTTTTTTCATATTTTTTTTTGTTTTTTCATAAAATTTAATTTTTCATCAAAATTTTTTTTTCATAAATTTTTTTTTTATCATATTTTTTTCATCAAATTTTTTATTAAATTTTTTATTATCAATTTTTTTCTCACAAAAAATTTTTTTTTTTCATATTTTTTTTACATCCAAAAAATTTTCTTTTCTTCAAAAAAATTCATCAAAAACTTTTTTTCATCAAAATTTTTTTTCACCAAAAATTTTGGGTTCATTAAATTTTTTTTTAACATAATTTTGTTTTTCGTGAAAAAAAAAATTATTTTTTTTTAGCAAAACTACTTTTTCACCAAGTCTAAGCTTTTCGCATAAAAATTTTCCATTTGTTTATCAAATGTACATAAAACAAGTGAGAGTGTTATATTCTTTGGTGCCGATTCTTTTATACTCTCCAAAATTTAAATACACTTTTTTGCACTTATTTTTGCACCCACTTATGAAATGTACAGCTCTTTTGGTTTTTTAATGGGGTCCTCGACTGATATTCCAATTCGTTTTGCATGGAATAGCAAAGTAATATAACATTATTTTTTCTAAGAAAACGTTGCTTTGGCAAGTATACCCAAATCCAGTGGGTATCAGGTTGGTTGGCTACCATTTAATTTCTTCTCTCAAAAAGTTGGTTCTCTTAGTGTTGCCTATGCTATTGCATGTAAAAACTCTCTTAAACATCAAGAGAACCAATTTATATAAAGTGACATATTGTTTTGGGGCCTATCAAAATCTCTGATATATTCTTTACTCTATGCCCAAATCTTCCGCAAAACATTATCATGATTTAATGTTTTAGGCAAGAGTACAAAATTCGCAGGCATTTTTTCCTTGTTTTTGTCTAAATTATTTTCTTTTACCAAAACATTTTTTCACTAAAATTTTTTTTATAAAATAATTTTTTTAATTATTATTTTTTTTATAAATTTTTTAACACTGGTTTATTTTTATTGTTGTTGTCTGTCTTCCTAATCGCTTTATAAAAATCCATCATGTGTACTCTACATTGTATATTTATGAAACCCATTTTAACCGGTTTCTTAAGGAAAATGCTTTTTAAAAACGCTCCAATTTTGTTGTAGTTTTGTTGCAATTTAAAAATGTTTAAAGTCCAAAATGTTCACAAAATGGAATTTTGTTTTACTATGTTTTCATATGTTGGCGTACATACAAAGTGTTGTTGTTAGAGATTGGAATTGCAATTTTCACGATCACTCACCTTTATATTTTTTTAACACTTTTTTCCGTTTTTGCGGGTTGTATTTGCTAGTTTGTGAAAAAAAACATAAACTATCTCCTCCTAGTTTTGTTGGTCTAAAATATTATGACTTAAAATATTTTGTATTTTTTGCAATATTGACCATTTCATATGGCTTCATCAAATGTCATTGATATTTAATGATAAGATCAATGATCCCTTGTAGAGGTTTCATTAAAACATTTTTTGTATGTTTTCTGTTTGATACCAGACAGTGGTAATTAGCTAACCATGACGTAAAATAACGATTATAAATAAATATTAATGATGTGAATAGTAAATTATAAAGATTTTCATTAATAAATATTCCTAAAAATATTCTAAAAAATATTAAAAAAATTTTAGAAAATGTAATTGCGGCTGGTCAATCATATTGCCATACACAAAGCCGATCCATTTCACTGTAATAAGCTTATGATTGCATGACTTAAAATTGGGCTTTTATGAATTTAAATTGAGCTTTCCGGATATCAAATTGGTCTTTTCTGAATTTAAAATACTATCTTACGAAATTCTGTTGAGATACACTTTTTTAAAACTACGTCTGAATTTTCGCAATGTAACCTAAGGTTAGGTAAGGTTAGGGGTAGTGGAACTCAAAATTTTGAAGTCCTCGTATAGATCGGCTGGGGTATAGCTATACCACATGTAATTTTCTACCAAATTTCAAATTTTCAGAGAGCAAATATTTTTTCCTAAAAATTAAGACATTTTTCTCGAAAGAAAACCTTACTTTTTTCTTCTTCAGTTTCACCTTCAATTAACGTTTTGAAAAACACACGAACTTCAGAAAAAATCCGAAAAAAATTTTATACAGTATTTTAATATCAAAAAATAATTTTTTAGTGATAGAGGGTATATATAAGTTTGCCATTCCGTGTGTGATTCATCGAAATATCGGTCTGGGACCCAATAATGTATATGGGGCATTCAATGTCAAATCGGACACTTTGAATTTTTTTTTTTTTTAGATTTTCCCAATTTGTTTACAGTTTTTAGTACCCTTCGAAAACTCCTTCGTGGTAAATTTTCACTTCAAAGCGCTCTAGTATGCGATTTTTAAGTTTTAAAATTTAAATCTCATTTTTGAAAACGTTTGTACTCTTCGATTTTTTTGAAATTTTTTTGTGTAAAACTTCTATCGATTCTACAAATTTTTTGCCCAGAAAGATCGTGGGATAACGATCATTACTATTTTTTAAGTGGGGATAGGGCGTAAGTAGTAGGGTAAAAAAATGGGGGTCGGTCTCACTAATGACCCCTCTCGGACGCACCATTGGGCCGGTAGAAGCTGATTAAATAAAACAAATTTACAAAAAAAAAAAAAAAATGAACAAAATATAAACAAATATTATGGGTCGGTCATACATTTTGTTGTTCTAAGGGCACTATTAGGGCAGTTAGAGCGGTTGGAGGAAAATTTAAAAAATGTCGTTTTGTGTGGGATCCCCCTTAGAAATTGGAGATAGGGTATTAGTTTGTTTCAAAAAAATGTTAAGACGTAAAAATTAATGGGGATCGGTCTTATAAATGACCCCTCTTAGACGCACCATTGGAGCAGTAGAAATGATTTTAAGATTGGAAAATTGCAATAATATTTTTTGAAAAAATTTAAAAAAATCGTTATCCCACGATCCTCCTGGTCAAAAAATTTGTAGAATCGATAGAAGTTTTACACAAAAAAATTTAAAAAAAAAAATTTAAGTAAAAGAACAAACTACCTATTTTTAAAAATTTAATATTTACCACGAAGGAGTTTTCGAAGTGTACTAAAAACTGTAAACAAATTAGGAAAATCTAAAAAAAAATTTCAAAGTGTCCGATTTGATATTGCCCATATATATTCATGATCCCCGATCGATTTTAAGACATTCTAGCGATGTCCGTCTGTCTGTCTGTGGAAATGGTGATCACGGCCAAAATAGTACACGGAGATGACTAAAACTAAGAATATTTATTGAAAGTTCTCCCAAGAAGCTTGGTATTGCATTTGAGCGAAATCGGTTCAGCGGTTCAAAAGTTATGAACGAAAATGTAAGGACACCTCGAAAATTTTGGTACATTCAACATAACCTAAAAATACGAAATGCTTTAATTCGGCTGCTGGTTGACACATGTGAACAGAATTGAACACCAAATGGTATTTAAGGAAGTACGAATATATTTTGTGCCAAAAAAAAATAAATCTATAAATACCCTCCACAATGCATTTTTTAAAGGATAGTACATTTCTTAACATGAAAAAATTAACAATTTTGATTAGAAATATTTTATTTTGAGTAAAAAACTCTTTTTTGTCATTTTTTTTGAAAAAAAAGAAAAAAATACTTATTTTTTTGAGTGTAAAATTTTTTTCGAGTGTAATTTTTAAGTTAACAATGCTTTCAAAACTAAACAAGCTTAAAAAGCATTGCTTTTAAACTAAAAAAGTTTGAAAAGCATTGTTAAGTTACCACCAATGCTTTTAAAACTTCTTTAAACACGTGGCATTTAAGATGAAACTAATCTGAAATTCAGGGTTTTGCTTATAACTTTTGAACCACTGGACCGATTGAGCCGAAATCTTATAGCAAACAGACCTAGAGATTGGCAAAGATACATGCCAAGCTTCAGCATTCTCATTATTGTTTTTCGAAAGTTATCGTGTTTTTTATCTCGTAAATTCGAGAAACACCCTTGCCGAAATTTACTCTTTTGCTCATAACTTTTGAAACACTGGACCGATTTGGCTGGATTACAATATCAACCTGACCAGGTAAATGACCAACATATATGCCAAACTTCAGTAGCCTCTGTAAAGTCTTTCAAAAGTTAGCGTGTTTTCTACGGACAGACAGACAGACGGACGGACGGACGGACATCGCTAGATCGACTTAAAATCGATCGAGGATCTTGAATATATATACTTTATGGGGTCCTAGACCAATATTTCGATGTGTTACAAATGGAATGACAAATTTATATATACCCTCTATCACTAGAGTGGAGGGTATAAAAAATCGCGGATTTTTTTTTACCAAATTTTTTTTTCGCCGAAATTTTTTTTCCAAAATTTTTTTTTTCAATAAAGTTTTTTGCAATAACCTTTTTGAAATTGTGGAGGGTATCACTACAACCTGTCCCCCACCGACTCAGAGCCATTGCTAGCCCAATTTATTAGCCAATTCTTTCCTAGCGACTCCTCAGTGTCCAGGGAGCCAGATAAGCTTGATTGTGTGTTGACTGATAAGACGAAGCCTGAAACACACTACACTTGTCCGGAAGTCTGCATCATCAATCCGTCCAAAAAAAATTGAGATCGCATTCATTGTAACTACAGAGTTTCCGCCAAGTCTTTTCTTGTTATTATTTGGACTCCGAAGGTTCTGTCAAAATTCGTTTACGTTGAGATAAAGTCAGTTTTCTGTTCCACGCTGGGAAGTAAAAAGTCGTATGACACAAAAAAAAACAACATTTTTTGGTACAAATTAAATTCATGTTATTACCTATTTTAAGACTAAGAAACTAAAAAAAATATTTTGAGTAGGGATATTTTAGCTCGAGGTTATTTTTCTTTTCTTATTAAAACCATGACATTTGTGTAGAAAAATTTGGTTTTAATAAGACCTTTTTTATCTCAGAATCTGAAACTTTTTCTATATTAAAAATTTCTCAGAATCTGAAATTTTTTCTTCACGAAAAATGTCTCAGAATACTACAATTTCTTTACGAAAAATGTTTTAAAATTTAAGAATATTTTTGTACAAAAAATGTCTCAGTATTTGAGATTTTTTTTTTTATACGAAAAACGTCTCAGATCTGAGACTTCCTCAATACGAAAAATGTCTCAGAATCTGAGACTTAATCTACACAAAAAATGTCTCAGAATCTAAGAATTTTTTTATATGAAAAATGTTTCAGAATCTGAGAAAAATTCGAAAAATGTCTAAGAACCTGGGACATTTTCAACAAATTTCTGAGAGTCTGCGACTTTCTATACGAAAAATGTCTCAGCATCTTTTTCTTTATGAAAAATGTCTCAGAATCTGAGACTTTTTCTATAATAAAATTTGTCTCTGAACTTAAGACTTTTTCTATACGAAAAATATCTCAGAATCTGAGACTATTTTTATATGAAAATTGTCTCAGAATGTGAGATTTTGGCAAAACTTCTATGAACTTTTGAATTTTTAAATCTCAGAAACTGCACCTGTTTATGTAAAAAAAATTTCTATATATTTGAGACTTTTGATAACATTTTTAACATTGATATTGCTGCTGTATCCACGGGCTGAATGTTAGCAATATTTTCAGGCCGGCCTGGAGTGCCAATCGAATAGCACCAGTGATATCCACACGCCAGTCTGTAGGTTGCAGAGACTTTTCATATCTTATCGGACATCTATTGTATCAAATACAAGTCTGTTGTTTCAAAAATATGTATATCTTAACATTAGAAGCCAACTAGAAACATTTAAAACTGACAGCTGTCACTTAAAAGCATTTGCAGCTACTTCAAGCCTAAACTGATAGCTGTCAAAAAATATATAAACAGACTTCATATAACTTCATTATGGTTGACAAAATATTTTGAACATACATTTCTCACATCTCCTTTTAAAATAAGTGATCTTAATTCTTTGCAACAACTTTTTTTTGCAAACTTCCTGTCAAAATATATAGAATGTTCATTAAGTGGAATAAATTTTAATCATTAGCTACTATTTAGTTTTTTTAACCACTAAAAAACATCACATCCGTCATATCTAGTTTATTTTTCATAAATTTTAAAATGAACCAGAACTAATTTATCCTTAGTATTTCAACTTCATATCAAAAAAATAAAGCAAATTTCCTTTCCTGTCTATAAATATTGGAACGTTTTTTAAAATTAATTTTCTTTAGAATTATGTCAATATTCTTTTTAAGCCATTTATAGGTACCAAGTATCACAAGATTCTTTTAGCCATAAATATGTATTAACAACACTAACCACAATAATATAGTTTAACTATAAAAAATAAAGTTTTTTTTTTTCATAAAGTTTCAAAGTTTTGTCATAATAACCTCAATTTTCAAATAGAGATGACGATCAGAAATTTTATCAAACAACCAACAACTTTTTCCTCCTCAAGAAGAGTTTTGACCTAATTGTTTGTTCTGTTTTTCTGTTAGTTTTGTTCATATGTTGTAGCAAAAATGTTAAGAACAGAATTAAATAATCAGCTAAAGAAGTTCTTGAAGATTGCAATTTTATGTAGTTAAGTGAAGTCATGTTTCTTGGAGGTTGTATGATTTTTCCATACAATATATGGTCATATTGTTGAATATACAGATATAGTGTCTAAACTTGTTTAGACTACAGAAGTGTAATAATTCTGACATGTTTTCATTAACTAATTGCATTGCAACATTGAAGATGTTGATCTACGTTTTAAATGCTAAATGTGGAAGAGTTTAACTAACCGAAGATGATTTTTTGGATATCGGGGATTTTTAAGAATATAAGAATAGTCGAATATTACCGAATCTTTAAATAAACCCCACAGGCCTGGATTTTTTTGTGTGGCAAGAAAATTTACTTCTGATTTTCCCTTGACTCTTTCATAGAGCTTAGGAAAGAGTCAAGCGAAAGCTCCCTTCGATCAAAATTTTTAATTTTTGAAAAATTTCCACGAATATTTTTAAATTCTTAGAAAAATAAAAAAATATACTGATTTTGGCATGCTGAATATGAATAATAAAAAGTTTCTGAAACCCCTCAAGCGGTTTTCGAGATATCGCCATTTGAAATTTGACCAAAAAAATTTAAAAATTACGCTTTTTGCTACGTTTAAAAATTAAAAAAAAAAAATTGAATTTTTTCCATTGACTATTTCATAGAGCTTGAGACAAAATTTCATTTAAACTTAATTTGAGCCAAATCAGAACATTTAAAATTTTTTTTTTTCAAAAAAAATTTTTTTTTCATCAAACTATTTTTTCATATTTTTTTTTATCATTTTTTTTTATCAATTTTTGTTTTTCATCAATTTTTTTTTCATCCATTTTTTTTTTTTTCATACATTTATTTTTCATTAATTTTTTTTTTTATCAATTTTTTTTTTTTCATCAAATGAGACAAACTTTCATTTAAACTTAATTTGAGCCAAATCAGAACATTTTAATCCATTTTAAAATTTATTTTTTTCAAAAAAAAAATTTTTTTCATCAAACTATTTTTTCATCATTTTTTATCTATTTTTTTTCATAAATTTTTTTTTCATCCATTTTTTTTTTCATTAATTTTTTTTTTCATCAATTTTTTTTTTTTCATCAAAAATTTGTTTTTCAACAATTTTTTTTTTTCATCAATCTTTATGTTTTTCATCAATTTTTTTTTTTTCATCAATTTTTTTTCATTAATTTTTTTTTTTCATAAATTTTTTTTTTCATCAAATTTTTTTTGTTCATAAATTTTTTTTTATCATATGTTTTTCATCAAATTTTTTTATCAATTTTTTTTTTTTCATTTTTTTTTTCATCAAATTTTTTTTTTCATCAAAAAATTTTTTTTCATCAAAATTTTTTTTCATAATTTTTTTTTTGTTTTTCATCAATTTTTTTTTCATTAATTTTTTTTCATCAAATTTCATCAAATGAGACAAATTTTCATGTAAACTTAATTTGATCCAAATCAGAAGATTTTTTAATCCATTTTTAATTTTTTTTTTTCATCAAACTATTTTTTTCATCCATTTTTTTTTCATCAAATTTTTTTTTTTTTTTTCATCAAAAATTTTTTTTCTTCAAAATTTTTTTTTCATAATTTTTTTTTTTTTTTCATCATTTTTTTTTCATCAATTTTTTTTTTTTCAATTAATTTTTTTTTCATAAAATTTTTTTTTTCATAAAATTTTTTTTTATCATATTTTTTTCATCAAATTTTTTTTATCAAATTTTTTATTATCAATTTTTTCTCACCAAAATTTTTTTTTTATATTTTTTATCATTTTTTTTGTACATCAAAAAATTTTTCTTTACATAAAAAAAATTCATCAAAAACTTTTTTTCACCAAAAATTTTGGGTGTATTAAATTTTTTTATACCCTCCAACTACAGTATGGGGGTATACTCACTTTGTCATTCCGTGTGTAACGTATCAAAATATCGATCTAGGACCCCATAAAGTATATATATTTATGATCAGTGATCGATTCTAAGACATTCTAGCGATGTCCGTCCGTCCGTCTGTCCGTCCGTCCGTCTGTCCGTCTGTAGTTAACACGATGCAGTCCAAAATAAAAGAGCTAGACTCCCGACATTTGGCACGAATATGTCTTATGTTCATAGGCAGGTTAAGTTCGTAAATGAGCAAAATCGGACCAGGGGGAAAAAGTTCCCCCTTGAAGAACTAAACCAACCTCTGAAAAATACAATATTTTTACATGATTTTTTGTGTTTTTGCTTAACAAATGAAACATTTTTATGCCACAAAAAGTTCAGAGTCCTGCATTTGGACCCAGAGAATTAAAAGATTTCGTTTTTTCGGCCCGCCCCCCTTTTATGGGCGTGGAATAAAACATTTTTTTTTTAAATAATGATAATCTTGTATTTCTTTAGTGCAAAAAGCATGAATGAATTTTTAAACACATATTCGAGGGAAAATTTGCTCCCCTCAATTACTACTAGGGACTCCCCCCCAATAAAAAATAAAACGCCCCTGCATTTTTTTTTTTTTTTTTGCATGTTGGAGGGTATAAAAGATTCGGCACAGCCGAATTTAACACTCTTACTTGTTTAACATAATTTAGTTTTTCGTGAAAAAAAAAAATTATTTTTTTTACCAAAACTACTTTTTCACCAAGTCTAAGCTTTTCGCATAAAAATTTTTCATTTGTGTATCAAATGTACATAAAACAAGTGAGAGTGTTATATTCTTTGGTGCCGAATATTTTATATTCTCCAAAATGTAACAACACTTTTTTGCACTTATTTTTGCACTCACTTATGAAATGTACAGCTCTTTTGGTTTTTTAATGGGGTCCTCGACTGATATTTCAATTCGTTTTGCATGGAATAGCAAAGTAATATAACATTATTTTTTCTAAAAAAACTTTGCTTTGGCAAGTACACCCAAATCTTCCGCAAAACATTATCATGATTTAATGTTTTGGGCAAGAGTACAAAATTCGCAGTAATTTTTTTTTTACATTTTGGAGGGTACATTCAAAAAAATAAAACTGTATAGTTAACAAATTTTTTTTTGTTAACTCGAGTTTACTGGCATTTTAGCAAATTTTTAGTTAAAATCAGCGTTTTAACTACTTTTTCTAGTTAAGTTCAATTTACGAAAATACTAGTTTTGTACAAATTTTGAATTAATTTTTTTTGTTGACTTTAAAACTGAGTGTACGAATTTTACTAATTAATTTGCTGATTTTTTGTAACATTTTTGTCAAGTAAAAAATTTTAAACATTTCTTGTGTAGCCTCCTATGCAAATCTCACAAGTCCTACTTAAGCTGAACTTAATGCTGTGAAAAAAAAAGAAAAAATAAGTGAAGTGTTAGTGTTTAAAACCAATATTTACCAAACTTAAAATTTTTTACAAAAAGTTTAGCTGAATTCAACTACTTAAAAATGTTACGAAATTTTCAGATGAATTTTTAGTTAAAATTACGGTTTTTTTGCTACATTCATTCTACGAAAAGTAAACTAAATATTTTTTGTTAAATTAACTAGAAATTTAGTAGGTTCAAAATCAGGTGTTTTTTAGTTAAATTTAACTAAATTTTTTGCTAACTTTACAGTTTTATTTTTTTGAGTGTATAAAAGATTTTTCGCAACGAATTTAACACTCTTACTTGTTTTTTTTTTATCTTTTTTTAAAATATTTATTAAATTTTTTTAATTATTGTAACATTATTTTAATTATTAGTGACATTTTTTTTATGAATAACATTCATTAGTTCTATGAATTTCTTCTATGAATCTAACAAAATCTATAAATAAAATTCTATGAAATATTTCACAATACTAATAAATATTCGTTCAGCCAAAGAATTGTTTCATAGATTCTATGAATTTGGTTTTATGAAATTTGTTCATAGATATTATGAACAATAATTCTTTCAGTGTAAAATGGGATTACGAGACTTTTTAATTTTTTTCAAGTAATTAGATAAGGTTTTTTTTGGGGGTGTAGAGCAATATTTGGATCACGTGAAGCTTAAATTAGAAATTTTATCCAAATCTGTAGATAATTTTGATGTTAGCATTAAAGTGGACAAATTTTTAAATTAAAGTGGAAAGATTTTGAATTAAAGTTTGCATTTTTAAATTTTTTAAAATTATTTTTTTCTTTTCACAAAAGTAAAATACAGATTCTTTTTATATATATTTTTTAATTCGGCTATATTACCTTTATAACCGAATATTATCTTTGAAACCAAAAAACATTCTTCGGCCGGTCACTTGTTGTACATTTTAAATGTAGGATGAAAAATGTGTTTACATGCGATCAGTCTTTCTTTCTACAAATTAATTATCAAATAATTGAAGATGCAAAACAAGATCTTGGAAGAAAAAATTTCAATTTCATTAACATACTGCGACAAATAGTGTGTAAATACTTTGACTAGGTGTATTTTTTTAAACAAGTTTTATGGATATAACAAATTGTTAAATATCCATAAATGGTCTCAAAAAGTTAAAAAAAATTGCAAAGTATTGAGCATATTATGAAATTTACTTTCAATAATATTAAAATTACTTATACAATGTCGTCAGCATTACAAAGTCATTAATTATAAGATGATACATATAATAAAAATTACGTGTCATGTCATTTTGGTAATTCACACTTTATTGTCTTTGTTAATCATAAATTACATAGTTTTTATGTTTTTATGTTAAAAACTTGTTTAATCATAAAACGTTGTTAAAAGTTAACTTGAATTTCATATGAATAATGTTTGTCTGAAAAAAGTTATTATATTTCTTTGTAGTGTAAATTACATTTTTAGCTCGTGCAGAGGAATTATTTTAAAATTTCGTAAAATTTTTAAAGATTTGTGTTTTATTGATTAGACCTCCTATGGTTCAATCAAGTTGTTTTAATCAATGTTAAACTAATGTTTATTAAATTTTGGTTAATGTTAGTTCATGTACACTCAAAATAATCACTCTGTTAAATTACAGAGATACTCTGCTGAGCCAGCAGAAAATACCATAGATTTCCAACCAGCAAGATTTTTTGTTATTTTACAAAGAAAACTCTGTAAAATGATTTCGATCAAAAAAAAACTGTAAATTTACAGAATTATCTGTAAAATACTGATAAAACCAAGAAGAATTTTACCAAAAAACTCTGTAAATTAACAAAGTTTTAGTTAAATGCATTTATGAGTTCAAAATTTTACAAAAAAAAACTGTAAATTTACAAAGTTTTAGTTTAATCCATTTTATGAGTAAAACTTCTCTGCTTCAAAAACATTAATTAAAATTAAATTAATTAAAATTAAAATTTTCTTTAATTTTCCCGCTTTAATGCTTCCAAATTGTAAATTTACTTTTTTATTTTTGTGAAAATTACAAGTTTTTAGCGAGTAACTATAATTTTACAAAATTTTGTTTTTCGGTCACAAGAAAATACTTCGTATTTTACAGATACAGATTTTAAGAAAATACGAAGTATTTTTTTGTATTTCGACAGATAACTTTGTCAAATATCTGTCGAATTGAGATTACAGTCATTTTACAGAGTATTTAACAGAGTAATTATTTTGAGTGTACGTTCACGTACGTTAATAAAAATAAAATTATTTTAAATAAACCCCGAAATTAATGTTAATAATAGATTTTAATTATAGATATGGCTACGAGGAGTGTTACAAAGAAGACAAAACTGAAATTTTCCGACCAAGCCGACTCACCCGACTTGAGGTAGAGCGATTTTAGTGGTCTATGACCATTTAGAGAAAATCCAAAACAAAATATCTAAATTGAAACCTCAATGTTGGTCATGTTTTTTAAGATATAAAAAAACAAGTACGAAAATTATAGTCAGTTAAGACCGACCATATAATACCCTACACGTGTGTTTTCTGAAAAATGGGTCCCAAGTCCAAGCATGTACCGATTTAATATATCATTTGTTAGACCTTTAATGAGCGAAGAAACACTCACAAACCAAATTATAATGAAATATACTTGTTTTTTTTGGCTAATAGACTAATCTAAGGGGGATTAAACAAAAAGATAGTTTTAATGTGAGCAATATTTAATCAGCTATAAAAAAATATAATATTTTTTGACTCAGTTTTTTTATACCCTCCACTCTAGTGATAGAGGGTATATATTAAATATCGAAATATTGGTCTAGGACCCCAAAAAGTATATGGGACATTCCATGTCAAATCGGACACTTTGAAATTTTTTTTTTTTTAGATTTTCCCAAATTGCTAACAGTTCTTAGTACCATTCGAAAACTGTAAGACTTCTATCGATTCTACAAATTTTTTGCCCAGGAGGATCGTGAGATAACGATTATTACTATTTTGTTAAATTTTTTGAAAAAATTTGATTTTAATTTTCCAATCTTAAAATCATTTCTACTGCTGCAATGGTGCGTCATACCCTATCTCCAATTTCTAAGGGGGCTCCCACACAAAACGACATTTTTTAAAATTTGCTCCAACCGCTCTAACTGCCCTAATAGTGCCCTTAGAGCAACAAAATATATAACCGTCCCACAATATTTTTTTAGTCCAAAAATTTTTTATGAACACACCTATCCTCTATCTCTAATTGTTAAGGCGGTCCCCATACAATTTATTTTATTATGTGTAAATTTGTTTTATTTAATCAGCTTCTACCGGTCCAATGGTGCGTCCGAGAGGGGTCATTAGTGAGACCAACCCCCATTTATTTTTACCCTACAACATATTTTTAAAACATCCCTACGCCCTATCTCCACTCCCTAAGTAGGCTCCCATACAAATACCAGTTGGAGCAAATTTTATAAAAATGAAATTTTGAATGGAAGCCTACTTAGAGAGTGGAGATAGGGCGAAGGTATGTTTTAAAAAAATGTTGTAGAGTAAAAATAAATGGGGGTCGGTCTCACTAATGACCCCTTTCGGACGCACCATTGGACCGGTAGAAGCTGATTAAATAAAGAAAATTTACAAAAATAAAAAAAAATGTATGGGGACCGTCTTAACAGTTAAAGATAGATGGTAGGTGTGTTCAGAGATAATGTTTGGACTAAAAAAGTATTGTGGGTCGGTCATATATTTTGTTGCTCTAAGGGCACTATTAGGGCAGTTAGAGCGGTTGGAGCAAGTTTTAAAAAATGTCATTTTGTGTGGGAGCCCCCTTAGAAATTGGAGATAGGGTATTAGTTTGTTCCAAAGAAATGTTAAAACGTAAAAATTAATGGGGGTCGGTCTTATAAATGATCCCTCTATGACGCACCATTGAAGCAGTAGAAATGATTTTAAGATTGGAAAATTACAATAAAATTTTTTCAAAAAATTTTAAAAAATTGTAATAATCATTATCCCACGATCCTCCTGGGCGAAAATTTGTAGAATCGATAGATGTTTTACACAAAAAAATTTCAAAAAAATCGAAGAGTACAAACATTTTCAAAAATGAGATTTAAATTTTAAAACTTAAAAATCGCATACTAAAGCGCTTTTTAGAATTTTTTGGGATTTTTTTTTAGAAAGTACGTAAAAAAATAAAAATTTTGATAAAAAATTGAAATTTGGACCATTATTGAAGAAGTTATGATTAAAAGAAGTTTGAGTAAAGGAACAAACTACCAATTTTTAAAAATTAGATATCTTTTGAACGGGTCATCAAAAAAATCTGAAAATTTATCACGAAGGAATTTTTGAAGGGTACTAAAAACTGTAAACAAATTGGGAAAATCTAAAAAAAAAGTTTTTCAAAGTGACCGATTTCACATGGAATGCCCCATATACTTTCTTAGACCAATATTTCGAGGTGTTAGAAACGGAATGATAAACTTATATATATCCACTATCACTAGAGTGGAGGGTATAAAAAACTCTTGTTATCTTCTTTATAAATAAGACTTGAACTTAACGAACAGAAATATTTTTTTAATTTTTAACTTAGGTTAGGTTAGGTTGTAAGTGGCTGCTGACGTTTTACGTCAACACACGTAGACTCTGAGGTCCATTGTGATACCACGGGACCGTAATAGGTTTCCCTACTAGTCCCTGTCGTTAAACCATTTTGAGCTTCTTATAAAACTCCTTAGATGTTGAATTTTGACATCCAACAAATCAGAAAGATCGTACAGCTCCCTAGATCCCAGTGAAGCAAGTCTCTGACCAGAAAGTGCCGGGCAATGGCAAATAAAGTGTTCGATAGTTTCCAACTCCTCTTCATCCATGCAACTTCGGCAAAAGTCATTCGACGGCACATTTAACCGCTCTGCGTGCTTCCCTATAAGACAGTGTCCGGTAATTATAGAAACCACCGTCGAAATCTCTCCTCTTGGAAGCGATATCAGCTCACTTGTGCGCCCCTGATTAAGAGAAGGCCAAATCAGTCGTGTTGTCTCACACGTCCATCCATTTGCCCATCTTTGATTAGTCTCCGTCGCAGAACAAAGCCGTAGGTTTTGCTTGCAAGTTTCTAGAGGCATACCAACACATTCCAATTCTGTTGGAACCTGTAAGGTAGTTCCTAGTCTTGCAAGCTCATCGGCTTTGCAATTCCCTGGAATGTCTCTGTGCCCTGGGACCCATATGAGTCGTATGTTAAACTGCTTGGCCATCTCATTTAAAGACGTGCGGCAGTTAAGGGCAGATCTTGTTTTCAGAAACATTGAATCCAGGGACTTGACCGCGGCTTGACTGTTTTAACTTAGCCTGGGTCCTTTTGCTGGGTCAGAACCATTTTTTTGTGGGGCTGTGTTATTGTTTTTGCAGTTAATAAATAAAATTTTATCATAATTCAAAATGTTTTTTTACATCCAGGCGCTAATTTTTTTTTAGTTTTTAACTTAGCCTGGGTCAATTTTCTGGGTCAGAACCTTTTTTTGTGGGGCTGTGTTCTGGTTTTTGCCCTTAATAAATAAAATTTTATCATAAATTAAAAAATTTTTTCACATACAGACCCTTAAAAAAGGGCGGTCAGAAAAAAACTAACTTTTCTGATCCCCTTGGTGCAAGTGCAAGTCGATTACCTCTTGTTAGATTACAAGAAAAGTTTGTACCTTTTTTTTACTAGCTCCTGTTTGACAAGAATTTCTTGTTATTGTTTTTTTTTAACGCGATAAAACTTACAGGGAGGTTTCGTAACTTTACTAGATATTTTGCTACCTCCTATTTTACGAGATGTCATAGTAATTTTACAAGCTTTTTACCAATGATTTTGTAATTTTACAAGTTTTTTACCAATAAAATTGTAAATCTACAGTTTTTTGGCGCAATTGAAATTACAAGGAATTCTCGTGAATTTACTAGATTTTTTTTTGTAAAATTATCTTGGAAATTTGTAAACTTACAAAAATAAATGTAAAATTACCAAAAAAATTTAAATTTTGATTTGTTAAAAAACAAGGAAAACTGTCAAATATTGGTCAGATGGGACTACGAGACTTTTCCTAGTAATTTGACAAAGTTTTTTTTTGTGTTATTTTTAGGACACATTTGAAACGTAAATAACCCAAAAACTATTGCTCGAATTGCTGGTATTGTGGTATTGTTTTACGACCCAAGAACTACAAAATTGCTTCAAAGCTTTTTGTCGTATTGCCGGTAGTAACCGAGATACTAGCATTTTAAAATTTACCGGAAATCAAACTTTTTGATTCAAAATTAGAATCCAATAGAATATGTAGATGACATCAATTTCGATCAAAAATTTTGCCCTGTTTTGCTCTATCTTGCTTAGTTTTCGAGATATTAGCATATTAAATTTTAATATTTTAAATTTTCGTTATGCCGTGAGTGAACGATTTTTTCTTTTTTTTGAAAATGAGGGAGTAAGTGAAAATATGAAATTCTCATTTGCTCATGAGAATTCTCATGAGGATTTTCATTCATTCACCAGCACACGTATTTTTTCTTCTTTCATTCTTTCATTGCATATAAAATGAAACGAGAGCAAACAGCATGTTTTTCATTTTTACAAAAATGAATGAGTGTGCACAAATGAAAGCTTCTTTCGTGAGCAAATATTTACTCTGGTTTTTTTACAGGATTTTTACCGATAAAATTGTAAATTTACAACTTTTTGGCGAAATAAAATTTACAAGAAATTCTCGTAAATTGACTAGATTTTTTTGCAAAAAATCTTGGAAGCTTATAAAATTACAAAAAAAAACCTGTAAAATTACAAAAAAAAAATGTAAATTTGGATCGAAAATTATTTCTTAAAAAACAAGGAAAACTATCAAATATTGGTAAAATGGGATTACGAGACTTTTTTTTTGGTAATTTGACAAGGTTTTTTTTGAGTGTGTATTTAATGGGTTCCCAGGACAATATTTCGATGCGGTACACAAGGAAAGTCAAACTTAGTATACCCCCATACTGTAGTTGGAGTGTATAAAAACATGATGGTGTAAATTGCATTTTTAGCTCATACAGAGAAATTGTAATATAAAATATAGTAAAAAAAAATATGTTAAAGATTATCTTTTTATGGATAAGACCGCCTATGGTTAAATCATTTTGTGTAAATCAATGTTAAACTAATGTTTACTAAATTTTGGTTAATGTAAGTTCATGTACGTTAATAAAAATTAAATTATTTTAAATTAATCCTAAATTAATGTTTAACCTACACAGAAAAAAATATGAAGGAGACAAATTTGATCAATCACTTGTTTAAATTTAAAAACAAAAATTGAGTAATTTTTTAATTGACGCAATTAAAAATTTACTTAAAAATTTTAAAAACAATTTAAGTATATAATTTAATAAAAATTTAATAGTTTTTTATTTTTTTTAACTCTCATAGTTTTTTGAATTCTCGTTTAGTTTATAGTTTTTTGTGTATGTATATGAAAGTTTGTAATCATCTTTATAAAATTTTTCTATGTTTTTGAGACATAAATATGTTTGGTAAAGTTTGAAAAAACAAGTTTTTTGTTTTTTTTTTTTCGTAAAAAAATTTAAAACTTTTTTAAACTTAAAAAAAAATTTAAAAAGGTAAATTTTGAGTAAACTTTTAATTGTGTCAATTAAAAATTTACTCAAATTTTTTTTCAAACATTTAATAAATTTTTATTAAAAATTTACTCAATACTATTAAATCGTTAACTGGTGCAAAATTGAGTAATATTTTACTCAATAGTATTAAAAATTTACTCAAATATTTTTTTTATTTTTTTCTGTGTAGCTTGTATAGCACTTGCAGTTTGGATTTTTGTGTCTTTATCCATTTTTTTTAAACTACGTCATATATCTTAAGTACATCCTATCACTGCATCATAAACTATGTCATTGACTATGTATTTATTATATTTCTTTCAGATTTAATTTGATCGCTTACTATGGGCAATACAATAACCAATCGTGGTAAGTCACGTAATGGCTCCCCCTATGCTCCCACCATATTCAATAAAAGTTCTTTGCAACGTCAGCAACGCAAAGCGGACCAACAACCATATGAGCTGCGTTCAAAAACATTGCCAGCACGTAGCAGCAAAAATGCTGCATTTAGAAAAAGCACTGAATTAGATAAATCGACAACAGCACAGACTTTACCCACACAAAAGCCACAATTAACATCCAGTCCACCAACACCACCGCCACCCAATGGTGAAACTTCACGGGTATTATTTTTGCTATATTTAATACATCGTACTTGGAATGTTATAACCGATACAAAAAGTAAAAGGTTAGTGAATTAGATTAAAATTTCTGTCTTTTGTAGCTCTTATTGCTTTTTTATCTTTTTTAGCTCTTCCCATGGCAAAATTTCTAAGAAACCCTCAAATCATGATTCATTTTATGACACTGAAAGTAATATGTCTTTATCGTTGACCGATTTATATGGTGCCAGTTCACAGTGTTGTTCTCAATTATCGGTATGCAGTTGTAGTTCCTGTTTTAATGATACAACAGCCGAACAAAATGTTTATAATTCTATAGATGAACAATTTTCGCAGGATTCTATTGGCGATAAAGTGGAATCTATAAGTAAAAGGTAAGTACTTAGAAATATATTAAGAGTTTTTTAGATTCTAAAATAATTTTCGTATATAAAATTACCAGATTCAGAAATATTTTTATATATAAAAATATTTACATTCTTACACATTTTCGTATAAAAACATTTTTAGTTTAAAAAAAATTTTAGACTCAGAATATTGTTAAATAGTTGTAAATACAAAAAAAAAACAAGTTAGAAAGTTATAGTCGGTTAAGACCGACCATATGATACCCTACACCAGCGTTTTAGTGAAAATGGGTCCCAAGTCCAAACATGGACCGATTGGATCTGTATTTTGTTAGATCTTTATTTAGTGTAGAAAACACACACAGATCAAATTTAAGTGGAATTGGTTTATATTTTTGTCAATAGACCGATTTAACTGAATATCGGTCGAAATTTTTATATGGGGGACTAAGTCAAAAAATGATCCAATTATATTACGATTTGAGTAGGTTACTAAAGTACACGTTTAACACCTAAAAATAAATTTTTTTTCAAATATTTCCATTTTTATGAATTTTAAGGGAATTATGTGAATATCGGAAGGGTGGTTTGTATGGGGCCTACCAGAAGGACTGACCCGATCCATTTAAAATTTGGAATGGTGATTCAGGCATACACAATTTGATTACCTGATAAATTTAAAAGCGATATATATTATAATACGATTATTAGAGTCATTTAAGCCTAATCCAAAGGGGGCGTTTGTATGGGGGCTAGGTCTTAACATGGACCGATTTTCTCCAATTTCAATAGGCTTCGTCCTTGGGCCAAAAGATGTTTAGGTTTAAAATTTCAAGTCAATTGATTGAAAATTGCGACCTGTATCGTGCTTAAACCGAAAGATGGACAGACGGACATCGCCAAATCGACTCAAAAAGTAATTCTGAGTCGATCGGTGTACTTGATGGTAGGTCTAGGACCAATATTTCGGGTAGTTACAAACATCAGCACAAACTCATTATACGCTGTACCACAAAGTGGTGTAGGGTATAATTAACTTGAAGTGCTAAATCAAAAGTAGCTGAAATTGGGGATCATGTCTATAAAATTTCAAAAACTCATTTTAAATTAAGTTTTTTTTTAACAAAATCTTTCTTGCATTTTATGACTTAACTAGAGTTGCTACAGCAAAAATAGCTGAAATTGGGGATCATCCCTATAAATTTTCAAAAATTAATTTTTATATATACTTAGCTTGCAGAACATTGCTTATAGAAAAAATTTTTGTTTAAAAGGTTCCCAGACTCACACATTGTTCTTAAAGAGGGGCTAGATCATTAATTGCTTTAAAAAAATACCTTCAAATATATTGCAGAAATTAGAGATCATCCCTATAAATTTACAAAAATCCGTTTTTTAATAAGTTTTTCTAAAAAAACGACCTTTCTTACATTTTAAGACTTTAATTGAGGTGCTGCAGCGAAAATATCTGAAATTGGATATCATCCCTTTAAAATTCCAAAAAATTAAATTGAAAAAAATTAAATTTCCAAACATATTTTTTTGAATGATTTTTTTTAAAACCTTTCTTGCGTTTTGTGGCTCAGCTAGAGGTGCTACAATGAAAATACCTGAAATTGGGGATCATCCCTATAAATTTCCTAAATTCAATTTTAATGAACAATTTTCTTGCATTTTATGGCTGAAATAAATTTTTATTTAATTTTGTTATTCAAAAATCCTTTTTAAAAATATTATGGCTTAATTGGACGTTGTAAAGAAAAAAGCGGAATATCGGGATCATACCTATAAATTTCCCACAACAAAATTTTTATTTGAATTTTTACTACAAAACTTTAATGACTTTAATAGAGCTGCTAGGGCAAAAATAGCTGAAATTGGGTATCATCGCAGAAATAAATTTTTATATGATTTTGAGGTCTTGATTGTAATAAATTTCTAAAAAAAAACTTTATTTGTAATTAAAACTCTAACGATATATGAATGATCATCGCCATAAATTTCCAAATATCCATTTTTATATGAAATTAATTGCAATTAAGTTTTAACTAGAGGTACTAGAACAAAAATAGCTGAAGTTGGGGATAATCGCTATAAATTTTCATAAATACCTGTTTGTATGACTTTTTTTTTTAAATTTTAGTAGAAATAAATTCTTTAAGTAGAGCCTAAAGCAAAAATAGCAAAATTAGGGTATCACCTCTATAATTAAAGAAAAACTTTAATATATGTTATATATTTTCAAAAATCAATTTTACATGATTTAAAAAAAAATAATTGAATTTTATTGCTTAACTAGAGGTGTTTAAGCAAAAATATCATCTTTAGGGCGAAAATATCTGGAAATAAATTGGGGATCATCGCAAAAATAAATTTTTATATAATTTAAAGTCCTTGATCGAATAAATTTCTAAAAAATTATTTAATGGTATTTAAATTTTTAACGAAAATGGCTGATATTTGTAATCATTGCCATAAATTTCCGAACATCCATTTTATATGAATTTTCTAAAAAAAATTTTACTCTTATTTTATGGCTAAACTAGAGCTGCTAGAGCGAAAACTTCTAAAATTGTGGATCATAACTAAAAATTTCCAAAAATTCATTTTGATTTGAATTTTTATTAAAAATTGTAATTGCAATTAAATTTTACTAGAAGTGCTAGAAAGGAAATATCTGAAGTTGGAGATCATCACCATAAATCCCTTTTTTATATAATTTTGTTTTTAAATCCTTAGGTTTGTTTAAATCCTTAAGTAGAAGGGCTGGAGCGAAAATAGCTTAATATAGGGATCACCACTAAAATTAAAAAAAAAAAATCTATATTTATACACTCAAAAAAAAAAAACTGTAAAGTTAGCAAAAAATTTAGTTAAATTTAACTAAAAAAGCACCTGATTTTGAACCTACTAAATTTCTAGTTAATTTAACTAAAAATATTTAGTTAACTTTTCGTAGAACGAATTTAGCAAAAGAAACCGTAACTTTAACTAAAAATTTAGCTGAAATTTCGTAACCTTTTTATGTACATATATTAACAAAAAAATTAGTTGAATTCAGCTAAACTTTTTGTTACTTTTCGTAAACTAAAATTTAGAAAATATTTTGTAAAAAATTAAAAGTTTATTTTTTCTATTTTTTCATCAGCTTAAGTAGAACTTATGAGATTTGCATAGGAGGCTTCGCAAGAAATTCCACTTAACAAATTTGTTACGAAAAATCAGCAAATTAATTAGTAAAAATTCGTAAACTCAGTTTTGAAGTCAACAAAAAAAATTAATTCAAAATTTGTTCAAAACTAGTAAATTTGTAAATTGAACTTAACTAAAAAAAGTAGTTAAAACGCTGATTTTAACTAAAAATTTGCTAAAAAGCCAGTAAACTCGAGTTAACAAAAAAAAATTAGTTAACTTTACAGTTTTATTTTTTTGAGTGTATTTATTTTAAATTTTTCGAAAACACTATACTTTCATTTTATGGCTTAACTAGAGGTGCATGAGCAAAAATTGCTAAAATAGTTGAAATTGGAGTAGAGATGGGCGCTGGTCACGTGATTTGCGTGATTCACGTGAATCACGCGTGAATCACGCGTGAGTGTGAGTGATTTTCATTTCAATCACGTGATTGTGAGTGAGTGTGAGCTGAAAAAAAATCTAATTGAGTGATTAGAGAGTGAGTCATTTATTTTTTGCGTGAGTTTGCGTGATTAGATTTTTTGATTTGCCCAATTTTTTTTTAGTTTTTTTAAAAAAAATTTTTTTTTAAATTTTTTTTTCTTTTTGATTTTTTGATTTGGGAATTTTTTTTTTTAGTTTTTGTAAAAAAATTTTTTTTGGGATTTTTTTCTTTTTGGTAAGAAAATTTTATTGCTTGAGTAGATTTTGCGTGACTCATGCGTGAGCGTGATTGAATCTGGCGTGAGTCACGCGTGAGCGTGAGTAAGTTTTTTATTACTCACTTGAATGTGAGTGAGTGTGAGTAAAAAAAAAATGCGTGAGTGATTAGTGAGTGATTCGATTATTTTTTGCGTGAGCGTGAGTGAGTGTGAGTCAAAATCCACTCACACGCCCATCTCTAAATTGGAGATCATTGCCAAAAAATTGTATTTTTCCTTTTTTTGTGTGTTAAGAAAAAGTGTTAGTAGTAAACGGCTTAACTAGAGGTGCCATAGCGAAAATAGATAAATTTCTTTAAATCCATTTTATTATAATTTTTTTTTTTTTTCATTTTACTTGTATTTTGACAAGAGGAACTAAAGGGAAATAGATGAAATTAGTGATAATGACTTAAAACTTTAAAAAGTCCGTTTTTGTATGAGTAAAAAAAATACTAGCATTTTATGGCTTACTTTTAGGTACTATAGCGAAAATAGCTGGAAAAGCTATACATTTTTTAAAAAATCCATTTTGATATTAATTTTTTTTAAAAACTTACTACTTAATTTTGTAAGACCCAACGCACCGCGATGTCAAAATGTCTGTGTAATTTGTTTTTGTTACATCAACAATTGTATTGAAATTTCAATTAGGGCATTTACTTGCATTTAGGGCTTAACGAGATCAGCCAGGGGGAAAACATATTAAATTGGAAATCTTTTTTTTTAATTTTCAAAAATCCATTTTACACGATTTTTGCTGAACTCCTTACTAGCGTTTTATGACAAAAGGTGCTAGAGCGAAAAAAGCTGAAATTGGTAATCGTTCCTAAAAATTTTCGAAAAATACATTTTATTCAAACATTCAAAATTCCATTTTCATATTAATATTTTTGTAACAAACGTTACTTGCATTTTTTTAAACCATACCTAGAGTTGCTAGAGCAAAATACCAAAAATGGGCAATCATCCCTATAAATGTTTAAAAACCCTTAAGTATAGATTTTTTTTTTCTAAAAACTTCTAGTTGCTACAGCAAACATAGATAATATTTGAGATCATCCCTATAATAACTTTTTAACTTTTTTTACTGAAAATGAGGCTCGTCCCTATTTAATTCCAAAAATAAAAAAACTTTGCTTGTATATTATGTCTTCAATAGCTGCGCTAGAGCAAACATAGCTGAAATTGGGGATCACCTACTATGATCCCTATGATTTTTCTAAAATAGTTTATTATGGACAATTTCTTAAATTCTGAGACATTTCTTGTAAAAAAATTTTCAGAGACATTTTTTTCGTATAAAATAATTCTCAGATTCTGAGACATTTTTTTATAAAAAATTGTTTCCAGATTTTAAGACATTTTTCGTATGAAAAAAATTCAACATTTTCCATATTGAAATATTCTTTACAAAAAATTCGCGTAAAATTTTTCTAAGTGTAAATGTATAGTGGCTCCACTTTTAACATAGTGTAAATTTCAATAATTGTGGCGCCACTGTTTTCATGCTGAAATTTTTCAGTAATATATTAAATTATCTAAGACACAAACCTCTGAATGCTCCATTGTGAATGGTTTTCTGCATGGGTTTATGGCTAAGCTATTTTAATATGAATCATGGTGAACTTCAGTGGTGAGTTTTTTTTATACACTGAAACAACTGAAAGTGAAATATAGAATAATCAAGTCGTTTTAATTTTCAATATACAAAATTTTATTTAAATTTTTAAGTTAATTGTTAAGAAATTTTCCATAAATTAGGTCGTTTATATCATCTAAAATTAAATATTTTCGCAGCTTTTTATGTAAAAGAAGAAGATCCATACACAGTATCTAATAATTGTTCTGAATTGTATTTTACCCCAGCATAATTAACCTCTGGCGATTTGCAGTTTGAAGCGGCATAAGTTATTGGACTATATTTAGGATTTGGCAAAGCTTTAGGGTAACTGCTGTATGGTGGGGGTTTGGCCGGATAATCCGCGGGTGGTGCGGCAACATAAGCTGGTTGGGGCTTTATGGCATAACTGGGTAATTTCTTCTGATATTTGGTAGGAGGAAGTGGAGCTGCACTATAGGCTAAAGCTGGATTTAATTTAGGTAGTTTATTTAATAAAGGAGCTGGGGCCTGATAATCATTAACAGGTGGGGCTGGTACTGCAGCATAATCAATAGGTTTACCCGGATATGCAGGAGGAGCTAAAGGAGCAATTGCAGAAGGAGCTGGAGCCAGATAATTATTAACAGGTGGAGCTGGTACTGCGGCTGGGTATGCTGATGGAGCAGGTGGTGGAACAACTGCAGGAGGAGCTGGGGCAAGATAATTACTAACAGGTGGGACTGGTACTGCGGCTGGGTATGCTGATGGAGCAGGTGGTGGAACAATTGCAGAAGGAGCTGGGGCCAGATAATTATTAACAGGTGGCGCTGGTACTGCAGCTGGGTATGCTAATGGAGCAGGTGGTGGAACAATTGCAGGAGGAGCTGGGGCCAGATAATTATTAACAGGTGGCGCTGGTACTGCAGCTGGGTATGCTGATGGAGCAGGTGGTGGCGCAATTGCAGGAGGAGCTGGGGCCGGATAGTTATTAACAGGTGGGGCTGGTTCGTCAGCATAATCAATGGCACAATTTGAAGGTTTACTGGGAACTAAAGGTGTTTTCACTTTATTTAACGGGTATGCTGATGGTAACGGTGGTGGAACATTTGCGGGATTATAGGAAGCTTTGAGTGCAGGCAGACTAGAGGGTATATAGGGGTTACCATATAATGCTGGTTTAGATGGTGGATTATAAGCTGGTGGTGGATTATAAGCTGGTGGTGGATTATAAGCTGGTGGTGCTTTTGGCTGGTATGGTGGGGCTACGTAAGGACTTATTATATTTTTACGTACTATATAAATTGGCTTATTATGTACAGCAGCGGGGTTGAGACCAGATAATAAGTTACTTAAATTACAAGTTGTAGCAAGGTTGGAAGTAAGGGCTAAGGCTGTAGCATTTGCTGTTCCATTAATAGCTAAAGTATCATTTAAATTGGGCAATTCTGGACATTCTCCATAGAACTGAACAGACCAAACTGAAATTAAGTTAACATTTTTATTAATTTTGATAAAAAAAAGTTATAATTTGTCTTAAATTTTAAACAATCTTCCTAAAGATTCTAAAATTTTTTCCATACACATTAAAAAAAACATGTTAAATTACTAGAAAAAGTCTCGTAATACCATTTTACCAATATTCCTATTGTTTTGAATCGATCGAAATTTACACATTTTTTATTTGTAATTTTACATTTTTTTTTTTGTAAATGTCCAAATTTTTTAAGGTAATTTTACAAAAAAAATTAATAAAATCTCGAGAATTCCTTGTAAGTTTTATCGCGTCAAAAAAGTTGAAAATTTACAATTTTATTGGTAAAAAGCTTGTAAAATAACAATAAAGGGTGTTATTTTAAGTAGAAATTCTCGTAAAATATGAGGTAGCACAAAATAAAAGTTACAAGCTTTTCTTGTCTTTTACAAGGTTTTTTTTAGTGTAGAAAAACTTTTAGAAAGTATTTTCAGAATCCCCGATAGATTTTAAAATTACTCAAATTAGAATTTGTATAAACTCCCTCTTAGTGGTAGTGATAGTAAAATTCAACTTTTGATTTTCCCAAGTGTTCTGGCAAATTTTTGTTCTACGGATTTGGAATCGGATTAAATGGCGCCCGGTGATAAAAGTTTTGGATTTTTGAAATATAAAAAAAAATATGTAGTTATTAATTTTGATGTTCCACGAAGATTTACTTAAAAAAAAAATAAAAAAAAATCTCTAAAATGTTTTCCCTTGAACCTTTTCATAGAGCTGGAGACAAACTTTCCTTTGAAATTAAATTAAGAGAAGTCCAATTATTTAAACCCTTGGCGCCCTTAGATCAAAATTTTAGTTTAAAATTTTAAAAAAATTTCTTGAACCTAGAAAAAACTGACATTTTAGAAAATTTGTTAACAAATTTCAAATGGTGATATCTCGAAAACCTCATGACCGATTTCAGAAATTTTTTGATATTTGAATTCAGCTTAGCAAAATTAAAAAAACAAGTAAAAGTAATAAATTCGGCTGTGTCGAATCTTTGATAGTCTCCAACATGTTAAAATATAAAAAAAAAATATTCAGGGGCGTTTTTTTTGGGGGGGCTTTGTGGGGGTGGTTGGGGATACCTTCCCCGTCGCGATAAATGTTTACTAATTTATTTATTATGCTTTTTAAACTTTAGTAATACTATTTACTCATAATTTTTATGATTTTTTTTAAATCCACGCCCACAAAAGGGGGCGGGCCAAAAAAAAAAAAAAAAAAAATTTTGTAGCCTCCGGGGTCTAAGTGCAGGACTTTGAACACCTTCTGACATAAAAAGGTTTCATTTGTTTAACAAAAATGCAAAAAAAGCTGTAAAAATTGCGTTTTTTGAGAATATTTTTTTTGTTCTTAAAGGGGGAACTTTTTTCCCCCCGATCCGATTTAATCCATTTCCGAACTTGGCCGGCTTATAACCATGAGACACATTTGTGTCAATTTTAGTTTGGACTGAATCGTGTTTTATACAGATGAACGGATGGACATTCATAGAATGACGATCATAGATCAATATCATATATACTTTATGGGGTCCCCGACCGATATTTTGACAAAGTGAGTATACCCCCATACTGTAGTTGAAGGGTATAAAAACAGTAAGAACATCATAGTCGGCTAAAACCGACCATATAATACCCTACACCAGGGTTTCCCGGAAAATGGGTCCGAAGTCCAAACATGGATCTATAAGGTCTATCTTTTTTCAAATCTTTATAAAGTGTAGAAAACATTCATAAAACAAAGTTGAGTGAAATGGGCTTCTATTTGTTGCCAATGAACCGCTTTAAGCAAATATCGGGTGAAATTTTCATATGGGGCGGGCCTAAGTCCCAAAATGGCGTGATTATAATCAGATTTGATTGAGTTATTAAAGTACGCGTTAAACACACACCAACAAAATTTTAATAAATTGTTTTCTATTTTCAAGAAATTTTAGAGATTTATGTATATGAATATCGGGAGGGTAGGTTATATGGGGGCTACAAGAACAACTATTGCGATTCCTTTAAACTTTGGAATGGTGATTTGTGAATACAAAATACGGTTACCTGTAAAATTTTAAAAGGATATCTATTACAAATCTGTTATTACAATCCTTTGAGCCTTAATTTAAGGGGCCTTTGTATGGCGGCTTGGTCAAAACGGGGATCGATTTTTCAAAAGGCTTCGTCCTTGGGTCAAGAGAGGCCTAAGCTTTAAATTTCAAATCAATTGATTGCAACTTGCGATATGTATCGTGTTAACACCGTTAACATGGACGGACATCGCTAAATCGACTCAAAAAGTGATTCTTAATCGATCGGTATACTTAAATATGGGTCTGGGACTAATATTTCGGATAGTTACAAACATCAGCACAAGTTCATTATACCCTGTACCACAGAGTGGTGTATGGTAAAATAATGTATCCGCGGATTTTTTTTCAATTTTTTTTTTCAAATAATATTTTTTAACATTGTGAGGGTATAAATACATTCGGCATTCGCCCTATTTTTTTTACTTGTTTTTTTTTTAATTCTTGAACGTGAAATAAACCGCGATTTTTGCAAATTTCAAATAGAGATATCTCAAAACCCGTTTGAGCGATTTAAAAGTTTTTTTTTGAGATTCGTGTTCAGAGCATCAATATTATTAAATGTGATGTATCGCGAGACACACATTTTTTAATGCTATTTTTAAATTTTCCAAGATTCAAAACCTTGATCGCCCGCGCAAGGCTTAATTTAATCTGATTGATCAAATTTGTACCACATCAGTTTTAGGTCTAGTGGAATACAAACTTGAGCGGGCATTCAAAATCGGAAGAAAAACTTTTTTGCTTACAAAAAACAGCCAAATTCGACAATTTTACATCTCAACCACTGGAACCGGTTTCCCATTTTCATATTATTTTCTGACAAGGAAGGTCCCCCTGGTGCCACCCGCCAGTCTTTATGGAATTGGTTTATTTTGTAAAGCAGGAAAAATAAAGGGACACGTATTTTTTTTTTAGCGGCCCAAATTCATATTTTGGGGGTGAAAATGAGGGTGGAAAAAATGGTAATTTTTCAGTCTTTTGCGCTTATCTCCTATACTACACAAAGAAACATAGTCCTGTTACATACCAAATGAAAGGTCTTTGGAAAACCTATCTTCGTGTGTAAAGAACGCGCAAACCATGCACAACTTTTCGTCATATTGAGTAAAATGACAAAATTTTAGGACATTTTTGGTAATAAGTCGAAAAATATTTACTTTCTTTGGCACGTTGTTAGCATCACGAGATAGGCAATTTAAATACCTTTAATCTGATACCACATATGCCTATATTTTTTAAATAGACGTAAATCGTAAAAAACTAAAAAAGGGCAATTTCCCCCTGTACAAATCGACCCAACCCCCTTAAAAGGAGTTTGGGCCGCTAAAAAAAATTACGTATAGCATTAATTTTCGTTCTGAACAGCATATCCAAATTTCATGAAGATCGGAGGGTGACACCAGGGAGAATCTCCTTGTGAGTCTTTTTGGACTCTTTGAATGTTCACCAAAAAATGTTTTGAATTTTCCAAATATTCATAAATAAGAGTCAAATATGAATCTTTTAGGACTCAAAATTTTGATCGTTCTAAAATTATTCATATTTTAGAGCCTTAAAAGAGTCATAATTTATGAGGGCTCAGAAAATTGTACGCAGGGTATTTTTTTAGGAAAGGTTTCGACTTGGTGATAGGTTTTTTGTGTCCGGGTGATATATCGCGTGACTTATCATTGACCTATCTCTTTCCTGCAGGATTTATATGTATATCGTTTAATACTCACAATTTCCTAGTTTATATTCATTTTCCAAAAAGCATTCATTTTGGAATGTCTGGGCAGTACAATTCAGAATAGCACATATAGGTCTATAATCGGCGGGACAGGGACAAGGTCCTACATTTAGAATTTGCCAATCTGTAGCGAAACAAAATAATAAAAAAACAAATGAATAAAATCTTTTTTATAAATAAAAAAATTCATACAATTACTTACTTTTACCAGTATATTGTATATCGCGATATAAACTTAAAAGATTTGGAAAATTCTGTGTATAATTGTTAAAAGCAGCACAAACTGGTTGACCATCTAAAGGACAGGATGCCGCCACACAGGTGCCGTTTAATATAATTTGCCAATCTTTAATTAAAAAAAATATTTTTTTTTATGGTTAATAAAATAATTTCAATTATTTGGTTTTTAAGATCAAATCGCACTTACTTTGTTTAGTTTCACAAATAATTTTTTTCAATTCACATTCATTGGTAAAATTACGTTGAACATTACGAAAGGAGGCACAGACTGGTCTAAAAACTGTATTACAATATTGTGGACAGTAAGTACTGGCTGGTGGACTGTAGGCGGCAGGAGAATACGCTGGAGCAGGATTTGGTAATGGCAATGCTGAGGGTGGCGCAAGCAATGGTAAGGGTGGCGCAGGTAATGGTAAGGCTGGCGGAGGCAAGGGTAAAGCTGAGGCAGGACATGGTAAGGGTGGCGCAGGATATGGTAAGGGTAGTGCAGGATTTGGTAATAATGGCGCAGGATATGGGGCTGGCGCAGGGTATGGGGCTGGTGCAGGATTTGGTAATGATGGCGCAGGATATGGTAGGGCTGGCGCAGGATATGGTAGGGCTGGCGCAGGATTTGGTAATGAAGGCGCAGGATATGGTAGGGCTGGTGCAGCATATGGTAAGGGTGCCGGAGGAGCAAAACAATTTGCCAAAGGAGTTTTAGTCAAACCTGAAAGTAAAAAAATCGATAAAATAAGAGCTGATCTGTTTAGATCGTATAGAATTGTACAAGTATCTAAAAATTAGAGTTGGTTTAAGTCCAGAAAGTACGAATATATTCATAGTTTTTCTCGATCACTTTGTTTAGTACTTTTTTTTATTATCAAATGTGTTTAAAAATCAAAATTTATAAACTAAATTTTAAACAACAAAAAAAATTTAAAATCTGTTTAAAATTGGCTGAGCTAATATCAAAAAATTAAAATTGTTCAACCGGTTTTTGAGATATCGCTATGTATTTGAAATTTGCAAAAAATTAGAACTACACTCAAAAAATACGTTAGTAGATTTACTAATTTTTTTTGCTAATGCTAGTTAGCTAACTTTTAGCAAATTTTTAGTTGAGATTAGCATGTTAGCAAAGAATTCTTGTAAACTTCATTTAGCACATTAGCAATTTTAAACAAACTTTGAACTAAATTCTTTTGCTGAATTTGAAATTGAGTTGACAACATTTTTACAAGATTTTTTGCTAATATTAGCAAAAAGAAATGGTATTTTTTTTTTTATTTTCAGAAAACTTTAAATGGCGCTATCTCGAAAACTAAGCCAGCTGGAGCAAAATGGAGGCCATTTTTGGTTCTCGGGCTCTCCATAGTATCGCCGGTCCTCTTCACATGTGTGGACCCTAATGGGTCCTAACTTTGGATCCAAAAAAGTTAGCATTCCCGAAAATTTTAAAATGCTCATATCTCGGTAAATATTGCCGTCACAACAAAAAGTCCAAAAAAAGCACTCAACACGTAGAACAAGACCGCAAAACAACCAAAAGCTCTCCGAGTAATATTTTTGAAGTTATCGAGTTTTTTAATTCTCAAGACCACAGTGGTCCCCTAAAATCACGTATCTCAAAAACTAAGCAAGGTAGAGCGAAACGGACACAAATTTTGGATCAAAAACTATGACGATTTTTAAGGAACCCAACTAGGTCTAGGCCCATCGGGGTCTGGACCTATTGGGTCCGAACCCAATGGGGTCCTCAAATGTGTATGAACTAAGTTCAAAAAAAAAAAAAAATCAGTTAACTAATTATTAGCAAAACATTTTTGCTAACTTTAGCAAAAAAATTGTGGGTTCAAAATCAGCAAATTTTCTTGTAGGTTTACAAGCTTTTTTTGCTAACATTACAGTTTTTTTTTTGAGTGTAATGGACAAACTTTCATTTTAACCTAATGTGAGTCAAATTCTATCAATTGAACACGTGGCGCCCTTTGATTAAAATTTTGTTTCTTTAGAAAATGTTCATCAAAAACTCTTAAATTTGATCGAAGGGGCTCAATTGATCCGATGTGGCTCAAATTATGCTTAAGTGAATATTTGTCTTGAGCTCTATGAGAGGGTCAATAAAAAAATTAAGATTTTTGTTTAAAAAATTTCTTGAAAGCAGGAAAAATTTGTCTCTTTTTGGACTTTTTTTTTGGCAAATTTAATTTTTTAAAAATCTTAAATTTAGGAAAAAAATTTTCAAAAAATGAAATTGAAGTGGCTCAAATTACGTTTTAATAAAAGATCGTCTCAAGCTCCATTAAAATGTCAAGGGAAAGACATTTTGGGATATTTTTTTTTTTTAATTCATAAACGCAGGAAAAACACAGCCATTTTTTAGCGATTTGCATCTTGAAAACGGTTCGATTGATTTAAAAACTGTTTTTAATATTCATAAACATCTAAATTCAAATTGTAGTTTTCAAAAATCCAAAACTTTGATTTTTGTATTTTTTAATTTTTAAAAAATCTAAATTTTTTGTGATCGAAAATTTTTATCGAAGGCGCCTCGTGCTAAAATGATTTTATTTGGCACTAATTATGTCTCAAGCTCTATAAAATGTCAAGGGAAAGAAATTTTGAGATTTTTTTTTTTTTAATTTCTTAAAAATCCGCCATTTTTTGCAAATTAAAAATTGAGAAAACTTGAAAACCGTTTGACCGATTAAATGTCAATGGGCCTTATGGCCTCCGAGTGAATTCGCCAAATGGCGAGCGATCATCCAACCTAACCTAACCTTTTGATATTCTTGTTTAGCGTATCAAAATTAATAAACATGATGTGTCGCAAAACACCGCCTCAATTTTTTTTTTCAAATACGATGAAGGCTGCTGTAGGATAAATCACCCAAGGAAAAATCACACAAACAAAAAAATGAAAATTTACCCAATCATTTTTCTACACATTTTGGCATATTTCATAAGAAAATTTAACTTTTTTATTTCTTATTTTAGGTTTTGTCAAGATACATATTTAAATATCAAAACCGTAATACGTCGCAACAAAAAATCGCGCGATTGTTTGTTAAAATTTTTTTTTTACAATTTTTCAGGATTACAAATACAAATATTTTTGCCTTTAAAGTTTTTGGCTTAAAAATCTTTTTTATTTTATTTTGTGTCATTTTTCATTTCTTCCTTGAGTTTTTTTCGTTAATTTTAGGCGATGTCTGGTATTTTTTTGGGTCCTTTTTCATAGTTTTTGGGCGATTTTGCATTGCGGGGATTTTCCATAAAAATTTTTGGGTGAGTGAGAGTGGTAATCATGTTATCATAATCCCTGAAAACATTATATTGCTAGAAATTATATCTTGCTTGCTATAACAATCTATGGTTGCAGAGAACTGTCGTCATCATGTTTCAAACATGTTTATTTTCTGCGTGCGAAGTGATCAAAACTCCACCAACCCGATCTTTTATATGCAAACCTCAACATATTTTTTTGTTCACTGTTGTAGCACCGTGTACTCATTAAAAATATTCAATACTTACTCAATTGTCCAAGGGCCAATTGTTTATTATTGAAAGTATTCAATTCGCATGCATTGTCCAAAAGAAAAAATTCAGCACCATTTGTACCACACACTGGCGTATTACCCAATATACAATAGTCAGGATCAGGACTTGCAGGTGCCGGGTAATTTTTATAAGCAGTGCTTAAGCTTAGAAAGCCCAGAAATAGCACTAAACTATGCAAATTCATGTTCCTTGAATGATTTTGTACTAGTTGCATTAGAATTAAAACACAGTTTATATACTAAAATTTTTAGTTAAAACAATAAATAGCTAAAATTTTCTTTTCTTTAGTTTTATAAACAAATATTACCCCTTTGGCGTGTGTTAAATTAATTTCTGCAGAATTATCTTAAAAGAATACCTGTCTTTTCTATTAAATTGTAAGAAAACGTGTTTATTTAGTAAATTTTGTTAAATTGCTAGAAATTCTTAAGACCATTTACGTTATGGTAACAAAACAAATTGCAGACAAACTTACATCATTTTTAATCGAGACGTTAGCAAATTAGAAAATTTTTAAGTAAAAAGGGTTCAAAGAAATACCTTCAGTTACAGATTTCTTGTTACCAAAGGAACTATAATAGAAAACTTTTTATGTTCTGAAATATTTTTTTATTCACCAAAACGTTCTTTAAATAGGAAAAGTCTTAAATTTTATAATTTTTCCGTTAGAAAAAGCCAAAAAAAAAATCAGATTTTTCCTATAAAAAATTGTCAGATTTTTTCAACCGAAAATTGTTTCATTTTTCCTATAGAAAAATTCCCAAATTTTTCGTCACGAAAAATTGCCATATTTTTGTGTAGCAAAAATTCGCAATTTTCCGTTTAGAAAAATTTCCAAAATTTTTCGTTTAAAAAGTTTTTAGTGCAGAAAATTTCCCAAACTCTTCGTCCAGAAAAATTCGGAGACTTTTTAGTATAGAAAAATTTTAGCATTCCGAGAAATTTTTTCTTCAGAAAAATTATGACATTCTTTGACAAATTTCGTAGAAGAATTTCTATATAAAAATTTCTCCTATAAACAAATTCTTAGGTTTTTCGTATAGAAAAATTCGCAAATTATTCCTGTAGAAAAAATCTAAATTTTTCCCCTAAACCAAAATTCTCAAATTTTTTTCTAAAAAAAATCTAAAATTTTTCATATATATAAATTCTAACATTCCGGGATAATTAAATTTCATAAAATATTTTCTTAATATTTGTGCTTGTCCTAGGATGCCACTTGTGATAGCAAATGCATTTTGAATAAAGCATTGATTTTCTTATAAGTTTCATTGCACATGTATAAATCCATAATAATAATATTATTTACTTTGTATTATATAAAACATATCTAGATTTAAAAAATAGAGAAACAAATATAATTATTTAAGTACTAAAACGCTCGTCAAGGGACACTATATGTTTATAAATTAGGATGTATGAACTACTTGTTTATTTATAGTATAAATACAGTAACTGATTTTGAAATAAATAAACAAATAAATAAATAAAAAAAAAATTAAAGTGGAAGATCTCCCCTAATTTTCCTATTTTATCGAGCCCTTACCGCCAAAATAGTGTAAGCGACACGCTTACCGATTTTCGTTTTTTGATGGAAATCGATTATTTACTATTATTTGCATCATCTCTAAAAATGTCATAACAGTAAAAAGTTCCGTTACGAATTTACAGCAAAAGCAATTTTAAGGTAAGTGAACATTCTTAGTTTGTTTACATTTTTTGTGACTGCGAAGTGTCGCTTACATTAAAATTTTCTGTAACAAATTAAGTGATAAATAACAATATATTCGCGATTTTACTATTTTTTTTTGTAATGTTAAATCAACTTGAGGAAAGTGAGTTTTTTTTTTTTAATTTAAATACAATATTTAAAAAATATAAGTAGTATTATATTTTTTGGTTGTTATAAAGAATTTTTGGTTCAGTTTTCAACAAAAAAAATCGCTTGTACCATACAGCGATTCTGATTCTGTGGAAATAATAAATTCACAAACAAGTTTTCGAAGTTTTCAAAGACTACTGAATTAGAATCTGAAGACCCATCGGAAGATATTAAAGAAGAAACGAGTGTGGGTAAAAGAGCTTACAAAAAGGCAAAATCATTACCTAAAAGGCTACAAAACTTGAAAAAAACAACAAAATTTTTAAAAAAATTAAAACACGATTGTTGTGTTTTTTAAAAGGTAGATTTATTTTCGATTTAACCTTATTTAGTTTAAAATAAATATTTTAACTGGCCAAAACAAATTTGGAATATTTTTTTCCGTAATCTACGATTAATTAGCAATTATAATAGGAAAAAATAATAAAAAAATTGGAAAATTAAAAAAAGTTATAAATAAATCAAAATTAATCCAATTAAATTTAAGGATTTAATAAGTCCACTTTGGATTAATTTCGATTTATTTATAACTTTTTTTATTTTCCAAATTTTTTTATTATGTTTTCGGATTATAATTGCTAATTTATCGTAGAATACGGAAAAAATATTCCAAATTTCTTTTGGTATGTTAAAATATTTTTTAAAATAAAATTAATCTGGATATAAATCCACTTTTTTAAAAACACAGCAGATGAGTTTGCTTAAAATTAACTACCTCAAACAGACCAAGAAGTCGAAATTTTATCTGAGCCAGTTTTTAGATTTTTTTACATTTTTATCTTAACCATTGAATTTAAGGTTTAAAACTTTAATTTTTATTTATGTATATTAGAATAATTGGTACCGAAATTAAAAGTTTCTCTGAAGTAATTTTTCTAAATTATTTTTTTCTTATATTATTATTTTTATAACAACCATTGAATTTAAAGTTGAAAACTTTAATTTTTTATTAGTGTACACTAGACCACCCAAAAAATGTATGGGATTTGCAAAAGTATTTTTTTGTTCGCTCCACCGGCAGTTTCTGAGAGATTGGCTATACAAAATAAAATCTGTGCAAGAACTGGATCTCTCGGTTGCATACAGGCCAGTCGATTTGAACTTTTGACCCTAAAAGTGACCTAAAAGCACTACAAAGCTTTAAAGTGTCATAACTCTTAAAATATCCGTTTTTCTAAAAAATGCTATATAAGTTTTATTTTGCAGAATAAGAACGGAAACATTTCCTTCATACAAATTTTTAGCCTAAGTCTAACACATCGTGGTGTTTTTGGCGGTTAAAGTAAAAATTTATGCAAAGACTTAATTTAAAACGACCCTCGTTTAAATTTGGACGAAGACTCAAATAGTCGGTGCCCATTATTTTGTAGAGTAAGACATGTAGTTTTCATAAACCAATTACGTTTGGAATTTATATGGGTGATTTCATTACAGAAGAGCCCAAAGCTGACTTTGAAGTTTCGATTTTCCAAATGCTGTATACAAATTTGTGAAATTACTTTATTTTAAACGACCCTCGTTAAAATTTTAATGGATACAATCGGTTTCCATGATTTTGAAGAGTTAAAAATGGAGATTTCAAACAAGTGTTGATAACTACAGGCATTTTTAGCATTAATTTAAAACCTGTTAGCAAAATACAATATGAAAAGTACTTGTCATCTAATTACATTTGAACTTGAAGAATAACAAAATATTATTACAGTAGAAAATTTCAATGAATTTCATGAACCGGATTGTATTCCTTATTCAAGTGGTCTGCCACACGTTAGATGCCTGGGGAAGTTTACATAACATGGCTGATTTTCAACCGATTTAAGTTTTTAGTACCTTATTAGAGAGGCATTTTACTCCAAATCGAAATTCTGTCACCACCTGTCAAATTTAACTTAAATACCAAAAAAAATTAAAAAACAGAAAAAAATCATATTTTGTCTTTTAATCCGTTTTTTTTTTTTTTTTTAAATTCAAGGCCGATGCGGCACGCATTACCCATGTCCGATCAACCTTAATTTTTTGAGACATATTTTGAATATCGAAGCCAATGAGCCTATAAAATACTAATAAATATCTATAAATAAACTACTAGTTAGTCACTAAATGGAACTAGTTGTAGTTAATGTTAAGCAAAACTAATCTAAATTTGTTTAAATAAAGAAGAAAAAAAAAAAAAAATTTTACCCGCAAATGAATGTACCTAGGGGAAGTTAGGGTCAATATTTACCAATTTAATTATTTTGGAGCACCATATAAAATATAGCATACCAGAGTCTAAAAAAAACTGCAATTTTCAAAATTTGATAAAAATAGAACGATTTGTGCTCACATCTCGAATTATGGCTTCAAAATTGTGTAATTTATAGTAGATTTTTTAGATTTAAAAAAAAAATTAAGGTTTCGGACTTTTTCAAAAATTTAATTTTAATTTTTAAACGTTAAAAAATAAGTGATAATTACTTCGAATAATTTTTTCATATTTTTTTCTAAAACTACGTTTAAGTACCAACAAAATGTTTTCCAACTTATTTTAAGGTATCTATATATTTTACTGGTAAAAATTAATTGAAAATTTACATTTTTTAACTTTTTTTTGTAAAAAAACGCCATTTAAATTGATTACTCAACACCAACTTGGTATAAAAGGCTGAAAATTTGAGTGCAAGTTGCATTTAATACGTAATAAAACATAACCAAAAAAAAAAATAAATAATCAAAGGGGATCGGGTCTAAAAGTTAGTGATTTGGCCTGGAATATTTTCCCCAAATATTTTCCAAAAAGTACACATCTAACTCTTCAAATCGTGGAAACCGATTGTCTCCATTAAAATTTTAACGAGGGTCGTTTAAAATTAAATAATTTCACAAATTTGAATACAACACTTGGAAAATCGAAACTTCAACGTCAGCTTTGGGCTCTTCTGTAATGAAATCACCCATATAAATTCCAAATGTAATTGGTTTATGAAAACTACATGTCTTACTGTACAAAATAATGGACACCGACTATTTGAGTCTCCGTCCAAATTTAAACGAGGGTCGTTTTAAATTAAGTCTTTACATAAATTTTTACTTTAACCGCCAAAAACACCACGATGTGTTAGACTTAGGCTAAAAATTTGTATGAAGGAAATGTTTCCTTTCTTATTCTGCAAAATAAAACTTATATAGTATTTTTTAGAAAAACGCATATTTTAAGAGTTATGACACTTAAAAGCTTTGTGGTGCTTTTAGTTCACTTTTAGGGTCAAAAGTTCAAATCGACTGGCCTGTATGCAACCGAGAGATCCAGTTCTTGCACATATATTATTTTTTATGGCCAATCTATCAGAAACTGCCGGTGGAGCTAACAAAAAAATACTTTTGCAAATTTGGGTGGTCTAGTGTACACAAACAATTTTTTTTAAAAAAAAATATTAAAACAGAAAATTAGTTTTTTTTTTAATTGTTTTAACGTAACCGACACAACATTAGGCATTAGCTTGCCAGCAATGCAGCGAAAATAACGTAAGCGACAAAAATACCCGTTATGTTGTGGATTTGCAAATTAAACCAAATTTTTCATAAATATTGGACAAAATAATGCTTACATATCAAATTTCACGGTAATAGTTAGACCAAAAGCAAAGATAATTAGAAAAAACCTTCTCCTGTAAAATTTTGTTTTTGTCGCTTACAATATTTCCGCCGTAAGGGCTAGTTATTATTTTTACATATTAGGAATAGGAGCTAAGATACGTCCTTTCAAATATTTTAATAAAGTTTTTAAATGACTTTATTCACATCCTTTTTTCCTGAGAAGGCAAAATCAAATAATGGGAAAATTAGGGGTGGTCCTTCTCTTTCATTTGTCATCACCAGTGTCATCCTAGGACAAGTACAAATATTTAAAAAATATTTTACAAAATGTATCCTTAAAAATTTTGAAGTCCTTTTAAAAGTAAACAGTATCACGAAACAAATAAATGCAGTTTTACTCCATTTGATCTCTACTTTCAGACGTATATTATCTGGTTCATGTTTAATATTAGCTGTCGAACGGTGTAATGGCTATTAAAACTGAACTTTAACAAGTAGAAAAGTTAAATTCGACTTTGCCGAATCTATGAATACCCTCCACAGTGCATTTGTTTAAAAGTTTATTTTGAGTAAAAACCCCTTTTTTTTCATTTTTTTTTTTTAAAGAAAAATTTATTTTTTTTTTTTTTTTGAGTGTAAAATTTTTTTCGAGTGTAATGGTTTTTTTACTGTTAAAATATTTCTGAGTGAATGCACGTACGTATGTACACTAGGGTGTCCCAAAAAAAAAAAAGTTGTCCGGGCTCAAGCATAATTTGAAAGCTTATAGGGTAAAGTATTTCTGAGATTTTTTTCAGATTTTTCGGAAAAGGTTATAAGGTCGCGCAAATCGATTTTTTGCTGAAAATCGGCTTTGCCGACCGTTTTATTAACTTTCTTTATAAAATCGTCAATAGCCACGAGTTTCTTCACTACTGAGGTAATATTTTTAAAGAAAAATGTCCGAACTTTATTTTTGTGTGCATAAACTATAAGTTTTGGCAACTCTTTTGCTCATTTGGGTACCCTACATTAGATTTTTTCGTAAATTTTTCATAAATTTTGAAAATAACGCTTTGTAACTTTTAAAATTTCTATGAAAGTCAAAAAAAGTAATAATGCAGTTTGAAAGATAAATTAATTCTCTATAATTTAGCAACAATAATTTTTGAATTTGCTCTTACCGTTCCAGAGTAATACCATTTTAAAGATTTCTATCCATTGTACAAAACTAATAGTAAAATAATTAACTTCTTATAAAGACCTGAAAAATTCGAGTTTTGGTCAGTAACAGAAATGTGAGAAGATGGATCCTTAAGATTTTTTGATGCTGAACACAAAACTGCTTTTAGCAACTCCCTAACAAGTCACGTTTGGTGGTAATTTAGGGCAGTAGGTCAAAATGTCCGTCCGTCCGGCTGTATAAGACACGATGGAGTCAAAAATAAAAGAGATAGACTACTGATGTTAGGCACGAATATGGCTTATGGTCATAGGAAGGTTATCTTTACAAATGGGAAAAATCGGTCAAGGGGGAAAAAAGTTGCCCCTTGAAGAATCAACAAATAACGTGTTTTTTTACATTAAATTTTGTATTTTTTTTTTAAAAATAAACTTTTTTGTAAAAGAAGATGTATAAAGTCATGTATCTGCGCCTAGGAAATAAGAAAATGCTTATTTTCGGCTCGCCCCATTTTGTGGGTTCGGATTTATTCAAATAATGATAAAAATTTGATTACTTCAGTGGAAAAAGCACAATGAATGTATTGGTAATATTTATCGCGAGGGGAAAGGTCTCCCCTTAAGGCCGCCGCTTGGGACCACCGCGACGGCCTTGTCAAAAAACATTTTTATATATATTTTTTTATTTTTTTTACATATTGCAGGGCATAAAATATTCTGCACAACCGAATTTAACACTTTTGTTTGTTATTTCTGAAAGCTGCATCTCATAGTCCCGGTATTCAGCTTTTAGACCCATCATATATAGCCTATTTACAAGTTTTTACCCTAAGATATTAAATAGTGGAAGACAATATCTTTTTAAATTCAATATTTTATTTTATTATTAGTTTTATACAATGGGTTGAAAGCTTTAAAATGGTATTACTTTGGAACGGTAAGAGCGAATTCAAAATTTATTGTTGCTAAACTATAGAGAATTAATTTATCTTTCAAACTGCATTATTACTTTTTTTGACTTTCATAGAAATTTTAAAAGTTACAAAGCGTTATTTTCAAAATTTATGAAAAATTTACGAAAAAATCTAATGTAGGGTACCCAAATGAGCAAAAGAGTTGCCAAAACTTATAGTTTATGCACACAAAAATAAAGTTTGGACATTTTTCTTTAAAAATATTACCTCAGTAGTGAAGAAACTCGTGGCTATTGACGATTTTATAAAGAAAGTTAATAAAACGGTCGGCAAAGCCGATTTTCAGCAAAAAATCGATTTGCGCGACCTTAAAAACTTTTCCGAAAAATCTGAAAAAAATCTCAAAAATACTTTGCCCTATAAGCATTTAAATTATGCTTGAGCACCCAAGAAAATCGAATAAAGGTTTTATTTTGGGACGCCCTAATGTACACAAAATATTGTAATTTTTGTAAAAAAAACTAAATTGTTTTTGTGTAAATTTTTTTTTGAGTGTAAAATTTTTTTTGATTTTAAAATTTTTTTTGGGTGTAAAATTTTTTTCGAGTGTAATTTTTAAGTTACCAATGCTTTTAAAACTAAACAAGTTTAAAAAGTATTGCTTTAAAATGAAACAAGTTTGAAAAGCATTGTTTAGTTTCCACCAATGCTTTTAAAACTTGTTAAAACACGTGGCATTTTAGATGAAACAAATCTGAAATTCAGGGTTTTGCTAATAACTTTTGAACCACTGGACCGATTGAGCTGAAATTTAATACCAAACAGACCCGGGGAACGGCAAAGACACATGCCAAGCTTCAGTAGTCTCATTATTGTCTTTCGAAAGTTATCGTGTTTTTCATCTCGTAAATTCGCGAAACACCCTTGTCGAAATTTACTCTTTTGCTCATAACTTTTGAACCACTAGACCGATTTGGCTGGATTGCAATACCAACCTGACCAGGTAAATGACAAACATATATGCCAAACTTCAGTAGCCTCTGTAAAGTCTTTCAAAAGTTAGCGTGTTTTCTACGGACAGACAGACAGACGGACGGACGGACGGACGGACATCGCTAGATCGACTTAAAATCGATCGAGGATCATAAATATATATACTTTATGGGGTCCTAGACCAATATTTCGAGGTGTTACAAACGGAATGACAAACTTATATATACCCTCTATCACTAGAGTGGAGGGTATAAAAAGGAGGATCCTCAATCGCAACAAAACATTCCGAAAAAAATACTTCCCATGTAAAAATGGGAACGATCTTATCTATTATGTGGCATATAATTTTATCTGAAATGTCCAAAATCGAGATAAATTTATATACAATCAGGTACAATCATATACCTATAACAGATCAAATAAGATCATATTCACTTTTATACGGGTTTTACGAATTTCAAATTAGTGGCTACAAAGGGATAAAATACTGTACTGTGGTACTTTTTAGATTTCTTAAGATAAAGGTCTTAAAAACTTTAAATTTTGAATCTTGAATCTAACTACAAATTGAACTTCAGACTCCAGAAGCTTCAAATTTCAGACTCCAGAATCTTCAAATTCCTCCTTCTCATCCAGTACAGGAGGTAAACAATGGGTAAGAGAACGGTAAAATTGTACATTTTTTTGAGATAAAGACTCTAGAATTTTATTTAATTATGTTACTCATGTTATACGGAAAGACATGAAAACGAAATAGAACGGGGAACGAAATGAAATGGAACAGTGAGCGATATGAAATGAATTTTTTTTACTCAACAAATTTTTTTACTTAATTTTTTTTTTCATTCAAAATTTTTTTTCACCCAACATTTTTAAAACTATCATTTTTCGAGGTTCGTAATCAAATATGGCACATTAGAGTGTAATTTTTTCTTCAACTTTTGATTTTCCCAAGTGTTCGGTCATTTATTTATTCTACTGGACTAAAAATTGTGTGATACAAATCTGAGGCCAATGGGATTAAATTAACTCATGACTAGGGTTGCCAGATACTAGTAGTTAAATAACTGGATAATGGAAAATTTTCAGCTGGATTTTGAAAAAGTAACTGGACCCAAACATATTTTTTTTTTAATAATTTGAAAAAAAAATCTATCGATTGTCATATGTGAGACACATATTTTTATTTTGGACTAAATGGCCGTCTCTATTTGCCACGGCAAAATGTGCTTTTTTTAAGCATTTATTTTACTTTTTCGTCATTGGCCTGAGGATTGTTAGAGTATGTTTTTCTTTTTAAATAACCCCACAAAACTAAGTCCAAAGTGGTCAAATCTGGAAATCTAGGAGGACAGTTAAAATTTCCGGGACGTGCGAAGTAAAAAAAAAGCGACTACAACTGACCATCAATTGCAGATTTGACCCATCCAGACATATTTTTGTGGGGTTATTTCAAAAGCAAAATGTACGCCAAGAATCTTTAAATCATCGACGAGCTCAAGAAAAACATTCGTAGTAGAATCAACGCTCGACTGGCCGAAAAGCTCGAAAAAGTTTAAAAAAATTTGTGAAAATGCAGCAAAAAGAGCACATTTTCCGTATACATAAGAGGCATTTATGTTATATTTAAAAAAGTCCCAGAAAAATCGTAAAAAATATTTAATAAAAAAAAATAATTGTTAAAATAAAAGAAATCCTTTTTCAACTGGATAAATTATGTTTTAACTGGAAACTGGACTAGATCTCAAATAACTGGAAAATCCAGGCCATTCCAGGCCGTCTGGCAACCCTACTCATGACGCCCAGTGATCAAGATTTTTAAAAATTAAAAATTTGTCTTGCAGACACCAATATCAAAAAAAATTAAAAATCGGTGGAACGGTTTTCTAGATATCGCTTTTTGAAATTTGAAACAATAATGTTTTTTTGCTTTAAAATTTTTTCTTTAAAAAAAACCTCAAAATTTATTTCCCTTGACAATTTCATAGATCTTTGATTTAAACTTAATTTGAGAAAAAAACGAATTGTTATATTGACCCCCATATTTGTGAATACAATTAATTTTTTCACTGAAAGTGCTCATATACGGAAATTTGTAATATCAACAAACGTTTGTAAATTATGATTGTTGAAAAAAGAATTTTGTTTTTTCAACAAAGAAATTCAACAAGCACAAAAACAATTTGTTGATCTGACAAAAGTAAAAAATCTATTTTTTTTTTTAGCAAAGAAATTCAACAAACACAATTTGTTGATCTGACAAATGAATTTTCAACAAAGAAATTTAACAAACACAAACACTATTTATTGACATGATGAAAGAATTTTGAAATAAAATTACTTGGCTGACAAGGAAGGTCTTTTACAGGGCACCCACCGATTATCCAGAAACTTGAACATAAAAAAGAGGGGGGGGTGGGGAAAAAGTTACCTGTTTTTTATAGCTGCCCAATCTCACGTTCAGCGGGTCAAAGGGGAGGGGAGAAAACGAGATTTTTTTCGTATTTTGAAGACCTTTCCCATTTCTTCAAAAGAAACGCAAGGTTTTTTGAAGGCATATCCAATAGTGTATCGGTCGTGTCCAAATTCGGCTTCGCTGAGTTCGTTATTGTCAAAAATGTATAATCGTTGGGGTAGTTTATATGGAGATGTATATACGTACGGACGCCAAAATCATATATAATAATCTCTATCAAAATTAAGCTGACCCGTATTTTTTCGTTTGGCGGAATTCCTGCTAGTTCGGATTTTTTTACGGATTTTCCCGAAAGCCCTTATTTTTCATAAGGTGGCCACCCATTTTTAAATCCGAGATTGGGAAGCTAAAAAAACAGGTAACTCTTATTTTCTCCCTCATTCCCATATTCAAGTGAGTTTGTTGAAAACAAAATCATAGTTTAGTATTATAAACAAACAGGTGGCCGTTTTTACTAAATGTTTGGTTGATTTACAATAGACGTTTGTTGATCTAAATTTGACGATTTTATTTTCTGTGTTTGATCAAAGTTTTGGATTTTTTTTTTTTTTAATTTCCAGCAAACTTTTGGATTTTTGAAGAATAGAAAATACATTGTTTTTATTAATCTTAACGAATATCAAACAAATTTTTAAATAAGCCGAGCAGTGTTCAAGATTTTACCATTTGAAATTTGTTAAAAAAATTTTCAAAATAGCGGGTTTTTTCCTATTTTCAAAAATTAAAAAAAAATCTGTAAATTCTTTCCATTTATAGAGCTTGAGACAAACTTTTTTTTAAACTCAATTTGAGCCAAATCAGACGATTTTAACCAATGTTAAGCGTTTTTGGTGAACATTTTCTAAAAAAAACAAAAGGGCACAACGGGTTAAAATGATCGAGTTTTCATAATTTTGTCTTTCCAAACAGTTTTTGAGAGGGAATAAAACGTCCATAATTAAAAAATTTCAGAATTGGGAAATCAAATCCTGATCCTTTTACCGAACAGACGGGCAATTCAGCATTAACAAGCGAGAGTGGTAAATTCAGCGTTGCCCAATCTTTTTCGAACTTAAGAAATATTGGTTCTTCAGAAAACTATCTCTGTTAGTTTCGACTGCATCATGCTTTTCACGGATATAGTAAGAAGGTCTTAAAATCCATTGACGATCAACAATATTTATAATCTATATAATGCCTAATTTTAAGCCGATTTTAAGCCTTAAAATAAAAAAAAAACAAGTTAGAAACAAATTCTATTTATTATATCATAAAGTTTTTTTTTAATCAAAATAATCACAGTATAAATTTAAGAATATGGCGGAGCCGATATTGGATTAGATTGATAGTAAACATTTGGATAATAAAATAAATGTCCTTCAACATATGGTCCATAATAGTTATTATCTCCTCGATTTCTCTTGTTATATGGAGCTGGAGTTGCAGTTATAATCATAGTGGCGGGATTTGGTGAATAATACGTCGCGGAAGGAGTTGATGACGAAGTAGTTGAAGACGAAGTAGTTGAAGACGAAGTAGTTGAAGGACTTGTTGTTGACTGTGTAGTTGTGGACTCTGTAGATGTTGACACTGTAGATGTAGACACTGAAGATATAGTTGTTGACTCTGTAGATGTAGACGCTGCAGTCGTAGACTCTGTAGTTAAAGGAGTTGTTACAGAAGAACTTGTATATAGTGTTGTCGTCGTTGGACAATTACCAGTAGAAATTTGTATCCAATCTAAAAATATATTGATATATTTATGAGTTGTGCTATTCCTAATACTTTAATATAACTAATTTAGATTAATTTGACAGATTTGAATAGAGAAAAATTTGAAAAATATCAATGAAATTCGAAAAATAGCAATTGAATTTCGTTAAGGATCCAATTGATATTCCACAAAGATCACTTTTAATTTAGTAAAATATCAAATTAAGTTGTAGAAGATCAATTGAAATTTGAAACAAATCAATTGAAATACGAAAAAGATCTATTGCAGTTAGAAAAAGATCTGTACAAATTCCACAAAAGAATTTTGAACTTTTGACAGTATTTTTCAAATTTCAACTTTAGTTTTTCCAACTTCAATTGATATTTTTTAAATTTCCGTAGATCGTTTTCAATTTTTTTGTTGACCTTTATCAAATTTCAATGAATCGTTTACAAATTTCTATTGATAATTGAAGTTCGAAATTATTTAGGATCGTTTAAATGATCTTAATCGAATTCTGAATTGTTTTTTTTCAAATTTCAATGGGATTCTTTTCGAATTTTATATGATCCAATTTCCTAATTTCAAATCATCTCTTTCGAATTACAATTGATCTTTTAAGAGATTCAATTGCTACGGAATTTTATAAAGTTCATGTTTTAAACTTACTTTTGCCTGAAACAAACTTATCCAACTCCAATGCCAAAGTATTGGGAAAAGTTTTTGATTCATTGGTTACATTATATAAAGCGCATAATGGTTCAAATTGATTTGGACTAGGAAGTTGTGGTTTAGGGCAAGGTCCATAATCATAAAATATCCAACCTTTAATAAAAAAATATTTGTAATAATTATTGTATAAAAATTTTCAAAAAACAGGTGCTTATAAAACTTACCTAAGGGCACAACTTTAAGAAATTCTTGTATATTTGGAAAAGTATACCAAGTTCCATTCAAAATGCCACAAACAATTCCGAAACTGTTGTACGATAAATGATTAGCATAACTGTGGCCAATGGTCGGCACTGGATTCTGACTTAGAGGGCAGGGACCATAGCTATGTAAAGTCCAACCTAAAATTTTAGAAATGAGTATTAATTTGATTTTTGTTGTTATTTAAAATATTAAAAACTCACCAGCGCCCTCTACTTTCTTAAATTCATATATATTAGGAAATGTTATCCAAGCTTGATTTAAAACACCACATACCGGTCCATAGTTATTGGGAGAAAATATATTTGCATAAGTATAGCCATTGGGGCCAGGTGAGTATATCTGTGTTTGTGGACATGGGCCAAGTCCATGTAAAGACCAGGCTGCAAGTTCGAAAATGTTTATGTTAAAAATTATTGTTAAAAAATACTTTTGGATAAACTTACCAAAGTTTAATTTTATAGCTTCATTAAATTCATTAATATTAGAAAATGTAGTAAAAGCTCCATTTAATTTTCCACATACAGGACCAGAAATAGGTGGAGTGGGGCTTTGGGGGCATGGACCATAACCAAGGAAAATCCAACCTAGAATTTTTAAAATCTATAAACGTTTATAATAACATATAAGAGTATTAATTTGGTCTGATCCGAATCGTTCTTACCCATCAAAATGGTAACGATTTGAGTATGCCAGAAAATGGGTAAGCCCTATATCTGTCCAACCAAAATTTATTAATTATTCGAAAATAACACTTACCCGATCCAGGCATTACAACCTTATTAAATTCCACCAAATTGGAAAATGTTGTATTTGTACCATTTAAACTCGCACATACCGGTCCAAAAATATCGGATGTAGAGGAATTGGAATTGTTGGAGGGGCATAAACCAAAACTATGAAAACTCCAACCTAAAAATCCGAAACCATTCATAGAAATCAATTTTTGAAAATTTAAAACTACATTTAAACTAACCGGAAACTGTCTTAAAAATATTATTGAATTCAAATAAATTAGCAAAATTTGTGTAAGTTCCGTTTAAAAGACCACAAACTTGACCGAAAATGCTGAGATCAGTAGAATTTGAAGTAGAGGAGGGACATGAGCCATAACCATACAAATGCCAACCTGCAACGAATTATATACAAATTAATTAGTTTATAAAAATGGCGCTGAATTTAAGTGAAACTTACCAGAACTTAAAAATTTATTAAATTCAACTATATTTGAGAAAGTTGTCCAGGTACCATTTAAAGTACCACACACAGGACCAAAAATGTTTGGTATATTTGTGTTTGAGTCATGGGAGGGGCATTCACCATAACCATAAAAATTCCAGGCTAAAATTTAAAACGAAAATTTTATCTATAAATTTTTTAAAATTTTAATTAAACTAAAACTTACCAGAGCCGGGCAATACAACTTTATTTAATTCTATCAAATTAGAAAAAGTTGTATATGCTCCATTCAAAAAACCGCAAACAGGTCCGAATATACTGGGTGTAGTTGTATTTGTAGTAGTAGTCGGGCATATACCATAGGCATAAAATATCAATCCTGAAGTTTCCAAGAATTTCATTGACATTTTTCTTTAAATATTATTAAAATTTTAACTTACCAGTTCCTGTTTTAACAACTGTATTGAATTCAACAATATTGGAAAAAGAAGTCCATGTACCGTTTAAAATCCCACATACTTGTCCAAAGATATTAGGAACTGTAGAATTCGTACTAATGAGAGGACAAGAACCATAGCCATAAAAACTCCATGCTAAGTAGTTATGAAAAATAATTATAAACTCTATTCAAAACTTGTTTTAAACCAAAAAACTTACCAGCACCTGGTACAACAACTTTATTAAATTCAACTATATTAGAAAATGTAGTGGCAGTACCGTTTAATATTCCACAGACTGGCCCGAAAATGCTAGGTGTTGTAGTGTTTGTTATGGTTATGGGACATGGACCATGACCATAAAAATTCCACCCTAAAAATATGAGTTTTTTGTTGAAAATAATTGTCTTAAAATATTTTTTAAACTTAAACTTACCAGATCCTGGCAATAAAACTTTATTGAATTCAATTATATTGGAAAAAGTTTTCCATGTTCCTTCAAGAATACCACATACAGATTCGAAAATATTAGGTATTAAACCATTCGAAGTACTGGAGGGGCATGTGCCATAACCATACAATTTCCAATCTGAAATTAAAAGTTTTCGATTGTTATTTTCTAATTAAAATTTAAAGATTAATCTTGAAATTTAACTAGTAAGAGCTTAAATTCGGCTGTGCTGAATCTCTGATGCCCTCCAACATGTAAAAAATTAAAAAAAAAACAAGTAAGAAAATTACAGTCAGTAAGGACCGACCATATGATACACTACACCAGCGTTTTCCGGAAAATGGGTCCCAAGTCCAAGCATGAACCGATTAGATCTTTCTTCTGTTAGATCTTTTATTAGTGTAGAAAACACACACAAATAAAATTTGAGTGAAATTTGCCTATTTTTGTTGCCAATATACCGATTTTACTGAATATCGGGCGAAATAACGAACTTGGACACGACCGATACACCATTGGATAGGCCTTCAAAAAACCTTTCGACCAATATAAAATGTTTATATAGTTTCTTTTGAATAAATGTGAAAAATCTTCAAAAAACGAAAAAATCCCGTTTTTCCCCCTCGCCTTTGACCCGCTAAATGTGAGATTAAGCAGCTATAAAAAAACAGGTAACTATTATTTTGGTTCCTTTTTTATATGTACAAGTTTCAGGACAATCGGTGGGAGCCCTGTGAAAGACCTTCCTTGTAAGTCCAAAAATGGTGCAATTATATTCAGAATTGATAAGGACACCAAAGTTCAAGTTTAACACCTACAAAAAAAAATTGATCAAATATTTCCAATTTTCATAAATTTTGAGAGATTAATGTGAATATCGGGAGGGTGGTTTATATGGGGACTACAAGAGAACTAGTCCGATTCCTTTAAAATTTGGAATGCTAATTTTTGAATACAATATATGTTACATGTTTACCTGCCAAGTTTTGAAAGGATACCTATTATAATACGGATATTTGAATCATTTGACCCAAAATATAAAGGGACGTTTGTATGGGGCTGATCTAAACATGTATTTTTCCAATTTCAATAAGCTTTGTCCTTGGGCCAAAGAAATATTAGGTTTAAAATTTCATAGAAATCGATTGATAATTGCGATCTGTATTGTGCTCACAACGTTTACATGGACAGACGATCGACGGACATTGCCAAATCGTCTCAGAAAGTGATTCTGAGTCGATCGGTATAGGACTAATATTTCGGATAGTTAAAAAGATCAGCACAAACTCATTTTACCACAGAGAGGTGTAGGGTATAAATATAACAGATGTGGCGGGCAGAAAAAAAAATATAGAACTTAGAACTTCTTCCTTTAAATGTTTCTTTTGTTTAACAAAAGTGTAATAAAAACTGTTTTTTGTAAGGTTAGTTTTTTAAACTTAACCAGTGTATGGCCCTTACCACAAGAAAACAAAAAGTCTATTTTAACAAAGGTTTTATTTCAATTTTTCAATACATTTTTTGAAAGTCGATTTAAAAAAAACATTTTGTATGGAAATAAAATTTAAACCTGATTTTAAATATATCATTGAAAACACGAGAAATCAATAGAAAACGCAATAAATCTGGACTAAGGTTCTCGGATTAACTTTATATTATGCACACGGATACTCTATGGAGCAGTTTGGATATTTGCATTTCGAGTTTTAAAAAACATTAAAAACTCGCGATTTTATTAGCGTTTTAAATTTTTCAAAAAATGAAAAAAATGCAAAATGTTGTCAACTTTTAAGACCTATATTTCCTAAAGTATATATCGGATTTCAATTCTGTTCAACGCATTCGAAAGGTATACTCGTCTTCTTCATAACTAATATTTTTTAAAGAAAAAATTGTGTCTAAAAATGCAGTTTTAAGACAAATGCAATTTTGAAATGCATTTTTCAGAACTTACTACATCTTCGATTTTTTAAAAACCAACATTTTTAAAAAGATTAAAGTTTTTACATTAAATATAGCTAACAAATACTTTGGGACACGCATTCGTGCTAATTTTAACGATTTTATGAAAAATATCTTACTAAATTTTTCATATAAAAAGTTCAAAAAAATTTATTTTATTTAGTATTTTAAAATTTTGTATTATTGTAGAAATTTTTTCAAAAAGTATTCGACTTCAATAATCTTCATTAATAAAAGTAAGTATCGCATTAAACTGTTTTAAAAAGTTGTTTACAGATTTAACTGTGTTTCTAAAAGAATCAGTTTTAAAATATGACAATGCATTTCAATTAGAATTTTTAAGATGCATTTAGTTTACGTGATGCATTTAAGTTTTCGTTAATTTCTTTCTTGATTTTGAATCTGGGGTGCCCCACTACTATGTATATTTTTCGGCGAAAATCAAAATATTCGCCGGAACCGGTTTTGAAAAAATGAGAAAATAAAATAATCAGAAAAAAGACAAAAATTACTCCTCGGGAAAAATGCAATAAAATTGCAAATTCACTTTTTGTAATTATAGTCTTTTTGTTGCCATAAATTGCACTTTTAAAGTCCGAGCTAAAAACTTCGCGATTTCTGTAAAAAAAATAACGAGATATTAATACCGCGATTCAAACTTCTTTATTTACTTACTTTCTTTAAATTTGATCGGTTTTGCTGAAAAAAAAAATGTTTGCAATATGTTTTCTACAAATGTTAAACTGCAACTTTGTGTGTTATTAACTCCAAGAGGAAGCGAGATATCAAAAAATAACTTATGATCAAAAATCCGTGCAAAAAATGCAATAAGATCGCTCACTTACATTTTATAATTACATGAAAATATAAGTTTTCACACAAACTTAGGCCTCCTAGGATATATAACAATATTTTTTAGTTATTTTCAAAATATGATTTTTTTTAAATTTAAAATTTTTTTTCCCTCCACAAAAACATTAAAATAAAAAAATGTGAATAACTTTTTTTTTTTAATTTTTTGCAAGGAATAATTTTGGTTATTAGCAAGGAGAGGATTTTCATAGAAATGCATGTTTTTTCAGTTAGAGCATAAACCAAATATGTTTGCAAATCAATGGCATCGCTTTAAATGGCATCATTTTGTTAGTGCATATTTTTGCATATTCTGCTATTATTTCACTACTAGCTATACCCGGTCCGCGTTGCTGGCCCTAAGAAAAAAAAATTTTGTTTTATATTGCATCTTAATTTAAATATAGTGTCGGACAAAATTAAAGCACGGGTCCGGGTCCAGCTATTCACCTTTGGTTCCACCCTCGGTTAGCACTATCTATAGGAAATCTGAAGAAAATCGGTTCAGCCGTTTTTGCGTGATTTTGAAACAGACAGACATAACGTTAAGTATAGCACACAGGGGCGTGTCATTTAACGCATTTTTATCGAATCATGATAGTCTAAAGTTCCATGCTGCATCCTCGATTAGTACTATCCATAGGCGTAGATAGCCCTGTCTGGGGGGGGCTTAGCCCCCCCCAGAATTTTAATCATTCACAATTATTTTATTTAATAATTTAATGATTTCATTAATTTTTGCAACACTAAATAATAATGATATGTAATGAGTCTTTAGGACTCGTTATGATTATTCAATGAGTCTTAAGGACTCATAATGACTATTATATAAGATCTAATAGTTTTTCCCATTGAAAAATAGTCTGAATTATTGAAAAAAGTTTTTATATGAATCTGATGTTTTTGTCAGTAATAAAAACTTCACCGAATCTTAGGGTTTTACCTTCAGGAAAACATTTTAACTTCTTTGAATTAAAAAAGTTTCTAAATTCTAAGGGGTTTTTTTATAGACAAAAATTATTGAAAGAAAGAATCTGAGAATTTTGACTAATAATCATCAACTTTTGCAATCATCAGAACTTTTTCTTGAAAAAAATCATAGTAATCTAATGAGTTTACTATAGGAAAAACATTAAAAATCTTTCATTCTCAAAACATATCTAGGAGTTCTAAATTTCCGAAAAATCTACAGAATCAAAATTAAAAAAAAAATATGAATTTTTAACTGCTTTCGGGGGCCATTCGTTTCTAGGACAATTAGACGCATGTTAAAGGGAACGCTTCAGGAATAGGTCTGGGTTTTTCTATTAAAAAAATACCAAAAAATTAAAAAAATCTAGGGGGGCTTTAGCCCCCCCCAGAAATGTTGGCTTCCTACGCCAATGGTACTATCTGTGCTGCAAATTTCATTGACATCAGTTTTGCCGTTTTTGTGTTATTACGAAAGAGGAGGAAATAACTTTTTATTTATGAAAAACGGGAGTGACATTTTATACACTTTTGCTGAATCGTTCTCTACATATGACCTACTGTTCCCGCTCAATTAGTAGTGACCGATTCGGCTTATCCGTTTTTACGTGATTTCAAAACAGGCAGATATAACGGTTAGTATAAAACAAAGGGGCGTGTCAATTTACGCCTCTTTGTTCAATCGTGGTCAGTATAGTACAAAGGGCGTTGCAATTTTGATCCCTTTTTCCAATAACGATCTTATATGGCCTACATATGCACTTGATTAGCACTGTATGTTTTTAAAATGTCAAGAGAATCGGTTCAGCTGTTTTTGCGTGATTGCGAAACAGGCAGGCAACGTCCAGTATAGTACAAAGGGGCGTGGCATTTTACGCCCCTTTTTTCAATCGTAGTATAACATGGCCTATAGTTCCGCACTCGGTTAATACTATCAGTGTTGAAAATTTCTTTAAAATCAAATCAACAATTTTTGCGTTATTGCGGAGCATGCAGAAATAAAATTCTATTCAATACAAAGGGGCATGGCATTTTACGCCCATTTGACCGATCACGCTCTAATTTGGCACACAGTTAGTACTTGGTTAGTTCTATCGTTGGTTTAAATTTCATCAAAATCATTTCATCCGTTTTTTATATTAAGATGTCATTAGTGGTGCAATGTAAAAATTCGATTTTGCCACGCCCATCCGCCCACACACAAAAACTTAAAAATCTGACTGCAGAGTGTTACTCCCTAGGCTATTCGGAATATTCCCTGAAAATTTCATCAAGATCGGTCCAGCCATTTTCGCGTCCATAAGGAACATACATATAGCCGTTTTTTGCATTTTTGAAATAACTTTCAATTCAATACAAAGTTGCATGGCATTTTACGCTTCTTTGTCCGATAACGCTCAAATTTGGCACATAGTGAGTACTCAGTTAGTACTATCTTTGATATAAATTTCATCAAAATCGGTCCATCCGTTTTTTATATATAGATGTCATTAATGGTGGGATGCAAAAATTGGATTTTGCCACGCCCCTCCGCCCACAGACGGAAAATCAAAAATCCGACTTGACAGTGTTACTCACCAGGCTATTCTGAATATTCCCTGAAAATTTCATCAAGATCGGTCCAGCCGTTTTCGAGTCCATACGGAACATACATACATACATACATACACACATCCATTTTTATATATATAGATAAATGAAAATTTTTGGTCATATTTTAAGTTTCAGTTGTAGCTTATTTTTCGATTTTTTAAGAACTTTTTGGACATTGTTAATTTTATTCGAGGTCAATTTTGGAACCGAAATACTTGTCCGACCAAAATGATTCTTTTTCGTCAATAAGCTAACAAAGTAGAAAATCATTAGATAAAAAATTAAAAATCGATACAAAATTTGATGATAATGTGGAGATTTTTTCATAAAAGTAAAAATGCACTATTTTTTCATTATTTTTTATAATTGTAAGTGCCTATTTGTATAGTTTTTAGTGCATATTTTAAGAGTTTTTAATGCATATTTTAGGCGCCTAAAGCATAGGTTTTTAGTGAATTAAGGTCCTGTCCTTGGTCATGAGTAATTTTTTGATATCTCGCTTAAATTTTTTGACGTTTGACTGCGATATTTTCAAAAACGGCTTCGGTGAAGATATTAATTTTCGTCGAAATATAGTAGTAGGCACCCCAGATTTAAAATCAAGAAAGACATTTACGAAAACTTAAATGCATCACGTAAACTAAATGCATCTTAAAAATTCTAATTAAAATGCATTGCCTTAAAAAATCTTATTTTAAAACTGATAATTTTAGAAAACACAGTCAATCTGTAAACAACTTTTTAAGGCAGTTAAATGCGATACTTACTTTTATTAATGAAGATTATTGAAGTGGAATACTTTTTGAAAAAATTTCTACAATAATCCAAAATTTTAAAATAATAAATAAAATAAATTTTTTTGAACTTTTTATATGAAAAATTTAGTAAGATATTTTTCATAAAATCGTTAAAATTAGCACGAATGCTATCCCAAGGTATTTGTTAGCTATATTTAATGTAAAAACTTCAATATTTTCAAAAATGTTGGTTTTTTAAAAATCGAAGATGTAGTAAGTTCTGAAAAATGCATTTCAAAATTGCATTTGTCTTAAAACTGCATTTTTAGACACAATTTTTTCTTTAAAAAATATTAGTTATGAAGAGACGAGTATACCTTTCGAATGCGTTGAACAGAATTGAAATCCGATATATACTTTAGGAAATATAGCTCTTCAAAGTTGACTACATTTTGCATTTTTTTCATTTTTTTAAAAATTTAAAACGCTAATAAAATCGCGAGTTTTTAATGTTTTTTAAAACTCTAAATGCAAATATCCAAATTGCTCCATAGAGTATCCGTGTGCATAATATAAAGTTAATCGGAGAACCTAAGTCCAGTTTTGTGGCGATCTATCAAATTTTCAATGATATTTTATATTTCTATGATAAGGCTGTATAAAGACATATTTGTGTCAAACTTCAGAGTCAAGCCCTGTCTTCCACATACAGACGGACGGGCATCGATAGAATGTCTTACAATCCATACCCCCATACTAAAATTGCAGGTTAAATAACTAGACTTAAAGGTTTTAAGTCTAAATTTGTAAAAGATCAACTGAAATTCAAAAAATAATAATTTAAATTTGAAAAACATTAGTTGAAAATCGCAAAAGATCAATTGAAATTCCAAAAAGATTTATTGGTATGTTATTAGATCTATAGTAATTCTCTCTTTCGAATTGTAATTAATCTTTTGCAATTTTAAATGATCCTTTTCAAATTTGAATTGATATTTTACAAACTACACACAAAAATTATTGGCTAAAAAATTTAAATTAAATCTATTGATCAACAAAATTTAAATTAGTCAATTATTGTTTTAATCAACATTTTTGTTATTTTCTTTAACTATCAAATTACAAATTTTCAACATACCAAATTTTTTTCGCTTCAATTTATTTGAATAAATTAATTCAAAAAATATACTTTATACTCGGGATTTACTTTTTTTTAGTGTCGGAAACATATTGGAAAGCAAAAAGTATGAATTTCTTCATAATTTTGTCATAAGATTAAAATTCATTTGTTAAATCAATCATTATTTTAATTGACTTGAAATAAAAAATTGATCAAATTTTTTATCAAAATCGAAAAAGTGATTGATTGGAAAAAAAACAATTAAGCACCTAAAATTTGATGATTGATATAACAATTTTCTTCATCGGAGGAGTTTCAATTAAAAAATTAATTGTATCCGCGTTTTTGTTGATTAAAATTCGTTTTCAATTCTTTCTGTGAACAGTTGATATTTACAAATTTAAATTGATATTTTAAAAACTACAGTTGATATTTACAAATTTCAATTGATACTTTTGATTTTCAATTAATCTTCTTCGAATTTCGTTTAATCTTTTACTAACTACAATTGATTTTTTACGAATTTCCATTAATCTTTTACAAATTTTAATTGCAATGTGATGATTTCAAGTGAAATTCAAAAAATATTAATTGGTATTCGTAAAAAATAAATTTGAATTTATAAAAGATACATTTAAATTTGATGATTTCAAATAAAATTTGGAAAAGATCCATAAAAATTTTTTCGTACGATCAAGGATAAAAAATATTTAAAAAAAAAATTCGTTGTTTCAGTTTTTTTTTTCAAATATTTTTTAAAATTTAGCTTACCTGAATTTTGCTTAACAACTTTATTAAATTCGACTATATTAGAGAAAGTCTGCCATTGTCCTTTTAAGTTGCCACATACTGGTCCAAAAATGTCGGGTGTTGAAGTAGTTGGTGTAGTTGAATTACTTAAGGAACATGAACCAAAACTTTTAAAACTCCAACCTAAAAGTTTAGAAAAGTTAATTGAATTTTATGTTCTAAAAGTTTTGAAAAAACAAGAAAGTTTCTTTAGAGAAATATTAAAATTATGACGAGGTGAGGAAATATGGATAATTTTAATTTTACACTGACAGAAATATTTTCTTATTTTTCGTTCAACATATGTTTTTGAATTTATCGCGACACAAAACCAATTTACTGATTAAAGTTTTTGTGAGTTTAATTATTTTTTTATAGATTCAATTTTAAAAACTGGGAAGTTCATAAATATCGCTCAAATATTTTTTAAATATGTAAGATTATTTTTGAAAATTCCAATATTGATTAATATTTTAATTGTAATAAATAAAAAAACTAATTGATTATTCAATTTATTTCAACGACAGTAATAATCATTTCTTTTTCTACTGCAATCACACACTTTTCCCTTTATCAACTTTCCTTGTTAGTAAAACTTACCTGAACCTGGTTTAGCAATTTTACTAAATTCAACCAAATTAGATAATGTTATTAATACCCCGTTTAAAACACCACAAACAGGTCCAAATACATTTCCTTCAGTAGAGTTTAAAGGAGAGGACGGATGAGGACAAGGGCCAAAACTATAAAAATTCCATCCTAGATTAAAAAAAATATAAATTGAAAATCGGAAAGTCAAATAACTGGACAGTACTTACCAGAACCTTGTGGAACAATTTTATTAAAATCAACTATATTGGAGAAAGTGGTCCATGTTCCATTTACAACTCCACATATAGGACCAAAAATGTTTGGATCAGCAGTAGAATTATTTGTTGCGGTACAAGTTCCCGAAGAAACTTTTATCCAATCTGAAGAAAAAAAAGTTTTTTTATAAAAAAAGTTCATGAATATTTTTATTTTTTTTATGACATATACGAATATCAAAAATTTCTTAAATCACTCAAACGGTTTTCGAGATATCGCAATTTGAAATTATCCAAAATTTTTCCAACACCACCTTAGAAAAAGATATCAGAAACCAAAAAAGTTAAAAGAGTGTACTTATGAAGTAAATTTGAGATTACTAAAAATAGAATTTGTGTTTGTTGGAAATGTAGAAAGTATTAATATGTAAAACACAGCAGTAATAGAGCACAAAACGGATATTTGTCTAAGCATATCTTAACAATGTGGTGGCTGTGACGTCTAAGGTGATGACCAGCCTGTGTTGTCAATGTTATGAATATGACAAAAAAGTATATGTGGTTCGATTTCCGACTGGGGTATGAAACAATTACCTACTAACAAAACAAACCGACATTTAAAATCCTACTGATGATAACACTTTAACTGGAGTGTTTGAAACTGGTATGGAAATACTAGAAATATCTATAATTTTTATAAATAAAATTTTCTTCTATATTTTTCAACTTATTGTTAGACCCTTATGGTTTTTCCTACTTTGAAGAATTAAAATAATATTTTTTTTATTTTGACGATTTCATCGACTTACTAAACTTAATTTGAGCCAATTTAAATTATTTCAAATTTTTTATGGAATTTTTTTTAAATCCAAACCTTGATTATGATCGGATTATGCCCAAATTAAGTTTAAATGAAAGATTGTCTTATGCTCTGTGAAAGGATCCATGGGGAAAATTTGACGTTTTTTAATTTCTCAAACGTCAAAAAAAATAATACTCTAATGTACTTACTTGTATTCGTTACAAACTTCTCTACTTCTAAAGCCAATTCACTGGGAAAGGTTTTAAATTCATTATTTAATGTAGCACAGACAGGTGCATTTGTAATGTTACATGATTTTTGTGGTAGGGAAGGACAAGGGCCATAACTGTGTAAAGTCCAACCTAAATTCAAAATATTTTGTAAATTTACTATTACACTTTATGTTAATTCAAATGTCAATCAAATTTATGCTTACCCGATCCTGGTGTGATTAATTTATTAAATTCGTAAATACTGGGAAGTGTTGTCAAAGTACCATTTAAACTAGCACAGACTGGTATATTATTAATTTGTGATTGTGTTGGATAACTGATCGTTTGATATGGATTTGAGGGTTGTTGATAACTGGGATAATTATGACCCAAATAATTACTTATTCCTTGATTAAAATTAGCAAATCCTACAGCTGATGCTGTCAGAGCAAAACTCAACAGTATAAAATAGATCATGTTTTGAAGGTCTCCAAATTCGTATTAATTTGCTGTACTGACAATATTGGTGGTATTTAAAGTTTTATTGAAAATTGTTCTTATTTATTTAATAATTTTAATGTTCAACTGTGCTAAAAAAAATATTTTTGTACGTGTTAAAACTCTAAAAAAAAATTAACGTTTTAAAATTTTTTATGGTACATGAAATTTTTTCAGTAGAAGGAAAGCTTGGTCTTGGTCTTTTAATGTGTTTTTTGTACAATGGTCTTTTAAAAATTATGAAACAATGTTTTATTAAGTTTATTCTAACGTTTGGTGATAGGGATTAGAACAATGAAACAAAAATATGAGGTCAGAAGAAAAACACCAACAAAAACTTGGTAATTAGTATTCAGAAAAATTTTTATCGAAAATTTTCTATAACAAAATTTTTTGAAAATTTTTTTTATAGAAAATTTCTAAATATATATTTTTTTTTATTTTCTATATAAAAAAATTTTTTATATAGAAAATTTGCTATCGAAAATGTTCTATATTCAAAATTTGTTATCGTGCTGTGGTTTAGTGGTTAGCGCGTTGGTTCGATTCCCGGCTCAGGCAGAACAACATTTTTTCAGATATTTATTAGTTTCTATTTATAACTAATATTTTCTCTTTCGTTGATAAAATATCACTAAAACGTCAACGAAGTAAAATAATAAAATAATGGCTATTATACACAGCTTCAAAAATAATTCGCCAGATCAATAACAGATGGCGATGCAACAACTGTACTCAAAATTATCAACACGCGCAATTACAGTGTTGCCATACTGAAGCCCCTCTATCTTTCAAATCTTTCATTTCTCTTCTATCCCCTTTCCGAAAGAAACATCACGGTTACATTAGTAAATGATAGGCAGCATTGCCTGAGTGTTGTTTCTTTATAAAAAAAAAATAATATTATTTGTCACTAAGGAAACTTTTATAGTGATTCCTTGAGGAAAACTCTCCAGGTTCTGACAAATCATTGTCAACAATGAATGTTTATTTTAAGAGTGTGGAAAGTTCCTCTAAGACATCGAGAAGGAAACGAGTTCAGGATATCAGTATATTAAATTAGAATTTTAAATCTGGGCAAATTTTCAATTTCCAAGGAAAAGACAGCAATATTATCGATTTATTCAAAAAAAATATCAAAAACTTACGAGTAGCATAAAAGTAATAAAAAAACAAACAATTTTGAAAATAAAGTTTGGATCAAAACGTTATCTGTGGGACTAATAAACTGGAGGTTCCAGGTTCAAATCCAGTTGGGACTAAAAAAGGGGAAAAGTTAATGCTTAATATGAGAAAAATAATTTATAAAGAAAAATGGATAAAAGTAAATACTAAAGGAAATACGATTTTTTTTTGTATTTTCGTATGACCTATATCAGACATTTTCCCACACAAGTCTTAGGTGACATGTCTCCAGAAAGTCAGCATGGCCTGACTACTGCTGACTTTGAGTGAGGACATTTTAAAAGTTTTTATGAAACTGTCCTCAACTCAGTTCATACACTCAAAAAAAAAAAACTGTAAAGTTAGCAAAAAAAGCTTGTAAACCTACAAGAAAATTTGCTGATTTTGAACCCACAATTTTTTTGGTAAAGTTAGCAAAAACGTTTTGCTAAAAATTAGTTAACTGAAATAATTTTTATTGAAACTTAGTTTATACACATTTGAGGACCCCATTAAGTTCGGACCCAATAGGTCCAGACCCCGATGGGCCTAGACCTAGTTGGGTTCCTTAAAAATCGTCATAGTTGTTGATCCAAAATTTGTGTCCGTTTCGCTCTACACAGAAGCGATACGTGATTTTAGGGGATACGTGATATACGTGATTTTAGGGGATCACTGGGGTCTTGAGAATTAAAAACTCGATAACTTCAAAAATATTACTCGGAGAGCTTTTAGTTATTTTGCGGTCTGTTCTACGTGTTGAGAGCTACAAAAATTCTTTTGGACTTTTTGTTGTGTCGGCAATATTTACCGTGATATGAGCATTTTAAAATTTTCGTGAATGTTAACTTTGTTGGATCCAAAGTTAGGTCCCATTAGGGTCCACACATGTGGATCTAAGAACCATGTGGATCTAAGAACCAAAAATGCTCTATCTGGCTTAGTTTCCGAGATAGCGCCATTTTAAGTTTTCTGAAAATAAAAAAAAAAAATACCATTTATTTTTGCTAATGTTAGCAAAAAAGCTTGTAAAAATGTTGTCAACTCAATTTCAAATTAAGCAAAAGAAATTAGTTCAAAGTTTGTTTAAAATTGCTAATGTGCTAAATGAAGTTTACAATAAATTTTTGCTAACATGCTAATCTCAACTAAAAATTTGCTAAAAGTTAGCTAACTAGCATTAGCAAAAAAAATTAGTAAATCTACTAACGTATTTTTTTGAGTGAATGACATACATCTAGGGTGACCATTTTTTTCTGAACTCAAATCAGTACACCGAAGTTTTTTTTTTCCGTAAAAGATATTTATAAACCGGTCGTGGATCCAACTTTTGAAATTGGCGGGAGGGGACTTTTTTCTCAAAAAATTATTTCATAAGGACCGAAATTTTTTTTCATAGAAAATGTCTCAGATTGTTATCATATTTTTGTTATAAAATAAGAAAGTTATTTTATTCTTATTTTCTGTAATAAAAATATCACATTTAACACTTTTCTTATAGCAAATCCCTAAGATTCTTTGACTTTTTTCAAATTCTGATACGCTTTTCTTATAGACAAACTCTTAAATAATTTTTGTGTACAAAAATTCTCAAATCCTAAGACATTTTTCGTAAAAGAAACTTCTCAGATTCTAAATAGATTTTAGTTTAAAAAACATTTTTTCTATACAGAATTTGGACACACTTTTTCTTAACCTAAAATCTTAAATTTTATAGCAGTACTCGGCAGAAAATATTTAAGAATAAAAAATTTTTTCGGTTTCAATTCCTTTCTTCGGTTCTAAGACATTTTTCGAAAGAAAAGTTCTAAAGTTCTAACTAAAAATAATTTAAAGATTCAGAGAAATGAGTCCTATAGAAAAATTCTCAGAATCTTCCAACAAAAAAATGTTAAAATTCTGAGAGATTTTTCATAAAAAAAAAAAATTCTATAATTTTGATATATTTTTATATAGAAAAGATCTAAAATTTTTTTTTCGATTAAAAATCATTGAATTTAATAAACGTTTCCTGCAGAAAAGTTATTAGATTCTAAAATACTTTGCAGAAAGAAAACTTCTCCTATTCTATTAAATATTACTATAAAAAAAATTCTGAGATCCTGAAATATATTTCCAATAGAAAAACTCAGATTCTGAAACGTTTTTCCTGTTCCTGTTTATTTTCTTTTAAAATTTGTAACTTCCACTTTCTTTTTTTGGGTTAAATTATTTTTTATGTGGAAGTGTTAAAAAATCAGTTAAATCAGTACATATTTAAAAAAAATCAGTACAAATCAGTACATGGTTCTTTGATCAGTACACGTGACCAAAAATCAGTACATGTACCGATCAAATCAGTACGAATGGTCAGCCTACATATATCAGAAATATCCCCAAAAAAGTCTTAGGTAAAGTACCCAGAAAGACAGCATGCCCTGACTACTGCTGACTTTGAGTGGTAACATTTTAAAAATTGTTATGAAACTGTTCTCAGCTCAGTATGTAGAGGTATCGAGTGGATGTCAGCAGGGACTCTGACATGTTAACGCGCCGCCACTAAGGATTGCTCGAGGACGTTGCCAACTGGGACGTTAACAATCCGATATTTGCTGTTTTTCGAGTTTAATATGTCAAAAATTTTATTTGATATATTCACATAGTATACATTAATATTTTCTCATCGAACTTCATTAATATCTTAATATTTTCTTATCGAACTTTATTAATAAAAACATCATTATTGTAAGGTCGAAAAATGATTTTTGGCCAAGATTTCGGGTAAAATTAAATACTGTGTGTGCAGTGGTACGGAAAAACTCAATAATTAGGATTAAAAAAAAAATCAGAAAATGTCTGAAAAAATGTCTGCAAAGTTTGTACTCTTGCCCAAACCATTCAATCATCATAATGTTTTGCTGTATAAATAGTTGTATTTTCCAAAGTAAAATTTTTTAAGAAAAAATAACGCTATTTTAATTTGTCATTCCATGTAAAACGCATCGAAATATCGGTCGAGGACCACATAATACAGGTAGTATTGATCCGTAAAGGTTTCTTAGACATTCTAGTGATATACATCTATCTGTTTGTCGATAAAAAAAATTTTTTATGAAAAAAAGTTTTTAATGAAAAAAGATTATTGATAAAAAAATATTTGATGAAAAAAAAAATTTATGAAAAAAATATTATTGATAAAAAAAAATATTGTTGAAAAAAAATTTTACGACTAAAAAATATTGATGAGAAATAAATTACACTGTGCTACAAAAAACAAAAAATCTAATATACTTTTAAAATGTGGTAGTTAAGGTTGTTGGTCTCGCCGAAAAGATCACAAAAATGCCCATCAAACTTGCCAGACACCCTCAAATTTTAAAGTTATTGTCAAAAAACGTTTTTTTTGGGACTTTTCTCACTAAACCACGTGTAACTTAAACATTTTTCAACCGATTTTAAATTTTTCAACTGTTTTGGATAGAAGAAGGATAGGGCTTTTCATGTGTGTGAATTGGTCTATACATATAAGAAAAATATGTATTGTTTTTTTCAACAATATCTAATTTTTTTGTTATTTTTTGAAAGTTTTTTGAGTTTATCGATTTTTTTCTGCTATAGTTTGTTCAACAACATTTATATTAATAAACATATTCCTAAAGAAAATTTAATTGTGAATACGATGAGCTTTATGCCAAAAAAATCGGATAACAATTAACAGAGTTTTGATAATTTTTCTAAAAAAGAAAATTAAGATTTTTTATGAAATTGCCGTGCGGATAACCCAGGCAAAAAAAAAAATAAAAAAATAAACGAACATATTGAGAGGTCGCGTATTATTATTTTAAAGGGTTTTGACCTCCTGAATTCGAATTTGACCTTGAAATTGCGCTATCTTATTAAGTTTTTGATATATCAATTTATGTTAAATATCTCAAAAACCTGACGAGATAGAGCAATTTAAAGGCCAGATTCGGATTCAGCGCGCCAGAAACCTTTAAAAATATTGTACATGACCATTTATGATTAATTATTTTTTTTTGCCCGGGTTATCTGAACGGCGATTTCCTGCAAAATCTTAATTTTCTTTTTTAGAAAAATGATCATAACTCTGTCAATTATTATCCGATTTTTTCAGGATAAAGCTTATCGTACTTAGAATTAAATTATCTTTAAAAAAACGCTCATTAACATAAAGGTTGTTAAACAAACTATAGCAGAAAAAAATCGATAAACTCGAAAAATTTTCAAAAAATAACAAAAAATATTGATTTTATAGAAAAAATCAATAGATATCTGTCTTTAACGTATTGACCAATTCACACACATGGAAAGCCCTATCCCTTTTCTATCCAAAACAGTTTAAAAATTTAAAATCGGTTGAAAAAATTTTGAATTACACAAGGTTTAGTGAGAAAAGTCCCAAAAAAAACGTTTTTTGACAATAACTCTAAAATTTGAGGGTGTCTGGCAAGTTTAATGGGCATTTTTGTGATCTACTCGACAAGACCAACAACCTATACTATGTCACATCAGAAGTATTTTTTCACTGTAGCACAGTGTTATTAATGAGAAAAAAATTATTAATGAAAAAAATAAATATTGATAAAAAAAATTTTCATGAAAAAACATATTGATGAAAAAAAAATATTAATAAAAAAAAAAATTTGATGAACAAAAAATAATGAACAAAAAAGTTTTGATGGAAAAAACTAATGATGAAAATAAAAATATTGATGAAAAAAAGAAAAAAAAAATATTGAGGAAAATATCGATATAAAAAAATATTGTTGAAAAAAATATTGATGAAAAAAACATTGTTTTAAAAAAAATATTGATTAAAAAGAAATAATGATGAAAAATTGTTATGTTACGTTTAATTCACCAGCTGGTGAGTATTTTTTATTCACCACGAGGTGAATTATTATACAAGTTACAAACCCGTTACTAAAATTTTTGGTTTTTAGAAAACGAAAACAGTAAATCTTATTTTCTTTTTTGTTAATCGTAACCAGATAATTTACGTGTGAAAGAAGAGATCAAATGGAGTAAAACTGCTTTTACAGTTTTTCATAGGATCACGAAGTCCTTTTGAAAGGACTTCAAAGTTTTAAAAGATGCATTTTGTAAAATAATTCTGTAACATGTGTACATGTCCCATGATGACACTGGTCATTGCAAATGTGGGAAGAGGATATCCCCGAATTTTTCCATATTGAGATTTTGCCATATCAGAATAAAATGATGTGAATAAAGTCATTTAAAAACATTAGGCTTGTTTTTTGCGCTTTTAGATTATCTTAATCCAAATTTTTAGTTCATGTGACACAACCCAGACGGCGCTAGTTTATATTCTGTTGACTACGTAAATGTATACGACTTTTAAAACACCCTTCATTTAAACAAACATGTTAATGGGTCTAATAACTTTTTGTTACTGGAATATTTAATTATATTTTGCACAAAAAAACTTTAAAATGAATAATAACATTTATATAAAACATTTATATCACTTTTTTTAACAAAAAAATAATAAACTTGTTAAAATTTCACGTACGGTGTTTGACAGCGTCATATGTTTTTTTGTTTATTTTCTTTGTTCTCTCTCATTCTTAGTTCTAAATTAAGTACTAAACATGCTGCGTTGTAAACTTTAGTAGCAAATTCAATAGTGTTGACAACAACCCTTATAAATCGAGAATTACACTCTCGTGAGTCGAGGAGTAGTAACAGATGGTATTGTTGGAATACTAGGAATAGTGGGCATTGTTGGTTTAAAAGTTGGTCTTGTTGGTTTTGAAGTTGGTCTTGTTGGTTTAGAAGTCGTAATTGACGGTATGGTTGGAATACTTGGAATTGTTGGTTTAGAAGAAGTATTAGTCGGTACTGTTGGAATACTAGGAATGGTTGGTCTTGTTGACTGAGGAGTAGTAATAGATGGAATCGTTGGAATACTAGGAATAGTTGGTCTCGTGAGTCGAGGAGTAGTAACAGATTGTATTGTTGGAATACTAGGAATGGTGGGTATTGTTGGTTTAAAAGTTGGTCTTGTTGGTTTAGAAGTCGAAATTGACGGCATGGTTGGACTACTTGGAATTGTTGGTTTAGAAGAAGTCTTAGTTGGTACTGTTGGAATACTAGGAATGGTTGGTCTTGTTGACTGAGGAGTGGTAATAGATGGAATCGTTGGAATATTAGGTAAAGTTGGTCTCGTGAGTCGAGGAGTAGTAACAGATGGTATTGTTGGAATACTAGGAATGGTGGGTATTGTTGGTTTAAAAGTTGGTCTTGTTGGTTTAAAAGTTGGTCTTGTTGGTTTAGAAGTCGAAATTGACGGCATGGTTGGACTACTTGGAATTGTTGGTTTAGAAGAAGTCTTAGTTGGTACTGTTGGAATACTAGGAATGGTTGGTCTTGTTGACTGAGGAGTGGTAATAGATGGAATCGTTGGAATATTAGGTAAAGTTGGTCTCGTGAGTCGAGGAGTAGTAACAGATGGTATTGTTGGAATACTAGGAATGGTGGGTATTGTTGGTTTAAAAGTTGGTCTTGTTGGTTTTGAAGTTGGTCTTGTTGGCTTAGAAGTCGAAATTGACGACATGGTTGGAATACTTGGAATTGTTGGTTTAGAAGAAGTCTTAGTTGGTACTGTTGGAATACTAGGAATATTTGGTCTTGTTGACTGAGGAGTAGTAATAGATGGAATCGTTGGAATACTAGGAAGAGTTGGTCTCGTGAGTCGAGGAGTAGTTACAGATGGTATTGTTGGAATACTAGGAATAGTGGGTATTGTTGGTTTAAAAGTTGGTCTTGTTGGTTTTGAAGTCGTAATTGACGGTATGGTTGGAATACTTGGAATTGTTGGTACTGTTGTTGGAATACTAGGAATGGTTGGTATTGTTGGCGTAGAAGTAGTAATAGATGGTGTCGTTATTATACTTGGAGTGGTTGGATTTGTAGGCTGAGATGAAGTAATGGATGAAGGATTGGTTGGACTTGTTGGTAGGGAAGAATTAAGAGATGGTGTCGTTATAATACTAGGGGTTGTTGGATTTGTAGGCTGAGAGGGGGTAGTATCTAGAAAAGTTGGACTTGTTGGCAGAGAAGTAGTAATAGATGGCGTCGTTATAATTCTAGGAGTAGTTGGATTTGTAATCTGAGAAGGGGTAGTGTCTGTTGTAGTTGTAGTACTGGGAATAGTTGGCAGAGATGTAGTAATTGGTGGCGTCGTTTGAGTGGTGAACACAGTCGAAGCTGTAGTTGCTTTTACAGTTGAAGTTACTGAGTATGTTACATGATCATCATGAGTTGGACAAATTCCTTCTGCAACTTTAATCCAATCTAAAAAAAAGGCAAATTAAAATAAATTTATTAGATCGTTTAGAATAATTGTGTGGGCATAGACGAATTATCCATGAAAGAATTTTTGCAAGATTAGTTTAGTGGTCAAGCGGAGTAATATGAATGTAAAGTTAAAACTTTTACATGATGCCCTTCCAAGTAATCTATCAAAACTTTAATTTTTTATTGTTTCTTAACTATCGGTTATACTTAACCTGACCAACTGTTTTTGACTGAAAAGAGGGATGAAAAGGTTGAAAAAGCGGGATATTGACCTAAAAATCACACTCAAAAAATTACGTTAGTAAAATCAACTGAAAATGTCAGTTAAAATAACTACTTTGTAAGTTATTTTGGGGTGAACTACTTTTTCAGTTAACAATGTTAGTTATTTTAACTGACAAAAAACAACTGACTTATGTAGTAAAAACTACTTTCATTTGTAGTCAAAACAACTAAAATGTAGTAAAAATAAAAGAATCAATGGCCTCTGTTCTGTCTTTCACAACTTTTCAATTCACATGAAAATTTCCGAATCACAAGAAATCAAGTTTAGTGTTCTGTTGATCACGTTTTCATTTGAAGTTGAAATCGAATAATTTAAATTTAAAAAATTATAAGAAAAAAAATGCATTCGTTTTACTTTCACCATATTTTAATTATGTGAAACAAAATGAAAAAGAAATTCGGATGTGAAATCTAGAACACCACAAAAATTCAGAAATTTTCATTTTCACATTTTTTATGTGAATTACTTTTTTTGGAACAGCGGCCAATATATAATTTTAATTTTTTCAAAACATTTTTCAAAAAAAAAAAAATTTAAGACTAAATTTTTTCCAAGTTTTTTTTAAAAAAAAAAGTTGTAAAAAAAAAAAAATAAAAAAAAGAAAATTTTTATTTTTTAAAAAAAAAACTTTTGAACATTTTTAGAGATAAAAAAAAATAAAATTAACTACTTTAAATAACTGTTACTACATCACAGTACTTTTTTGTTAGTTGTTTAAAAAAACGTCTTAAAATAACTAACAGAAATAGTTGTTTGATATTTTTCATACAAAAACAACTGATTTTGTAGTTGAAAACAACTAACTACTGTAAAATTACAAATAACTCACATGTAGTAACTTACATAATTTTCTGAGTGCAGGATTTTGACCTATCGCAATTAGCGATAGGAGATAAATATTTGTTTGTCATTCCGTTTGTAGCTGATCGGTAATATCGAACTATAGTTGACGTAGCGATTACACTGAAGCATATGAAGCTTTTATTTCAAACGTATCACAAAAAAAAAAATGTTTCCGGATAAAAGTCATACTTGCGGAGCTTATTGCTCTATATGGAACTAAAAAATCGTGGAACAAAAATTTTAGCTTTTCGAAAAAAATGGTCTAGATGGGCGTGGTCAAACATGGTCAAATTGAGCAATTCTTTTTATATTTAATTTTTTCTACAGTAACTTAACAATTCTGAAATTTTCGAAATACATTTATATTTTTGTTTGGGCTAACGATTTGTTTTCGGACAAAACTCAGAACTATGTCTGAATTTTCCAAATTTAATATAAAAATCGATGTAGCAAACAACACGCCATTTTTTATTTAAATTAAATTGTTTGTTTAAATCAATGTTGGCAATCGATACCTTTTCAATACCGTTATCCGTTTCAAAACCCTGAAATTGAATACCGGTGCCAATACCAATACCGAAACTCAGTTTTGGTATCGGATACAGGTATCCAAAAAACTTTTCCTTCGGTACCGGTACGTACCGGTATTGAAACGGGTTTTCCTTAAAAACTTTGTTTGTTTTACAAAAAAATAAATACAGTGGGTAAAAAAAGTAGTCGGACACTCATAACCTCAATTTCTTTCATTAAATTTGGTGGTTAAAATTCATGAAATTCCAAAATGTGTTGGTACCATTTAATAGATGGTTTTTAACACTTTAACAATTAGTTGTTCTTGAATCAAAATGATAGCTAATTTTTTTGCAAATTAGCGAAAACTAAAATAACTTGTAAAATCACCTCAAAAAAGAACTCGGACACTCATTAAATACTTCCAGATTCCGCTTAATTCTCAATAAAATTAAAATGGTAAATGACTTAATTCTATTCTGGTGTTACTAATTGTTAACCTCCATGTCAGTTATGCCAAAGTTTTTATATAATTTAAGCGAATTCAGCTGAAATCTCTTAAAATAAGTGTTTTTCTAGTACGATGGCCGATATTTTTTGACAGGATTTTTTAAACAAACGTCAAGTGCAATTCGAGCTTTGATGTACTAAATACTACAGCGAGCTAAGCCATTTGTGTCATCATATACCAATTTAGATACGCGAAATCAGTCAAAAACAAAGCGAAAATAATACAAAATATAGTATGATAAAGAAAAACGCGCAAAAAATGCGCAATAAACCGTGAAATATTTGAAGTAAAATAGTCCAATGAATAGGTAGGATGTCATATATTATTCCTGGATACATTTGTAATTGAAGAGTTGCCATCTGAGAGGTATAAATGTTACTGTGAAGGGATTCTAATATATAAATAATTCCCTTGCTAAGACTGCATACTGAATTTAGGCTTTATGAACATGATAAGTCTTTTTTCGCATGTCAGATCATTTATTAGGCCGAAAACCAGCGAACTTACCTTTATAAGTAACAAAACAGATAGGCCAGTATGAAATATCAGTGGTTCTGAATGCTTGGGATTCTATTTTTTTGTTGTTACACCAACTTACCACCCGCAAAGGGTGGTAACATAACCCCTTCATAAAAACTACGTCATTAAACAATATTTGAGTTCTACTCTTACCATTAGTCACCTTTCCTCCCATGTTGTTTTAGTTTTTGATGCAATTTTAGTGCATTTTTCTTTCTGCATACTATATTTTTTATTATTTTTGCTTCGTTTTTGACTGATTTCGCGTATTTAAATTGGTATGTGACGTCAAAAATGGCTTAGCTTGGTGTAGTATTTAGTACATCAAAGCTCGAATTGCACTTGACGTTTTTTCTAAAGTCTTGTTAAAAAATATCGGCCATCTTACTAGAAAACTCTTATTTTAGGAGATTTCTGCTGAATCCGCTTAAATTATATAAGAATGTTGGCTTAACTGACATGGAGGTTAACAATTAGTAACACCAGGATAGAATTAAGTCATTTTCCATTTTAATTTTATTGAGAATTAAGCGGAATCTGGAAGCATTTAATGAGTGTCCGAGTTATTTTTTGAGGTGATTTTACAAGTTATTTTAGTTTTCGCTGATTTGCAAAAAAATTAGCTATCATTTTGATTCAAGAACAACTGATTCTTAAAGTGTTAAAAACCATCTATTAAATGGTACCAACACATTGTGGAATTTCATGAATTTTAACCACCAAATTTAATGAAAGAAATTGAGATTATGAGTGTCCGACTACTTTTTTTACCCACTGTAGAAAGTTTGAACATTTTTTGATTTTTGTAAATGAAAATCGTACTCCAAATGCCTTCCCAAAGTCTCATAAAAATCAAAAAATCTTTGGGCACCCACATCGTGCATTAAGTAAAAATTATTGATTTTCACGAAATTTTAATGGAGGAACTTTCTGAACGTCTTTCGTATAGAATTGTTTTTTTGACATTTTCATTTAATCCGCGGTGTGGGTACCCACGGATTTTTTTGATATTTATAGGACTTCGGGGGAGGCATTTGGAATACTAGCAGGAGTTTTTCTACTAAAGAAGTTTCGACTTCGTAATTTTTTTACTTAAAAGTCCCATAATTCGTGAAAAAATAATTTTTGCTATACTTTTGAATGTGATCTTGTCTAGACAGGGAAAACCTATATTTCCAAATAGATAACACCAACAAAAAACTTGGTTGCCTAGAAATACGATGAATTACTAAGAAAACTGTGAATTTCAGATTGGTGTCACCTTAAATGCACGTGTTGAAAAAAATATTAAACCAGCATTTTACACTAAAAAATTTTTTGTGTCAATTTTTTTTTTTCAAAAATAACTAAAAAAAATAAAATATTTCTAATCAAAATTGCTAATTTTTTGACGTTAGAAAATAACACAATTACCTATCACTTTAAAAGGGCATTGTGGAGGGTATTCATGGATTCCGACAAGTCGAACTTAACTTTCTACTTGTTTTAACATATTTTTTTACTTTTCTTAAACAAATGAAATATTTTTATGTCAGAACAACTTCAAATTCCTGCACACCCTTTTGTGAGTGTGGTCCTACAACGCCCCCCACCGACCCTCCAAAAAACGCTCTCTTAATTTTTTTACATTTTAGAGGGCATTTTAGCAAAAATGCTAAAAATGAAAACGTTAATACGTGTTAATAAAATTGAAAAAAAAAATAAATTTTTATACGTTTTTTATATTTATACCATTTTTTTCGATAATACCGGTACGTACCGGTATTGACGTTTCGGTATCGGTAATTCCGTAACCGATTCAACTCAAATATTGTAACCGATACCGAAATAAATAAAAACAAGTGAGAGTGTTAAATTCGGCTGTGCCGAATCTTTTATACCCTCCAACATGCAAAAAAAAAAAAAAATCCAGGGTCGTTTTCTTTTTTTTTTGAGGGGGGAGGTTTGCAGTGGTCTTTGGGAAGACAAATTTTCCCATGAAATATATGTTTAAAAATGCATTCTTATGCTTTTCGCACTAAATACCGGTAAATTTCGATAATACCGGTACGTACCTGTATTGACGTTTCGGTATCGGTAATACCGTAACCGATTCAACTCAAATATTGTAACCGATACCGAAATAAATAAAAACAAGTGAGAGTGTTAAATTCGGCTGTGCCGAATCTTTTATACCCTCCAACATGCAAAAAAAAAATCCAGGGTCGTTTTCTTTTTTTTTTGGGGGGGGGGGAGGTCTGCAGTGGTCTTTGGGAGGACAAATTTTCCCTCGAAATATATGTTTAAAAATTAATCCACGCCCACAAAAGGGGGGCGGGCCGAAAAAAACGATATTTTCTAATCCCCCGGGTCCAAATGCAAAACTTAAAGCTTCTTGAAGCATAAAAATATTGCATTTGTTAAACAAAATCACAAAAAATCATTTAAAAATATTGTGTTTTTTAGAGGCTGGTTTAGTTCCTCATGGGGGAATTTTTTTTCCCCTGGTCCAATTTTGCCCATCTCCGGACTTAAGCAGCCTATGAACATAAGACATATTTCTGCCAAACTTCAGGAGTCTAGCACTTTTATTTTGGACTGTATCGTGCCTTCCACACTGATCAATAATATATATACTTTATGGGGTCATAGACCGATATTTCGATGCGTTACACACGGAATGACAAAGTGAGTATACCCCCATACTGTGGTTGGAGGGTATAAAAACGATACCAATACCGATATTGATACCGTTATTCGTTTTGATTGCCAACCTTGGTTTAAATGAAAGTTTATTAAATTCTCAAGAAAATGTAAAATTTTCAGAGAGCAGTTATATTTTGTTTTCGAGAAAAATGATTTGGAATAATTTTGAAACAAAATTTCCGCGAAAAAATAAATTGTTAAAAAAAAATCCACGATTTTTTTCTGTTTTTCTCAAAAGTATTGAAGAATGTACCAAAATTTATGAGGTGTCCTTACATTTTCGTTCATAACTTTTGAACCGCTCAATCGATATCGCTCAAATGCAATACCAAACTGCTCCGGAGAACTTTCAATACATATATTAAGTTTTAGTCATCTCCTTGTAATATTTTGGCCGTGATCACCATTTCCACAGACCGACAGACGGACATCGCCAGAATGTCTTAAAACCGATATTTTGATGAGTTACAAACGGAATGACAAATTAATATATACGCTCTCTCACTAAGTGGGGGGTATAAAAAAACTACAGATACTCAAAATATTAATTGAAAAATTATAAATTGTCGAAAATTCTAAAAGTCGAAAAGCGGGACTTTTGTTTAAAAGGCGGAATGAGACTTTAAAAGGTGGGATAATCCCGCTAAAAGCGGGATGGTTGGTCAGGTTAGTTACACTACAATTAAAGAGGTGCAACTTTTAAAATTTTCTCGATTTGTTTTTATACATATGTATCGTTTGAAAGAAATTTTATTATAAACTCAAATTGGGTGTAACTTACTTTTTCTCGTAATAAATATCTCAACTTCCATAGCTGAAGTTGTAGAAAAAGTTCGCAAAACGCCATTAAATATTGCACATATTGGTGTATTAGAATCTGGACAAGGCACTTCCGTTTCAAGACATACCCCATAGTTGTAAAAATTCCAAACTAAAAGTGGGTAAAATTAAGTCTATTTTTGAACCGAAAAAATTTTACACTAATTTTGAATTCTTATTGATTTCAACTTACATTGTCCTTTCTTAATATCCTCATGGAATTTATGGATATTTATAAAAGTTTTCCATACTCCATTCAAATTACCACACACTGGCTCATTAAGGTTTGGAGTATAACTTTGTGGCTTTGAAGTCGTTGATTTTGGTATGGGACATTTACCAGACGAAATTTTTATCCAATCTAAAGGAATAATTTTTACAATTTATGTTTGCTTTTCGTAATGCCAAAACTTACTTTTCTTTTTGATAAAATTTTCCACTTCTTAAGCTATAATGCTGGTAAAAGTTCGTAATTCATTATTTAATATGGCACATACTGGTTCATTTAGGTCAGATAGAGGATTTAGTGATTCAGGACAACTGCCATAACTGTAAAAATTCCAATCTTTTAAATTTCTTGTTTAATATTTTTTTATTTAAATTAAAGAAAATTAATAAAAACTTACTATTGCCTTGATGATTTTCTTTATAAAGTTCATAGATATTTGAAAAAGTTTTCCAACTTTGATTTAATACTCCACACACTGGTACTTTATCATTTGTTTGTAGAAATGGTGTATAAACCATTGGGTACTTTGGTACATTATTAACTAACTGATGTTGATGTGTTAGTGATTGGGAATTGCTGTGATAGTTATAATTCCTTAAATTATAATCTTGATGGCTATAACCAGGATTTTGTAATATATAAGTGGAAACTGTAGTCACCAGTAAAAATTCTAATAATAAAATAATCATCTTTCCTTGGCAAAGGTATATTAGTTATTGAGCCTAGGAATAAGGTACATGCAAATAGTTATTTTTAATTTGTTATTATTACATATTGTAATTATAATTCTGCAAAACAAACTTATTAAAAATTTTTAGCATATGTAATATATTTTAAAAATATTTTTTTAATGTTCCAAAAAAAAAACAAAACGAACGTGCTTTTAATTTTAAAGTTTAATGACTAACAATAAGAATAAATTTTGGTTGATACTTTTAAAATTATGAATGAAATTTGCAAATTCATACTTACAGTTAATGTAAAAAGTGTACAAATACCAGGAAATAATTTATTTTTGAATGTATTTCATCAAAAATAATAATATTACATATCGAATTATGTTTCTGCTTTCAGAAAATATTTTTAAAGACAAAAGGTTTTTTTCAGAAAATGGTCACAAATGCCAAAACAATTTTTCTTTTCGAATATTTAAGACACATTTCCGATAAAAAAAAATACCTATCCACAATTCAGAGTGGGATACCCATTTTATCAAAAAATATCGACATATGGGTCTGGGACCCCGTAAAGCAAATATGGAGAGTTCTAAGCCAAATCACACAATTATCAATTTATTTTATCAATTTTTTAGCGCTTTTTGGGGGTATTTTCCTCTTTTTCTTATATCTTGGGTTATGAGCCTACGATCAACTCGCGATAAAAACCAAATTAAAGTTTATCAATTTTGCAACAACTCCACAAAAAAACAAGTAGAAAAGTTAAATTCGACTTGGCCGAATCTATGAATACCCTCCACAATGTCCTTTTTATGTGATAGTAAATTTTCTAACGTGAAAAAAATACATTTTTGATTAGAAATATTTTATTTTGTGTAAAAAAACTTTTTTTAAAGTAATTTTTGAAAAAAAAAAAAAAAAATAATTTACTAAATTTTTTTTCAGTTTAAAATTTTTTTCGAGTGTTTTTTTAGTGTAAAAATATTTTTGAGTGACAAAAATACATTGTAAAATATTTTTGTGACTTACCAATGTTTTTAAAACATTTTTAACGGGTTTTCAACGCGGATATTTAAGGTGAAACTAATCTGAAATTTACGGTTTTGCTAATAACTTTTGAGCCACTGAACCGATTTGGCTGAAATTCAATACAAACTAGGCCAGAGGAAAGAAAAATATATATGCTAAGCCTCAGCATCCTCAGTCTTTCGAAAGTTAGCGTGCTTTTTATCTCGTAAATTCACGAAAACCCCTTGCCGAAACTCAGTCTTTTGCTTATAAATTTTGAACCACCGGACCGATTTCGCTGGATTGCAATACCAACCTGACCAGGGAAATGCCCAACATATTTGCCAAACTTCAGGAGCCTCCGTAAAGTCTTTCAAAATTTAGCGTGTTTTCAACAGACAGACAGAAAATCGATCGAGGATCATGAATATATATATACTTTATGGGGTCCTAGACCAATATTTCGAGGTGTTAAAACGGAATGACAAACTTATATATACCCTCTATCACTGGAGTTGAGGGTATAAAAGTATGAGGGAAAACATTTTAAGTAATCACTTGTTTAAATTAAAAAAAAAATGTAAGTAATTTTTTAATTGACGCAATTAAAAATTTATTCAAAAGTTTTTTTAAAATGTAAGTAAATAATTTAATAAAAATTTAATGTTTTAATTGAAAGTAAAAGGTATGTTTTAACTAAAAAATAAATGTTTGTGGCCTGTGTGTATCTAGTTTATTATTGGTGCATTATAGGAATTGACATTTGTGATATAAACTATAGTTTCATGGACTGCAACTTTTAAATTTCGATCGTATTTGGTCCAATTCCTGTTTTGTTTATTATTTTGGGTTATTTTTGTTGTGACGTTTCAGTATGGCGTGCTAGTTTGCGCAAGTTTTTCGGTTTTTTAGGGTCCATCTGCCTGTCCAAATAAATAGTATAAACGCGATACAGACCACAATTTTCAATCGATTTGGCTAAAGATTTTTTATCAAAAAAACAAAACCTATTAAATTTTTGACAAAATCGGTCCATGTTATCCCATAGCCCCCATGTTAATTTCCCCTTTCCAGTTTTACTTAAAAAGCTCTATAAATAGTAAAAATAGTATTTTAACGAATATCCTCTTGAAATTCGATGTAAATGTTTTTTGTAGCCATAAATAATCACTCTAAATTTTAACGGAATCGGAACATTTTAACTTCTAGTCCTCATACAGACCACCCTCCCGATATTCACATAAAATTCCCAAAAAACATAAAAACACTGAAATAAATAAATATGGTTAAAAATTAAATTCTTTATAAGTTTTATAATCACAAATATGCATTGGGCTTTATTATTTTACATTTCCGAATTAACCGCGCCTAGATTGGGTGTTTCGGCCACTGTGAGACGGACGGACATTCACAGAATGTATTAGAATCGATCATGGATCAATAATATATATACTTTATGGGGTCCCCGAAAGATATTTCAATGCGTTACAAACGAAATGACAAAGTGAGTATATTAGACTGGGTCGAAATCCTACAAAGTCTAAGGATCGATTGTCCTTAGTGCGGGAAAGTGGTAATGGGGTAATATAAGCATTTTATGGAAGACAACTTTTTAATCGATCAAAAACTCTATTAGCGCATCGGTGGTCAAAATTGAGATTTTGGTCAAAATGGCCAAATTTTCAAAAAAATTTTAAAAATATAAATTTCATTTTCTTGCTAAATAAAAAAAAAAATTTTATTGCATTTGATACTAATAACTTATGTATTAAATATTGGAATTTTATACCATCATTAACATATTTTTATTTAAGATACAAAAAAAATCATATTTTTGACGCGGTTCTAAAAACCACTTTTTTTTAATTTAATTTTTATTTTTTATTAAAATTGCAAAATATATCGATTTTATTACTCAGTGTTATGGAAAACATCATAAAGACTGAAGATTTAAATTTTTGTGAAAATCCGTTCGGTAGTTTTTTGTGGGGAGCGGTTTCAACTGAGCGGATTTCAAGGAAATCGTATTTTTTGCCATTTTTTTGAGTTTTTAATTTTTTATAAACTACATTATTGTACAAATTGACCAATATTATGCTCTATCTTGTTCCATTTGATCATGGTAACTTAGTTTTGAAACCATAGATTTATAGGACATCTTTAACCCTAATCGGTCAGCGGCCAAAAGTGTCCCGTACTGAGTTTTTTTAGGTTTTAACTACTGTTTAATGAAATTAATGGTTGCAAAATCATGTTTGTGTTGAATATTGTGTTGTATAATCTTTTATTTAATCATATTGACTTAATTTTGAAACATACATATTTTTGGACATCTTTAACCCTTATGTGCATGCAACCAAAAATGTCCCCTACCAAAATTTTCATGTTTTTCACAAGTAAAAAAAAACACACATTTTTGTATTCAAAATAGTCATAAATAATTAATTGAATAATTTTGATATTGCCGAAAACGTTAACCCTTCTGAAATAAAGGTCAATAGTGGGCCACTAACAGATTTTTAAGAATTAGGATTATGTGCGGATTAATTTTGTTTTAATAAAACTACATTTTTTTGATATTATATCACACGCAGTCATTCATTTCAAATATTTCTTAATGTCAAAAAAAGCCATAAAACAAATTATCCTTAAAATTAAATTTGAAGACTAGACTAAGTGTCCATTTTCACACTTAGATTTACCCCCGATCAACGACGAGGAAGTGGTGAAATAAATGACCCCATTTTGAGTAATTTTATGCTCTTTTTTTTTTTTCTTTTAAAAATAGAGATGGTTATATAAGATCCACTTTATTGTCTCGCTCTAATTTAACCTCACTTGAGTGAAAATCGAAATTTAAACTTAAAGATTAAGGCATAAGCCTGTACATTAGGGTTATGACTTTTAGCATTTTTTTGCAAATATCAAAATTTACCTGCCCTAGCCAAAAAAGCCATAAAAAAATATTAAGAATTGCATTTTCAAAAAATTTCCCGCACCGAACGAGATGAAATTTGGTCTATATTTTCTTAATTTAATTGAAACTAAGAAAATATGAGACCCAAACGATGCGTAGGAAAAGCTATTTAGGGTCAAAATGACGAATGCTTTATGGAGGGACTTTTTTGACTCCTTCAAAATTCAAATTTGGCGGTTTAACCCTTAACTGCATAAAGTTAACTATTTATAACGTCAATTTTGGCAGCATGTAGCTCCAAAATAAAAAGTCCGAGTGGCATTATTTGTATTCGTAATTGTTTACAAGATCTTTTTTATATAATTCATTCATTAGAAGAGTTAAAATTACCTTTTTTTTTTAAATAGGACTTTAAACAAAAAATTCCTAGTAATTTTACAAGATTTTTTGTTTCGTAATTTTACTAGATTTTTTGCTACCTCCTATTTTACGAGAATTCCTAGTAAATTTACAAGCTTTTTACCAATAATTTTGTAAATTAACAGTTTTTTGGCGCAATTAAAATTACAAGGAATTCTTGTGAATTTAGTAGATTTTTTTTGTAAAATTATCTTGGATTTGTAAAATTACAAAAAAAAATTGTAATATTACAAAAAAGAATGTTAATTTCGAAAAAAGAATGTTAATTTCGACTGTCAAATATTGGTAAAATGGGATTACGAGACTTTTCCTTGTAATTTGACAATTTTTTTTTTGTATAGTCTTAAGTTTGATTTGGAGATTATTTGTTTTATGGCTTTTTTGACATTAATAAATATATGAAATGAATGGTTGCGTGTGATATAATATCAAAAAATTTTAGTTTTATTAAAACAATATTAGTCCGCACGTAATCCTAATTCAATGTTATCATTTCGGCTAAAATTGTATCTGTTAGTGGGTCACTATTGACCTTTATTTCAGAAGGGTTAACGCTTTCGGCAATATCAAAATTATTCAATAAATTATTTATGACTATTTTGAATACAAATTTTTTATTTGTGAAAAACATGAAAATTTTGGTAGGGGACATTTTTGGTTGCATGCACATAAGGGTTAAAGATGTCCAAAAATATGTACGTTTCAAAATTAAGTCAATATGATTAAATAAAAGATTATACAACACAATATTCAACACAAACATGATTTTGCAACCATTAATTTCATTAAACAGTAGTTAAAACCTAAAAAAACTCAGTACGGGACACTTTTGGCCGCTGACCGATTAGGGTTAAAGATGTTCTATAAATCTATCGTTTCAAAACTAAGTTACCATGATCAAATGGAACAAGATAGAGCATAATATTGGTCAATTTGTACAATAATGTAGTTTGTAAAAAATAAAAACTCAAAAAAATGGCAAAAAATACGATTTCCTTGAAATCCGCTCAGTTGAAACCGCTCCCCACAAAAAACTACCGAACGGATTTTCGCAAAAATTTAAATCTTCAGTCTTTATGGTGTTTTCAATAACACTGAGTAATAAAATCGATATATTTTGCAATTTTAATAAAAAATAAAAATTAAATTAAAAAAAAGTGGTTTTTAGAACCGCGTCAAAAATATGATTTTTTTTGTATCTTAAATAAAAATATGTTAATGATGGCATAAAATTCCAATATTTAATACATAAGTTATTAGTATCAAATGCAATAAAAAATTTTTTTTTATTAAGCAAGAAAATGAAATTTATATTTTTAAAATTTTTTTGAAAATTTGGCCATTTTGACCAAAATCTCAATTTTGACCACCGATGCGCTAATAGAGTTTTTGATCGATTAAAAAGTTGTCTTCCATAAAATGCTTATATTACCCCATTACCACTTTCCCGCACTAAGGACAATCGATCCTTAGACTTTGTAGGATTTCGACCCAGTCTAGAGTATATCCCCATGCTGTTGTTGGAGGGTATAAAAACTGGGAAAACACTGGCGTTTTATTTTCGGCCCAACTCTCAGAATTTGTTGGTCCAGTTCATTTGTACAGCCAAAATTTGTCGAACACTGTTATTTCTGGAAAAATAATAAAATTTTTTTTTAATTTGCTGTATTTTTCAAACGTCTTGAAAACATATATATAAGGGCGGAGTAATTTTTTCGACAGAATCGTCTAGCATAAGAAAAAATGCCGAACAAACCATGTCTCAAAAATCAGTTTTGACCCCCCCAATTTTCAAAAATAGTTTTGCACAAATATACGACTTTTTTAGCTGGGCTTATTTTTTGGAATATATTGTTTTACTAATAAATTTTGCTTTTATTTTGTATTACGAGGTGTACCTGGTATTTTTGGGTACGGGGAATCCATATTTGATATTTATTTTGCTCTAAACCGCCGCTAGAGGTCGCTAAAAAACAAAAATCTGAACTTGGGTCTTCAGATTTTTTTTGGTTATGAAGCCAGACACTCTAAGGAGCCATTTAGACATTCCCATTTACTGTTTAATTAAATTCTAAAAACTCGCGATTTTAATTTTTTAAGAATCCACAAAAAAAATAAAAAGTGGTAAACTACACCACTCTTTTATTGACACAATTTTTTAAAACGTTTTCGTTTAAAGTAGAGGATTTTAGCTTTCAATTTCAATTTTGATTATCAAAATCCAATGTTTACTTAAGGAGTTATGGATCTTCAAAGTACATCGATAAATGATTTGAAAATCCTAAAATCATTTATTAACAAAATTAAAAAAAAAAATTTCTTTTTATATGGGCATAATTAAAAAAAAAAAATATTAAAAATAGAAGACTTTTGTGTCCTATTAAAATGATGACTGATTTTTTTTTTGTAAAAATGTCATACTTTCATAATATGTTAATTAAAAACAAGTAAAAAAGTTAAATTCGGCCTTGCCGAATGTAGTGATACCCTCCACAATTTCAAAAAGATTATTGCAAAAAACTTTATTTAAAAGGAAATTACTTTTGAAAAACAAAAAAAAAATTTTGAAAAAAAATTTCCGCGAAAAAAATTTTGGTAAAAAAAATCCGCGATTTTTTTCTTTTTTTGTCAAAAAATATGTCGTACTTGTTTAAATACCATTTGGTGTTCAATTATGATCACATATGCCAACCAGAAGCCGAATTAAAGCATTTTGTATTTTTAGGTTATGTTGAATGTACTGAAATTTTTGAGGTGTGCTTACATTTTCGTTCATAACTTTTGAACCGCTGAACCGATTTCGCTCAAATGCAATACCAAACTTCTCGGGAGAACTTCCAATAAATATGTTAAGTTGCAGTCATCTCTGTGCAATATTTTGTCCGCGACAGCATTTTCCACGGACAGACAGACGGACATCGCTAGAATGTCTTAAAATCGATCGGGCATCATGAATATATATACTTTATGGGGTCCCAGATCGATATTTCGATGAGTTACAAACAGAATGACAAACTTATATATACCCTCTATCACTAAGTGGAGGGTATAAAAATCAAAAGAGGTGAAAGTTGACGAAAATGCACTAAAAAAATGCATTTGCATTTAAAATACATTTTTTTAATAACATATTTTTTTTTAACTTTCAAGTTTAATGTAGAGGACTTAAGCTTTCAATTTCAATTTTGATTTTAAAAATCGGATATTTACTTAAGAAGTTATCGCTTATCAAACTACACTACTTTTTCATATTTTGTAATTTTTAAAAAATGAAAATTGCAAATAAAATCGCGAGATTTTGGAACTTAATAAAACTGTAAATGGGAATGTCTTAATGGCTCCATAGTGTAAATATTTACACAATCTAAAGATCCCAGGTCAAAAATACCCTTTTTCTCGTGGTGATTAATGGAAAAGGCGTATATCGTACAAACCTATTTTTGAAAATTGGGGGGGGGGGGGGGGTCAAAACTGATTTTTGAGACATGGTTTGTTCGGAATTTTTTCTTAGAATTTTATGCAGAGTCCAAATATCCTAGACGATTTTGTAAAAAATTTTGCTCCTGTTTTGCTATATATATAGGGTGACCATTTTTTTCTGAGCCCAAATCAGTACGCCAAAGTATTTATTTTTTTTATACCCTCTAACCAAAGTATGGTGGTATACTTTGTCATTCCGTGTGTAACGCATCGAAATATCGGTCAAGGACCCCATAATGTATATATATTATTGATCTGTGCTCGATTCTAAGACATTCTAGCGATGTATGTCCGTCCGTCCGTCTAAAAGATTCGGCACAGCCGAATTGAACACTCTTTCTTGGTTTGTTCTAAAAATAACTCTCTAAATTTTTTTCTATGAGAAAACACTAATGTGTTTTCAGCACTCAAAAAATGTTGGTTAAACTAATTTTACCCAAAGTATTTTGAAAAAACAACAGCAAAAAACAACTGCAAAAAAACAACTGTTAAAAAACAACTGCAAAAAACAAATGTTGTCGTTATTTTGCAGAAAATTTACTTGACTTTAAAGGACTTCATTTGAATGTTTTGATCGTTTCAGTGCAGAAAATATAACAAAATTCCACAGGTTTTGAGAATAAGAAAATCTCAGATTTTGAAGACTTTTTCCGTAAATTTTAACAACTTTTCCTGTAAGAAAACTTCACAGCTAATAAGCAGGTGTTTTTTTAAGGCCCTGATTTTCTGAGCGCTTTTTCAAATAAGCTCTGATGGCATTACCTCATCTAAGATCTCAGAATCATTTGGATTAATGCAATTTACATCATCTTTCTAAAAATATAAAAAAATCCATCGGCCCATTGAACTTTTCGTTATAGAAAACCTCAAAAATTCTGTGTGCATTTTCATATAAGTAAATTTAAGAAGATCAAAATAACCTCATGCTCAGATTCATTTCTGCGTTTTTATAAATTATCTCATTTTCAGACTTAAGTTATAAAAAACAACTCTGACGACTTATATTATGGAAATTCAAGTTTTTCAAAGAATTTTCGAATCAAATTATTCTTTATGTTAAAATGTTCAAAAATATGTACAATCAGTACATATTTTAAAAAATCAGTACAAATCAGTACAACGTTTTTTGATCAGTACACGTGATCAAAAATCAGTACATGTACTAATCAAAACAGTACGAATGGTCAGCCTATATATATAGTGCTTGTATACTTTTCTAGTTAACTGTATCGTTTTAATAAAAAAATTAACAAATTTATACAAAGCTGTTGTATAATAAATTTAGTACATATATCTAAAATAATAATTTTCATATCAAAAAATTAAATTCGATACTTTGGATTTCCCTATGGAATATAATAGATTGGGCGGATTACAAATTGAATTGTATATACGAAAAGAAACTCACGTTTGGCAGTTTTTTTATTTTAACCTTTCTTTATCGATAATTTAGGTTTCATGTTTAATAATAATTTTAAACAATTTAGTAATTAATTGTAATTATAAACTAAAACATTGATCAAGAAAATATTCTTACAACAGGCTTTCAAATATTTTTAAAGACAAAACCCACGTTTCGAATTAAAATAGAAATGTGTAATTTTCTAATGCAATTGTTTTTGAAAACGTGCATTAGTTTTACAAAATTGGTTATTACAAAATTTCATAAGAATTCTTAATTCTAAATGAAAATTACACAAAAGTCTTTTATGTAAATTCTTATGAAACCAAATTTCAAACAAAAGGCATCTTAAAATATTTTTAAAAGAAACTAATAAAATTTACATATAAATACTTACAAAAGTTACAATTTGTTATTAAGAATCTCAAGTTTTCTTAGAAAATAATAGCAAAATGAATTATTTAATATTAGCTTTCCTAGTAATAATACTAACTAAAGTTAATTCTTATCCTATGGATGCTTATGACAAGCCTATATGTGCCAAGTTTCAAGGATACTATAAAACATTTACCAGTGCTCAAGCTATGATGACAGAAATTCAAAGAACTGGAAATGGTAAGTACTTATTGGAAATTTATTTTTTTAAATATTAATTTAACAAGAACATTTAATTAATTTTAGTTTGGAGTATGGTCCAATTATCTGATTGTCAAAATGCGTATAATATCTGTCCCAGGGAGTACAAACCAATTTGTAGTTACGAGAATAGTTTGAAAGCTTTCAGAACGTTTCCCAATGAATGTCATATGCAGGTGGAAATAAGTCAAACGGGCTTAAGTAAGTTTAAAAAAAATTAAATCAATTTTATATTTCCTAACGAAAATTTTCTTTTGATTTCCAATAGCTTGGTCTATTGTGTTTCCTTGTGCGTGTCCAGCTTACACACAGAGTTATCCGGTAACAGCCAAGCCTACCTCACCTTATTATCCAGCGTACACAAAATCTACAACAAATTCCTGTGATTATACTACAAATACAACCACAACTACAAAATTGCCTTGTGAACCATTGTCAACTAAATCGACTACCCCATACTATTCAAGCTACAAAAATACAACAACAGAGCAAACTACAACTACATATAAGACGGTACAAACAGAAGAACCAACTACAACAACAACTTCAACTACAGAACAACCCACTACTACAGATGTAACAACGACTGATATTACAACCACAAATGAGCCTACAACAGATGTAACAGAAACAGAAGATCCGGAATTAAATAAACCATTACAATTTATTCAAGCACTGGCTGATGAACAAGAAGTACCGACAGACTCAACCTCAACTGATATTACAACGACTGATATTACTACTGATATTACAACGACCGATATTACTACTGATATTACAACGACTGATATTACTACTGATATTACAACGACTGATATTACCACTGATATTACAACTACTGATATTACAACGACTGATATTACAACGACTGATATTACACCGACTGATATTACCACTGATATTACAACGAATGATATTACAACAACTGATATTACAACGACTAATATTACAACGACTGATATTGCAACGACCGATATTACAACGACTGATATTACAACTGATATTACAACTGATATAACAACTGATATTACGACTGATATTACAACGACTGATGTAACAACTGATATTACAACAGATAATACAACTGATATTACAACTAATATTACAACTGATATTACAACGACTGATATTACAACTACACCAGAAACAACCCCGGCAGATATTACCACCACAAATGAGCCAACAACAGAAACAGAAGATCCGGAATTAAATAAACCAATACAATTTATTCAAGCACTGGCTGATGAACAAGAGGTGTCGACAGACTCAACCAGCACCGAAACAACAACAACAACCACAACAACAACACCCACGCCTTGTAAAATCGAAACAACACCAACAACACCCACTCCCTGTAAATCATATTCTTCTTCTTCGTCTACATCTCCCCTTCTTTCAATTCTTCAACCATGTACACCAAGCGTACGCACAAATCAGTACAATACATACAATGGTCCATATGCGGAAAGAGATATTTATCATCAACCGATCCATAATTATTACAATTTCAGTCCACCTCAATATAACTCTACTATCGCTCCTCAAAACACTACGGTATTGGCACCATATCCTGTTCCACCATATATGGGATCATATCCTGGTGTACCATTTGGGGGAGCATACCCGGGGGGAGCATACCCGGGGGGACCATACCCTGGTGCACAATTACGAGGACCACTTCCTGGTGTACCATTGGTATATGTAATAAATTTTGCTGATTTTATTAGAATAATTCAAAATGCAAATGTTTGATGCACGAATAAAAATTGTAATGTCTTAAAAATTTATAATGTTTTTTTATTAATTCTTTCTATTTTACTAAATTTTTAACAACACTACTGAACACTTGATTAAAATTCTTCTAGTGTTCACAAATCTGGTATCCAAACTTTTCCAGCACATCAGGTTTTTAAGCAAATTTTTATCAAAGTTAATATAAATCCCCATTTTTGACAATTTCGACAAATCATAGCGGATAAAACTGTTGTGATGGTGACTTAAAAATAATTCAAAGGTAAATCGTAAACATTTCTCTTTAAGATGGTGAACTCATTTGATTCATCGCATTAACCATTCGAGTTCCAATTTCCTTTTAATGATGTCTTTTTGGCAATAAGAAAATGGCGACTGATCAAATGAGTTCTGTATCTTAAAGAATAATGCTTAAGCTTTACCCTCGACTTAGTTTTAAGTCACCCCCACACCGGGTTCATCCGCTATAAGTTGTCAAAAATGTACAAAACAGCGATTTGTTTTATCTAATAAGTGAACAATTTCTGGCCAAATTTTTTAAAAAAATATTTCGCTAACATGGTGAAATTACGCTTGTATAATGGAAATGTGTGATAGTGAAAAGTACCCTTTATTGTTTGCTTGTGTGGTAGAAAGCAGTGGATAAGATATCATATCTCCAAAACTAACAGAAAGTACGACTTGCGTCCGTGGGTATAACTGGTGCCATTAGATTGGTACCCCAGGCCGGCCTGGAAGTGATAATAAACAATTATACCTACGTCAAGAGCACAGCATTAAAAACGGTTCTCAGGTTAAGATAGTCGCAAATGCTTAAGCAATGGTCTTGGGACCACTCGACCTATTAAGGTGGTCTCAACACAGACGAACTTTGACAAAACCTTCGAAGTCCTTATACCAACTAGGGAAGACTGGGTGGAAAACTCTGTTCGATCTCAGTTTTTACGGAAGGATCGAAGATAGAGATGCGTACGGGCTCGGGAGTATAATCGGAATACCTTGAAATGGGGGCCTCATTAAGACTTCCGGACAAATGTAGTGTTTTCCAGGCTGAGGTAATTGCAATTGATGACTATGACAATGGACCCTCGCCATTAACATTTTCGTGGACATTCTTCCAGCTCTTAAGGCCTCGAAATCAAACACTGTTAAATAAGGAATCGAATTATATACAACCTCTTCGTTGAACCAGTCAGCACACAGTAAAGCTAATCTGCGTTCTTGGGAACAAATTGGCTAATAAATATGCGAGAAATGACTCGGTGGGGGAACAGGTGGAATCTGACATCTCGGTACCAATAGTGGAATCGGTGAAAAAAATTGATAGGATGTCAGAGACTAGAATGAGGATAGGTGGATATAACTGACTACGTTCAGGATATTGCAGACCCAGTGGCTAAAAGTCTTCTTACTTTTGGCCCCCCAGTCGGCAAAAAAAAAAATACCCCTGACATACTGCAGACTCTCCCTTTATAAAATTGCTAATATGTTCATATAATTTTTCAAAATGTCCCTAATGACATGTCAACAGTTGGTCAGCGGTTGTTTAAACGAATTGTTGTTGACCACCGATACTGGTGGGAACTGCTGAAATGTTATTGTGGACATTTGAAAAACTTGTGTGAAGATGCCACCAATTTTATAAAGAGTCAGCAGTATGTCAGCAGTGATTTTATTTTGCCAACTGGGAAACGGACTGTATTAGCCAAATGGCCTTGCGTATGGGAATTTCTGATAGAGACTATGGAAGAAGTTGTGGGGAAGTGGTGAAGGAGGATTCAGTGAGGCAATTGTTATGTGAATGTCCATGTCTGATGAGGAGCCGCTTTAAGCATTTCGAGTACGGTACAATGGACTATTTTGAGTCTGAGTGCTATGGACTCGCCTACATTTCTTCAAGGCTTGTACAACCCACCTTCAACTCAAAAAGCATTTGGAGCAAAGATTTTTCCATGACCTGGATTGCCTCAACGGTGTTTTACTTACGTCTTTAGCAGAATACTTCAGGGATCAGGGTGGTTTAAGAAGTAAAACGCTGTATCAGAGGGCTGACGAGAATTAACAATTAAGGCAATCACAATGGGCTTTATGGATTTCCAGTGAATTCACCAAATGGCGAACGTAATTTAGACTAGGCTTAAAACTGTAATCTAGACTAGACTTAAATCTGTTTCGAATACTAGGCAAAGGACGAAGAACGATCTTTATACTACTAACACATCCAAAAAGACTTCTGGTAGTTTCTGAAATCGCCACAGTCCTTTAATAACATATGGAAATATATGTAGGATTCCTTGCAAGGAAAGTCGTTATGGAAAAATCTGGAATATCGATTTGGGTGCAATAAAATTTTTCTACTAGCGTTTAGCGGTGCACAACTGGGTGGAAAACCTAACCAAATCTAAACGGTAATGATAATTTTTGGTAACTTCGTGGTCCGGATACTAACCATGGAAGACAAGACCGTAGACTTTTCAGTTTATACGAGCAGTCTGAAACTAAATATGGGAATAGGGTCAGATGTTTACTCTAAGGAACTTGATACAAGGACAAGGACTATAATACTAACTTAATGATAAGGTGAGCATAGCTGACTTCTGTGGAACAAGATTTATAGTTCAGAGCAGCATCTACAGTGAGAATGCCCGGGACAGTAGCAACGGTTCCTTAGATACCTAGAAAAACATTATTTGATTATTTGATGTTTTAAGCTGTTTAGTAAATGTTCTTCTAGCGCTTTACTCTTTTCCTACAGACCCTCAAAATATACTAGAAGGACCCTGTATGTGCTTTTATTTCATTTGCTTCCCATCAAATCTAGAAGAAATAAAATCCATTTTGGCAATTTCATAATTGCATTCACCGTTTCGAACTTGAGTAATATTTTTATTAAACATTATTCAATTAAAAATTAAATTTTTTTTCAATATTTTATTTTAAAAAAATCGTACAAATATCGTGTTAATATTTAAAAATCATAAATTAAGCTGTTGAAACATTTTGAGATAAAATAAGTTGCAGTTGTTTTAAAAGATCCTCTAGGGAGGGATTTGAAGTATAGGCAGGATGTTGTGCTAAAGTATATTGTGCAGCAGGATAGGTTGGGTAAGGATAGGCAGGATATTTGGGAGTTGCATATTGTGAAGGATATGTAGCAGGGAATGGAGCTGAAAATTGGGGTACTACTGCTGGTGCTGCTGATTGGGAATATTGTGGCACTGCTGGTGCGGCCGATTGACTTTGGCTGGGTAAATAGTTAAAGTGACCATAATTAATATGTTTATATTTTGGTTCATAATGATAGGGACCCTGATAGATGACACCATTATAAACAATTTGACCATCAGCACTATTACTTTGAGTTATCGGAGCTTCACTAGTGACAGGGGAATCAGTAGAAGAATATGAGTCGCTATACGATGAGGGACTATAAGATGAGTCGCTATACGATGAGGGACTATAAGACGAGTCGCTATAAGATGTGTCACTATTAGATGAGTCACTATAAGATGAGCCTCTATAAGATGATTTACTATCAGATGAGGTGCTATAGGACGAGTCGCTATAGGAGGTAGGCTCAGAATATGTAGTAGTGCTGGAAATAGCCGAGGAGCTATATGTAGTTGTCGGAGTAGTAGTTACTGGAGAAGCTGTAGTGGTAGTAGTTGTATCATATGATTTCGAGGAACTATATGAAGTAGTCAGAGAAGTAGTTACTGGAGAAGCTGTAGTGGAAATAGTTGTATCATATTGTGCTGCTGAACTTTGATAGTTCGAAGATGGTACAGGTATATATGAGTTAATAGTATTCTTATATGTTAAAACTGGTGAGACATAAGATGTTGCATTACTGCAAGGTGAGGCTACAATAGGCAAAGTTTGGGCAATAGCTGAATATGAATCTTTTTGGTAGTTTTGTAAAGGAGCCACATAAGTTAGTGATGGAGAAGTTATTGAAGCAACATAATTATAGGCTGTGGTAGTGGTTGACGGAGATGTGGTTGTTGATGGGTAGTATTGTGGTTGGTAGGCATTTTGATATGTATTTTCTGACAAACCGTAAGCATTTTGTGGTGGTTGATTGTAAAGCAACTCAGCTGAATATGGTGAATCTGCAACTGGTGAAGGTTGATAAGCAACAGCTGAATAGGAATTTGAAGGTTCTTGATAGTTTTGTGAAGGAGCCAAGGAAGATGGTAATATAGTAGTTGTTGTAGCAATAGTTGTAGTTGTTTCTGTAGTAGTAGCAGGTGCAGGACTGGTCGCCTCAGCAGTATTAGGAGCAGCTGCCGATGAATAGTATGTTGAATGGAAAGGATTTTGATAAATATGCCCAGGAAAACCATGAAGACTATAAGGTTGTTGATGGTTATACACTTTTGCGGTGTATATTTGTGATGGCGTTTGTAAAGATGCAGGTAAATAACTAGATAGGGCTGCTTGATATTGATGATAGTTATGGAAAGGAGGAGCATAGCTAGGTTGGGCTAAATTTTGGTAGTTATTAGAAGACGCAGCATAGCCAGGTTTAGCTACATTTTGGTAGTTATTGGAAGGTACATTATATACATTTTGATAGTTATTCGAAGATGAAGTATAGCTAGGTTCAGCTACATTTTGGTAGCTATTAGAAGGAGAATCATATTTAGTTTGAGCTATATTTTGATAGTTATTAAAAGAAGCTGGTTGGCCCAAAATTTTATAGTTATTTGAAGGAGAAGCAGTTGTAGGAGCACTAGTAGTAGAGGCTTCAGTTGATGGAGCAACAGTCGAAGTGGCAATAGTTGAAGTATCAGCTGTAGTTGGACCAACAGTTGTTGACACCGAATAACCAGTTTGGTAAGTATAAGAAGAACTGGAGTCGGAATAGGGCACTGGTTGAGGGTTTTGATAGTTATTTGATTGTTGAGGAGCAGAGTACGACTGTGAGGAAATAACTGGAGCCGTGTAACTTGGTTGTGCTATAGCTGATTCAGAATAGGAAGGTTTTGGAGTTTGTTGATAGTTTTTAGAGCACAATGGTGTTGGAGTGGTAGTACTTGGAGCGACTGTGTTTGGTAGATTTGTAGAACATATTCCATTGTAAACAATACGCCAAGCTAAAAAGAAATATAAAATTTAAGTAAAAAATCTTCTCTATTCTGACAGTCAAGCCGCGGTCAAGTTTCTGGAGTCAATGTTTCTGAAAACAAGATCTGCCCTTAACTGCAGCACGTCTTAAAATGAGATGGCCAATAAATTTGGCTTGCGACTCATATGGGTGTCAGGGCACAGAGACATTACAAAGCCGATGAGTTTGCAAGACTGGGAACTACTTTACAGATTCCAACAGAATTAGAATGTGTTGGTATGCCTCTCAAAAGCAAAATGTAAAGGCTGGGTTAGCTACCCGTTACCATCCCCTAACGTAGCATAGCGAGCAAAACCAAATGGAAAATGAAATAAACGTCTGCAAAGAAGAATGACTGCTCTCACATGTTCTAATACAAGGAAAACCTCTCCACGCTACGGCTTAAGGCTTTGTTCCGTGACGGAGACTAATCAGAGATGGGTACATGGATGGACGTGTGAGACTACACGATAGATATGACCTTCTCGTAATCAGAAGCGCACAAAAGAGCGCTTTCAAGAGATACTGTGTTATAGAAAATCAAGCAGAGCAGTTTAATATGCCGTCAAACGAATTTTTTCTGGAGTTGAAAGGATGAGGAGGATTTGAAAACTATCTAACACTTTATCTGCCATTGTCCTGCACTTTCTGGTCTGATACTTTGATCACTGGGATCTAGAGAGCTGTCAAAACTTAATATCTAAAGAGTATCATATGGAGCTCAAATTGGTTTAACGGCAGGGACTAGTCGGGAAACCTCTTACCTTCTTTTGGTACTACAACGGACCTCGGAGTCGATGGGTGCTGACGTAAAACGACAGCAGCTACTTAGAACTTAATCTAAAGAAATTTTTTGCCTTGTGGTGAATTCGGTCAAGTCGAATTTAAATTTTTTTTATTATTCCATCACACTTACCTATTCCTGTAACTTTTTGTTCAGCTTCCAACACACATACATTAGCAAAAGTTTTATAATAATTTTTACTGGATACAGCACAAACAGGACTAATAACTTTACAGGCATCAGTTTCCGGACAAACGCCAGTGCTAACAACAGTCCAGGCTAATCCTGTATTTTGGAATTCTGTATAAACCGCCATAATACTGGGAAAGTTTTTAGTAACATTATCACGAGCCGCACAAACTGGTATATTATTTAAGTATTGTGGTATATTATTTTGATAAGGCAGTAAATGATGAGCACTTACTGCCGCCAGAAATCCACTGAATATTATAAAAAGTTTCATGTTTAAGGAAATCTTTCCGAACCTCCAATTGTAGAATTGAATCCGGTATATCGTTTGTTCCCATAATGTCTGTTCTTTTATACATTTAGGGTTTTTGTAAAATATTGTTTCATAAAAGCATCTTTTCTTATCAAAAACTTTCTTGGGGCAAAGCACTTGTTAAATATTTTTCTTTTCTTAATATGCACATGTAATTTTTCCTATGAGATTATCGGTAATTCTTTAAGAACTCAATTTTTTATTCCATATACGTGATTTTCTTTAAGTTTTTTTGTTTTAGTAGAATAATTTTGCGTTATTGCTTAATGTGGGTCAGTTATGTAATATTGTAAATGTTAAATGGATGAAAGCATGAGAATTTTATTGAAGAAATTAAAATTAAATTAAATTAGTTGGCTACTAAATGTGAAGATGAATTAGTGTATTTTTTAGTTCAAGAATATTTTCAGTATTTTTTTTTTAGAAATCTATCTTTTGTCAATTCTTTAATAAGTGTTAAAAACACTCAAAAACCAAATTTTAATGAAATAGGCTTCTATTTCTTGTCACGAAGTAAACCGCTATAACTTAATGTCTGGCAAAATTTTTGTATAAGGCCTGAGTCCAAAAATGGTCCAAATATAATCAGATTAGAGTAGGTAATTAAAGCACGCGTTAAGCACTTGCAATCAAAATTTTAATACAATATTTTCTATTTTCATATATTCAGACTTATGTGAATATCGGGAAGGTGGTTTGTGTGGAGGCTACACGAAGAACTGGCCCCATTCCTGTAAAATACAGAATGGTGATTATTAAACACAGATCACTTTTACCTGTAAAATTTCGACAAACAAAGTTTATTTTTTCAATTTCAGACAAATCCAGTGATAATTGTGGGTAGAACGAATATTTCGGGTAGTTACAAACATCAGCACACAGTCATTATACCCTGAACCACAGAGTGGTGTTTTCAGTTAGGATTATCTGTTTTTCTAAATTCATTGAAATCGTTTCAGTCGATTTTATGTGATTGCGAAAGAGGCAGAAATAACTTTTTATTTAATAAAAAGATCCTGGCATTTTACGTCCTTTTGACCAGGCTATCAGAAGTGATGATTTTTCGTCATTTTGACGATTTTTTCATGAAATTTTTTAACTTCGAATTAAAAAAACTATAAATTTTGCGTTGTCAGACAAGAAAAAACAGGAATACATTTTCTTTTGCAAAAAATAAGTGATGGGAAAGCTATAAAATCATAAAATTTTGTAGATTTTACCAAACCACCACAGACGAATGTCTGAAACATTTTTACTTAACAAAAATATCTCCGAATCAGAAACTTTTTTCCAATTGAATCAGACGAATGTCTGAGACATTTTTACTTAACAAAAAATATCTCCGAATCAGAAACTTTTTTCCAATTGAAAAATTTTTGGATTCTAAGAACTTTTTTTCACAGAAAAAGTCTCAGATTCTTAAACCTTTTACTATAAAAAAGTCTTATACTTTAAAGCACTTTTGGGATATTTTTCAATAAAAAAGATTTCAGATTCTTAGATTTGTTTCGTACAGAAAAAGTTTTATATGCTGAGAAATTTTTTCAATAAAAAAGTGTGAGACCTTTTTCCTATAGAAAAAATCTCAGACTCTGAGGCTTTTTCCTATGAAAAAATTCTGAAATGCTAAGACCCTTTCCTATAGAAAAGTTCTTAGATTCTGGCACTTTTTCTTAAAAAAAAGTATCAGATTCTGAGACTTTTTTCTTATAGAAAGAACATCTCAGATTCTGAGACTTTTTTCCATAGAACATATAGAACAAATCCAAGATTCGAAGACTTTTTTCCTATCTAAAAAGTCTCACACAGAAAAAAATATGGAGGAAACAAATTTAAGTAATGACTTGTTTAAATTTAAACACAAAAATTGAGTAATTTTTTAATTGACGCAATTAAAAATTTACTCAAAAATTTTAAAAACAATTTAAGTAAATAATTTAATAAAAATTTAAAAGTTTTTTAATTTAAACTAGTGTTGAAAACTGTCAAAATTTATTCTGTAGAAACTATAAATATTCACATATATAAAAAGCAGTTTTCATTAACAAGACAAACCGACATTTAAAATCCTACTGAAGATGACACTAACTGGGGTGTTTGAAACCGGTATAGGAAATACCAGAAATGTCTATAATTTTTAGAAATTCAATTTTTCTTCTGCATTTTTTCAACTTGAACCCTTATAACAAATATAATTAGAGCCCGTGCTCGATCTGTACTTACAGAAAAAATCAAATAAAACTACTGACAAAATATGTAGCCATTAGGCACGTCTCCGAAACAGAAAATGCAAATTCCTTCATTTGTGTCTGCAATTCCAGATCATGTTGGTAACCCTTGCGAAATAATGTAAGAGACAAAAAAGTTGAAAGAAAGTATGAGGTGAGGTTGAGATTGCTAGAAATAGAATTGTAGTGTTGGAAACTGTCAAAATTTATTCTGTAGAAACTATAAATATTCACATATACATATAAAAAACAGTTTTCATTAACAAGACAAACCGACATTTAAAATCCTACTGAAGATGACACTAACTGGGGTGTTTGAAACCGGTATAGGAAATACCAGAAATGTCTATAATTTTTAGAAATTCTATTTTTCTTCTGCATTTTTTCAACTTGAACCCTTATAACAAATATAATTAGAGCCCGTGCTCGATCTGTACTTACAGAAAAAATCAAATTAAACTCTCATAGTTTTTTATACCCTCCACTTAGTGATAGAGGGTATATATAAGTTTGTCATTCTGTTTGTAACTCATCGAAATATCGGTCTGGGACCCCATAAAGTATATATATTCATGATGCCCGATCGATTTTAAGACATTCTAGCGATGTCCGTCTGTCCGTCTGTCTGTCTGTCTGTTGAAAATGCTGTAGCGGACAAAATATTACACAGAGATGACTGAAACTTAAAACATTTGTTGGAAGTTCTTCCGAGAAGTGTGGTATTGCATTTGAGCGAAATCGGCCCAGCGATCAAAAGTTATAAGTGAAAGTTTAACGACACCTCTAAAATTTTGAAAATACAAAATGCGTTTACACAGCTTCTATTTTACAAATTCAAATAAAATTTGGTACAGAATAATATTATACCATGTACAATGTCTGTGTAAAATTTTATAAGAATTGGACAAAGGGGAGTGGCACCTCCCACATTAGCCTAGCATTCAAAATGCTATAACTCGGCTTCTGTTTAACAGATTAGAATGAAATTTGGTATAGAATGATATTTTAGCATGTCTGATCTATATGTAAAATTTGGGCGGTATGGAAAAAAGGGGTGTGACACCCCCCATACAAACCTAGCATGTAAAATACTATAACTCAAATTCTGATTAACGTATGTAAACAAATTTTAACATGGAGTGTAAATATGGTCTTTGTGGCCTATGTAGAAAATTTGAGCAAATTTGGAGCAAAATTGGCACATTTAGAAGATGATTTATCTTGGCCTTTAATAAACATATTTAAATACATTTGAAAAATGTTGTTAATATTTTATGTTTTAAGAGTTATTACTCCAGTTTACTTAAATGCTTTTTTTAATTTATCTGTTTTGGTTCTTGTTCTTTTAACATACCCGCTAAATTGTAAAACTTTTAATCAGTCTGTGGTATGATGGCTAGAGTGTTGGCTTTTCATACACGGGGTCCCGAGTTCAAATCATGTTAGGACTCAAGATATTTTTTTTTTTTTTTTGTTTGTTAATATTGTTTATTATTATAATTATTAAAATCACCTAAATCTATACCCTTCATTATATTTATCGAGTCATTGATTTTTCTCAGTTTTTGCAAATATATAAATGTGCTGTAATTAATTATTAATTAAATGTTGTTTTGTTTTTCTTCAAAAGATAATTGAATTTTGGTGGAAAAAATATGGTATATTTAACAAAAATTCTTTTATAAACAGCAGTAGAGGGTTTGTTGTAATTTGCTCGGTTTTGTTTATCTCTTTTAAGATAGTCGTTAAATTGCTAAGACATTCAGAAACAGTCTGTGGTATGATGGCTGCACTGTTGGCTTATCATTCATATGGTCGCAGGTTTGAGTCATGGTCGGGATGAAGTTTTTTTTTTATTATTTATTTTTTAGCTTTAATATTGTTTATAAAATTACAATTTATTAAAATCACCTTAATAATTTATATTCGGCCTAACAATCTTTTGTATTCTTTGTCATTGGGTAAATGAAATAATTTTTGGAAAAAAAATGTATTTTCTACATATTTTATATACCATCCACTCTTTATTTGTGTTTTATTTGTTTTTTTTTTATAATTTCTTGGATAAGATCAATATCAAACACATTCAATATATTTATATTTTGCGTCCAATTCTTACAAACGGACAGACGATTCTGCCTATTGACGATTTCTGGCAACACTGTTAGTAACGGTTAATTTTGTTAGCTTATAGTATAGTATGATCCCTATAAAAAACTAGGAATATATTTTTAAACCTACCACTGGGTATACCTACCACTGGGTATACCTACCACTACCTACCACTGGGTATATAAGTTATTTTAAGCATTGCTGTGTTATAATCAAACAAAACTTCAAACAGAGTTGCGAATTTAACATGCATTTTTAATGCTGCCAATGGTCTAATGGTAGTGTCGTCGGATATTAATTTGGGGGCACCAGGTTCGTCTCCCGGTTTGGCCGAGAGTATAATTTTTTTTTTTTTCATTTGTGGTTTTTTTTATTAATTTTACCATTAATAAGTTTTTATTTTGAGTTACTTGATTTTTTTAATTTAAAAATTTGAAATAAAATAAGTTAATTAATTTTTTTTTTAAATAAATTTTATTCATTAGGAATAAATTTTATAAATATTATTTTTACAAATCAAATCGATTTCTGTATTTTTATGTATGCCAATTGTGGGAAAACGTCAAAAATATTGTGCATAATATTGCGTCGTCTGTAGGTACCTTAATAAGCTAATTTTATCAATATTTCATCGAAAATGAGTAATATTTTACAAAACTATTCCAAACGACGCAAAATTAAATTGAGAAATTAATGGAAGTTAACATTTCGTTTCGTTTCGTTCTTTTTTTTTTTTTTTTTTTGTTTTGATGAATGTTAACAAATTGGAGCGGAAAGCGTTTTTCCGCAATTGTCTTCATAAAAATGGAATTGAATTAAAAACTTAAAAATTGCCTTGTCTTCCCCCTCCTTTTTACCCCCTAAATATGAATTTGGGCCGCTAAAAAAATATGTGTCCCTTTATTTTTTCTGATCTACAAAATAAAACCAATTCCATAAAGATCCGCGGGTGACAATTTGGAGACGTTTTAATTAATAGTTAAAAACAACAACGTAGACGTCTAAACAACAACAAATGTAGTTGTTTTAATTGTCTTTTGTAGTGGAATCTACCGTTATAATTTTTTGAGTGTAGCAATTTTGATATACATATTCATATAAATTAAAAAAAAAACACGCTATTTTAACAGAAACGGTGTTTAGAGATTTTTAAGCCCTGGTAATGGGCAAAAAAAATATTTTCTAACACCATAGACACAGAATTATATACAGACTAGACAGTAGAGTTGTAAAACAAAAATGGGTAAAAACTTAGCGATTTTAGAAGATACAGATCGGTTTTTAGCTGGTTTAAAGCATGGCAACACTTTCTACTAGTTAGAAGTGAGTAAAACAATAAAAGCCGTTCTACCTTTTTTTTCGTATGGCGTGTTATATTGGTTTTCTCTCTCTAACCTAATTAGTAGAATAATTTTAAAAAAATAACCATATAATTAAAGACTACTTTTTTGACACTTGTTATAATTGTCAAGTCTGTATTAATCTGTGCCATTGATATTAAATTTTTAAAGAACGAGCATTAGAAAATCTTATTAACTTATAAATAGTGGGATACAGATGGAGGGTATTTAAAATTCGGCACGGCCGAATTTAACTTTTTTACTTGTTTAATTCTCGTTTAGTTTATAGTTTTTTGTGTATGTATATGAAAGTTTGTAATAGTCTTTATAAAATTTTCCTATGTTTTTGAGACATAAATATGTTTGGTAAAGTTTGAAAAAACAATTTTTTTGTTTTTTTTTTTTGTAAAAAAATTTAAAACTTTTTTAAACTTTTAAAAAAATAAATATATAAATTTACTTCATTTTTTTTTGCAGAAATTTAATAAATTTTTATTAAAAATTTACTCAATACTATTAAATCGTTTACTGGTGCAAAATCGAGTAATTTTTTACTCAATAGTATTAAAAATTTACTAAAATTTTTTTTTTTTTCTGTGCAGATTCTAAAATCTTCTTCCAAAAGAATAAGTATCAATTTCTTAGACTTTTTTCAGCAGAAAGAGTCTTAGATTTTGATACCTTTTTCTATAAAATAAGTTTGAAATTCACCTTTTTTATGTAAACAAGTCTTAAATTCTTATTCATACAGAAAAAGTTTCAGATTTTGGGACATTTTCCCAATTTTTCGTAGAGAAAAAGTCTCTTATTCTGGCTATTTTTCCTATAGAAAAAGTTTCTGATTGAGATGCATTTTTCATTATAGAATTATAGTGCATTTACACTGGTCCTTTAAGCTAGCTTAAGGTAGATTGTGGTTCCAATCCAGTTTGAATCTATTAGATTGCCCATACAAATTTATTTTTTTCAATCTAGTAGTTTAGACTTTAATCGGCAAACGCAATCTGGTTAAGTTAGATACAACTCTGTTTTTCTATTATTTGCATTTGCCAACACTGAAAAACACCGACACAAAGCCTTCCGTTTTGATAACGCTGCCAAGTATGTTTATGCCGCCGTCATTGTTGTTTGTAAACGCCGTCACTGTCCTTGGTAATCATACGACGACTAATTACCGTCGCTGTCTTTTGACGCAGTCACACACATTTATTACCAACTTGTTGTTATAAATGTCAATCTTAATCTTCTCAAATGTAAAAAATGCCAATGTAAACGGTACAGATTGCAAAGTAGATTAAAATCGCAATTTACTAGATTAGAAATCCAATGTAAACCCACTATAAGTCTCAGATTCTGATACATTTTGTCTATAGGAAAAGTTTAAGTAATTTTGTTTATACCAAAATTGCCACGTTCACAACAATTTTTCCCAAAGAAAATTTCTCTTCATAATAAAAACTTCCAGATTGATAGATATTTTTTTACAAAAAAATTTTAGATTTAGGGCCGATAACACAAACGTACTAACCGGAAGATAAATTGGGTTTAGTGCTAACCGGAGGTTATAGATGTCAAATTTGTATGGCACTAACCGGAAGTTACGTTAACTTTGATTTAACTGGATATTGTGTTAACCGCACTTAGTCAAATTTTTCCATTAAACATTTTCAGATTTTCACGTTAAAAATTTTTAGATTTTTATACCCTCCAACCACAGTATGGGGGTATACTCACTTTGTCATTCCGTGTGTAACGCATCGAAATATCGGCCTAGGACCCCATAAAGTATATATTTTATTGATCAGTGATCGATTCAAAGATATTCTAGCGATGTCCGTCCGTCTGTAGAGGAAACGATACAGTCCAAAATAAAAGAGCTAGACTTCCGAAGTTTGGCACGAATATGTCTTATATTCCTAGGTAGGTTAAGTTCGGAAATGGGCAAAATGGGACCAAGGGGGAAAAAGTTCCCCTTGGATAACAAAACCAACGTAAAAAAAACCGCATGTTTTGCAGGGTTTTTTGTACTTTTGCTAAGCAAATGCAACATTATTTTCTAAGAGGAAATGCCACCTAACGTCTTCCACACACCCCTCCAACACAAAAAAGACGCCCCTGGATTTTTTAATATGTTTTTTTTTTACATTTTGGAGGGTATAAAAGATTCGGCACAGTCGAATGTAACACTCTCACTTGTTTTTTTTATTTTTTTTTAGAATAAGAACACCAAATATTTATTTTAAAGTAAAAAATTATATTTATTTTTTTAAAAATCCTAGAAAAAAATCGTATAAATTAATATTCTATTTTTAAATTAATATTTTGTCGATATTTTCTTAATGGTTTCTAATATTTGATTAATCAAAGTAGAATTATAGGTTGTGTTCGGAGTATAAATTGTATAAAATGGAACTGGTGGTGGCGTTGATGAAACCGGAGTTGTTGTTGAGGAATTTTGTTGAGAACTACGTTTGTGAAGAATAAATTTATAGGAAGGGAAAATATGGGGAATATTAGGTTGATGGTTATGGTGTGGAACTGGTAAACCATTGATAGTACTTGGAAGTGAAGGATTGTGTGTATTTGAATAAATAGCAGGTGTTTGAGGTAGTTGAGAAGTTAAGAGGTATGGAAAGTTAGGAGGATATATTTGAGGAGATTGTGGTGATTGATATGGTAAAGCATTGTATGCTAACCGTTGTATACTTTCAGGTGAAGGAGGATAGAATTGAGGTTGATTATTGGGGGAATCGGAGGAATTTGATAGTTCTTGGCTTTCGCAAGGCAATTGATATGGCTTAGTTGGAGGATCATACAATTGAGTTTGATTTGTTGGTGGAACTGAGGCTTGAATCGGTTGTTGGTTATTCTGAAGATAATTTATAGCAAAAGGTATTTTATGTGGTATTGGAGCTCTAGGTAATTCATGATATAATTGAGGTTGGTGTGTAGGAGTGGAAGGGGATGGCTCAGTTGATTGTTGGTTATTGTTAGGATAATTTGCACCGTAAGTTATTGGGGCTGTAGGTAAAGGATGATAGAATTGTTGTTGCTTTGTAGGAGGAGTAGTCGATGACTCAATTGGTGGCTGATTATGTTTAGGATAATTTTGACTAAAAGGTAATTGATATGGCATTGGAGCTTTAAAACTATTTTGTATAGATGTAGAATAAGGCAAAAAATGCAATGGATTAAATGTGAATTTTGTTGCGGCTGGATTATATTCAGCCTCATAACTTCTGGAATGATGAAAATGACTATGATCAAAAGCCTGGTTTTGATTAACTGAAGGATTTGTATTATATGACGCATAGGTCGGTTGATTAATGGAATCATACGATGGAACTGGTACATTGTAACTACTGGGGTGCTGAGAATTTCCTTGATCAGATACCTGGTTTTGTCTTCCTGTAGGAATTGGATTATATGCAGCTTTAGGTGGTTGAAAACCAAGAGAATACGATGGAACTGGTACAACATAACTGCTGGGATACTGAGAATTTACTTGTTTAAGAACTTGGTTTTGGTTTCCTGTAGGATTTGGTTTATAAGGTATATAACCCGCTTGATTACCAGGAAGATTTGAAGGAACTGGATGATTTGCATAAAAACCAGGACTATTTCCATAAAATTGTGAAAATGTAGGATTGTTGGGAGAAGTATATATAAAATTATATGTTGGTGCATCATAAACTGGAGCCTTATAGACAACACCATTATAAATTTCACCTTTCTTAGGTTTGGAATTGCTAGTATCTTGGCTAGAGTTATAATTTAAATGGCTTTCAATTTCATCATATGATGGATACGATGTTGTAGAATTTTTTATAGTTTCCAATACTGTGTTACTCAATACTGATTCAGCATCTTCGTCAGCTTTAGCTACAAGAGCATTATAAACCTGCGAATCGGTGGGGATTTCTTCAGTCGAATACAAGCTTGGTTCTTTAGTTGTTTGTTCTCCACTGTAACTGTTATACACACTGTTACTATGAACATCATGCTGATCATCATTATCATCTACAGTGCTACCCGTAGCATAATTATTTGAACTTTCATGATAGTTATTTGCTACATTTTCATTGGAATTATCATAGTTAACTGAAGATGCTTTATAGTTCTGATAAGAGTCGCCATAACCGCTGATTTCGTTAGTGCCTTCTTCAGTATTATAGGAAGAACTTTCAGCAGAACTTTCAACACTTCCATATTTGTAAGCTGCAACATTATTATTTTCATTATTAGTTTTATATAGTCCATTAGTTTCACAATTGCTTTGACAATTTTCACAGCTTCCACTACTTTCATTGCTAGATGATGAAGAATCTTCTTCACTACTACTGCTACTACCACTACTAACACTTTCATTCGATTCTACACTATATTTTTCACAATTGTGATATTTATAGCCCTCTTCATTACTTTCTTCACTGCTTTCACCACTTTCTTCACTACTTCCGGGATAAGCACTTGGGTTATAGACATATGAAATAGTGGAAGTTGTAGGCTGATAAGAAATTTCTGTACTAGATGATGAACTATATTCAATTGTTGTAGAAATAGTCGTCAATTCTGGGGTAGTTGTAGATAAAGAATCGGGGGTAGTTGTAGTTAAAGAATCGGGTGTAGTTGTAGTTAAAGAATCGGGCGTAGTTGTAGTTAAAGAATCGGGGGTAGTTGTAGTTATTGGGTCTGCACTAGTAGTTGTAATAGGGTCTTCTGTTGTTGTAATAGGATATTCTGTTGTTGTAATAGGATCTTCTGTTGTTGTAATAGGATCTTCTGTTGTTGTAATAGGATCTTCTGTTGTTGTTATAGAATCTTCTGTTGTTGAGATATGATCTATTGTAGTTGTCATAGGATCTTCTGTTGATATTATCGGACTTGGTGTAGTGGTTAATTCGGGCGTCGTTGTAGTTACTTCTGTTGTAATCGTAGTTACAGGAGTAGTCGTAGTTGTTAATAGAATATCTTCATCATCTACAGATGGAGTAGGAGTATCGGGAGATGTTATATAAGGAGTAGTTTTCTCCGTAGTTGTAGTTATATATATCGGTGTGGAATAGCATGGTGGTATGATTGTTGTAGGTTTACATATGCCCGTATGTAACAAAGTCCAATCTAAGAAAGAGATAATATTTAGTATTATATTGAAATTGACTATTTCGAAATACAGTGGATTAAAAATGTAGTCGGACATTTCTATAATCAATTTCTGTTAAACAATTTGGAAATTGGGCCGAATACTTAACGGACATAAACTCCATATTAGTTGTGGGTTCTATGCACCTTTCCAAAATGATCTTAATCCCAATGGGTATTATGTCGATTCCCTGTTGGGAATACGACCGAAATTTTTTCGGTCACAACCCCCATTCACATTATAGGGACTAACAAGGGAAGTATCTCAACTATTATCAACCGATTTGCCTGAAACTTAAAATATATATTAAAGAGACGATTTTAAGGTTGGGGAATCTCGGCTTTTCGGCCATATCAGTGTTTAAAAATTTCGTTGTCCCCTTATGAAACAATGTGGACCTTCTGGAAAATTTCCATAACTCCAGAACTAACAGAAATATCGTATAGAGAAAAAATACGTGTCGACTTAAATTTAATAAAGATTATTCCGCATTCATATGGATATCGTATGTCTATGTCTTCATATAAATACGCTACAAAATATACACAATATAACGAAAAAAATATTAAAGGAAGCCGAATTTTTATAAGGTTATGCCCCCGTTGGATAGATATTAATAACCCCTTTCTTCTCATATGTAAACATCATATAGTTTCTTAAAGAGAAATGGCTAAAAAATCCAAAAAACGATTTTTAGCCATTTTTTGACCCATCTTTTGAACCCCTAAATCCCCGTTATGGCCGATATGCCGAGACTTAAAATTGTCTTCTGTATAAACATTTCAAGTTTCATGCAAATCGGCTCATAAGTGTTTCGGCCACAACCCCCTTATTTTGCGGAGAGGGTGGGTAATAAGTAGTTCCCACTACTTTTTTATAATCCCCATGACGGAAAAGGGGATTATGTTCGTGGGGAATTATGTTCAACACTTTTTCTGTACAGTTGCAAATTAATTTAGTGTATTTAGCTTTATTTTGTTACCAAACATGTTTAAATTCATTCTATTTTGTCACCAAATTGAGTTAAATAATGAAACATTTCCTTGTCCGAATTAAATTTTGATCCACTGTATATTTCTGATCATTTTAAAATTTCAATTGTTCTTTTTTTAATTTCAATTGATCTTTTTAAATTTAAATAAAAAAATTTTAAATAATCTTTTATGAATTTCAATAAATTCGAAAAGGGCCAGTTAAAAATCGAAAGATTCGAATTAAGTATTACAAATTACGAAATACAAATAATGGTTTCAAATAAATATGAAATTACCATTTTCCAATTCATATTTTTTCGAGTTTCGTTTGATTATTTAAAAAAATAAATTTATCTTTATCAAAATTTAATTATTATACTGTCCGACAGCCAATATTAAACATGAACCGAATGATATACGTCTGAAAGAAGAGATCAAATGGAGTAAAACTGCATTTACAGTTTTCCATTTCGTTTCCTTTTAAAAGGATCCTGTTTCCTTTTAAAAGGACTTCAAAGTTTTAAAGGATACATTTTGTAAAATATTTTAGAAATATTTTCCTAGTATGACACGGCAAATGAAAGGGGAGGATCTCCCCTAATTTGTTATTTTTCTATTTTGCCATATCACGATAAAAGGATGTAAATAAAGTCATTTGAAAACTTTATCAAAATATTTTGTTGAAAATTTAGGATGAAGGATACATTTTTGAAAGAACGTAACTTACCTTCTTTTTCCCGATATGTAAAAATAATAAAAAAAAGGAAAATTAGGGGAGATCCTCTTCTTTTATTTGCTATCCTAGGATAAGCACAAATATAAAAAAAAATATTTCATAAAATTTTATCCTCTAAATTTTTGAAGTCCTTTTAAAAGGAAACAGGATCACGAAATGAAAAACTGTAAATGCAGTTTTACTACATTTACCTTCAAATTCATAAAAGTTACAAGAGGTTTAAGTATAAAAGGGGTATAAAGAAAATTTTTATGAAAATTCGACTAATAAACCTATTATTAAACGCTTTTATTTTTTTTATGAATATGGACGTTTGTCTCTAGTTTCAAACATATATTATCCAGTTCGTGTTCAACGATTTTTTTCATTTTTGTCGGACGGCGTTATTTTTTTAATTTCAGTTGATCTTTTACGGATTTAAATTAATCTCTTTATTGAATTTCAATTGATCTTGTTTTAAAAGTTAAAATTTTTCTTACCAACACCAGTTCTTCGAGATTCCAATTGTAATTGGATAAGATTTTGAAATGTTTTCTGCTCACGTCCATTAGTAGCACATACAGCTGGTACATTGATATTATATTCGTCTGAGATACAGGGACCTACATTTATGATTTGCCATTCTACAAAGTCAATAATTAAAAAGAATTCACATTTTTGTATCTCAAAAATATTGCAACTTACGAATATTTGTTTCACAGATAGATCTCTGCAGTTCGCAATTATTTGAAAATTCTCTTATGTCGTTATTATATCTGACACATATGGGGTTAAATTCTCGGGTACAGAAGCTAGGACATGGTTTTGGTGTTGAGGAAGGTTGAGGAGAAGTTTGTAGTGGTGGATATGGTTGTGGTAGAGGGGAAGACTGTGGTAGTGAATATGGTGATGGGGAAGGTTGTGGAGAAGGTTTTAGTGGTGGGGAAGTTTGTGGTGGTGAATATGGTTGTGATGAATATGGTTGTGGTGTAATTGGTGACGTTTGAGGTACAACAAAAACATTATTTATTGTATTTTTGGGAGTGGTAAAGCAAGGACCCGCAGATTCAAATCGCCAATCTAAAAATAAATTTAAGAAAAGAGGTATTTTATTTATTGAACATTGAATAATGTCAATCATTGTCGAAGATCAATTAAAATTTAAAAAACCCAAATTCAAAAAGATCACAATTATAAAATAACTCAAAAAAAAAAAAATAATCGAAAATAATCAAAATTTTCCGGAAAACGTTGGTGTAGATTACACTGTGCTACAGTGAAAAAATACTTCTTATGTGACATGGTATAGGTGGTTGGTTTTGTCGAGTAGATAACAAAAATGCCCATTGAACTTGCCAGACAACCTCAAATTTTTGAGTTATGGTCAAAAAACATTTTTTTGGGACTTTTCTCACTAAACCTTGTGTAATTCAGAAAATTTTCAACCGATTTTAAATTCTTTGACTGTTTTGGATAGAAGAAGGATAGGGCTTTCCATGTGTGTGTATTAGTCTAAACATATAAGAAAGATATCTATTGATTTTTTCCTTAATATCTAATTTTTTTGCTATTTTTTGAAAATTTTTTGAGTTTATCGATTTTTTTCTGCTATAGTTCGTTTAACAACCTTTATATTTAAGAACGTATTTTTAAAGAAAATTTACTTCTGAATACGATGAGCACTATCCTGAAAATATCAGATAAGAATTGACAGAGTTGTGATAATTTTTCTAAAAAAGAAAATTAAGATTTTGCAGGAAATTGCCGTTCAGATAACCCAGGCAAAAAAAATAAATTTTTCATGTACAATATTTTTAAAGGTTTTTGGCGCGCTGAATCCGAATCTGGCCTTTAAATTGCTCTAGCGCGTCAGGTTTTTGAGATATTCAATATAAATTGATATATAAAAAACTAAATAAGATAGAGCAATTTGAAGGTCAAATTCGAATTCAGGGGGCCAAAAATCTTTAAAATAATGATACGCGACCTCTTAGTATGTTCGTTTATTTTTTTATTTTTTTTGCCTGGGTTATCTGAACGGCAATTTCATGCAAATTCTTAATTTTCTTTTTTAGAAAAATTATCACAGCTCTGTCAATTGTTATTCGATTTTTTCAGCATAGAGCTCATCGTATTCACAATTAAATTTTCTTTAAGAATACGTTTATAAATATAAATATTGTTGAACGAACAATAGCAGAAAAAAATTGATAAACTCAAACAATTTTCAAAAAATAACAAAAAAATTAGATATTATTGAAAAAATCAATACATATCTTTCTTATATGTATGGACCAATTCACACACATAAAAAGCCCTATCCTTCTCTTATCCAAAACAGTTAAAAAATTGAAAATCGGTTGAAAACTTTTTAAGTTACACATGGTTTAGTGAGAAAAGCCCAAAAAAAAACGTTTTTTGACAATAACTTTAAAATTTGAGGGTGTCTGGCAAGTTTGATGGGCATTTTTGTGATCTTTTCGACGAGACCTACAACCTTAATTACCTCATTTCAAAAGTATATTCGATTTTGTGTTTTTTGTAGCACAGTGTTATTATAAGATCGCTCTTGACTGACTTTAATTTTATTACTTGTTAATTTTGAGTTTGATTTCTTACCTATATTTGTTTCACATCTTGTTTTCTGAAGTTCACAGTTATTGGGAAATTCTTTTAATTCGTTATTATAACTGACACATACAGGCTTAAATTCCAGGGTACATACAGTCGGACATTTAGGTTTTAAGGGTTCAGTCAATCCATTGATATTTTTAATATTATTTATATTATTGCAGACTTCCAATGGAACAATTTGCCATTCTAAGAAAAAATAGTTAGATATTAAGGATTAGTCAGAATTTGGATTCATATTCGAGAAAAAATTTCTCACTTAATAAATTTAAATAGATATTTTTCAATAAATATTAAACTTTTCCCAAACTTTTATCAATTCAAAACTATTTAAAAAAAAAAAAGATCGATTAAGTTGATTTTAGAATGTTTTTCTACTTTATCATAATGTATACGGTGCGTATTATCAATATTTAAAATACATAAATAAATTTATTATACGCCCCGTATACTGAAGTAATGATAAACTTTAAAAAATTTCATATTCGAAGGATGTTTGGCAAACAAATAATTATTAAATCGATAAATATCAGCTTAAATGCTTAAAATTTCCAAAAAGATTAAAAAATAGGGTTCTTGCAACCATAGCTTTTCATCTCATATAGTACAAAAACAAGAGCTAACATAGAAAATCTTCATGTCTATTAATTTAAAAAATCCCAAGAATTCCCGAAAAATTATTATTTTAAAGAAGATTTTTGAGAATGGAAAAATATCCGAAAAGGAACCCTTGATAGAATTTTAAAATACTTTATAGTCATCTTTTAATACTTACCCCTTATATTATTTTCACATATAGACCTTTGGAGTTGACAATTATTTGGAAACTGCCTTAGTTCGTTATTTAATTTAGCACAGACTGGGTTAAACTCCAGTGTACAAAATTGTGGGCATTTAGGAGTTGGATTAGAATTTTGATTCAAATTTTGATACGAATTGTGATTCAAATTTTGATTCGAATTTTGATTCAAATTTTGATTCGAATTTTGATTATAATTTTGATTTGAATTTTGTTTATAATTTTGATTACAATTGCCACTGGATACAATGCGATAGTCTAAAAAAAATAAACATATTTTGGTAAAGTTTTCCGGGAATCTAAAAAATATTTACTTACTGTTCTTAGTTAGACAAATTTTACGATCGACTTCACAAGAATTTGAAAAATTTTCTACTTGATTAGTGTGTAAATTTACAGCACAAACTGGAGAATAGACATTTAAACAGGGAGGACATTGTAGTTGACATAAGTTTAAAGAACATGGAATGTATTCTATAGAAAAAAGAAAGAAAATTGTAAATATATATATATATAAAAAATAATACTTTATAGCAGTGTTTTCTAATGATTTATATGAAATACACAATTTGTGTAAAATTACACATTTAATGTGTAAACCTACATAATTAAAGTGTAAAATTACACAAACGGTATTTTTTAAAAACCAAAAGGTATAACTATAATTCGTTGTGCCAATTTGGAGTAATTTGAATTCTTCTTGTTTTCTGATTAATTTTTATCACTTCTTTTTAATTTATTTTTTCATCACTTTACTCACCTTGTCTTCCTTGTATTAATTCTTGATAATTTTTTACTTCAAATTGACACGGGTTTTCAAAATATAAATACTGTTCACCATTAGTAGCACATAAGGGCTGTTTAACATTTGGACACGTTCCTTGACCCATATCATTGTAATTCACAATTTTAACTTGTTGTTGATTATCATGTGATAAAGAATTTTGATTTGTATTTTCCAAAAAATATTTATAAGTATTTTCATTTACATTATGATACGAACTTTGATACACATTTTGATTTGAATTTTCGTAAAAATTATGTTTAGAATTTTGTATAAAATTTTGATTTTCATGGTAGCCCAAGACCCTTGTACTAAGGGCTGCTATAAAAACTATTAAATAAAACATTATTATTGTCTTTGAACCCTATTAACCTATTACTAAAGATTTTTAAAAAATGGTATAGTATTTTATAGAAAAAAATTCTAAAACTAATTGGTTTTAACACTAGCAATACCGTTAATTAAGGTATTTTGGATAATATATTTTTAAGAAATATTTAAATGTATGATATGGCTACAAAATTTGGGGATCGCTTAAAGTGGAGCACCTGAGAGAATAGGAGATCGTTTTGAAGTATTGTAAACTGAGATGGCAGTTATGAATCTGAAAATAGTACTAAAAGTCGTTACAGGGGGCCCTCCAAAATGGAGAGTGATATTTCCCATTCCGTTTAATTTTGTAATATATAAAATTCTCGAGTCAAAGAACAACGGTCCGAGATATAATCCCGCCAAAATCGAACTAGTCTTGTTCACAAATAAGATGGGATCACCCTGGAACTTTCTAATGAGGCGAAATACCTGGGTGTAATCCTTGACTCAAAGCTTTCTTGGAAAATTAATACAGGAAAGGATGAAAAAGTCGTTAAATGCTTTTTACACCTGCAGGAGAACTTTTTGGAAGAAGGTGGGGTATAAAACCGATGTGTTTTGCGATAACTCCGTCCGACAAAAAGTAGCTAAACTCGAATTGGATAATATACATTTGAAACTAGAGACTAAATGTAGTAAAACTGCTTTTACAGTTTTTCATTTCGTGATCATGTTTCCTTTTAAAAGGACTTAAAATTATGGAGGATTAAATTATGTTTATCCACTGATCTCCACTTCACAAGGGCACCATTGGTAATTATTGGTCTCATTACACCGTCCGACAGCCAATATTAAACATGAACCGAATGATAAACGTCTGAAAGTAAAGATCAACTGGATTAAAACTGCATTTACAATTTTTTATTTCGTTATCCTGTTTCTTTTTAAAAGGACTTCAAAATTTTAAAGGATTTTAAAGGATTGGCTGTCCTTACCAATGGTGCCCTTGTGATGTGGAGATCAGTGGATAAACAAATCATATCTCTGCCGATCTAATAGCACCTATCACTGGTGCTATTAGATCGGCACCCCAGATCATCCTGGAAGTGATACAAAACCTTCAGCCCGTGTATATCTAAGTCAAGAGCACAGCAGCAAAATCGGTTCTCAGGTTAAGAGAGTTGCAAATGCTTAAGCAACGCTCTTGGGGACACTTGACCATATTAAGTGTGGTAAGCGGGAAGGAACTGGAACCGAAAAATTACCATATCTCACTACAGACGAACTTTGATAAAACCTTTGAGGTCCAAATACCAACTAAGGAAGTCTCGGCGGAAAAATCTGTGATAACAGAGAATGCGATCTCAATCTTTACGGACGGGTCGAAAATGGAGATGGGTACTGGTTCGGGAGTATACTCTGAGTACCTCAAAATCGGGGCCTCATTGGGGCGCCATTAATAATTTCGTGGATAGTCTCGCAGCTCTGAAAGCCTTTAAATCAAACACTGTAAAATCAGAAATCATTAGGAATTGTATATTATCCCTTCGTCACATCAGTGAGCACACAGTCAAGCTGATCTTGGTTTCTGGACATAGTGAAATCGCTGGGAACGAATTAGCTGATAAATGTGCGAGAAATGGCTCTGACAAGGCAAGTCTCCCTCGTGACACCCTCCGATCTTCATAAAATTCAGAACGAAAATTAGTTCGACATAGAGTTTGCAAATAATCGAGGTATTTCATAATCGCGATTACGATTAAAAAATTCGCCGTTAATCGCGATTATCGATTAATCGAATTTTTTAAGTAATTTCAATTGCAATAGCTTCATAAAATGTATTTTTTTTTAAAGAACAAACTCTTTTAAAATTAACATTTCAGAACGAACGAAAACACAAAAAATAATATTCTTAAAAATTAAATTATAAACTTTCGAATTTTCCCAGCAAAAATTTAACGAGATTTTGGCAACACGGCTTCATTTTATAGCATATCATATCGCATCCAAAGATGCACTCTTGAAAATGCAGTACATTTTTTTTTTCAAAAACTTTCTGCCGGATTGTGTAGAAATACCAGCCGATGACCAATGAAGATCTGATTGTAGAAAACTTAAAAAAGGGTAAAAGGTCGAAAATATTACATTTTTCGACGAAACTTCATGTGCATATTTTTTGCCTGATTCCAGCCTAAACCTTTTGAATATATTTTTCAAACAAAATTGAGGGGTTACTTTTAAGGGTTAAGAATTTAAATTTTACTTTAAGTTTGAACAATTTTTACGAGAAAAAAAGGAAAGAAAACTTAATTTAATCATGAGACAAGATTGCATATATTTAAATCCGTTATAAAAACATTGTTTTCCATAGATAATTATTAATCGTATCCGCATGATTTTTTTTGTCGATTACGATTACGATTAATTAAGGCGATTAATCGCGATTACGATTACGATTTTAATCGTTTTGCAAACTCTAAGTTCGACATCTTTTTTTTTAGCCGCTCAAACTCATTTTTAGAGGGGACTCGATTTGTATGCGGGATGCTAACCTTTTTCAGTTTTGTTACTGACTAACAAAAAAGAAAATAAGAATTAGGGTGTGTGTGAAACGGTAGCAAAGTGCTGTGGTAAATAATATTTTGTCTATGGTGAAAAAATTTTATATTTCTGCTGTGTGAAATGATATCTTTTTTGACAAAGTAAATTTTTGACAATTGTTAAAAAAACTAAAAAGAAATTTCATTTTAAAAAATATGAATTTTTTTTAAAATATTCTCCTTTCCTAATTGCAATATACTAACAACCGCAACATTATGGTTTGCGTTATACCAATGGAAAATTCATCGACTTTTACAAAGTTTTGTATAAGAAAAAATTCTCAGGATCGAAGTCATTTCTTTTATAGGGAGAAGGCCTCGGAATCTGGTACTTTCTTTAGGAACAATAACATTGACTTTTTATAGCAAAAATGAGTCCGAATCTGAGTCTTGGTATGGGAATTTTCTTTGTTTCCAACAATTTATTCCAAAAAAAGTCTCAGGCAAGTCTGAGACATTTTTGAATTGTCTATCAATATTTTTGTAAAAAAAATAAAACAAATACTATGTGTTTTTAATAAAAAAAACTTATTTATTTTGAATGCGTTATAAATCTAAAAACAATCTTGAGGATGGAGCAACAATTAATCCGATCAAATTTAGCTTGTCTGCATGCCAATACCGCAAAACTTTCCAATTATTTGCCTTTTTTCTGTCCAAAAATCAACACAATACTTTTAAAACTTTTCTATTTTTCTTAATTTTACTTTTTTTATTGTATTTTTTAATTAAAAACGTTTTGAAAAACAATTTTTTTTTAAATATGTATTTTCGTTATTCAATTTATTTATGTATGTTTGTTTTTAAATTTATTTATTTTTTGTCAAATATTTGAACTTCAAAAATTTCTATTGGTTTGTCAAAATTTCTACTAGCCCAATGGGCTAGTGAAATTTTATTCACCTCAACAGTGTCAAAAATTTACTAACAAGCATACTTTTCTACCGTTTCACACACGCCCTTACTGTTTTAATTTTCGTAAAACCAAAAAGGTTTGTAACTTTGAATTGTAACTTGGGTCATAATTCACCTGCAGGTTAATATACCCTTTTTTACAACTTGGTGAATAAACCCGTTTATTACCAGTTGGTGAATAAAACGTAACATAATTATTTTTCAAAAAAAAAAATTTTTCATCAAATTTTTTTTTTTTATTAATTTTTTTATTTCATTAATTTATTTTTTTCTCATCAAATTTTTTTTTCCTCAATTTTTTTGATTAAATTTTTTATTCCATTATTTTTTTTCTTTATCAAATTTTTTAATCAAAAATTTTTTCGCGAAAAATTTTCTTTTCATTAATTTTTTTTTATTATAATTTTGTTTTTTGTGAAAAAATCGTTTTTTTACCAAAACCCCTTTTTCACCAAGTCTAAACTTGACATAAAAATGTTTTTTCATCAAAAAATTTTGTTTTCTTCATAAAAAATGTTTTTTTTCATAATTTTTTTTTTACATGAAATTTTTTTTCATCAATTTTTTTTATCAAATTTTTTGTTACATCAAATTTTTTTTTCATCAATATTTTTTTCATCAACATTTTTGTTTTTCCATTTTTTTTTTATTTTTCCTACATTTTTTTTATCAATTTTGTTTTTCACTAAAAAAAAAAAAATTTAATAAATTTTTTTACATCAAAAATTGTTTTTTTTCATTAATTTTTTTTTCTTTAATTTTTTTTCATCAAATTTTGTCTTTCTATAAATTTTTTTTTCATCAAAAAATTTTTTTCTTCATCAAAAACCTTTTTTAATCGAAAATTTTTTTCGCGAAAAATTTTCTTTTCATTAAGTTTTTTTTATTATAATTTTGTTTTTTGTGAACAAATCGTTTTTTTTTTTACCAAAACCCCTTTTTTACCAAGTCTAAACTTGACATCAAAATGTTCCATTTGTTCAACAAATGTACAAAAAAACAAGTGAGAGTGGTATCTGATAATGCTGTCAACGTTGATACGTGCCAAAAAAGTTAATATTTTCGACTTATTTACAAAAATGTCCTAAAATTTTGGTATTTTAGTCAATATGTCGAAAAGTTGTGCATGTTTGGATACGTTCAAAATAAAAGGTCTTTCCAAAGACCTTTTACATGGAGAAAATCTAAGGCGGTTTTCATACCAAAAAGTGGAAAATTGAATCACGTAATGGCAAAAGACTACAGACCGATTAGTTTATCATCTTTTATTTTGAAAACTCTGGAAAGGATTCTAGACCTTTTCATAAGAGAAAATCTAGGTTTTCACTTCCTCTCTGATTCGCAACACGCCTATCAACAGGGAAAATCTATAGAAACTGCGCTTCACTCTGTAGTTAACACTATAGAAAAATCTTTGCATGATAAAGAATTTACACTGGCCGCTTTTCTGGACATTGAAGGTGCCTTCAACAATGTCAGTATGGAGGCAATAATTAACGCAATGGAGACGGCATTAATCAACCCATGTATCACAAAATGGATTGGTCGACTGCTATTATGTCGTGAGGTGACAGCAGAATGGGGACCAGCAAAGGTTACAAGATACGCGTCAAAAGGAACGCCACAGGGTGGTGTTTTGTCACCACTACTCTGGCTTTTAGTAGTGGACCCCATTTTAAAGAAGTTGAAATCGCAAGGGACAACAGTGGTAGCGTATGCAGACGACGTTGTCATTATGTCGTGTGGAAAGTTTTTGGGCACAGTATCGGAACTTTTGGAAGTGTCACTAAAGCAAACGTGGAAATGGGCTAATAATAATGGCCTAAACGTTAACCCGGAAAAAACGGAAATGGTACTTTTTACGAACAGGTACAAAATAGAGACGTTTAAGGTCGAGATAAATGGAGTTAGAATTCCGCTATCAAACCAAGCGAAATTTTTAGGAATCATTTTAGACAGTAAACTGTCATGGAAACAAAACACCGAAGAAAGGGTCAAGAAGGCATACAACGCCTTTTACGCATGCAAGAAAATGTTTGGCGCAACTTGGGGACTGGAACCAAGGATCACTTACTGGATTTATACTTCTGTAGTAAGACCAATCTTACTGTATGGTGTTATGGTCTGGTATAACGCACTGGAGCGTAATGCGACGCACTTAAAATTTCAGAGAATTCAACGTCTCATGGGTTTGTGCATCACAGGCGCTTTGAGAACAACATCAGCTGAATCTATTGACACGCTACTGCACCTGATACCAATTGACATCTTTGCTAAGGGGGAGGCTTATAAGTCCTGCCTTCGTCTCAAAGAGTCAAATTTATTCAGGCAACACAATTTTGGACACAGTAACATGGACAATTTAAATGATATTGCCACCGATTACAGAGTGCCCAAACTTATTTTCGACCGGAAATACGACGTAGAATTTCCGACTCGAGAATTTTGGTCAAACTGGCAAAACCCCCCAATGAACGCTATTAACATATTCACAGACGGCTCCAAACAATCCATGGGAGTCGGTGCAGGCTTTTCAACGAGTTTGCGAGATTTAGAGAAGACTTTTATCCTTCCATTGGACTCTAGCATTTTCCAGGCCGAAATAGTTGCCATAAGCAGGGCGGCTTTACAGTTCGGTGATGAGACAAACAGAGAATTTAACATTTACGTTGACAGCCAAGCTGCTTTAAAAGCTCTCAAAAGCTTTTACATCAAGTCGAAAGTAGTTTTCGAATGCTTCGAGAACTTACAAAGTTTAGGGAGTACGAATAAGGTGAAACTAATATGGGTACCAGGTCACATAGGTATTCAAGGAAACGAGAGAGCGGACGAGCTCGCGAAACAAGGTGCTGATGGTATTGGTATTTCTGTACATATTGATCCACCAATCCAGCACTTTAGATCGCTACGCGACATTCAAAACACTGCAATGGCTAATAGAAAGTGGAGAGAGCTAACGACAAGTGCGATCAGTAGACGATTGTGGGCATGCTACAATCTAAGAAAAACTGAATACTTACTCTCACTCACTAGATGGAACTGCCGTGTACTTACTGGAGTAATCACCGGGCACTGCCTAATAGGTTATCATAGAAAGAAGATGGGACTTATTTCTGATGCAAGCTGTAGAAGGTGTGATGAACCTAACACTGAAGAAACGGTCGAACATATTCTTTGCCAATGTCCTGCTTTGGCCAGATCCCGACTGCACATTTTAGGCAGACATGACTTCGAGAGCTTGGAAACCGTTTCGAATGTTGACCTAAGGCAAATAGTACAATTCGCGATGAGGACAAACGCGTTCTATCAGCGTCGCTGAGGAATTATTGTGGTTTCGCTATGGACCATCCGGTCTATGTGAGGAGTCTTTGACTCCGCCACCTCTAACCTAACCTAAAGACCTTTTATTTGGTATATAATGAGTAGGTTTCTTTTAATAATATAGTAGATAAACGCACCCCCTAAATATGAATATAAAAAAGTACGTGTTCTTTTTTCCTGCTCTACAAAATGAAACCAATTCCATAAAGATCGGCGGGTGACACTAGGGGGACTTCCCTTTTAAGTCGATGGAGGAACGGCTGGAACCTATGTCAGGTCTCAGTTCCTGTAGTGGAATTAATAAAGAAAATTTATAGGATATCAGAGAATAGTACAAAGAATAAGTGGATATCGCCGACTACCTGCAGGCTATCGCAAACTCTGTGGTCACTGCCAAATTCTAAGAGGACAAAAAGTCTTCTTACATTTAGCCAAGCGGACGGTTAGTCTCTTAGCAGGAATACTGATGAACAATCTATCATCGGCCAGAGGGCCGTGAGTATGTGAATTTCTGATAGGGACTATTGTAGAAGTTGGGGGGAAGTAGTGACGGAGGAACCAGTGAAGCATTTGTTATGTAAATGTACGGGTTAAATGAGAAGCCGCCTTAATCATTGGGGCAAAGATTTTTCGATGACCTGGATTGCCTGAACGATATCTCATTGACGTCTCTTGCAGAATATCTTAGCACACAAAAAAAAATTTTCCAATGAACGATTTTCATAGTATACTTTTTCATAATATTTATAAACTTTTTCATAGTATTTATGAACAATGTTAAATACTTAGTTCTTAAATTTCACATATTATGATTTATTCATCAATATTATGAAAAATTGTATAAATATTATGAAAAAGTTAAATAATTGTAAATGAATTTGTTCATAAATACTATGAAAGTCGTTCATTGGATTTTTTTTTTGTGTGAGGGAATCGGGGTCGTTTCAGAAGTAGAACTTTGTTTCAGAGGGGGAGTAGGGTAATAACGATTATGGGAATCACAATGGGCCTTATGGCCTCCAAGTGTTTTTAACAGGTCTTAAAATAGATCTGAGATCAGTAATATATGTTCTTTTTGGTATATTCAAAGTAATATTTAAAAAAGTATTTTCAAATACTAAAACTAGCCATTTTGACCACCTTACAACATTCAGTGTTAAAATAGTTCTTGTAAAATAATTACCTATTTGTAATTAAATAATCAAAATGAACGTGTTATTTTGTTTAATATAGGGGTAATTTGTCGGAGTTCAATACAAAACGTGTTTCATGAATAAGTAAATGGTAAATGTATCAATAAAAATATTTACATAAGGAATTTCTCTTTACAGTATTAAAAAAAATTAAATAATAAACAATAAACCAATTAAACAAAATCCTAATAAAAAAACATAAAAATGTAAAAATAAATAAATTTTCCGGAAGAACTTAAGTCACGTTTCTAAAGATAAAGTGTTAAATTGTTAAATTAGCATAAGACAAAAAAAGATTTTCTGGACTAAATATTCAAGACTACAGGTTAAACTACTTCTCTCAAATAGAACTTACACTAAAACTCACACTAAAACTTACTCTCAAACTAATCTCTCATTTGTTGGAGAGTCATAAAAATAAACTAGGCTTATACTTTAAAGTTATCTTATAAACTAACAGTTAACTTAATGTTTTTAAGTTATAAAAATAGAAAAGAGAATTAACAGATTTTATAAACAGGTGTTTTACAAAACAAAGAGAAACTCACAAGATTTTAATACTCTTTTTTTTGGAAGAGAATTTTAGAAACCATTAAAAATAGCGGCTTAAACATGCCAGTTAAACTCTACTTGTGTAGATACGTTACTATCAGTTTTAATGTTTAGGCCGTTTAATCAAGACGTGTTTTTAAAAGTAGACCGGAAGAATTTGAAAATAAAGAAATTACACTATAATTTACAATAAAAAAAATACGTTTGTAAACAAACAAAAACTTATCTTTGGGATACTATAATTGTAATAACATTAAAGATATTAAAAGTATATTAAAATACAATTTTTATTGAGTGAATAACGCAAGATACTTTCGTATCTTTAAGATTTTAAAAATGTGGAAATAAAAACTAATAATGCTTAAAATGTGTGTATAAAAAATTAAAAGAAAGAAAATTCGAATAAATTCTAAAAAAAAACGTTATGTCTATTATTTAAAGTTGCATTTAAAAAATTCTTTTGTATCTTTCAGATACTTATTAAAGAAAAATTATAAAAAAGATACTTTATCTTAACAATACAAAACCAAAATTTTCCATTCAGTACAAAAAAAAAATATTGATAAAAACCAATGAAAATTAAATTAATTACATTCAAAATTTTAAAATAGAACTGATGAAGAAAGAGTTCTTCTAGAAACACCTAAACTATATAAAAAGGATACACTCAAAACTGTAAGTTACTTCTTAAAATAAATTTGTAAAATTTTTGAGTTTAACCACTTGCCAGCTAAAATAAATTGAGATTTTGGCAGCATGTTGTGCATTTTATTTAAAAAAGCAAATTGAAAAATATTTGTACAAAATTAATAAAAAAGTTTTCTGACAATAAAGTAAAATACAAATTATGTTGATGTTTCATTTTTGAAAAGGGGGTTGGAAATAATAAAGTGGATTTACCCTAACATCCCCCCCTCGTGAACCAGATATGGGTTCCTCACTTGATAAATTTAAAACAGCTAACTTTGAAGCTGGACGACGTGTAACATTGTTAAGCGTTTTTACATCTGCAAAGCGGACTTGACCATCTTTTGACGGATATGTTTTTTTAACTCGACCCTTGTGTCATTGGTTTCTTGGTATTGTTGAATACAAAATTATTACGATATCATCGATCTGAATTGGACTGACGCTATCTCTCCACATTGACCTTTGCATTAGCTGTGGAAGAAATTCAATAACCCACCATTTTTATAAACGATCCTTCAAGTTTTGGGCTATTCTCCATTGTTTTCTTAGGCAAACATTTTCTTCAGAAGTTGCTGGTGTCTGAGTGGCAGAAAGACAACCCAATAAAAAGTGGTTACACTCAAAAAAAAAAAAAACTGTAATGTTAGCAAAAAAAGCTTGTAAACCTACAAGAAAATTTGCTGATTTTGAACCCACAATTTTTTTGCTAAAGCTAGCAAAAACGTTTTGCCAATAATTAGTTAACTAAATTTATTTTTTTTTTTTTTTGAATTTAGCTCATACACATCTGAGAACCCCATTGGGTTTGGGCCCGATAGGTCCAGATCCCGATGGGCTTAGACCTAGTTGGGTTCCTTTAAAATTGTCATAGTTTTTGATCCAAAATTTGTGTCCGTTTCGCTCTACCTTGCTTAGTTTTTGAGATACGTGGTTATAGGGGACCACTGGGGTCTTGAGAATTAAAAAACTCGATAGCTTCAAAAATATTACTCTGAGAGCTTTTGACCATTTTGCGGTCTTGTTCTACGTGTTGAGAGCTACAAAAATGCTTTTGGACTTTTTGTTGTGTCGGCAATATTTACCGAGATATGAGTATTTTTAAATTTTCGGGAATGCTAACTTTTTTGGATCCAAAGATAGGGCCCATTAGGGTCCACACATATAAAGAGGACCGGCGATACTAGGAGGCTTAGTTTCCGAGATAGCGCCATTTTAAGTTTTCTGAAAATAAAAAAAAATTTACCATTTATTTTGCTAATATTAGCAAAAAATATTGTAAAAATGTTGTCAACTCAATTTCAAATTTAGCAAAAGAAATTAGTTCAAAGTTTGTTTAAAATTGCTAATGTGCTAAATGAAGTTTACAAGAATTTTTTGCTAACATGCTAATCTCAACTAAAAATTTGCTAAAAGTTAGCTAACTAGCGTTAGCAAAAAAAAATTAGTAAATCTACTAACGTATTTTTTTGAGTGTAGGCGCAATGGGTTCATCGTCTTCAGAAGAAATATAAATTTCTATTAACGGTTGGCTATTAATTATATTTTCGGCTTCAATAAGAACACTTTGTAAAGCTTCAGGGCGAGGTGTGGCTCCTGCAGAGTCTTCAATAACAAGCGTTTAACGATTCGTATAAGCCTTTCCCAACAACACCCAGAGCTGGGGTTAGAAGGACAGTTGAAGACCCATTCAATATTGTTTTTGGTTGCTTCATTAATTATTTCGTCTGTATTGAGAAGTCTGTCTTCCTTCTTCAGCAGGTTTTTGGCCGCAATAAAATTAATGCCATTGTCACTTCCTTATAGGAGTTCCACGACGATTTACGAAGTTTCGCAAGCACAAAATAAAGGCATCTGCAGAGAGATCATGTGCCAATTCTATGTGGGCTGCTCTGACAGTTAAACATGTAAATATAACTGCCCATCTTTTCTCTCGACGACGACCAATAGCAACGTTAAAGGGACCAAATAGATCAACTCCTGTATAGGTAAAAGGTCTTACGAATGGCATGACTCGATGTGATGGCAATTGATCCATTAGAGGCTGCTTTGGCTTGGCAGTATCATATTTACAAACAAGGCATTTTTCACCACGGATTTATAAACAGACTTGATTCAAAGAATACAATACTTTTGACGTACCTCGTTGATTGTTATTGCCATATTTTGATGGTAGTTTTTGTTGTGGTAAAACTGCATTATGAGTTCGGATCTATGGGTAAATACGTGGCACTAACGAATACAGTGAACTATATTTAGAAATCATCTGGAAATTCCTAAGGCAATTGATTTCATTGAAGAAACATTCCCGTTGAACCAAACGGCATATAACGATATCCGCGGATTTTAGTTTTTCTGCGTTTAAATCCTCAGGTGTATGGCATCGTTTCAGAAAACGTAGAACCCAAGCAACAGTTCTTTTAAGTTTGACGTAGGAAGAAATTCGATGAAACTCAATAACGTTTTCAAAAGTACTTATGACAAGTAGACGCGGCTTTACTTCTTCTTGTAGCACATCAGAGCTTTCGACTTCAATTTGGGACTAGTACGATTCCTCTTCTTTCAAAAGTGCAGGCCCTGTTATCCATAACCCATTATGGGCAAATTTTGGTGGATAACTGGGACGAGTACCAGCATCGGCGGAGTTGAGATTGGTTGGCACCCATTTCCACTGAAGTGGTGAAGAGTTATCAAGAACTTCAGCCACTTTATGACTTACGAAGGCTTTAAAGCGGCGTTCCGTGGAATAAATCCAACGTATAACAGTTTGGGAATCTGACCAATAGTGGACTGAAAATATATGAAATTCTTCTTTTTTATTTACAGCTTTAGCTATCCGTATTCCCAACACGGCGGCTTGCAATTCCAATCGGTGAATACTCATCAATTTCTTTGGTGCACATCGAATTTTACCAATCACGAATGCAACGTCAATTCCAGTGTCGTGGACGATTCTCAAATAACAAACAGCAGCAAATGCATCCTGGCTGGCATCAATAAAGACATGAAGCTGTACATTTGAGGCATAACGTAAATTTGGAGAAAGACATCTTGGTATTTTGAAATATTTAACTTCTTTGAATTCTTTCCGAGAACGCTGGACAACAATAGTCGTAGTGTTCTGTCCTAATCTTCAAGACAAGCTGCATAAGGAATATGTTTAGTATTCTTGAATATTGACTTATAGACCATCTTTCCATGAAAATTGATTACATGTGAGAGTTGAAAAAAAAATTGAAAAAAAAAATTTTTGATACAAAAAAAAAATTTTTTGATAAAAAACAAATTTGTATGAAGAAAAAAAATATATAAATAAGAAAAGTTTTTAATGAAAAAGAAAAAGGTTTTGAAACAAAATTTTGATAAAAAAATTTTTTTGATAAAAAAAATATTTGACACTGACATCAACAAAAAGTTGGAGTCAGTGGAAAAATTTCGAAAGGACCTAAATGACAATTTAAAATTTTTATTTTAGCGATATCTCAAAAACCAAAGATGAATTAAAAAAAAGTAAGAGCATTTTTGGAATTAGCATATCCGACATACCCAAAATCGTCTTTTACATTTTTGATGCAAGACCAGTGTTGGTTGGTAAATATGGACTCACAAATATGACAAAAATAGTACTTTGAAGTTACCTTATTCTATTTCTCGAAAACTAGAGATCCAAAAAAAAACGGTTGCCAGATTTAAAATCACTGTGTAAAAAATATAAGTATAAATAGGAAAAGTTTTTAATGAAAAAGAAAAAGTTTTTGAAACAAAATTTTGATGAAAAAAAAATTTTTTGATAAAAAAAATATTTGACACTGACATCAACAAAAAGTTGGAGTCAGTGGAAAAATTTCAAAAGGGCCCAAATGACAATTTCAAATTTTTATTTAACCGATATCTCAAAAACCAAAGATGACTCAAAAGAAGTAAGAGCATTTTTGGAATTAGCATATCCGACATACCCAAAATCGTCTTTCACATTTTTGATGCAAGACCAGTGTTGGTTGGTAAATATGGACTCACAAATATGACAAAAATAGTACTTTGAAGTTTCCTTATTCTATTTCTCGAAAACTAGAGATGCCAAAAAAAAAAAACGGTTGCCAGATTTAAAATCACTGTGTATTCCAAAGTTTAAAGTCGATTTCCAAGAAACTTTTTTCTTATGAGATATTCTGTTTAAACTCATAAATCATCTAAAAGAGTTTCTCAAAAATTCAACTTCCAATTTTTGATTGATTAAGTTAAAATAATAACAAATATTTTTTTTTATTAAATTTATAATCTCCATTAATATGTAATCTAGACCTAATAGAGATACTTAAGAAACACATTAAATTATTTTTTTTTCACAATAACTTTTTAAGAAAAAAAAATCTTCTTAACAAATAACGGTTCAATCTATACAAACAATGCTACAGATACAACAAACATTTGTTTATTACTTGTTGGTTGAGCTGTGGTGCGTTGTGTTACTGTTTCTGCCCCTAAACAAAAGAAACGCCAGAACCAAACCCAATAATTATCATGCATAAAGTTTAACTTATAATAACAAAGATAAGTTTAAAAGTTATTATTGGATTTTGCCGAATCTTTGGATACCCTACACAAAAAAATATATAGTAAACTAATGTTCGGTCTTATGTGTTAAGAGAGCATAACTCTTGTTTTAATTCCGTTCATATATAGTCCTGCACTTGGATCCAGAGAACTAGAACATGCAGTTTTTTGCACTCCTCTTTTTAAACAACGACAAAATTTGTATAACTCTATTGCAAAAAGGATAATAAAAGAATTCGTTTTCATTAATAGAGAGGGGGAAGTGTCCCCAACCTCACAATTTAAATGATCTACCAGACTGTAGCTCATTTTGATCTACAGTCTCTAACAAGGAAATTATTTTTAATGGCTGCTCGCCGATTTTCATAGAATAAGGAGAAACGGAAAGAAGTTTGTTCACAAAACAATATTCTTGAGTTCCCACTTCTTTGGATCATTCGATTTTTGTGGGATTTCTGATCTACTTCTAAACTTCGTTGATCTACCATACAGATGTTGGCAAATAACTATATCTATTGCCAATATCTCTAAAAAGGAAGGTCTTTGAAAAATAGTTTGCCTACAAAACAAATTATATTCTTAAAGTTCTCACTTATTCTAATCACCCAATTTTCAGAAAATTTCTAATTCTGATCTACTTCCTTACCATTCCACAATGGATTAATAAAAATGTTTGTTAACATCTAACAAACAACAACAATAAGATCATTCAACCATCCATATTTGTTCATATGTTGTATGGTTTTTTTTTTCGGTTTAGTTTGGATTGGTATACTTTAAAAGTACAACAATACATCATTATTATCGATTACGCGATTTTGTAACCATCAGCTATTTGAACTCTGTAATGCAAACTTTAGAAATTCAACCAGCCATAGAATGAAAAAAAAAAAAAAACAACTTACTACTATTACTACGACTATAAAAATATATATAACAGCAAATACAGCCTACCATAATCATCATCATTATCATCATCATCATCATTGCTAGCAATCAGCATTATGTTCTATGCATCATAGAATACCACAAACAACAACATAGCAATATGCTAGGCTATGTTCAAGTAGATTGCATATATTGATCGAAAGAAAAGTCAACCATAACATCATGGTATCGAAATATACTCCAATAAACCGGCCTGGAAAACTTATGCGTACATATGTTACAGAAAAAAAAAAAACGAATGTAACATTCATTTCTACTTTTTTTTCTACTTCTTAACGTTCGAACATGCAGCAGCATGCTGCAGCTAGCATTCTAACGGTAAAACGAGTCTATTTGTTTTTTGTTGTTGTTTTTTGTATACCTCTTCCTCTTCTTTATTCTCTTGTTTTTTCTGTGTAATATTGCATCAAAATATACACCATTTACCTACTAGATCATATTGGAATTATTTCTTAATTGGTTTCGAGCTGATGTAGTTAGAATCGACGTCTACAAATTGATTTTCCAAAACTGTTTTAAGTTAGACCTAAAGGAAATACAATTATTCGGTGATGGAAAAGAGGAAAGAAGTATATGAAGAGACAAGAATGAGATCTGCTGCAAGTTTTATTCCACATACGTAAAGTTTGCCTTTCAAGAGAATTTCTCTGCGTTTTACGATCCACTTTCCAGTGGCTCAATCCAGTAGCCACAACAGAAATTTTTAAGGTCGTTGCAACTAGTTATGCAGTTGTCACAACCTCAATTTGGTTATAGCAACCACAATTTGGTTGTGACAACTTCAAGGAGGCTGTGCAAACCAAATTGCAGTTGTAACAACCGTGGCCGGTAGGAATACGTACGGTTGTGGCAACTGGATTTGTTATGTTAGTGTAGAGTTTTATACTCTCCTTGGAACGCGGTCCAGAAGTTCTTAAGAATAATAATAATTGTATTCGATCAGATATAGGTTGTATATATCTGAGTTACGAGAACGTTGTGTCAACACAAGCAGGTTAATTTATTATTGGTACCAGGACACAACGGAATACAGGGAAATGAAAGGGCAGACGAACTCGCGAAACTTGGAGCTGATGGTGTAGGTACCACGGTGCTAGTTTTACCAACGCTCCAACAAACAATGACAAAATTCCATAAATGTTGTAAAAGCGAACAGAAAGTGAAGAGAAATAACAACATGCTAAAATCAGCAGAACTTTATGGCCAACTTATACACTCAAAATAATTCTGCAGTAAAAATATTAGTAAGTGATTTGGTACCAAAATCTACTAATTAGTTACTAATTACTAGTAGTACGGTGGTTTTTTAGTATCTTCTAAGTACTAAAATTAGTAATTTTTACTGGTTTTGAATAATATTAGTAAAAAATTTTAGTATTGATTACCAACGCCTGCACTAGATCATTTTGGACTAAAAAATTAGTTCATTAGTAAAATTTTTAGTATTGAATAGCCACGTTTTTTTTTGGGTGTACCAAGGAAAAACTAAATACCTTTTATCACTTACGAGAAGGAAATCTCGAGCTCTGACGGGAATAATAACTGGTCACTGTCTCATCCGAATTCATGCTAAGAACATTAGGAGTGGATCACATACTTTCATTATCCAGCGGTGGCAAGGAGTCGCGATCGAATACTTTGGAGGATATAAAGCGAATGGATCTTAGAATATTAAAAAGATTCGCAATGACTTTGAACGTGTTTAACTTGCGCAAAAAATCTTTTGTGGTATCGCTATGGACCAAAAAGTCTATGCGAGGTGTAAATCGTACATCGCCACCCTAACCTAACCTAGGTTGTATAAAAAGTAACCAGTACTTATTAAGTTTGTTTAAAGTAACCAGGGATACAGAAAATGATGATCCTTCCAAAACCCTGCTGTAACCTAGCATTAAGAAATGGAACTTGCGACTATTAAAATAGAACGTTTTCGATCGACCCCTGTCGAAGAATAAATGAGGGTTCTTGTTTAATGTATAAATTACATTTTTCCACCATCTTTCACAATCTTTAATATGAATGACCAGGCCCCTCATATACTACACTATCCTTAGCATTACTAATTCAAAACGATTATTTATACCCATTCTGAGTACTGGGCGAATCTCAGAAGTCAAATTATTTCGAGTCCAGAATTTTTTTCCAAATATTGAAACGTGTTGTTTTCTAAGCACTCTGCTCTGAAGGGTAAAAGTGCAGGACAGTGGCAAAGAATATATTCCAACGTCTTTCTACAATACATTTCCTAATAATTGTCATAATTCCGATAATGACCCGTTATCATTACCACTAGAACTCTGTAAACATTCTCAGGGCATGTTTTTCTTGCTTGCAAGGGACCTTGCAAACACAACTTTAGGTTCTTCGCGTTACCGGTTTACAATTATTACCCGTTAGTTCCATTCCAAAGTGATTGCACTTCTTTGGCGAATGTCAGGAGTCCCACATCATCATTGCCCGAGATTTCTTGCAGATCCTTAAACGAGTGATTTTTGTAACACTTAGATCTAACGCGTAAAATTGCCGGAAAGTGGCACAGCATATCATTTCAATATCTCTTGGAATATAGAACAGAATACACATATATCATATCTCCAGTTACATCAATTATCCTCAACATTTATTATTCAGCTTCAAAGCTCTTTAGACACATGTCGTTGTTTAATAATAACTTGTCGAAATTCCCACCAAAAGCCTGTTTGCATTCCCAAGAAGTGACTGTAATATCATGTACTTTTTAAGGATGAAGGACTTCTAAATAACTTTGAGTACTTAGGTTAGTTAGGTAAGGTTAGGTTATGTTTGATTACTATAACAGAGTTGCTCAATTCGTTTGTGTAGACATTATCGTTTGAAATATTGGTCCTAGACCCATATTTAAGTATACCGATTTACTCAAAATCACTTTTTGAATCGATTTAGGGATGTCAGTCCGTCCGTATATCTGTCTGTCCACGTAAACGGTGTAAACACGATACAGGTCACAATTTTTAATTAATTGACTTGAAATTTGAAACTTCACTATTTACTTCCATATTTAGACCTAACCCCCATACAAGGGTCCTCTTTAGTTTTGGCTCAAATGACTCTAATAACCGTATTATACATAATAGGTATATTTTCGAAATTTGGCAGGTAAACGTGTTTTATCTTTACAAATCACCATTCCGAATTTTAAAGGGATCGTACCATTTCTTCTTGTAGCCCCCATACAAACCACCTTCCCGATTTTCACATAAATCTCTCAAATTTCATAAAAATCGAAAATAATTAATTAAAATTTTGTTTGTGTATGTTAAACGCGTACTTTAATAACCTTATCAAATCTGATTATCATCAGATCATTTTTGGACTTAGGCCCCATGTGAAAAATTTGGACGATATTCAGTTAAAGCGGTTTATTATCAACAGGCGCGGATCCAGGAATTTCAATTGGGGGGGGGGGGGGAGATTTTTTTTTACCAAAAAATCGGAAAGCAATAATGTTTGGTTTGAAGGGGGGGGGTGTTAATTTTTGTTAATATTTTTAATATTGCGTAACAAATTAATAACCAAGAAAAATATTTTTTTTCAAGCATTTGGATTTAGGGGAACTTTTTTTACTCAAAATTTTTTTTTTTTTTACAAGGGGACCCTGTCAGTCATATTTACTTCCAAAAGAGGACCATTTTTATAGTCTTACAAACGTGCTTATTCACAGTTTTGATTGACTATGACTGTCATAAGCCAATGTTTATGATTGAACAGTCATAACATCAAATATTTTTCTATACAAAAAAATTAAAAAGTTTTAAATTTCATTTGCAAATTTTAAGATTGATATTATGACTTTTCAGTCATAAAAATTGGCTTATGACAGTTAAAGCTAGTCACAACTGTGAATAGAAACGTAAAATTTTATACAAAATTTTTTAATTTTCGAAAACGATAATAACATTAAGCATTAATATTCCAAAAAAAAAAAAATAATAAAGAAAAACTCTTAGATTCTTAAATACTTTTCATTTAAAAAAATAACCTTTCAGAAAATTGTTCAGATTCTGAAACCCTTTCTTATAAAAAATGTCTCAGATTTTTAAAATTTTCTATTGAAATAATCTGAGATTTTGAGACATTCTTTCTATAAAAAAAAATTCCAAATTCTGATATATTTTTCTTATAAAAAAAACTTCTGAAATAATTGTCATATTTCAAATTTATTCTCAGATTCTAAGAACTTTTTCGAATACAAAAATTCTCAGATCCTGAAACATAATTCGTAAAAGAAAATTATAAGATACTAAAAATTATCAGTTTTTAAAACATTTTATGAAGAAATTTTGAACCAATTTTTTTAAAATACGAAAAATGTTAATGCCATCTAGATTCCGAAACATTTTCATATAGAAAACATTTTATTATTAGACACATTTCAAAAGAAAAATTTACATATTCAGACCCTAAGACGTTTTTCCTTTAGAAATGTTATTCGATTCTGAGAAATTTTTTGCTAAAAAAATCTTGGTATATTCTGAAACATTCTTTCAAAGGAAATATTCTCAGTTGCTGTGGGATGTTTTCTATAGAAAAGTTTTAAGACATTTTCCCTAAAATTTAAGATAGTTTTACAATAAAAAAAAATTTACATTAAGAGTCAAATAAGTATCAAAACAGTTTCTAAAAATAAAGTCTGGAATTTCGAAAAAAATTTTCTATAAAAATTTTCAGATAATATTTTTTTCTTAGAGAATGATAACTCTATTGCCATTTAACACTATTGTCATTTAAGTTTTTCAAATGCAATTTCTTTCATTCTGAAACATTTAAGGATTTAAAAAAAATTTACTTCAGTTAAGCCTCTATTTGTTTACATCCTGGTCATTTTCCTTCCATCTTTGTTCCTTTCCCTTTTTCTTTTTCCTTTCTTTTCCTTTTTTTCTTTTTTTCCTTTCTTTTTTCCTTTCTTTTCCTTTCTTTTTTTTTAAAATCATTTTGGGGGGGGAGAAATCCCATTCTCCCCCCCCCTGGATCCGCGCCTGATTATCAACAAATAGAAGCCTATTTCACTCAAATTTAATTTGTGAGTGTTTTTACACTTATTAATGATTTGACAAAATATAGATCTAATCGGTCCTTGTGTGAACTTAGGACCCATTTTCCGGGAAACTCTGGTGGTATTATATGGTCGGTATTGACCGACTATAATTTTCTTACTTGTCTTAGTAAAGCTAATCTATCCACTATTCATTCCACAAGCTTTTTCTGAGCAGAAAGATTTCATGAGACTTTATTACTTAGGTTAGTAGATTCCTTGCAAAATACGATAGAGAAACTATATTTAGAATATAACCCTCAAGCTTTCCATGATCCCCTATTGATTTTAAAACGATCTAATATAACTATTAGTTTTCTCATTTGTCAAAGACACATAAACTTTCAAAAGACAACTTGGCGGCTGCTTATTCTTGGCAAATATTTTTAACGTTTCTCTGGTCTGGTATTGAATTGCAGCGAAATCAATCCACGGCCTTGGACATTCCTGTGACATCCATCCGTTCGTTTGTCTGTGAAAATCAAGATGCTGACCTAACCAGAAGAGCCGTTAACTTGGTAAATGATCAAAACAGGATCTGTCTGTCTGAGGAATGTTAGATGCAGTTCAAACCAAAAAAACTGAAAATTTGGATAATGAGCAAAATCTAATCTACGGCTTTCCTAGCGATGTTCGTCTGCGGTCCGTCTGTGAAAAGCACACTAAAGTCTAAACCAAAGGATAAATACTTCCGAAATTTGTATTCAAAGACTTGCAAAGTTTTAAAATATACAAAAGCGTACCAAGTTGAAGAAGCATTCCCTTAAAGAACTAAGCCACTGAAAAACGCCAGCTTGGACCCAGAGAGGATTGTTTTTGAGTTTTTAACAGCGAATATCTCAAAAACGGTACATGCTAGAAAAATGTGGATGGCTGATTTAGCATCAGGAGAAAAAAATCTATAAAGGTGCCCATACACTTGCAGTCTCGTTGTACAGCTTGCTGGATAGACATGTGCATTTTGTTTTTGTAATGGTCGTCCAACCAGCCCATAAACGATCAAAATCACGTTGTCATCCAGCCAATTGTACAGCATGCAGTATCGTGTATAGCCCCCTTAAGAATTCGTTGGATATTTCACTGGGAGGTTTTAGTTGTCGAATAGTGTATTTATTTAGCAATAACTCGAAAAAAAGATCAGCTAGGATTTTCGTGTTAACGATTTTAAAAGTTCTAAATAAAGATTTGTCAAAAGTTTGAAACGGTATTATAACGGTATTGGCCTATATAACTAAAACGAACTCGTAGAAACACGACGTGAAGCATTCAAAATACTAGAAATTTCATCAGCTTTCATAATCTCTTTTAAAAATGTACATATCTTTATTGGTTGCGGTACAATAGCCAAATACCGTTATTCCAGGTGGGTATCGGTTGCCAACCCTCAAAACCTAAACTTGTTTAAAAAGGGGTGTGTATAACTTTTAAAATTTCTATTTCGAAATGGTGTTTTAAAAAATATATAGGAAATACATTTAAACAACATCAAATCATACTCTCTTTCTCTCTCTATCTTGTACGTCTTTAGGAAAAACTGTAATATAGAATCGAACATTAAAAAAAAAAAACATATTTTCTTTAAGCCATTGAAGTGATCTTAACTTGTCTTATAAGAAATACGGAAAAACACTACTGAAAAAAAAATAAACAAACACCATAATAAACATTTCTAGCCAAAGTTGCTCACCAAAAAAATCAAAAAAAGAAACAAAATGCACACCAGAAATTATTTACAACCAGAACTATAAAATAAAAAACATTCATTTTTGTTTAAGTCTCTACTTAAACTCAATCTCAGTTGGGGTAACCCATTTAAAAATTTGTGCCAAAGCAGATTGTTTTTCTTCTGAAAGTTTGTTGTAAAATAAGAAAGAAAACAAAACACTATAAGAATGTCCTAAATTTAACTGTCAAAAGTGTCGTTCTAAAATAATGAAAAAAAATACTTTTATATTCATCATAATCCTGACGAGATCAACCAAACAAACAACTTTTAAGAAACTTGGTAAGTTTCTTTTTCAGATACAATTTTTTTTTTATATTTTTTAACAAATTATGTTGCAATATTAGTTTTGTTTGCCAACTTAACTTATCAAACAAATGTTTAACTATTTAAGTCTTATTTTAACAGGAAAATTATCGTTATTTACTTTTTGTGATTTAAAAATAGCAAAAAAAAAAAGAGTTTAACAAAAATTTGAAATGAAAAGTTCAATAGGTTAAATTAAAGGGAAAATATAATTTGAAGATTTAACCAAAGAAAAAAAAAACAGTTTAAAACCCTAAAGGAACACTTTAAGTTAAAAGAAATAAAGATGTACTAACTAGGGAAGTCTTCTCTGAAGCATAGTTTGATTTTTATCAAATTCAAAGGGGCTGCAGAGGAGTTTGAAAGAAACTAAGAAAAACATTATTCATTATTTCAAGTGTGGTACCTTAAACACGCCACTCTAAAACTTGGGAATGCAGAACAATATTAATTTGGAACGCTTAAATGATAATAGTCGTGTATGTGGAGAGATAAACATCTCCTATACAACCTGTTCCAATATTTTGAACATCGAAGTGTGTTGCGGAGGAGACCACCCCTGTAAGTCTTGACGTGACGCAGTCAATGTACAGTAAATTTATAAGAAGCAATCATGAGAACTTTTAAGTTATTGAGAAGAATAGATTTGTTCACACAGTTTAAAAACAGTTTGTTAGAAAAAAGCGTTTGAAAACTTTTTATTTACCCGCAATTTAACTGCAATAAAAATCTGTTGCAATAAGAAAACAAGTTGAGTTCGACTGGGACGAATCGACGAATATCATTTACAATGCCCTTTTTAAGTGATAGTCATTTTCTTATCTTAATGGGGTCTAGAAAACCATAAAGTATAAATAATAATAGTAAATAATTGGTCAGTGATCGATTCTAAGAAATTCTGTGAATATCCTTCCATCCTTCTGTCTGTGGAAAGCACACTCCAAACCAAAAAAAGTTAGACTCCTGAAGCAAGTTAGAAATATTTCTAATGATCATAGGCTGGCTAAGTTCTTGAATGGGCTAAATCGAACCAGGGGACAAGGTTAGGTTAGGGTGGTGGTAGCTGATTGAGACCTCGCATAGACCTCTTGGCCCATAGCGATACTACAAAGGTTTTTCCGCTACACTAAAAAAAAAGTGAACTAAAAACTGAGAAAATGAACTACATTTTAAGAAAATGAGGGAATGATAAGATTTTTTTAATTTGTTTTAATTCATATTTGTCTTAAAAATAGGGAAAACAATTTTAAAAAATAGAAAAAACCCTGAGAAGTTTTAAGGAAATTTTAAGAAGTTTTTACAAAATTTTTGAACTAAATTCTAAAAAACTAAATTCTAAGAAGTTTTACCTAAATTCTAAGAAGTTTTTACTTAATTCTAAGAAGTTTTTAACTAAATTCTAAGAAGATAAATATAAGTTTTTAATTAAATTGTAAGAGTTTTTAAATTAACTCTAAGAAGTTTGGGATCGGACCCCATGGGTCCAGACCTCATTGGATCGTTAAGGGTCGCCATAGATTTTGGTCCAAAATTTTTATCCGTTTTGCTCTACCTTGCTTAGTTTTTGAGATACGGGAATTTGGGGTCAAATAGGGTCTTGAGATTTCGCCATTTTCAAATTTTTAACTAAATTCTAAGAAATTTTAACTGAATTTTAAGAAGTTTTAACTAAATTCAAAAAAAAAAATTACGAGTTTTTAACTTCTATTCTAAGATTTTTTTAACCAAATTCTAAAAAGTTTTTGCAAAATTCTAAGAAGTTTTTCACTAAATTCTAAGAAAACAAATATGAGTTTTTAACTAAATTCTAAGAAATTTGTAACTTAATTCTAAGAGTTTAAACTAAATTCTAAGAAGTTTTGACTCAATCCTAAAAAGTTTTTTACTAAATTCTAAGAAGATAATTTGAGTTTTAAACTAAATTCTATGAAGTTGTAACAAAATCCTTAGAAGTTTATAACTAAATTCTAAGAACTTCCTCAATTCAAAGAAGTGAAATTCGGTGAAGTTATTCTTAGTAAATTTTAACTAAACTTGAACTAAATTTTGAGTGAACATATAATATATTTAAGAAATGTGACTTAAAAATAAATATATGAAGTGCTTACTGCAAGAACTTGATAAGCAACATTTTATTTTTTCGTGTTTGTCGCCATCTGCTGATGTTCCATTGACAGAGTTTTGGAAGTAGACTTGCTTTAAACCCTTCATACAAGTATATTGAGAATAAAAGATCTGCAAAAGTACTATTTACTATGTACATTATTTAAAAAGTTTTAAGGCAAAACCCCCATAAAATGAAATGCTGCTTATCGAGTTTTTACAATAAGCCCTTAATATGTTTCTTAAATTTGGGAAAATTTCTTTGGCAGTAAGAATTTTTTTCCTTATATTTAGGAAGTCCATTTTAAGAAAACTTTGAACTATTTATAAGTATATGAACTAACATTTTTTTCCTCATAGTTGGGAAAATTTCCCATTTTTAAATTTAAGGAAATTTCATGAAAAATTTTTAAAGAAATTTTAATAATGTCTTTTTTTCAGTGTAGCGTTGCAATTTAATTACGTTCGAAGTCATTGCGAATTTTTCAATATATCTGACAGGTAATGGATCGGCGACTCCTTGCCAGCTCTGGGCGGCGACAAAGTATGAGTTCAATCGTTTTATCTATTTCTTGTGAAGCGAATCTTTTACTACTAGCGCCTGAAATAAGTCCAATATTCTTGGCATGAATGCCGACAAGACAATGACTAGTTATTATCCCAGTTAGAGCTCGACATTTCCTTCCCTGGATAAAAGAACACATTCTTTTGGTACAAATTAAATTATATTATTACCTGATTTAAGAAAAAGAAATTAAACAAAAATATTTTGAGTAAGGATATTCTAGCTCGAGGCCGTTTTTCTTTACTAATTAAAACCATGATATTCGTGTAGAATAATTCGGTTTTAATGAGACCTTTTCTTTCTCAGAATCTGAGACTTTTTCTATAACAAAAATGCTCAGAATCTAAGACTTTCTATCCGAAAAATGTCTGAGAATCTAAAACTTTTTTTCATAATCTACAACTTTTTTATACAAAAAATGTCTCAGAATCTGAAACATTTTCTATACGAAAAATGTCTCAGAATCTGAATTTTTATACCCTCCACTCTAGTGATAGAGGTTATATATAAGTTTGTCATTCCATTTGTAACACATCAAAATATTGCTCTAGGACCCCATAGAGTATATATATTCATGATCCTCGATCGAGTTTAAGACGATCTAGCGATGTCCGTCCGTCTATCCGTCTGTCTGTCTGTCTGTTGAAAGCACGCTAACTTTTAAAAGACTTTACGGAGGCTCCTGAAATTTGGCATATATGTTGGGCATTTACCTGGTCAGGTTGATATTGCAATCCAGCTTAATCGGTCTAGTGGTTCAAAAGTTATGAGCAAAAGACTGAATTTCGTCAAGAGTTTTTCATGAATTTACGAGATAAAACCCACGCTAACTTTCGAAAGACAATTCTGAGGATTTTGAAGCTTAGCAAATTTATTTGTCGTTCCTTTGGCCTGGTTCGTGTTGAATTTTAGCCAAATCAGTTTAGTGGTTCAAAAGTTTCTAGCAAAACCGTGAATTTCAGATTAGTTTCACCTTAAATTCACGTGTTGAAACCCCGTTAAACATGTTTTAAAAGCATTGGTAAGTCACAAAAATATTTTACCACGTATTTTTGTCACTCAAAAATATTTTTACATAAAAAAAAAAAATTTTACACCCAAAAAAAATTTAGTAAATTATTTTTTTTTTAATTACTTAAAAAAAAGTTTTTTTTTCTCAAAATAAAATATTTCTTATCAAAAATGTAATTTTTTTCGCGTAACAAAATTTACTATCACTTAAAAAGGGCATTGTGGAGGGTATTCATAGATTCGGCCAAGTCGAATTTAACTTTTCTACTTGTTTTGTATACAAAAGATTTCAGAATCTGAAACTTTTTCTTTACGGAAAATGTCTTATAATCTAAAAGTTTTTTATGCGAAAAAACTTTTTCTATACGAAAAATGTCTCAGAAAACTTTTTCGATACGATAAGTGTCTCAAAATCTGAGACTTTTTATTTTAGAAAAACTTCTATGAACTTCAAGCTTTAAAAATCTCAGAATCTTTAACTTTTTCCGCACGAAAAATATTTCATAATCTGAAATTTCTTATGTAAGAAAAATATCTATGAATTAGATACTTCTGATATAGGACAAATATCTCCCATAGAAAAATTCTATGATGTATACGAAAAATCTGTTAGAGTCTGTGAATTTTTCTGTAAAAGAATAGAAAATTTTCTTTAAAAACAAATAAAAAAATGTTGCTCCATTTTCGTATAAGCGAAATTATTAGCTTTTGGGGCCCCGTTAGGTCGGGGCACTAGCCCAGTGGGCCCCAATGTTTAAAACGGTACTGATATTATTCATCCATGATAGTTTCTAAGACATTCTAGCGATATCTTATTTTCTAAAAATTTTCAATTAAATCTATTGATCAACAAAATTTAAATGAGTCAATCAAAATTTTGATTTAAATTTTTGTTATTTTCTTTAACTGTCGAATAACAAATTTTCAACATACCATATTTTGTTTCGCTTTAATTTATTTGAATTGATTAATTCAAAAACATACAAAATAATCGGGTTTTACTTTTTTTATTGTTGGCAACATATTGGAAAGCAAAAAAGATGAATTTTTTGATAGTTTTATCATAAGCTTCCAATTCACTTGTTAAATCAATCATTATTTTGATTGACTATAAATAAAAAATTGATCAAGTTTTTGATTAACATCGAAAAAATGTATGATTGAAAAAATTTTAAATCAATCACCTACAACTTGATGATTGGTATAATTTTTTTTTTAATTGGAGGAATTTCAACCAAAAAATTTATTGAATCCGCGTTTTTGTTGACTGAAATTCGTTTAAAATTTTTCCTGTGTGTGGAAAGCAAGATGCAGTTAAAACCACACACAAAAAAAACCTTGTCAAATTACTAGAAAAAGTCTCGTAATCCAATTTTACCAATATTTGACAGTTTTGCTTGTTTTTAAAAAAAAATTCGATCAAAATTTACAGTTTTTTTGTAATATTACAATTTTTTTGTAATTTTACAAATTTCCAAGGTTTTTTTTACAAAAAAAATCTAGTAAATTCATGAGATTTCCTTGTAAGTTTTATTGCGCCAAAAAAGTTTTATTGGTAAAAATCTTGTAAAATTACAAAAAATCTCATAATTTTTACTAGGAATTCTCGTAAAATAAGAGGTAGCAAAAAATCTAGTAAAATCACGAAACCTCCTTGTAAGTTTTATCGCGTCAAAAAATTTGTAAATTTACAATTTTATTGGTAAAAAGCTTGAAAAATTACAAATTTATTCGTTAAAAGCTTGTAAAATTACAAGGAATTGTTGTAAAATAGGAGGTAGCAAAAAAGTCGTTACAAACCTTTCTTGTAATTTTATAAGGTTTTTTTTGAGTGCACTTTATGGGGTCCCCGACCGATATATCCATACCGTGGAGGGTATAAAAATGTTGGTAAAAAAAAAATTTTTTTTAAGAAACGTAATTCTCTATTGGTGATCGTCTCGGGAATTTTCCAATTATATGACATCATCAGAATTTTTTAAAGTTCAAATATAGCCTTTCCTCTTGTTTAGTAATTTTCAAGTGAACTTTTATACGTTGTTAAACAAAAAATCCTTGAAAAACATTTGCTCTATGGCTTCAAATTTCCTAATCTGGTCACCTTGCGTGTTTATCAAAAAATCCAAAAATTCCTTGCAATTTGTTATTCAAGTTGCCATAAATTTTGATAACATTCAAAATACAACCAAAAAAACAAATTTTAAAAATATTTAGCCAAGTTACACCCAAAAAAAATATAAATGTTGTCTTATCTAGGCGCACTTGTATATTGATCTTAAAAACCATTGATGTGGTTTTTGGTTCAAAAGCAGCAGCTTGTTTCTTTGAAGTTTTTCATTCAATATTGAATTCTAGCTATGAGTTTAGAGTGAAGGGAAAGTAAAGATTTGAAAGAATTGGTAAGAAAATCGAATTCAATGAAATTGATTAATTGCATTAAATGGTATTCCTAAAGAATCAATTAAAATTCAAATATTTTTTTTTTTAAATATGAATGTTGAATTAAAAATTCGCGAAATATTACAATTCTAATTTAAATTTCAAAAAAAAATTTTTTTTTGATTCTAGTTGATCTTTTTGAATTTCAATTGATCTTATAAAAAATTTCGAGATTCAATTGACTTTTTTCGAATTTCATTTGATCTTTTACGAATTTCAACTGACTTTTTTTCAAATTTCAATTAGAATTTTCACATTTCAGAAAGGTTTACAAATTTGACATAAAATTTTAGAATTTCAAATTGAATCTGTAAATTTCAATAGAATCTCAAAATTGTAACAGATCTTTTACGAATTAGATCTAAAATTTTCAAAGAATAATTTATTTTTTCTTCCTACTCCAAATTTTTGTGATCGAATGAGTACTTTTCAACAACTGACCGGTTTTTTGTATGTGGTATTGATACTTGATCTTGTTTAAGTTTGATTTTTTTTTTATTATTTAAGTATTTCTGTATATATTTTTTTTTTAAATGTTGTAATATCATTAATCTTTATTTTTTTTTGCTTTCAAGCATGATTTACTTTAAATTCGTTACCAAAACAATAAAACATGCTTCCTTATGAAAAATTTACTGTGTTTCTTGTATTGACTATGATTGGCAATTTCTGTCTTGTTGTGTTATTTGTGTTGTGGTGGTTCAATAGAATTTTTTATGGTTAAATAACTTTAAGAACTTTATTTAGAAAATTGATTTTTTTTTTTGTATATCGATTTTTATAATTTTGGTTTGTGCTTTAAATAAGTTGTTGGATGGATACCTTATTCGGAGGGTATTTAAAATTATAATTATATCTAAATTATGTCACATAATCTTAATTGATTTGGTCACCTTACGATAAAGATATTTAATTGAAATTCAAAGATAATTAGAAAAAACAGTCATGGCTTATTTATTAATTTACCTTGTTTACACTGACATAAATAATAAATTAAAAAAAAAGCAAAAAAGTTAAATTCGACTTGAACGAGTCCATTAATACCCTCCACAGTAACCAAACCATTTGGAATACAAATGAATTTGGGTGCAAAAAACAATTTTATGATCATAATAGTTTTATATATGTAAAAAAAAAATAATAATTATATTAATAAAATTTTATTTAGAGTAAAATGTTTTAATTTTTAGTAATTTTGTAAAAAGATTTAAATTACTACAAATTTCTAAAAAATTCTGATAATGGGAAATAATTCAAAAAAAAGTCAAATTCAATTACCAAATTTTTGAAAGCAGAGTGTTTGTTGGAAGAAGTTTTAAAGAGAGAAAATATAGTTAACATAAGAACTTCTAATGTTAATTCATTACGGAAAAAATATATGACCTCAAACTAGAACAAACTCTTTTTCATTAAAAAAAAATTTTTTTTGATGAAAAACAAAAAAAAATGGATAGAAAAAACTTTTTTGAAATTTTTGTTCAAAAAAACTATATGAGAAAATTTTTTTTTTGATAAAAAAAAATAAATTATAAAAAAATTTTTTGATTAAAAAAATTATGAAAGATCTTTTTTCATCAGCTGGTGAATATTTTTTATTCACCAGCAGGTTAATTATTATTTAAAAGAGCTGTAAACTCGGTATACATATGAGGCATTCCACACCAAATGTTCAGCAAAAAAAAGTTGTGTCGTGTCAATATGAAATCATTTGCAAAGTATTCGCTCTTAGGGTACTATTAAATAACAAAAATAAAATTTAAGTTTTTTCAAAAAGTGGAGGCAATGGTAGCGTGAGTGAGTTTTTAATAACGATTACGCACGCTCATGAAAGAAAAAATTTAGTCACGAATGATATTATATTTTGCTCACGCTCATTCACGAACACGTGAGTAGAAGAAAATAAGTCACGGTCACGATGTTCACGTGAGCGTGAGTAAAATAAAATATCGTGCTTAAGAGTCCCCGCAGAACAATGTCGGTGACGTTTTTTTCATACAAATTTGGCATGAAAAAACGCTCGACCGAAATCCGCTAGAATAAAATCAATTTTATTTTTGTGTCGGTTTCTCTCTCTCCCTTAATTTTTGATATGAAAATGTTGCCACTTTTTTACAAATATTTCGATTATTTTCGATAAAGTAAACAAAAAAATATGATCTCTAAAAACAAAAAATATTAAAATTAAAAAAAAACAGGAAAAAACGAATCAATATGAAAAAATCATATTGATAAAAAAAAAAATACAATTAATTTAAATAAAAAAGTGACGAAAAAGTGGAAAATAGTGTAAAAATCAACATATGACAGGATTTTCCGCTGCCGTCTTTGTTTTGTGTCTATACTCTCTCATGACCGAAAACGTCAACCGCTCCGACATTGTTGTGCGGGGACTCTAAATATTTTTTTTTCTTTCATTAGCGTGCATGATCGTAAATAAAAACTCACCCACGCTCCCATCGCCTCTTAAAATATTTTTTAAGTATTGATATTACTCATACGCACACGTTTTATACACCATTATTGTATAAAATTAGCGTATAGCAATCTTTGACGTTTGATTTCTCGAAAACAAGGCAAAGCACATCTCTGAAAATTTCAGAACAGATAGAAAAGTACTCAACTTTTTTTTTTTTTAAATTAAAAAATAAAATAAAATTGCGGCATGTTTTTTGATAAATAAAGTTTAAGTTTAAATTTGAAAAATTCAGAACTTCTTCTGAAAATTTTCCAATTTTTTTTTTTAATCGATAGCCCATACAAAAATCTATAAAAAACCTTTGTCTTAAAGACTTTACTGTGTTTCATATAATTTGCATAAATATTGAAGTAAAGGTACTCAGGCAAAAAAGTTTGATATTTTCAATATTTGACCACGCCTACAAGGCCCACTTTTTAAAAAATCTTAAATTTTATTTTTGTTATTTAATAGTACCCTAAGAGCGAATACTTTGCAAATGATATCCCATTGAAACCACTATGGCTTTTCTGTAGTGGAACAGTTGGTGTGGAATGCCTCATATGAGCAAAATTGGATCCGTCTTTCTGTGGAAAGTAAGATGCAGTCCAAACAAAAAGTGTTGCAAATTTAGTTAATGAGCAAACTCGAATCTATAGAGTCGATATAAGAGTCTTATAAGACATTCTAGTGATGTTCGTCTGTAGGTCCGTCTGTGGTAAGCACACTGAAGTTCAAACCATAAGAGCTAAACTTCCGAAACTTTTCAAGAATATGTCTTATGTTCATTATAGTGATTCAAAAAAAATTATCAGCAACTCTCCGCGCCCCGTTTTATGTTATTTGGTGCAAAAAGCTTTGTCTGATTTTTTCATATTTTAAAAAAAAAAATGTTTAGCTTTTTTGCTTTTATTTTGCATATGTAGGGAAACAAAACATATTTTTTTTGCGGTCTCAGCCTCATTTTATATTATTTGTTGCAAAAAGCTATGTCTGATTCTTGTAGATTAAAAATATATAAATATGAAAAATTAGTCAAAACATAAAATGGGGGTGGGGGCGTGAGATCGCAAAAAAATTCAAATTTTTTTTGGAAAAAATTTCAGCGAAAAAAAATTTTGGTAAAAAAAAAAAATTCATTATGTGGGGCATTCCATGTCAAATCGGACACTTTAAATTTTTTTTTTTTAGATTTTCCCAACTTGTTTACAGTTTTTGGTACCCTTCGAAAACTCCTTCGTGGTAAATTTTCAGATTTTTTTTATGACCCGTTCAAAAGATATCGAATTTTTAAAAATTGGTAGTTTGTTCCTTTACTCAAACTTCTTTTACTCATAAATTCTTCAATAATGGTCCAAATTTAAAATTTTTTTTTTCAAATTTTTTTTTCTTTACGTACTTCTAAAAAAAATCCCAAAAAAAATATTAAAAGCGCTCTAGTGTGCGATTTTTAAGTTTTAAAATTTAAATCTCATTTTTGAAAATCTTTGTACTCTTTGATTTTTTTGAAATTTTTTTGTGTAAAACTTTTATCGATTCTACAATTTTTTGCCCAGTAGGATCATGGGATAACGATTATTACTGTTTTTTTAAATTTTTTAAAAAAAATTTATTGCAATTTTCCAATCTTAAAATCAATTCTATTGCTCCAATGGTGCGTCATAGAGGGGTCGTTTCCTGGAACTACTCCCATTTATTTTACGTCTAAACATTTCTTCGGAACAAACTAATACCCTATCTCTAATTTCTAAGGGGAGTCCCACATAAAACGATTTTTTTTTTAAATTTGCTCCAACCGCTCTAACTGCCCTTAGAGCAACAAAATGTATGACCGACCCACAATATTTTTTTAGTCCAAAAATTTTCTCTGAACTTACCTACCCTCTATCTTTAACTGTTAAGGCGGTCCCCATACAATTTTTTTTTATTTTTTGTAAATATGTTTTATTTTATCAGCTTCTACCGGTGCAATAGTGCGTCCGAGAGGGGTCATTAGTGAGACCGACCCCCATTTATTTTTATCCTGCAACATTTTTTACAACATACCTACGCCCTACCTCCACTCCCTAAGTAGGCTCCCATACAAATAACAGTTGGAGCAAATTTTATAAAAATGTAATTTTTTTCACCAGCTGATGAATAAAAGTAACATAAATTTTTTTCAACAAAAAAAAAAAAATTTTTCATCAATCTTTTTCATCAAATTTTTTTTTTCATTAAATTTTTTTTTTTTATAAATTTTTTTTCATCAAATTTTTTTTTTTTTTTTCATAAATTTTTTTTTTTTTGTTTTTTCATCAAATTTTTTTCCATGAATTTTTTTTATCAATTTTTTTTTTTTCATTAAATCATTTTTTCCATCAATTTTGTTTTTATTTTTTTTTTTATAATTTTTTTTTTGTTGTCATCAAAATTTTTTTTATAAAATTTTTTTTTCTTCATCAAAAACCTTTTTTCATCAAACAATTTTTTTTTTTACCAAAAATAATTTTCCCCTTTTTTACCAAAACTACTTTTTCAACAAGTCTAAATTTAACATAAAAATGTTCCATTTGTTTATCAAATGTACATAAAACAAGGGAGAGTGTTAAATTCTTAGGTGCCGAATCTTTTATACTTTCCAAAATGTAAAAACACTTTTTTGCACTTATTTTTGCACTAATTTACCAAATGTACAGCTCTTTTGGTTTGGACTGCTTCTTGCTTTCCACAGACCGATGGACGGATGTATATAGCTCGAGTGTCTTAGAAATGGATCAATAATATATAAACTTAATAGGGTCCTCGACTGATATTTCAATTCGTTTTGCATGGAATAGAAAAGAAAAATAACATTATTTTTTCTAAAAAAAAAACTTTGCTTTGGCAAGTTCACCCAAATCTTCCGCAAAACATTATCATGATTTAATGTTTTGGACAAGAGTACAAAATTCGCAGGCATTTTTTACAAAAATGAAAAAAAAAAGTTTTTTACTCAAAATAAAATCATTCTAATCAAAATTGCACTTTATTCACTTAAAAAATTTTACTATCCCTAAAAAAGTGCATTGTGGAGGGTATTCATAGATTCGGCCAAGTCGAATTTAACTTTTCTACTTGTTTTTAATTGTTGTACTTTTCTTTTAAAACTAATATTAATTTTCTTTCTAAAATTAATATTTAAAAAAAAATTAAAGAAAAATCTTAATTCAATAAATCTTCTTAAAAGAAAATAGAAAATTAATTTCCCAAAATGTGTAAAAAAAAAATTAGAAAGCGAAAATATTTTAACATAAGATGCTTAACTTATTAACACTACTGGTCTTCATTTCAAAATAAACGTTAAAAAATTCCTGTGGTGGCTAAAACAAAAAAAAAATAATTTCTGTAAGCCGACACATTTTCTAATGACTTTATAAAAACCACATAAAAGTAAAGTGTAAATAAAATAAGTAAGTGAGGGTCGTTCGTTCGGTCATATGAGCATGAATCTTTAAATACCATAATCATATGACCATAACAAATTTATTACAGTAAGAGTGAAATTGCTTCTTGATGGATTTTAATTATATTCCAAAATTAAACAATAGCAACAAAAAAAAATAAAAGAAGGTATTAAGAAATATAGCCCCACAGTATTTGACACCCTGTAGATGAAGATTACCAAAAAATTAAAAAAAAAGTAAATAGCAAAAGTACACACCAAATACATAATTTAATTGCATGGTGTTAACTTTTTCAAAATCTTTAAAAATTAATGGCCAACCAAGCGTTTAGTTTAAATTTTTAAATTTGGTGTGTTGTTTTTACACAAACCAACATCATCAGCAAAAAATTAAAAAATAAAAACAAAAAAAAAGTAACCAAAAGAAATGAAAATGTTCCGGTCTAATTTTACAATTGTTAATAAATATCATTATCTATATATATAAAAGAGTAATGTGACTGACTGACTGACTGACTGACTGACTGACTTATATACTCATTCATCATCGCCCAGCTCAAACCGCTGAAGCTAGAGACTTGAAATTTGGACTGTAGGTCCACCTCCCGGAATATAGATCCACTAAGGCTGGATTTTTGCCAATGTTGATTCTAAGGGGGTAAAAAGGGTAAAAAATTGTACTTTTGGTACTTTTTATATCTCCTGAAATAATGGTCATAGAGACTTGAAATTTGGACTGTATGTTCACCTCCCGGAATATAGATCCAGTAAGGCCGGAATTTTGCCAATGTTGATTCTAAGGGGACAAAAAGGGTAAAAAACTGTACTTTTGGTACTTTTTATATCTCCTGAAATAATGGTCACAGAGACTTGAAATTTGGACTGTATGTTCAACTCCTGGAATATAGATCCAGTAAGGCCGGATTTTTGCCAATGTTGATTCTAAGGGGGTAAAAAGGGTAAAAAACTGTACTTTTGGTACTTTTTATATCTCCTGAAATAATGGTCACAGAAACTTGAAATTTGGACTGTATGTTCACGTCCCGGAATATAGATCCAGTAAGGCTGGATTTTTGCCAATGTTGATTCTAAGAGGGTAAAAAGGGTAAAAAAATGTACCTTTGGTACCTTTTATATTTCCTTAAATAATGGTCCTAGACACTTGAAATTTTGAATGTAGGTTCAGCTCCCGGAATATAAATCTACTAAGGCTGGATTTTGCCAATGTTGATTCTAAGGGGTAAAAAGGGTAAAAAACTGTACTTTTGGTACCTTCTATATTTTCTTAAATAATGGTCCTAAAAACTTAAAATTTGCAATGTAGGTTTTTGCCAATGTTGACTCTACGGGGGTAAAATGGAAAAAAGTGTACTTTTGGTACTTTTTTAATTTACTGAAATAATGGTACCTTTTATAAAAAGTACCTTTTATAAAAAGTACCTTTTATAAAAAGTACCTTTTATAAAAAGTACCTTTTATAAAAAGTACCTTTTATAAAAAGTACCTTTTATAAAAAGTACCTTTTATAAAAAGTACCTTTTATAAAAAGTACCTTTTATAAAAAGTACCATTTATAAAAAGTACCTTTTATAAAAAGTACCTTTTATAAAAAGTACCTTTTATAAAAAGTGCCTTTTATAAAAAGTACCTTTTATAAAAAGTACCTTTTATAAAAAGTACTTTTTATAAAAAGGACCTTTTATAAAAAGTACCTTTTAAAAAAAGTACTTTTTATAAAAATGACCTTTTATAAAAAGTACCTTTTATAAAATGTACCTTTTATAAAAAGTACCTTTTGTAAAAAGTACTTTTTATAAAAACGACCTTTTATAAAAAGTACCTTTTATAAAAAGTCCTTTTATAAAAAGTACATTTTATAAAAAGTACCTTTTATAAAAAGTACCTTTTATAAAAAGTACCTTTTATAAAAAGTTCCTTTTATAAAAAGTACATTTTAAAAGTACCTTTTATAAAAAGTACCTTTTATAAAAAGTACCTTTTATAAAAAGTACCTTTTATAAAAAGTACCTTTTATAAAAAGTACCTTTTATAAAAAATACCTTTTATAAAAAGTACCTTTTATAAAAGTACCTTTTATAAAAAGTACCTTTTATAAAAAGTACCTTTTATAAAAAGTACCTTTTATAAAAAGTACCTTTTATAAAAAGTACCTTTTATAAAAAGTACCTTTTATAAAAAGTACCTTTTATAAAAAGTACCTTTTATAAAAAGTACCTTTTATAAAAAGTACCTTTTATAAAAAGTACCTTTTATAAAAAGTACCTTTTATAAAAAGTACCTTTTATAAAAAGTACCTTTTATAAAAAGTCCTTTTATAAAAAGTACCTTTTATAAAAAGTACCTTTTATCAAAAGCACCTTTTATAAAATGTACCTTCCATAAAAAGTACGTTTTGTTAAATATGCCGAAATTACACTTTTGGTAAAAAAGTGTACTTATTAATTTCCTGATATAATGGCCCCAGAAACTTAAAATTTGGAAGGTAAAATCCTTCGGTGAAAAAAGAGATTGGGAAAAGTTTTTTTTTGGAAATTCCGTTTCTTAACGGGGATAAAAAGTACTTTAAATATTTGCTGAAACAATGATCCTAGATAATTGAAATATGGATTGTAGGATCCTTCGGTGAAGAAAAAACATTCTGAAAGAGGTACTTTTTTTAAATTCCGTTTCTAATGGGGGTAATGAAGTGTACTTTTGGTACTTTTTCTGTGCCTATAATAATGACCTTAGATGATGGAGATGGAATTGGAAATGAAATGGAGTAGAACGGGGAATAATATGGAATAGAGCAGGGAACAATATGGAATGATATTTTTAACTCAAATTTTTGGTGTTTAGCATTTTTTACTCCATATTTTTTTTTATTCCAATTTCTTTTTTCACTGAAATATTTATTCACTCAAAATCCAAAATCCCGACATAAGGGAACATGGTAACGTACCAGCAAAGTTATTAAAATTTTATTGTTTATATTATTCATTGAAATATTTTTTTATGGAAGTCTTAAACGTCGACAAGTAAATAAAACAAAGACTACGAAGGGGAATTTTTTGAAAATCGATAGAGTTATCCTGATCCTTCTATTATCCGGTATTCAATTCAACCGGTAACGAAGTACCGGGATTGTAAGCTAGTAATATAAATAAAATAAAATACTATATACTATAACTATCAAAATTGTATACTTTACAAAAAAAAAAAAAAGCAAGTAAGAAAAATTGTGACAGTCAAGATCGACTTTGTGGTAAGCTACAAAGAAAAAAATATTGGGGCAATAACTTTGAGTAATCACTTGGTTAAATTTCAAAAAACAAAATTGAGTAATTCTTTAATTGACGCAATTAAAAATTTACTCAAAAGATTTAAAAAAATTTAAGTAAATAATTTAATAAAAATTTAATAGTTTTTTTTTAATTTTTTTATTCTTTTAGTTTTGAGAATTCTCATTTAGTTTATAGTTTTTTGTGTATGTATACAAAAGTTTGAAATCATCTTTATGAAATTTTTGTATGCGTTTAAAACATAAATATATTTGGTAAAAGTTTTTTTTCTTTTTTTGTAAAAAAAATGTGAAACTTTTTAATAAATAAATTTCAAGTAAATTTTTGCTTTACACAATTAAAAACTTAATTAAAAAAAAAAAAAAAAAACTTTGAGTAAAGTTTTATTTGTGTCAATTAAAAATTCACTCAAATTTTTGTTACACATTTAATAATTTTTTATTACAAATTTACTCAATACTATTAAATTTTGTACTGCTGCAAAATTGAGTAATTTTTTACTCAATGGTATTAAGAATTTACTCAATTTTTTTTTGTTATGTGTACATTGTACAATCAAGAAAATTTTTCAGAACTTGTTACAGTTTTCAACATGTTTCCTATAAAAACAAAAGCAAAAAAAAAAATTTCCGAAAAGTTGAGCCCAATTTCAATGCCAGTAGGCATGTGTACAAATTTAAGGGCAATCAATTACAGGCGCCCGACGATAAAAATTCTAAATTTTTGGAAAAATGAAATCTAAAAAATATACTTCTTGAAATACGTCAAGTTTGTTAAATTTAATGCAAAGAGCACGAAATAAAAATGCCTGCGAATTTTGTACTCTTGCCCAAAACATTAAATCATGATAATGTTTTGCGGAAGATTTGGGTGTACTTGCCAAAGCAAAGTTTTTTAGAAAAAATAATATTATATTATTTTGCTATTCCATGCAAAACGAATTGAAATATCAGTCGAGGACCCAATAAAAAACCAAAAGAGCTGCACATTTCGTAAGTGAGTGCAAAAAAATGTTTTTACATTTTGGAGAGTATAAAAGATTCGGCACCAAAGAATATACCACTCTCACTTGTTTTATGTACATTTGATAAACAAATGGAACACTTTTATGCGAAAAGCTTAGACTTGGTGAAAAAGTAGTTTTTGTAAAAAAAATTATTTTTTTTTTCACGAAAAACAAAATTATGTTAAAAAAAATTTAATGAACCCAAAAATTTTGGTGAAAAAAATTTTTGATGATATAATGTTTTTGATGAAAAGAAAAATTTTTTGATGTAAAAAAAATTTATGAAAAAAAAAATATTAAAAAAAAATTTTGGAGAGAAAAAAATTTGGTAAAAAAAATTTTATGAAAAAAATTTATGAAAAAAATTTATGAAAAAATAATATAATAAAAAATAATTTATGAAAAAAATATGATAAAAAAAAATTTATGAAAAAAAAATTTTGATAAAAAAAAAAAAAATTTGATGACAAAAAAAATTTGATGAAAAAAAAATTTATGGAAAAAAAAAATTATGGAAAAAAAAATTGATAAAAAAAAAGTTTATAAAAAAAAAATTGATGAAAAGAAAAAAATTGATGAAAAAAAAAATTTTGATGAAAAAAACATTTTTGTTTAAAAAAAAAATTTGATGTGAAAGAAAATTAATGAAAAAAAAAATTGATGAAAAATAAAAATTTGATGAAAAACAAAAATTGATGAAAAAAAAAGTTGATGACAAAAAAAAAAATTTGATGGAACAAAAATTGATAAAAAAATTTGATGAAAAAAAAAATTTTTTTTGGGTGAAAAATAATTATTTTTATTCACCAGCTGGTGAAAAACGGGTTTATTCACCACGAGGTGAATTATTATCCAAGTTACAAACCCAAGTTATTAAAATGTTTGGTTTTAAGAAAATGAAAATAGTAATTCTTGTTTTCTTTTTCGTTAAATGTTAGCTTATATAGTCAAACTGAGGTGGCGTCCTGCAACTTTTTTTAAATTAGACACCAGCCTAAAAACATTTTTATTTAAAAAAAAATTGAAAGCAGTAAAACTGTTTTGAGATATCGCCATTTGAAAAGTGTTAAATGTTCAAGAAATTAAAAAAATATATTTTTTTTTTGACTTAAAAAAAAAACAAGTAGAAAAGTTAAATTGGACTTGGTCGAATCTATGAATACCCTCCGCAATTCCCTTTTTCAGTGATAGTAAATTTTCTAACGTGAAAAAAATAATATTTTTGATTTGAAATATTTTACTTTGTGTAAAAAAACTTTTTTTAGTAATTTTCAAAAAAAAAATGTACTAAATTTTTTTTGAGTGTAAATTTTTTTTTTGTTTGTATTTTTTTTTTTATTTTAGTGTAAACATATTTTTGAGTGACAAAAATACATTGTAAAATATTTTTGTGACTTACCTATGTTTTTAAAACATGTTTAACGGGTTTTCAACACGTGAATTTAAGGTGAAACTAAACTGAAATTTATGGTTTTCCTAATAACTTTTGAACCACTAGACCGAATTGGCTGAAATTCAATACGAACTATGCCAGGGGAACGAACAATATATGTGCCAAGCTTCAGCATTCTCACAATTTCCTTTCGAAAATTAGCGCGTTTTTTATCTCGTAAATTCACGAAAAACCCTTGCCGAAATTCAGTCTTGTGCTCATAACTTTTGAACCACTGGACCGATGTCGCTGGATTGCAATACCAACCTCACCAGGTAAATGCCCAACATATACGCCAAATTTCAGAAGTCTTTGTAAAGTCTTTAAAAAGTTATGTGTTTTCTACAGACGGACGGACGGACATCGTTAGATCGACTTAAAATCGATCGAGGATCATGAATGTATATGGGGCATTCCATGTCAAATCGGACACTTAGAAATTTTTTTTTTTAGATTTTCCCAATTTGTTTACCGTTTTTAGTACTTTTCGAAAACTCCTTCGTGGTAAATTTTCAGATTTTTTTGATAAGCCGTTCAAAAGATATCGAATTTTTAAAAATTGGTAGTTTGTTCCTTTACTCAAACTTCTTTTTCTCATAACTTCTTCAATATTTCCAAATTTCAAATTTTTTTTTCAAAATTTGTGTTTTTTTACGTACTTTAAAAAAAAAATCCAAAAAATTCCTAAAAGCGCTCTAGTATGAGATTTTTAAGTTTTAAAATTTAAATCTCATTTTTGAAAATTTGTAGAATCGATAGAAGTTTTACTCAAAAAAATTTAAAAAAAATCGAAGAGTACAAACATTTTTAAAAATGACATTTAAATTTTAAACTTAAAAATCTCATACTAGAGCGCTTTTAAGAATTTTTTGGGATTTTTTGAACAAAAAAAATTTGAAATTTGGACCATTATTGAATTAGTTATGAATAAAAGAAGTTTGAGTAAAGGAAAAAACTACCAATTTTTAAAAATTCGATTCAGTTTGAACGGCTCATCAAAAAAATCTGAAAATTTACCACGAAGGAGTTTTCTAAGGGTACTAAAAACTGTAAACAAATTGGGAAAATCTAAAAAAAAAAATTTCAAAGGTTCCGATTTGACATGGAATGTCCCATATACTTTATGGGGTCCTAGACCAATATTTCGAGGTGTTACACACGGAATGACAAACTTAAATATACCCTCTATCACTATAATGGAGGGTATAAAAAATACTTTTAGGAAAAAAAATTGTTTGATGCTCCGAAAAAAATTTTCCGAATATCTGAACTATTTTGAACTTTTTTTTAAGTCCGAAAAACTTGTGATAATTTTTTTGATGTTAAAATTGAGAAAAAATCATTAAAAATGCTTTTTGAATTTTTTTTTGTAACAAATTTTAGGAAAGTCCCGAAAAAACTCTGATTTATTACGAAAATTAATAAATTTTAACTTTAGATTTATATTTTAATCTGCTTTTACTATAATTTGAATTATAATTTCATATCACTTTAATACAAAAATAAAGTGTTTTGAAGTGACTATTTTTTTTGTAGACCACAGCTTCTGTCTGGGTATTTTTATTTATATATAATTCCCTGTCTCAGTGCTTAACGTAGGGTATTAATCAAAGTAAATGACCACCTTTTAAGGCTATACCAAATTTAACAAAATTATATACGAATTTTGCAAAAAAAAAAAAAAACAATGAAAGTTTTTTTTTTTTTAATTTTCTAGTGGGTTAAAGTGTTGCTATTTTTTATGTTAAATTGTTAATATTTTTATAATTTTCTTGTTGAATTTCTTTTTAACACAAAAAATTGCTTGGCTAGCCACTATTTAGTTTTTTCTTCTTCTTTATTTTAGTATTTTAGCATTTTTTCAGTTATTATTATTATTTTTAAATTTAGTAGAGGTCTGGGTGTAAATTATGGTTCATCAGTTGTATTTACGTGTTTGCTCCACTTAATGTTTAACGTGACTTAAGCTCAGTAAATTTAATAATTTTATTATAATAAAAATCATTTTCATTTTGTAAAGTTTTCTTTAAACGTGAGTTTTCTTCTATGATTTTTAAAAAATAAAAATCATGCATGAGAATGACAAATATGGATGGTTGTTATAATGTTTTGAACAAAGGTTCGAAAGAATTAATTCTTTAATTCAATTTCCTAATTCGAATGAAAAAAATAGAATTTGGCATTCCCTAAAATCATTCAACTTTCATAATCATGGAATTAATTCTTTCAAGAATTCATTCCTTAAGAATGATCATTCTTAAGGAATGAACTATTTTTTTATCCAAATCAATCTACTACAAATTGAATGGTGAAATTTTCTCATCATTCAATTTAAAACAATGAAGCGCAACACACATACAGACACATTTATGCTTGTGTAGGAAGCAGCAGACGAGACGTCAACAAAACAACAACCGATCGTTTACACACGAAGATGCTTAAAATGCACACAAGCAACACATTTTTGAAAATACAAAGGGAATGAAATAAAAAAATCATCATTCAATTTGTAATAGATTTGAATGATGAAAAATTTTGATCATTCAATCGAATGATTGCTTGCAAGGAATTAATTCTCTTGGGAATTAATTCAATTTGATTTAAGCTTTGAGAATTAAGCCTTTGAATTAATTCGTGTTGAATGCTGGCAAGGAATGATAATTCAAAACTTATTAAAACAGAATTAAACTTTTGGTGAATTAATTCTTAATAGAATTAATTCGTTCGAAGCTCTGGTTTTGAATTAAAAATTTAATTTAAAAAAAATTAAATTCCGCTTTGGTCATCTCTTATGTGAAGATGACTTTTTTCTATAGGAAACTATTAAAAAAAATAATTAATTTTATATGGCTTTTATTATTTAATATTTTTAAGTTCCAAAAAATTTTTGATTATGATTACTATTTTTTTATTAAAGCACAGCTAGAGGGCGCTAAACTGTTACGAAACTATAATTATAAGAAAGAAAATTTGTTGATATATATATTTTACTTTCACTGAAATGTTTAGAAAATTATATTGTTTTTAATAATAACAATTTAAAATTTATTTTGAACAAAATATTATTAAGGCATAAAAACGGTGGTATTTGTATTATGCTAAAGTTTTTCAAACTGAAAATATTAGGGATGTCGCGAATATTCGTCACTATTCGGTATTCGGCATATTCGGCATGTTTTTTTAATATTCGGTTAAATAAATATTCGGTAATAGTTTGACGAATATTCGGCCAAATTTAAATTAGTTAAAAAAACACTTTATTAGCGTTTGACTCTTTTTTGTAGTCATTTTACTTTGTTTTTTGTACAAAAAAACTTGAGCACTTGATAAAAATTCGAATTGTTAAGGTTCCAGAAAAAATACTGTCAACAACAGCGTTGTTAACCTTTAGTCTGGTACTTTTTTTTTTAAATATTTTTGATGTAAAATACAGGCGTATGAATAATTAAATTATTCGGCAAATATTCGTATTCGGTTCAAACCGAATACCGAATAGTAAATATTCGGTAAAATGCCGAATACACTATTCGCGACATCCCTAGAAAATATTTATATTAGATTAATTTTCGAATTTATTTGTTGATGACAAAAAAAAAATACTGGATCAGCAAGCAAAACTCGCCATCAGCCGATCGGCTATTTAAACTTTAGCTTTCTGAATACTGGATTAGTATATATTTTTTATTGTTGTTAAACAAGATTTGAATTTCAATCATAATTAGATTTGCATTTAAATCTAATTCAAACAGTTTACAAATACGATTTAAATTCGTTTTATAAATTTCATTCTTAAACTTAATTAAACATGGTTATTTAAACTAAAATACTGTACAAATTTCATTTAAACGCTTCATTGATTTAAAAAAAAAAATCAGTAATTTGTAAAATTTTTGTTCATCACCAACAAATCACTTTACTTAGATAGTTTTATTGATTTAACTGCACAGTTTGTTGTTAAAGAGTTAACTTACCCAGGCCATAAATTCATAGAAAAAAATAATTTATGCAAAAATCCAAACTAACTGGGTCGAAATTATAAATATTGTTAGAGTTTAACTAACTCTAAAATATAAACAGCCGTAGAATTACTACAATAGACAGATTTGCTAAATGAAGATGAATATAAAAAACAAAAAGAAACAATAGAAAAAAAAATATTTTAAGAAATTTGCCTCAAGTATTCTTTTCTAAAAAAGATTTAAAACACGCAAAAAAAATACAAAAGCAAGGTGAAAGTATCGGAATATATTATTAGAAGGTTAAATGTTTTTCAAATATCAATACATAAACAAATTGATTATAAAATTTATAGAAATTAAATGGAATTGCTACAATAAAATTTAATAATAAGATGTAAAATGTTAATTTTTTCAAAATAAAAGTGAAATTTTATTTTGAATATTTAATTTTTAGATTCTGTACATTGAACTCTTTCACAAGGTTTTCTACCATGCCTATATCAGACTAGACTGGCATTTTTTGTATTGCAAAAACAAATTTTTTCGATTTTGAACGTCCGGGAAAAATATCAAAATAAATTTCCCTTTCTTTTCATAGAGCCAAGGACAGTCTTTCATGTTAAAAAAAACATATGTCTTACGACACCAAATATTTATTAACCCGAATATTAAAAAAAAAAAAATGGGTCAATAATTTTTCCGAGATATCGATACTTGAAATTTGAAAAAAACACACCTAATATTTATTAAATTTAATAATTTTTTTTTTTAAAGTCTCAAAATTTTATTCTCTCGATACTTTTAAATAAGTTCAGACAGTCATTTTTAAAAACTACATTTGAGCCACATCCGATTATTTTAACCCTTGGCACTCTTCGATCAAAGTTTTGAATTTTTGAAAAATTTCCACCAAAGTTTTTGGATTTTTAAAAAATTAAAAAAAAAATTAAATAAAATCTTGTTATATATGTTTTTTTAATTTTGGCATAGGTTTTTGTCAAATTTTTCCGAAATTAGGGTCTTGATTTCCCCGACAAATATGTAGAGCTAGGTTATTGAAAATTTCATCCGTTTCACTTTTAACGTAATAATGTTTTTAAGTTGGTGTCTAATTTAAAAAAAGTTGCAGGACGCCACCTCAGTTTGACTATAAAAGCTAACAATTAACGAAAAAGAAAACAAGAATTACTATTTTCATTTTCTTAAAACCAAAAATTTTAATAACCTGGGTTTGTAGCTTGGATAATAATTCACCTCGTGGTGAATAAACCCGTTTTTCACCAGCTGGTGAATAAAAAGTAACATAATTATTTTTTAACAAAAAAAATTTTTTTTTCATCAATTTTTTTTTCATCAATTTTTTTTCATAAATTTTTTCCTATCAATTTTTTTTTTTTTATTAATTTTTTTTCTCATAAATTTTTTTTTTCGGTAATTTTTTTTCATCAAACTTTTTTTTATCATTTTTTTTATCATTTTTTTTTGTCATTTTTTTCCATCAAATTTGTTTTTTTTTTTTCATAAATTTTTTTTTATTTTCAAAGTTTTTTTTTTATCAATTTTTTTTTTTGCCATCAATTTTTTTTTTTTCATAAATTTTTTTTTTTCATAATTTTTTTTTTTTACAAACTTTTTTGTCATCAAATTTTTTTTCATCAAACTTTTTTTTCATTTGTTTTATCAAATTTTTTTTCATCAAATTTTTTTTCATCAAATTTTTTTTTCATAAATTTTTTTTTTCATTAATTTTTTTTTTTTCATTAATTTTTTTTGTTCATCAAAATTTTTTTTTATAAATTTTTTTTTATCATAGTTTTTACATCAAATTATTTTATAAAATTTGTTGTTATCAATTTTTTTCTCACCAAAAATTTTTTTTATACCCTCCAACCACAGTATGGGGGTATACTCTCTTTGTCATTCCGTTTGTAACGCATCGAAATATCGGTCGGAGACCCCATAAAGTTTATATATTATTGATCCATGATCGATTCTAACACATTCTGTGAATGTCCGTCTGTCCGTCCGTCCGTGTGTCTGTAGATAACACAATGCATTCCAAAATAAAACAGCTAGACTCCTGAAGTTTGGCACAAAATGTCTCATGTTCATACGCAGGTTAAGTTCGTGAATGGGCAAAATAGGGCTAGGGGGAAAAAAGTTTCCTCTTGAAGAACTGAACCAACCTCTGAAAAAATACACTTTTTTACATGATGTTTTTGTATTTTTGATAAATAAATGAAACATTTGGTATATTTATCGCGATGGGAAGTGCTCTCAAAGTCTTACACTGACCCCATCACCCCCCGCCCCCAAAAACAATGCCCCTGACAATTTTTTTTTTAATTTTTTACATTTTGGAGGGTATAAAAGATTCGGCACAGCCGAATTTAACGCTCCACTTGTTTTTTTCATCCTTTTTTTTATCATTTTTTTTTTACATCACAAAATTTTTTGTTTTATCAAAAACTTTTTTTCATCAAAATTTTTTTTCACCAAAAATTTTGGGTTCATTAAACTTTTTTTAACATAATTTTTTTTTCGTGAAAAAAAACATTTTTTTTACCAAAATTACTTTTTCACCAAGTCTAAGCTTTTAGCATAAAAATTTTCCATTTGTTTATCAAATGTACATAAAACAAGTGAGAGTGTTATACTCTCCAAAATGTAAAAACACTTTTTTGCACTTATTTTTGCACTCGCTTACGAAATGTATAGCTCTTTTGGTTTTTTAATGATGTTCTCGACTGATATTTCAATTCGTTTTGCATGGACCCAGCAAAACTTAGATTACCAAATAAGGTATAAAATAAGGTATATGATCTCTTATTTTATACATTGCAGCATTGATGATTTTAACAGGCGATGAGACTCAAAGTAATGCATCCACATTATCACATAGAATACCAGTAAGGTATAAAATAAGTCATAAATTTATAACAAAGAATACCAGTAAGGTGTAAAATATATGATATTTTATAGGTTACGAGTAAGGTATATAATATAGCATACCAGAACATAATATATAAGGTGTTACGAGTAGTGAAAAAGTAATTTTGTATTAAATTTACTTACGTGATTGTAAGTGAGTGTAAGTAGATATAATATGCTAGTGAGTGTGTGTCGTTAGAAATTTCTTGTCGTGAGCCCATCTATAGTTTAAACTTATGCATTTTTTATAAAATAATTATTTTTTATGTTATTGTAATGCATTATGCATTTAATTATAAATAATGCATTATTTCAAACTTTCAAATAATACATAATGTAACCAAATATAAATCATCCATGATATAATGTTTAGAAATAATAAATATGAAATACATTTTTACAATAATCATGCATTACGTAGCAAATTATTATTAGTGCATTATTTTTTACTTTGAAATAACACGGTGTGGAACAAATGTTTGGTAAGACATCCTAAAATAATGCTACAAATAAGGTATATACATTACCTGGTAATGTGTTATATAATCACTACCCATTACCAAAGTTTTGCTGGGGACTAGCAAAGTAATATAACATTATTTTTTCTAAAAATAACTTTGCTTTGGCAAGTACACCCAAATCTTCCGAAAACATTATCATGATTTAATGTTTTGGGCAAAATTCGCAGTCATTTTTTAAATAGGTTTAAACTTGTTAAAATACTAGTTTGTGTCCAATTCTGTTCACATATGTCAACCAGTTGTCAATTTTTAGGTTATATGGAATGTATCAAAATTTTCGAGGTGTTCTTACATTTTCGTTCAAAGCTTTTGAACCGCTGAACCGATTTCGCTCAAATGCAATGCCAAACTGTTAATGTCTCAGTCAAGTTAATGTCTCAGTCACATATCGAGGGCCTATATTCAAAACCCTCTATCTAAAAAAACACAACCTTTCAGGAGAGCCAAAAAACTGTTCATTTCGCGTATTGTTAGAGCAATTAAAATTCGATATTCTACAATATTTTTTTAAATCAACTACAGAATCTCACATATGATTCGTTTTTTTTTTAAATTTTGCACTATTAGGGATTTTAGAGGATAGATAGAGGGTTTTTGTTTCTTAAAAATATTAAGTACATGAATGAAAACGATCAGATAGAGGGTTTTTCATTTTAATAAAATTGATTTATTATGATTTCATTTACGACATCAGTAAATTTTTAACGTGATTTATGAATGATAACGGCTAAAAAACTCCGAAATCGCGGTTTTGGTTCACAGGTGCTGTTTTTTAAAACAACAATTATTTTTTTTTACCGAATTCATCTCAAAAGTTGACAAACTGTTGTGTATGTTATGCAAAAAAAAACGCCATTTTGGTCCACAGATGCTGATCAGCATCGCGATTTTTAAGATTAAAATTTTGTTTCATAATGTACACAAGACATCCAAATTTTTACCCATATTTTAAAAAAAAAAGCCAAACAAAAACTTTCAGAAAAATTTAGCATCAGTGGACCATCGTGGTTCTGAAATTTTGTTGACAAATTCATGTTCAGCATGCAAAAATTAATATGAAAACATATAATGCATGATGAAATTATTAAAAAAAAATATTTATAAATTAATTATTTGAAAAGATAGGTTTTGTATGCAGAAAAATTAATTGTGTAAGAGATAGAGAAAACCAAATATGTCTGCGAAGTTTGTACTCTTGTCCAAACCATTGAATTATGATAATGTTTTGCTATATTAATAGGTGTTCTTTCCAAAGCAACATTTTTCTAGAAAACATAACGCTATATTAATTTGTCATTTTATGCAAAACGCATTGAAATATCTGTCGAGAACCCCATTGTGTTTATCATAATTTGGGCAATAATAGAAATTTGTATGGAATAATGATTCAATGAAATCGATTTCATTGAGCATTTTATATGAAACAAGTAAGAGTGTTAAATTCGGCTATGCCGAATCTTTTATACCCTCCAACATGCAAAAAAATAAAAAAAATAAATGCAGGGATGTTTTATTTTGGGGGGGGGGTGGTTCAGGGGGTCGCTAGTAGTAATTGAGGGGGGGGGGGGGAAATTTTCCCTTGAATATGTGTTTAAAATTCATTCTTGTGCTTTTTGCACTAAAAAAATACAAGATTATCATTATTTAAAAAAAAAAATTTTATTCCACGCCCATAAAAGGCGGCGGGGCGAAAACGACATTTTCTAATTCTCTGGGTCCAGGCAGGACTTTGAACTTTTTGTGGCATAAAAATTTTGCATTTGATAAACAAAAACACAAAAATTCATGTAAAAATATGGTATTTTTTAGAGGTTGGTTTAGTTCTTCAAGGGGGAACTTTTTTCCCCCTGGTCCGATTTTGCTCATTTACGAACTTAACCTGCCTATGAACATAAGACCTATTCGTGCCAAATGTCGGGAGTCTAGCTCTTTTATTTTGGACTGCATCGTGTTAACTACAGACGGACAGACGGACAGACGGACAGACGGACAGACGGACGGACAGACGGACGGACAGACGGACGGACGGACATCGCTAGAATGTCTTAGAATCGATCACTGATCATAAATATATATACACTAAGAAAATTATGTCATTAACTGTTTGTAGGTTATTTTAAAAAGTAATCAGTAAAGTTATTTTAAAAGAAAAATCATTAATTTTATTATGGACTTCTTATTTTTTACTGTTTCTGTAGTTTAAAAAAAATAATTTACTGTATTAAAAACGAATTTTCTGTTACATTTAATTTCGGCAGTAAAAAATTTCTTCTATAGTTTTACTGTTTTTCAATAAAAAATAACTGAATATTCACTAGTTTTTTAATGTTTTGGTTAGTCATTAAATTAACATTTAAAATTGACTGTATTTTGTTTTTATTTTAAAAGAAAAAACACTGGAATGTTTTTTAAATAAAAGTTCATTTGTTTTAAGTGAATATTCACTGGAATTTACCTACATAATTTTTTGAGTGTACTTTATAGGGTCCTAGACCGATATTTTGATGCGTTACACATGGAATGACAAAGTGAGTATACCCCCATACTGTAGTTGGAGGGTATAAAAATTAATGACTCAATGATTCGGGCCCAACTCTGATGTTTATAGATAATTGATCCGTAAAGGTTAGTGATATCTAGTGATTAATGAAAAAAAAAAATATTGAGAAAAAAATATTGAGAAAAAAATATTGAGAAAAAAAATATTGATGAAAAAAATATTGATGAAAAAAAAATATTGATGCAAAAAAAAAAAATATTACAAAAAATATTGATGAAAAAAATATTAATGAAAAAAAAAATATTGATGAAAAAATATTGATGAAAAAAAATATTGATGAAAAAAAAATATTGATGAAAAAAATTGATAAAAAAATATTGATGAAAAAAAATATTGATTAAATAAAAATATTGATAAAAAAAAATATTGATGAAAAAAAAAATATTGACGAAAAAAATATTGATGAAAAAAAAATATATTAAAAATAATTATGTTACGTTTTATTCACCAGCCGGTGAATATTTTTTTTTTGTTTTTAAATATTGGTGAAAAAAATATTGATGCAAAAAAAAATATTAATGAAAAAATATTAATGAAAAAAAATATTGAGAAAAAAAATATTGATGAAAAATTACACTCAAAAAATTATGTCATTAACTGTTTGTAGTTTATTTAAAAAGTTTTCCGTTTAGTCGTTTTTAAAAGAAAAAACATTTGTTTGATGTTCAGTTTTTATTAATGACTACATCAGTCCTTTGTTTCAAAAATAACACACTAAAAAATAAAGACTTTCACTAACATTTAATTTATAAAGTCATTTATTTTTGTTCTGTAAGTAAAAACTACTGATTATTCTTTAAATTTTTAATGATTTGTGTAAGTAATTTTTTTTTAAATTGTTGGTATTTTTTAATGATATATCATTAGTTTTTACCTACACAAGTCAGTTATTTGTTTGTAGAAAAAAAAATTCAGAAAATTATTTATAGAAATATAAAAACATATTTGTATCAAGTGGCTTTGGCACGATGGGTAGAGTGTCTGGCCAGAATGTAGTTGATTGCGGGATCGATTCCCCAAAATTTTATTAAAAAAATTTAAAAAAATATTTCAATAGAAAATTGTATAAAATAACCTACGAAATCATTAATTTTTAATGTTTTGGTAGGTTATTTTTTTGGAATTTGTTGGTAAAAATAACAGAACTATCATTAATTTTTAATGTTTTCGTAGGTTATTTTTTTCGAATTTGTTGGTAAAAAAGAATGAAAAAACCGTAATTTTTTAATGTTTAGTGTTATTTATTTTAGAAAATTTTGCCAACAGTAAAAAATAAATGTTGATGTTTTTAAAACAAATGAATAATTACTGGGATGGTTTTCAATTGTTTATTCACTGGTTTTAAGTGTGTTTTTCTTTTGTTTTTGCCTACAAAATATTTTGAGTGTATTAAAAATATTTATATAACGTTTTAATCAGGCTTTAAAAACTGCGAATAACTATCGTAGTTTGTAGTTTAGTTTATTTCTACTACACGAACATTGCACTAGCTTGAGAAAAACTAACTGCACAATTTTTTCTTTGCCCACATAGTGTAGTTTTTGTTTTTGATAAACTAACAGTTATTCCTATTGCTACTGCTCACATAGGCAACAAAAAACAAAACTACACTAGCAGTGGAAGTTAAAAAGTTGAATGTTGTGCTGACCTCCACTAGTAGTTTTTACTTCGTGAAAATAGTGCACAACTTCGTAAAAGATTATAAACTGTTAGTCTTTCGTTTATTCACTACGCAACAGCTAAACATATAACTACATTGGGACTGTTAAATTGAATTTAATGTACTTGTTTGACAAAAATAAAATGATTTGTATAAGAATAATATATTTTTAAAAACGCAATAACGCGAAAATAAATTAATGGACGTATATTTTTTTATTATATTTTTTAAGCAAAAATTAATGAAATAAATTTAAATAATTTATTTTTGAGTATTTAATATTATAATTGTATATTTTGTGAAAAATCAAAGCAGAGCTTGAAAAGAATCAATTCTAAAATGAAAACAGAAAAACGTATTCAATGGTTTAAAACAATACAGGTTTTTATTTGTATGAATAAATTACAAAAAATAAATACTTGTAATTGCACTTTTTTATTTCACTTACAAGGGAAGTATCTCAACCCTTATGAACCGATTTGCCTGAAACTTAAAATATATATCAAAGAGACAGTTTTAAGGTTGGGGTGTCTCGGCTTATCGGCCATATCGGGGATTTAGGGGTTCAAAACATGGGTCAAAAAATGGCGAAAAAATCGTTTTTTGGATTTTTCAGCCATTTATTTTTAAGAAACTATATGATGTTTTCATATGAGAAGAAAGGTTTTTTTAATGCCTATCCAATGGTGGCATAACCTTGTAAAAATTCGGCTTCTTTAAATATTTTTTTCAGGAAAATGTGTAAATTTTGGGGGGTACTTATGTGAAGACATAGACCTACGATATCCATATGGATAAGAAATAATCCTTATTAAATTTAAGTCGACCCGTATTTTTGCCCTAGATGATATTCCTATTAGTTCGGAAGTTATCAAAATTTTCCCGAAGGTCCACATGGTTTCATAAGGGGACAACGAAATTTTTAAACACCGATATGGCCGATAAGCCGAGACACCCCAATCTTAAAATCGTCTCTTTAATATATATTTTAAGTTTCAGGCAAATCGGTTCATAAGGGTTGAGATACTTCCCTTGTTAGAAGACGGGATTAGTTGTTTTTTTTTGCACGTTCTTTACAGTATCACAAAAAAAGCCGTACTGAAACTTCGTGTTAATCCTTTCTCTTTTATTTTTACCTCCACATATTTGGTAATCCCGTCACGGGATTCCCGCGATAAAAAAAGGATAAATTTATGTACAATACTGTTAGATGTAATAACAATCTACCTTATTTTTTATTAGTTCATTAAAAAAATTCAAACAATGTTGTATCCTTATGCATATATTTGCTTGTCAAAATATTGGGATTTCCCACGAATGATATGAATGAGGATGATGAAAACTATTTCTGTAGTAAATTATGTAAAAAAGAAAACTACCTGTTAGTGATCAGATCATTGGCATATGATGGAAAGGGTTAATATATTTTTAAATCCGTTTTTTAAATATGCATGACAGCTGGACAGACATTGCATATAAGATCATAGAAGGTTTTATAGCTTTGTTTTGAATACACAGGTAAAATGAATGCCCTAATGTTCTGAAACGCAACGAGCCGCGTTATAAAAATTTGAATGCAATTTATTGTTGTAACAGAAATTTTGACAATGCGGTAAGTAAAAATTCACAGAAGAACAAATTTTGGATAAAAGATTTTTTCGTACCTAATGGTAAGAAACTCGTTCTTATACGGCGTTCACACTTGCTGTTTTGAAGTGTTCAAGAGTGAGATGTTTAAAAAAGTCTTTGTTCTGTGTCCATTACGTTTTTATTCTGCTACTGGTGTTTTGTTGAACAACTTGTTTAAGGTCGCTAGTGTGAACTCCATATTAGTGAACAGTAAATAATATTAAACACAAAAATTCATAATAAATACATATTAATAACATTTTTAAATACGAATAACCTACAAATATTCTTTTTCGTGGTATTTGGATACACAATTATAATACTACTATAATTTAATTCATTGAAAATTAATACCTTAAACTTTAATTCACTACTACAAGTTTTGTTAATGATTCATTATATAGAAGCTCTGTTTTTTTAATGCCATATTAGTTTTAGATTATTTGTCCCTTTTCAATTTTAAATTAAAATTTAGTTTAATTATTTTTTTTTTAATTAAATTTTGGTTTTAATATAATTTATTTTACAAAATTTTTTATTTTATTCAAATAATGTATTCAAATTAACAAATTAAATTTAAAGAATTTATTCAGACATGAATTAATTAAATAATTACAATTAATTAAATAATTGAATTAATTTTTCGAAGGTCAGTCTGAAACAATTAAAACAAAAATTAAATTTTTAATTTCAAAAGATTTTGTACTTATATATATTCGATTAGATTTCTACTTATATAATAAAAATTATTTACCTACTCCAAACATATTAATTAATTTATAAAATAAAAATTATCAATATAAGTTTATTAAAAATATTTTTTTTAAATACGTTCAAAAAGACTAATAATTTCAAAAGAAATTTTAAAAAATATTGTAGACATTGATAAAAATACCAAAACATTTTATTTTCTTTTATATACATACATACATATGTATACTGAAAAAATTCTACCAACAACTAAAAACACCACACATTTCTTTTGTGTCGTCTGAAGTCATTGTTAAGTTTTTTTTTTAAAGACCCAAGAAAAACTCTCGTTATCTTCGTTTCACTAATAGTTATTGCTTCGTGTTTCTTGAGAATGACTACTGTCTTGTGTGTTGTTTTCAACTGCTGGCTTTTTTTCAAAATTTAAAACTACAACAAAACTATCAACTGAGGATTTCAACAATTTCAAAAAAAAACTACTGCTATAACTACACTACCAAAATGTGCGTGTAGTAGTAGCAGTAGCAAGTGAACGACTCTAGGTTTTGTTCATTTTTAAAACTACACTATTAGTTGATTTCAGTTACTACTGCTTCTGGCAGTTTAGTTATTCTAACCCTGGTTTTAATAACCAGCTGGTGATTTTTTTTTATTCACCAGAAGGTCAATTATTATCCAGGTTACAAACCTAAGTTACAAAAATTTTTGGTTTTAAGAAAATGAAAATAGTAATTCTTGTTTTCTTTTTCGTTAATTGTTAGCTTATATAGTCAAATTAAGGTGGCGTCCTGCAACTTTTTTTTAAATTAGACACCAGCCTAAAAACGTTATGTAAAAAAGCAAAAAAAAAATATTTTTGTTCTGAATTTTACACCATAGATGAGGGCCGTTTTATTGAATATTTTGCCATCAAAAAGTCATTTTCGAGAAAATGGAAGATAGAGGGTTTTGAATATAGGCCGTCGATATGTTTAATACATTGGCCGTGATCACAATTTCCATAGACGAAAAGACGGAAGATAGACGGACATCGCTACACACAAAAAAAAACTTTGTCAAATTACTAGAAAAAATTTTTTTATCTAATTTTACCAATATTTGACACTTTTTTTTTTAACAAACAAATCTCGATCGAAATTTATATTTTTTTTTTTTTGTAATTTAACAAATTTCCAAGGTCTTTTTACAAAAAAAATCTAGTAAATTTAGGTGAATTCCTTGTAAGTTTTATTGCTCAAAAAAATTTGTAAAGTTTTATTGGTAAAAAGCTTTATATTTTTTAAGAGAATAAAGAAAAAGAAACCTGACAACGCTGTTTATAAATTCTTAATTGCGTTATTAAGAATTACCAACTTTGATATAATATCTAAATTCCCCATGGGGGAGAGATCTAATTTTTTAATTATTTATTATATAAAATTGCATAATTTAAAAGTGTTAAAACTAATGTTTAGATAACGTGTCAAAATAACACTTTTACTTTTCATTTTTTAAATTTCTACTTCTTTCTACCAAAAACCATAACCAAAAATTGTTACGAAAACTATGTAAAAAAATTTTTTTTTTTTGCACAAAAAATTTCACTTTGAAAATCATTAACCGTCATCATCATCATCATCACCTATTTGCACATTGAGTTTATATTTTAAATAAATCAATTAATTAATTAACTCGTAAGGCAATACTATATTACCCAAAAAAAAAAAAAAAAAACTTACGAAACTAAATTCAATGACCCGGGTATATTTAGTGTAACCAACTTGAAAAACATTAATTATTCATTCATTGATTTAAAAAAAAAAGTGCTCACACTCACGCACAAAATGTCAAATGATTAATGTGCATTTTTAACATGCAGTTAGATTTGACATGACTATTCATGTAATGAAGTTTTTAAATTTTTCCTTTAACAAATCGTTTAAGTATTTTTTCTTTTTATTTAATTTTTAGTCAGTTGCCGTTTAAGAACCGGTCTTAAACACTAGCATTATCAAGTAAAGTAGCCAAATGTCATTTTAACATGTATTGAATTAACCAAGATTTAACCTTACAAGCATTATGTTTTTTTTTTTTTTGAAAATTTTTCAAAACATCACCTTAAGCTGTTAAAAGAGAATGACAGGTTAAAGAAAAAGTTTTCACAATTTTTTTAACAAAAATGTTTGTTTTTGTCTTTTTTAATCAGTTGTTAATTTGAGTATTAAAAGATTCCTACATGTGGACAGGCCAACAGCTTAATTAGTTTTTTTAGAAGAGTTTCTTCTTTTAAATATGGGTTTAAAATTTAGGTTATTGGTATTTTAGATTTTTTACCATTTGTTTATATTAATGATGGTGTCAATACGGTCTCTAGTCAACTGTGACCTAAAACCATTGGCAGTTTAATTGTCAATAATGGCTGTTGTTAGTTTTTAAATGAAAGCAAACTATATGTAAAAGAGGAATCTTAGAAGAGATGAATAATTACAGTTGGTAATGCGAAATTTAAAAAAAAAAAGTCTTAATTATTTTGTGCTTAATTTTAAATTTGTTTTAATAACTTTACACTAAATTTCAAATATTTAGGACGGAGTTTTCAGCCAGCCTAAGAGTATCAATAAATCGGGTCAAATCAGTAAAAAATAAAAATATGAGTAGGTAATTGGTTACCACTAGAGTTGTCAACCGATTAAGAATAATTCGATTAATCGATCTAACAAAACCCAATTCTTGTTCGAACAATTTTAAAACGAAGATTTTCGAATAACGAATAAATCGATTAATTAATGTCAATTAATCGAACAATCATGTATTTTTTAAATTAAAAAATCAATTCAATAAAAGCATTGAATCTGATTTATTCTCATAAATTTTTAAAGATTTTATACAAAATGTAGGAAAGTTAAAAAATATTGTAGGCATAGCCCTGATTGCGTTTAATATCAATGGGGCAATAGACTGGCATTTTTTTGACAACTTTAGATTTTCCCAAGTGTCCGGGCCAATTTTTACTGTCCTAGGTCTAAAACTTATGTGGTACAAATTTCAATCGGACAATCGGATTAAATTAACCCGTGGCGCCCGGCGGTCAAAGTTTTGGATTTTTGAAAAATTTTTAAAAATAAAATTTAAAAAAAATATTTATCTTTCGTCACATCATATTTGTTAATTTCGATGCGCTGAGTACAAATATCAAAGAAAATTTAAAATTGCTTGATCGGTTTTCGAGATATCGCCATTTCAAATTTGTAAAAAATGGCGGGTTTTTCCTACGTTCAAGAATTTTTTTAAAAAAAGTCTAAAAATTTCATTCCGCCGACCCTTTTGTAGAGCTTCAGACAATCTTTAATTTAAAACTAATTTGAGCCAAATCCGAACATTTTAGGCCGTGGCGCCCATCGATCAAAGTTTTGGCTTTTTAGAAACTTTTTACCAAAAACCCTAAACTTTGATCGAAGGATGCCACGGGCTAAAATGATCGGATTTGGCTCAAATTAAGCTTAAATGAAAGATTTTATCAAGCTCTACGAAAGGGTTAAAATAAAGAAATTTTTTGAGTTTTTTAAAAAAAAATTCTTAAACGTAGGAAAAAACCGCCCATTTTTCAATTTTTTGACAAATTTTAAATGGCGATATCTCGTAAACCGGTTGACCGATTTTATAAATTTTTTGATATTCGTATTCAGCATGCTAAAATTAATAAAATTAATAATGTATCGCAAGATATTTATTTTTTATTTTTTCATTTTCAAAAATCCAAAATGTTGGTGGAAATATTCCAAAAGTCTAAAACTTTGATCGAAGGACGGGTAAAAATGCTCGAATTTGGCTCAAATTAGTTTTAAATGAAAGATTGTCTGAAGCTCTACAAAAGGGTTGGCGGAATGAAATTTTTAGGCTTTTTTTAAAAAATTTCTTGAACGTAGGAAAAAACCGCCATTTTTTGCAAATTTCAAATAGCAATATCTCGAAAACTATTCGACCGATTTAATTTTTTTTTTACATTTGTGCTCAGCACATAAAAATTAACAAATATGATGTGTCGAAAGATATATATTTTTTTTTAATTTTTCAAAAATCCAAAACTGGCGCCACGGGTTAATTTAATCCGATTGGCCTCAAATTGGTACCACTTGAGCTTTAGGCCTAATAGAATAAAAAAATGCCCGGACTTTGAAAATCGGAGAAGAAAAAATTTTGCTATACAGAAAAATGCCAGTCTAATGGGGCAATTTACATACTGAGCTGTTTCCTTGACTGCCTGCTACTGCATTCCAGTTTGTGGGCAAATGAATTTGGAAAATCTTTACAAAAAAAATTATTCAAAGTGTTAGTTTTTTTCAAAATATCTAAATAAAACTGGAAAATTTGTATCGACAAAAGATAGTCTGAACTTTTCTTTTCTGAGAGCTTTTCTTTACAAAAATGTCTCAGAGTCTGTAAATTTTCTCATTCACAAATCGATAAGACAGTTTTTAAGATTGTAATAATTTTTTTCAGAATTTTTCTATACGAAAAATATTTTAAAATCAAAAATTTTTCTTTACAAAAAAATTTCTCATAACCCAAGTAAATTCTTTACGAAAATTGACTCAGAATCGGAAAAATCTATACAAAAAATGTATCAGAATCTGAGAATTTTTCTACGCCAATTTTAGACATTTTTTTATAAGAAATATTTCTGTACGGAAATGTGTTAGAATCCGAGAATTCTTCTATACGGAAATATCTTAGGGTCTCAGAATTTTTCTATACAAATCTGAGATTTTTTGTATAGAAAAATTCACTATACGATAGATGTTTTAGAATGAAGGAATTTTTTTAATACAACGAATGCGTCAGAATCTGAAGTTTTTTCAATACGAAAAATGTGACAGAAAATCTCAGAATTTTTCAATACGAAAAATGTCTTAGAGTCTGAAAATTTTTTTAAACGAAAAGTGTCTCAAAGATTGAGAGCATTTTCTATTTGATAAATGTCTTATAATATGAGAGTTTTTCTGTACGAAAAAAAGACTTAGAATCTTAGAGTTTTTCTGTACGAAAAATTAAGAATTTTTCTATAAGCAAAATGTTTACAAATCAAAAAAACTTTTTTTATAGAATCTGAGAGTTTTTCTATACGAAAAATGTCTTATAATCTGAGAATTTTTCTACACGAAAAATTTCTCAGAGTTATAGAGTTTTTCTGTACAAAAAATATCTTAAAATTTGAAAATTTTCTATGCAAAAAATGTTTTAAATCGTAAGTATAATAAAAATCTATTATTAAAATTTCTTGTAATTTTAAAATTTTTTGTTAAAAAAATTTTCCACAATTTAAGGAGTCTTTCATACCAAAAATGTCTAAAAATCTTTGATTTTATTAAAAAAATTTGAAAAAGTATATCGAGGGCCAATATTCAAAACCTTCTATCTTAAAAAACACAACTTTTCAGGAGAGCCAAAAAACTGTTTATTATGCGTATTGTAATTAATTAAGTAATTAAAATTCGATATTCTACAATATTTTTATAAATCAGCTACTGAATCTCACATATAATTCGTTTTTAAAATTTTGCACTATTGAGGATTTTATGAAAGATATAGGGTTTGGTTTATTAATGATAACGTCTTATAAAGAGTTCCGAAATCGCGGTTTTGGTTAACAGGTGCTGATTTTTCAGAAAAAAAATATTTTTTTACCGAATTCATCTTAAAAGATGACAAACTATTGAGTATGTTATGTAAAAAATAGTAAAAAAAACTTACAACGCGATTTTGGTCCACAGATGCTGATCAGCATCGCAATTTTTAATATTAAAATTTTTGTTTCATACACTGAAAAAAAAGACATAACTAAAATTAAGGAAAAAATGTCTTTGAAAATTTATCATTAATTTTCCTAAAATTTAGTTAAATTTAACTTAAAAATGAGAAATTTTCTTAACTATGAGGAAAAAATTTTAGTTCATTTACTTATAATTAGTTCATAGTTTTCTTTAAATGGATTTTTTTAATATTAGGAAAAAAATTCTTACTGCCAAAGAAATTTTCCACAAATCTAAGAATCGTATCTTTATTTTTAAGACATATTTCTTAAAAAACAATTTAGTTCAAGTTTAGTTAAAATTTACTAAAAAAAACATCATCGTATTTCCCTTCTTTGAATTGAGGAAGTGTACTTCTTAGAATTTAGTTAATGACTTCTGAGAATTTAGTAAATAACTTCTTAGAATTTAGTTAAAAATTCAAAATGGCGATATCTCGAAAACTAAGCGAGATAGAGCGAAACAGATGAAATTTTCAAAAGAAAGACCACAAAGAAAAATATGGAATAGCCTAGCTCTGCATATCTGTCGGGGTCTCAAGACCCTAATTTTAGATCTAAAATTTGAAATTCCCGAGATTTTATATATGCACATATCTCGGTAAATACTGCCAACACGAGAAAAGGTCCAACGGGATTTTTGTAGCTCTTGACTCGTAGAACACTTCCGCAAAATACCCGAAAGCCCTCCGATTAATAGTTTTTGAGTTATCCGGTTTTTAAGATTCTCAAGACCCTATCAGGCCCCTTATTACCGTATCTCAAAAACTAAGCAAGTTAGAGCGAAACGGACACAAAATTTGGTTCAAAATCTATGGGGACCCTTGAAATACCCAACGGGGTCTCGAGTTAAATGGTGTCCGAACCCATGGGTCCAGGGTCTTGACCCAATCTATTTCTAAAATGTGAAGTATAATATTTCCCATTTTCTAGTTAAAATTGCCTTAAAATTAAATAACTTTGTTTTCCTTATTTTTGGGAAAATTATGAACTAAAACCAAGAAAAAAAATCTTTGGAGCCAAATCATTCCCTCTTTTTCTCAAAATTGAGTTAATTTTCCCAGATTTTAGTTCACTTTTTTTTGAGTGTAATGGGCACAAGACATCTAAATTTTGAGCCACATTTTTCAAAAAAGTCAAACAAAAATTTTGAGAAAAAATTAGCATCAGTGGACCAAAATCGTGATCCTGGAATTTTGTTGACAAATTCATGTTCAGCATGCAAAACTAAGTATGAAAACATGTAATGCATGATGAAATTTTTCAAAAAAATATTTATAAACTAATTATTTGAAAAGATAGAGGGTTTTGCATTCAGAAAAATTAATTGTGTATGCAATAGAGAAAACCAAAAATGCAAATAAAACAGCAAAAAAAAATATTATTGTTCTGAATTTTACACCATAGATGAGGGCCATTTTACTGAATAAAAAAAGTAATTTTCGTGAAAATGGAAGATAGAGGGTTTTGAATATAGGGCCTCGATATGAAGAATTCAAAAAGGTGTCCCAGAGTTTTGAGTTTTTAAGCGTAAAGTATATTTGAGAATTTTTAAAGAAAAGTTGCATAAATTTTCAAATTATTTAAAAAAAAAAACAGTTCGACAGTTTTTTGTCTTAAATTTAAAATAAATGTTTTGTTTCTAAAAATGTAAAAAATAAAGGCTCAAAAACATTGAGGCGAAAAAACAATATTTAAAAAAAATGTTGGGCCAAAATAAATGTATGTGTACGTGCCTGTTAATATTATACATAATTTTTCCAGAGGGAACTTTTTTCCCCCCTGGCCTATCAGTAGCTCTCTTATTTTGGAATATATCATCCCAGTTAGAAAATATGTCAATGAGGAAATTTACATAGTGATTCCATTAAGGAAATGTCTTCAGGCTCTAATAAATCATTGGTAATTCTTGATGACATGCCCTACCACTGTCAACAATGAATGTTTGTTTTAAGAGTGTGGACAATTCCCCTAAGACATCGATAAGGAAATGACTTCAGGATAGGCAACTCTTTAATTTTCAAGAAAAAGATGGCTATGTTATCGATTTATTTAAAAAAAAAACAATATCTTACAATTAGTATAAAAGTTGTGAATAGACAAACAATTTTGAAAATAAATTTTGGAACAAGTAGTTAGGTGTGGGACTAAAAACTGAAAGTTTTTGGTTCAAATCCAATTGGGACTAAAAATGGCGAAAAGTGTTTTCTTAATATGAGAAAGATAATTTATAAAAGAAAATGGATAAAAGTAAAAACTAAAAATTTTTGGTATTTTCGCATGACCTACATCAGATATTTCTTTAAAGAAGTCTTAGGTAAAATGTCCCCAGAAAGTCAGCATGCTCTAACTACTTTAAAAATTTAAAAGAAACTGTCCTCAACTCAGTACATAGTGATAACTTGTGGATGTCAGCAGTGACTCTGACATGTCACCGCGCCATCCGTGAGGATGGCTCGAGGACCTTGCCAACTGGGATATGTACTTTACGGGGTCCTATACCAATATTTTGATTTATTACATACAAAACGACATATTACATATACACTCAAAAAAAAATGAACTAAAATCTGGGAAAATTAACTCAATTTTAAGAAAAAGAGGAAATGATTTGGCTCCAAAGATTTTTTTTCTTGTTTTTAGTTCATAATTTTCCTAAAAATAAGGAAAACAAAGTTATTTAATTTTAAGCCAATTTTAACTAGAAAATGGGAAAAATTATATGTACTTCAAATTTTAGAAATAGATTGGGTCTAGACCCTGGACCCATGGGTTCGGACCCCATTTAACTCGAGACCCCTTTGGGTCCTTTAAGGGTCCCCATAGATTTTGAACCAAAACTTGTGTCCGTTTCGCTCTAACTTGCTTAGTTTTTGAGATACGGTAATAAGGGGCCTGATAGGGTCTTGAGAATCTTAAAAACCGGATATCTCAAAAACTATTAGTCGGAGGGCTTTTGGGTATTTTGCGGAAGTGTTCTACGAGTCAAGAGCTACAAAAATGCCGTTGGACGTTTTCTCGTGTTGGCAGTATTTACCGAGATATGTGTATATATAAAATCTCGGGAATTTCAAATTTTAGATCTTAAATTAGGGTCTTGAGACCCCGACAGATATGCAGAGCTAGGCTATTCCATATTTTTCTTTGTAGTCTTTCTTTTGAAAATTTCATCCGTTTCGCTCTATCTCGCTTAGTTTTCGAGATATCGCCATTTTGAATTTTTAACTAAATTCTAAGAAGTTATTTACTAAATTCTCAGAAGTCATTAACTAAATTCTAAGAAGCACACTTCCTCAATTCAAAGAAGAGAAATACGATGATGTTTTTTTTAATAAATTTTAACTAAACTTGAACTAAATTGTTTTTTAAGAAATATGACTTAAAAATAAAGATGCGATTCTTAGATTTGTGGAAAATTTCTTTGGCAGTAAGAATTTTTTTCCTAATATTTAAAAAAATCCATTAAAAGAAAACTTTGAACTAATTATAAGTAAATGAACTAAAATTTTTTCCTCATAGTTAAGAAAATTTCTCATTTTTAAGTTAAATTTAACTAAATTTTAGGAAAATTCATGATAAATTTTCAAAGACATTGTTTCCTTAAATTTAGTAATGTCTTTTTTTTCAGTGTACCCTCTACCACTAGAGTGGGGGGTATAAAATAAATAATTTAAATAACTTTTTTACTTTTTTGTACAGATTATTAACTAAATTTTTTTTAATTTATTAAATTCTTTCTTCTTTTTATTTTTAGGTAAAGTGGTGTCTCTTTAATTAAAAAATATTGGTGAGTTATCTTGCTAAGTTCATTAAACAAATTAATCAAAATCATGTGTTGAATAATTAAGCACTTTTATTTGTTTAACCAATTTCTTATAAGAATAAATTAATAAATTAATTAATTAAATTTTTTATTTTTTTATATTTAAATATTTTTTACAACTTTAACATAGAAAGTTATAGTTTCCCAATTCTAAACAAAAAAAAATCAACAATGAAATGAAAGTGATCGATATCTATTTAAAATCCAAAAACTATCAATTTTATTAACAAATAAAATCAATTATAAACTTTTGTTAAAACTCAAAATTTGACACAAATTTTATAACAAACAATGTTTAACAAAATTGTGGTTAATGATGTGATAAATTTAATTTTAACAAAATTGTGTATGAAAAAATAACAAATTTGTCAACAAAGACATTTAGTAAGAAATAATAGCAAAAAAAATAAATAAATAGTAGTAAACAACAAAAATATAAAACTAATTTAAAAAACAGTTACTATTGTGTAGTTTTTAAAACATAATGAATGCATTCATTCATTATTTCGTTCATTCAAAATCTTAATTTTAACAGTAAAACACGCCAAGTTATTATCAGTCACACATTAATAAACTAAAAAACAAACTTAAAAAATATATTAACAAAAAAAAAAAAAAATAGTAGTATGAAATAGTATGAAAGAAGTCAATGAACAAAATAAAACGACCTTATACAGCGCGTGCTGGAGTGAAGTGAAAAAAGCACTGTAACTCCACATATTACACAGTGCAACACATAAAATTCAAACTATTTCTTGTGGTGAATTTTTCAAAGTATCCACAAAATGACCGGCAACTGCCCCGCAGCCGCCCCGCAATCGCAACTAATGAAATTAAATTCAAGACCGACCCTTATTAGTTTTCTCCCCTAACATTTTTTGCAAACATACCTAAGTACTGTCCCCTCTCCTTAATGGGGCTTCCATATAAAGCTTGCATTTTTATAAAACTGCTCTTACAGCTGCCTTAAAAGTGCCCCTAGATTAGTCAAATGTATGATCGACCCTTAATATTGTGCCCATGATCGACCCTTAATATTTGGCCCATCAAAACTTCTATTTCTAACCCTTAAAGCGGTCCCCATACAATTTTTTTATTATACCCTCCAATCTAGTGATAGAATGTATATTTAAGTTTGTCATTCCGTTTGTAACACCTCGAAATATTGGTCTAGGACCCCATAAAGTATCTATATTCATGATCCTCGATCGATTTTAAGACGATCTACCGATGTCCGTCCGTCCGTTTGTCTGTTAAAAACACGCTAACTTTAAAAGACTTTATGGAGTAGGGTTGCCAGACGTCCCGCATTTGGCGGGATTGTCCCGCTTTTCATAACCGATTCCCGCGTCCCGCGCGGGATTCCATATTCCCGCTTTTTTGCAATTTTTTTTAACAACCACTATTTTTTACTTTTAAAGCCTAAGTTTTTAAAAGGCTTAATTGTAAGCTTTTTTAAAAATGGTTTTACCTTGCCGCCCAAATGATGTAGATTTAGAACCTTTTTAAGGAAAAAATAAAGACCTATTCACACCTGAGGTGAAATCTCGTTCGAACGAGATTTGGATCATATGGTCTGCATCATTTTGTACACAACCATATGATCGAAATCTTGTTCGAACGTGATTTCACCTCAGGTGTGAATTGGGTATAACAAAAAAGTTTACAATCTTAGTGTTTATTTAAAAAAAAAATATTTTTCAAAAAATGTATGCCAAAAGCTGCACAAATGTTTTTGAAAAACAAAATATTTGTTTTCTATTTCAAAATGCACCAGAGGTTGGTAGTCTCTATTTAAAACAATAAAACTCGACAACATGCTGCAAAATTTTTTAGTTTTGTTCATAAAAATATTTTTGTCACGCGAAAAATTTAAAAATCCCGCCATTTTTGTAATTTTTGGGAGTTTGTCCCGCATTTTCGAAATAAAATTCTGGCAACCCTATTATGGAGGCTCCTGAAGTTTGGCATATATGTTGGGCATTTACTTGGTCCGGTATTGCAATCCAGCAAAATCGGTCCAGTGCACTATAGGAAATTTTACCCATTTTTTGGCCAAAAGTCAAAATTAAAATTTTTGCAAACATTATTTTTTTTCACATTAATATAAAAAAAACTTAACAAAGTAAACAATTCTTTCTCAATTTTTCGACAGAATTGATGTACTGTCACTTTATCAGTAGTTTTTCTTGCAATTTCTTACTTAGTTATAAAATAACGATTGAGAGCAGCGAATTTTGTGATAGCTTCTAACAAAAGTTTTTATATTAAGAATTTATAGTTTTTAAAAACTAAAAAATGGAAAATAATGTCAAAGGTGAGTACTTTAATGATAAATAGTGAAATGTTGGTGAACTCATCTATTAGATCGATTTTATTGGAAAAATTGAAGTGACCTTAAGATGAACTTATTGAAGTATGAATTGGAATTTTATTTTGACTTTAAAAAAAATGATAGCATATGTTAGCTATAAACCCATAAAAGTTCTCTAGGACAATCAATTACCTTCCGAATTTAAAAAATTTCAAGGTCGGATATGTGCAAACTTTTTTTTTATACCCATTTTTCCAGGTGACTACTGAGTGCCAAATTCAGAGTTATTTAATACATGGCGAGAGAAATAAAGCAGAGGTGGATAAGGAGCCGCTATTTCTGACCATTTCTTTTCATACATTGCTGAGAGTGAATGTTTCGAAAACTTTAAACAATATATAAAGGAGGAATTAAGAATATTTTGTTCAAATATAAATATGAAAAGGATTAAAAGTTGTAGGAGTTTGAAAATTTTTGAAAGACAGCATGCTGTTTGGCTTAAAGGCAATACTTGGCTAAAAAAAAACTTGAAACGCAGCCTGCCTCCACTAAATCGAAACCTGGGCGACCGCAATTAACTTTTTTGTCAAAATCTGCGAGAAAAAATACGAGTTACAGCAGAAATCTCTAAAGATCTAAATAGGGAAGTTGAGCCCCTAGCTCTTGCATCATCTACGGCTGCCCGTAGTGGCATTTTGAAATGTAGTTGACGACTTGGAACTCAAAAATAAAATTTTTGAATAAAATCCTTATTAAAAAGTAGATTTGTTTGACACTTCTTAACATTGTTAAAATAAATTTCTACTGTTATCTTCGAAAGTTAGTGTACACTCAAAAAATAAAATATTGTAAAAACAGTTTAGGAAATCATATAATCTATCAAGGATCTAAAAAATCTTAGATGCGGCAACTTATAACCCGGGAACCCTGTTTGGAACTAATTATTAGGTAATTTTTTAGGTAACTTTACTAATTTTTTTTTTTTTGAGTGTATGAAAACCTTTAAGAGTCACTCCCTCCCTCTAAAGAGTCTTCCAAAAGTCAAATAAAAAAAAATCAGTCAAATCGGTCCAGCCGTTTGGCTGTAAATAATTTTGGCCAAAAAAAGGGTAAAATTTCCTATAGTGCAGTGGTTCAAAAGTTATAAGCAAAAGAGTGAATTTCGGCAAGGGTTTTTCGCGAATTTACGAAATAAAAGACACGGTAACTTTCAAACGAAAAGTCTGAGGGTGCTTAAGTGTAACATATATATTTGTCGTTCCTTTAGTCCGGTTCGTTTTAAATTTCAGCCAAATCGGTCTAGTGGTTCAAAAGTTATATGCAAACCCCTGAATTTCAGATTGGTTTCACCTTAAGTTAACGTGTTAAAAAACCCGAGTTAAAAAAAAAAACAAGCTTTAAAAACAATGATAAGCCACAAAATTATTATACAGAGTATTTTTGTCCCTCAGAAATATTTTTACACTAAAAAAAAAATTTACACTCGAAAAATATGTTACACTCAAAAAAAAATAGTAAATTATATTTTTTTTTATAAAAATGAAAAAAAAACAAGTAGAAAAATTAAATTCGACTTGGTCGAATCTATGAATACCCTCCACAATGTTATCTGATAGTAATTTTCTAAAAAAAATTTCAAAAAATTGCATTAAAAATTTTTTATTAGAAATATGTATATTATTTTGAGTCAAACTTTCTTTTAATCAATCAAATTTTTTTGAGTGTAAAATTTTTTTGACTGTCAACATATTTTTGAGTCTGCCATTTCATTCAAAAAAAAAAAAAAAAATAATATGTAAATTTTTTTTTTTGAGTGTAACATTTTTTTTTGAGTGTAAATATTTTTTTAGTGTACAATTTCTTTGAGTAACAAATTACTTTGTAAAATATTTTTGTTGTTTTATATAATACAAAAAAAAAAACTATTTCACATATTTTCCTCTTTTTGTATTCCATCCTCTTCTTTAAAAACCAAAAACAAATTAACATTCAATCATACACATACTTTATTTGATTTTTTCCCGTTACATACAGTTACACTAACAATAACAAAACAATAACAAATATTTACTTGTCTAACAACTAAACTGCACCCCACGACAAGAAAACAAACAACAACAAGTTTTACAAAACTGGTATTTCACCATGCTTTTAAAACTTGTTTAACGAGTTTTCAACAGTTTAAGGTGAAACAAATCTGAAATTCAGTGCTTTGCTTATAACTTTTGAACCAAAACCAAACAGCCTTGGGAAACGGCAAATATATATGCTAAGCTTCAGCCCCCTCAGAATTGTCTTCCGAAAGTTATAGTGGTTTTAATCTTGTAAATTCGAAAAATACCCTTGCCGAAATTTACTCTTTTGCTCATAACTTTTGAACCACTTGACCGATTTCGCTGGATTGCAATACCAACCTGACCCGGTAAATGGAGAACATATATGTCAAACTTCAGGAGCCTCCGTAAAGTCTTTCAAAAGTTAGCGTGTTTTCAACGGACAGACAGACAGACAGACGGACGGACGGACGGACATCGCTAGATCGACTTAAAATCGATCAAGGATCATGAATATATATACTTTATGGGGTCCTAGACCAATATTTCGATGTGTTACAAACGGAATGACAAACTTATATATACCCTCTATCACTAGAGTGGAGGGTATAAAAATAGTTTTTTAATCAAAAAAAAAATTTCTAATCAAAATTGTTAATTTTTTTCATATTAAAAAATGTACTATCCTTTAAAAAGGGCATTGTGGAGGGTATTCATAGATTCGGCCAAGTCGAATTTAACTTTTATACTTGTTTTTTTTTTTTAAATTTGTTATGAAATCAGCTTCTACCGCTTCCATGGTTAAAAGTGAGACCGACCCCTATTTATTTTTACCCCTCAACATTTTTTCCGAACACCGAACATACACCCTATGGGTGCTCTCATACAAAATGACATTTCTATAATATTTGCTCCAACCGCTCTTATTGTCCCACGAGTGCCCCTAAATCAGTGGAATGTATGACCTACCCTCAATAGTTTTCAACCGGTAAGGGGGTCCCCAATTTTAAAAATCAAATTTTGTAAAATAAATTATACAAAAAAAAAAAAATGTATCGGAACCACTTTAAGGGTTAATGATAGTGGGTAGATATGTTCTGAAAAAAATTGAGGTTCAACAACTAGTGGGGGTCGGTCATACATTTGACTCCTCTAGGGGCACTCTTGGGAGAGTTGGAGCGGTGGAAGCAAACTTTACAGAAATTTCATTTTGTATGGAAGCCTCCATAGGGAATTAAGATAGGGTGTAAGTATGTTCGGAAAAAAATTTGAGGGGCAAAAATTAATAGGGGTCTGTCTCAATTTCCACCACTCCAAGAGGCAGAATGGAGCGGTAGGAGCTGATTTCATAAAATAAATTTATAAAAAAAGAAAAAAGTTTTATGGGTACCGCCTACAGGTTAGAGATGGTGGGTATGTTCTAAGAACAAAATAGGGGCACTTTTGAGGCAGTTAGAGCAGTAGTGGGGATCGATCTTGCATTTTATCTCTCTAGGGGCGATTACGGGGCGGTTGTGGGGTTTTTTTTGTGGATTTTTCATGAGCTTATTAGGATGCCTAAACACGTTCAGATTGTTTTGGTATGTTCATAAGAGTTATTTTGCTTGACCGTGGCTGCAAGACGGACACATAATTCTCTTTTAACAAACTTTTTTTATCTTTTTTTTAATTTTTTGCTTCATCATATTTTGTTTTACATCAAATTTTTTCATCAATTTTTTTCACAAATTCTTTTTTACCAAAAAATTTTTATTTATTTTTTAAATTTTCAAAAAAAAAAATTCTATAAATTTATATTTAAAGGCAGTAGATGCAAATTTTTCGGGTTAGTTTGTTTAACACTTTTTTCTCTTAGTCTATTGCTACAATTGTGAAGTTTGCGCTCGATGATTTAAAAAATGTTGCACTGTGTTATTAACTAAAATTTTTACCTAAGTTATACTCTGGTGCTAATGTAAAGTAGCCTTAAGTCTGGTTTATGAGTCAATACGTGTATTGTGTTTTTTTGTATTTCTTTTACATGTTTAATGTCGGGTTTTAGATGTTTTGCTGTCAACAATGACAGCTTTAACTCATAATGTTTAATATTCCAATAATACTTATGATAGACATTAGAGTGGGCCGTTATTTAAACACATACTCATTCAGATTACTAAAAACTACCTGCAATGACAGGTTCACAGGGCAGACAAAATGTAATTAATAAATTAAAGAATTTCCTCTTTTTCTCAATTTAGTTATAAATTCTAAAATAATCAATTGAGTTTTGAAAAATATCAATTGAAAAATAAAAAAGTTGAATTCGGCATTATCGAATACAAAAAAATAGAAAAAAAAAACGCGAAAATAAACTTTTTGGAAACAAAAACCGCAAAAAAAATAATTAAAAATTTGTTGGTACATCATTAAATGCCTTTTGGTATACCATTTTGTTCACATATGTCAACCATTATCTGAATTAAACCATTTTGCATTTTTAGGTTATGTCGAATGTACCAAAATCTTCGAGGTGTGATTACATTTTCCTTCATAACTTTTGAACAGCTGAACCGATATAGCTCAAATGCAATACCAGACTTTTCGAAGCAACAACAAGTAAATATCCTAAGCTACAGTCATGTCTGTAAAATACTTTGGCCGTGATCGCCATTTTAACAGATTCCAAAAACAACAGAATAGTTTCCTGAAAATATTTTCGAAATTTGAATAGGATTTCTGTTGAAATCTGTCAAAATATTAGTTTAATGATATCTTTAAAACGTGAATAATTATGTTCGAATATTTGCTTAATTTTTTTGTTCAGTGTGAACCTGATATTAATTTAAACTATTATGAACTTTAAGTACCTAAACTCAAGTTCATATTTGTTTTTCCTACATTGTATTTAATGAACAAACTAAACTTATAAGGCTTTTAGACTTACTTGCAATCAGGGTGTTAAATAAATTGTCGATCATATATATTATTGATGATATATCGATATTAAGATATTCAAATGGTTTTCGTCTAGTCGTCTGAAAAAGACACAATGCAGTCCAAAGCAAAAGAGCTAGACTGCTGATGTTTGGCACGAATAATTCCTTTGGTCATAGACTGGTTAAGTTCGTAAATGGATAAAATAGGACCAGGTGGAAAAAAGTTCCCCTTTGAAGAACTAAACCAACTCTGAAAAACCACTTTTTTCAGATATTTCTCGTACAGATGAAAACTCAGACTCTGAGACATTTTATAGATAAAGTCTCAGACTCTGAGAAATTTTTCGTATAGAAAAGTCTCTTATTCTGAGACAGTTTTCGTATAGAAAAACCCTTCGTTTAGAATAGTCTTTTTTCTATACGAAAAATGTAAATGTAATAAATGTAATATCACTGATTCTGAGACATTTTCGTATAAAGTCTCAAATTCTGAGACAGTTTTCGTAAAGAAAAAGTCTCAGATTCTGAGAAATTTTTCTTATATTCTCTTAAAGTCTCAGATTCTGAAATATTTTTCTTATAGAAAAAGTCTCAGATTCTGAGACATTTTTCTTATAGAAAAAGTTTCAGATTCTGAGATATTTTTCTTATAGAAAAAGTCTCAGATTCTGAGATATTTTTCTTATAGAAAAAGTCTCAGATTCTGAGATATTTTTCTTACAGAAAAAGTCTCAGATTCTGAGACATTTTTCTATAAGAAAAATATCTCAGAATCTGAGACTTTTTCTATAAGAAAAATATCTCAGAATCTGAGACTTTTTCTATAAGAAAAATATCTCAGAATCTGAGACTTTTTCTATAAGAAAAATATCTCAGAATCTGAAACTTTTTCTATAAGAAAAATGTCTCAGAATCTGAGACTTTTTCTGTAAGAAAAATGTCTCAGAATCTGAGACTTTTTCTGTAAGAAAAATATCTTAGAATCTGAGACTTTTTCTATAAGAAAAATGTCTCAGAATCTAAGACTTTTTCTATAAGAAAAATGTCTCAGAATCTGAGACTTTTTCTGTAAGAAAAATATCTCAGAATCTGAGACTTTTTCTATAAGAAAAATATCTCAGAATCTGAGACTTTTTCTATAAGAAAAATATCTCAGAATCTGAAACTTTTTCTATAAGAAAAATGTCTCAGAATCTGAGACTTTTTCTATAAGAAAAATGTCTCAGAATCTGAGACTTTTTCTATAAGAAAAATGTCTCAGAATCTGAGACTTTTTCTATAAGAAAAATGTCTCAGAATCTGAGACTTTTTCTATAAGAAAAATGTCTCAGAATCTAAGACTTTTTCTATAAGAAAAATATCTCAGAATCTGAGACTTTAAGAGAATATAAGAAAAATTTCTCAGAATCTGAGACTTTTTCTTTACGAAAACTGTCTCAGAATTTGAGACTTTATACGAAAATGTCTCAGAATCAGTGATATTACATTTTTTTTAGAGTAGAAACAGAATAAGCCCGGCACGACTTTTTCCATACGGTTTGGCAGATTAAACCGGTGGCCGGCGCCGATGTGAAATAAAACTTGTTCTGTTTTTAAAAGGTGGTGATTCTTGTTCTGTTCCTGCACTTAATAGTGTCAATTAAAAATTTACTCAAATTTTTTTGGCAAACATTTAATAAATTTTTATTAAAAATTTACTCAATACTATTAAATTGTTTACTGGTGGAAAATTGAGTAATTTTTTACTCAATAGTATTAAAAATTTACTCAAATTTTTTTTTTATTTCTTTCTGTGTACCATTCTGTTCACATATGTCAACCGTTATCTGAATTAAACCATTTTGCATTTTTAGGTTATGTCGAATGTACCAAAATCTTCGAGGTGTGATTACATTTTCCTTCATAACTTTTGAACAGCTGAACCGATATAGCTCAAATGCAATACCCGACTTTTCGAAGCAACAACAAGTAAATATCCTAAGCTACAGTCATGTCTGTAAAATACTTTGGCCGTGATCGCCATTTTAACAGATTCCAAAAACAACAGAATTGTTTCCTGAAAATATTTTCGAAATTTGAATAGGATTTCTGTTGAAATCTGTCAAAATATTTGTTTAATGATATCTTTAAAACGTGAATAATTATGTTCGAATATTTGCTTAATTTTTTTGTTCAGTGTGAACCTGATATTAATTTAAACTATTATGAACTTTAAGTACCTAAACTCAAGTTCATATTTGTTTTTCCTACATTGTATTTAATGAACAAACTAAACTTATAAGGCTTTTAGACTTACTTGCAATCAGGGTGTTAAATAAATTGTCGATCATATATATTATTGATGATATATCGATATTAAGATATTCAAATGGTTTTCGTCTAGTCGTCTGAAAAAGACACAATGCAGTCCAAAGCAAAAGAGCTAGACTGCTGATGTTTGGCACGAATAAGTCCTTTGGTCATAGACTGGTTAAGTTCGTAAATGGATAAACTAGGACCAGGTGGAAAAAAAGTTCCACTTTGAAGAACTAAACCAACTCTGAAAAACCAAATTTTTTTTGCAGATATTTTTCATATGGCAAAAGTCTCAGATTCTGAGACATTTTTCGTATAAATAAATTCTCAGACTCTGAGACATTTTTCGTATAAATAAATTCTCAGACTATGAGACATTTTTCGTATAGATAAAGTCTCAGACTCTGAGACATTTTTCGTATACATTAAGTCGCAGATTCTGAAATATTTCTCGTATAGAAAAAGTCTCCGATTCTGTGACAGTTTTCGTATAGAAAAGTCTCAGATTCTGATACATTTTTCGTATTATAAATTCTCAGATTGTGAGACATTTTTTGTATAGAAAAAATAATTTTGAGACATTTTTCGTAAGGAAAAAGTGTCAGATTCCAAGACATTTCTCTTATAGAAAAAGTCGCAGATTCTGAGACATTTTTCGTATAAATAAATTCTCAGACTCTGAGACATTTTTCGTATAAAGTCTAAGACTCTGAGACATATTTTGTACACATAAAGTCTGAAATATTTTTGATATAGAAAAAGTTTTAGATTCCAAGACATTTTTCGTATAGAAAAACTCTTCGTTTAGTATAGTCTCAGATTCTTAGATATTTTTCTCATAAAGTCTCAGATTCTGAGACATTTTTCGTAAGGAAAAAGGCTCAGATTCTAAGACATTTTTCGTATAGAAAAAGTCTCATATTCTGAAGCATTGTTCGTACAGAAAAAGTTTCAGTTTCTGAGACATTTTTTGTACATTTTTGTACATTTTGAGACATTTTTTTGTACAGATTCTGAGACATTTTTCTTATAGAAAAAGTCTCAGATTCTGAGACATTTTTCTTATAGAAAAATTCTCAGATTCTGAGACATTTTTCTAATAGAAAAAGTCTCAGATTCTGAGACCTTTTTCTTATAGAAAAAGTCTCAGTTTCTGAGACATTTTTCTTATAGAAAAAGTCTCAGATTCTGAGACATTTTTCTTATAGAAAAAGTCTCAGATTCTGAGACATTTTTCTTATAGAAAAAGTCTCAGATTCTGAGACATTTTTCTTATAGAAAAAGTCTCAGATTCTGAATCATTTTTCTTATAGAAAAAGTCTCAGATTCTGAGACATTTTTCTTATAGAAAAAGTCTCAGATTCTGAGACATTTTTCTTATAGAAAAAGTCTCAGATTCTGAGACATTTTTCTTATAGAAAAAGTCTCATATTCTGAGACATTTTTCTTATAGAAAAGTCTCAGATTCCAAGACATTTTTCGTATAGAAAAATTCACAAATTCTAAGTAATTTTACGTATAGAAAAATTCTCACATTCTACGACATTTTTCTTATCGAAAAAGTCGCTGATTCCGAGATACTTTTCGTATAAACAAAGTCTCAGATTCTGAGATATTTTTCGTATTGAAAAACTCTCAGATTCTGAGACAGTTTTTGTAAAGAAAAATTCTCAGATTCTGATACAGTTTTCCCATAGAAGAAGTCTTATGTTCTGAGATCTTTTTTGTATATCAAATCAGAAAACTTGATTTTTCTTGTCATGCTCCTTTTAACATTCCAGAGGGCCCCGAAATTCGTGTGTGCCCAAGGGCTCCAGTCTAAACACTTTAAAATGCCAAGTTTAAAGCTTTCTTTTGTTTTTGTTTTTCAAGCGAAACATTGTGTTTTTTTTAATACTGGTAGGTAGTTTTTATAGACTCAACTTTGGGATAAAGGTAAATATGGGTTTGTTATACCGTTTGTAACTTAGCGAAATGCTGTAACTCGTCGAATGAATTCAAAACCCTCGATCGATTTTGATTTGATTTAGCGATGTCCGACTGTTTGTTGAAATACGATTACGGCCAAAATATGAAATATATATGACTGATATTTAACATAGAGATTTGTCAATGCTTAGAGCAGTTTGGTATTACATTTCGACTTTTTCAAGATTTAAAAAAATGCTTACTATCGAAAGAATACCACAAGAATATTTTACAGTGTTTTTCAAAATAATTTAAACTCAAAAACAAAAATGTTACACTTATAATATTTTGTTCTCAAAAAAAATTTTGACACAAAAAAAATATTAATATTTCTTGTTTTACAGAAATAACTAAAATGGATTTTCAATCTATCTCTCTATCTCTCTGTTGAAATGGCGATTACGGCCAAAGTATTAAGCAGATATGACTGAAACTTAACATATTTATTTGTAGTTGTCCCGATAAGTTTGGTATTGCATTTTAGCGATGCCAGTTCAGTGGTTTAAAAGTTACGAACGAAATTGTAAGCACACCTCGAAAATTTTGGTGCATTCAACATAACCTAAAAATACAAAATGCTTTAAATCGGCTGCTGGTTGACAAATGTGAACCAAATTGAACACCGAATGGTATTTAAACAGATACGAAGTTATTTTTTACAAAAAAAGAAAAAAATCGCGGATGCTTTAAAAAAAAAAAAATCGCGGAAATTTTGTTTTCAAAAAAATTTTTTTTTTCAAAATTAATTTCTTTTTTTAAATAAAGTTTTAATAAAGTTTTAATAAAGTTTTTTGCAATAATCTTTTTTACATTGTGAAGGGTAATAATACAGTCGCCACGGCTAAAGTTAACTTTTTCAATTTTATTTTTTTTTTTTGCATTTGAAGTTTAAGGTAATCATTCATTCAGTCAGTCAGTCTTTCATTCATTTCAGTCATATATCTTTTATTGCTTGTTTGAAATAATTTTTTAATTAGCTTTTCTTGTTATTTTGTTGTAATACCTCAAATTATGTCTATTTCCATTTGGTTTTTTTATTGTTTTCAATCTCATCATGTGGTACTTTTTTGTAGTTCACATCTTGTTTGATGATACGTGAAGTTCACATTAACATGTTGCATTTACTGTTCCAGGTTGTAAAAAAAAACAACAAGTTTGTATGCTATTGTTTAATAATTGCTTTTTGTTTTTTTTTAACAATTTTCAAGTACCCTTTTGGGTATTAGGTAAGCGATTATATAAATTATTTTGTTATCATTACAAGATTATGATTATTTAATGATAGACAATAAAAAACAGAGACATTGTTGCATGTAATATGAGTAAAATAAAGTGGAATGATTGTAAAATTTATAAAAGAGATTCTGGAGATTTATGTCTAGAACAAAAGTTATTAATATATTCAAGAATGTATACTAAATGAGAATTACAGTTATCTAATATAAGCCAGAACAGCAAAAATTTTGTGAGTGGCCCTATTTTCGAGTAAATTTAATTACTGATTACACCGTCCGATAGCCAATATTAAACATGAACCGAATAATATACGTCTGAAAATAGAGATCAAATGGAGTAAAACTACGTTTACAGTTTTTCATTTCGTGATCCTGTTTCCTTTAAAAAGGACTTCAAAGTTTTAAAGGATACATTTTGTAAAATATTTGTACTTGTCCTAAGATGACACTGGTGACGGCAAATGAAAGAGGAAGATCTCCCCTAATTTTTCAATTTTTTTATTTTGCCACATCAGGACAAAATAATGTGAATAAAGTCATTTAAAAACTTTATCAAAATATTTTGTTGAAAATTTTGAAGGATATTGAAGGGTACATTTTTGAAAGGACGTAACTTTTTTCCCGATATGTGGGAACAATAAAATAGTAAAATTAGGAGAGATCCTCCTCTTTCATTTGCTATTACTAGTGGCATCCTAGGAGAAGTACAAATATTAAGAAAATATTTTATAAAATTTAATCCTCTTAAACTTTGAAGTCCTTTTAAAAGGAAACAGGATCACGAAAAGAAAAGCTGAAAATGCAGTTGTACTACGTTTAGTCTCTAGTTTCAAACGTATACTATCCAGTTCGTGTTTAACGACTTTTTTCATTTTTGTCGGACGGTGTTATATGATTTGTAAAGGAACTTTTAATAAAAATTCCATTTCATATTTATAGCAAACGAAATGTGCAACATTTTTACTCTTATAAAATTTTAGATTGAAATGAAATTTTTCCTATAAAAACTTTCTTAAATTCTGAAATATTTTTTCCATTTTTCTTTTAAATAAAATCATCTTTTTTTTAATCATTATCAAACATTTATTAATTCATTTTCCAAAACCAAGCAAATTTAAAAACAGCTATCAATACTAGCCAAGTTACCGTTACAATATTTCCAAGTGGACCAGGCAGACCAGCCTTGTTGACTCAAGACCTTACGAGCACAAGTTACCGAAGCCTTAATGTCATCGGACAACAAAGAATCACAGCTTACTTTGCATTCATTATAAGAGAAACGTCCATTCGAAGGTTTGCACCAGTAATAGTTGTTGATTTGAAAGATGCCATAATCATTGGAACCATTTGAGTTGGTGGCACCAACAGCATTAGTACGATATGAAGATTCATGTTCAGCAATACAAGTCCAGCGGGCCAATTGATCCTTGGGAACACCCAAATTGTGCATGGCCTTAGCCAAAGAGCAGCGGTTATAGGTTTTAGCCAAAGAAGGAGTTACCAAAGCCAAAGCGGCTACCAAAACGATAAGAACTTTCATATTGTAAATGCTTGTAATGCAAGTAAAGAAATTATAAACTGTAAAAATCACTAGAGAGAAACCGTTATTTATAGTTAAATTATGGAACTTATAGCGATTGCATTTAAGTGGTTTGAATGTCAATTGGAAGGTGTCTAAGTGTAGTACTCTAGATAATTATATGAAAAGTTTACAAATTATTACAAAATATATTTGATATGATGTGATTAAATTCTGTTTAAATTTAATTAAATGATAAAAATTTTTTGTTTGTTCTTAAAATCATATTGATGAAGTAAATTTAATTTTCACCTCGATGTAATATAATATTTCATGATATCCTTCCTTACATAATAGCCATTCAGACGGACCGTTAGACGAGTGTTGATATCACAAGATCGATTTGATCAATGATATAAAAAAATACTTTAGTTATGAGGTCTTTGTTAATATTTCAAGACGGAATAACTGTGCGATCGTACCCCAAATTTTTTAAGAAGTGTATTAAAATCTCTAAATATTTTTTTTACCGGTTTTAAAATTATCAAAAACGTATTACGCTAAATATGTCAATATGACAAAATTCTATAATATTCGTTAGATTTTATTAAAAATTGAGGTATCACTTTGGATCAGGAACCTAACCTGCCCTAACCTTTTAGTTAAAATACTCCTATACGTATGCTTATCAAATATTACTTATTATTTATTAATCATACGCTCAGTATATTTTATAAGAATATTTAAACATAAACAAAATATGAGTGAGCGATTTTATTGCGTTTTTTTACATGAAATAATTTTAGTAACAACCGATCAAATTTGAAGAAATTTAGTAAATAAAGAAGTTTAAATAGCGGTATTTAAAACTCGTTATATTTCTACAGAAAACGCGAAGTGTATAGTTCCAAAATAAAGGTAAAATTTTTTGCAAAAAAAGAACATTGCAATTCTGATTTTTTTTGCATTTTGGCCGAAGAAGTTTTTTTATCTCGGGTCATTTTTTCATATCTCTCATAGTTAGTACCTTCTTCTATATACCCAAAAAAGAGTTTGGTGAGTGACTGACAGACCGACTAACTCATTTATCAATTCACAGTCCCAATACCGTTTTACCGTGCACACGGGTCATATGCCCAGGGCACCGACATCGCAGAGGCACCGAAAGTCCAGATTCTGAGGAAAAGGTACCTTAGGTATGGAAACAGTTTTAGATTTTGAGAATTTCTTTTGTATAGTTTTACCGTGCACACTGGTCACGTGCCCAGGGCACCGTCATCACAGGGGCACCGAAAGTCAAGATTCTGAGAAAAAGGTTCTTTAGGTATGGAAAAAGTTTTAGATTTTGAGACATTTTTTTGAATAGAAAAAGTCTCAGATTCTGAGACATGGACGTATACAGGGGGTGGGCATAGGGGGCACGTGCCCCCCCCCCTTTTCGATTTGAAAATTTTTAAAATTTAATTAAAAATTTAAAAAAATGAAAAAAAGTAGTTTGTATCGAAATATTAGTAAAATATGTTTAAAGACAGTTAATATTGGTTTTTTCTAATAAAAATTATGTGTCAGGTCAGGAAAATAAAATTCTATAAAAAATTTTCAAACTATAATATTTTAATACACTTTTTCTATGGAATAAGGAGGTTAAACTCTATTTAGTTCATATATTTTGATTTTGGAAAACAATTTTCTAATTTTTTGCAATTCAATGGATTTTTGGAAAAAGTGGTTAATTTTTATATTTATCGCAAATACCAATTCCAATGTAACATTTCTGATGGTGACACCTCTTGGTTACATATTGTTTCCAAGAACCGTTTCTTAAAAAACTTTTGAGATTTCTAGAAATTTTTTATAAAAAATCTGTATTAAAAGACATTTTTGTTTTATGATAATAAAGATAAAATCGTGGGGGGGGGGGGGTGTACTAGTTAAAAAAAATGGGCGTTGACAAAAAAAATTCTGAGAGTTGTGCCCCCCCCCCCCCCCCCCCCCGTTTTCAAAACTGGATACGTCGCTGTTCTGAGACATTTTTCATAAAGAAAAAGTCTCAGATTCTAAAATATTTTTCGTATAGAAAAAGACTCAGATTCTAAGACACTTTTCGTATAGAAAAGTCACAAAGTTCGTATAGAAAAAGTTAGACATTTTTCCTATAGAAAATGTTTCAGATTCTGAGACATTTTTCCTATAGAAAAGTCTTTGATTCTAAGACATTTTTCGTTTAGAAAACGTTTCCGATTCTTTTAAATTCTGAGACATTTTTTCGAATAGAAAAAGTCACAGATTCTGCGATATTTTTCGTATAGAAAAAGTCTCAGATTCTAAGACAATTTTCGTATAGAAAAAATCTCAGACTCTGACACATTTTTCTTATAGAAAAAGTCTCAGATTCTGAGACATTTTTCATATAGAAAAAGTCTCAGATTCTGAGACATTTTTCATATAGAAAAAGTCTCAGATTCTGAGACATTTTTTGTATGGAAAAAGTCTCAGACATTTTTCGCACAGAAAAAGTCTCAGATTCTGAGACATTTTTCGTATAGAAAAAGTCTCAGATTCTAAGACATTATTCCTTTAAAAAAGGCCTCTGACTCTTAGACTATTTTTCTATAGAAAAAGTCACTAATTATGAGACATTTTTCATATAGAAAAAATTTTAGATTCTGAGACTCTTTTCCTATAGAAAAACTCAGAGACATTTTCCTATAGAAAAGTTTCATATTCTGAGACATTTTGCCAATAGAAAAAGTTTCAGAATTGTTTCTGTAGAAAAAAATCTCAGATTCTGAGTCATTTTGCCTATAGAAAAAGTCTCAGATTCTGAGACTTTTTTCCTATCGAAAAAGTTTCAGATTCTGAGACATTTTTCCTATAGAAAAAGTCTCAGATTCTGACACATTTTCCTAAAGCAAAATTCTCAGATATAGAAAAAATCTTACAAGGGAAGTCTCCCTGGTGTCACCCTCCGATCTTCATGAAATTTGGATATGATGTTAAGAACGAAAATTAATTCGACTCGTATTTTTTTAGCGGCCCAAACTCATTTTTAGGGGGGTCGATTTGTATAGGGAGAAATTTACCTTTTTCAGGTTTTTACGATTAACGCCTATTTAAACAAAATTAATATAGGCATGTGTGGTATCAGATTAAAGGTATTAAAAATACCTATCTCGTGGTGCTAACAACGGGCCAAAGAAGTTAATATTTTTCGACTTATTAACAAAAATGTCCTAAAATTTTGGTATTTTACTCACTATGACGAAAAGTTGTTTATGTTTGGACACGTTCTTAGTGCACGTAGATAGGTTTTCCAAAGACCTTTCATTCAGTATGTAACATGACTAGGTGTCTTTGCATAACATAGGAGACAAACGAAAAAAACTGAAAAATGGCCTTGTCTTCCCCCCTCCTTTTTACCCCCTAAATATGAATTTGGGCCGCTAAAAAAAATACGTGTGCCCTTATTTTTTCTGATCTACAAAATAAAACCAATTCCATAAAGATCCGCGTGTGACACTAGGGAGACTTCCCTTGTTAGATTATGAGACAATTTCCCTTAAGAAAAGTATCAGATTCTGAGACATCAGATTGTGAGACATTTTCCTATAGATTCAAAGACATTTTTTCTATAGAAAAAGTCTTAGCTTTTGAGACATTTTTCTAAAAAAAAAATTTAGATAGCAAAAATCTCAGATTTTTAGATTTGTTTTCCATCGAAAAACTGTATGATTCTGAGAATTTTTTTTTAAAGAAAAAATCTCAGTGTAAACTTTTGGGACATTTTTCTAAAAACAAAAATTTTTTGACAGAAAATGTCTCAGATTTTAAGAAATTTTGTTCATATATAAAGTTTATGATTTGAGAAATTTTTTTTTATAAAGAAAAAATATCAGACTCTAAGATATTTTCGTTTAGAAAATATCTCAAATTTATTTTAAATTTCAAATTTTCAGTTCATTTTTTGAAAGTCGATTTTAAAAACAAAAACAATTTGTATGGAAATAAAATTAAAAGTTGATTTTAAATATATGTATTTTATTTTTCTATGGTAAGGCTGTATTTCTAAAAGGAAGCTTTAAATTCTGGGACATTTTTCCCAAAAGCAAAGCCTCGGGTTTTAAGAAATTATTTTCATAGACTCAGATTCGGAGACGATTGTTATATAAACTATAAAAATTTTTAAGATTTTATTTTAAATTTTTTGTGTACAAAAGGTTTTAGGTTCTGAGTTTTTTTTGTGTACAAAATGTTTTAGGTTCTGAAACGTTTTTCCTTTAGAATCTAAAGTTAAAAAGTTACAAATTCTACGAAAAACTTTTCAGATTTTGAGACATTTTTTTTTTAAGAAAAATTCGAAAAATTGTAAACTTTTGGATTTGAAACATTTTCCTTCCAAAAAATTACTAGATTCTGAAATGTTTTTCGGTTTTTTTTTTTGAATTTTTTTTTTATTTTGTACTTGTTATTTAATACTAAATCCTGAAATTTGCAACTGTAAAGATTGAGATTCTTTTAAATTTACCCAACTTATAGTATCAAAATGTGCTCGTTAAACTAGAGTGGTCTAAATACCCATACATTAAAACTTTCAGTTTACATTCTAAATATAGAGTTTTTGAAACTAAAAGAAAAATATTTTGCCCGGCAATCGATGCACTTCAAAAAAAGTTATTTTTTGTGACACCATTATATATGATGTCACAATATATAAATTAATTCGATCTAGCGGTATCCACCAATGTTTGTTGGTCATTCTTACAGTTTTTTTTCTGTTGAAATAAATAAATAATTATCTTGAGAATTATTCTATAAGACAGAATATCAAGATATAATTAGTGAAGATATTATAAAACTTGGTAAAATTATAATATTTTAAGGTCAAAAAAACAAATTTTTTAATTATTTAATAAAAGTTATAACAGAGTTAAATGACATAACTTAAATATATTTTGTAATCACTACGATAATATTAAATATAAGTCTTAATTTTTTGGCTACCAATGATTGTCAATATGCTAAAGAGTCTTGACAATGATCTATTGACACAGATCAAAACACGTGCCGGCTTATTCTTGCAAAATGACAAAATCAGCTATAACAAGTAGAAAAGTTAAATTCGACTTGGTCGAATCTATGAATACCCTCCACAATGCCATTTTTAGTGATATTAAATTTTCTAAGGTGAAAAAATTAACATTTTTGATTAGAAATATTTAATTTGTGTTTTTACACAGGTTAATGCCCAACATATATGCTAAACTTCAGGAGCCTACGTAAAGTCTTTCAAAAGTTAGCGTGTTTCTACAGACGGACAGACAGGCAGACAGACAGACGGAGGGTCAGTTTTTTTTTAGTTAAAAATATTTTTTTAAAGTGCTGCTCTATTTTCATAAACAATTTATTCTGATTTATTTAAAAAAAAATTTATTAATATTTAATATTTTATTTAAACAATAAATTGTTAGAGATTAGATTTTTTCTTCAAAGTGTATTGATAAATTTTAAATAAGCACTCAAAGAAATCTCGCCAAGTACAAGTACTTCAACTTCAAGTGTATACTTTTTCTTTCACTGCTTTGTTTTTAGACATTGACGTCTTAAATAGCATAATTATAAATATTTATTTGTTGTTTACTTTTTGTTTACTATTTTTCTTCAATTATTATTTAAACTCTAATCTAAGCATGTTTTAAAGTAATTAACACAATGTTAAATATTATGAACTTTTATTGTGCAATGTAGTATGTAGGACTCCCTGTACACCTCAGATGATGATTGTTAAACTTTACGCATTTGGTGGGTTTACATCATAAATTTTTATAAATTTATGGGAATTATTTTTAAAGTTTTTCTTAAAGAAAATTTTCTAAACAATTGAAATCATTGAAATGTTTAAAAGTAAAGTAAATAACAAAAACACGCAATTTTAGTAACATTAACAATTTTTTTTAGAAAAATAATGATAATTACAATATTTTTTTTGTTTATACATAAAAATATTTTTTTTTTGTTAAAAAAACAGATTATAATCCGTGCCTGGGATCCAGCTTTTTGAGGTTTTTTTTACTAATCAATTTTTTTTTCATAAGTAGACAAATGTCAGACCGATTTGCATAATTAATGAATAGGGATGAACATTTTCATGCACTAAAAAATCGAAAATATGCGCTAAAATATTCAAAATATGCACTAAAAAACCTAAAATTAATTTTTTCGAAATGCATATACATATGAGCAATTGTCATTAACTTTTAATATTTAAGAAAAAAAAAAATGCGGTTTTTTCATACATAAAATCTTTGCTAAATATCGAGATATTTGCATTTAACCAATTTTTTTCGGCACATTTTCCAATATTTTGGAAATAAAAATGTTTCCAGCGGTTTTATTTTTTTTTAGAAAAATATTACCAAATGCATTAACAAAATCTCAACAAATTCTTAGTTAACACCATTATTCTATCTCTAATAGGTAAGAAACAGCAGTGGTTTAAAGGGAACATTTTGAAAAAAAAAAAAAATAATTTTGAATTTATTTTTTTCTTTTTTAATATTAAATTTCTGATTTTACAGTGTTGTCCTTCACTGAATATTGAAACTATTCAAAGTATGATTAATAATGCTAATATTAAGGTTATTACGAAATATTTTAACGTTATTACTAATTTTATCAAGGTTGTAAAAAATTTTAGCGATTTTTCGCGATTTTCGCGACTGCAAAAATCAATGGACTAATTTTGAAATATTATTTGAATAAGACATGTCAAAATCTATCAAAATACATTTATTTTCTACTTTATTTAAGTAATGTAAGATTTTATATAACCATTAAATTTAAAGGTATCAAAAATTTAAAACCACCGAAAAACCGCTTAAACGTTAAATATTTTCGGGTGCGAATTAACTGAAGATAGAGAATTAAAAAGACTACCAAACGCGCCTTTCACCGACCAATTTCTATAAGCGGCCTGGATGTGCCTTACAAAAAAGTGAAAACTGAAAAACACCGCGGAATTCGCCAATATTAACTTTTGATCAATGTTGCTTTCCAAGATTTATTATATTTGCACATACCATTGTTTCTACATGTTCAACTTTCAGCCATGCACATTTGGCTGTCAAATAATGCAAAACTAAAATATCGAAATTTTGCAAAATTTTGGAAATGGTAAATTATAAAGTTCACAAAGCATTCGAAACCATTCGGAATAAAACTGGGAGTGTGCCTCGCAAAAAACAGACTTTTTAAAAAATTCACGTTTTTTCTTCCCATCTTTGGAGAGCTGCAGCTTCGTAACCATTGCGAGCACATCACTCGAATCAGTCTCAGATTGTGCATATTTACAAGGGCTTTTACCATGTGTATTTGAATTTTAAAATTACAGTTTGCACCAAAAGCTACAATCAAAAAACCTCGAAAAATTGAAAATTGAAAAAAATTGGTATCAAAGATTTAGGACCATGTAACATTTTTCTTATTGATGGCACATCCACTGAACCTACACCAAATAATTACCCAAGTCTACTGATTAAACGGTAATAAATTTGGAGCAATAGCTTTAACGCACCCAACAATATGGAACTTTGAACAAAAAATTTCATGAGATTATCAAGCGATTTTTTTACATTTTTCAAATTTGCACGTTCCTTACCATGAGATAATGAGACTATTTGCGCTGTGCCTTTGCAGAATTACTCATTATGGTTCCCTTAACATATCTACATTCACAGGTACCACCTAGTTTACAAATAAAAATGTTATTGCGAAATTAGTAAAATATCACAAGCGTTAAAAGTTAATGACAAAAGTCCATATATAGAAAATATTTGTGAATGTCAAAAATTTTATTAATTATGGTGTCTACTTTTTAAAAACTTCAGCTGAACTGATGTGAGTTGAATTCACCAAAGACTAAACGGATTGCCCTAAGTCCAAACGATTGCGTAAAAATCCAATTTATTTTTATTTGTACTCAAACAGATTTTTTTTTTGCACAAGTAGCGCAACCCTTGCCACAAAAAAGCGCAACTGGCTTGTACAATTTTTTTTTTGCGTTGGCAGTTTGTATGGTCTATTTGTCAAATAAATTTTTGACGCCTAAAAAGCGGGAATTTGGAATACCTCGCGGGACGCGGGAAACGCTGACACAAAGCGGGACAATTCCGCCAAATCCGGGACGTCTGGCAACCCTAGCTCCAATGGTGCGTCATAGGTTTAAAAGACCGACCCCCATTAATTTTTACGTCTTAACATTTCTTTGGAACAAACTAATACCCTATCTCCAATTTCTAAGGGGGCTCCCACACAAAACGACTTTTTTCAAGATTTGCTCCAACCGCTCTAACTGCTAATAGTGCCCTTAGAGCAAGAAAATGTATGACCGACCCACAATATTTTTTTAGTCCAAATATTTTCTCTGAACACACCTTCCCTCTATCCCTTATTGTTAAGGCGGTCCCCATACAATTTTTTTTATTTTTTGTAAATTAGTTTTATTTAATCAGCTTCTACCGGTCCAATGGTGCGTGCGACCCCCATTTATTTTTACCCTACAACATTTTTTTTTTAAATATACCTACGCCCTATCTCCACTCCCTAAGTAGGCTCCCATACAAAATTACATTTTTATAAAATTTGCTCCGTTATTTGTATGGGAGCCTACTTAGGGAGTGGAGATAAGGCGTAGGTATGATTTACAAAAATGTTTTAGGGTAAAAACAAATGGGGTCGGTTTCAATAATGACCCCTCTCGGACGCACCATTGGACCGGTAGAAGCTGATTAAACAAATTTACAAAAAATAAAAAAAAAAATTATGGGGACCGCCTTAACAGTTAAAGATAGAGGGTAGATGTGTTCAGAGAGAATGTTTGGACTAAAAAAATATTGTGGTTCGGTCATACATTTTGTTGCTCTACGGGCACTATTAGGGCAGTTAGAGCGGTTGGAGCAAATTTTGAAAAATGTCGTTTTGTGTGGAAGCCCCCTTAGAAATTGGAGATATGGTATTAGTTTGTTCCAAAGAAATGTTAGGACGTAAAAATTAATGGGGGTCGGTCTTATAAATGACCCCTCTATGACGCACCATTGGATCAGTAGAAATGATTTTAAGATTGGAAAATTACAATAACATTTTTTCAAAAAATTTTAAAAAATACTAATAATCGTTATCCCATGATCCTGCTGGGCAAAAAATTTGTAGAATTCGATAGTAGAAGTTTTACACAAAAAAATTTCAAAAAAATCGAAGAGTACAAACATTTTCAAAAATGAGATTTAAATTTTAAAACTTAAAAATCGCATACTAGAGCACTTTAAAGAATTTTTTGGATTTTTTTTTTTTTAAAAGTACGTAAAAAAACAAAAATTTTTAAGAAAAAAAATTAAAATTTGGGCCATTATTGAAGAAGTTATGAGTAAAAGAAGTTTAAGTAAAGGAACAAACTTCCAATTTTTAAAAATTCGATATCTTTTGAACGGGTCATCAAAAAATCTGAAAATTTACCACGAAGGAGTTTTCGCAGGGTACTAAAAACTGTAAACAAATTGGGAAAATTAAAAAAAAAAAATTTCAAAGTGTCCGTTTTGACATGGAATGCCCCACATACATACATTTTTTTTTTTGAAAAAGGTGATCTCTATTGTTTGAAAATCGAACAGCGAATCGAAATGGGTTAATGAGATTCTGGCCATTTTTTCATATAGAAAAACTATCATGCTATAAGACTTTTTTCTGGATTTGAGACAATTTTTTATATGTAGAACAATTCTGAGGCATTCTTAGATTTCCAGAACAACTTTTAGATTATAAGAGAGCAAAAATGTTTTAATTTTAAGATAATTATTTAAAATATTCTTCCAATAAAACAAATCTCAGATTTTGAAACACCTTTTTTACAGAAAAATTTTTAGATTCTGAACGTTTTTTTGTACGAAAAAAATGTCTGGTTCTTGTACACTTTTCCTACAGAAAAATATTTAGATTCTCAGATATTTTTACAAAACAAAATTTTCAGGATCTGAAAATATTTTTGCCATAGCGGAATTTCGAGACATGAACTTATTAAAAAAAAGCAAAAAATATTTTTTCAAGGATCCATTTATTATACGTTTTTTTTATTCAAAATCAACTTCTTAGAAACAATCATCAATGCTGGGCAAAGAACCGCTGCAGTATTTCCAGGTAGACCAAGCAGTCCAGCCTTGTTGAGACTTAATCTTACGGGCACAGGTGACAGAGCTATTGATAGTATCGGTCAACAAAGCATCACAGCTCAAAGAACATTCATTGTAGGAGAAACGACCATTGCTAGGTTGGCACCAGTAGTAGTTATTGATTTGGAAGATACCATAATCGTTGGAACCGTTAGAGTTGGTAGGTCCAACTACACCAGTACGGTAAGAAGATTCGTGTTCGGCAATACAAGTCCATTGAGGCAATTCAGATTTGGGTACACCCAAAGCGTACATGTCCTTAGCCAAGGAGCAACGGGTGTAGGTTTTACCAAAAGCTGGAGCAGCTAAAGCCAAAGCGGCTACGAGCACAATGAAGAATTTCATGATTTTGTTTGATTACTTGGTTCTAAGCAAATAAACTGATACTTTATTCTCCGAATGGCAATGAATTTATAGTAAACTTTCCAAAATTGATAATCCAAAAATTCTTTTAAATTCAAGATAATAAAATCTATAATCAAAGTATAGAAAAAATATGTATTTAAGTTTATTATCTGTGTTTGTATTGTTAAAGCTTTAAACTAATTATTTTGTGCAATAAATTGTAGAATCTTATAATTTTCTTCAGGCATAATTAAACATATTTTCCATAAAAATAATGTATCAGAACCTGAGACCTTTTTTATAGAAAAGAAATACACTTAAAATATAAAAAATATTTCAGAAAGAGATACTTTTCCATAGAAAAAGTTTGTGAATTTTTCTAAAGGAAAAAAACTGAGCATTTTTCTAAAGGAACAATCTAAGAATTTTCTTTAGGAACAATTTGACATTATTTCTACACAGAAAATAAAATCGTAAAATTTATATAAACAAACATCAATTGTAAATTAACCAAAAATGATATCAACCATACATTCAGTAAAACGGCCGCCTGTTAGTCCATAATACAAAACTTCGATTTTGTTTTCAACAAACTCAGTCAAGTAATTTTATATAAAAATTATTTTATCATGTCAATAAATAGTGTTTGTGTTTGTTTAATTTCTTTGTTGAAAAAAAAAATTCATTTGTCAGATCAACAAATTGTTATTGTTGAATTTCTTTGTTAAAAAAAAAATAGATTTTTTACTTTTTCCAAATCAACAAATTGGGTTTGTTGAATTTCTTTGTTGAAAATAACAAAATTCTTTTTCAACAATCAAAGTTTGTTGATATTACAATATGCGGAAATTTGTAACATCAACAAACGTTTGTAAGTTTGAAAATTCTGAAAGTTGAAAAAGAATTTTGTTTTTTTAACAAAGAAATTCAACAAACACAATTTGTTGATCTGACAAAAGTAAAAAATCTTAATTTTTTTTCAACAAAGAAATTCAACAATCACAATTTGTTGATCTGACAAATGAAATTTTTTTTTTCAACAAAGAAATTTATTGTATTCACATATGAGGCATTCCACACCAAATGTCCAGCGAAAAAAAAACATGTGTACCATAAACTTCTGAATAGATTGTATAGATAGCCCTATATGGAACATAGAAAATTGCGTTTTTGGTTTTTCAATTTTTAAAAAACTGGGCTTCGGAGGCGTGGTCAAATATTGGAAAAATGGTCAAATTTGTGGCGATTTGCCTTGTTTAAATATTTATCACATTAAAACGGAATGCACCACAATCTCAAAAATTTACATACACATATAGTTTTGTATGGGCTATCGATTAACATTTTTTTTTTTTTAAATTTTCAGAACCCGTTCTGAAATTTTCCATTTTTTAAATAAGTCAATTTATCAAAAATCCGGCCACTTTTTTTTAATTTTTTTTTAAGTTTAGATGTTTGTCCATCCACACAAAAAATTCAGAAACACGTTCTTATTTTTTTCGAGAAAATCGCATTTGAATTTTAAATTTCATAACAATTTTGTAATTTGCTTGTTTTAACGTTGCGAATGAGTAATATTTATGCAATTAATATTACTCATTCGCAACGTTAAAACAAGCAAATTACAAAATTGTTGTGAAATTTAAAATTCAAACGCGATTTTCTCGAAGAAAAAGAAGAACGTGTTTCTGATTTTTTTTGTGTGGATGGACAAACATCAAAACTTTACAAAAAAAAAATTTAAAAAAAAGTGGCCAGATTTTTGATAAATTGACTTATTTAAAAAATGGAAAATTTCAGAACGGGTTCTGAAAATTTTCCAAAAAAAAAAAAATTAATTGAAAGCTCATGCAAAACTTATCCAAATTTTTGAGATTGTGGTGCATTCCGTTTTAATGTGATAAATATTTAATCAAGGCAACACGCCACAAATTTGACCATTTTTCCAATATTTGACCACGCCTCCTAAGCCCAGTTTTTGAAAATTTGAAAAACCAAAAACGCAATTTTCTTAGTTCCATATAGGGCTATCCAAACAACCTATTCAGAAATTTACGGGACACATGTTTTTCTGTAGCGGGACATTTGGTGTGGAATGCCTCATATATAGGGGTCAATATAACAATTCGTTTTATTCTGTGTATGTAAAAATTTATTAGAATCTGAGACTTTTTATATAGAAAAAATTAATCAGGATATAAGAATTTTTCTATATACAAAATATCTCAGACTTTGAGATCTTTTCTTTTTAAAAAATATCTTAGAATCTGAGATTTTTTTAGACTTTTAGTAACGAAAAAATTTCTCAAAAAATTATACTTTAAAAAAAATGTCTCAGAATCTGGGAAATTGCCTCTTAAATATTAAAAGGCATTGAGATAGAAAATTTAGTTAACCTTAGCAAGATCTCTACATAAAAGTCTTTCGGAATTGATAGATGTTTTAGTGTTTAAGTATAGGAAGAACATTTAAGAATCTCAGACTTTTTCTGTAGAAAAAGTATATCAGAATCCAAGTATTTTCCCATGAAAGAAGTTTTTAGATTGTGTACTTCTTTTGGGCATAAAAATTTTTATATGTTTGAAGAAAGTAAAAAAAACGTGTATATTGGTTTAATTCTTTAGTTCAAACTTGTTTCCACCTAATCCCAATTTCAACACAAAAACTGAATATTTAATTTTTAAAAGATCAATAAATTAATAAACAAATACATGGATTTTTAAAAAAATTATCATGTCCACTTATTTTTAAAATAGTTACTTAATAATTTATTTAAGCAAAATGAAAAATGATAAATTGTTTTCTTTTAGCCCTTGGTTGTATTAGTCAGTGTGAACAGACTATTAATTTGTCATTACTAATGATATCCGGAAGTAGGGTTTTCATGTACATATTCGTAATTACATTTCTTCATAAGATTAATTGTTTATTATACATATTTTGATTATGCATTTTATGTAAAAATTAATTCAAAAAACTTTCCATTAACAATTTATTATCAAGATCTTAAAAATAATAAAAAAAAATAATTTGTTATTTTTGCTAATGTTTTGATTTATTTTTTATAAAAGATAAACCCTAAATGGTTACCTTATTAGGGTTATCAAATAACAAAATTAATTGAAAAAAAAATTCCCCAGTAAAAACATTAGACTAAATAGATATAATTTGATCAGTAAAATGATTGTATTAAATAATATCTAATTATTTTACTTTTTACCCAATTCACACCTGAGGTGAAATCTCGTTCGAACTAGATTTCGATCATATGGTTTTGTATAAATTGATACAGGCCATATGATCGAAATCTCGTTCGTTAATTTCATTTAATTTGATATTGAAGATATAATTATATCTTATTAGATCTAATTTTTTATAATATCAAATTAGAAAATATTTACCGTTCCATTTTTGGTATCTAATTGTATCTAATTATATCAAATTTGGTCTAATAAGATATAGTCATATATTTTTTGATCCTCATTTTTGGGATCAAATGGGATATGGCACCCTATTATTTTTTTTAGTCGGGTAGGTTTATTAAAAATATTTCTAAAAAAGTTTTGTTGAGGTAGTTGAAAAATATCTATAGATTAGACCAGCGGTTACCAACCTATGGTACGCGTACCACTTGGGGGTACGCGAAACTGTCCGCGGTGGTACGCAAAATATTAGTAATTTGGCAACTCGTTTAAGATTAACACTTCAATGCTGGTTCCGCATCTAGCTTTTAAAGTTTTCCATAACGTCAGGTTTTTATAAAAGTTGAGGTCAAAGTTCAGAAAAAACGTATTTTTAGAGAACATTTTTGCGATATTTTTGGATGTTATTTTGAGATCTGACCACTTGTTTTCGATTAACCTTTCGATGCTGATTCCGAATATGGTTCCCAAATTTTTCTATGAGGTCAGGTTTTTGAGCATATTTATGTTAAAGTTTATGTCAAAGTTTGGGCATTTTTGAGATTTTGTTAAGCTCAAAATGCCCTTTCACTGTATATTCGAGGGTGTTTCATTCGAAAAGTCACGGAATAGTTGGTCTGCCATCGTATTAAAAACAAAACATTTAAAAAAAAATTAGAAACACTATATTTCCGTCCCCTGTGATGTGTTTTTGGAACTCTTCTTAAGAGTTCAAAAAACGTCTGTTGTTTTAATTTTTTGTATAGAATTGACTGGTGAAATCAGATTTGCAATATTTTCAGCCGTTTTTGCTCTGCAGAAAAATCAGCTCAAAATTCGAGTTTTCAGATGTATTGACCCAAGCAGCGAACATTTTTCCAAAAAATACCACCTGTTTAGATCTCCCCTAAATCCTTTTGATCTACCCAAATCATTTCAAAATTTACTTTATATGTACAGTTTTTTAACGAAAACAAAAAACTCGTTTGGGGTACGCGGCTGATAAAATTTACAATTAGGGGTAAAAAGGTTGGTAACCGCTGGATTATACATACAATCATACGATTTTAAAGAGTTCCAAAATCCACTTTTGTATTAATGTAGATAATAAAATATATTTAATTTAATAACAAACATATCAATTTCAAAAAATTTTAAATTTTTTGATTTTACTTATTTGAAATCAATTAGATTACCGGTTACTTTATAAACACATTTTCAAGAGCTAAGTTTTTTATTTTTAAAGTACATGTTATTATCTTAAATTTATAAGAATTTTCGGATTATCAGTTTACGGAAAATTTGCTATAAAAACCATGGGATTCGTATCAAAAAGTATCAGTTTATTTGTTTAGAACCAAGTAACCAAACAAAATCATGAAATTCTTAATCGTGCTCGTAGCCGCTTTGGCTTTAGCTGCTCCAGCTTTTGGTAAAACCTACACCCGTTGCTCCTTGGCTAAGGATATGTACGCTTTGGGTGTACCCAAATCTGAATTGCCTCAATGGACTTGCATTGCCGAACACGAATCTTCTTACCGTACTGGTGTAGTTGGACCTACCAACTCTAACGGTTCCAACGATTATGGTATCTTCCAAATCAACAACTACTACTGGTGCAAACCTAGCAATGGTCGTTTCTCCTACAATGAATGTGCTTTGAGCTGTGATGCTTTGTTGACCGATTCTATTAACAACTCTGTCACCTGTGCCCGTAAGATTAAGTCTCAACAAGGCTGGTCTGCTTGGTCTACCTGGAAATACTGCAGTGGTTCTTTGCCCAGTATTAATGATTGTTTCTAAGAAGTTTATTTTGAATAAAAAAAACGTATAATAAATGGATCCTTGAAAAAATAATTGTGAATTTGTTTTTAATTTGTAATACTGTTCAATAGCAAAATCCTATCGTTAAATACCGAAATAGACTTTAAAGAATTTTGATTCCTAATTCCAAACTAGAATTCGAAAAATATGTACCGCTTCTATTTTGCAAAGTATTTTTCATTTTGCAAAATAGATTTTTTGGAAGTTTTTTCTGCATTTTTAAACTTCGGGAGTTATCGAAATTTTCCCAAAGGTCCACTTTGTTTCATAATGGACAACGAAATTTTTAAACACTGATATGGCCGATAAGCCGAGACACCCCAACCGAAAAATCGTCTCCTTTATATATATTTTAAGTTTCAGTCAAATCGGTTCATAAGGGTTGAGATACTTCCCTCGTAGGTAGGGCATTCAATTGGGATTTATTTTTCTGATTCGGGATTTAACAAAAATTTGCGAGATTTCGGTATCTCGGGATTTTTGATATATTTTGATCCCGAATTCACAGGATTAAATTAATTATACATTTTTTAGGGTATACCTCTTGCCAGTGGCGTATACAGGGCCCCCGGGCCCCCCCCCCGAAATGATTTTACAAATTTCAGGATTTGGTATCAAATAACAAGTACAATATTAAAAAACTTCTTAAAAAAAAATCGAAAAACATTAAGAATCAAAATTTTTTGAAGAAAAATATTTTGAAACTGAAAATTTTGCTGTTTAAAAAATCTCAAAATCTGAAAATTTTTTCTTAGAATTTGAAACTTTTCAACTTAAGATTCTAATGAAAAAATATCTTAGAACCTGAAGTTTTATGTACATAAAAAATGGACCTAATTGTAAGTAAAATGTAGTCAAATTTTAAAATTCGACTTTGTCTTTTAGAAAAATGTCTCAGAACGAGACTATTTCTTAAAAAAAAATGTCTCAGAATCTTAAACTTTTCTAAAAAAAATGTCTTAGAATCTAAAACTTTCTATAAGAAAAATTTCTGAGAATCTAAGACTTTTTCTATAGGAATAATGTCTTTAAATATTGGCCTTTTTCTTAGATTCTAAGACTTTTTCTATAGGAAAAATGTCTCAGAATCTGAGAACTTTCTAAAGGAATAATGTCTCTGAATCTGAAAAAGTCTCAAAATCTGAGATTTTTTTTATAAAAAAAAATTCTTACAATCTGAGGCTTTTCTATATGAAAAATGTTTTAGAATCTGAGAACTTTCTATAGGAATAATTTCTCTGAATTTTTCTTACAATCCAGGAAAATGTCTCAGAATCTTATACTTTTTTTTCGAAAAATGTGTCAGAATCAACGAATTTTTCTTAAGGAAAATTATCTCAAAATCTAAGATTTTGTGTATAGGAAAAATGTCTTAGAGACACAAGCTGAGACTTTTTGTATAGAAAAATGCTCAAAATCTGAGACTTTTTCTATTGTAAAAATATTTTTTCTATAAGAATAATGTCTCAGAATCTAACTATTTTTTTATGGGAAATCTGAGGGTTTTTCTATATGAAAAACATTTTTTAGAAGAAAACCCTTGACAATTTCCTATAGGTAAAATGTCTCAGAATCTGAGACTTGTTTTATAGGAAAATGTCTAAGAATTTGAGACTTTCTATTGGACAAGTTTTTAAGAATCTTAGACTTATTCGATATGAAAAATGTCTCAGAATCTAAGAAATTTTTAAAGTTTTTCTATAGAAAAATTTCTAAGAATCTGAGAATCTATAGGAAAAATGTCTAAGAATTTTAGACTTTTTTTATAGGAAAATTTTCTCAGAATCCGAGAATTTTTCTTTAGGAAAAAGGTTTTAGAATCTATGACTTTTTTTATACTGTTTTCTTTTTAAAAAGGTCTCAGAATCTGAATTATTTTTCTTATAGAAAAAGCGAAGATTTTCTTAGAATCTAAATCTTTTTGTGTACATATTCGTAATTACATTTCTTCATAAGATTAATTGTTTATCTATATATATAAAAGAGTAATGTGACTGACTGACTGACTGACTGACTGACTTATTGACTGATTCATCATCGCCCAGCCCAAACCGCTGAAGCTAGAGACTTGAAATTTGGACTGTAGGTTCACCTCCCGGAATATAGATCCACTAAGGCTGGATTTTTGCCAGGGGGTAAAAAGGGTAAAAAACTGTACTTTTGGTACTTTTTATATCTCCTGAAATAATTGTCATAGAGACTTGAAATTTTGACTGTATATTTACCTCCCGGAACATAGATACACTATGGCCGGATTTTAGCCAGTGTTGATTATAAGGGGGTAAAAAGGGTAAAAAACTGTACTTTTGGTACTTTTTATATCTCCTGAAATAATGGTCGTAGAGACTTGAAATTTGGTTTGTATGTTCACATCCTGGAATATAGATCCAGTAAGGCCGGATTTTAGCCAGTGTTGATTCTAAGGGGGTAAAAAGGGTAAAAAAATGTACTTTTGGTACTTTTTATATTTCCTTTATTAATTGTACTAGAAACTTGAAATTTGCAATGTCGGTTCACCTCCCGGAAAAAATATTCCTTATGGCTGGGTTTTTGTCAATGTTGATTCTACGGGGGTAAAATGTATAAAAAAGTGTACTTTTGGTCCTTTTTTTATTTACTGAAATAATGGTCATTCAAGCTTGAAATTTGGAGTGTAGGATCCTTTAGTGAAATTAAACATTCTGGAACAAGTACTTCCCGAAAATTCTGCACAGTTTATAAAAAGTACCTTTTATTTAAAGTACCTTTTATAAAAAGTACCTTTTATAAAAAGTACCTTTTATAAAAAGTACCTTTTATAAAAAGTACCTTTTACAAAAAGTACCTTTTATAAAAAGTACCTTTTATAAAAAATACCTTTTATAAAAAGTACCTTTTATAAAAAGTACCTTTTATAAAAAGTACCTTTTATAAAAGGTACCTTTTATACAAAGTACCTTTTATAAAAAGTACCTTTTATAAAAAGAACCCTTTATAAAAAGTACCTTTTATAAAAAGTACCTTTTATAAAAAGTACCTTTTGTAAAAAGTACCTTTTGTAAAAAGTACCTTTTGTAAAAAGTACCTTTTGTAAAAAGTACCTTTTGTAAAAAGTACCTTTTATAAAAAGTACCTTTTATAAAAAGTACCTTTTGTAAAAAGTACCTTTTGTAAAAAGTACCTTTTATAAAAAGTACCTTTTATAAAAAGTACCTTTTATAAAAAGTACCTTTTATAAAAAGTACCTTTTATAAAAAGTACCTTTTATAAAAAGTACATTTTATAAAAAGTACCTTTTATAAAAAGTACCTTTTATTAAAAGTACCTTTTATAAAAAGTACCTTTTATAAAAAGTACCTTTTATAAAAAGTACCTTTTATAAAAAGTACCTTTTATAAAAAGTACCTTTTATAAAAAGTACCTTTTATAAAAAGTACCTTTTATAAAAAGTATCTTTTATAAAAAGTACCTTTTATAAAAAGTACCTTTTATAAAAATACCTTTTATAAAAAGTACCTTTTATAAAAAGTACCTTTTATAAAAAGTATCTTTTATAAAAAGTACCTTTTATAAAAAGTACCTTTTATAAAAAGTACCTTTTATAAAAAGTACCTTTAATTAAAAGTACGTTTTATAAAAAGTACCTTTTATAAAAAGTACCTTTTTATAAAAAGTACCTTTTTATAAAAAGTACCTTTTATAAAAAGTACCTTTTATAAAAAGTACCTTTTATAAAAAGTACCTTTTATAAAAAGTACCTTTTATAAAAAGTACCTTTTATAAAAAGTACCTTTTATAAAAAGTACCTTTTATTAAAAGTACCTTTTATAAAAAGTACCTTTTATAAAAAGTACCTTTTATAAAAAGTACCTTTTATAAAAAGTACCTTTTATTAAAAGTACCGGAAGTACACTTTTTGGTACTTTTTTATTTCCTGAAATTATATTTATAGAAATTTTTTATATTTCCTGGAATCTAAAAATTTGTAGTGAATGAGAATTCGGTAAAAAAACATTCTGGGAAAAATACGTTTTTAAAATTCCGCTTCTTAGTGGGGTAAAATGGCTAAAAAGTGTATTTTCGGTACCTTTGATATTTTTTGACGTAATGGTTCTAGAAACTAAAAAATAGGAATGTAAAATCCTTTTTGTACTTTTAATATTTGCTAAAACAATGATACTAGAAAATTGAAATATGCAAAAGAGTATCCCTCGGCGAAGAAGAAAACATTCTAGAAGTAGATCTTTTTGGAAATTTCGTTTCTAACGGGGGTAAAAAGTGTACTTTTGGTACTTTTTTTTTTTTTGTTCCTATAATAATGAAAAAGTTTAAGTTTTGGTTATTCTTATATTTCTTGAAATAGTGGTTCAGCAATTTGATATTTTAAATAAAGGATCACCTAGCACAAAAAAAAAGTTTTTGGAAAATTTAATTTTAAGGGGAAAAGGGGGCAAATGGTTATTTTTACCTATCTAACTATTAAACTAAAAGCCCCAAAAATAACACCCAAGAAAATGACATATTTTAAAATTTAAAATTTTAGAACGGGGAACGAAGTGGAATAGAGAAGGGAACAATAATGATACCTTTTACTCAAATTTTTCGTATTTAACTTTTTTACTCCATATTTTTTCTCTCTATATGTTTTTTCACTCAAACTTATTTTTATTCCAATTTCTTTATTGACTTAAATATTTATTCACTCAAAATCCAAAGTCCTCGATATAAGGGCAAATTTTATTGTTGAAATTCATGGCACAATAATACCAGGTAGTATTATTAGAATTTGTTGTCAATAACGTCCACCTATTAATTTCATATTTTAAAACTAAAAATTCAAATAAATAAAAAAATCAAAACAAAAAAAAATATAAACAACAAAATAAACAAGAAATCCAAGCAGACAATTTGAAAATATATTCCAAAAAGTGGTTATGTTTATGCCCATATACAAAACTTTAAACCACGGTTTTAAACAAATCGGTTAATATTCACAATACGAACACAGTTTTTGCAACAATAGCCATTTTTCTCCAAGAAAAGCGATTGGAAATCTTCTTCTTATTTCTTTGTTTGTTGGGTTGCTTTATTATTTGGATTTGTTGAAGTCAAGGGGTTTTATGTTTGTTTACATATTTTTGATTACTTTTTCTAATGATAGTACCGTTATAGTTTTACAATGGTTGAAATTATTCATTGAAATATTATTTTATGAAAGACTAAAACGTGCACAAGTAAATAAAACAAAGACTACGTAGGGGAATTTTCTTGAAATCGGTAGAGTAGTTCTTATCCTTCTATTATCCGGTATTCAATACAACCGGTAACGAAGTACCGGGATGGTAAGCTAGTTATACATATTTTGATAATGCATTTTATGTAAAAATTAATTCAAAAAACTTTCCATAACAATTTATTATCAAGATCTTAAAAATAATAAAAACAAAATAATTTGATATTTTTGCTAATGTTTTGATTTATTTTTTATAAAAGATAAACCCTAAATGGTTACCTTATTAGGGTTATCAAATAACAAAATTAATTGAAAAAAAAAATTCCCCAGTAAAAACATTAGACTAAATATATCTAATTTGAATCGTAAAATGGTTGTATTAAATAGTATCCACCCGAATAAAAAAGTAATACGGCGCCATATACTATTTTATCCCAAAAATGGACGATCCAAAAATATATGATTATGTCTTATTAGATCAAATTTGATCCCAAAAATGAAACGGTAAATATTATCTGATTTGATATTATAAAAAATTAGATCTAATAAGATAAAATTATATATAATTATATCATATTAGATCTAATATGATCTTCAATATCAAATTGGATAAAATTTACCGTTCCATTTTTGGGATCTAATTATATCTTTTTATATCAAATTTGATACAATACAATATAGTCATATATTTTTGGATCATCCATTTTTGGGATCAAATGATTTATGGCGCCGTATTTTTTTTAGTCGGGTAGTGTTATTAAAATTTCTAAAAAAGTTTTGTTGAGGTAGTTTAAAAATATCTATACATAAATAAGACATAAAATCGTACTATTTTAAAGAGTTCCAAAATCCACTTTTGTATTAATGTAGATAATAAAATATATTTAATTTAATAACAAACATATCAATTTCAAAAAAATTTTAAATTTTTTGATTTTATTTGAAATCAATTAGATTACCGGTTGCTTTATAAACATATTTTCAAGAGCTAAGTTTTTTATTTTTAAAGTACATGTTATTATCTTAAATTTATAAGAATTTTCTGATTATCAGTTTACGGAAAATTTGCTATAAAAACCATGGGATTCGTAGCAAAAAGTATCAGTTTCTTTGTTTAAGACCAAGTAACCAAACAAAATCATGAAATTCTTAATTGTGCTCGTAGCCGCTTTGGCTTTAGCTGCTCCTGCTTTTGGTAAAACCTACACTCGTTGCTCCTTGGCTAAGGATATGTACGCTTTGGGTGTACCCAAATCTGAATTGCCTCAATGGACTTGCATTGCCGAACACGAATCTTCTTACCGTACTGGTGTAGTTGGACCTACCAACTCTAACGGTTCCAACGATTATGGTATCTTCCAAATCAACAACTACTACTGGTGCAAACCTAGCAATGGTCGTTTCTCCTACAATGAATGTGCTTTGAGCTGTGATGCTTTGTTGACCGATTCTATTAACAACTCTGTCACCTGTGCCCGTAAGATTAAGTCTCAACAAGGCTGGTCTGCTTGGTCTACCTGGAAATACTGCAGTGGTTCTTTGCCCAGCATTAATGATTGTTTCTAAGAAGTTTGTTTTGAATAAATAAAACGTATAACAAATGGATCCTTGAAAAAATATTTTTTTTTTTAAATTTGTTTTTATTTAGTAACACTGTTTAATAGAAAAATCCTATCTTTAAATACCGAAATAGTCTTTAAAGAATTTTGATTCCTAATTCCAAACTAGAAATCGAAAAATATGTACCGCTTCTATTTTGCAAAGTAGTTTTCATTTTGCAAAATAGATTTTTTGAAAGTTTTTTCTGCATTTTTAAACTTCGGGAGTTATCGAAATTTTCCCAAAGGTCCACTTTGTTTCATAAGGGACAACGAAATTTTTAAACACTGATATGGCCGATAAGCCGAGACACCCCAACCGAAAAATCGTCTCCTTTATATATATTTTAAGTTTCAGGCAAATCGGTTCATAAGGGTTGAGATACTTCCCTCGTAGGTAGGGCATTCAATTGGGATTTGTTTTTCTGATTCGGGATTTAACAAAAATTTGCGAGATTTCGGTATCCCGGGATTTTTGATATATTTTGAATCCGAATTTAGGGTATACCTCTTGCATAGTACAATTAATTATATAGAAATATTTCCAACTATTAAAAATTTTTAACTATAGAAAATATTTCTTAAGAAAATTTTTAAATTTTGAAAAAAAATTCAAAAAAAGTTTCTATTCTGAAACACTTTTCTATAGAGATCAACCTGTTATTAGCAAAATTTTCTACCTTAATTATTTTTAAACTTTTGGAGGCAATTTCGTCAATTCTGAGACATTTTTCCTAAAGAAAATGTAAGATTCTGAAACATTTTCTGAGACATTTTTTCTGTAGAAATATACTTAGATTCTGAAAAATTGTCCTATTGAAAAAATCTCAGATTCTAAGACATTTTTCCTAAAGAAAAACTATCAGATTCCGAAATATTTTTTTCTATAGGAAAATTTTCAGATTCTGAGACACTTTTCAAATTCCTAGTGAAAAAATCTCAGATTCTAAGACATTTTTCCTATAGAGAAACTATCAGATTCTGAGATATTTTTCATTCATAACGTAAAAGTATCAGATTCTGAGACAGTTTTCCTTTAGAAAAAGTCTTAGAATCTGATGCATTTTTTTAAAAGAAACAGTCTCAGATCCTGAGAAATTTTTCATATGTAAAGAGTATCTTATCCTGAGACATATTTCATATAGAAAAATTTCTATTAAAAAATTCGCACAATCAAACAACTTTTTCCTTAGAAAAATACTTGGATTCGTAGATATTTTTTTATAGAAAAATATCTGAGATTCCGAAACATTCTTCCTACACCCAAAAAAAAAAATCTATAGAGATCTATCGATTCTGAAACACTTTCCTATAGAGATTATTAATTATTTTTAAACTTTTTGAGGCAATTTCGCAAATTCTGACACATTTTTCCTAAAGAAAAGGTAAGATTCTGAAACATTTTCGAAGACATTTTTTCTGTTGAAATATACACAGGTTCTAAAACATTTTCCTTTTGAAAAAATCTAAGATTCTAAAACATTTTTCCTATAGAAAAACTATCAGATTCCGAGATATTTTTTTGCTATAGGAAAACTTTCAGATTCTGAGAAGCCATTCATAACATAAAAGTATCAGATTCTGAAACATTTTTAATTTAGAAAAAGTCTTAGAATCTGATGCAATTTTTTAAAAGAAAAAGTCTCAGATCCTGAGAAATTTTTCGTATAGAAAATTTAATTTTGAGTTAATTTTTCTATAGAAAAATTCTCAAATTTAACATTTTAATTACACTGCTGACTGGGTTTCGACTTTATACAGTTAATTGCAATTGTTCCAGTGCTCTGGTCTTCAAACTTTTCCATCATATCAGGTTTTTGAAAAATTTTAAATACAGAAAAAAAGTGTTTTTGGACATATTTGACAACACATAGCGGAAAAATCCGAAGTGGTGACGACTTAAAAATAGGTCAAGGGTGAAGCTGCAACATTGCTCTTTAAGAAAGACAATTGGTGCCCAAAGGGCTAAGGCGACTGACCAAATGAGTTCTTCATCTTAAAGAGTAATATATAATCTTTACCCATGACTTATTTTTAAGTCGCCATCACATCGGGTTCATCCGCTACGAGTTTCCAAAAATGCCCAAAACGGTGATTTTCTTGAACTTTGACCTCAATTTTCTCAGTAACCCGATGTGATGGAAACGTTTAGAGGCCGAATTTTTCACCACCAGAACTATTGTAACCAAGTGTAGAAGGTCACGTCCCTGTCGCATTTTTGATGTTTAGTAGTGTTATTTTGATTAGGGAATTTGTTAAGTGCGAATATTTCCGAATTTTTCAATCAGTGTAATTGTTAACTGAATTATTTATCAATAGAACAAGTTAAAATGCCTGGTGTTTCCCGGGTCTACTAAATTCTTTGAAAAATTAGTTATTATTCGAACTTTAACACCATCTACCAGACCCAAAAATGGAACATGCTGTTGGGTTGAAGATAAGGACTCACGAAACAAAAGTCTTTTTGAACCTTTAAAAGTATTTCACTGTAGGATTTTCATGTTGAATAGTGTAATTATTATTTAAAAAAATAAGAAATTCAAAAAATATTTTTTCAAGGATCCATTTATTATACGTTTTTTTTAATCAAAATAAACTTCTTAGAAACAATCATTAATGCTGGGCAAAGAACCACTGCAGTATTTCCAGGTAGACCAAGCAGACCAGCCTTGTTGAGACTTAATCTTACGGGCACAGGTGACAGAGTTATTAATAGAATCGGTCAACAAAGCATCACAGCTCAAAGCACATTCATTGTAGGAGAAACGACCATTGCTAGGTTTGCACCAGTAGTAGTTGTTGATTTGGAAGATACCATAATCGTTGGAACCATTAGAGTTGGTAGGTCCAACTACACCAGTACGGTAAGAAGATTCGTGTTCGGCAATACAAGTCCATTGAGGCAATTCAGATTTGGGTACACCCAAAGCGTACATATCCTTAGCCAAGGAGCAACGGGTGTAGGTTTTACCAAAAGCTGGAGCAGCTAAAGCCAAAGCGGCTACGAGCACAATTAAGAATTTCATGATTTTGTTTGGTTACTTGGTTCTAAACAAAGAAACTGATACTTTTGCTACGAATGCCAATGAATTTATAGCAAATTTTCCGTAAACTGATAATCCGAAAATTCTTATAAATTTAAGATAATAACATGTACTTTAAAAATAAAAAAACTTAGCTCTTGAAAATATGTTTAAAAAGCCACCGGTAATCTAATTGATTTGAAAAAAAAATCAAAAAATTTGAAATTTTTTGAAATTGATATGTTTGTTATTAAATTAAATATATTTTATTATCTACATCAATACAAAATTGGATTTTGGAACTCTTTAAAATAGTATGATTTTATGTATAATCCAGCGGTTACCAACCTTTTTGGTTGGTTACCAACCTTTTTGCCCTAATTGTAAATTTTATCAGCCGCGTACCCCAAACGAGTTTTTTGTTTTCGTTAAAAAACTGTACATATAAAGTAAATTTTGAAATGATTTGGGTAGATCAAAAGGATTTAGGGGAGATCTAAACAATGGTGGTATTTTTTGGAAAAATGTTCGCTCCTTGGTTCAATGCATCTGAAAACTCGAATTTTGTGCTGATTTTTCTGCAGAGCAAAAACGGCTGAAAATATTGCAAATCTGATTTCACCAGTCAATTCTATACCAAAAATTAAAACAACGGACGTTTTTTGAACTCTTAAGAAAAGTAAATCGGAAAGATGGAAAGGAAATCGGAAGAAAACAAAAACTTCTTAATTTTTTTAATAAAACTTATGTTAAAGTGCCAACACGGGTTATTCAGTTTTATCATTGCGAAAACTGATTCATATCGCACTTATTTATAGTGAACTTTATCGAATGTTATTCTGGGATTTTTTTTTCAAGCCTATTTGTTTATAAACTTAAGTAAATTTATCAGTTTAATTTTTAAGAAGCATCTGATCAAACGTAGTGATGAAACTCTTTATTTTATTCGCAACTGCTTTAACTTTAGCTGCTCCAGCGTTTGGCAAAACCTACACTCGCTGTTCCTTGGCTAGAAATATGTACGCTTTGGGTGTGCCCAAATCTGAATTGCCTCAATGGACTTGCATTGCTGAACACGAATCAAAATATCGTACCGGGGTTATTGGACCCACCAACTCTAATGGCTCCAATGATTATGGTATCTTCCAAATAAACAATTTGTACTGGTGTAAACCGTCTAATGGACGTTTCTCTTACAATAAATGCTCGTTGAACTGTAATGCTTTGTTAACCGATAACATCAACAATTCAGTGGCCTGTGCACGAAAAATCAAGGCTGAACAAGGGTGGCCTTCCTGGTCTACCTGGAAATACTGCAGTGGCTCTTTGCCTAGCATTAAAGATTGTTTCTAAGAATTGAAGAATTTTTAATAAAAAAATTAAAATATGCCTACGAATTTTGTAATCTTGCCCAAAACATTAAATCATACACAGAAAGAAGAATTTAAAATGAATTTCAATCAACAAAAACGCGGATTCAATAAATTTTTTGATTGAAATTCCTCCAACAAAGAAAATTGTTATACCAATATTCAATTTGTAAGTGATTCTTTGAATATTTTTTCAATCAAACATTTTTTTGATTTTGATCAAAAATTTGATAATTTTTTATTTATAGTCAATCAAAATAATGATTGATTTAATTAATGAATTGTAAGCTTATGACAAAATTATGAAAAAAATCATCTTTTTTGCTTTCGAATATGTTTCCAATAATAAAAAAAAAGTAAAACCCGATTTTGTATATTTTCGAATGTATTCAAATAAATTTAAGCAAAAAAAAAAATCTGGTATGTTGAAAATTTGTAATTCGACAGTTAGAGAAAATAACAAAAATTGTAATCAAAACATTGATTGAATTATTTAAATGTTGTTGATCAATAGGTTTAATTGAAAATTGTTAGCCAATAATTTTTTGTATGTAGTATACTCACCAAATCAAAATTTTTTAGAAAAAGTAACGTGATATACATTTGTCATGTAAAACGAATTGAAATATTGGTTGAGGGCCACACTAAGATTATATATTTTTGATCCATGATGGTCCTAAGAGATTTTAGCGATATACATCCTGTGGAGAGCAAAAAACAGTCCATACCAAAAGAGCTGTAAGTTTGTTAAAACAGTAAAATCGGATACGTGTGTCTGTGGAAAGTATGATGCAGTCCTAGCCACAACATTCCAGCAATGTTCGTCTGTCGTTCCGTCTGTGAAAAGCATACTTGAATACTTTATTCCAAACCACAAGAGAAACCATGGATATCAGGGTGGGTCGTTGTACCATCCTAAAATTTTTTTATAATTTTTTCCGTTATCAGCTCAATTAGTTAACGAGATTCGCAAATATGCATATTATCGACCCACCCTAATGGATATCTCTTGTATTCATAGGCTGGAAAAAATCTTAAATGGTTGAAATCGGACAAAAGGGAAGAAGAAGCTTCCCTTGATGAACTTGGAGCTTGGACCAAGAGATCTTAAAAAGTTTATTTCTTCGGTCGGTCCCGTTTGTGGGCGTGGCAATAAAAGCTGATGAAATTGTATTACTTACGTATATGCGCGGGTACACGGGGGAAAAGGGTGAAAAGGGGAAATTCCCCCCCCCCAGACCAAATAACAAAAAGAAAGAAAATTAAGAAAAAAGAAAGAAGGAAATTTTCTAAAAAAATTTTCGAAGGAAAAAAATCTTGAAATCCGAAAATTTTTTATAGAAAAAAATCTGAAAATGTTTATAGGAAAAATTTTTAAGTTTTTAAAGGAAAAATGTGAATTAATCTGAAAATTTTTCTGTGAAAAATATCTGTCAATGTTATAATGAATTTTGGCATAAAAAAATTACTTAGCATATGTTTTTTTTTTTTTTTGTATAGAAAAATTTTAGTGGATCGTAGCTTAGAAATAGGAAAAATATCATAAAATCTTAAATCTGTTGATAGTCCAACGTATGTAAAACTATTTTGGAAATTTTTTTCAGAATGTCTTAGAATCAGGTGCCCTGTAGGTTACTTGGTAGCGTGCTAGCCTATGAAACAGGGGTCGTGGGTTCGATTCCCACCAAAACCGTTGGTCAAATTCGCTACAACAGGACGGGAGTCAACGTTACCAGTTCTCGGTCCTCAAAAATTTTCTTTTTCGGTTTTTTGTTCAAGAATTCCTAGATTCTGAAAATCTCTGAATCTGATAAAAAAAAATTTTCATTGAAAAATAATAATGTTACCTTTTATTCACCCTCTGGTGAAAAATTTTTTTATTCACCAGCAGTTGAATAAAATCTAAAAATTCAATGATCTTAAAAAGGAAATTTGGTGTAAGTACTTGTTACACTGCTGAACATTTAAAAAAAAACTTGATACGACTGGGACTCGGCTTTATACAGTTAATTGCAATTGTTCCAGTGATCACAAATCTGGTCTTTAGACTTTTCCATCATATCAGGTTTTTGGAAAATTTGAAACACAAAAAAATTGTGTCTTTGGACATATTTGACAACTCATAGCGGAAAACCCCGAAGTGCTGATGACTCCACAATAAGTCAAGAGTGAAACTCAAGCATTTCTCTTTAAGAACGACAATTGGTGCCCAAAGGGTTAAGACAACTGACCAACTGAGTTCTGCATCTTAAAGAGTAATATTTAATCTTTACCCAAGACTTATTTTCAAGTCGCCATCACATCGGGTTCATCCGCTACGAGTTTCTAAAAATGCCCAAAACAGCGATTTTCTTGAACTTTGACCTCAATTTTCTCAGTAACCCGATGCGATGGATACGTTTGGAGGCCGAATTTTTATCCACCATAACTATTGTAACCAAGTGTATAAGGTCACGTCCCTGTCGTATTTTTGATGTTTAGTAGTGTTATTTTGATTGGGGAGGAGTATTACCGAAATTGTTAAGTGCGAATATTTCTATATTTCAAAATCAGTGCAATTGTTTACTGAATTATTTATCAATAGAACAAGTTAAAGTGCCTGGTATTTCCCGGGTCTACTAAATTCTTATTTATTATTCGAACTTTAACACAATCTACCAGATCCAAAAATGGAACAAGCTGTTGGGTTGAAGATAAGGACTCTCAAAACAAATGTCTGTTTGGACCTTTAAAAGTATTTCACTGTAAGGTTTTCATGTTGAATAGTGTAATTATTAAAAAAAAAAAAAAATAAGAAATTCAAAAAATATTTTTTCAAGCATCCATTTATTATACGTTATTTATTCAAAACCAACTTCTTAGAAACAATCATCAATGCTGGGCAAAGAACCGCTGCAGTATTTCCAGGTAGACCAAGCAGTCCAGCCTTGTTGAGACTTAATCTTACGGGCACAGGTGACAGAGCTATTGATAGTATCGGTCAACAAAGCATCACAGCTCAAAGAACATTCATTGTAGGAGAAACGACCATTGCTAGGTTGGCACCAATAGTAATTGTTGATTTGGAAGATACCATAATCGTTGGAACCGTTAGAATTGGTAGGTCCAACTACACCAGTACGGTAAGAAGATTCGTGTTCGGCAATACAAGTCCATTGAGGCAATTCAGATTTAGGTACACCCAAAGCGTACATATCCTTAGCCAAGGAGCAACGGGTGTAGGTTTTACCAAAAGCAGGAGCAGCTAAAGCCAAAGCGGCTACGAGCACAATGAAGAATTTCATGATTTTGTTTGATTACTTGGTTCTAAACAAATAAACTGATACTTTCTGCTACGAATGCCATTAAATTTATAGCAAATTTTCCAAAATTGATAATCCGAAAATTTTATATAAATTCAAGATAATCTTTTATTGAAAAAAAATACTTCAAAAATTAATAACCAAACCATAGAAAAAATATATACTTATAAAAATATTATCTATATGTTGATTGTTTAAACTTTAAATGAATCACTTTGCGCAAACAATTTATTTATTTATAATCAGTTTAATATTAAAGTAATCTGATTCGTGTTACATACAGTAGCGGAAATTATATAAGGAATGATAACTGGCAATATAAATTTTTCTTCAGATAAAAACTACTTAAACACTTTTTTTTAATTAAGTGATTTAAAACTCGAAATTATCTAAAAAGGTGAAAAAAATGGGCAAATGATCTGATTTGTTTTCGGATTAACTAAATAAAATTTAGCTAATATCCCAGAAACTAGTCCAATAACTACACCATTTCCAATTTTAATTCAGAAAATACAAATTATATTTCAAAAGTTTACAATTACATTTCAGAAATTTCCAATTATATTTCAAAAATTTTCAATTGAAGGGTTTATTGTAAAAACTCGATAAGCAACATTTTATTTTGTGGTAGTTTTTGTATTAAAACTTTTGAAATAATGTAGGAAATATAACTTTTGTAGAACTTTCATTCTTAAGATACTTGTACGAAGGGTTTAAGCCAGACTTCTGCCGAAAATCTGTCAGTGGAACATCAGTAGAACGCAAAAAACCCCAAAAAATTAAATATTGCTTATCAAGTTTTTGCAGTAAGCCCTTCAATTATATTTCAAAAATTTCCAATTATATTTCAAAAATTTCCAATTATATTTTAGAAATTTCCATTTATATTTCAAAAATTTCTAATTAGAATTCAAAAATTTCTAAATATAATTCAAAAATGTCCAAATATAATTCATAAATTACCATTTATAACTCAAAAAATTCCAATTATATTTCAAAAATTTCCATTTATATTTCACAAATTTCCATTTATATTTCAAAACTTTTCATTTATATTTCATAAATTTCCAATTCTATTTCAAAAATTTCCAATTATATTTTATATTTTGTGAATTAAAATTAGAAATGGTGTAGTCCAAAAACTACGCCTCAATAATTTAATCCCATCCACCGTTATTAAAGGTCATGATTTTAAATCCACAATTTTTTGCCCCAACTGTGTTTCTTATCGCCTCATATATTTTGAACGAACTGTGACTAAAAATAATGTAGGGTAGTGTATACAATAAATATCCTCCAATTTTGAATCTTCAAACTTTTGTTGTAAGGCCGGGTTTTTGGGATGTGGATTAAGTTTATAAAACATCAAGTTTAAAAAACTTATTTTTCTCTTCGTCCTTATTTCTATAGCCACATCCTGTAAAATATTAATAATAAATTCTATCAATTATTTTTCTAAGACAATTGCTTTGAACAAAGTTGTTTATAAATTGAAAAACTTACATTGTAAAAGTATCAGTTTGTCAGTTAAGAAGCATCTCGTCAAACACAATCATGAAATTCCTCGTTTTGCTCATAGAAACTTTGGTTTTAGCAGCTCCAACTTTTGCCAAAAAATACACTCGTTGCTCTTTGGCTAAGGATATGCACGCTTTGGGTGTACCCAAATCGGAATTGCCTCAATGGACTTGCATTGCCGATAAAGAATCTGTTTATCGTACCGAAGTTGTAGGTCCCCCAAATACTGATGGTTCTAATGATTATGGTATCTTTCAAATTAACAACTTGTATTGGTGCAAACCTTCCAACGGTCGTTTCTCCCACAATGGCTGTCATATAAGCTGTGATGCTTTGTTGAAAGATAACATTAAAACCGCTGTCACCTGTGCTCGTAAGATTAAGGCTGAAAAAGGCTTTGCTGCCTGGTCTACCTGGAAGCACTGCAGTGGTTCTTTGCCCAGTATTAATGAGTGTTTCAAATAAGTTTGGTTTGAATATAAACTCAAATACATAAATTGTTTGTTACCTTTTAAAACAAACCTAAAAATTAAAATTAAAAAAAAATAATATGCAAAAAATTCGATTTTAAATAAAAATAAAAACTAAAAATAAAAAAAAAATATATAAAAAAAATTATTCCCTCCCCGACGGGGAATTGAACCCCGGTCTCCCGCGTGACAGGCGGGGATACTGACCACTATACTATCGAGGATGTTATGCAGATTTTGGCAAATGATTGTTATAAGCCACATGCTATATTGAGATGTAAAACATTTAAAAATCTATTAGCAACCCCCTACATAGCAAGAATATGAAAAAAGATAATTGGAAAAAACTAGTTCTAAAAAAAAAGAATTGGTGAAAAAAATTTTAATGCAAATAAATTTTTGTGTTTAAAAAAAAATCTGAAAAAAATATTTGTTAATACTAAAAAAAAGTTGTTAAAAGAAAATAATTTTGACAAAAAAAATTTCGTCAAAAAAATTTTTTTATTAAAAACAAGTAAGAAAGTTATATTACCGAGTGTATAGATACCCAGCAAAACTTAGATTACCAAATAAGGTATAAAATAAGGTATAGGATCTCTTATTTTATACATTGCAGCATTGATGATTTTAACAGGCGAGGAGACTCAAAGTAATGCATCCACATTATCACAAAGAATACCAGTAAGGTATAAAATAAGTCATAAATTTATAACGAAGAATACGAGTAAGGTGTAAAATATATGATATTTTATAGGTTACGAGAAATGATATAATATAGCATACCAGAAGATAATATATAAGGTGTTACGAGTAGCTAAAAAGTAATTTTGTATTAAATTTACTCACGTGATTGTAAGTGAGTGTAAGTAGATAAAATATGCTCGTGAGTGTGTGTCGTTAGAAATTTCCTGTCGTGAGCCCATCTCTAGTTTAAACTTATGCATTTTTTATAAAATAATTATTTTTTATGTCATTGTAATGCATTATGCATCCAATTATAAATAATGCATTATTTCAAACTTTCAAATAATACATAATGTAACCAAATAAAAGTCATCCATGATTTAATGTTTAGAAATAATAAATATGAAATAAACTTTTTCCAATAATCATGCATTACGTAGCAAATTATTAGTAAAGCATTATTTTTCACTTGAAAATAATACGTTGTGGAACAAATGTTTGGTAAGACATCCTAAAATAATGCTACAAATAAGGTATATACATTACCTGGTAATGTGTTAGATAATCACTACCCATTACCAAAGTTTTGCTGGGTACCCAGCACAAAGTAAAAAATATTGCAAAAAAAACTTTATTTAAAAAAAATTTTTTGAGTAAAAAAAAAATTTGCGTGGCAAAAAAATGTTCGTGAGAAAAAAAATTTGCTAAAAGTTCCGCAAAAAATGTTTTGGTTAAAAATCCCTTAATGACGATTATTTTGAGAAAAGAAATTGCTGAACAAAAATTTCCGCGGAAAAAAATGTTTTGTAAAGCAAAACCCCCGCGTAAAAACGTGTGAGGTAAAAATTATGTTGTACTTGTACCTCGTCGCTGAAGGAACATGTGGTATTGCTATGGACCAGCCGGTCTATGCGAGGAGTTCAAAATGTTGAGCTCCGGCACCCCTAACCTAACCTAACCTTGTTTCAAATACATTTCGGTTACCAATTTTTCGAGGTGTCCTTACAATTTCGTTTAAAACCACTGAACTGACATTACTCAAATGCACTAACCTTCTCTAAGCAACAATAAGTAAATATGTATGATGAGCTCAAAATTTATTTTTTATTAGTTTTTTTTTTAATAAATTTTTTTAATTAATTTTTTTAACAATTTTTTTCAAAAAAAAATTTCTGCGAAAATTTTTTTTAATTAAAATTAATTTCTTTTATCAATTTTTTCGCGGAATTTGTTTTTTATCCAAAAACAATTTTTGCTAAATTTGTTTTATAATTCTTTTTAACATGATAACTAGGGGGATTTTCTGAGTCCATTTTCCTGTAAGAAATTTTTAAATTTAAAGCTTTTTTAAGAATCTAAAAATTTTATTTTCAGAAAGAAATTTCTATAAAAACTGTCTCATTTCTGTAAGAAAATATTTTTTTTAAATGGTTTTTAGCTAATTTTTGGAAAAAATATTGATGAAAATTAAAAAAATTGCAATTTATATGAAAATATGCAAAAATATGCATTTATACCAAAATATGCAAAAATATGGAACTACAAATCGATGCCATTTTATTGCAAAATTGTTGATTCGGATAGATATTTAATTTATGTTATGTTTAGAGTGCAGAGTAAAAATATGCATTTTCATGAAGGTACTTGCCCTAATGATAACCCAGTCAGAAAAATACAATCGCAAAAGCGTTGTGGACGGTTGTACGAGCGTTCCGTATACCAACTTCAAAGCGCCTTCAGATGATCCGAACGATAACATCGATCTACGCTAGGTTTAAAGCGTTTTAAAAGCGATGTAAAGAAGTGCTTTGAGAACGGTTTTTTAAAGTCATCAAAGCGCTTTAAAAACCCAAAGAAAAGCATTTCTTCTTTAGTTCGGTTATAATAATTTGTTTCATACAAAGTGAAGTCCGACAAACAAATTTTTTGTACTGCAAGAAACTTAGAACATTTTTCCAAAAAAAATTTTCGAAACTTCGAAATGTAAAAAAAAATTAAAAACATTTTTGATGATTTTTATTTACATCAAAAACAAAAATAAAAATTGTTATTCAAAAATAGTTTTGAAACTTAGAAATTTTTTTTCCAAAAAAAAAAATCTAAAGAACTCTTAAAACGCTTTTCGAATACGCTCGCAAAGCGTTCCAAAAAAACGTTTTGAGATTGTTTTTTTTTTGTTATAGTGCTTTCAGAACACTTTTCAAAAACGCTCGCAAAGTGCTTTCAGAACGCTTTTTTTAGAACCGTCGTCAATTTCTGCTTGGGAATGTTTTAGGCTGGTGTCTAATTTTAAAAATGATGCAGGACGCCACCTCAGTTTGACTATATGTATAAGCTACCAACTAACAAAAAAGAAAATAAGAATTACTGTCCATTTTCTTGAAGAAAATTTCATAAAACCAAAAAGGTTTGTAACTTCGATTTGTAACTTGGATAATAATTTACCTGCTGGTGGATAACACCGTTTTTCACCAGCTGGGGAATAAAACGTAACATTATTATTTTTCAACAAAAAAAAAAATTTTTCATCAATCTTCTATTTCATAATTTTTTTTCATCAAAATTTTTTTTTTCATATTTTTGTTTTTATAAATTTTTTATTGCATAAAATTGTTTTTTTCATCATATTTTTTTTTTCATTAATTTTTTTTATCAAAAAAATTTTTTATACCCTCCACTCTAGTGATAGAGGGTATATATAGTTTGTCTTCCGTTTGTAACACCTCGAAATATTGGTCTAGGACCCCATGAAGTATATACATTCATGATCCTCGATCGATTTTAAGACAATCTAGCGATGTCCGTCTGTCTGTCCGGACAGAAGTTTGGCATATATGTTTGTCATTTACCTGGTCAGGTTGGTATTGCAATCCAGCGAAATCGGTAAAGTGGTTCAAGAGTTATGAGCAAAAAACTGAATTTCGGCAAGGGTTTTTCGTGAATTTACGAGATAAATAACACGCTAACTTTCGTAAGGCAATCCTGGGAATGCTGAAGCTTGCCATATATATCTGTGGTTTCTCTGGCCTGGTTCGTGTTGAGTTTCAGCCAAATCGGTTTACTGGTTCAAAAGTTATTAGTAAAACCGTGAATTTCAGATTAGTTTCACCTTAGTACACCTGTTGAAAACCCGTTAAACATGTTTTAAAAAACATTGGTAAGTCAAAAAAAATTTTACAACGTATTTTTGTCACTCAAAAATATTTTACAACGTAATTTTGTCACTCAAAAATATTTTTACACTTAAAAAAAATACACTCGAAAAAAATTTTGCACTCAAAAAAAATTTAGTAAATTATTTGTTTTTTTACAAAAATTACCTAAAAAAAAAGTTATTTTTTCACGTCAGAAAATTTACTATCACTTAAAAAGATCAAAAGGGTATTCACAGATTCGGCCAAGTCGAATTTAACTTTTCTACTTGTTTTTATTCAATTTTTTTACATCAAATTTTCTTTCTCATCAAATTTTTGTTTTTATCAATTTTTTTTTTCATAAATTTTTTTTGCCAATTCTTTTTTACATCAAAAAAAAAAATTATCAAAAGTTTTTTTTCATTGAAATATTTTTTCAACATTTTTTTTTTCTTAATTTATTTTTTTTTTAATTTTTTGTTTTTAAAAAAATTTTTTTCTTCATCAAAAACGTTTTTTCATCATATTTTTTTTCACCAAAAATTTTGTTTTTAGTAATTTTTTTTTATAATTTTGTTTTTCGTGAAAAAAAAAACTTTTTAATTTTTTCCATTTTTTTTTTACCAAAACTACTTTTTTACCGAATCGAAACTTTTGACATAAAAATCTTCCATTTGCTTAACAAATGTACAAAAAACAAGTGAGTGTTTTAAATTCTTCGGTGCCGATTCAAATTTAAAAACACTTTTTTGCACTTAAGTAATGCATTCATTTACCAAATTTACGGCTCTTTTGGTTTGGATTGCACCTTGATTTCCACAGACAGATGGACAGATGTATTTAGCTAAAGTGTCTTATAAATGGATCAATAATATAAAAACTTAATAGGGCCCTCGACCGATATTTCAACTCGTTTTGCATGGAATGTCAAATGAATATAACATTATTTTTTCTAAAAAAAAACTTTGCTTTGGCAATTACACCCAAATCTTCAGCAAACATTATCATGGTTTAATGTTTTGGGCAAGAGTTCGAAATTCGCAGGCATTTTTGACCCATTTTTCGAACCCCTAAATCGCCGATGTGGCCGATAAGCCGAGACACCCGAACCTTAGAATTGTCTCTTTGTTATATATTTTAAGTTTCAAAGAAATCGGTTCATAATGGTTGAGATACTTCCCTTGTAAGTATTTTTGTCACTCAAAAATATTTTTACATCAAAAAAAATACACTCAAAAAAAAATTTACACTCAAAAAAAAATTTGTAAAAAAGTTTTTTGCTCAAAATAATATATTCTAATCAAAATTGTTAAATTTTTTTTCACGTTAAAAAAATTTACTATCTCTTAAAGAGGGAGGGTATTCATGGATTCGTTCAAATCGAATTAAACTTCTCTAATTGTTATAAATCTTATCATTTTCGAGATAAGCTTGATATGTCAATTTTTTGACATTTAAGGAGCATTTTTTTTTAAACGGTTGTTGTGGGGCCCACCAGATTCATAATCCAGAAAGATATGGCAGTGTTCGATAAAGTTATTTATACCCTCCCTCACCATCTAAATATGTATGTTTTGACCCTAATAGACCAGTTCATTAAGTGTTGTAGAATATCAGAAGTCGACTTTTAAATTAAAACAGGTTTTACACTCGAAAAAATGTGCACTCAAAAAAAATTATTTTTACAAAAATTAATAAAAAAAAAAACATTTATGGATTCGGTCAAAATATATTTAAATAGTAAAAACAAATAAAAAAGTTAAATCTGACCGAATCCATAAATGTTTTTTTTAGTAATTTTTGTAAAAATAATTTTTTTTTTGAGTGCACATTTTTTCGAGTGTAAAACCTGTTTTGAGTAAAAATTTTTTTTGAGTACAAGACTTTTTTTTAGTGTTTGTTTTTTCCACAAAAACATTTTTTAACACGTTCGTACAAGTTTTATATAATTATTCGGTAAAAGGCCATATTTGGCCAAAAATGCAGCCGAAGCCGAATACTGGCCGAGTGCTGCTCTTTGGCCAATGCCGAAGCCAAATATTCGGTCGGACACTATAAATTAGTATGTAATAGACCACCAAAATGATTTTGAAACAATAAAATTCTTAAAATTCTAGAAACAAACTTTAAATTTGCTGCTTGGGTCACATTTGTCCCCTGCCAATATGGGTTAACGATGTCTAATAAAGTTAATAGTTCTTAACTGAATTAATTTGATCAAAAGAAGCAACAACAAATTTAAATTTGGTCAGTTTAATTGAAAATCGATTTTCATAAAAAAAAATTTACACAAAATTCTAATTTCCTTGAAATCCACAAAAATCAAACGGCTCCAAAAACAAATTGAGTCGGTGTATATCCCCAATTTTTTTAATATTTAATCTTTAGGATGTTTTTTATAAGTGACTTGTATAGAAATGTTGAATTTAAAAATTTTGTTTAATAAAATTTTTAAAAAATCGAAAATACTCATTTGAAGTATCCCCCTAAATTCATGGTAATTTTTAGCTTAAAATTTTTAACGGGTTAATGATGTCATACAAAGTTGACATAATTTTTTCCAAGTAGTTTTGAGTAAAAGCTAAATAAAAAAAATTTATTTTAATTAATTTCATAAAAACTTTTTTTTATTTTTTTTTTTCAAATCATCGTCCTTTTTCCCCAAAAACCCGAAACTTTGACCTCAAAGCGGCACGGGTTAAAGTTATTCGATTTTCCTGAAATTTTTACACAATCATTTTTAGACGCAATTACACAATATTCCGACCCGCGCTTTTTGAAATTCGAAAATTTAATTTTTAAGTGCCATTCTAATGGACATCCATATATGCATCATATATGAACATGCATGGTCATTTTTACCCGGGTTATGTTAAAAAAAAACTATTGAAGTTTTCATGTAAAAAATGTTCTAGAAAATATCTTATCAGATTTCTCTGCTGTTTTGACAGATTTCTCTGCTAATTTCACCTAGATAATCATGACATATTTTCAGCAAACCGTGTCTGCTAAAATCTCAAAATGGGTGTATTTTCAGCAGATTTTTCTGCTGATTAAACAGAGAATTTATTTTAAGTGTAGATAAAAATTTAAAAATGTTTATTATCAACAACTTAAATACGTAAATATAAAATAGATTATTTAAATGGCCAATTCAACTTGACATTTATCAATCCAAAAAAGTTTTTTATATCAAGATTTTCAAGATTATGCATTATATAAAATTATTAAATTGAAATATGTCTAACGATTAAAAGATAAGGTGTTAAGAGAAATTAAAATATTTTGTCTATATATGAATTTATTGCTGATAATAAAATATTTTTATAAACACCTTATATAAAATTTTTAATATAATTTGATAAAAAAAACACAAATATTTAATTTTAAAAACAATAACAAATATTTATTTTTAATATCAACACCCTCTAAGAAATTTAAGAAATTTTTTGTAAAAATATTTTTAACAATACCAAAAATAAATAATTTTTATTACAAAATTTTTCTCAACATAATTTAAATTTTTCTTTTACCCAAATTACCCAAAAACCCTGTTGCATGGTCTACAATCTCATTATACTCTTTTACACCATACACTTGTTGCAATAAATATTTTTCATTAAAAACATTATTTCAACACATGAAAAAATCATATAAGACATCACCATTTCAGTATAAAAAGTGAAATTTGCCATTTGTATACAGACATCAAAATTGAAAAAAAGACATTTAGTAAATTGAAAAGCAAAAAACGAAAAAAGTCACTTTTTTTTGTTGATAAACAATATTGCAACATGTCATACAACAAGACATGTATTACAATACTTATGAATCAATGTATCAAACTCTTGAGTACAAGAGGTGGTACTTAATATCTTTTAGCAAAAACTGGTCCTCGATTACTCTACTATGTTTGTAGGTGAGTTAAAGTGTGCTGGCTGGCTGTGTGGTATGTTTTGCACATTTGTCATACTATGCACTCATGATATATTAAAAAAAAATTTTGCTGCAAGTAATAAGGATATTCATTTTAGTAAATTTGCCATGCCATATAGCAATATTGCAATTTTGTGCTACACTAAAATAACTTGCAATTTGGCTTTTTTAGCAATGATACAACTTTTTTTTAGTGAATACCCCTAATAGTAGCAAAGTGTTGACGACAATAGTTGAAGTAGTTAGTAATTAGTGGAAAGTGCATTTTCTGTTGCATTTGTGTATTTGACCAGTCGGCCAGTCTGTCTGTCATAAATTTTTTAGATTATTTTGTATTTAAATGTGTATATGAATAAAATTTAATTGATTATGAAATCGTAAATAAATATCAATGAACCATAAATGGTTTAAATAGACTAACTCATTAATATTTTATGGTAATACATATTATCAAACTAAAAAAAAAATATTTCAATTAATAGTTGGGGGAATTAATATTACAAAAATAATAAATAAAATGTATTTCCAAATATTTAAGTTTTAAATAAAAACTACGCAACATAAAAATGTCAGCAAGTTTTACTTTTTTGAATGCAAATTTTTCGAGTGTACCTTTTAAGAAGATGATCCGAATTGCCAAATGTGAGTCTTGAAAAAACTTCTGTTGAAACATTAAAGACGTTTCTCAGGCATCCAGGCTCCGCAAAGTTTTGGCTTCTTGTTGCACCCTGGGACACGTGAAGAGACTAGTTTTTTAGTTTAAACGAAATTTTTTGTGTGTTGAAAAGATTCGTCAGTGTTTTCCCATTGAAAGGTACTTGAAGCATTCAGACCAATCAGTCTGTCTTCTTTTTTGTTAAAGCGATTGGAACGAATCACAGTGGGAAAAAACACCAATCTGGCAGGAAAAAAATCATATCTTCTAAACTATTGGTCTGATCCGATAACAATACTTGTAGATTTTATAGCTAAGGATATGAGCTTTTGGTATAATGACTAATAAGAAACTGTTTTTCAATACAGGGTGCCCCAAAAGGTGTTATATACGACTACCTCAGGAGTATTTTTTTTTGTACCTGTTAGCTGTGGAAAATTATGTTTAAAATAAGAATTTCATACTTTTTGGAAAGTAAATGGGGTTATCAAATATTGTAAGTGAAATCTGATAACATTTGGACATATACCCTACATCCAGCATATAACTAAAATAGGAGTCTTAGCACCTGATTGCATAAGCATATACGAATTTTTAGTTAACCTTTTGTGAATGTTTAGTGCCATTGCCTCTTCTGGTGTGTATTATGTCGGTGCTTCAGAGGGGTAAAATACGACTTTTTTCATCTTTGTAGCCCTTTTTTGTGTTTTTTTAATTTCATCTAATAATTGGGCTGCATCTCTCTTTCCAGATTTGTACAGACTTACTTTCGCAGCGACCAATAATAATTCCTTGATGTTATTTTGTACAAGATCCTAAACACGACTCCTCTTGGATTTTTTTGTCGTTTCCAAAAAAGTCTTCAAAGGACGCCCTCGAGGTTGTGACGGTCCTGGTTCTTCGTCTTCTACTAGAAAATCTATATTTTCATTCAACCATATATTGTAATGATTTTCAAAACTATATAAATTGCGAGAAACACTGGCCCATCTACATCTAAATTTACTACATAAATCTCGCACACTAACAGTTAGTTTTTTATAGCTATCATTCTCGTTGCAGATGTTATTTCCAAGTTTGGACAAGATATAATTGATAAATGTTGAGTTCCGATCAGAAGCACTGTCGCATTTACGCCAAACTTCAAATATCTCTCTCCGTTGAAATGACATGTCAAACAAATTTAAGAAAACCAAAGAGTTTATTAACAAATTCAAATGATAGTATTAAATTTATTGTTATTTATGCGACTTAAATCGCTTATTTAAAAATCATAAAATCAAAAATAATTTTAATTCAGCACGAACTTTCTACTATGTTAAAAACAAATGACTAACAATCCTTCGCGATTCTCAACATATACGTGAGTTGCGTTCACCGCTGCCTAGGTTTAGAATTATAATTATTGAAAGACCAAAATTACAAAAATAATTTTAAAAAATCGCCACGCAGGCCTACGCAGCTAATTTTTTGAATAGTAATACTTCATTATATGTAGAATAATCTATAATTAAAGATTAAGCAGCATCTGACAGTGTTTTTTTTGTAGCTCCATAAGAATTTAAACAAGTTAAAAAAAAAACGTTGTTTATGTAATTCGTTACGAGGGAGCCTTCGAAAAACAGATAACGTATGGAAATTTATACATAATATACCTAATAGCACTCTTTAAAAGAAATCAAACACTTGGTAGGTAACGGCTTACCCCTTCCGATACACGGCGATGACAAGTTTACTATTATAAACAATTAACTGTGAGAGCCCAATAAATTGTCAACATTTGATAGTGTGTAATTCCCTAATGGGTTAACTAAACTTTAAGTTCTTAACGGATTAAAACGCAGTCACTATCCCACTTTAAAATCGCATTATAACTTTGTTAAAATCTGTTAGTTATATTTTGAATTATTTCCCGCTAGATTGGCAATTTTTCCCACTGTGCGAATGGTAGATGCATATTAGCAAAGAGTGATTGACCCGATGTTGCTTTCGACTAGGCAGCATGCATAAAGCAAGGTAGATCAATGGAAATAGCTCTACATGATCTCGTTCATACCATCGTGATATCGCTTTTGGTAAGGGAGTTCACTATGGGTTTCTTTCTTGATATACTTAGAGGGGGCTTTTAATAATGTCATCCCAGACTCAATAATTGTGGCATTATTTGGTCTAGGAGTGAAGTGTGGGATCGTTCTAATGGTGGAAGACCTACTTGTTAATAGACTTAAATATAACGTCTGAATTATGAACGTCTATCATATCTCGATTTGTCAATAGAGGCAAACCACAGGGAGGTGTTCTTTCGCCACTCCTATGGAACCTGGAACTTAAAAGAAAAAATAAAATTCCAGCTTTTGATCCCATTTCTCTGGACGACAATGAAATCGGAAGTTGAGTTTCAGGCATAATATTAAGGAACGGACCATTGGAAAACGATAGGATTTTAGACCTAAAGTCGGTCGTTGGATTTACACACTCATAAAAAAACTGTAATGTTAGCAAAAATAGCTTGTAAACCTACAAGAAAATTTGCTGATTTTTAACCCACAATTTTTTTGGTAAAGTAAGCAAAAATGTTTTGCCAAAAATTAGTTTACTGAAATTTTTGTATCCAATTTAGTTCATACACATTTGAGGACCTAATTGGGTTCGGACCCGATAGGTTCAGACCCCGATGGCCTAGACCTAGTTGGATTCCTTAAAAATCGTCATAGTTTTTGATCCAAAATTTGTGTCCGTTTCGCTCTATCTTGCTTAGTTTTTGAGATACGTGATTTTAGGGGACCACTGGGGTTTTGAGAATTAAAAAACTCGATAACTTCAAAAATATTACTCGGAGAGCTTTTCTTGTCTTGTTCTACGTGTTTGGACTTTTTGTTGTATCGGCAATATTTACCGAGATATGAGCATTTTAAAATTTTCGAGAATACAAACTTTTTTGGATCCAAAGTTAGGACCCATTAGGGTCCACACATGCGAAGAGGACCGGCGTTACTATGGAAAGCCCGATACCCAAAAATGGCCTCCATTTTGCTCCATCTGGCTTAGTTTCCGAGATAGCGCCATTTTAAGTTTTCTTAAAAAAAAATTTTTTGATTAAAATTGCAAATGCGCTAAATGAAGTTTAGAAGATATTTTTGCTAACATGCTAATCTTAACTTAAAATTTACTAAAGGTTAGCTTACTAGCATTAGCAAAAAAAATTAGTAAATCAACTAATGTATTATTTTGAGTGTACAGCAGTGGTGCATCTAATTCTGCCGTATGAAATCGTTGTTTGGTGGCCTGCTTTAGAGACAAAAGGAACAGTGTCTTTATCACGTAGGTAAAGAAAATGATACCATCCAAGGAGTCTTGGATGACGGGCATTCTGGGTAGTGGAGATTCAATAGATTTTTACATGGATGGATCGAGGCTGCACGAACAAGTGGGCTTTGGAGTCTATTCGGAAGAGCTTGGATATAGCCTGGCTCGAAGATTGCCAGATCATTGCAGTATTTATCAGGCAGAGATGCAGGCAATAAAGGGAGCGGCTGACTGGTTGAGTTGCAAAATCTTGTCTGCAACCACAGTTAACATCTATTCTGACAGTCAAGCTGTTTCTGAAAACAAGATCTGCCCATAACTGCAGCACGTCTTTAAATGAGATGTCCAAGCAGTTTGGCATACGACTCATTTGAGTCCCAGAGCACAGAGACATTTTAGGGAATTGCAAAGCCGATAATCTTGCAAGACTAGGAACTACCTTACAGGTTCCAATAGAATTGGAATGTGTTGGTATGCCTCTAGAAATTTGCATGCAAAATCTATGGCTTTGTTCCACGACGGAGACTAATCAGAGATTGGAAAATGGATTGACGTGTGAGACAACATGACAGATCTGGCACAAGTGAGCTGATAAAGCTTCCAAGAGGAGGGATTTCGACTGTGCTTACTGTAATAACCGAACACTGTCTTATAGGGAAGCACGCAGAGTGGTTAAATATGCCGTCAAAAGACTTTTTCCGGAGTTGCATGAAGAGTTTTAGTTGGATGAAGAGCAGTTGGAAACTATTGAACACTTCACCTGCCATTGCCCGGCACTTTCTGATCAGAGACTTGCTTTTAGTGTTGCCAGAAGTAGGGAAAAATCCCTACATGTAGGTATTTTTGTTCTAAAAATGATAACGTAGGGAAAAACGGACAGATTTTTAAAATTTCATCAAATGTAGGTACTTTTTCAGAATATAGCTAAAAGTGGTCCAAAACCTTGAATTTTAGTTAAAAACAGTTCTTTTCTTAGAGGGTTTGAGTTTCAAACAAATGTGCTTTTTTAAATCTTTTATACAATCTAATTAAAGGGTATAAATTGGGAAAACTTCAATAAACTCTGTTATCTACTCAAAATTAATAGAAATTTTCCCTATTTATAGTAGGAAACTTTTCTCAAGCAATTCCCATGAAATCAAGTAATATCAAACAACTCAAGTATTGTCTTACCAATTTTGACGCTTTTGATTTAAAATAAAGTAGATTTGTGAGAAAAAATAATCGAAAACACCCAGGAAAATTATTTAGAACAGGTTCTGACAACATCTGTTCTAGAAAAGGTTTCCGAACAAACACCTGTTGCCTTCGGGACAATCTCTATACAAAAAAATTGGTGTAGCACCAGAATTAGAACAGGTTATGTGGAAAATTAAGTTGTTCCACACTTGTTATTTGCAATCAAATATTTAGCTGGGCAATCATCTGTTAATATATTACATTTAAAAAAATATCTGAAATTATTGAAATTTAAAAAAAAAATAATTTTTAATGAAATTTATACAATTTTAATGTAGGGATAAATTGTAGGGGAAATTTTTTTCGAATGTAGGGGAAAAAGGGATTTTTTTTTATAAGTGTAGGTACTTCCAAAAAAATCTACTGGCAACACTGCTTGCTTTACTGGAATCTAGGGAGCTACACTATCGTTCTGATTTGTCAGATGTCAAAATTACATATCTTAGGAGTTTCATTTTTTATTTAAACAAGAACAAACATATTTTTTTACTCCAAAAATTTCATCGCGGACCTTTTTTTCACCAAAAATTTTTTTTTGCGGAAATTTTTTTTATGGCCGCTATTCCAGAAAAGTAATTCATATTAAAAAAATGTGAAAATTAAAATTTTCGATTTTTTTGGTGTTCTAGATATCTCTTCCCAAAGTTTGTTTCGTTTTGTTGCATATAAATTAAGTTTGATGAAAGTGAAACGAATAATATTTTCGTTATAATTGTTTACCCTTTAATATTTAATTTATTCTTCGAATGAAAATGTGAACAACAGAACACCGAATTCGTTTTCATGTTAATCGGAAAACTTTATGTGAATTGAAAAGTTATGAAATTCAGAACAGAGGTCTAAATTTTATTATTCTCCTATTATCCCTTGCCTTTGATCCGCTCCTGGCTGTAATACCTTACTTTTTCTAAATGGAATCGAACTATAATACATCTTAAGGAGTTGCCATCTTTAAGAATATTGTTAAAAGTAGAGTAGGGTTACCTTACTACACCCAAAAAAAAACGTGGGTATTCAATACTAAAAATTTAACTAAATTTTAGTCCAAAAGGACCTAGTGCAGAAATTGGTAACCAATACTAAAATTTTTTACTAATATTATTCAAAACCAGTAAAAATTACTAATTTTAGTACTTTGAAGATACTAAAATTAGTAACTAATTAGTAGATTTTTGTAAAATATCACTTACTAAACCTTTTACTGTAGAATTATTTTGAGTGTAGGGTACACAAAAGAAACATTCAAAAAAAATACCAAAAAGTATGTGCGCCCAACGTGGGGCTCGAACCCACGACCCTGAGATTAAGAGTCTCATGCTCTACCGACTGAGCTAGCCGGGCATGTTTGAGTGGGGTGGATAATAACAATTTGCTGCTGTTGACAAATATCCAAAGATATTATTAAGAGCCTTGACATACCAACAAATAATTTAGGGAGCAATTAAAAAAGTAAAAAAAAATACAAGTTTTTCAAAATTTAAAATTTTAATTTTAAAAAAGGTATAATTAAAAAAATTTTTTAAGATAAAAAAATTAAATCAAAATAATTAATTATATTCAAAGTGTTTTAACAAGAACCATTTTATTTTTATTATACTAGATTTTTTGTAGTTTTATATTTAACACGAGCCTTTTTTAACGTTATGCTTGGTTTATTTTTTCACAAGAATTAAATGAAAAAAAAAAATATGTAATAAAAAAAAACAATAACGATACATGTAAAGTAAAAACATTTTTATGCAGAGACTTAACTGACAGCTAACAACATGTCAAAAATCACTGAAGTTTAAAAAACAAATGCAAGAGTAAAAATTCTAAATAAATACAGGGGGTTCTTTTGTAATTCATTCGTTATCTGTTCTTTTCACAAGTAAAGTTGTTCTTTTTTTTATTTTTTTTTGCTTTCTTGAAAGTCATGCTTAAAAGATTTTTAATAAGATCCCAGGACGGAATAAATAATACAGATAATATAAAAAAACAAACTATACGCTTGCATAAGCATTTGACGTTTAAGCCGATATCAATGACAACTGAATGAAAGCTGTTCATTACAAAATATTTTAAACAATAAAATTAGTTCCATAAAAATGCATTTACATGAGTTTTACATGTTTTTGCAAAGTGTTATCAAAACAATGAACTTACAATGTAAATTTTTTGTTAATGCAAGAAGTACTATTAAAAAAAATATTGAGATTCTGCGAGATGTAGCAAAAAAAAATGGAATACAAAAGAACTTTCAAAATACAATAGAATTATTAGTTTACAAGATATTATATTGTTTTTCCCAGAATTTTATAATACACTCAAAAAAAGGGGAAACAAATTTGCAAACAAATCTGCTGGTAACGACATTCATGCGTGAACGTGAGAAAAGTTCTTGCTGCTCGCGGGAAATCGGAAACTAAATTTTGCCAAATTTCGTTTTTCGGGCGATTCCAACAATCAATTTCTTTATTATAATACATTTTAATATTGAACTGTTTTTAGATTCTTAAAAATTTTGGTCCACTTATTCCAAATTTGCCATTTAAATTCTTTTAGCAAGTACTGTTTTCGAGAAATTTGAAATCCTCCTTTACCTAATACCATTGGACATACACTGCAATGGAAGAGCAGTGATTGTGGCCATATCGCCATCTTGAAGAAAATAACAATACCACAAAATGAGGACTGAGCTCCCTCAATGAGCCCTTTTGAGCGCCACTTTACCACTATGATACTATCTAGGGATCCTTGGATGAGGGGCAGTCTGGTAGTGCAGCATCCATAAGCTTTTACACAAATGGATTGAAGCTACTCGAAAAAGTGAGCTTAGAAGTCAACTCGGAAGAGCTTGTGTTGAGCCTAAATCGAAGATTTCCACATCATTTCAGTGTTTACCAGAGATGCTGGCAATAAAGGAAGTGGCTGACTGGTTGAGTTGCTATGTGTTGTCTACAATCGCAGTCAACTGCTATTCTGACATTCAATCCGCGGTCAAGTCCCTGGAGTCAATGTTTCTGAAAACAACATCTGTCCTTAACTGCATTTTGACATACGACTCATTTGGGTCCCATGGCATAGAGACATTCCAGGGAGTTGCATAGACGATGAGCTTGCAAGACTAGAAACTACGTTACAGGTTCCAACAGAATTGGAATTTGTTGGTATGCCTCTAGAAACTAGCAAGCAAAATCTACGTCTTGTTCTGCGACGGAGACTAATTAGAGATGGGCACATGGATGGACTTGTGAGACTACACGACAGAGTCGGCCTTGTCTTAATCAGGAGCGCACAAGTTAGCTGATATCGCTTCCAATAGCAGAGATTTCGACGATGGGTGCTGTGATTACCGGATACTCTCTTATTGGAAGGACAGTACCCTGTAGTTTGACAGCACATTTAATCGCTCTGCGAAGTTGCATTGATGAGCAGGAGTTGGAAACTTTTAAACACTTTATCTGCCATTGCCCAGCACTTTCTGGTTAGAGAATTGCTTCACTGAGATATAGGGAGCCGCATGATCTTTCTGATTTGTCGGATGTAAAATTTCAACATCTTAGAAGTTTCATAAGAAGCTCAAATTGGTTTAATTGCAGCGACTAGTATTACCGTCCCGTGGTATCACAGATTCCCGGTATTATCAGATTTACGAGTTCTGCTTTGAATAATATTTGCTCACGATACCTGGCCAATGTGGGGCATTTGCACAGGATATGTTCAACTGTTTCAACCGTATTCTGTTCATCAACGATCTCAACATAAACAAGTCCCCGGGGCCGGATGGTATTACGGCTGTGGTCCTGAAACGGTGTGCTTTGTCTTTGTGTCCTCCTTTGGCAACATTATTTAGCTACTCGTACCGGGTAGGAGTTTTTCCCTCTTGCTGGAAGGTGGCCAACGTCCAGCCAATTCCAAAAAAGGGAGAGGCTACAAGCCCTGAAAACTACCGCCCAATAGCAATTTGCTCTACGCTCTCGAAAGTCATGGAGAGCATGATGAATCATCACCTGGTAAATTATTTAGAGTCTAATTCACTTTTGTGCGATCGACAGTATGGCTTTCGTAGAGGTCGTTCTACGGGAGACCTGTTAGCGTTTCTTTCGGAACGCTCGAGTCGTTCTATTCACCAATTTGGTGAAAGCAAGGTGGTTGCTCTAGATATTTCCAAGGCGTTTGATTGTGTGTCACGGTGCACTCGTTTCGAAGCTTATTGCGTTTGGTGTCGATAGTGATTTCACTCGATTTATATCGAGCTTTCTTAGAGACCGCTCTATACGTGTTGTTATAGATGGGTTCTCATCGGATGAGTTTCATCTGAAGTCAGGGGAACCGCAAGGTTCTGTTCTATCTCCTACACTTTTTCTTATTTTTCTTAACGACCTTCTGGGTCTAACTTCCAATCCTATCTATTCTCTTGCAGATGACAGCAACATTTGTCATTCATTTTCCTTTAATCATAGACCAAGCCTTACTGAGGTTGATGCTATGAGGCAGAACATGAATGACACACTCAATCATGACCTTACGAAAATCTCCGAGTGGGGTCTTGCGAATCAGGTCGATTTTAATGCTCGTAAAACCCAATGTTGTATGCTGACCCACAGACGTCTTGTGGAATCAGCGTCATCTGTATCCATGGGTGGTATAGCTATTGAGGAATCAGACACTCTTGATGTTCTAGGCATGAAAATCCAATGAGATGTTCGATGGAACCAACATGTTTTTCAGGTGCCGAAAGAAGCATTCAAGTGTCTTGGTTTTTTAAAACGGTGCAAGAATTACTTCACCCCGTCTGATCTTCTCACTATTTATACCGCCTATATCCGACCGAAAATGGAATACAACTCCCATATCTGGGCAGGTGATTCAAGGTCTATCTTAAAGCTTCTGGACCGGGTGCAAAGGAGTGCGTTGAAGTTATTAAATGACAGTAGGGTATTAACTCATTGGAGCACCGTCGGAATGTGGGTTGTGCGTCATTGTTCTATTGCCACAATAAGAGCTCAGTTAAGATAAGCGTACGCATCCCTGATACTCCGGTGCATACTCCTAGTACTCGCCTTTCCAGCAGCTCACATCCGTTCGTTGTCGACTGTCCATTGTATAGCACAATGCATTACAGAGAAAATTCGTTTCTGAGTTGAACTAACCGTATGTGGAATAAGCTCCTAGCACTGGTCTTCCCAGCCGGCTATAATTAAGAAAAATTTTAATTAAATGTCCACAAACAATACTCCCTCTTTCCTTCTCCTCATAACCTATTTTCCTAACACCAACACATTATGGTCCTCCCCTGAGTGTTGGCTCATAGTAAAAAAAAACTAAATTTGCCGAAATTTCGTTTTTTTATGGCGACTCCAACAACAAATTTCTTGATTATAATACATTTTCCTATTGAAATGATTTAGGATTCTTAAAAATGTTGGTATACTGATTTCAAATTTGACGTCCAAATTTGTTTACCACGTACAGTTTTCGAGAAAATATAAATTCTACTTTACCTAACACCATTGGGAATATTAGGTCGGCAGTATGCGACATACTGCAATGGAAAAGCAGTAATTGTGGCCATAGCGCAATCTTGAAGAAGATAACAATTCCACAAGATATGGACTGAGAACTATTGAGCAACACTTTACCACTATTATACCATTCAGGGAGTCGTAGATGAGAGGCAATCCGGGTAGTGGATACCTTTTTAACACAGATGTACACAGTCAACGTTTCTGAAAACAACGTCTGCTTTTAACTGCCGCACATCTTTAAATGAGATAGCCAAGCAGTTTGACATACGACTCATATAGGTTCCATGACACAGAGACACCCCAAATGTCAAGTTTTCATTATTTTAAGAAAAAGTACCAAAGTTCACTTTTTTATCCCTTTTTATCGCTCTTGGAATCGGAACATCCAAAAAGAACTTTTTCGAAGTGTTTTTTTTTCGCATGAAGATCCTATTTACATCCCAAATTTCAAATTTTTACAGGAAATATAAAAAGTACCAAAATTACGGAATTTTTATAAAGTACTTTTTTCTAGAAAGTAAGCGCACATGTTTACGATTCTATTTTTCGAGTGTATTAAAAAAAATGTTAGTACTAATTTTATTTTTCTCTTTTTCGGTGGGCGTTATTTCTTTGAAATTTTATAGCTCTTTAGAGATTTTACGCTATTATAATAAATTATGATATGGAAATGTTTAACATATGCAAATTTCCTTTTTTAAAATTATAAATGAGTTGGTATGGTAACAAAAATATTGAAAAAAATAAGGTGCTAAATTATAATTAAACTTGAAAGTATGTGAAATTTTTATAAGATTTGTTTACAAGATAATTACAATTTATTATTAATAAAACAAAAATAATTAAATGCAGTTAAGAACATTTACAAATTGTAAAACAATGTGCCCACGTCTAAAAGTAGCAATTGTAAAAAATACTATAATTATTACAAAATCAAACATTATTTAAAGATAATGACATCAACATGTAATATATTTAATTAATAACAAGAATCAATCAATATTTTTTTTAAATCCCAACAGTTTGTCGTTTTATGTGTAAAATATCAAAATTTTTGATTCTTAAAAACGAATCTAGAAAATTTTTTGGGAAGAACATTTATGGAAGTATATGAACTATGAACTAGTTCGTACTTTTAACCTCTTTAAGTTATTCACGATTTAAATTTGTTCCATTTTCATAACAGAGGCAATATACTCCAGATTCTTATGTGTTATCGTATTGACTTAAGACAACCCGATAAAGTCCGCCTCTCCTTAAAGAAGTTTTTAAGTGTTCCCATTCGTACTTCATAACATTTTTAATAGTATTTTTCAATAAACTGTTTTCACCCTTTTTAAAACCCCTAGTTGACACTACTATTTATCACTTTGTTTTGATTATAATTATTTTCAGATTATTTATAATTTTATGTCAAAAATTTAACAGATGAAAAAAAAAATTAACATACAAAAGACTTTCTTAATTGTTTTATCGCATTGGATAAATCAGCTTAAGAGTGAGAGAAAATTATAAAAAAAAAATAACACAGAAAATTTATGCTTAGAAAATTGTCTAACATTTAGCTTATCTTTTTTTAAAAAAACAATAGTAAAATAAAAAAAAATAAAAAAAAATACACATTGGCAAAATGTCACTTATCTGTCACGCAGTAGTAGCTGTCAAAAGACATTTGTCATTTTTAATGACATCAAAACAGCAACTTCATACAAACAGCAAACAAAGTCTCCAACATTTCCGCTACATTAGTTTGTCGTAGAACTGCAGTTGAAGAAAAATATGTATAACTTTTGCAACAAAAAAAAATTATATAGTACAAGTACTAAATTCCTTTGTTTTCTAAACAAGAAATATGAGAGAAAATTTTAAATGTTCACACTTTTTTTCTGGATTAAAATGTTAAAAGAATAAATTTACATTTTATCAAGATAAATGAAAACTTTTATAAAAACATAAATTGCAAACAAAAAACCTTTTTAAATAAATTAGAAGAAAGGGAAAAATTTTTTGAAGGGTTCCTATGAAGATACACTTAAAAAAAATGTCTCTTTTACGAGAAGAAAAATTAGCTTTTTTTTTTTTTTTTTACGATGAACCATCCCCTGAGTGCCCCTACTAATGCAATGCATTATGTTGATATCAGGAAAATAGGTTATGAGGAGGAGGAAAGAGGGAGTAGTGTTTGTGTATATTTGACTTGAATTTATCTACATTGAAAGAAACTGGAAAAACCTCTGCGGGGAGATTATTCCACATACGGCTAGTTCGACTGATAAACGAACCTTCTCTGTAATGCGCTGTGCGATCAACTGGACAATCGACAACAAACGGATGTGATCTACTAGACAGCCGAGTGTTTCGAACAAAAACTCGGGCTCTAGGGATAAGTTCACTTATCTCAGCAGAACACTTTCCATGGTAATATCGATAGAACAGAGTCACACAACCCACATTCCGACGATGCTCCAATGAGTCAATAGAGTTGGATACCCTAGTGTCATTGATAAGCATCAACGCCCTCCTTTGCACACGGTCCAAGAGCTCCAAAATAGACTTTGAAGCCCCTGCCCATATATGGGAGTTGTATTCCATCTTCGGTCGAATGTAGGTGGTATAAATAGTAAGGAGATCGGACGAGGTGAAGTATTTCTTACACCGGTTTAAAAAACCGAGACACTTGAATGCTTCTTTCGACACTTGAAAAACGTGCTTATTCCAACGGACATCACACTGAATTTTCATGCCCAGAACATCAAGAGTGTCTGATTCCTCAATACCAATACCACCCGTATGTACAGATGACGCTGTTGGTTCCACATTTCTGTGAGTCAACATACAACATTGGGTCTTGCGTGCATTAAACTTGACCCTATTGATTGAAATTAAAAATTCTGAATTAGCAGAAAAAATCTGAGTACTTTATCGGACACAATTTGGTAAATCTGCTATTTTAGCAAATTGGTTTTCATAAAATTGTTTTAGTCTGAATTCTAAAAATACTGTGTTTGAGGACAACGGTCTGAGAGTTAAATCCGCCAAAACTGAACTTGTTTACAAAAAGGACTAGTATCTTAGTCCTTTTTGTGAACAAGTCGTCCTGTCGTACTTCTAAAATTATAAAATCACTCTGGAACTATCTACTGAGGTGAAATACCTGTGAGCGATCCTTGACTCCAAGCTTTGTTGGATAAACAATACAGATGAAAGTATGACAAAGTTGTTATGTGCTTTTTACACTTGCAGGAGAACTTTCGAAAGAAGGTGGGGTCTAAAACCGTATGTTATCCACTGGATGCATTGTGCTATAATTAGACCAATACGTACCTATGGTTCCCTTGTGTGGTGGACACTGCAGAGGGTGATATTAGATGGACACCCCAGGCCAGCCTGGAAGTGATACTCAACATTCAGCCGGTGGGTATCTACGTCAATGCTAAATCTTCAAGAGCGGATGATGACTGGTCTGCATATAGGCTGCAACTTAAGCATTATAAGAAGATGATCAAAATTTTCAAATGTGATTCTTGAATTCTGTGGAATCAAATCAGACGTTTCTGAGGCATCCAGGCTGCGCAAAGTTCTCAAATTTCGTTATAAATTTGAATTCGTTCGGGAGTCTGAATCTAGGGAAAACCTGTTAGTAGTGTGCTGTGATGCTAATGCACATCATTCGATATGGGAAAGTACAGACACAAATGATAGAGGCGAGTCACTTTTGGAGTTTTTGTTAAGAACTAACCTGTATATTTGTAACAGGGGTAGTGAACCAACTTTCGTTACAAGTAGGCGGCAAGAGGTTCTTGACGTAATACTTGTATTAGATACATTGTCTGATAGAATCGATGTCTTGAGAGTTTTGGAAGAACATCCTTTCTCAGATCATCGCTACGCTGAGACACTAGGGTCAAAAAAAGACCACCTTGGTGGTCAAATGATTTGCAGGCGAGCCGATATTCCTGCAGAAAGCTCATTAATAAGGCTAAATCTTCAAGAGCGGCCGAGGACTGTGTTGCATACAGGCTGCAACTTAAGAGTTATAAGAAGATGATCAGAATTGCCAAATGTGATTCTTGGAAAAACTTCTGTGGAAACATAGAAGACGTTTCTGAGGCATCCAGGCTGCGCAAGGTTCAGGCTACTTCTCCTTGCACCCTGGGATACCTTTAGAATTCAAACGTGGTATGGTCTACCTCCAGTGAAGAGTCGCTGGATCTCCTCCTAAACACGAATTTTCAGGGCAATTCCATGACGTCGTTACAGCCTTTGGAACTTTCGGACGTCCAAGCATCTAAAAATTGCTTCGGAAATAATAAATATGCCACCATAATCTAGGCGATTAGAAGATTCCGACCTTATAAATCCGCTGGACCTGATGGTATAATCTGGCTGAGATGCAGCAAGTGTCGGGCGATATAGCTCCTTGACTGTATTATTACACAGTATGCATAATTTGGTCGTATATTCCTTTTAAATGAAAGGGATACCAGAGTCGATTTTATCCCAAAGGATTGGAAAAGTTCCAACACAGTTCCGATGGATTTCAAACCAACATACAGCAAGGGTAGATCAACGTAAACTGGTCTTTATGAGCTCGTTGGTACAATCGAGAGATCGCTTTTGGTAAAGGAGTACACTATGGTGGCCTTTCTCAATATAGAGGGATCTATAATAATATCTTCCCGGACTCGATAATTGTGGCTTTACCTGGTCTGGGACTGAAGCGTGGGATCGTTTAAATGTTGAAACCCTACTTGTCAATAACGTCTGAATTGGGAGCGTCTATCATATCTCGATTTGTAACACCAAATGGAGGTGTTATTTCGCCACTTCTTTGGAACCTGTCACTTAATCCAATGCTGCTCTCTCTAGAAGCGCGTGGTTGCCATGTTGTCGCGATTGCGGTAAAGGGAAAGCACCAGCCAACATTGAGGCACATTCTTTAAGGTTAACTGAAAGATCTGTCTAAATGGGCAAGATACTGTGGTCTCGGAGTTAATCCAAGTAAAACAGAGCTTGTCTTGTTTACAAGGAAAAATAAGATTCCTGCTTTTTATCCTATTTCTCTGAACGGCACTGAAATCGCCATCTCAGATGGAGCCAGGTATCTTGTAGTATAGGAAGTTGAATTTCAGGTGTAATATTGAGGAACGGGTGAGAACACAAACGATTGCTTTATATTCCTGTAAAAGAGCCCTTTGAAATCATTGTTGCTTCCAATTCTGTGTCTTTATCACGAAGGTACTATGTCTTTATCACGAAGGTACAGAGAATGGCGTCGATGTGAAATCCTCCTTTACCTGATACCATTGGAGATATTGTGTATTGAGTATGCGGCTATGTGAGCAATTTGACTGAACAGCACTCTGCAACGGAACAGCAGCGATTGTGGTCATAGCGCGATCTTAAAGAAGACAACAATACCACAAAATGTAGATTGTGCTCCCTTTATGATCCTTTTTAAGCGCCACCTTACCAATGTGATACCATTCAGGGAATCTTGGATGAGGGGCATTCTGGGTAGTGGAGCCTCCTTAAATTTGTACTCAGATGGATCGAAACTACACCCTATTTTTCGAAAGAGCTTGGGTTGAGCCTGGTTTGAATATTGTCAGATCATTGCAGTATTAATCAGGCAGAGTAACTGGCAATAAAGTAATTGGCTGACTGGTTGAGTTGCAATGACTTGCAATGGTTACAACTGCAGTCAGAATCTACTCTGACAGTCAAGCCGCGAAGTCAGTGTTTCTGAAAACAAGATCGGCCCTTAACTGCTGCACGTCTTTAAATAAAATGGCCAAGTAGTTCGACATACGACTCATATGGGTCCAAGGGCACAGAGATATTCCAGGAAATTGCAAAGCCGATGAGCTTTTAAGACCGGGAACTACCTTACAGTTTCATAGAATAGAATAAAAGATAGGTGGATAACACTGACTACGTGCAGAATATCGCAAACCCTGTGACCACTGCCAAATCCTAAGAGGACAAAAAGTTTTCTTACTTTTGGAAAACGGACAGTTAGCCTATTAGCGTATGGGAATTTTAGATGGGGACTATTGTCGAAGTTGTAAGAAACTAGAGGATGAGTCTGTGAAGCACAGGTCTGATGAGGAGCCGAATTAAGCATTTGGGCCAAACATTTTTTTACTAGCAGAATACCTTGGGGAATCGTGGTGGTTTAATAAGTGGAACTTTGTATGAAAGAGGGAGTAGGGAAATAACAATTAAGGGAATCACAATGGGTCTAATCGCTTCCGAGTGAATTTGGCAAATGGCGAACGCTCATTCAACCTAACCTAAAATTTTTTTGTGTGACAAACACACTTTTGTTAAATTTTTTTTTGGCGTACCAATGTCATTCAAAGCTTGTTTAATGTGTTTCTTCACACGTGACTTCTCGAAAAACTAAAATTTTCTCATAACTTCTGAGCCCTAAGATTTCGCTGATTTCGCTGAATTTCAATATCAAGCTAACCGGGAGAACGACAAATATATATGCCAGCAGCCTCAAAGTTTTTTTTTCGAAAATTATCGCGTTTTCCACAGACAGACGGATGGACATCGCTGGATCGACTTAAAATCTATGCAGGGTCGAATATGGAATATTTGTGAACTTCATTTTAAAAAATGTACCGAATGTTTGACATTTGTTATAGCTTGCCTCATTTGAATTTTCATTTATATGGTACATTCCTAGATTTTCCTTTTAACATTTCTGCATGAGAAATTTATTTAATTAAGTAAAACAACGTTTTTCCCTATTTAAATTTTAACTATCTTGAGAACTTCCTGTTTGTATTTCTCGTCTTTTATACCTATATAAATGAATATTTCTAGAACATATAGCGTGACCAGAACTTAAGGAAATTGTAAGTAGCCATGAGAACTTATTAGAGTTGGCTAAAAATTTAAAAATGAACCGATTTCATAATTTGACATTTAGTAAATTGAAATAAAATGCATTGAAATTATTGTATTGTGTATTTTTATTTTTGTAATTAAGAGAACTGTACAACTTGAGGAAATTTTATATGGAATTCAGAAAAGCCACAAAAAAATTTACAAAGCGATTTTGTTTCTCCAAAAAAAATGCTCAAAAAAAAATATTTTTGTATTTATTCGACCTTTTTTATTCAATTCTCTATTAATTTAAAGACAAGCTCGATACCACGGTTGTTTTTTAAAAAATATTAATTTTTATTATTTTCAATATTTCTCCATCCTTCAGGAATAATAACAAGTAACAATAACCAAATTCAACGACTGCTCGTGCAATATTAAATGTAAACACGAGCAATCGTTGAGTTTGGTTATTGTTACTCGTTATTATTCCTGAAGATGCCATCCGAACGATGCAGAAATATTGAAAATAATAAAAATTTATATTTTTTAAAAAACAACTGTGGCCTCGAACATGTCTATTAATTAATATATAATACTGTAAAAATAATTTTACACTAAAAAAAAAAAATTTTTTTCTCGATAAAAATTTTTAAAAATAATAAAATTTAACTTTTTTGCTCACTAAAAAGTATTTTAAATATTTTAGGAACTGCGAAGGTTAATCATGGATTAAACCAAGAAAATTTATTATATTTAATTGTTTTATTTCCTTCTCACTCTAATTTTCATATGAATACTTAAGAACCAAACAGGCAACAGGTTCAAAAGTAGTTTACATAAAAGATAAATTTTTAAAAGAAAAATTACTTTTCTTGCTTATTTTTATATTCAAACGTTTGTATGTAATGACGTTGTTTATGATGTTAGTTGATAATAATGATGATGTTATTTTCACAGGAAAATGCACCTACATGAAAAGGAAATTATACTTTTAAGAGCACTGAAACGTAAAGATATACAATGATATCTTCCAAACATCATGACAGCAGGTTCTTAAATAATAAAAAGGTTTTCATTATGCAAAAAAATATGAATACAAATTTAACATGAAAAGTAAATTTTTAAGGTATTAGAAAAATTGCATTTTATTAAAGTGCTAATAAAAAATGTCTAGGGAAAAATGCTAATAAATTGTTTACTTGGCTATATTACAGAGTTGCATGTCGCAATTGTAATTAGATTTTTTTTAAGAATTAATTGACCACTGACAGTGAAAATAATTAACCTCTCTCCAGTTGGAGAATGCGTCAATGAGAAAATCTACATAGTGATTCCCTCAGGAAATGTCTTTAGGTTCTGACAAATCATAGGTAATTATTAATGGCATGTCCTAACATTGTCATCAATGATTGCTTTTTTTAAGACTTTGGGCAAATCCTCTAACAAGGGAAGTATCTCAACCCTTATGAACCGATTTGCTTGAAACTTAAAATATATATAAAAGAGACGATTTTAAGGTTGGGGTGTCTCGGCTTATCGGCCATATCAGTGTTTAAAAATTTTGTTGTCCCCTTATGAAATAATGTGGACCTTCGTCTAGAGCAAAAATACGTGTCGACTTAAATCTAATAAAGACATAAAATCGGTCCAAGGAGAAGTTCCCCTTAAAGAAATAAAACAACCCCTAAGCAACTCCATGTTTCTACTTACTTTTTTAAATCTTTGTTTGACAAACGAAATATTTTTATGCTAGATGAAGCTCAAAGTCCTGCACTTGGACGAAAGGCGAGGTGTCTATCACTGTCCCTGCCGAAAAAAAAAAAAATTTTCATCAAATTTTTTTTTCATCAAATTTTTTTTTTATTAGTTTTTTTTTATCAAGTTTTTTTTCATCAATTTTTTTTTTATCAAATTTTTTTCATCATTTTTTTTATCTATTTTTTTTCATTAATTTTTTTTTTTCATCAATTTTTTTTTTTTTCCTCAAAATTGTTTTTCATAATTTTTTTTTTTTTTCCAGTATTGGCTACCGTTACCCTTTCAATACCGTTACCGATTAAAAACCCTTTAATATTGACTATCGTTACCGTTACCAATACCGAAATAAAAAATTTTAAATACCGTTATCGATTAAAAAACATTACCTTTTTTCGGATTTTTACCGGTATTATATCGGTTTTGTTTCGGTTGTCTTAAAATTACTTATTTAAATTTTTTTGCAGACAAAAAACAAAGTAAAATATTTTTAATGTACGTAAAATAAAAAACAATTTCTTTTTCATCGTAAATCTGATTGTAATTTCAGTAAAATAAATGAACAAATTTGTCCAACCAATGATCACATTCGCAATTTACTAAATTATGTGGAAATCGGTCCAACCAATGATCACATTCGCAGTGAGTGCCACGTAATGTAATAATTTTTCAGTGGGAATATAAAAGAGACAAACCTGAATCGCTTAAGTATTTCTGCCGTTGTCATCCACGCAGGTAAGCGTGGAGAGGTGGTTCTCAAGAGTTAAATACATAATGAGCCCAAGTCGTACAGTCTGAAGAAAATCTCTGTCGAAAAATCAGTAAAACAACTGAATAACAAAACTAGTACCAGATTTTTCTACTACAATGAATAATTTAACTAAATTTTCTGTCATTAAGTTTTAAAAACTAACAGACTCTTGCCTGTATTTTTATTGACTCTGTTCGCAGATTTAAAAAAATATTTTTGTTCAAATTTTAGTAGATCATTTTGTAATTTTACAAAAAATTTTTGTTGGCATTTTTTTTTTTTAATTTGTGTCTAATTTTAACGATTAAGGGCGGATTACTCAATGAAAAGTTAGCTGCTAACTGCCGATTTAACGGAGTCTTATGTCAAAATTTGTATGAAAAAGTTAAATTTAACGGAGAGTTATTTTATAATGGAGCATTGATTAATCCAGCCTAAATCTAAAATTTTTTCAAATGGGAAAAAATCAGCTGACTATTTTAATAATTTTACAGAAATTGTTCTGTTTGTAGAAAAATTTTCTTGAAAAAATTAAAAAATTTTAAAAGTTTATTGAAAACATTCGCGGGTTTTACAACAGTTTTTAACAAAAAAAGTATTTTTTACTTAAATAAAATACAAGTTATATGTTCAGGCTGTTTATCTGAAATCAGAAGACTTTTCAACTTAAATCAGCAGATTTATCTGTGGTCTTGAGAGATTTTTCTGCAGACTACACCTGCTTTATCCAGACTGAAATTTAGCAAACCGCGTCATTTCTTAAATGGCTCAAAATGCAGATATTTCTGTTGGTTGCGCAGAAACATCTTATAAACACGTAAAAAATCAATATTTTTTTTGTTTAATTACAATATTGCGTGAATATTTCAATTAAATTCTGAGTTAATTAATAAATAGTATTAAATACTTCTTCATAGTTATATGTTGCAAATGCTCTAAATTTTTCAGTTTTTTTTTTTTAATTTTATTAAATAAATTTTTGATTTTTTACGTGTTTTTAACAAATTTGTGACTTAACATTTTTGGTAAATTTTATTCATAATACCGGTATGTACCGGTATCGGTGTTTCGGTAACGGTTAACCGTTACCTAAATAATCGAAAATACCGTTACCTTTACCGTTACCGATATAAAAAATATGTAATACCAATACCGTTACCAATACCGTTATTCGTTTCGGTTGCCAACACTGGTTTTTTCATCAAATTTTTTTTTCATCAATTTTTGTTCATTCATTTTTTTTTTCATCAATTTTTTTTTTTTTTTTCATAAATTTTTTTAATCATATTTTTTTCATCAAATTTTTTTATCAAATTTTTTATTATCAATTTTTTTCTCACCAAAAAAAATTTTTTTTTTTTATTTTTTTTCATCAATTTTTTTTACATCAAAAACTTTTTTTCATCAAAATTTTTTTTCACCAAAAATTTTTGGTTCATTAAATTTTTTTAACATAATTTTGTTTTTCGTGAAAAAAAATATTTTTTTTTTTAAATTACTTTTTCACCAAGTCTAAGCTTTTCGCATAAAAATATTCCATTTGTTTATCAAATGTACATAAAACAAGTGAGAGTGTTATATTCTTTGGTGCCGAATCTTTTATACTCTCCAAAATGTAAAAACTCTTCTTTGCACTTATTTTTGCACTCACTTACGAAATATACAGCTATTTAGGTTTTTTAATGGGGTCCTCCACTGATATTTCAATTCGTTTTGCGTGGAATAGAAAAGTAAAATAACATTATTTGTTCGAAAAAAACTTTGCTTTAGCAAAACATTATCATGATTTAATGTTTTGGGCAAGAGTACAAAATTTTCAGACTCTGATTCTGAGACATTTGTTTTATAGATAAAGTTTTAGACCCTGTGATATTTTTCATATAGGAAATTCTGCAACTCCGAGTTATATTTTCTATAGAAAATGTCTCAGCATCTGATTTTTTTCTGTTTTCTAACCAAAATGACAAAAAAAAATTTTAGTCAAAATGTATTTAATTTGTTAAAAAATTAAAAATTATGACAAAATAATTTTTTATAGGAAATGGACATTTGATGTTCAATTTCAATTAGATTTCAGGGGTATAGTAAATTGCCTACTATGTGTTTAATATTTTAATAAATCCGCTTTGAACTATAAACTATTATTATTAATAATAAAAATTTAAAAATGTTATTAACAAAAAAAACTTCCTTGAAATTACTACATCTAACTTTTAAAATGTTATCTTTTCTTTCAATTTTGTCTTTGACCTTTAGTTTATTTACTTTTTTCACATTTCAAAATTATAGTTATTTTGCATTTTATCCATTGATCTTTAAAACAAAAAATGCATGATTAATTAAGTACTGACAGCTAAAGGCAGAGAAGGTGGCTTTGAATCATTCATTATAAACTGTTCATTGTCGGCACAAGAGCTTACGCCAGTGATTCCCTAACTAAAGATACCTAAATGCAATACGAAATTAAAGACTACTGCACTTCAAATTGTCATTTAGAATATATGTTGCCTATAGAAAACTTTTAGCATTTGTAAAATTCTTGCTATAGAAAAATTATAAGACTCCAACACTTTTAGGTAGAAAAAATCTCAGATACTGAGACATTTTATCCACCAAAAAATTCTAATATTTAGAAAAATTGTTCGTATAGAAAAATTTTAAAATTTTGAGGCATCATTCACATAGAAAACTTTTCAGGTTTTGATTTTTTTTAAATTGCTGGGACCCTGAGATAGTTTTTTCTACAGAAAAAACTATCTCTGGGACTTCGAAACGTTCTTCGTATACCAAAACAATTTTTTATAAGGATCTAAACACTTTTCTGAGATTAGCAAAATTTTCTATTTTAATGCTTTTTAACACTTTTGAGGAATTTCCTAGAGTCTGAGACATTTTTCCTATAGAAATTTACTCAGGTTCTGAAATATTCTCCTATAGAAAAATTATCCGATTCTGATACATTTTTCCTATAAAAAAAGTATCAGATTCTAAGACATTTTTCCTATAGAAAAAGTGTCAGATGCAAAGACATTTTTCCAATAGAAAAAAAGTCTTCAATTCCGTGACATTTTTCGTAAAGTAAAAGTTTTAGATTTTGAGAAATTTTTCTTTTAGAAAAAGTCTTAGATTCTGAGACATTTATTAAAGGCAAACAGTCTCAGATTCGGAGACAGTTTTCCTTTACAAAAGTTGGAATATTTTTACAAAAAATTCTCAGATTCTAAGTAATTTTTTGTATAGAAAAAGTCTCAGATTCTGATTAAATTTTTTTTTATGAAAAAATCTTCAGATTTTTCCAGAATAAAAATTCTTAGAGTTTTCCTTCAGACAAAACTCACAGACTTTTCCCATAAAAAAGTATCTTTCTGAAATTTTTATACCCTCCAACCACAGTATGGGGGTATACTCACTTTGTCATTCCGTGTGTAACATATCGAAATATCGGTCGGGGACCCCACAAAGTATATATAATATTGATCCATGATAGAATCTAAGACATTCTAGCGATGTCCGTCCGTCCGTCTGTAGAAATAACGATGCAGCCCAAACCAAAAGAGATAGACCCCTGAAATTGGGCAGGAATATCTCTTATGTTACTGGTAAGGTTAAGTTCGAAGATGGGCAAAATCGGACCAGGGGAAAAAAGTTCCCCCTTGAAAAACTAAAACGACCCCTGAAAAATACGATATTTTTACGAGTTTTTTTAATTTTTGCTCAACAAATGTAACATTTGTAAGCCACATTATGTTCATAGACCTGCGCTTGGACCAAGGGGGTTAGGAAATTCGACTTTTTTCAGGAGTGCGTGGTTATAGCAATTAATTAAAAATATCGATAAAAATTTATTATTTAAGCGTAAATATCATACACAAATAATTTGTAAACATATATAGCGGGGGTACAGGTGTCCTACACCAACTTCGCCGACCCCTCCACCAACCCCCACACCAAAAAAAAAGACCCCCAAGCGATTTTTTTTTAATTTTAAACGTGTTGGAGGGTATAATAGATTCGGCACAGCCGAATTAACACTGTTTTATAATCTGAGTAATTTTTTCTTTTTCTGATTTTTTTTTTATAATCTGAGGAATTTTTATACCCTACACCACACTGTGGTACAGGGTATAATGAGTTTGTGCTGATGTTTGTAACTACCCGAAATATTGGTCCTAGACCCACCTTTAAGTATACCGATCGACTCAGAATCACTTTTTGAATTGATTTAGCGATGTCCGTCCGTACGTCTGTCTGTCCATGTAAACGGTGTAAACACGATACAGGTCGCAATTTTTAATCAATTGACTTGAAATTTGAAACTTAAGCCTCTTTTGGCCCAAGGAAGCCTATTGAAACTGGAAAAAATCGGTCCATAAATAGACCTAGCCCCAATACAAAGGTCCTCTTTAGTTTTGACTTAAATGACACTATCAACCGTATTATAATAGGTATCTAGGAAATTTGGCAGGTAAACGTGTTTTGTCTTCACAAATCACCATTCCGAATTATAAAGAAATCGGACCAGTTCTTCTTGTAGCCCCCATACAAACCACCTTCCCGATTTTCACATAAATCTCTCAAATTCCATGAAAATAGAAAATATTTAATTAAAATTTTGTTTGTGTATGTTAAACGCGTACTTAAATAACTAGTCGGTCCATCGGACCGATTATATCTTTTCCAGGAAACTCTGGTGTAGGGTATTATATGGTCGGTCTTGGCCGACTATAATTTTCTTACTTGTTTCTATAGAAAAGTCTCAGATTCTAATAAATTTTTTTCTATACAAAAATTCTCAATTTTTTCCTGTACAAAATTATCAGAGTTTTCCTTTAGAAAAATTCACACTTTTCCTATGAAAATGGTATCTTTTTTCTGAAATTTTTTTATAATCTGAGTATTTTTTTTTTCTTTTTCTGAAAATTTTTTATAATCTGAGTAATTTTTTCTTTTTCTGCAAATTTTTTATAATCTGAGTAATTTTTTCCATAGAAAAAGCCATAGATTCTAAAACATTTTTTTATAGAAAAATTCTCACATTTTCTCTGAAGAAAATTATCAGATTTTTCCAATAGAAAAATTCGAAGATTTTTGATATAGAAGAATTCTCAGATTTTTCCTATAGAAAAATTCTCAGATTTCAAAAAAAAAACTTGGAAATCGACAAGTAAATTTTGTAACTTTTTTTTGCTACCTCCTATTTGACAACAATTTCTTGTAATTTCACAAGCTTTTTAACAATAATTTTACAAACTTTTTACCAATAAAATTGTAAATTTACAAATTTTTTGACGCACTCAATAAAAAACCTCGCAAATTACTAGAAAAAGTCTTGTAATCCCATTTTACCAATAGACAGTTTTCCTTGTTTTTTAACAAATAATTTTCGATCGAAATTTACATTTTTTTTTGCAATTTTACAGTTTTTCTTGTAATTTTACAAATTTCTAAGATTTTTTACAAAAAAAATCTAGTAAATTTACGAGAATTGTAAATTTTATTTCGCCAAAAAAGTTGTAAATTTACAAATTTATTGATAAATTTCTTGTAAAATTACAAAAAAAACAAGTAATTTTTACTAGGAATTCTCGTAAAATTGGAGGTAGCAAAAAACCTAGTAAAATCACGAAACCTACTTGTAAGTTTTATCGCGTCAAAAAAATTGTAAACTTACAATTTTTTTGGTAAAAAGCTTGTAAATTTACAAATTTATTGGTAAAAAGCTTTTCAATTTTGTGATTCCTAGCAATTTTCGCAGAATTATTTCCCATCTGATTATTTCCTTTCGTGTTTCACTATTTTCATAAAATTTAAAAAAAATTAGAAATTAGAAAAAGTCTAATCCGAAAACTTAAAAAATTAAAAAAAAATTACAAAATTCAGTAAAAAATCTGAAAAATTCAGAAAAAAAATTTAAATAGGAAAGGTTATATCCAGAAAATTACCGCGTAAAAAAAATTATTATGAGTCACATTCTAAATTTATTACACAATAAAAATTGAGAATCCCTGTTTTCAGATGTACATTTATTAAACATGCACACTATAATAATTGTGTGAATAAATTATAGTAAAACAGCTACCGTTTTTCTTATATTTTCATTCAAACCCATAACAAAGGAAACGCATTTAAAAAATATTTAATTATAGCGTAAAGCAAAGAAAACTTTTTGTTAAAAAAAGACAATTTTAAGATCAAAAAAATTATAATAATTAAAAAATTTTTATAAAAAAAATATTTTTATACTCAAAAAAAATTGACATCTCCCCGACGGGGAATTGAACCCCGGTCTCCCGCGTGACAGGCGGGGATACTGACCACTATACTATCGAGGATGTTGGAATGGGGTGCAAAAATACTGTTTATGTGTCATGGCTATAGAATAAAAACAACAAAATTAAAAAAAATATATGAAAAAAAATTTCCCATACCGGGAATCGAACCCGGGCCTTCTGGGTGAAAGCCAGATATCCTAGCCACTAGACCATATGGGAGGATGATGTTAGCGTGGCAAATATCGTACTAGAAATTATTCAATTTTTTAACTATTTCAAATGTGTAGTTTATAAATCAGCCAACCACACATTTAATTTATTTTTATTTTATTACCAGCTAATAAAATGTTATTTAAAAATTTTTGATTTATTGAAATTTATGTATATATTTTTTTTTAATTTCTTAAATTTTTGCTACAAACAACTTTCATTTGTTTACTTTTGTTCAAAATATATCAATCAATTTTTAGATAATAAACAATAAAATGTTGGTGTTTTGAAGAAGATGAATGAAGAATTGTGTAAATTAAGGTAAAAGTTTAACTTTCTTGAAATACCTATAATTCCAGCTGTGGTGGGATCGTGAGTGACTTTTCAATCACGCTCACGCACGCTCTCGAAATAAAAAGTTTTATCACGCACAAACATTTTATTTTGGCTCGCTTTCATGCACGCTCACCTAAGTAAAAAATAATTATTTTAATCACTCTCACGATTTCATCACGATCACGAAATTAATTTTAATCAATTTTAAGATGTTGGCACAGACTAATACAGACTCCCCTAGTAAAAATATTATGCTAATTTTACTGAATAGATCTAATTTGATCCGTAAAATGGTTGTATCAAATAATATGTAACTGTATTACTTTAGATCAAAAAATATAAAAATTGATACAATTTGATCCTGAATTTGGTCAAATCTAATTAGATCAAATTGATCTTATAATATCAATTTTTATATAATTTGATGAGCAAAACCAAAATACGAATCTAATCATATATGGAGCAATATCTAACCATATAAAGTGGATCAACCGTATCAAAGTGATAGATACAATTTTATATAAATTTATACGGAAGCATATTAACTCATATAAGATTGTATCAAATTATATATGATTAGACCAGAAAATTTTTACTCGGGTCGACATAAGTGACAGGTGTCAAAAAAGTATTCTTTAACCATATGGTTAATATTTTCAAATTATTCTACGAATTAGGTTTGAAAGAGAAAACTGATACAACGCGCCATAAGAAAAATGGATGCCAGATCGGTTTTTGTTGTTTCACTCACTCCTAAGTCGTAGAAGGTGTTGCCATGTTAACGTAAAACGGACTAAAAACCGCTATGTTTTCTCCTAAAATCGCTTAGTTTTTCCCCATTTTTTCCTATAAAACTTTACTGTCGAGTCTGTATTTAGTCTGTGATGTTGGCATCACAGGTATATCCTGTGGTTGGCATCTCTGAACAATGGGTCGAGATCAGACCTTTAAATAAATGAAAACATCAAATTAAGTTAATTTATATCGTCCCGTTTTCATTGTTTTGCTTCATAACCCTTTTAAAAAAATAAAAAGATATATCAGAAAAATTAAGATATTTATTAAAAATTTTGAAGTTATTTAATTACACTATTTGTTTGGTAATTTTACATTCTGTTGTATTTTTTCCAATATTTATTGTAAATCAAATAATATATTTCATAACTTTTAACCTTTTGTACATAATTTTATTTAAATTTTTACTAAAAAATTCTAAATTTCCAATAAAAATTTAGTATTACAAGAAAATTCCTGTACCATTGCAAGAATTTTTGCTGTTCCATTACAAAAAGGTTTTTTTAATTAGAGTTGCTGTGTACATTAGGGTGCACCAAAAACGAAGTTGTTAGATATTGACCGGGCCCCCCTAGAAATATGCATTTGGGGTAAAAACATGTCTCACAAAATTTTATGAAAATCGGATATGGGTAAGACCTCCGCATCGGCCCTGAAGTTTGAAAATCGAATTACAAGGGGGAAATATGACTTTTTATCCATTTTCTCAATTTGTTCGATATTTTGAGTTAAGTTTGAATTCAAATGGTCACAGAATTGTGATTTGGAGTAAAATGTCTATCGAATAAGGTATTAAAAACTAAAATCGATTGAAAATCAGCCAAGTTATTACAACTTCCCCAGGCAACTAACGTGTGTCAGACCATTTAATCAAGGGATTCGAGCCCCATTTCTGAAATTTATTGAAATTATCTACTGTAACAACATTTTTTTATTCTTCAAGTTCCAATGTACACAGAAAGAATTGAAAACGAAAGTCAATCAACAAAAACGCGAATTCAATTAATTTTTTAATTGAAACTCCTCCGATGAAGAAAATTGTTATATCAATCATCAAATTGTAGGTGATTAATTGATTTTTTTTTTCAATTAATCACTTTTTCGAATTTTATCAAAAATTTAATCAATTTTTTATTTAAAGTCAATTAAAATAATGATTGATTTAACAAATGAATTTTAAGCTTATGGAAAAATTATGAACAAATTCATATTTTTTGCTTTCCAATATGTTGCCGACAATAAAAAAAGTAAAACCTTAGTATAAAGTATATTTTTGAATTAATGTATTCAAATAAATTAAAGCGAAAAAAAACTGATAAGTTGAAAATTTGTAATTTGATAGTTAAAGAAAATACCAAAAATGTTGATCAAAACAATAATTGACTCATTTATATTTTGTTGATCAATAGATTTAATTGAAATTTTTTAGCCAATAATTTTTTGTGTGTACTAAGAAGATAAATATTTTTCATATTGCGTTTTGCTAACTTAACTAACTAACTTAAATAAATGCTAAAGTGGTCTGAATTTTTCAACTCTATTTTCAAATCTCCAAGTTTAAAATTTTATTTCTTTTGTTAAAGAAATTTTAAAAAATCGACTATTGGAGTTTAAGGATTTGTTAAACACATATAAAGGAATAAAAACCCCGAAAATTGTATGCGTTGCTGTTTTCATTTGGCTATTACAGTGATGTAATTTTGGCGGATTTCGGGAATGTAGTGATTTTTGGCACTTTTTTAGTTTTTTTTTTTTTTTGGTTTTTTTTACAAACTTCATATGTTTTGGACCGAATTATATCAACAAGAAAAAGAATACTTCAATTCTCAAAATTAGGGCGAAATTGAGATATAAAAAATTGCCCCTGTTAAGGGTCAGAGGTCAAATTTTAGAAATTTTGAATTTTTTTTTTACCTTATTCGATTGACATTTTTATCCAAATCACAATTCTGTGACCATTTGAATTCAAACTTAACTCAAAATATCGAAAAAATTGAGACAATGGATAAAAAGTCATATTTTCCCCTTGTAATTCGATTTTCAAACTTCAGGGCCGATGCGGCATATCCGATTTTCCTAAAATTTTGTGAGACATGTTTTTACCCACAAATGCACATTTCTAGGGGAGGGGGCCCGGCCAATATCTAACAACTTCGTTTTTTTGGTGCACCCAAGTGTACACATCAATAAAACTCACAATTTATTTTTTTTTAAATTCTTTTAAAACACCCTGTATTTCAAATATCTGAAAATTAAGAATTATTTAAATTCTTTAATTAGTCATCACATTATTCAAATCACATATTCATGCATAATTGCTTTGTTTTCGTAACTGAAATTATAAATTTATGTGTGTATTTGCATTGCAGAAGGTTTCATTCTGGTAAATAAAATTTTATTAAGAAATCATAGAATTATAATTTTTAAGTTAAACAAAATTGACATACCACCTGTCAATTATGCACAAGTCGATTTTTACAATGAATTAATGCATGAACAAATACCAAAACAGAAAAAAAATATATTAAAAAAAAAATAATAATAATTAGCATGCTAGGAACGCCTTGGAAAATAATGTGCATATATGTATATACATTAGAGTGTCCCTTATTTTTGAAATGTTGGAAATGTTGAGACGGTACCCCCTCATTTTTTTCCTTTTGACTAAAAAATAACTCAGGAAAAATTTTACGCCCCTACGACCACGCCTTCCCTACGCGACGGGGCCTTAAAGAACGGGGCCATAAAAATAATTTTTCCATACAAACCAAAAATTTTTTTTTTTATTTTTAATTTTTTTGTTATTAATTATAATATTACTTGGTTAGCTTATTCACGACAAAAAATTTGATTTTGGTGGGATGAGGCTTTCAGTTCTAAAAAATTTTTCGAAAAAAAAAATTTAGAGCTTTTGGGGTCCTACAGTAAAAATTTTTTAAAAAATATTTTTTTTTAGTTTTGACAAGCAACCGTTTTAGTTGAATTGTTGCTTTTAATGGTGTATTTTCATAAAAAAATATTATTCCTATCTGTGACATCTTTATCGTGATCTAAAAAAGGGTAAAAAATGCATTTTTGATGTTTTTCGATACACGATCAAGATGTCACAGATATGAATAATATTTTTTTATGAATATATATCATTTAAAGCAACATTGCAACTAAAACCGTTGCTTGTCAAAACTAAAAAAAAATATTTTTTAAAATATTTTTACTGTAGGACCCCAATAGCTCAAATATTTTTTTTTCGAAAAATTTTTTAGAACTGAAAGCCTCATCCCACCAAAATCAAATTTTTTGTCGTGAATAAGCTAACCAAGTAATATTATAATTAATAACAAAAAAATTAAAAATCAAAAAAAAAATTTTTGGTTTGTATGGAAAAATTATTTTTATGGCCCCGTTCTTTAAGGCCCCGTCGCGTAGGGAAGGCGTGGTCGTAGGGGCGTAAAATTTTTCCTGAGTTATTTTTTAGTCAAAAGGAAAAAAATGAGGGGGTACCGTCTCAACATTTCCAACATTTCCAAAATAAGGGACACTCTAATATACATATATGATGAAGTTTTGATAAAAACTTGAAAAAGAATTGACTATATTTTCAATGGGTACCACAAGAAAAATGAAGAAAAAGCTTGTAACGAAATTATATTTAGTGAAGACCGACCATTAAATGCCCTATAGCAGTCTGTGGCAGAAAATATATCAGACTTACCACAAGAAAATAAAATAAATTTAAAATGAGCTTTTAATTTTATTTCCATACAAATTGTTTTTGTTTTTAAAATAGACTTTCAAAAAATGTATTGAAAATTTGAAATTTAAAATAAAACTTTTCTTACAATAGACTTTTTGTTTTCTTGTGGTAAGGGCCTATGTTTTAAAAATAAAAATAAAAAAATAAAAAAAAAAATACATAAAAATATATATTTTTAGGTCACAAAATCTGAGAATTTTTCTTAAGGGAAAAGGTCTCAGAATCTGATACATTTTCTTTAGGAAAATTATCTCAGAATCTGAGACTTTTGCTATGGGAATAAGGTCTCAGAATATGAGACTTTTTCTGTAGGAAAAAGTTCTCAGAATATGAGACTTTTTCTATAAAAAAGTTTCAGAATCTGATAACTTTTTTATTGAAAAACTGTTTTTGAATCTGACACTTTTTCTGTGAGAAAAATGTCTCGGAATCTCAAATTTTTTTCTAAAGAAAAAATGTGTCAGAATCTGAGAACTTTCTATACCAAAAACGTCTCAGATTATAAAAACGAGATTTTTGTAAAAATTTTTATGTTTTGCACTATTTTTGTTGCAAATTTTTACAGAAGGCCAACCTCAATGCGAAAACGGTTAATATTTTTTTATCGCACTCTACTGTGTATTTGCCTTTCTTCAAACGGTTTACGAGCTTCTGTCACTCGAATTTTGATCGTATGAACTTTAAATATAATTCATATTCATATTATGATCGACTTCACCTACAATAATTCAACCTTAAACAATAATCGAGTAACCATTTCAAAACACGTTTTCAGCAATTATCGCTATTTTTATGCAATGACTATTTTTTTCACAAATTTGTATTTACAAAATGACGATTTTTTAACCCAAAACTGACGATATTTCGCCCAAATTAGTTGGCAGCACTAATTATGAAAAACTAGTGAGCTGTTTATGTGTGAGCGAATTTATGGGCTTTCGGAGCCCCCGTGAGTTCTTGCCCTGGAAACTTACCCCGTGTGCCCTGATTATCCTATGAAAACTGATTATCCTATGAAAAATTTACAAATCCCCTATTTTTTGCCTGTAGGCATTCAAAACGAATGTTTGAATCTGTGCACGAGGAAGCAAGGAAAAGTATTTTGTTGTTATTGATAGTAAGAGAAGAGCCACGCCCATTTTTCCAAGAATGCATATTAAACTGACATTTTTTTTTTTCAACTTTCGATTTTCCCAAGTGTCCTGTCAAATTTTTGTTATCCTAGGTCAAAAACTTATATGGTACAAATTTGAGGCCAATAGGAATAAATTAACCCGTGGAGCTCGGCGGTCAAAATTTGGGATTTTTGAAAAAATAAAATAAATATATATCTTTTGAAACATCATATTTGTTAATTTTGATGCGCTGAGCACGAACACACTAAAAAAAAAAAAGAATTAACTTAAACTTTGGAAAAATTTTCTTCAAAACAGTTTATAAATTTTCCCACAATTTAGTTAAATTTAACTAAAATTTGGGAAATTTTCCTACCGTTTAGGAAAATATTTTAGTTCATGGACTGTAAAATAGGCCATAATTTTCCTAAAATGGAATTCCCTAATATTTAGAAGAAATTCTTACCGCCAAAGAAATTTTTTTTGAAATCTTTATTTTTAAGACATATTTCTTAAAGCAAAATTTAGTTCAAAAAAATCAGTAGTTCAAATGTAGGAATACATGACAATGAAGCTAAATCATTATCAATTTTTCTTGAATTTAGTTAATTTTCTCATTTTTTAGTTAGTTTTTTTTTCTGAGTGCATCAAAAAAATTTTAAAATCGGTCGAACGGTTTTCGATATATCGCCATTTGAATTTTGTAAAAAATGGTGGGTTTTTCCTACGTTCAAGAAATTTTTTAAAGAAATTCGAAAAAAAAGTCTTTCCTGACCCTTTCATTGAGCTTGAGACGGTCTTTCATTTAAACTTAAATCCGATCATTTTAACCCGTGGCGCCCATCGATCAAAGCTTTGGCGTTATAAAAAACTTCTCACCAAAAACTCTAAATTTTGATCGAAGGGCGCTACGGGTTAAACTGATTAGATTTGGCTCAAATTAGACTTAAATGAAAGATTGTCTTAAGATCTATGAAGATGTCAATGGAAGAATATTTTGAGATTTTTTTAAAAGAATTTCTTGAACGTGGGAAAAATCCATCATTTGTGCAATTTTTTGACACTTTTTAAATGGCGATATCTGGAAAACCTCTCGACAGATTTTAGATATTTTTTGATATTCGTATCCATTCTAAAATTAATAAAAATAATACATTGCAAGATATTTTTTTTTAATTTTTCATTTTCAAAAATCCAAAATTTTTGTGGAAATTTTCCAAAAGTCCGAAACTTTGATCGAAGGGCGCTATGGGTTAAAATGATCGGATTTGGCTAAAATTTATATTAAATGAAAGATTGTGTCAAGCTATTAAACGGTTAATGGAATAAAATTTTGAGATTTTTTTACAAAATTTTTTAAACGCAGGAAAAACCCGCCATTTTTTACAAATTTCAAATACCGACATCTCGAAAACCGTGCTACCGATTTTAAAACTTTTTTGATATTCGTGCTCAGCGCATCAAAATTAACAAATATGATTTTTTTAATTTAATTTCATTTTTTTTTTTTTTAAATCCAAAATTTTGACCGCTGGGCGCCACTGGTTAATTTAATCCGATTGGCCTTAAATTGGTACCACATAAGTTTTAGATCTAGTAGAATAAAAAAATCATAATCGCTAAAACATCAATAAAAATTTGAAAAATTCTATGTAATTTTAAATTTGTTTTATATATTGTTGGACTTTATATTTTATAACTGAAGTTTTTATTTATTTCGGTTTGAGTCCATATTAATTATTTCTGAGAAATAATTATTTTTTTAGCTGATCTTAATCTTACACACCTACAGTGACAATCGAAGAGTGCTGACGAAGGAAGGGTGGCTTCTTCCGAAAGCTGTCGACATCTCCACTTAGCCTGTGTTGTCAATTAATTTTTTTCAGATTTTCTCATTGTACAACAAAAAATAATTATTTCTCAGAAATAATTAATATGGACTCAAACCGAAATAAATAAAAACTTCAGTTATAATTCTATGTAATTTTAAAATATTTTAAGAAAATTGTCGATGCGGTGAATTTGAAATTGAATTTTTTAAATTCGAATTGATCTTTTTCGAATTTCGTGACAATTGTATTCAATAAAAATTCTATTAAATTTCATTTTTCCAAAAATGCACACATTTGTTATGGAGCTAGAGCAAAAAATTTATTAAAATTCGTAAAAAATCAATTTATACTTGCAAAAAATCAAAAAAAAAATTTTAAAATTCTATTTAATTTTTAAAATTTTTTAAGAAAATTGTCGATGCGGTAAAATTTTTTTAAATTCAAATTGATCTTTTTCGATTTTCGTGACAATTTTATTCAATAAAAATTCTATTAAATTTTGTGGACTATCGTATGTAAAATGTTTTAAATATTTTTGTTGGTTATTGACAATTGTTACTTACTAGCATAGTACAATTTCTTCGTCTTTCTAATTCACATTGTGGATAGAGTCGAATATGTATTAATGCTTTAGTTTGTGCACAAACGATTTGTCATTAGACTCGTTTGCTACTTTGTAGTATATCGTTTCTATTTTTGCTAAATAATCTTGACAATGGAATCTTGACAAATTCCGAAACACGTGTCGATTAAGTCTTGCAAAAATGACCAACATAAATAAATTTAAAACAAATAATAATTTTCTTGAAAATTATACTATGAGAATATCATGGTTTTAATTAGTAAAGAAAATAATGACCTCGAGCCAGAATAAACATCCTCACAAAATATAATATTTTAAAGGTCGAATAAAACAATTTTTATTTATTAATAAAAATTAATCAGAATTTGAGTATTCTATTAAATTTGTAAAAATTTGTGAATTAGTTGAATTTCAAATTATTTTTTTTAATTTCTAATTGTTTTTTTTTTTCGAAATTCGTGACAATTTAACGAATTTTCTATAGAAATTTTCAAAGTTCGAATTTTTGAGGCATTTCACAGATTTAATTTCGTTCGAAACTGGAATAAGTGGTTTATTGGAAAAACGTGGTTTCAGTCCAAAATTAATTTCGTTTTACAATTTTAGAGCAAAACTTTGAGACCAATTCTAAACAGAATTGACAGGCCCCCTTATAACGACTTTTTGTGTGTAGGGTATCCAAAAAAGAATGTATGAATGGATAGTTTGGAAAAAACTGAATATTTTTAAAAAATAAAAACAAAAGAACCGCAGAAAAATAACAAAGAATATGACATGAATACCACAATATTGTTTCTCTTCCATACCCATAAACAATATATATTTATCGGAAATCTGTTTACAAATATTGAAGACATTGAGCATTTTTTTAACAAAAGGTGATTTATGATGATTTGCATTAGAAACTATCTACATTCATACATATAAATATGTATGAAGAGACTAAATGAAAACCGTTAATATGGCTACTAAAAATGTGTTAAAAGAAATTAACGGTTTTTTGTAAACAAAAACAATTTCATTTCTAAATAAATAAACAATAAGATACAAATCTGTATAAAAATATAAAGAAAAATAAAAAAAAAATCAAATGTTTCAGTGAAAGTGAAATTTTAAAAATAAAAAATAAATTTTTAACGATTTAATAAGTAAAAAAATTGACATTTGACTAACAAGAAATAGTCAGTTATCATGATTATAGGCCTGCAGTAAGGTGTTGTCTGTATTTTAACACATTTCAAATTAAATTTTTTAGTGACCATTATACTAATAATCAATTTTCGTGTTATTTGTTGACATTTCAAGATAATTTGTTTATAAAATAAAATTTAAAAACTTTGCAAAAAGAAAATTATATAAAGAAAAAAATTTTGCTAAACAAAGTAAAAACTTGAAAATGCGTGAAAACTAGTTTTTTTGGTGTATTAAAGTTGTATTTTTTTATTTCAATATTCATTGAGTGATGTTCATCCATGCATCCATGTGCAAAAACCCACTTATTTTTGTAATGTTTAAGCGCCAGGCCAACTTTTTTCAGTGGTTATTAACCTTTGTGTCTGCTTAACCAATTAGAAAAATACTATACTTAATTTCTTTTGCGGTAAATTTAAAAAAAAAAAAAATCTTAAACAAATACATATAAACATGTTGGATAAATTGTATAAAATACTTGGGTAAGTTTTTCGCAAAATGTTGTATTCAAGCTTACTTTTAAATAATGAGTTCATTTCAAATTGATTCGCTTAGGCCAAGTTTTTGTATATTCAAAATTATTCAAAAAATAACGGTTATTTTTTGTTAATTCTAGGAGTTATTAAAAATCTTTTTTCTACAATATATTTAAAAACAATTGTTTTTGAAATAATATTTCAGTTACAAAATTATTTGATAGATATAGGGTTGCCATTTCCATTTTGAGAAAAAGAGGACGCCAACCTCAAAAAAGGAGGACATTTGACCCAAAAAAGAGGACATTTTTTTTTAATAATTTAATTTAAAAAAAGTAAACTGCGCGACACAATATGCAAAAAAAAATCATTTTTATTAAGGAAACAATTTTTATTTCCACTAAAAAAATCACAAAAATAAATAAAAGAAAGTCTTCCAATTTTATTTCAGAAAATACCAATTATATTTTTTAAAATTTTCAATTTTAAAAAATTTTTAACTATATTTCCAATTATATATGAGAAATTTTCAATTATATTTCAGAAATATTCATTTTTAATTCAAAAATGTTTGGTTAATTTAAAAAAATGTCCAATTATAATTCAAAAATTTTCAATTGTATATCAGAATTTTCTATTTGTAATTCAAAATTTTCTAAATGGTTTTCAGAAAATTCCATTTGTATTTTAAACATTTCCATTTCAAAATTTTCCCAATGATTTTAAGAAAATTACTTTTGAATTTAAATAAATTCAATTGGAATTTTTGATAATTCAATTGTATTTCAGAAATGTCCATTTTTATTTAAAAATTATCAAAATGTTCAAATTCTGATTAATTTTTATTAAAAAATAAAAATTGTTGTTGACCTTTAAAATATTATATTTTAAGTAGGTTTTTTTCTAGCTCGAGGTCATTATTTCCTTTACTAATTAAAACTATGATATTCTCATATAATAATTTTCAAGAAAATTATTTTTCTGTTTTAAATTTATTATGTTGGTAATTTTTTGCAAGACTTTGTCGACACGTGTTTCGGGATGATGATCGTGACCATACTACAATGGTACAATTTTCGTCTTCTAATTCCCAATGGAAATAGAGTCGAATATGCATTTTTATTTTAGTTTGATCTTTAACGATTGTGATTTTTTTTATTTTTTGCTAAATAATCTTGACAATAGGATTAGACAAATCCCGAAACACGTGTCGATTAAGTCTTGCAAAAAATGACCAACAAATTTAAAACAGAAAAACAATTTTCTTGAAAATTATTATAAGAGATTATCATAGTTTTAATGACCTCGAGCTAGGAAAAAACCTACTCAAAATATAATTATCTAAATGCTTTTAAAAAAATTTTATTTGTATATCAAAATTTTCTGCAAAGCATTTGAAAAATTTTGAATAGAAATAGAAATTTTTGAAATATATTTAATTGGAATTTCCTGAAAAGCATTTAGACATTTTTGAAATATAAATGGACATTTTTTAAATTAAATTGGAAATTTCTGAAACGGATTTTTCTAAAAAGCATTTAGAAATTTTTAAAATACAACTGGAAACTTTTGAAATACAATTGGAAATTTCTGAAATACAAATGGAATTTTTTGAAATTCAAAGGAATTTTCTTAAAATTATTATTTTTTTTTAAATTTATAATGGAAATTTTTGATATACAAATCTTTTTTCGGAGAGCAAACTTTAAGACACACAACAGCTGATAAGAATTGATGCGAACGTAGTTATTTTCGCACTACCTAGAGTGAATTTTTACTCGAAATATAATTAATTTGAAGAGTTTTTTTTTTTAATTTTTGTGCGTTTTGTTCTCAAAAAGTTGACATTACTGCTGATAAGCGAAAATATGGCGATGAAAATAATTCAAAAGTTTAAAAGTAATAAAAATAATGTTATCGGGTAAAGTGCAAAAAGTAGGACAACCCCGGACACTTTCTAAAAAATAAGTAGGACTGCCCCGGACGCCCTAAAAAAGAGGACGGTGTCCGGGGAAAAGAGGACGGATGGCAACCCTAGATAGATAACTAATTCAGTAAACACATTTCTATCGAAAATCCACTTTCGAAAATATTGCAAATGGCAAGATTTGCAAATGCATATTTTTTTATCGATAGTCAAAAAATGATATCAAAACAATTACTTATCTTTTCGAATCAAAAATTTTTCATTAAAATGACATGGATTTGTTTTTGCATATTTTGTTGAAAATGCATATTTTTGCATAATTTGGTTTTAAATGCATATTTGTGCATATTTCAAACTTTTAAACTCATATTTTGGCATAAATTAGAAAAATCACAAAAATTATGTACATATTTAAAATTTTTTTTTTTAGATTTTTTTTTTTTTTTTAATTATATTACTTTATTTCATTAAAAAATCTTCCGCTAATATAAAGTTTCAATTCCTAATATTAAAACCTGACGATATTTTTGTTTTTAAAACGTTTTTCGTACAAGATTTTCATTCAAACGTAATGCGAGGTCCCAAGTATGATACCTATAATGGTTTTGCTGCATAATCTTTTTTAGTGCATATGGATTTGAATTTTTTTAGCGGATATTTTACATTTTTTAGGGTACCAATTATTTTTGTGAATTTACTAATATTTTTCATAATTTTTACCCTTTTTGTAGTTTTACACTTTTTATTGCAATTTTTACAAAAATACTGTAAATTTACAACTTTTCTTTGTAATTTTGTATAACAAGGGAAGCCATGTAATATAACAAGGACTTTTCCTAGTTCATGTTTGACGAAATTGTTTCTTGTAATGGGGTAAACTCACTTTGTCATTCTATTTGTAACGCATCGAAATATCGGTCGGGACTCCATATATATCATTGATCCATGATCGATTCAATGACATTCTATACATGTCCGTCTGTATGTCGAAAACACTATACAGTTCAAAATAAAACAGCTAGATTGAAGTTTGGTACAAATATGTCTCATTTCATAGGCAGGTTAAGTTCGTAAATAGGCAAAATTGGATTAGGGGAAAAAAGTTCCCCACTGAAAAACTAAACTAGCCTCTGAAAAACCCCATTTTTTGTATTTTTGTTAAACAAATAAGCATTTTTTGTACAAGAAAAATTCAAAGTACTTCATTTTGACCCAGGTGATTGTCGGTTTTTTTTTTGACCCGCCCCTTTTTGTAGGCGTGGATTAAAAAAAAAAAATAATGAAAGCCAATTTTACTCTAATTTAAGGTAAAATATACATCATAATAAATGACTTTAGTAACTTTTATCACGATGAAGAAGGTGTACCCAACGTCCCCATCCACGGCCACCTCCCCCCCTCCCCCCTAAAACAAAACGTGCCTGACATTTTTTTTTTAATTTTGGAGGGTATAAAAGATTCGGCACAGGCTAATTTAAAACTCTAACTTGTTTTTTTAGTGTGGTCCGACTTTGTCCGTTGACTAACTTTAAATTCCTATAAACACAAGACATTGTCGCGCACAGTTTCTGCGATCTAGCTCGTTTAGTTTCAACTCTATTGTGCTTTCCACAGATAGGCGGACGTTTACATGGAGACAACTAGATCTTCTTAGAATCAATCAAGGAACAATATACTTTCGGGTGTTCGGCTAGTTTCACAAGGAATGCCAAAGTTAAACTATGACATACTAGATTGGCATTTTTTTTTTGTATGTTCAAAAAATTTTTCTTCCGATTTGAACGTCCGGCAATCAAATATTTGGATTTTTGAAAATTAAAAAAAAAAAAAATAAAATTTTATTTTTTTAATAAGAAAATATTATTTGCGACAATTTATATCTATTAATTTTGATGCGCTGAACACGAATATCAAAAAAAATTTAATCGGTCTAACTGTTTTCGAGATATCGCTATTTGAAATTTGAAAAAAATGGCAGGTTTCTTCTACGTTCAAGAATTTTCTTAAAAAAAGTCTCAAAACTTATTTTCTTTTAAAAGGTTATAGAGCATGAAGTGGTCTTTCATTTAATCTTAATTTGAGCCAAATGCGATCGTTTATACCCGTGGCACCCTTCCATTAAAGTTTTATATTTTTTGAAAATTTCAGCCAATATTTTCGTATTAAAAAAAAACAAGTAGAAAAGTTAAATTCGACTTGGACGAATCTATGAATACCCTCCACAATGCCCATTTTAAGTGATAGTAAATTTTCTAACGTGAAAAATATAACAGTTTTGATTAGAAATATTTTATTTTGTGTAAAAAAAACTTTTTAGTAATTTTTGAAAAAAAAAAAAAATTTACTAATTTTTTTTTTGAGTGTAAAATTTTTTTTGAGTGTAACATTTTTTTCGAGTGTATTTTTTTTTTTTGTTTTGGTATAAAAATATTTTTGAGTGACGAAAATGCGTTGTAAAATATTTTTGTGACTTACCAATGGTTTTAAAACAGGTTTAACGGGTTTTCAACACGTGAATTTAAAGTGAAGCTAATCTGAAATTCACGGTTTTGCTAATAACTTTTGAACCACTGGACCGATTTGCGTGAAATTCAACACGAACTAGGCTAGAGGAACGAAAAATATATATGCAAAGCTTCAGCTTCCTCAGAATTGGTTTTCGAAAGTTATAGTGATTTTTATCTCATAAATTCACGAAAAACCCTTGCCGAAATTCAGTCTTTTGCTCATAACTTTTGAACCACTGTACCAATTTCACTGGATTGCAATACCAACCTGACCAGGTAAATGCCCAAATCATATGCCAAACTTTAGGAGCCTCCGTAAAGTCTTTCAAAAGTTAGCGTGTTTTCAACAGACAGACAGACAGACGGACGGACGGACGGGCATAGCTAGATCGTCTTAAAATCGATCGAGGATCATGAATATATATACTTTATGGGGTCCAAGACCAATATTTCGAGGTGTTACAAACGGAATGACAAACTTATATATACCCTCTATCACTAGAGTGGAGGGTATAAAAACAAGTAAAAAAGTTAAATTCGAACTTGCCGACTGTAGCGATACCCTCCACAATTTCTAAAGGATTATTGCAAAAAACTTTATTTAAAAGGAAATTACTTAAAAAAAAAAATTCTGAAAAAAAAAAATTTGACAAAAAAAAAATCCGCGATTTTTTTATTTTTTTTGTCAAATAATATGTTCGTACTTGTTTATTTTGGTGTTCAATTATGGTCACAATTATGGTCACATATGTCAACCTGCAGCCGAATTAAAAAATTTTGTATTTTTAGGATATGTTGAATGTACTAAAATTTTTTAGGTGTCCTTATATTTTCGTTCATAACTTTTGAACCGCTGAACCGATATCGCTCAAATGCAATACCAAACTTCTCGGGGGAACTTACAATAAATATGTTAAGTTTCAGTCATCTCCGTGTAATATTTTGGACGTGATCACCATTTCCACAGACAGACGGACATCGCTAGAATGTCTTAAAATCGATCGGGGATCGTGAATATATACATTTTATACGGAATGTCAAACTTATTTAAAGCCTCTATCACTAAGTGGAGGGTATAAAAAAATTGCGATACAATACTTTTTTTTAATTTCTGAAATCGGTCGAGCGGTTTTCGAGATATCGCTATTTGATATTTGCCAAAAAATTTCTAAAAATGTTGTCTTAAGCTCTATGTAACAAGGGAAAGAAATTTTGAGATTTTTTTAAAAAAATTTCTTGAACGTAGGAAAAAACCGCCATTCTTGCAATTAAAAAAGCGATATCTTGGAAATCGGTTGACTGATTTATTTTTTTTAGATATTCGTGTTCAGTGCATCAATATTAACCAATATGATCGCAAGAAATGTATTTTTTTATTTTTTTTTTTAATTTTCAATTAATTTAACCCGATTTGGCTGAAATTTGTAACACACAACTTTTAGGTCTACACCATTTACAGATGTAATTCGAAGATTCTATTTGTAATTCGAAGATTCTATTTGTAATTCGAAGATTCCATTTGTAATTCGAAGATTCCATTTGTAATTCGAATACTCCAATTGTAATTCGAAGATTCCAATTGTAATTCGAATACTCCAGTTGTAATTCGTAAAAGATCAATTGTAATTCGTAAAAGATCAATTGTAATTCGTAAAAGATCAATTGTAATTCGTAAAAGATCAATTGTAATTCGAAAAAGATCAATTGTAATTCGTAAAATATCAATTGTAATTCGAAAAAGATCAATTGTAATTCGTAAAAGATCAATTGTTATTCGAAAAAGATCAATTGTAATTCGTAAAAGATCAATTGTAATTCGTAAAAGATTAATTGTAATTCGAAGATTCCAATTGTAATTCGAAAAACATCAACTGAATTTACATTGATAATTTACGAATTACAATTGGAATCTTCGAATTACAATTGATCTTTTACGAATTACAATTGATCTTTTTCGAATTACAATTGATCTTTTACGAATTACAATTGATCTTTTTCGAATTACAATTGATCTTTTACGAATTACAATTGATCTTTTTCGAATTACAATTGATCTTTTACGAATTACAATTGATCTTTTACGAATTACAATTGATCTTTTACGAATTACAATTGATCTTTTTCGAATAACAATTGATCTTTTTCGAATTACAATTGATCTTTTACGAATTACAAATGGAATCTTCGAATTACAATTGATCTTTTACGAATTACAATTGATCTTTTACGAATTACAATTGATCTTTTTCGAATTACAATTGATCTTTTACGAATTACAATTGATCTTTTACGAATTTCAATAGATCTTTTACGAATTACAATTGATCTTTTACGAATTACAATTGGAATCTTCGAATTACAAATGGAATCTTCGAATTACAATTGGAGTATTCGAATTACAAATGGAGTCTTCGAATTACAAATGGAATCTTCGAATTACAAATGGAATCTTCGAATTACAAATAGAATCTTCGAATTACAATTGATCTTTTTCGAATTACATCTGTAAATGGTGTAGTTGCTTTATTTTGACCTTTCGCGGTGCTTTAAAAAAATATTTCTTTCTTCAATATTTAAATAATATTGCAAATTTTCTATTTACATTAATTTGAATTTTAAAAAACAGCACAAAAGTACCAAATTTAGCAGTCTCTTCAAAAAATGTTGTAATACACATAGCTGTTCTGGTTTGCGCCGATATGTATAAATAAAAAGAAATTTGAGAAAGATCGAATAAAACAGTTCTATAAAAATATCAAAAATTCGTAAAAGATTTTAAGAAATTCGAGAAAAATCTATAGAAATTCGAAAAATTATTTTAAAATTCCAAACATTTAAAAATTAATTTCGAATTTGAAATAGAATTTTACAAAATTAAATGGTAAGGTTTTAACGTGCAATTGATTTATTTTTTAAGTTTTCATTAATCTTTTTCGAATTTCAATTGAATGGTTGCATTATTTTAAGCATCTGCCTTATAATGATCGGAAAATTGGCAACACTTGACAATTTACCGAATAATCACAATTGGGGCGACAAGGGAAATCTGACAGAAAATGAAAACAAATTAAATGTAATTTTTTAAAAGTCTACCTTTTTCCCCTAAATTGTTATTTATCTCTAAAAATTATTAAATATTTTTCTTTAATTAATAATGTTAACATTTCTTTAAATATCTTCTTCTTAAAATTAATTAAAATTTTATGTAAAATAAAGATTTTATACTTTCTTAATCTACGACAACTTTCTACCTCCCCAAACACACCTTCAATTTTTTAATTGTTTAACAATAAAAAAAACACCTCAATAATCATAAATTACAGGTTTAATGAGCAACTATTAAATATTTTACAACTTCTTTGAAAAAAAACTCTAAAGGAAGGTGTTAAGTTTGACATTATTTGCTTCTTCCCCCGATCAACCATTTAGTTTTTATATTTATTGTCTTTTAAACTTGAAAATATTTAACAATTATTTGCAACATGAGAAACTTGACAGCAGAGTAAACAAAGCATAAATTATGTTTATTTTTGCATAATTTTTTTAGTGAACAAAACAAAAAACTATTGAATGTTTTGTGTTATTTTATCTATTAACTAATGAGTTTTTCCTATTTATTGTATTTTCAGTGAATTTTCATCAATTTCCCATAGTTACCAAATGGCTCCCAGTGTTTGTCAAAATTCACCTAAATTACCGCCACATAATAATAAACAATCTGGTGTCCATAGTGGGGGCGGTGGGGTTGGTAATGGTGGTAGTAAAAGTGTAGGTGGCGTTGGTGGTTCATCTTCTATTACACAACGTAGTAATTGTGGCAGTAGCAGTATCAATGGTTCAATGGCTTCATATAAAATGTCTACTACATCGGAAACAAGTTGGTCACAAACACAATTTAGTAAGGTAAGTAAAAAAAAAATTATTGAAAATTAATTTAAAAAACAAAAAAAGAAGTAAAAAAATATAAAAAAGTTTTCCCGTACCGGGAATCGAACCCGGGCCTTCCGGGTGAGAGCCGGATATCCTAACCACTAGACAATACGGGATAGTTAATCAAAGCAGCAAACACAGTACTTATATCAGCAATTGTGTGCAATACAACTAAATACACCATTTATGTAACTAAACCCACCACAATAAAACAAAAAGAACAAACAACCCTGTAAAGTTCTATATTTATACAACAAGTACAACTCTGTTATGAAAATAGTATTCACCTTATGATATGAATTCAACACACTGTAATAACTCACCTCCAGAATATAATTCAACACGTTTAATGCTACCAGATCACAAAAATATATTTATTCCTAGCTTATTTTTTAAATTTCCACGATTCATATAAATATAAAATTGTATTGCAATCAGGAGGCAAATCACTTAAAACGATAGACGATTGATAATGACAACAAAATATATCGGTTTAAAGGGAATTTTAAAAGTTTTTCTTTATAAAACCTTGCAAACATAAGGGCGATATATTGCCGAAAAGATATTGCGGCAATACGGAAATTTATCATTCCAATAAAAATTCAAAGTAGAATTTTTATTATATCGAAAATTTTTATTTCTTTGTCAAGTTAAAATAAAATAATTTGTTAAGCACAACAAAAAATCTTTGAAAGAAAATAAATTTGGCCGAAAACCACAAATTTGCGTTCAAAGATAAAATAAAAACTTCAGCGAATGTTGCGGATATATTTTTCAGGTGAATGCAAATGTTTTTAGTCCTGTTAACATGACCAAAATATAAATGAAAAAAATAATGTCTATTTTCAGCATCAGGGAATCGCTACAGCTGTATCGCCGGATTATCATTTTAGTGATGTTCCGCCGATACATACAAATCTATTATTTTTCGTTTATACGATTATCTAGCGATATTGCCCTTTTATCGCCAAGACTAATAGTTTTCGTATCGCCGGGATGTATTGACGTCGGGTAACAGTTTCTCCTGAAAGGTGTATCGCCGGCGATACAAATTCGATAATTGCCACAATTCCCGGAAAATGGTTCCCAAGTCCAAACATAAACCGATTGGGTCTATATTTTGTCAACTCTTCAAAAGGTGTAGAAAGCAATCACAAACAAAATTTGAATGAAACAGGCTTCTATTTGATGACAATAAACCGCTTTAAGTGAATATCGGGCGAAAATTTCATATGGGGTCTAACAAGGGAAGTATCTCAACCCTTATGAACCGATTTGCCTGAAACTTAAAATATATATTAAAGAGACTATTTTAAGGTTGGGGTGTCTCGGCTTATCGGCCATATCGGTGTTTAAAAATTTCGTTGTCCCCTTATGAAACCATGTGGACCTTCGGGAAAATTTTGATAACTTCTGAACTAACAGGAATATCGTCTAGGGCAAAAATACGGGTCGACTTAAATTTAATAAAGATTATTTCTTATCCATATGGATATTGTAAGTCTATGTCTTCACATAAGTACCCCCCAAAATTTACACATTTTCCTGAAAAAAATATTTAAAAAAGCCAAATTTTTTCATGGTTATGCCGCCATTGGATAGGCATTAAAAAACCCTTTCTTCTCATATGAAAACATCATATAGTTTCTTAAAAAGAAATGGCTGAAAAATCCAAAAAACGATTTTTTCGCCATTTTTTGACCCATGTTTTGAACCCATAAATCCCCGATATGGCCGATAAGCCGAGACACCCCAACCTTAGAATTGTCTCGTTGATATATGTTTTAAGTTTCAGGCAAATCGGTTCATAAGGGTTGAGATACTTCCCTTGTAAGTCCAAAAATGGTGTGATTATAATCAGATATGATTGGGTCATTCAAGTACGTGTTAAACACACACAAACAAAATTTTAATAAAATATTTTCTATTTTCATGAAAATTTAAAGAATAATGTGAATATTGGGAGGGTCGTTTGTATGGGGCTACAAGAAGAACTGGTCCGATTTCTTTGAAAATTGGAACGGTGATTTGTGAATGCAAGACATGTTTACCTGCTTATTTAGAAAAATAACTATTAAAATACGGTTGTTAGGGTAATTTTCAATAGCGTTCGTCCTTGGGTCAAAAGGAGCTTAAATTTTAAATTTCAGACAAATCGGTTAATAATTGCTACCTGCATTGCGATGGACGGACATCGCTAAATCGACTCACAAAGTGATTCTTAGTCGATCGGTATACTTGAAGGTGGGTCTAGGACCAATATTTCGGGTAGTTACAAACATCAGCACAAACTCATTACACTCTGTACCACAGAGTGGTGTAGGGTATAAAAAGTCAGATTTGAGGTATTACAAAAAAATCTGATGTTAAAATTTTTCTGCATCATTTTCTCAAAGAGAAAGTTTGTGATTTATATAGAAAAATTCTGAGGTTCAGAGTCATTTTCCTACAGAAAAGATTTTAGAATTTTTTAAATTCCGGCTATAGAAATTTTTTCATATTCTGATACTCTTATGTAATTCTCACATCAAAAAACTCCTATACTAAAAAGTGTTTGTAAAAAAAAATCATATTAAGTGACTTTTTCTCCATGGAAAACTTCTAAGGTTCCAAAATATGTTTTTCTATTCTATTTTCTACAGAAAAGGTCTAAGATACCAAACGGATCTTTCTACTCCAAAATTTTTAGGGTTTGTAAATCTATTTCATAGAAAAAAACGTTTTACCTAAAGATAAATTTTGAAATTTTTGGACATTTTTCCTAGAAAACATTCTCAAATAATTTCTTTTTCTCTTTCATTTTAACCCAGTAGAATTGTCAGATTTTAATAAAAAAAATGTCAAAGTGTAACAAAAAAATACTTTTGCCCATATATTAAAGAATTATTCAAGTTCGAGACCAAAAAATATCTAATTACAATACTCTCATATCAGATTATGTTTTTATTGATATAAAAAAGTTGGTCATCTCATTGTTTATTGTACAGCTATTTCACCTGTATCAGGGTATTATCAACAATATTTAGAGAATCATTCCTAATCGACCGTTTTCCGACATTAAGAGCAAGTTTTAAGAGGTTGCCTTTATAAATGTCCACTTTTGTGAAAATTTGAAAAACGTTACAAAAAAATGTCCTCGAATAAATTTATTTTACAAAATTTTCTAACAAAAATATTGCGAACATATTGATTCATTTTAGTTTTTATATAATTTAGGAAAATCAACGACCTCCAGTATATAATCCAGAAGATTATGTGGTGGCCTTAAAAAAATTTGGCAAAAGGCAAAGTGGTCCCACTCCTAAATCCATTTATGATGCCTCGGATATAATTGTTGAAGAAAACCATAAATCGGCTACCTTGCCACACAAATATTCAGATTACAAGTAAGTATAAACAAAATTTCAAGATCTAATAAAATTAATCGTTTGTTTATGTAGAAGTCCCATATTATCACCAGTGGCTAGTGAAAGTGAAATGTCTTTGCGTCAATTTGCCACAATTACTGATTTGCTAACAAAATTACGAGCCGATTTAAGAGTATCATTTCCAAGGTATGGTAAAAATATGGAATATTTAATTCATCTATATATTGACTACTTAAAAAAAAATATCTTTTTAGTTTTGTGCAAGAATTTGTAGCTTCACCCTCGGATGGTGTTAGTTTATTATTAGAGGTTTTACGTTCTATACAATTGTCACAAGCAGTAAATGCTCCCTTAAACATGACCAATACCGGTACTATGCCAAGAAATTCACAAGGTTATCAAAGACGAGCTTTATTAGATGAATTGGCCTGTTTGTGAGTATTATTCATTGATAAACAAATTTATTTATTATCATCTATACTCTACTCTTTTCAGACAATGCTTAAATATCTGCTGCTCACGTTCTTTGGAAGCTACATCCCGTTTGGGTACTACTCCCGTTGGTTTAATGCCTTTAGCCTCTTCGGCTACCGGACAAGGTATACGAGCTCGTATTTTAGCTATGCAACTAATGGCTAATGCTTGTGATAAACAATCATTTGGTCATGGCAATCAGAAATTAGCTACAGCCGGTCATACCGCTGTATCAGAAGCTATGTCTACTTTACGTTTGAGGTGTAGTGAACCCGTACGATTTCGTTTGCTAATGGGTATGCTAAATAGTGGTGGTGGTTCCGGAGAATTACAAGCTGTAGGAGTTAAGTAAGTATAGATATAAATTGTTGACGAGGAATATTTCTGAGATTTGTTTTTTTTAAAGGTTTATAAATGCATTTTTGGAAAGTTCGGAAAATCTACAGCAACGTTTGTATTTACAAGCGGAACTTTTTCAAGCTGGATTTGATCCTAATAATTTGGCGAAGGTGAGTTTTTTCTTTGTTAATTTACTTTTAAATATTTTAGAACTTAATTTGAAATTAATGGATCGAAGATTTTTTGAGAATTTTTTTCAAGGAAAACTTTATAATCGATAGCCCAAAAATAACCAAAAATATGCATCCAATTTTGAGTTTTGTTCGATTTTGTTAAATAGTAACAACTTTTTTCTGTTGACCGAAAATTTGATGTGGAGTGCTGCATAAACTGATTCTATATGTGGTGGATATATTTTTTTTTTTTTTTGGGAATTTGAACTTTTATTGCCAATAGCCAATTAAAAAAAGCCGAAAATCAACAACTTAAAAATAACAAGTGAGAATGTTTAATTTGGTTGTGCCGAATCTTTTATACCCTCCAACACGTAAAAAAAAAACACGGGCGTATTTTTTTGGGGGGGGGGGAGGTGGGGTTTCGGCGGTGGGAGAAAACTTTCCAAAATCCAACTGCAGGATTTTTAACTTCTTCAGATATAAAAGCAAAAGTACAAAAAACCTATTAAAAATGGCGTTTTTGAGAGGTTGGTTTAGTTCTTAAGAAGGGAACTTGTTTCCCCCTGATCCGATTTTGCCCTTGTTCAAACTTAACCAGCCCAATACCATAAGACATATTAGTGTCAAACTTCAGGAGTCTAGTTCTTTTACTTTGGACTGTATCGTGTCTTCCACAGACAGACATCGCTAAAATGTCTTAGAATGGATTACTGATCAAAAATATATGGGGCATTCCATGTCAAATCGGACACTTTGAAATTTTTTTTTTTTTTTATTTTCCCAATTTGTTTACAGTTTTTAATACCTTTCGAAAACTCCTTCGTGGTAAATTTTCAGATTTTTTTGATGAACCGTTCCTTTACTCAAACTTCTTTTATTCATAAATTCTTCAATAATGGTCCAAATTTAAAATTTTTGTTTTTTACGTACTTTTTAAAAAAAAATCCCAAAAATTCTTAAAAGCGCTATAGTATGCGATTTTTAAGTTTTAAAATTTAAATCTCATTTTTGTGTAAAATTTCTATCGATTATACAAATTTTTTGCCTAGGAGGATTGTGGGATAACGATTATTACTACTTTTTAAAATTTAAAAAAAAAAATTAATTGTACATTTCCAATCATAAAATCATTTCTACTGCTCCAATGGTGCGTCATAGAGGGGTCATTTATAAGACCGACTCCCATTAATTTTTACGTCTTAACATTTCTTTGGAACAAACTAATACCCCATCTCCAATTTCTAAGGGGGCTCCCACACAAAACGACAAATTTGCTCCAACCGCTCTAACTGCCCTAATAGTGCCCTTAGAGCAACAAAATGTATGACCAACCCACAATACTTTTTTAGTCCAAACATTTTCTCTGAACACACCTACCCCCATTATCTTTAACTGTTAAGGCGGTCCCCATAAATTTTTTTTATTTTTTGTAAATTTGTTTTATTTAATCAGCTTCTACCGGTCTAATGGTGCGTCCAAGAGGGTCATTATTGAGACCGTCCCCCATTTATTTTTACCCTACAACATTTTTTTAAAACACACCTATGCCCACTTTTTTTAAAGTGTCCGATTTGACATGGAATGCCCAATTAGACTGGCATTTTTTTTCTCAACTTTCGATTTTCCCAAGTGTCCGGGCAAATTTTTATTGGCCAAGGTCTAAAACTTATGTGGTACAAATTTGAGGTCAATCGGATTAAATTAATTCGTGGCGCCCGGCGGTCAAAGTTTTGGATTTTTGAAAAATTAAAAAAAAAAATAATAAAAAATCTAAATTTCTTTCGACACATCATATTTGTTAATTTTGATGCGGTGAGCACGAATATAAAAAAAAATAAAATCGGTCGAAAGGTTTTCGAGATATCGCCATTTGAAATTTGCAAAAAATGGCGGTTTATTCCTACGTTCAAGAAATTTTTTTAAAAACATCACAATTTTTATTCCCTCGGCCATTTCATAGAGCTTAAGACAATCTTTCATTTAAATCTAATTTGAGCCAAATCCGATTATTTTATCCCGTGGCGCCCTTCGGTCAAAGTTTTGGATTTTTGAAAAATTTCCACCAAAAAAAATTAGATTTTTTAAAAATTTAAAAAAAAAAAAATTTTTTTGATACATTATTTTAATTAATTTTGGCATGCTGAAAACGAATGTCATAAAATTTCTTGAATCGGTCAAACGGTTTTCGAGATATCCCCATTTGAAATTTCCAAAAAAATGCCCAAAATTGTGGTTTGTTCCTACGTTCAAGAAATTTTTTAAAAAACATCACAATTTTTTTTCCTCTGCCATTTCAAAGAGCTTAAGACAATCTTTTATTTAAATCTTATTTGAGCCAAATCCGATCATTTTATCCCGTGGCGCCCATCGGTCAAAGTTTTGGATTTTTGGTGGAAATTTTTCAAAAATCCAAAACTTTGACCGAAGGGCGCCACGGGATAAAATGATCGGATTTGGCTCAAATTAGATTTAAATGAAAGATTGTCTTAAGCTCTATGAAATGGCCGAGGAAAAAAAAATTGTGATGTTTTTTAAAAAATTTCTTGAATGTAGGAAAAACCGCCATTTTTTGCAAATTTCAAATGGCGATATCTGGAAAACCGTTCGACCGATTTTTATTTTTTTTTATATTCGTGCTCACCGCATCAAAATTAACAAATATGATGTGTCGAAAAAAATTTAAGTTTTTTATATATTTTTTTTTAATTTTTCAAAAATCCAAAACTTTGACCGCCGGGCGCCACGGGTTATTTTAATCCGATTGACCTCAAATTTGTACAACATCCGTTTTGGTCCTAGTAGAAAAAAAAAATGCCCGGACTTTGAAAATTGGAGAAATTTTTTGTTGGCCATACAGAAAAATGCCAGTCTAATGCCCCATATATACTTTATGGGGTCCTAGACCGATATTTCGATGCGTTACACACGTAATGACAAAGTGAGTTATCCCCATACTGTGGTTGGAGGGTATAATAACTTACTAAAAAACGTTCCTCACAATTTTATAGCGAAATTCATAAAACATTTTCCGCTTTTCTATCAAAATATACAGTTTTTCGTAAAATATGCTCATAAACACCAAATATGTCCTAAAAATATCCTTTCATGCTAAAATATGCTGTTAACACTAAAATATGCAATAATATTGCTTTTAAGACCAAAATATGCAAAAAAAAATATGCTCTTAAAAATCGGTGCCAGATTTCTAAAATTAATCTGAAACGGATAAATACCTTATCCATTTATCAATACGATGCAAAGGACAAATCATGAAATTGGATATTTTCAGTTCTTCTGGTCATCACACAAAAAGTGGGAATGAATTTTTTTAAAAAAATATTTTGGCCGACACTGTACCAATACTGTCCCCAATATCACAATTATTTTAATAAATCCGGCAACACTGTTTAAAAAAATTAACCACTGCTGGTGAATTGGTGAACACTCAAGAAAAGAACGTTACCAGATCATTATTAGATTTTGTTGTTTCCCAATAAAAGTTTTAAAAATACCAATTTCCCCTGCATTAAAACAGAATCTATTCCACTTTCAGTTTTAAAATCAATCATTTTTTTTTTTTGAGATTGCTTAAAAACAGCTGGCTACTTACCAACATTTAGAAACAATTAATTAACTACACCCAAAAAATTACGTAGTGGCATAGTTAACAAAATCCATAGTTAATTTTAAGAAATTTGAAATTAACTATTGATAATCAATAACAACTATGGTTTCAGTTATTTAATACTATTTAATTTTTTTTTTGACAATAATTTGAAAATCAATAAAAAAATAAACATCAAAATTAATTTGTTATTTTTTTAATAATGTTTGAAATAACAAAAGTTAAGCTGAATATTAACGATTTGAAATAAATTTGGGGAAAAAAGGTATTGTTTAACTAAATATGTAAAAAGTAGTGAATTATTGAAATTGTTTTTTTCAGATTACGAGAAGACAAGAAAGATGTCGTCAATATTTAAAGAAGCTTTATGGAATCATCAAGATTTAGATTAAATAAAGAAGCCATTAAGATCTTTGATGTCACGAAATCGAAGTTTTTTAGAATTAAAAATCGCATTAAGTATTTCCATAAAAAAGTCTCACATTCGGAAAATTTTTTATAGAAAAAATGGTAGAGAATCTGAGCCTTTTTCTACTGAGATAAATACTGAATCGGAGGATTTTTCTATAGTTAAATGTCGTAGATTCTGATAATTTTTCTATCGAAAAAATGTTTAACAATCTGAAAAATATCTGTAGAAAAATTCTCAGACTCTGATGCTTTTTTTTCTATAGAAAAATTTTAAGATTTTGATACATTTTTTTTCAGAAAAATTATTAGATTCTGAGACATTTTTTCGATAGAACAATTTTCAGATTCTAAAACATTTTTTTGTAAAAAAATTCTCAGATTCTGACATATTTTTTCTATAGAAAAATTTTGACACATTTTTTCTAAGAAAGATTCTCAGCTTCTGAGACATTTTTTCTATAGAAAAATTCTTAGATTCTGAGACATTTCTTCGATAGAACAAATCTTAGATTCTGAGATATTTTTTTTTTTAAATTATCAGATTCTGATTCATTTTTCTTACAGAAAAATTTCCAGTTTCTGAGATATTTTTTTTCTATAGAAAAATTCTGACGCATTTTTTCTAAGAAAAATTCTTTGATTCTTAGACATTGTTTCTATAGAAAAATTCTTAGATTCTGAGACATTTTTTCTTTAGAAAAATTTTCAGATTCTGAGACATATTTTCTATAGAAAAATTCTTACAATTTTGAAAAAAAAAATTTCCATAGAAAAATTCTCAGATTCCGAGACAGCTTTTTCAATAGAAAAATTTTTAGATTCTGACACATTTTTTCCATAGAAAAATTATCAGATTCTGAGACATTTTTTGTATAGAGAAATTCTCAGATTCTAAGAAAAACTCTCAGATTCGGAGACAACTTTTTCTAAAGAATTTGAGATTTTTTCTATAGAAAAAATGTTTCAGAATCTGAGACTTTTTCTATAGAAAAAATGTCTCAGAATCTGAGACTTTTTCTATAGAAAAAATGTCTCAGAATCTGAGACTTTTTCTATAGAAAAAATGTCTCAGAACCTGAGACTTTTTCTATAGAAAAAATGTCTCAGATTCTGAGACATTTTTTCTATAGTCTGAGAATTTAGAATCTAAGACTTTTTCTTTAGAAAAAATGTCTCAAAATCTGAGAATTTTTCTATTGAAAAATGTTTCTAAGTCTGAGAATTTATCTATTGAAAATTTTCTATAGAAAAGTCTCAGATTCTAAGAAATTTTTTCTATAGAAAAAGTCTCAGGTTCTGAGACATTTTTTCTATAGAAAAAGTCTCATATTCTGAGACATTTTTTCTATAGAAAAAGTCTCAGATTCTGAGACATTTTTTCTATAGAAAAAAAAATCTGAGACTTTTTCTATAGAAAAAATGTCTCAGAATCTGAGACTTTTTCTATAGAAAAAATGTCTCAGAATCTGAGACTTTTTCTATAGAAAAAATGTCTCAGAATCTGAGACTTTTTCTATAGAAAAAATGTCTCAGAATCTGAGACTTTTTCTATAAAAAAAATGTCTCAGAATATGAGACTTTTTCTATAGAAAAAATGTCTCAGAACCTGAGACTTTTTCTATAGAAAAAATTTCTTAGAATCTGAGACTTTTCTATAGAAAATTTTCAATAGATAAATTCTCAGACTTAGAAACATTTTTCAATAGAAAAATTCTCAGATTTTGAGACATTTTTTCTAAAGAAAAAGTCTTAGATTCTAAATTCTAAATTCTCTTGTTTTCTATAGAAAAAAAATCTGAGACTTTTTCTATAGAAAAAATGTCTCAGAATCTGAGACTTTTTCTATAGAAAAAATGTCTCAGAATCTGAGACTTTTTCTATAGAAGTAATGTCTCAGAATCTGAGACTTTTTCTATAGAAAAAATGTCTCAGAATCTGAGACTTTTTCTATAGAAAAAATGTCTCAGAATCTGAGACTTTTTCTATAGAAAAAATGTCTCAGAATCTGAGACTTTTTCTATAGAAAAAATTTCTCAGAATCTGAGACTTTTTCTATAGAAAAAATTTCTCAGAATCTGAGACTTTTTCTATAGAAAAAATGTCTCAGAATCTGAGACTTTTTCTATAGAAAAAATTTCTCAGAATCTGAGACTTTTTCTATAGAAAAAATGTCTCAGAATCTGAGACTTTTTCTATAGAAAATATGTCTCAGAATCTGAGACTTTTTCTATAGAAAAAATGTCTCAGAATCTGAGACTTTTTCTATAGAAAAAATGTCTCAGAATCTGAGACTTTTTCTATAGAAAATATGTCTCAGAATCTGAGACTTTTTCTATAGAAAAAATGTCTCAGAATCTGAGACTTTTTCTATAGAAAAAATGTCTCAGAATCTGAGACTTTTTCTATAGAAAAAATGTTTCAGAATCTGAGACTATTTCTATAGAAAAAATGTCTCAGAATCTGAGACTTTTTCTATAGAAAAAATGTCTCAGAATCTTAGACCTTTTCTATAGAAAAAATGTTTCAGAATCTGAGACTTTTTCTATAAAAAAAATGTCTCAGAACCTGAGACTTTTTCTATAGAAAAAATGTCTTAGAATCTGAGACTTTTCTATAGAAAAAATGTCTCAGATTCTAAGACTTTTTCTATAGAAAAAAATGTCTCAGAATCTGAGACTTTTTCTTTAGAAAAAATGTCTCAAAATCTGAGAATTTTTCTACTGAAAAATGTTCCTGAGTCTGAAAATTTATCTATTGAAAATTTTTTATAGAAAAATATTTTAAAATCTTAGAATTTTTCTATAAAAAATATCCAAGAATTTTTCTATAAAAAATGTCTCAAATTCTAAGCATTTTTCATATATTTTTCTATAGAAAAAATGTCTTCAATATCTCAGAATTTTTCTATTGAAAAAATGTGTTAGAATCTGAGATTTGTTCTATAGAAGTAATATCTCAGAATCTGAGATTTTTTGTATAGAAAAAATGTCTCAGAATTTTGGAATTTTTCTATAAAAAAATGTCTCGGAATCTCAAAACTGTTCTATTAAAAAAAGATATCTAAATCTGATAATTTTTCTATAGAAAAAATGTCTCAGTCTGATATTTTGTTGGGATTTTTTATTCAGAATCTGATTTTTTTTTATAGACAAAATGTCTCAAAATCTGAGATATGAAATTTTTTGTAGAAAAAATGTCTCAGTATTCATGATATTTTCTAGAGAAAAAATATCTCAATTTCTGAGATTTTTCTATGGAAAAAAATGTTTAAAAATTTAAGATTTTTCGACAGAAAAAATGTCAAAAATTGACCCATTATTTTTTACAAAAATGTCAGAATTTTTGACGTGCTTTCTATACAAAAAAATAAAAAAAGATTACAAAGTAATACGTTTTTTTCATATTTGCAGGCTGGCTTTGGATCCTACAATATTGGTGTATGCAGTTTATATGAAATTTTAATAAAATAATGTTTATGAATAAAAAAAAACTCAAAATTTTGTTTTTTTTTTTGTATACCAATTATAGGGTATAATTAACTATTTATTAAATTCCATAGTAAATATTTACTATGATTAAATTTTATAAAAAATTTAACTATGGGCCTAGTTGTTTACCTATGTTTATCAAACACATCGTTGTCATTAACTTTTCTCATAGTTAATTTGTAGATTAAAATGACACATAGTCAGCAACAACTATGTCACATCAACTATGACATAGTTGGGGCTATTTCACCTATGACATAGTTGAAAAAATAGTAATCATCAACTATGTAATTTTTTGGGTGTAGTAATATAACATGATTTGGGTCAGTTATACGTCACATATTCGTTTCGAGGTATCAGGTCTCGAACCTGTTTTATATGGTGCTCAAATAATTTGTTATAAAGTAGATGCTGTAAGAACTGATTTAAAAAATAATTAAAATAATATTTTTGTATACAAAGAATAATACTTTTCTGTAATTGATTATTATTTTAATTAAATTAATTAATTTTTGTTTTAATTTCCTTAGACTATTTCATCTTCGTCCCCCTGGTTGGATGTTTTACGCAATGAATTAAAACGTTTTAATGCTATTTATGTAGATGTTGACAAAATGATTACACAAGCTCGAGAAGCTGAACGGGTACGCAGTCAAATGGTTATTTTAGAAAGAAGAGTACAAATTCTTCACGAGGAAAAGTCTGTACTAACATCCATGGAACGGCGTTTACAGGAAAGATGTGCTGAGTTACAAAGAGAAATATTTCGTTTACAAGGAGCACAAAATGGTAATAGCTTCAAGTCGTTGGATAAACAACCAGTTACATTACCACGTCATATACCGCCAGGTAAACAAGATTCATCTGAACATGAGGACGAGGGTATAAGTAGTTCTGATACTGGTCCGTCGCTATCACCCGTACCTATATTGGTATTACCGCAAAATAAAAATAATTTGGAACAACGTAATAATAATTCCGATACCACTATAGAAGATGTTATAAATGAATTGGATAATGTGGTAAATGAGGCGGAAAAACAAATATCATCAAATGAATGTAAATTTTCAAAATTGAATGCAGAAGCTAAAGAAAAAGAGATTGTACCAGTTAATATAGTACCACAACCGCCTAGAAAATCTCGCTCATTAGCTCATCTAGTTCAACAAGATGGTTCAGAATTAGATGGTTCTGAATATGGCATGATGCAAATGATACAAAAACAAACTACACAAAATCAAGATGAACGGGTAGCCGCTTTGAAGACCTTTTTCGATGAGAGCGATTATGTTATACAAGACCATGATAAATCATATCATAGATCCGTTTTAGAATCTCCAGAAATTCCTGAAAATTCTACAAATCAACAAAATGGTTTTAATAGCTCTAATAGCACCACCCGAGAGCTATTAGATGTTATAATGAATGCCCGCCATTGTGAAGATGATCCTACTATGAAGGCTTTAAGAGAGGGGGCAAATATTGCAAATGAGGATGATCTAAAAGCCAATGCGGCAATTTTAAATGCACAAAATAAACGTCATAGTTTTGCAGAAGCCACTAATAGTACCGAAGTTTTGGCCCAACAATTTAATGGGGTATTTTTTATGACCGGTATGAATAAGCCAGCAAAATATCCTAAACCGGATTTAACAGCCGCCTTACAAGCTAGAAGAGTAACAAAAAATGTCGAACGTTTAGAAGCGGTATTTGCCAGCCATAATGAAACCTTTACTGAGGCCGCTACCCAGAATCAACGAGGTAATCTAATACCCAGTAATCGTGAAAAATCACGTAGTAATCAACAAATTTATTTTGGCAGCAATCCTACTATAAGAATAGGTTCATATACCAGTCAAAATAATGCACCCGACTTGTTAAATACCAACATTACTAGCCGGACAAGATCATATACTCAAGGTTCCAAAGTAACAGATATACCATCTGGTTTATATTAACCAAACTAAATTCATATCTTCGGATTGTTGGAATCTCATTTTGATTATTTTTTAGCATTTATTGATTTAAAAAACAAAAAAGCTTTTTGTGCAATACTTTAAATTTTGCAATAATAGTTTTTTTTATTAAAATTTAAGTATTTCTCTACATATAATTTTAATTTACATATAATTATATTTTATTTAGCTTAACCTCAATTTTAAGAGATTAATACTAAAATTTTAAGTTCATTTCCTTTTAATAAATAATAATTTTTACTTTTAAATAGTTTTAAAAACAAGGAGTTTTCTTACTAAACATAATAGCTGGAGTTTAACTTTTGAGTAAATCGGTTTAGTAAAGAGCAAATTTTTAACACAAAAAACTTTTTGCATTTTTACAAGACCCATTTATACAAGAAAATTTTACCCGCTTATGGTGGTAGACTTTAAACAAAAAAAAAAAACTTACAAAACTAGGTAATTAATTAATCAGTAATTTTATTCAAAAACTACTTTAAACTTTTTGCTTACGAAAAAAATAAGAAAAACTTAATAAAATTCTAAAATCTCTAAAGAATTTTATTTAATGTTTTTAGTATTTTTTAACCCTTGCACAGCAACTGCACTGTAACTTAGTTTATTAATGACACTTTACTAACTTTTCTGTAAAATGCAAATTAGCACAAGTGTTCTAACTATTTGAAAATTCCCAAAAATTATTATAAACATAAATTTATATGCAATAAATAAGTTTTAGAAAAATATTATGCACAATGATGCTATTTGGTGTTTTATTTTATGATTGCAAAGCAGAATATTAGTTAAGTATTTTTAAATAGCTTTTTTGGCAGGAATATTGAAGATTATTATTTCATCTTAATTTTTATTTAAGAAAAATTCGTACTGTTCTTAGACATACCCACTAAATTAAACTCATACTTCTACAGAAATATTTTCTACGAAAAGTTTTTCTATCGGTGCATATCAGGCCAAATCACAACTTTTTGGACACTACCCCCTTTGATTTCGCTTTTGATTCCTATTATTTCAAGTTAATTTTGAGTAATCGATTTTTATTTTTCAAAAAAAAAAAATTAATAAATTAAAATTTTCAATTAATTTCGACTAATAAAAAATATCGATATCTTCAATTAAAATTTAACAACATTTTGTGGGTATTTAAATGTAGTTTTAGAAATAAAATATGAAAATATTATTCAAAGTAATTGGCGCTTAGGTTTAAAAGGTCCGAAACCTTTTATTCTACTCTAAAGTACGCAACTTTAAATCCAAAATTTCAAATTTCCCCTCGAAATATATGTTTTCAAATTCATCCTTATGCTTTTTGCACTAAAAAAATACACATTATTTAAACTATTTTTTTTAATCCACTCCCACAAAAGGAAGCGGGCTGAAAACAACGAAACTTCCTAATACATTGGGTCCAAAGGCAGGACTTTCAACTTCCTGTACCATAAAAATGTGGCACCAAAAACACAAAAAATCATGCAAAAAAATTTTTTTTTCAGAGGTTGGTTTAGTTCTTCAAGGGCAACTTTTTTCCCCTTGTCCGATTTTGCACATTTACGAATTTAACCTGCCTAGGACAACAATACATTTTTGTGCCAAACTGAAGGAGTCTAGCTCTTTTATTTTGGACTGTATCGTGTTATTTACTGACAGGCGGACAAACGGACGGACGGACATTCATAGAATGTCTTAGAAGCGATCATGAACCAAAAATATTTATAATCTATGGGTCCTCGACCGATATTTATATGCGTTATACAAGGAATGACAAGGTGAGTATGCCCCATATTGGACCTGTTTTTGTGTTCCTATATTAACTTGAAAATCGGAAAATTCTGAATAACAAAGTGAACCTATTTTTGGGAATTTTTTTGAGCTTAAAATATTAGCTCATATTCGGACATTACTGGAAAAGTATTTTTATGAGAAAATTTTGTTCTTTGTTTGAATTTTTTTATACCCTCCAACCACAGTAGGGGGGTATACTCACTTTGTCATTCCGTTTGTAACGCATCGAAATATCGGTCGGGGACCCCATAAAGTGTATATATTATCGATCTATGATCGATTCTTAGACATTCTGTGAATGTCCGTCCGTCCGTCTGTCTGTAGATAACACAATGCAGTCCAAAATAAAACAGCTAAACTCCTGAAATTTGGCACAAATATGTCTGATGTTCATAGGCAGGTTAAGTTCGTGAATGGGCAAAATCGGGCCATGGGGAAAAAAGTTCCCCCTTGAAGAACTGAACCAACATCTGAAAAATACACTTTTTTACATGTTTTTTTGTATTTTTGTTAAATAAATGAAACATTTTTGTATATTTATCGCGATGGGAAGGTGCTCTCAAAGTCCCCCACTGACCCCCATCACCCCCCCAAAAAAACGCCCCTGACAATTTTTTTTTTTACATTTTGGAGGGTATAACAGATTCGGCACAGCCGAATGTGGGGTCCTCAAAGGATCTCACATTGATTAAAATAAAAAATAAATTTTTATAAAAAAGAAACTTCTTTATTGTACAAAATAGAAAAACGTAATAATCAATTTTATAATTTTCAATTGACAATGATTGAAAATATTATTAGAAAACTTTTTGTTACAATCAAAAGTAGAATGTAGGGAAGAATTTCATACTTTCATTTGTTTTTATTAGCACAGTATTGAAAAGATGTATATTTTGAAGAATTTTTTATTTTTTGTATTTTGTAAGGACTAAGATTTTTTTATGATAAAACACTTTTTCAACCAATATCAACCAAACATCAACCAATATTTTAAGATAAAAAAAAATATTAGAATTTTTTTCACTTTGTTCGGAACTTTTTGATTTTAAAGTCAAAACAGGGAACCAAAGACATTGCCCTACAGGCCCAATATTTATTTGTGTTAATATTGACCCTAAAAGACAAATTTTCCGACCCCGACGATTTTCAAATTCGAAAAAAGGAAAATTTCCTATACCCTATTGCTTAGTGATAGATTCTAAGACATTGTAGCTTTGTCTGTCTGCCAGTCCATCCGTCAGGAAAAGCACGATACAGTACCCCTGGACTCTTGAAGTTTGTCTTATGGTCTTGGGCTGGTTAAGTTCGGAAATTGGCAAAATCGGATCAGGAAGAAATAGTTTCCCCTTGAAAAACTTTTGAGTTAAAACATGTCAATTCAACCGAAAATAGTTTAAACCCCAATCTTTGGAAGGCTATATCTCAAAAAATGATATTTTTAAAAATTTGTAAAAAATATGTGTTATTAAGAATTCACTATACTACTGTAGTTTAAATTTTCGGGATGGAGACTTCATTGGAGAATTAGATATTAATAGAAACTCAGTGACAGATAAGAAAAAATAGTGTATTTTCCTCTAGCAATTTTTTTTTTTTTTAAATTCTGTTACTAAAATAAACTTTAGTTAATGTTTTCGATGCTCTGATCCAAATGTTGCCTTTAAATGGCCTATCGCTATTAGCTTTCGGAAAAATTACAAACAAAAATTTTAAAAACTGTCAAATATTGGTAAAATGGGATTATGAGACTTTTTCTGGTAATTTGACAAGGTTTTTTTTTGTATCAGTTTAAATATTTTTTCCTAATTTTATTTTCTGAACTGGTAGTTTTTTCAAGTAGTCAACACTACACTCAAAATAATTCTATAGTAAAAGGTTTAGTAAGTGATTTTTTACCAAAATCTAATTAATTACTAATTTTAGTAACTTCAAGGTACTAAAATTAGTAATTTTTACTGGTTTTGAATAATATTAGTAAAAAATTTTAGTATTGGTTACTAATTCCTGCACTAGGTTCTTTTGGACTAAAATTTAGTTAATTTTTTAGTATTGAATACCCACGTTTTTTTCTGGGTGTATTTTTCAACTAAAAAAATTTAAAATAATTGTTTTCCGAATTCATCACCATTTTGCCTTTCGTTTAACCCACAGTGCAACGTCTGAATGAAAATTGTTTTTGGAGATGGCAACACTACTTTAGCGACCAAAATTTTCGTTAAGTTCGTTAACTTTCATAACATTAAAAAAAGTGTGACATATTTTTAGGCTGTTGGGTAATAGAGCTGCCAGATCTGTGAGTTTCAGATCCCTAACATAGGATTTCTTATTCTCACAATCCTCCAAACAAATTTATGCCAAGATATAAAAAATGATTACAAATTAATTTCAATATGAAAAAAATCAATGGAAATTTTAGTTTATTTGTTGAATGAACAAAGGAGCAAAATAAACAAAAATGTCCAAGCATTAAAAGTTTCCAACCAGTTAATACAAATCTTTTGTTAAAAAAATGTCTCGATTCAGTGAAAACGAACTCCTCTTAAAATCTACCAAGTGGGCCGTGGTGCAAAAATTATTAAAAACCTCTATATTTTTACTACTTGCTTTAATTTATTCATATTTTGCGGCATTAATAAAATCTTTTACACAAATTGATTATTGTCAATAATTTCCAATCACCAATTAGGCAAGGGCATCTAAATTAAACTAAAATCTAGAGCAAAATGTCAGTTTAATTAAGAAAAAAAAATATTTAAACTAAATCTTACCTTATGAGATATTTTTTTTTCAATTATATTATTTACAATGCAAAATCAATGACTTAGCAAACTTACATGTTAAAAAAAAAAAGAAAAACAAAACATGTAATATTGCTACGAAAACTTAAAAAATATATAATTATAACATTCTTTAAACACTAGTGCGTGTAAAGTTTGGAAAAGTTATTAGTTTGTTAAGTAAGTAAATAAATAAATAAATTTATAAAAAGTTACAAAGTGTGAAAAATTAAACCCAAAAACGTTAATACTGGTGCTCTTCGAGCTTAAGAGGGCATTTTTGAACTTTATGGCTGAATATTAGAGTCAGAACTTGACCTTGTTTCTAATTTCAGAATTTGTTTCCCAATTTTTTTTTTATAAAAACACAGGCCCACAAAAAAAACGGTTCTGACTCAGAAACCAGACCAACAAATCTTAATTTATTTTGACCCCCTGAACTCGATTATGCTATAAAAAATCTACACTCAACCAAAAATCATTGTATTCCCAAAGAAAATCGCTGTAAATTCAACAGAAATCATTGTTGATTTTGACCCTACAAATATTTATGTTGATTTCAATAAAAATTATTGTCAGTTTTTGTAAAAGTTGATCAACTCGTTTTTTTGTAAATCAGCTCGTATTTTTTGTAAACTCAACTCATATTTTTGTTGATATAAGGAATTTTATTAATAAAAAAAAGCTTGTTATTTGTTAATATTCTTTTATTAAGTAAAAATCACAATATTTTTTAGAATTATCACCGGCTTTTTAAGCTGCACGAGATTTTCACACACACTTCGTTTATTTATGTTATGCACTCGTAAGCCATTCTCCAGTTTTCTAATGACACCAAATCAAAAACCTTAAAAAAAAACAAAAGAAAATATAATATAGTATGAATACATAGAGTAACCAATGTATTTTATTACTCACCAAATATTTACAGATCAGAATCTGATCATCAGATCCTATTTTTATTTATTTTTATAATATTAAATATTTTTATAAGAAACAAACACATAAAATAATTTTATAAGAGACAAACAAATTTCACATTGCAATGCATTGCTACCAACTTGATAATACAAAAATGAACGAACAGGGTTGTTTTTTCTTTTTTGGTTTTATCTATTGAATTCTGTATAGGCGTTGTAAAAAGTTGATTCAACTTTACATATTATTCAACGATATAAACATTAATTTTTGTTGAATACGGCAATATTCTGTAAAACTTGATCTACAATGGGTTTACTAATTTTTCTACTAAGATATTTCTATGAGTGTATTGTTAGGGATTTTTCAGACTTTCTATATTTCTTTGAAATTTATAAAAAAATTGAAATTTATAAAAAAATCTATATCGAATCTTTACGTATTTTGACCTCCTGAACTGGATTCCGCCTTCAGAATGGAATTATATCGTTGAGTTTTTGGTAATCCTAAAAGGAAAGTCCACAAAGTGAAACTACCTGATTTATTTAAAATTTATACCCAGGAATAGAGAAAAAACTTAAAATCGACCTGTCTTGGTGGAATCGAGTTCGGAAGGTCAAAATACAATAAGATTCGATTTAGATGAAATCTGGTTGGTTTCTGTGTCAGAATCTTTCTTTTTTGTGGGTCTGTATAATTATTCCTAATTCTGATTAATTTTTATTAAAATTATTCCAAATTTTTTTTAAAAGATTTCACTGTTTTAAACTAGTTATTAAAATATATTTGTTATCTCATTAACATTTGAAATGGATTAATAATTGCAAAGAGTATCAAAAAAAAAAATAACTTGAAAGTGCCATTAAATTTATTAACAGCTTTTAAGTTCTAAAAATGATTAACGCCATACTGTCAACCTCTTAACCCCCTATATTTTTACGCAATTCATTTATAACATGATAATCATTGTATTAGAAGATCAATAAACTACAATAAAAATAAAACAAGTAATCAAAACAAATATAAATTTAAAAATACAATCATATGATGGTGGCATGAAAAATTATATATTTTTCTTCTAGTCCAATAACATAATGTTCAGAAGACTCTGAACAATGCGTTACACCTTTCGACAGCCAAAACCAAATATGAACCAGATGATAAACGTCTGAATGTAGAGATCAAATGGAGTGAAACGGCATTTACAGTTTTTCATTTCGTGATCCTGTTTTCTATTAAAAGGACTTTAAAGTTTATTGTAAAATAATTTCTAAATATTTATACTTGTGGTATAATATCACTAATTTTTACATTTTTTGATTTTGCCATATCAGGAAAAATTTTGTGAATAATGTCCTTTCAAAACTTTATCAAAATATTTTGTTATCAAAATATTTTAAAGGAAATTGAAGGATAAAGTTATGAAAGGAAATTACTTACCACTTTTTTCTTGGAATGTTAAAATCACAAAATGGGAAAATTAGCGGAGATCCTCCTCTTTCATTTGCCATCACTAGTGGCATCCTAGAACAAGTACAAACTTTTAAAATTTTTACACAATGAAATCCTCTAAAACTTTAAAGTCCTTTTAAAAAGAAACAGAATCGCGAAATGCAATACTGTAAATGCAGTTTTATTAAATTTAGTCTCTAGCCTCAAACGTATATTATACAGTTCGTATTTAACGACTTTTTTATACACAAAAAAAAATTTCCCATGAACGACTTTCATAGTATTTATGAACAAATTAATAAAATTTATTAACTTTTTCATAATATTTATAAACTTTTTCTTACACTCAAAATAATTACTCTGTTAAATACTCTGTAAAATGACTGTAATCTCAATTCGACAGATATTTGACAAAGTTATCTGTCGAAATACAGATTTTAAGAAAATACTTTGTATTTTCTTGTGACCGAAAAACAAAATTTTATCTGTAATTTTACTTTTTTCTTTGTAATCTCTATTTTACAGATAATAAACAGTTTTTTTTGTTAAAATACGTATTTTAGAAAAAATATTTTGTTTTTTTCTCGCAACCAAAATACTAAATTTCATTTGTAATTTTACTTATTGCTCTGTAAAAATAAAAATCACTTTAAAAAACTTCCAAATATGACCGATAAACCCCTCTTTAAAAAGTGTCTTAAATTACGACGTGTAAAATTTGGAGTTACTTGTTAAAAACTTGTAATATTCACAAAAATAAAAAAGTAAATTTACAATTTGGAAGCATTTAAGCGGGCAAATTTAACAAAATTTTACTTTTAATTTTAATTAATGTTTTTGATGCCATTTAACTGAAACTTTGTAAATTTACAGAGTTTTTTTGGTAAAATTCTTCTCGGTTTTATCAATATTTTACAGATAATTCTATAAATTTTACAGTTTTTTTTATCGAAATCATTTTACAGAGTTTTCTTTGTAAAATAACAAAAAATCTTGCTGGTTGGAAATCTATGGTATTTTCTGCTGGCTCAGCAGAGTATCTCTGTAATTTAACAGAGTGATTATTTTGAGTGTAGTATTTATGAATAAATCATAATATGTGAAATATAAGAACTATTCAACATTTTTTCATAAATACTATGAAAGAGTTCAAAAATTTAATGAAAAGTTCATAATTTTCATGTATTTGTTCACAAATTCTATGAATTTCGTTCATTGGCAAATATTTTTTTTTATGTGTACCCTCCAACCATAGTGAGGGGGTATACTCACTTTGTCATTCCGTGCGAAACGAATCGAAATATATATTGGACAACGTTTTGTTGGTATTAAAATGTAGTTTTAGAAAAAACAAGTAAGAGTGTTAAATTCGGCTATGCCGAATCTTTTATACCCTCCAACATGCAAAAAGATAAAAAAAATGCTTGTGCGTTTTTTTTTGTTCAAAGTAAAAAAGCTAGGCTCCTGAAATTTGGCACGAATATGTCTCTTGGGCTGGTTAAGTTTGGAAATGTTCAAAATCTGAAATTAGCAAATAAAACATTTTTATATCAGAAGAAATTCATTGTCCTCAAGTTTGATTCAAAGGACGCCCCCTTTTGTGGGCGTGGATAAACAATTATAATTAAAATAGTGATAAAATTGTATAACTATAGTGCAAAAAGCATATTAAATGAATTAGTAAACATTTATCGCGAGGGAAAAGGTGTCCACCACTGACATTTTTTTTTTAATATTTTAACGTGTTGGAGAGTATTTAAGATTCGACACATCCGAATTTTACACTCTTGTTTCTTTTTATATCGTTAACCCGTGGTATCACAACGGGCCTCAATGTCTACGTGTGCTGACGTAAAACGTCAACAGCCACTTACAACCTAACCTTTCTTTAGGTCGGTTTGAACGAAAATGTCAAAATCAATATACATATGAGGCATTCCACACCAAATGTCCAGCGAAAAAAAACACGTGTACCGTAAACTTCTGAATAGCTTGTGTGGATAGCCCTATATGGAACTTAGAAAATTGCGTTTTTGGTTCTTCAATTTTTCAAAAACTGGGCTTAGGAGGCGTAGTCAAATATTGGAAAAATGGTGAAATTTGTGGCGAGTTGCCTTGATTAAATATTTATCACATTAAAACGGAATGCACCACAATCTTAAAAATTTACATCTTATATAGTTTTGTATGGGCTATCGACTAAAATTTTTTTTTTTGAAAATTTTCAGAACCCGTTCTGAAATTTTCCATTTTTTAAAAAAGTCAATTGATCAAAAATCCGGCCACTTTTTTTTTCTTTTTTAATATTTTTTTTAAGTTAAGATGTTTGTCCATCCGCACAAAAAAAAATCAGAAAAACATTTTTCGTTGTTTTCGAGAAAATCACATTTGAATTTAAAATTTCATAACAATTTTGTAATTTGCTTGTATTTTCTTATGTTAACATTGCGAATGAGTAATATTCATGCAATTAATATTATTCATTCGCAACGTTAAAACAAGAAAATACAAGCAAATTACAAAATTGTTATGAAATTTTAAATTCAAATGCGATTTTCTCGAAAAAAAAAAAACGAAAAATGTTTTTCTGATTTTTTTTGTGTGGATGGACAAACATCTAAACTTAAAAAAAAAAATTAAAAAAGAGAAAAAAAGTGGCCGGATTTTTGATAATTTATCAAAAAATGGAAAATTTCAGCACGGGTTCTGAAAATTTTCCAAAGAAAAAAATTTTATTCGATAGCCCATACAAAACTATATAAGAATGTAAATTTTAATGTGATAAATATTTAATCAAGGCAACTCGCCACAAATTTTACCATTTCTCCAATATTTGACCACACCTTCTAAGCCCAGTTTTTGAAAATTAGAAAAACCAAAATCGCAATTTTCTTAGTTCCATATAGGGCTATCCAAACAACCTATTCAGAAATTTACGGGACACATGTTTTTCTGTAGCGGGACATTTGGTGTGGAATGCCTCATATGCATAATTATGTGCATCAGACCGGCACTTTTTTGTATGACAAACAATTTTTTTTTTCTTCCGTTTATCAAATTTTTAACAAAATATATAAACTACTTGAACAAACACAAGTTTGAACAAAAAAATTTTTCAACATACCCAACTAAAATACAGTAATTTCAAAATAATTATCCCTCCACACAGAAAGAATTTGAAACGAATTTTAATCAACAAAAACGAGGATTCAATAAATTTTTTGATTGAAAGTCCTCCAATCAACAAAATTGTTATACCAACCATCAAATTGTAGGTGATTAATTGAATATTTTGTCAACCAAACACTTTTTCGATTTTGATTATATATTTGATCAAGTTTTTTATTTATTGTCAATCAAAATAATAATTGATTTAACGAATGAATTGTAAGTTTGTGATAAAATTATTAAAAAAATCATCTTTTTTGCTTTCCAATATGTTGCCAACAATAAAAAAAGTAAAACCCGATTATTTTTTGAATTAATGTATTCAAAAAAATTAAATCGAAAAAAAAATCTGGTATGTTGAAAAGTTGTAATTCGACAGTTAAAGAAAATAACCAAAAATTTTAATCAAAACATTGATTGACTTTTTTAAATTTTGTTGATCAATACACACAAAAAAAATTTAAAAAATTGTGTACGTTTTGGGGATAATACAACCTATAAAGTAGTTTTGGATAGTTTACCTAAGTTTTTTTAGAGCAAAAACTTTGGTAAGTTATCCAAATCCACTTTATAGGTTGTAATCAGTGTTGGCTACCGTTACCCTTTCAATACCGTTACCGATTAAAAACCCTTTAATATTGACTACCGTTACCGTTACCAATACCGAAATAAAAAATTTTAAATACCGTTACCGATTAAAAACCATTACCTTTATTCTGATTTTTACCGGTATTATATCGGTTTTGTTTCGGTTGTCTTAATATTACTTTTTTTATTTTTTTGCAGAAAAAATTCAAATTAAAATATTTTTAATGTTGGTAAAATAAATAAATTTTTGTTCATTGTAAACCGGATTGTCATTTGGGCAAAAACAATGAAAAAGTCTGTCCAACCAATGATCACATTCGCAATTTTCTAAATTATGTGGAAATCGGTCCAACCAATGATCACATTCGCTATTTACCTAAAAATTTCTGAAGAGAAAAGTGAGTGCCACGACAAACCTGATTCGCTCAAGTTTTGCTGGCGTTGTCATCCACGCAGGTAAGCGTGGAGAGTCGTACAGTCTGAAGAAAAACTCTGTCGGAAAATCTGTAAAACAACTTTCAGTTTGAATTAGAAAGCTTTTACCAGATTTTTCTGCTATAATGAATACTTTTAACTTAATTCTCTGTCATTAAGTTTTAAAAAATAACGGACATTTTTCTGTGTTTTTACTGACTCTGTTTGCTTATTTTAAAAAATATTTTTGTTAAAATTTTAGCAGATTATATTGTAATTTTACCAAAAAATTTGTTGGCATTTTTTTTAATTTTTGTTTAATTTAAACGATTAAAACTAAAAATTAATCAAATGTGAATGAATCAGCTGATTATTTTAATAATTTTACAGTAATTGTCTTGTTTGTAAGAATATTTTCTTGAAAAAAAAATGAAAAAAATTTGAAAAGTTTATTGAAATGAAAAACTTCGCTTTTTTTAACAGTTTTTAACAAAAATAAGTATTTTTACTTTAATAAAATATAATTTCGATGTTCAGGCTGTTTATTTGAAATCAGAAGATTTTTCAACTTAAAGCCGCAGATTTATCTGTGGTCTTGACATATTTTTCTGCAGACTCTGCTAAAACCATCAGATTTCTTAAATGGTTCAATGTTCAGATATTACTGCTGATTGGGCAGAGAAATCTTATAAACACGTAAAAAATCAATGATTTATTTGTTGAATTACAATATTGCGTGAATATTTTAACTTAATTCTGTGTTAATTAATTAAAGTATTAAGTACTTCTATATAATTATATGTTTAAAAGCACAACATTTTTTAGTTTTTACGTGTTTTTAAAAAATTTTTGACTTTTTAACATGTTGGGTAAATTTTATTCATAATACCGGTACGTACCGGTATCGTTGTTTCGGTAACGGTTAACCGTTACCTAAATAATCAAAAATACCGTTACCTTTACCGTTACCGATATAAAAAATATGTAATACCAATACCGTTACCGATACCGTTATTCGTTTCGGTTGCCAACCCTGGTTGTAATAAAACCAAAAACTGGCACATTTTTTTTAATTTTTATTTGTGTGTAGATTTAATTGAAAATTTTTAGCCAATAATTTTTTCTGTGCACTTATTGTGAGTGGAAGGTAAAAAAATACAGGTACACGAAAAATCATTTTTTTCGTGCCACCCTATTGTACATATTGTATTTTTTTAAATATCACAAAGCTAACTGGCTTCTTGAAGTTGATTTGCTTTTGAAAAAGTAGCAGCAATACCAAAAAATAGTTGTGGTACAAAATTTTAAAATAATGTTCTGAAAGAAAAAAAAAGTATAAGAGAAGTATTAAGGCCCTTCCGCTAATGTTTACCATCTTATACAAGGGTTCTCGTGATCCAAGAGATCTTAGTGCCCCCCTCCCTTTGTGCAAAAAATTTGACAAAAAAATCAAAAATTTTAAAATCAAAAAAAAATTATTATTTTTTTCAAACAAAATTTTATAAAAAAAAAAAAAACAAGTAAACAGTTAAATACGATTTGGCCGAATCCATGAATACCCCAATTTTAAAGAGAAATGTTTTATTTTGATTTAAAACTTTCTTAGGGCTGGTAACTTATCACAATATAATCAATGATTAGTGCTAATTATTGTTTCCAAACGTCAATTTTATATGAAATTGATCAATGATTAGTGTTAATCATTGATTAGCTTTTGATAAGTTACCAGCCCTTAGTAACAATATACCAAATTGTGTAATTTTATAGTGTATAAATATTTCGTAAAATATTTTTGTGGCTTACCAATGTTTTAAGCTTCTTTAACGGGGTTGTCAACACGTGAATTTAAGGTGAATCCAATCTAAATTCACTTTTTTGCTTATAACTTTTGAACCACTGCAGTGCACTGGAGCGATTTTGCTGAAATTCAATACCAACCCGACAAATATATATGCCAATTTTCAGCAGACTTGGAGTTGTCTTTCGAAATTTTGCGTGTTTTTTTAACTCGTAAATTAGCGAAAATCCCTTGCCGAAATTTACTCTTTTGCTTATAGCTTTTGGACTACTGGACCGATTTCACTGAAATGCCAACCTGCCTAGGATAATGAAAAACTTCAGGTTCCTAAGAATTGCCTTTCGAAAGTTGGCGTGTTTTCTACAGACAGACGGACGGCCATCGCTAGATCGACTTAAAATCCATCTAGAATCATGAATATATTCACTTTATGGGGTCCTATACCAATATTTCGAGGTGTTACAAACGGAATGAGAAACTTTTATATACGCCCTTTCACTAGAGTAGAGGGTATAAAAATGAAATTGGATACCAGTAGGTGGTAATATCGGTTCATACATATGATGAAACATTTCATACATTTGATGAAATATTTTTTCAACGTTGATAATTTTCTAAAGAGTTATCCGTCCCCAACAAAAGATTTGTATTTCTAACTGAAAAAATATTGTTACATACCTCAATATCAAATCTATTAGACGTCCCTCGTAGAAAGATTAGCTAATTAAGCAAATACAAAAATTGAAGAAATAGAAATAAAAACGTACGAAATCATGCAAAATTTTCAATTGTACTCTATTGTGCACTTACTGTGTTTCAGAGTACAAACATAAATAATTGTTACAACAATATTGTATAGTAAATCAGTAGCAGCAACAGCAAGTAGCAGGTTTTTATAGAAATTCAATTGTAATTAAAATACAGTTGCTAAAAAGATTTCGTACGGTAAATACCTTGTTTTTAGTCGTAAACAATGAATTAATCACTAAACAATTTTTATTAAAAATAATAAAATTAAAATCATTCATATTGGTTTTTTTTTTTGTGTTAAGAAATCTTATCAAAACAGATTAAGAAGTTAAACGGCCGGTAATCGATACGCGTTATCCGTAATTTTTGAGGCAAAAAAGTAAATAAAACCAAGATAATCAGTTCAAACAACTTTTAAATAAAAAAGTAATATAGACAAATGTCTTAATTGTTTTTAAGACATATTAATAATAAATTAATTCTAATAAACTAATAAGGAAGGTATTCCAAGTGAAGATTTTGTATATTTTTAAAATTTATACTCAAGACAAAATGAGAGATCCGCTGTGAAGATTTTTTTATACCTTTTCAGTTGGCAAAATAAAATCACCGCTGACATACTGCTGACTCTCATAAAATTTTTCGAAATGTCCCCAATGACAGCAGTTGGTCAGCAGTGCTCACCAGTATCGGAGGCCACCAACAACTGCTGACTTTTCCTTGGGGTCATTTGAAAGAATTGTAAGAATATGTCAGCAATTTTATGAAGGGAGAGTCAGTAGTTTGGCATGGGTGATTTTTTTTTGCGGACTGGGTGCCAAAATCTAAATAATAAATTAATAAAATAATAAACCCGCAAAAAATAATTTAAATTCGACTTGGCAGAATCCATGAATACCCTCAACAATACCTAAAACATTTTGAATAATATTTTTCTCAGTTAAGTAGTAGCTAACTGGGCATTAAGTAATCCGCCCTTAGCGACTAATATTTTTTAATAAATTTTTTTTTTGTTAAATTTTTTTATGTAAAAAATTTTCAAAAACACTGTAAAATATCTTTCACCGCGTGTTTTTAACGTGTGAATTTCATTTGAAATTAATCTGAAATTTACGACTTTGCTCATAACTTCTGAATAACTGAATCGATTTCTTGTGTATAAATATCAATGTAATCAGGAACTTTTACTTGGGATACCTACCTCGTAAGCTTACATCAAATGATTTTTAACCGCCGATTATATGTAATCAAACACTATAAAGATCAAATGTTATAAAATTAAATATTAAAAGTAATTACTGAACAAGGGAAATTCAAAAATATTAAATTATAAAAAAAGAGTAAAAAGGTGTTGTATAAAGTAAATTTAAATTGATATAAAAAATAGCGACAAATATAAAAGTCATATTAAGTGATCAGCAAATCAAAAACGTGATTTATTTCTACTCCGGAAGATGTAGATATTTAGTTATTGAGTTTTATATTTTGCGACAGTCTCATGTAAACTTAAGTAACAGATTAAAAAGACACGACACTTATGACTAGGGATGAGATTTTCATGAACTAAAAAATCGAAATATGCGCTTAAAACATGCACTAAAAAATTCAAAATATGCACTAAAAAACCTAAAAATATGCACTAAAAAATAAAATGTGTGCAATAAAAATCTTGTTTTCATAGGAAAAACTTCTTAAAAAGCAAAAAGTAACGCCGGGTTTAAATAATAACATTTAAAACTATATAAGCAAGATCTTTTAGAAATTAACACAATTTATATAAAAACAAGTAAAAAAGTTAAATTCGGCCTTGCCGAATGTAGTGATACCCTCCACAATTTCAAAAAGATTATTGCAAAAAACTTTATTTAAAAGGAAATTACTTTTGAAAAAATTTTTAAAAAAAATTTCCGCGAAAAAAAATTTTGGTAAAAAAAATCCGCGATTTTTTTTCTTTTTTTGTCAAAAAATATGTTCGTACTTGTTTAAATACCATTTGGTGTTCAATTATGTTCACATATGCCAACCAGAAGCCGAATTAAAGCATTTGTATTTTTAGGTTATGTTGAATGTACTGAAATTTTTGAGGTGTGCTTACATTTTCGTTCATAACTTTTAAACCGCTAAACCGATATCGCTCAAATGCAACACCAAACTTCTCGGGAGAACTTCCAATAAATATGTTAAGTTTCAGTCATTTCTGTGCAATATTTTGTCCGCGACAGCATTTTCCACAGACAGACAGACTGACAGACGGACATCGCTAGAATGTCTTAAAATCGATCGGGCATCATGAATATATATACTTTATGGGGTCCCAGATCAATATTTCGATGAGTTACAAACAGAATGACAAACTTATATATACCCTCTATCACTAGAGTGGAGGGTATAAAAAAATTAAAGAAACAAAAAATTTTTCTTATTTCCAAAATAAATTTTTAAAATTTAAAATAGTTTTTGAAACAAATAAATTTCAATTTGGGTTTTTGCTAATTTGTGCCAAAAAATGCTAAAATATGCACTTAAAAGATGGAAATATGCACAAAATATGCATTTAAAACCAAAATATGCAAAAATATGCATTTTCACCGAAATACGCAAAACAAATCGATGCCATTTTAATGCAAATTTCTTGATTCGGAAAGATAATTGGTCTATGTCGTTTTTAGACTATCGACAAAAAACATGCATTTGCATGGAAATCTCATCCCTACTTATGACAGATGTCAAAAAGTGTTCTTGAACCATATGTTTAATTTGTTCATTATACCCTACACCACACTGTGGTACAGGGTATAATGAGTTTGTACTGATGTTTGTACCTACCCGAAATATTGGTCCTAGACCCACTTTTAAGTATACCGATCGACACAGAATCATTAAGCAACGTCCATGTAAACGGTGTAAACATAATAGAAACCACAATCCAGGATCCCTGGTTCCCAAAAATCTACACTAAAACTTCAAACTTATTTTTTATTTTTCAATGTCCAGGCAAAGGTCTATTATGCATCTTTATCCGCAGCATTGTTGTCACTAATATCCCCATCCACATTTTATTTTTTGTTTCACATAGTGCAAGTTTTTTTGTTGCTCGGCTTCTATATGATAAGGATATAACACTGATCATCGTACTGATTTTGAAAACAAACGAACTACCAGTGACTGTCAAATTTGGGCAAGAATGCACTCAAATTAAATTCCTTATGGGTTAAACTAAATATTTTTGACATACTTTCTAATTCCATATCAAGGATCCTAAAGATGGGCATTGAAATTGTCGTGACACGAGCCTTCGAGCTATTTGCCGCGCAAAATAACATACCAAAACATTTCTATCTCTCCATTATTCGGTTCCCTGCACCATTTTCGCACCTTTCTCGTACTCTGATCGTAACGTTTCAACGACATTTACGAAGCGTTCAGTTTTCATAAAAGATTAGATTAAATAGGACCTCTAAAGATCTTTTGAGCATCCTGAAAGGGCTGCCCTAAATATTCAAGCTTCTAATATAGCCGAATATACGATTTTGAAGGGGGTTCCATGCGCCAGTCGGAGATATCAAGTGTTCTTCCAGATCTCGAAGCCTTCTACCAGGCATACTTGGACATGTACAAAGAATATGTTCTACGGTCTCCTCCTTTATCTCGTAGAATTTGCACGTGTCCGTGTTAGATAGACTTCTTTTGCTAAGGTTGTACCGTAGGTTGCAATGTTCAGTTAGGTAGGACCTTAGAATTCTAAGATGCCTTTTGGCCGAGCTCGATAGAGTAATGAATATCTTCGCATACCCTTGGCCAGCGCAAAAGTGTTGCATTAATTTTGATTCACTCCATATTTCACATATATTTTCTCTAACCCAATTAAAGGTCGTCGGGCACCACGCTTTGCCAGACAATCCGCAGGTTTGTTCACACTAAGGTCAGGTCGTTGTTCCGTCCTAGATTATTGAGGTATTCAACATAGTTCAGGACCAGTCTCGATGACACATCATAAGCTACAAGAGCTTTTAGTGCAGCCAGTCTTACAGACATTATGTTTATAAGTGAAGCTTTTGCCTTCTACGAAGACACGTTGGGCAGAGATCAACGACTTCTTCCGGAAAATTATTAGGAAACTTTGTTTCCTCAACGACTTTGTTGACGACTGGGGCAAAATGGCTGCAAATGTTATAGTGCTTGGAATGAAGTCATTCATTCGATCGAAGCGCATTTCGGCTAAACCAGGTTTAACCAGACTTGCAGGAATGCAGTGAGATCTACGCAAACAGGCAGGACCTGAGTATGCAAGAGTACTTAGTCGTGAAAGCTTCTTTGCGAGTAGCGTTCTCTTGCTTAAGATTTTTCGGCTTCTCGGGGCAGTAAGTACTTCTGGTAGTTTGTAGAGTCCGGGAAAATGCAATTCTTCTATCCCGACTCCTTTTAAAAACGAACCGGTTGTTATCTGGTCTCTTTGCAAGAAATTCTTTCTCGTTCTACGGGAGACCTCTTGGCGTTCCTTTCGGAACATTGGAGTCATTGTATTAATAATTTTATAGAAAATAAAGTAGTTGATTTGGAAATTTGCAAGGCGTTTGATTTTGTGAATACAGAAAAAATTTACACAGAAAAAATTTGAAACGAATTTCAATCAACAAAAACGCGGATTTAATCAATTTTTTGATTGAAATTCCTCCAATTAAAAAAATTGTTATACAAATTGTAGGTGATAGATTGAAAATTTTTTCAATTAAACATTTTTTTCGATTTTGATCAAAGGAATGATAAATTTTTTATTCGCAGTCAATCAAAATAATGATTGATTTAACAAATGAATTATAAGCTTATGACAAAATCATCAAAAAATTCATCTTTTTTGTTTTCCAATATGTTGCCAACAATAAAAAAAAGTAAAACCCGATTATTTTGAATATTTTTGAATAAGTCTATTCAAATAAATTAAAGCGAAAAAAATCTGGTATGTTGAAAATTTGTAATTCGACAGTTAAACAAAATAAGAAAAATTTTAATCAAAACATTGATTGACTCATTTAAATTTTGTTGATAAATAGATTTAATTGAAAATTATTAGCCAATAATTTTTTGTGTGTATCTAAGATCATATATAGTTGTAGCTTGTAGACTTAATTATTATTGTAATCAAAGTTACAAAAATAATCTGATTGCATTAGCATCGTTTGAAAACATGTTTTTTGCAATACTATTTGCAACATAATCTAACCTATGAAAACTGACCTTCTTTTTGTACATGCCGGTTGCAGCGAGTTTTAAAATGACAATAAAAACCAATAGTAATAATAAGCTTTATTTAGTTGCATCACATTGCCAGTGAACTTTGAAACTCTTATTTGTTAGTTCGCAATACAAAAAAGTAGTAATATACGGCAAAGAGTGAGTTTTAAGGATAAAGATAAACTTTGTACGTAGATTAACTTTAACGTTGTGTGAAACTGAAAAAAAATTATCTCCCTATTAGCGAATTGTTTAAATTTGTGTGAATTGTCATACTTCCTTTGGAAAAAGGAGAAAAAAACGAATTTCAGAATTAATTTGTTTTTATAGAGAACTATTCTTCGAAAAAATCTAATCTTTTAATTCCAAATATGCACCTCTGGAGTTCCATATCGAAAGAAGATAAAACTATCGAATATTTCATGAAGTTATTATTTTGATTAAACCTCCATTTACAATTAGTGGTAGAGGGTATATATAAGTTTGTCTTTTCGTTTGTAACTCATCGAAATATCGGTCTGGGACCCCATATATTATAGATCAGTGATCGATTCTTAAACATGCTAGTGATGCACGTCTGTCTGTTGAAATGGCATTCACGAACAAAATATTATTATTTGTTTTTTTGACTTGTTGTTTTTTTGAAAAGTTTGGCATTACATTTGTGCGATATCAGTTCAGCGGTTCAAAAGTTATGAACTTAAATGTAAGGACAACTAGAAAATGTTTGTACATTTTACATAACCTAAAAAACAAAATGCTTTAAATCGGCTGCTGGTTGACTAACGTAAACAAAATTTGATACCGTAAGGTATTAAAACAAATAGAAACTTATTTTTCACACAAAAATTTTTTTTTCTGATTTATTTTTCAAAACTTATTCAAAACAAATTCTGTGGTAATTTTTTTTACCTATCCTTTTAAGAAAAATATTTTTCAACAATTTTATTCCAAATAAATTTATTTGAAATAATTTTTTTATACATTGTAGAGGGTATCCATACATTTGGCAAGGCCGAATTCAACTTTTTTACTTGTTCTTTATTAATTTTCCAAATAGTTTTTTAATCACATATAAATTACCAACCTAGAAATCGGTCTATTGGTTATATTGTGGTTTTAAATGTATGTTTACTTTAGTTAATCCGATTAAAAATACACCCAACACAAAATAGAAATGACAATTAAGAGCTTTAAAATTTGTTTAATTGGATTAGATAGTGTAATATAAAACCGTAACTAATAAATCAATCACGTGATATACTTAAAAAATAAATTGTGTTGATAACTTATCAATGATACGTGTAAAAGCACTAGCTAAAATGTGCATATTTTATTGCACATTTTTAGGCTTTTAAGAACAATCTCTTCATAATATGAATCCACCACACATTGATACACCACCAGTTAAACTAAAAAATTCATATTTCATTGCATATTTTTAGGCTTTTAAAAACAATCTCTTCATAATATGAATCCACCACACATTGATACACCACCAGTTATACGACCGTTATCATCTGCCCTTCAGGAAGTAGCCATACGTGAGTTAAATGAAATTCCTGATCAAATAGCTGAAGATATTTTAACGTTAAGAAAATGGATATGGACACAGCCGCATTTGAAAGCACGTACAAATGATCAATTTCTATTGGCATTTTTAAGAGGTTCCAAATATAGTTTAGAAAGAGCTAAACAAAAAATCGATCGTTATTATACGTTAAAAGCTGCCATTCCGGAAGTATTCAATGAAAAGAGAGTTGTAGATAATCAACAAATATTGGAGATTGTAAGAATGGGGTGAGTATTTAGAAGTTTGATGAAATCTGATTTTTAAAAAAAAAGTGTTAGAAAAGCAGCTAGCAGATTTTTTTACAAAAAAAAATTTTTTTAACAAAACTCAAACTGCTAAATCTAGCAAAAATATGCTAAAATAGCAACGCTGTTTGAGATGCAAAAATTAGACTTAAACTAAATTTCGTAGTAGCGTAGAGAGGGGCACATTCGCCACCACCACTTATCTCTTAAACTAAAAGAGGTATCAAATTGTGACAAATGAGTCAAATGTGTATTTATCAATGATCTTTAGTGTCCGACCGAACAGTTCGGCCAAAAAACGTCATTTAATCAAAAATTTGGTATAAGGAAGTACTTTAAACAACTTTTTTATATGTTGTAGGATTGTTGACGCGATGGAAGACGATTCTGAGTATAAAATTTAAGAACGAGCACGAAGTTAAGCCGCAATTTCGAAGTTCGGTAACCGAACATTTTTCAATTTGGCCGAAAGTTCGGTTACCGAACATCTAAATTGGTGCTTAAGTTCGCCCTCACTATTAAATTTGAAAGTCAGAATAGTCTTCTATCGCCTAAACAAACAAACGGCCATCAGGAAAAGCTGTTAAAAATGCTTGCAAATATTGATTTTTGGCCAATACCATTTTTTGGCCGAACTGTTCGGTCGGACACTAATGATCTTTGATACTATGAATTTTGACCGTTCTAATTTACACGTGAAAGCGAACAGATGAGTTTTTGTATTTTTTATGTTGCTGAAAAACTATTACCTAGTCAGTATATTTTGTAAAAACTTCTTGATTTTGTGAGTTACAAATATATTGCTCATTGTGGTAAAGCGTTACTATCCATTAAAACAAACTGCAATGAGTTTGTTTTAATAAGTAATAATTAAGTGGGGCACATTCGCTAGATTGAGAATGAGCAGTTTTTCCGGTGAATGTACCCTATGGGGCACATAAGTCGGCGACGGATGTACCGGAGAAATTGCCCCATGGGGTTGATTCGCCGATGACGGATGGGGTAGTTTGCTGGCAAATGTGCCACTTGGGTAGTATATTTTTTGGGTTTGTTTCAATAAAATTAGGTCCGTTCGATTACGTTACGACAATCTACTCTTTTTTACTATTTTTACTACAGCTGGAAATTTTTAATACAAAAAGTAAACAAAACTTTCCAGTTGTAGTAAAAATAGTTTGAATTTTTGGTAATCGAATTGACATATTATGTTTTTTAATAAAATTATGTTTGTAATAACAATTCTATTTTTAACGAATGTCTAGAAATTTTATTTCTTGGCCCTCCAGCTTTCGCCGATTTGGGTTGCTTTAAACATGTAAAAAATAAATAAAAGAAGCCAAAAAGATAAATTCCATTTGGAGTATACATTGTTAAGCTAAAACATATAGCTTCTTAAATCAACAAGAATTTATGAAAACGTCTACCGGTTTAGGTTTTACAGCACTTCAAAAAAAAAGTGACTAATCCCTATAAATGAGGATTTATCGTCAACCGGGCTACCATCGTCTTTAAAATTAGTGTGGGTTTAAATTTTTTTTTGACATTTCAATGCGGCGGATCCAATATGGAGACAAATTTTTTAGAAAATTTACAGATTCGAATAAAACTCTTTTTGCACGGGTTTTTGGGGTCGCTTTAGAAGAATCTGAAGTTGGATTTCAAAATTTAAAATGGCGGACCCAACATGGCGACCAATATTTGAAGAAAAAAAAACGATTTGGTTGAAACTTTTTATATCCGTGTTTTTGGGGTCTCTCAAAAAGAATATTAAGTTCGATTTTCGATATTTAAAATGGCGGATCAAACATGGCGAACATTTTTTTTAAAAAAATATCTGATTAACTTTAAAATTTTTCCACATGTTTAAAAACTTCAGGTTTTTGGGGTTGCTAAATGAAAATTAGAAGTTAAATTTCTCAATTTCAAAATGGCGTTTCAAACATGGCGACAATTTATTTTAAATAACCCTCATAAATCCGTGTGTAACGCATCGAAATATCGGTCCCATAAAGTATATATTTTATTGATCAGTGATCGATTGTAAGACAATCTAGCGATGTCCGTCCGTCCGTCTGTCCGTATGTAGGAGACACGATACAGTCCAAAATAAAAGAGCTAGACTTCCGAAGTTTGGCACGAATATGTCTTATATTCCTAGGCTGATTAAGGTCGGAAATGGGCAAAATCGGACCAAGGGAAAAAAATTCCCCTTTGGAGAACTAAACCAACCTAAAAAAAACCGCATTTTTTGTAACACTCTCACTTGTTGAATTTAACATCTGATTTCTAAAAGTAGTTGTTCTACGATCTGTACAAAAATCTGTGGGTAAATTAGCAATTATGTCTAGACTATCCTATCCATGTTCCATATGGATTAATTTCAAGTAACCACATGGAAAACATATGACTTAATGAGCTTAGCATGCTAAGCTCGGCTGCAGCCGATTTCTTAAAATTTTTGTTCTACGACCTGTACAAAAAGTTTTGGGAAGATCGACAAATATGTTTAAAACATTCATGTTCCCAATGGAGTCATGTAAAGCCACCACTAAAAAGTGTCTTTCTTGGGACCGAAATAGACCGTCGCAATTTTATATAAATACATTAGAAATACTTGACTTTATTAGTTAACCCTCCGATTTATTAAAATATTTGCTGATTTTAAAAGTTAAAGAAATTACAAACTAATTTTAAAAAAACTTTTTCCTAAATTTCAGTATTATTTTACAAATTCCCTTACCGGCCAATGAGAGCAGGCCTTGTGTTACGATTATTCGAGCTGCTGCATATGATACCAATAAATATAAATTTGCGGATATAATACGAGTTGGTTCCATGTTTGGTGAAATAATGATGATTGAAGATGACAATTCCACAGTATGTGGGTTTATGGAAATAATGGATATGACTGGTGTTACGGGAACCCATCTATTTCATTTACAACCGGATTTGATGAAAAAATTTTCAGTATTTGCTGATGAAGCCATGCCTATGCGTCAAAAGGGTACATGTTTTATAAATGTACCAGCACCATTTGAAACAGGATTTAATACACTCAAAGGATTTTTTCCCGAAAAAATGAAAAGTAGAGTAAGTAATTTACTATATTATAAACACAAAGTAATAACCAAATTATCATTTCCTCAGATATCTGTGAGCGCTACTCCCGATGTTATTTATGAACATATACCCCGTGAATATTTACCCCAAGAATACGGTGGCTTCAATGGCACCATGCAGGATATTATTGAACGCATGGAATTGAAATTATTAAAATATCGTGATTATTTTTTGGATGAACCCAACTATGGTACTGAGGAAAAATTACGCGAGGGTGGCTTGCCATTTAACTATGAAAGTTATTTTGGTATACAGGGTTCTTTTAAAAAATTGGACATCGATTGATTAAATCATGCTTGTTTGTCATTTTTTCAGTTAAATTTTTTTCAGTTTTAACTCCTCATTACAAAATTTTACTATGAAAATTGTTTACTTAACCAAAGATAGTATTATTTTTTTAATTATGTATGTTTGATTAACTTTAATGATAATTTGTTATGATATAATTATTTTTTTATTTTATTTTTCTTGGATTTTTACAGACAAATGGATTACCCCTAAAACAGGATCCTGGTTCTCAAATTTTTTTGTTTTATTTGAATAAAAAATTTAAACAAAATTTTGAAAGACAATTTTAATATACACAGAAAAAATTTTAGGGGAAAAACTTTTAATTAAAAATTTTAAAGAGTTTATTTTAGTTTTTAATCATTTTTATAATTGATATAATTACATTTTTTAATTGATTTCTTGTTAAGCTTTTACAAATTTTAGTAATTAATACTATTACTTTCGTGATAGGTGCAAAATCGATTAAAATAGTAATTGATATAATAATTTTAGTGATTGAAACTCATTTTCATTTTTTTGTGTGTAATGTAGATTCATTTTACATACCCTTTACTTAGACCCTAAATATGAACTTCGTCCTTGGGCCAAAAGAAGCACAAGTTGTCAGCCTAATCGATTAATATGAAATTGAGAACTGTATCGTGTTTACACCGTTTACATGGTTAGAAGGACGAACAAACGAACGTTGCTACTACAAATATACCCTGCACAGAGTGATGTAGGGTATGATTAGAAAAACTTAAGTGAAATTCAGAAGAGACTGTTAGTGCCATACAACTTTAAAGGCGAGTTAGTTCCTAGAACATTTAATTTTTAAAATTCTAATATTTAAATACAAATGTAATTTTCGAACTCTGATTTTTACTATCAGAAAACGGCTTAATAGTTTGACAAAAAAATAGATAAATTAAATGCTAATATACAAAAAAAAAAACGTTGAGTAAAAAAACAATTATAAATTCATTCTTATCAATTAATTTTATTGTATAGACAAATTAATAACACAGCCCGACCAAATTTGATATTTTACAACTTGCCGGACTTGATGACAGTTTTATATGGAGTTCAGTGCGCTGATTCTGAATATGTTTTCTAATTTTCTATATCCTCTATTACCCCCAGTTTCTGTAAGACGAACGTATGACGAACGTCAAAAATTAACATGTATTTTGTTTTTGTTACAATAACAAAATACATGCAAATTTTTGACCATCGTCGTCATCGATGCCAATTCAGCTGGTTTCGCGCTAGATTTAGCGCTTTCCGACCACCCAAAAAGCGATTTTTTTTTTATCTAGCGCGTTTTTATAAATGGCGCTGAAATGGCGCGTTTTCACTTTTTCATTTAGCGCCTTTAGCGCTTTCTTTCAACAACTAATCACTTTGAGTAAAAATTAACATTTTACAACAGAAACGTCCTAATAACAGTCTTAAATCCATATTTTTCACGTAGTTGTTTTAGGACAACCATAGAATTGTAAAACTTTATTGAAAATTAAAAAAAAAAAACGATTTCTTTATAATAAAAACAGAAAAAATTTTGTTTAAAAATTATATTTAGCAATTTTTAGGACTTATTCTCTGAATGACTTTTAGCAACTTTTTAGACTTATTCTCTGCCTGACGATTTTATAAAAATTTAAATTAAAACCGTTAAATTAAAAATATTTTCTTAGCGCTTTTTGGCGCTTTTTACTTTATTCAAATTTAACGCTTTTTGGCGCCTTTTGTCTGTAAAAAGTTGGCACCACTGATCGTCGTTCATTCGTCATACAGAAACTGGGGGTTAGTTTCTAGTTGCAAGACCACAGTTTGTAAATATGGACTTACAAACATGCCAAAAACTCCATGGAGTTTTTTATGAAATGTATAAAAGTATTCATTGATTAAATGTGGAATACTGTAGGTTAGAGTGTCCCTTATTTTGGAAATGTTGGAAATCTTGAGACGGTACCCGCTCATTTTTTTCCTTTTGACTTAAAAATAACTGAGGAAAAATTTTACGCCCCTAGGACCACGCCTTCAAAATTTTACTTTATACTTAAATTTTAATTAGTGTTTGGGGTCCGGGAATTCCCGGGTCGGATTTCCCGGGAATTCCCGGGAAAAGGCTGACGGGAATTCCCGGGAATTTTTTTGATTTTTTCCGGGAAATTCGGGAATTTTATATAATAAACCATTTTACATAAAAAATGTTTATTTTAATTAAATTTTTAATATTTTTTTTACATACAGGTATAACTACATTTGCTATTTTTTGTATTTTTTCTATTTGGAAGAACAGTGCAAATATATATTCATAGGAAAACTGACCAAGTGTAAAAAGTATGGCAATATCATGAAAAAAATTAAAAAGTAAAAAAATATACGTCGGATAATGATAATTTTGTTAAGACTGTCAAAAATACAAAAATTTTGAACCTAGAATTTACATTTCCAAAACAAATATTAAAAATGCTGCCAACTATATTAGTTCTTGTACGAATAACGCAATTTTTAATTTTTTTTGCGATTTTTAGCTATTTTTGGCGATTTTTTGGGGAAAAAAGCTGCAATATTTTTTTTGTTTTTTTTTTAATGTATTTCGGGATTTTTAACTTTTATTTTTTGATTTTTTATGTTTTAATTAATTATTTATCTGTAATAAAACTGTTTTTAATAAAAAGTTGGTCAAATTTTAATGTTATTTTATGATTTATATTAATAAAGAAAAATTCCCGGATTCCCGGGAATCCCGGGAAATAAATTATTTTGTTCCCGTTTCCCGGGAAATTGAAAAGTCCGGGAATTCCCAAACACTAATTTTAATACATAAGTAAAACCAAGAAATAATACAAAAAACTCCAAAAATTGCTACCAGATCCGGGGAAAAAAACAATAGTGTCGAGCAGTGTAAATAAAAAACATACACTCAAAAAAGTATGTCGGTAAAATCTACTACAAAAGACAGTTGTTTTGACTACATTTTGTCGTTGAAAAGGCGTCCACTACATAAACGGTAAAAACAACTGAACATGTTGTTGTTTTTAACTATTGATTTTCAACTACAAAATGTAGTAAAAACTACTACAAAACTGTTTAATACAGTTGTTTTTTCTACAATTGCCTGAAATTTTATTTAAAAAATTTCTTAAACGTTTAAATGATTGATATTTATTTATTTAAAAAGCAATACATTTCAGTTGGTTGTATAGAATTTCGACATGATGACAATTTTTTGATGTATTTATCTGGAATTATAGAAGAAAAAAATTATATTAATAAAATGTTAAACAAAATAAATTGATTGTATTTACCTTTGTTTTTTTAATAGTTCATTTCAAATTTTCACCGCTACTGATCAAAATTTGTCTGGAATAAAAAAAAAACGAAATGCTTTGGCAAAATTGATTTATAAAAAAAAAGAATTAATTTCAAATGTTTTAAAAAAGTATGTACCTGCTCTGTTGTGTATACAAAGAAAAAAAAGATGGCGCGCTCATAAGAAAACAAAACACTGCACACATTTTATTTTGTTTTTTTCCGATTGGTTTTTACGCACGCTTATGTGAGCGCTATATTATACACACTTGTTATCTCATTTATCCACTTATTTTCTTTCGCTCAAGAATATTTTTCCAAAAACATATTTTTTGTTATAATTAAATTTAATAAATTGTAATTTAATTTATTTAGATATTATTTATTTGGTATAAAAATAATTCCTTCCGCATCCCGCACGACCAACTCGCTCGACACATTCGTTTGCAATAAAAATTTCTAGAAAAAAACGAGTTTTAGAAAAAAAAACTAAAAACAACTACATAAATCAACTATTGCTACAGTGTAGTATATTTTTTGTAGTTATTTTTTGAAACTACTACAAAAAAAGTTGTTTGAGATTTTTTTCATACAAAAACGACCGAAATTGTAGTTAAAAACAACAGCTACTACTTACTACACAAACGACCGTCATGTAGTAACTGCAATAATTTTCTGAGTGTAGCAAAGCCAACCCTTGATAAGAAATATTTTTGTTTTTTGCCAAAAGATCCAAAATGCATATTTAATCACAAATCAATAGCAAATAGTTGTTCATAGCGAAACATAGCAAGTTTTTAACAAAAATTAAAAAAAAAAAAAACTAAAGTAAAGTAAAATATGGTAGTCAGACCCTTAACAGAGGCTTTACAGAAAGTGGCCATCGAAGAATTAAATGAAGATCCAAAACGTATTGAATCGGACTTAGCAGCTTTTAAAACATGGATCGAACAACAGCCACATTTAAAAGCTAGAACTACAGATCAATTTTTAATAGCTTTTCTAAGAGGCTGTAAATATAGTTTAGAAAAGGCAAAATTAAAATTGGACAACTACTATGCTTTGCAAGAAAAATATCCAGAATTTTTAAAAAGACCGAATATGGATGATCCAAAATTTAGGAAACTAATAAAATTGGGGTGAGTACAGTAAGAATATAAAATAAATTAATAAAAAAATGATTTTTCAAAAATTTAGAATCCTTTTATATTTGCCTAAACCTCTGAGTGAAGCTGGTCCTCGAGTCGTTTTGGTACGTAATGGCTGCTATAATACCTCCGAACATTCATTTGCTGAAATAGCTCAAATGCGTCAATTGCTGCAGGACATAATAATGTTAGAAGATGATGTTGCTATGGTGGGTGGTATGATATTCATATTAGATTTTGGCGAGGTTACCGCCTCACATTTATTCCAAGTCAGCCCCGGTAATATGCGTAAGGTAACACAATATTCTGAGCAAGCTATACCTTTGCGTATTAAAGCTTCACATTTTATTGATACACCTGCTGGATTTGAGCAAGCTTTTAATTTATTTAAACCCTTAATGTCGGAAAAATTACAAAATCGAGTAAGTTTTTGAGCTAGAATTTTTTATGGTATATTATCGTTTTTTATGATTTATTTTTTACAGATGTTTGTTCATGGTTCTAAACGTGAAGAATTATTTAAAATTATTCCCAAGGAGATTTTACCCATAGAATATGGCGGTGAAAATGGCAGTTTGCAGGATTTAATTGATCATTGGGAACAAAAAGTTTTATCATATGCTGATTATTTTAAAGAAGATGCACAATATGGTGTTGATGAATCATTACGCATCAAAGTTGAGGAAAATTCTAACGAATCTTTAGGTTTAGTCGGTTCTTTCCGTAAACTTGTCGTGGATTAATAAGTAAAATACTTGAATTAAATGTTCTAAAGCTAAAAAAAATCTATTTAAATAAATGTTTTTGGTAGTACTTTTATGAAAATTTTTGGCCTTTTGCATATTTTTTAATATAAATTATTTTTTTTAAATATTTTTTCTGTCGACTTCAATACAAATTTCGAAAAATTCACAATTTCCTTTTGATAAATGAGTTTTTTTATACAGAAAATTCTCTAATGACAACTGAATCGCATAGAACAATTTGCAGATTTTGAGACATTTTGCAGATTAATACACTCAACAAATTATGACAGTAGATTCCACTACAAAAGACAGTTAAAACAACTACATTTGTTGTTGTTAAGGCGTCCACACTCCAAAAAAAACTTGTAAAATTTTAAACTTTTTTTTTGCCACCTCCTATTTGACAAGAATTCCTTGTTGTTTTACAAACTTTTTTTACCAATAATTTTGTAATTTTACAAGCTTTTTACCAAAAAAAATTAAATTTACAATTTTTTTTGGCGCAATAAAACTTACAAGGAGGTTTTGTGACTTTACTTGATCTTTTGCTATCTCCTATTTAACGAGAATTCCTAGTAAAAACTACGAGCTTTTTTGTACTTTTACAAGATTTTTCCAATAAAATTGTAAATTTACAACTTTTTTGGAGGTATAAAACTTACTGTAAAAAAAACTGTAAAATAACAAACAAAATGTTAATTTGGATCGATATTTGTTAAAAAACAAGGAAAACTGTCAAATATTAGTAAAATGGGACAACGAGACTTTTTCTAGTAATTTGTGCAGGTATTTTTTGAGTGCACTACATTTTGCGGCAAAATCAATCAGAAAATGTTTATGTTTTTAACTATTAACAACTACAGAAAACCGTAAAACCAACTTCAAATTACAGTTGTTTTTACTGTAACTCAAATTTTTTTAAATTTTTTTATTAACAAAAAAATCTTCTAAAACGTTATAAACGGTAAAATTGCTTAAAAAAATATTTTTATTTCATTTTATAAATTGTTATTAAATTAATTTAGGTATTATTAAATTGGTAATAGTTCCTGCTGCATCCCACACTTTCAACTCGTTCAACAAATCCGTTTTTCTAAACATTTCTAAAAAAATATTTTTTTCTCAGACTACAAACAACTACATAAAACAACTGTTACTACAATGTAGTAATTTTTTTGTATTTATTTTATAAAACAGCTACAAAAAAAGTTGTTTGAGATTTTTCGTACAAAACAACTGAAATTGTAGTCGAAAACAACATCTACCTAACCTAACATACTACACAAACTACCGTCATGTAGTAACTGCAATAATTTTCTAACAATAAGTGTATACAAAAAATGCCTGCGAATTTTTACCCTGCCCAAAACATTAAATCATAATAAAGTTTTGCTAAAGATTTGGGTGTACTTGCCAAAGGAGTGCTTTTTAGAAAGATAATGTTATATTCATTATGTCCAAAATATTTTCATCATTACAGTCCAAACAAAAAGAGATAGACTCCCGAAGTTTGCGCAAATATGTATTGTGTTCTAAGGCAGGTGAAATCGGAGCAGGGAAAAACTAAAACAACACACTGAAGTCCAAATCAAAAGAGCAAGACTCCCGAAATTTGGCACGAATATGTATTTTGTTTAGAAATGGGCGCGTGAGTGGATTTTGACTCAAACTCACTCACGCCAACTATAATCGAATCACTTACGTAAATTTTTTGTTTACTCAAACTCACTCACTAATTACGTGAGTTAAAACAAAATTGCTCACACTCAAGTGTGACTCTCCATTCTCTACTCACGATATTAAATTTGCTTAAAAAAAAACTGCTAAAAATATTTTTTTTTGGCAAGAAATAAAAAAAACGAATAAAGTTAGTAAAATCAAAAAACCAAATCACGCAAAAAAATTTAATCACTCACTAATCGCACACTTTAAAATTCGACTCACTCACTAATCACAATCACGTGATTGAAATGAAAATCACTCACACGTGATTAACGCATGAATTACGAACCTCTGGTTGTGTTCTAAGGCCGACAAAGTTTTTAAATGGACGAAGTGGGAGCAGGGGAAGAGGCTTCCCTTTGAAGAACTAAACTTATCTCTGAAAAATACCAACTTGGACCCATAGAACTCAAAAATTAACCTTTTTCAGTTCTCCCCTTTTGTGTTTGATATAAAAGTGAAAAAATGTTAATACTTAAGTACAAAAAATTGGTTTTACGATTTGTGGGATAGACGAATTTAACACCCTCACTTGTTTTTTGTACTTTTGTAAAAAAAAAAAATTGACAAAAAAAATTTTTGATGAAAAAAAACTTTTTTGATGAAAAAAAAACTTTTTTGATGAAAAAATTTTTTGATGAAAAAATTTTTTGATAAAAAAAAATTGATGAAAGAAAATTAATTAAAAAAAAGTTTTTTTTTTAATTTTTTGATGAAAAAATTTGTTGATAAAAAAAAATTATGTCCGCGTTGCGGGGGAAAATCGAAGGCCTATATTCAAAACCCTCTATCTTCCATTTTCACAAAAATGAGTTTTTGATGGCAAACTATTCAGTAAAACGGCCCTCATCCATGGTGTAAAATTCAGAACAAAAATATTTTATCTTTCATTTTTGGTTTTCTCTATCATACACAATTAGTTGTCGAAAAATATCGAAAATACAGGGAATTATTATATAAAAATTCTTCGAGCTCGAGGCCAGTTTTTTCTTGTAAATAAATATTCTTTGATTCCATTCCAATATTTCGATCCTCTTTAAAGATCATCATATAAAATTGCAATGAAGTTTTATATGTCAATGCGTTCACAACATATTTTTACGTTTTTGTGTGTATAAAAATTTACTAAATCCCCTGATGATGATCCTCAAAGAGGAAGGAAATATTGGAATGAAATAAAAGAGTATTTATTTACAAGAAAAAACTGGCCTCGAGCTCGAAATTTTTTTATTTATTTAAATTGGAAAGGTCGAATAATAACAACTTTATTTTTTTACCAGTATATTTAAATATTATATCCGAAACCTGGCCCTAATTATCAAAAAATCTTTTAATGAGTTACCAAAAAAAAAAAAATAGATAAAAAATTGTCTGTAAACTAAAACAATAGAGTTGAAATATAATTATGGCCAATCAATTAATGTTTGTTATATGTCAACATAGGTGTAGGTGCAAATAGAAAACATTTAAAAAAATATGATATTTTCTGGGATACAAATCACAATGATTTTTTAACACTTTTCAGTAGTAAAAATTTGGTAAATGAGCATAGTTGTTATATAAATTTTTATACAAGTACCTCCTAGTAAAAACTAAACATTCAAAATGGTTTTAAGACCCTTAACTGAAGCTTTACAAAAACTGGCCATTGAAGAATTAAATGAAAATCCAGAACGTATAGAAACCGATTTAGAAATATTCAAGACGTGGATAGAACAACAACCCCATTTGAAAGCTAAAACTACAGACCAATTTTTAATAGCATTTCTGAGAAATTGTAAATATAATTTAGAAGAAGCTCAATTAAAATTGGATAATTACTATGCTTTACAAGAAAAATATCCAGATTTTTTAAAAAGACCCAATATAGATGATATAAAATTTCGTAAATTATTAAAATGTGGGTAAGTTGATTGGGAGTTTAGAAAAACTAAAACATCTGTCTTTAATATATGTATATTATTTAGTATTGTTTTATACTTACCCCAACCCATAACGGAATGTGGTCCACGTCTATGTTTGGTACGTAATGGTGCCTACAATGCTTCCGAATATACTTTTGCCGAAGTCTCACAACTTCGTCAATTGATACAGGATATAACATTCTTAGAAGATGATATTGCGGTGATAGGAGGTTTGGTATATGTTATGGATTTTGGTGATGCTACAAAATCACATTTCTTTCAAGTTGGTCCGGGTTCGGTCAAAAAAATATCTCAATATTCAGAACAGGCTATACCATTAAATCTTAAAGCTACACACTTTATAGATACCACAGCAGGATTTGAACCACTTTATAATATAGTTAGACCATTTATGTCGGAAAAATCAAAAAATAAGGTAAGTTCATGTTTGGGGAAAAAATATTCCATATAAAATTCTGTTATAATTTACTTTATTTAAACCTAGATGTATGTTCATGGCTCAAAACGTGAGGAGTTATTCAAAGTTATTCCCAAAGAAATTTTACCCAAAGAATATGGTGGTGATGGTAGCAATTTGCAAGACTTAATTGATCATTGGGAACAAAAAATATTATCTTATTCGGATTATTTTAAAGAAGACGCAAATTATGGTGTAGATGAATCCTTACGCATTAAAAATGTTGATGAATCATCTGGTTTGGTGGATTCATTTCGAAAACTTTTTAATTAAATGTGTTTTTGAATTGAATAATTTTTTATTTATTGAAAATAAAAATCACATTTTTGCAAAATGAGAACAAAATGGTAATCACTCTTTTACTACCAAGCGTGGGTAGAAGAAGAGGGGGGATTTAAAAATAGGAAATTTCCAAATTTCCCTCCAGCCACAGTATGGCGGTATTGTGACCGTGGAAACCCCAACAAAAAAGAGAGGGAGAGTATAATTGATTATGAATCCGCCGTCCGCTCCAACTGGAATTAATCTCAAACCCCCAAAAGAGTAACGATCACTCACTGCAAAAGCTCTCTCTTAAAGTTGTGTTATTGTTTATTAATAACACTTTTTATGTGAAATAGGGCGGCACAAAACTAAAATAAAAAGTTTTAGCATATTTTTAAATGTGAAAGTTTTTTTTTTTGGTGCAAACACTCATTGTAAAATATTTTGTGGCTTATTAATGTCTTTCAAATCGTATTTAGCGGGCTCTTCAACCCAATAATTCGCAAAAAAATCCTTTCAAACCTCACCACAGTTTTGCTCATAACTGTTGAACCCCTGTAGGTACTAATTTCGCTAAAATTTAATACCAAGCTTCAGTAGCTGTCTTTCCAAAGTGAACGTATTTTCAACAGACAGACGCATGGACATAGATGAACTAAAAATTTATCAAAGATCATGAATTTATGTACTTTATGGAGTCCTAAACACACAAAAAAACTTGTCAAATTACTACAAAAAATCTCTTAATCCCATTTTACCTATATTTGACAGTTTTCCTTGTTTTTTAACAACAAATTTTTGATCGAAATTTAAATTTTTTTTTTGTAATTTTACAAATTTTTAAGTTTTTTTTTACAAGAAAAAATCTAGTAAATTTACGAAAATTCCTTGCAAGTTTAATTGCGCCAAAAAATGTAAATTTACAATTTTATTGATAAAAAGCTTGTAAAAGTGCAAAAAATATCGTAATTTTTACCAGGAATTCTCGTAAAATAGAAGGTAGCAAAAAATCTAGTAAAGTCACGAAAAATCCTTGTAAGTTTTATCGCGTCAAAAAAAAATGTAAATTTACAATTTTATTGGTAAAGCTTGTAAAATTACAAAATTATTGGTAAAAAGCTTGTAAAATTACAAGGAATTCTTGTCAAATAGGAGATAGCAAAAAATTTAGTAAGGTCACAAAACCTCCTTGTAAGAACGGTTTTATCGCGTCGAAAAATTTGTAAATTTACAATTTTATTGGTAAAAATCTTGTAAAACTACAAAATTATTGGTAAAAAAGTTTTAAAATTACAAGGATTTGTTGTAGATAGCAAAAAAAGGTTACAAACTTTTCTTACGTTTCTTGTGGGGTGTTTAACCCTTTCAGACATTATTTAGAACTAGTTGAGAAAAACATTTGAAAATTTGATTGTTAGTTAATTCGAGGATGTTGATTAAGAATCTGAAGTCAGATTACATGTAAGTTCTTCCATCTGGCCACAAGGTGCCTTCCAAGATTTTGGACAAAATTCCCGGTGGGCACGTTTCGCACATTTAAATTTTAAGAAACTTAGTGTAATTAAAGTAGACAATATATATAATTAAATGAGACAAAAATAATAAAAAAAATATTTTTTTGTGATAGTTAAAAAAACAATTGCTTCTGCGTTGTACCCAAAAATAAACATAACAATTTTTTGAAATAATAAAAAAAAATTGAATACCACTTAATTTAACAAAAACTAATGGAAAATTTCCAGTGTAAATCACATGTATATAAAGTTAAGTAAATTGTCTTTCGAAAACGGTACTATATGTCAAAATCGCTTGATTTGTGCCAAATCTGCAAGACTTCAAACAGAGCAAACCAAATGTCCATTATATTGGACAAAATGTCTGAAAGGGTTAAAAAATGTACTATGATTCTAGCAACAAAACACATTTTTTTTTTTAAATTTAGTGCCACCCTAAAGAAGATATGTATAAACAACGAAATGTATAATTAAATACAAACTAACTATTTATAAAATACATAGTACATCAGGTATGGAAAAGTCAGTACCTTAGTACTTTTTTCAGTACTTTCTAAAATACACCTCCGGGACCGATTAAGTACCATTTCGAAACCAAACGTGTTCATATATTTACAAAAATCTTAAAAAATTTCGGGAAATTGGTCGATTTTGTTGTCAAAAAATCCTTAATTTTATATTTTTGATGAATTCGGAAATTTTTCTTACGAAACAACTACCTCGAAATCTATATTTCCACTGTGTTTGGTAACTTCATTGTGAGAAATTGATTGGTTCTACAGGGTCAAATCGTCAAAAAATCTAATCTATAACTGCTTCAACGCGAACTGGCCAAAGAAAACCAGTTCTATAACCAGACAAATTATCAACTGATCTAAAAAACCAGTTCGCGACTTGTACTGTGACATTCACAATGTATCAATTAACTTCCTTCATACAAAAGTACCAATTAAGGACCTGTTCTCGACTGGCTCCTTCTTCGCAGGGTAGCTGTTAACTGAAGAGCAATTTGTACGTACAGAGTTTGGACGTATTAAATTTAAAAAAATACGGAACGGAAATTTAAAGGCGGAGTTTTATAAGGTTTCTCATAAAAATAATTGATTTTTTTTAGTTCCGTCAAGTTCCAAAAAGTACTTTTTACGTTAAGTTTCAGTACTTTTTCAAAATTCCGATTTTCCATCCCTGTTTTGTTTATGATTTTAATATACACAAAATGTATTTCAGAACTCTTTTCAGTAACAAAAATTTACTCATAGAGCAAAGTACTTCGTAAAAAAGTGATTTAAAAAAAATCCAGGTAAATCCCAATTTTTAAAATGGTTTTAAGACCTTTAGACGAAGCTTTACAGAAAGTCGCTCTCGAAGAGTTAAATGAAGATCCAAAACGTATTGAATCAGATTTGGCAACATTTAAAACATGGATAGAACAACAGCCGCATTTAAAAGCCAGAACAACAGATCAGTTTTTAATAGCATTTTTAAGAAATTGTAAATATAATTTAGATGAAGCTCAGCTTAAATTGGACAACTACTATGCTTTGCAAGAAAAATTTCCAGAATTATTTAAAAGACCCAATTTAGATGATTCAAAATTTCGGAAATTGTTAAAATGTGGGTAAGTTAAATAAGATTTACAAAATTATAAGCATATTTTAACTTTTTCAAAATATTTAGCATCTTCTTATATTTAGACCAACCTTTGACAGCAACTGGTCCTCGTGTTTGTTTAGTTCGCAGTGGAGCCTATAATCCCGATGAGTATACATTTGCTGAAGTCTCACAACTGCGCCAATTGATACAAGATATAGTATTCTTAGAGGATGATATTGCGGTGGTAGGAGGTTTGGTCTGTATTATGGATTTTGGTTTATCAACAAAATCACATTTCTTCCAAGTGGGTCCAGGATCCATTCGCAAAGTATCCCAGTATGCAGAACAAGCTATACCTTTGAACGTTAAATCTCAACATTTTATAGATACAACTGCTGGATTTGAACCACTTTTTAATTTAGTTAGACCATTTATGTCAGAAAAATCTAAAAATTCGGCAAGTTTGAATTTCAATACAGTAAGTAAATATTTTTTATTTGTTTTGAACTTTTTTTAATTTAGATGTATGTTCATGGTTCAAATCGTGAGGAGCTCTTTAAAGTTATCCCCAAAGAAATTTTACCCAAAGAATATGGCGGTGAAGCTGGCAGTTTGCAGGAATTAATTGATCTTTGGGAACAAAAAGTATTATCATATTTGGATTATTTTAAAGATGAAGATAAATATGGTGTAGATGAAAAATTACGCATTAAAAATACGAATGAATCATCAGGGTTGATTGGATCATTTCGTAAACTTTTTAATTAAGTAAATATTTTTGTTTGTTAGAAATTTCATAAAAAATCTAATGTGTAATTGAAACTGAAGTGTTTAATGAATGTATACAATTGCTAAACAAATTTTTTTAATTATTTAAGTGAATAAAAAGTATTATTAAATGATCCATTCATTAGATAGAGTAACATTGGGCAGCGATTTTCATGTACTAATAATATTTTTAGACTATGAAAGCCCTAATTACACCATGGAATAAAACAGATATGCAGAGTAGGGTGGTGCGTATTTCAATGAAGAACTCAGATCATAGAAAAAAATAGAAGTGTAACAGAGTCGTATTTCACTTGAATAAGTATTAGTGACAGCACTTTGTGTAACTTTTGACGTTTAATAAAAACAATGCAACATAAAGGAGAACAACAACAAAGCAAACAACAAAAGAGAAAAAAGTTTTTAAACTATCAGGGTTGTGCGTATTATCTTTAAAAAAAACGTTGAATAAAGCAAAATAAATAATAAATTTAATTAAATGAAAGACAAATTCCATTTTTTATAAACAAAGAATCTAATTTGATATTAAATACGTGTGAGATGAGGAATAACAAGCATTTTGCCACCATATTGGAAAATACATCAAATACAACACTGCGTACCTTCTAATCTTTTCTATGGCTCAGATCAACTAATAATAGTCGTAAAAGTTAGTTCAAGTAAATACAAGCGTTTTAAAACCAAAATGATCAAAATCGGTTCATGTCAAAATTGGGGTTTTTAAAAAAATGGACATAATTTAAAAAAAAAAAATCATCATCATCATAAGCCCTACAACCCAGGGTGGGTCTTGGCTTCCTCAAGCAGCCTCTTAAAATCGTCTCTTTCAATCGCCTTTAGTCTCCATCTTCTCATGTTAATAGACCTAAAGTCTTCTTCCACATTATCTATCCACCTTAACTTCGGTCTGCCTTTTTGTCTTCTTCCTACAGGGTTACGGTTCATTATCATGTTGATAGGATTATCGTTGTCTGCGCGGACGATGTGACCGGCCCACTGCATTCTTGCAATTTTTATTCTTTTAACTACATCAGGTTCGTTATATAGTTGATAAATCTCGTTGTTGGTTCTTATTCTCCAAACTTCATTTTCACAAATTGCTCCAAAAATTTTTCGAAAAATTTTCCTTTCAAAACCACTTATAAAAAGTTCATCCTTTTTTGACATGCTCCAGGTTTCGCAAGCGTAGGTTAGCACTGGCAAGATAAGGGTAATGTAGAGTCTTATCTTTGTTGTTCTGGATAGCAGCTTGGATGACAGGTGTTTTCTTAGACCGTAGTAGCATTTATTGGCCACAGACACTCGCCTCTCTATTTCCTTACTAGTATTCGCATCAGAATTAACCATCGAACCCAAGTATACAAATTCGGGTACTGATTCGAAATCACTGATCATTGATGGTCACATGAGTCCGAGTGGTTGTGATAGTATTTGATGAATGTAGGTATTTGGTTTTTCCTTTATTTACACTTAACCCCATGGTTAGTGCGTTGTTTTTTAGCTCGCGGTATGTCTCTTCAATTGCTGTTTCTGATCTTCCAGCTGAACTGATTTATTAAATATTGTTCCCGTTGTGTAATGCTAGATTTTCTGATTACATTTTCCAGTGCCAGGTTAAATAGTTTGCATGCTAATCCATCGCCTTGTCTTAAGCCTACATTTGTGCTGAACGTTGTCGATATCTCATTCTGAATTTTTACTGCGCATGTTACCTTAGCCATTGTTTAATCAAACGTATCAGTTTTTTCGGGATGTTGAAATCTTCCAGGGATTTGTATAGTTGAGCCCTATTGATGGAGTCATATGCTTGTTTAAAATCTATAAGCAGATGATGCGTATTAATTGAATGTTCATTACACTTTTCAAGTATTTGTCGCAGTACAAAGATCTGGTCAGTAGTTGATTTATTTCTTCGGAACCCACATTGGTATTGGCCGATTATGTCATTTGCAAACACATTGAGGCGATTGTTTAGGATGGCTGACAATACTTTGTATCCAATGTTTAGTAGAGTAATACCCCTGTAGTTTTCGCAGTCAAGTTGAGATCCCTTTTTATGTAATGGGGAAATAAGACCAACATTCCACTCTTCCGGCATACATTCGAGGTTCCAGATATCAACTATTATTTGGTGTAATAATTCATGCAGTACTGAGCCTCCATTTTTAAGGAGTTCGGATGTTATTCCATCAGAACCTGGAGCTTTGTTATTTTTAAGATTGTATATAGTTGCAGTAACTTCATCTAAACTTGGTGGTTCATACTCTTCTTCGTTGCTTGGCTCATACACGATTTCTGTTAACTTCAATTTGGTCTTTGTTAAGAAGACCGTTAAAGTATTCCGCCCATCTGTCCAAAACCTTATCACTAGTGTTTAAGATTTCATTATTAAGGCCTCTTATCATCTTCGTTCTCGGTTTGAAATCTTTTCGTGTATCGTTTACTTTTTTATAAAAATATCTTGATTCATTCTTCAATCTATCATTTTCAATGCTTTTGATGATATTATTTTCAAAAGATTTCTTTTTTGCCTTATGTATTTTCTTTTCGTGCTTTCTTTTCTCTTTGTACTCCGTAACTGAAGCTAGGCTATGGCGATCCTGTAGCATCTGCTTGTATGCTTCATTTTTCATTTCTGTTGCTTTCTCACATTCCTTGTCAAACCAGCCATTTCTGGACGGTGGGCGTTGTGCTTTTAACAGGTCGTCAGCAGCTGTGTGGATTGCAGTGTGACAAAGTTTCCATTTATCGTTAATTGAGGCAGGTATTTCAGTTTCGTACTTTTTCTGAATATAATCTTGTATTGTGTTCTTGAAGTTATTTGCGGTTTGTTGTTCTTGAAGTTTTGATACATCGAATTTGCGTGACTTTGTTGAGTATGCGGTTGTTTTAACGTTTAAAATTCTAGCTCTGAACTTCGACACTACCAGGTCATGATCTGAGTCAATGTTCGCTCCTCTATGTGTACTTACATCAAGAATATTAGATGCGTGCCTAGAATCAACCAGCATATGGTCTATTTGGTTCGAATATGCAAAATTTGGTGATCTCCATGTTGCTTTGTGTATATTCTTATGTTCAAAACAGGTGCTGCGTATTACCATATTTTTTGAAGTAGCAAAGTTTATAAGACGGACACCATTTCTACTGCTAGTATTATGCATACTATGTAGGCCGATTGTTCCCTGATACAGTGGTTCCTTACCAATTTTGGCATTGTAATCTCCAATACAAATTTTTACATCATGTTTTGGACATTGGTCATATATTCTTTCTAGTTCGTCATAGAATTTATCCTTTTCGTCATCATCTTTTTTTCCGTAGGTGCATGTGCATTAATAATGCTGATATTGAAAAAATTTGAACGTACTCTTAGCACGAATAGTCTCATACTTATTGGTTTGAAATCAATAACCAGGTGTCTGGCACGACTATTAATTATAAATCCTGTCCCAAAGTTGTGGTATTTTTCGCTGCAACTAAACATGACGTCACAGTTGTTTTTCTGTAGAATACCTTGTCCGCACCACCTCATCTCTTGTATTGCAGTTATATCGGCTCTATTGTTTTCTAGTTCCTTTATTAGTTTCTTCAAATTTCCACTTTTATACAGTGTTCTTACGTTCCATGTACATATTTTCAAATCGTTATCCTTTTTTCGTTTGCTGGGTTTGTCATCTTGTTTTTTCGGTTTGCTTAGAGGCTTACTATTTGGCTTCACAACCAGGTATTATTTTTACAGTATAAGGAGGTTAGCCTTATGCCCAACCATTTTTCGGTTTTTTCGCGCCGAGTAATCGCGTTCGTCCTTCCGAATTTCGCGGAAAGGCTTCATTGGCTTAACTGCTGTTGTTGTTTGCAGGAGGTAATTCTCATATTTACCGACTAGATAGTCATGGTTCTATCTAATCATGAGGCCTGTTACCAATGCTTTCCCCTTTCTCATCCGGGCTTGGGACCGGCAATGGCAATGGCGGAAAAAAAAAAATTTTGTAAAGCGTTAATTCGTAAATATTCAGAATTTTTTTTTATTTTTTTCGGATATCGATAACTCACCCAAACGTGAGCCCAAAAAACCTTGAATTTTAAGCATGAAGCTCAAAACTACTTTTTCACAATTTCAAAAATTTTATGAAACAAAATTTCAAAATATATTATTTTACCCATTTGATTTCATCGAATACATCCAAGGAATTGTACAAAAAAAACTTGGTTAAATTTATTCGTCCAGTTGGTCTGTAGAGCAATTTAAATTTATCGGATTTCAAGAAAATGCGTTTTTATCAAAATGTTTGTTCTAATTTATAGCAACATTTTACTAAAAATGAACCAACATCCTTTTTCAAATGGTTGTTTTGGACCATAGTTACTCTGATATAAAATAATAGGCTTTTTGAACAACGTTAACCCTTGCCAGCACGCGCTAAAAGAATTTCCCAATGAAATTTCAAAGATAAGTTCCAAAATTTTTGAAAATTCCTCATAGTACGTTCAGATTGGCATCGAAACTCCGTTTAACGAGGTTTCGAGCCAAACCTCATTTGAAAATACGTATTTTCCCCTTACAAATTTAAACCTTTTTGTAGTGAGGTTTCAACGAAAGTACGGTCGAAACCGTATAAATTTCAAATTTTTACCACTGTGCGACAACGAGAAATAAGGAAAATGGGAAAATGACAAAAGTAAAAAAATAACACAGTGCAACACATGATTTGCCAACTCAATTCTGTGAACTGTATGTAAAATTAGACCCAAAAAGAAGAATTTCTGCATCATTCGTTTTGTCTGCCTACCTGCGAAAATATTTTTAATATCGATTTGAAGTTAGTACTATCGTATAGGGGAATTTATCACGTTTTAGGCCCTGTTGTTTGACATAGCTCGACAACCACTAGCCCGATTTAGTTGAAATAAATTTTAAAAAATTAAGAATTACAATTCCCTTAATCTGTTCATATATTGTTTTCCTATACAAGTAACACCTTCGAAGTTAAAAATTAATGTATGAAGGGAAAAAAGTATTTTTTGCCTAAAAATTTAATTTTTTTTTTTTTTAAAATACATAAAAAATCCAAAATGGAAAAAAGTGTCTAATCTAATAACTTTCGCGTAAAGTCACATGACCTATGAGCAAAATAAGGCATAGATCATGAAAATCGATGCACGCGTTTGTCATTTATTCACAATTAAGTAAATGTATGAATTTCAAAAATTTGCTCGAGATATGCACAACATTATTTGGAGAAAACATTGACACCTTTTTCATGATTCTGAGAATTAAAAAAAAGGAATAAACAAAAGGTTATTTGATTTTTATGATTGCGGTAGCAAAGTAATAAACGCTAATAAATGTACGTGGACAATTAAAAGGAAAAAATGAATGTGGACTACTACCTATCTACCTGCATGATTTTTTTACAGAAATTGCACCCACATTTATGAGTGCTCATGTTTTGCAATGTTTCGAAAAATTTAAAACGCACACGTGTTGAAACGCTAATAAATGTACGTGGACAATTAAACGGAAAGTGGACCTTTTTATTATTTGGGTTTTTCCGGTGGCTACCTATATGATTTTTTTTACAGAAATTGCACCCACATTTAAGGGTGGTCATTATTTGGAAAGTTTTGCACAGTTTGAAACGTAGCCAGCCGCCCTTAAAATATGCGCCCATTTATAAGTACCTGGCAGTAAAATATTCAAAAATACGTAGTATTTATAGGTGTGCATTGATCGATTTTTGGCATTCAGCCAGTGCCGACGAACGCGAACAGTAAAAGTGATTTTTCTCCAGTTTTTTAAAAGTGAATAACAACAAAACATAAAATATATCAATATGGAAAACAACAAGTGCCCAAATTTGGATGAATATTGTTACGTTTGTGGTCATATCGTCCGAAAAATACAGAAAAAAGATCGAAAAAATTTGTTTACTGAGCAATTCAAAACCGCGTATTGTAATTATTTCGATGAAGCAGATTTAAGTGGTGCAAATTTTACGCCGAACACAGTGTGCAACTGTTGTTATACTACCCTTCTAAAATGGATTCACGGAAAAAGTAGAAAGTTCTCTTTTATGAAGCCAGTAATTTGGGTGGAAGACACAACTGGACATGATGAATCCAGGTGCTATGCATGCATAAATTTTCGTCCTGGATTAAACAGACAACAATTGAAAACAAAAGTATACACTGCTGCATTTACTGCCACACTTCCAGTGCAACGCCCTGCTGATACCGATGCACCTAAACCTCCGAGTGCGGATACTGTGTCCCTGCTAGCCGAAACCGTTTTCACCAATCCGACCGATTTGGATGATGCTGATTGGATACCCGATATTGAAAATAGTGCACCACAACCGCTACCACAAATCGAAATGGATTACATTGTGGCCAAGCTGGGACTATCACAACACGACTCCGAATGGCTGACATCATTTTTGAAGAGAAGAAAACTCACACAGCAAAATGTCAGCGCAACATCATACCGACAACGCCAAGCTGATTTTCAGAAATTTTATTCCGTTGACGAAGCAAATATGTTCACGTACTGCCATGATATCCCAGGTTTAGTGAAAAAATTGGGAATGGATTATATCGCTGGCGACTGGCGTTTATTCATCGATGGTTCAGTTACTAGTTTGAAGGCTGTGCTGCTGCACAAAAAAAATAAAAAACCATGCATTCCATTGGGATTCAGCACAACTATGAAGGAAACGTATGAAGCATTGGGCGAAATTTTGAAGAAAATCAAATACGATGAACACAAATGGAACATTTGTTGCGATCTGAAGGTGGTCAACATACTACAAGGGATTATAGAAAAGGGCGGATATCCAAAATACTTCTGCTTCCTTTGTAATTGGGATTCACGATACAAAGGAAATCAATATCAATGTAAAGATTGGAAAGGGAGAACTCCCGAGCTCAACAAACAATTAAAATTACGCAATGAACCTATGATAAAGGACCTGGATGATATTTTGTTGCCACCGCTCCACATGAAACTGGGAATAGCTGGGAAATTCGTTGAAGTGGTGGTCAAAAAAGTTAACGGCGCCTTTGACTGTTTGAAATCCATCTTTCCGAAACTCAGTGATGAGAAAATTAAAAACGGTACGTATCGTACTCTGTATTTCAATATTGTCATATCTAAATTTGTTAATTTCTATACATTCGCATTACCAATAATTTTTTCGTTTTTCTTATGTATTTAAAACAGGTATTCTCAATGGACCTGATATTCGGATATTGATCAAAAGTGATTCTTTCACACATTTGCTTTCAAGCATCACGACCACCAACATGCATGGAACGCATTGAAAGAAGTAATAGAAGGCGTTCTAGGAAAGAACCGTGTCCAGCGAGAAGAGATACAGCAACGAGTGGACAGGTTGCTGTTTTATTTCGAAAAAATCGGTGCATCCATGACGCTGAAATTGCATTTCTTGCACCACCACCTCGATACTTTTTTGGCACAATCACCTCAGGAATCAGACGAACAAGGAGAGAGGTTCCACCAGGTGACCATGCCATTTGAAAAGCGGTTCAAAAGCAAAAAATTGGATGCATTGCTTGCGGAGGTTTGTTGGTGGAGTTCCACAATTATGCAGTTTGAAGAAAGCACCGAAGATGAAGACATTGAAATTGGTGGACACAGTGAAAGAAACACGCCCTTGAATAGTATGTGTATCTCGGATGACGATACAGACTCAGACCATGAATATGAACAACCTACGAAGAAAACAAGATCATCAGAACCACAAGCGTCAACTTCTACAAGGATGGATATTGCCAATAATTAAAAAAATGTTCTAAATTTTGTGTTTATGCATATTATAATTGCGTATTAATTGCATATTATTTTATTTTCATTAAGTTTTTATAAATAAAGTTTTTTTTTGCATGATAATTTTTTAATTTTTATTTTTATTTTTATTTTAAGGGTGGTGGCTATAACTGATTTTTGAAATTCATACCTTTACTCAATTGCGAATAAAAGCGAAACGCGTGCATCGATTTTTATGATCTTTGCTCATTTTGCTCATAGGTTATGTGACTTTGCGAAAAAATAACTAGACTTGAAACTTATTTCCGTTTTGTATTTTTTATGAGTTTAATAAAAAAAAATTATTTTTCTTCATGCGCTTATTTTTAACTTGGAAACTGTTGCTTGTATAGGAAAACAATATATTAACAGATTAAGGGAATTGTAATTCTTAATTTTTTAAAATTTATTTCAACTAAATTGGGCTAGTGGTTGTCGAGCTATGTCAAACAACAGGGCCTAAAACGTGATAAATTCCCCTATACGATAGTACTAACTTCAAATCGATATTAAAAATATTTTCGCAGGTAAGAAGACAAAACGAATGATGCAGAAATTCTTCTTTTTGGGTCTAATTTCACATACAGTTCACAGAATTGAGTTGGCAATTAAATAACTGAAAAATGTTGTACTGTGTAAATAAATCAATTTGTTTACAAAATTTCTTTAAAATATTTATTTATTTGAAATAAAAATAAAATAAAAACGTGCAAAAAATAATTTCCGCACAATTAAATTAGTTAAAAAAATATATTTTTTGTGTGATATTTTCCGAAACCTACATAAGTGTCAAAATTGTTGTGTATGAACAGGTGAGTTTTTAAATTGAAAATACGAGCTTTCAACGGGGTTTCGAGGCCAATCTGAACATAGCATCACTCTAAAATTGTGTATGTGTTAAAATAATAATTAATTATACATTTATGCAAAGTTTTCTTGAAAGACATCTTTAACCCTTGTTGAACTAATGCCCAAAAAAATCAAACAGCTGTTTTTTATCTCATACATGACTCCAATTTGACATTAGTCAAATTGGACTTTTTGACAAATGAAATAATAACTTTTTCACCCTCAGCTTTACCCAGGAACAGCGACGAGGACGTGCCGAAATGTCTGAAACCATTTTTTTAATTTTTTTTTTTTTTATTTTTTTCTATTTTTTATTTTCTATTTTATAAAAAAATGGGATCAGACATTTCACTATGCCTCGTCGTTGTTCCTGGGTAAAGCTGAGAGTAAAAAACTTTTTATGTTATATGTCAATAAAAAGTCCAATTTAACTATGTAAAAATAACAGCTGTTTGATTTTTTTGGCCCTGGTTCAACAAGGGTTAATCATTTATTTCAAGAAAACTTTGCATAAATGTATAATTGTTCATTATTTAAACACATACACAATTTTAGAGTGAGGAATTTTCAAAAATGTTGAAACTTATCTCTGAAATTTCGTTGGGGAATACTTTTAAGCGCGTGCCGGCAAGGGTTAACGTTGTCCAAAAACCCTATTATTTTATATCAGAGTACCTATGGTCCAAAACAACCATTTGAAAAAGAATTTTGGTTCATTTGAGTAAAATGTTGGTTACAGCTATAAATTAGACACAAATTTTGATAAAAACACATTTTCTTGAAAACCGGTAAATTCAAATTGCTCCACAGACCAACTGGACGTAGTTTTGAGCTAAATGCTCAAAATTCGAGTTTTTTTTTTGGACTCACGTTTGGGTTGGTTATCGTTTTCCGAAAAAAAATTATCTGAATATTTACGAATTAATGCTGTACAAAAAATATTTTTTTCTTTTAATAATTTTTTTTAATTTTTTTTTAATTATTTCCATTTTTTCAAAAATCTTAATTTTGACCCGCGATGCGCGAACGGAAGACATGGACCGTCTTTTTTTTATCATTTTGGTTTTAAAATGCTTGTTAATGCTGTAAAAAAAAAATTCTTTTAATAATTTTTTAATTTTTTTTTTTAATTATTTCCATTTTTTTTAAAATCCCAATTTTGACCCGCGATGCGCGAACAGAAGACATGGACCGGTTTTTTATCATTTTGGTTTTAAAATGCATGTATATACACTCAAAAAAAAAAACTGCAAAGTTAGCAAAAAATTTTGTTAAATTTAACTAAAAAAGCACCTGATTTTGACTAAAAAAGCACCTAAATTTTTAGTTAATTTAACTAAAAATATTTAGCTAACTTTTCGTAGAATGAATGTAGCAAAAAAAACGTAACTTTAACTAAAAATTTAGCTGAAATTTCGTAACGTTTTTATGTACATATATTAACAAAAAAATTAGTTGATTTCAGCTAAACTTTTTGTTACTTTTCGTAAACTAAAATTTACAAAATATTTTGTAAAAACTTGTAAGTTTATTTTTTCTGTTTTTTCATCAGCTTAAGTAGAACTTATGAGATTCGCATAGGAGGCTACACAAGGAATTTCACTTAACAAATTTATTACGAAAAATCAGCAAATTAATTAGTAAAAATTCGTAAACTCAGTTTTGAAGTCAACAAAAAAAATTAATTCAAAATTTGTTAAAAACTAGTATTTTCGTAAATTGAACTTAACTAAAAAAAGTAGTTAAAACGCTGATTTTAACTAAAAATTTGCTAAAAAGCCAGTAAACTCGAGTTAACAAAAAAAAATTTGTTAACTTTACAGTTTTATTTTTTTGAGTGTACTTAAACTAACTTTTCCGCATTATTAATTGTTGATCTGAGGACTTCATTGGAATATGCACCACCCTATTGTGCAGCCTGGATGCCTCAGAAACATCTTCTATATTTCCACAAAAGTTTTTCCAAGAATTACATTTTTCATATCATCATCTTCTTATAATTCTTAAGTTGCAGCCTATATGCAGACCAGTCCTCGTCCACTCGTGAAGATTTAACCTTATTAAGGAGCTTTCTGCAGGAATCTCTGCTCGTCTGCAACTCATTTGACCACCAAAGTGGCTTTTTTTGCGCTAGGCTTTGAAGAAAAGGCTCATATGGTCGATCTAGAACGACTGTAACTTTCTTATTTGTGTTTTTTTTTTATCTCAATCAAGTTGCAAATTTGTGTTGCACTGTGTAGTTCTCTTAAATATTTCTGTTATATTTTCTTATAGCATGTGGTTATATTTACCAACTCCTTTCAATGAAAATGGTTCTCGAATTGGTTTGTTGCGTCCCGGTTTAAATCCAGCCGATAAATATACCTTGGAAGAGGTTTTAGCAGTTGCTATTAAGTAAGTACCATGCAAGAAATACTGTTAATGGAAGATGATTATGCCACATTAAATGGTTTCATATTTGTTGGTGATTATGGCAATGCCACAATGGCTCATCTATTTCAATTTACTCCTTCGCTGATGAAAAAGTGGTTGATTTATACAGAAGATGCAGTACCTTTAAGACCAAAAGGTTCGCATTTTATTAATACCCCCATAGGATTTGAGTCTCTATTTAATATGGTTAAACCAATGTTATCACCTAAACAACAAAATCGAGTAAGTATTTGTTTGAGAGTTAAGAGAAATTTGATATGAGTAAAGGCTAATTGTCACGATACCACTGACTCGGTCAAACGGTTTTAGATTTTTTGTGTAAAAAATGAGTGCACACTTTTAGGCTCAAAAAAAAAATTATATTAAAAATTATTTTCGACATTTTTAAAAATGTTTCTTAAAATGTTGAAAATCATTCTACGGACGCAATGGTATAAGAAAACAATTATCTATTAAGTGGAAAAAGTCGAAAGCTTTTAAAAGTACAATAAGTGATTTTTGCTCTGCCTAAATATAGGCATTGAAAAAAAAGTTTCTTTGCAAATAATTTGAAAAATGATACGAAAAATATTATCGTGACAATTGGTCTTCATTATTACTAAAAATTAATATTTGCCCTAATTATTAATTTAGCTTTTTGCTCATGGCAACAAACTTGATTCGTTAACCCAACATATTCCCTTAAAATATTTACCCAAAGAATATAGCGGTGATAATGGTTCCATTGAAGAAATCTTACATGAATGGGAAAATAAATTAGATGAATATAGAGATTATTTTATAAAAAGTGCTAATTATGGGAGTGATGAAAATTTACGACCAGGCAAAGCTATAGATTTCAACAGTTTATTCGGTATAGACGGTTCGTTTCGAAAATTGTGTGTCGATTGAAATTTACTATACCACATTGCATCATCTTCGTGTATGAAAATTTTGCCATAATTTTTTTTAAATTTTGTTATACTTTTAGAATTTTTGTTATTGTTTAATTTTATTGTGACACTAATTATTATGCGAATAAAGTTATAAATGTTTAATTTATAAACCCTCCAAGAAATGGTGATAAAGCAAGAAAATCACTTACAGCGGAGGTATACCAAGTGATAAACTTAATGTTTGAATGGAATATGAAAACGAGAATGCACATCAGTTGTTTTGGCTAAAAAATTTTTTTTGAATTTAGCTTTTTTGCAAGTTTTGTATATTTATTTGAAATAAATTAAGTATTACTGTATTATTGACTTAAAATTGCTTAATTTTATTTTTAAATGTCAAAAAATTTCTCTGATTTGTCATTTATTTATACCCTCTAATCACTAAAATTTTGTCACTCCGTGTGTAACGCATCGAAATATAGGTCTAGGACTCAATAAAGTATGTGGGTGTTTCATGCCAAATCGGACACTTTTTTTTAACTTTTTTGGTAAGTTTTAAAATTTTTTTTGACCCGTTCTAAAGATATCGAATTTTCAAAAATTTGTAGCTTGTTCCTTTACTTAAATTTTTTTTACTCATAACTTCTTCAAAAATGGTCCAAATTCTAATGTTTGTGTTTTTCTGATTGAAGAAGAAAATTGTGTCTTCTAAAGATTAAATTAAATGTGGATTTACCCTAGACCATGGTTTCTGTAGCCACTTCTACGTCATCAGTAGGCAATTACATTAAATTGATTATTTGATATTTGCTAGAAAAATTCTTTATATGTTTTTTTATCAACAGACTAGCCTGACATGAGCTTCGAACCTGTGTCGTTAAATCTCTCATGTTTTGTAAGCCGAAGCCATAACCACTAGGCTATACTCGGTGTATAAACATCAGTGACTAAACGTCGTTTGTTTTTAACTCACAGTAGGTTTCGTGTGTGACGTATACAGAAAAGCTTTTTCTCTAACTCAAGCAATGCATTTAATCTAGAGACCAACAACAATTTTCTTAATCTTTCATTTACTTTATTTTATGCAAACTTTACTATAGCAGAGAATTTTTTGTTCTTCACACTACAGTAACGCATAGTTAAAGTGAATTGCTCACACGAGCGACATTTGTCAGTATTTATATTTTATTATATTTTTTCGGCGTAAGCCAAGTGTATTTAATTTGTTGTTTGTGTTTTTCTGATTGAAGAAGAAAATTGTGTCTTCTAAAGATTAAATTAAATGTGGATTTACCCTAGACCATGGTTTCTGTAGCCACTTCTACGTCATCAGTAGGCAATTACATTAAATTGATTATTTGATATTTGCTAGAAAAATTCTTTATATGTTTTTTTATCAACAGACTAGCCTGACATGAGCTTCGAACCTGTGTCGTTAAATCTCTCATGTTTTGTAAGCCGAAGCCATAACCACTAGGCTATACTCGGTGTATAAACATCAGTGACTAAACGTCGTTTGTTTTTAACTCACAGTAGGTTTCGTGTGTGACGTATACAGAAATTCTAAATTTTTATATCCTTCACCACTCTGTGGTACAGGGTGTAATGAGTTTGTGCTGATGTTTGCAACTGTCTGAAATATTGGTCCAAGAAATCGCTACATGTTTAGACCACCTAGCGCTCATACAAAGGTCCGTTTTAACTTTGGCTCAAATAACTCTAGTAACCGTATTATTATATCCTTTTGAAACTTGGCAGGTAAACGTGTTTTGTATTCATAAGTCATCATCCCGAATTTTAAAGGAATCGGACCAGTTCTTCTTGTAGCCCCCAGATATTCACAAAATCTCTCAAATTTCATGAAAATGTAAAATTTTTGCTAAATAATCTTGACAATGGGATCTGACAAATTCCGAAACACGTGTCGATTAAGTCTTGCAAAAAATGACCAACATAAATAAATTTAAAACAGAAAAATAATTTTCTTGAAAGTTATTCTATGAGAATAAAATAGTTTTAATTAGTAAAGAAAATAATGACCTCGAGCTGGAAAAAACCTACTTAAAATAAAATGGAAAATATTTTATTAAAATTATGTCTGTGTATGCTTAACACGTACTATAATAACCTAAATGAATCTGATTACACTGTGCGCCAATATTAAACATGAACCAGATGATAAACGTCTGAAAGTAGAGACTAAATGGAGTAAAACTGCATTTACAGTTTTTCATTTCGTGATCAAGTTTCCTTTTAAAAGAAACTTCAAAGCTTTAAAGGATATTTTTTGTAAAATATTTTTGAAATATTTGTACTTATCCTAGGTTGGCACTGGTGATGGAAAATGAAAGAGGAAGAGCTCCCTTAATTTTTAATTTTTTGTCATATCAGGATAAAAGGATGGATATAAAATTATTTGAAAAATTTATCAAAATATTTTGTTCAAAATTTTGAATGATTTTGAAGGATTAATTTTTGAAAGGGCGTAACTTAACTCCTTTTTCAGATATCGCTCATTTACTTGTATAGTGTCATAACTCAAAATATGTCGTTTTTGGGTAAACGATCAGAATTACTTGTTATATCCTGCTTTATATTGTGTCAAAAATTCGTATTAATATCTTTTAAAATCGCCGTTTGAGAAGAGAACACGCCATTATAACATTTTCCATGTACGGGTTTTTTGCATGTAAACCAAGTTTTAATTGTAAGCTTTAAACAGGTTTTCTGTAAAATCAAACATTTTGAGTTATGACACTATACAAGTAAATGAGCGATATGTAAAACTAATAAAATAGGAAAATTAGGGGAGATTCTGCTCTTTCATTTGCTATCACTTGTGGCATCCTAGGACAAGCACAAATATTAAAAAAACATTTTATAAAATGTAATCCTTTAAAACTTTGAAGTTCTTTTAAAAGGAAACAGGATCACGAAAAGAAAAACTGTAAATGCAGTTTTACTACATTTAGTCTCTAGTTTCAAACGTATATTATCCAGTTCGTGTTTAACGACTTGTTTCCATTTTTGTCGGACGTTGTTTCAAACGTAAATGGGCAAAATCGTACATAGAGAAAACAGTTTAGTTGTGCCAGCCGAATTTAGAGTCAACTGCATTGCATGGTTTAAAACAAGCGAAATTTTCGGTTGCGATAACCGAAATTTGTATATAACAACATAACTTCTGTTGGTTCAAATAAATTTCGGTAATCACAATCGAAAATTTGGAATTAAACCACACAGTGGGCTCTAAATTCGCCTGGTACAATTAAACTGTTTTTTGTGTGTACTTTGCCCTCTGCAGATTAATCTTTTTTCTTTGCCACTTAAGACTGACTTCTCTTGGAATACCTTCCCTGCTAGTTTTATATTTTTTTTTTAACCAAAATATACAAATTCAATATTTTCTTCTACCTTACTAACTATAGTTTTCTATAAAAGTGTTCTACACTTGTAATCAATTGGTTTATCAAACTTTTTATTATTCCCTAATAATGATAAGTTTTTTAACGAATTAATTTTTCACTTTTTTTTATAAATATACTTTAAATGTTTGCTAAAATTTCGTATTTAGTCTGTTAATAGGAGTTACCGGTTAAACATGGCCCAAATTAGACCATTAAGTGAAGAATTACAAAAGGCTGCTGCCGAACAATTGGGTGAAGTTCCATCTCGTATACCAGCTGATTTGGAAAATTTAAGAACATGGATAAATCAACAACCTCATTTGCGCGCCAACACAGATGATCAATTTTTGATTGCCTTTTTGCGCGGCTGTAAATATAGTTTGGAAAAGGCTAAATCAAAAATTGATAAATTCTTTACATTGAGAAGTAAATTTCCGGAAATGTTTGGTGTTACTGATGTCAACGATCCAATATTTAGAGAAATTTTCCGTTTGGGGTAAGTTATGGTGGTAAATGAGTACAGACTAAATAGAAGCGAGAATTGTGACAGATGATAAAAAAGAAATCATGAACGACGCTTTATAAAAGAAACATATGCGAGATTCTTTTTATTATTTCACTCATTTAAAAAAAGGAAAAAAGAGTTGCAAGTCCTAAATTAAAGTAATTTAAAAAGCTCTCCCAAAATGAGATTTTCGGGGTTTTTTGATATAAAACTTTGCAGTCGTGTCTCTTTAGTTTGTGCCTTGGTGTTGAATCTAGATGGATTTTCGGAACAGGAGAAAAAGATTCTCCTTCATGAACTAAAACTACTCGTGAAAAACGGCCTCACTAAATTTTTAAATTATTTTTTTAGCTTTTTTACATTAAGGAGGGTTTTAAAAATTTGGCACAGCTGAATTTAACCCACTTGTTTTAATCAAAATAAATTGTTATTACCTTAATATTAATTAACCTTCTGTTTTCTTTATTTATCAGCATGTTCATATATTTACCAACACCCCTTAATGAAAATGGTCCACGAATTGCCATGATGCGAGACAGTTTATATCCTGTTGAGAAATATTCCATGGAACAAGTATCAGCGATCTCAATTGCTATGCAAGAAATTCTTATGCTGGATGATGATGTTGCCAATGTAAATGGCATAGTATTCATTGGCGATTTCGAAAAATCCACTATGGCTCATATGTTCCAGTGGACACCATCTTTAATGAAGAAATGGACAGTATACTCAGAAGAAGCTGTTCCTTTGAGACCAAAAGCATCTCATTTTATAAATACTCCCAAAGGTTTTGAACCCATTTTTAATATGTTTAAGCCAATGATGTCTGAAAAACAACAAAAACGGGTAAGTTAATAAATCTCTATTCTAAATTTCTTTGAAATAATGATTTTTTTTTGCATTTCTTTCTCTAGTTATTTGTTCATGGCAATAAAATGGAATTATTAACTAAAGAAATCCCGTTAAAATATTTACCCAAAGAATATGGTGGTGAAAATGGTTCTATTGAAGAAATCTTGGATGACTGGGAAAAGAAATTGGATCAATATAGTGATTATTTTGTAAAGATGAATGAATATGGTACCGATGAGAAATTGCGTCCCGGTAAAGCTATTGATTTCAATAGTATGTTTGGTACAGAAGGTTCATTTAGAAAATTAGATGTGGATTAAAATTATTTATTTTTTAAGAATTTAATAGAAAAATTAAAAAAAAATAAATTTAAAAAGTTAAAATCTATGATTTATAGAAAAAATATAGTTTCATTATTTCTAAAATAGCTTTTCGTATTTAAACCACCCAGATTCTCAGATTGTTTGTACAAAAAATGGTGAGCCAGAGAGATCAGACCACATATCATTTACTAGAGTTTCTGAATAACCCCCATATTGCACACCCGCCGCGGCGTTTCTGTTGTCTAAAATTTGCAAAATCAATAGAGTTCGTTTTAGTTTTTGCATTTTAAAAAAATTAGCTCTAAATCAAAGAATTTAATTAACAGAATATTTGGCGCCTAAGAAAGGGCCCGGTGCCGAATCTCAAAGACGATGCCCAGAAAACATAACCAATGGGGGAGAGCCAGACCAAGTTACCGCAGGTTAACAGCAAATGCGAAAAATGAGTCACTCGACTCGGCTCAGGAAGAACTGGAAGAATCAGTGTTAAACTAGTAGTAATTCCATGGGACCGTTTTAAGCTTTGCAACGCTCTGACGCCCAAGCATCTGAAATTGATTCGGAAATAATGAAGATGCCTTTAGCTTCAGGCCCTATAAATCCCCTGGTCCTGATGGTATAATCCCGGCTAAGATGCAGCAAATGTCTGACTAATCGTAATTCCTATAAAAGTGAAGTATATCAGAGTCGTTTTATCCCAATGGCTAAGAAAAATTCCCACACCAAATATCTTAAAGTATTTCTAGATATGAAGTTGGGATTTCGGCTGAATAGTCGTTCACTGGATTTTTACAGTAAACGTCTGGTGGTCTGCTTTAGAGACAAGAGCGAACTTTGTCTTTATCATGAATGTACAGAGAATGGGTTGATGTGTATTACTGGTGCTCTATGTACTACACCTACGGCTGCATTAGAAATTCTCCTTCACCTAATAGCTTTGGGTAGTATTGGGTGGGCAGTATGCGGCTACGTCGGCAATTTGAATGAATATCACACTGCAATGAAAGAGCAACGATTAGGACCATAGCGCAATCATAAATAACAATAATACAAAATGTGGACTGTGATCCCTCTATGAGCCTTTTTGAGTGCCACTTTACCATAATGATATCGTCCTTAGAGTCTTGGATGAGAGTCCGGTTAGAAGAGCTTCCAAACATTTTTATACAGATGAATGGCGCTACACGAACAAGTGGGCTTCGAAGTCAACTCGGAAGAGCTTGGGTTGAATATTGACAGATCATTGCAGTGAATATTGACAGATCATTGCAGTGTTTTCCAGGTTGAGTTGCAATGTCTTGTCTACAGCAGCAGTCAACATTTATTCTGACAGTCAAGCCACGGCCAAATCCCTGAAGTTAATGTTTCTAAAAACAAGATCTGCCCTTAACTGACGCACGTCTTTTAATGAGATTACTAAGCAGTTTGACATACGACTCATGTGAGTCTTAGGGAATAAAAACTTTCCAGAGAATTGCAAAACCTATGAGCTTTCAGGATTGGAAACTACCTTACAGGTTCCAAAATTAACGGCTTTGTTCCGTGACGCAAACCAAAGACTTACACATTGATGGACGTGTAAGACTACACGACAGATCTGGCCTCTCTCTTAATTAGTAGCGCACAAGTGAGCTGATATCGCTTCCAAGAGGAGAGATTGCTCTACCGAACACAGGCTTGTTGAAGAGCACGCTGAGCGGTTTAATTTGCCGTCAATTGACTTTTACCGGAGTTGCATGGATGCGGAGAAGTTGGAAACTATATAACACTTTATCTGCCATTGCCCGGCACTTTCTGGTCAGAGACTGCCTTAACGGGATTTAGGGAGTTGCACGATCTTTCTAATTTGTCGGTTGTCAAAATTCAATATCTTAGGAGTTTCATAAGTAGCTCAAATTGGTTTAATGGCAGAGACTAGTAGAGAACCCCATTACCATCCCGTGGTATCACAACGCAGCTCATAGCATATGTGAGCTGACATAAAGCGTCAGCCGTCACTTACAACCTAATGTTACCTATCCTAAAATAGTAGTACTACCCACTGCAACATCTACTGTACAACATCCTGAAAAGATTATATGGAGATCTTCGTATTATAGAATATCAAATAGTTTCTCAGTTACTGGCGTATTAGAAAATTGAGGTTTCAATTATTTTAAACTGCAAAACTGATCGGATTTAATATATTAAGAAATTTGTACCAGATCAAAGAAACTGTTTTACAAAAAAAAAAAAAAAAATGGCGCCCAAGAAGGGGCAATAATACGAAAGACAGAATATAAAATAGTTTATCAATAACCGGCGTATTAGAAAGCTGAGGTTTCAATTAGTTTAAACTGCAAAACTGATTGGATTTAATATATTAAGAAGTTTTGCTCCATATAAAAGAAATTGTTTAACACAAAAAAAAATGGCGGCAAAGAAGGGGTACAAGTTCGAATCGCAAAGGTAAAACACAGAAATCACCCAAATTTACTACAAACAATGAGTACTGATTCATTCGGATTTGCTTACTTAATCAGACAGGAACAAACAGTAGCATAAGGTAAAAATTCCACTTAAATATTTACTGTAAAACATCTTTAACCACAGATAATCGATATAATACGAATAATAGAAAATGTATTGGTAGATCGATGAAAGCAGAAGAGCAAGGCGTCATTTAAGAAGAAACAATTTATAGGCCAGTACTGGTACCACGCTACAGCGAATGCTCTCTTCGTTTACCAAACAAATTGCAAAATTGCGTTTTAAATCTATATATCGTCACCAAAAATGCAAAAGACCCATTTTACATTTTATTAATTTTACAGGAGAAGCAAAAAACATTATTGAATGATATTTTAAATTTGTTAATTTCTTTGTTGTTTTTGTAATGAATTTGGCTAAAATTTTGTGAGGACGTTCTTTTAATAAATATGAATCCAAATAAATCAAAAAAAAAAAATTAAAAGTTTTTTGTTAAGTTACGTCCATTGGCGATTGTTCAAATCACATGTTTTTTAATGTTGGCTATAAAATCGCTAATTTTCATTATGCAGCCCTAATTTTTTTGTGGAGACGTGTATGTTGATAAAATAATCCAGAACCAATCAAAAAACAGATTTTAAATTTTTTGTTAGTAAGGGCCTTTTGCATTTCAGTTGACGATATACAACATTGGAGCTAAAAGCGTTAAATATAAGATAGCGTTTGTATTTTATTCATAGGCATATTATAGTATATTGGCTAAAAACGATTGAGTTGCGAGTGCATATCTTGTCTGGGATATTATAATTTTTCCAATGTTATCAAAATCGTAAACTCTTTAATAATAAATACAATCATAAAAAAAATTGCAAATCACTTGAGAAAAAATTAAAAATAAAAACAAATATGAAAAATCATTTATAACGAAAGAGAACTCAACAAAGAAATTTCACATAAAATTTTAAATTTCACAATATTTCTGAATTTTAAAAATACGTATTTTAGAGTCCGACCGAACATTTTGGCTAAAATAACAAACTTTTCGTTTAAATTTTTTTCCAAAATTTTGGAAAAACTGAGGGTGGGAGGGGTCGTGCACTACATATTTTATATCGGATCAAAATGAAAACTGTTCCCAATTTTTATATCTCCCTTAAACAAGTGTAATTGTTTCTACAAAAAACCTGCTATCATCAACATTTCCGTTTTTGGGGGAAAACTGTTATGTTTTTGATTTTGGTGTAAATTTATTTCGCACATGTATTGATCGGTACTGGCACTAAAAATAAACGACCTTTCCAAAATTTTTAGCAAAAAAACGCTTATCTTAAGACAAAAGTACATATACACCAGCAATTAAATTAACTAGTATAAGTTTAATACAATAACTTTAACTTATCAATGTTTTCAGTTTTTATATTCAGTTTTCTGATAGTAATATGATAAGTTTTGTCTTGACTAAAAAAAGTTGGACATATATTAGTTATACCGAAATTCTATTCAGTCTGCTGTTGATAGTCGCTAAATAAACATGGCACAAATTAGACCACTTAACGAAACTTTACAAAAAGCAGCCGCTGATCAGTTGGGAGAAGTTCCCTCTCGCATTGCTGGCGATTTGGAAACTTTAAAAACATGGATTCAACAACAGCCTCATTTGCGTGCCAATATCGATGATCAATTACTGATTGCCTTCTTGCGAGGCTGTAAATACAGTTTGGAAAAGACTAAATCGAAAATTGATAAATTCTATACATTGAAAAGTAAATTTCCAGAAATTTTTAATGTAACTGATATTGATAGTCCTAGATTTAGAGAAATTTTAAAAATGGGGTAAGTTTGTGAATATTCTACAAATGAAAGTGATTTTAAGAATTTGTCTAACCAACTTCACACAGAAAGAAATTTATTAATTCCAACTGATATTCAGTTTATGCAATTAATGTTCGGTTTATACATTTTCATATGGGTTGCTGGAATTAAATATCGGTAATCAATCAAATGGTTCAGTTGCAGCAACCGAAATTCGGCTGTGATTTCCAAATTTTTGGTAAAGCATCGTAAATTTGAACAGTAGGTACAGACAAGCAGATTCTGCCTAAACTGATTAAATGTTGTCAATACTGGGATTGAGGTAACCGAATAATTCGACTGGCGACAAATTCCGCAGTCACAAAATTAAGTTGTAAAATTTTCTTTCGTTGATCCCACTATGGGACATTTCATTTCTTAAACTAACCGAGAATGATATATTTTCCTTTCAGCGGTTGGCTATATTTACCTACTCCCCTTAATGAAACTGGTCCTCGTATTTGTATAATGCGTAATGGTTTATATCCCACTGAAAAATATAGTATTGAAGAAGTTGTTGCTGTGTCAAATGCCATGCAAGAAGTTTTAATATTGGAAGATGATTATGCTAACGTTAATGGTGTTATATTTATTGGTGACTTTGAAAAATCCAGCATGGCTCATATGTTTCAAATGACTCCATCGATTATGAAGAAAATGACAGTATTTTCTGAAGAAGCCATACCTTTAAGGCCCAAGGCGTCTCATTTCATTAATACCCCTACAGGGTTTGAACCAATTTTTAATATGGTTAAACCTATGTTATCGGTTAAACAACAGAATAGAGTAAGTAATTATATTATAAAATTTAAAGTTGATAATTTTAGTTGTTTTTATAAAGATTACAACTAAAATCAATATTGTTTACAAATAAATTAAATTTAGATAATAATTTTTATGTTTCTTTCTCTTAGTTATATGTTCATGGCAATAAATTGGATTCATTGATTGCTCAAATTCCTTTGAAATATTTACCCAAAGAATACGGTGGTGAAAATGGTTCCTTTGACGAAATCACTGCTGATTGGGAAAAGAAAATGGATCTGTATCGTGATTATTTCAAAAAGAATACAGAATATGGTACTGATGAGAAATTACGTCCCGGCAAGGCTATCGATTTTAATACCATGTTTGGTATTGAAGGATCATTTAGAAAATTAGATGTTGACTAAAAGTTTACATATTTAATAATTTTGTTAATGAATTATTTTTATTTATTTTTATGAAATATATGAATATGAAAAAGAATCTTAAGATATAAAAAAATTGGAGTTTTTGTTTAGATCACTTGACCGAAAATCAAGGAAATAGGTCCAGTTATAAGTGAGCATTTTTTTCTGGAATGACAAGTCGGAACTTCAATAATGGCCGACACCAAATCCGTCTCTATAAATTCTGGAATAGGGAGAACATTTATGTTTTTATCTATTAAAATCGGCGTACTTGGCGGAGCATCGATACAATCGCAACGATGATAAATCAATTTACCTGATTCACTTTGAAGGCCTATTATCTAACCCTTGATAACTTATGGTTCTTGAAGTAAATCCATGGCTATCTGTTGGCAGACGATAGTCTTGCACAATGTTGCTGACGCTCCTTTGGCGTGTTGCAAGTTCACCTGCAGCACCTTAATGGTGCTCATCATCCTGGAAAGTAGGATTTTGAGATCGCCACCAGCTTTTGTAGCTGCGCTTTCCTTTCGCCTAAAGCTGTTTTGTGGGGGCGTTCTCTTTCGAACTTTTTCGCTTCTACCGGTGGTAGGGTACAAGCTGTAGGTTTTCTTTGAACAACATTACTGGTGGAAGGACTATCATCCATTGGAGCAACTACTGCCACCATATTCTGCAGTCAAAACTTCTGGTTTTGTAACTATGCCAACTGCTGATTGTTTTTGTGGTACTGAATCGCGGTTGACTTTATTCAACATCAATTTGATTTGGTATGCAATTTTACCATTAAGCTCACATAGCTTAGTCCAAGACTGCTCATCGATCGCGAAAAAAAGTTGGAGAAGTTGACCCTCATTAGCCCTCTTCCCCACCTTCCAGTCGTTGGCCTTGATGCCTTTTTGAACTGCTATCGTTGCAAGAACCTTCTCATTGCAAAAATTCACGCTATGAGGAAAGTAGCCACTAAAGTAGTGCGATCGAGGGAAACATGATTCCTCTATGATCGCCACGCTGAAACCACAAGTGGTCCTTACTGCCTTGATACTCCCAGTTAGAAAGTCCGCAGTTTTCCAGTTTGCTCATACGGCCATAAGCCATCCCGTTCTCGGAAAGAAGCCTTCATATTGGGGCTGGATTTCTTCACGAAGAGCTATTGTTACTTATATAATCGCTTCCTGCATGATGGATATCTGTTCACTTGCCAGTGGATTCTTTGACGTGTCATCACAACTTGACTATATGATGGTTTCGTTGACTGGCATTTGATTTAGGTTGTTTCTCCTTACAGACGACTTTTTCATCAGACAACCCATGTTTCGTAGTGGCTTTTTTCCATGGTGGAGCCTTGGCAATCACCAATGCCTGCTCTCGTGTTTGCCCTTCAGCTAAGGATTTCTTAAAAAAGGCTTTTCGGCAGAGTTTAATTTAACAAATGGCATGGACGTCAGCACACCCATTTTGTCAAGGCCGCTGCCTATGATTGTAACTCCTGGTCTGTCGAAGCATATACTTTTTAGATCGGATTCTATAGTATGAATTTCCAGATTCCAGTCCATGCGACACGTTTACGATGTGCATTTGTTGATCCTCACCTGTGCGCACAACAGCATCACTCGGGCGTTGGAATCAGTGCATGGAAGAGCTTGTGTTTGCACTGTTGCAGTAAGGTCTTCATTTAAATGGTGCTTGTTAATTTCAACCGTCTGTGGATGTATAGGTGGATGATTAGAGACCTTCAGTTAAGTAGAACACTGAGCCAAACCAAAATTACCAGTTATTTTTGGTACTCATATATAAATATCCCAACCAAAAAGAAAAAGAACAACAAATAGTAATTAGGAATTTGGAATATTTATATTTATTGGATTTTTTCTACGGATGACAATCTTATCAGTAAGAACTCTAGGAGGACAAGAAGCCAAAAGCAATTAAAGCTAAACCGGAAAATGTATCTAAGACTTTGTTAATGGCTTTAGACATTAATTGGGGGAAAGAGATAGAAAGTTAATTAAGTGGCTTTCTATCTTTTTATAGCATTCAGTTTATATATGTATAAAAAAATAAGAATTCTGGGATTTATCAAGCCGGCATTAATGAAAAAGGACTGTTAGGTCTTTTGCCATTGACAGTGCTCAATAGCTTCTATAATTTTTTGTGAACAGTGAAGTCCAATGGCATTTCCGACATGTTATGCAGAAGCATTGGTTAAAATTACTCGACCACTTCGAACGATTCAAGTCGAAAATAAGAGTTTCTCAATAATTCGTTAATTTAAAAACAGCAAAACCGATCGGTTCTCGTTTAGACAAATTTTCTAAAGATAAACAAATTAATAAGTAAAATTGGCGCCCAGTCTGGGGCCCAATTACGAATTGCAAAAAAAGAAACGCAGACACCATCGTCAAAGACTGAGAGTCGTCTAAAATCAAAATGTTTTAAAGAACAACAAATTCTACGTTCTAAAAGTTAGAGGTAGGTCCAATATTTTGGATAGTTACAAACACCATAAACACAGTTTACACCATACCAGAGAGTGGCGTAGGGTACCACAATAAGTTTTATATAAATTCGAATATTTATTGATATTCGTTGGTACCTACAACAAACGACCTTTCCAAAATTTTTAGCAAAAATCGCTTATCTTAAGACATACATATACTACAGCAATTAACAATGAAAGGGTAGTTAACTAGTATAAGTTTAATACAATGACTTTAATTTATCAATTTTTTTTATGTCCAATTTAACTGATATTAATATGATAAGTCCTGTCTTGACTAAAAAATTGCAAATATATTAGTTATGCCGAAATTCTATTCAGTCTGCAGTTGATAGTCGCTAAATAAACATGGCACAAATTAGACCAATAAATGAAGATTTACAAAAAGCTGCCGCTGATCAGTTGGGAGAAGTTCCCTCTCGTATTGCTGGCGATTTGGAAACTTTAAAAACATGGATTCAACAACAGCCTCATTTGCGTGCCAATATGGATGATCAATTTTTGATTGCCTTTTTGAGAGGCTGTAAATACAGTTTGGAAAAGACTAAATCGAAAATTGATAAGTTCTATGCACTGAAAACTAAATTTCCTGAAATGTTTAATGTAACTGATGTCGATAGTCCTAGATTTAAAGAAATTTTAAGAATTGGGTAAGCTGGAAAAACGTGATTTTAAGAATTTTAGTTATTGTATTCGACGTAACAACCGGATATATTCCCAAACGAATTCGGTTTGGATTACCAAATTCTTCTAAATCATTGAAATCATTAAAAATTTAGTTGTTTAATGAATATCGGACGTCGTAACCGTATTATTTGATTGGCAACATATCCGGCTGTTACATCCATTTTGTTCTTTACTATTAAAATATTTTATTTTATCCTTTCAGCGGTTGGTTATATTTACCCACTCCCCTTAATGAAACTGGTCCTCGTATTTGTGTTATGCGCAATGGCTTATATCCTACCGATCAATATAACATTGAAGAAGTAATGGGTGTATTTAATGCCGTACAAGAAGTCTTAATAATGGACGATGATTATGCTAATATTAATGGTTTTGTATTCATTGGAGACTTTGACAAAGCCAGCCTGGCACACATGTTCCAAATGACACCATCGGTTGCCAAGAAAATGACAGTATTTTCTGAAGAAGCCGTTCCCCTAAGACCGAAAGCTTCTCATTTCATTAATACCCCTAAAGGTTTTGAGCCAGTTTTTAATATGATTAAACCTATGTTATCGGCTAAGCAACAGAATAGAGTAAGTCATAAAATTTTTAATTGTTAACATTAGTGGTATTCAGAGTCTTGCTTGCCAGCCCTGGCACTGGTGGTAAAAGAGCACTTTTCAAAATTACTTTTCAAAATACATGTATTTTTTGAAAGAAGTACTCTTTTGCTACATTGCCAGGGGTGGCAACAAGACTCTGAATACCTCTATTATTTTTTTGATAGAGATAAGAATAAGTGTTTTTTTCTAATATTTGTTTATTGTTAGATTATATTGAGATAATACCATTTGTTTTCTTATCCTTATAGTTATATGTCCATGGCAATAAAATGGATGCATTGATTGAACATATACCTTTGAAATATTTACCCAAAGAATATGGTGGTGAAAATGGTTCCTTTGATGAAATCAGTGCTGAATGGGAAAAGAAAGTGGAACTATATCGCGACTATTTCAAAAAGAATACTGAATATGGTACTGATGAGAAATTGCGTCCCGGCAAGGCTCTCGATTTTAATACCATGTTTGGTATTGAGGGCTCATTTAGAAAATTAGATGTTGATTAATTGTTTAGATATTTTTTAGATTTTTAGTGTTTTAACTGTGACTGTACATATTTAATTACTTTGTATTTTTCGTTTTTTTATATATATCTTTTTGTAATAAATTTGTATAAAAAAAAAATTCTAATGACTTTCTTTAAATCAGAATGATCGGCCAGTTAGACTCAACAAAGCACCTTTCGAGAATCATTTCAATTCCGAGAATTTTAAAAATGTGATATTTTTTGGGGTGGTTTTAAGTTTAAATAAGTAGAAAAGTTAAATTCGACTTGGCCGAATCTATGAATACCCTCCACAATGCCTTTTTTAACATTTTTGATTATAAATATTTTATTTTGTATAAAAAAAAACTTTTTTTTAGTAATTTAAAAAAAAAAAATTAATTTACTAAATTTTTTTTTCTAAGTGTAAAATTTTTTCGAGTGTATTTTTTTTTTAGTGTAAACATATTTTTGAGTGACAAAAACACGTTGTAAAATATTTTTGTGACTTACCAATGTTTTTAAAACATGTTTAACGGGTTTTCAACACGTGAATTTAAGGTGAAACTAATCTGAAATTCACGGTTTTGCTAATAACTTTTGAACCACTGGACCGATATGCCTGAAATTCAACACGAACCAGGTTAGAGGAACGACAAATACATATGCCAAGTGTCAGCATCCTCAGATTTGCCTTTCAAAGCGTGTTTTTTATCTCGTAAATTCACGAAAAACCCTTGCCGAAATTCTGTATTTTTCTCATAACTTTTGAACCACTAAACCGATTTCGCTAAATTCCAATTGCAACCTGACCAGGTAAATGACCAACATATATGCCAAACTTCAACAGTGCCAGCAAGGTCTTTCAAAAGTTAGCGTGTTTTCAACAGACTGGCAGACAGACGGTTGGACATCGCTAGATCCTCTTAGAATCGATCGAGGATCATGACCAATATTTCGAAGTGTTACAAACGGAATGACAAACTTATATATACCCTCTATCACTATAGTGGAGGATATAAAAATGCCTCTAATGTACTATGTATTTCGGGAGGTACTTTGAACGAGTATTTTGAAATGTTTAAAAATATTTTTAAGCAACCTGAAATTTTAACCACATCGTGTTGGCAGTGATATTTTCGGAAAAGCATTTCTTGCTCAGCCCTTATATGTACTATGTCTCCGATTCTCACTGCTTATTTGCAAAAACAAGAGTTTCTTTGTATAAAATTTATAAAATACATACTTATCGATTTTTTCAAATATTCTTTAGATATTGGTTTGTCAAACAAATCGTTAATTTACTGATATTGTCGTAAAATGATTGGCAAAATTGTGCAATAAAGTTTTTAATTTTTGTATATCGAAATGATATGACAATTATTATACCGCAAGTGGTGAAATAGTATGTACTCAAAAAAATAATATTAAAAGAAAAAAATTAGCTACAACAAGAGTCACAAATTTTATGATCGATCTATAAAGGTAAACATCGTTTTTATAAATACCCTGCAACTGCAGTATGGGGGTATACTCACTTTGTCGTTCCGCGTCTGTGGAAGACACGATACAGTCCAAAATAAAAGAGCTGGACTCCTGAAGTTTGTAACGAATATGTCTCATGGTCGTAGACTGGTTAAGTTCGGAAACGGGAAAATTCGGTTAAGGGTCAAAGTCTCACCTTGAAGAAAGAACTAAACCAGCCTCTGAAAAAAGTAAATTTTTATATGCTTTTTTTTAAGCAAACGAAACATTTTTATGTCAGACGAAGTTCAAAGTCCTGCAATTTGACACAGAGGACTGTCGTTCGCTTAGAACCCAGCCCCTTTTAGTGATCGTCGATACACCCAAAAAAAAACGTGGGTTTAAAAAAAATTTAACAAAATTTTAGTCCAAAAGGACCTAGTGCAGAAATTGGTAACCAATACTAAAATTTTTAACTAATATTATTCAAAACCAGTAAAAATTACTAATTTTAGTACTTTGAAGATACTAAAATTAGTAACTTATTAGTAGATTTTGGTACAATATCAGTTACTAAACCTTTTGCTGTAGAATTATTTTGAGTGTATAAAAGATAATTTAAACATTGATAAAATTGTATTATTTAAGTGAAAAAATGATCATAAAATAAGTTTTTAACATTTATCACATGGGAGCACACCTTCCAAAATCTCCTGAAAAACCTCCCCCTCGAAAAAACGCTCATTTCAAAAAAAAATTATTTTTTTTACATAATGGAGGGTATATAGAAAAATCACCACAGCCGAATTTAACACTCTTATTCTATAAATTGCTTTTTACAGCCCCCTCAACTTTCGGGATTAAAACCATTCTCATAAAATTTATTTCTGTTACAAAAATATAAGAGAGTGTTAAATTCGGCTGTGCCGAATATTTCATACCCTGCAACATGTAAAAAAAATATGTTTTCCATGGCTGTTTTTTTTTTTTTTTGGGAGGGGGTCTCCGCGAGAGTTGTTGGGGAACAACTTCTCTCTCGGAAAAATGTTTTGAAATTCATTTATTATGGTTTTTGCACTATAGTAATACAATTTTATCATTATTATTTTCCACGCCCACAAAAGGGGCGGATTGAAAAAATAACATTTTTCTATCCCATGGGTACAAGAGCAGGACTTAAATCTTCCTCAAGCATGAAATTTTTCTTTTTTTTAACAAAAATAACAAAAAAAAAAATTTTAAAAATGGGATTTTTTCAGAGGTTAGTTTAGTTTTCCAAGGGGGAACTTTTTCCCCTCTAATCTGATTTTGGCCGTTTACGAACTTCATGAGTCTAGATCAGTGATCGGCACCCATTGCACGCTGGAGCCGAACACAATCGGCAATTCACATGTACATATACAACACGAATGTCAACAAAAAATCAACAAAGAGCATAAAAAAAACAAATATTTTATTCAGTAGCAAGCTGACTTTCTTCAAAGCAGGTTGATGTCGCTTTGTTGAAGAAATACACCAACACATGCATATTTTTATTAAAACACTAATACTTTCATATGCCTCTTTGTGCCGACCACTGGTCTAGATCATTTATTTTCGACTGCATTGTGTCTTATACAGACGGACGGACATTCAAAGAATGTCTTAGATTCGATCAGGGATCAATAATGTGTATACTTTATGGTTTCTCAGACCCATATTAAGATGCGTTACACACGGAATGACAAAGTGAGCATACTCCCATACTAAAGTTGAAGGGTATAAAAAGACAAAGAAAGTATTCCCCCTTCCGATAGAATCGAAAATTTTACTAACAAACATTTACACAACAAACGTATTCGCTGTTATTTTCAATTTAAATTTTTTTTGATATTGCCATAACAACCAACGAACGACCTTTCCAAAAATTAAGCTTATCTTAAGATATTCAAACCAGTGTTGCCACCCGAAAAAAACTAAATTTAAAAAAACAAATAGATAAGCAGTTTTCCCTATCAACTAGAGATGGACACATGAGCAGATTAGTTCGTGATTCACGTGTGACTAAAATTTTATTTTACTCAGGTGATTGTAAGTATCAGTGGAAATAAACTGCGTGAGTGGCAGTGAGTAATATTTTTACGTCGTTTATTTTCTCTACATTTGTAAATTTTGCTAAAAATTTTGTAAAATTTGGCTAAAATTTCAAATTTTCTAAAAATGTTGTTAAATTTTACCCAAAAAAAAAATAGATGTGTAAGTGTTATTCAACGTGAGTGTGAGTTGTCTGAAATTTAGTCTCGTGATTGTGAGACAGGGTAAGTAGAAAAATATGCTCGTGAGTGAGTGTGCGTAATTGGAAAATTGTTGTCGTGAGTGTTAGTCTAAAGTCACTCACTCGCCCATCTTTGCTCTTAACTATTTAAATTTATATTGTCCGAAATAAAAATTTGCTATAATTGCACATAAAAAGGTGGCAACACTAATTTAAACATATACCATGAAGAGTCCACTAAAACCTCTACCACTACAAACACAATTTTATAAAACTTATCGGACATTTTATGTCTGATAGTTATGATAATGTTACCAAAATAATAAAATTCTATTGAATACTTTAATAAAAATTATTTAAAATTTAATTCAGTATAACGATAGTAAATATAAGTTCAACAACATGGCACCGCAAATTAGACCATTAAATGATGACTTGCAAAAGGCAGCAATTGAACAATTGGGAGAAGTACCTTCACGTATACCCGATGATTTGGAAGCCTTAAAAACATGGATCAAACAACAGCCCCATTTGCGTGCCAATATGGATGATCAATTTTTATTGGCATTTTTACGTGGCTGTAAATATAGCATGGAAAGAGCTAAATCGAAAATTGATAAATTCTATACGTTAAAAACTAAATTTCCGGAAATGTTTAATCCCATCGATGTGGATGATCCGAAATTTAGAGAAATATTACGTATTGGGTAAGTGTAAAAAATGTGTGTGAAATTATAACATACCGTGTATAATTTTCAGATTTGGAATGGCCCAAGTGTAATTTACTTATGTAAAACCTAACTACGCACATTGGGTAATTATCTAGAGCAGCGGTTACCAACCTTTTTGGCTAACGTTCTCCTAATTTTATATTTTGTCAGCCGCGTAACCCCTTACGAGTTTTTTGTTTTCGTTAAAAAACATCACATATGAGAAATTCCACACCAAATGTCCCGATATAGAAAAAAGTGTGTCCATGAGTCGAATATGTATTAATACTTTAGATTGTGCACAAACGATTTGTCATTAGACTCGTTTGCTACTTTGTAGTAAATCGTTTCTATTTTTGCTAAATAATCTTGACAATGGAATCTGATAAATTCCGAAACACGTGTCGATTAAGTCTTGCAAAAATTACCAACATAAATAAATTTAAAACAAAAAAAATAATTTTCTTGAAAATTATGCTATGAGAATATCATGGTTTTAATTAGTAAAGAAAATAATGACCTCGAGCCAGAATAAACATCCTCAAAATATAATATTTTAACGGTCGAATAAAACAATTTTTATTGTTTAATAAAAATTAATCAGAATTAAAAAAAAAATAAAAAAAAAACAAAAGTGTCCGGATTTTTGATAAATTGACTTTTTTAAAAAATGAAAAATTTCATAACGGGTTCTGAAAATTTTACAAAAAAAAAAAATTTAATCGATAGCCCATACAAAGCTTTAGAAGAATGTAAATTTTTTAAGATTGTGGTTCATTCCGTTTTAGTTGGATAAATATTTAAACAAGGCGACGCGACACAAATTTGGGCATTTTTCCAATATTTGACCACGCCTCCTAAGCATAGCTTTTGAAAAATTGAAAAATTGAAAAACTAAAAACTCAATTTTCTTAGTTCCATATAGGGCTATCTACACAACCTATTCCGAAATTTACGGTACACATGTTTTTTTTCGCTGGACATTTGGTCTGGAAATATATAAATATTAGAGTTAATTTTGAAATTTTTGATCTGCGGGTATTAAACTTTTTTTTAAAGGATTTAGGGGAGATCAAAACAATGGTGATATTTTTTGGAAGAATGTTCGCTCCTTGGCGTGGTCTGAAAACGCGGATTTTGAGCTGATTTTTCTGCAGCTGAAAATATTGCAAATCTGATTTCATCAGTCGATTCTACACCAAAAATTAAATTAACGGACCATTTTTGAACTCTTACAAAAAGTTCCAAAAACCCATCACAGAGGGCGGAAATATAATACAAGGGCAGATCAACCATTCCGTGACTTTTTGAATGAAACGCCCTCGTATATACAATAAAAGGGCATTTTGATATTACCAAAATGGTACCAAAATTTCCACTCTATCACAACCCGTCTCAAAAATGCCCAAAAATACTTTTTTTTGAGAACTTTGACATAAATTTTGTCAAAAATCTGACATTACAGAAAAATTTGGAACCATATTCGGAATCAGCATCGAAAGGTTAATCGAAAAGTGGTCTGATCTCAAAATATCATCCAAAAATATCGCAAAAAAAGCTCTCTAAATTGCACAAAAACACGTTTTTTGTGAACTTTGACCTCAACTTTCTTAAAAAACTGACGTTATAGAAAACTTTGGAAGCCAGATGCGGAACCAGCATTAAAAGGTTAATCTAAACGAATGTCCAAATTACTAAAATTTTGTGTACCCCCGCGGACAGTTTCGCGTACCCCCTAGTGGTACGCGTACCATAGGTTGGTAACCGCTGATCAAGAGTACTTAAAACATTCGGGGTTTTCACGATAGAAGACATTTTTGTTTTGTGTGGTAATTAGCAAAAAAGCCAAACATCAATAAAATTTGACTAAATGTCAAATAATTTGACAATTGAAGTCAATTTTCCTTTGACCATTTTTTCAAATATTTAGCCATGTCTCCTAAACCCAGGTTTTGAATAATTGAAAAACATATAGAGCTATCAATACAACCTATTCAGAAATTTATGGGACACATGTTTTTTTTGTTGTACATTAGGTGTTGAATGCCTCATATACATCTAAATATTGTATTTATCTTTTTTCTAAACCTTCATTAAACAAAGGATTCTTTCTTACTTGTTTTCTTTTTTTTTCAGAATGTGGACTTATTTGCCAACACCTCTTAACGACAATGGACCTCGCATTGGTATAATGCGTCAGGGCTTATACTCACCCGATAAATATACCGTTGATGATATAATGAAAGTAGCTTGTGCTCTCCAAGAAATTGTTTTACTAGAAGATGATTATGCCAATGTAAATGGTCTGGTATTCATTGGCGACATGGAAAAGGCCACTATGGCTCATTTCTTTCAGTTTACACCATCTATTATGAAGAAAATGACAGTTTTCAATGAAGAAGCCATACCATTGCGACCTAAAGCATCACATATGTTTAATACTCCCAGTGGGTTTGAACCTCTTTTTAATACGTTTAAATTTATGATGTCGGAAAAGATGCAAAAAAGAGTAAGTCCACTTAAAATTTAAAAAAATAATTTTCGTTAATTGAATTGGTTTTTTGTTTCAGTTATTTGTGCATGGTGGCAAAATTGAATTATTGCACAAAGAAATACCTCCAAAATATCTACCCAAAGAATATGGTGGTGAAAATGGTTCTATAGATGAAATTAATGCCGAATGGGAGAAGAAAGTAGACCAATATAGAGATTATTTCAAAAGAAATGCCGAATTTGGAACGGACGAAAGTTTGCGTCCCGGTAAAGCTATTGATTTTAATAGTATGTTTGGTATTGAGGGATCATTTAGAAAATTAGATGTTGATTAAAAAAATTTTTTTTGTTTCAATTTTTTATTAATAAATTTAGTTGTAACAAAAAAAAAATATTAAGTTTTTATTGTAATAAGTACACTCAAAACAAGATCTTAAAATTACTTAAGAAGTGTGTAACTTTATGAGGCAGTTTAAAAGTTATTAGCAAAACTGTAAATTTCAGATTGGCTTCACCTTAAATTCATGTTTTGAAAAATCCGAGCTTTAAAAAACAAGCTTTAAAAACATTGGTAAAAGCTAGAGTTGTCAGTCGATTAAGAATAATTCGATTAATCGATCAAACAAACCCCAACTCTTGTTCGAATAATTAAAAAATGTTATAATTAAATTAATGTCGATTAATCGAACAATTCTTTTTTAATTAAAAAAATAAAAATTGCTTCGAATTTGATTTATTCTCATAAATTTTGAAAGATTTTATACAAAATGTAGGAAAGTTAAAATATATTGTAGCCATAGCCCTGGATAGCACATCCATTATAGAATTAGAGGGAGTTATAAAGTTTTTAATAAATAATTTAGAAAAAATTAATAATTCTTTTGCATCAGACTTACTAAAACGTATTAAAATAAGAATTAATGAGAGACGTATAAAAGTGTTAAATACGTTAATTTTTCTAAATTCTGGCAATTTTCCGAGCAATAAAAGTTTCTTAAAATATTCTCCAAAAAGCGAAAAAAAGAATATGCAAATGAATTATACTCCAGATAATTTTATGTTGAAAGTAATCACAATAATTCAGATAAAAGTATTGAAATAGAGGAAGTTATTAGTAATGAAAATAATAATCTTTTATGCGAGTTAAATAATTCAATTCAAAGTATTAAAAATTCAGAAAATAAAAAGGACTTCAGCGATATATCAGACGATATGGTATAATTGGAAAAATCTGAAAAAAGAACAGAAAAAATAGATAAACTTTTTTATGCTTTTCTTACTATATCACCTACTTCAACAATTAGCGAAAGAGTGTTTTCAAAATATAATTTAATAAAAACAAAAACCAAAAATCGTTTGAAAGCAAAAAAATTAAGTCAACTTTTATTTTTAAAAGATTATTTCTTAAGAACAACTTAAATTGTCTTATTAGACAAAAATTAAAATCCTTTATGATATATTTTGTCCGAATACTTCAAATAATAATCTGTATTTGAATTATTTCTCAACAAGTATTAAAATCGACATCCATTATTTAAAAGTGATCTCAGTTATTCAATTTTTAAGTTTTTTTAACTTTTAAGGCCTTTATTCATAATACTTAAAGTGTACTTAAAGTAGGTTTATTTGACAAATATTCATGCAATATCAGTCAAATAAACCTACATTAGATTTAATTTACTCATTATGAATAGCCCAGTAACTCTTTAACTTTTAAGTTTTGTATGCATTTTTTCGTTAATAAAAATTTTAACTTTCTTATTTTAAGATTTTTTATATGAATTGTTTATTTTTTTTGTTAATAAAAATATTTTTTAAAATTATTTTTTTATTCGTTATTCTCTTCGATTAATAGAATAAATTTTGATCTTTAACCGTTTGATCGAACGAGGAAAAACAATTATTTGAATTATTCGAACAAAGTTGAAAGTCGAATAATTGACAACTCTAGTAAATGCCTATTCACACCTGAGGTGAAATCTCGTTCGAAGGAGATTTCGATCATATGGTTTCTATCATTTTATACACAACCATATGATCGAAATCTCGTTCGAACAAGATTTTACCTCAGGTGTGAATTGGGTATAAGCCACAAAAGTAAACTTTACAAAGTATTTTTCTCACTCAGAAATATTTTTACACTAAACAAAATTTACATTAAAAAAAAATTGGTATTTTTTTCACAAGAATGGCAAAAAAAAAGTTTTTTACTCAAAATAATCTAGTATTTCTAATCAAAATTGTTAATTTTTTTCACGCTAAAAAATTTACAATTATTTTAAAAGGGCATTGTGGATGGTATTCATATATTCGGCCAAGTCGAATTTAACTTTTCTACTTGTTTTTCAAAATTTTTTTTCCAATATTTTAAAACATTCATAAAAAACTGCGTTCAGCACAGTCAACTAATCAAAACATGCTACATCTCAACTGTTGAGTAGCAGGTTTCTCTGCTGAACACGCCTATTGATTGCAATTATAAATTAAGGCAAACGTCTTATAATGTTCAAACAAAAAATATTAAACGGAAAAAATAATTACATATCACATATTTACACCAAGATCGCGCTATACGACCTTTGTAGTAGTTTCTAAAAAAAGTTTTAATGTGAAATTTCGTAAAACGAATCAATACGTTTTCGGTTAACTATAATTTTTTAGTGAAAAACTTTGTTTTCGTAAATTTTTATGGAAAAAACGAAGGAAAAATAACATTAAAATTGCAAAATATGTATAATATTTTTCTTTTTGATTCGGAAAATAGAAAAAGATTCCGAAACCGTTAAGACCAAAAAATTATAAATTCTTAAACGCCGTGGCGTGTATACTGGTCTCAATTCAAGATACTTCAAAAAATTTATTTCAAAGAACATTTTTTAAGAATTTAGATTTTTTTGCCTAAATGGTTTTGAAATCCACGGGTAGCCTATTTTCCAAGGCAAGAAATAATTTTCACATATAGAGTTTAATAGACTATTAACTGAACAAATTTGACATTAAAGTTTTTCTGAAGATTATAATAATTAACTGGATTATATGAAACTAGTAAAAAACCAGTAAAAAAGTTAAATTCGGCCTTGCCGAATGTATTGATACCCTTCACAATTTACAAAAGATTATTGCAAAAAACTTTATTTAAAAGGAAATTACTTTAAAAAAAAAATAAAAAAAAAATTGTTAAAAAAAATCCGCGATTTTTTTTGTCAAAATATATATTCCCACTTGTTAAAATACCATTCAGTGTTCAATTCTGTTCACATATGTAAACCCGCAGCAGAATTAGAGCATTTTGTATTTTTAGGTTATGTTGAATGCACCAAAATTTTTGAGGTGTCCTTACATTTTCGTTCATAACTTTTGAATCGCTGAACCAATATCGCTCAAATGCAATACCAAACTTCTCGGGAGAACTTTCAATAAATATGTTACGTTTCAATCATCTCCGTGCAATATTTTGGCCGTGATCACCATTTCCACAGACAGAGAGACGGACATCGCTAGAATGTCTTAAAATCGATCACTGATCAAGTATATATGGGGCATTCCAAGCCAAATCACTCACTTTTAGACCCGACCCCTTTCGATTTATTTTATTTTTGGATATGTTTTAGTACTTACTAAATGCAACTTGGACACCAATTTTCAGCCTTTTATTTCAAGATGGTGTTGAGTAATCAATTTTTCAAAATGGCGATTTTCTCAAAAAAATTAAGAAATTGAAAATTTCAATTAATTTTGACCATTAAAAAATATAGATATTTTAAAAAAAGTTGGACAACGTTTTGTTGGTATTTAAATGTAGTTTTAGAAAAAAAATATGAAAAAATTATTCGAAGTAATTATCACTTATTTTTTGACGTTTAAAAATTAAAATCGACTTTTTGAAAAAGTCCGAAACCTTCGATTTTTTTGTAAAAAACTATAAAAATTATACTCTAAATTACGCAACTTTTAAGCCATAATTCGAGATGTGATCACAATTCTTTCTATTTTTTTTTAAATTTTAAAAATTGCACCTTTTATTATTTGGCTCTGATTTATTTTATATGGTGCTCCAAAAAAAATAAATTGGTAGATATTGACCCTAACTTACCCTAGATATATTCATTTCGAGGTAGAAATACGTCTCACAAAAATTTAGAGCGATCGGAAATGGGTAAGGCGTTCCTCATGGGCCTTGAAATTTAGAAAACGGATTACAAGGAAAAATATGATTTTTTTTCTGTTTTCTCAATATTTTTGGTATTTTAAGTTAAGTTTAAATTCAAGCAATTACAGAATTATGATGTAGAGTAAAATGCCTTTCTAATAAGATACTAAAAACTAAAATCGGTTGAAAATCAGCCAAGTTATTACAACTTCCCCAGGCATCTAACGTGTGGCAGACAACTTGATTTAGCAATACAATCCGATTTTTTAAATTCATTGAAATTTTCTACTGTAATAACATTTTTTTTATTCTTCAAGTTCAAATGTAATAAGATGACAAGTATTTTTCATATTGTGTTTTGCTAACATGTTTTAAATTAATGCTAAAAATGCCTGCATTTTCAACACCCTTTTGAAATCTCTATTTAAAAAAAAATTTTTTTTTTTTGTTTTAAAATTTGGAAAAACCAAAAAAATATTACACTGAAACATGAATAATGAAAAAATGTTATTACAGTAGAAAATTTCAATAAATTTAAAAAAAGGGACTCGTATTCTTTAATCAAGCGGTATGACACACGCTAGATGCCTGGGGAAGTTGTAATAACTTGGCTGATTTTCAACCGATTTAAGTTTTTAGTACCTTATTAGAAAGGTATTTTACTCTACATCACAATTCCGTAATTGCTTGAAATAAAACTTAACTTAAAATACCAAAAATATTGCGAAAACAGAAAAAAATTCATATTTTTCCTTGTAATCCGATTTTTAAACTTTAAGGACCATGCTAAACGCCTTACCCATTTCCGATCGTTCTAAATATTTGTGAGACGTATTTTTACCTCGAAATGAATATATCTAGGGTAAGTTAGGGTCAATATCTACCAATTTATTTTTTTTGGAGCACCATATAAAATAAAGCAGAGCCAAAAAATAAAAGGTGCAATTTTAATAATTTTTAAAAAAATAGAAAGAATTGTGATCACATCTCGAATTATGGCTTAAAAGTTGCGTAATTTAGAGTACAATTTTTAAAATTTTTTACAAAAAAATCGAAGGTTTCGGACTTTTTCAAAAAGTCGATTTTAATTTTTAAACGTCAAAAAATAAGTGATAATTACTTCGAATAATTTTTTCATATTTTTTTTCTAAAACTACATTTAAATACCAACAAAACGCTGTTCAACTTTTTTTAAAATATCTATATTTTTCAATGGTCAAAATTAATTAAAAATTTCAATTTTTTAATTTTTTTGAGAAAATCGCCATTTTGAAAAATTGATTACTCAACACCATCTTGAAATAAAAGGCTGAAAATTGGTGTCCAAGTTGCATTTAATAAGTACTAAAACATATCCAAAAATAAAATAAATCGTAAGGGGTCGGGTCTAAAAGTGAGTGATTTGGCTTGGAATGCCCCATATATACTTTATGGGGTCCCAGACCGAAATTTTGATGAATTACAAACGGAATGACAAACCTATATAAAACCTTCTATCACTAGAGTGGAGGGTATAACAAACCAAGATGTCTTAAATTTTTAGAAAAATACATTTTTCTTTCACACCTTTCTCAATTTAAATTTGTTTTGACCGCTATTGGTGTCAAAATTCGTGGAATGTTTAGTACATTAAAGGGGGAAAAATGCCTGCGAATTTTGTACTCTTGCCCAAAACATTAAATCATGATAATGTTTTGCGGAAGATTTGGGTGTACTTGCCAAAGCAAATTTTTTTTAGAAAAAATAATTAGGGTTTTCACAGTGACGATTAAATTTGCCTTTTTTAGTTTGGTATTTGGCAAATGTGCCAAACGTCAAAAAAATGCCAATTTGAATGTGGCATATTTTTCTTAAAATGCCCAACTCAAACCTTGTCTAAAAACAAAATGCCATTGTGCAAATAAAAAAAAAACGTAAAAATGACAACAGCTGTGATTGTTTATGCTGAAATTTCGAACGCGGCAACAAAAACGTTTATACAAAAAGAAACATACACATTTTTTGTGTTTATTTTAAAATTGTGAATGTAAAAAGATAATTAAAGTTATTTTGTGCAAATTATTAACGAATAGTGCGCTCACGATATGTAAAGAAAAAATGGTGGCAAATACTTGACGTTTAGTAAAATGGCAAATTTGCCAAATACCCAACTAAAAAAGGCAAATTTAATCGTTATTGTGAAAACCCCAAATGTTTTATTACTTTGCTATTCCAAGCAAAACGAATTGAAATATCAGTCGAGGACCCCATCAAGTTTAATTACACTGTGCTACACCAAAAATATGCAGGGGTTCTCATATGATAATTCGGGTTGGTTGGAGTCCATAGAGTACTGATATACTCATAGTTTTTCTGGATCACTTCGTTAAGTACGTTTTTTATTGGCAAATGTGTTGGAAAACGGAAATTCTTAAATTACAATTTTAAAAAATTATTACTTTGTTAGTTTGCAACCGATTTTCGATTTTATGGATTTGTTTTAAAGGTATAGGTCTTACCTTTCAAACAAAACAAAAATATTAAAAATCGATCAAGAATTGGCTGAGCTACGATCGCTTAAGTAAAAAAAAAAACGTATTTTTTGAAAAATTTGTCATATTCTTTACACTCTAAGTTGAAAGTGCATCATTCAACAATTTTTTTGAATTTTTTGTAAAAAAGTATAGTAAAGTGGCTTTCCAAAACACCAAAAAACATAACAATCGGTTTAAAAATGAATGAGTTATGCTAAGTTTTGTGATAGGGCATTTTTATATTTTTTCAGAAACGCTTGTAATTCAAGCATTATTCATAAATCTTGTTACTAGTAGTAATTTTATGCGCATATGCATATAAACTAGAGATGGGAACGTAATTAGATTTGTGCGTGATTCACACATGATCAGAAGTGAGCGTGATTGAAAATTAATATTACTCACGTGGTTGTTAGTGAGTGTCAGTGTGAGTGGAATAAAATAATGGGCGTGTCAGTTACTTCCAAATCCTATTTATAATTTTTTGGGTTTGTTTAAAAAATATCAGTGTTACTTCTTAAACAAATAAATATTGTGAATCGGTTGAAAACAGGCTAAGGTGCGCTTGTTTAAGTTAAAAACCTTTTTTGAATAGTTATACCTGCAACATTTTTATGACAGAAAAAGCTGTGCGCTTGCAAACATGTTTTTTTAAAACGAAATTGCTAAAATTGTTGGATCATTTGATGGAAATTTTACCTGTTTATAAATATACATGTGAGGCATTCCACATCAAATGTTCAGTGAGAAAAAAATTGTGTACCAAAATTTTTTCAATGGGTCCCGGGTAAAAAAGTTTTTTATATAACTAGGGTGAGATTTCCATGCAAATGCATGTTTTTTGTCGAAAGCCTAAAAACGATATCGACCAATTATCTTTCCGAATCAAGAGATTTGCATTAAATGGCATCGATTTGCTTTCGCATATTTTGCATATTTTGGTGAAAATACATATTTTTGCATATGACTTTTTTAAAAAATGGAAAATTTCAGAACGGGTTCTGAAAATTTTCCAAAAAAAATTTAATCGATAGCCGATACAAAACTATACAAGAATCTAAATTTTTGAGATTTTGGTGCATTTAATTTTTATTTGATATATATTTAAACAAGGCAACTTGACACAAATTTGACCATTTTTCCAATATTTGATCACGCCTCCTAAGCCCAGTTTTTGAAAAATTGAACAACCAAAAACGTAATTTTCTTAGCTCCATATATGAGGCATTCCACACCAAATGTTCAGCCAAAAAAAAAGTTGTGTCGTGTCAATATGAAATCATTTTCAAAGTATTCGCTCTTAGGGTACTATTAAATAACAAAAATAAAATTTAAGTTTTTTCAAAAAGTGGGCCTTGTAGGCGTGGTCAAAAATTGAAAATATCTAACTTTTTTGCCTGAGCATCTTTACTTCAATATTTATGCAAATTAAATGAAACACAGTAAAGTCTTAAAGACAAAAGCTGTTATAGATTTTTGAATGGGCTATCAATTAAAAAAATAAAAATTGGAACATTTTCAGAAGAAGTTCTGAATTTTTTAAATTTAAACTTAAACTTTATTTATCAAAAAACATGCCGCAATTTTATTTGTTTTTTATTTTTTAAAAAAAAAGTTAAAGGAATTTTCTATCTGATCGGAAATTTTTAGAGATGTGCTTTGCCTTGTTTTCGAGAAATCAAAATTCAAAAATTGCAACACGCTTATTTTATACAATAATGGTATTTAAAACGTGTGCGTATGAGTAATATCAATACTTAAAAAATATTTTAAGAGGCGATGGTAGCGTGAGTGAGGTTTTAATAACGATTACGCACGCTCATGAAAGAAAAAATTTAGTTACGCACGATATTTTATTTTATTTATCTACGTGAGTAGAAAAAAATAAGTTACGGTCACGATGTTCACGTGAGCGTGAGTAAAATAAAATATCGTGCTTGAATATTTTTTTTTTCTTTCATTAGCGTGCGTGATCGTGAATAAATACTCAGGCAAAAAAGTTTGATATTTTCAATATTTGACCACGCCTACAAGGCCCACTTTTTAAAAAAAAAAAAAATCTTAAATTTTATTTTTGTTATTTATTAGTACCCTAAGAGCGAATACTTTGCAAATGATATCCCATAGAAACCACTATGGTTTTTCTGTAGTGGAACAGTTGGTGTGGAATGCCTCACATGGCTATCCATACAACCCATTTAAAAATTTACGGTTCACATGTTTTTTTTTTGCTGAACATTTGGTGTGGAATACCTCATACGTATATTTATAAATAGGTAAAATTTCCATCAAATGATCCCACAATTTTACCAATTTCATTTCAAAAATGTCAAATGTTTTTTGTCATAAAAATGTTGCAGGTATAACTCTTCAAAAAAGGTTTTTTACTTAAACAAGCGCACCTTAGCCTGTTTTCAACCGATTCACAATATTTATTTGTTTAAGAAGTAACACTGATATTTTTTAAACAAACCCAAAAAATTATAAATAGGATTTGGAAGTAACTGACACGCCCATTATTTTATTCCACTCACACTGACACTCACTAACAACCACGTGAGTAATATTAATTTTCAATCACGCTCACTTCTGATCATGTGTGAATCACGCACAAATCTAATTACGTTCCCATCTCTAGTTTATATGCATATGCGCATAAAATTACTACTAGTAACAAGATTTATGAATAATGATTGAATTACAAGCGTTTCTGAAAAAATATAAAAATGCCCTATCACAAAACTTAGCATAACTCATTCATTTTTAAACCGATTGTTATGTTTTTTGGTGTTTTGGAAAGCTACTTTACTATACTTTTTTACAAAAAATTCAAAAAAATTGTTGAATGATGCACTTTCAACTTAGAGTGTAAAGAATATGACAAATTTTTCAAAAAATACGTTTTTTTTTTACTTAAGCGATCGTAGCTCAGCCAATTCTTGATCGATTTTTAATATTTTTGTTTTGTTTGAAAGGTAAGACCTATACCTTTAAAACAAATCCATAAAATCGAAAATCGGTTGCAAACTAACAAAGTAATAATTTTTTAAAATTGTAATTTAAGAATTTCCGTTTTCCAACACATTTGCCAATAAAAAACGTACTTAACGAAGTGATCCAGAAAAACTATGAGTATATCAGTACTCTATGGACTCCAACCAACCCGAATTATCATATGAGAACCCCTGCATAAATTATTTTTGGTCTTTTGTAGCACAGTGTTATTATTATTCCATTTCTAAGACACTCTAGCTATATATATCCGTCCATCTGTCTGTGCAAAGCAAGATGCAATCCAAACCAAAAGAGCTGTACATTTGGTAAATGAGTGCAAAAGTAAGTGCAAAAAAGTGTTTTTACATTTTGGAGAGTATAAAAGATTCGGCACATTTTTATGTGAAAAGTTTAGACTTGTTGAAAAAGTACACTCAAAATAATTCTACAGTAAAAGGTTTAGTAAGTGATATTGTACCAAAATCTACTAATTGGTTACTAATTTTAGTATCTTCAAAGTACAAACATTAGTAATTTCTACTGATTTTGACTAATATTAGTTAAAAATTTTAGTATTGGTTACCAATTCCTTTTGGACTAAAATTAGTTAAATTTTTAGTATTGAATACCCACGTTTTTTTTGGGTGTAGTTTTAGTAAAAAAGGGAAAAAATGATTTTTGGTGAAAAAAAAATTTTGATAAAAAAAAGTTTTTGATAAAAAAAAAAATTATAGAAATAACTATAAAAAAATTGATGAAAAAAAAAATTAGGAATAAAAATTGATACAAAAAATTTATGAAAAATAAAATTATGAAAAAAAAAATTATGAAAATAAAATTTGACGAAAAAAAAAATAATTGATAAAAAAAAATTGATAAAAAAAAAATAATGAAAAAAAAAATTTATAAAAAAAAAATAATGAAAAAAAAAATGATGAAAAAAAAATTGATGAAAAAAAAAATTGATGAAAAAAAAAATTGATGAAAAAAAAATTTTGTTAAAAAATAATTTTGTTACTTTTTATTCACCAGCTGGTGAAAAACGGGTTTAATCACCACGAGGTGAATTAGTATCCAGGTTACAAAACCAAGTTACTAAAATGTTTGGTTTTAAGAAAATGAAAATAGTAATTCTCATTTTCTTTTTCGTTAATTGTTAGCTTATATCACTGGTTCCCAACCTTTTTTATGCCACGCCCTACTTTTAAGTTTAAAAAATTGCCTTGTCCCCCTACACTCAAGCAAAATTTGTTAATTTTTCTAATTTTTGTTTCTAGTGAAAAACTACTACTTGTTAAGCAAAGTTTTTGTAAAATAAGCATTTAAACTAAGTTTTTAGGTAAAAATTTAAGCAATTAACAATATTTTTGTAGTTAATTTTGCTAAAAAAAATTGTTTTTGTAGTTAATTTGACTAAAAAAAATCTTAAAAATTTACTTGTTGCCCCCCTAGAACCTTCAAATTGCCCTCCAGTGGGGCGAGAATCAAAGGTTGGGAACCATTGGCTTATATAGTCAGGGGTAACTCATGAATAGTAGTGTCAGTAATAACGAAGTCGTTATCTACAGATGGCAATCTTTTTTGGAAAGTATTTGGGAACGATTTGGGAATAACGAAAAATAAACATTAAAAAATTTTAAAATTATGAATGAAAATTATTGTTATGTCACTAGAAAATAAAAAATTCATAATAAAAAAAAAGAAATGAATATAATAAAATCAAAACAACCAGCAAAATTAAACGAAAAATAAAAGGTAAACAAAATTTCCAGCTTTTGTAAAACTAACACCACCTTTAAACGTCAAAAAGAATTGACTCTTGCGTAGTCTTTATATATTCAAGTTTTTGAGTCAAACTGTGGTGGCGTCCTGCAACTTTTTTTAAAATTAGACACCAGCCTAAAGACAATATCATGTTAAAATTAAAAAGTCTTCGTGGAATATTTTTGGTCCACTACAGTGCATTTAAGGAAAAAAAACCAAGTTTTTGGCAATATGTATTAAACTTTAAATTTTCGATTTGGCGTCTATTTTTACAGCTCCGAAGTGAAATTCGCAAAGAAGCATTTTTTGCTATGCCCATATCCTCATGTCCAATTATATTCAATCATATCTTATCCGATCTGTCATAACTTCAGTCCTCATTTTTATGTTAATTATATCTAATCAAATACTTTTTCGAATAGATCCCAAAATTGGGAATCTAAAAATCTGATCAGATGCAGTTACGTATAGTTATCTATTTGTAAACGTTAAGGCGGTAATAGCGAAACGCCGCATAACGAGGGCCGTAACACAAGGTATTCTTGTTTTATCAATGCAAATAATTATAAATAATTAATTTAGTTAAACTTATGTACAAGCATTACAATTTAAAATTCAGTTTATGCTTAAACGTTTCACAATTTATAACATCAACAAATATGTCTCAACTAAAATCAATAACATCAGATTTACAAAAAATTGCTGAAATAGAATTAAATGAGGTACCATCAAGGATACCACAGGATATAAAAGCACTTAAGACATGGATTCAGCAGCAACCACATCTTACGGCACGAACGGATGATCAATATTTATTACAATTTTTACGTGGTTGTAAATATAGTTTGGAAAAGGCTAAACAAAAAATTGATTGTTTCTATACACTGAAAACTAAATTTCCAGAATTATTTAATGTGAATGATGTAACTAGCGAAAGGTTTCGTAAAATCTATCGTTTAATGTAAGTTTAAAGTTTAAGCAGTGTAAAAAAATTACTACACCATTTACAGATGTAAGTCGAAAAAGATTCCATTTGTAGTTCAAAGATTTCACTTGTAAATGGACGATGCCATTTGTTATTCGAAGATTCTACTTGTAACTGGAAAACACCAACGGTCATTTTTCAAGACTTGACAAGTTCTTCAAGGGTTGCAACTCTGAGAAAATCTACTACAGTGTAAGAAATTCCAACTGTTTTAGAAAAAGTTAAAAATAGATTAAGTTCGTGCTAAACGATAATAATGGGTAATGAAATGTTATATGATTCTCATATCCTTTTCTCCTTAAATGTACATTTAAATAGCTGATTGTAATCTGACACACCTACAGTGACAATCGTAGAGTGCTGACGAAGAAAGGGTGGCTTCTTCCAAAAGCTGTCGACATCTCCACTTAGCCTGTGTTGTCAATTAATTTTTTTCAGATTTTCTCATTGTACAATAAAAATAATTATTTCTCAGAAATAATTAATATGAACTCAAACCGAAATAAATAAAACTTCAACTTCAATTGCAATTGCAATTCGAAAACTCCAATTGTAATTCGAAGATTCCCATTGTAGTTCGAAAAAAATCAATGATCATTGATCATGATTTTTAGTTTATATTTTTCGAATTACAATTGAAATATTTGAATTACTATTGAAATTTTCGAATTTCCAAATGGAATATTTGAATTTCAAGTAAAATCTTTTAATTATACTTATGTGGGTTTTTTCGAATTACATCTATAAATGGTGTAGAAAAAGTGCTGGAAATGCAAATTAAAAAATAAATAATTATTACTCAATTTATAACAACAGGTTTATGGTCGTATTACCCACACCTCTTAACAATAACGGACCACGTATTATTAATATAAGAATTCATGATGACATGATAAATGATATATATTCCGTTGAAGAAATTTGCTCAGTTACAAATTGTATTCATGAACTTCTCCTATTGGATGATCCATATAGTTGTATTAATGGTATACTCTACATTTATGATATGAAAAATGTAACCGGCAATTTTTTACTTAAATATACACCAAGTTTCATAAAAAAGGTAATTATGTTTTATGAAAAATCCTTACCGCTACGTTACAAGGGAATCTATTATATAAATACTCCAACGATTTTTCAAAGTATTTATAATATGCTTTATCCGATTGCTTCAAAGAAATTACAAGAAAGGGTAAGATATTAATTTAAATTTAAAATTTATTGATTCAATTAAAAAATTAATTGATTTTTTGATAATCACGAATTTTGTAGTATTGATTAAAATTTTAATTGATTCAATTAAAAAGTTAATTGAATTACACAAATTAAAATATTTGTTGTAATTTCTTTCAAAATATTATTTTTATAAATTTTAGACAGATTATTGATTTATTTTTTATTTTATTATTTATTGACTCAATTAAAAAATTATTTTTTTTTTTTTTGATAATCACAAATTTTGTAGTAGTTAATTAAAACACAAAAATTAAAAATATTTGTTGTAATTTCTTTTCAAAATATTATTTTTATAAATTTTAGACAGATTTTATCTGAACCAAGTTTATTATTATGGATTTAATTTCATTCTGCTTTCTCTTTTTGGTTTTTATATTTCCAGATTACTCTTGTTGGCAATGATATGAAGGAATTACATAAATATATTCCAAAAATGTATTTACCTATAGAATACGGTGGTGAAAATGGTTCCCTTGATCAAGTTGGTTGGGATTTTGATAAAAAATGGGACGAACATCGAGATTATTTTAAAGAAAATGTCAATTATGGCACAAATGAAAAATTAAGACTTGGCAAACCTATTGACTTGGGTGAAACCTTTGGAGTAGGTGGTTCTTTTAGAAAGTTAGATGTAGATTAAGAAAATAAATTTTAACTTTTGAGCTATTATTATTATTTACGGAAAATGAATTGGTATTTGTTTTTTAATAAATCAAAATAAAATGTAAAACTTTTTGTTTTACTCAATACTTGATAATACGATCTAAATTACGAGAATTCACTTCAAATGAGACCTAACTTAATTTTTTTTCGAGAAAATCGCATTTGAATTTTAAATTTCATAACAATTTTGTAAATTGCTTGTATTTTCTTGTTTTAACGTTGCGAATGAGTAATATAAATTGCATAAATATTTCTCATACGCTCTGTTGAAACAAGAAAATACAAGCAAATTACAAAATTGTTATGAAATTTAAAATTCAAATGCGATTTTCTCGAAAAAAAGGAAGAACGTGTTTCTGAATTTCTTTGTGTGGATGGACAAACATCTAAACTTTAAAAAAAAAATAAAAAAAAAAAAATGGCCAGATTTTTGATAAATTGATTTTTTTACAAAATGGAAAATTTCAAAACGGGTTCTGAAAATTTTCCAAAAAAAAAAATTTTAATCGATAGCCCATACAAAACTATATAAGAATGTAAATTTTTGCGATTGTGGTGCATTCAGTTTTAATGTGATAAATATTTAATCAAGACAACTCGCCTCAAATTTGACCATTTTTCCAATATTTGACCACGCCTTCTAAGCCCAGTTTTTGAAAAATTTAAAAACCAAAAACGCAATTTGGACATTTGGTGTGGAATGCCTCATATATAAGTTTGTCATTCCATTTGTAACTTATCAAAATATCGGTCTGGGACCCCATAAATTACATATTATTGATTAGTGATCGATTCTAAGACATTGTAGCGATGTCCGTCTGTCTGTCCGTCTGTGGAAATGGTGATCACGGCCAAAGTATTAAACATATATGACTGAGACTTAGCAAATTTACTTTTTGTTGTCCTAAGTAGTTTGGCATTGCATTTGAGCGAAATCGGTTTAGCGGTTCAAAAGTTATGAACTAAAATGTAAGAGTACCTCGAAAATTTTGGTAAATTCTACATAACCTATAAATGCAAAATGCTTTAAATTGGCTGCTGGTTGGCATATTTGCGGAATTTTTTTTTTACCAAAAAATTTTTTCCGCGTAATTTTTAATTTTTTTTTTTCCAAATAATCTTTTATTACATTGTGGAGGGTATCAATTAGAGTTGTCAAATATTCGCCTATTTCAAAAACCGATTTTCGAATACTTCGAAAACCCGCCTTTCAAAAAAATCTGTTTTTCGGTTTTGTAACTAAAAACCGGTTTCGTATAATCGGTTTTTCGTTTTTTTTTAAATTATTTATTTGATAAAAAGCAAAATAAATTAAGCAATTTTTACATACTTCAGAACACAGATGGGAACATGAGCAGATAGTGCGTGATTCACGCGTAAGCATGACTGAAACTTAAGTAACTCACGTAATTGTGAGTGGAAAATAAAATTGCGTGAGTGGGTGTGCGTTAGCAAGATTTTTGCATGAGTGAGTGTACGTGAGACGATTTTTTTGAGTGATTTATTTTCTCTTCATATTTCCTTTCGTCCCAAAAATAAAAAAAAATTTAAAAATCCCGGAAAAAACAAAAAAAAAAAATTATAATTTGGCTAAACTTTAAATTTTGCTAAAAATTTTGTTAGATTTTTGAAATTTTAATTTTTAAAAGTTTTTTTTTTGTATAAACAAGAGTTTCGTGAGTGTGAATGACCGTGAGAGTTAATGACCGTGAGTGTGAATGAATGTGAGTGTGAGTGAAGCTTGTGCGAGTGCACGTGAGTGTAAGTTGTCTCAAGTGTAAGTATGAGTAGAAAAAAATATACTCGTGAGTGAGTGAGTGTGGGTTATTGGAAAATTCTTGTCGTGAGCGTAAATGAGTGTGAGTCAAAAGTCTCTCACGCTCCCATCTCTACTTCAGAACTAATAATACAAAAAAATTGTACTAAAAAATTACATTTAATGCAAAATAACGAAAAAATTAAATTTCAGAAAAATTGGATTATTCGAGACCAAAAAATCGGTTTCTCGAATACTTCGAAAACCGACCTTTTAAAAAAACCGGTGTTAAAAAAACCGAAAAAATAGAAAAAAATCGATTTTTCGAATGCTTCAGAAACCGAATTTGACAACTCTAGTATCAAAAACCGGTCGAAAACCGGTCTTTTTAATAAACCGGTGTTAAAAAAACCGGGAAAACATTGCTAAACTGCATCAATGACACATAACACGTCAGAATTTATTTTTAATTAAATCCAAAATACCGAATTCCGCTCATATACCACTTAACTGCCGAAGTGTTCGGCCGGTCGCCAATAATGAGTGTATCTACTTAATTTTAATTTTTTCTATATTTATAATTAGGTTAACCAATTAAATATAATGCACTATGGTTCCAAATGCATTTTTTTTGGCAGAAATTAAAAAAACAAAAATTTACAAATTTCCAAAAGCTTATACAGTTTCTCAATGGCAACACTCCAAGCCATTAAGAAAGTATAATGAAAAAATTTTTATGGCAATACTGTCAGTCTGCCAGGGTTTCAAAGTTGATAGTTTTAAGGCGTATTATTAAATCGGGATTAAAACCATATTACAATTATACTAACAGCAAATGGGAAAAAATAAAATTATAAAAAGGCTAAAAAGGAAAATTGAAGCCCAAGGAAAGTAGTTCTTATTAAAAACTCCAATTTGTAATTCCATGCATCTTTGGCGTTATTCTTGAGGGTTGCGGTTTTAAGGATTTTGAAGCCAAAATAGCCTATATCTTTTGTGGACAAAAAGTTGTGTTTGGGCACGAACTTGCATGAGTCTTCAAATGTGAAAGTGTTTTCTAGATGGTCTATTTAATACTAAAATTAACACCTAGCCAGCATTTTTCGGCAAACTCTCACAATTGCCATTTGAGTTTAGCACAAATTTCGGCAAAATTTTCGGTTTTTTGCGAGACAAATCTTTAAATTTTTTTTAACTATAATTTTTTTGGCTTTAGCCAAGCTAACTGACTACTAGAAATATATTATGGTTGATAATTTTTTTTTTCCAAAAAAAAAAAAAATTTTTTTCAAAAAAAATTTGCGAAATTTTTTTTTTTTTTTAAAAAATTTTTTTTTGAAAATCGTTTTTTAATTGCGTAAAGAGTTAAAAACCCATTCCAGATTCAAAACTAGCAACTTTGCTTCATTTTTGGAATTAATGCCAAAAAAAATTGATTTGGGACCATAGTGTAATGATAAATTAAATAACTTAACGTTTTAGTTTTATAAAATATTTTTCACATTTAGTTTATTATCAAACTAGTTACATTCAAATATGGCTCAAATTAAACCATTGCCAGCAGATTTGCAAAAAGTTGCCGAAGTAGAATTAGGTGAAGTACCATCAAGGATATCCAGCGATTTAGAGGCTTTTAAAACATGGATTCAGCAACAGCCTCATCTTAAAGCCCGACTAGATGATGATTTTTTAATACAATATTTACGTGGTTGTAAATACAGTTTGGAAAAGGCAAAAGAAAAAATTTATAATTTTTATGCAATGAAAAGTAAAGTTCCCGAAGTTTTTAATGTTACAGATGTAACTAATGTAAGATTTAGAGAAGTTTTTAATCTAAAGTAAGTTTAAAATCTAAAATTTTTAAAATTTAATTTATTCCGAAACCTCGTTATACGGCGATTTGTTATTACAGAAAATGTACAGTCAACAAATTCGGTAAAACGTACGATTTATGCCAATTCGATTTTAACTCAAAATACTTTAAATTTAAGCCAAATTTTTGCAAAAATGCACTGATTATGTTTTATTTCCACTGCATTCAAAAACACATCTTTTCGCAAATCACGTCGCTATGTTTTTTAATCTATTACAATTTAGCAATATTTCTCTTACAACATGTTTTGCAAAAACATGTGTTTTTAAAGACAGTGGAAAAATTTCGGTTTTCGGAAATCTTACAAGTCGTATAGCGAAGTTTTTGATGTAGAAAATTAAACAATTTTTATTTAACAAATTGATTACAAACCAGAACTTCATTGGTACTGCCAACACCTCTAAACGATAATGGTCCACGTATTATGGTATTACAACATCATGACGATTTGGCCAATGGCAAATACAGCGTTGAAGAATATGCTGCAGTTATAAATACCATTCACGAATTACTACTCTTGGACGATCCATATGCCTGTATTAATGGCGTTGTCTATATTTATAATTACGAAGGCGTTACTGCAAGTTATGTACTAAAATATAGTCCGAGTTTATTGAAAAACCTTCTTGATTTTTATGAAAAATCTATTCCATTACGCACTAGGAAATTATACTATACAAATGTGGCAACAATTTTTCAAATTATTTCGAAAATAGTTAATGCATTTTTTCCGGAAAAACTTAAAAGCAGGGTAAGTTTGTCTAATTTAAAACCAGACTACAAGATAAATTTGGAATTTGAAAAATCTTTTTAATATTTAAGATTTCAGTGGAAATCAATTGAAATTCGAAAAAAAAATTCTTTTCAATTTTAAATTGGTTAAATTTCAAATTCCATTTTAAATCCGAAAATAGATTTGATGAAAACTGAAATCCAAAAAGATCGATTTAAATCGAATCAGATCAATTGAAATTCGAAAAAATCAATTAAAATTCGAAAAGAATCTTCTCAAGTTTAAAAAGGTTAAATTTTAAATTCCATTTATAATTTAAAATTTTTTTAATTTAAAATCGAAAAAGATCAATTAAAAATTTTGATTAAAAAATAAAAAGATTTTCAAACTTTAATTGATAGTTTTAAAATTTTTAAACTACAAATGGAACATTTTTAAATTCAAATGGAACATTCGATTAAAGCTAAATTTTTCAAATTTCAATTGATCAATTTGAAATAACATTTAAATTTTTTTTTTCATATTTGAACAGTTCATGCGAATAAGGACGAATAGACCATTTGTATTATTTTACATATGACGATAAAAAAGCAGGAAATGGCTAAAAACTAATATTTTTTCCAACATTTTTGCATAATGCAGTAATCCATTAATGCAAAAAAGTTCACAAAAATATAAGTTTTAAACCGTTTCCTACGTTTTTATCGTCATTTGTAAAATTATACAAATGATCTATTCGTCCTTATTCGCATAAACTGTTCATTTATATTTTAATTAATAATTCATTATGTTTTTTTCTTTTAGTTGGTAACTTGTGGTAACACGGAAGAATTACAAAAACATATTCCAAAAAAATACTTACCTACCGATTTTGGCGGTGAAAATGGTTCTCTAGATCAGATTGCTAGGGACTTTGAGAAAAAATGGGATGAATATAGTGATTATTTTAAAGAAAATATTAATTATGGTACAAATGAAAAATTAAGACCTGGTAAACCTCTGGATGTGGAAAATATGTTTGGCGTAGGTGGTTCTTTTAGAAAATTAGATGTCGATTAAGAAAACTTAAAATATCTCATGTCAGATTTTATATTTTAATTAAAATAATTTTAAAATAAGCGCAATAAAATCAAAAACTATGGTGTTTGTATATAAACAAAATGGTTCTGGTTCGGTTTTCGAATTTTACGCCCAGGGGAAATATCAAATTTTATTTGGTTTTCAATTTGTTCTTAAATTTGGCATTGTCAAATATTTTTTAAAATGAAAACACTGTGCAACCAGGGTTGCCAGAATTGTTGGGTACAAAATCGTCAAAAATTTACGATTTTTATAAAAAAAATCGTCAAAATCGTCATCCCATTTGCAGAAATCGTCAAAAAATCGTCATAATAAAAAAGGTATATTTATCATTGATTAAAGCGATGTCCGCTCATCTGTTGAAGACGTGATGCAGTCCAAACCAATAGAGCTAAATCCATGCAGTGTGGCACAAATATATTTTATGGCCATTGGATGGTTCAGTTTGAAAATTGACAAAACCAGACCAGGGAGAACAAATTTCCCACTGGTAAAACTGAACCTACCTCCGAAATTTCCTATATTCTTTGTTAACCTTCTTAAACATATGAAATATTTTTATCAAAGAAAGGGTCATGCAGTTGGGTCAAGTTAATTAGAAAATGTATTTTTTTCCGTCCGTCCTTTTCTGTGGATAATAATGATGAAATTGCGTAAATATCATAATAAATTAATTTGTTAACATTTATCACGAAAAGAAAGGTGTTCTCCGCCAAAAAAAAACCCTATAATTTTATTACCTTTTGGAGACAAAATGAGAATGTAACTCTCACTTGTTCCTTTTGTCCCTCTTTGTACGAAAATATTGGTGGAAACTTTTTTTAACTAATAATAAGCAAAAAATATTCATTGATTACTAAAGTTTCATTAAACAAATTTTAAAAAAGTAGACAAAATTGACATATTTTTGTTATTTTTAAAAAATCGTCATTTTTTGGGCAAAAATCGTCATATCGTCATTTTGCTATTTTGGCGAGTAAAAATCGTCAAAATGCAGAGAAATCGTCAAATCTGGCAACAGTGTGTGCAACTCGAATTTGTATCTTAAATAAGACCAACAAAAATTTAAAAAAAAGTACTAGTAGACCAAAACCCTCCCAGGGTTTTGAAAGTTATCTTTCGTGTTTAAGATGATAATGTTTATACCCTACACCACACTGTGGTACAGGGTATAATGAGTTTGTGCTGATGTTTGTAACTACCCGAAATATTGGTTCTAGACCCACCTTTTAGTATACCGATCGACTCAGAATCACTTTTTGAGTCGATTTAGCGATGTCCGTCCGTCCGTCCGTCCGTCCGTCCGTCCGTCTGTCTGTCCATGTAAACGGTGTAAACACGATACAGGTCGCAATTTTTAATCAATTGACTTGAAATTTGAAACTTAAGCCTCTTTTGGTCCAAGGACGAAGCCTATTGAAATTGGAGAAAATCGGTCCATATTTAGACCTAGCCCCCATACAAAGGTCCTCCTTAGGTTTGGCTCAAATGACCCTAATAGCCGTAATATAATAGGTATCTTCTTGAAATTTGGCATGTAAACATGTTTTGTCTTTACAAATCGCCATTCCGAATTTTAAAGAAATCGGACCAGTTCTTCTTGTAGCCCCCATACAAACCACCTTCCCGATTTTCACACAAATCTCTCAAATTTCATGAAAATAGAAAATATTTAATTAAAATTTTGTTTGTGTATGTTAAACGCGTACCTTATCAAATCTGATTATCATCGGATCAGTTTTGGACTTAGGCCCCATGTGAAAATTTCGCCCGATATTCAGTTAAAGCGGTTATTGTTAACATATAGAAGCCAATTTCACTCAAATTTGATTTGTGAGTGGTTTTTTACACTTATTAAAGATTTGACAAAATATAGATATAATCGGTCCAAGGGACCCTTTTTCCGGGACCCATTTTCCGGGAAACTCTGGTGTAGGGTATTATATGGTCGGTCTTGACCGACTATAATTTTCTTACTTGTTTTAGGCTGTTTTATAATTTTTTTTTAAATTACCGCAGGACACCACCTAAGTTTGATTATACAAGCTAAAGACAAAAAAAAATGGAAATAAGAATTACTGTTTTATTTTCTTAAAACCAAAAGGTTTGTAACTTAGTTTTGGATAATAATTCACCTGCTGGTGAAAAAAAAAAGTTTTCATTAGCTGGTGAATAAAACGTAACATAATTATTAGGGATGAGATTTCCATGCAAATGCATGTTTTTTGTCGATAGTCTAAAAACGATATCGACCAATTATCTTTCCGAATCAAGAAATTTGCGTTAAAATGGCATCGATTTGTTATTGCATATTTTTGCATATTTTGATGAGAATGCATATTTTTGCATATTTTGGTTTTAAATGCATATTTTAAGCATATTTTCAACTTTTAAGTGCATATTTTTGCATATTTTGGCATAAATTAGCAAAAACACAAGTTGAAATTTATTTGTTTCTAAAACTATTTTAAATTTTAAAAATTTATTTGAAAATAAGAAAAATTATTCTTTTCATTTATTTTTTTTTTTACATATTGTCTTAATATCTAAATTAATCTTGCTTATATAAAGTTTGAAATGGTACTATTTAAACCCGGAGTTACTTTTTGCTTTTTAAGAAGTTTTTCCTATGAAAAAAAGATTTTTATGGCACACATTTTATTTTTTAGTGCATATTTTTAAGGTTTTTAGTGCATATTTTGAATTTTTTAGTGCATATTTTAAGCGCATATTTTCGATTTTTTAGTGCATGAAAATCTCAAACCTAATAATTATTTTTCATCAAAAAAAAATGCTCCCTTAATTTTTCTATTTATCAATTTTTATACCCTCCAACCACAGTATGGGGGTATACTCACTTTGTCATTCCGTGTGTAACGCATCGAAATATCGGTCTAGGACCCCATAAAGTATATATTTTATTGATCAGTGATCGATTCTAAGACATTCTAGCGATGTCCGTCCGTCCGTCTGTCCATCTGTAGAGGACACGATACAGTCCAAAATAAAAGAGCTAGACTTCCGAAGTTTGGCACGAATATGTCTTATATTCCTAGGCAGGTTAAGTTCGGAAATGGGCAAAATCGGACCAAGGGGAAAAAAGTTCCCCCTTGGAGAACTAAACCAACCCAAGAAAAACCGCATTTTTTGCAGAGTTTTTTGTACTTTTGGTAAGCAAATGCAACATTCTTATCTCAGAAGAAGTTCAAAATCGCAAGGGGAAGGTGCCCCTTACGTCTCCCAGCAACCCCCCCCCCCAAAAAAAAAAGAGACGCCTCTGGATTTTTTTTTATATTTTTTTTACATTTTGGAGGGTATAAAAGATTCGGCACAGCCGAATGTAACACTCTCACTTGTTTTTCATATATTTTTTTCATAAATTTTTTTATGATTTTTTTTTTATAAAAATTGTTTTTTTTATAATTTTTTTTTATCAATTCTTCAAATTTTTTTTCCATAAATTTTTTTTCATCAAATTGTTTTTTCCCTCAATTTTTTTTAACAAAAAAAAATTGTTCATCTTTTTTTTTTTTTGTTTTATCAATTTTTTTTATCAAATTTTTACTTAATCAAAAAGTTTTTTCAACATTTTTTTTTTCATTTTTTTTTTCATTAAAACTTTTTTTATTAAAAAAAACTTTTTCATTCATTTTTCTTTCATCAAAAATTTTGTTTTTTATTAAAACAAACTTTTTTTTATCAAAAATGAAAAATCATCAAAATATTTTCTCATGAACACTTTTTCTTCATAAAAATTTTTTTTTTTCATCAAAAAAAATTTTCAATTTGTCTAATAAAAGTACAAAAAACAAGTGAGAATGTTAAATTCGTCTGTTTCGAATCCTTTATAACCTACAAAATTAAAAAACCCTTTTTCGCACTTAAGATATACATTTTTGTCACTTTTTATATCCCACACCAAAGATGCGGACTGAAAACGGTCTAAATTTTTTTTATCAAAAATATTTTTTTCATCAAAACTATTTTTTTTTTTTTTTCATCAAAAATATTTTTTTCATAAATTTTTTTTACCTATTTTTTTCATATTTTTTTTTTTATAAATTTTTTTTTTTTTTTTCTTAAAATTTTTTTTTAACAACATTTTTTTTCAGTTGTAGGTAGGAATACGTTATTAGCAGAAGTTGGTAATGAATGGTATTTAAACAAGAACAAATTTTTTTTTTAAACAAAAACTTTTTTCACAGATTTTTTTATTTTTTTATCAAAAAAAAATTTTTCCTCGAAATTTTTTTTTGTCAAAATAATTTGTTTTACCATTATTTATCAACAACCTTTTTTACAATTTTTTTCCACCGATTTTCTTTTTCAAATACACCGAAAAAAAGATAGAACTAAAATTTAGGAAAAAATTTCTTTGAAAACAGTTCATGAATTTTCCAAAATTTTTGTTAAATTTACCTTAAAAATAAGAAATTTTCTTAACTGTGAGGAAAAAAGTTTAGTTCATTTACTTATAAATAGCACAGCTCTACAAATCTGAGGTTTGTCGCTGTGTTTTAAATGAAACCAAAAAAAGTTTAAGTTTCCCGATTCCAAAACGGTCACTCAAATTTTTCTATCACGTCACGTCACAATTTTAAAAAAATCGCGGTTAAAGTGTCAAAAAAGGCCCATTTTGGCCATTTTCGAGCGCCTATAGAATAAGATCCTGACATGCGTGCGAATGACTTGATATCAAGCTCATTCGAAAGTGCGTAATTTGTTATTTAAGACAAAATCAACTTTTCTTGGAATTCAATTTTTTATAATGGTGAAAAAATCATTAGCCACAAGTGCTTTAATTCTACACTCAAAAAAATACGTTAGTAGATTTACTAATTTTTTTTTGCTAATGCTAGTTAGCTAACTTTTAGCAAATTTTTAGTTGAGATTAGCATGTTAGCAAAAAATTCTTGTAAACTTCATTTAGCACATTAGCAATTTTAAACAAACGTTGAACTAATTTCTTTTGCTAAGATTTGAAATTGAGTTGACAACATTTTTACAAGATTTTTTGCTAACATTAGCAAAAATAAATGGTAAATTTTTTTTTATTTTCAGAAAACTTAAAATGGCTCTATCTCGGAAACTAAGCCAGATAGAGCAAAATGGAGGGCATTTTTGGTTCTTAGAATCTCCATACTTTCGCGGGTCCTCTTCACATATGTGGACCCTAATGGGTCCTAACTTTGGATCCAAAAAAGTTAGCATTCCCGAAAATTTTAAAATGCTCATATCTCGGTAAATATTGCCGACACAACAAAAAGTCCAAAAGCATTTTTGTAGCCCTCAATACGTAGAACAAGACCGCAAAATAGTCAAAAGCTCTCCGAGTAATATTTTTGAAGTTATCGAGTTTTTTAATTCTCAAGACCCCAGTGGTCCCCTATAATCACGTATCTCTAAAACTAAGCAAGGTAGAGCGAAACGGACACAATTTTGGATCAAAAACTATGACGATTTTTAAGAAACCCAACTAGGTCTAGGCCCATCGGGGTCTGGACCTATCGGGTCCGAAACCAATGGGGTCCTCAAATGTGTATGAACTAAGTTGAAATAAAAATTATTTCAGTTAACTAATTTTTAGCAAAACGTTTTTGCTAACTTTACCAAAAAAATTGTGGGTTCAAAATCAGCAAATTTTCTTGTAGGTTTACAAGCTTTTTTTGCTAACTTTACAGTTTTTTTTTTTTGAGTGTAATATTTACGTGTGTATTTGTATGGAAATTTGTTAAAAAAACACTGTGTAAACAAACTAAATATTTAAAAAATGGAAGGTTTTTTGTTAATGATTTTTTTACCATTTTAGAAAATTAAATTCCAAGAACATTTTATCTTGTCTTATAGAGAAAATTACATACTTTTAAATGAGCTTGATACCAAGTCAATCGCATGTCAGGATCTTATAGTATAAGCTTTCAAAAAGGGTCAAAAATGGCCGTTTTCGGCACTTTAACCGCGAATAACTCAAAATCCTGATGTGATAGACATATTTGGGTCGCAGATTTTGAATCAGCGCAACAAACACCTCCTAAATCACTTACCAGAATCCAATACGCATTTTCATGTTGAGCTGTGTAGTTTGTAGTTTTCTTTTGATGGAGTTCTTTAATATAAGGAAAAAGTTCTTACTGCTAAAAAAATTTTCCCCAAATTTTAGAAACATGTCTTTATTTTTTAGACATATTTCTTAAAAATATGTTTACACACAATTTAGTTCAAGTTTAGTTAAAATTTACTAAAAATAACTGCTTCGTACATATCTTCTTAGAAATTAGGAAGTGTACTTCTTAGAATTTAGTTAATAACTTCTTAGAATTTAGTTAAAAATTCAAAATGGCGATATCTCGAAAACTAAGCGAGATAGAGCAAAACGGATGAAATTTTATATGTGCACATATCTTGGTAAATACTGCAGACACGGAAAAAGTCCAACAGCATTTTTTTAGCTCTTGACTTGTAGAACACTTTTGCAAAATACCTGATAGTCCTCCGTGTAATAGATTTTGTGTTATTCAGTTTATAAGATTCTCAAGGCCCCTAATTTTCGTATCTCAAAAACTAAGCAATAGCGAAACTTACAAAAGTTTTGGATCAAAACCAATGGTGACTCTTATCCAGCCCATTAGGTCAGACATTCGGGAACATCGTTTAATACCAAAAGCCATGATTTAGTTCAAGAATAAATTGTTTAACACAAATATAAAATATTTTATTACAAAATCATTAAAAATGCATTACAATTATTTACAAGAAGTTCTTTAAAACACGACAATTTTATTTTTTTCTTATTATTACACAATTTTCTTAATCCACATCTAATTTTCTAAAAGAACCTCCCATACCGAACATACTATCAAAATCAATAGGTTTTCCGGGTCTCAATTGTTCATTTGTGCCATAATTTGCATTTTCTTTAAAATAATCACTATATTCATTCCATTTTTTGTCAAAGTCTACAATAAGTTCCGCCAGAGAACCATTTTCACCACCATAATCTTTGGGTAAATATTTTAAGGGTATACGTTTTATTAATTCATCCATACTATTGCCACAAATAGCAACCTGGAAGTTTATAAAAAAAAAATATCAGAAAAATAAAATCAGTTTCCTTCAAAATTCCTTCACAAGAAATTATTTCAGTTTCCTACTATAAATTGGGGTAAATTTCAACAAATTTCAATTATATACTACTATAAATTGAGTAAATTCCCATTAATTTTAAGTAAAATTACACATTTTGTTTAAATTTGTTCAATTTAAAGGAGGAAACTGAAATTATTTTAATTACTAAATATAAATTTGGTAAATTTTAACAAATTTTAATTTGGTAAATTTCAATTTTATACTACATTAAATTATGTAAACTTCAACTTATTTTGAGTAGAATTACACAATTTGTTCTAGTTAACCCAACTGTTATCGTGTGTTATTATGTCCTTTTGAATATCTATATGATGTCTGATGGAAAACTTACCCTTTGTCTTAATTTCTCCGTTATTAATGGTGATATCATATTCCAAACACTTTGAAAAAATGACGACATATTTATAAAGTATAAGCCTTTTATCCGCAAAGGTACAGATTTTTCAAAAAATATCAACACTTTTTTAACAAAAGCTGGTGTATATTTCAAAATTAAATTTGAATTTCTAAAATCAAAAATATACACAATGCCATTAATGCAGGCGTATGGATCATCCTGTATAAATAACTCCTGCAAAGTCGTTATAACTCTATACAACTCTTCAATATCATATAATCCTTTAGCAACATCATCATGAACTCGCAATACAACAATACGAGGACCATTGTCATTTAAAGGAGTAGGTAAAACAACACCAAAGCTGGGGGGGATGGAAAATATTTAAAATGTTAGAAAATTTTGAAATAAAAATTAAAATCATGTCTTTGTCGACAAATCAGAATTTATATATTAAAACGAAATTTGGAAATTTTATGTTATCATTCATATCTAACTTTTTTTGATTATACCGTAGTAAAAAAGTTTACATATAATTATATATAATTTGATCAAATTATATGTAGTTATATAAGATAATATCTAGAGGTTTCAGTTTTTAGAAAATTGGATAAAATTAGATAAAATTATATATAACTTGATAAAAATTATATATAAATTGATAAAATTATATATAACTTGATAAAATTATATATAATTTGATAAAATTATATCCGATTTTTTTTTTATATAAAATTTTTTAAAATTAGACATATGTTTATATAATCTGATATATCTGGCTGTACACTCTAATTAAAATGATTTCAGTTTCCTACTATAAATTGGGTAAATTTACATAAAGTGCGTAATTCTACTTAAAAATATTTGAAATTTACTCAATTTAGAGTAGTACATTTTTTGAATTTGTTGAAATTTACCCAATTTATAGTAGGAAACTGGACTCATTTTTTTAGGGTGTATACAGGGTGATTCAGTCACGACCCGCCAAATTTTACCAGCGTATTCCTTGGCTCATTTCATGAAAATATATCCATTACGACCATCCCCCGAAAATGCAAGTGTGCGAAATGGCAGCGGTTTGAAAATTTTCGGATTGGTGGTTGGAGGGTAGTAGGGTAAAATTGATAACTTCTGAACCTTTGGTCCGATTTTTTTGTTTTTGAGCTTGTTGGAAAGTTGATTAGGATACCTTTCAGAATCAATAACAAAAATATTTAAATAAAGTGAAATCGTCGAGATACAGAGCTTTTAAAAATAAAATTTAAAAAAAAAGAAATACAAATTTGCACATAACATCAATTTATTCAGCCAGATGGCAGGTAACTTATATTTTTTTCTCTCCTTAAAGCTAGCCCTACGTCTTACCTTTCCAAAATGCCCTAAATGAAGCCCAGAGGTCTTTCTGTTCTAAAGTTTTGACCATTTGACTGAAATGAAAAAAAAAAAAAAATTGGGTTTGGAGGCGAAATAACAGCACACATTTATTTGTTTTTGTAAATTAACAAGTTTAAGTTTTTATTTTATTAAAATTTTTCGAAGGCAAATGGTCATAACTTTGGAACGGTAAGACCTCTGGGCTTTTTTTTAGGGCATTTTGGAAAGGTAAGACGTAGGGCTATCTTTTAAAAGAATAAAAATCATAAGTTACCTTCCATCTGACTGCGCAAATTGAGGATATGTTCAAATTCGTATGTCTTCTTTTTCAAATTTTATTTTTAAAAGCTCTGTATCTCGACGATTTCACTTTATTTTAATTTTTTTGTTATTGATTCTGAAAGGTCTTCTAATAATCTTTCCAACAAGTCCAAAAATCGAACCACAGGTTCAGAAATTATCAATTTTACCCTACTACCCTCCAACCACTAATCCGAAAATTTTCAAACCGCTGCCATTTCGCACACTTGCATTTTTTGGGGATGGTCGTAATGGACATATTTTCATGAAATTAGCCAAGGATTACGCTTGTAAAATTCGGCGGGTCGTGACTGAATCACCCTGTATAATTCGACATCTAACTACATCGGATCAGATACAATTATACACAATCAGATGCTATCGTATATAACCAGCATGAACAGATCAAGTCAGTTTTTAAATCAAGTCAGTTTTAAAAGTTTAATGTAAACAGCTTTGTTTACAAAATTAAAAAAAAAATCTTAGCATAATTTTTTTACTTACCCCAAATTAAAAATTTCTCGAAACCTCTCGCTATTTACATCAGTTACATTGAATAATTCCGGAAATTTAGTTTTCAATGTATATAAACGATCAATTTTTTCTTTAGCTTTTTCCAAACTATATTTACAACCGCGTAAATATTGTATTAAAAATTGATCATCAGTTCTGGCTTCCAGATGAGGCTGTAGTTGTATCCAAGTTTTAAGTGCTTGCAAATCATCGGGTATTCTTGATGGTACTTCACCTAATTCTAGTTCGGCAACTTTTTGTAAATCCGCCGGTAAAGGTTTTATTTGAGTCATATTTAATCTATGTTAAGACGTTTAAGTTTTAATTAAAACTGAAACAAATATTAAACAAACATGTTTCTAAAATAATTTTTTTTTTTTTTGTATAACATTTAGCAACAAGTAAATAATTAAATTATAATTAAAATCATTAACTAAAAAACTAGTTGTATCATATATGCATTATCAAACCGGAGTCGATGATTTGTTTTATTAGAGAACATTTTTTTTAGCATATTGACGTATTTTTTTAAATTAAAAATTTTTCAACTGCATAAATTCTGTCTAATTTTTAAGTTTTTAAAAAAATTGTCATTGATTATTGCATTTTCACAACATTCAAGAACATAACGCACACATTTACTTTAAGACAGTTATAATTTAAAAAAAAAACGCATCCTCAACCGATTAATAAATATGCAGTTAAATTGAATAAATATGCAATAAAAAATAATTTGTATTTCTATTCATGGCTGAACTCATAAATATTCTCCACAATGACCTTTTTCAAACGAAAAAAAAATTCCTAAACAAATTTGACTAGAAATATTAGAAAGAAAAAAAAAATTGTATATAAAATCTGCAATTTTTTTTCAAAAGTAATTTTCTTTTAAAGTTTTTTGCAATAATCTTTTTTAATTCGGCAAGGCCGAACTTAACGTTTTACTTGTTTTTAATTATCATTAAACTTATTAACGACGAAAAATATAATTTTGGTAGGTAACTAGGGTTACCAGATTTGAAATATGGAATAACAGTACATTTGGTCTCAAAAAATAGTATATTGCAAATAAAAACAGTACTTTTTTAAAAGTCTTATTTTATATCAAACTACAAAAACTTAGCCCTTTTACCCTGATTTCAAACAGATCTCAGCCAAAACGAGCATAAAAGGTTGTTAACAGAATAGAGAACGGTGGAACATTTTAGGTAAACCGTCTCAAATTTATTCCATTTTTTTATCAGTGTTGAAAAAAATTGCGATTGACTTTTTTGAGCATTTGTCTTAGTTGCCGCGATATCATACTTGAAAAGCTTTTGTAGTCTATGGCTTAACTAAAACACCGATCTTCCTATCAAAAACATATGAAAAAATCCATAAAACAGTGTTTTAATTAAAACACGACTTTAAAAAGCAAACGCGAAAACGGTATTATTGCACTCAAACAAAGGCCTCACAATTTAGTAAAATTTAATAAAAATTTTGAAATTTCTTTGACATAATTTGCAACCAATTAGTTCATCATATTTATCTTCTTAGAATTGATAAAGTTTTTTCTTCAGGTGTAGTAAATTTTATGCAAATTAAGGAATTTTTTGTTTTCAAAAAATGTTTCAAAAATTTCAAAAACTAAGCCAGAAAGAGCAAAAAAGTATTCAATTTCGATTCTAAAAACCTCTAAAGAATCTCCGGTCCTCTTTCAATGTATTGACTCCTCAATTTGAATCTCATTTCTCAGAAAATATTGCAGAAACAAAAAAAATGCCAAATACATTTTTGTAGTTCTTTACAAGACCGTCTTAATCCATCCGTGTAATAGTTTTTTAGTTATCCCGTTAAGATTCTCAAGACCCTTTTGGGCCCTTAAATTCCCGTATCCTAAAAACTAAGCAAGGTAGAGCGAAAAGGGCAAAGATGTTGAATCAAAATCTATGACGATCCTTAATAGACCCAATGGGACTGGGCTTAAGGTGGTCTGGACCCATGGATTCCGAACCTAATAAGATCTGCCCGCAATCGGAACTTTAAATGAGATTTACTCAATAAAATAAATTTTTTCCCATTTTCTAGTTTTTTCTTTTTCTTATTTTTCAGAAAAAATTATATAAAAAGAAGGAAAACATGGCAATGGAGCTTAATCATTATTGAATTTAGTTAAGTTTTCCACTTTTTGAATAATTTTTCTTTTTGAGTGTGGTATAAAATAAAATTGCATTTAGCTTCTTTTCAAAAATTGAATTAAAATTTTGTCAAATATGAAACATTTTTCGAAAAATGTTACATTTTGGTGATGAGTATAAAAAAACAGTACAAAAACTGTACACGCTTAAAAAAACAGTACTTTTGCGTACTGTTTTAGGTGCTGTGCATAAAACAGTACTTTTTATAAAAAAACAGTACATGTACTGTTTAAAACAGTACGAATGGCAACCCTATCAATCACTAAATGTAGGGTATAAAATATACTTTTGATTGTTTTCCCATCAAAATATTTTAATAAATTTGAAAAAAAATGCTTCAGATGACCTTTTGAAAACGATCCAATTTTTTTTTGTGTAATTCAAGGTTGCCAAAAAAAAAATCCCATAAACAGCCCAATTATTCCAAATACTGTGATAAATCGAAAACGCACAATTTTAAGAACACTTCAACGTATGAGCAATATTCTAGAATTTTTTACTCATATGTTAACATGTTCTTAAACAAAATATTACACCATTTTGGGATGAAATTTAAAAAAAAAAACGATTAATTTAAAGATTCCATTTCTTATTAAAAAAAAATCTTTAAAAAAAAATAAACTTTTTTCAAAATACCTTTTGTGTTTTTTTAATGTTTTGAACAGTTGGACTGCAAATATTTAACTGTGCGTTTTTCTAATCAATTTCTGTCTATGCATGTTTATGTAAATCGAAACAAAATATTTTTATACTTTCCACTAGAGATGGGCACGTGAGTGATTTTTGACTCACACTCACTCACGCTCACGACAGGAATTTTTGAATCACGCACACCCACGAGCATAATTTTTCTACTCACAATCACGTGTGTAAATTTAATACAACTCACACTCACGTTGACTCAAACTCACGAAACTTTTATTTATACAAAAAAAAATTCAAAAACAAGTTCCGCAAAATTTTAATTTTTTTTTTTGCTTTTTTCGCACAAAATCCTAAATTTAGCTGAATTTTAATGTTGTTTTGTTTATTTTTTAGATACGAAAGGAAATATGAAGAGAAAATAAATCACGCAAACTCACGCAAAAAAACTACTCACGCACACTCACTCACGCAATTTTTTTCCGCACTCCCACTCACTCACAATCGTGAGTAAAATCGAATTCAGTCACACTCACGCGTGATGACGCGTGAATCACGCTCTAATCTGCTCATGTGCCCATCTCTACTTTCCACCCTATAATATATGGTACATATTAGATTTTCATTCCATATGTAACTCAGATATATTGTGATCATAGGTAGCTGATTTTTGGTATATGTGAGAGTGAGCTGAAATTCCCTTGAGATCAAACGAAAAACGTCTTAATTAATAAAAATTAATATTTTTGCAGTCCACTCATTCGCCTAATATTTCTTTAAATTTTTGCTTACCCATTCAAAATAATAACTTTTTTCAAAACCTCAAAAATAGCCGTTTAAGGTTTGGCAACAGGAAATAGTCGTGGAGGTCTAAGTCTGAGAAACACTTATTTTGGTCAATTGAGAGCTATCAAAAATGTCACTTAAAAAAATTTGACACCGTTATGAAGGGTGTCAAAATATTCGCCAGGGCCAAATTAAATTGTAATTGTATTAATGTATTGTTTATGAATTTATTTATCTAAATAAAAAGTAATAATCGATAATATTTAATCTAAATAACTTCATCAAATTTGTTAGATTTTAACAGTTAGATAAAAATAATATTTCCGTTATAAATGCATAAAATCTTTCTGTGGGTGTGTTGCTTAGGAGTGGTGAGCTTTGTCAAGCTCCTCGCATCTCGCTCACAAACCTTTGCAACATTTTTACAGAAGGTACGAAAACTGTTAGACGAGGAAAATACGATTATGTTACAAACAATGCTAACTTTTTATATCGAAAAAGCGCTTAACCCTTTGACGACGAAGAATTTTCCGCTGGAAATTATTAAAATTTTATTGCGGATTCTTATTCGGAAATGCAACATTTCAAGACTAAAGTGTTGTCAGAATTTAAAAATTGTTACTCCTTCTACGCGAAAAATCATGGGACATATGTGTCCCACTCGTCGTCAAAGGTAAAAACTTGGGAACAAATGCATTGAACATTTAAAAGTATTTTGTCGTTACAAAAAGTAAACATGAAAACGAAAAAACTTCGGTAATGGGTGGTGATTATATAACACATTACCAGGTAATGTGTATACCTTATTTGTAGTATTATTTTAGGATGTCTTACCAATATTTTTTCAGCAAAGTATCATTTTAAAGTGAAAAATAATGCTTTACCAATAATTTGTTATGTAATGCATGATTATTGGAAAAAATTTATTTCATATTTATTATTTCTAAACATTAAATTATGGATGACTTATATTTGGTTACATTATGTATTATTACAAAGTTTGAAATAATGCATTATTTATAATTGGATGCATAATGCATTACAATAATATAAAAAATATTTTTCTAATGATACACACTCACTCAGAACATATTTTATCTACTTACACTCACTTACAATCACGTGAGTAAATTTAATACAAAAAAAAGGAACAGAGAGAAGTTGGCATTGGCGAATCTGTTATTCTAGAATATGGGATCCAATTTCATAAATCCAGTCGACACCGTAAATGTCAAAAGACGATCTTATGGATCAACTTCTAAGCAATTTCAGGAAGAAGTCAGTAAGCGATGTGTTGTTTGCACAAAAAATGGAATCGAAAGTCGAACAAACACAATTTGTTTCGCATGTAAAAAACCAATGTGCTTTACTCGGGACAGAAATTGTTTTGAAATTTATCACAGCTAATTGTATGTTCGATTTTGATTTTGTTTAAATGAACCATTTATAGGATCTCATCATTTTAAATGAATTTTTTGAGTTTTTATACCCTCCAACCACAGTATGGGGGTATACTCACTTTGTCATTCCGTGTGTAACGCATCGAAATATCGGTCGGGGACCCCATAATGTATATATATTATTGATCAGTGATCGATTCTAAGACATTCTAGCGATGTCCGTCTGTCCGTCCGTCCGTCCGTCCGTCCGTCTGTCCGTCCGTCCGTCCGTCTGTGGAGGACACGATACAGTCCAAAATAAAAGAGCTAGACTCCTGAAGTTTGGCACGAATATGTCTTATGGTCATAGGCTGGTTAAGTTCGAAGATGGGCAAAATCGTACCACGGGGGAAAAAGTTCCCCCTTTAAGAACTAAACCAACCTCAGAAAAACGCCATTTTTTATAGATTTTTTGAACTTTTGCTTTGCAAACGAAACATTTTTTATGTCAGAAGAAGTTCAAAGTCCTGTAGTTGGATCCAGAAAGGTTGTCTCCCACCACCGAAACCCCCCCAAAAAAAAAAAAAAAACGCCCCTGCTTTTTTTTTTTTTTTTAACGTGTTGGAGGGTATAAAAGATTCGGCACGGCCGAATTTAACACTCTCACTTGTTTTTTTATGTTTTTAACTGAATTGTTTGTGATTTCTTTGTTTTACAATAATAAAATATTAAAAAAAAAAAAAAAAAATGCCAAAAATAATCACCCTTATTTTTACCTTTGACGACGAATGGGACACATATGTCCCATTTTATTTTCAGCACCCCCGAGAAAAGTATAGAACCGATTCAAAATCCGTTTGTCAATAAATGTACATGAGGCATTGGTGCATCTAATACCAAAAGTTTATCCAGCAGTCTCAATTAGAACCTGAGATATTAGGAATCCAAAACTGCAAAAAAAAAAATAAAAATTTCTGACTTTGAGACGCCCATAAGCCCAATTGAAACAAGAAAACCATAATTTTAACACGAATACCAAAGAAGGCATTTGTTTTTTATCGATCGACACCAATTAGGTCAAAATCCATTGTAAAATGTGGCTGTAATGACGAAAAAACCAAATGGGACACATGTGTCCCATTCGTCGTCAAAGGGTTAATAAATTTTGAAAAAATATATCAATTTCTAATTACTATGGTAATATTATTAAAGAAACACCTTTCAAAGTGTTTAAAACAAATTCTTAGCAAATAAAATGTCATTGGATTTCCCGATAATCAACAAAAAAAACTTTTTTTATTGCTAAATGCAAAAAAAACGCTCCATTAAGTCGGAAAAACGGTCAATTGCAATATTTTTTTCAATTTTTGTTTTTGTTTGTTCATTCGTCCTCTGTAAAAGTATAGTTAGCCAGAGCGGCGTTAACAGGAGTCGAGCGACTTCAGATATCTTTATCATTGAGAGTCTTTGGCTTTGTTAATCAACCAAAATCGATTCTAAATGTTTCCTTCAATCCCCCCCCCCCCCTCCTTCTCTGACTGATTTCATTCAATTGTGCATTATCCAAATTTATTTAAACAAAGAAAATTAAAACAAGTAAATAAGTTAAATTCCGCCTCGCCACAATGTCAAAAAAATTATTGGCAAGAAAAATTTTTGAAAAAAAAATTCCACGAAAAAAAAATTTTTGGTAAAAAAAAATCCGCGAAAATTTTTTTTTTTTTTAAATATGTTGAATTTTTTTAGATACCATTTGTTATTCAATTTTATTTACATTTGTTAACCAGCAGCTGAATAAAATAATTGTGTATTTTTAGGAAATTTAGATGAATGTACAAAAATTTTCCAGGTGTCCTTACATTTTCGTTCATAACTTTTGAACCGCGGAACAGATAACTCTTAAATGCAATACCAAACTGCTCAGGACAACTACAAGTATATATGTTAAGTTTCAGTCATATATGAAGGTTTCTATTTCAAATGTACCACGAAAAAAAAATGTTGTTGGATCAAAGTCAAACTTTGAGAGCTTATTGCCCTATATGAAAGTAACAAATCGTGGAACAAAAGTTTTCCTTTTTCGGAAAAATGGGCGAGATAGGCGTGGTCAAACATGGTAAAATTGAGCAATTTTTGCATGATGTCGCATTATATTTAATTTTTTCTACAGTAACTCAACGATTCTAAAATTTTCGAAACACATCTAATTTATAGTGTTTTGTATGGGCTATCGATTGGCATTATTAGTTTTTGGAAAAAATTCAGAACTATTTCTGAATTTTTCAAATAAAAAATAAAAATCGATGTAGCAAAAAACACGCCATTTTAAATTTTTTTTTTAAAAAATTGTAAATTAAAGTTCATTTTATTCTCTACATCATATCAAATTTTCAGAGAGCAGTTATTTTTGGTTTTCGAGAAAAGTGGCTTTAAAGTTTAAATGTCTTATTTTATTTTCCATATCACTCATACGCCACGATACATTTATTTTTGCACTTACCAAAAACTTGTTTAATTCTATTTAGATAATTGATTCAGAGCCGATTTGTAGAGTCCAACCGAATATTCGGTTTCGGTCTCGACTTCTGCCGAATAATGGGGTTTCGGCCTCTATTCGGTATTCGGCAAAATTTTAGTATTTTAAGAAATATATAAAAAAGTTGCTGAATTTTTCAATTTCGAGTATCATTACACTTGATTCAGTTCATTTAAAAAAATGTAACAAGGTTTTCAAATTAACGTGTTACCGTTATCTAATCTGTTATCTAAACAGAATTAAACAAGTTTTTGGTAAGTGCAAAAATAAATGTATCGTTGCGTATGAGTGATATGGAAAATAAAATAAGACATTTAAACTTAAAAGCCAATTTTCTCGAAAACCAAAAATAACTGCTCTCTGAAAATTTGATATGATGTGGAGAATGAAATGAACTTTAATTTAAAATTTTTTAAAAAAAAATTAAAAATGGCGTGTTTTTTGCTACATCGATTTTTATTTTTCATTTGAAAAATTCAGACATAGTTCTGAATTTTTTCCAAAAACTAATAATGCCAATCGATAGCCTATACAAAACACTATAAATTAGATGTGTTTCGAAAATTTCAGAATCGTTGAGTTACTGTAGAAAAAATTAAATATAAAGCGACATCATGCATGTTTGACCACGCCTATCTCGCCCATTTTTCCGAAAAACGAAAACTTTTGTTCCACGATTTGTTACTTTCATATAGGGCAATAAGCTCTCAAAGTTTGACTTTGATCCAACAACATTTTTTTTTTCGTGGTACGTTTGAAATAGAAACCTTCATATGTTCAATATTTTGACCGTGATCGCTGTTTCAACAGACAGGCTTACAGATAGACAGACTTGCAGACAGACGGACATCGGACGGACATGTCTTAGAATCGATCACTGATCAATAACACCGTCCGATAAAAATTAAAAAAAAATAATAGTATAGGTTTAAAACTAGATACTGAATGTAGTAAAACTGCATTTAAAGTTTTTCTTTTCGTGATCCTGTTTGCTTTTAAAAGGACTTCAAAGTTGTAGAGGATTAAATTTTATAAAATATTTATTTATTTATTGAATTTTAAACATAACCTAACCGAGACGGCTAACAGTGCCCATTGTCTCGTTGTAGCGAAACAGACCAAGGCCTCTGGTGGGAATCGAACACACAACCCCCAGACTCATAGGCTAGCACGCTACCAACTAGCCTACTGGGACGCCTATTTTATAAAATATTTTGTTTACTATTTGTACTTGTCCTAGGATAGTGATAGTAAATGAAAGAGGAGGATCTCCCCTAATTTTTCTATTTTATTATTTTTACATATCAGGAAAAAGGAGATAAGTTACATTCTTTCAAAAATTTATACTTCAATATTATTCAAAATTAGCAACAAAATATTTTGATAAAGTTTTCCAAGGACTTTTATCACATCATTTAATCCTGATATGGCAAAATAAAGAAATGGAAAAATTAGGGGAGATTCTCCTCTTTCATTTGCCATCACCAGTGGCATCCTAAGACAAGTACAAATATTTCAGAAATATTTTTCAAAATGTATCCATTAAAACTTTGAGGTATTTTTTAAAGGAAACAGGATCACGAAAAATTAGCGGAGATCCTCCTCTTTGATTTGCCATCACTAGTGGCATCATAGGACAAGTACAAATATTTTACAAAATGTAATCCTTTAAAACTTTGAAGTAATTTTAAAAGGAAACAGGATTACGAAATGAAAAATTGTAAATGCAGTTTTACTATATTTAGTCTCTAGTTTCAAAAGTTTTTATGTGTTTTTTTATTACTCTCTAAAATCACGTTTCTATGGGAAAACACTAATGATTTCTTCAACACTCAAAAATTTCGGTAAAACTTACAAACTTGGGGTCAATAAGTATTTCAGTAAAAACAACTGCTAAAAAACAACTGTTAAAAAACAACTGCCATAAACCTTTGCAGTTATTTTGCAGATAATTTTGTTGTTTTCAAACAACTTCATTTGAATGTTTTGATTGTTTCAGTGCAAAAAAATATAACAAAAATCCACAGGTTTTGAAAAGAAGAAAATCCTTTAGATTCTGAGGACTTTTTTCTTTAAGTTTTAATAAATTTTCCTTTTGGAATACTTCCCTTGTTAGTGTACATTCTTCAATTAGTTTAATATCATAAGTCTGATGATTAAGTTAATTAGCCAACAATTAAATTTATTGATTGCAAGATAAATCGACATAGCACACTATGGGTCAGAATTGCAATTCATTTTATTTTTTAAACATTAGAAATTCCGGCAAAAATATCTTATATTTACATTTGTTCACTTTGTGGCTGAATTTAAACAAGTACAAACATATTTTTTACAAAAATTTTTTTTTTTTGAAAATTTTATTTTTATTACCAATCATATATTTTTCCGCGAAAACTTTTTTTAAAAGAAAAATTTTTCATAATTAATTTATTTTACAAATTTTGTTTTTTTTGCAATAAACTTGGCAAGGACCAATTAAATTTCTTGACTTGTTTTCCTCAAGACCAGTACCGTTTTAATCATTAGGGCACACCCCAGCAAAACTTAGATTACCAAATAAGGTATAAAATAAGGTATAGGATCTCTTATTTTATACATTGCAGCATTGATGATTTTAACAGGCGATGAGACTCAAAGTAATGCATCCACATTATCACAAAGAATACCAGTAAGGTTTATAATAAGTCATAAATTTATAACGAAGAATACGAGTAAGGTGTAAAATATATGATATTATATAGTTTACGAGAAATGAAATACCAGAAGATAATATATAAGGTGTTACGAGTAGTGAAAAAGTAATGTTGTATTAAATTTACTCACGTGATTGTAAGTGAGTGTAAGTAGATAAAATATGCTCTTGAGTGTGTGTCGTTAGAAATTTCCTGTCGTGAGCCCATCTCTAGTTTAAACTAATGCATTTTTTTTATAAAATAATTATTTTTATACCCTCCAACCACAGTATGGGGGTATACTCACTTTGTCATTCCGTGTGTAACGCATCGAAATATCGGTCTAGGACCCCATAAAGTATATATTTTATTGATTCCTAGGCAGGTTAAGTTCGGAAATGGGCAAAATCGGACCAAGGGGAAAAAAGTTCCCCCTTGGAGAACTAAACCAACCTCAGAAAAAACGCATTTTTTGAAGGGTTTTTTGTACTTTTGCTAAGCAAATGCAACATTCTTATCTTAAAAGAAGTTCAAAATCGCAAGGGAAAGGTGCCCCTAACGTCTCCCACCAACCCCCCCCCCCCCCAAAAAAAAAGACGCCCCTGGATTTTTTTATATTGTTTTTTTTACATTTTGGAGGGTATAAAAGATTCGGCACAGCCGAATGTAACACTCTCACTTGTTTATGTTATTGTAATGCATTATGCATCCAATTATAAATAATGCATTATTTCAAACTTTCAAATAATACATACACTCAGAAAATTATGTAAGTTACTACATGTTAGTTGTTTATATATTTTACAGTAGTTAGTTCTTTTTAACTACAAAGTCAGTTGTTTTTGTATCAAAAATATCAAACAACTATTTCTGTTAGTTATTTTAAGTCGTTTTTTTGAACAACTAACAAAAAAGTACTGTGATGTAGTAACAGTTATTTAATGTAGTTAATTTTATTTTTTATCTCTGAAAAATTGTCAAAGTTTTTTTTCCAAAAAATAAAAAAAAAAATTTTTCTTTTTTTTCACAACTTTTTCAAAAAAAAAAACTTGGAAAAAATTTGATCTTCATTTTTTTGAAAATTTGGTCTTCAATTTTTTTCCCGAAAAATTTTTTGAAAAAAAAAATATATATATATTGATTATTATATTTTTACTACATTTTAGTTGTTTTGACTAGAAATGTAAGTAGTTTTTACTACATAAGTCAGTTGTTTTTTGTCAGTTAAAATAACTAACATTGTTAGTTGATTTAACTGAAAAAGTAGTTGACCCCAAAACAACTTACAAAGTAGTTATTTTAACTGACATTTTCAGTTGATTTTACTAACATAATTTTTTGAGTGTAATGTAACCAAATATAAGTAATTTTTTCCAATAATCATGCATTACGTATCAAATTATTAGTAATGCATTATTTTTCACTTGAAAATAATACGTTGTGGAACAAATGTTTGGTAAGACATCCTAAAATAATGCTACAAATAAGGTATATATATTACCTGGTAATGTGTTATATAATCACTACCCATTACCAAAGTTTTGCTGGGACTAGGCAAAAATGCCAATAAATTCGCTTATACTTAAATGGAGCAACATTTTTTTAAAAGAAAATTTTACATTTTCTTTTAGAAAATTTCACAGAATCTAACAGATTTTTCGTGTATCAAAAGTCTCAATTTCAAAAACATTTTTCCTACATAAAAAGTTTCAGATTGTGAAATATTTTTCGTACAGAAAATGTTTCAGATTCTGAGATTTCAAAACTCTAAAGTTCATAGAAGTTTTATCAAAATAAAAAGTCTCAGATTTTAAGACACTTATCGTATGCAAAGTCTCAGATTCTGAGACATTGTTCGTATAAAAAAAATCTCACATTCTGAGACAATATTTATTCTGATTCTGAGACATTTTTCGTATAGAAAAAATCTCAGATTTTGAGACATTTTTTGTACAGAAAAAGTCTCAGATTCTGAGACATTTTTCGTGTAGAAAACAAGTAAGAAAGTTAAAGTCGGTCAAAACCGACCATATGATACCCTACACCAGTGTTTTCCGAAAAATGGATCCCAAGTCCAAACATGGACCAATTGGATCTGTCTTATGTTAGATCTTTATTTAGTGTAGGAACACACACACAGATCAAATTTTAGTGGAATTGGTTTATTTTTTTGCCAATAGTCCGATTTAACTGAATATCGGTCGAAATTTTTATATGGGGGACTAAGTCCAAAAATGGTCCTATTATATTCCGATTTGATTAGGTTACTACAGTACACGTTTAGCACCTAAAAATAAATTTTTTTATCAAATATTACCAATTTTATGAATTTTGGGGGAATTATGTAAATATTGGGAGGGTGGTTTGTATGGGGACTACCAGAAGGACTGACCCGATTCCTTTGAAATTTGGAATGATGATTTGCCCATATAAAATTTGATTAGCTGTTAAGTTTCAAAGCTATATCTATTATAATACGGTTATTAGAGTCATTAATTCCTAATCCAAAGGTGGCGTTTGTATGGGGGGCTAGGTCTTAACATGGACCGATTTTTTTCCAATTTCAATAAGCTTCGCCCTTGGGCCAAAAGATACTTAAGTTTTAAATTTTAAGTCAATTGATTGAAAATTGCGACCTGTATCGTGCTTAAACCGATAGATGGACAGACGGACGGACATCGCTAAATCGACTCAAAAAGTAATTCTGAGTCGATCGGTATACTTGAAGGTAGGTCTGGGACCAATATTTCAGGTAGTTACAAACATCAGTACAAACTCATTATACCCTGTACCACAGAGTGGTGTAGGGTATAAAAATCTCAGATTCTAAGACATTTTTCGTATAGAAAAAGTTTCAGATTCTGAGACATTTTTCGTATAGAAAAAATCTCAGATTCTAAGACATTTTTCGTAGAGAAAAAGTTTCAGATTCTGAGACATTTTTTGTATAGAAAAAATCTCATATTCTAAGATATTTTTCATACAGAAAAAGTCTCAGATTCTGAGACTTTTTTCGTATAGAAAAATTCTAAGATTCTGAGACTTTTTTCGTTAGTCTCAGAATCTTAGGGCCGTCATACCTTAAGACGCCCCTGGTCAATTGCTTACGAAATCAAAGCTTGTGAAAGCAATGGTCCATAGTGTAATGTAAATAAAAAACCCAAGGTTGGGAACAGTAACGATATGGTTAACAAAAAATAAAAATGGGAAACGATCACGCTAATCAAAAACGTTTGATGATAGACAAACGATTAATTAAAAATATTTTTTTTTTTATTGCAAAATAGTATATTATAGTAATTTTCAATTTTCGGGATTGCAGTTCTAGGTTTTTTCAGTATTAATATTGAGTTTTTCTTTTATTGTTATTGCTAACATTTAATTTCATTGATTTTCTTTTTAAAATAATATTGGCGGTTATTAACTTATAAATAGTATTGGCTCCCAACATTGAAAAAATCAATTATAATTCATTAATTTATATATGCATAGATGTGCAGTTAACTCACTATATTTAAGTTTTTATACCCTCCACTAAAGTGATGGAGGGTATATATTAGTTTGTCATTCCGTTTGTAACACAGCGAAATATTGGTCTTTGACTCCAAAAGAGTGAAGTTCGGGAAGGGGTTTTTAGCGAATTTATGAGTTTAAAAACTTTAAACCGTTCTAACTTTCGAACGGCAACTCTGAGGCTGCTTAAGCTTGCCATATATATTATTCGTTCCCTAGTCTGGCTGGTATTAAATTTCAGCAAATTCGGTTCAGTTTTTTAAAAGTTATTAAGAAAACTGTTAATTTCAGATTGGTTTCACCTTAAATTCACGTATTGAAAAAAAAACTTTAAGCAAGTTTTAAAATCATTGGTAAGTCAGAAAAATATTTTAAAAAATAGTTTTGTCTCTCAAAAATATTTTAACACTCAAAAAAATTACACTCGAAAAAAAATTTTACACTCGAAAATAAACTTTACACTCCAAAAAAATTTTACACTTAAAAAAAAATTTAGTTTAAGGGCATTTTAGAGGGTATTCATGAATTCGGTCAAGTAGAATTTAACTTTTCTACTTGTTTTTACTTTCCCTCGACAATGTATTTATTTTATCATTGTAATTATTAATTGATACAATAGTTTCAATCTACAAAGTAGACGTCAAAATAGTAAAACGTATTGAATAGAGTCATAATCTTTGCAATAAAAAGTTTATTTATCTTATCACAATTTCGAAATTAGCTAATTCGAAACTATTTTAGCACCCAAAAACAAAAAAATAGCTTAGCAAACGCATATTGACTTTGACATTGCTATAGTTAACAGTTAACTAATATTTACAAAGTCGTTACACGGAACGACGCGATCCCGATTCCGAATAAAACAAAGAATAACAACAATGACTAATATCCGACCATTACCAGCAGATTTACAAAAAATCGCTTGTGAGGAATTAAATGAAAAACCAGAACAGATCGAACAAGATCTTAAAGATTTTAAAGAATGGATTGCTAAGCAACAACATTTAAATGTCCGTACTGATGATCAATTCTTGATAAGTTTTCTAAGAGGTTGTAAATATAGTATGGAAAAGGCTAAATCGAAAATTGATAAATATTAGCTGTGTTTTGCAATCATTTGGATTAGGATTTACCATACAATATGTGTACTTAATAAATATTATTATTATAAAAGATTAGTACACATTTGACTCTCCCTGTTGTGGAATGTATTTTATACAGAGCTTTTGTAATATTCTTATAGCATACTTTAAGGGCCCACAATAAATATCCCCATCAAATCATGCAGGAAGTAAAAGCTCTTTTGTTTAAAACTTTCATTATTTGAACTTTTTAGCATTTTTAAAGTACACTTTTGGGGTAATATTAGAAAATGTACTTAATAAGTACATATAATTGAAAAACACAACAATTATACATTAAAAACAAAATATCCCGATTTTTATACCATACAAAATATAGATGATCCAAAGGTTACTGAATTAATCAGATTGGGGTATGTTTTTAAATTTATGCAAGTATAAAAAATAATTCTTATCTTTAATTTTCTAGTATTGGTGTTCACTTACCCATGCCTCTAAATGGTAATGGACCTCGTATTCAATATATTCGTACCGGTCGTTATCCAACAAATAAATATTGTTTTGGAGATGTTATGTGTATAGCCAATGCTTATCAAGAGATTTGTATGCGTGAAGATGATTATTGTGTGGTCAGTGGTTATATACAAATTTTGGATATGTCGGAATTTGGGGCGTCGCATATGTTACAAATGACACCAACGGTTACTAAGAAAATGTCTACATTTGCTGAAGATGCTGTTCCATTGAGGCAGAGAGCCATACACATTATAAATGCTCCAGCGGGTTTTGATAGGCTATTTAATATGTTGAAACCGTTAATGCCAATTAAACAGCAACAAAGGGTAAGTTTTGAATAACTACTTCGGATCTTAGAACAGTGTCGGGTATTTTTGTAATTCGTATTTCTGCGAGAATAGGCTAAAAGGAAAGGTAACTCCCCCCAAATCGAATTCGAAAGAAAAAAAAATAAGAAAAAGGAAAGGAAAGGAGAGGACAAGGAATCATCTTAGAATTTTTCTATAGAGTAAAACATCTCAATTCAAAAGAAACAAGTAGAAAAGTTAAATTCGACTTTATGGGAACCTAGACCAATACTTCGATGTGTTACAAACGGAATGACAAACTTATATATACCCTCTATCACTAGAGTGGAGGGTATAAATAGTAGCATTTTTGACCTTACTCCTTTCGAATTTGATAAAACTTGGAATATAGTTGGGCCCTTACAAAAAATTATAGTGCAAAAATATTGAACTTCGGGTAGTTTTTCTTCCCGAAATACGGGGTCTTGATAATTTGGAAAATCGTATATACATAGTTGACAAAAGTGTTTTGACATTAATGAAAATATCTCAAAAAGTAATAATGATACAGGTGTCATTTGGGTTTCAAAATTTTTTTTTAAAAGGTGAAAGGTCATTGTTTTAACCTTAACGTTTGGAGATATTTTTAAAATTTTGTAAAAAATCTTAGTGAATGCCATTTTAAAGGCTGTCTCATTACCTATTATTCGAAACCTGAATGAGACCTGTATCATTATTACTTTTTTAGATAGCTTTATTTTAAGATTTTCCGAATTTTCAAGACCCCATATCTAAAAATACTGGAGTGACCAGAAGCCTGAAAAATTGTCACAACCTCTTTTTTGTTAAAGTAAAACCCAGGTCTGAATTTCATTAAATTTGAAGGGGGTGACGTCAACTCGTCGGTTGAATTGAGGGGTTTTAGCTCTATAGAAAAAACGGTCTTATAATCTGAAAAAAATTTCTATAGGAAATATCTGCGAAATAGAAAAGGAAATAATCTGAGAATTTTATATAAGAAATATGACTAAAAATCACAAAATTTTTCTAAAAAAAATCTCGGAGTCTTGGAATAGGGAAAAAATCATGGAATATCCGAGTTTTTCTATATGGAAACTCTGAGATTTTTTTTATAACAAAACTCTGAGAATCTTTCTACAGAAAGTCTGAGAATTTTTCTATAGGAAAAATCTGATTATTTTCTTTAGGAAAAATTTTAGAACTTATTAAAAAAAAAAAGTATCAGAGGCCTTTGTTCTGCCTTTCACAACTTTTCAATTCACATGAATTTTTCCGAATCAGATGAAATCGAATTTGGTGAAATATTTTTCACGTAAAAAACACTCACAAATCAAATTTAAATGAAATAGGCTTTTATTTGTTGACAATAAACCGCTTTAACTGAATATCGGGCGAAATTTTCGCAAGGGGCCTAATTCCAAAACTGGTCCGATGATTACTAGATTTGTTAAGGTTATTTAAGTACGCGTTTAACATACACAAACAAAATTTTAGATAAATATTTTCTATTTTCATGAAATTTGAGAGATTTGTGTGAGAATCGGGAAGGTGGTTTCTATGGGGGCTACAAGAAGAACTGGTCCGATTTCTTTAAAATTCGGAATGGTGATTTGTGAAGACAAAACACGTTTACCTGCCAAATTTCGAAAAGATACCTATTACAATACGGCTATTAGAGTCATTTTAGCCAAAACTAAAGAGGACCTTTGTCTAGGGGCTAGGTCTAAATATGGACCGATTTTTTCAATTTTAATAGGCTTCGTCCTTGGCCCAAAAGAGGCTTAAGTTTCAAATTTCGAGTCAATTTATTAAAAATTGCGACCTGTATCGTGTTTACACCGTTTACATGGACAGACAGACGGACGGACGGACGGACATCGCTAAATCGACTCAAAAAGTGATTCTGAGTCGATCGGTATACTTAAAGGTGGGTCTAGGACCAATATTTCGGGTAGTTACAAACATCAGCACAAACTCATTATACCCTGTACCACAGTGTGGTAAAGGGTATAATTAGAAATTTTAATTTTCACATTTTTATACCCTTCCACCACAGTATGGAGGTATACTCACTTTGTCATTCCGGGTGTAACGCATCGAAATATCGGTCGGGGACCCACAAAATATGTATTTTATTGATCCATGATAGAATCTAACATATTCGAGCGATGGCCGTCCGTCTGTAGAAACTACGATGCAATCCAAACCAAAAGGGCTAGAGCCCTGAAGTTTGGCAAAAATACCTCTTATGTTACTGGTAAGGTTAAGTTCGTAGATGGGCAAAATCCGAACAGGCGGAAAAAAGTTCCCCCTTGAAAAACTAAAACAACCCCTGAAAAATTAAATTTTTTTTTTAATTTTTGCTCAACAAATGTAACATTTTTATGCCTTATTACAATGGTTCCCAACCTTTTTTACGCCACGCCCCACTTTTAAGTTAAAAAAAAAATGTATGGTCCGTTACTTTAATGTAGTAATTTTTTATTTTTAAAACGACTACAAAAAATAGTTGTTTTAGATTTTTCAGAAAAAAAACAACTGAAATTGTAGTTGAAAACAACAACTACTACTTACTACACAAATGACCGTCATGTGGTAACTGCAATAATTTTCTAAGTGTATTATTTATTGGGTCCTACATAAATTTTTCGAGGTATGACAAATTACATGGGTATAAAAATATTTTACATTTTTTGAGCCTGCAAAATTTTGGAAATTTTATCAAAACTTTGTTATTAAATAAAATTTGGAAATTTGTAAAAATTACGTCTAAAACCCTAAATTATTAATTATGTAAATAATTCTGTGATTATATATTACTTAAGCTAATATAATATTTCTCTTTTTTTTAGATGTTTGTCCATGGCAACAAATGGCAGGCTATATTTGAACATGTACCACAAAAATATCTACCCCAAGAATTGGGTGGTGAAAATGGTTCCATAGAAGTATTGACGAAACAACAAAGTGAAAATTTCCTAAACTATCGTGATTATTTCATAGAAGACACCAAATATAAAGTAGATGAAAAATTAAGAGTGGGTAAAACGGTAGATTATGATCATATTTTTGGAGTTGAAGGATCATTCCGTAAATTAAATGTAGATTAAAATGAATAACAAAAGAATTTTATGTAAAAAATTAAATTATATTTTTGCAAATACACGTCAATGATTATATAAAAATTGTTAAATGTTTGAATAAAAAAGATTTTAAGAATCTTTTAAAACCAATTTAACAAAAAGTCCTTTCTATGGAAGGTATTACAGTTTTAAACATTAAATATACATCCTATGAATTCTTTTGGGCCAATTTAACAATAACACTCTTTACTTCGGTATAGTTTTGTAAAGCGTATTCACCATTTTCACGACCATGACCAGACATTTTATAACCACCAAATGGTACCTGGGCACATAGATTGTTGTAAGTATTGACCCATACAGTACCAGCTCTCAAACCTTGTACAATATAATTAACTTTGTCGATATCCTTGGAAAAGACAGCTGCAGCTAAACCATATTCTGAGTTATTAGCTCTTTCAATAACTTCATCTAATTTTTTGAAACGGATAATTTGTTGTACGGGACCAAAGATTTCTTCACGGGCAATGGTCATATCATCTTTAACATCAGCAAATACAGTGGGTTCTACAAAGTAACCGGCTAAACCTTGAGCACGATTTCCACCAGCTACCAACTTAGCGCCTTGTTGTTTACCAGTGTTAATCAAACCCAAAATCTTTTCCATTTGTTCTTCATTAACTTGAGGACCCTGTTCAACATTCAAATCGAAAGGATTACCAATAGTACGTTTCTTAGCCCTTTCAGCACTGCGTTCTACAAATTCATCATAGATTTTATCTTCAACAAATGTACGTGAACCAGCACAACAACATTGACCCATATTGAAGAATAAACCAAAATGAGAAGTTTCCACAGCATAATCCATATCGGAATCGGCCAAAACAATATTTGGACTTTTACCACCCAACTCCAAAGTTACACGTTTTAAATTTGTATTACCCGAAGCTTGTTGGATCAATTTACCGACTTCAGTAGAACCGGTAAAGGCCACCTTATCAACATCTGTATGATTGGCCAAAGCTGCACCAGTATCACCAAAACCGGGTAAAACATTGACCACACCCTCTGGGAAGCCTGCTTCTTTAACCAATTGGGCAATATACAAAGCAGTTAAACAAGTTTGTTCTGCAGGTTTTAAAATAATAACATTGCCAGTAGCCAAAGCAGGACCCAATTTCCAGGCCATCATTAGTATGGGGAAATTCCAGGGAATAATTTGAGCACATACACCCACAGGTTCATGACGGGTATAGGCAAAGAAATCACCATCCATGGCAATAGTTTTACCATGATTTTTATCAGCCCAACCAGCAAAATAACGCAAATTTTTAATGGACATAGGTAAATCGACATTGTAAGACATGGCATAAGGCTTGCCATTATCTAAAGTTTCCAAACTCTGAAATTACAAAACAAAACAACTGTATTGAATTCATACATTTTTTAAAGTATTTAACAGCTCACTTACCGCCAAGTAAACACGATCACGTTCCAAAAGATCAGCCAAACGATTTAATAATACACCACGCTCAGAAGCATCCATACGACGCCAGGGAGAGCCCAATCTAAAATAAATGACCCATTAATATTGATTTAATGATTTCTTTAAGAATATTTTCGTACTTGAATGCATTTCTGGCTGCTTTAACGGCCAATTCAACATCCTCTTTGCCGGCACATTGAATTTCGGCTATAGATTTTTCGGTAGCTGGATTTATAGTTTCAAAACATTTACCCGATTTACTTTTGTGCCATTCATTGTTGATAAAAAGCTAAAAAATACAAATGGTGAAAAAAATTCGATAAAATTAGTGAAAAAATATTTGATTAAAAAAAATTATGAAAAAAAAAATTCTTAAAAAAATGTGGTAAAATCTCCAGGAAAAAACATTAACAAAAATTTTAGTTGGTTAAAAAATGTTTAGGAAAACAAATTTTTATCAAAAAAATGTTGTGGTAAAAAAACATTTTTGGGGGAAAAAATAGTGAACAAAAAAATTTTGTGTAACCCCAATATTCTGGAAAATATACTCATCATCATCAGACTTTGTTATAGAATTTATTTTCGAAAAATTGGTAGTCAAAAGAATTGGGGATCAAAAAATTCGGATTTCTTCTACTGTATTTAAAATTTAATTTTTGTTTAAGTCGTTCGAAAATTTTTTTTTAATAACTGAATATAAACTATTGGACCATTTGTTAACTTTTAAATGTTAAAAATTTTAAAAATCGACTTAAAACTATTTTTAAAAAATGTTATAAAAAATATCTATCAATAATTCCAATTTACATCTCTACTCTCGTAGCACATTTAATATTAACTCAATCTGGACTCCATTAAGCTTAAATTAAAACTCGATAAATTATTGTGTACACTTAAAAAAAATACTTGTTTGATAACACAGGGCAACACTTTTTTTTTGCCCGGGTTCTGATAGCTAATTTTGGGTATTAGGGGTACGCTGATTTCAAATCTGGATGCCGTTTTTTGGGTCAGCTCTAGTTTTTTAGATATAGCCTAAGGAAACTTTGAAAATAGGCAGTTTTTGGCATGTTTGTGAGTCTAGTCTTACACTAGTCTTACATCCAAAAAGTGAATGACGATTTTAGGTATGTTGGATATGCTGATTCCAAAAATGCTCTTACTTTTGTTAAGTCATCTTTAGTTTTTGAGATATCGCTAAAATATAATTTTTAAATTTATGACCTCTTTAATTTTGTCCGAATATTTATGCCCTTTTTAATAACTCGAAAACTAAAGCTGTCAGAAAAAAGCTAATACCAGTTTTGGAATGCTGGCATCAAATATAGTTAAGTTCGTGTTTAAAACTGAGGAAATTATAGCCAAGCAAAGTTGGTAAAAAACGCAATTTTTCAACTCTTTAACAGCGATTTGCTCGCGAACGCGAGCTGATGGAAACAATCGGATAACAGATTCGGAATCAGCACACTAAAATCCATATAAATCAGTTGTCAAAGGTCAGGCAAATTGAAAAAGGTAAAATTTTGTCAACCTGTGTAATAATTAGGTTTATTTTATTAATGCTAACTTTGTCGTTAACGAATTACATCTACTATGTAGTCGTGCGTAGACTTTGGCGGCCACTGTATGTACAGTGACTCAAACTAGTAATGGAACAGCTTATATTTGATAGTAGTTATTTAATGGAAAAACCAACCATTTTTGGAATTTCTTCGAAAAAATAAAGACCGCTCGACCGATTTCAGAATTTTTTTATATTCGTTATCAGAATACCAAAATTAATAAAAACCAAGTAAGAGTGTTAAATTCGGCTGTGCCGAATCTTAAATACCCTCCAACACGTTAAAAAATTTAAAACAAAATGTCAGGGGCGTCTTTTTTGGGGGGGAGGGGGGTCGGTGGAGTATAGGGAGACACATTTTTCCCACTATAAATGTTTACAAATTATATGTTTATGATTTTTACGCTTAAATAATACATTTTTATTGTTATTTTTAATTAATTTTTATAACCACGCCCCCAAATGGGGTTGGACTGAAAAAAATCGAGTTTCCTAATCCCCTTGGTCGAAGTGAATATAATATGCCATAAAAATATTACATTTGTTTAGCAAAAATTAAAAAAAAATCGTTCCGCACTTATCCGATTTTGTCCATCTTCGAATTTAACCTTACCAGTAAGATAGGAAATATTCTTGCCAAACTTCATGGGTCTAGCTCTTTTGGTTTGGACTGCATCGTTGTTTCTACAGACGGACATCGCCAGAATGTCTTAGAATTTATCATGGATCAATAATATATATACTTTGTGGGGTCCCCGACCGATATTTCGATGTGTTAAACACGAAATGACATAGTGAGTATACCCCATACTGTGGTTGAAAGGTATAAAAATAATGTATTTCCAACACACCCCTCTTTAAGCTAGTCTTTATTATGAACTTTAAAAATCGTTAACACGAAAATCCTAGTTGATCCTGTTTTCGAGTTATTGCTAAATAATTACACTCTTCGACAACAAAAACCAGCCAGTGAAATATACAACTGATTCTTATACATTTTTTTCTCCTGAATCTAAATCTTCCACCCAATTTTTTCTAGCACATACCGTTTTTGAGACATTCGCTTTTAAAAAGTCAAAAAACCAATAACTTTGGACTTTTGGTGGTCCACTGTTACATATTCTTCCAAAAATATGATTGGATTGCAGTTTTGGAATCAAGATGTCCATTTTATAGAAAGGCTCAGATTTTGAGACATTTTTTGTATAGAAAAGTTCTCAGATTCTGAGACATTTTTCGTATAATAAAATTCTCAGATTCTGAGACATTTTTCATGCAGAAAAATTCTCAGATTCTGAGACATTTTTCATATAGAAAAATTCTAAATGTTCTTAGATTCTAAGACATTTTTCGAAGGGAAAAATTTTCATATTCTGAGACATTTAGCGTATAGAAACATTCTCAGATTCTGAGACATTTTTCGGAAAGGAAAATTCTCAGATTCTGAGACATTTTTCTTATAGAAAAATTCTCAGATTCTGAGACATTTTTCTTATAGAAAAATTCTCAGATTCTGAGACATTTTTCATATAGAAAAATTCTTAGATTCTGAGACATTTTTCTTATAGAAAAATTCTCAGATTCTGAGACATTTTTCTTATAGAAAAATTCTCAGATTCTGAGACATTTTTCTTATAGAAAAATTCTCAGATTCTGAGACATTTTTCTTATAGAAAAATTCTCAGATTCTGAGACATTTATCTTATAGAAAAATTCTCAGATTCTGAGACATTTTTCTTATAGAAAAATTCTCAGATTCTGAGACATTTTTCTTATAGAAAAATTCTCAGATTCTGAGACATTTTTCTTATAGAAAAATTCTCAGATTCTGAGACATTTTTCTTATAGAAAAATTCTCAGATTCTGAGACATTTTTCTTATAGAAAAATTCTCAGATTCTGAGACATTTTTCTTATAGAAAAATTCTCAGATTCTGAGACATTTTTCTTATAGAAAAATTCTCAGATTCTGAGACATTTTTCTTATAGAAAAATTCTCAGATTCTGAGACATTTTTCTTATAGAAAAATTCTCAGATTCTGAGACATTTTTCTTATAGAAAAATTCTCAGATTCTGAGACATTTTTCTTATAGAAAAATTCTCAGATTCTGAGACATTTTTCTTATAGAAAAATTCTCAGATTCTGAGACATTTTTCTTATAGAAAAATTCTCAGATTCTGAGACATTTTTCTTATAGAAAAATTCTCAAATTCTGAGACATTTTTCTTATAGAAAAATTCTCAGATTCTGAGACATTGTTCTTATAGAAAAATTCTTAGATTCTGAGACATTTTTCTTATAGAAAAATTCTCAGATTCTGAGACATTTTTCTTATAGAAAAGGGCCCGCCATATGAATGATCCCTTTATATTAACTGGTTCCACTAGTACTCTTAGATCAGTTATTTCTCTCTGTATATAATATGTATAATTTCTAAAATAAATTTTTGTTAGATAGTGAAATTGTTTTTGCTGTGTTTTTTTTTAATCTATAAATAAATTGATAAACAATTTCTAGTAGAAATTTTCTACATTATCAATAAAAAATAACTCATGTTAACACCCTGTATTAACTTAAAAAAAAGTTGTTGATAAACAAACACTCGTATTACAATCAGCGTACTGCTGGCGTCAACCTAACCCAATAAAGATTGTGCTGGATACCGGTATGCAATAGTATAGCGTATTTATTGCCGGCGTTTGTCATGCAAAAAAATATATAAGTTCACACACCTCAACACAAATAACGATGGCTTTGCAAAAAAAAAAAAAACATCAAAATAGCAAATGATTTTACTTCAAGGTCATAAAAAACAAAATTCGTTAAAAAATTTTAAGGAAATAATGGAAGAATAACAAAAAGATACACTTTTACAATGGATGGCAATTATACAATAGCATTTTTTTACTTACCCCAGTGTATAAAATTTCTGGATTTGATTTCGGTTCTGGCATGGAAGCATAATTTGCTGCAGCTGTTGAACTTTGCAAATTATTTGCTAAAATTCTGCCAGAATTTCTTAAAACATTTGTGTTTTTTAATAAACGCAACATGTTTTCTTCCTTTTTTTATTAATAAATAATTTCTATTTTATTAATTTAAATATGGAAAAATATTGTAAACGACTTGCCAAACGTCTGCGAACAACTAGTTCTTTCAGATTTTTAGACATTAAAATTAATGACATACCATCCATATGTTTTTTGTTTTTCTAGTGTACATACTATATATTAGAGTGGGCCGAAAAATTTTTATTTTTACACAGAAAAAAAAATATTTAAGAAAATATATTTTGAGGATGTTTATTCTGGCTCGAGGTCATTATTTTCTTTACTAATTAAAACAATGATATTCTCATAGCCTAATTTTCAAGAAAATTATTTTTCTGTTTTAAATTTATTTATGTTGGTCATTTTTGCAAGACTTAATCGACACGTGTTTCGGAATTGGTCAAATTCCATTGTCAAGATTATTTAGCAAAAAATAGAAACGATTTACTACAAAGTAGCAAACGAGTCTAATGACAAATCGTTTGTGCACAAACTAAAGTATTAATACATATTTGACTCTATCCACAATGTGAATTATAAAGACGAAGAAATTGTACTATACTAGGGCCTTTATTCATAATACTTGAACTGTACTTAAAGTAGGTTTATTTGACAAATATTCATGCAATATCTGTCAAATAAACCTACATTAGATTTAATTTACTCATTATGAATAGCCCAGTAGTAAGGCAACGATTGTCAATAACCAACAAAAATATTTAAAACATTTTTACATATGATAGTCCATTGGACTACAACAATATGTTTTTTGTTGTTGTGAATGTAATAACCACATTAGGGTTATTCATCACTATGGCATGCCAACCATTATGCTCAGAAAATAATGACCTCGAGCCAGAATAAACATCCTCAAAATGTAATATTTTAAAGGTCGAATAAAACAATTTTTATTTTTTAACAAAAATTAATCAGTATTAAAGAAAATTTTTATAAACACGTTTATTAAAAATAAAAATATTTTTAATAAAATTTTTTATTGACTCAATAAAAAAATTTATTGAAATTACAAAATACAAAATTTTAACATGCCGTCGGCAAGATTTGTTGTGTTTTTTTTCCACATAGTTATTTCAAAGTCAATTGCAAGTTTATAACTGTTTCAAATAAAGAAATATAATATTAACTATAAAAAAATCTATAAAATATTATAAAAAAAAAATTTTAGGTCTGATGGGGTTCGAAACAACGACCCACAAAATGTAAACGTTAAGTTTACCAACCGCTTAACGCACAACGCCAAAACGCTGTTGTAGTTTTGTCGGCTAAATTCGGTCATGTGTTTATTCAAATTAAAAAATATAAATTTTTAACTATTTCAAATAAAGAAAAATAATATTAATTTTTAGAAAAAATCCATAAAATAAAAATTATTTTTCACGTGATTCACGCGTGAGTGTGACTGATTCCAATTTTACTCACGTGATTGTGAGTGAGTGTGAATGTAGAAAAAAATTGCGTGAGTGAGTGTGCGTAAGTAAGATTTTTGCGTGAGTGAGTGTGCGTGAGACGATTTTTTTGGGTGAGTTTGCGTGATTTATTTTCTCTTCTTTTTTTCTTTTGTACCAAAATAAGCCATAAAAAATTGTAAAATATGGCTTTATTTTATATTTCGTCCCGAAAAAAGCAAAAAAAAAAATGTAAAATTTCGCTAAACTTTAAATTTTGCAGAAAATTTTGAAAGATTTTTGAAATTTTAGTTTTCGGAATTTTTTTTTTTATAAATATGTGTTTTGTGAGTGTGAGTGAAGCTTGCGCGAGTGCACGTGAGTGTGAGTTGTATTAAATTTACTCACGTGATTGTGAGTGAGTGTGAGTAGAAAAAATATGCTCGTGAGTGAGTGAGTGTGCGTGATTCAAAAATTCCTGTCGTGAGCGTGAGTGAGTGTGAGTCAAAAATCACTCACGCGCCCATCTCTAGTGTATAGTATACAGCACACATCAGGGATGGAAAATCGGAATTTTGAAATGGTACTGGAGCTTAACCAAAAAGGTACTTTTTCGCCCTCGACGGTACTAAAATAAATTAATATCCAGTTTCTGTAAGACGAACGTCTTTGTCTGTGACGAATTTGCATGTCTTTTGTTACAATTACAAAATACATACAAATTCGTCGCAGACTAATATTGTTCGTCGTACAGAAAATAAACACAATTTAATATAAAAATTCTTAAATTGAGGACATCCTTATCCATTTATTTATTTTTTTAGAGAAAACTCCAATAAAGGTTGACCAAAATTAAAAAAATCAGTTATTTAAAGCTTTAAAAGCATTTTACTTTGAAAATCGGTAGATTTTTAGATTTCGTTGAACAAATTTATGAAATTGTCTGGTATAGAAAAGGTACTAAATCAGTCGTGGGGGTACTACGGTATCTTTGAGAGTGAAAAAGTACTGAAAAAAGTACTAAAGTACTAACTTTTCCATCCCTGGCACACATAGTCACACATAATTTATGTAAGACGGTATTTATACACAGCCTTTTTTTGCTTGCAATAAAGTCTTGCAACTTTTTTTTGTAGGCAAACGGGGGTGAGAAGCATAGAAGAAGGAAAACAGCATTCGTGATTTTTTTTCTACTCCGTTTTCTTTTCACCCCCGTTTGCCTACAAAAAAAAGTTGCAAGACTTTATTGCAAGCAAAAAAAGGCTGTGTATAAATACCGTCTAAGTGAAATTGATTTTAAGCGTTGTTACTTGTTGTCATGCTGTAGCTCAGTTGGTTAGGCGGCAAGGGTAGAAACCAAAACGTATGCGGTTCAAAGCTGATGAAGAACAATTAAGAAAAACTAAAAAAATATAATAAATTAAAATCAGAGACCATAACAGTTATCAGATTTATTGAAAAAATCAAATTTACCTGTTCGAAAATATTTTTTCATATAAAAATTAAAAATAACAGTTTGAAATGATTTATATAAATATCTGTTCAAAATAGCAGAAATAAAAAACTTTTATTTATTATATATATATATGTCCTTTATTTAATTAAATATTAATAGAAAGAGAAATACATATCGATTTTTAATTAATACTTAAATAAAAGTTCAAAGTGAACATAGGGCGTCAACAAATTCTCTCCATCTTTGTCTATCTCTGGCAATCGCCTTAGCTTGATTCCATGAAACTCGAGCAAGTTCACATTCCTGTTTCAGGTAGCGCACCCAGGTGTTTCGGGGTCTACCAGGTCTGCGCTGTCCTTGTGGGTTCCAATCTAAGGCTATTCTTGCTATTTCTGATTGTGGTCTTCGCAATATATGACCTACCCACGTCCATTTGCGTTTGCGAATTTCGATTTCTACCGGCTTAGAGTTTGCCATCTGCAGCAGCGCTTCATTTGTAATCCAATTAGGCCAAAAGATGTGAAGAATTTGCCTTAAGCATTTGTTTATAAATGTTTGGATTTTACGAATGGATTCTTTTGTTAAGCTCCAGGTAGAACAGCCATACAATAACACAGACTTAACACTGCAGTTGAAAATGCGTAGTTTAGTTTTTCGCGAGATATTGTTTCTACGCCAAATTTTGTAAAGCGATAAAAAAGAGCTGCGTGCTTTATTGATACGATCAGCAATATCGGCTTGAGACCCTCCATCTTTGGTTATCTTACTACCAAGATAACAAAAAGAATCTACGTCTTCAATAGTAACATCATTTACCACCAATGGAGTTGTTACATCTGTTCCTATTCGCATAAGCCTAGTCTTCCTAATGTTGATTCTCAATCCAACTTTTTTAGCATTTTCGGAGAGACACCTAAGTTTTGCTTCAATATCCTGAAAGCGATGGGCCATCAGACATATGTCATCGGCGTAGTCAATGTCATAAAGAAATTCGGATAAGGTCCAGCGAATACCAAAAGGAGCTTCTCTATTGGTTTTTTCCATGACACAATCGAGTAGTATTAAGAATAACGTTGGCGAAAGGATGCAACCTTGTCTTACACCAGTGTTAGGAAAGAACGGGCGACTCTCATTTCCGTTAAAACGAATCTTACACTTAGCATCCCTGTAGAGTTCACGAATCAGGTTTACAATTTTTTCGGGAATGCCTTTACATAACAGTGCCGACCACATTGAATTACGGAATATTGTGTCGAAAGCGCGCTCAAAATCAACAAAAAGAAGATACAAGGGAGTGTTATATTCGGCAGATTGCTCAATTATGATGCGCAACGTGTTGATATGATCTGCGCATGACCGACCTTGCCGGAAACCAGCCTGTTCTTTACGCAGTATTTGCTCCGCAATAGGGGAGATACGTTGATTAATTAAGCCATAATTAGTTTAGAAGTGTAGTAGTGAAGTAGTGAGGTAGAGCCTTATGTGATTTTCAATAAGAAAAAAGAGTGTATATAATTTTAAAATTTGTGTGCTCTTCATACGCATTGAATTTTTCCATAAGACTAAAAAGTAGAGAGACGTAAACAAAATCTGTAGAGAATAGAATTTCTCTACCTCGCTCTACTTTTTATGCTTATGTCAAAATTCAATGTGTATGAAGAACACACAAATTTAAAAAATGTCTACACTCTTTTTTCTTATTGAAAATCACATAAGTCTCTACCTCACTACTTCACTACTACACTTCTAAGCTAACTATAGCTTTAGGGATGCTATAATTTTACCAATGGAATTAAGGAGAGTTTTTGCATTGCGTCAAATCGCCTTTCTTGGGCATTGTAATAACTAAACCTTCTTTCCATTCATCCGGAATACGATTTAAAATCCAGGCCTCGCGAATTATTGGGGTAAGAACCTCTGCTGGGGTACCTGCACCATACTTCAACAGTTCCGAAGGAATGTTGTCCGGACCAGAGGCTTTGTTGTTTTTCAGCACGTTCAAAGCAGCTTCAATTTCCGAGCATGACGGGGGATCTGTGGCTATATCCCTCCTAGGATTTCGGCGTCGATTAAAAAGTGTATTGTCTTCCTGGTGTTCTGCTGGCTCTTGGGAAGAGAAGTAATCACGCCATGGCTCTAATTGTTCTTCCGATGTTGTTAAATCAGCTCCATCTATTGCTTTTAGTACTGCAGTCCCTCTTATGTTGTTACCATTCATCTGCTTTATGGCTGAATATACTCCACGTAGATTTCCGGTATTTGAAGCTTGTTCCGCCTGCTCCGCTATGGTGTTATAATATTTTTCTCGGTCCGTACGAACCATACGTTTTACTCGACTAGCAGATTGTCGATATTCTGCCATTGCTTGTTGTTTTTCTGCTGGGGATTTAGCATTGATCCTTGCATTATGAAGTTGTTTACGGTTTTGAATTTCTAACCAAGTTTCATCGCTGATCCAGGGTTTATTTTTGCCTTCTTTCAAACCTAGTACTGACTTTGCTGTTTCTTTGCATGCCAGTGGTACATCTTTGGGGAATGGGGACTTTCGCAGAGGTGCACTTCGGTGCGGAACGCTCTCTGTCTGCTATTCACTTGGGAATAGCAAGAAGCAATTCCTCTGTATGAATTTTCCAAGCAGCTCACTACTTCCGGTCTTAGACCAAGTATTCCCTGGTAATGCCATTCAGACAACCGTCTGGTGGCAGCTAGAGTGAGAAGGCTAAACCTGCCTAGAGGTAGTTGGCAGCCCCAACACTAGGATCGGGATGCAGTGGTCTAATCAGCCCTCATTCCTAAATCAAAATGATTACAGAAACGTCAATGAATTCAAATAACGATCCCCCCCTGATGACGACTTTTGGCTTATTTATTATAACTGTTATCAAAAACTCTTTGAGCCTTAAAAAACTTAAGTTGTTAAAATAAAACTAAAATAAACGCACGTAAAAGAATCCTATTGATAGCTAATACTTCAATCATTGATTTAAAGACATAAACTTTGATTGATTTTTTAAAAATAACTGCTATAACAGTTATTTACTCCAATAAGTATAAAATAAAAGTTATTTTAAATTGTTTGAAAAAAAATTTTAAATAACTGTTATTTTATACTTTTATGATAAAAATCAAAAAATAAAAGTTATTTCAAATTTTAACACGGGACATCTCTAGAAGTTGACTCATATATAAAATACTTAGTTTGGACAACATTCGTTTAATGATTTTTTTAAAACAAAAAGACACATATAACTGTTATATTTGGTCTCTGATAAAAATAAACAATGTGCTTGATTCTCGAATACGACTTCACCATTCACCCAATTTTTGAAAATTTTATATTCTTTCGAATTTTAAGATTTTAAATTTTTTTTCTTGTAACAATAAAAGATCCAGATGTTTAATAATTACAAAAACAAATTTAAAAATCTTAAAACGCGGCTTTTTTAGTTAATTTATTTATTGAATTCGTGAATTTTTTTATTGAAATTGAAATTTTTTTTTTGTGTGTAGAGATATAGTAACTTCTTGCAATTTTTGCAAATATCAAAAATACCACCGCATAGCCGTGAGGAGCATGAAAAATATTAAAAAATATGGTGTCACTTTTCCCCTATCGTGAAAAAAATTTCCGCACCGAAAGCTTTGAAGTTTTGTCTTCATTTATTTATATTTTCCATAATATTAACTTAAAATACGGCTGTATCAAAATGGGTTCCAGACCTACAAAGTCCAAAAAACCTTAAAGAAGGACAATAAGGCAAATGAACCACACCAAAAAGCTACGCTCCTTCGAAAGTGAGCCGGAAAGTTAAAACCTGATCGGGTTTTTTAGTTATATTGATGGATTGGGCGGACTTAGTTTTTGTACATGATAGGTGGAGCCCATTGACCATAATTCTAGCCTTAGGGGTTGTTTTTGACGGATAGGCATTGAGAATTTTGGGATAGATATCCATTGTAGTTGTTGTTTTATATATTGAATCATAATTAAAAAAAAATTTTAAAGCACTTTAGAAATCGCTTTCAGTGCGGAAACTTTTTTCACCGAATCAACCAAAAAGCCATTTTTTTTATCAGAACAACATTCCCCACATGGTACTGGAGTGGTATTTTGCACTCAAAAAAAAGTTATATCCCTAATGTATATGATTTGTAATTATTTGTTAAAAATTCAATAAATAAAAATTCCTTTTAATTAAAAAAAATGCTGCTGTCAATTTTCACGAACTCAGGTGTGGAAAACTATTTACAAAAAATGCATGGTCAAAAAATTTATTATTTTTTTACTCTACATAAAAAATTTTAATTTTTGTTTGGGTTGTTGGAAAAATTTGTTGATAACTAAATATGAATAATTGGACTATTTTTTTAATTTTAAATTTTATTTCCAGCCCTCTCTAATATATGGTTATGACAGTTTGTACAAAAAGCTTTTTGGAACAAACTTAAATATAACACAAACTGTTTACAAAAAGCTTTTTGTACCCTACATCACTAATTAGTAATGTGAATAACTAGTTTGTGTGGTACAATGTGTGTGACCCAACAAGGAAAGTGTCGCACTGTTATACATGAGTAGGGCAAGTACTTTCATGCATCTAAAAATCGAAAATATGTGCCTATAATATGCTTCTAAAAATCAAAAATATGCACTTAAAATTTAAAAAATATGCACTTAAAATTTAAAAATATGTATTAAAAATTAAATGCTTTAACTAAAAAAGAGCTTTGTTAATACAAATTAGATTTTTTCAAATACTTTAATGCCCTCTACAGTATTAAAGAAACGCTTTTTTTTTTGTGTGGAGACAGCTTTTAATTAAAAAATATTTTTTTATTGACACATTTTGTAATAAAAAAATTTAATTGAACAAATTTTCTTTAAAAGTTCTTTTTTTTTTGACTCAAAAAATGTTTCTGGAAAAAAAAAACATTTTTAATTAAAATATTTTATTTTGGGGCATGTCACAGACTCAATTCCGTTCGGATTTGGAAAAAGTGGTTTAGTCGTAAAACGCAAAGCGAATATTTTTTTCGGAATGAAACCACTTTTATGCAATTCAATTCCACTTTGATTTTTGAAAATGATTTCATTCAGAAAAAAATAATGTTCGTTTTGCGTTTTACGAGCAAACCACTTTTTCCAAATCCGAACGGAATTGAGTCTGTGACATGCCCCTTTATTTCAAATACTTCATTAGCAATTTTTGTAAAAAAAATTAATTTTTTGGCTATAAATTTTTTTTGAGCTAAAAAATCAAAAAAAAAGTTACAAAAATAATTTGTAAAATATTTTTAAAATATTTTTAAAATATTTTTGTTGCTACCAATCTCCTCCAAAACGTATTAAGCGTTTTGTAGAACACGTGAATTCGGGATAAACCTTTTTTACTTTCACGGTTTTGTTCATAACTTCTTAACTACTGTGCAAATTTCGCTAAAATTCAATACCAACCAATGACAAAAGTTGTTGTATAGGCATTTATGAGACAAAGTTTTGGTTTACATTAAGGTTTTTGAAATGATTTTTTGAAAAAATATTAATGAAAATTAAAAAAAAGTGCAATTTATATGAAAATATGCAAAAATATGCATTTATACCAAAATATGCAAAAATATGCAACTACAAATCGATGCCATTTTATTGCAAATTTATTGATTCGGATAGATATTTAAGTTATATTCAGGGTATTCACTTCAGAATTTTTTGACCCTTGCAACAGTGCAATATTGCAACATTTTTTTAAAAAAAAAATTTTAATAAAATTTTTATTTTTCTATTACCTTTTATATGATGCGAAGTTGCAAGAAAAGATTTGCAATTTATTTTAATATAAATACAATTGCTTTTATTCGCAAAGAAACAAGCAAAAAAAGTTGCAATTTTGACATTGCGCAATTTTGCAAGACTAAAATTTCTGACGTGAATTCCATTATTATGTTTGGAGTGCTGAGTAAAAACATGCATTTTCATGAAAGTACTTGCCCTATACATGAGTGTTTTCGCCTCAAGTGACACAACTTTTGAAACCGATGTCTTCCAAGTAGGAATTTACACACACACTCAGAAAATTATCTAATTTACTACATGTTAGTTGTTTTCAGCCACAAAGTCAGTTGTTTTTGTATGAAAAATATCAAACAACTATTTCTGTTAGTTGTTTTAAATCCTTTTTTTCGAACAACTAAAAAAAAGTACTGTAATGTAGTAACCGTTATTTAAAGGAGTTAATGATTTATCTCTGAAAAATTTTCTAACAAGGAAGGTCTTTCACAGGGCACCCACCGATTGTCCTGAAACTTGCATATAGGAAAGAGGTGAGCAAAATAAGAGTAACCTGTTTTTTAAAAGCTGCCCAATCTCGCATTAAGCGGGTCAAAGGGGAGGGGGGAAAACGGGATTTTTTTTTTAGGATTTTTCACATTTGCTCAAAAGAAACTATATGAACATTTTATACAGGTCGAAAGGTTTTTTGAAGACCTATCCAATAGTGCGCCGGTCGTGTCCATATTTTGCTTCGTTAAGTCCGTTATTGTCAAAAATGTATAATGGTTGGGGTAGTTTATATGGAGATGTATATACGTACGACCACCAAATCATATAAAATAATCTCTAGCAAAATTAAGCTGACCCGTATTTTTTCGTTTGTCGAAATTCCTGTTAGCTATAAGCCCTTTAAACCCTTTTTTAAATTTGAGATTGGGCAGCAAAGAAAAAGCAGGTATCTCCTTTTTTCCCCTCATTCCCATATTAAAGTTTCAGGACAATCGGTGGGTGCCCTGTGAAAGACCTTCCTTGTAAGTTAAAAAAACAAAAATTTAATTATTTTTATGTCAAATGTATGTCCGACCTCAAGCATTTTATCAATTCCAACATTTTCTCAGAACATATCTACGCTGTTTTTTTAACCCTTAAGGTGGTCCTATTCCTTTTGTTTAATTTTTTATAAATTTGTTTTATTAAACCAGCTTCTACCGCCCTAAGATGCCTCCTAGAGAGATAAAAAGTACGACCGACCCCCATTATTTTTTAATCCCCAACATTTTGTCCGAATATAATAACACCCTATCTCCATTCCCTAAGGAAGCTCCTATATTTGTGGGGTTTTATATGAAAACATGGACCTTCGATATCATTATGAATACACTCAGAAAATTATGTAAGTTACTAAATGTTAGTTGTTTGTATATTTTACAGTAGTTAGTTGTTTTCAACTACAAAGTCAGTTGTTTTTGTATGAAAAATATCAAACAACTATTTCTGTTAGTTATTTTAAGTCGATTTTTTGAATAACTAACAAAACAGTACTGCAATGTAGTAACAGTTACTTAAAGTAGTTAATTATATTTTTTTATCTCTGAAAAAATTTCAAAGTTTTTTTTCCAAAAAAAAACTTTTTTTTTATTTTTCACATCTTTTTTTAAAAAAAAAAAAACTTGGAAAAAATTTGGTCTTCATTTTTTTTTTTTCTGAAAAATTTTTTGAAAAAAAAATATATATTGTTTATTTTATTTTTACTACATATTAGTTGTTTTGACTACAAATGTTAGTTATTTTTACTACATAAGTCAGTTGTTTTTTGTCAGTTAAAATAACTAACATTGTTAGTTGATTTAACTGAAAAAGTAGTTGACCCCAAAACAACTTACAAAGTAGTTATATTAACTGACATTTTCAGTTGATTTTACTAACATAATTTTTTGAGTGTACGAAATAATCCTTGTTAAATTAAAGTTGACGCATATTTTTTCTCTCCATAATATCAGGAGCTATCGGATTTTTCACGACAACGAAACTTTTATGCACTTATATGGCAGATAACATAATTTTATTTTAAAGGGGGCCCAATTTTTTTTATTATTTTATTTAAGAAAAAAACAGTGGGTGTCAAATTGGTTGGATGCCATTTATTTTGCTCTCTCAATAAGTTGGTTCTCTTAAGACGCGTTTAGACGGGAGAGAAAACCCCTAGATTTAAAGTAAAACACAACTCTGTGGTAATATACTTTTGACTTTGTGTCAAACCTCATTTCTTTAATACTTGTTTTTTCTTACCATTTTCATAATATTATTATTTGTTTTCGCACATTTAGTCAATAATTTGTAGATTGGAAACCAAATTAAAGTAAATAAAAAATATATAATAAAATTTTATTTGACATTCCAATTTTAAAAGTTACAACAGAGTTGTTTTTTACTTTAAATCTAGGGGAATTCTCTCTCGTCTAATCACGCCTTTAGTGTTGCCTTTACTTTTGCCAAGCTCTTTGTCTCCCGCTCTTAATATTTTGGAACTTTTTAACAGAAGGTACGAAAACTGTTAGACGAGGAAAATACGATAATGTTAAATTAACATTGTTGGTTTGACAAATAATGCTAACTTTTTATATCGAAAAAGCGCTTAATAAATTTTGAAAAAATTATCAATTTATAATTATTATGGTAATATTATTTAAGTGTTTAAAACAAATTCTCAGCAAATAAAAAGTCATTGGATTTCCCGATAATCCACAAAAAAAAACTTTTTTTACAGCTAGATGAAAAAAAACGCTAGCTTTAGTCTGAAAATCGCCAAATTGCAACACTTTTTTTTTGTTTATATCGAACTTAAGGGATTTTTTTGGTTAGATCAAACGTCCAGTTCGATGGCGGACTTAGCAAAGGGAATTTAAGAGAGGGTTTAACAGAAGAAGGGAGACTTCACATATCTTTAAGTATTGATAGTCTTTGTTTTCATATTTTGTAAAAATTCCATAGAAAAATTCTTGATTTTTTGTAGGTTTTCCTATTGGAGATGCAATATTGGTATGAAATAGTTCTAAACATTTTTTTTAATTTCTGAAAGATTTAAAAGATTATTGATAACACTGTGATTGATACAAAATCGAACATTCCGAATCGGAATGGAATGAAACCAAATTTCAGCGCTAGATTATTTTGTACACGCATTTAAAGTTGGTGATTTTAATGATTTTGCGTACTAAACATGTGTTATTGGACATGTGGGGTCCAGCGACCCCAAGCTCGAAGTTTCGTTAGCTATAACCGGTATGAATTTCGCTCCAATCGGTCCCACTTACTGAATTTATCAAAAATAATCCACTCTTCACCGTTGTGTATGATTGTTATTTAAAGGCAATTACAAAATTAATCATATGCCCTATAAAAAGTCTCATACATTTTTCCTTTAGAAATGTAAATGTTTTAATTTTCGCTAGAACAATTTTTAGACACCGGGACATTTTTTAGCAGAAAAACTACTAGATTTGGAAACATTTTTCATCAGAAAAGTTTTCAGATTCTAAAATGTATTTTTTTATACGCTCAAAATAATTCTATAGTAAAAGGTTTAGTAAGTGATATTGTACCCAAATCTACTAATTGGTTACTAATTTTAGTATCTTCAAAGTACTAAAATTAGTAATTTTTACTGGTTTTGACTAATATTAGTTAAAAATTTTAATATTGGTTACCAATTTCTGCACTAGGTCCTTTTGGACTAAAATTAGTTAAATTTTTAGTATTGAATACCCACGTTTTTTTTTTGTGTACTTGGTTCTTATACTAAATCCTCAAAGGTCGGAAATCAAATCAACTTTTCAAAGCTCATTGGAGTTTTCAATTGAAATTTCAAAATTGAATCTTCAAATTTTCAAATAGAGTTTTCGATAAAAATCGATGTTTTTCCAATTACAAAGTGTAACAACCAAAATCGGAATGGAATGAAACCTTAAGCAAATGAAAGTTGACAGTTATCATTACAACCCCCTCAAGGTTGTTTTTTTTTTTAATTTATTGCAAGATTTTTTTACACGCATTTGAAGTTGGTGAACTATTTTTATAATTATTTAAAAAATGTATAAAAGGCGTATACTTAATTTTGTAATTGCCTTTAAATAACAATCATACCGTTGCACAGTGGTTTATTTTTAATAAATCGGCCATTCAGTAAGTACTGGGCCAATAACAGTGAAATACTGATTACACGCAAAAAAAAATCTGTGTAAGATTGAGCAATCCTACTTGGTAAAACTTTTTTCATACCAAAAAAAAATTTTTACCAAATTTTTGCTAATATTATGCTTGTCGATGTTAAAGTAACATAATTCATTTTTTATGTAAAATAACCAAGTAGCTTGCACAATAACGCAAATTACCTGCACAAAAATTTATCGAAAGAAAACAACAAAAAAACAAATACAGACCGCCATTTTCATTTTTTTTTTGTGTGCGTTGTTTGTTTATTTTTTGTGTTATAAAAACGTAAAAAGGAAATTGATAAATAAAATAAAAATAAATTAATAAATAAAAATAAATAATTAGTTTTCTAAAAGATAAATAAATGTAAGATAAAAGAATGTTAAAGTTAATTTTGCTTTCATCACTTAAAACACCATTCATTAAGAAAAACCAATGGAGTCCCAGACGTATGTTTCGATGAATAACAAATGGAATGATAAAGTGAGTATACCCGAATTCCGAAGACACCAATAAGGTTTAATAGATTTTTAGTTAAAAATTAGTGTTTGGTAATAATTTTCTATTTTTACAGGGTACTGCTAAATAAATTTTTGAAGCTATGGCGAATCCTTCACTACAATAAAGAGCGTGGACACCAATCCTGCCTTTAGGTATAAAATTAAAACCTAAAAACCCAAAGCCAAGGGAGTCCATACCTGTTTTGAGTTACAAATGGAATGACAAAGTAAGTGTTCCTCCTTACCAAGAGACCAATGGGGTTTACCAATTTTTTAAATTAAAAATTTATGTTTTGTAATAATTTTCTATTTTTACAGGATGCTTTTAAATAAATTCGTGAAGCTATAGCGGATCCTTTACTTCAAGAAGAAGCGTAGGCAGCAGTCACTCGAGAAAATTGTACAAAAAGGGTCAGTTGATCGGTGGTAAATTAAATCCTACACAACATTTATTACATTAATATGGATTTATTCTGTGAACATTTTAAATTCAACAAATATACAAATTTTTACAAAAATTTATTGAAAATTTATTTTAGCATAAATGTGGTAATTTTTAGCATTATTTTTAGTCACCTTTTATAATAATTTTGGAATATTTCACCATATCTCTTTTGGTATATTTTACCAAGTTTTTACTTAAATAGCATTAGCATTTTCTTCAAAATTTTTTACATAAGTGTTTTGGCTAAATTACGAAAACTACTTCGTCGGTTGTAGTTTTAGCATATTTTTGGTAAAATTATGCCAGATTTTTGCTCACTCCGACACAAGTTTTTTTTTGCGTGTATAGTTAACGTAAGTTCGAGCTTAAGTTTGGACGCCAAATGTTAAATAAGGGAACCACCAGGGGCACCTAAAATAGGACATATTAAGTATAAAAAACTTTAAGTGCTTTAAAATCGCGGGTAAAAAAAATCTCTCGAGATGGAATATGACATCTTTCCTTTGCTTTTGGTTTCATCCCATTCCGATTCGGAAAGTTCGATTTTGTATCACTGTTACATAATTAAATCTGTCTTAATTTTTAATTTAATAAAAATTTCAAACGTTTTTTATTATCAATATAAAAGTCTAATCCACATTTAATTTACGAAATGATCCCTCCATGCCAAAGAGATTTTCAAAATCAATAGGTTTTCCTGGCCTTAATCTTTCATCGGTACCATAATTTTCTTCAGCTCTGAAGTATTCTCTATACTCCATGAATTTCTTTTCAAAATCAGCAATTAACTCTGGTATCGAACCATTTTCACCACCATATTCTTTAGGCAAATATTTTAAAGGAATTTTCTTATACATTTCCTCATAATTTGGGCCATAAATAACGCTCTAAAAATAGTTAAAATTTTTATTAAGTAAAAACACTTTTAATTTTTAATAAAAAAAACTTACACGCTCCAATTGCTTTTTCGACATTATTGGTTTTACCATATTGAAAAATGTTTCAAATATGGCAGGTGCATTAAAAGCTACAGTACCCTTTTGTCTCACCGGCATGGCTTCTTCGGAGAATACTGTCATTTTTTTCATATTGCTTGGACTCATTTGGAAAAAATGTTCCTTTGACCAATTTGTTAAATCCATAATATGTATGAAACCATTAATAATGCAAAGATCATCTTCCCACATTAAAATGTCCACAGCTCCATGATAAACACGCATTATATCCATAAAATTATATTTTTTAGTATCAATAGTACCAAAGCGCATTAACGATATTCTGGGTCCATACTCATTAAGAGGATTTGGTAAATTTATACCAACTCCTAATCTTAAATATTCTCTTATGGTGTCATCATCCAAACCTTTTAGAGAAAATAATTCTGGATATTTAGAACGTAATGTGTAAAATTTATCAATTTTCGATTTAGCCTTTTCCAAACTATATTTAGAACCACGTAAAAATGCTATTAAAAATTGATCATCTGTACGGGCTCTCAGGTGAGGTTGTTGGATTATCCACGTTTTCAGTGCCGCTATATCTGCCTCAATTCTTAGCGGATCTTCGTGGAGTTCTTCTATGGCCACTTTTTGTAAAAATGCTGGTAATGGACGTATTTTAGCCATATTTTTTGTATTATATTTCTTATAGTAAATTTATATTTTTTTCTTTGTTTAAGTACCTATAACTAAACTGTTTAAATGTTAATTAACGAATATTGGTATTTTAAATGAAATTATTCCAATTTGCAAAATAAAACTAAATTTTTGATAAGAAATCTTACGAGTATTAGTTTGACCATAACTTTGTTTAAAATCTATTGTTATTGATAGGTACTTTTATGTGATATAAAAAATATTTTGATTAGATTACAAAGTATATCCATTAAATGAAGTGGTAAATGAAGCAATTATTATGAAAGTCAGGTAAGTCTGTTTTAACTTAATAAAGTATACTCAGGGGAGTTAATTTAATTGTTAAATGGATCATATCTTAATTTAAAATGGGAATAGCTGACCATATCGTTCATTAAATAAAAAGTTTTCTTGAAATTTAACTTCGTCAATTTGATTTACTACTATTTTTTTTTAAATGGACTTATCTCACTATCATCATAATTAGCATACACTCAAAATATACTAAACATTTAATTTATATTAGTTTTCAGTACGATTTGACAATTAAAAACGTGACAAGGCACAAAACTCGTGCCAGACTTAATCTGTTCATACTCAAATCTGTATTTTTTCATTCACAATGGCATTTTTAACTAGTTTAAACACTTAAACATGTTTAAATATAAACTTGTTAAGGTACTTATGTTAAGGTACACATGTTTATGTGTTTAAACTAGTAAAAAAAGTTAAACTCGACTAGACCAATTGTTCCCAACCTTTTTTACGCCACGCCCCACTTTTAAGTTAAAAAAATTGCTTTGTCCCCACTACACTCAAGAAAACTTTTTTAATTTTTCTAAATTTTGTTTCTAATGAAAAAATACTACAGGTTCAGCAAAGTTTTTGTAAAATAAGCATTTAAACTAAGTTTTTAGTAAAAATTTTAAGCAATTAACAAAATTTTGTAGTAAATTTTGCTAAAAAAAATAGTTTTTGTAGTTAATTTGACTAAAAAAAATCTTGAAAATTTGCTCGTTGCCCCCCCCTGGAACCTTCAAATTGCCCCCCAGTGGGGCGAGAATCAAAGGTTGGGAACCATTGGACTAGACCGAATCTATGAATACCCTCCACAATGACTTTTTTAAGTGATGGAAAAGTTTTCTAACGTGCAAAAAATTAACCAATTTTGAATAGAAATATTTTATTTTGAGTAAAAACTTTTTTGTAGTCATTTTTGTAAAAAAAAAACAAAATTTTTTTGAGTGTAAAATTTTTTTTAAGTGTTTATTTTTTTTTTGAGTGTATTTTTTTATTTTTAGTGTAAAAATATTTTTGAGTGACAAAAATACGCTGTAAATTTTTTTGTGACAACTTGTTTAACGGGGTGTCCTCACGTGAATTTAAGGTGAACCAATCATTTTTAACTTGCTGAAATTTAAATTATGCTGAAACCAATATCAGGGAACGACAAATATATACATATATATGCCAAGCTTCAACAGCCTCAGAAAATTAGTCGAAAATTACATTGTTTTTTATCTCGTAAATTTGCAAAAACCATTGCCAAAATTCACTTATTTTGCTTATAACTTTTGACCACTGGCCCGATTTCGCTGAATTGCAATACCAACCTGACCAGGTAAATGACCAGAATATATGCCAAACTTCAGCAGCCTTAGCAAAGTCTTTTAAAAGTTAGCGTGTTTTCAACAGACAGACGGGCGGACATCACTACATCGATCGAGAATCATGAATATACTTTATGGGTTCCTAGACCAATATTTCGGAATGACAAACTTTGTCAAACAAACTTTGTCATTCCGAAATTGGGGTCTCCGTGTCCGTGGTCAACATACCAAGACTACTGGTCGTCGTGGTCGCACCGTTGGTGTATCCAAGAAGAAGTAAGTTGGGGGGGGGGGGTTGGTGGGAGAAGTTAGGGAGCACCTTCCCCTGGCGATTTTGAACTTCATCTGTGATAAGAATGTTGCATTTGCTTAGCAAAAGTACAAAAAACCCTAAAAAAATTGCGGGTTTTCCTAGGTTGGTTTAGCTCTCCAAGGGGGAACTTTTTTCCCCTTGGTCCGATTTTGCCCGTTTCCGAACTTAACCTGCCTAGGAATATAAGACATATTCGTGCCAAACTTCGGAAGTCTAGCTCTTTTATTTTGGACTGTATCGTGTCTCCTACAGACGGACGGACATCGCTAGAATGTCTTAGAATCGATCACTGATCAATAAAATATATACTTTATGGGGTCCTAGACCAATATTTTGATGCGTTACATACGGAATGACAAAGTGAGTATACCCCCATACTGTGGTTGGAGGGTATAAAAATCCAGGGGCGTCTTTTTTAAGGGATTTGGTGGGAGAAGTTTGGGGACACTTCCCCTTGCGATTTTGAACTTCTTCTGAGATAATAATGTTGCATTTGCTTAGTAAAAGTACAAAAAACCATGCAAAAAATGCGTTTTTTCTTAGGTTGGTTTAGTTCTCCAAGGGGGAACTCTTTTCCCCTTGGTCCGATTTTGCCCATTTCCGAACTTAACCTGCCTAGGAATATAAAACATATTCGTGCCAAACTTCGGAAGTCTAGCTCTTTTATTTTGGACTGTATCGTATCTTCTAAAGACGGACGAACGGACGGACATCGCTAGAATGTCTTAGAATCGATCACTGATCAATAAAATATATACTTTATGGGGTCCTAGACCGATATTTCGATGCGTTACACACGGAATGACAAAGTGAGTATACCCCTAAACTGTGGTTGGAGGGTATAAAAAAGTCTTTGGAGCCAAAGTTTAGTTAATTTTCCTATTTTTTACCTCCTTTTTTAGTGTAGGGCAGCACAAATTGCAAAAAATTTTTTTTTTTGAAATTGGGAATCTAAAATTTCTTTTGATGCTATCACATTTCTATTATTAACAACAATTTAAATACCCGCTAAGGAAGCTCCCATACAAAATGACATTTTGATAAATTTGGATGTTTCGGGGTAACGGTTTCGAATGGAGTTTCGCGGCAACGGTTTCGAGTGGAGTTTCGCGGAAGGAAGAAGGAGGGACAAGAGAATTTAAATATTATGGGTGTTACCTCCTGATTTGATGTCGTTAGACCCCCTTTGAGATTTTGGGTTTTGTACTGATAGACCTTGGGGAACTTAGAATATAATACCCGCAGTAGTTGTAATTTGACGTATTGATCCCGATATTGAAACAAATCTCGGATCAAAAAGATCTGATCAGAAAAAATTATATATAACCTAAACGATTTTTTCGGGTATTAACTTTTTTTTTACAGTTTTAATATTTTTATCAAACATTAATAAATTTTAATTTACAAAATACTATCTTAAATAATTTAATCTACATTTAATTTACGAAATGATCCCTCCATGCCAAAGAGATTTTCAAAATCAATAGGTTTTCCAGGTCTTAAACTTTCATCGGTACCATAATTTTCTTCGGCTTTAAAATATTCTCTATACTCCATGAATTTATTTTCAAAATCAGCAATTAACTCTGGTATAGAACCATTTTCACCACCATATTCTTTGGGCAAATATTTTAAAGGAATTTTCTTATACATTTCCTCATAATTTGTGCCATAAATAACGCTCTAAAAATTATAAAAAAAAATTAATAGAAATATACACTTTATAAAATACGCAGCGGGAAGGAAGTGTCTTACAGACCAATCGTAGGACCAGTAAATTTTAAGGGGCCTGTCACAGAGTTCATTCCGTTTGGAAGTGGATTCAAAGTTTTCCTCTAAAAACGTAAAATGAAATAATTTTTCGGAATGAAACCACTTCCATGCAATTCAATTCAATTTTTAAAAGTGATTTCATTCCGAAAAAAATATTTGTTTTGCGTTTACGAGTAAAGCACTTATTTCCAAACGGAATTGAGTCTGTGACATGCCTCTACATAGCAGGTTAAGTAGGTGAAATGGCCCATTGTGACATGTCCTGAGACTTGTTTTTAAAATATGTCACAAAAGGTCAATTAACCCGGTTTAGACCATACCATATAAAACATTTTCCTATTGTAATTTTTAATTTAAAAAAAAAACTTACACGATCCAATTGCTTTTTCGACATTATTGGTTTTACCAAATTGAAAAATGTTTCAAATATGGCAGGTGCATTAAAAGCTATAGTACCCTTTTGTCTCACCGGCATGGCTTCTTCGGAAAATACTGTCATTTTCTTCATATTACTTGGACTCATTTGGAAAAAATGTTCCTTAGACCAATTTGTTAAATCCATAACATGTATGAAACCATTAATAATGCAAAGATCATCTTCCCACAATAAAATGTCCACAGCGCCCTGATAAACACGCATTATATCCATAAAACTATATTTTTTAGTATCGATAGCCCCAGCACGCATCAACGATATCCTAGGTCCATAATCATTCAGAGCTTTTGGCAAATTTATAGCAACTCCTAATCTTAAGTATTCTTTTATTGTATCGTCATCCAAACCTTTTAGTGAAAATAATTCGGGATACTTAGAACGTAATGTATAAAATTTATCGATTTTTGATTTAGCCTTTTCCAAACTATATTTACAACCACGCAAAAATGCTATTAAAAATTGATCATCTATACGGGCTCTCAGGTGAGGTTGTTGGCTTATCCACGTTTTCAATGCTGCTATATCTGCCTCAATTCTCAAGGGATCTTCGTTTAGTTCTTCTATGGCCACTTTTTGTAAAAATGGTGGTAAAGGACGTATTTTAGCCATAATTGTTTATTTAAATACTTACTGGGCTATTCATAATGAGTAAATTAAATCTAATGTAGGTTTATTTGACTGATATTGCATGAATATTTGTCAAATAAACCTACTTTAAGTACACTTTAAGTATTATGAATAAAGGCCTTAGACTATTTATTCTTCTTCTTTGTTTTAGAATAACTTAACTCTTAAATGTTATTAGACGAATATTGGTTATTAAAGAAAATATTGCAATTTTAAAATAAAACTAAAATTTTGATAAGAAGTCTTACGAGTATTGTTTGGACTATAATTTTGTTTAAAATCTATTGTTAGTGGAAGGTACTTTTATATGATAAAAAAAATATTTTGATTAGATTACAAAATATATCCATAACAAGTAGTAAAAATGTTAAATTCGGCCTTGCCGAATGTAGTAATACCCTCCACAATTTCTAAAAGATTATTGCAAAAAACTTTATTTAAAAGGAAATTACTTTAAAAAAAAAATAAAAAAAAAATTTGAGAAAAAATTTCCGCGAAAAAAAAAATCCGCGATTTTTTTCTTTTTTTGTCAAAAAATATGTTCGTACTTGTTGAAATACCACTTCGTGCTCAATTATGTTGACATATGTCAACTACCAGCCGAATTAAAGCATTTTGTATTTTTAGGTTATGTTGAATGTACCAAAATTTTTGAGGTGTCCTTTCATTTTCGTTCATAACTTTTGAACCGCTGAACCTATATCGCTGAAATGCAATACCAAACTTCTCGGGATTCCAATAAATATGTTAAGTTTCAGTCATCTCCGTGTAATATTTTGGCCGTGATCACCATTTCCACAGACATACAGACGGACATCGCTAGAATGTCTTAAAATCGATAGGGGATTATGAATATATATGGGCTGTTTCACGTCAACGGGAGACCCCACCGCCCCCAAAATTCTATTGGTCGTAGAGAGTTGTATTATGGCTTAAAATTTAGCCAATGATCTCTACTTTTGAAAGCTGAGTGGCGGAAGTTGAACCCAATGGTAAGTGAGCCAATATGGCGGCGCGAATCGGGATACCCTGATCGGGATATGCTGGAAACTAATGAAGGAGTTATCGGATTTTTCTGAAATTTGTTATCAGGGGGTATATTGGGACGCTAATTTCGAATTTTCATTCAGATTTCAAAAATTCAAAATGGCGGATCCAATATGGCGGATGATTTTTTCGAGGTTTTCGCATTCAAATAAAACTCGGTTCCCGGGTGTATTATGGGTCACTAAACACGATTCTGAATTTAGATTTCCAAAATTCAAAATGGCGGATCCAATATGGCTTTTATTTTTTTGTTTTATTGTTTCGGTTTCCTTGAAACTTGTTATCTGGGGGCTATTTGAGACGCTGATTTCGAATTTTTATTCAGATTTAAAAAATTCAAAATGGCGGACTCAATATGGCGGATGGTTTTTTTTTAAGTTGTCGCATTCAAATAAAACTCGGTTCTCGGATGTATTATGGGTCACTAAGCACTATTCTGAATTTAGATTTCCAAAATTCAAAATGGACGGATCCAATATGACATTATTTTTATTTTTTTTAATTTCGATTTCCTTGAAACTTGTTATTCCGGGGTTATTTGGGACGCTGATTCCGAATTTTTATTCAGATTTCAAAAATTCAAAATGGCGGATCCAACATGGCAGATTATTTTTTTTTAATTGTTGCATTTAAGTTAAACTCGATACCCGGGAGTTTTATGAGTACGAATCTGACATCAGATTTAAAAATCGTTATTAAAAAAATATAAGAGCCATGTTGGATCCGCCATTTTGAATTTTGAAAATCTGATGTCAGATTCGTACTAAGTGACTCATAAAACTCCCGGGTGTCGAGTTTAACTTAAATGCGACAATTTAAAAAAAAAAATCATCTGCCATATTGGATCCGCCATTTTGAATTATTGAACTCTGAATAAAAAATCGGAATCAGCGTCCCAAATAACCCCGGAATAACAAGTTTCAAGGAAATAGAAAAAAAAAAAAAAATGTCATATTGGATCCGCCATTTTGAATTTTGGAAATCTAAGTTCAGAATCGTGCTTAGTGACCCATAATACATCCGAGAACCGAGTTTTATTTGAATGCGACAACTTAAAAAAAAACCATCCGCCATATTGAGTCCGCCATGTTGAATTTTTGAAATCTGAATAAAAATTCGAAATCAGCGTCTCAAACAGCCCCCAGATAACAAGTTTCAAGGAAATCGAAACAATAAAAAAAAAAAATAAACACCATATTGGATCCGCCATTTTGAATTTTGGAAATCTAAATTCAGAATCTTGTTTAGTGACCCATAATACACCCGTGAACCGAGTTTTATTTGAATGCGAAAACCTCGAAAAAATCATCCGCCATATTGGATCCGCCATTTTGAATTTTTGAAATATGAATGAAAATTCGAAATTAGCGTCCCAATATACCCCCTGATAACAAATTTCAGAAAAATCCGATAACTCCTTCATTAGTTTCCAGCATATCCCGATCGGGGTATCCCGATTCGCGCCGCCATATTGGCTCACTTACCATTGGGTTCAACTTCCGCCACTCAGCTTTCAAAAGTAGAGATCATTGGCTAAATTTTAAGCCATAATACAACTCTCTACGACCAATAGAATTTTGGGGGCGGGGGGGTCTCCCGTTGACGTGAAACAGCCCATATACTTTTTGGGGTCTCAGACCGATATTTCGATGAGTTACAAACGGAATGACAAACTTATATATACCCTCTATCACTGGAGGGTATAAAAATCGACTTGCCCGAATCCATGAATACCCCAGCAGAAATAAATCGAGATTTTGGCGACACAGCATCTGTTTATAGCATACCGTAGCGCATCCAAAGAGCGCTCTTAGGGATGCAGTAAAAGGAAGGGGAAAAAATTTTATTTTTTTTTAAGATTTTTTATACAAAACTTATAATGTGTAATTATTTTTTGATAAAATTTCACACTTGCTTTCCTTTTTAATATTTTTAACACTTTTTGAATAAAAAAACATGAGTTTTAGACAAAGACACATGATTTGACTGCATCATTATTGCGCATTAATCAGCGCTGCAAAGAGCGCTTCAATCATAGCATCTTTGACCGCTGTTCCCAAAAAAATCCCATTAAAAATGTGAAAATGAAAATTTCCGATATTTTTTTGATGTTCACTTCCGATTTTTTTTTTTCATTTTGTTTCACATAAATAAAGTTTTGTAAAGTAAAACGAATGAATTTTTTTGTTATAATTTTTTAAATTTTAGTTATTTGATTTCAACTTTGAATTTACAGCATCTTTATTCTACTTAAATCAGCTCTACAAAGATACATGAATTCACTGCATCTTTAATCTGCTTAAATCAGCGCTAAAAAGATACATGAATTTACAGCATCTTTATTCTGCTTAAATCAGCGCTCTAAAGACACGTGATTTCAGTGCATCTAAAGAGCGCTGTTTCTGTGTATCCAACTAGCGCTCTAAAGTGGGACATCGCCTTAGGGAATCATGCATGAATTCAGCGCAACTGGATGCGCTCCTTTACTCAAGTTCCCCTTCCAAAAGCTGCTGAACGTTCAGCAAAATTTCTGCTGGGACCCTTTACAATGCCCAATTAAGGTGATAGAAAAATTTTCTAACCTGAAAGAAATTAACAATTTTGATTTGAAAGATTTTATTTTGAGTAAAAAACTTTTTTAATTGCAAATTTTTTTTTAAGTGTAATTTTTTTTTTAGTTTAAAAATTTTTTTGAGTGAAAAATACGTTGTAAAATATTTTCGTGACTTAGCAATGTTTTTAAAACTTGTTTAACGGGTTTTTTAGCACGTGAATTAAACATTTATGCCAAACTTCAGCAACTTTAGTAAAGTCTTTTGAAAGTTAAAGTGTTTAAGGTGTTACAAAATTAAAGTTAATTTTGAAAATTTGATCTGCGGGTATCATAATTTTTTTGAAGGATTTAGGTTAGCTAAAAGGAATGCCGGTATTTTTTTGGGAACATTTTTGCTCCTTGGGGTGGTTCAACGCATCTGAAATCGCGGATTAAAAGCTGATTTTTCTGCAGAACAAAAACGGCTGCATATATCGAAAATCAGGACTGGGATCACGTAAAACGATAGTTGGAGTATGGAGTATGGAGTATGGAGCCTTGTTGCTCCTAAACTAATCAAAATGTTTCCAAGTTTTTTAATACTTCTGGATGAGACAACACTCTTTAATAATATAGTAAAAAAAAACTTTCAAATTTCCTTTCAAAACGATATTTATTTTAATGTCGTTTATGTATCGTCAATCGTTTTCGTTTTACGTGATTTGTCCCCTGATTTCACTAATTGATTCTACAGCAAAAACTAATACAATAATCGGTTTTTAAACTCTTAAAAAAAGTTCCAAAAACCCACCACAGAGGGCGGAAATATAAGGTTTTTCCACATTTTTTATACCCTCCACTCTAGTGATAGAGGGTATATATAAGTTTGTCATTCCGTTTGTAACACATCGAAATATTGGTCTAGGACCCCATAAAGTATATATATTCATGATCCTTGATCGATTTTAAGTCGATCTAGCGATGTCCGTCCGTCCGTCCGTCCGTCCGTCTGTCTGTCTGTCTGTCTGTCCGTTGAAAACACGATAACTTTTGAAAGACTTTACGGAGGCTCCTGAAGTTTGACATATATGTTCTACATTTACCGGGTCAGGTTGGTATTGCAATCCAGCGAAATCGGTCCAGTGGTTCAAAAGTTATGAGCAAAATAGTAAATTTCGGCAAGGGTATTTTTCGAATTTACAAGATTAAAACCACTATAACTTTCGAAGGACAATTCTGAGGGGGCTGAAGCTTAGCATATATATTTGTCGTTCCCCAAGGCTGTTTGGTTTTGAATTTCAGCAAAATCGGTTCAGTGGTTCAAAAGTTATAAGCAAAGCACTGAATTTCAGATTTGTTTCACCTTAAACTGTTGAAAACTCGTTAAACAAGTTTTAAGGGCATGGTGAAATACCAGATTTGTAAAACTTGTTGTTTGTTTTCTTGTAGTGGGGTGCAGTTTAGTTGTTAGACAAGTAAATATTTGTTATTGTTTTGTTATTGTTAGTGTAACTGTATGTAACGGGAAAAATCAAATAAAGTATGTGTATGATTGAATGTTAATTTGTTTTTGGTTTTTAAAGAAGAGGATAGTAATATAAAAAGTGGAAAATATGTGAAATAGTTTTTTTTTTGTATTACATATAGGTATAAAACAACAAAAATATTTTACAAAGTAATTTGTTACTCAAAGAAATTGTACACTAAAAAAATATTTACACTCAAAAAAAATGTTACACTCAAAAAAAAATGTACACATTATTTTTTTTTTTTTAATGAAATGGCAGACTCAAGAAAATGTTGACATTCAAAAAAATTTTACACTCAAAAAAATTTGATTGATTATAAGAAAGTTTGACTCAAAATAATATACATATTTCTAATAAAAAATTTGTAATGCAATTTTTTGGAATTTTTTTTAGAAAATTACTATTAGATAACATTGTGGAGGGTATTCATTCGCTTAAGTCGAATTTAATTTTTCTACTTGTTTTTAATTAAATTTTTAAATATGCACGATTAAAGAGCATTTTTAGCTTAACAAAATGAAACCAAAATTTCAGTTCTATCGCAACCCGTTTAGAAGTTATGGACAAAAAACGTTTTTTGAGAACTTTGATCTCAATTTTCTCGAAAACCTGTCGTGATAGAAAAATTTGAAAACCAGCTTCAGAATCAGTATCGTAAAGTTAATCGAAAACGATTTATACGATCCCAGAATATCTTCCAAAAATATCACAAAAAATGCTCAGAATAATGCACAAAAATGCGTTTTTTTATTAACTTTGACTTCAATTTCCTCAAAAACCTGACGTTATGAAAAACTTTGGAAACCAGATTTGGAATCAGCATTGACGCATCCAAAAAATTTGCAAATGTTGGTCAGTGTTTTTTAGTTTTGTCATTGGAAAAAAAAACTTTGAAACCTTATAACTTCTTAATGGGTTGTGATAGAACGGTGCTTTTTGTGTCAGTTTTCTTAGCAAACACTGCCTCTTCATCGTGCATGACTAAAAAAATAATTTAAATTAAAAAAAAAAAAAACTATATTTCCGCCCCCTGCTGTGGATTTTTGGAACTTTTTTTAAGAGTTCAAAAAACTGCTATTGTATTAATTTTTGCTGTAGAATTGACTGGTGAAATCAGTTTTGCAATATATTCAGCCGTAATCGTTTACACAAAGCAGAAACACGTGTCGGCTTAATTTTAATAGAGATTATTATACATGCTTTTGGATTTTGATGTAATTTACAAAAACTTTTAAAAAACGAATAAATGCCTATTTTCCCCCTCCCCTTTGCAAGTATGGTTATAATCATTAGGTCACAAGGAGCACGTGCCCTGGGCACGCGACATCGCGGATCCCAGGCCCCCGAAATTCAATAAATTTGCCCACATCAAAAAGAAGTTAAATTTTTCATGATCATAGATCGGGTTTAAAGCCCCTCAAACGTTTTTTAAAACAAACTAACTTTTTGGAATTTGTTTTTAAAGAATATTTTACATTTCTTAAAAGTGTTAGATTCTAACACATTTTTTGTATAGAAAAAACCTAAATCGAAAAATGTCTCCGATTCTGAGACATTTTTCCTATCGAAAAAATCTCTGATTCCGTGACATTTTTCCTATAGAAAAAGTCTCAGATTCTGAGTAACTTTTCCTACAGAAATAGACGTCTCAGATTTTCAGAATTTTTTTGTATAAAAAAGTCTCAGATTCTGAAACATTTCTCTTACAGAAAAAGTCGCAGATTCTGAGACATTTTTCGTGTAAAAAAATCTCAAATTCTAAAACAAAGTCACAGATTCTAAGCTCCCCGAATTTTCAATAAAATTTTTTCTAAGAAGTTAAATATTATAAATTTGTCCCATTTTTTTTTTTAGTTTTTAAGCATTTTATTTGACCTTGAGGGGGCCTAGCAAACACATATCAAAAATCTTAAATTTTAAATTATTATTTTTCCTGGTACAGTTGTTAGTATTTTTTATCAAATATAAATTAATTTAAATATATTTACAAAACATCCGTAATTAATTTAATTAATCTACATTAAGTTTACGAAATGAACCCTCTAAACCAAAGAGATTTTCAAAATCAATAGGTTTGCCCGGCCTCAAATGTTCATCAGTGCCATATTTTGCATCTTCTTTGAAATAGTCGATAAAATCAATGAATTTCTTTTCCCAATCAGCAATAATTTCAGGAATCGAACCATTTTCGCCACCATATTCTTTGGGCCAATATTTCAAAGGAATTTTGTCATAAACTTTATCATAGTTGGAGGCATGAATAGTCATCTGAAATTATAAATAATTATGCAAAAATATAAAAAATTATACAAATCAGTACTCACTAGGGTGGGTCGTTTTGCCACTTTTTTGTCGGATCGAAACGCTATACCCGGCAAAAATTGTCTACCCAGATGGGTATTACAGATGTGAATTTTTTTTGGAAATCGGTTGATATCTCCTGCTCTCAGAATGGGCTCGAAGTTTCGAAATTTCGGCTAAAAATGCCAGTTATTGAGGCTCGAAAAAGCGGTTATTTTTTTGGTAAAGATATGTTATTTTAAACGTAAACTACATTTTAGGCATCAAAATGCAGTTTTAACCCCTCCCGGAGGTTCAGTGAATACCCCCCGATATCCAAAGAGGATGTGAATTTCGGCTAAAAATACCCTAATTGATAATTATTGTGGTTCGAAAAAGTGGCATAATTTTTGGGTACAAATATGTTATTTTAGACGTTAAATCCCTTTAAGGCATCAAAATGCAATTTAAATCCCTTTCGGAAATCCAGGGAATCCCCCGATGTCCAAAAAGAGAAGTGAATTTCGTCTAAAAATCCCAAAATGGCAATTATTGAGGTTCGAAAAAGCGGTTATTTTGTTAGGTGAAGATATTTTATTTTAAACGTAAACTCCCTTTTAGGCATCAAAATGCAATTTTAACCCCTCCCGGATGTCTAGGGAATACCCCCGATATTCCAAAGAGGATGTGAATTTCGGCTAAAAATACCCTAATTGACAATTATTGTGGTTCGAAAAAGTGGGATAATTTTTGGGTACAGAAAACGTAAACTCCCTTATAGGCATCAATATGCAATTTTAAGCCCTTTCGGAAATCCAGGGAATACCCCCGATATCCTAAATGGGAGGTGAATTTCCAAAATTGTATAAAATTCAAGTCCAGATAAAGTGTCATTATATATGGGTAAAAATGCCTTAAAATGCTATTTTTAAAGGCACGTTTAGACGGGAGAGAAAACCCCTAGATTTAAAGTAAAACACAACTCTGTGGTAATATACTTTTGACTTCAAAAATTGTTTTGTCAAATCTCATTTCTTTAATACTTGTTTTTGCTCAATAATTTGTAGATTGGAAATCGAATTAAGAGTCCCCGCACAACAATGTCGGAGCGGTTGAGGTTTTCGGTCATGAGAGAGTATAGGCGCAAAACAAAGGCGGTAGCGGGAAATTCTGTCATATGTTTATTTTTACACTATTTTTTCACTTTTTCGTCACTTTTTCTTCACATTTTTATTTATATTTATTGTATTTTTAAATATCAATATGATTTTCTCATATTGATTCTTTTTTTTGTGTTTTTTTTAGAATTTTAAATATTTTTTTTTTAGTGATCACATTTTTTTGTTTACTTTATCGAAAATAATCGAAATATTTATAAAAATGTGGCAACATTTTTATATAAAAAATTAAAAGAGAGAGAGAAACCGACACAAAAATAAAATTCATTTTATTCAAGCGGTTTTCGGTCGAACGTTTTTTCATGCCAAATTTGTATGAAAAAAACGTCACCGACATTGTTGTGCGGGGACTCTAAAGTAAATAAAAAATATGTAATAATATTTTATTTGAAATTAAAGTTTTAAAAGTTACCACAGAGTTGTTTTTTGTTTTAAATCTAGGGGAATTCTCTCTCGTCTAATCACGCCTTATCGATACTTCCCCACCCTAAATATCAGGAAAAAATGTCACAAATTGAGATTTGAATTCAAATTTTGTTGGAGCTTGTCTAAAAATTAAATCCGATTTTATTATGCCATCACTTGCGTTTCTGTCGCACACTCTAGATATTGCTTCAGATACTAATTTTACTGTTCGTTCGACTGCAACTGAATGGCATGGAAACTGTGTTTTCAGGAAGTGAAAGTTTGTCAATAAGTTATTTATTTGATACCGTCTTTAAAACGGGTGGTACTGTGTTAGAAACATCAGTAATTTCCCAGAATATCATTTCCACGTAATCAGTGGCCTCAAAATTTTGCCTTGGAATAATATTGTAGCGAATGAACTGATGACAATTCCCTGTTTGTTCTTCTTGAGTACTACGAATTCTTTTTGGTGTATCTTGACGTTTAAATGGATAAATGGATAAATGAACAACAGCTTTTTTTTTTACTTTGAGCCAACACTCAGGGGATGCCCTTACTTATGCAATGCATGCCGTTAGGAAAATAGGTTATGAGGAGAAGGAAAGAGGGAGTAGTGTTTGTGGACATTTAATTTGAACTTTTCTAAATTATAGCATACTGGAAAGATTTTTGCGGGGAGTTTATTCCACATAGTTCGACCAAGAAACGAATTTTCTCTGTTTGGTGTTTCTTTGGTCAACATCGTGATCTACAAATTGTCTCAAAAACATGACGAGGGCCATCAGCAATGGAATGATATGTACTAATTCTGATTTTCATCACCACACAGACTTTAGGTATGAACTTAACTATTTCTATGAGTTCCTTGCTTTGCAGTTGTCAACCTGCGAGCCATGTTCAATTTTCCAGGGATCATGGAAGCAAGAACCTCCGAGCATTCTCCCGAATCAATAGCTTTAGCTATAAGATACAAGTATTTGAAGTCCTTACTGGGTTTTTTAAGTTCTTCGGAACTGTGATAAGGAAGATCACATTTAATTGATATAAATGACACCACAGGAAGTTTTTCACATCCGGGTAATTTTGAACCTTTAGGACCTGTGTAAAAATTGGGACCTGATGTTTGGCCGTCGATATGCTTTAAGAGAACTCGCAATGGTACTTCGATAAAATGCAAAAGGCAACCTGCCCATTGCATGGATTTTTCCAAGCTCTTTGTCTCCCGCTCTTAATATTTTGAAACTTTTTAACAGAAGGTACGAAAACTGTTAGACGAGGAAAATACGATAATGTTAAATTAACATTGTTGGTTTGACATGTAGTGTGTTTGATAAGTCGAAGTTACTTTACCTTCAGTAAAGTAACTGTATGGTTATTGGATACCATAATGTCCACACACGCCAAACTTAACTGTGGGAATATGCTTGCATTGCATATTCCATATGTAAATATTTAGACTTACCTTTAAGAATAAATTGTAAATAAAGAACATTATTAATTCAACAGTCAAAGCGAAGAGTGTTTTTATTTAATCATAATATGGCGATCTTGCCAAACAATAAAACAAAAACTTTGTGATAATAAACAAAATTGAATCCGCATAAAAAGATAAATTAATTAAAAATATTAAAAAAAAAAAATTAATTATAGTTGGTGCTAAAAAACAAAATTGGATAGAATTCTTTTAAACATTCCTAATTAAATAAAAACAATCAAAAAAAAAAAAAATGAAAACCATGAAGAACCGCTATCCCAACAACCCGCTAACAACATGTGGGACTATTACAACCAGAGAAATGAATATACAACATTAAACGAAAAAAAAAATAAAAAGAATTACAACAATAACGCTATGTTAAAGAATCCTTGCAAGTTTTGGATAATCAATTTACCTACACAACAAATTTGAATCAACAACAACATCTACAAACCTACCCCAACAACATCTACAAATGCTGTTACGACTATAGCTATAACAACAAACACAACCACTTTGCACAAATTTAGAAGATAATTATTGCGCATCAACTTTAATATGACAATATTTGGGTGCATTAAATAATGAAACTACACCAATTGACCAATTTATCTGCAAGTACAACTACAACATCTGGAAGTACAACAACAACAATTACAGCAGCAACAACAGCACCAGCAGCAGCCAGCAACAACAAATGGTAATGTAAATGAAAAAGAAAAAACAATGTTAAAAAAAAAAGAAAAAAAATGTATAATAATAATTTTTTTTATAAAATTAAAAGACAAAGCTAATTTTTTTATATAAATTTGAAATAAATTCTTAAAAAAAAAAAATAATAATAAATAACTTAGAACTAAAATGAAAAAAAAAGCAAAACTAACATATTACATGTACTGGAAACATTAGTAATCCTTCCAGTACAAATACTAACAAATAATAAACTACTGTGATACTTACGAGTCCCTCCAGTAGTATAATAATAAAGAATGAATAACCTGTTCGGTCGTTGATTGGTGATGACCGATGTATGCCGTTTCAACCTGACACTTACACCAGTGGGTATAAGGATGGTGCGACATACATTCATATTTTTTTTTAATTTTTTGATGACCCAAATTATTAACCTAAATATTCAGATTTGTTGCAACAAATGAATTACTTAAAACAATTATCATTTATGATATTTTTCTGACAATAATTGTATATTACTTGAAAAGAAAACAAATCTGAATGTTTGTGCACTAAATGGACCATTTATAAAAGCCTTTTATTTTCAAATTTCTTAATATTGTATTAAACATAATATATACTATTATTTTATACTTCTGTAAACAAAAACGTCAAGATGGCAGATGTTGATGAAACTCTCAAAAAGAAGCCAGTACTTCTTCATCTGCAGAAAAGACAAGAGAAGGGATATTCCAAACGCTGTGAAACTTTAAGTTGATCTTCCACAGATATTTCGAGAAAAAGATTCCTCAGCGGAAGTACAAACAAGAATAAAAATGCCACAAACTATTACAGAATTCCTTGGTCTAGCTTCGAGAATCCTTCCGGATTTCGATGGCAAACCCGAAAATCTGCAATCATTTCTTGATGCTTTAAATTTAGTGGATACACTAAAAGAAGCTCATGAGGAGATTGCAATAAATTTGATAAAAACAAAATTAAAAGGTTCTTCACGAACATTAATTTCAGCTGAAACAACTATTCAGCAAATTATTACAAAACTAAAAGATACAATTAAAGGTGAGTCAACTGAAGTACTCACCGCTAAGCTTATGAACGTGAAGCAAAATAATCGATCAGCCAATGCTTTTACAGCAGAGATCGAAGATTTGACAAAAGCGTTGTCAAACGCATACATAGCTGATGGATTACCACACGCGACAGCGGAAAAATACTCGACGCAAGCCGCAGTGAAGGCTATGACGAAAAATGCGTCAAACGAAAGAGTAAAACTCATAATGGAGTCAGGGAATTTTGCGACAATGAACGATGCAGTCTCAAAGTTCGTTAATTCCTGTACGGACTCAGGCGCTTCGGGCTCCAATGTATTTCATTACAAATCCAATAATTATGGCCGTGGACGAGGTCGTGGTGGTTACAATCGTGGCAATGGTCGTAACTATAATCGAAATTATAGTAACCGTGGTAGTAGACGAAATAACAACAATAATAATAATTTTAATGATAATAATAATAACAATCGGAACAATAATGGCCGATACAATAATAACGGTAGAAATAACCGTAATGTACGCCATGTTGCCGAAAATAATGCGGGAAACGGGCAACAACCCCTGAATGCGTAAAAAACAATAATATATTCAACATAAATCTAAGTCTCTACAGTTATCTCAAAATCAGATCATCATTTAATGATGGTAGAATCACATTTTTGATAGACACAGGTGCCGATATTTCCGTCATTAAAATCGGTGAAGTTCTTAACGAACATATAGATGAGAGTAAAAGGACAAATATTAATGGAATAGGGCAAGGATTATTGACTACTATAGGTAAGGTCGAAGCAGACTTGAAAATAGAAGATATCCTTATAGGACATGAATTTCATGTTGTCAAGGATGACTTCCCAATTCCATGTAATGGAATTATAGGTATGGATTTTATAAAAAAATACAATTGCATTTTGGATTATCAAGGCATTGAAGATTTAATTATCTTAAGACCAGATAAATTTCCATATGATATAGCAATAGCATTGATGAATGCACCTAGTATAAATACCATATCTATTCCTGCTAGATCAGAAGTTATTAGATTAGTCAACATCCATTCTACAGAGGATGAAATATTGATTCCGCATCAAATGCTACAAAATGGCGTTTACGTTGCGAATACTATAACATATAAATCAAAACCTCTAGTTAAAATTGTCAATACAACTGACAAAGATTTAATCATTCCTAATGTTCAAATACGAACAGAAAGTCTACACGACTATGAAATTGTCCAACAGAACAGTGATTTGTGTAAAAGTCAGGAAAAGCTGCAAAAATTGACCAAAAATTTTCCCGAATTTGTCAATGAAAAGTTAAAAGATTTATGCTCTGAATTTATAGACATTTTTGCATTAGAATCTGAGAAGATAAGTGCAAATAATTTTTATAAGCAAAAACTTAGACTTAATGACAAGCAGCCTGTTTATATTAAAAATTACAGAATACCACACTCTCATAAAGAAGAGGTTATCAGACAAGTGGATAAGTTAATAAACGACGATATAGTCGAACCATCAATTTCAGAATATAACAGCCCAATTTTATTGGTACCGAAAAAATCATTACCAGGTACAACACAAAAGCGATGGCGGCTGGTTGTTGACTATAGAGGAATTAATAAGAAGCTTATTGCAGACAAGTTTCCACTTCCTCGCATAGATGATATTTTAGATCAATTAGGTAGAGCTAAATTTTTCTCTTGCCTGGATCTAGTGTCTGGTTTTCATCAGATCGAACTAGAAGAAGATTCTAGGGATATAACGTCTTTTTCAACGGAAAAAGGTTCTTTTAGATTTAAAAGATTACCATACGGTGTGAAAATTGCTCCAAATTCATTCCAACGAATGATGTCTTTAGCTTTTTCTGGCCTATCTCCGGCCCAAGTTTTTTTATACATGGATGACCTTGTAGTAATTGGTTGCTCTGAAGAGCATATGTTGCAAAACATAAAAGATGTATTTGGCATGTGCCGACGATATAATCTCAAATTGCATCCGGATAAGTGTTCATTTTTTTGTCGTGAAGTGACATTCTTAGGACACAAATGTACGGACAAAGGTATCTTACCTGATGACAGCAAATTTTCGATAATTGAAAATTATCTCACACCAAAAAATGGTGATGAAGCTAAACGCTTCGTTGCATTTTGCAATTATTACAGAAGATTTATACCAAATTTTGCTAAGTGATCTCGACACATTACTAGATTATCTAGAAAGAATGTTCCTTTTGAGTGGAGTAAGGAATGCGAAAATTCTTTTAAGTACCTCAAGAAACAATTATTAAGTCCAAAAATACTACAATATCCAGATTTTCAAAAGCAATTTTGCATAACAACAGATGCAAGCAAACATGCCTGCGGAGCTGTTTTGAGCCAGGAATATGATGGTATTCAGTTACCAGTGGCCTATGCATCTAGAGCATTCACAAAAGGTGAAAGTAACAAGTCCACAATAGAACAAGAACTATCTGCCATTCATTGGGCAATTCAGTATTTTCGACCATATATTTATGGCAAAAAGTTTTTGATCAAAAGCGATCATAGACCATTAACTTACCTTTTCTCAATGAAGAATCCATCGTCTAAACTCACAAGAATGAGACTAGATTTAGAAGAATACGACTTCACAGTCGAGTATATCAGGGGTAAAGAGAATTACACGGCAGATGCACTGTCGCGAATTGAATTCTCAGATATAAGAAACAATGAAATTAATAAAATACTGAAGGTTACAACAAGACTTCAGTCGAAAGCAAACAGCAAATGTGTGAAAAACCAGAAGAATACACAAGATAAAGAATCAGATAATATCAAGGTATATGAAGCAATAAATGCTAATGAGTACAGAAAAAATGCGAAATTGCATTTTACAAAGGACAAATTTGTTATCCTAAAAGGGAAAAATAAATTATCCTATAATGAGATACGAGACGTTATTTCTAATGGAAAAGTAGACTTAGGTAAACTCTTTCCAAAGCTTGAAAAAATAGCTGGTAATAAAAAGATCTCGACTCTACAATTATCAATAAATGATAAATTGTTTACTGACGTCACATTAAATGAATTTAAAATAACCGGGAATAAAATGTTGCAACAATTGAATATAGTACTCGTACCTGATTTAATTAAAATATATAATGATTCTGATAAAATTGAAATAATACAAAAATACCATGATAACCCAATATTTGGTGGTCACCCAGGTATTAGTCGTTTAATTAAAAAAATTAGACTTCGATACCACTGGAAAAACATGACGAGGGATATCACTCGCTATGTGAAAACATGTAAAAAATGTCAATTGAACAAATCTGTAAGAAAAACTAAAGAACCATTGGTTTTGACACCAACACCAACAAAAGCTTTTGATATTATCTTAATAGATACAATAGGACCCTTGCAAAAATCTAATAGTGGTAATGAATATGCTGTAACTATCATTTGTGATCTTACAAAATATTTAGTTACAATACCGATACCAAATAAAAGTGCAAAAGTAGTAGCAAAAGCTATTATGGAACACTTCATACTTACGTATGGTCCGATGAGAAAAATACTCACGGATATGGGTACGGAATATGTAAACCAAGTTCTTCAAGAACTTTGCGATATTTTGCATATAGAAAAGGCAACATCTACTGCATATCACCACGAGACAATGGGCTCTATTGAGCGGTCTCATAGAACTCTTAACGAGTATCTCAGATCATATATGTCCACCGACAGATCGGATTGGGACGAGTGGATGAAGTTCTTCACGTATTGTTATAATACGTCTCCGTCGACAGTTCATGGATATTGTCCATTTGAACTAGTCTTTGGAAAAATTCCACCAGATTTTGAATTTATAGTTAAAGGCAACATTGATCCTCCATATAACATTGAAGCATATGCGAAAGAGGTCAAGTATAGACTTCAAATAGCTCAAAAGAGAGCAGGGGAATGTCTCCAAAATTCAAAATTATGGCAGGAAAAATATTATAATAGGGATCTAAATAAGGTAAATATAACCATTGGTGATTTGGTATTAGTCCGAAACGAAAGCGGGCATAAATTAGGTAACGTTTTTACTGGCCCTTTTGAGGTCATGGAAACATTTGATAACAGTAATGTTAAGATCAAGGACGAGAATAATAAAACGTCTTTAGTTCATAAGAATAGAATTAAAAAATATAACATTTTAGCTATATTATAGAAAAATTAGTAATTGAATGGCCATTCAACAAAAATAACCGAATAATAACGTTTATAATAATAATAATAATATAATAATAACGTTCAACAATAATAACCAAATAATAACGTTTATAATAATATAATAATAACATTCAACAATAATAACCAAATAATAACGTTAATAATAATATAATAATAACGTTCAACAATAATAAAATTAATAAAAATAATAAAAACAATAAGAACAGTAATAATAATAATAATAAAAATTATAATAATTTTAGGTTAATAACCAAAAATTATTTTTTTTAAAGGGAAGGAAAAGGTACGCCCTAACTTCCATATTGATAAAAAAAAAAAGTAAAGTAAATAGAGAAAAGAATAGAATAAAATTAGAAAATAAATTAAATTACAGATTAAAATTAAAATTAATATAAGTGAAATAAAAGAATAATAAATTATTCTTTTTCTGTAAAAGGGAGGTGTAGTGTGTTTGATAAGTCGAAGTTACTTTACCTTCAGTAAAGTAACTGTATGGTTATTGGATACCATAATGTCCACACACGCCAAACTTAACTGTGGGAATATGCTTGCATTGCATATTCCATATGTAAATATTTAGACTTACCTTTAAGAATAAATTGTAAATAAAGAACATTATTAATTCAACAGTCAAAGCGAAGAGTGTTTTTATTTAATCATAATAGACAAATAATGCTAATTTTTTATATCGAAAAAGCGCTTAATAAATTTAAAAAAAATGTATCAATTTATAATTTTTATGTTAATATTATTTAGGAAATACCTTTAAAAGTGTTTAAAACAAATTATCAGCAAATAAAAAGTCATTGGATTTCCCGATAATCCACAAAAAAAAAACTTTTTTTACAGCTAGATGCAAAAAAAAACGCTAGCTTTAGTCTGAAAATCGACAAACTGCAACACTTTTTTTTTGTTTATATCAAACTTAAGGGTTTTATTTTGGTTTGATCAAACGTCCAGTTCGATGGCGGACTTAGCAAAGGGAATTTAAGAGCGGCTTTAACAGAAGAAGAGCGAGTTCAGATCTCTTTAGTATTGATACTCTTTGATTTTCCTATTAATGCTTTTAATTTTCGAAGAATTCTACCTCTATGGAAAATATAACTTTTAAAATATTCTCTTTACTCCACTAGATTTATTTACCACCCGAGTAAAAAAGTTTTGATATACTCATATATAGTTTTATAAACATCATATATTATTATATAGAATTTGATGCGAAAAATGAGTCGATAAAAACATATAAAATTCTATCAATGTTGATTAAATTTTAATAAAATTCGATATAATTTTATGCGAAAATTGGCCCACTATTTTTTATATAAATTTAGAAAAATTAGCGAATAGATATTATTATATATAATTATATAAAATAACATAAAATTATATCAAATTATATAAAAATATATAAAATTACATAAAATTATATCAAGTTATATATAATTATATCAAAATATATATAAATATATATAATTTTATGTAATTCTATATAATTATATAAATTTTTATATAATTTGATATAATTTTATATAATTATATATGATTAAACAATTCCCTAGTAAAAAAGTTTTGATATATTAATATATAATTTGATAAAATGATATTAAATTACATAGGACTTTTTATATGTTCAGATCTAATTTTATCTAAGATTTATTGAGGCTCCATTTTCTTATCTGAGGCTATACATAAATATATCTGACTTTATGTAACTATATAAATCTATATTAATTTATATAAAATAAGATCAAGTGGATTTAATTGGATGTGACCAAAATTCCGATCTAATTTTATCATTTTTTATATTTGTGTATCTAAAATAGTACAATTAGATCAAAATTTGATCCAACTTGATACAGCCAATTTTGAGATCAAATCAGATCTTTAAAGTTTTTTTTTTTACTCGGGTTTTGTTGTTTTTATATCAAATATAGGGGGCCAATTTTCGCATAAAATTATATCAAATTTTATTAAAATTTAATCAACATTGATAGAATTTTATATGGTTTTATCGACTCATTTTTCGCATCAAATTCCATATAATTATATATGGTGTTTATAAAATTATATATGACTTTATCAAAACTTTTTTACTTGGGCATATAAACACTTTTTGATAACCTCTAGCCAAACAAAATTAAAAGATATAAATATATCTAGAAAAATTTAGCTTGAAATATTTCCCATATACTCACTTATCGATTTTGACAAGCCCGGCCTTTGATTTGAGTCTCGGCGAGAACTACACTCAAAAAAATAAACTGGTAAAACGCCTGGTAAAATGCCTTGTAATCCCGTTCTACCAATATTTACCAATTTTCCTTGTTTTTTAACAAAAAATCTTGTACTTTTCTCAAACGAGAACTACAGTTTTATTGTTAATTTTACAAGTTTATTTTCGTAATTGTATTCTACCATTTTGGAAGGTTATTTTACAAAAAAAAACTGTAATTTTACAACAAAGTTTTTATCACGAGGATTCTAGTTGAATTACAAAAAAACTGTTATTTTACAAAAATTATGTTATACGAGAGTTTATGTTGTTTAAGAAAAAAAAAAACAATTTTTTTTTATTATAAAATAAATATACTAAAAAAAATGTTGAAAAAGTTTTGAAAAATTTGTTACGAGGGTTCTAGTTAATTTACAAAAAAAAAACACGTTATGTTTCAAAAATGATTTTATTACGAGGATTTATGTTGTTTACCAATTTTTTTTTTTTTTTTGTAAATTTACCATTTTTTTTGAGCATATTTACCATTTTTTCTTGTAAGTTTACCATTTTTTTTTTTTATTTTTCCGGTTTTAAAACCAATATTTTTACCAATAAAATTGGTTATTTTACCAATTTTTGGCGCATTCAAAATTACGAGGAAATCCTTGTAATTTTACGAGAATTTTACCTACGTCCTATTTTACGAGAATAGCCTTGTAAAATCACGAGATTTTTTGGTAACTTTACAAGATTTTTTTTTTAAGTGTATAAAATTACCATTGTTCCATATAACCAAAAATGGCTTTGAAAGGTTTAAAAAATTACCAAACTTCCATCTTTTTCCGATCCCGACTGGGGTCCTTGACTCCCAAGGGGGGTTAATAATTGCTTTTTAAGGTATAATTGTGAAATGACGCTTAAAATAACACGTCTTTACACAAACAAAATGTCACTTTTCGAACCTCAATAATTGTCAATTTGGGTATTTTTAGCCCAAATTTAGCTTTCTTTTGGATATCGGGGATATTCCCTGGATTTGCAAAAGGGATTTAAATTGCATTTTGATGCCTTAAAGGGATTTAACGTCTAAAATAACATATTTGTACCCAAAAATTATGCCACTTTTTCGAACCCCAATAATTATCAATTAGGGTATTTTTAGCCGAAATTCACATACTCTTTGGATATCGGGGGTATTCCCTGGACCTCCGGGAGAGGTTAAAACTGCATTTTGATGCCTTAAATGGAGTTTACGTTTAAAATAACATATCTTTACCAAAAAAAAAATAACCGCTTTTTCGAGCCTTAATAATTGGCATTTTGGGATTTTTGGCCGAAATTTCGAAACTTTGAGCCCATTCTGAGAGCAGAAGATATCAACAGATTTCCAAAAAAATTCATATCTGTAATACCCATCTGGGTAGACAACTTTTGCCGGGTATAGCGTTTTGATCCGACAAAAAAGTGGCAAAACGACCAACCCCAGCAAAACTTTTCGGAGTCATTCAAAAATAACTAGTTCTACAAGTACTTCAAAGCTTGTCATGATAGGTTCTCAAAGAGCATCCTGGAACTAGTGATGTCACAACTAGTTCTAGAAGTGATCCAAAAGGGTAATATTTTGATTCCAAAGAGCTTTTTTGGGGTAGTTTGGGAACTAGTGATTTGGAAGTAGTCGTACATGACTTCTGCACCACTTCCATGAAACAAATACTGGTTCTCAAATAACATCTTAGAAGCTGTTTCAAAAACTTATAATTTTTTTCAAAAAAGAAAAAAATATATATTTGATTACGTTTTCTCTGTTGCATCTTCTATTTGGAAAAAGTCAAACCTTTTGAAATATGTACAGAGGGGCTAAAAATATTATAAGTACACTCAACCAAAAATCATTGTATTCCCAAAGAAAATCGTTGTAAATTCAACAGAAATCATTGTTGATTTTGACCCTACAAATATTTATGTTGATTTCAATAAAAATTGTTGTCAGTTTTTGTAAAAGTTGATCAACTCGTTTTTTTGTAAATCAACTCGTATTTTTTGTAAGCTCAACTCATATTTTTGTTGATATAAGAAATTTTATTATTAAAAAAAGGCTTGTTGTTATTTGTAAATATTATTTTATTAAGTATAAATCACAATATTTTTTAGAATTATCACCGGCTTTTAAAGCTGCAATATTTAAACACACGATTTTCACACACTCTTTGTTTATTTATGTTATGCACTCGTAAGCCATTCTCCAGTTTTCTAATGACACCAAATCAAAAACCTTAAAAAAAAACAAAAAAAAAAATTATAATATAGTATGAATACATAAAGTAATCAATGTATTTTATTACTTACCAAATATTTACAGATCAGAATCTGATCATCAGATCCTATTTTTATTTATTTTTATAATATTAAATATTTTTATAAGAAACAAACACATAAAATAATTTTATAAGAGACAAACAAATTTCAAACATTGCTACCAACTTGATAATACAAAAATGAACGAACAGGGTTGTTTTTTCTTTTTTTTGGTTTTATCTATTGAATTCTGTATAAGCGTTGTAAATAGTTGATTCAAATTTACTGATTATTCAACGATATCAACATTAATCTATGTTGAATACGGCAATATTCTGTAAAACTTGATCTACAATGGGTTTACTAATTTTTCTACTAAGATATTTCTATGAGTGTATTGGGTAATTTGTTTGGTATTATTAGTATTGGGGCATTAGTGCAAATAGGTTTTTATAGATCCATTCAATTACCTTATTACAATCTGCAATAAACTACTTTATTTAAGTACTACAGCTGGAATTTTTTATTACAAAAAGTAAACAAAACTTTCCAATTGTAGCAAAAATAGTAAGCAATTTGAGTAATCCAACTAAGCATATAATCGTATATTTTTTGGTCCCTACAATATTTTTTTTTTTTTCAAAAATCCCTTATTCTCCTTCTAGATAATTTCTAATTGCATTAAGGACTAAAAAAACAAAAAATATTAATAATTTTTGTTCAGTAAAGTGCTGATATTGCGTTATATTTAAAACAAAAAATAATTCAAAAATGTTTCTTTTTTGCAAAAAAAAAATGTACAAAATGTTCCTAGACTGCTTCCCTAGAACTAGTTCTGATAGTGACAATTTCAAACAAAAATCATGGGTTAAAGAATGGGATAAAGAATTGGTTCTAGAATGACTTAAAGAACCGTTCCATACATGGGTTCCTAGACTACTTTCCTAGAACTAGTTCTGATGGTGACAATTTCAAACAAAAATCATGACTCTGAGAACGAGATAGAGAACTAGTGCCACAATAGCTTCTTGGAAGTAGTTCCTGTCGTGACAATTTCAAAGAAAAATCATGGGTTAAAGAATGGGATAAAGAACTGGTTCTAGAAGTAGTGATGGAACCGTTCCATAGGAGGGGTGATTGTTCCTAGACTACTTCCCTAGAAGTAGTTCTGAGGGTGACAATTTCAAACAAAAATCATGACTCTGAGAACGAGATAGAGAACTAGTCGAGCAAAAAAGAAGTACTCCAGCACTAGTTCTGGAAGTCATGCAAGTTTTGCTGGGAACCCTAGTACTCACTCTATTAATTTGTTTCTCAGCCATCATAGGTTTAAACATTTGAAAGACAGATTCAAAGACCGAAGGAGCATTTATAAAATGTGAGGCTTTTTGTCTTAATGGCATTGCCTCCTCTGAATACACTGTCATTTTTTTCAAAAAACTAGGATTCATTTGCAAAAAATGTTCCATAGTCCATTCTTTTAAATCAGCAATATGAATAAAACCGTTAACAATGGCATAATCATCTTCCCACATCAAAATTTCATTAGCAGCCTGAGCTACACGCATGATATCGAAGGCAGTATATTTTTTGGGATCATAACAACCATTGCGGATAATCATAATTCTAGGACCATCTTCATTTAAAGGTGTAGGTAAAATTAAACCCACTCTAGAATTTAAAAAATTTTAAATATTTTTTTTTTCAGCTGAGCAACAAATTTTTAAAAATTGAAAATCATCAGAAAACTTTTGTTAATAAATGAACAAAAAAGTGATCAATATTACAACTTTCAAATATAAGACTTAATTAGTCGTAGTTAGTTATTAACTTAAGTTTATGTAACACGAACATCTCCAAAAGACGAACATGAGCATTATTTGTAGACGTTCTTGTTACGGAAACTGTTTGTATGTGTTATTTAGAAAGTTTTGATATTGATTACTGTGTTTGTCAAATCAATTATAAAAGTAATTAACTTTAATTTTCTTTTTAACAACACTTATTTGTGTCCTGGTTTTAAACAATTTTCTTAAATTCTTTGTAGAATACTTACCCCAATTTTACAATCTCTAAAAATTTAGGATCATTTAATCCACCTAAAGTAAATAAATCAGGAAACTTTGATCTTAACATATAGTATTTATCAATTTTAGATTTTGCCTTTTCCAAACTAAATTTACAGCCACGCAAAAATGTCAAAAGAAATTGATCATCTGTGCGCGCTCTCAAATGTGGCTGTTGTTCTATCCATGTTTTTAAAGTTTTTATATCTGCCTCAACTCTAGAAGGATCTTCATTAAGTTCTTCTATTGCTACTTTTTGTAAATTTGGTGGTAACGGACGTACTTTAGCCATATGTTCGGATATTAATATATATTCACACTCCAATTAAATAGGACCGTATGTTGGTCTGCCTAATTCAAAACTAGCAAAACAATTGTGCTGAATAATTCAAAATTAAATATTGATAGATAAGCTATCTGTGATATATTTGAACATAATATATTAAAATTTTCGATTTATATTTGTTTTATGTTTTATTACACAGTTCAACATAAAAATTCTTTCGTTGATGTTAGAACGAAATAGTCCCAAAAAGTTAAAAATTTGCAGTTCTTTATATTTTGAAATGCAAATTTCTCAAAGAGGGTACGTGCTAGAAGTCAAAAGTGGCAACAGATAGTCAAATTATGTCTAGGTTTTCGAATTTTTGGATGTGAGGCAAATTTTAATTTAATCTTGTTCTTTTAATTTAATATTGTTCTTTCAAGTTTAAATTTTTTCTGAATTTGTAGAACAGTGTTAATAATACAACCAAAACATAGATGGGAATTTTTCATTACCATTGAAATTTAATTACCATTGGTTGATATCAATGGTAATGAAAAAATTTTCATTACCATTTAATGGTAATTAAATTTTTTTAATTGAAAAAATAATTACTAATGGTAATGAAATGCACCAATTGTTGAAAAACACCAATTATAATTGGTTTCAAAACCATTGGTTGGCACATTTTTGTTTTTTTGAAAAGTTATAAATTTAAACATCAAAATATGTTTTCAAAAAAAATATGAAAATGTCAAAGACAAAAAACAAAACGCAAATAAAAATTTCAAATATTGTGTTATACAAAGGCAATCAAATTGTATTCGGTTTATAAAATGTGAAAAACTAAAACACCATATAACAAAAAACAACAGATATTTCCAAATATTAACGATTTTGACAACATTGCGACGACTTTTACTAATGGTAATTATTTTTTTTAAGTGATGCCATACCAATGGTAATTATTTTTTTTTAATTTTCATTAGTAATTAAATTGATAAGTAATTTAATTGGTACAATTGATACAACCAATGGTAATGAAAAAAATTTCATTACCATTGACATCAATTAAATGGTAATTAAACCATCAATTAATTGGTCCCTTTAATTAATTAGTCCCATCTATGAACCAAAAGCAATGTTTAAAAAATGGATAAGGAACTTTGCAGTATGAGTGTAACGAGTAAAATAAAAAAAAATCAATCTTTCAGTTTATTTTAAAGGTAAATAACTAAATTTTATTTACTTAGAGGGTGTTTATACACTCAAAATCATAACTTTGTTAAATTACAAAAAAAAAACTCTGCTGAGTCAGCAGAAAATATCCTTCAATAAATTATGTCATTTTACAAAGAAAACTCTGTAAAATTATTTCAATAAAAAAATCTAAACATTTACAGAATCAGCTGTAAAATGTTATTAAATGCTTTAGTTAAATGCATTTGATAGGTGCAAAATTATCAATTCATTCAATATCTCCTTGCTAAATGCGCCAGTAGTGTTGACAATTAATAACGTCATACATAGGGAATTGCCATCGTTTAAATGCGCTCGCTTTAATGCGTAAATAGTTATAAAATTGCAAATTATTTTTTTTTTTTCGCGACAGCCTCGTAAAATTTACGAGCTTTTTGTATACTTTTTGTGTGATTGAAATATTTGGAAGTTTTTTGAAGAGATTTTTTTTTTTGAAAACTGACAACAGAGCAATAAGTAAAATTACTTATGTAATTCAGATTTTTAGTGACAAAAAAATATTTTCATTAAATCTATATTTTTGCAGAAAACTCTGCTTATTATCTGTAAAATGAAGATTACAAAATAATCATCCTTATTTCTAAATACGTGCATCACTTCGACGTCGAATGAGTTTCACTTTCGACGACCGAGTTTCACCACATTCTACAATACTTCAGTGGTATCGGTGAAGGAATATCGATTAATTTTTGTCATCACTAGCAAAACACAAAAAAAACAACAAAACATATAAAATAACATGAATTGTAAATTAATTAAAATTATATTGCGGGTCATATTTTATATTTATTTTCAATCTTACTATAATATATATAATTAAAAAATAAAGAATAAATATTTTAAACTTCAGAAATTTAACAAAAAATCGCCATAAACAAAAATCCGTCCCTGTGTGGCACAGTCCGGGAACAAATGCAGTTTGCATTTTCATGGTATTTATTCTGCCGGAGACAATTTTATTACATAATTTATACAAAAATAAAACACTTAATTGATATTTAAAAGAAAATTCTATTAGTTTTAATGATTTAGTTTAAAAAAACACAATTTTCTATAAAAACGCGCCAAAAAAGATGTCGAACAAAAATGTATGAATCTGGCGTCGAAGACGAATTGAGGAATACGTCGAATGTCGACGATGACGAAAAAACATATGTTTTTCGTCTGTATCATCTCCAACGTATTCAGGAATACCAAAAATTACCTTCGTCGCGTTTTAAACGCGTTTATGACAACAGGAATAGCCCCGAATAAGTAAAATAACAGACAAAATTTAGTTTTTCAGTCAAAAGAAAATGCAAAGTATTTTTTTTTTAAATCTGTATTTTGGCAGAAAAGTTTGTCAAATATCTGTCGAATTGAAATAAATAATAGTTATTTTACAAAGTGTTTAACAGAGTATTTAACAGAGTTATTGTTATGAGTGTACATGTGGGGCATGCAAGGAAAAAAAATACACAAAATAATGGTCAAACTCATAACCAATATTAAAATTGAAATCGAATTCTTATTTAAAATTGATTTCGTTCTCAATTCTAATTCCAGTTCTTTCTCGTTTTTAAGTTAATTTAATTTTTTGTTTCATTTCCATTTCATACCTTCCAGAATTCAAATTTTTTTTGGGGAGGGTTACCGGGAGACATTCTTTAAGGGGGAACTCTTTCCCCCTGGTCCAATTTTGCCCATTTCCTAACATAACCAGCCTATGACCATCAGACATATTCGTGCCAAACTTCTGGAGTCTATGATCGTGCAGTCCAACATCGTGCTTTTCACAGCCAGACGGACGGAAACATGGACATCGCTAGAATGTCTAAGAATCTATCATGGACAGTGTTGTCATAAAGTATGTTGGGGCCCTAGGGCATACAAGAATTTTGGGCAAGGCTGGAATGTCCCAGCAAAATTTTCTGTTCCAAATAATCGGTTCCAGAACTCATCAAACTACCCTGCAACCGGTTCTACTTAACATTCCAGAATCAATGATTTTTGTTTGAAATTGTCCCGAAAGCAATCGTTTTTTAGAGCTTTTTTGAAAAATAATTTATACTACTAGTTTTTTTGAAAAATAATTTTACATAGAAAATTTTGTTGTGATTACCGTAGAATGTATTCAAGAATCTGTTGAAACAGGAATTTGTTCCAAAAAATTTTCCTGGGGTTAAAAACTTCAATTACGAAATTGTTAGTTAGCGTGAGTTGAAAGAAATCTATGTGAGTGAGAAAGAGAACAATTTAATTGCGTGAGTAGATTTTGCGTGACTTACGCGTGAACGTGATTGGATCTGACGTGAGTCACGCGTAAGCGTGAGTAAGTTCTTTATTACTCACGTGAATAGTAAGTGAGCGTGAGTAAAAAAAGTTTGCGATTATTTTTTGCGTGAGTGAGTGTGAGTCAAAATCCACTCACCATCTCCCACTCCCATCTCTAGTTTATTTGTAAAATTTTTCTGTGGGGAAAAGTGTCTCAGAATGTAAGACTATACGAAAAATGTCTCAGAATCAAAGGCGAAAAATGTCTCAGAATCTGAGATTTTTTTTATTCGAAAAATGTCTCAGAATCTGAGACTTTTTCTATACGAAAAATGTCTCAGAATCTGAAACTTCTTCTATACGAAAAATGTCTAAGAATGTGAGGCTTTTCTTATACAAAAAAATGTCTCAGAATCTGAGGCTTTTTCTATACGAAAAATGCCTCAGAATCTGTGACTTTTTCTATACAAAAAATTCTCAGAATCTGGGAAGTTTTCTATACGAAAAATGTCTCTGAGACATTTTTATTCTATACGAAAAATGTCTCAGAATCTGATACTTTTTCTATACGAAAAATGTCTCAGAATCTGAGACTTTTTCTATACGAAAAATGTATCAGAATCTGGGACTTTTTCTATACGAAAAATGTTTCAGAATCTGTGATTTTTTTATACGAAAAATGTTTCAGAATCTGAGACTGTTTTTATACGAAAAATGTCTCGAATCTGATAATTTTTCTGTACGAAAAATGTCTCAAAAATAAAACGGATTTTTGTTTTAAGCGAATTTATGGGACTTTCGGGCCGCTATGAGTTTGGGCCCTGGACACGTGAACAGTGCTCCCTAATGGTTAAAACGGTACTGATCATGGATCAATAATAAATATCGAGGGAAAATATTCAAAACTTACTATCTGCATAATGAACTTTTTTGGGAGATAAAAATAAATGTTATTTTTAGGTAATTCTAAGAGTCATTAATACTCAATTCTGTTCACATTTTTTCACCAGCAGCCAAATTAAAGCATTTTGTATTTTTAGGTTATGTGGAATGTACCAAAATTTTCGATTTCCACTATACCAATATCGCTCAAATGCAATACCAAACTTTTCGCAGCCACAACAGGTAAATATATTAAGTAACAGCCTATTTCGCTTAACAGTTTACATTTCCCCGAAAGCGGGATCCGGGAATTTTACACCCATGTTAAACCAGAGGTTCTTAAAGTGTTAAATAATTGAAAGGTACACATTGGCGTAGATAGCCCTGTCTGGGGGGGCTTAGCCCCCCCCAGAATAATTTTAGCCCCCCCCAGAATTTTAATCATTCACAATTTCTTTTTAATAATTTAATGATTTCATTAATTTTTGCAACAATAAATAATAATAATGAGTCTTTAGGACTCGTTATGATTATTCTACGAGTCTTAAGGACTCGTAATGATTATTATATTAGATCTAATAGTTTTTCCTATTGAAAAATAGTCTGAATTATTGCAAAAAGTTTTTATATGAATATGATGTTTTTGTCAGTAATAAAAACTTTACCGAATCTTAGGATTTTAACTTCAGGAAAACATTTTAAGTTCTTTGATTTAAAAAAGTTTATAAATTCTAAGTGGTTTTTTATAGACAAAAGTCATTGGAAGAAAGAATCTGAGAATTTTGACTAATAATCATCAACTTTTGCAATCATCAGAACTTTTTCTTGAAAAAAATCATAGTAATCTAATGATTTTACTATAGGAAAAACATTAAAATCTTTAATTTTCATAACATATCTGGGAGTTCTAAATTTCCGAAAAATCTTCAGAATCAAAATTTGTTTAAAAAAAATATGAATTTTTAACCGCTTTCGGAGGGCATTCGTTTCTAGGACACCTAGACACATGATATAGGGAACGCTTCAGAAATAGGTCTGGGGTTTTCTATTAAAAAAAAACAAAAAATTCAAAAAAATCTGGGGGGGCTTTAGCCCCCCCCAGAAATGTTGGCTTCCTACGCCAATGAAGGTACATAATTTTTATCAAAATCTATTTTAATTATCAATGAGTTGACATTATGAATTAAACTAATCTAATCTCCCTTCTAAACTAAATACAGATGCAGAGAGAGAGAGAAAAAAGAGCAATAGAAAAATAATCTCAGTATTAATCGACCGTTAATAACAAAAATATTAAATATAATTGTTGTTTCCATTATAAATTGGTCAAAACATTAACAACCCCCTTGGGAGACTTTCAGTTAAACGCGTAAGGTTAAATTTTGCTATATTAATCGGCAAATATCGTTTAACTACATTCAAAAATATAGCATGGCTACTACCACTTTAGCCTTACGTCCTTTAACGCCTGCTTTACAAAAGAAAGCCATTGAAGAACTAAATGAAAATCCCGATAGAATTGCCGCAGATTTAGCGGCATTTAAAGAATGGATTTTAAAACAACCCCACTTAAAATCTCGCATGACAGATCAATTTTTGATTGCTTTCTTAAGAGGATGTAAATATAGTTTGGAAAAGGCTAAAAAGAAATTGGATGGTTTTTATACAATGAGAACAAATTTCCCCGATTTATTTCAATCTTTTGTAGAGGAACAAAGAGTTAGAGCTATTTTAAGGATGGGGTAAGTGAATAAAAATTAAAATTTTTATTGGAAATTAATATTGAATTACATTTTCAGCATGGGTTGCTATTTACCATTGCCTTTGCTAGAAGATGGTCCTAGATTAGTACTTATACGTACTGGTCATTACGATCCCGATGTAGCCAGTTTATATGAAATGATGAAAATTAATGTTTTAACTAATGATTTGCTAATGTTGGAAGATGATAACTGTGTGATTAGCGGTTTTGTACAACTTTTAGATTTTAGTGAATTTTCCGCGAAACATTTCTTTCAATTTGAACCGGCCAAAATGAAACGTGTTAGCCATTACGTGGAAGAAGCTTTACCCATGCGTAATAAGGCTTCACATTTCTTTAATACGGGAAGTGCATTTGAATCCGCTTTCGCTTTGTTAAAACCTCTGATACCTGCTAAAGTTCAAGAAAGGGTAGGTTTTAAAATATAATATTTATATGTTATACCCACTTTACACTATTATACATTTCCATTATACAAGTGTATTTTTACCATGTTAGGGAAATATTTTATACAAAATTTTTAACAGAAATTGTTCACTTATTAGATACGACCAGGTTTCAATCAAAAAGAAGTACAAAAATCTTATAGAAGTTGGAAAATTTTGATTTGTATAATGGAAAAGTGTGATAGTGTAAAATAGGTTTTAGAAATTATTATGAGTATAATGGAAACAATTAGATCTACACCATTTTCCGATGAAATTTAAAAGAAGTAAATTGGAATTTCAAGATTTCTTTAAAAAAAATAACTGTTTCTAAAAATAATGGAAACAAGTACACGATTTTCAGATGTAATTTGAAAAAAGTAAATTAGATTTCGAAGATTCCCTTTTAAAATGGATAATTCTATTCGGAACTCGAAGAAAAATTCGACCAATAATGGTGTTTTGGAGGGTGGTTTTGACAAAAGAGGTTAAAAAGTAAAAAAAAACAATCTGCATTTCAACTGACCTACAATTTTAAATTCAGTTTTAAATGACCTTGAAAGCCTGTTAGATCAATTCTAAAAAAAAACAATAATAAAATCTTTTAATTCCAATTTATATTTTGCGATTAACCTCTGAAAATGGTGTAGTTATATTAGCTCTTTGTTTCAGAACTGCTAATCCAAAATCTGTTTAATATTTTGGGTCTGATTATAGCCAAACATTTTGTAAAATTTTATACAATCTGAGAAACGTTTTTTCTGATTTCTCTAAAAAATATTATTTTTCCTATTTCTAATTTCAGATGATGGTCCATCCTGATATGGAGTCAGTTTACAAACAAGTTCCCTTAAAATATTTCCCTAAAGAATATGGTGGTGAAAATAGTAGTATTGAAGAAATGATTGCTCTTGGTGAAGATTTTATTATGAAATATCGTGCATATTTGGACGAAGAAAAACAATACGGTACTGATGAAAAGTTACGTCCCGGTAAACCTATAGATTTTGATGCCATATTTGGTGTTGAGGGTACATTCCGTAAATTAGATGTTGATTAAAGTTGTATTTATATTTTTATTTTTAATATTTTACTTTGTTTGAGGAAACAAATTATTGTTGTGATTTAATATTAAAGAATTGAGAATTTTTGTAACGCTGATTTATAGGTATTATGATATTTTTGTAATAAATTTTATATACCCGAGTAAAAAATTGTATATATATTATTATATATCACATCTGATCTGAAATTTGAAAGATCAGTACTGATCCGAGTAGGATCAGAACTGATCCGAGATTTTAAATATCAGTGCTGATCCAAAAAAATTGATCGTTAAGAGTAGATCAGTTTTAATCGAACGGATACGATTTCATGGGTTTACCTAATGGGTTTACCTAATTACACCGTCCGACAAAAATTAAAAAAAGTCGTTAAACACGAACTGGATAATATACGTTTGGAACTAGATACTAAATGTAATAAAACTGCATTTACAGTTTTTCTTTTCGTGATCGTGTTTCCTTTTAAAAGGACTTTAAAGTTTTAGAGGATTGCATTTTATAAAATATTTTTTTTTAACATTTGTACTTGTCCTAGGATGCCACTAGAGATAGCAAATGACAGAGGAGGAGCTCCACTAATTTTCCTATTTTATTATATTTACATACAAGGAAAAAGGAGGTAAGTTACGTCCTTTCAAAAATTGTTTCTTTAATATCATTCAAAATTTTCAACAAAATATTTTGATAAACTTTTTAAATGACTTTATTCACATCCTTTTACCCTGATATGGCAAAATAAGAAATGGAAAAATTAGGAGAGATCCTCCACGTTCACTTGCCATCACCACTGTCATCCTAGGACAAGTAAAACTGATTTAATCTTAGCGATCCATTCTTTGTATCAGTACTGATCCTTTAAATTTTTACTCGGGTAGTTCATAGAACCGATATTTGTTGTCAATGTCCTACAAAGTAGAATTTTTTCGTGATTCACACGTGATCATGAGTGAAATTTAGTTTTACTCACGTGATCGTGAGTGCACGTGATTGGATAAAATAGTTTCGTGCGTGAGCGTGTGTGAGTAATTTTTGCCTCGTGAGTTTGTGTGATTGTTTTGTGCTCTCTGAAACAGAAAAATTGTATGAAAAATTGTATCATATTGAATTTAAAGCTTAATTAATTCGTGAGCGTGCGTGAGTCAAAATTCACTCACGTGCCCCTCTCTTCTACAAAGTTACATCTTTAGATTCCTGCTTTTCATCCTATTTTTCTGAACGGCACTGTAATCGCCTTCGCAGATGGACCCAAGTATGTTGGAGTATTGAGAATGCAACGATTACGTTTAGGATTTAGCCGTCTTTCATTGGGTTTATACAGCAGTGGTGCGCCTAATTCTGCTCTATGGAATCATTGGCCTTTATTCATAATACTTAAAGTGTACTTAAAGTAGGTTTATTTGACAAATATTCATGCAATATCAGTCAAATAAACCTACATTAGATTTAATTTACTCATTATGAATAGCCCAGATTGTCTGCTGGCCTGTTTTAGAGACAAAAGGGAACTTTCTCTATCACGATGGTACAGAGAATGGCGTCGCTGTGTATCACTGGTGCTCTTCGTAGTACGAAGTTCGTACTACACCTTACACGGATGGAAGAGCTGGGGTTGAGCCTAGCTGAAAGATTTACACATCACACATGAAGTGTCTGACTGGTTGAGTTAGAATCTCTAGTCTACAACCGCAGTCAACATCTATTCTGACAGTCAAGCCGCGTTCAAGTCCCTGGAGTCAATGTTTCCAAAAACAAGGTCTGCCCTTAACTGCCACATGTCTTTAAATGAGATGGCCAAGCAGTTTCACATACGACTTATATGGGTCCCAGGGCACAGACATTAAAGGAAATTGCAAATCCTATGAGGTTGCAAAACTCGGAACTACCTTACAAGTTCCAACAGAATTGGAATGAGTTGGTACGCCTTTAGAAACTTGCGAGCATAATCTACGGCTTTGTTCCGCGACAGAGACTTATCAGAGATGGGCACATAAATGTGAGACAACACGAAAGATTTAATCAAGAGCTTACAAGCGGAAAGATTTCGACGGGGGTTGCTGTAATTACCGGACACTATCTTATAGGAAAACACGCAGAGCGATTGAAGGTGCTGTCAAACGATTTTTACTGGATTGTCATGGATGAAGAGGAGTTGGAAACTATCGAACACTTTATCTGCCATTGACTGGCACTTTTTGGTAGAGACTTTCTTCACTGGGATCTAGGGAGCAGCACGATCTTTCTGATTTGTCGGAGGTCAAAACTCAAGTTTCATAAGAAGTTCAAATTAGTTTAACGGCAGGAACTAAGGGGAACCCCATTACCAACCATCACAACGGACCTCAGAGTCTATGAGTGCTGACGTAAGGCATCAGCAGCCATTTACAACCCAACCCAACATCTCACGTGATAACATCTTACTACATGGTTGGGAAATGTGGCACAATAGTGCCATTTTTGGCACTATTGAATGGTCAGTGGCACCACAAATGACAGTTTTGGCCCTTTTTCATTCTTTCCGAATAGTGTCAAAATTTATTTAAAATTAATAAAAAAAAATATATTTTTACTAAAACTTAATTATGTAATACAAACACGAAAAAAGGATCAGTTGTTCCCCTTTTAAGAATCCTACCAGTTTTTGCAACAATGTAAGTTTTTGTTGTCTTTAAATTAAGATTTAAAAGTTAGTGGTAGATTTAGATTTGAAAGTTAGTGGATTTAAAAGTTAGTTAGCCCCTGAAGGTAATTGATTGGTCCTATAGGAAAATTGATCCGAAAAACCTGATTGAACACGGACTAGTAATAGAATACTAGTGCTAAGGCCTGTAAAAATATGTCAAGTGATCTGAAAGATCAGTTCGCGACAAGTACTGGGACATATCACAAGGTGTTACTTAAGGTGCTAATTAGTGGCAGGTGCCTTTCGTACAAAAGTACCAATTTATGACCGGTCCTCGACTGGTCACCTTTCCCGCAGGGATGATTTTACTGAAAAAACTGGCAGTATGCTGTAGTAAAAAGTACTAAAAACTTAAAAATATTTAAAAAACTAATTTGTTGGCCCTTTTCAACCTATTTTGGCCCTTTTTAGCATTTAACTTGGCACTAATTGAAAATTCTCAAATACCAACACTGTCTTACTATGTAAAATCTTAAAGGGCTCATTACTCAACTGGTAACGCAACAAAAGCAGCAGTAGCAAATCAGCTGTTTCCTTTTTGCTAAGTTCCGATTACTGAACGAAGCAAGATCTTATCTATAGCACTGAGTAACGAGCCCTTAAGTGACAATACATATATAGAAATAAATAAATTTCCAGAAAACAATTTTAGGCAATCAACAATTTGTTTTCTAATTAACGGTCATTTCGTCAATTCTTATTTTTTTACCCAACACCGTCAAAAGTGCTGCCAAGTTTCTGTTTGTTTTTTTACATCTGGCAACTCATTTAAAAACAGTTGACTAATAAAAAATATCTAGAGTAAAAAAAGTGTAAAAATTTACACTCATTCATGTTAAAATCATAAAAGTTTTTATGATAGCAAAAATATGACGTTATAAGATGATTTAACAAAAAAATTATATATGTATTTTATTACTACCAAAAAAAATCAGCACATGGTAGTTGGAGAAACACATGTTATCTATTCATACAATTTCACTAAAATTATGAGAGTATATTTAAGTTGGCATACTGTTTGTTACATAAAAAAATTTTACCAAGCGAGAATGTTAAATTTTTTTCAATAGTTCTGAACCCCTGGACCCCTGATTGTCTGTAAAAAGCAGGCTTGTCTTTAAAACACATCTCTGAATCTACTGAGACTTGGCATTTATATTCAAAACCAGGATGGTTTTGAATTTCAGCGAAATCGGTCCAGATCCAAGTTATGGGCAACATTGTGAATTTAGATGGGTTTATAGCGAATTGAAGTGTTGAAAAACGCACTCAACTCGCTTTGAATGGCATAAGTAAGAAACAAAAATATTTTACAGTGTGTGAGTTACTCTCAAAAAGTTTTAAACTCCAAAAAAGTTTTACCCTCAAAAAAATTTTACAGTAAAATTTTTTTTTATAAAAATTACTGAAAAAGCTATTTTTTAACAATAAATGTTTTCTATTTGAAATTTTTACCAAAAAAAAAGCACTCAAACTCATTTGCAGAGTATTCATGGATTTGGCCAAGTTGAATTTAACTTTTTTTACTTGTTTTTTGTTTCATAACTACTACACATACTGGCAAAAATAAGTTCCAGAATTTATGACACTGATCATCAAAAAATATTATCTAATCAAATTTTGTAGAATACAAATGTTTTCAAATGTTAAGATATGTGCCCTGACAGTTACTACCTTTTTTTAATATGAATTTCATTTAGTTAAATGCACTTTGTATGTTTTTTTTATTATTTTATTACACTAGTCTACAGAGATTTTGTTTTACGACATTTTTATGTCGTTATTGGTTTGTTTACATTTTCTATTATTTTGGGCTTGAAATGTGGTTTTTAGCGTTCCCGTACTTTTGTGCATTTTTATGGTGTCGTGAGAGGTTTTTTGATTTTCTCTCATTTTACCGAACTTTACCCGGAAAGTTCTGGAACACACCTATTGCTAACGGCGCCATGAAAAAACTCCCCAATGAAATATCCCCCAAACAGAAAAATGAAAAATCCCAAAAAAATGATAAAATTTTATTTGGGGGGTTTTTCATTTATTTTGGGGGTTGTTTCATTATTGATTTTAGGGTTTTGTTCATTATGAAACAAGCCCCAAATGAAAAAAGAAATAAAAAAAGGCGTACATTTATTTTGGGTGTAATTTCATTATTTTTCTTTGGGGCTTATTTCATTTTATTTGGGGATAATTTCATTGGGGGTTTTTCGTTTTCCTATTTGGGGGTAATTTCATTGGGGGTGTTTTCATAGCGCCATTGCTTACTTCAAATTTTTAACTTTTTAAAAAAGTAGTTTTACTTCCATAAAAATATCTCCGAACTAAATCGGTGGATTTTGCCCGGATGATATTGAAAAATGAAAAAATCCCAAAAAAAAAAATGATAAAATTTTATTTGGGGGGTTTTTCATTTATTTTGGGGGTTGTTTCATTATTGATTTTGTGGTTTTGTTCATTATGAAACAAGCCCCAAATGAAAAAAGAAATAAAAAAGGCGTACATTTATTTTGGGTGTAATTTCATTATTTTTCTTTGGGGCTTATTTCATTTTATTTGGGGATAATTTCATTGGGGGTTTTTCATTTTCCTATTTGGTGGTAATTTCATTGGAGGTTTTTTCATAGCGCCATTGCTTACTTAAAATTTTTAACTTTTTAAAAAAGTAGTTTTACTTCAATAAAAATATCTCCGAACTAAATCGGTGGATTTTGCCCGGATGATATTGGCCGAATGGCAATTAACTGCAACCCACAAGGCAGTAGAAGGCAGCACAGAAAAAATTTTAAACGAATTTCAATCAACAAAAACGCGGATTCAATCAATATTTTTATTGAAATTCCTCCAATTAAGAAAATTGGTATACCAATCATCAAATTGTAGGTGATTGATGCAAATTTTTTTCAATCAAACATTTTTTCGATTTTGATCAAAAATTTTATCAATTTTTTATTCAAATTCAATCAAAATAATGATTGATTTAACAAATGAATTGTAAGCTTATGACAAAATTATCAAAAAATGCATCTTTTTTGCTTTCCAAAATGTTGCAAACAATAAAAAAAGTAAAATCCGATTATTTTGTATACACTCAAAAAAAAAAGTGAACTAAAATATGGGAAAATTAACTAAATTTTAAGAAAAAGAGGGAATGATTTGGCTCCAAAGATTTTTTTCTTGGTTTCAGTTCATAATTTTCCCAAAAATAAGGAAAACAAAGTTAATTTATTTTAAGCCAATTTTAACTAGAAAATGGGAAAATTTATATTACACTTTAGTTCATTCACATTTTAAAACTAGATTGGGTTTAGACACTGGACCCATGGGTTCGGACCCCATGGGTCCAGCCCCTTGTTAACTCGAGACCCTGTTGGGTCTGGATAACTCAAAAACTATTAATCGGAGGGCTTTCGGGTATTTTGCGGAAATGTTCTACGAGTCAGGAGCTACAAAAATGCCGTTGAACCTTTTTTCGTGTCAGCAGTATTTACCGAGATATGTGCATATGAGGCATTCCACACCAAATGTCCAGCGAAAAAAAACATGTGTACCGTAAACTTCTGAATAGGTGATATGGATAGCCCTATATGGAACTTAGAAAATTGCGTTTTTGGTTTTTCAATTTTTCAAAAACTGGGCTTAGGAGGCGTGGTCAAATATTGGAAAAATGGTCAAATTTGTGGCGAGTTGCCTTGATTAAATATTTATCACATTAAAACGGAATGCACCACAATGTCAAAAATTTACGTTCTTATATAGTTTTGTATGGGCTATCGATTAAATTTTTTTTTTTTTTGGAAAATTTTCAGAACCCGTTCTGAAATTTTCCATTTTTTAAAAAAAGTCAATTTATCAAAAATCCGGCCACTTTTTTTTTTCTTTTTTATTTATTTTTTTAAAAGTTTAGATGTTTGTCCATCCACACAAAAAAAATCAGAAACACGTTAATCTTTTTTTTGAGAAAATCGTATTTGAACTTTAAATTTCATAACAATTTAGTAATTTGCTTGTATTTTCTTGTGTCAACAGAGCGTATGACGAATATTTATGCAATTAATATTACTCATTCGCAACTTTAAAACAAAGAAATACAAGCAAATAACAAAATTGTTATGAAATTTAAAGTTCAAATGCGATTTTCTCGAAAAAAAAGATGAACGTGTTTCTGATTTTTTTTTGTGTGGATGGACAAACATCTAAACTTATAAAAAAATAAATAAAAAAGAAAAAAAAAGTGGCCGGATTTTTGATAAATTGACTTTTTTAAAACATGGAAAATTTCAGAACGGGTTCTGAAAATTTTCCAAAAAAAAAAAATTTTAATCGATAGCCCATACAAAACTATATAAGAAAGTAAATTTTTGACATTGTGGTGCATTCCGTTTTAATGTGATAAATATTTAATCAAGGCAACTCGCCACAAATTTTACCATTTTTCCAATATTTGACCACGCCTCCTAAGCCCAGTTTTCGAAAATTTGAAAAACCAAAAACGCAATTTTCTTAGTTACATGTAGGGCTATCCAAACAACCTATTCAGAAATTTACGGGACACATGTTTTTCTGTAGCGGGACATTTGGTGTGGAATGCCTCATATATAAAATCTCGGGAATTTCAATTTTTAGATCTAAAATTAGGGTCTTGAGACCCCGACAGATATGCAGAGCTAGGCTATTCCATATTTTTTTTGTAGTCTTTCTTTTGAAAATTTCATCCGTTTCGCTCTATCACGCTTAGTTTTCGAGATATCACCATTTTGAATTTTTAACTAAATTCTAAGAAGTTATATACTAAATTCTCAGAAGTTATTAACTAAATTCTAAGAAATACACTTCCTCAATTCAAAGAAGAGAAATACGATGATGTTTTTTTAGTAAATTTAAACTAAACTTGAACCAAATTGTTTTTTTAAGAAATATGTCTTAAAAATAAAGATACGTTTCTTAGATTTGTGGAAAATTTCTTTGTCAGTAAGATTTTTTTTCCTAATATTTAAAAAGTCCATTTAAAGAAAACTATGAACTACTTTTTAGTAAATGAAGTAAACTTTTTTCCTCATAGTTAGGAAAATTTCTCATTTTTTAGTTAAATTTTACTAAATTTTAGGAAAATTCATGATAAATTTTTTAAGACATTTTTTACTTAATTTTAGTTATGTCTTTTTTTTCAGTTTATTTTTGAATTAATCTATTCAAACAAATTAAAGCGAAAAAAGAAAATAACAAAAATTTCAATCAAAACATTGATTGACTCATTTAAATTTTGTTGATCAATAGATTTAATTAAAAATTTTTAGACAATAATTTTTGTGTGAAGGTAGACCAGCTCATACTTTGAGAAGAATGCTAGAAATAAACTCAACAAATACAAATTCGAGCGAAATAAAAAAGCTGTCGGAAGACAGATCTGAGTGGAAGAATTTATTTGTGGCCCTATGTTCCTCCATGAAACACCAGGAGTAAATATATGTATATAAATCGGTGCATTTAATTATTTTTGGTTTTAAATTAAAGGAAATTTAATTCTTAATCTGATTATCGCCTTAGAAGCAATTAATCGATTTATGACAGTTTTGCTTCAATTTTAACAAAATTTGGGGAAATAAGTAAATTCTCTCATAAATTTCAGAAAGAAAAAAAATATGAAATTAATTTCTCTCTTTACCGTTCAAGTATGATCTATTACGAAGAAGGTTTTTAAGAAAATCCGTTGAAAATATATTAATAAAAGAAAATATTCGAGCTCGAGGTCTAAGATTTATTGTTTTTTATTTAAAAATCATTTATTAATTTTTGCCGATATTTCGTTTTTCATTGAAAAACATCTTCTGGGCTTTAATATTGAAAAAATTAATAACGCACAAAAAACAGAAAAAACTTAATTATTGTGTTGTATCAACATTGTCTAATTATGAACTGTTCATAATTAGACAATGTTGATACAACACAATAATTAAGTTTTTTCTGTTTTTTGTGCGTTATTAATTTTTTCAATATTAAAGCCCAGAAGATGTTTTTCAATGAAAAACGAAATATCGGCAAAAATAAATAAATGATTTTTAAATAAAAAACAATAAATCTTAGACTTCGAGCTCGAATATTTTCTTTTATTAATATGTTATTAAAAAGGTCGAATAAAATACAATATAATATTTATTCGTTGAAAATTGTAAAAGTTACATGTATTTGAGTAAAAATGCAGAAATTCAGTTTTTATACATTTTTAGTTTACAAATTTTGAAAAATTGTTCGATTCACGAAAATGCAAAATGTCGTGGATCGCATTTTTTTTTGTAAACTAGTGTTATTAATTTATTATTAAGACAAGTGCATTTTTTTATTGATGAAGCAAGGTTAATCAGAAGCAGATATCGGTAATCCACCGTTTAGGGTTTTACACTCAACAAATTATATTTGTTATCAATTTGGCATAAAATAAATGTACTTTTTTTTAGAATTTGATATTTGTATCTTTGAGTACTTTATTTTCATAATTTTATTTTTAATTCTTTTTGTTACCATTTTTGACACATAAAAATGTTTAACAACAACAATTGTTTTAATAATATTATTTTTTTTTATAAGAATATAACAATCAAAGTAGAAAAAACAAAAGCAAAGATAATAAACTAATATTGTATGGGTTGATATGAAGAGCTTTAAAAGAATTTTTTGATTTACACACGGAAAGAAGTCAACTCACTCAGGCAATATTTTATTTTACCCAATCTCATGTGAGTAAAATTGACTTTCATTTAAACTCAACCCGGATTACGCCTGAATCACAATTATCTGTTCAGATGCTCTTCACCATCTTAATCTATTTTATTTTGTTCGACTTGAGCCCATTTTAATTATATATTGTCCAATAAAAATTTTAAAAATAATAAGTGAGAACACAGGTTAAGCGAAGATGTGGACAACTTTCGGAAATTTCCAGCTTTCCATCATCAGAGCTTTTCGTTTATAAACACTTTTAGCGTATCAGGTAAATAAAGAGATAACACTTAAGAATGAATCACCTTAACTTTCACAGTTTTTAAATAAGTTACATAATATTTTTAGCACCATACAATATCCAGGCCACTTAAGGTCGTCTGACAAGCCTATGCGGTTACCTGCTAATTACCAGTTACGAATTTCTTAAATAAAAAAACATGAGTGTCTGGTTATTTAAGATTTTTATCCAACCTCAATATAATTAGTACTTATTTGTTATAAAACAAGTAAAAATATAAATTTGTAAAAATATATAAAAAAGATTATTACAACAAAAAAAAAATTGTGAAAATTTTTTTGGAAAAAAAATTTAAAAATGGGTTAAAGAAAATAATTTTGAACAAAAAAATTTTGGCAAAAAAAAGTACGCAAAAAATGTTTGAGTAAAAAAAAATATTTCTAATTTTTTAATACCTTTCGGTATTCAATTCTGTTCACATATGTCAACCCGCAGCCGAATTAAAGCATTTTGTATTTTTTGGTTATGTTGAATGTTCCAAAATGTTCGAGGTGTCTTACATTTTCGTTCATAACTTTTAAACCGCTGAACCAATATCTCTCAAATGCAATACCAAACTTCTCGGGAGAACTTCCAATAAACATGTTATGTTTCAGTTTTCTCCGTGTAATATTTTGGCCGTGATCACCATTTCCACAGACAGACAGACAGACAGACGGACATGGCTATAATGTCTTAAAATCGATCACTGATTAATTATATACTTTATGAGGTCCTAGACCGATATTTCGATGAGTTACAAATGGTATGACACGTTTATATATACCCTCTATCACTAGAGTGGAGGGTATAAAAAGACACAAAATTTATTACAAAAAAAAAAAAAATTTAAAAAAAAAATTTCACGGAAAAATTTATTTGGTGAAACAAAAATAAATAATAAATTTTATTTGGGGTAAAAGATACGGTTGTATTTGTTCAATGCCTTTCGGTATCCAATTCTGTTCACATATGACAACCAGCAGACAAATTAAAGCATTGTGTATTTTTAGGTTATGTGGTACCATAACCTATGAACCGCTGAGCCGATATCGCTTAAATGCAATAACAAACTTCTCGAAGTAACAACGAGTAAAAATCCCAGTCGGCAAAAAAAAATTACACCTGACGTATTGCTGACCATCCCATTATAAAATTGCTGACATTCAATTTTCCTAATGTCTCCAACGACAAGTCAGCAGTTGGTCAGCGGTTGTCCAAAAGAATTGTTGGTGACCACCGATGCTTGTAAACACCAACTGCTGACTTTTCATTGGAGAAATTTGAAAAAATTGTGTGAAGATCAGCGGTGATTATGTTTTGCAGACTGGGATCTTAAGAAACGTCTCTGCACTCAAAAAAATACGTTAGTAGATTTACTATTTTTTTTTTTTCTAACGCTAGTTAGCTAACTTTTAGCAAATTTTTAGTTGAGATTAGCATGTTAGCAAAAAATTCTTGTAAACTTCATTTAGCACATTAGCAATTTTAAACAAACTTTGAACTAATTTCTTTTGCTAAATTTGAAATTGAGTTGACTACATTTTTACAAGATTTTTTGCAAAATAAATGGTAAATTTTTTTTTATTTTCAGAAAACTTAAAATGGCGCTATCTCGGAAACTAAGCCAGATAGAGCAAAATTTAGGCCATTTTTGGTTCTTAAAATCTCAATAGCATCGCCGGTCCTCTTCACATGTGTGGACCCTAATGGGCCCTAACTTTGGATCCAAAAAAGTTAGCATTCCCGAAAATTTTAAAATGCTCATATCTCGGTAAATATTGCCGACACAACAAAAAGTCCAAAAGCGTTTTTGTAGCTCTCAACACGTAGAACAAGACCGCAAAATAGTCAATAGCTCTCCGAGTAATATTTTTGAAGTTATCGAGTTTTTTAATTCTCAAGACCCCAGTGGTCCCCTATAATCACGTATCTCAAAAACTAAGCAAGGTAGAGCGAAACGGACACAAATTTTGGATCAAAAACTATGACGATTTTTAAGGAACCCAACTAGGTCTAGGCTACACTCAAAAAAAAACTGTAATGTTAGCAAAAAATCTTGTAAGCCTACAAGAAAATTTGCTGATTTTGAACCCACAATTTTTTTGGTAAAGTAAGCAAAAATGTTTTGCCAAAAATTAGTTAACTGAAATTTTTTTATTTCGACTTAGTTCATACAGATTTAAGCTGAATTCACAATGACGGAGTACTCTGTGCCAGAGAGTGGATTTTGTTCCTTTCTCTTTCGCACTTACACATTTTTTATATGATGTCTTCTCTATTTTTAGCTTGTATTTGCTTGTTTCAACATAGTGTGTGAGTTACAAATATTTGCGAAATTGATTGATCAGAAATAATACGAAAAATCGTATCATGACTTTTGACATTTACAAGTAGGACAGTATAATGAATACATTTTTTAAAGTTCTGATTTTATGTATATGAGTGTACGAATATATCTGTCTTTATTCATTTATTGTTTTTAGATTGTGTGTTTGTTCCCTATACTGCTAGTTACCGATTTTGGTTAGGGACTTTACTCGACTGTCAAACATATAACCCACTCAATTGTCAGTTGTGCACCTGCTACGTACGGTGTTTGTTATAGAACTTTGAAAAACCTCCAAATTTAAATAAAAGTATAAAATTTAAATTATACGAAATAATAACAAAAGTTTAAAGCTAAAATAAAAACACAATACAATAAAAAATTTAAATAACTTAAGTGAAAATAGTACGTGAAATTAACATAGAATAGTTATTTTATTTTTTAATTTTTTAGTTCAAAAAATTTAACACCTGTTAATAAAAAAAAGTCATAGTGTTGTGTGTTTGTGACTCATTACAAACAAAAACAAAAGTCATAAAAATCGAAAGAATACTGACTTAATTTATGAAATCTTTAGAACACTTTAGATTACAGTAAGGTGGGGTGGACTAATCTTGAAAGTTTTTCAAGATAATCTAAACGGTTTTTTATAAGAAATAGCGAAATTTCTTGAACATCTGGTGAAATTTGAAGTTTGCAAAAAAAAAAAGAAAAAAATTACCCAGCATTATATTTTTAAACTTGTTTAAAATCAATTGAAGAATTTAAAGTGATTTTATTTTTAATAATGGAAACAAATATTTGGGAATGTACCGATTTTTGAAATTGTTTCAGAAATTCAAAAACTCTTAATATTTTTATTTAAAATCAGAAAAATTTGTCAGTCCCACACATACATTTAAAACATTTTGCCCACGTATATTTATATAATTTGTTTGTATATTTATTTTGAATAATAACCTATTCACACGTACAGTTTTAAACCGTTTTTAGCAGCAATATTTTTAACACTTTCTTTATTCTATTACTGTATATTGACAGAAAATGCTAAAAATAATTGCTAAAAACGGTTTAAAACTGTAAGTGTGCATAGGGTATAACGCGTATTGATCAAAAACACGGCTTTTCCATGATTTAGCAGCACGAAAACTCGGCAGTTTTACATACTCTAATATAAAGTAGATTACTGTGTCAATGCACAGAAAAAAATATCGTAAAATCAAAAGTAACCAAACAAATTGTTAACAACTAAATACTAGTTCAACAACGTTTTTAATTGTATCAACAATGTATATTGTTAATGTGACAAAAATTCATTTTTATTTTATTAATAACACAGACACTTTATAAACTCATTTAATCAAGCAAACATATATGTGAGAATAGCACGGTGGTAGTGTGCCAGACTCGAATCATGAAGGTTGCGGGTTCGCTGCCAGTTGGCGGAACACTTGTTTTTTTTTTTTTTTTTTAATTTGTGATTATTTTTTTGTTATTCTATTTTAAATTTTTTAAACATGTGTGAAGCCACATTATTCTTTATTTTTAAATATAATGCCTCATTTTTTATTATTGTAAACACAGCAAAGAGTACACACTGATTCTACAGACACTTTATGTACACATTTAGGCAACTATAAATATATATGAGGAATAGCACGGTGGTAGTGTGCTAGACTTGTAGCACGAAAGTTGCGGGTTCGATGCCAGGTGCCGGCGGATAATTTTTTTTTAGATATATTTTTTTTTCTTATTTTAGATTTTTTTTATCATTCTTTTTTTAGTGTTTTTTTAAATATGCTGTTTAGTCAAGTACAAATATATATGAGGATAGCACGGTGGTAGTGTACCTGACGCGTAGCATTAACGTTGCGGGTTCGATGCCAGTTGTCGGTGGATGATTTTTTTTTTTTATATTTATTTTTTTTTTAGTTTATTTATTTCTATTTTTAGATTATTCTATTTTTAGATTTATTTTTTTAAAAAAGTTACAAAAGTCATTGTTGTATTGACAATATCCAATGTAGGCTCACTTTCAATTAAATGTTTAATTGTATTAACAATGAAATTAATTGAATTGACAACTTTTTTTTTTCTGTGTGTAGTTGTTATCTGGTAGATTAGTCAAAGATTATGAAAACTCCTGGATTGATTTTTTTGGACGTAGATTAATTTTAAACGTTCACTCTAAATTAGAGATGGGCACATGAGCAGATTAGAGCGTGATTCACCCGTTAGTGTGACTGAATTTAATTTTACTCACGTGATTGTGAGTGGAGAAAAAATTAAGTGAGTGAGGGAGTGTGCGTGAGTCGATTTTTTTAACGTGAGTTTGCGTGATTTATTTGCACTTCATATTTCCTTTCGTATCAAAAAACAAAAAAGTTAAATTCGACATTACCGAATGTATTGAAAAAAACAAAAAAAAAATTTTTTTTAAAAAATCAGCGAAAAAAAATTTTTGGTAAAAATAAAAATTCGGCAAAAAAATTTTTTGTTTGAAAAATTTGGTTTGTTCTTGCTTAAATACCATTTGGTGATCAATTCTGTTCAAATGTTTCAACCAGCAGTCGAATTGAAGCATTTTGTATTTTTAGGTTATGTTGAATGTACCAAAATTTTCGAGGTGTCCTTACATTATCTTTCATAACTTTTGAACCGCTGAACCGATTTCGCTCAAATGCAATACCAAACTGCCTAGGGCAACAACAAGTAAATATGCTTATATGCTATTTACATATACCCCGAAATCCACATAAATTTGGATTTCAAATCCAATTAAAATCTATACCGTTTACATATGCTTTTTTGACATTTAGCGGGATTTTGTTTGTACTAACTCTGTATTTTCTTTTGATTTGTATACAGGGTTGTTAGTTGGAAAATTACCCAATTTTATAAATATTTCTAAAAACAATGATTTTTCTTTGCCGGAGCCAATATTTTCAATCCCACTAGTATATGTTGGGACCATAATATCAAAAAATGTGTTTTATGTAGAGCTGCTTCTTTAAATGCAAGAAAATTAACATTTTTGCCAAGTTTGGGGCCGCCACCATTGAGTGTTTTTCTTTGTTAGGAAGACCAAATTGGTTAACTAAATTGTGCGTTTACCATTTGCAATGGTAAATTTTAAATGAAACATTGTTAAACATTGTTTTTATTAATCTTTTAATAGTTTTAAAAAAATAAATTTTAATTGTTTTTTTACTTTATAAAAAACAACAACAGCTGATAAAAAATCGTGTGCAGCGTTGTAAAAAAAGCATTAGGGATGATTATTTTGGGAAAACCCATAGTTGTACAACTAAGTAGTAGAAATTTTTTGGGATTTTAAATTGCGATTTTACGATTTTCCCAAAATCCAAGTTTTTTTTGTATGGGATTTGACATTTGAAATCCAAAAAAGTAATTGGATTTACTTGGAGTTTCATTGAAATCCCATTTTTTTTGGATTTCGAGGTATGTATATGTAAATGGCATATTAGTCACATCTGTTTAATACTTAGGCCGTGATCACCATTTCCACATACGGACAGACGGACATCGCTAGAATGTCTTAAAATCGATCACTGATCAATAATATATATATACATTATGGTGTCTTAGACCGATATCACTAACTATAAGTGGAGAGTATAAAAATTGTAAAATTTGGCTTAAGATTTCGTCCAGAAAAACGCAAAAAAAAAAATTTCGCTGAACTTTAAATTTTGCTGAAAATTTTGAAGGATTTTTGAAATTTTAGTTTTTGAAATTTTTTTTTGTATAAATAAGAGTTTCGTGAGTGTGAGTCAACGTGAGTGTGAGTGAAGCTTGAGTGAGTACACGTGAGTGTGAGTTGAATTAAATTTACTCACATGATTGTGAGTAAGTGTGAGTAGAAAAAATATGCTCGAGAGCGTAATTCAAAATTCCTGTCGTAAGCGTGAGTGTAAGTAAAAAAATCACTCACGCGCCCATCTCTACTCTAAATAACTGTTGAACAGTTTTCTACTGTAAAATTAAACAAGTACAAAACAAGTAAATTCGATTTGGTCGAATCCATGAATACCCTTCACAAGGCCCTTTTTAAGTGTTTGTAATTTTTGTAACGTGAAAAATATTTTTGTAATTTTTGTACAAAAAAATAAATTTTTTTTTAATAAAAAAATTTTTTTTAATGTAAATTCTTTTTTGAGTGTAAAAATTTTTTAGAGTTTAAAAAAAAATTTTTTTGAGGGACAAAAATACCTTTTAATTTTTTTTGTGGCAATAAAGTAAAGAAGAACAGACATACCATTAGAGAAAACTTTGAGAAACCCAAATCGAGATTTTCACCCAATTCGAGATTTTACCCATATCGATATTTTTACCCATAGAATCTCGAGATAATCGTAGTTCGTAATTTGGGTTTCTCCACGTTTTCCTAGTTTCTACTTCATTTGTCAGTTAATATTTAAAAACAACTGCATTTTCGTTTGATTTTACCAAAAATGTAAAAACCATTTTAACGAACAAATGTGGTTGTTTTGGGTTTGTAGTAAATTATTCTACCGACAACATTTTTTGAGTGAGCTCATTTCGGACGGTTCACATACACTCAAAAAATTATGTAAGTAAAATCAGCTGAATAGATTTGGAATTAGGTCAAATCTTGTTTGCTTATTCCAGCTGTCTGAGAAGGTTTTTCTGCTAATTCGACATAGATTTTAAACGTGATCTCCATTTTTGGAGATCCTGACTACAGTTCGGGCGTTATTTTATTTCTCAAGCTTCGAGGTATGTAGGGTAGAGGGTGTCACATTGGACAGTGGGACAAATATCTCTAAAATGAAGAGATATACTTATAGGCCGACAAAATAAACAATTTAACCGACTGATAAGTTAGGGCTGGTGCGAACCAAAAAATTAAGATGTCAAACTTGACTAACATTAGGTTATGTTAACTTGCTGATAAGAGGACATTGTGTTAACCGGCATACACATTTTTATAAAGGGTGTTGAACGTGAAAATCGCTAAATACGTTTTTTTTTTGTAATACAGACAATTTCTTTATCAATTCTATGTTTATTTTTGTTATAGACAAAATTCTTATCAAATTAACTACATGTAATCAACCAAAAAAAAGTGTTCCAAACTTTTAAAGAACTGCCCTAGTAAAAATATTATACTAATTAGACTAAATAGATCTAATTCCCAGCAAATTTTTTCAATTGAATTTCAAAACTCCGTATGAAATTGGAAAATTTTATTTATAACAGGTCCATTGAAAATTTAAAAGAGATCAATTGAAACTTGAAAAATATCAGCTGAAATTAAAAAAAAAAAAAATTATGTAAAATTCAAAAATGACTAATTGAATTTGGAAAAAGATCAACAAAATTTCGAAAAAAAATCAATTTAATAAAATTCGAAATTCACAAAAATATCAATTTAAACTCGAAATTATCCACCCTCGTCTTTGTTAAAAATTCGAAAAAACGTATTTCATTCAAGTCTTATCTAAATTAGTTCGAAAATAATCAGCATTTGCTATTGCACTTTTAGGCGCGTACAAGGTCTAAAAAACGTCAACCCATTATTTATAACGATAAATTACTAATATGAAAATAGATAGTAATAAAAATAACATTACATTATCATACTGATAAAAGAGGCTCTTTTGTTATTAATACAGTAGCTTTTTTTTATAAAATACTTGTCAAAAACCAAGTTGTCATTTCTAATTGATTTTTTGTTTTTTCAATTATTTTTAGATAAACATGTCAAAAATCCGCCCTTTATCAGAAAAATTAGCATTAAAAGCTCAAGAAGAGTTGGGAGAAAAACCAGAACGCATCGATGAAGATATTACCGCTTTAAAGGAATGGATCTCAAAACAACCCCATCTTATAGCACGCACAGATGATCAATTGCTGGTGGCATTTTTGCGTGGTTGTAAATTTAGTTTGGAAAAGGCTAAACAAAAGATTGATAGTTTTTATGCAATGCGTAATGCGGTACCGGAATTATATAAAAATCGTTTTGTAAATGATAAAGCTATTGATATTTTAAGACAAGGGTAAGTTAGAAAGTAGTAGCATAGACTAAGCAGACGCAATACTTACTTATGACAGGTGACAAAAATAAGACATAACTAAAAAACTTAAAATGGCGATATCTGCAAAACCCAGCTTTATAGAGTAAATGGAATTTATTTTCTCTATGAAATCAAATTACATTTGGATCCTTATAGATTTGTATCTCCAGATCCCAAATTCAAATTAAGTCTAGCACATTTTGTTTTAACTATTGTAAAATTTTCAAAAAACAGTTTAAAATTATTCAAATAGGTTTTAAAGGGTTCAAGTACAATTCAAAATTTTCCTAAAGTATTTCAAAAATTCCCAAATGTATTTTAAATTTGTTGAAATTTTTTTTAAAAGTTTCTAAATGTGTTCTAAAATTGTCCAAATGTATTCAAAAATTGTCCAAATGTATTTAAAAATTGTCCAAATGTTATTACAAATTGCCCAAATGTATTTCTAAATATATGTTTTTATTTTAAAATATATTTGGACAATTTAAAAAAAAACATTTGGACAATTTTAATCACATTTGAACAGTTTGAAAATATATTTAGGCAATTTTGAAATACAATTGATCTCTTTAAGTGCTCATTTGAAAAAGTTTTAAATGCATTTAGACAATTTTGAAATACATTTGGAAAATTTTGACATACAATTAGACAATATTAAAATTCATTTGAATAATTTTGAAATATATATGGACAGTTTTGAAATACAGTTGGACAATTGCATTTGAATAATTTTATAATATATTTGGAAAATTTTTAAAATACATTTGGATAATTTTGAAATGCATTTGGAGAGTTTTTAAAATACATTTAGAAATTTTAAAAATACTTTTGGATTATTTTGAACTACATTTTAAAAAATGTTAATATATTTGCATTATTTTGAAATACAATTAAAACAAGTAAGAGTGTTAAATTAGGCTGTGCCGAATCTTTTATACCCTCCAACACGTTTGAAATTACAAAAAAAATCTCAGGGGCGTCTTCTTTTTTTGGTGTGGGAGAGGGTTCGGCGGAGTTGGTGGGGGATAGCTTTACCCCCTCTATATATGTTTAAAAATTATTTGTGTGATTTTTATGATATTTACGCTTAAGTAATAAATTTTTATCGTTATTTTTAACAAATTTCTATAACCACGCCCCCAAAGGGGGAGGGCGGCCCAAAAGAAATCGAATTTTCTAACCCCCTTGGTCAAAGCGCAGGTCTATGAACATAATATGGCACACAAATACTACATTTGTTGAGCAAAAATTAAAAAAAAATCGTAAAAATGTAGTGTTTTTCAGGGGTCGTTTTAGTTCTTCAAGGGGGAACTTTTTTCCCCCTGGTCCGATTTGGCCCATCTTCAAACTTAACCTTACCAGTAAAATAAGAGTTATTCTTGCCCAATTTCAGGGGTCTAGCTCTTTTGGTTTGGAATGCATCGTTATTTCTACAGACGGACGGACGGACGGACATCGCTAGAATGTCTTAGATTCTATGGATCAATATTATATATACTTTGTGGGGTCCCCGACCGATATTTCGATATGTTACACACGGAATGACAAAGTGAGTATACCCCCATACTGTGGTTGGAGGGTATAAAAAATCGCAGGGGCGTCTTTTCTTTTTGCGGGGGGGGGGCGTCAGCGGAATCGGTGGGGGGCAACTTTACCACCTCTATATATGTTTACAAATTATTTGTTTATGATATTTACGCTTAAATAATACATTTTTATCGTTATTTTTCATTAATTTCTATAACCACGCCCCCAAAGGGGGCGGCCTGAAAAAAAATCAAATTTCCTAACCCCATTGGTCCAAGCGCAGGTCTATGAACATAATATGGCATAAAAATAATACATTTGTTGAGCAAAAATTAAGAAAAACTCGAAAAAATATTGTATTTTTCAGGGGTTATTTTAGTTCTTCAAGGGGGAACTTTTTTCCCCCTGGTCCGATTTAGCCCATCTTCGAACTTAACCTTACCAGTAACATAAGAGATATTCTTGCCCAATTTCAGGGGTCTAGCTCTTTTGGCTTGGACTGCATCGTTATTTCTACAGACGGACGGACGGACATCGCTAGAATGTCTTAGATTCTATCATGGATCAATATTATATATACTTTGTGGGGTCCCCGACCGATATTTCGATATGTTACACACGGAATGACAAAGTGAGTATACCCCCATACTGTGGTTGGAGGGTATAAAAAATAGTATTTAAACAATTTTAAATTATATTTCGACAATTTTTAAATATATTTAAACAATTTATAAATACATTTAGACAATTTTGAAATATATTTAAACAAATTTTTAATACAAATGGATAATTCTGATTAATTTTTATTAAAAAAATAAAAATTGTTTTATTCGACTTTAAAATATTATATTTTGAGTAGGTTTTCTTCTAGCTCGAGGCCATTATTTCATAGAATAATTTTCAAGAAAATTATTTTACTGTTTTAAATTTATTTATGTTGGTAATTTAAAACAGAAAAATAATTTTATTGAAAATTAATCTATGAGAATATCATAGTTTTAATTAGTAAAGGAAATAATGACCTCGAGCTAGAAGAAAACCTACTCAAAATACAAATGGATAATTTTAAAATAGGTTTGGATAATTTGGAAATACATCTGGAAAATTTCAAAATACATTAGAAATACTTTAAATTGTATGTAGACAATTTTAAATTATATTTGGACAATTTGAAAAACATTTGGACAAATTAAAATTATGTTTAGACACGTTTGAAAAACATTTAGGCAATTTTAAAATGTATTTGAGCAACTTTACAATTCTTTTTAGGGTTGCCAGAATTTTATTTCGAAAATGCGGGACAAACTCCCGAAAATTACAAAAATGGCGGGATTTTAAAAATTTTCGCGGGACAAAAATATTTTTATGAACAAAACTGAAAAATTTAGCAGCATGTTGTCGAGTTTTAATGTTTTAAATAGAGATTACAACCTCTAGTGCATTTTGAAATAGAAAATATGTTTTTGTTTTTCAAAAACATTTTTTTCGCGCTGCTTTAGAGACTAATTTAGCTAAAGTAAATTTTAGTACACACATTTCCATTTTGAAGATACAACGCTGGACCAGAATTACTCTATGGACATTTTAAAAATATTGTTCCCGGAATGTACTCTTTATTGTGGAACTTTTGGTACATTTTTTGAAAAATATTTTTTTTTTCAAACAAACACTAAGATTGTAAACTTTTTCGTTATACCCAATTCACACCTGAGGTGAAATCTCGTTCGAACAAGATTTCGATCATATGGTTGTGTATAAAATGATGCAGACAATATGATCGAAATCTCGTTCGAACGAGATTTCACCTTAGGTGTGAATAGGCCTTAATTTTTCCTTAAAAAGGTTCTAAATCCACATCATTTGTGCGGCAAGGTAAAACCAATTTTACAAAAGCTTATAAATAAGCTTTTTAGGCTTTTAAAGTAAAAAATAGTTGTTGTTAAAAAAATTGCAAAAAAGCGGGAATATGGAATCCCGCGCGGGACGCGGGAATCGGTTATGAAAAGCGGGACAATCCCGCCAAATGCGGGACATCTGGCAACCCTAATTCTTTTAGAAAATTTTTAAATACATTTAGAAAATTTTAAAACACATTTGGAAAGTTTTGAAATACAATTGGAAATGGCACAGATTTGGAGTCCGAACAAGACTCTGCTTTTGGCACACTGAGGCCCAAAAAAGTACTAAATTAGTAATTTTTTTTTCAAACGCGAACTTTTTAAAAATGATACGTGCTAAAAAATTTAAATGGCACATTTAAAATCAAATGACAAAGTTCTTCAAGGATCAGTTAATTTACGGCAAAATTTTAATACTAAATAAATAATTTTTTTTCTCTTTTTATTTCTTTTTACAGCTGTTTATTACGTCTTCCCAAACCTTTAAGTGAAGATGGTCCACGCATACACATTTCCCGTTACGGCCTTTACGATACAAGTATATATGGCTTAGCCGATGTTCTCAAAGTCAGCACCATGTTGGGTGAAATACAATTTCGCGAAGATGATAATGCTATGGTTATGGGTTTTGTGGAAGTTATAGATCTCAAAGGGGTAGGTGCCGGACATATATTTCAATTTGATGCAGTGCTGGTAAAAAAGTTGGCTGTACTGGGTGACAAAGCCTGGCCCTATAGACCAAAAGGTTTTCATTTTGTTAATGCTCCTACGGGTACAGAAAAATTCTTATCCATAGCTAAGGGTTTAATGAGTGAAAAAATTAAACAAAGAGTAAGTTTGATTAAATTCTTTTTTAAGCAAAATTGAACTTATAATACTATATTTTCTTTTCAGTTCCATATACATTCCAAATATGAGTCGTTGTATGATTTTATACCTCAAGAATGTTTGCCAGCTGAATATGGTGGTAGTAATGGTACCATACAAGATGTTATCAACACTTGGGAAAATAAACTTCTGGAGTTTAAACCATATTTTGAAGAAGAGGCTCAATACTGTACTAATGAAAAACTAAGACGTGGCCGCCCCGTAAATTCAGAATCTTTGTTTGGCATTGAAGGTTCATTTAGAAAATTGGACATTGATTAGTATCTAGAATTAAATATAAACATTTATTTTTTGTAAACCAAAGAAACACTAAATAGATTTTTTTTAACAAATTTAGAATAAATACATAAAATACAAAAAGAAATGCATTGTTTAACAAAGTTTTAAGTTAAATACCATTAAAAAGTCTTTAAAATTTTAGTTTGTCCAATAGTTTATAAACCCGACTTCTTGTAGATAAATTTGTGAGCCTCATCATAATAAGGATTAGATTCTTCGCGTACTCTAGAAATCCAATCATTAAGTTTAGGGAATTTTTCTGATACATCATATTTAACAAGTTCTAAAAAAAATAAAAAAATGAATTCAAAATTTTCTTAAAACCCAGCTAAGACCGAATTTACATAAGGCAATTTTTATTGCGGCAATTTTGATTTTCTAGTGTATCAGAGAGAGAGGGAAGAATCTTAGATCTCTCTCTGATACACGATAAAATCAGAATTGCCGCAATTAAAATTGCCTAATGTAAATACGGTCTAAGCGACTCCGCTACAAGTCTGTATAAAAAGAAGTGCTTCAGCAGAAATAATAAATTTTATTGTTGTCACATTTTTAATTTAAACGTTGTCATATTAACAAAAAAGTTAATTGCATTAACAAATAAAATAATAGAGTTTTTTTTAACAACACAGTTTGTTTTTTAACAATTAAATTGTTAATATGCCAATATTTTAATTGAAAATGAGCCAAACGATTTCTTTCTGTGTAGAAAGAACACATCTACTGGAGTAGTAAATCAAAAATATTTTTAAACTTACTTGTTTGCTCAATTTCACATGCTCCAAAAAGATCAGCTACAGTTAACTTATCGCCAACTAAGAAATTTGAATCCTTTAACCATAGTTTTTCTACTAATTTCAAATTATTTTCCATTTCTTTTATATATTGATTGATTCTTTCCGGGGGAGGCATATGGGCCAAACCGTTCATTGGTAAAAGCCAACACTTCAAGAAATACATGGAACAACCATAACGTAAAGTTAAATGCTGCCATTCTAAAAATTCATCAACTCTGGCACGATTTTTTATATCTTTAGGATATAGATTTTCACTAAATTGCCCCTTATCGGATAGATATCTAGAAAAGTAGAAATATTTAAATTATTTAAGTAATTTTTTATCAAATAAGGTTTAAAAAATTTTAGTTAGTTTTAAAATTTTGAGATTTTTTTGTACGTTAAATTTACTTATAAAATTTTACTTTGCAATTCAGAACCCTTAAATGAAATTAGAAAAAAAATATTTGAAAAATGCAAAAAAAAAAATATAATGTTAAATTGTGTTTCACAAAAGAAGTGTGAAATAAGTCGAAAAAATGTTGAAAATTTACTTCTGAGAAAAATAGTGTTAATAAATGTGCTCAGTAAAATTTAATTTCTTTTCTTGGAATATATTAACCCTCCATCTGCAATTTTTAGGGTTAAAGAAAATCAATAAATCGTGCGTTTAGAGGGTTAAAATGTTCCACAAAAATGTTTTGCATCAAATTTCACTAGGGGGTGTCAAAGGCCAAAAGTTCGTAATAAAAATAAAATACACGTCTCCCAGTTTTTCTAGATCAATTCGCGTTTTCGCGAAAAACGCCAATAAAACAAGCTGTGTTTTTCCAAAGTAGTGTGAATTTGTGCGATGTTAGCAAAATGCTCAAAAAACTTAAATTGTAAAGTATCATATTTTTTTAAATTCGCACAAATTCACACTACTTTGGCAAAATACAACTTTTTTATTAGCGTTTTCGCGAAAACGCGAATTGATCTAAAACAAGTAAAAAAGTTAAATTCGGCCTTGCCGAATGTAGTGATACCCTCAACAATTTCAAAAAGATTATTGTAAAAAACTTTATTTAGAAGGAAATTACTTTAAAAAAAAAAAATTTTTGAAAAAAAATTTCCGCGAAAAAAAATTAAAAAAAAAATCCGCGATTTTTTCCTTTTTTTGTCAAAAAATATATTCGTACTTGTTTAAATACTATTTGGTGTTCAATTATGTTCACATATATCAATCAGCAGCTTAAAGCATTTTGTATTTTTAGGTTATGTTGAAGGTACTCAAATTTTTGAGGTGTCCTAACATTTTCGTTCATAACTTTTGAATCGCATAACCGATATCGCTCAAATGCAATACCAAACTTCTCGGGAGAACTTCCAACAAATATGTTAAGTTTCAGTCATCTCCGTGTAGTATTTTGGCCGTGATCACCATTTCCACAGACAGACAGACAGACAGACGGACATCGCTAGAATGTCTTAAAATCGATCGGGGATCATGAATATATATACTTTATGGGGTCCAAGACCGATATTTCGATGAGTTACAAATGGAATTACAAACTTATATATACCCTCTATCCCTAAGTGGAGGGTATAAAAACTGGGAGACACGTGTTTTTTATTTTCAGCCCTTCTTTCAGAATTTTTCGGTCTGGTCCATGTGTATAAAAGTGTGTCGGACGGTGTAATATATAAACTGAAATCGTTAATACATAAATTCGAAAAATTCAAATCAAAACTCGAACATTTTTGAGAAAATAATATCGTATTTTGATTAATTTTTTGCAAATTTGTTTTAATGTTTTTCGAAATTCAATTTCGAAAAAGTTAGTTTTTTGAAAACTGGATATAAAGTTTTAAAAAACAATTTTGTTTGGAAATTTTAATTTCAATTAAATTAAAATTCTTAAATTCTGATCGAAATTCGAACATTTTTAAGAAAATTATACTTATCTTTATCGAATTTTAATTAATTTTTGATTTTTATTTGATAAAATTCGAAAAGTCAAAATTCGAACATTGTTAATGAAAATTTTTCTAATTTTTGTCGAATTTTAATTGATCTTCTTTGATTTTCAATTGATATTTTCCGAATTCTAATTAAATTTTCGCGAATTTTGTTGGATCTTTTTTTAAAAATTAAATTTTGAAAAAAATGTTAATTGAAAACTTGATTAAAAATTTGAAAAATTGGAAAAAGACCAATTAAGTTTGTAAACCCTCAATTAAAATTCAAAAATATCAATAAAATTTAAAAAAAAATAATTAAAACTCGAAAAAGGTCAATTTAAATAAAAATATTTAAAAAACAAGTGAGAGTGTTAAATTCGGCTGTGCCGAATCTATTATACCCTCCAACATGTAAAAAAATTAAAAAAAAAAAATTGACAGGGGCGATGTTTTTAGGGGGGGCAAGGTAGGGGAGGGGTCGGTGAGCTGGAGTGACTTCTTGGCCCTCGCGGTATATGTTTACAAGTCCATGTTTGTCTGCTTTGTGCACTTAAGTATTATAGTTTTATAATTATTTAAATTATTTTTTTATCCACGCCCTTAAAAGAGGGGCGGGGCAAAAAAAGCTAAATTGTTTATTCCCCTGGGTCCAAGAGCAGGACTATAAACTTCTACGAACATAAAAATGTCTCATTTGGTTCACAAAAATACAGAAAAACCTCAAAAAAATTAGCATTTTTAAGAGTTGGATTAGTTCTTCAAGGGGGAACTTTTTTCCCCCTAGTCCGATTTGGCACATTTCCGAACTTAACCTGCCTAGGACCATAAGACATATTTATGCCAAACTTGAGAGGTCTAGCTCTTTTATTTTGGACTGCATCGTGTTAACTACAGACGGACGGACGGACGGACGGACAGACGGACGGACGGACATCGCTAAAATGTCTTAGAATCGATCACTGATCAATAATATATATACTTTATGGGGTCCCCGACCGATATTTCGATGCGTTACACACGGAATGACAAAGTGAGTATACCCCTATACTGTAGTTGGAGGGTATAAAAACTGTACAGATACATATTTTTCAAATTTTAATTGATCTCTTATACGAGCTTTTTAACGAATTTCATTTGATTTTTTGTAAGATAGATTTTTTCTCAATGATGTTTTCTGAATTTTCTTGAACTTATTGAATTTTCTTGAACTTATTTCAAACTTTAAAAAAATAATCACTTGATATTTTTCGAAATTCAATCTTTTTCGAGTTTAAATTCTTCCTTTTTCAAATTTCAATGATCTGTTTCGATTTCAAATGATCGTGTTTTTAAATTTCAAATCTAGTTTTTCAAAATTTAATTGATTTCGTCTGAAAATCATGCAATAAAATTCCAATACCTCAACATAGCTACAGATTCCCCTAAATGAAAATCACCATCAACCAGAGCAGGTACTTTTTGGAAGCGATTAATTTTCTTATATTCATCAGTTAGTTGTTCCTCTGGCCAAGCAAAAGAAGAAGAATGTTTACGATTAGATATTGTTGAATAATGTTAGGTAAATTTCCATTAAACTTACTTTTTCTTAAGGCCACTGGACAATCTTCAAATGGAATTTTACCCATTTTCAACGAAATCCATAATACCCGGGAAGGTTGTGACATAAAATCATAATAATATTTAACTAATTTTGACATATTTTTTTAGATTTTAGTAAATAGTTTTAAAAAAAATAAAGTATTTTTAATATTTAACACAACTAGAATACAACTATTCCCACTTAATTGTTTTACCAGTCTAAAGTTCGTTCAAAGCTTTTTTCTCGTTTTTGATTAGGTTGGCTCTCTTAAAATTTTTACTTGGTCATGAGATTGCTGCTCTTTTTTAGTGATTACCTCACTTGCTCCAAGAAGATAGAAGATTGTCAAACATAAAACCGGACCAGCAGTGTTACCCCATTTTAAGTAAATAAATGTCTCCAATATCGTAATTGCAATAATAAAAAAAGGGAGAGTGTCAAATTCGGCTGTGCCGAATTTTTTTTATGAGAAAAAATTAAAACAAACAAATGAGAATGATCAATTCGGTGGTGTCGAACCTTGTACACCCTCCAACATGTAAAAAAGTTTGCCCGGAATTTTTTAAGGGGAGTTGGGGGTCGACATTTGTTGTTGGGGGACACCTTTTCACTCGCGATAATGTTTACTAATTTATACGGTTTTTGCACTTATGCAATATAATTTTATCATTATTTAAAAAATAAAACTAATATCCCCGCCCACAAATTGGGGCGGAACAAAAAAACGACCTCTTTTAATCCCCTGGGTTTAAGTCCAGGACTTCGAACTTCTTTTGAGATAAAAACGTTTCATTTGCTTAATAAAAGTATTAAAAAACATTTATAAAATGGAATTTTGTAGAGGTTTGTTAAGTTCTTCAAGAAGGATCCTTTTTATCTTGGTCCTATTTCGCCTATTTACGAAATACCAGCCTATGATCATAAGACACATTCGTGAAAAACCTCAGGAGTCTAGGTGTTTTACTTTAGATTGTATCGTGTTTACCACAGACTGACGAACAGAGGGTCATCGCTAGAATGTCTAAGAATTGATCACTGAAAAACGTAATAACAATAAATAAATTTGGCAACCCTATCATTCAATTTTGCCGGTATTTATTAATACTGATCAACTTAAGTAAACATAAACAAGTAAAAATTTAAATTCGACTTGGTCGAATCCATTAACACCCTTCAAAATTCAATTTTGATTTTCTGAATTTCAATTGGGTTTTTCCGAATTTTAGTTAAGCTTTTCTGAATTTTATTTGGGTTTTTCTGAATTTTATTTGCGGTTTTCTAAATTGTATTTGGGCTTTTCTGAATTTCAATTATGCTTTTTTGAATTTCAATTGGGCTTTTTATACCCTCCAATCTAGTGATAGAGGGTATATATATAAGTTTGTCATTCCGTTTGTAACACCTCGAAATATTGGTCTAGGAACCCATAAAGTATATATATTCATGATCCTCGATCGATTTTAAGACGATCTAGCGATGTCCGTCCGTCCGTCTGTCTGTCTGTCTGTCTGTTGAAAACACGCTAACTTTTGAAAGACTTTACGGAGGCTCCTGAAGTTTGGCATATATGTTAGGCATTTACCTGGTCAGGTTGGTATTGCAATCCAGCGAAATCGGTCCAGTGGTTCAAAAGTTATAAGCAAATGAGTGAATTTCGGCAAGGGTTTTTCTGGAATTTACGAGATAAAACACACGGTAACTTTCGAACGGCAATTCTGAGTGCTGAAGTGTGGCATATATATTTGTCGTTCCTTTGGTCCGGTTCGTTTTAAATTTCAGCCAAATCGGTCCAGCGGTTCAAAAGTTATTAGCAAAACCGTAAACTTCAGATTAGTTTCACCTTAAATTTACGTGTTGAAAACCCGTTAAACATGTTTTAAAAACATTTGTAAGTCAAAAAAATATTTTACAAGGTATTTTTGTCACACAAAAATATTTTTACACTAAAACAAAAAAAAATACACTCAAAAAAAATTTTACACTCAAAAAAAAAATTAGTAATTTTTTTTTTTTTTTTTTCAAAAATTAATAAAAAAAAAATTTAAAGTAAAAGTAAAATATTTCTAACCAAAAATTTTATTTTTTCACGTTAGAAAATTTACTATCACTTAAAAAGGGCATTGTGGAGGGTATTCATAGATTCGGCCAAGTCGAATTTAACTTTTCTACTTGTTTTAATTTTAATTGTGCTTTTCTAAAGTTCAATTGGGCTTTTCTTAATTTCAATTGGGCTTTTCTGAATTTAAATTGGGCATATCTAAGTTTCTATTGGGCTTTTCTGAATACCAATTGGGCTTTTCTGAATTTCAATCATAGAAAAAAATAGAAGTGTAACAGAGTCGTATTTCGCTCGAATAAGTATTAGTGACAGCACATTATGTAACTTTTGACGTTTAATAAAAACAATGCAACATAAAGGAGAACAACAACAAAGCAAACAACAAAAGAGAAAAAAAAGTTTTTAAACTATCAATAGTGCGTATTATCTTTAAAAAAACGTTGAATAAAGCAAAATAAATAATAAATTTAATTAAATGAAAGACAAATTCCATTTTTTATAAACAAAGAATCTAATTTGATATTAAATACGTGTGAGATGAGGAAGAACACGCATTTTGCCACCATATTGGAAAATACATCAAATACAACACTGCGTACCTTCTAATCTTTTCTATGATTTCAATTGAGCTTTTCTCCATTTCGATTGGGCTTTTTCTAAAATTCAATTGGGCTATTCTGAATTTTAGTTGAGCTTTAATGAATTTCAATTGGACTTTTCTGAATTTCAATTGGACTATTCTGATTTTTAATTGTGCTTTTATAAATTTTAGTAGGGATATTCTGAATTTCAATTGAGCTTTTCTGAATTTTAATTAAGCTTTTCTGAATTTCTATTGGGGTTTTCTGAATTTTAATTGGGGTTTTTGAATTTCAATTGTGCTTTTCTGAATTTCAAATGGATTTTTTTGAATTTTTATTCTGCTTTTCTAAATTTCAGTTAAGCTTTTCTAAATTTAAATTGGGCTTTTCTGACTTTCAATTGGGATTTTCTTAATTTTAACTGGTCTTTTCTGAATTTCAATTTGGATTTTCTGAATTTCAATTGAGCTTTTCTGAATTTTAATTGTGCTTTTAATTGAGCTTTTCTTAATTTCAATTGGGCCTTTCTGAATTTTAATTGAGCTTTCTGAATTTCAATTGTGCTTTTCTGTATTTCAATTGGCTCTTCTGAATTTCAATTGTGCCTTATCTAAATTTCAATTGGGCTTTTAACAAATATGTATGACAAGCTTTAGTAGCCCAGAGTTGTCTTTCGAAAGTTAGTATGTTTTCAACAGACGGACGGACATCGATAAATCGATGAACCTATAATTCAAGGTGCAACAAACGGGAGGACAAATGGTATATACCCTCTTTTACTAACAATATACAGAGCGTATAAAAAGCTTATTTGCAAGCTCTTTCAAAACAAAGAGTATTTATTATATAGAGCACACTAAAAGCTCTCTCTTAAATTAAGTTTTTACAAATATGTTCCATATGTTATTTGTGTTTTTATAACCCAAGATAAACTGTGAGAAATAACTTATGTGATTTTATGAAGATCATAAATTTAAAAAACAATTTTTGGTTTGTTCTCAAATAAACATAATGATATTTTAAGATAAAAACTTTATAAAACCGGCATATATTATATAACAATTTATTTTTATCAATATTATTAAACAAATCATAAATTCAATTTTAATATATTTTTTTTAATACTTGTTTATTGATTTTGACTTTTTCTAAATTTTTTGTTTTCTTTAATCTATAGCTAATTTACGGAATGAACCACTGGTGCTACCACCAAATAATTCAGAAACACTATTTTCACCTTGGCGTAATTTCTCATCGACACCGTATTTTTCATCCTCCTCAAAGTAGGCTTTGTAACTCAATAAAAGTTTTTCGAAATTTTTGCCAGCCTCCGCTAAAGAACCATTAGTTCCACCATATTCTAAAGGTAAATATTCTTTGCCAATAGATTGTTGTAAAGATTCCAAAGTGGGATGAATATTTAACTGAAAAATAGAAATAATATGAAAAATTATTTTGCTTTTTATGTGGTTTTTTAAAGATCAAGGATTCTAAACTAATACGATTTTATCCAAAAACAAAATATAACAAACATTTTTTGGTCCAATTAAACCGATAAAGTGTTTTTGAGTAAAATACCTAAGTTTCGTAGAGGTAAAACTTAGACAATTTATGCAAAACAAACTTTGTAAGTAGATTTAATTAACCCAAAAACCTGCAAATTTTTTTTTTTTTATTATTTTTCGGTTTTGGTATTTTTTAATAATGTATTCATTATCCTTGATAGGATCAATTAACTATAACTTACCAAATCTTTTTGTTTCATCGCATTACGTATCAAACCCAATATTAATTGTGTCTCTTTGGAGGCATTAACAATATGTGTTGCCTTTAAATTGGTGGGTATACCAAACTCGAGCAGGGCCGACATTTGTCGGAATAGAGTTACTTCAAATTGTTTTAAGAAACCAAATGGTATTTTTGAGAAATCCATAATTTCTATAACACCACTAATATTCCAATTATCATCGGTATTTATTTCAATTTCACAGCGTAAGACATGATAACGGAATATTTCCTGGACGGTATGTATGGAAGGATTAATATTACCCATACGCATAATATGGATACGGGGACCAGCAGGACCTTTTGGTTTTGGTAATGAATAAAAGATACTTGAAGGAAAAAAAAAATAAAGAATTAATAAAAGTTTGGTAGAAATTGTAGTAAATGAATAAATTTAAATTTTTAATATTAATGCTCAATACAAAAAAAAAAATAATATACTGTGAGCGTCAAAAGAAAGTGTACAGGTCTTAAATTGATGTAATTCTTTAACGACAAAGATGACAATAAAACCCCTTATTATTATCAATCGACTATCATTTAAAAACACGCTATAAAGGAAATTTTTCAAGCTTTAATTTAAGCTTAATAGAGTCCAGATTGAGCAAATATTAAATGATATACGGGGGTCGCGCTGGAAACTCAAAATTTTTGTAAACGTTTTTTAAAAAAATTTTAAAAAATATTTCTAATTTGATTTGTTTCAAGTTCAAACATTAAAAATTTAAAAAATAGTACAATAGTTTAAATTCAGATATCAACTCATTTTTCTAACGACCCAAACAAAAACCAAAATTTTTTAAATGCAATAAAAAAATATGCATTTTTTTGACCTCCAACTCTTTTGACCACCAATTTTTTGTAAACAAAGAAAAGATTTCATTGTTTACTAATTTAAGTACATCTAAGTGTATAGTAAAGAGATATGATAATAATTAAAAATTTTCTTTGTTTACAAAAAATTTGTGGTCAAAAGAATTGGAGGTCAAAAAAATGCATATTTTTTTACTGCATTAAAAAAATTTTGGTTTTTGTTTGGGTCATTGGAAGAATGAGTTGATAACTGAATTTAAACCATTGTACTATTTTTTAAATTTTTAATGTTTGAACTTGAAAAAAATCAACTTAAAAATATTTTTTAAAAATTTTCTAAAAAATGTCTACAGAAATTTTAAATTTTCAGCTCGACCCTTGTATCTCATTTAATATTTGCTTAATCTGGACGATATCAAGCTTAAATTAAAGCTTGGAAAATTTCCTTTATAGCATGTTTTTAAATGATAGTCGATTGATAATAATAAGGGGTTTTATTGTCAACTTTTTCGTTAAGGAATTACATCTATTTTAGACCTGTACACTTTCTTTTGACGCTCACTGTAATTGTGTACGTTTTTGGACTAATACAACCTATAAAGTGTTATTGGATAAATCACCAAAATTTTTACTTTAAAAAACTTAGGCACTTTATTCGATAAAAGTTTATAGGTGTATTATCCCAATAACGTACACAATTTGTATACCCTCCAACCACAGTATGGGGGTATACTCACTTTGTCATTCCGTTTGATCGATTCTAAGACATTCTGTGAATGTCCGTCTGTCTGTAGATAACACAATGCAGTCCAAAATAAAACAGCTAGACTCCTGAAGTTTGGCATAAATATGTCTTATGTTCATAGGCAGGTTAAGTTCGTGAATGGGCAAAATCGAGCCAGGGGGAAAAAGTTCCCCCTTGAAGAACTGAACCAACCTCTGAAAAAATACACTTTTTTTACATGTTTTTTTGTATTTTTGTTAAATAAATGAAACATTTGGTATATTTATCGCGATGGGAAGTTGCTCTCAAGTCCCCCACTGGTTTTAATAACTCTGCAATGCCAAAGGATCTGCACAATTGGTCAAGCACTAAATTATATAAATCTGCTTTATGCTAAAAAGTGTACGGTTTGAGGGTTAAACATTTTTGAAGCATTGTTTAAGTGTGGCTTTAATCCTTAAAGGGCTGAGTTTTCAATTTGAGAATGTTCAACAAGCAAGTTTGTTAAATTCGATTGCGATAAATCCTAGTAGTTTTTTAGTTCCCTGCTTTTGGATATTACTCACGATCAAACATATTGAACCTCAGGTTAAATTAAATTATTCGTTTTTGTATTTCCGTATTTTAAAGTGTTAAATAAAATAGTATATAGGTCAACTTATTTTATAGTTATTATTTTTTTTTTACATTAAATATAAATAAAAGTATGTAAATAATAAACAAAGTTAGTCTAACAATTAACTGTAGTCACTCAACTTGTATTTCTTTTTTCTTGTACAGACCGATATTTTAAAATGTGTATAAAATGTGTTACACACGGAATGAGAAAGTGAGTATACCCACATATTTTTGTTGGAGGGTATAAACAAATTTTATGAAAAAAATTTATAAAAAAATTTTTGCTGGAAAAAATAAGTGGTAAAAGAATAAGTTTTAAAAAAAAAATTATGGAGAAATAAAATTTCTGTCTAAAAAAAATTTTTGAGCAGACAGACATTTTTTGATCGACTTAAAATCGATCAAGAATTGCTAATATATACATTAGGGAGGAGCAAATTTAGCTTTTTTAATTTAAAAATCGTCGGGGTTGGAAAAAGTTACGTTTTAGCGTTTAAGCCATAGTACTCTGTTCGATTTCACGAGAAAAAATCTGTCAAACTCCATATAAAAAAATATTTTTGGCAACGCGAGGAATTATAGGGAAATTGTTAAAAAAAATTTCACGCATTTTTATTTTACAAAACATTTTAAATTGCCGTGAAAAAGTGACATTTCAATTTTGTTATGATCGTTTCTTTCTTATAATTGTCAAAAGTTGTTGATTTTTAAATGTTTTATTGCGATTTGAGGCGTTTAAAGTTTAAGTGAAATTTTCTCCATAAAAAACAGAGTACTAGGCTTTAAGCTAAGTAAGTTGTTTTTCACGTGAAAATTTTGGAAACGCCTAAAATCATAATAAAAACTATTAAAAACGAAAACTTTTAAATATTAGAAGAAAGAAACAATCATAATGAATCTTTAATGTTCATTTTATTGCAAAATGTGTACGGTTTTATATATTTAAAATCAGTTTAAACAATTTCCCCACAATATAGCCGCGTTGCCAAAAAAATTTTTTTATATGGAGTTTGACAGATTTTTTCGCGTGAACACGAAATAGGGCTGTCAATCCCGAAATTCCGGGATTTTTGTCATAAAATGAATGCAGAATCCCGGGATCTTTAGGCTCAAATCCCGGGATTTTTAGGCTCAAATCCTGGGATTGGAGACCATAGACAAATGTATTCTACTGAATGGCTGCTGTGCAGGCTTTCAAGTAATGCAAAAATCGAAATTTTCAACCGTGAATAACTAAAAATGTAGACGTGATTGGAAAATTTGGAGAACAGATTTGGAATCAGGAGATCAAAGTCTATTAAAATTTATCATTAGAATTCAAACTGGAAAATGAGTGTTGAGCGGTGTAATTGTCAAAAGTTGTTGATTTTTTAATGTTTTATTGCGATGTGAGGCGTTTAAAATTTAAGTGAAATTTTCACGGTAAAAAACAGAGTACTATGCTTAAAAATAAAATCTCCAAAACACATTTTTTTTACTTTCTTGGAACTTTCCGATTTCCTAGTCAAAGGTCCAATATTTTTTTGTATGATTATTGACCCTAAAAGGCAACCTTTTCGACCGACCCCTACGATTTTGAAATTTAAAAAAAAAAAAAAATACTCTACCCTAATACATATAGATAAATTATTGATCAGTGATCTATTCCTAGACACTTTATGGAATGCCTGTGGATAGCACGTTACTGTCTAAAGTTTAGACTCTAAACTTAAAGAGCTAGACTCCTGTTTGGCACGAATATTTATCATGGTCATAGGCTGGTTAAGTTCAGAAATGGTCAAATTCGGATCAGGGGAAGTTCCTCCAAAAAGAACTTAACTTAGCTCTGAACTCCATTTTTATGCAGGATTCTTTACTTTTATTAAACAAACAAGTGAGAGTGTTAAATTCGGCTGTGCCGAATCTTTTATAGCCTCCAACATTAAAAAAATAAATAAAAATTCAGGGGCGTTTTTTTTTTTGGGGGGGGGGGCTTGCGGAGGTATTTGGGAACACTTCCCTGTGCTAAAAAAATGTTTACAAATTTAATTATTATGCTTTTTGTACAAAAAATATACAATTTCATCCTTATATAAATTATTTGTTAATATCCATGCCCACAAAAGTGGGCGGACCAAAAAAGAGGTAATTTTCAAATCCTCTGGGTCCAAGTCAGGGACTTTGAACTTTTTCAAGCATAAAAATATTTTATTTGTATAACAAAAATACTAAAAAACATATAAAAAGTTACCTTTTTTCAGAGGTTGGTTTACTTCGTCAATGGGGAACTTTTTCCCCCCTGGTCCGATTTTGCCCATCTCCGAACTAAACCAGCCTATGACCATAAGACATATATGTGCCAAACTTCAGAAGTCTAGCTATTTTATTTTGGGCTGTATCGTGTCTTCCACAGACGAACGGACGGACGGACAGACAGACGGACATCGCTAGAATGTATTACATACTGTAGTTAGAGGGTATAATAAAAAAATTTTGTGTCAGAAGAAGATTTTTGGGCCACCCCAATAAATGTTACCACTTATCGCGAGGGGAAATGTATGCCCCACCGATTCCCTTAATTAATTGGAACTAGATTTTAACCCAGCAGAAATTTTACTGAAACAGCTTTTGGAAACGAAGTAAAATTCGTGATTCTAAAGTCAAAGAGCGCATCAACACATGCAAAATTTTCGTTCGTTGTATCATTCGATTTTTGAAAACTACCAGAATATATTGATTAAGGCACTTCAGGGATAAAAATCGTAATTTTAAAAAGTGGAGTTTCTAAATTGAATAAATTCACATTTTTAGGAGAAAGACAACAGATTTGGTCATACATATTGAAAGCATAATTTTCTAAAGTTAAGACTTTTAAATTATTTTCATGTGAAAAATCTGTGAATTTTGAAAAATTGCTTTTGGATTTTGTTGAAAATTAATTAAAACGTTTGGTATGGAAAAGGTGCCAAAATCGGTCGGGTGGGTACCTCAATATTTTGGAGAGTTAAAAAGCACAGACTTTTCCATCCCTGAACTAGATTTCGATAAAATAGTAGATTTCGTTACGAAAGATATTAAAAAATAGATTCTGAAAATTCAGGGAAAAGCCAAACTTTCTAAAGTCAAGACTAAAATAATTTTTCATATGAAAAATTTCTTTTAAATTTAGTTGAAAATTAATTATAACGTTTGGTATGGAAGAGGTAGTTTTTTGGAAAGTTAACAAGTACTGACATGTCTATGTCGAACCAGATTTCGATAAAATTGTAGATTTTGTTACGATATCATGTTTCGTATTAGGATTATTATATTTTTCTTGATGTCTAGTTAATTAAAAACTTATCCATTTTTTTAAATTTCTTGAATTGAAATCATCCATAAATATTTTTATTTACAATACTTACTCCGATTGAGATATATCAATAATTTTTTCATCAATACGACGACTTTTAATTAAATCTTTAGCCGTCGATTTATAAGTATAAAAATAATCAATACGTTGTTTGGCACTCTCCAAACTGTATTTGCCAAAACGCAGGAAAGCTATTAAAAATTGATCATCATTTCTAGCTTTTAAATGAGGTTGTTGATGTATCCATGTCTTTAAAGCTTCCAAATCATCGGGTATGCGAGATTTAACTTCGTTTAAATCCTTACGGGCGATTTCTTCCAATTCTGGATTTAACGGTCTTAATTGAGACATTTTTCTTTACAAATATAGAGTTTTCAAAATACTGTTCGTATACTTATAGATCTAAATTGAAACTGATTGTACTTTTAGGTTTTTTTTGGATGTCAATGCATTAAAAAAAAATTGTTCTTTCTTTTTTTCGCTATATTACACACTCATTTTATATTGTACGAACATTTAGGTTTTTTAATTGATAAGATATTGTCGTTGTCCGATAATCGGTATCGAAAACCTACAACAGTTGAAATATATTCGTCTATGTTTATCGTATGTTCGCATTTCGATGGCGTACAAAAATTATTGATTATGGGTTGGGGGGGTTGTTGTATAAATTTCATGCTTTTAAGGGGGCTCATAAAATTTAGCATGACAAGAGTTTTTTTTTTTGTATGGAACGATTTTATCATTAGATTTGTATATTGGAACCAAATATTTAAGGTGTTTTTTATAGCAATTTTTTTTTATAAATGTTTATTGTTTGTTGCGATTATAAATTTATTATTCTATGATATCGCATACGGCAGAAAAAATCGAAAATGTATCTGTCGACAGTTTATTTTAATATTTCATCACGTTAGAAACAAGTTCCAAATAGGCCTATCTTAACAATTTTTTTTATTACACTGGTTAACACCAAAAAATTCTTTCCCATGGAACTTTATTCTGATTTTTACAGACATTAGTCTATTGAAACCGAAACTATTTTCCTTTTTTCTGATTTTTCCAGACATTAGTCTATTGAAACCGAAACTATTTTCCGAATTCACCCAACAACATTTTCCATTTTCGAGAAATTCAAACATTTGAAATTTGTCATAAAACCAATGAGATTTTTTAACAAAACTTTGTGGGAGCCGATTTAATTTTTTTTAAATGAAATAAGCTGTGCTTACAAACTCAACCGATTTCAAAATTTGCCCACTCTAGAATGGTCCCTCAGGGTTAACGTTGGCTTTTGGCCAAAAAAAAATACTTAAAAATTCAAAACTACTCATCCGATTTCAAAAACGTTTTCACTAATAATAAAAAGGACAACGGTCTGGGAGTTAATCCCGCCAAAACCGAACTCGCCTTGTTCACAAAAAGGACTAAGATGGGCAGGTTTGTTCTTCCCAAATTAGATGGAATCACCCTAAAACTATCTAATGAGGCGACATACCTGGGTGTTATCCTAGATTCAAAGCTTTCTTGGAAAAGAAATACAGAGGAAAGGAGTAAAAAGTCGTTATGTGCTTTTTCCGGAAGAAGGTGAGGTTTAAAACCGTATATTATCCATTGTGTGCGATAATTATACCAATACTTACTTACCTATGGTGCCCTTGAGTGGTTAAGAAATCGGCCTCGGCTTCGGCCAAAAAGCACTATTCGGCCACTATTCGGCTTCGGCCACAATTTTGGCCGAATAGGCCGAATACCGAATAACTGTATAATATTTGTGCTCACGTGTTGAAAAACATACTAGACTAACTTTGAATCACATTAGTAAGCCACAAAAACATTTTAATAAGTGTTTTTGCAACTAAAAACATTTTTTACATTCAAAAAAAATTTCCGATCGAAAAAAATTTACACTCTAAAATATATTTTTTTACAAAAATGTCCAAAAAATTTTTTTGCTTAAAATAAAATCATTCTGGACAGCATTCTCATGCATTTGAGTATCCCGCCGAGTCGACTTTTATTTTTTTCTTGTTTTTACTACATAAATATTTTTTTTTTTAATATTCGGCTTCGGCTTCGGTTTGGCCGAATAGTGAAAATTTGGCCGAATATTCGGCTTCGGCTTCGGCCAAAAAAGGTGTATTCGGTCGGACACTAGAAATCATATCTCTGCAACAACCTGCAGAAGGTACAGCGACCGGCGTGTGTTGGTATCACTGGTAATACTTACATTCAGCCCGTGGTTCCTACATCAGAAAAATCGGCTCTTAGGTTAAGAGAGTCGCAAATGCTTAAGCAACGTTCTTGGGGACACTCCAACATATTACCTTCGGTATTCCGCAGACGAATTATTTGACAGATATTGCAGGAATATTTGTCAAAAAAAAACCTACTATGTATAAGTAATATGAATAATAGGCTTAAATTTTAAAGGCTTCTGTACTACAGAGTACCATCTCTAAAAATAGAGACGACATCATACAAAAAATGTGTAAGTGCGAAAGAGAAAGGAACCAAATCCACTCTCTGGCACAGAGTAATCCGTCATTGTGAATTCAGCTTAAATCTAGGGTCCTAAAGCAAAAAAATAAATATTTGGAAAAATGGTTTTTGAAAACTAAAATTCTAAAGAGTAGTATTCTGTTCGCTTTCATGAGAAAAAATTGTTCAAACTCCATATAAAAAGAAATGCCAACGCGAGGAAATTTAAAAAAAAATAATTGCAGTTTTGAGAAGAACCTAGCGAATTACATCTGAAAATGGTGTAATTACTTAGGACATCCTCTCGTCTTAGTAAAAAAAAAATAAACACAGAGCCTTGGTAAAACTCGAACTAACGACCACCGGACTGATAAAATAGTACAATTCGATCCAGGCTATTAGAAAGATTCTTTGCAAAAATTAAAAATTATTGTAGTTGAAGTTTTTATTGATTCCACCCCCTTAAAAAGATAAGAATAATTTCTTATATTTTTGGAATACTTCACCATCTGTCTGACCACCACAATCACACCCAAACAAAATTTATTAGATAACGAAAATAATTTACAGTTGTTTAAAAATTCAAAGCAGGCCAAACACAGTCCGATTTATGAATCACAGTTTTACAAAAACTCTTAAAATTATGATACGTACTGTAAATAAACACTTGTAAATAATTATTTAACGTTATAATTTGTTTATAAGTGTACACTCAAGGAAATAAATCTGTAAAAAAATCTGTATAATATATAGGGTATTCAATCGATTAACCGTTAATCGGTTATAATTTTGGTCGATTAACTGTTTGAATGATTACAAATTGCCAATTTTTAAATAGGTTAATTTGAGTCGATTTACCGATTAACCGAAAGATAAGATCCACCCAAGATAAATTTTTTTAATATTTTTTTACACTGAAGCCGTAGCGAAAAACTAAGGGTTCTTTATGGTGGGAATCGAACCCACGACCTACAGTTTCAAAGGATAGCGCGCTACCAACTAACCTACAGGGTCCCTTTATCTGTAAAAACAAAATGTTTTCCATGAAGCAAGCAAGAAAGTTATAGTCGGTCAAGACTGACTATATGATTCCCTACACAAGGGTTTTCGGGAAAATGGGTCCCAAGTCCAAACATGGACTGATTGGATCTATCTTTTGTTAGATCTTCAATTAGTGTAGAAAACACACACAGGCCAAAATTTTGTGCAATTGGATTTTTTTTGTTGCCAATAGACCGATTTAACTGAATATCGGTCGAAATTTTTATATGGGGGACTAACAAGGAAGGTCTTGTAGTATGTGGGAAAAAATGGGTTTCAAATAAGAGTTACCTATTTTTTCTTAACTGCTAAATCTCACATTTACCGGGTCAAAGGGGAGGGGAAACACGGGTTATTTTCGTTTTTTGAGAATTTTTCACATTTCTTTAGAAGAAGTTGTGAACATTTTACGGTACTGTGAAATAACTCCCAAATGAAATAACTCCCCAAAATAAAATGCAATAACTCCCAAAATTTTTAAATATGAATTAGGACTTATTTCATTATTAAATAAGCTGGTTGCCGACTGAAGATGACCTTCCAAAATTTTTTCATAAATTTTCTCATAACCAGCTCTAATGTGGCCATCGTTTGGCAGGTATGACGACACGAAGTTCGAAAGTATAAAGTTGATGGAACGCCGTACTGTTCATTGTTTAGGATCCCAGCAAAAACCGTTGCACTCGAAAAGCACGATTACAAGTTAGAAAAGTTCGAAACACAGACTCCATGATTTTTGGTTATAGGTAAAATCAGACTGGGGCGAAAAAAGTTATTGTGAGGGGAAGGTGTTCTCCCGCCAAAAAGTTATACATTAAAAATTATCAAAAAAACCACAACAATAGTTACTCTGCTTTTAGTTTTCGATGTTAGCAATATTTCAAATTTAGTGCTTATCTTAAAATTGTACAATATTTTAATAATTTAGATTAGTTAGCCAATACCCACTAATAACAATAAACAATAATTGTATAAAACATTTTATACTTTCTTTACTGCCGCTGCTCTAGTTTAAATTAAATATTAACAGTAGTTTTCACGAGTACGTTGACCACTAAAGATCCTAATTAAGTAGTCGTCAACGGCAAAAACAATGGCTACTCCCGATATAAGACCCTTAAATGAAGAACTCAAAAAAGTAGCCAAAGATGAATTAAATGAAGTGGAAACTCGTATTGCTGATGATATTGCAACGCTAAGGACATGGATTGAGAAACAGCCACACTTAAAAGCCAGGACAGATGATCAGTTTTTAGTATCATTCTTAAGAGGTTGTAAATATAGTCTGGAAAAGGCCAAATCAAAAGTAGATTATTTCTATACCATAAAAACGATGATGCCGGAATTATTTTCCAATAGAAAAATGGATGAAAAATTAATAAATTTATGTAGAACTGGGTAAGATTTTTCAAAACAATTTGTTAGAAAAGATTATCAAACATATTTTCCTGAATTTCAGAACTTATATAAGTTTACCCAAACCTTTGGGAGAAGGTGGTGCTCGCATCCAGTTGACAAATTATTCAAAATTTGATCCAAAGATTTATAAAATTATAGATCTCTTTAGATATCAATGTTTATTAATGGATTGGCAGATATATAAAGATGATAATTGTGTTATTAGTGGTTATATTGAAATTATTGATCTCTCGAAGTTGAGTCTCTCATTTTTAACACAATTTGAACCGATGTTAATTAAGAAAATGGGTGTTTTTGCTGAAAAAGCTGCTCCAATGCGCATGAAAGGTGTCCACTTTATAAATTGTCCCCGAGAAGCACAAGCTGTTTTAAGTTTAGCCCGATCACTGATGAGTGAAAAATTGCAACAAAGAGTATGTTAATAATATTATCAACTAATTTAAACAAATTATTATTTTTTTTTTTAACTTATCTACATTTTCAGTTTTATGTTCACAAAACTTTGGATGATTTATATAAAGCAATACCCAAAGAATATTTACCTATAGAGTATGGTGGTTCCAATGGTACTGTTGATGAATTGATTGAACAGACGGAAAAGGATTTAGTAAATTTTAATGATTATTTTGCTGAAGATGAACAATTTGGTGTCAATGAAAAATTAAGACCCGGTAAAAAAATTGATGTTGATTCATTGTTTGGCATTGAAGGTTCATTCCGGAAATTGGATATCGATTAAAAAGAAAGATAATTTTAATAAAAATACGAATTTACACACAAAAACTGAAAATTTAGCTAAACGAATTGTTAAGCCGCATTCACAATGTTGGAGTACTCCAATCTGTGGAAAATTTTATATCTTTCCCTTTTGCACTTTCATATTTTTGAATTTGTCTATCCTTTTTCAATCCACTCCAGAGTCAAACATGTTCTACTCTGGAGTTCCAATCTGGAGTTAACAGAGGTATGTTAACCGTTAACAGGGAAAAAATACACCCATGTAAAAGTGCCATCACTAATAATGGCATTTAAAAAAAATAAACAAAACAAAATATTTTATATTGAATCAATTTAAAATAAAAAAAATCTTTTAAAACATTAAAAAAAATATAATTTCTAACTTAAACTAAATTTAGTGGGATAATTTTGCCAAATTATGAGACAAGTAAGTAAACTGACAAATACAATGTGACAGAACTCCACTCTGCATTTTGTACAGTTAACATTTCAATCTGTGGTCGAGAGTGGAGTGACTCCAACATTGTGAACGTAGCTTTATTGTTTGAATTTTCCTTTGTATAAGATTTTAAAGCTTACCGTCCTAATTGTGATTTACATATTTTGGTAATAAATTCATGTACATATTTATTAATTTTTACATTAACATCTCAAAAAAATTTATTTTTGACTTAAACATAACAAACGCGTATATCTCTTTTAATACTTCCAATACTACAAAAATTCTTAAAGCAATGTCGGCCTTGATCCAAGGAAGCTCTCCAAGGTTGTATTCCCGAAAGCTCTCCAAGAATGTAGTTTTTGAGTTATGTACATAAAAAATTGCAGTAATATAGCATTTTGACATGATAACCGTCGGAAAGGCGTATAGCTCTTTAAATAACAGACATGTGCCCAAATGCATTTAAAAGTCGTTTAGATACATTCAAAAGATTTAGAATGAAACAAGTAAGAAAGTTATAGTCGGTCAAGACCGACCGTATAAAACCCTACACCAGTGTTTCCCGAAAAATAGATTCCAAGATCAAACATGGACCGAGTGAGTCTACCTTTTGTCAAATCTTTAATAAGTGTCAAAAATACTCATAAACCACATTTTAGTGCAATAGGTTTCCATTTGTTGCCAATAAAACGATTTAAGTGAATATCGGGCGAAATTTTCATTTTCATCTGGGACCTAAGTATAAAAATGGTGTGATTATAATCAGATTTGATTGGGTTATTAAAGTACTTGTTAAACACAAACAAACCAAATTTTAATAAAATATTTTCTATTTTCATGAAATTTTAGCGATTTATGTGAATATCGGGAGGGTGGTTTGTATGGGGGCTACAAGAAGAAGTGGTCCGATTCCTTTAAAATTTGGAACGGTGATTTATGAACGGACGGATGGACAGACAGACGGACGAACAGACAGACGGACGGACGCACGGACATCGCTGAATCGGCTCAAAAAGTGATTCTGAGTCGATAGGTATACTTGAAGGTAGGTCTAGGTCCAATATTTCGGGAAGTTACAAACATCAGCACAAACTCATTATACCCTGTACCACAGAGTGGTGTAGGGTATAAAAATCATTCTATTCGTTCGAAATGAGTTAATGATGTATTCTATGCTTGCAATGAAAAGAGAACAAGTAAGAAAATTATAGTCGGTCAAGCCCGATCATATAATACCCTACACCAGTGTTTCCCGAAAAATGGAGCCCAAGTTCAAACATGGACCGATTAGATTTATCATTTGTCAAATCTTTAATAAGTGTTAAAAACACTCACAAATCAAATTTGAGTGGAATATTCTTCTATTTGTTGCCAATAAACCGCATTAACTGAATATCGGTCGAAATTTTTATATGGGGCCTAAGTTCGAAAATGGTCCGATTATAATCAGATTTGATTAGGTTATTAAAGTTCGCTTTAAACACACACAAACACAATTTAAATAAAATATTTGCTATTTTCATGAAATTTGAGAGATTTATGTGAATATCGGGAAGGTAGTTTGTATGGGGTCCACAAGAAGAACCGATCCCTTTAAAATTCGGAATGGTAATTATTGAATACAAAACACGATTAACTGCCACATAATATCTATTATGATACGGTTATTTGAGTCATTTGAGTAAAAATTAAAGCGGACCTCTGTATGGGGGCTAGGTCTAAAAATGGACCGATTTTTTCCAATTTCAATAGGCTTTTAGCGAAATCTGTTGATAATTGCGACCTGTATCGTGTTTACAATGTTTAGATGGACAGACGGACGGACGGACATTTCTAAATCATCTCAGAAAGTGATTCTTAGTCGTTCATTATACTTGAAGAGGGTTCTAGGACCAATATTTCGGATAGTTGCAAACATCAGCGCAAACTCATTATACCCTGTACCACAGAGTAGTGTAGGGTAAAAAAAGATTATGTATTTGAAAATATTTTGTTTAAAAAAAAGGAATTTGGTAAAAAATTATTTGTGACAAGAAAATTTGGTAAAAAATTATTTGTGACAAGAAAATTTTCAACAAAAATTTTTTGCAAAAAAAACATTTTTTTAGTCAAAAACTCCGAAAATAATTTTTGTTTAAAATAAAGCATGTTTGTACAAGTTTAAATACCATTCGGTATCAAATTACAGCAAAATTAAAGCATTTTGTATTTTTAGGTTATGTGGAACGTACCAAACTTTTTTAGGTGTCGTTACATTTTGGCCCATAACTTTTGAACTGCTTAACCGATATCGCTGAAGTGCAACACCAAACTTCTTCTACAAAAATCTCTGTGAGATATTTTGTGAACCCAAATCATAGAGCAGCACATTGGAGCTCCTGTAGGATTCTGAAATTATTAAATACCTCGAATCTTATCCAAACCCTAAAAAAAACAAAATTAAATATCAAGTAAATTTAATTGAAATGCTCTTAATTTACTTTTCGAAATAGACAATATTGACGGATGACAACAATGTATTTACACAATAAACAGGTGTTATTAACACAATATATTTCAAAGCTTATCAGTTTTCCAAAAACACTAATAAATATTAATAAAATTATGTTTAATTAATAAAATTAATATTTATTACAAAAACTACCATTAAACGTTAAAGATCAACATGGAATTAAGCGCTTAAATTTAAAAAAAAAAAACGCCTTAAAATGTCAGGTGAAGCCCAGGTAAATATTGATAGATGTATTTGCAAACAACAAAATTTTCATAATTTACCTAATTTTTTAATCTAAAAAAAAACTTAGGTAATTTATGCAAACACAATTTGTCGGTTGAAATAAAACTTTTAGATTTTTGGAGCAGAAAAATTGTTTAAATTTTCCTATTAAAATTTTTTGAAAATCAAAATTATTCAGTAATGATAGATTTTTACACGCAAAAAACACTTACAATTATTAGCAAAGTTTTTGGTTAATAAACAACTCACCAAAACTTTTGTGTAATTTAACCAAGTTTTTGTTCTAAAAAATTTATTAAATTACGCAAAAGTACTTGGTGAGTTGTATTTTTACCAAAAAATTTACTAATACATAAGTTTAAGTGTTTTTTTGCGTATACATGTTATTTGAAAAAGTTGCAATTTTGATAATTTTTTAATTGTGTCTAATACAAAATTAATTGATTTAATTCAACTGAAATAGTAATAGAATACATTTTTTATACAGTTTTGTCTGTGTTTTCTATATATTAATTTTCTTAGCTAATATGAATTTTCTTTAAGTTTGATTTTAGCAAATGGGATTTTCCAGAAGATCGTATATGGCTACACATACCCGAAGCAGAAATAATTATTAAAGTTTGCACTTTTATACCATTGCTAATTTTCGGTTTAATTGCAAATTTTGTCATAATGCGTTTAATCTTCTTAAATCGATCTTTAAGAACTCCCACCAATATTATTATAGCCAATATGGCTTTGGCCGACTTTTTGACATTATTAATATGTCCAACTTTATTTATGATCAATGATTTTTATCAAAACTATTTGTTAGGTTCGGTGGGTTGTAAAATGGAAGGATTTTTGGAAGGTGTATTTTTAATAACTGGAGTTTTAAATTTGTCAGTGTTAAGTTATGATCGTTTAACCGCCATAGTTATGCCATTAGAAACCCGATTAACTTTGAGAGGAGCAAAAATTTTAATATTTTTAACATGGCTGGCAGGTATATTGATAGCTTTGCCATTGGCTATTTATAGAACTTTTAAGGTAAGATAAAATAAAAAAATGCAGTGTTATTGAATAAAATTACCTAAGTTTTTTAAAGTTAAAACTTATGTTACACCGTCCGACACACTTTTGTACACATGGACCAGACCCGAATATTCTGAAAGTAGGGCCAAAAAAAAATACCCGTGTCTCCCAGTTTTTCTAGATCAATTCGCGTTTTCGCCAAAAACGCAAAAAAAAAAATACAATGTAAAAAAAATGTTTGCTTTTCAGAAAGTGGGGCTCAAAATAACATTCTTGTGTTTCCCGGTTTTTCTATATCAATTCGCGTTTTCGCGAAAATGCATTTTTTTTGCACACTTGCAAAAATTTACTACATTCCGAAAATAGGGCTTAAAATAAAATATTGTTCTAGTTTTTCCATATTAATTCACGAAAAATGCAATTTTGAAAAATGTATTGCATTATTTTTTATAAATATAAAACATAAATATACATGATTTACAGTAGAATTACGGTCCTTATACAAAAATTGCTAAAAATAAAATTCTCATGTCTCCCAATGTTTTATGTATCTATTCGCGTTTTCGCGAAAATGCATTTTTTTGCACACTTAAACAACAAAATTACTACATTCGAAAAGTGGGACTAACCCCCCTATTCTAGAAAAAATTGTCATTATAACAATTTGTTATAGAATTTTGTATTGTGATTTCTGGCGATATTAATAATTTTTGTTGATAAAAAAAATATGTAAGTACATAAATACAATTTGGCAAAGCCTTTGCCATGAAAAATGTTTTGCAAAATTCGCTAATTGTGGAGATACTTACATAGAAAATGTGTCTTGTTATAATTTTGTCATTTGTTATAGATGACAATTTCCTTAGAATAGGGGGGTAAAAATAAAATATTTACCTAATTTTTTTAAATTAATTTAGGAAAAATGCAATTTGAAAAAATTTATTGAATTATTTTTATTTTTATAAGTATAGAATATAAAATTTGACTTAAATAATATTATGATAATATTATTTTTAAATAATTACGTTTTTCGCAAGTACGCAAATTATATGAAAAAACTCTGATATATGGGAAATTTATTTTTAACTCTACTTGAAATTTTGCGAGTGTGCTAAAAAGAACAAAATATTTTTTTTTACAAATTTGCGAATTGATATGAAATAACTGAGACAAAAATGCTTAGATTTAAACCCAATTTTTTTTTAACAGTGCAAATTTTTTTTTTTTTTTAGCGTTTTTCGCGAATACGCGAATTGATCGCGTAAACCTGAGAGGCACGGGTGATTTTTTTTTAACCCCACTTTCTGAATAGCATAATTTTTTCTATTGTGGAAATTTTTTTTTGTTGCATTTTTCGCGAAAACGCGAATTGATCTAGAAAAACTGGGAGACACGGGTATTTTATTTTTGGCCCAACTTTCCGAATTTTCGGGTCCGGTTCATGTGTACAGCCAAAAGTTGCAATTTGTTGGACGGTGTTATTACACACAAAAAAATGATAATAAAAAACTGTGTACTCTTATGGAATAATACAACCTAAAAAGTTTTATTTGGCAAATTTACTGTGAAAAACTTACTGTGAAAAACTTAGGTAAGTTATCCAATAACATTTTATAGGTTATAATTAAACCAAAAAATGGCACAAAATGGTCGATTGTATTTAAACACATTTTTTTAAACACAATTTTTTTTTTCTTTAAGGTCCGTCAATGGAAAAATTTTAAAGAAATGTATTGCAAAGAAAATCCTAATATTTTGCCTAAGTATTGGTATGTATTGATAACAGCTATGGTATGGTTACCATTAGGCATTATGCTAATATGTTACACAGCAATATTTTATAAGGTATATTTTGAAGAAAAAAAATTCTTCCAAAAAAAAAAAAAAAATCTCCATTAACCTATTTTTCCCCACAAATTATGCTAAAACTTGGTAAAATTTTAGTCACTTTGGTTAAATTTTACTAGTTAAATTTTGCTTGGCTAAGTATTGTACACTTAGAAAATTATTGCAGTTACTACATGCTGGTCATTTTTGTAGTAAGTAGTAGTTGTTGTTTTCAACTACAAGTTCAGTTGTTTTTGGGTGAAAAATCTCAAACAACTGTTTTTTGTAGTCGTTTTAAAAAATAAATACAAAAAATTACTACATTGTAGTAACAGTTGTTTTATGTAGTTGTTTTTAGTCTATAAAAAAACTTATAATTTTCAAGAAATTTTTAGAAAAACGGATGTGTTGAACGATTTGGAAGTGTCAGATGCAGCAGAAATTATTTCCAAATAATTTCAACCGTTTTTTAAGTTTAGAAGAAAATTCAGACAATTTGAGTTACAGTAAAAATAACTGTAATTTGAAGTAGTTTTTACCGTTTTTTGTAGTTGTTAATTGATAGTTAAAAACAACAACAATTTTTGGTTGATTTTACCATAAAATGTAGTGGACGCCTAAACAACAGCAAATGTAGTAGTTTTAACTGTCTTTTGTAGTGGAATCTACCGTCATAATTTTTTGAGTGTAAGCTTAAGTAGCATTTTACCAAGTTTTTCCATAATAAATAAAAAATATTGGTAAAATTTAACTAGCACTTGTAACATTTTGCCAAGTTTAGTAATATTACAAAAATATTAAAAAAATATTACAAATGTTGAAAATATTTTACCAAGTTTTTGCATAATTAATGCATAAAAACTTGTATAATGGAAATTATTTTTGGGTGCCAACCTATTTCCAAAAAACAATATTTTTTTTCTCTATTTACAGCTGGATCGTTACGAAAAACGTAATTTAAATCGTGAACATCCTTTAACGGTTTCTTATAAGAAAACGGTTGCCAAAACTCTATTTATAGTAACTATAGTTTTTGTAGTTTTGCGTTTGCCTTTTACAGTATTGGTGATTTTACGTGACAAAATCATAGCCAATACCAATAATACAGTAGATGGTAGTTTTCGTACATTTTGGTATATTTCCCAATATTTAATGTTTTTGAATGCTGCTGTAAATCCGGTAATTTATGGTTATAAAAATGAAAATTTTCGCAGAGCCTATGATCAAACACCACTTTGTAAATGTAAAGGAAAAAAGCAAGCAAAAGTTCCAGAGGTAAGTTTAAATGGACTGGATTCTTTGGTTTTAACAGATAAACAAAACTGAAACAAGAAAATTATAGTCAATCAACACCGACCATATAATATCCTACAACAGTGTTTTCCGAAAAATGGGTCCAAGTCCAAACATGGATCCTATTGGATCTATCTCTTGTTAGATCCTTGATTAGTGTAAAGACACACACATTTTTTTGTTGCCAACAGACCGATTTAACGAAATATCGGGTGAAATTTTTAATTTTTATGAATTTTGTGAGATTTATGTAAATATCGGGAGGGTGGTTTTGACTACAAGTAGGACTGGTCCGATTCTCTTTAAATTTGGAATGATGATTTGTAAATAAGAAATACGTTTACCTGCCAAATAATTATTTTATTTTCTCTTTAAAATTTTTTTTTCTATAGAAACAAATGTCTCAAAATCCGAAACTGTTTCTATAGGAAAAAAAATATATTTTGAATAGGTTTATTCTAGCTCGAGGTCATTATTTTTCTAACTAATTAAAACTATGATATTCTCATAGAATAATTTTCAAGAAAATTATTTTTTAAATTTATTTATGTTTGTAATTTTTTGCAGGAAATAATGACCTCGAGCTAGAATAAACATATTCAAAATATATTATTTTAAAGTTCGAATAAAACAATTTTTATTTTTTAATAAAAATTAATTATAATTTGAAAAAATATTTTTTTTTTTCAGCAACCTAATAAATTTTGGTCAAAAATTTTAACGAATTGGTTGGAGTCACACAAATGTCATTTTTGTTTAAAGTCAAAGGATACATTCAACTTCCAAAGCCAACAAAATCTCACTATGGGCTCGATAAAATATGCCAAGGATGTGGACAAAAATGAGCAGTTCAAAACGGAAAATACAATGGGTTCTATAAAATATGCCAAGGATGTGGAAAATAATGATCAATTTAAAACTGAAAGTGTTATGACTACTATAAAATATGCCAAAGATGTGGATAATAAGGAGCAATTAAAAACCGAAAGTAATTTAGAAACTTTGGACAATGAAGGATTTATTTAGCTTTAAAACGTTGTTGTTCTATAATATTGTATTAATTTTAGTATATCATTTCTTACCATAGAAAAATAAATTTAAAATCGACTTTTAATTTTATTTCCATAGAAATTGTTTTTGTTTTTAAAAATTAATATAACGCGATGTCATGCAAAAAATGCTTAATTATGCCACGCCTATCTCGCCCATTTTTCCGAAAAATTAAATCTTTTGTTCCACGATTTGTAAGTTCCATATAGGGCTATAAGCTCTGCAAGATTGACTTTAATCCAACATTTTTTTTTTTGGTACGTTTAAAATGAAAGCTTCATATCGAGCGTCTATATTCAAAACCCTCTATCTTCCATTTTCACGAAAATGACTTTTTGATGGGAAAATATTCCGTAAAACGACCCTCATTTATGGTGTAAAATTCAGAACAAAAATATTTTTTTTTGCTTTTTTATTTGCATTTTTGGTTTCCCATCTCTTACACAATTAGTTTGCAAAACCCTCTATCTTTTCAAATAATTAATTTATAAATATTTTTTTGAAATAATTAAATAAGTTTTCATACTAAATTTTGCATACTGAACATTAGTTTGCCAACAAAATTCCAGAACCACGATTTTGGTCCACTGCACAGTGGTATATTCCGGCCAAAACCCTATAACTTCTTTAATTTTTTATGTAAACTTATAAAATGTTGTAGGTAAGTTAAGAATATAATAATAAACCAATTTCGCGAAAAAAAAAAATTTCCGCGGAATTTTTTTTTTTCCGCGAAAAATTTTTTTTTTTCGCGAAAAAATTTTTTTTGAAGGTTTTTTAAGATATTGTGTCTTAATCGTCAGTATTTCATCCATCTTCTTATTTTATGTGTTTTCCACAGCTCAAAAAGCTCTTTATTTGATATAAATGACCCAACTTTAAAAGGCTCTAACTGAAAGACTTGGTTAAACTTGGTACCGATGTTAATTAGTACTTACTTGGGAACCCTTATACTAATTTGTGGTATTGCGACTTAAGAGCAATTTTGAGCAAAAAGTATTTTTTTGGGCTTTCCAAAGTTTGTATTTTTTATAAATTCTTTATTTTTTTAGATTTATTTTCACCACCACTGTTTAAATTGATCCGCGCACTCGAAATTACCGAAATGCATATGACATTTAAAAAAAATGCTAAGTTTTCAAAATATATCAATTTCAAGACAAAAAAATTTTTTTTTTAAGTTTACAGCCTACTTGGATTTCAAAGTTGCAAATCACAACTTTTAAATTGAAAAAAATAGTAAATACAATTACTCAACTTTGCTTCGTCATAAAACCTAAACTAGTCAAGGGATTGGCACAAAACTTTGTAATCGCATGTTTTGAAGTGTTAGCTCTTATTTGGCAACAATTTGGAAAAAAATAAAATAATTTTTTTTTTTAGTTTTGGCCGGTTTTTACCTCTGTGCACTGATGCTAATTTTTTCAGAAAATTCTTGTTTGACCTTTTTGAAAAATATGGCTCAAAATTTGGATGTCTTGTGTACATTCCCTCTGTATAAAAAATCGGATCAAATTGTGAATCATTCAATAATGGGTTAATTTAGTCTTCCAGTATTTTGAGTGTAACCTCAATTGTTTAACAACCCTGTAAAGCTTAATCTTAATGGAATTTCACTATGTAAAACCATGAATGAACAGTTATAATTCTCTTTTATTTAATAAACTTTAAAAAAATTTAATAACTGTTTAATTTGCAAAAGAAATTTGTATTTAGTAGTTAATAACCAAATGTGTAAAACACAACTTGTGTCTAAAAAAAGAAAACTAAATATATTTATTGTGTAAAAATGTTTTATAAATTTAATTATTTGTTGTTTATATTAATTTTTTTAATAAATTTAAAATGTTATAAAATGTTTAATGTTAATTTTCATTATAATTATAATTTACAAGTGGAATCATTTAATACTCAAATCTATAAAAGAGAATTAACACAATTTTTTGATAAAGGTATGAATGAAACGAATGGAAATTTGTTTTTTAAGAAAAATTAAACAAAATTTTATTTTAAATAAAAAAATTAAATTTTTAAAATATTAAAATATTAACAAAAAAAAACTTACTTTTATTAAACAATTTTTGTGTTAAATGTTTGAAATTATTCTAAGCCAAATAATTCTCTTTTTATATAACCCGAGTTATGCAATTCTAGATATTTAAAAAATAACCCCATATTCATAACACCTTCTTCGTTTTCCATATCATCACAAAATAATTGTTCTTTAAAACCCTCAAAACGTCTGAGATTATTTAATTTACCTCTGGGTTTACGGGCAGCTTCAACTTTAGATATACCGATTTTTTGCCAACGCATACTTTTTATAATACGCCAAAATTCTTGGGTACACTCCTTTAAACCTTCTACACATATTATGCCCGGTTTGCCAGGACGACTGAAACCAGTTAAATCCAAATTACGAGATTGTCTAACAATTTCTTGCCTCTTCGTTTTTGATTTAATATGATGTGAATATATCCATAATCTTTCAAAATCCACTAATTCGTCTTCGGCATTAATTTCCGCGTTTTCGTGGGATTCAAATTCACTAGCATCTCTTGCTATTAAATCTTCAATTTGATCTTGTATCCATGATAATACTTGAAATATATACGCCTCTGATTTATCCATGGTATTAATAAAATTTTCAATTTCTTTTTTAAAATATGATTCTTTATTTTTTGTTAATACCGGTGTATGCACTATGACAATAGCATTTTCTAAAATTGGATATAAATGCGGCAACTCTATGCGTATATCCAATTTATGTTTCTCTTTACTACTTTGGATTTCTAATGATATATTATAATCCAATTGGGATTTCAATAAGGTGGTTATGTTTTCATTAGTAGGTTGTTGTAGAAATTCATTAAAATCACTTATTACCCCGGGATCAAAAATATGCATTTCTCCAGGCGTACAATAAATGGAGGATAACATATCGACTTCTTCAAGTTGTTTAGATATACAATCTTTATATAAAATTAGTTGATCACACATAATGCTAAAATTGTACAAAAGTAATTAAAAAAATATTTTTTTGTTTTTGCATTTTAAGCTTCATTTTCTTTAAATGGTTTTGAAAAAGTGGAATCTATACCGGTTTTATTCCCCATTGATATATGCATTTTTAATTTGGAAGGTTCTAAATATGCCTCAGCTTTACATATGAAAAGAAATGGTGTTCGACATTTTGTGGTGCTTAAAATGAATGTAAGTATTTAATTTAATAAAGTAATGATTACATAGAAAAAATGATTAATTAAATATTTAATTGATATTAAATTTGTTTTTAATTAAATATTTTTATTGAATTAATTACACTACTCAACAAAAATCAACAAGTACATTTTCTATAGTATTTTGGCCTCCTAAACAAGAATCTGTTATCAGAAAACTTGTATCAAATCGCCTTCTCGAGATATAGGTATTTTAATTTTTTGTGGACCAAGACCAAAAAACCAATAAATTTTTTAATATTGAAAAAGTGTATATTTAAATAATACAATTTTTTTTATTTAACTACCAAATAAAATTACCAAACTTTTGGAAGAAATTCGGAATCGATACGATCAGGGATACCATCAGGACATTGTAAGGAAGCTGAAAATGTCCTTTTTTTGTATAATTTTTTAACAGTAATTTTTTTGAGTAGAAAAAAATTTTTGAGTTACAAAAATAACAGGCTCACGATGCTAACTGTTTCATTCGTATTCGGTTCATCACATCTTCTACAATTGGAATTAGAGATGAGTCCAATCGTTCTTGCGTTCTTGCACTCAAAATAATACATTAGTAGATTTACTAATTTTTTTGCTAATGCTAGTAAGCTAACCTTTAGCAAATTTTTAGTTGAGATTAGCATGTTAGCATGCTAATCTCATAGTATCACCGGTCCTCTTCATAGTATCACCGGTCCTCTTCACAAGTGTGGACCCTAATGGGACCTAACTTTGGATCCAAAAAAGTTAGCATTCCCGAAAATTTTAAAATGCTTATATCTCGGTAAATATTGCCGACACGATAAAAAGTCCAAAAGCATTTTTGTAGCCCTCAACACGTAGAACAAGACCACAAAATAACCAAAATCTCTCCGAGTAATATTTTTGAAGTAATCGAGTTTTTTAATTCTCAAAACCCCAGTGGTCCCCTAAAATCACGTATCTCTAAAACTAAGCAAGATAAAGCGAAACGGACAAAAATTTTGGATCAAAAACGATTACGCTTTTTAAGGAACCCAACTAGGTCTAGGCCCATCGGGGTCTGGACTAGAGATGGGCGCGTGAGTGGATTTTGACTCACACTCACTCACGCTCACGCAAAAAATAATGGAATCACTCACTAATCACTCACGCAAGTTTTTTTTTTACTCACGCTCACTCACATTCACGTGAGTAATAAAAAGCTTACTCACACTCACGCGTGACTCACGCCAGATTCAATCACACTCACGCGTGAGTCGCGCAAAATCTACTCACGCAATAAAATTTTCTTCCAAAAAAAAAAAAAAACTCACAAAAATATGTTTTTACAAAAAATGAAAAAAAAATTTGGCAAATCAAAAAATCTAATCACGCAAACTCACGCAAAAAATAAATGACTCACTCACTGATCACTCACTCAGATTTTTTTTCAGCTCACACTCACTCACAATCACGTGATTGAAATGAAAATCACTCACACTCACGCGTAATTCACGCGTGATTCACGTGAATCACGCAAATCACGTTACCAGCGCCCATCTCTAGTCTGGACCTTACGGGTCCGAACCCAATGTGGTCCTAAAATATGTATGAACTAAGTCGAAATAAAAAAAATTTCAGTTAACTAATTTTTTGCAAAACGGTTTTGCTAACTTTACCAAAAAAATTGTGGGTTCAAAATCAGCAAATTTTTTAGTAAGTTTACAAGCTTTTTTTGCTAACATTACAGATTTTTTTTTTGAGTGTGGAAGAGTTGAACACGAATATCAAAAACTTTTAAACTGTTTTTAAGATATCTCTATTTGAAATTTGCAAAAGTATTGCGTTTTTTCCTTCGTTCAAGAATTTTTTTAAAAAAAAAATAAAAATTTCTTTCCCCTTGACACTTTCATAGTGCTGGAGACAATCTGCCATTTAAAGTTTAAATGAAATTTAAACCTTATTTTAGCAAAATCAGAACATTTTTACCCGTGGCGCAATTCAATAAAAGTTTGGGATTTTTAAAAAATTTCCCCCAAAATTTTGATTTTTTGAAAAATAAAAAATTAAGTGGGAGAACCTCAAACTTCCCACAACCGATTTCGAATAATAAAACAAAAGAGGAAAAAATAAAGGAAGAGATAAAAAAGAAAGGAAGATAAGAAAAAGAAAAAAGGAAGAGAAGAAGGGAAGAGATGCAGGAAAGAGGAAAAAAAGAGAAGAAAACCACAATCTAAAAAAAAATTTTAAAAGAAAATTTTTTTAGAAATAGTTTCAGAATTTTAATTGGACTTTTCTGAATTTCAATTTGTTGGGGTTTGTTTTAATTTATTTAGACTCATCTAAATTAAAAACTTCGATAGATTATGAAATTTCAAATGGACCATCCTTTAATTCCATTGGCCTTTTTATACCCTCCAACCACAGTATGGGGGTATACTCACTTTGTCATTCCGTTTGTAACGCGTCGAAATATCGGTCGGGGACCCCATAAAGTATATATATTATTGATCCATGATCGATTCTAAGACATTCTGTGAGTGTCCGTCTGTCCTTCTGTCTGTCTGTAGATTGCACGATGCAGTCCAAAATAAAAGAGCTATCCTCCTGAAATTTGCCACGAATATGTCTTACACTCAAAAAATTATGTTAGTAAAATTTACTGAAAATGTCAGTTAAAATAACTACTTTGTTAGTTGTTTTGGGGTCAACTACTTTTGTCAGTCAAATCAACTAACAATGTAAGTTATTTTAACTGACAAAAAAACAACTGAATTATGTAGTAAAAACTACTAACATTTGTAGTCAAAACGACTAAAATGTAGTAAAAATAAAATAATCAATTTAATATTTTTTTTTTTAAATTTTCAGAAAAAAAATTGAGGACAAAATTGTTTCCAAGTTTTTTTTTTTTTTTTTTAAAAAAGTTGTGAAAAACAAAAAAAAACGAAAATTTATTTTTATTTTTTGGAAAAAAACTTTAAAAATTTTTGAGAGATAAAAAAATAAAATTTACTACTTTAAATAACTGTTACTACATTACAGTACTTTTTTGTTAGTTATAAAAAAAACGACTCAAAATAACTGACAGAAATAGTTGTTTGATATTTTTCATACAAAAACAACTGACTTTGTAGTTGAAAACAACTAACTACTGTAAAATATACAAACAACTTACATGTAGTAACTTACATAATTTTCTGATTGTATGGTCCTAGGCAGGTTAGGTTCGAAAATGGGCAAAATCGAACAAGGGGGAAAAAGTTCCCCCTTAAATAACTGAACCAACCTCTAAAAAAACACTTTTTTACATGTTTTTTTATTAAATAAATGAAACATTTGGTATATTTATCGCGATGGAAGGTGCTCTCAACAATTTTGGGATTTTTAAATTTCAATTGAATTTTTACAATCCCGAGTAAAAATTTGTATATGATGCAATACATAATGATATATAACACAATATATACAGTGACTCGCAGCTTATTTCGTGTGTTAGATATCAGTTAGCAATCCATTTAAGACAAAGTTTTCAATAATACACCTAATTATTATCAAACGAGTATTTTTGTTAAAAGTGCTGTATAGGTAATTTATCGAGCTTTAATTTAAGCTTAATGGCATCCAGATTGAGTAACTATTAAACGTGCTACGAGGGTCGAAATGGAAATTGAAATTATTGAAAGAAGTTTTTTAGAAAATTTCTTAAAAATACTTTATGGTCGATTTTTCTCAAGCTCAAACATTTAAAATTTAAAAAATAGTCCATTTGTATATAGTCATTTATCAAATAATTTTTCCAATGACCCAAACAAAAATCAAAATTTTTAAAATGCAGTCGAAGAAATCCGAATTTTTTGTCCTCCAATTCTTTTGACCACCAATTTTTTGTAAACAAAGGAAATGTTCAGTTATTTTTATATCTCATATATATACACTTAGGTATACTAAAATTATTAAACAATTAAATCTTTTCTTTATTTACCAAAAATTGGTGGTCAAAAGAATTGGAGGTCAAAAAATTCGGATTTCTTCTACTGTGTTTTAAAAATTTTGGTTTTTGTTTGAGTCTTTGGAAAAATTATTTAATAAATGAGTATTAACTATTGGACTATTTTTTAAATTTTTTATGATTGTGCTTGGATAAGATCGACTAAGAAATATTTTTAAGAAATTTTCTAAAAAAGGTCTTTCAATAATTTCAATTACCATTTCGACCCTCGTAGCACATTTAATATTCAGACAATCTGAACGTCATTAAGCTTTAATTAAAGCTTGATTAATTACATACACAGGACTTTTTACAAAAATACTTATTTGATAATAATTAGGTCTATTTTGGTTAACTTTGTCTTGAATGGATTGCTAACTAATATCTGTCACACGAAATAAGCTGTGAGCCACCGTATTTATACGCAATTTAATCCGAATAATGGTGGATGTTTTTGCATTAAAAAATATCAACTTGTATAAAATATGATTCGATTTCATCCGAGTTTTGACCAGACATTGCCATATTTCATTGGATCCAATTAGATCTAATTGCATAAAAACATAAAAAATCGTGGTGTGTTTTGGTTTGGGTGAGTTACACCACAGGTCAACGATACATTCACCAAACATAATTTTCTAAAACAAAAAAAATGTTTGGGTACGCTTCGAACCAGATAGGTGATATACATAACCCTAACAAGGAAATGTTTAGGAACATTTTAAAAGTTTCTTATACTTTGCTTAAAAAACTTAGAACATTTTTGGTTAATTGGAAACATTTAATTGGAAACATTTATATATGAAACAGAATAAGCCATATAAAATTTTATATTAAATTATACAGAAAAACAGATTTTGTATTGGCCCTAATATTATTTCATATATTTATATCAACCGTATACCTTTTAATCCGAACCATGATTAAATTATATATTACAACATATGACTGCATTTAAAAAAATTAGAAAATACCTCACGGGATGTATAATCATATAAGATTTATTATGTTTGTATCAAGTTATATATTGTTATATATGTTTATTTTTACTCGGGATTTTAAATGAGTATTTCTTAATTTGAATTGAGATTTCAGAATTTTTATTGGATTTTCTATAAATATAAATATTCATGACCTGGATCGATTTTAAGACGATTTAGGTGATGTTTGTTGGTTAAAAGCTATTTTTACCCTCTCGCTTATAGGGGTGGCATCATAAAAATAATGATATTTTTGCGAGAAAGAGGGCTCAAAACGTAATCTGTTAATTTTTTTTATTAAAAATAATAATGGGTAATCAAGATTCAGTACATCCGAATATATCACCTCTTTTATTTTCAGAATGGTTCCTATCAATTGCTAGCTGATATTCCCACGCCTAATGGCATAGCCATGGATTGCATAAATTTCAATAATAAAGGTTATATAGCAATAGCATTAAATTTAACCGAGCCCATTAAATATGCTAAAGAAGGTTCTCCTATATATGAAATCGCTGGCGATCACTTAAGACCCATACAATATTTTGCTGCTTCAAATTTACTGTCAGCTTATCTTCGGGTTAGCGGTAATGACTTCTTTTTGCTGCAAACCTACAGCAATTCTCAAGATACACCCAATCTATATTGCCCATTTTTTAAATGGTCTGGCAGTACTTTCAATAAACTGGGTCGTATTCCATGTAGTAATGCCCGACAGTTAACACCATTTTCTATAGATTATGAAAGTTATGTAGCGGTGGCAAATTATGCTGATCAAAGGGGTAAAACTATGACAAATTCAGAAATTTATAAATTTTCTCGCGAAAAGAAACAATTTATATTATTTCAAAAAATTAAAACTAACGGTGCCGTGGATGTACAATATTTTAATGTGCCCCATAATGAAGTGAAGAGACAGCATTTTTTGGTATTTGGCAATTCTATAAGTACGGCTTCATTGGCCAAACGAGAAAAAGCTAAAAGAGAGGGAAAAAATTTGGAAGCTGATTCTATATTTTATATATTCGATAAGGGACAATTAATACCCTATCAAAAATTGTCTTTGTATGCAGTAAAAAAATTTTTACCAGTTCAGGTATATTTTTTAATAATTTATCTTGTTTATTTTTTTTCAATAAAATTTTTTAATTTATTTTTCCAGAATGTGGAAGCTGAAAAATTTATTTTATTGGTAGCCTGCACTGATCAGGATATTAAAATTTATAATTTAAATGATTGGAAATTTGAAGAATCTAAAGTTCAGTTCACTGAGGGTGCTTTGGGTAAAGGTGTAGCTAATATGCGCATTTATCAGGAGAATGAAAAGAGCTTTTTAATTATTGCCAATGAACTAATGACCGATAATGAAACCAATATATTTTTACCCATTTTCAAACAAGATGAACATGCCAATGCTTTAAGGCAACAGATTATTGATTGGGCCAAATTGGAAACACAACGTCTAGAGTCTTTTGATGTTAGAGAATTAACAAAACGTGTAGAGGTAATATAAATTTTTTAAATTATTTTTTTATACTACAGTATGTGAAATATCGGTGCTCATCATTTCTAAAAAACTAAAATTTTTGGGTTAAATTTTTTTTTTTAGTGTAAATTTTTTTTGAGTGTAAAAAATTTTTGAGTGTCACAAATATTTGATGGCTTTTCAATCGTTGCAAATCGTTTTTAGTTTGTTTTTTAGCACGCAAATTTGAAAAAAAAGCTAAATTTCACGGTTTTGCTCATAACTTCTGAACCTCTAGAGTCTAGACCGATTTCGCTGAAATTCAATTACCAACCTGACTGGGAGAACAGAAAATATATAAGCCAAGCTTCAGCACTCTCAGACTTGTTTGTCGAAAGCTAGCGAGTTTTCAACAGACAGACGGACGGACATAGCTAGATTTCAGTAAAGGGTATAAAAAAGATTAGTTCTAACGTTAAACTTTAAAGACGAATCACTCTATATATAATTTTTTGTTTATCAAGTTTTTTCATCAGGCCCTTAATACATAAAATTTTATTATATTTTTTAGGAAAAACTAAAACATTTGGATCAATCTAATTCTTCACCAAACATTCAAAAAATACCGAATTCAAATATTAATACAGTCACAACAAAATCGGTAAGTTTTTTTTTATGAAAAAGCATCTTATTTCAAAACCATATTTAACAAATTTTAATTTTATAGTTAGTGTATCCAAAATTGAAAATGTCGTCAAATTATTGGACAGCTTTAAATTATGTCAATCAAGCTTTAGATACTTTAGAATTACAGCTTCAACAAAAGCAGCGTTTAAAACGCGAAACCAAATATTCAAATCCTTACGATAATTTGGAATATGTATACGAAACATTAGATATAAAAACTTTAACCGTAAACGATGAATTAAAAGCTAAGCAAGTGAATAAAATTCACACCGAAAATCCAGAATTTAGAGAAATTCAAGCCAAAACAGTTGTAATAACTGATAAATATATTAAACCTTCCAAAGAAAGATTTAATCCCATGGATAATGATGGTACTGATTACCTACCGGATAATGAAGTTATGACGGTTAGAAATTTACAAATCAATGGAAAACTTAATGAGTATACATGGAATGATTTATTAAATAATACCTTAAAACGTCAAGCAGATTTGCAATTTCTTAAAGCACCCATTACAATTGGAAATTTAAAAACTGATACTATAATTGTGAATGACGATAAAGTTTCTGGTCAAAATTTGGGTGCTCTTATACCAATAAATGGTGGCAAATATGTTATAAATCAAGATATACAATTTTCTGAACCCATAACTGCCAAAAATGTTCAAATCCATGAACGGTTAAATAATATACACGTGTTTAAAGGAAAATTTGATGTTTTACTAAAAAAATCGAATGAAACCCAAATTATAGAGGGAATCAAAAATATAAGCAATCTTAAAGTTATGGAACCCATAACACTAGCGGTAAGTTTGTTTATATTTTAATTTTATTAACTAAATTAATTATTAAGAAACTCCTAAAATATTTTTCCGATATTTGTAGGGCAAAATGATGGGCCGTCAATTAGAATCTATATCTCCCCATAAAGCTATACACGAGCCTTTAGTGTTACAAGGAGACTTTATGATTAATGGCAATGTAAATATAAATCATCAATTAAATACTCTTGATATCATCGATTTGAAGGAAAAATTATCTGTTAAACAAATACTGGACACGGGTATACGTATGGATAAAAGTATAGCAGATATTAAACTGAAATTTTTACAACCTTTGCAAGCCAATAACTCGGTAGTTAGTTTTGTTAATCAATATGATTTGCAGAGATTGGTAAAACTTAACCAAGATGATATCCAAGTAATAGAAGGAGAAAAGATTTTTAATAATTCTTTAGACATTAAGCGAGGCTTTAGTGAGGTTAAAAATCTTAATGGTGTAGATATGGAAAAATTAGAGAGAAATGCATTTTTAAAAAATACCAATCAAACCATTAAAGTACCTTTGAAAATTGGAAAAATAATTGCTAAAAGGTAAGAACAATTTTATTGAGATTTTAATAACTAAATCGCCCGTATTGAGAAAATAATAAATGTGAGGTGCGAACTACATTATTTGAATGTAATTTAAAAATAGCAATTGTTATTCTAAAATATCAATTGTATTGCAAAAAGATAAATTGCAATTCAAAGAAGATCAATTTAAATTCGAAAAAGATTAATTGTAATTCAAAAAAGATCTATTACATGAGTCGAAGATTATAATTGTAACTCGTGAAAGATCAATTGTAATTGTTGGAAAAAGTTCAATTGTAATTTAAAAAAGATCATTTGTAATTCGTAAAAGATCAATATTAATTCGAAAAAGATCAATTGTAATTCGAAAATATCAATTGCAGTTGAAAATTAATCAATTGTAATGCGAAAAGGATCTATTCTATTTCGAAAAAGATCAATTGTGATTTAAAGATTCAAATTGTAACTCGTTAAAGATCAATTGTAATTGGATAAAGATCAAAATTAATTCGAAAAAGATTAATTGCAATCAGAAAAATATTAATTTTAATTCGAAAAAAATAAATCGTAATACGTAAAAGATCCATTGTAATTCGAAAAAGATCAATCGTAATTTGAAAAATATTTTAATAAATTGATTCTATTTATTAATCGAAGATAACGTTTTCAAATCGTAAATTCCAATTGAAATTCGGAGTTTCTGCTTGTTATTTAAAAATTGTAATTAAAATTTAAAGATTCTACTTGAAATTCGAAGATGATCAATTGAAATGCCTAAACAATCAACTGAATTTTGAAAAAAAAGTTTTCTTTTAATTTATCTTTTAGGAATTACAACAGATTTCTGAAGAATTTCAAATCGAATTTTCCAATTTTATTTGAAATTTTTGAATTACAAGCAAAATCTTCGAATTTAAAATGGAATCTTTGAATTTCAGAAAGAATCTTCGAGTGACACATAGAATGTTCGAATTCTAATTCATCTTTTACGAATAACATATAAAAATTATATAGTAGTAATTATTAGATATTTCACACTTAATTTTGTTAGACACTGTATGTATGCAATTGAATAAATCTTTCTTATTAATTCCTTTTTCTTTTTAGTATTAAAAGTCCTATCATTCTCCTAAACAACAAAAATCTTTCCGATTATTTAACAAAATCTGCTAATCAATCTATACACGGTTCCTTAATAGTCGATAATCTTAAGGCTGAAACTTTAAAAGTTGAAAATTTAAATACAAATAGTAAAATATTTCGCCAACATTTAACCGATATTTATCAACAAAAGTCTAGAAATGCTCCACAAGAAGATATTTTTCAAAATAATCGCAAATTTCATGGCTCAATTTATGTACAAAATTTAATATTAAACTCAACCATTAATAATAGATCCATAGAAGAAATTGAAAATAATCTTTTGCAATTGGAAGGCAATATAAAATATGTGGGCAATTTTAAATTTAATTATGCCATGAATGTTTCCAATTTAACATTTTATGGTAAATTGAATGATATAAGATCGGAAGAATTTGGTAAATGTTGGTTACAAAAAGTAGGACAACAAGAATTTACGGCCCCTCAAACATTGGCATCAATAAACGCTAATAAAGGTATACAATTGCAAGGAAAATTAAATGGTTTTAATATGGAGGAGTTTTACACGAAAACATATTGGATAAATAGAGATGAGCATATACAAAATATTAATTTTGGTAAGTTATTAAGTGTGTTTTTAATTTTTATTTAAAAATTAAAATTAGTTATTTCGACATTTATATTGTACAATGAAAAACAGTTTATTCTAGTTCGAGGCCATTTATTTTCAGCGTTATAAATTTACATAACAAGTACTTATGTTTACTCTACTTTCTTTAGAAAATTAAAGTATAACCTTATTTTCTAAAGAATTAGGCTATAGTGTATACGATCGTCAATTCATTTCTGAAAATTACCAAATTTTTTAAAGCAGAAACTCTTTGAGTATTTGTTAGAAAAATGTCCTTATAAAGAAGTACTTGTTATGACAATTCATAACGGGCAAAATAAATTACCTCGAACTAGAATAAACTCTTTTTCATTTTGATAAGTTTAAAAAAGCAACAATAATTTTGTATAAAAAAAATCTTTTTTAATATCTGTTTTAAATTTTATTATTTTTTAATAGAAAATCCAATTGAAATTGCTGGTTTCTTAGATACACAAACATTAAATCATTATTATGTGCCCGAAGATGTAATTTATAAGAGCTCTAGAACATCTCCTATAGTTTTAGAATCTCTAACTGTCGAAGGCGATGTTAACGTTCAAGGGGCAATATCAAATATATCTAATATAAATGCTATAAATCTTTGTAAGGTCAATGATTTCCTGAATGGTTTTAATTTAGATACTTTATATGTGGAAAACGCTTATTTTAAACAAGGGCCTCCCTTGTATAAGTCTCTAAATCATCATAATATTAAACAAACTTTAGATACCGTTTGGCTGGCTAATGAAAATGTTATCTTACCACATCATGTTGAAATTGCTGATGCTTATTTTGAGGGTTTATTAGAATTTGAGGTGGTTTTTTAATTTAAATTTGTTTTTATTTAAACATTTAATATTTTTTTTATCGAATTTTTAGGGTCCTATTAATAATATGAATTTAGAGTTTTTAAAACAAAACTATTTTAGCAAAACCAAGCCACAAGAGGTTTCTGTCAAAATGGTATTTTCTGAAGGTGTCGAGTGCAATAAAGAAGTTGAAGCTAATGATTTACATGTAATTGGCAGAATTATAGAAGGAAAAAGGTCAGTGGTAATTAATAACTGAAAGGTATTTAGGTTAGAAGTATCGGATTGCTACATAATTGGGTATTCCAAACAATGTAATAGGGAAATATGTATATTTAAAAAGTATTTTGGATTACTGATTAAAAACTATGATCATGATCATGATCAATTATTTTTATTTATTCTTTCTATTTATTTACAACTCATTTTTAATAAATTCCACCTAACCGAGAACTGGTAACAATGACCGTCGTCTCGTTGTAGCGAAAAAAACCAAGGGTTCTGGTGGGAATCGAACCCACGACCCCCACGTTGAAAGGCTTGCACGCTACCAACTAGCCTACGGGGCCCCCTCTGATTAAAAACTATTGGACCATGTTTTTAAATTTTTAATGTTTGAACCTGGAAAAAATCTACTTAAAAATATTTTTTAACCAAATGTCAGAAAAATGTCTATAAATAATTTCATTTTCCAGACCGATCCTCGTAGCACATTAATATTTACCAACGTTGGTAATCGATACCTTTTCAATACCGTTATCCGTTTCATAACCCCTAAAATTGAATACCGGTACCAATACCAATACCGAAACTCAGTTTTGGAATCGGATACCGGTATCCAAAAACCTTTTCCTTCGGTACCGGTATTAAAACGGTTTTTCCTAAAAAATCATGTTTTTTTACAAAAAAATAAAAAAAAAAAAAAAAAAAATTAATAGAAAGTTTGTAATTTTTTTAAGTTTTTGTAAATGAAAAATGGCACTCCAAATGCCTCCCCGAAGTCTCATAAAAATCAAAAAATCTTTGGGCACCCACATCGTAGATTAAGTAAAAATTTCAAAAAAAGAGCCATACTTCAACCGCGATGTGGGAGCAGAAGAAATTTTTATGGAGTCATTTTGACTCCCAATAGAAACTTTCTGGACCCCTTTCGTATAGTATAGTTTTATGGGGATTTTTATTTAATCCGCGATGTGGGTACCCAAGGATTTTTTTGATATTAATAGGACTTCTGGGGAGGCATTTGGAATACTAGCAGGAGGTTTTTTTCTATAGTATAATTTTTTGAAGTGGCTTAATTCGTAGAAATCGCTAATGCAGTAACGATTTGGTGATTATTTATTACTAAAGTCCCATAATTCGCGAAAATTTTTTTGCAATATTTTTGAATGTGATCTTGTCTAGACATGGAAGACCTATTTTTCCAAATAGATAACATCAAGAAAAAAACTTGGTTGGTATTGAATAGCAAAATCAGTCCAGTGGTTCAAAAGTTATTAAGAAAACCGTAAATTTCAGACTGGTTTCACCTTAAATTCACGTGTTGAAGAAACCGGTAAACCAGCTTTAAAAACATTTTTTTTTTATTTTAGTTAACGTTTCTTACAAAAATTTATAAGAACGCTACTCCAAATGGAGCTTCTAGCAACATTGATGAGTCAGAAAAATATTTTAGAAAGTATTTTTGTCACTCACAAATATATTTACACTAAAACAAAAAAACTTACACTCGAAAAAGTTTTATACTCAAACAAAAATTTTTTAATTTTTTTTTTTTTTTCAAAAATGACTAAAAAAAGTTTTTTACTCAAAATAAAATATTTCTAATCGAAATTGTTAATTTTTTTCACGTTAGAAAATTGACTATCACCTTAAAAGGGCATTGTTGAGGGTATTCATGGATTCGGGCAAGTCGAATTTAGTTTTTCTACTTGTTTTTCCATAGCGGGATAAGAAAATTACAGTTTTCTCGGCCCGCCCCTTTTGTAGGTTTGGTCCAGCAACGTCCCCCGCCGAACCCCTAAAACGCTCTTTTTAATTTTTTTTTTCTTTCACATTTTAGAGGGCATTTTAGCAAAAATGCTAAAAATAAGTAAGTAAATACGTGTTTAGTATTAAATTGAACAAAAAATCTTTTTTTTTTTTAAGTTTTTATACGTTTTTTATATTTTTAATTTTTTTTCGATAATACCGGTACGTACCGGTATTGACGTTTCGGTATCGGTAATACCATAACAGATTTAACTCAAATACCGTAACCGATACCGAAATAAATAAAAAAAACTATACCAATACCGATATCGATACCGTTATTCGTTTCGATTGCCAACCGCTATTAAGCTTAAATTAAAGCTTTAAAAATTATACAGAGTTCATACATACGACCTTTAACGGTGTTCGCATTCATTTTTAACTAGTTTAATTATCGGTTTTCCCCATATAATTTAAACGTCAAAACTAAACGGCGTTTTATTTTGACAGATTAAGTTTTTAAAATTGTTTGGGAAAAACAGATAATTAAACTAGTTTATTTATAGGGTATTAAAAAAGTTTTTTAACAAAATACCAGTAGACTTTTTTAAACATGACGCCATTGAACACTCAAAAACAGCAAGTGTGAACACCGCATTGCCAACATAACATTTTTATTCGTTTGATAATAATAACGATGAGTATTATTAACTTTGTCTTGTACAAAATGCATATACTGTAGAAACGTAACTAATTTGTTGATAAACAGTTTACATCTGTAAATGGTGTAGAAAACAGGATATAAAAACAACACTCAATGATTGGGCACCGTTTTAATAAAATATGGTTTCGGAACCACTGTTACAAAAAAACAAACAGCTGATCAAGGGGAATCTTACGGCAATTAAACATTTGATTAAAAATGATTTTGTACTGAATTTTAGTAATTTTATGTTATGCATAGCATCAACAAGACTTACATTTTTATAATAATACCAAATTTAATAATAATACATATAAAAGTTATGAATTTTATAAAAAAAATGTACTGAAAACCACTGCACTACTGTTTACAAAGTGAACGACAAAGGAAAACTAAAACTAAAGGAAATAAAAAGAGAAAGTACAATAAAGAGAAACAATTTTTACTCTTTCGCTGCTTGAACAGAACAATCACGGCACGGCATTTTTTTACAGACCTTTGAAAAATGCATTCAATTTGTGATTTATTTTGCATTTTAATTAATAAATAAAATTATTAATTCATAATTGAGTTAATTAAAAATAATTAATATTGTGAATAATTCAAATATAAATGTTGAATACATAGTTCAAGTAATCCCCATAACAGTAATCCCCATAATAGTTGTGGGGACGATGACCGTTTCCAAAACGGCCACAATCCCAATGGGGATTATGTCCGTTCCCTGTTGGGATTACGAACGAAATTTTTTCGGCCATAACCCCCATTCACATTATAGGGAGTAAGTCCAAAGCAGATTTGGTCATAATCCCCATTTTCTGCAGAAAGGGTGGGTTTAGCGAAGCCGCTAAACTAATTTATGGAGTTTGTAATCCCTAAGCCCGGCCGAAGGCCGGCTACGCAGAAAATCTTTTAAGACATAAAAAAAATAAAATTTTTGGGATTATGACCAACTAGAATACTGGACATAATCCCTGTAATGGGGATTATGTCCATTTGTTACGTGGTCATTATCCCCATAAATAATCTGTTCAAATTATTTTCGGTCATAGTCCCCACTGCCATTATGGGGATTATGACCGAAATAAATTTGGTCATAATCCTCATAACGGAAATTGGGATTATGTCCGTGGGGATTATGTCATTTCACCTTTTAATATATATTGCAGATTTTATATTTTCATAAGTTTAACTTCGAAAAAACAACGCAAAAGTACAAAATTTAGCTGTTCTCAAAATCTCTTCAAAAAACTTTGAAATACACATGGGTCTTCTGGCCAGAACACCGATCAGATAAATTTATTGAATATTCTTTTAAGTTAAATTTTTGATTAATTTTTAAATAAAAATTTTTAATTTTTAGTTATTATTTTTAGTTGTTTTTAATGTTTTTTAAAAAAAATATGTTTTTTTTAAATTAAAATTTATAAAAAAATCTAAAAATAATTATTTTTTCAAATTTTTAGTGGAGCATCATTTGATTTTAATGAATTTGTACAAAATACTTTAAAAACTTCGGGTCCTCATATAATAGCTGGAAATTGGTCATTATTAGAAGCTATAATACAAGAAAATATTAACCAAGTCTCAATAAATCAACTTAATTTAGTGGATGATATTGTGCATATTGTACAGCCTATCGAACCTTATGTTATAAAAGCTCCAAAGACATTTGAAAATTGTTATATTGAAAATCTCTATGCAGACCCATTAAGTTTAGTCAACAATGTACCGATAGCTAATTGGATTAAAGATGCTGTTTATCTATATGAAAACTTTACAATAAAAGGAGTTACTTCTATAGATTCCCTTAATGTTTACAACAATTTATATGTTTTGGGTAAACTTAATAACATAACATATAATGAGCATTTATTGCTTTTACAAGATAAAGATCAACAAATACCAGGAAATTTAAAAATTATTAGCCATTTGGCAGAAGAAAAACGTTTTCTAACAAATAATATAGAAAATCTTTATGCCGATTATATTAATCTACAATATATGCCCACGTTTATGGAAAATCTAATACCGGTTCAGACGAAAACAGAAATACAAAGTCATTTGGTGTTTAAAAATCCTTTAAAAGTGGAAAAATATGAAGGTCCTGAAGGTTTTCTAACACAAAATCAATGGGTGAAACGTCATATAAATGATGACACAACAATTGTTGAAGAAAACATCGCTGGGAAAGAGGAACAGTTTATGGTATTTGATAAGGCTCAGGAGTATTTTAAAAATCTTACTAAAGGTAAATTTTGTCTCATATTAAGGGATTTTTAATTAATATTTTAATTTTTTTTTTTTTTTTATTTTAGTGAATGAATATAAAATTGATCATTTTGAAATATTGCAAACTCTAAATGTAACGGCTACAGAAGTCATGTCGTTTTGTTTAAGAACTGAACATGGGATCGTTGATTTATTAGGCTTTTTTGATAACCAAGGCAAAAATGTAGCATTATTTAGTTGGGTGCCCGAGAATAAACAGTTTATGCAAACTCAAGGTACGTATTAAATTCAGATACATGATTATTTTTTATATATTACTAGCATGACTGACATGATCGCTTATTATCCGTTAAATACCGGATAATAAATAGATCAGGATTTGAGTCCCCAATTCTGAAATTCTCCTACGGAATCTTTATTTAATTGTGATCGTGTGAGTCCTTTTCAAAAGCGGTTTTGAATGATGTAAACAATAAAATTTCTTAACTGCTAAGTATTTTTATCATTTGTGGACGCTATGTTAGGAACCTCGAAAAAAATATTGAGTGAAAAAAATCTTTTATGTCGTTCCCTGTTCCCATTCCATTTTGTTCTTTGTTCCATTTCATTTCCTTCCATGAAGGTTTCATTATATTAGGTTTAAAATGAGTTGTAGAAATAAAACATCTCTAGTCTTTATCTTAATAGATTGAAAAAGTACCAGTTTTACCCATTTTGTAACGCCTTTTACCCTAAAAAAATATTAATTTTTAAATAAGTACTTCTCTTGGATGATCCAAAAAAATAAAACTTTGAGATTATAAGGTCTTTAGTTCAATTGTTAACCTCAAAATCTATTTTTTCTTTTTTTTTGCTGATGGATGCTAGAATCAAAATTGTAAATCCTAAAAGTCGTTTTTCGGACTGTTTTGTTCCGATGGAGGATCCTTCATTTCAAAAATCATTTTTTCAGGAGAGCGAAAAAGTACCAAGTAGACTTTTTTACCCTCTTAGAATCGAAACTTTTCAAGAAGTAGTTTTGTCAAAAAATTTGTTTGCAGGTAAATCCAACAATTCAAATTTCAAGTTTCTGGAGCCATTAATTATTTCAGGAAATGAAAAAGTTACAGAGCACAATATTTTACCCATTTTGCAACAATTAAAACTGGAATTTCGAAGTGTTTTTTTTTTGTTGGCATTAAGCTCCGACGTTTCAAATTTCTATGATCGTGATAAAAAGATTTCCAAAGTACACCTTACCCCTTTTTGTCACCTTAGAATTGGAATTTCCAAAAAGTACTTTTTTCAGCACGTTTTTTCCTCCGGATTTCAAGTTTCAGGAAATAGAAATAGTACGAAAAGTGCACTTTTTAACCCTTTTTACCTCCTTAGAAACAGTGGCCCTTACCAACGAAAAACAAAAAGTCTATTTTAGCAAAAGTTTAAATTTCAAATTTTCCATATATGTTTTGAAGTCGATTTAAAAAAACAAAAACAATAGAAAAATAAAAAGTCTATTTTACCAAAAGTTTTATTTTAAATTTCAAATTTTCTATACATTTTTTGAAAGTCGATTTTAAAAACAAAAATAATGGCCCTTACCACAAGAAAACTAAAAGTCTATTTTAACAAAAGTTTTATTTTAATTTTCAAATTTTCAATACATTTTTTGAAAGTCGATTTTAAAAACAAAAACAATTTGTATGGAAATAAAATTAAAAGCTGATTTGAAATATATTCTATTTTTCTATGGTAATGCTGAATTTGTATGGAAATAAAATTAAAAGCTCATTTTAAATTTATTTTCTTGTGGTAAGGCTGAATTTGTATGGAAATAAAATATAAAGTCGATTTTAAATTTATTTTTTTGGTAAGGCTGAGTATTTTTAAATTTATCCCTAGTGAATTCAGGTGAATAATGCCTCTGTTCTGTCTTTCTCATCTTTTCAATTTACATGAAATCAAGTTATGTGTTTTGTTGATCACGTTTTCATTTGAAGTTAAAATCGAATAATTAAAATTTAATAAATTATAAGGAAAAACGTGAAATAAACAGAAAACAGTTCGAAAAACGTATTTTTAGCGCCAAACACTACCTCTTAAAAGTTAAAAAATTAGCACCTGAAACAAAAACAAGTAAAATATCCTCCAAAATGTAAAAAGATTATTAAAAAATGCTTTATTTGGAAAAGAAATTTGGGTGAACAAAACAAAAAATTGATGGAAAAATGTTATAGAAAAAAAAGTTAAAAGCAATAATTTTTTTTAGTGAAAAAAGTTTGTACTTGTTTAAATCACTTTCTGTATCAAATTCCGTTCGCATTTGTTTACCTGTAGTCGATTTATAGCATTTTGTATTTTTAGGTTATGGAAAAAAAATCGAGGTGTCCTTATATTTTCGTTCATAACATTGGAACCATACCCAACATTTTTGAAACCATAACAAGTGCTTATGTTATAAAATACAAACATCTTTGTGTAATATTTTAGTCGTGATCCCTTTTCCCTTTCAAAAAAAAAAATTATTACACAAACTTTTAGTCAGATACAATTTTATTTAAAAAAAACTTTAGCATAATTTCTAACGAAGAATTTATGAAATACTTTTAAGCTTAAAGAAAGAAGAACTCCAATTAGAAAATAAACACAAAGTTCAAATCATAATCAAAAGTAGAACAAATAACACAAGCACAGATATAATTTGTATAAATATAAAAAGTAATGAAAAATAAAATGGGCACATTTTAAAATGTTTAAAATTACTGATCTACTAAGAGATGTTATTAAGTAAACTACTGTTCTAATTCTTCACTTTGTATATCTAAAATGGCTCTTAAAATGCCCACTTCCAACTTAGCAGCCGAACGAGAACGCAAACGATTCATAACATTGGCCACATATAGACCCAAAGCCTCATGGCGCGATGAGTTGCAAAGATTTTTAAAGAATGTAGGTGGTAATGAATTATCAAAGTTACCCAAATTGATAATGTCTGAAGTATTGCCAACTTTGCCAGCAATCTGGGAACCATTGACACCATTATTGGTATCAAAAATAATATCATTACGAAAATCGATATCTTCAATGCGTGGTGAAAAGCCATTGGTAGAAGCGGTTGAAGCAACTGTAGCGGCTGTTGATGACGAAGGACCACCGGTAGTAGTTATAAGACCGTTGACAAGATTTGCTGCTGATGGATTAGCTGGAATTGTGATAAGATTTATGCCAGAGGCAGAACCAGAATTAGCAGTAAGGTTGGTTGCCGCAGAAGCCTGTTGTTGCTGTTGTTGTTCATTACGCTCTTGTTTAAGCTGTAATAGTTGAGCTGTGGTTGTATGTCCTTGTTGCTGTTGTCTTTGAGGTGAATTAGATTTTGTTGTTGGTGAATTATTGTTTGATGAATGTGGTGTGTTTTGTTGGTTTAGTTTTTTATTGGTTTGCGGTGTAGAAGGTTGATCTTCAGATAATTTACGTTTTAAAGAATCAGGTAATTGTATTGTTTTACCAACTTCCAAGCCATGCATAGCTCCAGCATTAGCAGGAGAACGTCCTAAACAAATTAAAATTACACAAATAATGAGTTTGTTGTTGATTAAATAAATTAAGCAATTCTGTTGTTTAGAAAGATAAAATAGTACAACCAAATTACATGGTTTCGGACAAAACACCTAAAAATATCAGGTACCTACAGACAACGCAATATTATGTACAATATTCAATTATATTGGGTATTATACACTGGGTATTATACCCTGTTTTCGTAATAGAATAAAGAAATTGCTAAAACTATTTTTTAGGCGCCCTATGCTCCAATGGGAGTTAGAGGAACATATGGTGTTTAAGAGCTACGTGTTTAAAGTCTTTGTTCTGTGTCCATTACGTTTTTATTCTGGTATTGATCTTTTGTTGAACAACTTGTTTAAGGTCGCAAGTGTGAATGCCACACGTTCACACTACAAGAACTTACCATGGTAAATTGAGATTTGATTTTATGATTTTTCTTTAGGCTAGTACAATTTGAAATGATTTTTTGGAAATCACTATGTGAATTTGTTCAATCGGATTTTATGATTTTTCTTTAGGCTAGTACAATTTGAAATGATTTTTTGTAAATCACGATGTGATTTTGTTCAATCGAAAATCATATAGTGAATTTAAAATCACGCAAGTCTGTATACAGTATTAAATTACATATAAAGTTACTTAAAAAACACCAGTAACAGAATAAGAACGTAATTGACACAGAACAAATACTTTTTTTAAACACGTAGCAAAACACACACAAACTGCAAGTGTGAACCGCACATAAAAAAATGTTTATGAAGTATTTCAAGGTAAATTACAGGTAAAATTTATTATTTCGGTTTTCGGAAATTTTAGTGTACAGATTTTTTTCAAAAACCCGAAAAATGTTTACAGATTTTAGCAATACATAATGTATTATACATTCAAATATGTATAACATCAACAGGCGCTACTGAGAAACACGTTTTGCATTTTCATTTCAAATGTGTTTTTTTTTTTCAGAAATAAATAGTATTTAATATATTTTATTTAATATTCTTACCACTGATTTTTTTACCTTGTTGATTTTTAAGGTTTTGATTTATTAGAGAACGATTTTGTTGATTACCAGGAGTCTTCTTCATTGTTATGCCTTTCTTTTGTAAAGCAGCTGCTGTTGCCGATGGTGTCTGTGGTGTTCCCATATTCGTACTTTTCGGAGTTTGGCCAGCTAAAGAGTTAAGCAATTTTGCGGAGGGTGTTTGTTCACCTTGTTGTTGAGCATTGTTAGTTGGAGTGGTTTGGGACCTGGCTATGGTTTTTATCAAAGGTTTTTCATCTTTTTCTGGTGAACCAGTAGAACTATTCGATTTATTAGGACTTTCTCCATCAGATGCGGACTCACCTGAATGAGGTGGTTGTCCGGTATTATCTTCCTCTTCCTGAACCTCCAACATTTCATATTCCTCATCTTCCTCCATTGGGGCACTAGGCTCACTTAAATCAAATTTAATTAAAATAAAGTTTTTTTTACCATTTTTATTGTTTCCTTACTCCTCTTTTACTTCGGGTTTGGCTTCCACCTTTTTGTGTATTTGATCCATTAAACCAAATAACTTCCAAGCAGAAGAATCTTTCAATTTTTCTTGCTCATATTTTTTCTGCAATACTTTAAAGATGGAACGAGATTCGTGTACTAAAAACATAAACCGTTATTAAAAAAATTGTCGAATATAAAAAAAAATGTATCAGAAATCTTTTTTGCGTACCCGACAAATTACTATTTTTTCCAACTCTAGTCCAAGCATCATCAACTTCCTTTTTTGTGGCGCCTTGATAATTGGGATGCAATACTTTTTCAATGGCAATATCGGCCAAAATTTTATCCAATTGTATGGGCATTTTTAATTTTTATGTACAATTTATTTTTAAATTTAATATTTTTATAATTTTATTGAAAAATGCTGGAACAACCACTTTCTTTCACAATTTTTTTTGCAATAATTCAGCTTTTTTCCTAACACAATAAAAATCTTTTTTGCCTTCTCTTCGCGGCTTCGTTATTGCGTTTTCTTCTTTGTTATAATTTTTCGCGGCATAACAGAGTTGTATTTTATGCATGATGCTGCCATATTATATTTCGAAAAAGGGTTGCCGTGCCCTAAAAGTTGCTGAGCATTTATATACATCATAAAAATTCCGTTATTTTGAATATCTTGATATTGGGCTTGTTCAGCAGAGAAACCTGCTACTCAACAGTTAAGATGTAGCATGTTTTGATTAGTTAACTCTGCTGTACGCATTTTTTTATAAATGTTTTAAAATATTGGAGTATTTGTTTTCTTATAGGTTTTCTTTATTTTTTTTCTGTTAAAAATACTTTTTTATGATTTGTTTTGTTCAGAGACGGAAAATAACCCGTATGATTTGAAAAAATCACAATCAAAAATTTTCACAAATTAGATTCTAATTGGGAAGAAAATAATGTGTTAAGGTACCTACAGACGACGCAATATTATGTACAATATTCAATTATATTGATGGTGTGTGGGTAATATGGACGATTGTACAATGGTCAATCTTACCCACACACCATCAATATAATTGAATATTGTACATAATATTGCGTCGTCTGTAGGTACCTTTACCACGCGGTTTTCCTTGCAATATTTTCAAATCTTACCATAGGTAGTAATAAATTTCATCTGTCCAAGATTGATGACAAGGTTTTAGCGCATTTATCTCTCATTTTAAAACACCGATTTTTAAAATTACCGGCTATAAAATAAAAATCTCCAAATAATTTTTATTTGTTTTGTTTTGATTTATATTTTCAAATCGATTGAATACAAAACAAAACAAAAAGAAAAGTAAATTTTCGAAAATTAATGTTTGATTTTAAAATATAAATCACAACGGGCCCGTTAACAAGTAAGTTTTTTAAATATAAATTATAACCGTTATGTCCCTGGTTTTGTTTACTTCCTTGAATAACGTCAAAAAAAGAATTTAAATAAAACAGCTTATTAATCAGTTTGTGAAATGTAGCATAAATTGTTTACGCTACTATAGTGATAAGAAGCACTCACTCAACATGTTGACAGAGCGCTTCTCAACTTTAAATTTTTTTCAATCACAAATTTTTTCAATCACGAACTAATACATAAGGTTTTTTATAAGAACTATTTTTTTTAAGTTATTCAAGATCATTAAAAAAGTGTTTTTAACTGAAAAAATAAATGAAAACCTTATAAAAATTATTTTTTCCAATATTTTAAACGTATTGAAACATTTATCCTTATTTCTAAATTCGCGCATCACTTCGACGTCGAAGGAGTTTTACTTTCGACACCCGAGTATCACCACATTCTACAATACTTCAGTGGTATCGGCGAAAGAATATCGATTAATTTTTGTCATAACTAGTGAAACACAAAAAAAAAACATATAACATAACATGAATTGTCAATTAATTAATTGTGTATTGCGGAGTCATATTTTATATTTATTTTTAATCTAACTAATGTGGCATTCACTCTTGCTGTTTTGAAGTTTTCAAGAGTGAGATATTTAAAAAAGTCTTTGTTCTGTGTCCACTACGTTTTTATTGTTACTGGTGTTTTGTTGAACAACTTGTTTAAGGTCGCAAGTGTGAATGCCATATCGTCACCTTATTATTGTTTTGCTCCATACGCCATTTTTGAAAAAAATTAGTTAGGAATGGAATATATATAATATAAATATCCTCTTATTCCGAAGTCCGTTTTTTAAAACATCTTTTCAAATTTGAGATATCCAGCATTTTCTGAGAAAAAACACACCATTTTGACGTTTTTTGAAAATTTGCGTTATAGAAAAGGCTCTAGATTATTTAAAAATTAACGGATCTTGCATATTTTTGGAATGAAGATTAATTATGTTGGTACTATTCTACGTACCAAATTTTAATACCGTAACTTCTAAACATTTCAAGTTATGTCATATTTGCCATTTAGGTTGTGTGGGAGGTAGGCGTGTCCATTAACCGATCATCCCCATTTTTAATACCATGCAACCTGACTATATAAGTGTTCTAAATACCCAGTTTTGTCGATCTAGCTCTTTTTGTTTCATTGTTATTTTGTTTGGCGTTGAGAACTCATTTGCTCCATATCACACAAAAGTCCCAAATGTGTAAGCAAAATTGGATATGGAGCATAATACCATAAAATCTTATTTTCTTAAAAGCTTAAAATCTTTTGATCTATTGTATGTAAAAGTCTGAAAACTAGAAGCTTTGTTAACAATATATGTAGCAATAAATGGTAAACATTAAAACAAAATCCATCGATTACTTTTCGAGAAAATTTGTGGTAAACCTATTTTATCGTTTTTCTCGAAACCGAGTTGTTGGCGTATGGAGCATAACAATAATAAGCTGACGATATAATATATATATAAATTTTGCTGTCTGCTGCTTGCAGCTGTATTGTGAAGAGACACAAACCCCCAGTTTCTTTATGACGAACGTCAACAATTTACATGTATTTTGTTTTTGTTACAATAACAAAATACATGCAAATTTTTGACCATCGTCGTTCGTTCATCATGCAGAAACTGGGGGCACTGTTGCCAACTATTTTTAACCAAAAACCTCTAAATTTCACTAAAAAAGCGCTAGAAACCGCCAAAAATAAATTTAGCGGGGAAAATTTAAAATTCTCCCGCTAAATTACGAAAAAAAGCGCTGAAACCCGAAAAACTTGGCATTTTTGCTTGACAAAAAAGAAAAATTAAAAAAAAAAACCTCCAAATTATTTTTTCTGCGACAATTGACTTTTCACTAAAAACGCGCAAGAAACCGCCGAAAAAAATTTAGCGGGAAAATATAAAATTCTCCCGCTAAGTTACAAAAAAAAAACGCTAAAATTCGACAAACATGGCGTTTTCGATTAAAAAAAAGAAAAAAACTCTTAATTTTTCCCAATAAATTTAAACAAAAAGCGCTAGATTTTCCCGCTAAAGAACCGTTCCCGCTGAAACCAATTTTCTCCCGCTAAATCCAAACAAAAAGCGCTAGATTTAGCGGGAAAACCTCCAACTTGGCAACAGTGACTGGGGGTAAGTGTTTTTTCGTGTAGGTTGTCGATGTGTTTGTTGCTTATTTTTTGGTACTAATTTTTTTGGGGACAACGAAAAAAAATAATCTGGTAACGTTGCATAGAGTTGTCATGCTTTTACAAAAAAAAACTTGAACAGAGTTGATACTCAAGAATTTTCATAACAAATATCTTTGCAATATATTGATTTTAAAATATGTACCATAAAATATGTTAAAAATATGTTTTTATTTATTTTGAAAGATATTTTAAATTTATTAATTTTTGTTTTTCACCAAACATTTGTTTGTTTTCTTTTTGCTGATCAAATTTTTCTTCGTGAAACACCAGAACAAAAGCCGAAGCTCGAAGTTTTGGTATCCATTAAACGACCTCTTTCCTAAATATTGTTACAAAGATGATATATGCAGTACTTTGGTACTTTACTTTCTCTAAAGTACCGTAGTACCACCAAGTCCGATTTAGTACTGTTTCTTGTTTAAATGTTAATTTATGCCATATTCACATTCATATTTTTAAATGTAAACATGTCAAAAAAAATAATGCGAATTTGGTATTACAACCTTTTTACTTGATACAATTCGACAAAATTCCAAAAAAAAATATTCCATAAACGGTCCACAATATTTAAAGACATTAAATTAGGTCATACACTTGCAGCATGGTTGCACAATTTGTTCTATGAAAGTGCGATTTTTATCTCTTATCCATGCCATCCAACTTGCTGAAAAACGGGTTTCATTCAACAAATTGTACAGCATGTAGTATGGTGTATGCCACCCTTACATGTCTTCAGAAAGTTGTCCAACTTGTGGTATCGTGTATGGTCCCCATTAAATTCGCTTCTTAAAAAGTCCCGTATACTTAGTACCCGTTAGTAAAAAAAAGTACCATTTCTTTTAAGATTTAGTAACATTGCTAAAATTAAATCTTCCATCACTGCTTAATTGTGATTATTCATTCTCTAAAAGTGTTTTTAATAAAAAAAAAATTGGATGTTTTATAGAAAAAAAGTATAACAAAACGCAAAATTAAAAAAATCACAAGCATTTTTAAAAAATATAAGTGAACATTAATACGTGTTGTCATAGTATTAACGTTAATACTCATTAGTTGAAGACGGGGTGTGACTTTTCCATTAGTTAAAAATTTTCCCTACTTTCGAAAAATCGAAAATATTGGTAAAATGACGCAAATGACACAAGACCAAATAATAAGTAACACAAAAACTGTTCTGCAAGGCCTGGAGGCACTTCGCGTAGAACATGCATCGCTTATATCTGGTATCGGCGAATCGAATAAAGAAGATGAAAAATCTTACTTGATTAAAAAAAACATCGAGCATATTGAATTGGGTTTGAGTGAGGCACAAGTGATGATGGCATTGGCATCTCATCTTCAAAATATCGAAGCAGAAAAACAAAAATTGAAAACTCAAGTGCGACGATTGCATCAAGAAAATGCTTGGTTAAGAGATGAATTAGCCAATACGCAACAAAAATTTCAAGCTTCTGAGCAATTAGTGGCTCAGTTAGAAGAAGAGAAAAAACATCTCGAGTTCATGGCTTCAGTGAAAAAATATGACGAGAATCAAGAGCAAGATGACGTCAGTGAAAAACCTCGACCAGACCCAGTTGTTGAATTGTTTCCAGATGAAGACAATGATGATAGAAACAATATATCTCCAACTCCACCCAGTCAGTTTTCAAATCAATCATCTGGTTATGAAATTCCAGCTCGATTACGAACTCTCCACAACTTGGTTATCCAATATGCGTCACAAGGCAGGTATGAAGTTGCTGTGCCCCTTTGTAAACAAGCACTGGAGGATCTTGAAAAAACAAGCGGACATGATCATCCGGATGTAGCTACTATGCTTAACATATTGGCATTAGTCTATCGAGACCAGAACAAGTATAAGGAAGCAGCAAACTTGTTAAATGATGCACTGTCTATTCGAGGAAAAACTCTTGGGGAAAATCATCCAGCTGTTGCTGCTACCTTAAATAACCTAGCAGTATTGTATGGAAAACGTGGAAAGTATAAAGATGCTGAACCATTGTGTAAGCGAGCATTAGAAATTCGCGAAAAAGTCTTAGGAAAGGATCATCCAGATGTTGCAAAGCAGTTGAATAATTTAGCATTGCTATGTCAAAATCAGGGCAAATATGATGAAGTTGAAAAATACTATCAGCGAGCCTTAGAGATATACGAATCTAAACTTGGCCCAGATGATCCGAATGTGGCTAAAACTAAGAATAATTTAGCCAGTTGCTATTTAAAGCAGGGAAAATATGCCGAAGCCGAAATATTATATAAACAGGTTTTAACACGTGCCCATGAACGAGAATTCGGAGCAATTGACAGCAAAAACAAACCAATTTGGCAGGTAGCAGAAGAACGTGAAGAACATAAATATGATAACAGGGAAAATACACCCTATGGGGAATATGGTGGTTGGCACAAAGCCGCAAAGGTGGATTCACCAACAGTGACCACTACTTTAAAAAATCTCGGTGCACTTTACAGAAGACAAGGCATGTTTGAAGCAGCAGAAACGCTAGAAGATTGTGCCCTACGTAGCAAAAAAGAAGCATTAGATCTGGCAAAACAAACAAAAGTCAATCACCTTTTAACTGGAAGTGAAAAAAGGCGATCCAGGCATTTAAAAGATGAAACTGAAATTTCTGATGAGAAATCCCAAAAATAATATATACATTTGATTGCTTATTCATTGGATGTCATTAAACTATAATTGTTTTTAGGGTCGAATCAGAATCAAATTACATTGCGTTTGCCGTAAAGGTATACATAGTGCCGGATAAAAGTATTCACACAGTTGCAAACTTTAAGTTAAATCTTTTTATATTTTTCTTAATGAAAGAACAAATCTCGATATGCAGTTCAACATAAAAATTCATTTCAATATTACTTATTTAAATAAATATTTTTGAAAACTGTATCGGGCTATGGCCTTTCATTTAAAAAGTATATAAGAAAGTTTGCGGCTGCGTGAATACTTTTGTCCGGCACTGTACGTTCACACGAAATAAAAACTTGGTAGACAAAAACCAAAAAAAAATTACTACTTTTTTATAGCTCTTTCGAAAATATATCTAAATTTTAAATCTTTTAAAAATGTCTCTCTTACACTTAAATTTCCCCAGCTAGAATTTTTAAAACTTTGAATAAAATCTTCTAAAAATCTACATAGAGTTAAATCTAGCTAGATATATCTATTGTGTTAACACTAAGCTATAATAGATTTTTCTGTTTCTAGGTCTATTTCTACCGAATTTCTATTTCGTCTGTATGCACCTTAAAATAAATTTAAAAAAAATATTTACAACCAATTGATTTGGGTACCACATATACATAAAAACAAGAACATATTGGCGTTGCGTGAAAGCGACATTATTTGATTCTGGTTAGAACCTTATATAAGCTATATTATGTCATTCCGTCATGTCTTTTGATTATAAAGTGCTTTTTCATAAAACCAAAATAAAATTAATTTATAAAACTAATAAAAAAATAAAACTAAATATGCATTGCTTAACTTTTGAAAGAAAAAACGGAAGTTCCTTAATTTTAAACTAAAAAGAGTAGAATTTTGTAATACCCAAAAATTATTACTATATCACTGTGCAACAAATTTTGGGTCATCACCAAGAGCCTCAATTGATCCAATGTGAAATGAAAGTAAACCATTGGATACACAAACCCGCCAATGATTTTTAACTGAAGTTTTTTTATTTTTTTAAAGGCGTTTGCAAGCCACCAAAAATAATATTAAATGCACATCTAATTTTCTTGTTTATTTATCGAACAGAAGTTGTGTTTCCCCTTAGCGAAAAATATTAACAAATACAATTACATACTAGGATATTTACGCTTAAATAATAACATTTTATCATTACACAGAAAAAAAAAATATTTGCCAATGAACGAAATTCATAGTAATTATGAACAAATACATAAAATTATGAACTTTATCATAAAATTTTGGAACTTTTTCATAGTACTTATGAAAAATGTTAAATAGTTCTTAAATTTCACATATTATGATTTATTCATAAATACTATGAAAGGGTTTATAAGTATTATGAAAAAGTTAATAAATTGTATGAATTTGTTCATAAATACTATGAAAGTCGTTTATTGAAATTTTTTTTTTGTGTGTAATTATATCATTTTTAAAATTCACGCCTACAAAAGGGAAGGCCTTTAAAGAAAGCAACCTTAGGAAAAAATATTTTTTTAATATGATAATGTTTTTAGGCTGGTGTCTAATTTTAAAAAAGTTGCAGGACGCCACCTCAGTTTGACTATATAAGCTAACAATTAACGAAAAAGAAAATTAGAATTACTATTTTCATTTTTTTAAACCAAAAATTTTAGTAACTTGGGTTTGTAACTTGAATAATAATTCTCCTCGTGGTGAATAAACTCGTTTTTCACCAGCTGGTGAATAAACTCGTTTTTCACCAGCTGGTGAATAAAAAGTAACATAATTATTTTCAACAAAAAAAAAATTTCCATCAAATCGTTGTTTTTTTTTTCATAATTTTTTTTTTTCATATATTTTTTTTTATCCATTTTTTTTATTAGATTTTTTTTTATCATTTTTTTTTCCATCAATTTTTTTTTTTTTTCATCAAAAAAATTTTTTTTTTTTCAAAAATTTTTTCTTTTTCATCAAATTTTTTTTTGTCATTATCTTTTTTATCAAAATTTTTTTTTTTTATTTTTTTTTTCATCAATTTTTTCTAAAATTATTTTTTTTTCATAATTTTATTTTTTCATGATTTTTTTTTTATTCAATTTTTCATTACATCAATTTTTTTATCAATTTTTTCTAATCAAAATTTATTATAATTTTTTTTTTTTCATCAATTTTTTTTACATCAAAAATTTTTTTTTCATCAAAAAATTTTTCTTTTCACCAAAAATTTTTTCTTTTCATCAAAAAATTTTTCTTTTCATCAAAAAATTGTTGTTTTCATCAACATTTTTGTTTCAATTTTTTTTTTTTAAAAAAAAAAAAATTTTTCTGTATCAAAATCTTTTTTTCATTAAACATTTTTTTTCACCAAAAATAATTTTTTCCATTTTTTTTATCAAAACTGCTTTTTCAACAAGTCACAGCTTTTCACATAAAAATGTTCCATTTGTTTATCAAATGGACATAAAACAAGTCATAAAACAACTCTCCAAAATGTAAAAACACTTTTACACTTTTTTTGCACTCATTTACCAAATGTACAGCTCTTTTGGTTTGGATTGAATCTTGCTTTCCGCAGACAGATGGACGGATGTATATAGCTAGAGTTTCTTAGAAATGGATCAATAATATATAAACTTAATGGGGTCCTCGACTGATATTTCAATTCGTTTTGCATGGAATAGCAAAGTAATACAACATTATTTTTTCTTAAAAAAAAACTTTGCTTTGTCAAGTTCACCCAAAACTTGCGCAAAACATTATAATGTTTTGGGCAAGAGTACAAAATTCGCAGGCATTTTTACAGTAGTTTTTTACTTTTGTTAAACAAATGAAACATTTTTATGTTAGGGAATTAAAAAATATAAAAAGTTTTAAATCATAAAATTGTATCATTTCTGTCAACATTTTTTGGTGCCCAAAGTCTCTAGTCGTTATTTCATCGATTAAACTTCTAAGTTTTATACTCCCCAGTGAAAGTTTTATCTTTCCGTTTTTTAACACTCTTGAAATAAAAAACAATTCCTTTTGTATTCTTATGTTTAAGTTTAAGCAAAGTTTTATTTATAATGTATCGTCACAGAATGTTCTCGACTATAAAAAGAATATACAAGTATAAGTATAAAGAAGATCACAAAACAGTGGTGTCAATTTAGTTAATATAAAAAAGAGTTACCAAATCACTATATATATATGTTATACATATTTTAGGAATTCAATGAAACAAATAATAAGTTACAGCGATTTTGGAATTGATAAGTAAATAAAGTAAAATATAATAAATATATTTCCAACACTCCTCCTCAATTACAAATTAGTAAACGTTTGATTTTAACCTGAAGATTTCCAGCTTTGTTGTTGGTAAGGGTTTGGTTAACATATCGGCAATCATATCCTCTGAAGGACAGTACTCACAGTGGATTATCTTCTTGTCGATGTAATCTTTCACAAAATGAACTTTCGTATCTATATGTTTAGACCGGTTACTTAGTTTTTCGTCCTTTATTAGATTTAAGCAGCTTCTGTTGTCTTCAAACATAGTTGTTGGACGTTCTTGCCGACATCCCAAATCAAAGAGCACATTTCTGATCCTAACAGCTTCTTTTGCAGCTTCTGATAACGCAATAAATTCTGCCTCTGTTGTTGACAATGAGACACTTGTTTGCTTCTTACAAGCCCAGCTAATAGCGCTTTCATTTAGCATAAAAATGTAACCAGAATTAGATTTTCTATCGATTCTACATTCTGCCCAGTTGGCATCTGCGTAACCGATAAGTTCGTTTCGATTATTTGAACTAACGTTTAAATTTAGATACATATCGGCTGTTCCCTTCAGATACTTCGCTACGCGCTTCAATTCGTTCCAATCCTCATGGGTTGGATTACTCGTCTTCCTAGCCAGTATTGCGACGCTTGCAGAAATATCAGGGCGTGTATTCACGGATATATACAACAATGAACCCATTAAACTTTGGAACTCGTCATTCCGTAGTAATGGTTCAGAACCATTTTTCCCGTAGGACGGATCAAGTGGATATTTAGAGCATTTTGCATCCTGTAGACCAAATTTAATTAACATTTTTTCAATATACTGTTTCTGTCGTATCTTTTCATCAGTAGTGAAATTCATCAGTTTTTACGATTTCCATACCGAGGTATTGTGATATGGCACCAAGATTGTTCACTTCAAATTTTGTACTAAGCATGTCGTAGACATTTTCTATTTCACGACCATCTGTAGCAGCAACTACCAAATCATCAACGTAAACAAGCACATAGATACCTTCCCCATTGATGATTTTGTTATATAAACACGGATCAGCTTTACTTTGAGTAAAACCACCATCAAGTAATACGTCGTTCAGAGCCTTGTTCCATACGTTTGCAGCTTGCTTTAAGCCATATATACTGCGTTTGAGTTTGCACACCAAATTGCCATCACCTTCAATAAAACCAGGCGGTTGTTTCATAAAGATTGTTTCTTTCAAGCAGCCATTTAAGAAAGCACACTTTATGTCCATGTGTTCAACTTGCATTCTTCTTTCAGCAGCAACAGACAACAAAATACGGAAAGTTGGTTGACGCACAACAGGTGCAAACACCTCGTCATAATCGCAGCCATACTTCTGATTAAAACCCTGTGCAACCAAACGGGCCTTGAAGCGTTGAATTTTACCATCGGATCCACGTTTAACTTTGTACGTCCATTTACAACCGATAATATTCGCATTAGGTGGAGCACAAACTAAATCCCACGTTTGATTATTCTTAAGCGAATTCATCTCCTCCTTCATTGCGGACTCCCATTGAAGTTTACGTTTTGATACAACAGCCTGTTTGTATGTTCTAGGTTCAACGACATCATCCGATTCAACCAAATTTATAGAATATCTAGCAGGAGGTACACCTTTGTTTGTTCTAGTTGATCGTCTTAAAATTGGTTCACTTACATGTGGTTCTTCAACTGGATCATCCAAATTTTGATTTTCCACAGACTCAAAATATTCAAGATCACTGCAGTACGAATCCCCATCAGAATCATTAGAAACATTGCCCGTCAGGCCACCATCAGGAATATCGTCAGTACGAGTTGAAGAAATATTGATTTCCAAGTATTCGTTGTTTGTAGTTGAATTACAATTGTCTTTCGACTTCATTACGGCATTCACGGATACGAATTTATAGTCTCTGCTAACAGTGACCTTATTTGTACTTGTATCAACGAAACGCAATCCCTTGGACTGCTCATCGTAACCCATGAACGTTAACAATACCGATCTGTTGTCAAATTTCTTCCTATTCACTTTAGGAGTTAATACGTATGCTTTAGAACCAAATATTTCAAAATTAGCAATATTAGGTTTACGTCCTTCCCATCTCTCATAAGGAGTACAAGTAGTAGAACTGGTAACAAGTCTGTTCTGTAGATAATTTGAACACATAATGGCTTCACCCCAATACGTTTTTGATAAACCAGCCTCTTCGAGAAGGCAACGAGACATTTCCACCAGATATCGATTTTTCCTCTCAGCCACACCGTTTTGTTGTGGGCAATATGGGACAGTAAATTGGGATCTAATACCATAACTTTGAAGAAAATCAAACATTCTTTTAGATTTATATTCGGCTCCATTGTCCGATCTAATGCATTTAGGTACCCTTCCAAACTTGTTCCTAACCATTTCGACATACGTTTTAATTTTATCGAAAACTTCAGACTTCTCATTAAGTAAGTATACGACTGTGTAACGACTGTAATCATCAATTAATGTTAAAAAATATTTCCGTCCACCAGGGGTAACAGTTTGCATTGGACCGCAAATGTCGGAATGTATCAACTCAAGGGCTTCCCCAGTTTTAGACTCCGATTTGTCAGGAAATGGTTTTCGAGTCAACTTACACTTTGTGCATACATCACATGTTTGTCGTATTTTACAATCAACAATATCAAAGTTATTTTCAAGCTTACCAGATTGCATAGTCTTAACTGCATTAAAATCTCTGTGGCCAAAAAGTTTGTGGTAATAATGTTGACACCGATCAAGATTACATACAGCAGCCAAAGCTGCTTCACGATCTCCTGTTTTCAGTTGATATAAATTGTTGACGCAATCTGCAAAACCAACTTCAGCGTTATTCATGTCAAGAATTCTGCAACTTGAGCCAGAAAACAAAACTTTAAAACCAACAGCAGACATTTTCTTTACCGACAGTAAACTTCCCTTAAACGACGGAATGTACAAAACATTATCAACGGTAACGATCACTTCAGCACCTTTTTTGATTCACCAGCTTTATCTTACACGAACCTTTACCGGTAGAAAATGCAACGCCACCATCAGCAACAGTCACCTTTTCACGCCAAGATAAGTCAAGACTTGTAAATTCTTCTTTAACACTACAAATATGGCAAGTAGCGCCCGAGTCAACTACCCAGACTCCTGATTTAACGTTTAATACAAAACAAGAATTTGCCTCATCATTTTCAGCAACTTTGGCATTCTGACCATTGTCTGATTTGCTATTTTTAAATTTCCAACAGTCCTTACGGATGTGGCCAACACCATGGCAGTAATGGCATACGATCTTCTTAGATTTATTATTATTATTGGTTCTGGGTCTGAATTTGTTGGTAGCTTTCAACACAGTATCTTCACCAGCTTGTCTTTTCTTCTGTTTTTCATTTTCCTCGAGTAATTTATTCTCAACCAAAGTCATAGTAAGATCTTTTTCATCTCTTACCTCCAGAGCCGTAATTAAAGTGTCGTATGTGTCAGGCAGACTACTCAACAACATTGAAATTATCCACGACTCAGACATTTTTTCGCCAAGCGATTGCAATCTTGTAAATAGAAGCTTCATTTGATTGATATGTTTGTCCACATCACCATCCGGTTGGAGTTTCAATTCACAAATGCTTCTCATCAATTTTACCTTATTGCTCAAAGTCGATTTTTCGTGGTATGCCTTTAAAATGTTCCAAGCATCTTTAGCGTTCACACTGTTCGCAATACGGAAAACCTCAGACTCCTCTACAGCCAAACCAATTAAGATAGATGCTCCTGTATCACGCTCCTTCCACTTTTCATCAGGTTCTTGGGGAATTTCACCCTCGATGACGTCCCACACTTTTTCCTTCTTCAATAGCAACTGCATTCTATACTTCCACAACTCATAGTTGTCACGATTTAATTTCGTCATCAAAAGCCTTGCATCAGCCATTTTCAACAGCAAACAAAAAACACACGCAGCAGCTACGAAAATTATTTAAACAAATTGCAATTTTCAGCAAACAACAGCAAACAACAGTAGCACAGCTCAATAACACAGCGGAATTAATTAAAGGAGGCCCATAACCTCTTGAAATAAAAAACAATTCCTTTTGTATTCTTATGTTTAAGTTTAAGCAAAGTTTTATTTATAATGTATCGTCACAGAATGTTCTCGACTATAAAAAGAATATACAAGTATAAGTATAAAGAAGATCACAAAACAGTGGTGTCAATTTAGTTAATATAAAAAAGAGTTACCAAATCACTATATATATATGTTATACATATTTTAGGAATTCAATGAAACAAATAATAAGTTACAGCGATTTTGGAATTGATAAGTAAATAAAGTAAAATATAATAAATATATTTCCAACAACACCTGGAATGTAAGGTTTGTACGTTCATGATCCTCGATTAATTTTAAGTCGGTCTAACAATGTTTGTTTGTGGAAAACGCGCTTTGAAAGACATCAAAGGATGCTGAATCATTCTCCCGGTCATGTTGGTATGGAATTTCAGCGAAATCGGTCCAGTGGTTAAGAAGAAATGAATAAATCCGTACATTTTAGATGAGTTTTAAACCGATATATTTTGTTAATAAATCGATAATCACGATTTAAAAGGCATTATAAATCTTTTTTAAATTTCAACTCATTGTCAGTGAAACTGATAAATGTTGAATAAAACATGCATTTTTTTAATTAAGGAAATATATAAATGCAGCTGTGTAAACAAGCTTGAAACATCATTGTGCAATGTTTAAGGATTATCCCTCTATATCCGTAATAGTTACAGAGTGTTAAAGTTGAAAAATCTAAAAAAATGGCTTGAAATAATCCATAGTTTCGCATTTTTCGTTAACTTGCAATTATGTTTCCATCTTTTCCGTCATACCACAAAGTCAGTACATACATATAAGAGACTATTTTAATGTGGATGCTTCATCGTTTGGTATGAAGTTATAAGACGGTTAAGTTTTGAAACCAAAAATTAAGTGTTTTTAAATTTTCGCCGTTTTTTATCAGGGATTTTGGCTTCCTCTATTAAATAAGAACTGTTGAACTAGAGTTTAAGGATGTTGTAATTCCTAACATTTTGGAATCAATCCCGTTTATGTGCCACAAATAGTAATGGAGCACAAAGTTCGAAAGAAAGAACGTAATTTTTTTAAAATGCCAGTTTTTCGCGAGGCACATTCGCGGTGTGCGTGAAATATCAATGGCGGGTTTAAAAAAATAAATTGCAAAAATTGTATGCAAATCTGTTTGCTATTTTGTTAGTAGTAATTAATGCATCATTTCATTTTAAATTTAATATACCAAAAGATGTGCTTTACCGAGTAGAACCGATTTGCCTTTTGATTTTTTACTTTAAGTGATTGTGAGCGGAATACGAGAAGTTTTTATCTAAATTTTTTTTTTTGAATTAAAGCCCACTTGATGTGTAAACATAAAAAATTTTGAAGATTATAGATTTTTTGGACCATATTAAATTTTCTTGTTATACAAAAAAATCACCATGTTTAACTACTGGTACAATGATACGATTTTCCATGATTTTTTCAGTAATTCCAACGCACTTTGCCTAAATAAAAATAAAGTATTGTGAAACCTTTTTTAACGCGTATAAATCGCAATTTTAGGTACTTACATGTTTTTTTTTATTCGTTTGGTCGTTAAAGGGTTAAATTTATATCATATATTTTAGAAGAAAAGATGTGTCCTGGCAATTTTTAATAACGCATACAACAAAATTGAAGAAAAAAAAATTTAAGATTTTTAAAACCGCTAAATCTTAAAACCGCTAAAACTTTTGACCCCCTCGCGCGATTTCATTGACGCAAACGAATTTCTTATGCTTATATAGCTCCTAATATTTATGCCAACTTTCATCGATGTTCTGTCTACATCTTCATATTTTTCCAAATGTCCCCAAATACAAGGCAGTTGGCTAGCGGTTGTCTAAAAGCATTGTTGGGGCCCACCGATGCTTGTACGCACTGCTGACCAACTAATAACTTGTCATTGGGAACATTTGGAAACATTGTATGAAGATGTCAGCAACTTCATAAAGGGAGTATCGTCAGTGTTGATTATTTTTTACCAATTGGCCTAGCGGGGAGCTTTATTAAATTTGAATTTATTGAGAAAATAACTCAGTCGATCAGATTTTTTTTTTTAACTTTCAATTTTATTTCGAATTCAATATATTAGCTTATTAACGTATTATTAAAAAAATATGTATTACAATTTTTATTTTAAATCACTTCTCTTTGGTTTTTCTCGAATACACTGTTTGTATTCAACTTTGGTATTAGTTTTATCATATGCTACAGAGTATGGAAATCTTTCCATACCCACACATGCCGCTGAATAATTACCTAAACGGTCTACTACCACCAAACCACCACTAAACTCTGGATAATATTTAACAATTCTGCTCATACTTTTGCTAGCAGCTTCCTCTGGTGATAAACCGGAGCGTAAAAATTCTACTGCTAAGAGAGAAGGTAAAAAACGCATCATAATATCACCGTCACCTGTAGCCACAGCAGCTCCTACCTCATTATCAGCATAGGCACCAGCCCCGGGTATAGGAGAATCTCCAACACGTCCAGGTATTTTATGACGAGCACCATTTGTAGAGGTACCAGCATATATGTGACCTTCTATATCAATGACTATCATGCCGATAGTATCATGATTCCATTGGTCTACAATGTAGGAATAGCGCTCTCTGTTTTTAGCTTTCCATTTATCATGTGGCTTATATGGACCACAATGTTTAGTAGAGTCTGGTATAACATTTAACCAAAAATTTGGTTGACAATTATTATCAAGCCATTCTTGCCACATTTGTTTTGATTTCGGTGTTGTCAATGATTCACGACGAAACCCCATCATTTCGGCAAAATTACTGGCCGAGTCACCAACTAATAATGTGTGTTTGGTATGTTCCAAAACCATTTTCGCCACTTTGGCAGCAGATTTAATTTGTCTTAAACCAGCAACACCGCCTATATTCATATTTTCACCATCCATTATCATGGCATCTAGGGTTGTTTCACCATTTTCATCCGGTGATCCTCCATAGCCAACAGTCCCATCGCATTGTTGTTCTTCACAGCTAGAACAACCGTCTACTAAAGCATCTAACGCTGAGTTGCCTTGATTTATTGAACTCCAAGCAGCTTCATTAGCTTCTATAAAAGCCCAAGTGTTAATAACCAAGGGCAACTTTTGGTCGGTGGAAATTAATGTAACAAAAGAGACCAAAAACAAATTAAATAAAATTACGCGGAAATACCAGTAGTTTCTGGACATTTTTGTTTGCAAAAACCAACAAAATATTTTATTTTTTTCTATATTGTTTTAAATTTGTAAACAAAAACAACTAAAAATGTTATTCGGCTGTACCGGATTAAAAATACCCTACACACTTTTCTGTTTTTATACCCTACACCGTTTTGGGATGCAAATCTGGTAGTAATTAGTACTTATTACCAGGTAATCCATTTTGGAATCAGTTCTGATTACCAAGTTTTGCTGGATAGACCCGTGGATTCTCTGAATTTTCCTGAGATTCATTAAAACTTGATTCCTCTGAAGTTGTTCTAGCATTTTCGGAATTTTTCTGATTTAAAAAATGTATTAAATTTTCTGTAAATTTTTTAAGGTTCTCTGATTTTTTCTTATTAATTATTCAGAATTTTTAAAAACAGATATGCATTGGTAAAAATTTTAATTCTTGTTGGCGTTTAAACTACGCTCCTCGGTCTATTAAGCTGCCCATTCACTTGCAATAAAATTGCTCAACTTAAAAAAAAATTATTTTACAATATTATTGTCGTTTTACCCTACACAGCAAATAAAATTGCTCAATACTTAAACCCAATATACTGTACAAGATATAAACATAAACATAACATAATAAAAGTTGTACAATATAGACAACACACTGATAAAATATATTGCAGTATTCTTGTTTGTACAATAAATATCAAAAGTGTTTTGATATTCTCCAATATATTGCACAACCGTAAATATTACATACACACAAGCGATATTATTGTACAATTTGAAAAGTTGAACAATAATATTGAAAGTGAATGGGCAGCTTTAGATTAAAAACTAGTGGAAAAGTTAAATTCGACTTGGCCTAATCCATGAATACCCTCTACAATGCCCTTTTAAAGTGGTAATAAATTTTCTAAAGTGGGGGGGGGGGGGAATGACAATTTTGATTAGAAATATTTTATTTCGAGTAAAATACCCTAGTAATTTTTGAGAAAAAAAATTGAGAAAAAAAAATTTTTGAGTGCAATTTTTTTTTTAATTTAAAAATATTTTTGAGTGACAAAAATATTCTGTAAAATATTTTTTTGACTTACCAGTGTTTTTAAAGCTTGTTGTAACTGTTTTTTAACACGTAAATTTAAGATTAGGCCAATCTGAAAATCACTTTTAATAACTTTTGAACCACTGGACCGATTTGACTGAAATTCAACACAAACCAAACGAGGGAAACGGACAGAATTGTCTTTCGAAAGTTAACGTGTTTTTCAACTAGTAAATTCGCCAAAACCACTTTGACGAATTTCACTCTTTTACTTTTGAGCCACTGGACCGATTTTGCTGGATTGCAATACCAACCTGCCTAGGTAAATGACAAACATATATGCCAAACTTCAGCAGAAACTTCAAAAGTTAGCGTGTTTTCTACAGACAGACGGACATCGTTAGATCGAATTAAAATCGATCGAGGATTATAAATATATATCGAGGGCCTATATTCAAAACCCTCTATCTAAAAAAACACAACTTTTCAGGAGAGCCAAAAAACTGTTTATTTCGCGTATTATTAGAGTAATTAAAATTCGATATTCTACAATATTTTTTTAAATCAACTACTGAATCTCACATATGATTCGTTTTTAAAATTTTGCACTATTGGGGGTTTTAGAGGATAGATAGAGGGTTTTGTTTCTCAAAAATATTAAGTACATGAATGAAAATGATCAGATAGAGGCTTTTGCATTTTAATAAAAATTGATTATTATGATTTCATTTAATACATCGTTAAATTTTTAACGTAATTTATTAATGATAACGGCTTTTAAAAAATTCCGAAATCGCGGTTTTGGTCCACAGATGCGGATTTTTAAGACAAAAATTATTTTTTTACCGAATTCGTCTCAAAAGTTGACAAACTGTTGAGTATGTTATGTAAAAAATAGTAAAAAAATTAAAAACGCGATTTTGGTCCACAGATGCTGATCAGCATCGGGATTTTTAAGATTAAAATTTTTGTTTCATAATGTACACAAGGCATCCAAATTTTGAGCCATATTTTTCAAAAAAGTCAAACAAGAATTTTCAGAAAAAATTAGCATCAGTGGACCAATATCGTGGTTCTGGAATTTTGTTGACAAATTCATGTGCAGCATGCAAAAATTAGTATGAAAACATGTAATGCATGATGAAACTATTCAAAAACAATTTTATGAATTAATTATTTGAAAAGATAGAGGGTTTTGCATTCAGAAAAATTAATTGTGTAAGAGATAGAGAAAACCAAAAATGCAAATAAAATAGCAAAAAAAAATATTTTTGTTCTGAATTTTACACCATAGATGAGGGCCGTTTTACTGAATATTTTGCCATCAAAAAGTCATTTTCGTGAAAATGGAAGATAGAGGGTTTTGAATATAGGCCCTCGATATACTTTATGGGGAGACCAATATTTTGAGGTGTTGCAAACGGAATGACAAATTTATATATACACTCTATCAATAGAGTGGAGGGTATAAAAACGGATTTTCACAGAAATACAGCCTAACATCGCTTACATAATGGGGCACTACTTCTACCATGTGTTACATACGGAATGATTAACTAGTAAATGTAGGGTATAAAAACTGTTATCAGTATTTTTTAGAGCAGCTTTCAAAATTTTGACTATAGTGCTGCCTCATTTAAAATATATTAAGTAGTCGATTAATCGATAAGGGATTTTTTTTATATTCAATGACCTTTTTATTTTCAGACTTCAATTGGTTACCAAAGGATTTTGTTTCATGGAATATCATCCAAAATATGTTTGAAAAATCAGACAAACCTTTAGACATCGAAAATTTGAAGTTATTTATTAAACAGGATCTACATAACATATACCAAATTCTAAGTCCCCCTAATGAAACATATAGTTTAATGGGATTTTTAAATAAAACGTGTCTACTTTTTCGAAACAATTCCACTAAATTTACGGAAATACACTATTATTGCAGAGATATGAGCAACTTAGAATTATTAATCAAAACTCCAAAAAATATTCAACAGGTTTGTAAGCAAAATCTATAAAACCCTATAATTAAATAATCTATTAAAACTTATTTACAGATTTTAAATTTAAACGAAAATTCATTAGCTTTGCTCTCAAATAATTCAATACAAATATATAATGTTACCTTAAAATCTCCTGAACTTTTACAACAATTATCAGCCATTAATTCTCAACAAATTGTTTTTGAAAATTATAAGAATACCAAATTTTTAGCCGTTTTAAGCGATTCAACACCTAATTCATTCAACTATGGTTTTGTGGAAATATATCGGTAATGTTTTTTATATTTAATTTAACATTCAACAAATTTTATTACTTTTAACAATTTTCAGATCTTTTAATGGTTCCAATTTTGTGTTATATCAAGTATTGGAAATTTTAGAACCTCTACAAGTAAAATTGGGTTTTATCGAAAAGACAAATGATTTACTTTTGTACGTAGTATCCGGTGCTTTAGATAAACCTTTATGGATTTATCAGTATCAGGGAGTTATGGGTTTTCAAGAAATTTTATCTGCATCTATATTACCATCAAATACAAAGGGTATACAAACTTTGAATATTAAGTCCACCAACCACCATTTAGTGGGCTTGTTGGAAAAGGATCAAATAACTTTTGTAGAAATAATTTTTAAGTGTATTGTATAAATTAGTAAGAAAATATTAAAATATGTTTTGTAAATAGTAAATTGTAATAAATTTATGTTTCTTTAAAAAAGTTGATTTTCTTAAATTTTAGTCGGCCAAGACCGACCATATAAAACCATACAGCGATTAAATCAAACTTTTACACACACAAACCAAGTTTGAGTGAAAAAGTCTTCAATTTGTTGCCAATAGACCGATTTAAGTGCAAAAAATCTAAGTCCAAAAATAGTCCAATTAAAATCAGATTTGATTAGATTACTAAAAAAAGCGTTTAACACCTACAAACACATTTTTAACAAAATATTTTCCATTTTTATAAAATTTGAGAATTTGTGTTGGTATCGGGATGGTGGTTTGTATGGGTAGAGCTAGTCCGTTTCCTTTAAAATTTGAATTGGCGGTCGTAACATGGACCGATGGTTTCCATTTTCAAAAGGCTTGGTCCCTGGGTCAAGGGAAGACAGACAAACGGACATGGCTAGCCTATGATCAAACGAACTTAATAAATCTGTGACCATAAGACATTCGTGCCAAACTTCAGGAGTCGTACCTCTTAGTTTAACCTGCATCATGCCTTCTGCAAATTGACGGACATCTCTAAAATATATATATATGTTCCTCTAACTCCCATTGGAGCATAGGGCGCCAAAAATCTAAAATGGATCAATTCCTAGACTGGTATTTCGATGTGTTACACATGAAATGACAGTTATACTGTTGGTGCATTTGTTATTCGAAGATTCTTCTTGTAAATCGAAAATTCCATTTGTAATTCGAAAATTATTTTGTAATTCAAATATACCATTTGAAGTTCGAAGATTCCAATGGTGATTTTAAAAAGACAAATTGTAATTCCTAGATTATTCTTGCAATTCTAAAATTTAATTTTCAGAGTTGGCCAAAAGTAATAACCGCTGACACTCCCTTTATGACATTGCGGACATCTTCATTCAATTTTTCCAAATGTACCCAAGAACAAGTCAACAGTTGGTCAGCAGTGCCCACCAGCATCGGTGGCTTCCCATAATTATTTTGGACAACCGCTTACCAACTGCAGACTTGTCATTGGGGACATTTGGAAAAATTGTATGACGATTTCAGAAATTTCATAAAGGAATGGTCAGCAGTACGTCAGGGGTGATTTTTTTTTGCCGACAGGGAAACTTCATAAATAATGGGGTTGGTTATGTTTATAATACCAAATTTTATAATTATCGACTGATTCCCTTCCCATATTTTTTTATTTTAAAGGGGTTGTTTTTATTTGCCAAAGCAAATTATACCACATTATTTAAATATTGTTGAAATCCTAAATTTCTGCAATCCAATGATATTCACATAGCCGCCGTATATTATGTTTTTGTTTTTTCCGTCTCCATCAAAACCATTCATTTACTCAAGTATTTTGTAAATAATAAAAACTTTATTTTCTTCCTCCAATTAAATGGATATTACTTTTATTTAAACCTAAGCCCGTTTTAGAACAAACAACTGACAATCTAAACAATTTCTCCAGACCCCAAAACATACCATACCGCCTTGACTGGCAATAATCAACATTTACGAGGGGAAGATCTTAAAGAAGAATTTAATCATCGTTGGATTCAACATTTTCGGTTTGTAAGTTCTTGTATGTGGGAACGGGAACATAAGTAACCAAAGTGTACAATTTGTTGGGTGAATCTTCATCATCATTACGGCGACGTGCCAAACGTACACGAACACGGAAAGGAGTAGATCTTGAAAAAATAGAAACAGAACAAACATTAAAATTTCGTTCAAATATTAAGGTAAACTTTGTTTTTTTTTTATATTTACCTGATACCCTTGGACCAGATGTGCTTGTTCAAACGGGTGTCAATTCTGACATCATTGGTTCCCATTTCCTTTTCGGCAAATTTACGAATTTCCTTGATAGCACGGGGAGCACGTTTCTTGAAACCAATGTTGTGGACACGTTTGGCCAAGTGAATAGTGCATTCACGGGTTACCACTTCATTGATAGCGGATTTATTGCGTTTTTCACCTTTTGTTTTGGCCATTTTTCTGTATGAAAATGCTTATCTGCTGTTCACAGTCCTATTTATAAAAAAAATACAGTTTAATTTAATGTTTTCGGAATAACACCATTAAATTTTATTTAAAAACAAAAACAACACAACAATTATTCCAAGCAGAAGCAAAGGAATTTTAATATTTAATTTTTTTCACTAATTTTTTACTCAACCAACACAATTTCTTTGGAAATTTTTATATAATTGTAAACTACACATAATTTTTGTTGCCATTTTGTTCATTATTTAAGGATTTAAATGATGTTTTTGGATTAATTTAAAAAAATTTTGTAAAAAACCAACCTATCGGAAATGAAAGCCTGACGTAAAAGAAAGGGAGAACTGTCAAACGTCAACGCCATTTCGTATTTGACATTTCATTAAACTAACGATGACAGCGACATCTACATGTCAAAATTAACAAAGGAAGTGTTTGGAAAGCTTTTAACAAACGCATGCACTTTTCATTGATAGCGTTAAAAAATCTAATATGCAAATAAATTACTGCTATTAATATTTTAAGATGTTTTTTAATATTTGTGGGTATTTAACAGGTCATTTTTGAATTTCTTTAATTAATTTTGTTTTTTAGTATCACTTATTGCTGTGGGTGCACTATGGGGTTGTACAAATCCTTTTATTAAACTGGGCAGCAAGGGTATTGAACAAATAAATACCGGCTCTTCTTCCAAAAACTTGTGGTTGGAATTGAGATGTATAGCATTACGTCTTAAGTACTGGATACCATTTTTAATCAATCAATCGGGTAGTGTTTTATATGTTTGGACTTTACAGTCATGCAATATAACAGCCGCAGTTCCGGTGGCGAATTCATTAAGTTTCGCCTTCACCGCCATTACTGGGTATATGTTGGGTGAAAAAATTCCCGGAAGGAGTAAGTTTAATAGAAATAGAGCTAAAAAATTGATTTTATGTTGAGATAACTCAAATCTCTCTAGTTTTCAAGTTAGAATTAGGGGAAAAAAAAAAATGTTAAGTGGTGCAATAATTTTCTAGTCCCCCCTAATTTGAGGGCAGGAGTTTCATATTCTTCACTTACAAGGGAAGCCTTACTGTTGGAATTGAAATATTTTGTAGAAAAGGAAAAATAGAGGGACATGTATTAGTTTTAGGGACCCAAATTCATTTGCCATTCCGTTTGTAACTTATCGAAATAACGGTCTAGGACCCCATAAAGTATATATTGTTGAAATGGCGATAAAGGATAAGGTATTAGACAGATATGACTGAGATTTAGCATATTTACTTTGCATTTAAGCGATATCGGTTCTGCGGTTCAAAAATTATGAACGAAAGTGTAAGAAAACCTCAAAAATTTTGGAACAGTCCACATCTTTTTAAAAATAAAAACTTGAAGAAAGAACAAAAAAAAAAAAATTACCTAAAAACACAGAAGGCTTGTGGTGGACACGTGTCAACCAGAACTGTTTTTCAAGGGGAAATATATCCCCTAAGATCCGAACTGACCATAATACATATTCGTGACAAACATTAGTAAAGCTTTTAAATTCTGTAACCCCAGCTGGTGGCTAGAAAGCATACAAATTTGAACTTATGAGACGTATGATCAACAATTATTGTTTTATAAGTTAAATATTAATCATACGTATTTTTTCATACATAGCTGTATGGATCATACATGAGACGTATGAGCAACACGTATTGTTTTATAAATTAAATATTAATTATACGCACTTTTTCAATATATATCTGTTGAAATTTGGCCTGCAAAATAAAAAAGGTTTAAATGCGAACCGATTTTTCATAGATTTGGCCAAGTCAAATTTAATTTTTTTAATACTTGTTTTTATCCGAATTAGTTTTTTCTGCTTTATTTTTTTACGATATTTGCTGCAACTTGCAGTAAAAATTTTGTTTACATTTTGTATTGAAAATTTCCAACTGTAGTAAAACTAGTAGTAAGGTATATTAAACGGACCTTACTTAAATTAACATTTACAATTTTTTTTTTTACTAAATATAATTTATTTTAAAAATTATTTCTTTGCAGAAGTTATAGTTGGCACCTTATTAGTTTGTCTGGGTTCTTCCATAATGTTATATGATCAAGTTATAAGAGAATCTTTAAAAACTGAAGCTATTTAATTAAACTAGGATTTAAAAATTAAACCAATACCCATACATTTTATTGAATTTTATTCGTACAAAATGTGTTACTAAATCTATAAGGCTTTGTGTACGGCATCTACTAAAGTTTCCATACTGACAATGGGCGTTAGTGGTGTTATGCCATGTCCTAAATTGGCGATATAACGAGTTTTACCAAATTTACGAACCATAGTAGTAGTCATATCGCGTATTTCTTCTGGTGTCTTGTACATATCCTGAGGATCTAAATTACCCTGCAAGGTAATATTGGGGCCGACTTGTTTGCGGGCCTCTTCGGGATCGACAGTCCAATCTAAACCAATGACTTCATAGCCCAATTGAGCCTGTTCTGCCAAAGAATGGCCAGCACCTTTAGCAAATATTGTCTACAAAATGACACCATAAAATGAAATGGAAAGAAAAAAATCATAGATGACATAAAGGTAAGTAAATATTTTGATTTTGTTCTTTAAAATTACCATGGGTACTAAGGGAATATCTTGGGAAGCTAAACGCTGTTTTAAATTTTCATTAATTTCCTTAATATAAGGCACACACCATTTTAAAAAGTCTTCTTTAGTTAAATGCTCTGCGGAAGATTCAAAAATTTGTAGCAATTGGGCTCCAGATTTAACTTGCATTTCCAAATAATCTACTATGGAATCGGTTAACATTTTTAAAAGCTTCTTAGCATCTTCGGGATAATCGGTAAGCCAAAATTTGGCCTTAGACATGGTTTTGCTACCACCACCTTCAATCATATAACCCATTAGAGTCCACTTCAAAGAAAACATGTATTTTTTTTAGCTGTAAAACATTTTATAAATTTAAATCTACTTACGGGAGCACCTGTAAAACCTATAAGTGGTACTCTACCATCTAACATATGTCTCATCATTGTTATGGCCTCTCCTACATATAGCAAACGGCCCACCGCACCATCGGGTGTCAATTTAGCTAGGTCAGCGGGGGTTTGTAATGGCTCGGGAAATACTGGACCCTAAATTTTATTAATTTAGTATAATCTTTAAAATATTTGATCATTTAATTTACCACTCCTGGATGCATTTCTACAGTCATACCCAATGCTTGTGGTATAACCAAAATATCCGAAAATATAATTGAGGCATCTAAATCAAACCTTCTTAAAGGTTGCATAGTGACCTCGCAGGCCAATTCTGGTGTTCTGCACACGGTAAAGAAGTCATGTAATTTTCGAACCTCCTGGAATTCTGGTAAATAGCGGCCGGCTTGTCTCATTACCCATACCGGTACACGATCTACCGGTTCACCACGTGCCGCCTTCAATAAGTTATCATTTTTCAAAACGGGAAAATTCTGTGTTGGGGAAATTAAAGAAGTGCTTAATATATTCAGTGCACTAAAAATTAGAACAATTTTCTGTAAAGTTTTATACATTTTTTATACAACACTTTCACTTTGCATGTGATGTAATTTTATTTGTATTTTATGTTTTGTATTTTTTTTTTTATTATTTACCTTTGCATCCCTCATGGTTTGTTATTATTTTTGTTGAAGATGTGTTAGTATTTAATGCTATTTTAAAAAAAATGCTCTGATTTTTTTTATAATTTGTGCTACTTTTGCATGAATTTACAATTTTTTTTTTGTAATTTTTTATGTTTATCAATTGGCTTGTAAATTAGAATGTCATTGTTGGCTCTTCAGCTGTTTTGTTGTACTGATTGTCATTCACAATAGTTAATTAGCCCTAAAATAGTACATACAAATTTTGGTACTTTCTGGTCATTACTAGAGATGCGCACTCTTAAGGGCCAGTTAGACGATAGTTATCTCGTTCAATTTTTTGTCAAAAGGCCTTTTTTGTTGGCAAACTTAGATTGTTAACATGCATCAAAACGAAAAAAACGAAACGTTAACTTCCATAAATTTCTCAATTTAATTTAGCGTCGTTTGGAATAGTTTTGTAAAACATTACACATTTTCGATGAAATATTGATAAAATTAGTTAATTAAATGCAATTTAGCTTGAAAGCAACACAAAAACATTTATATTTTTTATTAATACCAAAGAGAGTCATTAACAATAAGAGAATTATTCACAATGAATGCAAGTTAATTTTTAACTTCTAAAATTTTCCGCGTTAACACTAATGTGAACTTTGTATGGTAGAACACTTATAATTATGCCAACAAAATACGCCTAAAAATGTTTATAAACTTTTATCGCAAGGGGAAGAAAACTTTTAAAATGCGATTCGCCTACCAATAGCACAGACTAAATACAGACTCGACAGTAGAGTTTTATAAGAAATTACAATTCTGGCGTTGGCTTTGAATTTTGTGTAAAGAGAGGGCTTTTGATTTAAACAAAGGCTTTGGCTTTGAATTTTGTTCTGGCGTTTGTTTGTATACACACACACAAAGAATAATAGAAATATAATTATTTGGTGGAAGAAAAGTAAATTTTTCCTGAAAATTATTTTTTTTTTCGGTGAAACATAAAACTGCTTTGGTTTTTTTATTGATATTTTTTTGATACTTGTTTTTTTTTTATAATAATTAGCGGTAAATTATATTTCACTTTCTTTTATATGTACTTTTCTTATAATTTTGCAATACACAGATGTGTTTCATAAACAAGATGTGTTTCATAAACAAAATCAACCCTTTGTTTTGTAAATGACTGGCAATGCCAAAGCAAAAAAAAAAAAAAATACTCACGAGAGAGCAAAGCCAAGAAAATAGAATTGAGTGTGCAATTTCAATATCTTATGGAAGAAAGAATGTAATTTATTTGTTTCCGCACTAAAAATGTAATTTGTCTACCAAAGAGTAAGATTATTTAATCCCAAGATGCCTCATTTGAAAGGAATGCGGATAACAAAAACTGACAATATAGACAATTTTGATTCTGAAATTTAACAAAAAAATCCCGGATTTCCGGGATTTATAAGAATATGTGAATCCCGTGATTTCGCAATTTTTTCGGTAAATTTCTAAAACTTTTCAAAGATTTTTCCTATGAGTATTTTTGTTTATAGCAGACAGAGGCATTTATAATGCATTTTTCGCAATGTATTCAATTTAATAGTAACTGTTATAATTTTTAGCGTTAACACAAACGTGAACCTTGTATCACAGACTAATACCACAGACTAAATACAGACTCGACAGTACACTCAGAAAATTATTGCAGTTACTACATGACGGTCGTTTGTGTAGTAAGTAGTAGCTGTTGTTTTTAACTACAATTTCGGTCGTTTTTGTATGAAAAAATCTCAAACAACTTTTTTTGTAGTAGTTTCAAAAAATAACTACAAAAAATATACTACACTGTAGCAATAGTTGATTTATGTAGTTGTTTTTAGTTTTTTTTTCTAAAACTCGTTTTTTTCTAGAAATTTTTATTGCAAACGAATGTGTCGAGCGAGTTGGTCGTGCGGGATGCGGAAGGAATTATTTTTATACCAAATAAATAATATCTAAATAAATTAAATTACAATTTATTAAATTTAATTATAACAAAAAATATGTTTTTGGAAAAATATTCTTGAGCGAAAGAAAATAAGTGGATAAATGAGATAACAAGTGTGTATAATATAGCGCTCACATAAGCGTGCGTAAAAACCAATCGGAAAAAAACAAAATAAAATGTGTGCAGTGTTTGTTTTCTTATGAGCGCGCCATCTTTCTTTTCTTTGTATACACAACAGAGCAGGTACATACTTTTTTGAAACATTTCAAATTAATTCTTTTTTTTTATAAATCAATTTTGCCAAAGCATTTCGTTTTTTTTTATTCCAGACAAATTTTGATCAGTAGCGGGGAAAATTTGAAATGAACTATTAAAAAAACAAAGGTAAATACAATCAATTTATTTTGTTTAACATTTTATTAATATAATTTTTTTCTTCTATAATTCCAGATAAATACATCAAAAAATTGTCATCATGTCGAAATTCTATACAACCAACTGAAATGTATTGCTTTTTAAATAAATAAATATCAATCATTTAAACGTTTAAGAAATTTTTTAAATAAAATTTCAGGCAATTGTAGAAAAAACAACTGTATTAAACAGTTTTGTAGTAGTTTTTACTACATTTTGTAGTTGAAAATCAATAGTTAAAAACAACAACATGTTCAGTTGTTTTTACCGTTTATGTAGTGGACGCCTTTTCAACGACAAAATGTAGTCAAAACAACTGTCTTTTGTAGTAGATTTTACCGACATACTTTTTTGAGTGTAGAGTTTTACAAGAAAAAATGGGGAAAAACTAAGCGATTTTAGGAGAAAACACAGCGGTTTTTAGTCCGTTTTACGCTAACATGGCAACACTTTCTACGAATTAGGAGTGAGTGAGACAACAAAAACCGATCTGGCATCCATTTTTCTTAAGGCGCGTTATATCAGTTTTCTCTTTCTAACCTAATTCGTAGAATAATTTGAAAATATTAACCATATGGTTAAAGAATACTTTTTTGACACCTGTCACTTATGTCGAGTCTGTATTAGTCTGTGCTAATACAGACTCGACATAAGTGACAGGTGTCAAAAAAGTATTCTTTAACCATATGGCTAATATTTTCAAATTATTCTACGAATTAGGTTAGAAAGAGAAAACTGATATAACGCGCCATAAGAAAAATGGATGCCAGATCGGTTTTTGTTGTTTCACTCACTCCTAAGTCGTAGAAAGTGTTGCCATGTTAGCGTAAAATGGACTAAAAACCGCTGTGTTTTCTCCTAAAATCGCTTAGTTTTTCCCCATTTTTTCTTGTAAAACTCTACTGTCGAGTCTGTATTTAGTCTGTGCTTGTATGGCAGCAAATTGATAGTTTTGCCAACAAAAAAGACGTTGAAATCTCGTTCGAACGAAATTTCATCTCAGGTGTGAATTGGGTATAAGTCAAGGAGGGTACAAATACAGGAGATGGGGATTGGAGAACACTCAACCACAGACTATATACAGACTCGACAGTAGAGTTTTATAAGAAAAAAATGGGGAAAACTAAGCGATTTTAGGAGAAAATACAGCGGTTTTTAGTCTGTTTTACGCTAACATGGCAACACTTTCTACGACTTAGGAGTGAGTGAAACAACAAAAAACGATCTGGCATCCATTTTTCTAATGGCGTGTTATATTAGCTTTCTCTTTCTAACCTAATTCGTAGAATAATTTGAAAAAAATTAACCATATGGTTAAGAACTACTTTTTTGACACCTGTCACTTATGTCGAGTCTGTATTAGTCTGTGACTCAACCTAGCACTAATTCAAGCACAATACCACGGCGTCAAAAAAACAAAATATTGCAAAACAAATGGAAAAAAGAGTTGTCATGTTATTTGTATTTATTTAAAATTGTGGCATGGTTGCATTTTTTTGTTAAGGCAATGTTTTTTGGAGTTTAAATTACGAAGAAAACATGTATACAACTAGTTAAAAAACAAAAAAGTACGACACCAGCAAAGTACAATTAAAATAAATATAAAACATAAACAAAATAGAGAAAAAACTGGTAATAAATAATTTTATTCTAGAAAAATGCAACCATGCCACAATTTTAAATAAATACAAATAACATGACAACTCTTTTTTCCATTTGTTTTGCAATATTTTGTTTTTTTGACGCCGTGGTATTGTGCTTGGATTAGTGCTAGGTTGAGTGTTCTCCAATCCCCCTCTCCTATATTTGTACCCTCCTTGTATAAGTGGCAATGAAAAGATAAAATTTTATATATCCCTAAAAACTCCTGGAAATATTTTCTTAAATCCCCAAATTACATTTGTTATTCATTTTAGTCGCATAAATCCAAAATTCTGGCAGCACTTTTTAGAGTAGAAACAGAACAAGCCCGGCACGACTTTTTCCATACGATTTGACAGATAAAACCGGTGGCCGGCGACGGTGTGAAATAAAAGTTGTTCTATTTTTTAACGCACCATCTACACGTGGGAGAAGTTTTTCATGAAAGCAGAGATAACGTCGGCAGAGAAACAGTTGGGAAATTTCAATATTTATCTCAATATCAAGTGGTGTGGAAAACGAGCTGCAATTATTCTTAAGAAATTTCATAATTTGCAATCAGCCGTGAAATAACTATGTATGTTTTTTATCATAAATATATGTACAATCTATTATTTAAGCACATACATTTGTTTATACACTTATTTTTAATTGTTTTATTTTATTTTTCCTTTTTTGGACGCCATTTATCCCAAAAAAACAATTGTAAACATATAAATATAAGTGAATTTGACACTTGATCTCATGAGATTGTTGTCATGAGATTTCTCATAACAACTATCTGATGAGATCAAATACTGAGACTAATATTTAATCCACACCTGAGAATAATTTCTTTGCGATTGATTTTGACGTTTCTTAATACTAATATCTCAGTGTTTCTCCCAGGTGTAGATAGCGGGTAAAGGTGGCAAACCTCATTCTAATTGGAAACCGTCCCCCGTGCCGTGCTTGTTCTGTTCGTACTATTACTGTGAGATACAAGCATCGTTGCCAGTTAATTTTTTCCACGGTTCATATTAAAATATCGCCAAATTCCCTAAATCATATCTGAAAAATGAAAAAATAAAATGGTATTTTTTTAATTTACAAGTTTTTGGACATGAATTTTTTAAATAAACGTTTGAGAATTTTTTGTAAGGAAGTTCAAGAGCTACAATAAGAAAAAATGTCTCGGAATCTGAGAACACTTTTCTAAGAAAAAATGTCTCAGAACCTTCGAATTTTTCCTTATAAAAAATGTTTCAGAATTAGGGTGGCAAAAGTGGGTACAATTGTATCTATTTTGGTACAATTTAAAGTTCAAAAGTACAATGGTACATCAATGACGCATTTGGAACAATATAAGAACTTTCGCAGTTTATGTTTTTGAACCTTCCACTTCGGGAAGAGGATTTGCAACACCTCGAAATGTCGGTCTAAAGTATTTATTGATCTCGATCGATTTCTGTTGTAAATACACTTACTTTCGCAACACAACTCTGCGGCTACTGTAGTTTGGCATATACATTTTCCGCGTCAGATTGGTATTGAATTTCAGCTAGATCGGTCCAGTGGTTGAACATTTATGAGTAAAGCAGTGAAAAAATTATGCATTCTCAGTCTCTGCCTTCTGCCTATGACCGCCCCTAATTTTAGGCGCAAATCCCGAAGTCTGGCAACCTTGACAGCAATTGATTTTTGTTGCCCAAAAATAAAATTATGATGAAAAACAACAATAAAGCAACAAATAAAAAAAAAAGAAAATGGTGAAAACAACATAAAGAATAAAACACCAAGAAAAGAAGTATAATCTAAAGGAAAAAACCAGATAAGAATAATCAAACTTGTAGTCGTGTCACAAATACATATTTCAAAACCAAATTTTCCATAAAGGTAAGTAGAATTTGGAATAATTTGAAAATTAATAAAAAATAGTAGGATTAAAAATTAATAAATATTTCGATTTTTACAGCATTTAAATAAATCTTTAAAACAACATGTCTGATGAACAACTACCTAATTTATTGGCTGGACATCCACCGGCAGGTAAGTTTTTAATATTTTTTTTTTTAGAACATAAGTTTATGATGCGAGATTCTTTAATGCGCATTAAAGAATTAATAAATTTGTTTTGATTTTTTAATGACGACATTGGAGTTAACCTTGAAATGTGTTTGTTTGTTTTAATAAAAAAACAGGAGGAATGAATATATTTTTTAAAGAATTTATGAATCAGCTAAAGTTAGGTACTTATAACCACACTTTATAGCCAGACTTTAAAATTTATAAAACGCTTGTTTACCGGTCACCAGAGCTCCAAAGAATGAAATCAATATTAGAATGCATTCATGCACTCGATTAAATGAAAAAAATTTAATGCATGTAATTGTTTATTCATTAAAAAAAATCGAATGCATTAGATTTCTTATAAATCGAAAGATTTTTAAAATGAATTTGATTAGAAATGAGTTTTTTTATACACCGAAAAAAATCTATGCAACACTTTTCATCTTTGCATATAACCACACTTTATAGCCAGACTTTAAAATTTATAAAATACTTGTTTACCAGTGTTGGTATTTGAGAATTTTCAATTAGTGCCAAGTTGAGGGCTAAAAGGGGCCGAAATTGGTCGAAAAGGGCCGACAATTTTTTTTTTAAATACTTTTTAGTTTTTGGTACTTTTTACTATAGCAATCATAGTCCCAATTTAGATAGGGCAATATTAATTGCGGCAATTTTTGTGTTTCTCTTTTGAACTTGCCGTTTATGTTCACACAATGGCAATTCTGTTCGGCAATTCCAAAAAGAAATGTGAAATCTACAGCTTGAGAGTTGCGAATGAAAAAATAAAACGAATTGCCAGTACGAGCAAGTTTTTTCAACTTTCCATTCCTCTCACCTCTCTCTCCTATAAACTAAGAATTGCGGCAATTAAAATTGCACCGTATAAATTGGGACATAGAGTAGGTTAGGTTGGATGGGCTTTCGTCTTTTGGCGAATTTTTCCTGATTATTTTTAGTCTATGCAGCAATCAATAACTTTGTCACTTTAATATAGCAAGATCTAAGCACGGGGTTAATTAACACCTTGTGACATGTTCCAGAACTAGTCGCAAACTAGTCGTTCATATCAACTGCCACTTTTTTACTGGTCGTAGAGCTTGTATTCTATTACCAGCTCGCGTTGAACCAGTTATAGAATAGGTTTTTTTTGATCAATTCTTCCTGTAAGACCAATGAATTTCACGCAGTTATTAAACACCCTCGCCCACTTTTAAATAAAAAATTTTAAGAAAACAAAACTTTACATTTTTGAAATAAAAGGTAGAAATATGAAAATGGGAATAACTGATACTTTTTATCCTTTTTGACATAATTTAATTTTAGTAAAAATATTTTTTTTTAAATTTATTTTAAATAAATTTTGACAATATTTGAAGAGGATGAAAAAGGGCCAAAACTGTTTTTTGTGGTGCCACTGACCATGCAATAGTGCCAAAAATGGCACTATTGTGCCACATTTCCCAACCGTGGTAGATAACACCGTCCGGCAGCCATTATTAAACATGAACCGGTTGATATACGTCTGAAAGTAGAGATCAAATGCAATAAAACTGCATTTTCAGTTTTCACTTCGTGATCCTGTTTCCTTTTAAAAGCACTTCAAATTTTTAAAGGATACATTCTGTAAATATTTTTAAATATTTAAATATTAAACACCCTCGCCCACTTTTAAATAAAAAATTTTAAGAAAACAAAACTTTACATTGTTGAAATAAAAGGTAGAAATATGAAAATGGGAATAACTGATACTTTTTATCCTTTTTGACATAATTTAATTTTAGTAAAAATATTTTTTTTAAATTTATTTTAAATAAATTTTGACAATATTTGAAGAGGATGAAAAAGGGCCAAAACTGTTTTTTGTGGTGCCACTGACCATGCAATAGTGCCAAAAATGGCACTATTGTGCCACATTTCCCAACCGTGTTGTTTACCGGTGACCAGAGTTCCAAAGAATGAAATCGTTATTGGAATGCAATCGAATGTATTTAACTGTTTATTCGATAAAAAAATCGAATTCATTAGATTTCTTCCAATTCGTTTTTTAAAAATCAAAACTATTTTTAAAATGAGTTTGAGTGGAAATTAGTTTTGGCAAAAGTGCACTTTACAGGGCACAAATATTTTGGGGGGAAAAAATTGGGCCCCCTCTGGAATTAAAAAAACGGGAATTTAAATTCAAGGGGGCTACGCCCCCTGGAGCCATAAAACCGCCCTCTGACCTAAAGGTAATTAAAGAAAAATTAAAAACAAAAAAGGGCTGTATCCCTGGGCACCTCTAGGTCCAAAAAAAACCGTACTGATGCGATTAAAAAAAAAAAAATTTTGGGTACGTCCACAAAAAAAAAAAAAAAATCTGCGTAGTCGGCCTTCGGTCGGGCTTGGGGATTGCATTTAGCGGCTTTGCTAAATAAAGTTTTTTGTGTATCATGCCTTATACCAGGTTAATTACTGAATGGCGAAATCATTTAACTGAAAGATATAAAATTGATCTAGGGGAACAACATTGTTAAAATACACACCAAAAATATTTATTTGCAATTGTGAGCAAATTACCTTTCATTTGAGTACCCATACGTACATGTTGGTGGGTGGGGCGGTTTTTTGGCACCAGGGGCTACACCGGGGCCCGGCCCTTTTAAATTTAATTTTCGTTTTTTTTTGTAATTTTAAAGAGGGTGGCCGTTTTTTTTACCAAAATATTTGTGCCCCGTAAAATGCACTTTAGCCTGAGTTTTTATACACCGAAAAAAATCCATGCAACATTTTACAAAAAGATATTTCGTACTTGTTTCGTAAAATGTACGAAAGTTTTCTTTATATTACAAAAACAAAATTAGTTTGGAATTTCGTAAACTTAGGAAAATATTTTGTAATAATGAAAACGTGTATTTTCTCAGCACGAAAGGTGAACGGTCCTTGATAGGTCACGAGACACATACCACACTGACCCAAAAAACCTAACACAAACTTTGACTCATTATTAGGGCAAGTACTTTCATGCATCTAAAAATCGAAAATATGTGCCTATAATATGCGTTTAAAAATCCAAAATATGCACTAAATACTTCAAAAATATGCATTTAAAAATATTTGTTTACTAAACAAATAGGTTTGTCAAGATAAATTAGGCTTGGTCAAAAACTTTTAGGCCCTCGACAATTCTAACACAATTTTTAATTAGTAAAATATTGTTTTACATACACATTTTGTGATAAAAATATTTTTAATTGAACAAATTTACATAAGAAGTTTTTTTCTTTAACTCGATAAATATTTCTGGAGTAAATAAATTTAGAAAAAAAAAATTAAGTTCAACATTGTTCTAAAACAAGTAAATTTTAAAATATTTTTTTCCGATTTTTTCGAATTTTCCGTTTTTCAAGTTAAAAAATTCACTCAAGTGCAAAAGACCCCACCCTGACTCTAAGCAAAATAAAAAAATCAATTTTCCTGTCGAAAAATCTTAAAATTCGAAAACAGGTTTTTCTTTACGATTAGTAAAATGTCTAAGAGCAGAAGAATTTTAAATCGGAAACATTTCTCAGAATCTAAAAATAATACTTTCAGAATCAGTTTTCTATAAGAAATACCTCTGAATATGATTTCTATAAATAATTTCTTTTTCTATAAGAAGTAGGGGATAGATTTGTATTTTTCTAAGGAAGTTTTGAAAAAAATATTGATAAAGATTAAAAAAAAGTCCAATTTATATGAAAATATGCAAAAATATGAATTTATACCAAAATATGCATCTACAAATCGATGTCATTTTACTGCAAATTTATTGATTCGGATAGATATTTAATTTATGTTATGTTTACAATGCTGAGTAAAAACATGCATTTTCATGAAAGTACTTGCCCTACTCATTATATATTAAAAGGGTTAAGACTTAGAAAACTTTTTAAGGTTTTTTCAGAACTTCAAAAATTTTGTTAGCCCTATTCGATTACCTCACTACAACATACTAGGTGTGTTCCAGAACGTTACCGCGGGTGCCCGCGGGTACCCAAACCAGCCCGAAAAGCGTTCCCGTACGCAAAAATTGGGTAAATGAGAGAGTTTTTGAGAGAATAAATTTGTTTCTCATTTTACCGAACTTACCCGTACTATTTTTTCGTGTAAATTGGTAACAATCAGATGTTGAGGAAACAGCTGATTTTTGTTGTGAAAATAATTTAAAAATTTTAATAAAATAAAAAAACGAAACAAAAGTAATGTTTAATTTTAAACAAAATAATATATTTAGTCATTAAAATCAACTTTTACAATTTGTTTCGCATTGTTAAACGTATTTTTTCTTACTAAAATATGTTAGCATTTCAATTTGTTTACATTTTTTAGTTTTTGGGTAAGAAATGTGGTTTTTAGCGTTCCCGTACTTTTGTGCATTTTTGCGGTATGGTGAGAGTTTTTGAGAATTTCTCTCATTTTACCGAACTTTACCCGGAAAGTGTGTTCCAACCTACTATTTATTACTTATTTTACTACAGCTGGAAATTTTCAATACAAAAAGTAAATAAAACATTCCAGTTTTAGTAAAAATAGTTTGAATTATGGGTAATCGAATAGACATATTAGGTCTTTTCGATTACCCAAATTTTTTACTATTTTTTACTTCAACTGGAAAGTCTTGTTTACTTTTTGTATTGAAAATTTCCAGATGTAGTAAAATGAGTAAAAATAATAGATTGTAGTAAGGTAATCGAATAGACCTATTATTTTACGATTTATTTTCCCCAAAAGCATTTTTAATGATTTTTTTAAATCCAAAACGCAAAAAAAAAAATTAAATCCCAAAAAATATTTCTGTCCGAAAAAAAAATTTCGCTAGAAAATTTTTAAAAAATATTGTTGTTTTTTCTAAAATCATTTTTAATAAAATTCTTTAACAAATATTTTTTTTTACAAATTTATTAGGCGTTAAGCCTTACGCGACGTAGTTTGAGTCAGGTTGGACGCTAAAAAAAAAATTTTTTTTTGGAAATCCCAGAAAAACTCAATGGTTGAAATTTATATTGGATTAAACAATTTGGTCTATTCTAAATTGTCTTAATTTTTTTGTTACTCGAGGTACAGAATTAAAAATATTTTTAAAATTTTTGTTATTTTTTAGTTAAGGCTGGTGGCATGCGTATTGTCCAACATAAGACCCCAAACCCTGAGCGTCCAGCAAAAGATGCCGAAGATTGCACTGGTTTAACTGTAATTATTATGCATATTATTTATTTTTCTCTAAAAATCTATTATTTTTAAATATTTTATATTTCCAGCAACCTGTCAATGTTAATGCTATGTCTGTTAGTGGTGCACCAGTTAAGGGTAATTCGGATTATTCACCCGCAGCCGCTCAGGTGGCTCATCATCAACCACCACCAGTACAACATAGTTCTAAGCCACAAGTTAATATTCAACAACCTCGTAAATGAACTCACATAAAAACATAAAATATTTATCTTACTAAAAATAACTTTTTGCAGTTTATATAAGAGTTATACTTAAATCTTTTTTGTATTTAATTTTTTTTTGAAAACAAGCCATTTAAAAATAACACACATTCCCTTTAAATAATATTAAAGTTTGCTTCATGATTTTTTTTTAAACTTTTGCTAGTGTGTTCTATGTTTTCTTTGTTTAATCTTTAAAATAACATTAAAAAAGTTTATGTAAAATGTTTTTTTGCTAAATTTTTTTTAATAAAAATGTTAAAAAAAAAAAAACTTTCTTACCGTAAATTTAGCATTTTTATTTAACCCTTTTGTAATGTTTTAAATTCTGTCCTTTTGTTAAAATTTTCTGGGGAAATATATAAAAAATTAATTGAAACATTAATAATAAAATTAGTCATAACCAGTCATAACTGTGAATAGGACCGTTAGTCGATAAAATACTTTAGAAAATTTACAAGAAATATTTTTCACATGTCATTCACTTTAGTGAATCTCATTCTATTAGCCATAAATGGTCTGTTAACATATTTTTTCTGTTAAATTTGATAATTATCAATAATAAGTCTCTATTAAACTGCCTGTTAGCAGCTTCCACAATATTGAGTAATTTGTACTTAATCATCAAATTTATATACCAATTGAAAATTCATTTTTGTTTTCAATAAATGACACTTTTGTCCTGATGCAAATCAAAGAATTATGAAATCTTCAAAATAGACAGTTGTTATAAAATATGTTTCCCATTACGTTTAAAAATCGCCATTTTTGGCTAAAATATAGACCTTCGACAACCCTGGTGGTGGTGTTTTGTTTTCTTTAGTGCCTGAAAGTATGCTACGTTTTTTTGTGTTGAATTGATTTTTAGTTTGTGTGTGTTTTTGATTCTTATTTTCTTTTTAGCTTCCATGTGATATAAATACAACTTTTTTGCCAATACTTCTTGCCCCACTGAACTTCGGTGGTCCGGGGTGCAGGCTTCAAACCTGTAGTCGATTAACGTCGAAGTGGTTCGATTCCACCTGGGGGGCGTTGAAAAATTTTTTATTTCTTATTTTTTTTTTTAAGTGGATCGGGCATCATGAGTATGTATGGGGCATTCCATGTCAAATCGGAAGCTTTAAAAGTTTTAGATTTTCTAAATTTTTTTATATACATAAGAACATACCTACAGTTTTGCCCAAATTTACATTTTTGCCCAAATTTAGAGGAAAATTTATTGTTTTTGGCGTGACACGTCAAACCACAGTATGAGGGGTATACTCACTTTGGCATTTCATTTGTAAAGCATCGAAATATCGGTCGAGGACCCCATAAATCCATGATCGATTCTAAGACATTCCATGAACGCCCGTCTGGAAGGTCTGTCTGTAGATGAACACATGCAGTCCAAAATAAATGAATAGACGAGTATGTCTTATGGTCCTAGGCAGGTTAAGTTCGTAAAAGTGCAAAATGGGGGACAGGGGAAAAAATTTTCCCCTTAAAGAACTAAACCAACCTCTGAAAAACATTTTCAGATGTTGGTTTAGTTCGAATTTATGTAAAAAAATGGATTTGGACTATACATTGTAAGAAAAAAATTTGTGATTTCGCACAACAAAAGATATTCGTAATATATGTATACGAAAAATATTTTACTTTCAACATTTAATTTTTTTTTTTTTAACTTTGAAATTTTTTGTTTTCTAAAACCGGTTTAAAGGAAGTTTTTACTACAATTTGCAAAAAAAATCCAAAAAAATATTTAAAATTTTTTTCTGAAAATTAATTTTCTTAAATATTTTTTAACGAAATTCTTCACTGCAAAACGCAAAAAAAACCGCTTGAGTCTGAAAACCGGTTTTTAGATTTCGTCACAGAATAAATATTTTTGAGACATTAAAGTGATAAGTCCAATTTTCTAATCCCCGTTTTCACCAGTCATTGGATAGGTGATTTCAGGTCGACCAACGTTCTTTTTCCTGTGGGGAATCTTTATTCGATGGGTGGAAAATTTAGAAAATTCAAATTTTTCAAAGTGTCCGATACGTATAGTTTTACTGATTGTTCGAGGTGTTAACAACGTTATAGCTCTACCAGTAATTGGAGGGTATAAAAATATTTCAGTTTCGTTCAGTTTTAACCAAAAATAGCAGTAGGAAATCCCATTAAAGGCATGCCACTCCAAATGTCCAAAAATATAAAAAAATATAAGGGTATACAAAAGTTTCAATTAAGTTCAGTTTTTTTTTTACAAAAAATAGCAGTGGGAAATTCCATATATAGAATTTCACCCCAAATATCAAACAAAAAAATAAAATTTTGTCGCATTAAAGTCAAATTTGTCAAAAACTTGGCTAAAAAAAAGATTAAAAAAATATTCTAAAATTTGGAGGCAAAAGAAAACCAGACCTTAACGTATGAGTAACACAAAAACACTGAAGTTATTACTCATACGTAGTGTTGAAAAAAATAAAATAAAATGTTAAATTCAGCCTTGCAGAATATATTGATACTCTTCACAATGTTAATTTTTGTTAAATTGGTAAAAGAAAAAATAATTTTCAAAAAATAAAAAAATTCCGCGAAAAAAAAAATTTTGGTAAATAAATCCGGGATTTTTTTTTTTTGAGTAAAAAATATGTTTGTACTTATTTACAAACCATTCAGTATCCAATTCTGTTCACATATGCCCACCAGCAGCCAAATTTAAGCATTTTATATTTTTAGGTTAAGTGGAATGAACCAAAATTTTCGAGGTTTTTTACATTTTTGTTCATAACTTTTGAACCGTTTAACCAATATCGCTGTCAGGCCAACAACAATTAAATATGTTAAGTCTCTATCATATCTGTGCAATACTTTGGACGTGTTAGCTAATTTAACAGACATTCAAACGGACATCGCTAGAATGTCTTAGAATCGATCACAGAGCAATAATGTATGAACTTTATATGCCATTTACATATACCTCGAAATCCAGAAAAAATGGGATTTCAATGAAAATCCAAGTAAATCCTATTACTTTTTTGGATTTCAAATGTCAAATCCCATATAAAAAAACTTAGATTTTGGGAAAATAGTAAAATCGCAATTTAAAATCCCAAAAAATTTCTACTACTTAATTGTACAACTATGGGTTTTCCCAAAATAATCATCCCTAATGCTTTTTTTACAACGCTGCACACGATTTTTTATCAGCTGTTGTTGTTTTTTATAAAGTTAAAAAACAATTAAAATTTATTTTTTTAAAACTATTAAAAGATTAATAAAAACAATGTTTAACAATGTTTCATTTAAAATTTACCATTGCAAATGGTAAAAGCACAATTTAGTTGACCAATTTGGTCTTCCTAACAAAGAAAAACACTCAATGGTGGCGGCCCCAAACTTGGCAAAAATGTTAATTTTCTTGCATTTAAAGAAGCAGCTCTATCAGTGTTGCCACCATTAAACCAAAAAATTATCCAGAAATTTGTCCGAAATTATCCAAAATCCCAAAAATTATCCAAAAAAAAAATTTCAAAAACTATTTTTTTTCACGAAACAAAAATGATTTATTTAAATTCTATTAAAAGAATACATGAAATTATTTTTTAGCCCATTTTTTGAAAAAGGTATTTTTTGGGGTTATTAGCACACGCTGATTTCAATGATCTTGTCAAAAGACAATTCATGGTTCCGTTATCCCAGAAAAGCCTGTATTTTAACTTTTTATGATGAATTAGAAAATGGAAGAATCATAAGAAATTTAAAAACAACTTATAAATTTAGAAAAATATTTTCACCAGCACAATTTATAATTTTTTTAACTTTTTCCCAATAAGTTTGGACATCCAAATAATCAAACAGACCATATTTTTGTGGTCCAAAAAGGTTTACAAATTCATATTATTTGAAAAGCTCCAAATTTAAGAGGTATTTCCAAAACTAAAAAAATGCTGTCAAAAAGGAAGTAACTAAAAAAAAAAACCAAATTAAAATAAGGAAAATTATATTTTGTCCGTGTAAAACTTTAAATTGTAAATGATAAAATTATCCATAAATTATCCAAAAATGTAATTATCCAAAGAGTATCCAAAAAATTTTAAATTATCCATTTTTTGGATAATTATCCAAGAAGTGGCAACCCTGAGCTCTATATAAAAACACATTTTTTGATATTGTGGTCCCAACATATACTAGTGGGATTGAAAATATTGGCTCCGGCAAAGAAAAATCATTGTTTTTAGAAATATGCATAAAATTGGGTAATTTTCCAACTAACAACCCTGTACACAAATCAAAAGAAAATACAGAGTTAGTACAAACAAAATCCCGCTAAATGTCAAAAAAGCATATGTAAACGGTATAGATTTTAATTGGATTTGAAATCCAAATTTATGTGGATTTCGGGGTATATGTAAATAGCATATAAAATCGCAATTCAAAATCCCAAAAAAATTCTAATACTTAATTGTACAACTATGGTTTTTCACAAAATAATCATCCCTAATGCCTTTTGCAACGCTGCACACGATTTTTTTATCAGCTGTTGTTGTTTTTTTATAAAGTAAAAAAACAATTAAAATTTATTTTTTAAAAACTATTAAAAGATTAATAAAAACAATGTTTAACAATGTTTCATTTAAAATTTACCATTGCAAATGGTAAACGCACAATTTAGTTGACCAATTTGGTCTTCCTAACAAAGAAAAACACTCAATGGTGGCGGCCCCAAACTTGGCAAAAATTTTAATTTTCTTGCATTTAAAGAAGCAGCTCTACATAAAAACACTTTTTTTGATATTGTGGTCCCAACATATACTAATGGGATTGAAAATATTGGCTCCGGCAAAGAAAAATCATTGTTTTTAGAAATATTTATAAAATTGGGTAATTTTCCCACTAACAACCCTGTACACAAATCAAAAGAAAATACAGAGTTAGTAGAAACAAAATCCCGCTAAATGTCAAAAAAGCATATCGCTCATTTACTTGTATAGTGTCATAACTTAAAATATGTCGTTTTTGGGTAAACAATACAGAATTATTTGTTATATCCTGCTTTATATTGTGTCAAAAATTCGTATTAATATCTTTTAAACTCACCGCTTGGGAAGAGAACACGTCATTACAACATTTTCTACTCACAGGCCTTTTACAACGTAAACAAAGTTTCAGTTGTAAACTTTAAACAGGTTTTCTGTAAAATCAATCATTTTGAGTTATGACACTATACAAGTAAATGAGCGATATGTAAACGGTATAGATTTTAATTGGATTTGAAATCCAAATTTATATGGATTTCGGGGTATATGTAAATAGCATATTAGGAAACAGAATGATAAACTTATCTCTATCACTCACAAGGGAAGTCTCCCCAGTGTCACCCTGCGATCTTCATGGAATTGGTTTTATCAACCAACCGCAAATTCAATCATTTTATATTTTTAGGTTATGTCGAATGTACAACAATTCTGAGATGTCTTTACATTTTCGTTCATAACTTTTTAACTACTGCACTGATATCGCTCAAATGCTATACCAAACTTCGCGAATCAAAAACAAGTATACATTTTGTAGATACTGACATTTGGAAGTAATTTTTTGGTGGAGAGCGTCATTTCAACAGACTGATGGACTTCACATGATACACAAGCGGTACATTTTGTGTGGTATACCCTTAATATACACAGTAAAAAATGTTAACAGTAGTTTTGACTATCTGTGATTTTTTATAATTCATTGATTAAATATTAACTATAATAAATATGTACATGAAACCGTTAATCTAATCTTGTATTTAACACTTTAATATGAAATTACAATTAAATAAGTGCCGATCGTAGAAAACACTACATTATTTTTTTAAATTTATAAATTTTCCCATCTAAAAAATTTTAGAATATGAAACATTTTTCAAGATTTTTCTATAATTTTTTTTTTTCTATGACAAACAAATTTTTCGGCGTTACACCCAACGCGACGTAATTTGATTCTGCTTCGACCCTAAAAAAGTAATAAAATTTTCTGAGATCCTTATTTTGTAAAAATAATGTTTAGCCATTTTTTTCAGAATAACAAATTTTAAAATTTAGACTAGTTTTTATTTTATAATTTTTAAATATTTTCCAGACATAAATAGATAGATAGAATAAAAAAAATCTTATGGGAAACATAAGATTTTTTTTAAAATTCAAATTCCTTGACTTTTTTTAAATTCGAAAATCTTGCTTTGAGAGAATATTGTGACGCGCAAAATAGAAAGGGACCTAAGGGTAAAAACCAGTTTTGTTCAGGGGAGCCATTTTAAAGATTTAAATACGTGTATCTTTGGTGGGAACACTTTTGGGGCATGGGATCGGTCTCATTCGATGCTCAGATGTTGTCCACATAAAAAAAAAAGTGAAAATTGATTTTTTTACCCTTAGGTCCCTTTCTCTATGCGCTGAATATTATTCAGATTCGAAAATGTTTTTTATATAGAAAAATAGGTTAAGAGATTTTTTTTAAGGAGAATTCTCCGATTTTTATGTATTTTTCATTCTTTAAATTATATGTAAATCCTTTAATAGAAAATTTCTTAAAAATCGCTTTAAAATCCCAGATTCAGACACATTTTTCTATAAAAATGTTAAGAATCAGAGGCAAATTGTCTTAAGAAGTAGTAATAATATTTTCTATGTATGTAAAAATATTTTTGTGGATATTGGTGTCAGTTTTATAAGGTATATTTTTTTCTCCCTGGATCAATTTGGGACATTTATGAACTAAGGACTATAAAACTAATGCCGAATCTTTTATACCCTCCAATATGTAAAAAAATAAAAAAAAAATATAATGTTGACAGGGACGTTTTTTATTATTTTTTTATTTAAATTATTTTTGTTTTATCCACGCCCTAAAAACGGGGCGGGCCCATAAACGCAACATTTTTTAATCCCCTGGGTACAAGCGCAGGACTTTGGACTTCTGCGAACATAAAACTTTTGTTTATCAAAAATTAAAAAAAAAAACGTTTAAAAAATTGGGGGTTTCCAGAGGTTGGTTTAGTTCTTCAAGGGGGAACTTATTTTCCCCTGGACCGATTTTGCCCATTTCCGAACTAAACCTGCCCTAGGACCATTTTCGTTCCAAACTTGAGGAGTCTAGCTATTTTATTTTGGCCTGTATCGTGTTAACTACAGACGGACAGATGGACGGACATCGCTGGAATGTCTTAGAATATATCACAGATCAATAATATATACACTTTATGGGGTCCCCGACCAATATTTCGATGCGTTACACACGGAACGACAAAGTGAGTATACCGCCATACTGTAAACGGACAAACATCGCTATTCGCTATCGATCGTATTTAGACCGATATTTTGATGTGTTACACACGGAATGACAATGTTATTATACATCCCTTTTTTGATGGAGTGTTTAAAATTGTCGAATTTTCGAAATTGGGGGTTCTTTTACAAAATGTACAAGGTGAAAACATTTGAAAAAAAAGTAATGAGAGTTTTTTATGTAGGGAATACTATTTTAAAACAAGTAAATTATAGTTGGTCAGTACCAACACTATATTACCCTACACCAGTGTTTGCCGGAATATGGGTCTCAAGTCCAAACATGGATCTATTTCTTGTTAGATCTTTAATTACTGTAGAAAACACACACATCTGATTTAACAAAAAATATCGGGCGAAACTTTTCTATGGGGCTATATCCCATAATCAACGTTACCAATTTAGCTTCTTTCCCGCTAGATTTAGCTTTTTTTAAATTTTTAACGGGAATATTTAGCATATAGCTATAAGCGGGGTTTTTAGCTTTTAAAAAATTTTTTTTTGGCTTGTTTTTAGTTTTTTTAGACTATATTTCTCATTTTCATGAATTTTGGGATATTTATACGAATATCTGGAGGGTGGTTGTATGGGGACTACCAGTTGAACTGGTCGGATTCTTTTAAAATTTGGAATGATTTATGAATACAAAATATGTTTACCTGCCAGTTTCAAAGAGTACCTATTAAAAAACGGTTATAAGAGTCATTTGAGCAAAATTTAAAGGGGACGTTTGTATGGGGGCTAGGTCTAAACATGCACTGATTGTTTCCAATTTCAATAGGCTTCGTCCTTTAGTCAAGGAAAGCTTAAATTTCAATTTTCAGACAAATTGTTAACATGTACAGATAGACGGACATCTCTAAATCGATTTAAAAAGTTTTTCTGAGGGTGGGTCTAGAACCAATATTTTGGGCAGTTACAAACATCAGCACAAAGTCATTATACCCTATATCACAATTGATCTTTTACGAATTACAATTGACCTTTTACGAATTACAATTGGAATCTTCGAATTACAATTGGAGTATTCGAATTACAAATGGAATCTTCGAATTACAATTGGAGTATTCGAATTACAAATAGAATCTTCGAATTACAAATGGAATCTTCGAATTACAAGTAGAATCTTCGAATTACAATTGATCTTTTACGAATTACATCTGTAAATGGTGTACACCATTTACAGATGTAATTCGAAAAAGATCAATTGTAATTCGAAGATTCTATTTGTAATTCGAAGATTCCATTTGTAATTCGAAGATTCCATTTGTAATTCGAAGATTCCATTTGTAATTCGAATACTCCAATTGTAATTCGAAGATTCCATTTGTAATTCGAAGATTCCATTTGTAATTCGAAGATTCCAATTGTAATTCGTAAAAGATCAATTGTAATTCGAAAAAGATCAATTGTAATTCGAAAAAGATCAATTGTAATTCGTAAAAGATCAATTGTAATTCGTAAAAGATCAATTGTAATTCGAAAAAGATCAATTGTAATTCGTAAAAGATCAATTGTAATTCGTAAAAGATCAATTGTAATTCGAAGATTCCAATTGTAATTCGTAATAGATCAATTGTAATTCGAAAAAGATCAATTGTAATTCGAAGATTCCAATTGTAATTCGTAAAAGATCAATTGTAATTCGAAAAAGATCAATTGTAATTCGAAAAAGATCAATTGTAATTCGTAAAAGATCAATTGTAATTCGTAAAAGATCAATTGTAATTCGGAAAAGATCAATTGTAATTCGTAAAAGATCAATTGTAATTCGAAAAAGATCAATTGTAATTCGAAAAAGATCAATTGTAATTCGTAAAAGATCAATTGTAATTCGAAAAAGATCAATTGTAATTCGAAAAAGATCAATTGTAATTCGAAAAAGATCAATTGTAATTCGTAAAAGATCAATTGTAATTCGTAAAAGATCAATTGTAATTCGAAAAAGATCAATTGTAATTCAAAAAAGATCAATTGTTATTCGAAAAAGATCAATTGTAATTCGAAAAAGATCAATTGTAATTCGTAAAAGATCAATTGTAATTCGAAAAAGATCAATTGTAATTCGAAAAAGATCAATTGTAATTCGTAAAAGATCAATTGTAATTCGTAAAAGATCAATTGTAATTCGAAGATTCCATTTGTAATTCGAAGATTCCATTTGTAATTCGAAGATTCCAATTGTAATTCGAAAACAACGAGTATAAAATCGTTTCTTACGCCTTTAAAAACATTGTTTTTTTGTTGATTTACTCGTTGGTTTTCGAATTACAATTGGAATCTTCGAATTACAAATGGAATCTTCGAATTACAAATGGAATCTTCGAATTACAATTGATCTTTTACGAATTACAATTGATCTTTTACGAATTACAATTGATCTTTTTCGAATTACAATTGATCTTTTTCGAATTACAATTGATCTTTTACGAATTACAATTGATCTTTTTCGAATTACAATTGATCTTTTTCGAATAACAATTGATCTTTTTTGAATTACAATTGATCTTTTTCGAATTACAATTGATCTTTTACGAATTACAATTGATCTTTTACGAATTACAATTGATCTTTTTCGAATTACAATTGATCTTTTTCGAATTACAATTGATCTTTTTCGAATTACAATTGATCTTTTACGAATTACAATTGATCTTTTTCGAATTACAATTGATCTTTTTCGAATTACAATTGATCTTTTACGAATTACAATTGATCTTTTCCGAATTACAATTGATCTTTTACGAATTACAATTGATCTTTTACGAATTACAATTGATCTTTTTCGAATTACAATTGATCTTTTTCGAATTACAATTGATCTTTTACGAATTACAATTGGAATCTTCGAATTACAATTGATCTTTTTCGAATTACAATTGATCTTTTACGAATTACAATTGGAATCTTCGAATTACAACACTGTGCAACAAGAAAAATGAGCCTCAATGGCTTCAACGCCATATGAAAGTAGACCATCAAATGGACAAAATCACCAAAGGGTTTTTCAAAGTCAGTTCGGATTTCTTTGTTATAGCCCACTGAAGTTTTTATTTTTTTATCAAAGGCGTTTGGAAAACTTCAAAATACTATAATAAGAACACATCTGAGCTTCAAAATATAATGTGATGTCTTTAGTGAAATTTTATGGCGGTTCATTTCTTAGAACATTTTAACCCTCTAACTGTCATTTTAAGGGGTCATTTTAGTCCTTTTTCAAAAACTAAACACAGAAGTCTAATAAAACGTCCATTTAGAGGGTTAAAATGTTCTACAAATATTTTCCTCATAAAATTTCACTAGGGGTTGTCAAATGGTCAAAGCTTGTGCGACATGCGCAAAGTGCTTAAAAAGGGTCAAGTATAAATAATCAATGTTTGTTATTTTTTTTTACCAAAGCAGTGTTAAAAAATATCGACAAAAAACAGTGCAAATATACTTTTGAGCCAAAAATGATGTTCTAATGTGTTTTATAAAATTTTATGATGATTCTTTTCTTTGACCAAATTAACCCTCTAGCTCCCGTTTTAAAGGGTCATTTTTGTCCTTTTTTAAAAGAAATACAAAAAAGTCTATAAAAAAGGCAGTTAGAGGGTTAAAATGTTTTACAAATATTTTCTGCATCAGATTTTACTACGGTACGTCTAAGACAGAAAGTTCGCCCAGCATATAGAAAATGATTAAAAATTTTAAAGTATTCAAAATTTATTTTTTTTATTTTTTTTGGGCCGAAATATATAAAAAAACAAGTAACAAAGTTAAATTCGACTTTGTCGAATGTATTAATACCCTCCACGAAGTTTATTTGCAAAAAAAAAACAAAAAAAAAAAATTAAAAAAAAATCCGTGAAAAAAAATTTTTGATAAAAAAAAAAAGTTCGACGAAAAGGTTTTTTTTTTTTTTTTAAATATGTTTGTACTTGTTTAAATACTATTCGGTGATCAATTCTGTTCACATGTGTCAACCAGCAGCCGAATTAAAGCATTTTGTGTTTTTAGGTTATGTTGAATGTACCACAATTTTCGAGGTGTTCTTACATTTTTGTTCATAACTTTTGAGCCGCTGAACCGATTTTGCTCAAATGCAATAATAAATATGCTAAGTCTTAGTTATATCTGTTTAATACTTTGGCCATGATCATCATTTCCACAGACGGACAGGCATCGCTAGAATGTCTTAAAATCGATCACTGATCAATAATATGTATGGGGGTTTTCGTGTCAACTGACACAACTTTTGATCCCGATCTACTATCCTATTGGATAGCAGTGCAGACACAATTTTTCAACGAGATCTGTCAAGGACTCTCTGAGTTAGAGGGGGGTCGAAATTTGACATTTTGGCCAAAGAGGTGTTTATTCTCATCCATGTAACTTCTTACCAATTGTTTTTTGCAAAATGTGTCCCAAACAGTTTAGATAGCTATGTCTTCAATCTTGCGAAAAAAATTATAAAAAAATAAAAAAAAATAGTTTGATTTTTTTTTTTAAATCCAAAACTTGTTTGACTTTTTTGTCAAATCGGGCCCTTTTTTTGACTCAAAGAAAGCTTAGGTGTTTTCTCCACCTAATTCTTCTTCGCCTCAAATATATTTTTGCTCCACCAACAAATTTCCGCTAGAACGGCATCACGCGACTTCTTTCCAAGATATCTGATATGGTGATCATGGCCAAAGTATACCAATACCAAAACAAACTAAGCAGTTTGGTATTGCATTTGAGCGAAATCGGTTCAGCGGTTCAAAAGTTATAAACAAAAATGTAAGAACACCTCGAAAATTGTGGTACATTCAACATAACCTAAAAACATAAAATGCTTTCATTCGGCTGCTGGTTGACACATGTGAACAGAATTGATCACCGAATGGTATTTAAACAAGTACAAACATATTTTTTTACAAAAAAAATGTTTTCGTCGATTTTTTTTTTACCAAAAAATTTTAACCCTCTAACTGCCCTTTTTTTTATAGACTTTTTTGTATTTATTTTAAAAAAGGACAAAAATGACCCTTTAAAACGGGAGCTAGAGGGTTAATTTGGTCAAAGAAAAGAATCATCATAAAATTTTATAAAACACATCAGAACATCATTTTTAGCTCAAAAGTATATTTGCACTGTTTGTTGTCGATATTTTTAAACACTGCTTTGGTAAAAAAATATAACAAACATTGATTATTTATACTTGACCCTTTTTAAGCACTTTGCGCATGTCGGACAAGCTTTGACTATTTGACAACCCCTAGTGAAATTTTATGAGGAAAATATTTTTAGAACATTTTAACCCTCTAAATGGACGTTTTATTAGACTTCTGTGTTTAGTTTTTGAAAAAGGACTAAAATGACCCCTTAAAATGACAGTTAGAGGGTTAAAATGTTCTAAGAAAAGAACCGCCATAAAATTTCACTGAAGACATAAAATCATATTTTGAAGCTCAGATGTGTTCTTATTATAGTATTTTTGACGTTTTCCAAACGCCTTTGATAAAAAAATGAAAACTTCAGTGGGCTATAAAAAAGAAATCCGAACTGACTTTGCAAAACCCTTTGGTGATTTTGTCCACTTGATGGTCTACTTTTATATGGCGTTGAAGGCATTGAGGCTCAATGCGATGACCCAAAATTTGTTGCACAGTGCAATTGATCTTTTACGAATTACAATTGATCTTTTACGAATTACAATTGATCTTTTTCGAATTACAATTGATCTTTTACGAATTACAATTGATCTTTTACGAATTACAATTGATCTTTTACGAATTACAATTGATCTTTTACGAATTACAATTGATCTTTTACGAATTACAATTGATCTTTTTCGAATTACAATTGATCTTTTTCGAATTACAATTGATCTTTTACGAATTACAATTGATCTTTTACGAATTACAAATGGAATCTTCGAATTACAATTGATCTTTTACGAATTACAATTGATCTTTTACGAATTACAATTGATCTTTTTCGAATTACAATTGATCTTTTACGAATTACAATTGGTCTTTTTCGAATTACAATTGATCTTTTTCGAATTACAATTGATCTTTTACGAATTACAATTGATCTTTTACGAATTACAATTGACCTTTTACGAATTACAATTGGAATCTTCGAATTACAATTGGAGTATTCGAATTACAAATGGAATCTTCGAATTACAATTGGAGTATTCGAATTACAAATAGAATCTTCGAATTACAAATGGAATCTTCGAATTACAAGTAGAATCTTCGAATTACAATTGATCTTTTACGAATTACATCTGTAAATGGTGTAGAAAAAGTCTCAGAGTCTGATTTTCAGATACTGAGACATTTTTCTTATTGGAAAAGTCTCAGATTCTGAGATAGAAAATGTCTCATTAAAACCAAATTGTTCTACACAAATATCAGGTTTTAATAAGTAAAGAAAAATGACCTCGAGCTAGAATATTTCTACTCAACATTTTTTTTTTTAGTTTCTTTGTCTTCAAACAGGTAATAACATGAGTTTAATTGGTACACAGAAAAAAATATGGGGAAAAACAATTTGAGTAATCACTTGTTTAAATTTAAAAAAAGTTTTGAGTAATTTTTTAATTGACGCAATTAAAAATTTACTCAAAAATTTAAAAACAAATTGAGTAAATAATTTAATAAGAATTTAATAGCTTTTTTAATTTTTTTTTGGAGTTTTCTTAGTTTTTTTAATTCTCGTTTAGTTTATAGTTTTTTGTATATATACATGAAAGTTTGTAATCATATTTATAAAATTTTTTTATGTCTTTAAGACAAAAATATATTTGGTATAGTTTGAAAAAACATGTTTTTTTTTTTTGTAAAAAAATATGAAATTTTTTTAAACTTTGTTTTTTTTAGAGTAAAAACAGAATAAGCCCGGCACGACTTTTTCCATACGGTTTGGCAGATTAAACCGGTGGCCGGCGCCGATGTGAAATAAAACTTGTTCTGTTTTTAAAAGGTGGTGCTTCTTGTTCTGTTCCTGCACTTAATAGTGTCAATTAAAAATTTACTCAAATTTTTTTGGCAAACATTTAATAAATTTTTATTAAAAATTTACTCAATACTATTAAATCGTTTACTGGTGGAAAATTGAGTAATTTTTTACTCAATAGTATTAAAAATTTACTCAAATTTTTTTTTTATTTCTTTCTGTACCAAAAAAGGTCTCATAATCTGATACTTTTTCTATACGAAAAAGGATCTGAGACCTTGTTTACACTCAAATAAAAAAACTGTAAAGTTAGCAAAAAAAGCTTGTAAACCTACAAGAAACCTGCTGATTTTGAACCCACAATTTTTTTGGTAAAGTTAGCAAAAACGTTTTGCTAAAAATTAGTTAACTGAAATTATTTTTATTCCAACTTAGTTCATACACATTTGAGGACCCCATTGGGTTCGGACCCGATAGGTGCAGACCCCGATGGGCCTAGACCTAGTTGGGTTCCTTAAAAATCGTCATAGTTTTTGATCCAAAATTTGTGTCCGTTTCGCTCTACCTTGCTTAGTTTTTGAGATACGTGATTTTAGGGGACCACCGGGGTTTTGAGAATTACAAAACTTGAAAAATATTACTCGGAGAGCTTTTGATTATTTTGCGGTCTTGTTCTACGTGTTGAGAGCTACAAAAATGCTTTTGCACTTTTTGTTGTGTCGGCAATATTTACCGAGATATGAGCATTTTAAAATTTTCGGGAATGCTAACTTTTTTGGATCCAAAGTTAGGACCCATTAGGGTCCACACATGTGAAGAGGACCGGCTCGAGAACCAAAAATGGCCTCCGTTTTGCTCTATCTGGCTTAGTTTCCGAGATAGCGCCATTTTAAGTTTTCTGAAAATAAAAAAAAAATTACCATTTATTTTTGCTAATATTAGCAAAAAAGCTTGTAAAAATGTTGTCAACTCAATTTCAAATTTAGCAAAAGAAATTAGTTCCAAGTTTGTTTAAAATTGCTAATGTGCTAAATGAAGTTTACAAGAATTTTTTGCTAACATGCTAATCTCAACTAAAAATTTGCTAAAAGTAAGCTAACTAGCATTAGCAAAAAAAATTAGTAAATCTACTAACGCATTTTTTTGAGTGTATGAGAGTCTTTTTCAGAATCTGATACCTTTTCTATACGTAAAATGTCTTGGAATCTGAGACGTTTTCAATATTCTGAAAATGTTTCAGAATACAAGACTTTCTACTTATAGGAAAAATGTCTCAGAATTTCAGACTTTAACTATACGAAATTTTTTTTTTCAAAATTTAAGACTTTCTATACGAAAATTGTAACAAAATCTAAGATTTTTTCTATAAGAAAACTGTCTCAGAATGTAATCTTCGAATTGCAAGTAGAATCTTGGAACTACAAATGGCATCTTCGAATTACAAGTAGAATCTTCGAATTACAATTGATATATTTACGAATAATATTTGTAAATAGTGTAAAAAGATCAGTTAGTGTTTCATTAGGTTTAAGGCACAGACTAATACAGACTCTACGAATTTGGTTAGAAAGAGAAAGTTTATTTAGGGTGCCATAAAAAAAATAAATGCCAGATCGGTTTTTATTGTTTCACTCACTCCTAAGTCGTAGAAAGTGTTGCCATGTTAGCTTAAAACTACATAAAAACTGCTCTGTTTTCTCCTAAAATCGCTTAGTTTTTCCCCATTTTTTGTTATAAAAATCTACTGCCGAGTCTGTATATAGTCTGTGTTTAAGGTGTCGAACAGTGTAATCGATTTTTGGTAATATTGTTGTATATATATCACCCGGTAATAAATCCCTAAGTCTGGCAGCTTTCTTTCTTACACAATCATTAGATTAAAAGAATTGTTAATTTTAATTTGAAAATGGAAAGTACAAAGGTACTTACAAAATTATAGGGCGATATTTATAGTATATTCAATTGATTAGATACGTTATTTTACAATAGTAATCATCATAAGTACCAGCACACGCCATTTACATGCTTTTTAAACCACCTCAAGAACTTAATCATCGACATCTTTAGCTGCTGAATTCCATAAACGATTTTTAGTTTTTGCATTCATTTTATCTTGTTTTGATATGGGCTTCAAGTGAGCTGCATCCACTATATCTCTAAAAGTTCATGAGAGTTTTTAGTTAATAGTTTGTAAGGTTTTGTGGATGACTTCCCCTACAAAAGAGAAACTTACTTAAATTCATCATAACTTTTGGCATTATTTACAGCTCTTAATTTTGCATCATTCCTAAATGTATGCAATTCTCCAGCCCTTATGGTTTCCATACAATATTTTTGTAAATTTTGTAATTCATCGGGTGTTATTTTAGAATTAATATTTGTTGAAAACATTTTTAGTTAAAATTTTTTATTCTTTATTTGATGTTAATAGAAATGGACAATAATTTGTTTATTTTTAATCGATTTAAGTTGCCAAGCAACAAAGTTATCGAATTTCTCAACCATAGAGAATACATAGAGGCGAAGTTGTCAAAAATTGAGTTGTCAAAGTACAACTTGTATACATGTATTTGTTGACAAAGTACGACTTGTAAACATGTATTGTGTGGTGAATTTACGTCGACAACGTATGTGTAAGAAATTAGAAAAAGATAGCAAGCAATATTGTCTTTTCTTTTACCTTCGCCAATATTGTCTTCTTTCTTTTACCAAGCTTAATGCCTTTGGGATCGGTAATGACTTATCTCGATTTATTTCGAGTTTCCTCAGAGATCATTCTATACATGTTGTTATAGTTGGGTTCTCATCAGATGAGTTTCAGGTTCTGTCCTTTCTCCTACCCTTTTCCTTATTTTTCTTAATGACCTCCTAAGTCAAACTTCAAATCCTATCTACTCTTTTGCAGATGACAGCAATATTTGACATTCATTTTTTTTTTGATCGTAGGTTGAGGGGCAAAAGGCAGATTATAAATGACACACTTAATCAAGACCTGTTGACAATCTCTGAGTGGGCTCTTGCGAATAGGGTTAAGTTTAATGCACGCAAGACTCAATGTTGATTCCACAAGAATGTGGATCAACAGCGTCATCTGCAAATATGGGTGGTATAAGTATCGAGGAATCTGACACTCTTGATGTTCTGGATTTGAAAATTCAGTGTGATGTGCGTTGGAATAAGCACGTTTTTCTAGTGTCGAAGGAAGCATTCAAGTGCCTCGTGTCCTCATCAGATCTCCTTGCTATTTATACCACCTACATTCGACCGAAGATGGAATACAACTCCCATATATGGGCAGGAGCTTCAAAGTCTATTTTGGAGCTCTTGAACCGTGTGCAAAGGAGGGCGTTGAAGCTTATCAATGACAATAGGGTGTCCAACTCTATTGACTCATTGGAGCATTGTCGGAATGTGGGTTGTGTGACTCTGTTCTATCGAATTACCATGGAAAGTGTTCTGCTGAGATAAGTGAACTTTATCCCTAGAGCCCGAGTTTTTGTTCGCAACACTCGGTTATCTAGTAGATCACATCCGTTTGATGTCGATTGCCCAGTTGATCGCACAGCGCATTACAGAGAAGGTTCGTTCATCAGTCGAACTAGCCGTATGTGGAATAATCTTCAAGTCAAATATCCACAAACTCCCTCTTGCCTCCTCCTCAAAACCTATTTTCCTGATATCAACACAATGCACTGCGTTAATAGGGGCATCCCCTGAGAGTTGGTTCAACATAGAAAAAAAAAATATATTACTGACTCATGATCGATTTTAAGACATTCTAGCGATTTGGGGAAACATCGATGCAGTCCAAACCAAACGAACTATACTCCATAAGTTTGGCATAGGCTGATTAAGTCGTAAATAGGCAAAAATGGACCAGAGGTGGAAAGCTTCTCCCTGAAGAACTTAAACCATCCCTCAACTGGTTAAGTTTCTAGGTCTTTTGGTGTGAGCTGCAGCGTGGTTTTCACAGATAGACGGAAGTACAGACAAACTGGCGTTGTCCGCATCAGCGACTGGTGCTGGTTCCACAGGGTCATTCCGAGTAGTAGAGCCTACAAAAATTTTTACACAGGCGAAAGATACTCGAACAAGTCGGCTTCGAAGTCTATTCTAGGGTGCTTGAGCCTGAGTGGAAGTTTGCCAGACCATTTCAGTTCTTAAAGGGCAGTTTACATGGCAGTTTACATGTTAACTACCCTTGACCACCCTTATCTACTATTTTCCAGTATTGGTAATACGATTTGCCGGGTTTAAATAATTTTGTATGAAAAATTATATTAATTTGACAATTGTTATTCCCCAATACTGGGAAATAGTAGATAAGGGTGGTCAAGGGAAGTTAACATGTAAATCCACCTTAATAGGCATAAATAATGGGAATGATGAAATGTCTTGTCTACAACCGTAGTCAACATCTATTGTGACAGTCAAGCCGCGGTTAAATATTTACAGTGAATGTTCCTAAAAATAAGATCTTTATTTTATTACACTTGTTAAGTATCTAAATATAGATCCCAACAAATATCGATTTTTTGGCAAGCACTGGAGGACCGACTTCAATATTCTTACTTATTTTTCCTGTTCTACTCTGTAATAGAATTAAAAAAAGTAAAAAATCTGAGATTTAATTTTTTATAAAAAGAATTTTTAATATTTATTCAAGTCAATATTTAAACGGAAGAAGCAGCACTGATGACCCAGGAACGGAGAGCAGCAACATCAGCATAAACACCTGGATAGTTGACATAAGCACAACCATAGCCCCAAGATACAACACCAACCAAAAGACCATTGGATACTAATGGACCGCCAGAATCACCTTGGCAAGCATCCTTACCGACAGAATAAGCGCAGATCATAGTGGCTTTGATTGAAGAACCATAACCATAGGTGGAAGAAGCGCACACAGATTGGCTGACAATGTTGACATTGACATATTGCAAAGTAGTAGGAAGAGAAGAAGCTCCATAGGAAAGAGTACCCCAGCCGGAAACCGATGCAGCAGCACCGTTAGCGGGAGCAGTGGAAGCCAAAGCAATTGTCTTGATGGTAGAGGACAAGGTCAAGGAAGAGCTCAAACGGACAACAGCAATATCGTTAATCATGGTGTTGGCATTATAACCTTCGTGATTTCTGAAAGCAGCAACAGACACCAAAATTCCACCAGAGTTCCAATAAGTGGAACCAGCACGTACGGAGAGTACAGATGTGGAAACGGATTGCAAACAATGGGCAGCAGTAACGATGATGTTGGCGCTGTACATGGAACCACCGCAGGAATGAGAACCACTACGTTGGAGAGAGATTTGCCAAGGGAAGGCAGAGATGGTGGTAGCTTGACCGCCAACAATACGACCGTCCAATTGTGGGATCATTCCCTCGGGTACGGCAGAACCCAAAGCACAAGCTACAGCAGACAACAAAATCACAAACTTCAACATGTTGATGAATTAGTAAACTAATATTTTAACCCAAAAATTATTGTTTATATAGTCGTTCTCATATCTAATGGGTTAATCCCGTTGTTATTAAAAGATAAGATTTTTAAATTTTGTTTTAAAATAAAATTTTTAATCACAATGATTAAAAATGTTCAATTCATTTTCACTAAATCTAGATATTAGATGACGAGAATTTCTAATAGGTAAATAAAGAGCGTTGGAGGTACACACATATTTCAAATTTAAAAATTTTTTATACATTTTGGCAAATATTGAAACATATCAATATTCAAACAAGTAAAAAATTATGTTCGACTTGACCGAATCTATGAAGACTAGGGCGGATCGAATTTGGCATTTGGGTGAATTTCGTTCCAGCTCACTGACAGATGTGTTGAAATATACCTAAAAACAATGTGTTTAAAATTTCATGCAGATCGGTGATCATCTTCCGCTGTCAAAACTTTCGATCACATGGTTGTGTATTAAATGATAGAGACCATATGATCGAAATTTCGTTGGAACGAGATTTTACTTCAGGTAGGAATAGGCCTATAATCTTCTTTTTTATGTCAGTCAATCTTTTCAATTCGATCATATTTTCTTAGAACAAATTTTAGCTTAATATAGGACATTTTTAACAGCTCTTCATGAGCTCGTTGGTACCATCGTGAGATCGCTTTCCGTGAAGGTGTTCACTATGGTGGCCTTTCTTGATATAGAGGGGGCTTTTAATAATGTCATCCCAGACTCGATAATTCTGGCATTATCTGGTCTGGGAGTAAAGCGTGGGATCGTTTTAATGGTGGCAAATCTACTTGTCAATAGACGTATAACGTCTAAATTGGGAGCGTCCGTCATATCTCGATTTGTCTTGATTTCTTTGGAACCTGGCACTGAATTCAATGCTGCTATCTCTAGAAGCACGTGGTTGTCATGTTGTCGCATATGCAGACGATGTCGCGATAGCGGTAAAGCATCTGCCAACATTGAGGGTTCTCTGAAAGATCTGTCTAAATGGGCAAGAGCCTGTGGTCTAGGAGTTAATCCAAGTAAAACATAGCTTGTTTACAAGGAAAAATAAGATTCCTGATTTTGGTCCTATTTCTCGGAACGGCACTGAAATCACCTTCTCAGATGGAGCCAAGTATCTTGGAGTATTTCTAGATAGTAAGTTGAATTTCAGGCGTAATATTGAGGAACTGCAAAGAAAAAAAAAAAACGATTGCTTTATATTTATGGGGGTTTTCGTGTCAACTGACACAACTTTTGAAACAGATGTCTTCCGTTCGGGATGAAATTTGCACCAAGGTTAGTCCTATTGGATAGTAGTTCAGACACAATTTTTCAACGAGATCGGTCAAGAACTTTCTGCGTTAGAGGGGGTCGATTAGATAGCTATTTCTTAGTCTTTCGAAAAAAAATATAAAAAAATAAAAAAAAATTTTTTGAGTTTTTTTCTTAAAAATCCAAAACTTTTTTGACTTTTTCCTCAAATTGGTCCTTTTTTTTTTGATTCAAAAGAAAGCTTAGGCGATTTCCTTTAAGAGCTGTGGGGTCGCTTAATGGGATGCGAGTGGGATATCTATGAAAAATTTTTTTTTTTAACTTTGGAACACAAAAACGGTTCTTCAATTTGCACTATTAGGGGTGGGATAGCTAACCAGTTTTCGATTTCGTTCCGCGATACCCTCTAATTTAGGTTCTAATTTTAAGGTTCGAAAAAGAAAGCACGAGCCAAAAAATGGGGGCGGTGGACAGGGGCCATATGGCCCCTCATTGGGGTCAAAGTTGGGCGTAAAGAGGTAAAAATCCTCAAAAAGCCCCAAAACTCCCCTGGAGGGGTGCAATGTGAGACCGACATCCAATAATTTTCTGCCCCCAACATTTTTCTTGAACATACCTTACCCCTATTTCCACTTCCTAAGGGGGCTCCCATACAAACCATTTTTAAAAAATTTGATCCTACCATTAAAAAAATTTAAAAAAAGGACCCAATTTGAGGAAAAAGTCAAAAAAGTTTTGGATTTTTAAGAAAAAAATCAAAAAAATTTTTTTATTATTTTTTTTTTCGAAATACTGAAGAAATAGCTATCTAAACTCTTTGGGACACATTTTGCTAAAAACAATAGGTAAGAAATTACATGGATGAGAATTAACACCTCTTCGGCCAAAATGTCAAATTTCGATCCCCTCTAACTCAGAGAGTTCTTGACCGATCTCGTTGAAAAAGTCCTATCCAATAGGACTAACCTTGGTGTAAATTTCATCCCGATCGGAAGACATCGGTTTCAAAAGTTGTGTCAGTTGACACGAAAACCCCCTTATGTAAAAGGGCCATTGCGATGGGGTTTTAGCCCTAAAGTCGTTCATTGGGTCTATACAGCAGTGGTGCGTCCAACTCTGCTGTATGGAATCATTGTTTGGTGTCCTGCTTCAGAAATAAAAGCGAACTGTGTCTTTATCACGAAGGAAAGCCTATGTGCATCACTGGTGCTCCTCGTACTACACCTACGGCTGCATTAGAAATCCTCCTTCACCTGATACCATTGGACATATTGGGTGGGAAATATGCGGCTACGTCGGCAATTCCACTTAATAGCACGCTGCAGTGGAGGAGCGGCGATTGTGGCCATAGCACGATCTTGAAGAAGATAACAATACCACAAAATGTGGACTGTGCTCCTCTATGAGCGTTTTTGAGCGCCACTTTACCACTGTGATACCATCCAGAGAATTTTGGATGGGGGGCATTCCGGAAATTGGAGCCACTATAAATTTTTACATAGATGGATCGAGGCTTTGGAGTCTTTGGAAGAGCTTGGGTTGAGCCTGGCTCGAAGCTTGCCAGATCATTGCAGTGTTTACCAGACAGAGATGCTAGCAATAAAGGAAGTGGCTGACTGGTTGAGTTGCAATGTCTTGTTTACAACCGCAGTCAACATCTATTCTGTAGAGTTGTGTCGTTCACGAACGAACTAGTTCAATTGAATTATTCACTTTACTGAGCGGATTATCCAGTTCGTTCATTTGCGCCCTTTTAGGTCTTTTCGTTCATTCAGCTCAATTGGTCATTACTCCATTTTGATCTTTCAGTTCGGTCGATCAATTTTTTTTTGTTAATTTTGTCAATAAGCGTTAGTTTTCTCTTCTCTTTTGGCACGCCTTCTCAGCATTTATGTTTTTTTTACAAAAATTGTGTATGTTTTTTTTTAAATTCATGTTAATATTCAACATTTTTGTTCTTTTTCAACGAAAGCCAAAACAGCACACATGATCAAAATGATTCGTTTGAACAAAACTGACCGATCTGAACTAGAGGAACGAGCGACAGACATGATCAAAATGATTCGTTCAATAACTGTGGAACAAAGACCACAAAAGAGCGATTGAACTAAATTAACGAACTAGGTCTTTTATCTGAAATGAACGAAAATGAGCGCTCACTCAATTGAACGATTAAGCACAAGTCTACTATTTCGACAGTCAAGCCGCGGTCCAGTCCCTGGATTCAATGTTTCTGAAAACAAGATCTGCCTTTAACTGCCGCACGTCTTTAAATAGCCAAGCAGTTTAACATACGACTCATATGGGTCCCAGGACACAGAAACATTCCAGGGAATTGCAAAGCCGATGAGCTTGCAAGACTGGAAACTACCTTACAGGTTCCAACAGAATTGGAATGTGTTGGTATGCCTCTAGAAACTTGCAAGCAAAACCTAAGGCTTTGTTCCACGACAGAGACTAATCAAAGATGGCAAATGGATGGACGTGTGAGACAACACGACTGATTTGTCCTTCTCTTAATCAGGGGCGCACAAGTGAGCAGATACCGCTTCCAAGAGAAGAGATTTCGACGGTGGTTGCTATAATTACCGGACATTGTCTTATAGGCACAGTACAGACTAGTATGCAAACAATGGTGCTAATTTCGTACTTTCCAATATGGTGGTATGGTTTTTAGTACAGAATTATCATCGCTGCCTAGTCTATGTGTGCCTGTACGTGTGAGCTTTTGTGTATGTATTTATGTTTTTGTTTACGTTTTGTATGAAACGTCAAAAGTTACACCGTGTGCTGTCACTTATAGGGAAGCACGCAGAGCCGCTAAATGTGCCGTCGAATGACTTTTGCCGGAATTGCATGGATGAAGAGGAGTTGGAAACTATCGAACACTTTATCTGCTATTGCCCGGCACTTTCTGGTCAGAGACTTGCTTCACTGGGATCTAGGCAGCTGTACGATCTGTCTGATTTGTCGGATGTCAAAATTCTATATCTAAGGAGTTTCATAAGAAGCTTAAATTGGTTAAACGATAGGGACTAGTAGTAAAACCTATTACAGTCCCGTGGTATCACAATGGACCTCAGAGCTTACGTGTGTTGACGTAAAACGTCAGCAGCAACTTACAATCTAACCTAACCCCTCTAAAACGGTTGCCGAAAATGACCCATAAATTTTGCCCTAAACGCAAAACCACCACATTAAAAAAACAAATATTTAAAGTTGCAAAATCTAAAGTTTTTTTGCATTTATTTCGTTTAATTTTTTTTTTTTTAAATACGAGCTTCTTTGAATTACAATTGATCTTTTTATACCCTCCAACCACAGTATGGGGTATACTCACTTTGTCATTCCGTTTGTAACGCATCGAAATATCGGTCAGGGACCCCATAAAGTATATATATTATTGATCCATGATCGATTCTAAGACATTCTGTGAATGTCCGTCCGTCCGTCTGTAGATGGCACGATACAGTCCAAAATAAAAGAGCTAGTCTCCTGCAATTTGGCATGAATATGTATGATGGTCCTAGGCAGGTTAAGTTCGTAAATGGGCAAAATCGGCTCAGGGGGAAAAAAGTTTCGTCTTGAAGAACTGAAGCAACCTCTGGAAAAATACTCTTTTTTTAAATGAAACATTTGTTATATTTATCGGAATAGAAAGGTGCTCTCAACGTCTCCCACTGACCCCCATCAGCCCCCCCCCCCAAAAACAAACGCCACGGACAATTTTTTTTTACATTTTGTAGGGTATAAAAGATTCGGCACAGCCGAATTTAACACTCTCACTTGTTCAAATTAGAATTGATCTTTTACGAATTACAATTGATCTTTTTCGAATTACAATTGGAATTTTCGAATTACAAATAAAATCTTCTAATTACAAATGGAATCTTCGAATTACAAATGGAATCTTCGAATTACAATTGATCTCTTACGAATTACATCTGTAAATGGTAAAGATCCAATTATATCGTAATCTGCTTTACATGGGACCGTGAAAATAGTGTACCTATATTTTTTTTCAATTATTTAATATTGCCAATAAATTTTTGTAAAATTCTTTGATTTATTTTGTTTAGTAAGATTTGATAATTAATACCTTTATTGTCCCATTATCTATTGAGGAGTTTACGTTGTAAAGCTCTTCGTTATCATGTAATACTGGTCAGGTGCAGAATATATATAGTCGCTGTCTTAATGAAGAAGAGTATAAAAAGTGGTATACTATTCCATTACAAATCATTCATAGTTGAATTTACCACTTCCAAACATGTTGAAGTTTGCTATCGCTTTGTCGTTTGTTGCTTGCGCCTTAGGGGCTGCCGTTCCTGAGGGTTTGCTTCCACAATTGGATGGTCGTATTGTTGGTGGCTCAGCTACCACTATCAGTTCATATCCCTGGCAAATCTCTTTACAACGTAGTGGCTCTCATTCTTGTGGTGGCTCCATCTATAGTGCCAATATTATTATTACAGCTGCCCATTGCTTGCAATCCGTTTCCACATCCGTACTCGCTGTCCGTGCTGGTTCTACATATTGGAGCTCTGGTGGTACATTAGTTCCCGTTTCCGCTTTCAGAAATCATCAAGGTTACAATGCCAACACCATGGTTAATGATATTGCCGTTGTAAAATTGGCTTCTTCTTTGACTTTAAGCTCTACCATTAAGGCTATTGGTTTGGCTACATCAGCTCCTGCTAATGGTGCTGCGGCTGTTGTTACTGGTTGGGGTACTCTTTCCTATGGATCATCTTCTCTCCCAACTACCTTGCAATATGTTAATGTCAACATTGTCAGTACAAATGCTTGCGCCTCTTCCACCTACGGTTATGGTTCATCCATCAAATCAACCATGATCTGTGCTTATTCTAGCGGTAAAGATGCTTGTCAAGGTGATTCTGGCGGCCCATTGGTTTCTGGTGGTGTTTTGGTTGGTGTTGTTTCCTGGGGCTATGGTTGTGCTTATGCCAACTATCCAGGTGTTTATGCTGATGTTGCCGTTCTCCGCTCCTGGGTTATTAGTACTGCTGGTTCAATTTAAATATTGTAAATTGTGTTGAATGTGATTTAAATAAACGAACATTAAAAAATATTTTAATTTTTATAATTTCCTTAGGAATCGTATTTAAACACTCAAAATAATAACTATTAAATTACAGAAAAACTATGCTAATTTAAAGAGTACACCATACATTTCCAGCTAGCAGTAAAACTTGGTGAAAAAACTGTAAAATTACATAGTTTCTAGTAAAATATTATTATTCTTATCCCATTTAGATCAGAATTTTACAGGGAAATACTCTCTAAATTTACACATATTTCTAAAAACTGTGTAAAATTATTTCGGTTAAAAAAACTGTAAATTAACAGATTAATCTGTAAAATGTGAACAGAAGTTTACAAAAAAAAAACTAAATGGACAGATTTAAAAAGCGTCTTAAATTTCAATAAAAGCTGGTAAATTTTACGAGGATGTCGTGTAACATTAAAGGTACTCGTAAAAAACTCGTAATTTTCACAAAAATAAAAGAAAGTAAATTTACAATTTGGAAGCATTAAATCGGGCAAATTTACAAGATGGCATTTTCCAATTGTCAACACTACTTGCACATTAGGGAAGGAGAAATTATGCTTAATTTTTCTTAAAAAAAAAAAAATTTTTTATGCAGGGTTTGTACATTAATTTTTTAAAATTTTAAACCGTTGTATTTTTTCGTAATTTCTTAATATTTTTTTGTTGAAATTTAATTTTTTTTTAATTCCTTAAGGATGCTACACCTCTAAGGATGATTAAAAGTTGGAATAAGTTTTATAATTATTCTTTATCCCACTTTTTATTCTTTTTTATCCCGTTTTTGTTAACACTTGCATTCCCGAAATTATCCCAGGGAATAATTATTCCAGGGGATAATTATCTTAGGGGATAATAAGGAATAAGTTTTATAATTATTCTTTATCTCACTTTTTATTCCATTTTTTTATTCTTTATTCCATTTTTTTATCCCGTTTTTGTCAACACTTGCATTCCCGAAATTATCCCAGGGAATAATTATCCCAGGGGATAATTATTCCAGGGGATAATTATCTCAGGGGATAATTATTCCAGGGGATAATTATTCCAGGGAATAATTATCCCAGGGGATAATTATTCCAGGGGCTAATTATTCCAGGGGATAATTATTCCAGAGGATAATTATCCCAGGGGATAATTATTCCAGAGGATAATTATTCCAGAGGATAATTATTCCAGGGGATAATTATTCCAGGGAATAATTATTCCAGGGGATAATTATTCCAGGGGATAATTATTCCAGGGTATAATTATTCCAGGGGATAATTATTCCATGGGATAATTATTCCAGGGGATAATTATTCCAGGGAATAATTATTCCAGGGGATAATTATTTCAGGGGATAATTATTCCAGGGGATAATTATTCCAGAGGATAATTATTCCATTTTTTGATGCTATTTTTTATGTTAAAAACAATTTAACAATTTTATGCATTTTTTTGATGCATTTTGTTATGCTTAATTTTTCTTAAAAATTCACAGAAAAACCTTAAGAAAAATTTAACTATTAGGAACAAATGCCTACAAAAAATTAAGGAATTAATTTTATGCATTTTTTTGATGCATTTTTTATGCAGGGTTTGTACATTAATTTTTTAAAATTTTAAATCCAATTCGTTTAGTTTTTTTGTAATTTATTATTTTTTTTCGTTGAAATTTAAAAAAAAAATTTAATTCCTTAAGGATGCTACACCTTTATAAGGATGAATGATTAAAAGTTGGAATAAGTTTTATAATAATTCTTTATCCCACTTTTTATTCCATTTTTTTATTCTTTATTCCATTTTTTTATCCCGTTTTTGTTAACACTTGCATTCCCGAAATTATCCCAGAAGATAATGCTACACCTCTATAAGGATGATTAAAAGTTGGAATAAGTTTTATAATTATTCTTTATCCCAATTTTTATTCCATTTTTTTATCCCGTTTTTGTTAACACTTGAATTCCCGAAATTATCCCAGGGGATAATTATTCCAGGGGATAATTATTCCAGAGGATAATTATCCCAGCGGATAATTATTCCAGGGGATAATTATTTCAGGGGATAATTATCCCAGGGAATAATTATTCCAGGGGATAATTATTCCAGAGGATAATTATTCCAGGGAATAATTATCCAAGTGGATAATTATTCCAGGGGATAATTATTCCAGGGGATAATTATTCCAGGGGATAATTATTCCAGGGGATAATTATCCCAGGGGATAATTATTCCAGGGGATAATTATTCCAGAGGATAATTATTCCATTTTTTGATGCTATTTTTTTATGTTAAAAAAATTTTAACAATTTTATGCATTTTTTTGGTGCATTTTTTTATGCTTAATTTTTCTTAAAAATTCACAGAAAAAACTTAAAAAAAATTTAACTATTAGGAACAAATGCCTACAAAAAATGAAGGAATTAATTTTTTTTTTTAAATTTCAACAAAAAAATATTAAGAAATTACAAAAAAAAAATAACAAATTAAAAAAAAACTAAACGAATTGGATTATAAGTTTTAAAAAATTTATGTACAAACCCTGCATAAAAAAATGCATAAAATTAATTCCTTAATTTTTTGTAGGCATTTGTTCCTAATAGTTAAATTTTTCTTAAGTTTTTTTCTGTGAATTTTTAAGAAAATTTAAGCATATAAAAAAGCATAAAAAAAATGCATAAAATTGTTAAATTGTTTTTAACATAAAAAAATAGCATCAAAAATGAATACTTATCCTCTGTAGCATCCTTGGTTGAATTGACAACTTTAAAGGCTCCGACACAATGTCGGAGTACTCTGTACCAAGAACAATATATATAAGAGGATATTCAATGTTCTAACGCCAAAATAAGTTTGGCGTCTTGGCGTTTCTTACATAGGCCAACATGAAAGGGTGTCAGGTGTTTTTTGCGTTTTGGCGTCTCGGCATCACTTACTTAGGCACAAAATAAACTGATGTCTCTGTTTGGCGTCATGGCATTTTTGAAGATTAGGGGCAAGAAAAATATATATAAGAGGATATTCAATGTTCTAACGCCAAAATAAGTTTGGCGTCTTGGCGTTTCTTACATAGGCCAACATGAAAGGGTGTCAGGTGTTTTTTGCGTTTTGGCGTCTCGGCATCACTTACTTAGGCACAAAATAAACTGATGTCTCTGTTTGGCGTCATGGCATTTTTGAAGATTAGGGGAGATTGAGGGGAGATTTAGGGGAGATTTATTGTTCTTGGGTTATAGTGGTGATCAAGAACAATAAATCTCCCCTAAATCTCCCCTAATCTCCAAAAATGCCATGACGCCAAACAGAGACGTCAGTTTATTTTGTGCCTAAGTAAGTGATGCCGAGACGCCAAAACGCAAAAAACACCTGACACCCTTTCATGTTGGCCTATGTAAGAAACGCCAAGACGCCAAACTTATTTTGGCGTTAGAACATTGAATATCCTCTTATATATATTGTTCTTGATTAGGGGAGATTGAGGGGAGATTTAGGGGAGATTTATTGTTCTTGGGTTATAGTGGTGATCAAGAACAATAAATCTCCCCTAATCTCCAAAAATGCCATGACGCCAAACAGAGACGTCAGTTTATTTTGTGCCTAAGTGATGCCGAGACGCCAAAACGCAAAAAACACCTGACACCCTTTCATGTTGGCCTATGTAAGAAACGCCAAGACGCCAAACTTATTTTGGCGTTAGAACATTGAATATCCTCTTATATATATTGTTCTTGTCTGTACTACAGAGTACCATCTCTAAAAATAGAGACGGCATCATACAAAAAATGTGTTGCAAAAGAAAAAGGAACAAAATCCACTCTCTGGCACAGAGCACTCCGTCATTGTGAATTCAGCTTGAGTTGTTGAGTTGAGGGTGGGTTGTACAAGCCTAAAAATAGGTAAATTTTTAGGCAAGTCTATGGCGCTCAGACTTAAAATAGTCCATTGTACCGTACCCAGAAAAGAAAGATTAAGTAAAGGTGATAAAAGGTTGAGAAGAAAAAGGAAGAAAAGTGCTTGCTCAGAATTTCTCAGTTGCTTTCACAAACTTGAGAAAATCAGACAAGGGAAGTCCATGGACCGTGTCCATAGACAGAATATCAGAACCCAATATCCGCAGTCTAGCCCTTGAGAACGCTGGACAACAACATACATAATGTTCAGTTGTGTCATCATCCTCAAGACAAGCCACGCATAATGGGTCTGATAAGACACCTAATCTCGTCATATGACGAGCACAGGCATTGTGTCCCGTAATTAAGCCAGTAAGTCTGCGACAGTCTATTCTACTGAGACTGAGTAGATAGTTAGCCACTTTCTTGTCTGGCTTAATTACAAAACGTTTGGTATTCTTGCATGCCAACTCATTTGACCATCTTTCCATGAAAGTTGCTTTCATATGAGAGTTGATCCAACGCATCAGCCATGTCAAGCCAATACCAATTTGAGGTTCCGGATTGTAAGGAATTGTATCAGAGCCAAGATTTGCCAAAGAGTCAGCAATCTCGTTTCCCCGTATTCCCCTATGACCCGGAACCCACAGAAGACTGACGCTATTCCCACATGAGACCTCATTGAGTCTGCGTCTACATTCCTGGACAATTTTGGACGAAGTGACTGGAGATTCAAGTGCAATGAGCGCAGCCTGGCTGTCACTGCAAATACTGATTCTCCTATTACTCTATCTGTTCCCAATTATCCAGGTCGCTACGTCCAAAATAGCAAATATTTCAGTCTGAAATACTGTAGCCATTTTTCCCATAGCAATATAGCATTTGGTCGCATCGTCCAAATACCAGCCAGACCCAGAGCCATTTAAGGTACTAGATCCATCCGTGTAGAAAGTATCCGTGTAATTTTCCAGTAGGTCTGCTGGGTTTCCCCAGTCTTCCCTACTCGGAAATATTACAGTAAACTTCCTACCAAACTCGATGCAAGAGGTTGTATTGTCCAAAGGCATAGAAAACATCGGACAAAGTTCCGATAGCCTATTGAACAGACGACCATGTCCCACATTGTACTCCCCATGCCATGTTCCGCTTTTGCGGAGCCGGCACAAAGATTTCATGGCTTCTCCTTGAATATGCAAGTCCAAGGGAAGCATATCTAACATAGCGTCCAGAGCTGCGCCTGGGGTGGTGCTCATGGCACCAGTAATTCCCAAGGCAGCCGCTCTTTGCAGTCCGTTAAGCTTGGATCGAATAGTTTTCACCATCGTTCTCGGCCACCAGACTACCGCCGCATACGTCACAATAGGTCTAATTACAGCTATGTACATCCAATGTACATTAGCAGGTCTTAGACCCCATGTCTTTCCAAAAGCACGCCGACACTGCCAGAAAATCCGAAGTGCCCGTGAAACTTTTTGTTCAACATGTTTTGTCCACATTAGTTTACTATCTAGGGTAACCCCTAAATACTTAACTTCTGTGGACAGTTGAAGAGTTATGCCCTTCAACGTAGGAAGCTGAAGACCCTTATGTTTGGTTCTTCGCGTGAACAACACGAGTGTTGTCTTATTTGGATTGACAGACAATCCATGTCGATTGCACCAGTTGTCCATCAAGTCAATAACGGTCTGAATTCAGCTTAAGGGCTGGTAACTTATCAAAAGCTAATCAATGATTAATACAAATCATTGATTATTTTCATATAAATTTGACATTTGCAAACATTGATTACACTCAAAATAATCACTCTGTTAAAATACAGAGATACTCTGTTGAGCCAGTAGAAAATACCATAGATTTCCAACCAGCAAGATTTTTTGTTATTTTACGAAGAAAACTCTGTAAAACACTCAAAAAAGTATGTCGGTAAAATCTACTACAAAAGACAGTTGTTTTGACTACATTTTGTTGTTGAAAAGGCATCCAATACATATTACGGTAAAAACAACTGAACATGTGGTTGTTTTTAACTATTGATTTTCAACTACAAAATGTAGTAAAAACTACTACAAAAGACGGTATACAGTTGTTTTTACTACACTTGCCTGAAATTTTATTTAAAAAAATTTCTTAAACGTTTAAGGGCCGATAACACAAACGAACTAACCGGAAGATAAATTGGGTTTAGTGCTAACCGGAGGTTATAGATGTCAAATTTGTATGGGACTAACCGGAGGTTACGTTAACTTTGATTTAACTGGATATTGTGTTAACCGCACTAAGTGATTGATATTTATTTATTTAAAAAGCAATAAATTTCAGTTGTCTGTATAGAATTTCGACATGAAATTAACATTTTTTGGTTTAATTATCTGGAATTATAGAAGGAAAAAATTATATTAATAAAATGTTAAACAAAATAAATTGATTGTATTTACCTTTGTTTTTTTAATAGTTTATTTCAAATTATCACCGCTACTGATCAAAATTTGTCTGGAATAAAAAAAAAAACGAAATGCTTTGGTAAAATTGATTTATAAAAAAAAGAATTAATTTGCAATGTTTCAAAAAAGTATGTACCTGTTCAAAATAATCACTCTGTTAAATTACAGAGATACTCTACTGAGCCAGCAGAAAATACCATAGATTTCCAACCAGCAAGATTTCTTGTTATTTTACGAAGAAAACTCTAAAATGGTATGGACAAAAAAACAGTAAAATTACATAATTTCTAGTAAAATATTTGTTAAATTAGATCACAATTTTACAGAGAAATACTCTGTAATTTTACATATATTTGTAAGAACTTTGTAAAATTATATCGTCAAAAAACTGTAAATTTACAGAATTATCTGTAAAATGTTGGTATGTGACCAGAAGTTTTTCAAAAACTTCTGAAAATTTATAAAGTTTATGTTAAATTTATTTGATTTTAAACTGGAACACAAAAAATAATTGGGAACAAAAATAAAAAAAACTTCGTAAAGTTGTCATTCCAACGGCTTTTAATTTGGTTTAAAGGTATGAACAGAACAAGTCCGTCTCGACTTTTTCCATACGATTTGACAGTTAACAAGTGAGAGCGTTAAATTTTTTTTTTGGGGGGGGGGGGGGGGTTGTAACGTCGGTGGGAGACAACGTTCCTGGATCCAACTGCAAGACTTTGGACTTCTTTTGACATAAAAATGTTTCGTTTGCTAAGTACAAAAAACCTATAAAAAAATGGTTTTTTTAGAGGTTTGTTAAGTTCTTAAGAGGGGAACTTTTTTCCCCCTGATCCGATTTTGCCCATGTTCGAACTTAACCAGCCCAATACCATAAGACATATTCGTGCCAAATTTCAGGAGTCTAGCTCTTTTACTTTGGACTGTATCGTGTCTTCCACAGACGGACGGACGGACATCGTTAGAATGTCTTAGAATGGATCACTGATCAATAATATATATACTTTATGGGGTCCTAGACCGATATTTCGATGCGTTACACACGGAATGACAAAGTGAGTATACCCCCATACTGTGGTTGGAGGGTATAAAAACCGTGACCGGCACGGCAAAAAATTAAAACTTATTTTATTTGTTCTCCGGGTTCTCGCATTCTCCCTTCCTCTCACACTCCAGGGTTGCCGCATTTTCACAACAAATTTTTATCTTTTCATTCACAATGGTGTAACGAACGTATAGTAGTGCCAACTTAACCACATTGACTACGTGGTTAGCGATTTTTTTTCCGTAAAATTACGCTTATTTTATTAAAAGTTAGCACCACTGAACAAACAAATGACATTTTTTGCCGTCGCCGTCCCCCGTCATTGTTTTGGGCCTATTTTCTCCGGCAACGGCAACCGTCCCCCGTGCCGTGCTTGTTCTGTTTCTACCATAACTTTGCGTGCATGAACTCCAGAACTTCTCTGCCTCAAAAACATTAACAGTCTGACAAGCCATTAAAATTATTCTTTGCGCATTACGAATATTTTAAATTATTAAAGCTCACATATTTAGTGACGCATTTAAGCGGTAAATGTTCACCGAGGTTTTTATAAATTAATAAATGACGATTTGAGCAGGGGCTATTTATAATTGTGTTTTCTATTGGTACTTTCATACAAGGATGCTACACCTCTATATAGAGGTGTAGCATCCTTGCTTTCATAAACTTTGAGAAAAAACTAAAATTGAAGTGAGCCTGATTAAATGCATTTCCCACTTTTATGGTGCGCACGCGAAACGCTATATTTTAATTTTTTGTTTAAATTCACTTTTTAAGTGGCAACTATAAGAATTCTTATTCATTTTCTTCGCAAGAAGAATGTATAAGTAATACCTTGACACAAAATAAAGGCAAATGTCATCATTTAAATGCGCCCGCTTAAATGTTTTGCACTCGAATGTTTAACTTTGTAGAAATTATTAATAAACTCGCTAGATGTTCTCACGTTTTTTTTTTTTTCATAAACTTCTCATTTTCAGTTCCACATTTGAGTAGGGTCATTCCAGTAAACACTTTTATAAAATTAAAGGGAAATCGTTTAAGAATGCCTTGACTTTCCTGTATATTTTTTTAATGTGCTTGATATGGCTATAACAGAACGGTCACTATTTTATTTCTGATTAATTTCCCTTTCCTTGATGTGCAAGTAGTGTTGACAATTGGGAAATGCCATCGTGTAAATTTGCCCGCTTTAATGCTTCCAAAGTGTAAATTTTCTTTTTGTGAAAATTTAAGGGTTTTTTACGAATACCTCCAATTTTACACGACATCCTTGTAAAATTTACCAGCCTTTTTTGTAATTTAAGACGGTTTTTAAAGAGGGGTTGAAACATTTCGAAGTTTTTTTAAGAGATTTTTATTTGAAAACTGTATTACAGAGCAATAAGTAAAATAACAGATGAAATTTAGTACTTTGGTTACGAGAAAAAACAAAGAATTTTTCTAAAATCTGTACTTTAACAAAAAACTCTATTTATTATCTGTAAAATAGAGAAATAGAGAAAATATCTGTCGAATTGAGATTACTGTCATTTTGCAGAGTATCTAACAGAGTAATTATTTTGAGTGAAGAAAAGAAAGATGGCACGCTCATAAGAAAACAAAACACTGCATACATTTTATTTTTTTTTTCGATTGATTTTTACGCACGCTTATGTGAGCACTATATTATACACACTTGTTATCTCATTTATCCACTTATTTTCTTTCGCTCAATAATATTTTTCCAAAAACATATTTTTTGTTATAATTATATTTAATAAATTGTAATTTATTTAGATATTATCTATTTGGTATAAAAATAATTCCTTCCGCATCCCGCACGACCAACTCGTTCTACACATTCGTTTGCAATAACAATTTCTAGAAAAAAACGAGTTTTTAGAAAAAAAACGAGTTTTTAGAAAAAAAACGAGTTTTTAGAAAAAAAAACGAGTTTTTAGAAAAAAAACGAGTTTTTAGAAAAAAAACGAGTTTTTAGAAAAAAAACTAAAAACAACTACATAAATCAACTATTGCTACAGTGTAGTATATTTTTTGTGTTTATTTTTTGAAACTACTACAAAAAAAAAGTTGTTTGAGATTTTTTCATACAAAAACGACCGAAATTGTAGTTAAAAACAACAGCTACTACTTACTACACAAACGACCGTCATGTAGTAACTGCAATAATTTTCTGAGTGAATGATTTCGATAAAAAAAACTGTAAATTTACAGAATTATCTGTAGAATGTTGATGAAAGCGACCAGAATTTTACCAAGAAGCATGGATAGTAATAACTTGACACAAAATAAAGTCAAATGCCATCATTTAAATGCGCCCGCTTAAATGTTTCGCTTGCGAATGTTTAACTTTGTAGAAATTATTTATAAATTCGCTAGATGTTCTCACCGTTTTTTTTCATAAATTTCTAATTTTCAGTTCCACATTTGAGCGGAGTCATTCCAATAAACACTTTTATAAAATTAAAGGGAAATCGTTTAAGAATGTCTTGACATTCTTATATTTCTTTTTAATGCGCTTGATATGGCTTTTACACAATGGTCACTATTTGATTCCTGATAAATTTCTTCTTCCTTAATGTGCAAGTTGTGTTGACAATTGGGAAATGCCATCGTGTACATTTGCCCGCTTTAATGCTTCCAAATTGTAAATTTATTTTTGTGAAAATTACGAGTTTCTCCAATTTTGCACGACATCTCCATAAAATTTAGCATCTTTTATTATAATTTAAGACGCTTTTTAAAGAGGGGTTGAAATACTTAGAAGGTTTTTGAAGATGTTTTAATTTGAAAACTGTACTACAGAGCAATAGTAAAATTACAGATGAAATTTAGTATTTTGGTTACGAGAAAAAAACAAAGTATTTTTCTAAAATCTTTATTTCAAAAAAAAAAAAAACTTTATTAAAAATTAAAATTTATTATCTGTAAAATAGAAATTACAAAATAAAATTATAGATAAAATTTGGTTTTTCGTTCACAAGAAAATACAAAGTAGTTTCTTAAAATCTGTATTTCGACAGATAACTTTGTCAAATATCTGTCGAATTGAGATTACAGTCATTTTACAGAGTATTTAACAGAGTAATTATTTTGAGTGTAGCCTTAATCATTGATTATGTTGTGAAAAGTTACCAGCCCTACGAAGTTTTTTTTGTTATAAATGTGTATGTTGTTATTTTTGTTCCCAATTATTTCATGTGTTAAAGTTTAAAATAAATAAATTTAACAGAAACTTTTTTAAATTTACAGTTTTTTGGTAAAATTTTGCGCTCATAAAATGCATTTAACCAAAACTTTGTAAATTTTTTGATAAAATTCAGGTCGCTTTTATCCACATTTTACAGAGTTTTCATTGTAAAATAACAAAAAATCTTGGTGGTTTGAAATCTATGCACCAAAATAATCACTGTTAAAATACAGAAATACTCTGCTGAGGCAGCAGAAAATACCATAAATTTCCAACCAGCAAGATTTTTTTTTTATTTTACGAAGAAAATTCTGTAAAATGATTTCGATAAAAAAACTGTAAATTTACAGAATTATCTGTAGAATGTTGGTGAAAGCGACCAGAATATTACCAAGAAGCATGGATAGTAATAACTTGACACAAAATAAAGGCAAATGCTATATAAAAACTAAAATTTAAATGAGCCTGATTAAATGCATTATCCACAAAATAAAGTCAATTGCTATCATTTAAATGCGCCCGCTTAAATGTTTCGCACGCGAGTGTTTAACTTTGTTGAAATTATTTATAAACTAGCTGGATGTTCTCACGGTTTTTTTTCATAAACTTCTCATTTTCATTTCCACATTTAGGTAGGAACAGAACAAGCCCGGCACGACTTTTTCCATACGATTTGACAGTTAAAAACCGTGACCGGCACGACAAAAAATTAAAACTTATTTTATTTTATCTCCGGGTTCTCTCAATCTCCCTCCCTCTCACACTCCAGGGTTGCCGCATTTTCACAACAATTTTTAATTTTTTCATTCACAATGGTGTAACAAACGTACAGTAGTGCCAACTTAATCACATTGACTATGTGATAAGCGATTTTTTTCCGTAAAATTACTCTAATTTTATTAAAAGTTGGCACCACTGAACAAACAAATGACATTTTTTGCCGTCGCCGTCCCCGTCATTGTTTTGGGCCTATATTCTCCGGCAACGGCAACCGTCCCCCGTTCCGTGCTTGTTCTGTTTCTACCTTTTAAGCGGGGTCATTCCAGTAAACACTTATAAAATTAAAGGGAAATCGTTTAAGTAAGCCTTGACATTCTTATATATCTTTTCAATGCGCTTGATATGGCTACAGAATTGTCACTATTTGATTCCTGATCACTTTCTTCTTTCTGTGCAAGTTGTGTTGACAATTGGGAAATGCCATTGTGTAAATTTGCCCGCTTTAATGCTTCCAAATTATAAACTTACTTTTTTCATTTTTGTGAAAATTTTTGCACTAGACCTTGTAAAATTTTGCATCTTTTATTGTAATTTAAGACGCTTTTTAAGAGGGGTTGAAATACTTGTAAGTTTTTTTAAGAAATTTTAATTTGAAAATCGTACTACAGAGCAATAGTAAACTTACAGAGGAAATTTAGTATTTTGGTTACGAGAAAAAAAAAGTATTTTCCTGAAATCTATATTTTAACAAAAAAAAAACTCTATTTATTATCTGTAAAATAGAGATTACAAAGAAAAAAGCAAAATTACAATAAAATTCTGTTTTTGGTCACAAGAAAATACATGGTATTTTCTTAAAATCTGTATTTCGGCAGATAACTTTGTCGAATTGAGATTACAGTCATTTTACAGAGTATTTAACAGAATTATTTTGAGTGTGGTATTTTCTGCTGGGTCAGCAGAGTATACCTGTAATTTAGAAGAGTGATTGTTTTGAGTGTAAACTTCTCATTTTCAATGCCACATTTGAGCGGAGTCATTCCAATAAACACTTTTATAAAATTAAAGGGAAATAGTTTAAGAATGCCTTGACTTTCTTATACATATATTTTTTTAATGCGCTTGTTAGTTTTTACTCAACTGTTACTGTTTGATTTCTGATCAATTTCTCCTTCCTTAATGTGCAAGTTGTGTTTACAATTGGGAAATGCCATTGTGTAAATTTTCCCGCTTTAATGCTCCCAAATTGTAAATTTACTTTTTTTATTTTTGCGAAAATTACGATTTTTTTACGTGTACTTTTAATTTTACACGACATTCTCGTAAAATTTACCAGCTTTTATTGTAAATTTAAGAGCCTTTAACAGGGTTGAAATATTTGGAAGTTTTTTGAAGAGATTTTTTTTTGTATTACAGCGCGGTAAGTAAAATTACAGATGAAATGTAATATTTTGGTTACAAGAAAAAAACAATGTATTTTTCTAAAATCTGTATTTTAGAAAAAAACTCTGTTTATTATCTGTAAAATAGAGATTACAAAGTTAAAAGTAAAATTACAGAAAAAAATTTGGTTTTTGGTTACAAGAAAATACAAAGTATATTCTAAAAATCTGTATTTCGATAGATAACTTTGTCAAATATCTGTTGAATTGAGTTTACAGTCATTTAACAGAGTAATTATTTTGAGTGTAGTAATACACAAAGACTGTTAATGTCTCACTTGTTTTCTCTAAGTTTATGAATCTACTAATAGAAAACATAATTTTCACATTCAAATAGCCTACATCGTTATTTATAAAAACCTCGGTGACCATCTGCCGCTTAAATGCATCACTAAATAGGTATGTGAGCTTTAATAATTTGAAATATATGTAATACGTAAAAGAATAATTTTGATGGCTTGTCAGACTGTTAATGTTTTTGAAGCAGAGAAGTTCTGGAGTTACGCAAAGTTAAACACAATTAAAAACGCCGTTGGAATGACAACTTTAAAAAGTTTTTTTTATTATAAATGTGTATGTTGTTATTTTTGTTCCCAATTATTTCATGTGTTCAAATAAATTTAACAAAAACTTAGTAAATTTTTAGATTTTTTTGATAAACTTCTGATCACATACCAACATTTATAAAAAATATTTGTAAATTTACACAGTTTTCTTTGTAAAATTCAGGTTAAATCAAATATGGTTAACTAAAACTTGTAAACTTACAGTATTTTTTGTAAAATTTTTCACTCATTGATTTAACTACAACTTTGTAAATTTACACAGTTTTTTGTTTGTAAAATTTTGCATTCATAAAAGCATTTAACTAAAACTTTGTAGATTTACAGTTTTTTTGGTAAAATTCTGGTCGCTTTAATCAACATTTTACAGAGAATTTTGTAAATTTACAGTTTTTTTATCGAAATTATTTTACAGAGTTTTCTTCGTAAAATAACACAAAAATTTTGCTGGTTGGAAATCTACACTCAAAATAATTACTCTGTTAAATACTCTGTAAAATGACTGTAATCTCAATTTGACAAAGTTATCTGCCGAAATACAGATTTTGAGAAAATACTTTGTATTTTCTTGTGACTGAAAAACTAAGTATTATCTGTAATTTTAATTTTTTCTTTGTAATCTTTATTTTACAGATAATAAACAGAGTTTTTTGTTAAAATACAGATTTTTGAAAAATACTCTCGTAAGCAAAATATTTATTGCTCTGTAATACGGTTTCCAAATAAAAATCTCTTCAAAAAACTTCCAAATATTTCAACCCCTCTTTAAAATGCTTCTTAAATTGCAATTGAAGCTAGTAAATTTGCCGAAGATGTGTTTTAAATTGGAAGGTTTTTTAATTTTCACAAAAATAAAAGTAAATTTAAAATTTGGAAGCATTAAAGCGGGAAAATTTATACGATGGCATTTCCCAATTGTCAACACCACTTGCACATTAAGGAAGGAGAAATTAATCGGGAATCAAATAGTGATTGTTGTGTAAAAGCCATATCAAACGCATTAAAAAAAATATATAAGAAAGTCAAGGCATTCTTAAACGATTTATCTTAAATTTTATAAAAGTGTTTATTAGAATGAATCCGCTAAAAGGTGGCACTGAAAATGAGAAATTTATGAAAAAAAAAAAAACGTGAGAACATCTAGCGAGTTTATAAATAATTTCTACAAAGTTCAACATTCGCGTGCGAAACATTTGGCGCATTTAAATGATGGCAGTTGCCTTTATTTTGTGTCAGAGAATAATCACAATTGGAGCGGGAAGCGGAAAAACGCAATTGTCCTCATAAAAATAGAATTGAATCTAGTTTGGCGGAAAAACGCGGCGGAATTTTGTTGTCATATAAAACGTATTTGAACAGTTGCGGAAAAACGCTTCCCGCTCCAATTGTGATTATTCTCTCAAGTTATTACTTAGCCATGCTTCTTGCACATTACAATCGAAGAAAATGAATAAGAATTCTTATAGTTGCCACTTAAAAAGTGAATTTAAACACAAGAAATTAAAAAATAACGCGTGTGCACCATTAAAGTGGGGAATGCATTTAATCAGGCTCATTTAATTTTTAGTTTTTTCTCGAAGTTTATAAAATACTACAATTTTCACATTTAAATAGCCCCTGCTCAAATCGTCATTTATTAGTTTATAAAAACCTAGGTGAATATCTACGCTTAAATGCGTCACTAAATATGTGAGCTTTAATACGCAAAGAATAATTTTGATGGCTTGTCAGACTGTTAATGTTTTTGAAGCAGAGAAGTTCTGGAGTTCATGCACGCAGGTAAAACAAAATTTAAAAACGCCGTTGGAATGACAACTTTAAGAAGTTTTTTTTTATTATAAATATGGATGTTATTTTTGTTCTCAATTATTTCATGTATTTAAGTTTGAAAACAAATAAATTTAACAAAAACTTTGTAAATTTTCAGAAGTTTTTTTTTTTAAAAACTTCTAGTCACATACCAACATTTTACAGATAATTCTGTAAATTTTCAGTTCTTTATCGAAATAATTTTACAGAGTTTTTACAAATATATGTAAAGTACTTCTTTATAAAAATGTGATCCCATTTAACTAATATTTTACTAAAAACTATGCAATTTTGCAGTTTTTTTTGTCCAAACCATTTTACAGAGTTTTCTTCGTAAAACAACACAAAATCTTGCTGGTTGGAAATCTATGGTATTTTCTGCTGGCTTAGCAGAGTATATCTGTAATTTAACAGAATGATTATTTTGAGTGCACTCAAAATAACTACTCTGTTAAATACTCTGCAAAATGACTGTAATCTCAATTCGACAGATATTTGACAAAGTTATCTGCCGAAATACAGATTTTAAGAAAATACTTTGTATTTTCTTGTGACCGAAAAACAAAATTTTATCTGTAATTTTACTTTTAACTTGTAATCTCGATTTTACAGATAATAATTATGAGTTTTTTGTTAAAATACAGATTAAAAAAAAAAAAAAATATCTCGTTTTTTCTCGTAACCAAAATACTAAATTTCATCTGTAATTTTACTTTTTGCTCTGTAATAGTTTTCAAAAAAAAAAACTCTTCAAAAAACTTCCAAATATTTCAACCCCTCTTTAAAAAGCGTCTTAAGTTACAATAAAAGCTGGTAAATTTTACGAGGATGTCGTGTAAAATTGGAGGTATTCGTAAAAAACTCATAATTTTCACAAAAATAAAAAAAGAAAATTTTTCATTTTGGAAGCATTAAAGCGGGCAAATTTAAACGATGGTATTTCCCATTTGTCAATACCACTTGGATAAGGATAAATTGATTAGAAATAAAGGATAAATTGATCAGAAATAAAATAGTGACCGTTGTGTTGAAACCATATCAAGCACATTAAAGAAATAATTAGAAAGTCAAGGCATTCTTAAACGATTTCCCTTTAATTTTATAAAAGTGTTTATTAGAATGAGCCCGCTCAAATTTGGCACTGAAAATAAAAAATAAACCGTGAGAACATCTAGCGAGTTTACAAATAATTTCTACAAAGTCAAACATTCGCGTGCGAAACATTTAAGCGGGCGCATTTAAATGATGGCCTTTTTTTGTGTCAAGTTATTACTTATCCATGCTTCTTGCACATTACAGTCAAAGAAAATTAATAAGAATTCTTATAGTTGCCACTTAAAAAGGAACTTAAACAAGAAATTAAAATATAACGTTTCGTGTTCGCACCATTAAAGTGGGAAATGCATTTGATCAGGCTCATTTAAATTATGAAAGTACTAAGACGAAACACAATTAAATAGTAGCCCCTGCTCAAATCGTCATTTATTAATTTATAAAAACCTCGGTGAACATCTACCGCTTAAATGCGTCACTAAATATGTGAGCTTTAATATTTTAAAATATTCGTAATGCGCAAAGAATAATTTTAATGGCTTGTCAGACTGTTAATTTTTTTGAGGCAGAGAAGTTCTGGAATTTATGCACCCAAAGTTAAACAACATTAAAAACGCCGTTGGAATGACTATGTAGTTTTTTTTTATTATAACTATGTGTGTTATTTTTGTTCCCAATTATTTTATGTGTGCCAGTTTAAAATCAAATAAATTTAACAAAAACTTTGTAAATTTTCAAAAGTTTTTGAAAAACATCTGGTCACATAGCAACATTTTACAGATAATTCTGTAAATTTACAGTTTTTGACGAAATAATTTTACAAAGTTTTTACAAATACATGTAAAATTACAGAGTATTACTCTGTAAAATTTTGATCCCATTTAACTAATATTTTACTAGAAACTATGTAATTTTACTGTTTTTTTTTTGTCCAAACCATTTTACAGAGTTTTCTTGGTAAAATAAAAAAAAATCTTGCTGGTTGGAAATCTATAGTATTTTCTGCTGGCTCAGCAGAGTATCTCTGTAATTTAACAGAGTGATTATTTTGAGTGCAGAAATCAATTGCCCAGTATTTTCATTTTAAAAATCGACCAGCGGTGTCTAAAGGCATTGTTGGTAATTACCTCTGCTAGTGGACATGACTGAATTGAAAAAAAAAAAAAAATTAAGATGTCAGTAAGTTTTTTAAAGGAGAGTTAGCAGTGTTTTTTTCCAACTTATAAAATCTAATAATAAATTCAAATGCATTTTTTTTTTTATAAAACGTCTTTATTTAGTTTTTTTTAATTATTCAAGAGCGTCAACAGTTGAGACAACCCAGTCGTGGAGATCAGCGACATCAGCATAAACACCTGGATAGTTTTTAGCAGCGCAGCCATAACCCCAAGATACAACACCAACCAAAAGATCATCAGATACCAATGGACCGCCAGAATCACCTTGGCAAGCATCTTTGCCGGTAGCATAAGCACAGATCATAGTGGCTTTGATTTCAGAACCATAACCGTAGCTGGAAGAAGAACATTTTTCGCGAGAGAGAATGTTAACTTCGACCTTTCTCAATTCAGTGGGAATGGTGGAAGAGCCAGATTTAGTTGTACCCCAACCAGAGACAACAGCATCAGCACCGTTATCAGGAGCAGTGGTAGCCAAATCGATTCTCTTGATGGTAGAAGAATAGGCCAAAGAGGAGGCCAATTTGATGACTGCAATGTCGTTTACCATAGTCTTGGAACTGTAATCAGCGTGATTTTTGAAGGCAGAAACTTCAATCAAAGTACCATCTTTATTCCAGTAAGTGGAACCAGCACGGACCTTAAGAACGGATACTGAAACGGATTGCAAGCAATGGGCAGCGGTAACGATATATTTTTCGCTGTAGATGGAGCCACCACAAGAGTGAGAACCACTACGTTGGAGAGAGATTTGATATGGGAAGTCGCTGATGGTAGTAGCAACACCGCCTACAATACGGCCGTCCAATTGAGGGAGCATACCCTCAGGAACGGCAGCCCCCAAAACGCAGGCAACAGCGGACAATAAAACGACAAACTTCAACATGTTAATACTCGAATAACTAATGATCTTTGTGACCACTAAGAGCACCTTTTATACTTTTTTTGCGAAACATAATACATAACAATTTATTGCGATAAGAACATTATTAACTTATGTGAACACTTTTTAGTTTGATAAAATATCAGTTTTAGCAAATCAAAATAATCTAAAAGAGGTCAATCGACTATTGACAGTTATGATCGACACTAAAAAAATCAATCAATAGCTCCCCAAGCAGAAACTTCTGACGTCCTGTTATCAGAAATGTGTTGTTTTATAACGGTTCCAAATTTTCAACGGTCATAGACCATTTTTTTGTTGAAAACATTCGCAGAATCTGTAAGCTGTTTGTTTTTGTTATATGGCAATACATGTTAGCGATTTGTGAACGTAGCATGTAACGTGAAAATCTAAGCATTTTAATTTTCACGTAAGATTTTACTTGATTACATTACCAGTTCAGAAACGAGCTGATCACCAAATTTGGCTTTTTTCGCTCTATCACCTTTAATTATGAACAAAATTATACTTTGGTTTTTAATTTTTACCAGATCATCAAATTTTTTTTGGTGGTGATCACCAGATTATTTTCGGTACGGATTACCAGATTTCACTCCTGTCGCTCAATCACCACTGGTTTAGGAATAAATTGCTTTTTATAAAAATTTCATAAAATATTCATAAAATTTCATAAAATATTCACTCTATTAGATTTAGTTAAGATATAAATGGTAATAAAAGTTTTTTTTTATAAAAATGTACCAAAATAAGATTTTAATAGTGATCACCAGTTTTGACTTTTTTCACTTTTAGTTGGATAATAATTGTGAATTTAAGTTTTTTAGTAAAGTTTACTACGATTTACAATAGTGATCACCAGATTTGATTATTTTATCTCCATTAACTTTATTGTAAGAGAAAATAGCAACTAAAGTTATTTATTGAATTTTTAACATAAAATAACAAATCATATACTAAATTAACCTTACCGAGACGGGTGACAATGACCTTTGTCTCGTTGTAACAAAACAGACCAAGGCCTCTGGTGGGAATCGAACCCACGACCCCAGACTAATAGACTAGCACGCTACCAAATAGCCTACTGGGGCGCAACTAACGTTTTTTTGGGCAAATTTTATTCACAAATCGATTTTTGATGGTGATCAACAGATTTGGATATTTTCGCTCAATCAACTTTAGTTAAAGAAAATATTGCAATTAAAGTTTTTCAGACAAATTTTGTACAAAAATCTATTTTTAATTGTGATTACCAGATTAGGCTATTTTTGATCTATCACTTTTTAATGTTTTTTAAAAACTCCATTAAATTATTATTTTAATCCTGATGGGATTTGGATATTTTGGCTCTACCACCTTTTAAAAATAAATGGAAATTTAAGTTAAAAAAAATTCCTTAAAAATTGTTCATGAATTTTCTTAAAAATTAAAAAAAAAAATGGGAAAGTTTCCTAACTATAATGACAAAACTTTAGTTCATGTACTTATAAATAGTTCATAGTTTTCTTGAAATGGAGCTCTTTAATTCCTGAAACAAATTTCTCACCGCCAAAGAAATTTTAACCAAATCTAAATAAAAAATATGTTCACACCAAATTTCACCAGATCACCAGATTTGATTATTTTGTCCCAATTAACTTTATTTGAAGACAAAATAGCAATTAAAGTTTTTTTTGGGCAAATTTTATACAAAAATCGATTTTTGATGGCGATCAACAGATTTTGATATTTTCGCTTTATCAATTTTAGTTAAAGAAAATATTAAAATTAAAGATTTTCAGACAAATTTTGTATAAAAATCTTTTTTTTAATTGTGATTACCAGATTGGGCTATTTTTGATCTATCACTTTTTTTATGTTTTTTAAAAACTTCATAAAATTAATTTTTTTAAGAAAATTTTATACAAATAGGGTAAAATTTTATACAAATAAGTAATGCTGATGGGTAAAAAAAAAATAAGTGAGTGTTAAATTCGGCTGTGCCGAATCTATTATACCCTCCAAAATGTAAAAAAAATTTTAAAAAATATACCAAATGTTTCATTTATTTAACAAAAATACAAAAAAACATGGGGTCAGTGGGGGACGTTGAGATCACCTTCCCATCGCGAAAAATATACCAAATGTTTCATTTATTTAACAAAAATACAAAAAAACATGTAAAAATAGTGTATTTTTTCAGAGGTTGGTTCAGTTCTTTAAGGGGGAACTTTTTTTCCCCTAATCCGATTTTGCCCATTTCCGAACTTAACCTGCCTAGAACCATAAGACATATTCGTGCCTAATTTCAGGAGGATAGCTGTTTTATTTTGGACTGCATCGTGCCATCTACAGGACAGACGGACATTCACAGAGTGTCTTAGAATCGATCATCATATATATACTTTATGGGGTCCATGACCGATATTTGGATGCGTTACAAACGGAATGGCAAAGTGAGTATACCCCCATACTATGGTTGGAGGGTATAAAAATCCTTAAAAGTTGTTCATTAATTTTCTTAAAAATTAACAAAAAAAAGTGGGAAGTTTCCTAACTATGATAAAAATCTTTGGTTTATGTACTTATAAATAGTTCATAGTTTTCTTAAAATTTAGCTCTTTAATTACTGGAAAAATTTGCTCACCGCCAAAGAAATTTTTACCAAATCTACACTCAAAATAATCACTCGGTTAAAATACAGAGATACTCCGCTGAGCCAGCAGAAAATACCATAGATTTCCAACCAGCAAGAGTTTTTGTTATTAAACGAATAAAACTCTGTTAAATGATTTCGATAGAAAAAAACTGAAAATTTACAGAATTATCTGTAAAATGTTGATGAAAGCATGGATAAGAAATAACTTGACACAAAATAAAGGCAAATGCTATCATTTAAATGCGCCTGCTTAAATGTTTCGCACGCGAATGTTTAACTTTGTAGAAATTATTAATAAACTTGCTAGATGTTCTCACGTTTTTTTTTTTCATAAACTTCTCATTTTCAATTCCACATTTGAGCGGGGTTCCAATAAACACTTTTATAAAATTAAAGGGAAATCGTTTAAGAAAACCTTGATTTTCTTATATATCTTTTTAATGCGCTTGATATGGCTTTTACACAGCGCTCACTATTTGATTCCTGGTCAATTTCTCCTTCCTTAATTTGCAAGTTGTGTTCACAATTAGGAAATGCATCTTGTAAATTTGCCCGCTTTAATGCTTCCAAATTGTAAATTCACTTTTTTGATTTTTGTGAAAATTACGAGGTCCTCGTAATTTTTAGCAGATTTTATTCTTATTTAAGACGCTTTTTAAAGAGGGAAGTTTTTTTTTTGAAGTTTTTTTAAAGATATTTTTATTTGAAAACGGAATACAGTGCGGTAAGTAAAATTACAGATGAAATGTAGTATTTTGGTTACGAGAAAAGAGCAATGTATTTTTCTAAAATCTATATTTTAGCAAAAAAACTGTTTATTATCTGTAAAAAAGGATTACAAAGTAAAATTTCAGATACATTTTTTTTCGGTCACAAGAAAATACAAAGTATTTTCTTAAAACTTGTATTTCGGCAGATAACTTTCTCAAATATCTGTCGAATTGAGATTACAGTAATTTTACAGAGTATTTAACAGAGTTTTTTTTTGAGTGTAAGAAAAATATCTTTTTATTAAGACAAAGTCCTTAAAAATATGTTCACACCAATTTCGCAACCAATAATTTCATCCACCACATTTATCTTCTTAGAACTGAGGAAGTGTACTTCTTAGAATTCAGTAAAAAACCTCTCTAAGCGAGTTGTTTCAAAACGGATGAAATTTTCATTCTAGCTCTACACATTTCGTGGCCCATTGGCCTCTAATCTAAAATTGGGCATTTTTGAGATTACATTAATGAATGTATCTCTGTATATACTGCCGACCGCTTGAATCGCGGGACAAGTCCGATACGAAAGCCATCCGAGCAACAGCTTTTGAGTTATTCAGTTTTTAAGATTCTCAAGCCCCTTAATTCCGTATCTCTGAAGCTAAGCAAGGTAGAGCAAAACGGACAATTTTGAATTAAAATTAATAGCGAACCTTACAGGACCAAATGGCGTCTGGAGCCAACGGGGTCCGCACCCTATCTAGTCCTCAAATATGTATGAACTAATTTGGAATAAAATTTTTTCCATATTATAGTTTAAATATTAGACGAAGTCTACAGACTCGTCTGCATTGGCATTACCGGTGCTGGTAAAACATGCCAAACTTATGCCATTGAGGCTCTACTTAACATTCCACCGTTACATATTTCTGTAATGGAGAATGCTTTAAAAAGCGCCCTAAGGTTGACGGAACTTGGTAATATGAAGGGAGGTGACTTACGGGGACATTTGAGAATTGCAAAGTTTTTCATTGATGACCCTATTTTAAAGGTCATGGACGGAATATTACCGACACAAGTATTTATAAGAAACTTTGATACTAAAATCCTTGATCGGAGCGTGTGGTCAAACATGACCTGGGACCCAGAGCCAGAACATTGGAACTATTGCGCTGGGCAGCGGCAGGCAAAAAGATTCATAATTCCATCCAACACCGTATCTAAACGATTACTGTCTTTAGACAAAAAGGATCTTCGAATCCTAACGTCCTACTTAACTGGACATTGTAACCTACGTTACCAACTTAGAAAGAAAAATCTATCTGACACGGACACGTGCAGATTCTGCGAGATAGAGGAGGAGACATCAGAACATATACTTTGTACATGCCCAAGGCTGACTGGTAGAATACTTCAACATCTAGGGGGACACTTAATATCTCCGACCGACGTGTGGAACTCTCTGCCAAATAAAATTTTCGGCTTTATTAGAAGCATGAATATTGAGGGCACCCTTTTCCAAATTGTTTTTTTTTTGCTTCTGCTCCTAAACAATCTTTCTTTTCTGTCGGTTTGTTTTCGTCTCTTAAACTTAATGCTACCTTGACTTTATTGTAGCTGCTCCCAACCTATTTCCCAGAAGGCAAGATTCCACCCCAATACCATGTGCACGGTCGGAAACTATAGGTAGCCTGTGTCTTCAAGGAGATAGGGCTCACAAGTGGGTTGCGAGCGTTACATAAATAGATCTTTCTGGTCGCAGTGCATAGGGCCTCTTTAATCTAATCTAGTTTAAATAGTTTTCCTAATTTTTAAGAAAAATATGAACTAAAACGAAAGAAAAAAATCTTTAGCGCCAAAATATTAACAATTTTTCTTGAATTAAGGTAGTTTTCCTTCCCACTTTTTGGTGTTTGTCATTCCGGGGGTACTTATATAAATTATTGATTCATGATCGATTTTAAAATATCTCAAAAACTATGCATGCTCCCCAAAGTTTGGTGGTTATGTCTACAGCGATAAATTTATCGTTACTTTGATAGTTCAAGTGTCTTGATTTCGGGGAGTTTAAGTTTCTTTTTAGACAAATTCCTTAAGGAACATTTTTTTAATGATTATTAAAAATTTTAAAGTTCTAATGCACTCTTTTGTTCAAGATAAAAAAAAGCTATGTACCGCATTACCAATTTAAATGCTGCAAATTGTGAATACTGCCCTTGTTTATTCACACACTTGTTTGATATAAACATTTTGAAGTGCAGTTTTTTTGTTTCTTTACGAATGACTCCTTTAGATTATTTTAATTTTTGAAGATTGATATTTGACGGAGCTATAAGTAAATAATGCTCTTATCTCAACAACTTTGTTTTTATTCATCACCTAATTTGGACTAAAGAAAATAATATAAAAGGTGTTTTTTTGGCCAAAACGATTATTAGTTCTTCAAGAATCAACATGTTGAAGTTTGTCGTTTTATTGTCTGCTGTTGCGTGTGCTTTGGGTGCCGCCATCCCTGAGGGTATGCTCCCTCAATTGGACGGTCGTATTGTCGGCGGTGTGGCTACCACCATTAGCGATTTCCCTTATCAAATCTCTCTTCAACGTAGTGGTTCTCACTCTTGCGGTGGTTCCATTTACAGCGAGAGATTTATCGTAACCGCTGCCCATTGCTTGCAATCCGTTTCTGTATCAGTTCTTAAGGTCCGTGCTGGTTCCACATACTGGAATAAAGATGGTACTTTAATTAATGTTTCTGCATTCAAAAATCACGCTGATTACAGTTCCAGGACTATGGTTAACGACATTGCTGTCATCAGATTAGCTTCCTCTTTGGCCTATTCCTCTACCATCAAGAAAATCGATTTGGCTACAACTGCTCCTGATAACGGTGCTGACGCTGTTGTCTCCGGTTGGGGTACAACTAAATCTGGCTCTTCCACCATTCCCACTGAACTGAGAAAGGTCGAAGTTAACATTCTCTCTCGCGAAAAATGTTCTTCTTCCAGCTACGGATATGGTTCTGAAATCAAAGCCACAATGATCTGTGCTTATGCTACCGGCAAAGATGCTTGCCAAGGTGATTCTGGTGGTCCATTGGTATCTGATGATCTTTTGGTTGGTGTTGTATCTTGGGGTTATGGTTGCGCTGCTAAAAACTATCCAGGTGTTTATGCTGATGTCGCTGATCTCCATGATTGGGTTCACACTGCTGTTTCTGATCTTGATTAAATTAAAAATAATGATAAAATAAATAACGGTTTTGCTGTTATTTTGCTTTTATTATTGGTTATATTTATTAAATAGGCAATACAGAACTTTCAAAAAAATCTGATTCCTTAAAATTTGGAATGATGATTTATCATTACAAAATACACTTACCAGTAAAAATTCCGAAAGTATACTAATTTAAATACGGTTATGTGGATTATTCATATAAAATTTTATGTATCTAAACATTGACCAATTTTTTCCAATTTCAATAGGTTTTGTCCTTTGCATCAAGCGATGTTTAAGGGGCCTATTCGTAAAAAAGAGCCATAACTCAATTTGTTCCATGTGGTAGGTGAAGAACTATTATAAAAAAGTCAAATTTTGTTTGGAAATTCGAAAAATATAAAGACCTGCTTTAAATATAAATAATGTGCTCGATTCGGGAGTACTCTTTCACCATTCACCTACTTTTTAAAAATTTGATATCCTTCTGAATTTTAAGATTTTAAAATTTTTTCTTGTTAAAAATAAAATTCTAGTTAATATCTTTAATATTTACAAGAAAAAAAAATTTAAAATCTTAAAATTCAAAAGGATATTAAATTTTTAAAAAGTAGGTGAAGAGTGAAAGAGTACTCCCGAATCGAGCACAATATAAAATTTTTTGACTTTTTAAACCCTCTAACCAAAGTATGGTGGTATACTCACTTTGTCATTCCGTGTGTAACACATCGAAATATTGGTCGGGGACCCCACAAAGGGTATATATTATTGATCCATGATAGAATCTTAAGACATTCTAGCGATGTCCGTCCGTCCGTACAAACTAGAGATGGCCACAGTTGCAGATTAGTACTTGATGCACGTGTGAATGTGATTGAAATATATTTTACACACGTGATTGTGAGTGAGTGTGAGTGGGAAAAAACTAGCATGAGTGAGTGTGCGTGAGTCAGATTTTAGCATGAGTCAATTTGTTTGCGTGATTTACTTTTTTCTTCATATTTTCTTTCGTATCAAAAATGCAAAAGAAAATTGAAAAATTTGACTACTTTAAATTTCGTCCCGAAAAAATTAATAAAAAATTGTAAAATTTGGCTAAACTTTTAATTTTTCGTAAAATTTTGTTAGATTTTTGAAATTATAGTTTTAAAATTTTTTTTAATAAAGTTTAGTGAGTGTGAGTGCACGTGAGTTGTATTAAATTGACTAACGTGATTGTGAGTAGAAAAAATATGCTCTCGTGAGTGTGCGTGATTCTAAAATTCGTTTCGTGAGCTTGAGTCAGAATTCACTCACGCGCCCATCTCTAGTAAAAACCACGCCCATCTCTAGTTAAAACCAAAACAGCTAGATCCCTGAAGTTTGGCTAGCATATCTCTTATGTTACTGGTTAGGTTAAGTTTGAAGATGGGATGAATCGGACCAGGGAAAAAAGTTCTCCCTTGAAGAACTAAAACAGCCCGTGAAAACACAATTTTTTTTAAATTTTGCTCAACAAATGTAACATTTTTATGAAATATTATGTTCATAGTCCTGCACTTGGACCAAGGAGATAAGGAAACTCGATTTTTGTTGTAAATCCTTGAGTTTTTTAACTTATAACACCGTCCGACAAAAATGAAAAAAAAATTGTTGAATACGAACTGGATAATATACGTTAGAAACTAAATGTAGTAAAACTGAATTTACAGTTTTTAATTTCGTGATCCTGTTTCCTTTTAAAAGGACTTCAAAGTTTTAAAGGATTAAATTTTATAAAATATTTTTTTAATATTTGTCCTTGTCCTAGGATGCCACCAAATGAAAGAGGAGGATTTCCCTTAATTTTCCTATTTGATTTTATTTACATATCAGGAAAAACGTGGTTAGTTATGTCCTTTTAAAAATGTATCCTTCAATATCCTTCAAAATTTTCACTAAATATTTTGATTAAGTTTTCAAATGACGTTATTCACATCCTTTTATCCTAATATGGCAAAATAGAAAAATGGAAAAATTAGGAGAGATCCTCCTCTTTCATTTGCCGTCACCAGTGTCATTCTAGGACAAGTACAAATATTTCAAAAATATTCCTTTTATTTAGTCCTTTTAAAAGGAAACAAGATTATGAAATGAAAAACTGGAAATGCAGTTTAACTCCATTTGATCTCTACTTACAGGCGTATATCATCCGTTTCATGTTTAATATTGCCTGTCGGACGGTGTAAGCTATCTATATTTCAGGAACAGATCAGTATTTACTTGTCAAGCGAAATAAGAGTCAATAAGGGGTGTATAGGTCGAATTTTTGGTAGAATAAATATTATTGAGTTGCTAATCTTAATAAACAAACAAATATCCAAACAGTTTTGGTAAAATCTGCGTAATCGGCAAAGGACATTTTTCGGCAGGAGGGGGCTTAGGGATCCAATTTGATGTGAAGTAGATATTTTAAGGTCACAAATTATGAAAATATAATTAAAATCGCGTTGGCCAAAAATGTATGGTTATCAAAGGGTAAAGAGTAGTGTCAAAAAATTTGCATCACCTTATTTTTTTATTAAATAAATTTAGAAAAAAAAGCTATATGTTCAAACCATAAATATATTAATTTTTGTATAAAATAATTTGATAAAATCTAACATTTTGTACTTTGAAAGCATTCAACTTTTGGGATTTACACTCCAATCTTATCTTGTCACATTAAACAGTTAACCATTTGGATTTTCCAAAAATTTAAAGAGCTTCCCATTGTTTTTTTACTGAAACACTTAAACTTTCTTTTAAAGAAACAATATTATTATCAAGTTATTATGAATAAAATTATTAAGTGATAAAAAAACTATAGACAAGGAAAATTGTTATTGTGGAATGGGGTTAACCATAAAAAACATAATAATCGATTGTCTAGATTTGTTTTAAACATGCGACACGCCACTTAAACTAACTTAAAATTTTGAATTTAAATCATGTTGTTTTGAAAATCAGAAAATTAGCCGTTAAATTTTGAATATGACGTAGTTAGTCTGACGTTTTGTTGACATAATACACTTAAAATAATAGAAATTATTTATAAACTGGCTAAATGTTCTCACGGTTTTTTCATAAACGTCTCATTTTCAGTACCACATTTAAGCGGGGTTAAGGTAGAAACAGAACAAGCACGGCACGGGGGACGGTTGCCGTTGCCGGAGAATATAGGCCCAAAACAATGACGGGGGACGGCGACGGCAAAAAATGTCATTTGTGTGTTCAGTGGTGCCAACTTTTAATAAAATTTGAGTAAGTTTACGGAAAAAAATCGCTTATCACATAGTCAATGTGATTAAGTTGGCACTACTGTACGTTTGTTACACCATTGTGAATGAAAAAATTAAAAATTGTTGTGAAAATGCGGCAACCCTGGAGTGTGAGAGGGAGGGAGATTGAGAGAATCCGGAGAACAAATAAAATAAGTTTTAATTTTTTGCCGTGCCGGTCACGGTTTTTAACTGTCAAATCGTATGGAAAAAGTCGTGCCGGGCTTGTTCTGTTCCTACCTTTAGTCCGGTAAACACTTTTATAAAATTAAAGGGAAATGGTTTAAGAATGCCTAGAATTTTTTATATATCTTTTTAATACGCTTGATATGGCTTTTACACAATGGCCGCTATTTGATTCCTGATCAAATTCTCCTTCCTTAATGTGCAAGTTGTGTTGACAATTGGGAAATGCCATCGTGTAAATTTGCCCGCTTTAATGCTTCCAAATTGTAAATTTACTTTTTTTTTATTTGTGAAATTTTCAAAAATTTCAATTTTGCACTACATCTCGTAAAATTTAGCATATTTTATTGTAATTAAAGACGCTTTTTAAAGAGGGGTTAAAATACTTGGAAGTTTTTTCAAGAGATTTTAATTTGAAAACCGTATTACAGAGCAATAGTAAAATTACGGATGAAATTTATTATTTTGGTTACGAGAAAAAAACAAAGTATTTTTTTAAAATATGTATATTAACAAAAAACTCTATTTATTATCTGTAAAATAGAGATTACAAAGAAAAAGTAAAATTACAGATAACATTTTTTTTCGGTCACAAGAAAATACAAAGTATTTTCTTAAAATCTGTATTTCGGCAGATAAATTTGTCAAACATCTTTCGAATTGAGATTATAGTCCTTTTACAGAGTATTTAATAGAGTAATTATTTTGAGTGTATGATTTTTACACTCAAAATAATAAATGTTATTACACTAAAAAAAAATAAATTTCTTAAAATCTGTATTTCGGCAGATAACTTTGTGAAATATCTTTCGAATTGAGATTAAAGTCATTTTGCAGAGTATTTAATAGAGTAATTATTTTGAGTGTATGATTTTTACACTCAAAATAATAAATGTTATTACACTAAAAAAAAAAATTTTTGCTACTCTCAAACTAAAAAAAATAGCTCATTTCGAATCCTCAATTTTATGGTAAAAATTTTGCACACTCAAAATAATCACTCTGTTAAAATACAGTGATACTCTGCTGAGCCAGCAGAAAATACCATAGATTTCCAACCAGCAAGATTTTTTGTTATTAAACGAAGAACACTTTGTAAAGTTATTTCGACAACAAAAAAACTGTAAATTTACAGAATTATTATCAAAGTGATGATGAAAGCGGCCAGAATTTTACCAACAAACATGAATAAGTAATAACTTGACACAAAATAAAGGCAAATGTCATCATTTAAATGCGCCCGCTTAAATGTTTTGCACTCGAATGTTTAACTTTGTAGAAATTATTAATAAACTCGCTAGATGTTCTCACGGTTTTTTTTCCATAAACTTTTCATTTTCAGTTCCACATTTGAGCGGGGTCATTCCAATAATCAGTTTTATAAAATTAAAGGGAAATCGTTTAAGAATGCCTTGACTTTCCTGTATATTTTTTTAATGTGCTTGATATGGCTTTAACAGAACGGTCACTATTTTATTTCTAATCAATTTCTCTTTCCTTGATGTGCATGTTGTGTTGACAATTGGGAAATGCCATCGTGTAAATTTGCCCGCTTTAATGCTTCCAAAATGTAAATTTTCTTTTTTTGTGAAAATTTAAGAGTTTTTTACGAATACCTCCAATTTTACACGACATCCTCGTAAAATTTACGAGCTTTTATTATAATTTAAGACGGTTTTTAAAGAGGGGTTGAAACATTTGGAAGTTTTTTTAAGAGATTTTTATTTGAAAACTGTATTACAGAGCAATAATTAAAATAACAGATGAAGTTTAGTACTTTGGTTTCGAGAAAAAACAAAAAATTTTTCTAAAATCTGTACTTTAACAAAAAACTCTCTTTATTGTCTGTAAAATAGAGATTACAAAGTTAAAAGTAAAATTACAGAAAAAATTTTGTTTTTCGGTCACAAGAAAATAAATATTTTCTTAAAATCTGTATTTCGGCAGATAACTTTGTCAAATATCTGTCGAATTGAGATTACAGTCATTTTGCAGAGTATTTAACAGAGTAATTATTTTGAGTGCAATATCTTATCAATTGTGTATGATTTGATTTGTTTAAAATAGACGCGTGCTCTGATTTCCCTGCGTCAAAAAATATTTTTGATTATTCATTTATCTATAATCTTTTTATACTTATTAAGTATTGTGTTTTAAACTCTTCTGATTAATTTTGTTTTGCAAAATTTATTTATTTTTTTTGTTGTAATATTATCTGAATTTATTAAATAAATTCTAACGACATATTATTTATAGACTTAAACCAAATATTCGGTATCGTATTAATTTAAAAATTGTGTTCGTTCAGACTTTAGAAATTTACGAATAACATTTTTTTTGTAAAGATGCACTGAAAATAATAACTCTGTTAAATACTCTGTAAAATGACTGTTATCTCATTTTGACAGATATTTGACAATCTGCCGAAATACAGATTTTAAGAAAATAGTACTTTGTTTTTTCTTGTGACCGAAAAACAAAATTTTATCTGTAATTTTACTTACCGCTCTGTAATACAATTTTCAAATAAAAATCTCTTCAAAAACCTTCCAACTATTTCAACCCCTCTTTAAAAAGCGTCTTAAATTACAATAAAAGCTGATAAATTTTACGATGTCGTGTAAAATTGGAGGTACTCGTATAACACTCGTAATTTTCACAAAAAATAAATTTACAATTTGGAAGCATTAAAGCGGGTAAATTTACACGATGGGATTTCCCAATTGTCAACAGAACTTGCACATTAAGGAAGGAGATATTGATCAGGAATCAAATAGTGACCGTTGATATGATAGAAGCCATATCAAGCGCATTAAAAAGATATAGAAGAAAGTCAATGCATTCTTAATCGATTTTCCTTTAATTTTATAAAAGTCTTTATTGGAATTACCCCGCTGAAATGTGGAACTGTAAACACCGTCCGACAAAAATGAAAAAAGTTTTTGAACACAAACTGTATAATATACGTTTGAAACTAGAGACAAAATGTAGTAAAACTGCATTTACAGTTTTTCTTTTCGTGATCCTGTTTCCTTTTAAAAATACTTCAAAGTTTTAGAGGATTAAGTTTTATAAAATATTTTTTTAATATTTGCACTTGTCCTAGGATGCCACTAGTGATAGCGAATGAAAGAGGAGGAACTCCCCTAATTTTCCTATTTAATTATTTTTACATATCAGAAAAAAGGAGGTAAATTACGTCCTTTGAAATAAGTATCCTTCAATATCAATTAAAATGTTCAACAAAAATTTGTTACAAAAATAAGCTGTGAATTAACAATTTTATAGATAGGGACTCATTAAAGCAAGCGCTATTAAATATTGTATGAACTTATAAATTGTCAATACTACTTTTACATTAAGGAAAAATAAATATAAAATCAAATCAAAAACTACATCAGACGCATTTAAAAAAAAAATAGATAAGAAAATTTAGGTTGGAATGCATTTAAACGAGTTGCATTTAATTTTATTAAAGTATTTATTGGAATGGCCCCACTCAAATGTGGAACTAAAAATGGAAAGTTTATGAATTTAAATAAAAATCTCTGCGAACATTGAGTGAATTTGAAATAAAAAATATCTGTCGAACTGAGATAACAGTCATTTGATAGAATTATTATCTTCAGAAAAAAAAACCAACTCAAGTAAAAAGTTTCGAGCGAGTACATATGTATTTTTTAGCCGAATATAAGGTATCGGTTCGGCCGGACTCTACTTATCTATTATGGTGCTACTTATCATGGTTTATATTTGCAAAATATAAAAAAATTCAAAAAGTGATTGACATTTTCAAGTGAAAAATCTACTTATTTCTGGATTTCAATTTAAAAAAAATACAACTTGAGGGTGTTAATCGACTTATATTTCCATTTGAAAGCTACTGGCAAGATAATTAATTTGCTATTATTTAAAAACGGCTATGTCGATATAAGCGAAATATATGATTTTGACATTTATAAGTCAACATGCTGATATTCATTCTAAGATTATTTCAGTAAGAAATGTTAGAATAGGAAGACATCTTGTTATGAAAATTGTTTAACGTTTTAAGTCCTGGACCAATAAATCGACAAGTTATACGCGGAATGACAAAGTACGCATATTCCCAAAATGTGATAGGAGGGTATAAAAAGAGAACAAATTTTGTTGCACTGTGTTAGTACTCAAAGTAAAGATTATTCTCATATCAGAAAACAGTCACTTATAAATCAAAAAATGGAAATTTTGATACAAAATATATTTTGGATTTCAGTTATTTAAAAAGTGTCATGTTAATAAAATCGAATTCATGAAGTCAGTGTATTAGGGATGTCGAAAGTGTGACAATAGGCCAAAAAAAAGCTATCGGAACAACACAGACTACATTTGTATATTTGCATTAATTTTTTTCATTTTACAAGATTCTTCTTGTAATCGTAAATAACAAATGAAATTTGTAAATTTACTGATTTTTCGTAAAAATATGTGAACTTACGACCAAAAAAAGGGTAAAAGTTACAAAGAATATTTGTAAATTTACAAGAATTTTTTAATAATTTACAAACAAAAATATTGAAAAATTACAAAACTATTTGTAATATTTTTTAAATTATTTTTATAAGTTTATAAATTATAAAAATATTTTTTTCTTTGTAATAAAGATACTTTTCTTGTACCTACAATTTTTGTAGAACCTGTTCCATCAATTACAGGCTTTTTAGTAATTGCTGAATTTTTTGAGTCTACTGTTAAATAATCTGTAAAAAGACAGTTATTTCAGTTTGATAGATATTTGCCAAAGTTTTCTGTCAAAATACAGATATTTACTGAGTATTTTCTTGTGATCGAAAAACTAAATTTTATATGTAATTGTAACTTTTACTTAATTTTCTGATAATAAACCGAGTTTTCTGATAAAATAAAGATTAAACCAAAATTTTTTTCTAAATAAAAAAATTCTTGTGTATTTAACTTACTACTCTGTAATTTTTCGGTTTAAAAAAAAATATTCATAAAACTTTCAAATATTTCAACTGCACTAAAAAAACGCATAAAATTACAATAAAATCTTGTTTATTTTACGAGACTGCCGTGTAAAATTTAAAAATTTGTTAAAAAAATTACAAGAATAAGCTGTGAATTAACAATTTTATAGGTAGGGACTCATTAAAGCAAGCGCCTTTGAATATTGTATGAACTTAACAATTGTCAGCACTACTTGTACATTAAGGAAGAACTTGAATATGAAATCAAATCGTCCGCGCCTTATAAAACTGCATCTGGCGCATTAAAAAATATTAGATAAGAAAATTTAGGTTGGTATGCATTTAAATGATTTTATGAAAGTGTTTATTGGAATGGCCCGCTCAAATGTGGAACTAAAAATGGAAAGTTTATGAATTTAAATAAACATTTCTGCGAACATTGAGCGAATTTGAGAAAAATTCTACACAAGTAAATATTAGCGTGCGAACCATTTAAGCGGGCGCATTTAAATGATGGCGTTTTTCTAAATTTTAAACGGTTCTTGCACATTTCGTTGGGAGAATATGAACTATGGGAGTTTAATCTTGTAGGTAAAACGAATTGCATAAACTTGTTTCGTTACTCTCTTAATATTAATTAGCGTTGCATAAGTGTATCTCAAGATATTGTTGCCAGATTGGGGTCTAAGTGGGGAATCACAAGCCACAAATTCATTGTTTAATTTTGTGTATTATTTGCTACCATAAAACTAAATTTTATGTATTTTTTTAACAACATTTTTCCCCCCATTTTAATGTTTTTTTTAACAGCAAAAAAACAGTTTTTTTCATGATGGCTTATCTTCCTTTCTCTTTCTGTCATATCATAACACACCAATGCTGTCATAGTTTTAGAAAGATTTTGCTAATTTTCATTCACAATATCAAAAACCACAAAATTGACATCACTGCACTCAAAATAATTACTCTGTTAAATTACAGAGATACTCTGCTGAGCCAGCAGAAAATACCATAGATTTCCAACCAGCAAGATTTTTTGTTATTTTACGAAGAAAACTCTGTAAAATGATTTCGATAAAAAAACGGTAAATTTATAGAATTATCTGTAAAATATTGATAAAACCGAAAACAATTTTACCAAAAAGCCTCTATAAATTTACAAAGTTTTACTTAAATGCATTTTATGAGTTCAAAATTTTACAAAAAAACTCTGTAAATTTACAAAGTTTTAGTTAAATTCATTTTATGAGTAAAATATCTCAGCATCAAAAACATTAATTAAAATTAAAAAAAAAATTAAATTAATTAAAATGATTTTTTTTTTTTAAATTTGCCCGCTTTAATGCTTCCAAATTGTAAATTTACTTTTTTATTCTTGTGAAAATTACGAGTTTTTAACAAGTAACTCCAATTTCACACGTCGTCTTTGTAAAATTTAAAAGTTTTTATTGTAATTTAAGACTCTTTTTAAAGAGGAGTTTATCGGTCATATTTGGAAGTTTTTTTAAGTGATTTTTATTTTTACAGAACAATAAGTAAAATTACAAATGAAATTTTGTATTTTGGTTACGAAACAAACAAAGTGTTTTTCTAAAATCCGTATTTTAACAAAAAAAACTGTTTATTATCTGTAAAATATAGATTACAAAGTAAAAAGTAAAATTACAGATAAAATTTTGTTTTTCGGTCACGATAAAATACAAAGTATTTTCTTAAAATCTGTATTTCGACAGATAACTTTGTCAAATATCTGTCGAATTGAGATTACAGTCATTTTACAGAGTATTTAACAGAGTAATTATTTTGAGTGTGGTTATTTCTATTGTGAATATAAATACTCATTTCCATTGGGAATGAAAAAAATCAATATTTTTGTAAAAATATGGCAGCATTGGAGTTTAATGAAATATGAGAGAGAGGCTGAGACAACTTAAATGTAAATGTTTGCTGTGCCGAAAAAATACCCTGATGGGTTTGTTCTGGCCGCTACACAATGCATGCTATAAAATAATATAAATAAACATAGGATTTTTGGTATTTATAAATTTCAGCATTTGAAAAATCCAAGTTTTCAAGACTCTCAAAACAAAAAATATGAAAAACTTCTCTAAAAACACAAATTTGCTTAGAATTTTTTTTTTTCACAACTCTGAAAAAATCCCAACTTTTCGTAATATACTAAATACAAAAAGAAAATTTAATAACTAAACTACCTTCATATTCTATATTTTTTTTGCTTTAAAAAGTTCTGCAAATATCTATTTTTTCCAATTTTCGTACAGTATATCAAACATACAATCAGCCATTTTTAGTCTTTTTGGTAAAATACAAACAACAAAACCACCTTATCAAAAAAAAAAAAAACCGAAATATTTAAAATTACCAAGATTTTGATAAGAAAGAACTAGTACACCAGCTCCCCGATTTGAACGGAATTTTTGTCTTAAAAACGAATTGAATTTAAAGAGACTGACCCGAAAAATCACGGCACAGCAAAATTTTTTATTTATTTCCATTTACGAGAGCAATAAACCTAAGTGGTGCTAACTTAATAATACTGCCAATATTTTTAAACCAATTTTTTTTCTATAAAATAAGGTTTTTTTTTCCAAAATTGGTATCACTGAACAAAAATTACAATATTTTCAGTCGTCTTCCAGTATAGCTTCGGGCCTTTTTGCTGCTACAACGGCAAACGTTTACCATGCCGTGCTTGTTCTGGCTCAAACAATAAGTGCATAAAAACACTGTCGGTTATGGCTCTTTTATTTTAATACGTTTTTATTGCTTTTAAGCCATTTCTTCATTCTCACTCTCATCTAATTTTTGCATCTTTTTGTATTATTTAGGGCCGTTTACTCTTTAAACTGGTAAATTCCAAATAACCCGCCATCTCTAAATCCTGCTTACTTTCGTATCATTTAATTTTAAACAACAATTTCAAAATCGTTTAATACCAGAACCGTGTAATTCGAAATTCAGGTGTTTGCTTTTGTATACCAACAATTTGTTGGCCTAGTCTTTGTATATGGTTGGTAAAAATCATATAAAAGTGCCAAATTTGTTAAAAACCAATGTAGTCGTTTCGATAAAATGTTCCGTTTCGTAACTGTTTTTGCTTTGGTAAGCTGTGCCTTTGCCGCTGGCATTCCCGATGAATTGTCCGGTCGTATTGTTGGTGGTGTAGAAACCACTATTGAGTACCATCCCTATCAGGTTTCTTTGCAAACCAACTCTGGTAGTCATTTCTGTGGTGGTTCCATTATCAGTGAAGATATCATTGTTACCGCTGCTCATTGCATGCAATCCTACACTGCTTCCCAATTCAAGGTTCGTCTCGGCTCTACTTTGTACAATGAAGGTGGTGAATTAGTGTCTGTTAAATCTTTCAAATACCATGAAGGTTACAACTCCAAGACCATGGTTAATGATGTTGCTGTTATCAAATTGGCTACTCCCGTCCGTGAATCTTCAAAAATCCGTTACATTGATTTAGCTGAAAAAACTCCCCCTACCGGCACTCCCGCTGTTGTAACCGGCTGGGGTACCAAGTGTTACTTGCTCTGCGTTAGTTTGCCCAAAATTTTGCAAGAGGTCCATGTTGATATTGTTACTGAAACCGACTGCGCTTCCAGCAGTTTCAATTATGGCAGTGAAATTAGAGAAACCATGGTCTGTGCTTATGCTACCGACAAGGATGCTTGCCAAGGTGATTCCGGTGGCCCATTGGTTGCTCAAAATAAATTGGTCGGCATTGTATCTTGGGGTTATGGCTGTGCCCGTGCTGGTTATCCCGGTGTTTATGCTGATGTTGCTTCTGTCCGTGCCTGGATCGTCGATACTGCTGCTAAATTGTAAATTTCTTTAGAAGATTAAATTAAATTATTAACAAAAAAATGTTTTTTATTATGATTAAGGTTTTTTTTCATCATCAAAGAAAAACAAGTAAAAATGCAAAAAAAAAACCAAGAATATGTTAAATTCCTGAGGCAGTGTCAGTTCTACAAGAATCACTTATTTCTCTAGACCAGGGCTTCCCACTAACTTTTGTTTTAAGATTAATATGAGACATTTCAAATGACTCGCGACACACCCCAGCAAAAAAAAAAAATTCCGTTCTAAATAATCGGTTCCAGTAATTCTACCAGAATTAGTGATTTTTGTTTGAAATTGTCCCGAAAGCAATCGTTTTTTAGAGCAAGTAGTTATTTTGAAAAAAGTCATTGAAAATTTTGTTGTGATTACCACAGAATATATTCAAGAATCTATTGGATTTTTTTTTAGCAAATTTGGATCGCCAAGTTTTTATACCCTAAAACTATTGTATGGGTGTTGCTCACCGAAATATAGGTCTAAGACCCCATACAAATATATATTATTGATCGAATCTTAAGACATGTTTGGAATGTCCGTCCGTCTGCATAAGACACGATGAAGTCATAAAAATTTCAATCTGTCTCTGACAATGTATTCTATTCACATTTTTGCGACACCGTTCATAAACTTTTGATAAACCAAGTATGACATTTAGAAATGACCTAAAATGGAACATCAATATTTTTTTGATATTTATTTTTTCTATTAATTTCAAATAATTAATAGATAGTTGCCATAAATTAAAAATCTGTGATATAGAAGTAATATGTTTTTGAATTTAAATTTATGTTTTTAATGTTTTATGTTAAATGTAAACATTTTTTCTTTTAAATGTTACAACTTTAAATACTACGACCTCTGATGAAGTCGGCATATACCGACGAAAATTTTGTTTTAGTTACAAAGAAAACTTTAGGCCTTATTAGCTTAAAAACAACACAATTTGGAAAAATTTCCACTATGGCAACATTGGCGTAATAGCTGGAGATGGACACGAGTGAATTTTGACTCACGTTAACCCAAAAAAAAAACATAATTTACTTAACCGTTTTTTTTACACAAGCTTACTCACTATTTACGTGAGTAAACAAAGCACCCCACACACGTGAGACTTACGCCCACGTTAACTCACGCTAAACATTTTAAACACCAAAAAAAAAATTGTAAAATTATAAAATAAAACTTAAGCAATACAATTAAATAATTTTGACTGACGCAAAAAAATGGCACTCTCTACGAATCACTCACGCAAAAAACGTCTCATTCACTTATCACTCACCAACAAAAAATTTGAATCACGCGCAAATTTACGTGACCTCCATCTCTAGCGCTAAACATTAAAACTGGAAACGCATTTAAGCGGGCACTTTTGTTCTTTAGCATATTAAATATTTTTTTTATGAAATTGTTAGATAGTAGCATTACTTGTACATTTAGGATGGCAAATACTAATTAGAAAATAAGGCCCCTCTTAAATGTGCCACTGAATATATGAACTTTTTGGGGCATTTAAAAAGGATATATTTTATTAAAATCTTCTGATAAAAGCAGAAAGATGAATTTAAAAAAACTTAGGAATGTAAACATTGTACATTTTCTTAAAAAGCTATGCCCTACATTTCCGATCCGCCATTTTGAGTTCAAAAAATCTGAGTTCGTATTCGTGATTAACGTTCCGCAATCATTTCCTATACTCAAAATAATTACTTTGTAAAATGACTGTAATCAAATTTGACAGATGTTTGACAAAGTTATCTGCCAAAATACAGATTTAATGAAAATACTTTGTATTTTCTTGTGAACGAAAAACAAAATTTTATCTGCAATTTTAATTTTTACTTTGTAATCTTTATTTTACAGCTACTAATAAGAGTTTTTTTTTGTTAAAATACAGATTTTAGAAAAATATTTTGTTTTTTTCTCGAAACCAAAGTACTAAATTTCATCTGTAATTTTACTATTGCTCTGTAATACGGTTTTCAAATTAAAATCTCTTGAAAAAAACTTCGAAGTAGTTTTACACCTCTTTAAAAAGCGTCTTAAATTACAATAAAAGATGCTAAATTTTACGAGGTATAGTGCAAAATTGAAGGAAAAATAAATAAAGTAAATTTACAATTTGGAAGCATTAAAGCGGGCAAATTTGCACGATGGCATTTCCCAATTGACAACACAACTTGCACATAAAGGAAGGAGAAATTGATCACGAATCATATAGTGACATTAAAATTGTGTAAAAGAATTAAAAAGATATATAAGAAAGTCAAGGCTTAAACGATTTCCCTTTAATTTTATAAAAGTGTTTACTGGACTGACCCCGCTCCAATATGGAACTACAAATGAGAAGTTTATGAAAATAAGCCGTGAGAACATCTAGCAAGTTTATAAATAACTTCTAAAAAGTTAAACATTTGCGAGCGGAACATATAAGCGGGCGCATTTAAATGATTGCATTTGCCTTTATTTTGTGTCCAGTTATTACTTATCAATGCTTCTTACACATTAAAATTAATTTAAATAAGAAACTAAAAAAATTACATTTCGTGTGCGCACCATTAAAATGGGGAATGCATTTAATAAGCCATTTAAATTTTAGTTTTTTCTCTAAGTTTATGAATGTACTAATAGAAAAGACAATTTTCACATTTAAATAGCCCCTGCTCAAATCGTCATTTATTAATTTATAAAAACCTCGGTGAACCCCTACCGCTTAAATGCGTCACTAAATTTTAATAATTTAAAATATACGTCAGACTGTTAATGTTTTCGAAACAGAGAAGTTCTGGAGTCATGCACGCAAAGTTAAACAATAGAGTTTATTATAAATGTGTATGTTGTTATCGTTGTTCCAAATTATTTCATGCGTTCAATTTTAAAATCAAATAAATTTAACAAAAACTTTGTAAATTTTCAGAGTTTTTTGAATAAACTTCTGGTCACATACCAACATTTTACAGATAATTCTCTAAAATTACAGTTTTTTTTGTCGAAATAATTTTGCAGAGTTTTTACAAATATATGTAAATTTATTTTCTCCGTAAAATTGTGGTCCCATTTAACTAATATTTTACTAGAAACTATGTAATTTAATTTTTTTTTTTTGTCCAAACTATTTTACAGAGTTTTATGGTAACATAACAAAAAAATCTTTCTGGTTGGAAATCTATGGTATTTTCTGCTGGCTCAGCAGAGTATCTCTGTTATTTAACAGAGTGATTATTTTGAGTGTACTCAAAATGTTTCGGGCATTGTGCAGGGTATTTATGGATTCGTTCAAGTCAAATTAGAGTTTTTTTTATTATTTTATCATAATCTCAATTCGACAGATATTTGACAAAGTTATCTGCCGAAATACAGATTTCAAGAAAATACTTTGTGACCGAAAAAAAAAAAATTATCTGTAATTTTACTTTGTAATCTCTATTTTACAGATAATACGAGTGTTTTTTGTTAAAACACAGTAAAAGATGCTAAATTTTACGAGGATGTCTTGCAAAATTGGAGGAACTTGTAATTTTCACAAAAGTAAAAAAAGTAAATTTACAATTTGGAAGCATTAAAGCGGGCAAATTTACACGATGGCATTTTCCAATTGTCAACACAACTTGCATATTAAGGAAGGAGCAATTGATCAGGAATCAAATAGTGACCGTTGTGTAAGCAAGCGCATTAAAAAGATATATAAGTCAAGGCATTCTTAAACGATTTCCCTTTAATTTTATGTCAAGTTATTACTATCAATGCTTTTTGGTAAAATTCTGGTCGCTTTCATCAACATTTTACAGATAGTTCTGTAAATTTACTGCTTTTTTATCGAAATCATTTTACAGAGTTTTCTTCGTAAAATAACAAAAAATCTTGCTGATTGGAAAAATATGGTATTTTCTGCTGGCTCAGTGGAGTATCTCTGTATTTTAACAGAGTGATTATTTTGAGTGTACCTATTCATTTTTTAAGATGAAACTATTCTATTTAATTTTAACCTGAAAATAAATGAATTAAATTGGGCGGAGTTTATTTTTTTAACACAATTTAATTATATTCTCCAAAATATGTTTTTTTTTTGTTAATTTTATCTCTAGCCAATCGAAATGCATTTAAATTTATTTTGAATGTATTTATTTATAGCTCTGTGATAGCTTATCTTACAATTAGAAACATTTTTGATGTTATAAATTTAATTACTAAAAATTTGTACGATAAGTAAATGTCATGAGTTAATATAATAATAAAAATGTTGGTTAGTAAGTGAAAAAATATACTGGATCAATGTTCAAGACTGCCAAATGTAACTGTATGCTTTTTGAGATATTTTTTTTAAGTGTGCAATTTGACTACTTCAGTTCCTTTAACACTTTGACGACCATACATTTTTTACCGAAGCGATTTTCCGCTCCTGTTCACTTTCGTGATCATTGACCTACACTCAAAATAATCACTCTGTTAAATTACAGAGATACTTTGCTGAGCCAGCAGAAATACCATAGATTTCCAACCAGCAAGATTTTTTGTTATTTTACAAAGAAAACTCTTTTAAATGATGTCGATAAGAAAAAACTTAATTTACAAAATTATCTTTAAAATATTGATAAAAGCGACCAGAATTTTACTATTTTATTTACTATTTGATTCCTGATCAATTTCTCTTTCCTTAATGTGCAAGTAGTGATGACAATTGAGAAATGCCATCGTGTAAATTTGACCGCTTTAATGCTTCCAAATTGTAAATTTACTTTTTTTATTTTTTATGAAAATTGCGATTTTTTTTAGAGTACCTTCAATTTTTCACGCCATCCTCGTAAAATTTACCAGGTTTAAATGCAATTTAATACGCTTTTTAAAGAGGGGTTGAAATATTGGAAGTTTTTGAAGGGATTTGTATATGACAACTGTATTACAGAGCAATAAGTAAAATTACAAATGAAATTTAGTAGTTTGGTTAAGAGAAAAAACAAAGTATTTTTCTGAAATCTGTATTTTAACAAAAAAAAATAGTTTATTATCTGTAAAATAAAGATTAAAAAGTAAAATTACTAGAATCCGACCGAAACCAGATTTTCGAGGCCGAATCGAATATCCGTTAAAAAGATCAATATTCGGCCGAAACCGAACCGAAACTTAAAAACAAAACTCTCAAAATAATCACTATGTTAAATTACACAGATACTCTGCTAAGCCAGCAGAAAATACCATAGATATGCAATCAGCAAGATTTTCTGTTGTTTTGCGAAGAAAACTCTGTAAAATGGTTTGGACAAAAAAAACTATAAAATTACAATTTTTTTAGTAAAATATTAGTTAAATGGGATCACATTTTTACAAAGAAGTACTCTGTAAATTTACATATATTTGTAAATACGCTGTAAAATTATTTCAATAAAAAACTGAAAATTTACAGAATTATCAGTAAAATGTTGGTATGTGACTAGAAGCTTTTCAAAAAAACTTCTGAAAATTTACAAAGTTTTTGTTAAATTTATTTGATTTCAAACTTGAACACATGAAATAATTGGGAACAAAAATAACATCCATATTTATATTAACAAAAACTTCTTAAAGTTGTCATTCCAAAGACATTTTTTAATTTCTGCAATAAAAATATGAAAATTTATCAATATTTATATATTGACTTTTTCTTAAATATAATGCATACCTTTTTGGTGGTTTCTTCTGCATTTTTGATGTTTTTCAAAAAAAAAAAATTTTACAAATAAACGTGTTTGTTATTTTTGAAAATTTTTTGACATTTTTTTTTGAAAATTATTTTAAAACAAAAACATTTGAGGGAAGTACATCTGATTAAAGGGAGGTATACACAAGTATAGTGTTTATTTGATGTCATATATGAATTGATAAAAACATATCTGATATTATATATGACCAGATATAATTATATATGATATTTAAAAATTTGGAAAGATATCATATATGACCACATCAAATCATATGTGATCAGATATGAAAATATCTGATATTAGATATCATCAGATATGAAAACATCTGCTTAAATATATGAACATATACAATTTGATCTGATACCATATCTATTCAGATACGATTTGATAAAATTTTATCAAATTGGATATATTTTGATATAATTTATTTTACACGGGATTGCAAATAAAAACAGTACTTTTTCAAAAGTCTTATTTTATATCAAACTACAAAAACTTAGACCTTTTACCCTGATTTCAAACAGATCTCAGCTACGGTGGAACATTTTAGGTAAACCGTCCCAAATTTATTCTATTTTTTTATCAGTGTTGAAAAAAATTGCTATTGACTTTTTGGAGCATTTGTCTTAGTTGCCGCGATATCTTACTTGAAAAGCTTTTGTAGTCTATGCTTTCGCTTAACTAAAACACCGATCTTCCTATCAAAAACATACGAAAAAATCTATAAAACAGTTTTAATTAAAACACCACTTTAAAAAGCAAACGCGAAAACGGTATTATTGCACTCAAACAAAGGCCTAACTAAATTTTGGGAAAATGTTTTTTTTTTCACAATTTAGTAAAATTTGATAAAAATTTTGAAATTTCTTTGACATAATTTGCAACCAATTAGTTCATCATATTTATCTTCATAAAATTGATAAAGTTTTTTCTTCAGGTTTAGTAAATTTTATGCAATTTAAGGAAATTTTTTTTTTCAAAAAATGTTTCAAAAATTTCAAAAACTAAGCCAGAAAGAGCATAAAAGTGTTCATTTTCGATTCTAAAAATCTATAAAGAATCTCCGGTCCTCTTTCAATATATGGACTCCTCAATTTGAATCTAAAAATTTGGGCGTTCCTCATTTCTCAGAAAATATTGCCGAAACAACAAAATGCCAAATACATTTTTGTACACTCAAAATAATCACTCTGTTAAAATACAAAGATACTCTGCTGAGCCAGCAGAAAATACCATAGATTTCCAACCAGCAAGAAATTTTGCTATTTTACAAAGAAAACTCTGTAAAATGATTTCGATAAAAAAACTGTAGATTTAAAGACTTTTCTGTAAAATATTGATGAAAGTGACCAAAATTTTACCAAGAAGCATGGATAGATAGTAATACCTTGACACAAAATAAAGGCAAATGTTATCATTTAAATGCGCCCGCTTAAATGTTTCGCACGCGAATGTTTAACTTTGAAGTATTTATTTATAAACTCGCTGGATGTTCTCACGTTTTTTTTTCCATAAACTTCTCATTTTCAGTTTCACATTTGAGCGGAGTCATTCCAGTAAACACTTTTATAAAATTAAAGGGAAATCATTTAAGAATGCCTTGCCTTTCTTATATATCTTTTTAATGCGTTTGTTGGCTTTTACACAACGGTCACTATTTGATTCCTGATAAATTTCTTCTTCCTTTATGTGCAAGTTGTGTTGACAATTGGGAAATGCCATTGTGTAAATTTGCCCGCTTTAATGCTTCCAAATTGTAATTTTACTTTTTTTATTTTTGTGAAATTACGAGTCCTTCAATTTTGCACTACACCTCGTAAAATTTAGCATCTTTTATTGTAATTTAAGACGCTTTTTAAAGAGGGGTGGAAATACTTGGAAGTTTTTTCAAGAGATTTAAATTTGAAAACCGTATTACAGAGCAATAGTAAAATTACAGATGAAATTTAGTATTTTGGTTACTAGAAAAAAACAAAGTATTTTTCTAAAATCTCTATTTTAACAAAAAACTCTATTTATGTTTTGAAAATAGAAATTACAAAGAAAGAAATAAAATTACAGATAAAATTTTGTTTTTCGGTCACAAGAAAATACAAAGTATTTTCTTAAAATCTGTATTTCGACAGATAACTTTGTCAAATATCTGTCGAATTGAGATTGCAATCATTTTACTGAGTATTTAACAGAGTAATTATTTTGAGTGTAGTTCTTTACACGACCGTCTTAATCCCTCCGTGTAATAGTTTTTTAGTTATCCCGTTAAGATTCTAAAGACCCTTTTGGGCCCTTAAATTCCCGTATCCTAAAAACTAAGCAAGGTAGAGCGAAAAGGGCAAAGATGTTGAATTAAAATCTATGACGATCCTTAATAGACCCAATGGGACTGGGCCTAAGGTGGTCTGGACCCCTGGGTTCCGAACCTAATGGGGTCTGCCCGCAATCGTAACTTTAAATGAGATGTACTCAATAAAATAAATTTTTTCCCATTTTCTATTTTTTTCTTTTTCTTATTTTTCAGAAAAATTTAGATAAAAAGAAGGAAAACATGGCAATGGAGCTAAATCATTATTGAATTTAGTTAAGTTTTCCACTTTTTAAATAATTTTTCTTTTTGAGTATGGTATAAAATTAAATTGCATTTAGCTCCTTCTTAAAAATTTAATTAAAATTTTGTCAAATATGAAACATTTTTCGAAAAATGTTTCATTTTGGTGATGAGTATAAAAAAACAGTACACGCTTTAAAAAACAGTACTTTTGCGTACTGTTTTAGGTGCTGTGCATAAAACAGTACTTTTTATAAAAAACAGTACATGTACTGTTTAAAACAGTACGAATGGCAACCCTAATCTTATGTGAATTCCTATCTAAATTACATGTCCGAATCCATATAAGCCCCAATAGTATTACGTACGTACGAAGACGTGTGTTCTAGATAAGGACTACTTTAACTGATATTGTATGCAAAAAATCTTATCTTTAAATTTCTTGTCGTGATTTATACACTCAAAATAATTCCTCTGCAAAATTACTGTAATCTCAATTCGACAGATATTTGACAAAGTTTTCTGTCAAAACACACACGGAAAAAAATATTTTTGCATAAATTATGCGAAAACTAATAACATTTTACCAAGCGGTTGCTTAGCACCGTCCGACAAAAATGAAAAAAGTCGTTAAACACTACACTCAAAATAATACTCTTCTGAGCCAGCAGAAAATACAATAGATTTCCAACCAACAAGATTTTTTGTTATTTTACAAAGAAAACTCTGTAAAAACTTTGTAAAATTATTTCGTAAAAAAAAAAAATTAAATTTACAGAATTATCTGTAAAATGTTGGTATGTGATCAGAAGTTTTTCAAAAACTTCTGAAAATTTACAAAGTTTTTCTTAAAATTATTTGATTTCAAATTCGACCACATGAAATAATTGGGAACGAAAATAACAACATACACATTTATAATAAAAAAAAAACTTCTTAAAGTTGTCATTCCAAAGGCGTTTTTAATTTTGTTTAACTTTGTTTTTTTGTTTAAATTTAATTGAGCCAAATGCGCACGCGAAACGTTATACTTTAATTTCTTGTTAAAATTCACTCTTTAAGTGGAAACTATAAGAATTTTTATTCCTTTTCTTCGACGGTAATGTGCTAGAAGCTTGGATAAGTAATAACTTGAAAAAAATAAAGGCAATTGCTGTTATTTAAATGCGCCCGCTTAAATGTTTCGCACGCGAATGTTTAACTTTGTAGAAATTATTTATAAACTCGCCAGATGTTCTCACGTTTTCTGTTTTCATAAACTTCTTATTTTCAGTGCCACATTTGAGCGGGGTCATTTCAATAAACACTTTAATAAAATTAAAGGGGAATCTTTTAAGAATGCCATGACTTTCTTATATATTCTTTTAATGTGCTTCATATGGCCTTTACACAACGGTCACTATTGGATTCTGATCAATTTCTCCGTCCTTAATGTGCAAGTAGTGTTGATAATTGGGAAATGCCATCGTGTAAGTTTGCCCGCTTTAATGCTTCCAAATTGTAAAATTACTTTTTTTATTTCTGTGAAAATTAAGAGATTTTTACGAGTACCTCAAATTTTACACGACATCCTCGTAGAATTTACCAGCTTTTATTGTAATTTAAGACGCTTTTTAAAGAGGGGTTGAAATATTTGAAAGTTTTTTGAAGAGATTTTTATTTGAAAACTGTATTACAGAGCAATAAGTAAAATTTCAGAACTGCATTACAGAGATTACAAAGTAAAATTCCAGATAAAATTTTATTTTTCGGTCACAAGAAAATACAATGTATTTTCTTAAAATCTGTATTTCGGCAGATAACTTTGTCAAATATCTGTCGAATTAACATTACAGTCATTTTACAGACTAATTATTTTGAGTGTAACTACATTGGTTTTAGATCAATTCCAACATATCTGCCGGTGAGCCGAAACGAAATTCGACCAAAAGCCAAATTCTATCCACCCTAATACATACCACTTAACAATTTTGAAGTTCCTTTGCTGTGATTACATTTTATTTAAATAGTTTTATAAAGAAAGGAAATTTTGTAGTTCGGTGAAAATAAGATAACATATATATTTCAATTAGATCTCTAATGTAAGCGATGGTTATGCAAAATGAAAAAAAAAAACATTTGATTACTGCTTTATTTAAATCCGATTAAAAATACACAACCTTATCTGGTATTTTTTAGTATAATGGTTTATAATTTACTATATAAGCAATGATTTTTGAAGCAAATAATTAGTTTACGAATTCATCAATATGTTGAAGTTAGTAATTTTGTTGTCTGCTGTCGCTTGTGCTTTGGGTGCTGCTATACCTGAGGGTATGCTTCCCCAAGCTGGCCGTATTGTTGGCGGATCTGCTGTCGTCATCACTAGCTACCCTTGGCCAAGGATGCTACACCTCTATAGAGGTGTAGCATCCTTGCCCTTGGCAAGTGTCTCTCCAACGCAGTGGTTCCCACTCCTGCGGTGGTTCCATTTACAGCACAAGAGTCATTGTAACTGCTGCCCATTGCTTGCAATCCGTTTCTGCTTCCGTACTCCGTGTCCGTGCTGGTTCTTCTTTCTGGAACTCTGGCGGTACTTTGGTAACCGTTGCTTCTTTCACCAACCACCCCAGTTATAGCTCCAGCACCATGGTTAACGATATTGCTGTTGTTCGTTTGGGATCTACCTTGAGCACATCTACCTCCATCAGAACTATTGGTTTGGCTTCCACTGCTCCTGCTCACGGTGCTGCTGCTGCCGTTTCTGGATGGGGTACCGAATCATCAGGATCTTCTTCCATTCCCACTCAATTGAGAGCCGTCAATGTTAACATTGTTGGCCGTACCCAATGTGCATCTTCCAGTTTCGGTTATGGTTCATCCATCAGAGCCACTATGATCTGCGCTGCCGCTGCCGGCAGAGATGCTTGCCAAGGTGATTCTGGTGGCCCATTGGTATCTGGTGGAATTTTAGTTGGTGTTGTATCTTGGGGTATTGGTTGTGCTCAAAGCAACTTCCCTGGTGTATACGCCGATGTTGCCGCTCTCCGCTCCTGGGTTGTTAACAATGCCTAAAATATAAGATTTTTTTAAGGGCAAAAATTCTGAACCTGTGCTGTCAAAATTGCTAACGATATTTAAATATTGAGTTCAATAAATTTTTGCAATATTTTTTCTATACTAAAAAATTTGGAATTTTCGTTTTTCTTTTAAATTTGTATATACAATGTAGACAAATCTGTCGTCACCTAGAATGTGGGAATGTCCTGCGATATTTTGCAGACACAGTCACAGATTGACGTTTTGCAACTTGAACAAACGAACGAATTGGGAACAAAAAATACCATATACACACACTTAAAAAAAAAATTTCTTAGTGAATAATCACAATTGGAGCGGGAAGCGGAAAAACGCAATTGTCCTCATAAAAATAGAATTGAATCTAGTTTGGCGGAAAAACGCGGCGGAAAAAAACATTGACTGTCTGACAAGCCAAATTATTATGAGTATTATAAAGTAGTACAGCTCACATATTCAGTGACGCATTTAAGCGGTTAATGTTCACTGAAGTTTTTATAAACTAATAAATGACAAATTCAGCGGGGCCTATCAGAATGTGTCTTAGTAGTTTCATTAATTAATTAATTAAATGTGCCTGATTAACGACATTTCCCACATTAATTGCTCACAATTACTTGTTTACATTAACTTTTTAAGTGGCAACTATAAGAAACAAAGGAAAATGTCATCGTTTAAATGCGCTAGCTTAAATGTTTCGCATGCAAATGTTTACTTTGCAGAAATAACTTATAAATTCGCTATATGTTCTCAAGTTTTTTTTCATTAACTTTTCACTTTCCGTGCCACATTTGAGCGGGGTCATTCCAATAAATACTTTTTATAAAATTAAAGGGATATCGTTTAAGAATGCCTTGATTTATTTACATATATATTTTTTAAACGGGCACTACTTGTTTTCTGTTGTTTCTGCTTCCTTAATGTGCAAGTTGACAATTCAAAAATTCCATCGTGTTAATTTGCCCGCTTTAATGCTTCCATACAAAAAATGTAGATAAACTTGTTTTACGTATGTGTGTGTCCACCTCTGTATTGAACAATAAAGAAAAATGTTCTAGAGCTATAATAACTTTACTAAAATTAAAATATTTCTTAATTTATTTTGAATTATATTTTTCTATTAATCGATTTATAGTTATATGAAATTGTATTAAGAAAACTGAATTAACCACTAAATGTGACATCAACCAAGCTGATCGGTCTAAATCCCGGAACCATAAAGTGAAAAGCGGATTTTATGATAACACATATATAAGTAGAAATCTTCACATTTAAATAAAGAAAAAAAAAAACAATAAAAAACTTAATTTTGAGTAAAAACAATTTTTTCTAGTATTTTCTGTAAACAAATAAAAATTTTTTAAGTAACAAAAAACTTGTCATTAAAGGTCTGTTTGTTTTTGTAATACTCGTTAAATTGCAATTTAAATGGTGTTTTTAAATTGCAACTATTTGAAGTCACTCTTTAATGCGCAAGAATTAAAATTTAAGAAAATGCTATCATTTAAATGGTTCACAAGCGATTTTTTAATCTTAAAGCAATTATTTTTTAAGTGGCTAGATGTTCGCATTGTCTTCTTAATTCATAAACTTTCCATTTTCAGTGCCACATGTGAGCGCGGTCATTCCAATAAACCCATTAATAAAATTAAAGGGACATCGTTTAAGAATGCCTTGACTTTCTTGTACACTCAAAATAATTACTCTGTTAAATACTCTGTAAAATGACTGTAATCTCAATACGACAGACATTTGATAAAGTTATCTGCTGAAATACAAATTTTAAGAAAATACCTTGTATTTTATTGTGACCAAAAAACAAAATTTTATCTGTAATTTTACTATTTACTTTGTAAACTGATTTTTTTTGTTAAAATGCATATTTTAGAAAAATACTTTTTTTTTTCTCGTAAACAAAATACTATTTCATCTTCAATTTAACTTATTGCTCTGTAATACAATTTTCAAATACAAATCTCTTCAAAAAACTTTCAAATTTTTCAACGTCTCTTAAAAAGTGTCTTACATTACAGTAAAAGCTGGTCAATTTTACGAGGATGGCGTGTAAAATTGAATATGCTCTAAATTTTGATGAAAATAAAAAAGTAATTTTCAATTTGGAAGCATTAAAGCGGGCAAATTTGCACGATGACATTTCCCAATTGTCAACACAACTTGCACATTAAGGAAGGAGAAATTGATCAGGAATTAAATAGTGACCGTTGTGTAAAAGCAATATCAATACCAGCTTTTATTGTAATTTAAGACGCTTTTTAAAGAGGGGTTGAAATATTTAAAAGTTTTTTAAAGAGATTTTTATACTCAAAATAGTCACTCTGTTAAATTACAGAGATACTTTGCTGAGCCAGCAGAAAATACCGTAGATTTCCAACCAGCAAGATATTTTGTTATTTTACGAAGAAAACTATGTAAAATGATTTCAATAAAAAACTGTAAATTTACAGAATTATTGTAAAATGTTGATAAAAGCGACCATAATTTTACAAAAAGAACTATGTACATATGTAAATTTACAAAGTTTTAGTTAAATGCATTTTATGAGTGCAAAATTTTACAAAAAAAAAACTGTAAATTTACGAGGTTTTAGTTAAAGCATTTTTAAAAGTGAAAAATTTTGCAAAGAAAAATTAATTTACAAAAAATTAATTAAAAACTTTGCGTGCATGAACTCCAAAACTTCTCTGCTTCAAAAACATTAACAGTCTTACAAGCCAACAAAATTATTTTTTGCGTATTATGTATATTTTTAATTATTAAAGCTCACATATTAAGTAACGCATTTAAGCGGTTGATGTTCACAGAGATTTTTTTTGAAATTAATAAGTAACGATTTGAGCAGGGGCTACTTAAATGTGAAAATATTAGAACTTTTATAAGCTTAGAGAAGAAAGTAAAATATAAATGTGTCTGATTAAATACATTCCCCACTTTAATGATGCGCACGCGAAACGTTATTTAATTTCTTGTTTAAATTCACTTTTTAAGTGGTAACTATAATTCTTATTCATTTTCTTCTACTGTAATATCCAAGAAGCATGTATAAGTAATAACTTGATACAAAAAAAGGCAAATGTCATCATTTAAATGCGCCCGGTTAAATGTTTCGCATGCGCATGTTAAAGTGTTGAAATTATTTATACACTCGCAAGATGTTCTCACGTCGGTTTTCATAAACTTCTCATTTTTCAGTGTCACATTTGAGCGGGGTCATTCCAGTAAAAACTTTTATAAAATAAAAGGGAAATCGTTTAAGAATGCCTTGACTTTTTTATATGTATATTTTTTAATCCGCTTGCTATGGCTGTTGTGTCGACAATAGGAAAATGCAATCGTGTAAATTTGCCTGCTTTAATGCTTCCAAAATTACGAGTTTTTTACGAGTACCTCCAATTTTACACGACATCCTCGTAAAATTTACCAGCTTTTATTGTAATTTAAGACGCTTTTTAAAGAGTGGTTGAAATATTTGAAAGTTTTTTGAAGAGATTTTTTATTTGAAAACTGTATTACAGAGTAAAATTGCAGATGAAATTTAGTATTTGTAAAATAAAGATTACAAAAGCCCTGTTTTCGCATAACCGTATGTATGTTAACATGTAAACTGTTGATAAAAGCGACCAGAATTTTAGCAAAAACAATTCTGTAAATTTAAAATGTTTAAGCTGAATTAACAATGACGGAGTACTCTGTGCTAGAGAGTGGATTTTGGTCCTTTCTTTTTCGCACTTACACATTTTTTTGTATGTTGTCTTCTCTATCTTTAGAGATGGTACTCTGCAGTACAGAGTACTCCGACATTCTGTCGAAGCCTTTAGTTAAATGCATTTTATGAGTGCAAAATTTTAGAAAAAAAACTTAATTTACAAAGTTTTGGTTAAATGACCAGAAGGTTATTAAGAAAACTCTGAAAATTTACAAGATTTGATTTCAAACTTGAGCACATGAAATAATTGTGACGCATTTAAGCGGCAGTTGTCGCTGAGGTTTTTATAAATTTATAAATGACGATTTGAGTAGGGCTGTAAAAACTTGACACAAAATAAAGGCAAATGCCATCATTAAAATACGCCCGCTTAAATGTTTCGCATGCGAATTAACTTTGCAGAAATTATTTTTAAACTCGATATATTTTCTTAGTTTTTTTTTTTTTCATAAACTTCTCATTTTCAGTGCCACATTTAAGCGGGGTCATTCCAATAAACACTTTTATAAAATTGAAGGGAAATCGTTTAAGAATGCCTTGACTTGATAAATTTTTTAATGCGCTTGATATGGCTTTTACACAACGGTCACTATTTCATTACTGATCAATTTGTCCTTTCTTTTTGTGCAAGTAGTGTTGACCATTGGAAAATTCCATTGTGTAAAATTGCCCGCTTTAATGCTTCCAAATTGTATTTGCTTATTTTAAATTGCTGTGAAAATTACCAGTTTTTTACGAGTACTTCCAGTTTTACACGTCATCCTCGTAAAATTTACCAGCTTTAATTGTATTTTAAGACGCTTCTCAAGAGGGGTTAAAAAATTTGAAAGTTTTTTAAAGAGATTTTTGTTTGAAAACTGTATTACAGAGCAATAAGTAAAATAACAGATGAAATTTAGTATTTTGGTTACGAGAAAAACACAGTATTAGACAAATATCTGTATTTTAACAAAAAACTCTGTTTATTATCTGTAAAATAAAGATTACAAAGTAAATTAACATATCAAATTTTATTTTTCGGTCACAAGAAAATACAAAGCATTTTCTTAAAATCTGTACTTCGGCAGATAACTTTGTCAATTATCTGTCGAACTGAGATTAGTCATTTTACATTACAGAGTAATTATTTTGAGTGCAGTCAAATTAGGAGCAAAAGTCGCGTAATACCATTTTATGAATATTTTACAGTTTTCCTTGTTTTTTTAACAAAAAAATTTGTTTTTGGTCGATCGAAATTTAAATTTTTTTTGTAATTTTACAATTTTTTTTCGTAAATGTCTAAATTTTTAAGGTAATTTTACAAAGACAATACTAGGAAATTCACGAGAACTCATTGTAAGTTCTACCTCGTCAAAGAAGTTGTAAATTTACGATTTTATTGGTAAAAAGCTTTATTGGTAAAAGCAAAAAATATCGTAATTTTTACAACAAATTCTCGTAAAATATGAGGTAGCAAAATATATAATTAAGTCATGTGAATACTGTAAGTTTAGCGCGTAAAAAAATTTGTAAAAACATTTTATTGGCAAGAAGCTTGTGAAATTACAAAAAAGCTGCACTCAAAATTATCACTGTTAAAATACAGAGATACTCTGCTGAGCCAGCAGAAAATACCATAGATTTCCAATCAGCAAGAATTTTTTTGTTATTTTACAAAGAAAAATCTGTAAAATGATTTCGATAGAAAAAAACTGTAAATTTACAGAATTATCTGTAAAATGTTGATGAAAGCAACCAGAATTTTACCAAGAGGCATGGATAAGTAATAACTTGACACAAAATCAAGGCAAATGCCACCTTTTAAATGCGCCCACTTAAATGTTTTGCACGCGAATGTCGCTATATGTTCTCACGGTTTTTTTTTCATAAACTTCTCATTTTTAGTTCCACATTTGATCGGGGTCATTCCAATAAACGCTTTTATAAAATTAAATGAAAATCGTTTAAAAACGATCTGCTTGCTTAATGTGCAACTTGTGTTGACAATTGGGAAATGCCGTCATGTAAATTTGACCGCTTAAATGCTTTCAAATTGTAAATTTGCTTTTTTTGTATTTTTGTAAAAATTACGAGTTTTTTTCGAGTACCTCCAATTTTACACGACATCCTCGTAAAATTTACCAGCTTTTATTGTAATTTAAGACGCTTTTTAAAGAGGGGTTGAAATATTTTTAAGTTTTTTGAAGACATTTTTTTTATTTGAAAACTGTATTACAGAGCGGTAAGTAAAATTACAGATAAAATTTTGTTTTTCGGTCACAAGAAAATACAAAGTATTTTCTTAAAATTTGTATTTCGGCTGATAACTTTGTCAAAAATCTCTCGAAATGAGATTACAGTCATTTTACAGAGTATAGCAGAGTTATTATTTTGAGCGTACTTTCTAAATCAAAATTCTGATGCACTTTTCTAAAAATAAAATTTTAAATTTTATAGCATTTTTCGATAAAAATATTTGGGAATAGAATAATTTTGCAGTTTAAATGGCTTCAAAGATTTTAAGGCAATTTTAAAGAGATTTTTTATACAAAAAATTTCAGGTTCCAAAAAAATCATAAAATTTGATAAACATTCCTATAGAAAAATTTTCAAATTTTAAATGATTATACACTCAAAATAATTACTCTGTTAAAAACTCTGCAAAATGATCTCAATTCGACAGATTTTAAGAAAATACCTTGTATTTTCTTGTGACCAAAAAACAAAGTTTTATCTATAATTTTAATTTTTACTTTGTAATCTCTATTTTACAGATTATAAACAGAGTTTTTTTTGTTAAAATACAGATTTTAGAAAAGGTCTGTTTTTTCTCGTAACCAAAATACTAAATTTCATCTGTAATTTTACTTATTGCTCTGTAATACAGTAAAATAAAATACAAATAAAAATCTCTTCAAAAAACTTCCAAATATTTTAACCCCTCTTTAAAAAGCGTCTTAAGTTACAATGAAAGCTGGTAAAATTTACGAGGATGTCGTGTAATTCGTAAAAAACTCGTAATTTTCACAAAAATAAAATTTACATTTTGGAGGCATTAAAGCATTAACAAATTTACACGATGGAATTTCCCAATTGTCAACACTACTTGCACATTTAGGAAGGATAAATTAATCAGAAATAAAACAGTGACTGTTGTGTTAAAGCCATATCAAGCACATTAAAGGGAAATCGTTTAAGAAAGTCAAGCATTCTTAAACGATTTCCCTTTAATTTTCTAAAAGTGTTTATTAGAATGATCCCACTTAAATGTGGCACTGAAAATAAGATGTTTATAAAAAATAAACCGTGAGAACATCTAGCGAGTTCATAAATAATTTCTGCTAAGTTAAACATTCGCGTGCGAAACATTTAAGCGGGCGCATTTAAATGATGGCAATTGCCTTTTTTTGTGTCAAGTTATTACTTATTCATGCTTCTTGCACATTACAGTCGAAGAAAATTAATAAGAATAAAATATAACATTTTCCGTTTGCACCATTAAAGTGGGAAATGCATTTAATCAGGCTCATTTAAATTATAAAAGTACTAATAGGAAACACAATTAAAAATAGCCCCTGCTCAAATCGTCATTTATAAAAACCTCGGTGAACATCTACCGCTTAAATGCGTCACTAAATATGTGAGCTTTAATAATTCAAAATATTTGTAACCAACAAAGAATAATTTTATTGGCTTGTCAGACTGTTAATGTTTTTAAAGCAGGGAAGTTCTGGAGTTCATGCACGCAAAGTTAAACAAAATTAAAAACGCCGTTGGAATGACTATGTATTTTGACTGTAATCTCAATTCGACAGATATTTGACAAAGTTATTTGCCGAAATACAGATTTTATGAAAATACTTGGTATTTTCTTGTGACCGAAAAACAAAACTTTATCTGTAATTTTCTTTGTAATCTCTATTTTCAGAACATAAATAGTTTTTTTTTGTTAAAATAGAGATTTTAGAAAAATACTTCGTTTTTTCTCGTAACCAACATACTAAATTTCATCTGTAATTTTACTATTGCTCTGTAATACGGATTTCAAATTAAAATCTCTTGAAAAAACTTCCAAGTATTTCAACCCTACTTTAAAAAGCGTCTTAGTGTAGGAACAGAACAAGCCCGGCACGACTTTTTCCATACGATTTGACAGTTAAAAACCGTGACCGGCACGACAAAAAATTAAAACCTATTTTATTTTATCTCCGGGTTCTCTCAATCTCCCTCCCTCTCACACTCCAGGGTTGCCGCATTTACACAACAATTTTTTATATTTTTGTAACAAACGTACAGTAATGCCAACTTAATCACATTGACTATGTGGTAAGCGATTTTTTTCCGTAAAATTACACTAATTTTATTAAAAGTTAGCACCACTGAACAAACAAATGACATTTTTTGCCGTCGCCGTCCCCCGTCATTGTTTTGGGCCTTTATTCTCCGGCAACGGCAACCGTCCCCCGTGCCGTGCTTGTTCTGTTTCTACCTTTAAATTACAATAAAAGATGCTAAATTTTACGAGGTGTAGTGCAAAATTGAAGGACTCGTAATTTTCCAAAATAAAAAAAGTAAAATTACAATTTGGACACATCAAATCGGGCCAATTTACACGATGACATTTCCCAATTGTCAACACAACTTGCACATCAAGGAAGGAGAAATTTATCAGGAATCAAATAGGGACCATTGTGTAAAAGCCATATCAAGCGCATTAAAAAGATCTATAAGAAAATCAAGGCGTTCTTTAATGATTTCCCTTTAATTTTATAAAAGAGTTTACTGCAATGACCCGCTCAAATGTGGAACTGAAAATAAAAAGTTTATGAAAAAAAAACGTGAGAACATCCAACGAGTTTATAAATAATTTCTACAAAGTTATACATTCGCGTGCGAAATATTTAAGCTGGCGCATTTAAATGATAGCATTTGCCTTTATTTTGTGTCAAGTTATTACTTATTCATGCACTCAAAATAATTATTCTGTTATATACTTTGTAAAAATAATATAATCTCAATTCGACAGATATTTGACAAAGTTATCTGTCGAAATACAGATTAAAAAAAATACTTTGTATATTCTTGTGACATAAAAACAAAATTTTGTAAAATTGGAGTTACTCATTAAAAACTCGTAATTTTCACAAAAATAAAACGTGAATTTACAATTTGGAAGCATTAAAGCGGGAAAATTTAACAAAATTTTAATTTTTTTAATTAATGTTTTGAAGCAGAGAAGTTTTACTTATAAAATGGATTTAACTAAAACTTTGTAAATTTACAGAGTTTTTTTTGTAAAATTTTGAACTCATAAAAAGCATTTAACTAAAACTTTGTAAATTTAGTTTTTTTTGGTAAAATTCTTTTCGGGTTAATCAATATTTTACAGATAATTGTGTAAATTTACAGTTTTTTTTATCGAAATCATTTTACAGAGTTTTCTTCGTAAAATAACAAAAAATCTTGCTGGAAATCTATGGTATTTTCTGCTGACGCAGCAGTGTAATTTAACAGAGTGATTATTTTGAGTGTAAAATTGTTGAGTTTCTGGCAAAATTTATGGGTCATTTTTCGCCACCATTTTAGAGGGTTTTTCGAAGTAAATATGATCGAACTCAATAGATTGACTGAAATAAAAATGAAGATTAAGCGATTTTTGCAATTTAAAAAATAACTATTTTTTTTAAAAACGCGGATTTTCAACGGCTCGGGGGCAGCGGAAGATGACCACCGATCTGCATGAAATTTTAACTTCATTGGTTTTTAGATCAATTCCAACATAGCTACCGTTGAGCCTGAACGAAATTCGCCCAAAAGCCAAATTCTATCCACCCTAATACATACCACTTAACAATTTTGAAGTTCCTTTGCTGTGATTAAATTTTATTTAAATAATTTTATAAAGAAAGAAAATTTTGTAGTTCGGTGAAAATAAGATAACATATATGTATATTTCAATTAGATCTCTAACGTAAGCAAGCGATGGTTATGCAAAATGAAAAACATTTGATAACTGCTTTATTTAAATCAGATTAAAAATACATAATCTTATCTGGTTTTCTTTTTATAATGGTTTATAATTTACTATATAAACAATGATTTTTGAAGCAAATTATTAGTTTACGAATTCATCAATATGTTGAAGTTAGTGATTTTATTGTCTGCTGTTGCTTGCGCTTTGGGTGCTGCCATACCTGAGGGTATGCTTCCCCAAGCTGGCCGTATTGTTGGCGGATCTGCTGTCGTCATCACTAGCTACCCTTGGCAAGTGTCTCTCCAACGCAGTGGTTCCCACTCCTGCGGTGGTTCCATTTACAGCACAAGAGTCATTGTAACTGCTGCCCATTGCTTGCAATCCGTTTCTGCTTCCGTACTCCGTGTCCGTGCTGGTTCTTCTTTCTGGAACTCTGGCGGTACTTTGGTAACCGTTGCTTCTTTCACCAACCACCCCAGTTATAGCTCCAGCACCATGGTTAACGATATTGCTGTTGTTCGTTTGGGATCTACCTTAAGCACATCTACCTCCATCAGAACTATTGGTTTGGCTTCCACTGCTCCTGCTCACGGTGCTGCTGCTGCCGTTTCTGGATGGGGTACCGAATCATCAGGATCTTCTTCCATTCCCACTCAATTGAGAGCCGTCAATGTTAACATTGTTGGCCGTACCCAATGTGCATCTTCCAGTTTCGGTTATGGTTCATCCATCAGAGCCACTATGATCTGCGCTGCCGCTGCCGGCAGAGATGCTTGCCAAGGTGATTCTGGTGGCCCATTGGTATCTGGTGGAATTTTAGTTGGTGTTGTATCTTGGGGTATTGGTTGTGCTCAAAGCAACTTCCCTGGTGTATACGCTGATGTTGCCGCTCTCCGCTCCTGGGTTGTCAACAACGCCTAAACATATTTCTTGGAACATAGTTGCGCTACATAAAGCTTGACTGATTTTAAATAAATGTTTACAATAAAAAAAATCGCTTTTATTTATATAGTAGTTATAATGTCTATAAAACCTTTTTTAAAGTATGTTTACACGAGAGAAAGCTGTTTGAGATCGATCAAAAAGAATATGGAATAGTTTGAAATACAAAGTTACATTTCTTAGTAATTTTTCTTTAAAACTGTAAAATAATTTTGACAAAAATAACTGTTAATTTACATAGTTTCTAGTAAATTATTGTTTAAATATAAAAGCTTTTTGACAGAGAAAACACTCTGTAATTTTACTCTTAAACTCTGATGATCAAATGATTTGGACAAAACAACTGTTAATTTACAGAGTTTGTAGTAAAATATTGTTTAAATAAACCACCATTTAGCAAAGAAAAACTCTGTAAATTTAAATATACAGTCGAACCCGGTTATAACGAACTCCGGGGGACCAGTAAAAATAGTTTGTTATAAGCGAAGTTCGCTTTTGAGAAGAAATTATTAAAAATATATTAATAAATTTTATTAGAATTTTAATATAAACCAAAAAATTCCAAACTTTTGTTAGTTTGATAAACATGATTGCCACACATTAAAAAATATTTATGGGAGTTCGTTATAAAAAGGTAAATATACATGAAATTGTGTTCGTGGGACCATAATAAGCAGTTCGTTTTAACCGAGGATTCGTTATAACCGAGTTTGTTATAAAAGAAGTATTTTGTGTGAAAATTTATGCTAAAACGTAGGGACTTTAGAATTAGTTCGTTATAACCGAGAATTCGTTATAACCGAGTTTGACTGTAGTTTTAAAATACATTTGATGCAACCAAAATTGTACAAAAAAAAAACTTTAAATTTACAGAGTTTAGTTAAATGCCCGAGTTATAATAATTTAATATGATCTTATATACTTTTATATAGTCATATTATTTCATACACCCAAAATAATCATTCTGTTAAATTACAGAGATACTCTGCTGAACCAGCAGAAAATACCATAGATTTCCAACCAGCAAGATTTTTCGTTATTTTACAAAGAAAAACTTTATAAAATGATTTCGATAAAAAAACTGTAAATTTACAGAATTATCTGTAAAATATTGATAAAAGCGACCAGAATTTTACCACAAAAACTCTGTAAATTTACTAAGTTTTAGTTAAATGCATTTTATGAGTGCAAAAATTAAAAAAAAAAAACTGAAAATTTACAAAGTTTTTGTTAAATGCCCAGAAATTTATCAAAATAAACTTTGAAAATTTACAAAATTTAAATTTATTTGATTTCAAATTTGAACACATGAAATAATTGGGAACAAAAATAACAAAATACATGTTTATAATAAAAAACTTCTTTAAGTTGTTATTCCAACGACGTTTTTAATTTTGTTTAACTTTGTGTGCATGAACTCCAGAACTTCTCTGCTTCAAAAACATTAACAGTCTGACGAGCCATTAAAATTATTCTTAGCGTATTGCGTAAATTTTAAATTATTAAAGCTCACACATTTAGAGACGCATTTAAGCGGTAGATGTTCAACGAGGTTTTTATCTATATATATAAAAGAGTAATGTGACTGACTGACTGACTGACTGACTTATATACTCATTCATCATCGCCCAGCTCAAACCGCTGAAGCTAGAGACTTGAAATTTGGACTGTAGGTCCACCTCCCGGAATATAGATCCACTAAGGCTGGATTTTTGCCAATGTTGATTCTAAGGGGGTAAAAAGGGTAAAAAACTGTACTTTTGGTACTTTTTATATCTCCTGAAATAATGGTCATAGAGACTTGAAATTTGGACTGTATGTTCACCTCCCGGAATATAGATCCAGTAAGGCCGGATTTTTGCCGATGTTGATTCTAAGGGGACAAAAAGGGTATAAAACTGTACTTTTGGTACTTTTTATATCTTCTGAAATAATGGTCACAGAGACTTGAAATTTGGACTGTGTGTTCAACTCCTGGAATATAGATCCAGTAAGGCCGGATTTTCGCCAATGTTGATTCTAAGGGGGTAAAAAGGGTAAAAAACTGTACTTTTGGTACTTTTTATATCTCCTGAAATAATGGTCACAGAAACTTGAAATTTGGACTGTATGTTCACCTCCCGGAATATAGATCCAGTCAGGCCGGATTTTTGCCAATGTTGATTCTAAGGGGGGTAAAAAGGGTAAAAAAATTTACTTTTGGTACCTTTTATATTTCCATTATTTAATGGTCCTAGACACTTGAAATTTTGAATGTAGTTTCAGCTCCCGGAATATAAATCTACTAAGGCTGGATTTTACCAATGTTGATTCTAAGGGGTAAAAAGGGTAAAAAACTGTACTTTTGGTACCTTTTATATTTTCTTTAATAATGGTCCTAGAAACTTAAAATTTACAAAGTAGATTCACCTTCCGGAAAAAATATTCAGCAAGGCTGGGCTTTTGCCAATGTTGACTCTACGGGGGTAAAATGGAAAAAAGTGTACTTTTGGTACTTTTTTTAATTTACTGAAATAATGGTACCTTTTATAAAAAGTACCTTTTATAAAAAGTACCTTTTACAAAAAGTACCTTTTATAAAAACTACCTTTTATAAAAAGTACCTTTTATAAAAAGTACCTTTTATAAAAAGTACCTTTTATAAAAAGTACCTTTTATAAAAAGTACCTTTTATAAAAACTACCTTTTATAAAAAGTACCTTTTATAAAAAGTACCTTTTATAAAAAGTACCTTTTATAAAAAGTACCTTTTATAAAAAGTACTTTTATAAAAAGTACCTTTTATAAAAAGTACCTTTTATAAAAAGTACCTTTTATAAAAAGTACCTTTTATAAAAAGTACCTTTTATAAAAAGTACCTTTTATAAAAAGTACCTTTTATAAAAAGTACCTTTTATAAAAATACCATCTATAAAAAGTACCCTTTATAAAAAGTATCTTTTACAAAAAGTACCCTTTATAAAAAGTACCTTTTATAAAAAGTACCTTTTATAAAAAGTACCTTTTATAAAAAGTACCTTTTATAAAAAGTACCTTTTATAAAAAGTACCTTTTATAAAAAGTACCTTTTATAAAAAGTACCTTTTATAAAAAGCACCTTTTATAAAAAGTACCCTTTATAAAAAGTACCTTTTATAAAAAGTACCTTTTATAAAAAGTACCTTTTATAAAAAGTACCTTTTATAAAAAGTACCTTTTATAAAAAGTACCTTTTATAAAAAGTACCTTTTATAAAAAGTACCTTTTATAAAAAGTACCTTTTATAAAAAGTACCTTTTATAAAAAGTACCTTTTATAAAAAGTACCTTTTATAAAAAGTACCTTTTATAAAAAGTACCTTTTATAAAAAGTACCTTTTATAAAAAGTACCTTTTATAAAAAGTACCTTTTATAAAAAGTACCTTTTATAAAAAGTACCTTTTATAAAAAGTACCTTTTATAAAAAGTACCTTTTATAAAAAGTACCTTTTATAAAAAGTACCTTTTATAAAAAGTACCTTTTATAAAAAGTACCTTTTATAAAAAGTACCTTTTATAAAAAGTACCTTTTATAAAAAGTACCTTTTATAAAAAGTACCTTTTATAAAAAGTACCTTTTATAAAAAGTACCTTTTATAAAAAGTACCTTTTATAAAAAGTACCTTTTATAAAAAGTACCTTTTATAAAAAGTACCTTTTATAAAAAGTACCTTTTATAAAAAGTACCTTTTATAAAAAGTACCTCATATAAAAAGTACCTTTTATAAAAAGTACCTTTTATAAAAAGTACCTTTTATAAAAAATACCACTTATTAAAAGTACCTTTCATAAAAAGTACGTACATAAAAAGCACCTTCCATAAAAAGTACACTTTTTGGTACTTTTTTATTTCTTGAAATAATAAACATAGAAACTTGAAATTGGAAAAGGTTCGCCTATCGGAAAAAAATTGGGTTAAAAGGAATAAAAAAGTGTACTTATATACTTCCTGATATATAGTGGCCCCTGAAACTTAAAATTTGGAATGTAAAATCCTTTGGTGAAAAAAAAAATTGGGAAAAGTTTTTTTTGGAAATTCCGTTTCTTAACGGGGATAAAAAGTACTTTTAATATTTGCTGAAACAATGATCCTAGATCGGGGAAGAAAAAACATTCTGAAAGAGGTACTTTTTTTAAATTCCGTTTCTAATGGGGGTAAAAAAGTGTACTTTTGGTACTTTTTCTGTGCCTATAACAATGACCTTAGAAGATGGAGATGGAATTGGAAATGAAATGGAGTAGAACGGGGAACAATATGGAATAGAGCAGGGAACAATATGGAATGATATTTTTAACTCAAATTTTTGGTGTTTAGCTTTTTTTTACTCCATATTTTTTTTTGATTGATTTCTTTTTTCATTTTGATTGATTTTGATTGATTTCTTTTTTCACTGAAATATTTATTCACTCAAAATCCAAAATCCCGACATAAGGACTCGAAAATTGTCATTATATTTTTCCCCCGGAACGAACATGATAACGTACCAGCAAAGTTATTAAAATTTTATTGTTTATATTATTCATTGAAATATTTTTTTATGGAAGACTTAAACGTCCACAAGTAAATAAAACAAAGACTACGTAGGGGAATTTTTTGAAAATCGATAGAATAATCCTGATCCTCCTATTATCCGGTATTCAATACAACCGGTAACGAAGTACCGGGATTGTAAGCTAGTAAATTAATAAATGACTAGAGTTGTGCCGTTCACGAACGAACTAGTTCAATTGAACTATTCACTTAACTGAACTGTTTATCTAGTTCGTTCATTTCAGCTCTTTTAGGTGTTTTCGTTCATTCAGCTCAATTGGTCATTACTTCATTTTGATCTTTCAGTTCGGTCGATCAATTTTTTTTTTTGTTAATTTTGTCAATAGGCTTTAGTTTTTTCTCCTCTTTTGGCACGCTTTCTAATCATTTATGTGTTTTTTACAAAAATTTTATATATTTCTTTTTGTTTTTTTTAATTAATGTTTTTATTTAACATTTTTGTATTTTTTAAACGAAAGCCAAAACAACAGACTTGATCGAAATGATTCGATCACGAACTGTTGAACGAAAACCAAAATTGACCGATTTGAACTAGATGAACGACGATCAAAATGATTCGTTCACGAACTGTTGAACGAAAAAGCCAAAAGAGCGATTGAACTAGATAAACGAACTAGGTATTTTATCTGAAATGAACGAGAATGAGCGCTCACTCAATTGAACGATTGAGCACAAGTCTATAAATGACGATTTGAGCAGGGGCTATTTAAATGTGAAAATTGTGTTTCCTACACTCAAGTAATCACTCTGTTAAATTACAGAGATACTCTGCTAAGCCAGCAGAACATACCATAGATTTCCATCCAGCAAGATTTTTTTGTTGTTTTACGAAGAAAACTCTGTAAAATGGTTTGGGCAAAAAAAAACTGTAAAATTACAGTTTCTTAGTAAAATATTAGTTAAATGGGATCACATTTTTACAAAGAAGCAATCTGTAAATTTACATAAATTTGTAAAAACTCTAAAATTATTTCGATAAAAAACTGAAAATTTACAGAATTATCAGTAAAATGTTGGTATGTGACTAGAAGTTTTTTAAAAAAAAACTTAAATTTACAAAGTTTTTGTTAAATTTATTTGATTTCAAACTTGAACACATGAAATAATTGGGAACAAAAATAACATCCATATTTATAATAAAAAAAACTTCTTAAAGTTGTCATTCCAACGGCGTTTTTTAATTTTGTTTTACCTGCGTGCTTGAACTCCAGAACTTCTCTGTTTCAAAAACATTAACAGTCTGACCAGCCATCAAAACTTTTCTATGCGTATTAAAGCTCACATATTAAGTGACGCATTTAAGCGCAGATATTCACCGAGGTTTTAATAAATGACGATTTGAGCATGGCCTATTTAAATGTGAAAATTGTAGTATTTTATAAACTTCGAGAAAAAACTAAAAATTAAATGAGCCTGATTAAATGTATTTCCCACTTTAATGGTGCACACGCGAAACGTTATTTTTTAATTTCTTGTTTAAATTGACTTTTGAAGTGACAACTATAATTCTTATTCATTTTCTTCGATTGTAATGCGCAAGAAGCATGGCTAAGTAATAACTTGACACAAAATAAAGGTAACTGCCATCATTTAAATGCGCCCGCCTTAATGTTTCGCATGCGAATGTTTAACTTCGTAGAATTTATTTATTTTTCATAAATTTCTCATTTTCAGTGCCACCTTTGAGCGGATTCATTCTAATAAACACTTATAAAATTTAAGATAAATCGTTTAAGAATGCCTTGACTTTCTTACATATTTTTTTTAATGCGTTTGATATGGCTTTTACACAACAGTCACTATTTGATTCCCGATTAATTTCTTCTTCCTTAATGTGGAAGTAGTGTTGACAATTGGGAAATGCCATCGTATAAATTTGCCCGCTTTAATGCTTCCAAATTTTAAATTTACTTTTATTTTTGTGAAAATTAAAAAAAACTCCAATTTACAACACATCCTCGTAAAATTTATCAGCTTTAATTGTAATTTAAGAAGCTTTTTAAAGAAGGGTTGAAATATTTGGAAGTTTTTTGAAGAGATTTTTATTTTGAAACTGTATTATAGAGCAATAAGTATTTTATCAAGTATTTTTCAAAAATCTGTATTTTAACATAAAACTCTGTTTATTATCTGTAAAATAAGGATTACAAAGTAAAAATTAAAATTACAGATAAAACTTAGTTTTTCTGTCACAAGAAAATACAAATTATTTTCTCAAAATCTGTATAAATTGAGATTACAGTCATTTTACAGAGTATTTAACAGACTAATTATTTTGAGTGTATTAGCACTTTCATAAACTTTGAGAAGAAATTAAATGTGCCTAATTAAATGCATTCCCCACGTTATTTTTTAATTTCTTGTTTAAATTGACATTTGAAGTGACAACTAAAATTCTTATTCGTTGTCTTCGTCTGTAATGTGCAAAAAGCATGGGTAAGTAATAACTTGACACCAAATAAGGCAAATGCCATCATTTAAATGCGCCCGCTTAAATGTTTCGCACGCGCATGTTTAACTTTGTAGAAATTATTTATAAACTCGCTAGATGCTCTCACGGTTTTTTCATAAACTTCTCATTTGCAGTGCCACACTTGAGCGGGGTCATTCTAATAAAAAGTTTTATAAAATTAAAGGGAACCCATTTAAGAATGCCTTGAATTTCTTATATATTTTTTTAATGGCTTGATATGGCTTTTAGACAACGGTCACTATTTGATTCCTGATCAATTTCTCCTTCCTTAATGTGAAAGTTGAGTTGGCAATTGGAAAATGCCATTGCGTAAATTTGCCCGCTTTAATGCTTCTAAATTGTGAATTTATTTTTTTTGTAAAAATTACGAGTTTTTTACGAGTACCTCGAATTTTACACGACATCCTCGTAAAATTAATCACCATTTATTGTAATTTAAGACGCTTTTTAAAGAGAGGTTGAAATATTTGGAAGTTTTGTTTAAGAGATTTTTATTTGAAAACTGTATTACAGAGCAATAAGTAAAATTACAGATGCGATATAGTATTTTGGTTACGAGAAAAAAAAAGCAATTTTCCAAAATCTCTTTTAACAAAAAACTCTGTTTATTTTCTGTAAAATAAAGATTACAAAGTAAAAAGTAAAATTTTGTTTGTTTTGGTCACAAGAAAATACAAGTATTTTCTTAAAATCTGTATTTCGGCAAATAACTGTGTTAAATTATCTGTCGAATTGAGATTGCAGTCAGTTTACAGAGTATTTAATAGAGTAATTATTTTGAGTGACTCCAAATAATCACTGTTAAATTACAGAGATACTGTGCTGAGCCAGCAGAAAATACCATAGATTTCCAACCAGCAAGATTTTTTGTTATTTTACGAAGAAAACTCTGTAAAATGGTTTGGGGGAAAAAACTGTAATTTTACATAGTTTCTATTTAAATATTAGTTAAATGGGATCACAATTTAACAAAGAAGTACTCTGTAAATTTACATATGTATATTTGTAAAAACACTGTAAAATTATTTCGATAAAAAAAATTGTAAATTAACAGAATCATCTGTAAAATGTTGGTTGTTGCGCCCGCTTAAATGTTTCGCACGCGAATGTTTAACTTTGTAGAAATTATTTATTTTCTCACGGGGTTTTTTTTCATTAACTTCGCATTTTCAGTACCACATTTGAGTGGAGTCATTCTAATAAACACGTTTAAAAAATTTAAGGGAAATCGTTTAAGAATGCCTTGACTTTCATATATATTTTTTTAATGCGCTTGATATGGCTTTTACATTGATTTCTGATCAATTTCTCCTTCTTTAATATGCAAGTAGTGTTCACTATTTGGAAATGCCAACGAATAAATTTGCCCGCTTTAATGCTTCCAAATTGTAAATCTACTTTTTTTATTTTTGTGAAAATTACGAGTTTTTTACGAGTACCTCCAATTTAACACAACATCCTCCTGAAATTTACCAGCTTTTATTGTAATTTAAGACGCTTTTTAAAGTGGGGTTGAAATATTTGCAAGTTTTTAGAAGAGATTTTTATTTGAAAACTGTATTACAATGCAAAAAGTTAAATTACAGAAGAAATTTAGTATTTTGCTTACGAGAAAAAAACAAAGCATTTTTCCAAAATCTGTATTTTGACAAAAACCTCTATTTATTATCTGTAAAATGTAGATTTCAAAGTATGTATAAAGTAAAATTACAAATAACATTTTGTTTTTCGGTTACAAGAAAATACAAAGTATTTTCTGAAAATCTGTGTTTCGACTAATAACTGTCAAATCTGTCGAATTGAGAGTACAGTCATTTTAACAGAGTAATTATTTTGAGTGCACTCAAAATAATCACTCTGTTAAAATACAGAGATTCTCTGCTGAGCCAGCAGAAAATTCCATAGATTTCCAACCAGCAAGATTTGTTTGTTATTTTACGCAGAAAACTCTGTAAAATGATTTTGATAAAATAAAACTAAATTTACAGAATTATCTATAAAGTGTTGATGAACGCAACCAGAATTTTACCAAAAAGCATTAATAAGTAATAACTTCACACAAAATAAAGGCAAATGTCATCATTTAAATGCGCCCGCTTTAATGTTTCTCACGCGAATGTCTAACTTTGTAGATATTATTTATAAACTCGCTAGGTGTTCTCACGTTTTTTTTTTCATAAACTTCTAATTTTCAGTTCCACATTTGAGCGGGGTCATTCCAATAAACACTCTTTTAAAATTAAAGGAAAATCGATTAAGAATACATTGACTTTTTTATATATCTTTTTTATGCGCTTGATATGGCTTTTACACAATGGTCCCTATTTGATTCCTGATAAATTTCTCCTTCCTTAATGTGCAAGTTGTTTTGACAATTGGGAAATGCCATCATGTAAATTTGCCCGCTTTAATGCTTCCAAATTGTAAATTAACTTTTTTTTTGTGAAAATTATACAAACGGTCACTATTTGATTTCTGACCAATTTCTCCTTCCTTAACGTGCAAGGTGTTGACAATTGGGAAATGCCATCGTGTAAATTTTCCCGCATTAATGCATCCAAATTGTAAATTTTATTTTGTGAAAATTACGAATTTTTTACGAGTACCTCCAATTTTACACGACATCCTCGTACAATTTACCAGTTTTTATAGTAATTTAAGACGCTTTTTAAAGAGGGGTTGAAATATTAGGAAGTTTTTTTGAAGATATTTTTATTTAAAAACTGTATTACAGAGCGGTTGGTAAAATTACAGATAAAATTTTGTTTTTCGGTCACAAGAAAATACAAAGTATTTTCTTAAAATCTGTATTTCGGTGGATAACTTTGTCAAATATCTGTCAAAATGAGATTACAGTCATTTTACAGAATATTTTACAGAGCAATTTTAAGTGTAGTAAAAACGTGAAAAAAGTGAAACGCGTTTTTGCGTAATAAACAAATGCATAAAAATGTTGTCTAGAACGAATAATTTTGAGCAAAATACTTTTTTACGCATTTTAGTAAATAAACATTTTTTTGAGTTTAAAATTTTTTTTCGTTATGATTTTTAACATCTGCAACTCAATAGTGCACTTAGGGTTGCCATTCGTACTGTTTTAAACAGTACATGTACTGTTTTTTATAAAAAGTACTGTTTTATGCACAGCACCTAAAACAGTACGCAAAAGTACAGTTTTTTAAAGCGTGTACTGTTTTTGTACTGTTTTTTTATACTCATCACCAAAATGTAACATTTTTCGAAAAATGTTTCATATTTGGCAAAATTTTAATTCAATTTTTAAAAAGGAGCTAAATGCAATTTAATTTTATAGCACACTCAAAAAGAAAAATTATTTAAAAAGTGGAAAACTTAACTAAATTCAATAATGATTTAGCTCCATTGCCATGTTTTCCTTCTTTTTATCTAAATTTTTCTGAAAAATAAGAAAAAGAAAAAACTAGAAAATGCACTCAAAATAATCACTCTGTTAAATTACAGAGATACTCTGCTGAGCCAGCAGAAAATACCATAGATTTCCAACCAGCAAGATTTTTTGTTATTTTACGAAGAAAACTCTGTAAAATGATTTCGATAAAAAAAAAATGTAGATTTACAGAATTATCTGTAAAATGTTGATGAAAGCGACCAGAATTTTACCAGGAAGCATGGATAGTAATAACTTGACACAAAGTAAAGTCAAATGCTATAATTTAAATGCGCCCGCTTAAATGTTTCGCACGCGAATATTTAACTTTGTAGAAATTATTTATAAACTCGCTGGATGTTCTCACGGTTTTTTTTTAAATAAACTTCTCATCTTCAGTTCCACATTTGAGCGGGGTCATTCCAGTAAACACTTTTATAAAATTAAAGGGAAATCGTTTAAGAATGCCTTGACTTTATTGTATATCTTTTAAATGCGCTTGATATGGCTTTTACACAATGGTCCCTATTTGATTCCTGATAAATTTCTCCTTCCTTAATGTGCAAGTTGTTTTGACAATTGGGAAATGCCATCATGTAAATTTGCCCGCTTTAATGCTTTCAAATTGTAAATTAACTTTTTTTTTGTGAAAATTACGAGTTCCTTCAATTTTGCACTACACCTCGTAAAATTTAGCATATTTTATTGCATTTTAAGAAGTTTTTTAAAGAGGGGTTGAAATACTTGGACGTTTTTTAAAGAGATTTTAATTTGAAAACTGTATTACAGAGTAATAGTAAAATTACAGATGAAATTTAGTATTTTGGTTACGAGAAAAAACAAATTATTTTTCTAAAATCTGTATTTTAACAAAAAAAGCCCTATTTATTATCTTTAAAATAGAGATTACAAAGAAAAAAGTAAAATTACAGATACAATTTTGTTTTTCGGTCACAAAAAAATAGATCAAATTTTGTTTCATTTGATGTTTTTTCGTCAATAAACTACTTATTGAGAAGAAATTACTGAAAATATTAACAAATTTTATTAAAATTTTAATATAAATCAAAAAATTCCAAACTTTTGTTAGTTTGATAAACATGATTGCCACACATTAAAAAATATTTATGGGGGTTCGTTATAAAAAGGTAAATATACATGAAATTGTGTTCGTGGGACCATAATAAGCAGTTCGTTTTAACCGAGGATTCGTTATAACCGAATTTGTTATAAAAGAAGTATTTTGTGTGAAAATTGATGCTAAAACGTAGGGACTTTAGAATTAGTTCGTTATAACCGAGAATTCGTTATAACCGAGTTTGACTGTAGTTTTAAAATACATTTGATGCAACCAAAATTGTAAAAAAAAAAAACTTTAAATTTACAGAGTTTAGTTAAATGCCCGAGTTATAATAATTTAATATGATCTTATATACTTTTATATAGTCATATTATTTCATACACCCAAAATAATCATTCTGTTAAATTACAGAGATACTCTGCTGAAGCAGCAGAAAATACCATAGATTTCCAACCAGCAAGATTTTTCGTTATTTTACAAAGAAAAACTTTATAAAATGATTTCGATAAAAAAACTGTAAATTTACAGAATTATCTGTAAAATATTGATAAAAGCGACCAGAATTTTACCACAAAAACTCTGTAAATTTACTAAGTTTTAGTTAAATGCATTTTATGAGTGCAAAAATTTACAAAAAAAAACTGAAAATTTACAAAGTTTTTGTTAAATGCCCAGAAATTTATCAAAATAAACTTTGAAAATTTACAAAGTTTTTGTTAAATTTATTTGATTTCAAATTTGAACACATGAAATAATTGGGAACAAAAATAACAAAATACATATTTATAATAAAAAACTTCTTTAAGTTGTTATTCCAAGGACGTTTTTAATTTTGTTTAACTTTGTGTGCATGAACTCCAGAACTTCTCTGCTTCAAAAACATTAACAGTCTGACGAGCCATTAAAATTATTCTTAGCGTATTGCGTAAATTTTAAATTATTAAAGCTCACACATTTAGAGACGCATTTAAGCGGTAGATGTTCAACGAGGTTTTTATAAATTAATAAATGACTAGAGTTGTGCCGTTCACGAACGAACTATTTCAATTGAACTATTCACTTAACTGAACTGTTTATCTAGTTCGTTCATTTCAGCTCTTTTAGGTGTTTTCGTTCATTCAGCTCAATTGGTCATTACTTCATTTTGATCTTTCAGTTCGGTCGATCAATTTTTTTTTTTGTTAATTTTGTCAATAGGCGTTAGTTTTTTCTCCTCTTTTGGCACGCTTTCTAATCATTTATGTGTTTTTTACAAAAATTTTATATATTTCTTTTTGTTTTTTTTAATTAATGTTTTTATTTAACATTTTTGTATTTTTTAAACGAAAGCCAAAACAACAGACTTGATCGAAATGATTCGATCACGAACTGTTGAACCAAAAAGCCAAAAGAGCGATTGAACTAGATAAACGAACTAGGTCTTTTATCTGAAATGAACGAGAATGAGCGCTCACTCAATTGAACGATTGAGCACAAGTCTATAAATGACGATTTGAGCAGGGGCTATTTAAATGTGGAAATTGTGTTTCCTACACTCAAATAATCACTCTGTTAAATAACAGAGATACTCTGCTAAGCCAGCAGAAAATACCATAGATTTCCATCCAGCAAGATTTTTTTGTTGTTTTACGAAGAAAACTCTGTAAAATGGTTTGGGCAAAAAAACTGTAAAATTACAGTTTTTTAGTAAAATATTAGTTAAATGGGATCACATTTTTACAAAGAAGCAATCTGTAAATTTACATAAATTTGTAAAAACTCTAAAATTATTTCGATAAAAAACTGAAAATTTACAGAATTATCAGTAAAATGTTGGTATGTGACTAGAAGTTTTTCAAAAAAACTTCTGAAAATTTACAAAGTTTTTGTTAAATTTATTTGATTTCAAACTTGAACACATGAAATAATTGGGAACAAAAATAACATCCATATTTATAATAAAAAAAACTTCTTAAAGTTGTCATTCCAACGGCGTTTTTTAATTTTGTTTTACCTGCGTGCATGAACTCCAGAAGTTCTCTGTTTCAAAAACATTAACAGTCTGACCAGCCATCAACATTTTTCTATGCGTATTAAAGCTCACATATTTAGTGACGCATTTAAGCGCAGATATTCAGCGAGGTTTTAATAAATGACGATTTGAGCAGGGCCTATTTAAATGTGAAAATTGTAGTATTTTATAAATTTCAAGAAAAAACTAAAAATTAAATGAGCCTGATTAAATGTATTTCCCACTTTAATGGTGCACACGCGAAACGTTATTTTTTAATTTCTTGTTTAAATTCACTTTTTAAGTGGCAACTATAAGAACTCTTATTAATTTTCTTCGATTGTAATGCGCAAGAAGCATGGCTAAGTAATAACTTGACACAAAATAAAGGTAACTGCCATCATTTAAATGCGCCCGCCTTAATGTTTCGCATGCGAATGTTTAACTTTGTAGAATTTATTTATTTTTTTTTCATAAATTTCTCATTTTCAGTGCCACCTTTGAGCGGATTCATTCTAATAAACACTTTTATAAAATTTAAGATAAATCGTTTAAGAATGCCTTGACTTTCTTACATATTTTTTTTAATGCGTTTGATATGGCTTTTACACAACAGTCACTATTTGATTCCCGATTAATTTCTTCTTCCTTAATGTGCAAGTAGTGTTGACAATTGGGAAATGCCATCGTATAAATTTGCCCGCTTTAATGCTTCCAAATTTTAAATTTACTTTTATTTTTGTGAAAATTAAAAAAACTCCAATTTACAACACATCCTCGTAAAATTTATCAGCTTTAATTGTAATTTAAGAAGCTTTTTAAAGAAGGGTTGAAATATTTGGAAGTTTTTTGAAGAGATTTTTATTTTGAAACTGTATTATAGAGCAATAAGTATTTTATCAAGTATTTTTCAAAAATCTGTATTTTAACATAAAACTCTGTTTATTATCTGTAAAATAAGGATTACAAAGTAAAAATTAAAATTACAGATAAAACTTAGTTTTTCTGTCACAAGAAAATACAAATTATTTTCTCAAAATCTGTATAAATTGAGATTACAGTCATTTTACAGAGTATTTAACAGACTAATTATTTTGAGTGTATTAGTACTTTCATAAACTTTGAGAAAAAAATTAAATGTGCCTAATTAAATGCATTCCCTACGTTATTTTTTAATTTCTTGTTTAAATTGACTTCTTAAGTGACAACTATAATTCTTATTCATTGTCTTCGTCTGTAATGTGGAAAAAGAATGGGTAAGTAATAACTTGACACCAAATAAGGCAAATTCCATCATTTAAATGCGCCCGCTTAAATGTTTCGCACGCGCATGTTTAACTTTGTAGAAATTATTTATTAACTCGCTAGATGTTCTCACGGTTTTTTCATAAACTTCTCTATTGCAGTGCTACATTTGAGCGGGGATTCCAATGAAAAGTTTTATCAAATTAAAGGGAACCCATTTAAGAATGCCTTGAATTTCTTATATATTTTTTTAATACGCTTGATATGACCGTTGTCTAGGTCACTATTTGATTCCTGATCAATTTCTCCTTCCTTAACGTGAAAGTTGTGTTGGCAATTGGAAAATGCCATCGTGTAAATTTGCCCGCTTTAATGCTCCCAAATTGTGAATTTACTTTTTTTATTTTTGTAAAAATTACGAGTTTTTTACGACTACCTCCAATTTTACACGACATCCTCGTAAAATTAACCACCATTTATTGTAATTTAAGACGCTTTTTTAAAGAGGGGTTGAAATATTTGGATGTTTTGTTTAAGAGATTTTTATTTGAAAACTGTATTACAGAGCAATAAGTAAAATTGCAGATGCGATATAGTATTTTGGTTACGAGAAAAAAAAAACAAAGCAATTTTCCAAAATCTCTATTTTACAAAAAACTGTTTATTTTCTGTAAAATAAAGATTACAAAGTAAAATTTGGTTTGTTTTGGTCACAAGAAAATACAAGTATTTTCTTAAAATCTGTGTTTCGGCAAATAACTGTGTTAAATATCTGTCGAATTGAGATTGCAGTTATTTTACAGAGTATTTAATAGAGTAATTACTTTGAGTGACTCAAAATAATCACTCTGTTAAATTACAGAGATACTGTGCTGAGCCAGCAGAAAATACCATAGATTTCCAACCAGCAAGATTTTTTGTTATTTTACGAAGAAAACTCTGTAAAATGGTTTGGGGGAAAAAACTGTAATTTTACATAGTTTCTAGTAAAATATTAGTTAAATGGGATCACAATTTAACAAAGAAGTACTCTGTAAATTTACATATATTTGTAAAAACACTGTAAAATTATTTCGATAAAAGAAATTGTAAATTAACAGAATCATCTGTAAAATGTTGGTTGTTGCGCCCGCTTAAATGTTTCGCACGCGAATGTTTAACTTTGTAGAAATTATTTATTTTCTCACGGGTTTTTTTTCATTAACTTCGCATTTTCAGTACCACATTTGAGTGGAGTCATTCTAATAAACACTTTTAAAAAATTAAGGGAAATCGTTTAAGAATACCTTGACTTTCTTATATATTTTTTTAATGCGCTTGATATGGCTTTTACATTGATTTCTGATCAATTTCTCCTTCTTTAATGTGCAAGTAGTGTTCACAATTTTGAAATGCCAACGAATAAATTTGCCCGCTTTAATGCTTCCAAATTGTAAATTTTCTTTTTTTATTTTTGTGAAGATTACGAGTTTTTTACGAGTACCTCCAATTTTACACGACATCCTCGTAAAATTTACCAGCATTTATTGTAATTTAAGACGCTTTTTAAAGAGGGATTGCAATAATTGGAAGTTTTTTGAAGAGATTTTTATTTGAAAACTGAATTACAAAGCAATAAGTAAAATTACAGATGAAATTTAGTATTTTGGTTACCAGAAGAAACAAAGTATTTTTCTAAATTCTATATTTTAACAAAAAACTCTGTTTATTATCTATAAAATATAGATTACAAAGTATAAATTAAAATTACAAATAACATTTTGTTTTTTATTTTAAGAAGAAAACTCTGTAAAATGAATTTGATTAAAAAAAATTAAATTTACAGAATTATCTATAAAGTGTTGATGAACGCAACCAGAATTTTACCAAAAAGCATGAATAAGTAATAACTTGACACAAAATAAATGCAAATGCCATCATTTAAATGCGCCCGCTTCAATGTTTCTCACGCGAATGTTTAACTTTGTAGATATTATTTATAAACTCGCTAGATGTTCTCACGTTTTTTTTTATAAACTTCTCATTTTCAGTTCCACAATCGTTTAAGAATACATTGACTTTCTTATATAACTTTTTAATGAGCTTGATATGGCTTTTAACAACGGTCACTATTTGATTTCTGACCAATTTCTCCTTCCTTAACGTGCAAGGTGTTGACAATTGGGAAATGCCATCGTGTAAATTTTCCCGCTTTAATGCATCCAAATTGTAAATTTTATTTTTATTTTGTGAAAATTACGAATTTTTTACGAGTACCTCCAATTTTACACGACATCCTCGTACAATTTACCAGCTTTTATAGTAATTTAAGACGCTTTTTAAAGAGGGGTTGAAATATTAGGAAGTTTTTTTGAAGATATTTTTATTTAAAAACTGTATTACAGAGCGGTTGGTAAAATTACAGATAAAATTTTGTTTTTCGGTCACAAGAAAATACAAAGTATTTTCTTAAAATCTGTATTTCGGCGGATAACTTTGTCAGATATCTGTCGAAATGAGATTACAGTCATTTTACAGATTTATTTTAAGTGTAGTAAAAACGTGAAAAAAGTGAAACGCGACTTGGCGTAATATACAAATGTATAAAAATGTTGTCTAGAAGGATTTATTTTGAGCAAAAAACTTTTTTACGCATTTTTGTAAATAAACATTTTTTTGAGTTTACATTTTTTTTCGCTATGATTTTTAAGATCTGCAACTCAATAGTGCACTCAAAACAATCACTCTGTTAAATTACAGAGATACTCTACTGAGCCAGCAGAAAATACCATAGATTTCAAACCAGCAAGATTTTTTTGTTATTTTACGAAGAAAACTCTTTTTGGTTTGGGCAAAAAAACTGTAAAATTACACAGTTTCTTTTAAAATATTAGTTAAATGAGATCACAATTTTACAGAGAAATACTCTGTAATTTTATATATATTTGTAAAAACTCTGTGAAATTATTACAATAAAAAACTGTAAATTTACAGAATTATTTGTTAAATTTTGTGTGTGTGTTTCCAGAAGTTTTTCAAAACTTCTGAAAATTTACAAAGTTTTTGTTTAATTTATTTGCTTTTAAACTGGAACACATGAAATAATTGGGAACAAAAATAACAACATACATATTTATAATAAAAAAAAATGTTAAAGTTGTTATTCCAACGACGTTTTTAATTTTGTTTAACTTTGCGCGCATGAACTCCAAAACTTCTCTGTTTCAAAAACATTAACACTCTTACAAGCCATCAAAAGTATTCTTTGCGTATTACGTATATTTAAAAATATTAAAGCTCACATATTTAGTGACGCATTTAAGCGGTAGATTTTCACAGAGGTTTTTATAAATTAAAAATGACGATTTGAGCAGTGGCTATTTAAATGTGAAAATTGTGTTTCCTATTAGTACTTTCATAAACTTAGAGAAAAAACTAAAATTTAAATGATCCTGATTAAATACATTTCCCACTTTAAAGGTACGAACGAAAAACGTTATATTTTAATTTCTTGTTTTCCATTCACTTTTTAAATGGCATCTATGAGAATTCTTATTCATTTTCTTCGACTGTAATGTGCAAGAAACATGGATAAGTTATAACTTGATGCAAAATAAAGGCAAATGCCTTCATTTAAATGCGTCCGCTTAAACGTTTCGCACGCGAATGTTTTACTTTGTAGAAATAATTTTTAAACTTGATATATGTTCTCACTTTTTTTTCATCAACTTCTCATTTTCAGTACCACATTTGAGCAGGGTCATTTCAATAAACACTTTTATAAAATTTAAGGGAAATCGTTTAAGAATGCCTTGACTTTCTTATATATCTTTTTAATGCGCTTGATATGGCTGTTACACAACGGTCACTATTTGATTCCTGATCAATTTCTCCTTCCTTAATGTTCAAGTAGTGTTAACAATTGGAAAATGCCATCGTGTACATTTGCCCGCTTTAATGCTTCCAAATTGTAAATTTACTTTTTTTATTTTTGTGCAAATTACAAGTTTGTTTACTACACCATTTACAGATGTAATTCGTAAAAGATCAATTGTAATTCGAAGATTCTACTTGTACTTCGAAGACTATTTGTAATTCGAAGATTCCATTTGTAATTCGAAGATTCCATTTGTTATTCGAAGATTCCATTTGTAATTCTAATACTCCAATTGTAATTCGAAGATTCCAATTGTAATTCGTAAAAGATCAAATGTAATTCGAAAAAGATCAATTGTAATTCGTAAAAAATCAATTGTAATACGTAAATGATCAATTGTAATTCGAAGATTCCATTTGTAATTCGTAAAAGATCAATTGTAATTCGTAAAAGATCAATTGTAATTCGAAAAAGATCAATTGTAATTCGTAAAAGATCAATTGTAATTCGTAAAAGATCAATTGTAATTCGTAAAAGATCAATTGTAATTCCAAGATTCCAATTGTAATTCGTAAATTACACAGCTCAACGTGAAAATGCGTATTGGATTCTGGTAAGTGATTTAGGTAGTGTTTGTTGCGCTGATTCCAAATCCGCGACCCAAATATGTCTATCACGTCAGGATTTTGAGTTATTCGCGGTTAAAGTGCCGAAAAAGGCCATTTTAGCCCCTTTTTGAAAGCTTACAATATAAGATCCTGACATGCGATTGTGTTGATATCAAGCTCATTCAAAAGTATGTAATTTTCTCTAAAAGACGATAAAAAGTTCTTGGAATTTAATTTTCTAAAATGGTAAAAAAATCATAAATAAATAAATAAAAAAAAAAAAAAAAATATTAGATTTAAAGCACTTGTGGCTAATGATTTTTTCACCATTATAAAAAATTAAATTTCAAGAAAATTTGATTTTGTCTTAAGGAGAAAATTACGCACTTTCGAATGAGCTTGATATCATGTCATTCTCATGCCAGGATCTTATTTTATAGGCGCTCAAAAATGGGTCTTTTTTGAGACTTTAACCGCGATTTTCTCAAAATTGTGACGTGATAAAAAATTTGAGTGCCCGTTTTGGAATCGGGAAACCAAAACCTATAAACTTTTTTTGGTTTGATTCAAAACGTAGCGACAAACCTCAGATTTGTAGAGCGGTGTTATCAATGGAAATTTAGTTGATGTTTTTCGAATTACAATTGGAATCTTCGAATTACAATTGATCTTTACTTTGACAGCTGTTTTCTTTTGAGTGCAAAAAACTTGTTGAACTTAGATTTCGGCACTTGTTAACATATACTAGTAGCAGAACAATCGGAGTGTAAAAGTCATGAATTAGCTTCATTGTTAGTGGAAAAAAACTTAAATTTGTAAAGTTTTTTTAACCGACACTGTACATTGATAATTCTAATATGGCGTACTTGTAGTAATTGCGATCTACCATAAAAACAAATGGCGAATCTATATTAATCAAACCATTACGTGCGTAAGAATGAGATAAGATCTTCCTTTTTTTTTAAAACTGATTTAATATTTTAAAATATTTGTTAGATTACTGATTTATTTGAACCTGATAAAAAAAAATGTATAATCTTATCTAAGAAATATTTAAAGTGGAATCAAATTTGCTATATATACTAGGATTTTTTGTAGCAAAATATTAGTTTACGAATTCATCAATATGTTGAAGTTAGTAATTTTGTTGTCTGCTGTCGCTTGTGCTTTGGGTGCTGCTATACCTGAGGGTATGCTTCCCCAAGCTGGTCGTATTGTTGGCGGTTCTGCTGTCGTCATCACTACCTACCCATGGCAAGTGTCGCTCCAACGTAGTGGATCTCACTCCTGTGGTGGTTCCATTTACAGCACAAGAGTCATTGTAACTGCTGCCCATTGCTTGCAATCCGTTTCTGCTTCCGTACTCCGTGTCCGTGCTGGTTCTTCTTTCTGGAACTCTGGCGGTACTTTGGTAACCGTTGCTTCTTTCACCAACCACCCCAGCTATAGCTCCAGCACCATGGTTAACGATATTGCTGTTGTTCGTTTGGGATCTACTTTGGGCACATCTACTTCCATCAGAACTATTGGTTTGGCTTCCACTGCTCCTGCTCACGGTGCTGCTGCTGCCGTTTCTGGATGGGGTACCACTTCATCAGGATCTTCTTCCATTCCCACTCAATTGAGAGCCGTCAATGTTAACATTGTTGGCCGTACCCAATGTGCATCTTCCAGTTTCGGTTATGGTTCATCCATCAGAGCCACTATGATCTGCGCTGCCGCTTCCGGCAGAGATGCTTGCCAAGGTGATTCTGGTGGCCCATTGGTATCTGGTGGACTTTTAGTTGGTGTTGTATCTTGGGGTATTGGTTGTGCTCAGAGCAACTTCCCTGGTGTATACGCCGATGTTGCCGCTCTCCGCTCCTGGGTTGTCAACAATGCCTAAAATATAAGATTTTTTTAAGGGCAAAGATTCTGAACCTGTGCTGTTAAAATTGCTAACAATATTTAAATATTGAGTTCAATAAATTTTTGCAATATTTTTTCTATACTAAAAAATTTTGGAATTTTCGTTTTTCTTTTAAATTTGTATATATATGTAGATAAATCTGTCGTCACCTAGAATGTGGGAATGTAATGCGATATTTTGCAGACACAGTCACACATCGATATTTTGCAACTTTAACACATGAACGAATTGGGAACAAAAAATACCATATACACACTTATAAAAAAAAAGTTCTTAAGTTGCATTCTAACGGTGTTTTTAAGTTTCTTTAACTTGGTGTGCATGAACTGTAGAACTTCTCTGCTTCAAAAACATTGACTGTCTGACAAGCCAAATTATTCTTTGGATATTACTAGTATTATAAAGTATTAAAGCTCACATATTCAGTGACGCATTTAAGCGGTGGATGTTCACCAAAGTTTTTATAAACTAATAAATGGCAATTTCAGCGGGGCCTATCAGAATGTGTCTTTTAGTAGTAAAATTAAATGTGCCTGATTAACGACATTTCCAACATTAATTGCTCACAATTACTTGTTTACATTAACTTTTTAAGTGGCAACTATAAGAGTTCTTATTCAAGCAGGGGTAAGTAATAACATACAAAACAAAGGAAAATGTCGTCGTTTAAATGTTTCGCATGCGAATGTTTAACTTTGCAGAAATTACTTATAAATTCGCCATATGTTCTCAAGTTTTTTTTTTTCATAAACTTTTTATTTTCCGTGCCACATTTGAGCGGGGTCATTCCAATAAATACTTTTTATAAAATTAAAGGGATATCGTTTAAGAATGCCTTGATTTACTTACATACATATATATTTTTTAAACGGGCACTATTTGTTTTCTGTTGTTTCTGCTTCCTTAATGTGCAAGTAGTGTTGACAATTTACAAATGTCATAGTTTTAATTTTCCCCGCTTAAATGCTTCCATACAAAATAAAAATGTAAATAAATTTGTTTTATGTATGTGTGTGCCCACCTCTGTATTAAACAGTAAAGCAAAATGTTTCGAGCTATAGTAACCTTACTAAAAAAAAACATTTCTTAATTTATTTTAAATTATATTTTTCTATTAATCGATTTATAGTTATATGAAATTGTATTAAGAAAACCGAATTAACCACTAAATGTGACATCATCTTAAACCAGGCTGATCGGTCTAAATCCCGGAAACCATAAAGTGAAAAGCGAATTTTATGATAACACATATATAAGCAGAAATCTTCACACTGAAAGAAAAAAAAAAAACAATACAAAACTTAATTTTGAGTAATAACTATTTTTTTAGTAATTTCTGTAAGAAATAACAAATGTTTTTTAAGTGACAAATGACTTGGCATTTTAAAAGTCTGTTTGTTTTTGTAATGCTCTTAAAATTTCACTACAAATGGTGTATTTAAGTTGCAACTATTTGAAGTCCTATTCATTTTCTCACTTTTTAATACGCAAGAGTCAAAATTTGAGAAAATGCCATCATTTAAATGCGCCAGTTTAAATAGTTTACACATGATTGTTTAATCTTTAAGAAATTATTTTTACATGACGTTTTTTTAGTGTGGTTTAAATATTTAAAAGTTGAAGAATTATCTATAAAATGTTGATAAAAGCGACCAGAATTTACCTAAAAAAATGTAAATTTACAAAGTTTTAGTTAAATGCATTTTATGAGTGCAAAACTTTACAAATAAAACTGTAAATTTACAAAGTTTTAGTTAAATGCATTTTATGAGTGCAAAACTTTACAAATAAAACTGTAAATTTACAAAGTTTTAGTTAAATGCATTTTATGAGTGAAAAATTTCATAAAAAAGATAAAAAAAAAAATGTTGTTGGCATTCCAAAGGCGATTTTTATTTAACTTTGCGTGTATGAAGTCCAGAAATTCTCTGCTTCAAAAACATTAACAGTCTGACAAGCCGTCAAAATTATTTTCTTTGCGTATTACGCACATACATATATTTTAAATTATTAAAGCTCACATATTTAGTGACGCATTTAAGCGGTTGATGTTCACAAAGTTTTTTTTTTTTTAAATTACTAAGTAACGATTTGAGCAGGAGCTATTTAAATGTGAAAATATTAGAACTTTTATAATCTTAGAGAAGAAAGTAAGATATAAATGTGTCTGATTACATTCATTCCCCACTTTAATGATGCGCACTCGAAACGTTTTTTAATTTCTTGTTTAAATTCACTTTTTCAGTGGCAACTATAAGAATTCTTATTAATTTTCTTCGACTGTAATATGTAAGAAGCATGGATAAGTAATAACTTGATACAAAAAAGGCAAATGCCATAATTAAAATGCGCCCGCTTAAATGTTTCGCACGCGAATGTTTAAGTGTAGAAATTATTTATAAACTCGCAAGATGTTCTAACGTCTTTTTTTCATAAACTTAATTTTCAGTGCCACAATTGAGCAGAGTCATTCAATAAAACCTTATACAGTCAAACTCGGTTATAACGTACTCCGAGGGATCAGTAAAAATAGTTCGCTATAAGCGGGGTATATTTTTATCAACCAAGTTTTATTTCCAAAAAAATAGATCCAATTTTGTTTTATTTGAGGTTTTTTTTGTAAATAAACTACTCATTGAGAAGAAAATATTAAAAATATAAATAAATTTGATCAAAATTATAATACAAACCAAAAATTTCCAATATTTTGTGCGGTTGATAAACATGATTGCCGCACATTAAAAAATATTTATGGGAGTTCGTTTTAAAAAGGTAAATACACATGAAATTGTATTTGTGGGACCATAATGAGCAGTTCGTTTTAACCGAGGATTCATTATAACTGAGTTCGTTATAAAAGAAGTATTTTATGTGAAAATTGATGCCAAAACGTCGAGACTTTAGAATTAGTTCGTTATAACCGAGGATTCGTTATAACTGAGTTCGTTATTGACTGTATTAAATTAATTTCTTTAATGCGCTTGATATGGCTTTTACACAACGGTCACTATTTGATTCCTGATCAATTTTTCCTTCCTTAAATATGCAAGTAGTGTTGACAATGACATCGTGTAAATTTGCCCGCTTTAATGCTTCCAAATTGTAAATTTTTTTTTTTTATTATTGTAAAAATGACGAGGTTTTTGCGAGTATATCCAATTTTACACGACATCGTCGTAAAATTTACCAGCTTTTATTATAATTTAAGACGCTTTTTAAAGTGGGATTGAAATATTTGGAAATTTTTTAAAGATATTTTTATTTAAAAACTGTATTGCAGAGCATTAAGTAAAATTACAGATGAAATTTATTATTTTGGTTACGAGAAAAAAACAAAATATTTTTTAAAAATCTCTATTTTAACAAAAAACTGTTATCTGTAAAATACAGATTACAAAGTAAAATTACAGATAACATTCTGTTTTTCGGTTACAAGAAAATACAAATTATTTTCTTAAAATCTCTATTTCGACAGATAACTTTGTCAAATATCTGTAGAATTCAGATTACAAACATTTTACAGAGTATTTAACAGAGTAATTATTTTGAGAGTGTACTCTGTTAATTGAGCACAGTTTTTCTGTTATTTAAATTAATTCTTTTAAATAATATTTATTTAACATTAAAATTACCTTTTTATAAAGTAATTGAGTTTCATTAAATTTTTTCAAACTCAAATACAAATCGTTATAACTTTCTACAAACATATCGCAGAGATAATCATTTATATATAAATCCAAGATTAAAAACAAAAAACTTATAACAATTAGCCCCGAATAAATGATGCCAACTCTGTTTTCCATAATGAAAACATAACCATAATAAACCGTTACAATATTTGAAATAGCAGTAGTATAACGAACCGTTAATATTTGAATTTTATAATTCATATACAGTTTTTCTAATATTAAACAAACCGACGAATGAGTTTCTAAAATGAATTGCAATTCCCTGGCAAACATTTTTACATTATTTCGACATTTCAAGACTTTTGTATGTACCTCCGAAATATGCTGATTGATGTAGCAAAGTAAATGATATATTTTTAATGTCATTTGAAAGAATTCAAACATTACATTGCATATTACATTTAAAATGTTTGAAAATACCAAAATAATTAAAACGTTATACCAATAAATTTCATTAAAGTACGTCAAAGTAGTTGTTGAAATTGTTGCAATATAAAAATACCACAATAAAAATAATTTCATATAATATAAATATTGGGACTTTATTTCTGTAGCCTTATGAATCGGACGCACTTTAAAATAATTGTTCTCAATCGACTGCAATTGTAATTTCAATTCGATGTGGATTTTTTCACGTGATTTTCGATTTAATAGAGTATAGGCCAAAACTATAATACGCAACATTACATTTAATTTGGTAACTTGTACAAATAATGGATGTAGACCGGGTGTCTTTGTTAATAAAAACACGTCATCGTGTGATAGCCAGAATAATAGCACTAGACCAATAATATTGGAAACGGTAGCTATTGAACGGGTCCATTTATTTTCATGATAGATGTGTGTTGATTCATTATAATAATATGATGTCAATCCAATAGCAATAAAATAATATTGACAACATTTTTGAAATAGTTTTAAAAGTTGTTCCTTCTTTGTTATTAAAACGGCACCATTAGGCTTTTTAATTTCATTCAACATATTAATTGTTAATACTGAAAATGTTAGTAATAGACTAAATGAAGAAAAAGTAAATTTTTTGTTATTTGCGATTCATATTTCATTAAACAGTATGTGGTGTTGTTATAGATTTGATGATAAAATTTATCAATTGAATTTTTAATTAATAGTGTTAAATAATTAATAATTACAGTAAAATCCGGTTATAACGAACCCCGAGGGATTACACTCAAAATAATCTGTTAAATAATCTGTACAATGATTGTTATCTCAATTCGACAGATATTTGACAAAGTTATCTGCCGAAATACAGACTTTAAAAAAATATTTTGTATTTTCTTGTAACCGAAAAACAAAATTTTATCTGTAATTTCACTTTTAACTTTGTACTCTATATTTAACAGATAATAAACACTTTTTTATGCTAAAATACAAATTTTAGAAAAATACTTTGTTTTGTTGTTTGCTCTGTAATACGGTTTTCAAATAAAAATCTCTACACTCAAAATAATCACTCTGTTAAAATACAGAGATACTCTGCTGAGCCAGCAGAAAATACCATAGATTTCCAACCAGCAAGATTTTTTGTTATTAAACGAAGAAAACTCTGTTAAATGATTTCGACAGAAAAAAACTGTAAATTTACAGAATTATCTGTAAAATGTTGATGAACGCGACCAGAATTTTACCCAAGAAGCATGGATAAGTAATAACTTGACACAAAATAAAGGCAAATGCTATCATTTAAATGCGCCCGCTTAAATGTTTCGCACGCGAATGTTTAACTTTGTAGAAATTATTAATAAACTCGCTAGATGCTCTCACGTTTTTTTTTTCATAAACTTCTCATTTTCCACATTTGAGCGGGGTCATTCCAATAAACACTTTTATAAAATTAAAGGGAAATCGTTAAAGAATACCTTGATTTTCTTATATATCTTTTTAATGCGCTTGATATGGCTTTTACACAGCGCTCACTATTTGATTCCTGGTCAATTTCTCCTTCCTTAATTTGCAAGTTGTGTTCACAATTAGGAAATGCCATCGTGTAAATTTGCCCGCTTTAATGCTTCCAAATTGTAAATTCACTTTTTTGATTTTTGTGAAAATTACGAGATCCTCGTAATTTTTACCAGATTTTATTGTTATTTAAGACTCTTTTTAAAGAGGGAAGTTTTTTTTTGAAGTTTTTTAAAGATATTTTTATTTGAAAACGGAATACAGTGCAGTAAGTAAAATTACAGATGAATGTAGTATTTTGGTTACAAGAAAAGAGCAATGTATTTTTCTAAAATCTATATTTTAGCAACAAAAAATCTGTATTTCGGCAGATAACTTGTCAAATATCTGTCGAATTGAGATTACAGTAATTTTACAGACTATTTAACAGAGTTTTTATTTTGAGTGTATTTAAAACTTCCAAATATTTCAACCCCTCTTTAAAAAGCGTCTTAAATTACAGTAAAAGCTGGTAAGTTTACGAGGATGTCGTGTTAAATTGTAAGTACTCGTAAAAAATTTGTAATTTTCACAAAAAGTAAATTTATAGTTTGGAAGCATTAAAGCGGTTAAATTTACATGATGGCATTTTCCAATTGTCAACACTACTTGCACATTAAGGAGAAATTGTGCAAAAATCAAATAGTGACCAGATCAAGTTCATTACACTGAAAATAATTACTCTGTTAAATACTCCGTAAAATGACTGTAATCTCAAAACAGATATTTGACAAATTTATCTGCCGAAATACAGATTTTAAGAAAATACTTTGTGTTTTCTTGTGGCCGAAAAACAAAATTGTATCTGTAATTTTATTTGTAATTTCTATTTTACAGATAATAAACAGAGTTTTTTTTTATAAAAATACAGATTTTAGAAAAATATTTTGTTTTTCTCTCGTAAGTAAAATACTAAATTTCATTTGTAATTTTATTTATTGCTCTGTAATACAAGTTCTAATAAAAATCTATTCAAAAACTACCAAATTTTTCTACAACCCCTCTTTAAAAAGCGTCTTAAATTAAAATAAATGCAGGTAAATTTTACAAGGATGTCGTCTAAAATTGGAGGTACTCGTAAAAATTCGTAATTTTCACAAAAAAAAAAAGTAAATTTACAATTTTGAATCAATAAAGCGGGCAAATTTACACGATGGAATTTCCCAATATAAGAAAGTAAAGGCATTCTTCAACGATTTCCATTTAATTTTATAAAAATGTGTATTTTAATCACCCCTTTCAAATGTGGCACTAAAAATGAGAAGTTTATGAAAAAAAGCCCTGGGAACATCTAACGAGTTAATAACATTCTTGCGCGAAACTTTTAAGCGGGCGCATTTAAATGAAGGCATTTGCCTTTATTTTGTGTCAAGTTATTACTTATCCACGCACATTACAGTCGAACAAAATGAATAAGAAATTTACATTTTACAGATAATTCTGTAAATTTACAGTTTTTTTAATCGAAATTATTTTACAGAGTTTTCTTTGTAAAATAACAAAAAATCTAGCTGGTTGGAAATCTATGGTATTTTCTGCTGGCCCAGCAGAGAATCTCTGCAATTTAACAGAGTGTAAAAAAATATATCAAGGAATTCTTAAACGATATCCCTTTAATTTTATAAAAGTGGTTTTTTTAATGACCCTGCTCAAATGTGGCACTGAAAATGAGAAGTTTATGAAAAAAAAAAAAACGTTGATAATTTCTACAAAGTGAAACATTCGCCTGCGAAACATTTAAGCGGGCGCATTTAAATGATGGCATTTTCCTTTATTTTGTTTCAAGTTATTACTTATCCATGCTTCTTGGTAAAATGCTGGTTGCTTTCATCAACATTTTACAGATAATTCCCTAAATTTACATTTTTTTTGCTGGTTGGAAATCTATGATAATTTCTGCTGGCTCAGCGGAGTATCTCTGTATTTTAAAAGAGTAATTATTTTGAGTGCAGGGTTTTTTGTCTAAAATACAGATTTTAGAAAAATACTTTGTTTTTTTTCTCGTAACCAAAATATTAAATTTCATCTGTAATTTTTAGTGTCCGACCGAACGTTCGGGTTCGGTTACGGAGTTCGGCAAAAAGTGACGTTCGGCCACTGTTCGGTATTCGGTCAACTTTTAGCCGAACTTTACCAAACACCGAACTTTTGTATGTATTGCATTTTATCGTCTTAAAACTCAGCCATATAACCAGTGCATCTATTTTACACCTAGAATCGGGCTTAGTTTAAAAAAAATATATTTTTTTCCAAAAAAAATCAACTTGAGCTATATTTGCCCACTTTTTTAAGTATACAACTAATAAAAAAAAACACATTTTTTAGTTGTTTTTTTCATAGCTATTTGCAAAAACAATTTTTTTTTAATAAAAAAAAAGTTCGGGTACGGGTTCGACCGAACTTTGCAAAATTTACCGAAGTTCGGGTTCGGGTTCGGTCTGAAAAAGTGCGTTCGGTCGGACACTAGTAATTTTACTTATTTTACTCGGTAATACAGTTTCAAATAAAGATCTCTTCAAAAAAAACTTTCAAATATTTCAACCCCTCTTTAAAAAGCGTCGTAAATTACAATAAAAGCTGATAAATTTTACAAGGATGTCGTGTAAAATTAGTGACGCTCGTAAAATACTCGTAGTTTTTCCAAAAAAAAAAGTAAATTTACAATTTGAAAGCATTAAAGCGAGCAAAATTGCACGGTGGCATTTTTTGATCAGAAATCAAAAATATATAAGAAATTCAAGGCATTCTTAAACGATTTTCCTTTAATTTTATAGGTGTTTATTGGAAGGTCCCCGCTTAAATGTGTTTTTTTTATATCTTTTTTGTAAATTTTTTCACTCATCAAATGGATTTAACTAAAACTTTTTTTACACAGTTTTTTTTAGTAAAATTTTGATTTTATAAAATGAATTTAACTAAAACTTTGTAAATTTACAGAGTTGTTTTTGGTAAAATTCTGGTCGCTTTTATCAATATTTTACAGATAATTATGTAAATTTACAGTTTTTTTTTATCGAAATCATTTTACAGAATTTTCTTCATAAAATAACAGGCTCAGCAGGGTATCTCTGTAATTTAACAGAGTGATTATTTTGAGTGAACGTATATTTTAAATTATTAAGGCGCGTTTACACGGGAGAGAAAACTGCTAGACAAAGACCAAAAAACGAAACTGTGTTCCTGTAAATTTGACTTTTTCAACAATTGTGTCAAATCAAATTCCTCTAAAACGAATTATTTCTTACCTTTTTTTTTTGATAATGTATGTTACTGATTTTTGGAAGAGATTGTTATTATTTTTGATTTGAAGTCTGTATTTTGTTTAATAAAAAAATTATAACGTAAACAAAATTTATTTTTTTAGAAATATTTAAAAAGGCTAGAGTTGACAAATTTTCGATTTTTCTATTTAGATTTTTTTCTCGTGTGAACACACCTTTAAAGCTTAAATATTTAGTGACGCATTTAAGCGGTTGATGTTCATCAAGGTTTTTATAAATTAATAAATGACGATTTGAGTATGTAAATGTGAAAATTGTGTTTTCTATTAGTACTTTCATAAACTTAGAGAAAAAATTAAAATTTAAATGTGCCTGATTCCCCACTTTAATGGTGCGCACGCGAAACGTAATTTTTTTTTAATTCACTTTTTAAGTGACAACTATAAGAATTCTTATTCATTTTCTTCGACTGTAATGTGTAAGAAGCATGGATAAGTAATAACTTGACACAAAATAAAGGCAAATTAAATCATTTAAATGCGCCCGCTTAAAAGTTTCGCACGTGAATGTTTAGATTAGTAGAAATTATTTATAAACTCGCTAGATCTTCTCACGGTTTTAATACCCTCCACTATAGTGATAGAGGGTATATAAAAGTTTGTCATTCCGTGTGCAACACGTCGAAATATTGGTCTAGGACTCGATCGATTTTAAGTCGATCTAGCGATGTCCGTCCGTCTGTCTGTCTGTTGAAAACACGCTAACTTTTGAAAGACTTTACAGAGGCTCCTGAAATTTGCCATATATGTTGGGCATTTACCTGGTCAGGTTGGTATTGTAATCCAGCGAAATCGGTCCAGTGTTTCATAAGTTATGGCCAAAAGACTGAATTTCTGCAATGGTTTTTCGTGAATTTACGAGATAACAAAATGCTGACGCCTGGCATATATATTTGCCGATCCCCTGGCCTAGTTCGTGTTGAATTTCAGCCAAATCGGTCCAGTGCACAGTGATTCGTTTCATTGGCAAAAATCAAAAAAAAAAGTATGTCTTCAATGTTGATGATTTTTTGTATTTTTACAGTTTAATAGTAAACTAAAAGAAATATGTACTTTCCTGATTTTTAAGAAGTCATATGTTGCCACAAGAGGGCGCTAAAGTATGGAAATTCAACGCTATTGTGTTAAAACCTAAAAATTGATTTTTATAGGTTTACTAAAATAATTATTAAAAATCGAATTTTAAAGAAATCAACGAACTTTTTTTTGCAAAAGTTACTTTAATATATTAGCTAAATGTTGTATTTCCATTTTTTTAGAATTAATCTTAAAATACATTTTTGTATTGCTCTGAAATCTATATTTTTTCTACCGAATTCCCAAAAATTTACAAATTTTGATGGAATGCATAAAAAAGTTCGTGAGTCAAAAATTTTTTTTTTTCGCTTTTTCGATAGCTCGGACTATGGTTTATAAGGCAAAACAATAAAAATAACTAAGTTTTTGTCTGAAGTTGGAAAAAAGTTAGGTTATTTTTGTGTCTTTTTTTAATTTTTTTCAAAAGCTATATTATTAATGGAAAAAATATTAGAAAAAAATCCAAAATTAAATATTTTTTCTTTACACATTGATATATTATATAGTATTCTGTAAAAATATAATAAAAAATCAGAAAAAAAATATGCAGTAGGGGAAGCTCGACACACTTGATCCTTTAGAAGACTTGATCCCCCCCCCCAAATCTCAAAAACTAAATAAGTTAAAATTTTTTTGTGTAGCGTTTATTAGTCCTATTAGTAGCCTTATTATTTTAATATTTTGTTTTTGTACTTCTCTTAAATGGGGAGCATGCACCGAACACCACTGAAAATTTGACTATGTTTGTGTTTTTTTCTGAGGTTACTTGAAAAGGGTTTTTGAAGTTTGTGTTCAATATCCAAAATGGCTCTTGTTCTGTGGTTAAAGAGTACAATGTCACGTATTAATTTGCATTTATAATTTTTGGATTGGCTTTTTTACTTTTTTTGTATTACACAAAAATGTAAAAAAGTCCTTTTTAACACACTTGATCCCTTTTTTAATTATACAGTTGATCCCGAGGATCAAGTGTATATTGTTTGACAATTATATATTTTAACGGTTGGTATAAGTTCGTATTATTGATCTTGATGTTGGTATTTATTATTTATGTTTATCTATCAGTTGGCTGCCGTGTTAATAAGTTGTGAAAAGTCAACGACTTCAGAAAAGTCTTTCTTTTCAATTTGATGTCAAACTCAGGGTCGCCAGTTTTTTTTTTTGGATGCCATCCCCAACTTAAAATTTCTCATCCCCAAAAATCCCCAAAAAAAAATTTCTCAAAATTCACTATACGCAAAAAACATTTGCAACCCATCAAGTGCTTTTGAGAGATTTAGCCATTTTTTAGAACAAAAACTTCGTTAACTTATACACAAACTTTTACACAGAAACTTGGCTAAAAAGTGTAACTGTATTTTGCGTATTGAGTGATTACCACATCATTTGAAACCAATGTTTCGATAAGTAATATGATAAAATTCAAATACCAACGGAAATGTTTTATCAGGGATAGATAACTCAGGAAGTTTTAATTTACACACCACCAATAGAGTACTTTATTGGTAAAATTTGTGGAAATTTTTCATAATACAATAGAAAATGTATGAAAATCTACAATTTGGTTTAAAGAAAAAGAAAATCATTATAACATGATACGATCCAGGTTTTGACAGACACCATAAAAAAATTTTAGTTTTTCTTTATAAATCTCACATAATTCCTACGTTTGCGGTTTTTTTTTTTTGATGCTTTAATGCCCACGATTGATCAAAAATTGATAATTTTACCGATTTTCGCATTATTTTATGATTGATGTATTTAAAAAACACTTGTTTATCTAAAATATTTCATCCCCTAAAAATCCCCGAAAAAATCAGTGTCATCCCCATGAAATCCCCGGATCCCCAAATCAAAATTTTCATCCCCAATTTACAAAAAAAATCCCCTATTTGGGGACAAACCCCCTAAACTGGCAACACTGGTCGAACTGATCAAAATGTCCCAGCTTCCATCATGTTCAAAATAACAACAACTTCAAAACTCTTCGAATAATGACCAAAAACTTACTTAATAAAATAAAAAAAAATAAATAATTTTTGTGACATTGTTGTATATTTTTTTTCTTGTAATACACTTGATCCCCGGGGATCAAATCACTTTAATGAATACACATGATCCCGGGAACAAGTGTCTAATGCGAGGGATCAAGTATGTTGTAGCATATAGACACTTGATCCTTTTTCGCTATTTTGATTTTTTTGCTATAAATAAAAAAAAAAAATTTTGTAATTTTTTATATTGCCATTGGAGATACCCCTTACAGAGAGCTTTTAAAAAAAATTTACTTCAAGAAAAAATATGAATTAGTTTAGAAGTTATAAGCGTTTGCCTTTTTAGGGATCAAGTGTATGGAGCTTCCCCTACGTGGGCCGTTTTGCTTTAAAAGTTATCTTTGACTTTTACTAAAATCCCCAAAATCACTAAATTTTAATGGCCTTCATAAAAAAAGTTCGTGAATAAAATTTTTTTGTTTTTTATTTTTTTTGTAGCTTTAACTATGTTTTATAAGATCAAAAAATAAAAATAACTAAGTTTTTTTTTTTAAGTTGAAAAAAAAATTTTTTTTAAAAAATCTAAAATTGGATTATTTTTTTTTTATTTATTTTATTTACTGTAAATAAATTTAAAAAATACATCAACATTTTAGTGTTTTTTTATATATAAAGGGATTTATTATATTGTATACCATAAATTTATAGTAAATAATTCGATAAAATAAGTATACAGTGGGCCATTTTGCTTAAAAACCAGTATTTGATTTTCGTTGGTATCCCAAATCAAAACCAAAATTTTTTTGAGATACATAAAAAAGTTCGTACTTAAAAATTATTTTTTATTGATTTTTTTAACATCCTGGGCTGTTTTCTATACGATCAAATAATAAAAATAACTAAGTTTTTGAAAAAACGAAAAAAAAAAAAATAAAAATTTTAAGTACCCAAAAAAATTTTTTTTTTCAAGTTTTTTGTTATTAAAGGGGTATATACTTAGGAATAAAGCAAATATTAAACGAGTTTACTTAAAACTTATTTTGAATAAATTTATTTTTCGGAAATAAGTTTTGTTTTTGCAGTTATTATGTATTTTTATATTTTTGACTATATTTAAAAAAAGGATATATTAACAGCTTTTTTGTTACCGCAAGCAACTCAACGAAATTTGGCACACTTATTGACGCCATTTGATATAATCTATATTTAAAATTTGATAGCAATTGAAAGATTTTTAAAATAGTTACAGCGATTTCAAGAAAAAGGATATATGGCAGCCACGCGAGTCCTTGCTCAGATTAAAATACAAATGTTGTACATCGATAGTTATCTAAATTTCTAAGACAATTACTAAGTTTAGTAATTTTATAGCAAGTTTTGTGGCTAAAACTCCACTTTTAAGTTTCAGGACATACGACAGGTACAAATGTCCTTCGACCGATTTGCTCAAAATTTTTATTTTTTTTGTACTAATTAATTTTGTGCTTGCGTACCAAATTTGGAAAATCTTTGACAACTCTTTCTATTTTATTTTTGTGATTAAATTATATTAACACTTTATTGCAGTTTTTAAAAAGGATATGTAAATAACTTTTGTTTTAAAAAACCGATTTCAGCGAAATTTGGCACACACATTGACATCACTTATTCAAATTTTTACAAAAAATTTCAAGGGTATCGAGTAATTTTTGAGCGATTTACAATATTTTTAAGAAAAAGGATATATGGCAGCCACACGAGTCCTTGCTTCAATTTAGAAAAAAATTTACACATAAAATACTATATCAAAATTGGTAACAATGACAAAGTTTGGGAATTTTGTGACCATTTTTGTAGTTTTAATCACATATTTAAATTTCAGGATATATGGGGGGTAGGCGTGTCCTTGCTCCGATTTTTCCAAAAACTCGTTTTTTTTTTTGATTAGATAATTTAATGCTTGTGTACCAAATTTCAGAAATCTGCGACCAATATTCTATTTTTGCCCACTCGATATATGGGAACGAATCACTGTGCAGTGGTTCAAAAGTTATTAGCAAAACCGTGAATTTCAGATTAGTTTCACCTTAAATTCACGTTTTGAAAACCCGTTAAACATGTTTTAAAAACATTGGTAAGTCACAAAAATATTTTACAATGTATTTTTGAATCTCAAAAATATTTTTACACTAAAAAAAAATACACTCGGAAAAAATTTTACACTCAAAAAAAAAAAAATTTAGTTAATTTATTTTTTTTTTCAAACATTACTTAAAAAAAATATATTTCTATTATTATTTATTTTTTCACGTTAGAAAATTTACTTTCACTTAAAAAGGGCATTGTGGAGGGTATTCATAGATTCGGCCAAGTCGAATTTAACTTTTCTACTTGTTTTTCATTAAATTTTATAGCTATCTTAAAAACTATAACATATGTACCTACTCTGATGGTTCAGCAGAGTTTTTCGGTAATTTGACAAAGTTTCTGTTTAAGTGCATGTAGTAAATTGTATACTTTTGTTTCAAAGTTTACGAAAGTTATTTCGTAAACTTTAAATTTATAAATTGATCAATTTATAAATTGATTAATTTACTACATTATTTAATAATTATTACGGTAATTTGTGTGCAAAAATTAAACTATGATAACTTTTACAAAACTTTGCCGTAATTAAGCTATTACGCCAATTATTACATTATGTATATAATTTACCATATAAAAACCATTACCAACCAAATCAAACTCCAAGTATTTCTTAAAACTTTGTGAAAATTGAAAACCAAAAAAGAAAACGGAAGAAAATGTTTTTAAAATTTCTTTCATCCAACTATCCTTTACAAAACTATTATTTTTATGTACCAAAAATATGTCTTAAAACAATGGGATTTTGGCCACAAACACAAAGATCGCGTCTTTTTATTGTATGGGCTTTAATTAATTTTTTAATACTATTAGTAGGTGTTTTGACAGAGTTGCATGCCGGATTTTGTTCGGTGACATTGGAAAAAACTTTAGATACCTTATGTCCAGCTGGTACATCGGCAGTGACTTTATTGAAAATGTTTTTAATATCCTATTATCGTAATGACTTGCAATATGTTTTAAAGAAAATCTATAGATTATTATATGAAAATACTGGCGATAATTATCGAATTTCAAAAAAATATAATGGGATTATAAGAAAATATGCGATATTGTCAGCACGATTTAATTTTGCTCCCTTAGTGACTGGATTTATAACATGCACTGGTTTTAATTTGAAACCGTTGATAATGGCTTGGATATTTTGGTATAAGGGCAAGGAAATACTATGGCAGACTCCATTTAATATGACGTAAGTTAATAAAATTCAAAAAATAAATTTGTGAATGGTATAAAATTTTGGGAAAACATTTGTGAATGAAGTGCTCTTAAGGGAGAAAATAAAAAACCGTCACAAACATATTTTTTACCACAAATTTTTTTTCGCGGATTTTTTTTTTTCATTCCAAAGCAAAAGAGCTAGACTTACAACGATTTTGCGTTTGGTCATAGGCTGGTTAAGTTCATAAATGATCAAAATCGAACCAAAGTGAAAAAAATTTTCCCCTAGAAAAACTAAGCCAACATTTGAAAAATTCCATTTTTCGAGGGTTTTCAATAGTTGTATTAAGCAAATAAAACATTTTTATGCCACAATAAGTTCGAAAGCCTGTACTTGGATCCAAGGGAAAGAAAATGCAGTTTTTTGGAATAAAATTTTTATAATCAGTTTTGCGCATTTAAGCGGGTAACTCTGTATTTTTTTTTTGAAAACCCGTGCACGTAATCGAAAATTGTGTGAGATTGCGTAATAGTAAATTTACTCACATGAGTGCGTGAGTGAAACAGTCGTGACTGAGTTATATTTCTTGCTAAAATAAATAATCTCAATTCGTTGGTTTTATATACAGGGTGATTCAGTCACGACCCGCCGAACTTCACCAGGTTATTCCTTGGATCATTTCATGAAATAATTCCATTACGACCATCCCCAAAAATGCAAATTTGCGAAATGGCAGCGGTTTGAAAAGTTTCGGATTGGTGGTCGGAGGGTAGTAGGTTAAAATTGCTAACTTCAGAACCACACTTAAAATAATTGCACTATTAAATACTCTGTAAAATGACTGTAATCTCAATTCGACAGATATTTGACAAATTTATTTGCCGAAATACAGATTTTAAGAAAATACTTTGTATTTTCTTGTGGCCGAAAAACAAAATTGTATCTGTAATTAAACTTTGTAATCTCTATTTTACAGATAATAAACAGTTTTTTTTATTAAAATACAGATTTTAGAAAAATATTTTTCTCTCGTAACTAAAATACTAAATTTCATTTGTAATTTTATTTATTGCTCCGTAATACAGGTTTTAAATAAAAATCTCTTAAAGAAACTACCAAATATTTCTACTACCCCTCTTTAAAAAGCGCCTTAAATTACAATAAATGCAGTTAAATTTTACGAGGATGTCGTCTAAAATTGGAGGTATGTACTCGTTAAAATTCGTAATTTTCACAAAAATAAAAAAAATGTAAATTTACAATTTTGAAGCATTAAAGCGGGCAAATTTACACGATGGAATTTCCCAATTGTCAACACTACTTGCAAATTATGGAAGAAGAAATCGATCAGGAATCAAATAGTGACCGTTGTGTAAAATCCATATCAAGCGCATTAAAAAATATATAAGAAAGTAAAGACATTCTTCAACGATTCCCTTTAATTTTATAAAAATGTGTATTGGAATGACTCCTCTCATATGTGGCACTAAAAATTAGAAGTTTATGAAAAAAACCCTGAACACATCTAACGAGTTTATAAGATTCTCGGGCGAAACTTTTAAGCGGGCGCATTTAAATGATGGCATTTGCCTTTATTTTGAGTCAAGTAATTACTTCCACGCAAAAAAAAAGTGAACTAAAATCTGGGAAAATAACTTAATTTTAAGAAAAAGAGGGAATGATTTGGTTCTAAAGATTTTTTTTCTTGGTTTTATTTCATAATTTTTCCAAAAAAAAAGAAAACAAAGTTAATTAATTTTAAGCCAATTTTAACTAGAAAATGGGAAAAATTATATTACACTTTAGTTCATTCATATTTTAAAACTGGATTGGGTCTAGACCCTGGACCCATGGGTTCGGACCACATTGGTCCAGCCCCTTGTTAACTCAAGACCCCGGTTATTTAAGGGTCGCCATAGATTTTGACCCAAAATTTGTGTCCGTTTCGCTCTAACTTGCTTAGATTTTGAGATACGGTAATAAGGGGTCTAATAGGGTCTTGATAATCTTAAAAACTGGATATCTCAAAAACTATTATTCGGAGGACTTTCGGGTATTTTGCGGAAGTGTTCTACGAGTCAAGAGCTACAAAAATAGTTGGACTTTTTCTCGTGTGGGCAGTATTTACCGAGATATGTGCAAATATAAAATCTCGGGAATTTCAAATTTTAGATCTAAATTTAGGGTCCGACAGATATGCAGAGCTAGGCTATTCCATATTTCTGTTTGTAGTCTTTCTTTTGAAAATTTAGTCCGTTTCGCTCTATCTCGCTTAGCTTTCGAGATATCGCAATTTTGAATTTTTAACTAAATTCTAAGAAGTTATTTACTAAATTCTCAGAAGTTATTAACTAAATTCTAAGAAATACACTTCCTCATTTCAAAGAAGAGAAATACGATGATGTTTTTTTTTAGGAAATTTTAACTAAACTTGAACTGAATTGTTTTTTAAGAAATATGTCTTAAAAATAAAGATACGTTTCTTAGATTTGTGGAAAATTTCTTTGGCAGTAGGAATTTTTTTCCTAATATTTAAAAATTCCATTTAAAGAAAACTAGGAACTATTTATAAGTAAATGAACTTAAGTTTTTTCCTCATAGTTAAGAAAATTTCTCATTTTTTAGTTAAATTTTACTAAATTTTAGGAAAATTCTAGATAAATTTTCAAAGACATTTTTGCCTTAATTTTAGTTATGTCTTTTTTTTCAGTGTATCCATGCACATTACAGTCGAACAAAATGAATAAGAAATTTACATTTTACAGATAATTCTGGTTTCATCAACATTTTACAGATAATTCTGTAAATTTATAGTTTTTTTAATCGAAATTATTTTACAGTGTTTTCTTCGTAAGAGTCCCCGCACAACAATGTCGGTGACGTTTTTTTCATACAAATTTGGCAAGAAAAAACGCTCGACCGAAAACCGCTTGAATAAAATCAATTTTATTTTTGTGTCGGTTTCTCTCTCTTTTAATTTTTGATATGAAAATGTTACCACATTTTTATAAATATTTCGATTATTTTCGATAAAGTAAACAAAAAAATGTGATCTCTAACAAAAAAATATATAAAATTCTACAAAAAAACAAAAAAAAAAACGAATCAATATGAAAAAATCATATTGATATTAAAAAAAATAATAAAATTAAATAAAAATGTGCAGAAAAAGTAAAAAAAAAATAGTGTGAATATAAACGTTTGACTGAATTTTCCGCTGCCGCCTTTGTTTTGCGCCTATACTCTCCCACGACCGAAACCGTCAACCGCTCCGACATTGTTGTGCGGGGACTCTAAAATAACAAAAAATCTTGGTGGTTGGAAATCTATGGTATTTTCTGCTGGCCCAGCAGAGAATCTCTGTAATTTAACAGAGTGATTATTTTGAGTGCAGTAATCCGATTTTTTTGTTGTTGGGCTTGTTGGAAAGGTCCGAAAATTTTCAAACCACTGCACTGTGGGCCAGGATTTCCATTTTTTGGCCAATAAGGTCTGTAAGGCAACACATATTTAAAAATATTTTTTCGGAATGTCGACATCTTGAATTTTGTCCATCTTTAATATCTTTTTATTATACCTTAAAGTTTTTTTTTTTGCATGAGGTTAAAGTCAAAGTTTGTGATTTTTTTTATATTTTTTATTTATGAAACAAATAATTTTTTTTTGTACTTCAACACAATATTTTTTCAAATTTTCGGTGAAGTTCTCCTAAAGACATACATGTTTGTTGAACACATGACAAAAACTGCCAAAAAGTAAGCTATAAGCATATTTTTTTTTAAATAAATAATGGAGATTCATAATTTTGTTGAAATCCACCTTTTTTCAACACCAAAGTCCAAAAAAGCCCAAACGATATTGACAAACCTCGAACTACGATCTGTCTCTGACAATGTATTCTATTCACATTTTTGCGACCCTGTGCGACCGTTCATAAACTTTTGATCTAGAGACAATAAACCAAAATATGACGTTTAGAAATGCCCTAAAATAGAACTTCAAAATTTTCTGATATTTTTGTTTCTATTGATTTCTAATAAAAAATGTCTCACTTTGACAACATTGGCGTGATAACTGGTGATGGGCACGTGAGTGAACTTTGACTCACGTTGACTCACGCTCACGCAAAAAAACAAAATTTGCTCAATCGTTTTTTTTCTCACACTTACTCACTATTTACGTGAGTAAACAAAACACCACTCACGTGTGACTCACGCTCACTCGTAACTCACGCTAAACCTTTAAAACACGAATAAAATTGTAAAAACTGAATCAATACAATTAAATAGTTTTGATTCACGCAAATAAATTGCACTCACTACGAATCACTCACGCAAAAAATTGTCTCACTCACTAACAAAAAATTTTAATCCCGCTCACTTTCGATCACGAGTAATTCACGTGACCAGCGTCCATCTGTAGTGCTAAACATTAAAGCTGGTAACGCATTTAAGCGGGCATATTCTGGCAATAGCATTTTTAATATTTTTTACGAAATTGTAAGCTTGTAGCATTATTTTTACATTTAGGATGGCAAATGCTTATTGGAAATAAAAAGTTCTCTCTTAAATGAGCCACTGAATATATGAACTTTTTGACGCATTTAAAAGAGAAATATTTTATTAAAATCTTCTGAAAAAAGCAAAAAGAGGGATTTATAAAAACTTAAAAATTTAAACATTTTACATTTTTTTAAAAAGCTATGTCCTAAATTTTGGATCCGCCATTTTGATTTCAAAAAATCTGAGTTCGTATTCGTGTTGTGCAATCATTTCCTAGTGATATTTAGAAACATTAATCAATAATTTAAATATCTTGTCCGCCATATTGGATCCGCTATTTTGAATATTTGATTCTAAAATCAGATTTGGCATTCCAAAAACCATCAAAATCAGACAACATAGAAAAAAAACTAAATATTTTATTTGACGCCATATTGGATCCGCCATTTTGACTTTAAAAAATCGGAGCTCATATTCGTAATTACTGACCCTAAATACATCAAAAATTACTAATTTAAGTACAATTAGCTAAGAATTAGAAAAGCATATTCGCCATATTGGATCCGCCATTTTGAATTTCAAATCTTTAATTCCAAAATCAGTTTTAACATCCGAAAAACCATTAAAATCTAAGTTTTTGGCCAAAAGAGACAACATATAAAAAATCTTAAATTTAAATTTGTCGCCATATTGGATCCGCCATTTTGAATTTTAAAAGTCTGAGCTCATATTCGTTATTAACAACCCCAAATACATCGATAATGATTATATTAAACACAATAAACAAAGAATTAAAAAATCATGTCCTCCATTTTGGATCCGCCATTTTGAATTTTGAAATTTTTTTTCCAGAATCGTGATCAGCGAGCCTTTAACACCCATATGCAATACTTTTTTGACATATAGGTTAAGCGGTCTATTTATGGCCAAAATTCAGGGATGCTGGCCCACAGTGCACTGTCATTTCTCGCACATTTGCACTTTCGGGGATGGTCGTAGTGAAATTATTTTGAGCCTGGTGAAATTCGGCGAGTCGTGACTGAATCACCCTGTATATTTGTTACTCTCACGCTATGTTGAAACATGAACATTACAGAATTGTTATTATATCCAAAATTTAAATGCGATTTTCTCGAAAAAACAACGTCCTCCTAATTATACCCTACACCACTCTGTGGTACAGGGTATAATGTGTTTGTGCTGATGTTTGTAACTACCCGAAATAATGGTCCTAGACCTACCTTCAAGTATACCGATCGACTCAGAATTACTTTTTGAGTCTATTTAGCGATGTCCGTCCGTCTGTTCATCAATCGGTTTAAGCTCGATACAGGTCGCAATTTTCAATCAATTAACCTGAAATTTGAAACTTAAGCATCTTTTGGCCCAAGGACAAATCCTATTGAAATTGGAGAAAATCGGTACATGTTAAGACCTAGTCCCCATACAAACGCCCCCTTTTGATTCGGCTTAAATGACTAATAACCGTATTATAACAGATATCGCTTTGAAATTTAGCAGGTAAACAAATTTTGTATGCACAAATCACCATTTCAAAGGAATTGGGTCAGTCCGTCTAGTAGTCCCCATACAAACCACCCTCCCGATATTCACATAATTCCCTTAAAATTTATAAAAATGGAAATATTTGATAAAAATTTTATTTTTAGATGTTAAACGTGCACTTTAGTAACCTAAGCTAATCAAAATATAATTGGACCATTTTTGGACTTAGTCCCCCATATAAAAATATCGACCGATTTTCATTTAAATCGGTCTATTGCCAAAAAATAAACCAATTCCACTAAAATTTGATCTGTGTATGTTTTCTACACCAAATAAAGATCTAACAAAAGACTGATCCAATCGGTCCATGTTTGGACTTGGGACCCATTTTCCGGAAAACACTGGTGTAGGGTATAATATGGTCGGTCTTAACCGACTATAACTTTCTTACTTGTTTTATCTTTCAGTTTACCCAACATTTTATTACACGCTCCCTTATTTCCTTTGGCCTATATTTTTACCGCCTATACTGGATATGTTACCATTTTTATGTTTGCTGGTTGTGATGCCTTCTATTTTGAATTTTGCTCACACATTGCTGCTCTTTTGGAAATGCTACAAGCTGATATTTTAGCACTTTTTGAGGAATTCGAAGATAGGCTAGTTTTAACTGAAGAAGAGAATGCTTATGTGGAGTATCGTTTGAAAATGATGGTTAAACGTCATAATGAGATAATAGATTTAACACATTATTTTCGAAGACTTTATACCATCATTACATTGGCGCACTTTGTTTCAGCTGCTTTGGTGATTGGTTTTAGCATTTTTGATTTATTAACGGTAAGTTAGAATATAGAACATAAAAATAGTAGCGAGTTTTAAACAAAAAAATTGTTGAATCATTTAAAAAATAATTGACTATCACAATAAACAAATGTAAATTTACAGTTAAAAAATTTTCTTAACTTTAAAGTTTAATTAAATCGATTAATTAAAAAATTAATTGAAATAATTAAAAAATTTATTTAATTAATAATCAATTTAATTAATCAATAATAGTTGTTGAAAATAAAGTTTAGACATCAACTAAATAATTTGTTTAGTCATAACATAATGTTAATTTGTAGTTAAAAATTAATGAATGGGATTTTCAAAAAAAAAAAAAAACTTAATGCAAAATGATTAATTTAGTAAATAACAAAATTTTGTTAAATAAATAATTAATTAAATTTGTAAATAATATTTTGTGATAATTTAATTTAAACATCATCTTAAGAATTTGTTGAATCAATTACTATATTTAATTAAACTTAAATTTAATATCAAACAAATATTTAATTACAAATTGCAATAATATCTGTCCTAATTGTTGAATCTTTTTAAAACATATTTTTTTACATAAATTTTTTTTTTTTCCAAATTTCAGTATACCGGTTTTGGTAGACTCATTTATGTGACCTATACCGCTGCAGCCTTATGTCAATTGGTAGTTTATTGCTTTGGAGGAAGTTTGGTGGCTGAAAATGTAAATATTTCTTTTCACTTTTCGATCTCTCCAATCAGTAAGAGATTATATATTTATTTACAGAGCGTTCACATATCAACCGTAATATTTGGCTGTAATTGGTTTATATGTAGTCCAAAAGTCCGTCGTACTATACTTATGATTATGATCAGATCCCAGAGAACTTTAACCATGTCTGTGCCATTTTTTTCTCCCTCTATGGCTACATTTGCTTCGGTAAGTTTTTTTTACTTAATTGCATGTGTAACTGATAATATAGTGTTTTACTTTAAATTTATCTTTAGATTTTACAAACTTCTGGTTCTATTATAGCTTTGGCCTCATCATTTCACTAAAAAGTATCTTAAATTTTTAATAGGGTTAATATAACTTAAATTTTAAAGTACGTGTCAAAGCACTATTGCACAGTTTAGGAATAGATTTCTCATGGTAGCACTTTAGGTGCTAGATCTAGCACCTTTAGTGATTTAGCACACACATTTTATTGATGGGTGCTACATATTAATATAGCACTCTTTTCAAGCTCATTGAATATTCTCAAACTAAAAAAAAAAATCACCCCGAGCTAGAATAATCCTACTCAAAATATAATGTGCTCCATTCTGGAATACGATTTCACCATTCACCCAATCAATATTCTTTCGAATTTTAAGAGTTCTTCACATGTGTGGACACTAATGGGTCCTAACTTTGTATTTAAAAAAGAGTAAGCATTCCCGAAAATTTTAAAATGCTCATATCTCGGTAAATATTGCCGACACAACAAAAAGTCCAAAAGCATTTTTGTAGCTGTCAACACGTAAAATAAGACCGCAAAATAACCAAAAGCTCTCTGAGTAATATTTTTGAAGTTATCGAGTTTTTTTAATTCTCAAAACCATAGTATCCACCTAAAATCACGTATCTCAAAAACTAGCAAGGTTGAGCGAAACGAACACAACTTTTGGATCAAAATATATGACGATTTTTAAGGAACCCAACTAGGTCTAGGTCCATCGGGGTCTGGAATGAACTGAAAAAAAATTCAGTTAACTAATTTTTGGCACTAACTTTACCAAAAAAATGTGGGTTCAAAATCAGTAAATTTTCTTGTAGGTTTACAAGCTTTTTTTGCTAACATTACAGTTTTTTTTTTGAGTGTACCAATTTTTAAAAATTCGATATCTTTTGAACGGGTCATCAAAAAAATCTGAAAATTTACCACGAAGAAGTTTCCGAAGGGTACTAAAAACTGTAAACAAATTGGGAAAATCACAAAAAAAAAAAAAAAATTAAAAGTGTCTGATTTGACATGGAATGCCCCATATATTATTGATCAGTGATCCATTCTAAGACATTCTAGCAATGCCCGTCTGTGGAAGACACGATACAGTCCAAAGTAAAAGAGCTAGACTCCTGAAATTTGGCACGAATATGGTATTGGTCTGGTTAAGTTCGAACATGGGCAAAATCGGATCAGGGGGAAAAGTTCCCCTCTTAAGAACTAAACAAACCTCTAAAAAAAGCAATTTTTTATAAGTTTTGTGTACTTTTGCTTAGCAAACGAAACATTTTTATGTCAAAAGAAGTTGAAAGTCTTCCAGTTGGATCCAGGAAGGTTGTCTCCCATCGACGTAACCTTAAGCCTCTTTTGACCCAAGGACGAAGCTTATTAAAATTGGAAAAAATCGGTCCATATTTAGCCCCCATACAAAGGTCCTCTTTAGTTTTGGCCCAAATGACTCTAATAGCCACATTTTAATAGGTATCTTTTCGAAATTTGGCAGGTAATAATGATTCATCCACACAAATCACCATTCCGAATTTTAAAGAAATCGGATCACTTCTTCTTGTAGCCCCCATACAAACCACCTTCCCGATTTTTACATAAATCTCTCAAATTTCATGAAAATATTTAATTAAAATTCTGTTTGTGTATGTTAAACGCGTACTTTAATAACCTTATCAAATCTGATTATCATCGGACCATTTTTGGACTTAGGTCCTATGTGAAAATTTCGCCCGATTTTCAGTTGAAGCGGTTTATTGTCGACAAAAAGAAGCCTATTCCACTCAAATTTGATTTGTGAGTGCTTTTTACACTTATTAAAGATTTGACAAAATATAGATCTAATAATCAGTCCATGTTTAAACTTGGGACCCATTTTCCGGGAGGGTATTATATGGTCGGTCTTGACCGACTATAATTGTCTTACTTGTTTTTTTATCGTGTTGGAGGGTATAAAAGATTCGGCACAGCCGAATTTAACACTCTCACTTGTTTTACTTGATTTTGGGTAATTTTGTACACTCAAAATATTTTGTAGGCAAAAACAAAAGAAAAACACACTTAAAACCAGTGAATAAACAATTGAAAACCATCCCAGTAATTATTCATTTGTTTTAAAAACATCAACATTTATTTTTTACTGTTGGCAAAATTTTCTAAAATAAATAACACTAAACATTAAAAAATTACGGTTTTTTCATTCTTTTTTACCAACAAATTCGAAAAAAATAACCTACGAAAACATTAAAAATTAATGATAGTTCTGTTATTTTTACCAACAAATTCCAAAAAAATAACCTACCAAAACATTAAAAATTAATGATTTCGTAGGTTATTTTATACAATTTTCTATTGAAATATTTTTTTAAAATTGTTTAATAAAATTTTGGGGAATCGATCCCGCAATCAACTACATTCTGGCCAGACACTCTACCCATCGTGCCAAAGCCACTTGATACAAATATGTTTTTATATTTCTATAAATAATTTTTTGAATTTTTTTTCTACAAACAAATAACTGACTTGTGTAGGTAAAAAGATATATCATTAAAAAATACCAACAATTTAAAAAAAAATTACTTACAAAAATCATTAAAAATTTAAAGAATAATCAGTAGTTTTTACTTACAGAACAAAAATAAATGACTTTATAAATTAAATGTTAGTGAAAGTCTTTATTTTTTAGTGTGTTATTTTTGAAACAAAGGACTGATGTAGTCATTAATAAAAACTGAACATTAAACAAATGTTTTTTCTTTTAAAAACGACTAAACGGAAAACTTTTTAAATAAACTACAAACAGTTAATGACATAATTTTTTGAGTGTAATAGATCTAAAGTAAACCTCTTAGAACTAATCATTCAGCTTTGGTATTTATTTTGAATATCCACTTGCACTAATATAATTGCATATAAAAATGTTTGAGATATCATAGAATAAAAAGAACTTAAATTAATATCCACCATGTTATAAATATGTATATCAATTTTTAATAACGAACGATTTAAGGAAATTTTTTCAATCTGTAAAGAAAATATGGGGAGAAATTAGGAAAACTTGAAAAAAAACAAACTTTAAACTCATTTTGTGTTGATTTTAAAACTCGTCTAAAAATTGATTAGATGTGGTCTGATCTGTTAAGATTAAATTGTATCAATCCGATCAGATCTATTATATACGAGATTTGTTCCCAATTTTGGGATCTTATCGTATCTGAAATGATCTCGAAAACGAAAAATTAGATCTAAACAGATAAAATTAAATCTAATCGATTTTTAAACGATAATACAAACCTCTTTATTATCAACGCCAAATTCCAATAAAATTTCATATGTTTTCCTAGCAGAATTCACTACCGTATCGCATATTATAAAATATAAATGCATATGTAAACATAATAATATATATAATCCACCACCCAGTAAATAGGCATAAAGGTTAAAATTAAAATTCGGTGTCATAGCATTTAGAATACCAACATATAAAACCATTGAATTGCTGATAATTAAAGTAAGTTGTACCCAAAAATTCACTGGATTATAGATGATATTTAATTCTTTCATTAATACGCAAAGTTGAAAATAGATTAAACTTAATTTTGGATCCATTATATTATATTTCAATTGATAATTTAAAATTGAAAAACATTCCTGCATATAACATAATAGGGCAGCATGATAGAGCATAGTAGAATGTTGCATGGCTACTGTACCACAAAGTATGACAATATCGAAAAATGTCCTCCAGTCGCCGGTAAGAAACCTTTCCCATACATTAACAAATAATGTTGTGGTATGGAAAAACATTATTAATACATTGAAATATAACCATTTCCTTAGACTGCTGTCCCGAGGTATATCCTTAAATCTATCAAAATATTCAGATTGCATAGCAAAAACTATCGTTAGCCAATTTTTAATCTGGCAATCTCTTTTTGTTCTCAATAATATAACCACAAATAATAATATGGAACGGCAAGTGATAACAGCGGCATTGGCATATGCTATAACTGGATTCTTGACATTTAATTTGACATGTCTTAAATTTTGTGCGAAAGCACTCGGCATTGTTAACAAAAATCCAATATTCGAAATAATTGTGTAGATTCTCATAAATAATGGTGTCTTTTTAAAGCGTCGATTTTTATAATCAATATTGATATTTGTATAACCCGCAATCATCGAATGATAAGTTAACCAATTTATAAATAATATATATAGCCAACGTTTCATGTTAAAGGACGAAAATAAACTGTCGATAAAATGTTTGAAGAGAATTTTTGTCATGTAACAGCTCTTATGGAGTTTTTCAATGATGCTTATCGTGTTTTGAATTAATTAGGTTTATATTAACATTAATATTTGTAAATGAGTATTGCTGAATCAGTCTGTGAATTATGCTAAAAGGATGGGTATTTTATTTGTTTTTTAGACAACTAAAATTTGGGAAAAAAATGTGTTCCAAATAGTTCATAAATTTTTCTAAATTTTATTTCAGTAAGTTTATTATAGCTCGAGGTAATTTTTCTTTACTAGCACGATTTTGCCGACACGTGTTTCGATCTCGTCAAGATTTTGTCCAGACTATTTAGCAAAATATAACTAGTAGAATAGTTAAATTCGACTTTGCCAAATCCATAAATACCCTCCACATTGCCCATTTTAAGTGATAGAAAAATTTTCTAACGTGAAAAAAAGTTAATAATTTCTATTACAAATATTTTATTTTGAATAAAAAAATTTTTTAATTAATTTTTGTAAAATTTATTTTGTGCAACTTTTTTTTTTTTAGTTTAAAAATATTTTTGAGTGACAAAAAGATTTTGTAAAATATTTTTGTGAACAAGTTTTAAAAGCATTGGTAACTTACCAATGCTTTTAACATACATGGGACTATTTAAATAAATGAACTAATTAATTGACGATTTCATTGGCATTATATTGAAACTAATGCCAATGAAATTTTTTATTATTGGCATTGTTTCAATCAATGCCAATGCCCGTTAAGGAATTAGTAGCATTAGTAATGCCAATTATGAAAAATTTCATTGGCATTAATAAATGCCTTAATGAAAACAAAGCATTAGCAATATCAAATGTCGTATTTCCGTCAGCGAGTTGTGAAATTTTTTTTTTGTTAAAACTTAAAATGGCTATATCTCAAAAACTAAGCCAGATAGAGCAAAATGGAGGGCATTTTTGGTTCTTAGAATCTCCATATCTCTTCACATGTGTGGACCCTAATAGGTCCAAATTTTGAATCTAAAAATTGGCACTCCCGAAAATTTAAAAATTCACATACCTTTAGCATTATCTTGCTTATTTTTCCAGGTACTGCAATTTAGGGGCCCAATAGGGTCTCGAGAATTTTAGAAACTGAATAACTAAAAAACTATTGCTCTGAGGGTTTTCTAGTATTGGCAGACGAGTTCTAGAAACCAAGAGCTACAAAAATGCTTTTGGACTTTTTGTTGTGTCACCAATATTTTTTTTTTTTCCTTTATTTATTCCACTTGGGAACATAGGGCTTCTACAAGATTATTCCAACTTAATCTATTGAGTTAAAATTTTTCAACATGAACCCCTGATTTCCTTCAATGTCTCCGAATTTGATGAAACTTTGTGTATATGTTGGGTCTTATAAGACTTATACTCAGACAAAATTTGAGACCATTAACTTCCGTGGTTCCAGAAATATGACGTGCCAAAAGTCAATAAAATCTTTTAAAGGATTAAATATAAACATTTATATCTTCAAAAGTATTTCAGCTATATTACTTCCTGATAGCTTGTTTTGAAGGTAAAACCATGACCTTTCAAATAACATTTTGCAAAAATTTTTATTTTGGAATTTTTTTTTATTTCTGCAAAATTTGCGATTCGCGAAAATATATCTGAAAAAGCGACATTTTTAAAAATATGAAAAAAATATATGTTAACGGCTGTTATCTTAGCTACAAGCTGTAAAAATTTTGGGTTGGTGAACGTATTAAGACCAGAGATATGAATAAAAATGTGTTGCCAATTAGGAAATTTTTATCAAATCTGATGAATATTTAATTTCTATTTTTGAATATTTTTGAAAATACATATGATAAAACGGTGAAAAAAGTAAAGTTTATGGTACAGACGGGTACTAAACATAGATACAATATAACATGAATATTTATCAATTACACTACTCTACAAAAATCAACTTTTTTTTTGCACAGACTCCTAGAATACATTTGCTAAAGTATTTTGACCTCCTTAACACGAATCTGTCATCATAAAAAATTTATAAAATCCCCTTTTCGAGATAAGACCGTTTTTGCGGTCCATGCCGATAAAAACCAACGAATGACTTTATATTGCATTTTTTATATAAACAAATTCAAAATGCATATTATTTCAAATTCATTGAGTTTATCCGAAAATCTTTGCAAAAAATCAAAAATTTTAGCAAAATTTGCATATATTATTTGCATATACTTTTTTCCCTAATATTTTTATTTTGTAATTTTCATTGTTTAAAATACATTTTCTTAAGTCTTTTGCCCTCTTTAACGTGAATCCATTAAACGCGAATCCATTGTCATTTTTATATAATCGCGTTTTCGAAATTTGCCCATTTAGTTTTTGCAGCTGAAGCATACAAAAATATTAAACGAACAAATAATATGAGGTATGTCAATGTGAAACATTTATTATTACCTTTTTTTTGGGGTTTGAGGGTTTAGTCTGTTAAAAAGGCCTATATGTTCAGAAGACAGTTTGATAAATTGTTTATGATGACAGATTCGTGCAGGGCAAATACTTTCAAAAATGTGTTCTAGAAGTCTCTGCAAAAAAAGTTGACTTTTGTTAAGTAGTGTAATTGATAAAAAGTTATGTTACATTGTATTCATGTGTAGTACTCGTACATTACCATCAACTTTACTTTTTTCACCGTTTTATTTTATGTATTTGCAAAAATATTCAAAAATAATAATTAAATATTCATGAGATTTGGAAAAAATTTCCTACTTGGCAACACATTTTCATTAATATCTCTGGACTTAATACGTTCACCAACGCGAAATTTTTAGACCTTGTAGCTAAGACTCAAACCATTAACATATATTTTTTTCAGATTTTTAAAAATGTCGCTTTTTTTGATATATTTTCGCGAATCGCAAATTGTGCAGAAATACAAAAAAGATCACAAAATAAAAATTTTCGCGAAATGTTATTTGAAAGGTCATGGTTTTACCTTCAAAACAAGCTATCAGGAAGTAATATAGCTGAAATACTTTTGAAGATATAAATGTTTATATTTAATCCTTTAAAAGATTTTATTGACTTTTGAAACGTCATATTTCTAAAACTACGGAAGTTAAAAGTCTTAAACTTTGTTTGAGTATTAATCGAGTAAGTCCCTACATATATACCGAATTTCACGAAATTTGGGTCGATTGACGTCAAAAATTCATTTTTTTTTGCTATGTTGATATGGATTTACTCTATTGTTACATATTGTTTTAATTTCGTCGAAAGTTTTATCTAATATTTTGAGTTCTTGCATGATTGTTCTACGCCAAGAGTTCTTTGGACGACCGGAGCGTCGGCTTCCTTGAGGATTCCATTCTAAAGAAGTCCTCGCGATGCTACCGTTTGGCTTTCTTAATGTGTGACCTATCCATTTCCATTTTCTTTTCGTTATTTGGCAGGTTATAGGTAACTCGTTCGACAACCTCCAGAGATCTGCGTTTGTAATTGTGTTTGGCCAAAAGATACGACAAATTATGCGCAGACATTTGTTTATAAAGACTTGTAGTCTTTATAAACAAATGTCTCAGAATCTGAGACATTTTTCTTATAGAATCTGAGACTTTTTTCTATAAGAAAAATGTCTCAGAATCTGAGACTTTTTTCTATAAGAAAAATGTCTCAGAATCTGAGACTTTTTTCTATAAGAAAAATGTCTCAGAATCTGAGACTTTTTTCTATAAGAAAAATGTCTCAGAATCTGAGACTTTTTTCTATAAGAAAAATGTCTCAGAATCTGAGACTTTTTTCTATAAGAAAAATGTCTCAGAATCTGAGACTTTTTTCTATAAGAAAAATGTCTCAGAATCTGAGACTTTTTTCTATAAGAAAAATGTCTCAGAATCTGAGACTTTTTTCTATAAGAAAAATGTCTCAGAATCTGAGACTTTTTTCTATAAGAAAAATGTCTCAGAATCTGAGACTTTTTTCTATAAGAAAAATGTCTCAGAATCTGAGACTTTTTTCTATAAGAAAAATGTCTCAGAATCTGAGACTTTTTTCTATAAGAAAAATGTCTCAGAATCTGAGACTTTTTTCTATAAGAAAAATGTCTCAGAATCTGATACTTTTTTCTATAACAAAAATGTCTCAGAATCTGAGACTTTTTTCTATAACAAAAATGTCTCAGAATCTGAGACTTTTTTCTATAAGAAAAATGTCTCAGAATCTGAGACTTTTTTCTATAAGAAGAATGTCTCAGAATCTGAGATTTTTTTTATAAGAAAAATGTCTCAGAATCTGAGACTTTTTTCTATAAGAAAAATGTCTCAGAATCTGAGACTTTTCTATAAGAAAAATGTCTCAGAATCTGAGACTTTTTTCTATAAGAAAAATGTCTCAGAATCTGAGACTTTTTTCTATAAGAAAAATGTCTCAGAATCTGAGACTTTTTCTATAAGAAAAATGTCCCAGAATCTGAAACCTTTTCTATAAAAAAATGTCTCAGAATTTGAGACTTTTTTCTATAAGAAAAATGTCTCAGAATCTGAGACTTTTTTCTATAAGAAAAATGTCTCAGAATCTGAAACTTTTTTCTATAAGAAAAATGTCTCAGAATCTGAGACTTTTTTCTATAAGAAGAATGTCTCAGAATCTGAGATTTTTTTATAAGAAAAATGTCTCAGAATTTGAGACTTTTTTCTATAAGAAAAATGTTTCAGAATTTGAGACTTTTTTTATAAGAAAAATGTCTCAGAATCTGAGACTTTTTTCTATAAGAAAAATGTCTCAGAATCTGAGACTTTTTTCTATAAGAAAAATGTCTCAGAATCTGAGACTTTTTTCTATAAGAAAAATGTCTCAGAATCTGAGACTTTTTTCTATAACAAAAATGTCTCAGAATCTGAGACTTTTTTCTATAAGAAAAATGTCTCAGAATCTGAGACTTTTTTCTATAAGAAGAATGTCTCAGAATCTGAGATTTTTTTTATAAGAAAAATGTCTCAGAATTTGAGACTTTTTTCTATAAGAAAAATGTCTCAGAATTTGAGACTTTTTTCTATAAGAAAAAGGTCTCAGAATCTGAGACTTTTTTCTATAAGAAAAATGTCTCAGAATCTGAGACTTTTTTCTATAAGAAAAATGTCTCAGAATCTGAGACTTTTTTCTATAAGAAAAATGTCTCAGAATCTGAGACTTTTTCTATAAGAAAAATGTATCAGAATCTGAGACTTTTTTCTATAAGAAAAATGTCTCAGAATCTGAGACTTTTTTCTATAAGAAAAATGTCTCAGAATCTGAGACTTTTTCTATAAGAAAATTTAAATCTAAATTCGGCTCACCCAACTAAGTTGTTTTCTCTGTAAAATTCACAAAAGAATAATAATTTTTTTGGTGGAAAAAAATATTAATTTTTATTTTGAAAAAACACTTGCACTAACATAATAGTATATAAAAAAGTTTGTGTTACTATATTAAATAAAGTATTTAAGTCAATATCAAACATGCTGTAAATAGTGACGACAATCTTCGATATAGAATAGTTTAAAGCAATTTTTTCAATCTGTAATAAAAAAAAATGTTAAAAAAAATTCTTCAAAAATTTACAAAAAATTTAAAATATTTTTTTTATTATTCGATTAGAGTATTATTCTTGCTCGAGGCCCAGAAATATTTCTATTTATTATATTCTCATAATAGATTATTTTTTTTAGTTTATTGCTTTAAAAAGTTACTCATCTCATAGTATATCTGTACTGATCAGTTTCACCCCCACTAAGGGATCATCAGCAGATTTTTGAGAATCATCATCTACTGATGATACCTTAATGGGGGTGAAACTGATGAGTACAGTTATACTATGAGATGAGTAAATTTTTTAAAGCAATAAATATAAAAATGATTTATTATGAGAATATCATAAATAGAAATATTTTTGGGCCTCGAGCTGGAAAATTACTCTAAAAGAATATATATATACTTATAAAGGCGATTTTTTTTTTAATTTTTTTAGTATATAAAAAACAAACCTCTTGATTATCGCTCCTTACAGTAAATTCTTTTAAAATTTTATACGTTTTCTTTGTCGTATTAACAACATTATGACATATTAAAAAATATAAATATATATGAACTAATATTAATATATGCAAACTCCCACCCAATATATAAGAACGTATTTGCATTTCACTAGTGTAAATTACAACTGTATAAATAAGTGAATAGCCGACTATAGAATTTGTTATAATAAAACATAATTGAATCCATAAGTTTACATGATTAAATATAAAATTTAATTCTTTCATTAACAGCGAAAGTTGAAAATATATTAAACTCAATTTCGGATCCAATTTATCATATTCCAATTGATAGTTTAATTTTGAAAAACATTCATTTAGAAAACACAATATGGCCGCATGATGTAGCATAATAAAATGTTGCATTGCTTGTATGCCAAAAAATAAATAAAAATCTAAAATTGTCCACCACAAACCGGTGACGAGCATTTCTTCTAAACAAATTATTAAACTTAAATTGTGAACAATTAATATGAAAGCATTTAAAAACCACAATTTTCTTAGATGTATATCCTGCGGTATATCCTTAAATCTATCAAAATATGCTAACTGTATGTTAAGCAGATTTTGCAACCATCGTTGCAAATTTGCATCTCTTTTTGTTCTCCATAAAACTATGACAAATAATAATATGAAACGTGTAATATTTGTAGCAGCATTAGCAAATGCTATTACATTATTATTTTCGCCATTTGTTATAGTAGCAGTATATTTTAAAAATGCATGTGTCACCACAGTCACCAATAGAATATTGCTGATGAAAATATAAATTTTTAGTGATTTAGAATTTTTTAATTGTCGATTTTTAAAATCGACATTTAGTGAGGTATAACCTATAAATATACCATAATATTGTATATAATTTATTAAATTGTATTCCCAACTTTTCATGGTAAGTTACAATTGATTACTAAAATAGAGAGTCTATTGCAGAATATAGTGGTGGAAATTTATGATGTTTATCTTTATTGAAATAATTAATTAATTGGTGATATAATTGTTTAAAAATTACAAGCATAGTTAAAAATTATCAACTATGCTTGTAATATCTATCACCCTGTGTTAGCAGCGTTGTTTGACATTTTTTTCCGTTTTCCCCAAAAATATAACAAAATATCCCTAAAAATCCTCAAACCATTAAAAATAATTATTTTTACCTGAAATGTTTTTCAATAATTTTTAAAATTTTTAAGTGGGTTATTTTTTTATTTGTCAGAAAAACAATTAAAAAATTCCGTAACTCGTAAATAAACGGATTTTACCAATGTTAAAATATAGAAATTGAAAATTAATTGACTTTGTTTAAATTTAAACTTTTTTGAATTTCAATTCATCTTTTTCGAATTCCAGTTGATCCTTATCCGAATTTTAATTGCTCTTTATCCGAATTTCGATTGATCTTTTTCGCATATTAATTGATGTTTTTCATATTTCGATTGAACCTTTTCAAATTTCAACTAATCTTTTTCGAAGCGGACATTTCCCTCTGGAATATTTTGGAGACACCAGTCCCATAACTATCTCTTGGGACACACCCCTCTTCAAGCAATATAAGGTTGTGTAAAAATGGTGACAAAATTGGGTAATGGTATTTTATTCCTCTTTATTTAGAGATTTAAAAAAATCCTCAACACGAAGTCCCAGCTGATCCTGGTTTAGAGTTATTGGTAAAAAATTACGCTGTTCGACAACAAAAACTACCAGTGAAAACCCAACTGATTCTTATAGATTTTGCTCTCCTGATTCAAAATCTGACATCAAATTTTTCTAGCACGTACCAATTTTGAGATCTTCGGTGTTAAAATGTAACACCCTGTAGGCTAGTTGGTAGCTAGCCTTTGAAACTGGGGGGTGGTAACAATGACCGTAGTCTCGCTGTAGCGACCAGTTCTTGTTTAGGTTGAAATTATTAAAATGTATTGTAATTAAATGTAAAAAATTAAATAAAAATACTTGATCATAGGATCAAAATTATTATTATTAAATGTAAAAAAAACAATAATTGGGGTCCACTGTTACATATTCTTACTTTGCTTCCAAAAAATAGGAATTGATTTCATATAAAATGGACCTCCTTATTCCAAAACTGCAATACAAATTTTTCTAGCATGGTACGTTTTCAAGATATTTGCGTTTGAAATTTTTTTCACGCGAATATCTCGAAAACAGAACATGCTAGAAAAATTTGGATTGCCGTTTTGAAATCGGGAGGCGAATGTCTCAAAAACGGTACGTGCTAGAAAAATTTAGGGGGGCAGATTTGGAACCAGGAGAGCAAAATATAAAGCTAGAATTTCTGTGTTAACGATTACACCGCTCAACAAATCGAAGGCTTTTGGCTCCGGTTTGAAGTTTCAAATATGATTTTAAAAGATTTTGACTCGCTGATTCCAAATATGTGCTCCAAATTTTTCCGTCACGTCAAGAATTTTAATTATTCGCGGTGGAAAATGCTAAAAAACTCGATTTTTGCCTTTTTTGAAAGCCTGCACAGCAGCCACTGGGTGGAATAAAAATCTGGTAAAAAGCGTTAGAGTAGAATTGAACTATGATCTCAAACATATGATCAAAAAAAATTGAAGTTGTTGCACTATTATTGGCCAAACATGTATTTAAAAAAAAAATTGTGAAAAAAATTAGAAAAAGCACTATTTTTAAAAGGCTCTAAAACAAAAACCAGATGATCAATCTTTACTGTGATGAGCTTAAAATTTAGGCAAAAGTTCATTCTTTCTTATAGACTTTTAAACCCGTTAAAGATATCTTCCGGTTTATACGAAAAATAACACAGAAAACTTAAATTTGTAAAATATTTTTTTTTTAGTTTTTCTTTGAAAAATATCAAAAAAACTAAGGTAAATTTTACAAAAATAGTAATTTTAAGAGTATAATTTTAAAACGCAAGTGTAACCCAACTAAACGCAATAATTTGAAAAAAATTGTTTTCTATGTTGCAGACCATAGCCAAATTCTACTATTGCGCTTTTTACCAGAACAGTATTCCACTTAATGGCTGCTGTGCAAGCTTTTAAATAATGCAAAAATCGCAATTTTTCGCATTTTTAACCGTGAATAACTAAAAATCTAGATGTGATGGGAAAATTTGGAGAACAGATTTAGAATCAGGAGATTAAAGACCACTAAAATTGATCATCAGGATTCAAACCTTAAAATGAGTGTTTAGCGGTGTTATTAAAGCTCCCAATAAAGAGCAATGAAATGCCATTACCAAATGTTGTCACCATTTTTACTAAACCTAAACTTGCTTCAAGAGGGGTTTGGGGAGTACATGTATTGATATTCCCTTCGGATATGGCGTCACTGGTCGTTCTAGAATGAAGGAGGTTTTTCCTAAAATGGCAACCTCTCTGTTGCTTCAATTGACTTTTCTAAGTCAAGAAATAAATTCTTCGTGGAGGCTTTAAGTCGTTTAACTCATATTTTTTGGATTATTGATTTCGAACTGAAGTTTTTTTTGGAGTCACCAGTTTTATAGTTTTCTCTTGAGGGTTATGTTCCGATATTGCCTCCGGCTGGGGCTTCACTGGTGGTTCTAGACAGGAGAAGATTTCTTCTAAAATGACAACCTTCTTTGCTGCTTTTGTTGACTTTTCTTGATCGAAAATTAATTCTCCGTTGAAGATTTAAGTCGTGTAAATCGCGTTTTATTTATTACTTGAGTTCAAATGATTTCGAAGATCCTTTCCCGAATTTTAATTGATCTTGTTCACATATCAGTTAAGGTTTTTTTGAATTTTGATTGAACCTTTCCGAATTTCAATAGATCTTTTACGAATTCTGGTTGAACTATTTTGAATCGGACATTTTCCCTTTTAAGGGAATTGTTTCACAATTTCTCTTGGGGGTACCTGTACTGATATTTCCAGCGGGTGGGGCGTTACTGCTGGTTCTAGAATAGAGGAGGTCTCTTCTAAAATCACAACCTTCTGCTGCTTAAATTGACTTTTCTAGATTGATAAATAAATTCTCCGTGAATGCTTTAAGTCGTTTCAATCGTATTTGGTATTACCTGATTTCGAAGATGTTACACAGCAAATCCTGGAATAGGTTTTCTTACCTTTCGATACTTTTCACAAAGTGTCCCCTTCATTTGTAGCGATTAAACTGTTGAGTCGTTGTGCTTGCTGTGGTGAATTTAACCCATCACAGAATTGGGCCCCAACTTGGGCGCCATATCTTCAAAATTTCCTAATTCACCACTCTGTGGTATAGATGGTATAGATGTGGTATAGATGGTATAATGACCAAGTGCTTATGTTTCTAACTACCCGAAATATTGATATCGATCAATTCAGAAACACTTTTTGAATCGATTTAGCGATGTCCGTCCTTCTTTCTGTCCATGTAATCGGGGTTAATACGATACAGGTCGCAATTGTCAACCGATTTGCCGAAAATTTGAAACTGAAGCTTATTTTAGCTCAAAAATGAAGCCTATTGAAATTGGAAAAATATCGGCCCATGTTTAAACCTAGCCCCAATGCAAACTTCCATTTGAGTTTGGCTTAAATGACTCTAATAACCGTATTGTAATAGGTATCCTTTCGAAATTTTCAAGTAATCGTATGTTGTATTTACAAGTCATCATTCCAAATGTTTAAAGATTCAGATCAGTTGTTCTTGTAGTCCCCATACAAAGCACCCTGCCGGTATTGTAGCTGTGTAGTTTGGTAACCTAATTGAGTCTAGTTATAACTGTTTATAACTTTGGTTAGGTTAGGGTCCGATTGACACCTCGCGTAGACCTCTTCGTCCATAGCGATACTACAAAACTTTTGCAGCTAGCAATGCAAGTAAAACACGTTCAAAGCCATTGCGATTTTTTTCAATATCCTAAGATTCATTTCCGTTATATCCGCCAAAGTACCGAAACTTATCTGACCGGTAATGGATCGGCGGCTCCTTGCCACCGCTAGACAGTGTTCCATTGTTTCTTCCACCCCTGGTAAAGCTCATCTTTTACAACTAGCGTCTGAAATAAGTGCAATATTCTTGGCATGAAAGCCAATAAGACAATAACCAGTTATTTTCCCAGTCAGAGCTCGACATTCCTTTCTCGTAAGATTTTTTGACTTAGTCCCCCCATTTAAATATTTTCCCGATGAACGACGACTTATTTACTCAAATTTAGTTCCTTAGTGTTTTCTTCACTGAAAACATTTAACCAAAGGTTAGGTCTTTATTTTTCTATGCTTGGACTTGGGACCCATTTTCTAGAAAATACTAGTGTAGGGTATTAAACGGTCGGTATTGACCAACTATAATTTTCCTTCCGGTTTTTTCTGTATTTTTGTGTTTATCTGGAGACAATTTCTTAATTTGTCATAACCACGTTTATGCAATTTCGAAAGCCAGACCGTGGTTTTAGCCTAACTTATTCGCCATATGCTTTAAATTTCTTTATGATAATTCTTCGAAATTAGCCTTGCCAATTGTGTCGTGGCTCAAGATTTGCTGCTAAGTTGTCGAATCGTTTTGGCTGATGTGGTGAATTAGCCCTATCACTCCCATGTTGGCAATGTTTTTTGTGTTTGTGCCCCTGCTTGGGCGCCATATGCTTTAAAGCTCTGTAAGCAAATTTCTTGTATTTTTTTCTTATTATCTGAAATAAATTGCTGAATTTGTTAATGCCAAAACTGATCGGTTTTGAATTTTTAAAAAACCAGACCATGGTGTGTGCTCAAGATAGGGCGCCATATGCTTTAAAATTCTTTTAATTAATCCTTTTGCACTTTAGATTAGAAATGTTTTGGCTGCAGTGGTGAATTAATCTAATCTTCCCTGGGTTGTCGGTTTTTTGTGTGTTTTTTTCACTACGATTTGGAATTTAGCCCCAGCGTGGGCGCCATATTTTTTAAAATTCTCTAAGTAATTTTTTAGTTTTTTTTGTCTTCGGAGCAAATTTTTGGGGTTTTGTGCCTTAGATTAAGCGTTATATGCTTCAAAATTCTTGTCGGCTATTAAGGAACATTAGTGGAGGTTAGCTAAAAATTCGGCTAAGCCGAATGAAGCATTCTTTCTTTCCTATTTAATCTAAATATTTATTTGATAGATGTAATTGTACTAATATAATAATATATAAAAAATTTTGAGAGACAATATCAAATAAAGCACTTAAATTAATAACAAACATGCCATATATATCAATAGAAACCTTTATTATTGAACGATTAAAAGAGATTTTTTCAATCTGAAAGAAAAAAATAAGATTTCAAATATTTGAATTTAATATGATAAAAATGTTTAACAAACCTCTTGATTATATTTCCAAACAATTGACTCCATTAAAATTGTATCAGTTTTTCGAGTAGTTGTAATTAATTGATCACATATCAAAAAATATATATACATATGAATACATAACAGCATATAAAGACTAGTTCTTAGCAAATAGATAGAGAAATCTTCATGAATGCCAGGATGGATAACAGTTACAAAGAAACCATAACCAATTACTGAATTTGTTATAATTAAGTATAAGTGAATCCAGAACATAACCGGACTATAAATGCGATTTAATTGTTTTACCAATTTTGATAATAGAAAGTATGTTAAACCTAATTGAGATCCCCTGACATTATGTTGCAATTGATAATTTAACTTTGTGAAACATTCATGTAAATAACATATTAATGCCGAATTATATAACATTAGAGAATGTTGCAAAACAATTAAATAACTATTTACATAAACTTCAAAAAAATTCCACCAATCTCCGATAAGATATAATTGCCAGACATTTACCAAGAAACTCATGGTATGTAAATACATAAGGAAACTGTTAAAATATAATAATTTTCTTAGATCTCTAACTTCTGGTATATCCCTTAATCTGTCAAAATAGGACAATTGCACTTTTAACAGCTGATTCAACCATATTTTTAATTCGCCATCTCTTTTTATTCTCAATAATATAACCACCATATATAATATTATACGTGAAACATTGGTAGCTTCAAAAGCATACGACAATACTGGATTATTTTCATCAAATCGAATATCATCTAAATTTAGATAAAAATAATATATAACCATTGCAATATAGATTATGTTATTTATCAAAACATAGATTTTTACTAATTTAGTTGTTATTAAAATTCTATTTTTCAAATCAATATTTATTGAAGTGTATCCCACAAATATACCATGATATAAGGTATATTTTATAATCCAGTATTCTAAACAATTCATGATAAAAACAAAATATATACTGGCTGGTAAAAAGAGTATTTTATACTCTTGATGTGATGGTGTGATGTTTGCCACCTTCTTTTTAATTAATTAAAGAATAAGGAATAAAACTTAAAAAAATATATTCGAATCATTCGGTATGTTGAAAAAAAAAATATTTCTAAAACACCCTGTTAATACACTTACATTTATTATATGTTAGTTATTCGTAAAGTAAAAGATGCGTTTCGGAACTGGGCCCCATCCTAGGCGCCATGTGCTGTTTCGTTCCTGTGTGCATCTGGAGCAAATTTCATAATATGTTAAAACAAATCGGTTATGCAATTTTGGAATTCCAGACCGTGGTTTATATCCCAGCTTGGGCGCCATATGCTGATCGAATCAGGGCGTAAGGTTTGCTGATAAGTTGTTGAATCGTTTTGGCTGCTGTAGTGAATTGAACCCATCACCCCTATATGGACGTTTTTTTTGGCGTTTTTAATCTATAATGTGGTATTGAGCACTAGCTTGGGCGCCATATGCTTTAATGTTAGTAATTGTAACCACTCTGTGGTAGAGGGTATAATAAGTTTGTGCTGATGTTTGTAGCTACCCGAAATATTGGTTCTAGTATACCGATCGACGTAAAAAGGAAATATGAACCGATTTGCCTGAACCTTAAAATATATATAAAAGAGACGATTTTAAGGTTGGGGTCTCTGCCTTAGGTATCACTGGAGCACAAAGGACAACATCCACACATGCTCTATGTAGGATTCTGGACTTGCCATCCTTGGATCATTACATCCAGGAATACGCACTTAGGACACAGCTTAGACTAGGTCAAAATTGTATGATAAAAGTTCGGGACTATAGATAGTTCAGGACTGTGTGACTGATTATATGACTCCACATATCGTATGGGATGCGGGAATAACAATTGAAATAACAATTGAAATACCATTTATGGTATTCTGGGAAAATCCAGCTGTGTGGGACATCACATCGAAGTCTACATGGATGGATCAAAGATGCTACAGGGAACAGGTAGCGGCGTCTACTGTGAGAAACTGGGTTATTAGGCGGAGCTTTATGAGGCTGATCTAATCTAGTGAGATCATTATTTATGTTGATAGTCAAGCTGCTTTAAAGGCACTATGAAATAGGAATATTCGATCATTCTAGGAATATTCGATCATTCTAGGAATATTCGATCATTCTAGCGATGTCCGTCCGTCCGTCTGTAGAGGACACATTACAGTCCAAAATAAAAGAGCTAGACTTCCGAAGTTTGGCACGAAAATGTCTTATATTCCTAGGCAGGTTAAGTTTGGAAATGGGCAAAATCAGACCAAGGGGAAAAGTTCCCCCTTGGAGAACTAATCCAACTTAAGAAAAACCGCACTTTTTGCAGGGTTTTCGTACTTTTGCTAAGCAAATGCAACATTTTTATCTCAGAAGAAGTTCAAAATCGCAAGCGGAAGGTGCCCCTAACGTCTCCCACCAACCCCCCCTAAAAAACGCCCCTGGATTTTTTATATTGTTTTTACATTTTGGAGGGTACAAAAAATTCGGCACAGCCGAATGTAACACTCTCACTTGTTTTAAGTATCTTTGTGCTTATCGGATGCAAAATTTGTGGATTTGTCAAATTCAAAACCGATTGACCGTGGTTTCTTCCCCATCTCGGACGCCTGGTATTTCTTATAATCGTTTTGGCTACAGTGGTGAATTTAACCCATCGGATTTTTTGTGTTTTTCTCTAAGATTTGGAATTTGGCCCCAGCGTGGGCGCCATTTTTTTGAGTTTATATGGAGAAAATTTCTGAGTTTCTTAAAATTGAAACAGACTGCTTTTTAAATTTGTGTAAAACTGCGGTCAGTTTCTTGTGAAAATACCAGGTAGTTTTCGATTAATCACAAACGGATGACAAACCTAAATGTACCCTCTAACACAAAATGAAAGGTATAACGAGATATTTCAAAATGTACTAATATCACTGTGCTACAAAAAACACAAAATAGAATATACTTTTAAAATGAGGTAGTTGAAGTTGTACGTCTCGTCGAAAAGATCACAAAAATGCCCATCAAACTTGCCAGACACTCTCAAATTTTAAAATTATTGTCAAAAAACGTTTTTTTTGGGACTTTTCTCACTAAACCACGTGTAACTTAGACATTTTTCAACCGATTTTAAATTTGTTTTGGATAGAAGAAAGATAGGGCTTTTCATGTGTGTGAATTGGTCTATACATATAAGAAAGATAAGTATTGATTTTTTCAACAATATCAATTTTTTTTGTTATTTTTTGAAAATTTTTTTAGTTTATCGATTTTTTTCTGCTATACATAGTTTCTTCAACAGCATTTATATTAATAAACGTATTCCTAAGGAAAATTTAATTGTGAATACGATGAGCTTTATGCCAAAAAAATTGGATAACCATTGACAAAGTTGTAATAATTTGTCTAAAAAAGAAAATTATGATTTTGTATGAAATTGCCGTAGCAAAAAAAAAATAAAAAAATAAACGAACATACTCAGAGGTCGCGTATAATTATTTTAAAGGCTTTTGACCTCCTGAATTCGAATTTGACCTTGAAATTGGGCTATCTTATTAAGTTTTTGATATATCAACTTATGTTAAATATCTCAAAAGCCTGATGAGATAGAGCAATTTAAAGACCAGATTCAGCGCGCCAAAAACCTTTGAAAATATTGTACATGACCATTTATGATAGGTTAGGTTGGATAGGCGCTCGCCATTTGGCGAGTTAACTCGGAGGCCATAAGGCCCATTGTGATTCCCCTAATCATATTTCCCCTCTCCCCCTCTGATACAAAGTTCTACTTTTTAAACACAGTACATGAGTGGTAGGTTCCCACAATCAGAGTTGCATTTGATGTGTGTAAGTATTAGTGACAGCACACGGTGTAACTTTTGACGTTTCATACAAAACGTAAACAAACAACATAAACACATGCACAAAAGCTCACACGTACAGTCACACATACACTAGGCAGCGATGATAATTCTGTACTAAAAACCATACCACCATATTGGAAAGTACGAAATTAGCACCATTGTTTGCATACTAGTCTGTACTGTGTTTTTAAAGCACCCCGTTTCCCTGAGGTATTCCGCTAGAGACGTCAATGAGACACCACTTAGGCAGTCCAGGTCATCGAAAAATCTTTGCCCCAAATGCTTCAGGCGGCTCCTCATTAGACCCGTACATTCGCATAGAAAGTGCTTCACTGACCCCTCTTCCTCCACTTCCCCACAGCTTCTACAATAGTCCCTATCAGAAATTCCCATACGCACGGCCATTTGGCCAATCATACAGTGTCTTGTAAGTACTCCAACTAATAGGCTAACAGTCCGTTTGCCAAAAGTAAGAAGACTTTTTGTCCTCTTAGGATTCGGCAGTGGCCACAGGGTTCTAGATATCCTGCACGTAGTCAGTGATATCCACCTATCCTTCATCCTATTTGCAGATATCCTATCAATTTCGTTCATCAATTCCACTATAGGAACCGAGATGTCAGGTTCTACACGTTCCCCCACCGATTCAGAGCCATTCCTCGCTCACTCATCAGCCAATTCGTTCCCAGCGACCCCACTGTGGCCTGGGACCCAGATTAGCTTGATTGTGTGCTGACTGATTCGACGAAGCTATTGTATACAATTTATGATAAATTTATTTTTTTTTTTGCCTGGGTTATCTGCACGGCGATTTCCTGCAAAATCTTAATTTTCTTTTTTAGAAAAATTATCACAACTCTGTCAGTTATTATCCGATTTTTTCAGAAAAAAATCGATAAACTCGAAAAATTTTCACAAAATAAAAAAAAAATTGATTTTATAGAAAAAATCAATAGATCTCATTCTTTTACGTATTGAAAAATTCACACACGTGGAAAGCCCAATTCTTTTTCTATCCAAAACAGTTTAAAGGTTTAAAATCGGTTGAAAATTTTCTGAATTACACAGGGCTTAGTGAGAAAAGTAAAAAAAAAACTTTTTTGACAATAACTCTAAAATTTGAGGGTGTCTGGCAAGTTTAATGGACATTTTTGTGATCTACTCGGCAAGACGAACAACTTATACTATGTCACATCAGAAGTATTTTTTCACTGTAGCACAGTGTATTTCATCGCTGGAACGATTTAGAGGAAATCCTGATTTGTATGAAGGAATTTCTTTAAGTGTACATTAATAAAAAATTAACGTTCATTAAATAAAAACTAGATAATAATCCCATGAAAAAAAAAATATTCGGCCTTATCAATTATTATGATACCCTAAGAAATTATTAAACATACTGATCTCAAAAACTGGATAACTCAAAGACTATTGCTCGGACTTTTTGCCATGTCATCAGTGTTTACCGGGATATGTTACGATTATGATCTTACTAAGATGGCACAATTTTCATCTTCTAATTCACAATGAGAGTAGAGTCGAATATGTGTTAATATTTTAGTTTGAACATAAGAGATTTGTCATTTAAATTCCCTTCGTATAACACATTTTTAATAATAACTTTAAAACCGCACGACCGATTTGACTTAAAGAAAATACCAATCTGGAGACAGCTATTGAAAATATTTGTAATGAAAATTAGTCTTTTCTGCTTTTTACTTTAAGCTTGATTTTGATTAACACAGACGGGCATATCTAGATCGATTTAATATCGATCTAGGATCGCTTTGAGGGTTAATAGACATACACTTCGATAATTTACAAACGGAAGAGCAAACTTAAATATGCTATCAAAGATTGTAGGGTATATAAAAGGAATTTATAAATATTCCTAGCCACATTTATTCCTCAGTTGATAAACATTTATTTAATATGAAGCGTCTGGATTATTGGGTTATAAATTTTATTCAATATTTTGGTATATGCATTGGTTACACATCATTAAATATTGATTTTAAAAATCGTTGCTTGAAAACATCAAAAATTACCAAAATCGGAGTTAGTCTAACTAATGCTATATATTTATTTGGAGTTACTAAAATGTATATCAGAACATTTCGGACTATATCGTTTAACTATCCAGTTACAGATCCAGTTTTGGAATTTTGCAATAGTGCTGTTTTTATAACACGATTTATTTTATTAATTGTCATCATATTGTGGAGAATAAAAAGAGATAATGACCTACGAAGCTGGTTAGAAAAAGTGCTCCTAATACAAATTTCCTATTTTGATCGATTTAGGGACATACCACAGGATACCAGCGTAAGAAAGTGGTTGCATTTCAGTGCCTTTATATTGTGGCTACATTCGATAAGTGTTTTTTATTTTATATGGCAAATGTTGCAGATAAATCTGTTTTGGGCATACATAGATACATTTTTTGTTAGTGGCATGATAGCACTTCAGCACTTTGTTATGCTACATCATGCCATATTTCTCTGTTATATGCATGAATGTTTTTCGATAATAAATTATCAATTGGAAAATCATATGATAGATTCAAAATTATGCCTGATTTATTATCAACTATCGGTAGCATTGAAGCAATTAAATGTCATCTATGGTCCTATAATACTATGGAATCAATTATGTTTAATATTAACTAATTCTGTGGTGGGCTATGTTGCCATATACATAATTAGTAGCTCTTTTTGGAGAAATAGAATTTTGCCATTTTTAGTGGGTGGTAGTTTACATTTAATATTATCTATACATATGTATTTACATTATTCGATATGTCAGCGGCTGTTAAATACTACGGGAAAAACTAATGATATTTTAAAGAAATTTAATTTATTGAAAAATAATCAAGAGGTTTGTAAAGGGAAATTTATGTATAAACAGAGCCAGCACGTCACATTGCACACTGGGCCGAGATGGTAGGTTTTTTGGCCAAAAGTCTCTACAGGTCGTAAATGTTAATCGATTTTGTTGAAATTCAGAATATAAGCCTATATTAGGGTAATAAATAAGTGACTTGAAACTTTTTGGAATCGGACCTACAAGGAAACTGTTTCAGGGTGGACACTTAATTTTTAATAAAATTTACAGATGTTATAGATGAAACAAATGAAGATACACTTGTCTTTTGTTTATGTTTTTGAATTGGAGATCGTCTCTGGTCCCGTGATTTGCGTGACTCAAAAAACAACGTGATTCACGCGTGAGAGTGAGTGATTTTCACTTAAATCACGTGATATAAAAGTTTTTAAAAATTGAATTGAAAAAAAGTTTAAAAATAACGTGATTCACGCGTGAGCGTGAATGATTTTCATTTAAATCACGTGAATATACCTTTTTCCGAAATATAATTGAAAAAAAGTTTATAAAAAATTGAAAAAAAAGTTGTTTTTGTTTTGAAAACCCCCTTTTTATACTCATCGTTATCAAAAGTTCCACGCCCTTTTAAAAAACTGTCTGGGCCAGAATTATCCTTTCTATCTACACTTTCCAAAAAAGTTGCCCGCTTGTGCCCGTTTTCAAAAATGGAATTTAAATAAAATTTATAAATAAATGAAAAAAATTATTTCATTTTTGAAAACCCCCTTTTAAAAACTCATCGTTATGGAAAGTTCCACGGCCTTTCAAAAAACTGTCTGGACCAGAATTATCCTTTGTATCAGCACTTTCCAAAAAAGTTACCCGCTTGTGCCCGTTTTAAAAAATTGAATTGAAAAATGAGCTTATAAAAAATTGAAAAAACATTTTTTTTGAAAACCCTCTTTATAAACTCATCGTCATAAAAAGTTCCACGCCCTTTCAGAAAACTGTCTGGGCCAGAATTACCCTTTTTATCAGCACTTTCCAAAAAAGTTGCCCGCCTGTGCCCGTTTTCAAAAATTTACTTCTAATAATGGCTAATAAAAAATTGGAAAAAATTTTTTTTTTTTTTAATTTTTCCCTTTTTAAACTCATCAAAAGTTCCACGCTCTTTCAAAAAACTGTCTGGGCCAGAATTATCCTTTTTATCCCCACTTTCCAAAAAACTTTTCCGCTTGTGCCCGTTTTCAAAAATTAAATTGAAACAAGTTTATAAAAAATTGGAAAAAATTTGTCTTTTTTTAAAAACCCCCTTTTTAAAGTTATCGTCATCAAAAGTTCCATGCCCATTCAAAAAACTGTCTAGGCCAGAATTACCCTTTTTATCAACACTTTCCAAAAAAGTTACTCGTCTGTGCCCGTTTTCAAAAAAAAAAAAAATTACTTCTAATAAGGGCTAATAAAAAATTGAAAAAAATAGTTTTTTTTTCTGAAACCTCCCTTTTTAAACTCATCAAAAGTTCCACGCTCTTTCAAAAAACTGTCTGGGCCAGAATTAGACTTTTTAACCCCACCTTACAAAAAACTTACCCGCTTGTGCCCGTTTACACAAATGGGATTAAAATACCAAAAATTAAAAAAAAAATAAAAATATGTTTGTGAAAACCCCCTTTTTTAAAACTCATTGTGAACAAAAGTTCCACGCCCTTTCAAAAAACTGTCTGGGCCAGAATTATCCTTTTTATTTGCACTTTCCAAAAAAATTACCCGCTTGTGCCCGATTTCAAAAATTTAATTGAAATAAGAGTTTATAAAAAACTGATTTTTTTTTTGTAAACCCCGTTTTTAAGCCCATCGTTATCAAAAGTTCCACTCCCTTTCAAAAAACTGTCTGGGCCAAAATTTTCCTTTTTATCCCTTCTATCTAAAAATGTTGCCCGCTTGTGCCCGTTTAGGCAAATGATATTGAAATATTAAAAATTTGAAAAAATAAAATATTTTTTATTTAAACCCCTTTTTTAAACTCATCGTTATCAAAAGTTCCACGCCCTTTCAAAAAACTGTCTGGGCCAGAATTATTCTTCCTATCCACACTTTCCATAATAGTTGCCAGCTTGTGCCCGTTTTAAAAAATGTAATGGAAATAAAATTTAGAAAAAAATTAGAAAAAATATTTTTTTTTGAAAATCCGTTTAAAAAAACACTTTTTTTAACTCATCGTTATCAAAAGTTCCACACTCTTTCAAAAAGCTGTCAGGACCGCCTAACCGGGTAATTATTATTTTTTTTTCAATGTATTAAAAACAAATTTTAATACGATAAAAAAAAATATTTTTCGTGTAACCGGGTTTTTCTCGTAACCGGTTTTTTTGTATTCGGGTTTTTGGGTAACCGGGTTTCATTTTATCCCGTATTAATATAGAAAAACACTATTTATGTACTTTAGGAAAAACTTGAAAATTGTTAATTCATAAAATTAATTTAATTCAATAAAAAAGGTGCATTTTAACAACTTTGGATTTGTTCATCTCCCTTTCTATTGATATTATATACGCAGATGAAAAAACGGGCAAAAGCGGGCAGGTCAGTCTGAAAGCTAGTAAACCAACGAACATTTTGGCATCCTAACTTTTGGATTATGTCGCGGAACATTTTGGAACAACTATATCAAATGGAACAATTTTTCAAAATTTATATAAAAATATCAAAAATCATCAAAAAAAAATAGGGAAAAAGAGCTGTTCATACCCATTTACATGTTGTACTTCCCTTTGTCAAATAAATTAATCCCAAAAAAAAAAAAAACAAGGTACCATCTTAATAATGTATAAATTTGCTAGCTTTTTTGATTACGGTATATAGAGATTTAAACATACATATTTTATCTTTGATGGATCATTTCAAGAGAATGGGTGTACCGATTTTTACAAAAATTACAGACAAGGTGCAGCAAGTCATACTTAATACAATAGTGCATTCGCTTTTTTTAATTTAATAATTTTGTTTATTTTAGTTTTGGCCAAAAAAACTACCATCTCGGCCCAGTGTGCATTGGACGGTTGTCAAAAAAAAAAATATTTCCAAAACAATGACAATGGACGACGGCGTTATTTTATGGAAAAATCCTCAATGTCATTAATTTTGCAACACTGTATGTGTATTAACTATTGTGAATGAAAAATTACAGACTTTTTGTTAAAATGTGGCAACACTGGATGTAAAAGAGAGAGATAGGAAGGTTAACAGAAACCGGCGAGAAAATAAATAATTTTAAGTTTTCTTTGCCGTGTTTTAAACGATCAAATCACATGAAAAATTTTGTGCCGTGCTTGTTCTGTTTAGACTTTAAGACGAATTTATATCAATTTTATTTCTTCTTTTTTCAGATTGAAAAATTGACTTTTACATGTTCTTTGGTACAGATAGTCATCAATATATATGGTTTATTTGATATTGATTTAAAAGCATTATTTATTATGTTAGCTCAAACTGTAATGTATGTTATTATTTTAGTGCAAATTGAATTTAATAATTTATCAAAATTTGTCAATAATTTTGAATAAAGGAAGGATTAACAAAATTTTTTAATGAATATGATTTTTATATCAGATTATAATTGCACAGTGATATAAAATCAACTTTCCGAATCGGAATGGGATGAAACCAAAATCAAATGAAATTTGATACTTTCCGTAACAAAAGCCTCAAGCGATTTTTTTTCCACGCATTTAAAGTTGGTGATTTTAAAGCGTTCAAAGTTTTATATACCAAAATTGTCCTTCCACCACCAGGGGACTCTAACCCTAGTGGTGGAAGTTACATTAGCTATAACCGGTATGAATTTCACTGCAATCGGTCCAGTACTTGCTGAATGGCCGAATTATAAAAAATAAACCACTGTGCATCGTTGCGTATAATTTTTATTTAAAGGCAATTACAAAATTAAGTATACGCCTCTTATACGGTTCAAGTAATTACACAGTACAACAATTACTAATACACAGTAAAAAAATAAGGAATTCGACGATTGATTCTGGTAGAGGAGCCAAAAAAAGAAATATACGTGTGTCGGCGTTTTGAAAGATTACATTGGAATGTTATTTTAGAGGTGGTTAAAATTTCGCAGCTTTGGCCTGTTCTTGCAGCATATCGGTATATAAAACTATGTTTTTTTACATCTGAGGTATAGGCTATGTTCAGCAACTTTGTAGAAAATATTATGGCAAAAATTTTTGTGGAACATATTAACCCTCTAACTCCCCGTCATAACGGTATATTTTGACTCTATTCCAACAAATCGCAAAAAACACTTCGAAAAGGGGAAGGGAGGGAATAAAATGTTCTACAAAAATGATAGCCATACAATTTTACTGTATATGTCAAAACGCACCAAAGTCCAAAACCTAACACAAACACCAAAAACCAGTCAAATTCAAGGTTGCCCATTAAGGGTTAATTTTTTTAATGGACAATTTTAAATTTGACTGGTTTTTTGTTTTAATTTTTACGCTTTGGTGTGCTCTGACGTATATAGTAAAATTTAATGGCAGATCTTTTTTAGAACATTTCATCCCCACCCTAAAAAGGGGTTTCGAGGTGTTTTTTACGATTTGTAAGAATAGAGTCAAAAAATACCGTTATGAGGGGGAGTTGGAGAGTTATTGCTAAATTATTACACTGTTCGACAACAAAAACCTCCCAGTGAAATTACTAACTTATAGATTTTTCTTTACTGAATCAAAATCCGCACATCCAATTTTTACTAGCACGTACCGTTTTTGAGATATTCGCTGTTAAAAAGTCAAAAAAATTAATAATTTCGCACTTTTGGTGGTACGCTGTTACAGATTCTTTCAAAAATGTGACTTGATTTTATATAAAATGCACTAAAACTGTAATTAAAATTTTTCTAGCATATTTCGTTTTCCAGATATATGAGTTTGAAAATATCTCGACAACGGAACATGCTAGAAAAATTTAGATCACTGTTACAGATTCTTCCAAAAATATGACTTAATTTTATAAAAATGGACCAAAACTGCAATCGAAATTTTTCTAGCATGCTTCGTTTTTGAGATATCCGCGTTTGAAAAATTTTTCCACGAAAAAAATTGGATGATAGATGATAGAATCAGTAGAATATTTTACTGGGTGCTTTTTTGTCGAACAGTGTAAATATTTAGCAATAACTCTACCTTGCATAGTTTTCGAAGTAAATGTTTTGGCCCTGAAGGGTCTTGAAAATTTTTAAATATACACTCAAAATAATTCTACAGTAAAAGGTTTAGTAAGTGATATTGTACAAAAATCTACTAATTATTTACTAATTTTATTATCTTCAAAGTACTAAAATTAGTTATTTTTACTGGTTTTCAATAATTTTAGTAAAAAATTTTAGTATTGGTTACCAATTTCTGCACTAGGTCCTTTTGAACTAAAATTTAGTTAAATTTTTAGTATGAATACCCACGTTTTTTTTTTGGGTGTATAAATAACTCAAGAACTATTATTCGGCATTTTTAAAATCTCGAGAATGTTTAATTTTATACTCAAAATTCGGGCCAAATGGTGTAGAACTGGGCTGTTCCATTTTTATACCCTCCACTCTAGTGATAAAGGGATATATAAGTTTGTCATATCCATAAAGTGTATATATTCATGATCCTTGATCGATTTTAAGACGATCTAGCAATGTCCGTCCGTCCATCCGTCTATCTGTCTGTTGAAAACACGCTAACTTTTGAAAAACTTTACTGAGGCCGCTGAAGCTTGGCATGTTGGCAATTTACCTAGTCAAATTGGTATTGCAATTTAGCGAAATCCAGTCAAGTGAAATTTCGTGAATTTCGTGAATTTACGAGACAAAAAACAAGTGAGAGTGTTAAATTCGGCTGTGCCGAATCTTTTATATTAACAATTTTTGTCAGGTGCGTTTTTGGTGGGGAGGGGTTGTTGATTCACCATCCCCTCGTGATAAATGTTTAGAAATTCATTTATTGTGCTTTTGCATTACAAAAATTTAATTTTCTCAGTATTGAAACTATATGGGGCATTCCATGCCAAATCACTCACTTTTAGGCCCGACCCCCTTCGATTAATTTTATTTTTGGATATGTTTTAGTACGTATTAAATGCAACTTGCAGCCAAATTTTCAGCCTTTTATACCAAGGTGGTGTTGAGTAATCAATTTTTCAAAATGGCGATTTTTTCCAAAAAATTAAAAAATTTAAATTTTCAATCAATTTTGACCAGTAAAAAATATAGATATTTAAAAAAAAGTTGGACAACGTTTTGTTGGTATTTAAATGTAGTTTTAGAAAAAAAATGTGAAAAAATTATTCGAAGTAATTATCACTTATTTTTTTACGTTTAAAAATTAAAATCGACTTTTTGAAAAAGTCCGAAACCTTCGATTTTTTTGTAAAAAACTATAAGAATTCTACTCTAAATTATGCAACTTTTAAGCCATAACTCGAGATGTGATCACAATTCTTTCTATTTTTTTTTTTAATTTTTAAAATTGCACCTTTTATGTTTTGGCTCTGATTTATTTTATATGGAGCTCCAAAAAAAAAAAAAAATGGTAGATGCTGACCCTAACTTACCCTAAATATATTCATTTGGAGGTAAATATACGTTTCACAAAAATTTGGGACGATCGGACATGTGTAAGGCGCTTAGCATGGTCCTTGAAGTTTAAAAAACGGATTACAAGGAAAAATATGAATTTTTTTCTGTTTTCGCAATTTCTTTGGTATTTTAAGTTAAGTTTTAATTCAAGTGATTACAGAATTATGATGTGGAGTAAAATGCCTTTCTAATAAGGTACTAAAAAATAAAATCGGTTGAAAATCAGCCAAGTTATTACAACTTCCCCAGGCATCTAGCGTGTGCCATACCACTTGATTAAAAAATACGTGTCCCTTTTTTTAAATTTATTGAAATTTTCTACTGTAATAACATTTTTTCATTATTCATGTTTCAGTGTAATATTTTTTTGACTTTTCCAAATTTTAAAACAAAAAAAATATTTTTTTTTTTTAAATAGAGATTTCAAAAGGGTGTGGAAAATGCAGGAATTTTTAGCACTAATTTAAAAAATGTTAGCAAAACACAATATGAAAAATACTTGTCAGCTAATAACATTTGAACTTGAAGAATAAAAAAATGTTATTACAGTAGAAAATTTCAATGAATTTCAAAAATCGGATTGTATTGATTAATCAAGTTGTCTGCCACACGTTAGATGCCTGGGGAAGTTGTAATAACTTGGCTGATTTTAAACTGATTTCGGTTTTTATGACCTTAATAGAGAGACATTTTACTCTACATTTTAATTCTGTAACCATTTGAATTCAAAATTAACTTAAAATACCAAAAAAATTAAGAAAACAGAAAAAAATGCATATTTTCCCTTGTAATCCGATTTTCAAACTTCAAAGCCGATGCAGCACGCCTTACCCATGTCCGATCATCCTAAAATTTTCTGAGACGTATTTTTACACCCAAGTTAATATATCTAGGGGAAGTTACAGTCAATATTTACCAAATTATTTTTTTTGGAGCACCATATAAAATAAACCAGAGTCAAAAAAAAAAAGTGCAATTTTCAAAATTTGAATAAAAATAGAACGAATTACGATCACATCTCGAACTATGACTTAAAAGTTGCGTAATTTAGAGTAGAATTTTTTGACATTTTTAAAAAAAAATCGAAGGTTTCGGACTTTTTCAAAAAGTCGATTTTAATTTTTATACGATAAAAAACAAGTGATAATTACTTCGAATAATTTTTCATATTTTTTTTCTAAAACTACATTTAACTACCAACAAAATGTTATCCATCTTTTTTTAATATATCTATATTTTTTACTGGTCAAAATTGATTGAAAATTAAAATTTTTTCATTTTTTGGAAAAAATCGCCATTTTGAAAAATTGATTACTCAACACCACCTTGGTATAAAAGGCTAAAAATTTGGCTGCAAGTTGCATTTAATACGTACTAAAACATATCCAAAAATAAAATTAATCGAAGGGGGTCGGGCCTAAAAGTGAGTGATTTGGCATGGAATGCCCCATATATTTCCACGCCCTTAGTAGCGGGGGGGGGGGGGAGGGCGGTACGGAAAAAACGACATTTTCGAATCCCCTGAGCCTAAGTGCTGGACTTTAAACTTCATCTAGCATAATAAAGTTTCATTTGTTTATCATAATAATAAAAACACTTAAAAAATGTTTTTTTAGAGTTTGGTTTAGTTCTTCAAGAATTAACTTTTTTCCCCATGGTCCATTTACGAACTTAACCTGCTTAAGACCAAAAGACATTTTTATGCAAAACTTCATGAGTCTAGCTCTTTTATTTTGGACGGTATCGTGTTATCTACAGCGTCTGTCTGTAGACATTCATAGAATGTCTTAGAATCGATCATGGACCAATAATATATACACTTTATAGGGTCCTTGACCGATATTTCGATACGTTACACACGGAATGACAAAGTGAGTATACCCCCATACTGTGGTTGGAGGGTAAAACAAGCAAACTTTTGAAAGACAATACTGAAGCTGCTAAAGCATAGCATATATATTTGTTGTTCTCATGATCTGTTTGGTATTGAATTTCAGCGAAATCGGTTCAGTGGTTCAAAAATTATAAGAAACATTGTGAATTTCAGATTGGTTTCACATTGAATTCAGGTGTTGAAACCCCATTAAAAAGTTTTAAAAATATTGGTAAGTCACAAAAATATTTTAAAACATATGTTTGTAACTGAACAAAATATTTTTACACTAAAAAAATTGACACTCGAAAAAAAACTTACACCAAAAAAATTTTACACTCAAAAATTTTTTTTTATGTTTTTTTTTACAAAAATGACAAAAAAAAAGTTTCTTACACAAAAAAAAATATTTCTAATCGTAATCGTAATTGTTATTTTTTTTTCAAACCAGAAAATTTTTCTATCACTTAAAAAGGGCATTGTGGGGGGTATTCATGAATTCGGCCAAGTCAAATTTAACTTAGCAACTTGTTTTTTTACTAGTTTTATTAATAAACACTAAAAATTCGATTTTTTTATAACAAATTTAATTATTTTGCATTTCTACTTGTACCAATATAAGAGTAAACAAAATAGTTTGAGCCATTATGGAGAAAAATCCACTTAAATTAATATTAAACATTCCTTTAACATTAATATTTACTCCTAATAACGAACGGTTCAGAGCAATTTTTTCAATCTGAAATAAAAATTTTATGATTAAGAAAATTTTAAAATTTTTTTAAAAAAATTTTAACAAATCTTACCTCTTGATTATAAGATTTTACACAATATTCCTTTAAAATTCCATCAGTTTCCCGGGTAGTATTAATCACCTGTTCGCAGATCATAAAATACAAATACATGTGAATACAGAGTAAGATATATGTCTTGCCACCCAGCAAATATGAATAAGTATTCCAATGAAGATTTGGTGTCAAAATATTTAAGATGATAACATAACCGCAGATGGAATTGGTTATAATTAAACATAAATGTATCCAAAGCATTAAAGGATTAAAAATTTCATTCAATTCTCTGGTTAACAAAGAAAGTTGAAAATATATTATACTTAATTTTGGATCCATAATATTAAATTGCAATTGATAATTTAATTTGGAAAAACATTCATGTGTAAAACACAATAGTGTAGTATGATGTAGCAAAATGCAATGTTGCAAGGACACAATGCCACAGATTAAGTAGATATCGAAAAAAATTGAATACTGTTCGGTGAAAATCAGATGAAATAGAATAATTATCAGCAGATAGGAATGGAAAAACATAAAAAATGTATTTAAAAATAACCATTTTCTTAAAGTTTTATCCGTGGGTAAATCCTTAAATCTATCAAAATATGAAATTTGTATTAGTAGCAGTTTTTCCAACCATTTTCGCAACTGTCTATCTCGTATTTTTCGCAAAAGTATGGTAGCTAATAATAGCGTTACTCTGGCAGCAATTGTTATGCAATTGGCGTAGGCAATTACAGGATTTTTAACATTTAATTTAATATGTAATAAATTTGTTTGAACAGCATGTGGCATGGCCAGTAAAACTAATATATTTGAAACGAGTACAAAACTTTGAAAAAATTTTGAAGTTTTTAAACGTCGATTTTTAAAATCAATATATATTGAGGTATAACCCGCAAATAAAACATACACGACAGTTAGTTTATATAACCAATTTTCCCAACGTTTCATGTTCAATGACCCATAATAAACTACAAGTTTATTAATTGATAATAAACTTTTCTTAAGGGTTAAATTGTTATGAAATAATTAATTAGTTAATTAATTAATTAATTAATAACACTAGTTTACAACAAAAATGTGCACTAGCCGAGACGATTTTTTTATACCCTCCACTCTAGTGAAAGAGGAATTCATAAGTTTATCATTCCGTTTGTATATATTGGTCTAGGACCCCATAAAGTAAATGGGGAATTCCATGTCAAATCGGACACTTTGAAAATTTTTTTTTTTAGATTTTCCCAATTTGTTCACAGTTTTTAGTACTCTTCGAAAACTCCTTCTTGGTAAATTTTTAGATTTTTTTGATGACCCGTTCAAAAGATATCGAATTTTTAAAAATTGGTAGTTTGTTCCTTTACTCAAACTTCTTTTAGAGCCGAGTCACAATTGGCACCAAATTCGGTTACCACAAAATGTTTTCATACATTTTGTATGAAAAGCAAAAAATCGCTTTGTGGTCGACCACACTGCCGCCAGAATAGATTCTATTCTATTTTTGTAGTTCTCTCTCACCACCCTCTCATATTTTTAAAATTTCTGTCAAGTGGCGTTGCCATATGTTCAACAAAATATGCTAATTTTTCCAATTGGAGTTGACATATTGTGTGTGTGTTGCAAACAAAAAACATTGTGTACCTGTTTTTAAGGGATAAAGGCCTAGTTAGCCGAGAAAACGTAACCGTATCTTTACCCTAACCGTAGCGTATTTATTTAGTTCAATTATCGAAACTTAATAACGTGTCATATGTTTTTGGTGTAAAAAAAACTCGTCGTTCATTTTTGTTACTTTATTTATGTTTTTTTATATGTAGACTTTAAATTAGTTTGTTTATTTAAATTGAATTAGTGAGTTTTCTATTTGTTTTGCATTTTTAGTTTTGTATCACATTTTTTTTGGAAATAAACAAACCGATAATCAGCTGTTTACAAATGTCACGTAGAAACGTTGTAAAATTCTATTTTAAACAGGTCGGTACGTTCCGTTTACGTGACAATTGAATTCGGTAATCGTTTTCATTAGTTTACGCATATCAAAAACAATCAGCTGACTATTTACGTTAGGGTTACGGTTACGTTTTCTCGGCTAACTAGGCCTTAACTAAAGAAAAAAAATAAATGTGTAACTGAAATGAGCGTCATTTTCTTTATAAAATGTGTCCGGTCGTCTGTCGTTTAATTTTAATGCGTCGCTCTCTCTTTTGATGTGGTTCGTCGTCGGTGGTGCCAATTGTGACTGGGCTCTTACTCATAACTTCTTCAATAATGGTCCAAATTTCAAAAATGTTTTTTCAAAAATTTTGTTTTTTTGCGTACTTTTTAAAAAAAGATCCCAAAAAATTCTTAAAAGCGCTCTAGTATGCGATTTTTAAGTTTAAAAATTTAAATCTCATTTTTGAAAATGTTTGTACTCTTCGATTTTTTTGAAATTTTTTTGTGTAAAACTTCTATCGATTCTACAAATTTTTTGCCCAGGAAGATCGTGGGATAACGACTACATATTACTATTTTTAAAAATTTTTTGAAAAAGATTTATTGTAATTTTCCAATCTTAAAATCATTTCTACTGCTCCAATGGTGCCAATTTCTAAGGGGGCTCCCTATCTCCAATTTCTAAGGGGGCTCCCACACAAAACGACATTTTTTAAAATTTGCTTCAACCGCTCTAACTGCCCTAATAGTGCCCTTAGAGCAACAAAATGTATGACCTCTATCTTTAACTGTTAAGGCGGTCTCCATACATTTTTTTTTTTTTGTAAATTTGTTTTATATAATCAGCTTCTACCGGTCCAATGGTGCATCCGAGAGGGGTCATTAGTGAGACCGACCCCCATTTATTTTTACCCTACAAGATTTATTTAAAACATACCTACGCCCTATCTCCACTCCCTAAGTAGGCTCCCATACAAATAACAGTTGGAGCAAATTTTATAAAAATTTAATTTTAAATGGAAGCCTGCTTAGGGAGGTGAGATAGGGCGTAGGTATGTTTTAAAAAAATGTTGTAGGGTAAAAATAAATGGGGGTCGGGGGTCGGTCTCACTAATGACCTCTCTCGGACGCACCATTGGACCGGTAGAAGCTGATTAAATAAAACAAATTTACAGAAAATAAAAAAATTTGTATGGGGACCGCCTTAAAAATTAGAGATAGAGGGTAGGTGTGTTCAGAGAAAATGTTTGGACTAAAAAAATATTGTGGGTCGGTCATACATTTTGTTGCTCTAAGGGCACAATTAGGGCAGTTAGAGCGCTTGGAGCAAATTTTAAAAAATGTCGTTTTGTGTGGGAGCCCCCTTAGAAATTGGAGATAGGGTATTAGTTTGTTCCAAAGAAATGTTAGGACGTAAAAATTAATGGGGGTCGGTCTTATAAAGGACCCCTCTATGACGCATCATTGGAGCAGTAGAAATGATTTTAAGATTGGAAAATTACAATAAAATTTTTTAAAAAAAATTTAAAAAATAGTAATAATTGTTATCCCACGATCCTCCTGGGCAAAAAATTTCTAGAATCGATAGATGTTTTACACAAAAAAATTTAAAAAATGAGTACAAACATTTTCAAAAATGAGATTTAAATTTTAAAACTTAAAAATCGCATACTAGAACGCTTTTAAGAATTTTTTGGGATTTTTTTTTTTAAAATACGTAAAAAAACAAAAATTTTGAAGAAAAAAATTTGAAATTTGGACCATTATTGAAGAAGTTATGAGTAAAAGAAGTTTGAGTAAAGGAACAAACTACCAATTTTTAAAAATTCGATATCATTTGAACGGGTCATCAAAAAAATTTGAAAATTTAATACGAAGGAGTTTTCGAAGGGTACTAAAAACTGTAAATAAATTGGGAAAATCTAAAAAAAAATTTTTTCAAAGTGTCCGATTTGACATAAAATGCCGCATATATACTCATGATCCTCTATCGATTTTAAGACGATACAATGCCCGTCCGTTCATCTGTCTGTTGAAAACATGCTAACTTTTGAAAGACTTTACTAAGGCTGCTGAAGTTCGGCATATATGTTGGAAATTTACCTGATCAGGTTGGTATTGCAATTCAGCGAAATCGGTCCAGTGGTTCAAAAGTTATAAGCAAAAGAGTAAATTTCGGCAAGGGTTTTTGCAAATTTACGAGATAAAAAACACGCTAACTTTCGAAAGACAATCGTGAGTAATTCAAAAGTTATTAAGAAACCTGTGAAGTGCAGATTGGTTTAATATTTTACAACGTATTTTTGTTACTCAAAAATATTTTTACACTAAAAAAAAAATGGAGTGTAATCATTAGGGATGCACTAAAAAACCATAATATGCACTAAAAAACCATAAAATATGCACTAAAAAAATAAAATGTGTACAATAAAAATCTTGTTTTCATGGGAAAAACTTCTTAAAAAGCAAAAAATAACGCCAGTTTAAATAGTAACATTTATAACTTAGAAATTAAGAAAATCTATAAAAAAAATTAAGAAGAAAAAAAATCATTTTTCTTATTTTCAAAATAAATTTTTAAAATTTAAAATAGTTTTTGAAAACAAAAAATTTCAATTTGTGATTTTTCTAATTTATGCCAAAATATGCAAAAACATGCACTTAAAAGTTGGAAATATGCACAAAATATGGATTTAAAATCAAAATATGCAAAAATATGCATTTTCACCAAAATATGCAAAAACAAATCGATGCCATTTTAAAGCAAATTTCTTAATTCGGAAAGATAATTGGTCGATATGGTTTTTAGACTTTCGACAAAAAACATTAATTTGCATAGAAATCTCATCCCTAGTAATCATAGATTAGGCCAAGCCTAATTTAACTTTTCTACTTGTTTTTTTTTTAATGTTAAGCCATATTCACAATAAAGCAGTGTTGAAGTAAACTGGCGCAGTCGGTTAAAATAAAACATATAATTTCGATGAATTGTTTTGACAGAGTGCGACTATTAACTGCCGCACTACTTCATAGTGGTTCTGGCTTTAGTGTCTTCTGGCTTTAGCAATTTTGCAGTAAACTGGCGCAGTCGGTCAAAATATAACATTTTTGCTTGGCTGGTTCTAGCTTTAGTCGCAATTATCCAATATTAAATATTTTTTTTTATATATTATTTACAAATTTTATTTATTAATCACTTTAAATATTGATTTTGTAAATCTACTTGCACTAATACAAGAGCATTTAAAAAAGTTTGAGCCATCATGGCAAAAAATGAGTTTAAACTAATATCAAACATGTTAAATATATTAACATCCAGTTTCAACAAGGAACAATTAAGGGAAATCTTTTCAATCTGTAAGAAGAAATAGAGAAAAAATAAATTATTGATAATACTTTAAACAAATGCTATAGAAAAACCAACCTCCTGACTACGATTTCTTTCAGTAAATTCTTTTAAAATGTCATAAGTTTTTCTCGTTGTTTTAACGACCTTATCGCATATCATAAAATAAATATTCATATGTAAACATAGCAAAATATACAAACTTCCACCAAGAATAAAAGTATAATTCTTAAAATCAAAATTGGGACTTAAAATACTTAAGATGCCCAAACAAAGCACCATGGAATTGGTGATAATTAAACACAGATGACACCATAAATTAATCGGATTGTATATGAGATTTAATTGCTGCATTAACAAAGACAGCTGATAGTAGATAACACTTATGTTTATCGATTCTTTCAGATTGCAATTGGTAGTTAATTTTTGAAAAACATTCCTGCAAATAACATAATAATGCAGCATGATGTAGCATAATGCAATGTTGCATACATATTGTAGTACACAGCATAAAAATGTCCAACATTTTCCACCATTCTCCAATGCCGAAAAATTTCCATGTATTAAACAGTAACTGTGTGGTATGCCAAAACATTATAAATGCATTGCAATACAACCAAATCCTTAAGGACGTATCATACGGCACATCCTGGCTATTATCAAAATATGAAATTTGTATCTTAAAAATTTTATCAAACCAATTACGTAAATCTCGATCTCTTTTTGTTCTGCATAATATGACAACCATTACTAAAATCAATCGTGCAACAATTGTCATAGCAATAGCATAAGTAATCACTGGATTTTTGGCAGTCAGTGCTAGATGCCTCATATTTTCTAAAAATGCTCTTGGTAATGTTAGCAAACATATTATATTATTACTGCAGGCATAAATAACAGAAAATTTTGAGGGTTTTTTTAAACATCGATTTTTAAAATCAATATGAATTGTAGTGTATCCGCCAGATATAGCAAAGTATATTATCGTATTTATAATCCAATAATCCCAACATTTCATGTTGAATGTCTTTAATAAACTGAGGCAAAAATGTTGCCAAAAGAAAATGTCAAAAGACCTTTAATAAAATGATTGTTATCTTATTTTGAATAAGTTCTGTTTGCATCAAACATGGGACTTTTGTATTAAATTTGTTATTTATAGGAATAAAGGGTTTGCTTCACAAATGCGAATGAATTCGGTACGTTTAAACGTGCTTATCTGGAATCTGGTTTAGCATTGGATCAAGTTTTCCAATAAATTAAAGACAAGGAAATACATATTAACTAAAAATGAGAAAATGAACTAAATTCAAAGAAAATTGAGCATGATTACTGAACTTAAACCAAAAAAAAAAAAATATTTTATCGCTTGAATATTTTTCATTTGTTTTAGATAATATTTTTTCAAAAATAAAGAAAACTGATTTCAATATTATGCAAATTTGAGTTAGAAAATACGGGACTTCTTGAGAAATTTGAAAACTATGAATAAGCTACAAATATGCTTTACGATTTTTGTGATGACGGCAGTATTTACCGAAATGTGTGCATTTCTAAAATCTCAAGAATGCGAATTTGCAATTCAAAGTTAGGACCCTAAAGAGTCCCCGGATATGTAGAGGGAGGTCTGCCCATTATTTTATATGCTACCTTTTTTTGAAAGTTTTACTCGTTTCAATCTATCTTTTTTAGATTTCGATATATCGCCACTTTAAGTTTTTTGAGGAGTTGTGAAAAATTTACTAAATTTTAACAAGTACACTTTCTTAATTTAAAGAAGATAAATATGAAGAACTAAGTGATAGTAAATTAGGTTTTAGGACTGAAATTATGTAAACATTTTTAAGTGAAGAGTATTTTAACAAATATATCGTAACAATTTAGATTGCACATAAATGTGAGACATTTCTTTGGCAGCTAAAATGTGTCCCATAAATTTAGGGAATTCCGTTTCAAGAAAACTGTAAACTACGAATAAATATAAAAACTAAATTTTTTTCTCATGGCTAAAAAAAATTCCCAACTTTTAGCTTAATTTTACTAACTCGTGAAAAAATTTATGAAATATTTTGGAGAAAATTTATTCCTAAATTTTATGCATGTCTTTTATTAAGTGTTTAGCCAAAACCACATGAAGCATTGTTACAGTTAACTGGCGCAGTCGGTCAAAATGAAACATACAACTTTTTTGTATTGTTATGACAGACTGCAAATTTTAACTGCCGCGATTATCTCAATTATTACAATGAAGCAGTATTGCAGCAAACTGGCGCAGTCGGTCAAAATAGAACATATCGCTAATTTACTTGCATAGTGTCATAACTAAAAAAACGTGATTTTTGAGTTAATGATACAGAATTATTTGTTATATCATGATTTATATTGTGCCAAAAATTCGTATTAATATCTTCTAAACTAACCGTTTGAAAAGAGAACACGCCATTACAACATTTTCTATGAACCGGCCTTTTTAAAAGGACAACTAGTTTCAATTGTAAACTTTAAACATTACAACATTTTCTATGAACCGGCCTTTTTAAAAGGACAACTAGTTTCAATTGTAAACTTTAAACGAATTTTCTACAAAATCAAATATTTTGAGTTATGACACTATGCAAGTAAATGAGCGAAAAAGGTTTTTAGTATTGTTTTGACACACTGCGACTGTTAACTGTCGCACTGCTTCATTGTGGTTCTGTATTTACTCTCAATTATAACAATTAGGAAGTATTGCAGAACTGGCGCAGTCGGATAAAATTAAATATACAATTTCTTTTTATTGTTTTGACAGACTGTGACTGTTAACTGATTCAATGTGGTTCTGGATTTTATCCATTATAATTTTAAATATTTTATTTTGAGTAGGTTTATTCAAGCTCGAGGTCATTATTTACTTTACTAATTAAAACTATGATATACTTTTAGAATAATTTTCAAGAAAATTATTTTTCTGTTTTTAAATTTATTTATGTTGGTTATTTTTGCAAGACTTTATCGACACGTGTTTCGGAATTTGTCAGATTTCATTGTCAAGATTATTTAGGAAATATAAAAACCCTATACTACACGTAGCAAAGGGTTTTAAATGACACATCGTTAATGATCAAACTTAATAAATTAAAAACAGAAAAATAATTTTATTGAAAATTATTCTATGAAAATATCATAGTTTTATTTAGTAGAGTAAATAATGACCTCGAGCTAAAATAAATCTACTCAAAATATTATATTTTAAAGGTCGAATTAAACAATTTTTATTTTTTAATAAAAATTAATCAGGAATAAAATATTTTATATATGGGGCATTCCATGTCAAATCGGATACTTTGAATTTTTTTTTTTTAGATTTTCCTAATTTGTTTACAGTTTTTAGTACCCTTCGAAAACTCCTTCGTGGCAAACTTTCCGATTTTTTTGATGACCCGTTCAAAAGATATCGAATTTTTAAAAATTGGTAGTTTGTTCCTTTACTCAAACTTCTTTTACTCATAACTTCTTCAATAATGGTCGAAATTTTAAATTTTTTTTTTTCAAAATTTTTGTTTTTTTACGTACTTTAAAAAAAAAAAAATCCCAAAAAATTCTTAAAAGCGCTCTAGTATGCGATTTTTAAGTTTTAAAATTTAAATCTCATTTTTGAAAATGTTTGTACTCTTCGATTTTTTAAAATTTTTTTTGTGTAAAACGTCTTTCGATTCTACAAATTTTTTGCCCAGGAGGATCGTGGGATAACGATTATTACTAGTTTTTAAAATTTTTTGAAAAAATTTTATTGTAGTTTTCCAATCTTAAAATCATTTCTACTGCTCCAATGGTGCGTAATAGAGGGGTCCTTTATAAGACCGACCCCCATTAATTTTTACGTTTTAACATTTCTTTGGAACAAACTACTACCCTATCTCCAAGTTCTAAGGGGGCTCCTACACAAAACGACATTTTTTAAAATTGGCTCCCACCGCTCTAACTGCCCTAATAGTGCCCTTAGAACAATAAAATGTAAGACCGACCCACAATATTTTTTTAGTCCAAACATTTACTCTGAACACACCTACCCTCTATCTCTAATTGTTAAGGCGGTCCCCATACAATTTTTTTTATTTTTTGTAAATTTGTTTTATTTAATCAGCTTCTACCGGTCCCATGGTGCGTCCGAGAGGGGTCATTAGTGAGACCGACCCATTTATTTTTACCCTACAACATTTTTTTAAAATATACCTACGCCCTATCTCCACTCCCTAAGTAGGCTCTCCTAAGATATCTCCAGTTTAAGTTTTTTGAGAAGTTTTTGTTTTGAACAATTTTCTAAATTATATCAACAGTTTCATATAAATTTTCAAAATCACTCAAAGTCAGCAGTAATCAGGGCATGCTGACTTTCTGGGTACATGTCACCTAAGACTTTTTTAAGGAAATGGCGTTAATATTGCCATCTTTTTCTTGGAAATTGAAGAGTTGCTCAGATTTAAAATTCTAAATTTAATATAGGGTAAAAATATATATAACCATCTGACCGATCTGCATCACCCTTTCAGAACTGGATAAAAATTGGGTTAAATGTTGTATTCAAGTAGGAAAAGAAAAATTCCAATTTTTGGGCCGCTGGACCAAATAGTTCCGGAGATACCACGGTTTGAAAAATGAAAAAATCATAAATATCTTACTGAAGTAGTCATACGTTTTTTACCATATCTCTGTCAATCTTAATGATATGAATCTCAGTGATATCTCATTTTAAAGGTAATGGGGTCCACATTAAAATAAAATTTAGCAAGATTTTTTGTGTTGATGCTTAAATGTCATATATAGAAAATCCGTGGTTTAAGATGAAATATCTTAAAAAAGGGTATTTTTAAAACTTTTGAAAAAATATATGTTAATCCTTTATCCCTTCTTTATACTTATGTTCAAACCGTAGAGTGGTATCTCAACTGGTTCTCGAGTTATGCAAAAAAATGTTACGCCTCATTAGAAAAAATTTGTTATTTTCAAGGTAAAATTTACAAAACTTTTAAAAATTGACGAGTTAGTGATGCTGTTCTTCGATTCTAATAGATTTTTTTAAGCAGAAGGCGAATATGATATTAATAGTGTCCGACCGAACGTTCGGGTTCGGTTACGGAGTTCGGCAAAAAGTGACGTTCGGCCACTGTTCGGTATTCGGTCAACTTTTAGCCGAACTTTACCGTAAAATGTATTGCATTTTATCGTCTTAAAATTAAGCCATATTACCAGTGCAACAACTTTACACCTAGAATCGGGCTATAGTTTAAAAGAAATATATTTTTTTTTTCAAAAAAAAAATCAACTTGAGCTATATTTATATTTGTCCACTTTTTTAAGTATACAACTAATAAAGAAAACATATTTTTTAGTTGTTTTTTTCATAACTATTTGCAAAAACAACATTTTTTAATAAAAAAAAAAGTTCGGGTACGGGTTCGGGTTCGGCCGAACTTGGCAAAATTTACCGAAGTTCGGGTTCGGGTACGGGTTCGGTCTGAAAAAGTGCGTTCGGTCGGACACTAGATATTAAAATTGCAATATTAACTGTTTTTTTTTTTAAATATTTGCAAAAAAAAAAAGTTTGCAATTTTTTTGCAAAAAACTCAAGAACCAGAAGCTCATTTTAAAATTTCGACATCATATTCCTGATCTTCGTCCCAAAATCTATTAGAAACAAAGTACGGCATCACGTAGCAATAAAATTTAAAAAAGTACGAATTTTTCGCAAAAAACTCCAGAAAAATTGCATATTTTGAAATTTTGAGATCATATTCGTTATCCTCACCCCAAAATCTATTGTTTCTATTAGAAACAAAGTGTGGCATGACAAATGCATCAACTTTAAGAAATGCAATTTTTTTTGCAAATAACACTAGAACAAGTGCTCATTTCGCAACTTTGAGATCATATTCGTAATCTGCATCCCAAAACCTATTAGAATCGAAGAAGAGCATCACTAACTTGTCAACTTTAAATTTTTTTGTAAATTTGACCATGAAAATAACAATTTTTTTAAATGCGGCGTAACAATTTTTTGCATAACTCGAGAACCAGTTGAGATACCACTCTACGGTTTGAACATACGTATAAAGAAGGGATAAAGGATTAACATATATTTTTTCAAAAGATTTAAAAATACCCTTTTTTGAGATATTTCATCTTAAACCACGGATTTCCTAAATATGACATTTAAGCATCAACAAAAAAAATCTTGCAAAATTTTATTTTAATGTGGACCCCATTACCTTTAAAATGAGATTTCACTGAGATTTGTATCATTAAGATTGACAGAGATATGGTAAAAAACGTATGACCACTTCAGTAAGATATTTATGATTTTTTCATTTTTCAAACCCTGTTATCTCCGAAACTATTTGGTCCAGCGGCCCAAAAATTGGAGTTTTTCTTTTCCTACATGAATACAATATGTTTACCAAGTTTCATCAAGTTTGAGAGGGGTCATGTCCAAAATGCTCATTTTATTGGATGGTTATAGATGGATTTACCCTATACTGTCTTAAGCGGAATTCACAATGACGGAGTACTCTGTGCTTGAGAGTGGATTTTTTTCCTTTCTCTTTAGCACTTACACATTTTTAGTATAATGTCGTCTCTATTTTTAGAGATGATACTCTGTAGTACAGAGTACTCCGACATTGTGTCGGAGCCCTTAAAAATAAAGATTACATATTTTTCTGAAAAATTTCTTTGACAGTAAAAATTTCTTCCATAAATTAGAAATTCCTTTTTTTGGCAAGAAAATTTCCCAACTTTTAGTTTAATTGTGGTAAAATTTATGAACTGTTTTGGAGGAAATTGTTTCCCAAATTTTTTGCATGTCTTTTTTTTTTTGAGTGTTAAGTGAACTGGCGCAGTCGGTCAAAATGAAACAAATAATTTAATTGTATTGTTTTGACAGACTAAGACTGTTAATTACCGCACTACTTTATGGTGTTTCTGGCATTTGGTCTTAAGTATCACAATGAAGCAGTATTGTAATAAACTGGCGCAGTCGGTTTATAATACCGCCATACTGCTTTATTGTGGTTCTGTTAGAGTCAGTTATCCAATATTAAATATTTTTTTATATTTTATTTACAAATTTTATTTATTAATCACTTTAAATATTTATTTTGTAAATCTACTTGTACTAATACAAGAGCATTTAATAAAGTTTGAGCCATCATGGCAAAAAATGAACTCAAACTTATATCAAACATCTTAAATATATTAACATCCAGTTTCGATAAGGAACAATTTAAAGAAATCTTTTCAATCTGTAAGAACAAAAAGAAAAAAATTAAATTTTTTGATAACACCTAAATCAAAAACTTTAGAAGAACCAACCTCTTGAGAATTATTTCTTTCTGTGAACTCTTTCAAAATTTCATAAGTCTTTCTTGTTGTATTAACGACCTTATCGCAAATCATAAAATAAATATTCATATGTAAGCATAGCAAAATATACAAACTTCCGCCAAGTATATAAGTATAATTATTGAAATCAAAATTTGGACTCATTAGGCCTAAAATTCCCAGACATAGCACCATGGAATTGGTGCTAATTAAACAAAGATGAGACCATAAATTAATCGGACTGTATATGACATTTAATTGTTGCATTAACGAAGAAAGTTGAAAGTAAATTACACTTGTATTTGAATTTATTCTATTCGACTGCAATTGGTAGTTAATTTTTGAAAAACATTCCTCCATATAACATAATAATGCAGCATGATGTAGCATAATACAATGTTGCAAACATATTGTAGTACATAGCATTAATATGTCTAACAATAGCCACCATTCTCCAACAAAAAACAATTTCCATGTACCAAACAATAACGTTGAGGTATGCCAAAACATAATTAAGGCATTGCAATACAACCAAATCCTTAAGGACGAATCATGTGGCACATCCTGGCAATTATCAAAATATGAAATTTGTATCTTTAAAACTTTATCAAACCAATTACGTAAATCTCGATCTCTTTTTGTTCTCAACAATATAACCACCAGTACTAGAATTAATCGTGTAAAATTAGTCATAGCAATAGCAAATGTAATCATTGGATTTTTGACAGTCAGTGCAACATGTCTCATATTTTCTATAAATGCTCTTGGTAATGTTATTAAACATATTATGTTATTAAAGTAGGCATAAATAATTGAAAATTTAAAGGGTTTTTTTGAACATCGATTTTTTAAATCAATATGTATTGTTGTGTATCCACCAAATATCGCAAAGTATAACATCGTATTTATAATCCAATTTTTCCAACGTTTCATGTCGAATGTCTTTAATAAACTGAGACAAAAATGGTGTAAAAGAAAATGTCAAAAGACCTTTAATAATATAAAATGTCAAACATGGGACTTTTGTATTAAATATGTTATTCATAATTTAATTTTTCTATTATATCAAGTTTTCGAATAAAATTAAAGTCAAGGAAAAATTAACTAAATATGAGAAAATTAACTAAATTAAAAAAAAAGAAAAAATAAGGAAAAAATTAATATTTTATCAATTTGAGCTAGAAAATACGGGAACTCTTTAGAATTTTAAAAAATGTTTAAACAAAACTATTACTCGAAGTATTAGTTTAAGTTTACTAAATTGTGGGAAAATTTATGAAATATTTTGGAAATTTTTTTTCCCCAAATTTTATGCATGTCTTTTTTTTGGTGTTTACCCAGAACTACAATGAACCAGTATTACAGCGAACTGGCGCAGTCGGTCAAAATAAAACGTTTAGTTTCTTACAAGGGAAATATTTCAACCTTATGAACCGATTTGCCTGAAACTAAAAAATATATTAAGGAGAGTATTCTAAGGTTCGGGTCTGGGCTTTTGATCTTATCGGGGATATATGGGTTTAAATTATAAGTGAAAAATTGCGTAAAAATCCGATAAGCCGAGATACCCCAACCTTAATATCATCTCTTTTATATATGGGGCATTCCATGCCAAATCGGACACTTTGATTTTTTTTTTTAGATTTTCCCAATTTGTTTACAGTGTTTAGTACCCTTCGAAAACTCCTTCGTGGTAAATTTTCAGATTTTTTTGATGACCCGTTCAAAAGATATCGAATTTTTAAAAATTTAATTTAAAAAATTCTTAAAAGCGCTCTAGTATGCGATTTTTAAGTTTTAAAATTTAAATCTCATTTTTGAAAATGTTTGTACTCTTCGATTTTTTTTTAAATTTTTTGTGTAAAACGAAATTAACCGCCAAGTTGGTCTTTGATTAAAAACTTGCTTTTAGTGAATCAAAAAGGCATCCCTAACAATACGAATAGTGGACAAAAACAGCTATGTTATATGGACCATCATGATGAAAATCACGAAAAACCGTTTTTTTTTTTGTATATGCCAGCATCACTTTACGAGATGATTTAAGACTCCATCTTTTAGTATATAATGTGGGATTCTTAAACAATTAACTGAGCAAAAATTTGGCCAAAAAAGTTTTCATTTGCAAAAGTTATCTTAACAAAAACTATTATTTCAGTGTTAACCCTACAATAATTATAGTTTTTGTTAAGATAACTTTTGCAAATGAAAACTTTTTTGGCCAAATTTTTGGTCAGTTATCTGTTTAAGAATCCCACATTATATACTAAAAGATGGAGTCTTAAATCATCTCGTAAAGTGATGCTGGCATATACAAAAAAAAGGGTTTTCGCGATTTTCATCATGATGGTCCATATAACATAGCTGTTTTTTGTCTACTATTCGTATTGTTAGGGATGCCTTTTTGATTCACTAAAAGAAAGTTTTTTATCAAAGACCAATTTGGCTGTTAATTTCGCGAAAACCCTAAAAAAGGAAGAAATTCGTGAATTTGAGGGATTAAGATAACAAGCTTTGAACCAAATTTGCATAAGAAATATTGCTACAAGTCATATCTTTGTTTTCCATGCCATAAAATTTATAAATCATTAACTTTGCAAATTTTTTTGTTAAAAAACTGGCTCGAAATCAGCAAATCTTTAACGACATTTTGCAAGAAAACTGTACCATACATCGAAAAACGGAGTACGCCATTCGAATAAGCATGTCCGAAATATATAGAAATGATGGTCGTAACTCTTGTTTATTTTTTAGTGTTCCGCAGTGTCATTTTTACTGCTCGAATGGTGCGTCATAGAGGGGTTATTCATAAGACCGACCCCCATTAATTTTTACGTCTTAACATTTCTTTGGAACAAACTAATACCTTATCTCCAATTTCTAAGGGGGCTCCCACACAAAACGTAATTTTTTAAAATTTACTACAACCGCTCTAACTGCCCTAATAGTGCCCTTAGGGCAATCAAATGTATGACCGACCCACAATATTTTTTTAGACCAAACATTTTCTCTGAACACACCCTTAAACATTAATGGGGGTCGGTCTTACCCCTCTATGACTCACCATTGGAGCAGAAAAAATGATTTTAAGATTGGAAACTTACAATAAAATTTTTTCAAAAAATTTTCAAAAATAGCAATAATCGTTATCCACGATCCTCCTGGGAAAAAATTTGTAGAATCGATAGAAGTTTTACACAAAAAAATTTCAAAAAAATCGAAGAGTACAAACATTTTCAAAAATTAGATTTAAATTTTAAAACTTTAAGAATTTTTTGGGATTATTTTTTTAAAAGTACGTGAAAAAACAAAAATTTTGAAAAAAAATTTGAAATTTGGACTATTATTGAAGAAGTTATGAGGAAAAGAAGTTTGAGTAAAGGAACAAACTACCAATTTTTAAAAATTCGATATCTTTTGAACGGGTCATCAAAAAAATCTGAAAATTTACCACGAAGGAGTTTTCGAAGGTTACTAAAAACTGTAAGCAAATTGGGAAAATCTAAAAATTTTTTTTTTCAAAGTGTCCGATTTGACATGGAATGCCCCATATAGTTTTAGTTTCTGGCAAATCGGTTCATAACGGTTGGAATACTTCCCTTGTAAGTGTTGTTTTGCCAGACTTCGACTGTTAACTGCCACACTGATTTATTATGGTTCTGGCTTTATTCGCAATTATCACAATGAAACAGCATTGCAGTAAACTGGCGCAGTCGGTTAAAATAAACCATGTAAATTCTTTGAATTGTTTTTACAGACTTCAGTAGTTAACTGCATTATTATTATTCAGGATTTTATTTATTATAATAATAAATATTTTTTTAAACAATCAAACAAAAAAAAAAAAATTTGATCACGATTAAACGACAGAAATATTTTTCTTTCATTTTAGTTTAAATTTTTTTCCAAAAACAAGGAAAAAATATCTGCAAATTTTGTACTCTTGCCCAAAACATTTAATCATGATAACGTTTTGCAGAAGATTTGGGTGTACTTGCCAAAGCAAAGTTTTTTTTAGAAAAAATAGTGTTATATTACTTTGCTATTCCAGGCAAAACGAATTGAAATATCAGTCGAGGACCCCATTAAAAAAATCAAAGGAGCTGTACATTTCGTAAGTGAGTGCAAAAATAAGTGCAAAAAAGTGTTTTTACATTTTGGAGAGTATAAAAGATTCGGCATCAAAGAATATAACACTCTCACTTGTTTTATGTACATTTGATAAACAAATGGAAAATTTTTATGTAAAAAGCTTAGACTTGGTGAAAAAGTAGTTTTGGTAAAAAAAAATGATTTTTTTTCACGAAAAACAAAATTATGTTAAAAAAAGTTTAATGAACCCAAAATTTTTGTTAAAAAAAAAATTTGATGAAAAAAAGTTTTTGATGAATTTTTTGGATGAAAAGAAAAATTTTTTGATAAAAAAAAAAAAATTTTTTTTTTTTTTTTTTGTGAGAAAAAAATTGTTAATAAAAAATTTGATGAAAAAACAAAAAAATTTTGATGAAAAAAAAGTTGATGAAAAAAAATAATAATAAAAACAAGTAGAAAAATTAAATTCGACTTGGTCGAATCTATGAATACCCTCCACAATGTTATCTGATAATAATTATTTTGAGTAAAACTTTTTTTAATCAATCAAATTTTTTTGTGAGTGTAAAATTTTTTTTGACTGTCAACATTTTTTTGAGTGTGAATTTCATAAAAAAAAAATAATTAAATTAAAAATTAAAAAAAAACTCACATTTTTTTTTTGAGTGTAAATATTTTTTTTAGTGTACTATTTGTTTGAGTAACAAAATTACTTTGTAAAATATTTTTGTTGTTTTATACCTATACGTATATGTTAAAAAAATATATTTCACATATTACCCTCATTTTATTTTACCATCCTCGTCTTTAAAAACCAAAAACAAACTAATGTTTGATTTTTTTCCAAAAATACTTACTATACACCGTTACATACAGTTACAAAAACAATAACAAATATTTACTTGTCTAACAACTAAACTGCACCCCACGGCAGGAAAACAAACAACAACAAGTTTAAAAAAACTGGTATTTCACCATGCTTTTAAAACTTGTTTAACGAGATTTCAACAGTTTAAGGTGAAAAAAATCTGAAATTCAGAGCCTTGCTTATAACTTTTGAACCACTGAACCGATTTTGCTGAAATTCAAAACCAAATAGACTTGGGGAACGACAAAGATATGTAACACGTTTCAGCACCCTCAGAATTGTCTTTCGAAAGTTAGAGTGGTTTTAATCTCGTAAGTTCGCAAAATTCCCTTGCCGAAATTTACTCTTTTACTCATAACTTTTGAACCACTAAACCGATTTGGCTGGATTGCAATACCAACCTGACCAGGTAAATGACCAACATATATGCCAAACTTCAGTAGCCTCTGTGAAGTCTTTCAAAAGTTAGCGTGTTTTCTACGGACGGACAGACAGACAGACGGACGGACGGACATCGCTAGATCGACTTAAAATCGATCGAGGATCATGAATATATATACTTTATGGGGTCCTAGACCAATATTTCGATGTGTTACAAACGGAATGACAAACTTATATATACCCTCTATCACTAGAGTGGAGGGTATAAAAATTTGATGAAAAAAATTGAAGAAAAAAAAATTGATAAAAAAAAAATTTGATAAAAAAAAAAAAATTATGAAAAAAAGTTTGATAAAAAAAAAATTTATGAAAAAAAAAATTTGATGAAAAAAAAAAAAAAAAAAATTGGTGAAACAAAAAAAATTGATGGAAAAAAAAAAATTGATGAAAAAAAAAATTTGATAAAAAAAAATTGATGAAAACAAAAATTTTTTTGTGTTGAAAAATAATTATGTTACTTTTTATTCACCAGCTGGTGAAAAACGGGTTTATTCACCACGAGGTGAATTATTATCCAAGTTACAAGCCCAAGTTATTAAAATTTTTGGTTTTAAGAAAATGAAAATAGTATTTCTGGATTCTTTTTCGTTAATTGTTAGCTTATAAGGTCAAACTGAGGTGGCGTCCTGCGACTTTTTAAACATTAGACACCAGCCTAAAAACATTATCATGTTAAAAATTGCAATAATAGGCCAATTTGAGTAAAAAAATATGTGAATTCTTGAGAAATTAACAAGTAGAAAAGTTAAATTCGACTTTGCCGAATCTATGAATACCCTCCACAATGCATTTTCTTTAAAGGGAAGTACATTTTTTAACGTGAAAAACTTAGCAATTTTGATTAGAAATATTTTGTTTTGAGTAAAAAATTATTTTTTTGTCATTTAAAAAAATAAAAATTACTATATATGGTTTTTGAATTGAGAAAAGTGTGAAAGAAAAATTTAATTTTTCTAAAAATTTAAGACATCCTGGTTTGTTTCTTACTAGTTTCATATTATCCAGTTATAATAATCTTCAGAAAAACTTTTAATGTCAAATTTATTTAGTTAATAGTCAATAGAACTCTATATGTGAAAATTATTTACAGATCGCAGCCGCTGAGGATTGAACCCATCATCATCTGTAATACTTTGCTATTAACTGCTTGTAACGTACAATCACTCTAGACCGATACGCCACGAAGGCTGTTAAGCAAGTATCAACTAAATCTGATTTTTTCAATTCGAGTGGTATTGTTGCTGTAGTTTTTTCTTACAGAAGTGTTGTTATTGCTATTTTATGTAAATAAACTTTAATTTTTAGTAATCATCAGGGAAACCAAAAATATGCTCTAAAAAACACGTTTTATGCGCTTAAAAAATGCCCTTAAAAACGGAAAATATGCTCTAAAAACAATAAAAAATATGCTCTTAAAAAAAATTATGTCCCCTTTTTGCAGTGTTTTTTTACAATTTGTTAGAGAATAGACCCCCCAAATACCGTTATGTGCGATATTTAGAGGGTTAAATATGTTCTACAAAAATATTTGCCGTAATATTTTCTACCAAGTTGCTTAATCTAAAGAAAACATAGTTTCATATACCGATATGATGCAAGAACAGGCCAAAGAGGAATCAATCGTCACAAAAAAACATCCTTGTTGGATAAAAATTTAAAAATAAATGTTGTCATAAAAAAAAATGGAAAAGAATGCTCTAAAAATTGAAAAAAAAATGCTCTAAAAATTTAAAAATATGCTCTAAAAATGTAAAAATATGCTCTAAAAAGTGGAAAAATGCTCTAAAAATTGAAAATATGCTCTAAAAATATGCTCTTATGCTAAAATATGCTCTTAAACCTAAAATATGCAAAAATATGCTCTTAAGGCTAAAATATGCAAAAATATGCTCTAACAAATCGATGCCAGATTTCTTAAAAACTTCTGAAACGGAGAAATACCTTGCCCATTTATCAATAAAATGCGCAGGAAAAAACATGATACTGCATATTTTTGGTTTCCCTGGTAATCATTATTCTTCTTCCTCAATTCTGATCTAAGTACTTATTTTTGCAAACGTTGCCAGACATGGTCTATATTTTTTAGACACAAATGTTAGGTGCTGCCAATTTTCCAAAGATACTGATATTGCCACTTAGGGCGACTTATAGTCGTTATTTTTAAATTATTGTTTCTGTAAAGACAGTCGAGCTCAGGCTCTAATTATAATTATGTATTATAATTTTTCGATTTGTTATATATGGTTTTTGAATTGAGAAAAGTGTGAAAGAAAAATTTAATTTTTCTAAAAATTTAAGACATCCTGGTTTGTTTCTTACTAGTTTCATATTATCCAGTTGATACTTGCTTAACAGCCTTCGTGGCGTATCGGTCTAGAGTGATTGTACGTTACAAGCAGTTAATAGCAAAGTATTACAGATGATGATGGGTTCAATCCTCAGCGGCTGCGATCTGTAAATAATTTTCACATATAGAGTTCTATTGACTATTAACTAAATAAATTTGACATTAAAAGTTTTTCTGAAGATTATTATAACTGGATAATATGAAACTAGTAAGAAACAAACCAGGATGTCTTAAATTTTTAGAAAAATTAAATTTTTCTTTCACACTTTTCTCAATTCAAAAACCATATATAACAAATCGAAAAATTATAATACATAATTATAATTAGAGCCTGAGCTCGACTGTCTTTACAGAAACAATAATTTAAAAATTACTAATTTTATTTTTTGAGTGTAAAATTTTTTTCGAGTGTAATGTTTTTTTTACTGTAGAAATATTTCTGAGTGAATGCACGTACGTATGTACACTAAATATTGTAATTTTTGTAAAAAAAAAACTAAATTTTTTTTATGTAAATTTTTTTTTGAGTGTAAAATTTTTTTGAGTATAAAATTTTTTTTGAGTGTAAAATTTTTTTCGAGTGTAATTTTTAAGTTACCAATGCTTTTAAAACTAAACAAGTTTAAAAAGCATTGCTTTAAAATTGAACAAGTTTGAAAAGCATTGTTTAGTTACCACCAATGCTTTTAAAACTTGTTAAAACACGTGGCATTTTAGATGAAACTAATCTGAAATTCAGGGTTTTGCTTATAACTTTTAAACCACTGGACCGATTGAGCTGAAATTTAAAACCAAACAGACCCAGGGAACGGCAAAGATACGTGCCAGGCTTCAGTAGTCTCATTATTGTCTTTCGAAAGTTATCGTGTTTTTTATCTCGTAAATTCGCGAAATACCCTTGCCGAAATTTACTCTTTTGCTCATAACTTTTGAACCACTGGACCGATTTGGCTGGATTGCAATACCAACCTGACCAGGTAAATAACAAACATATATGCCAAACTTCAGTAGCCTCTGTAAAGTCTTTCAAAAGTTAGCGTGTTTTCTACGGACGGACAGACAGACAGACAGACAGACGGACGGACGGACGGACGGACGGACGGACGGACGGACGGACATCGCTAGATCGACTTAAAATCGATCGAGGATCATAAATATATATACTTTATGGGGTCCTAGACCAATATTTCGAGGTGTTACAAACGGAATGGCAAACTTATATATACCCTCTATCACTAGAGTGGAGGGTATAAAAACTGCATAACTAAAAATTTATTACTCAAAGTGGTGGCGGGTATTCGGCGGTCGTGTTCTATGAGTGAAGAGCTACACATATGATTTTACATTTCTTGAGATGTCGGCAGTATTTACCGAGATATATAAATTTCCAAAATCTCGGGATTTTTTTTAAAGTTTAATAATTTTTATTAATTACTTTGAATAATTATTTTGAAACTCTACTTGCACTAATACAAGAGCATTTAATAAAGTTTGAGCCATCATGGCAAAAAATGAACTTAAACTAATATCAAACATGTTAAATATATTAACATCCAGTTTCAACAAGCAGCGATTTAAAGAAATCTTTTCAATCTGTAAGGAAGAAAACAAAAATTAATTTAATTATTGATAAAATTGTAGAGTAATCAAACAGACCTCTTGATTATGATTTCTTTCAATGAATTCCTTTAAAATTTCATTAGTCTTTCTGGTTGTATTAACAACTTTATCGCATACAATAAAATAAATATTCATATGTAAACATAGCAAAATATACAATATTCCACCCAGTATAAAAGTATAATTCTCAACATCAAAATTGGGACTTAAAAGACTTACAATGCCCAGACATAGCACCATGGAATTGGTAATAATTAAGCAGAGGTGAGACCATAAATTAATCGGACTGTATATACGATTTAATTGTTGCATTAATGAAGAAAGTTGAAAGTAGATTACACTTATGTTTAAATTTATTCTATCAGATAGCAATTGGTAGTTAATTTTAGAAAAACATTCATGCATATAACATAATAATGCAGCATGATGTAGCATAATGCAATGTTGCATACATATTGTTGTTGATAACATTAATATGGCAAACATTATTAACCAGTCTTCAAAGAATAACAATTTCCATGTTTTCATTAATAATATTGAAGCATGGCAAAACATTATGAATGCATTACAATGCAACCAAATCCTCAAGGATGAGTCGTACGGCATATCCTTGAAATTATCAAAATATGAAATTTGTATTTTTATAACTTTATTAAACCAATTACGTAATTCTCGATCTCTTTTTATTCTCAATAATATGACCTGCAGTACTAAAATCACTCGTGCAACATTAATTATAGCAATAGCATATGAAATCACTGGATTTTTGACATTCACTGCTAGATGCTTCATATTTGCTAAAAATGCTCTTGGCAATGATACCAAACATAATATATTATCAATGTAGGCATAAATAATTGCAAATTTAATTGGTTTTTTAAAACATCGATTTTTAAAATCAATATTAATTCTTGTGTAACCTGCAAAAATAGCAGAGTATATTGTGGTATTTATTATCCAATATTCCCAACGTTTCATGTTGAATGCCTTTAATAAACTGAGACAAAAATGTTGTAAGAGAAAATGTGAGAAGTCCCTGAATTATATGATTGCTATCGTGTTTGGAATTAACAAAAGTTTTGTTTTCATCACACATGGGACTTTTGTATTAAATGTTGTTATTCATGCTTATAACTAGGGATGAGATTTTCATGCACTAAAAAATCGAAAATATGCGCTTAAAATATGCGCTAAAAATTTCAAAATATGCACTAAAAAACCTTAAAATATGCACAAAAAAATAAAATGTGCACAATAAAAATCTTGTTATCATAGGAAAAACTTCTTAAAACGCAAAAAATAACGCCGGGTTTAAATAGTAACATTTTAAACTTTATATGAGCAAGATTTTTTTAGAAATTAAGAAAATCTAAAAAAAAATATCTTTTTTTTTTCAAAATAAATTTTTAAAATTTTAAATAGTTTTTGGAGAAACAAATTTCAATTTGTGTTTTTGCTAATTTATGCCAAAATATGCAAAAATATGCACTTAAAAGTTTGAAATATGCACAAAATATGCATTTAAAATCAAAATATGCAAAACTATGCATTTTCACCAAAATATGCAAAAATATACAAAAACAAATCCATGCCATTTTAACTCAAATTTCTTGATTCGGAAAAATAATTTGTCGATATCGACAAAAAATATGCATTTGCATGGAAATCTCATCCCTACTTATAACGGTTTTGTGAGGTAAAAACGATGTGACGACTCCAATATGTTAAATCGTTCTTAACACGAATCTGATTTACAAATGTTTCCATTATATTAAGTTTTCAACTAAATTCAAGTTAAAGTTCACCTTGTTAAAAAAACAAGTAAAAGTGTTATTTTCGACTGTGCCGAATCTTTTACTCCGTCCAAAATTAAAAAAACAAGTAGAAGAGTTAAATTCGACTGGGCTTAATCTATGAATACCCACCATAGTACCCTTTTAAAGTGATAGTAAATTTTCTAATGTGAAAAAAATAACATTTTAACATGATAATGTTTTTAGGCTGGTGTCTAATTTTAAAGTTGCAGGACGCCACCACAGTTTGACTATAAGCTAAAAATTAACGAAAATGAAAACAAGAATTTCTATTTTCATTTTCTTAAAACCAAAAATTTTAATAACTTGGGTTTGTAACTTGGATACAAATTCACCTCGTGGTGAATAAAACAGTTTTTCACCAGCTGGTGAATAAAAATTAACATAATTATTTTTCAACAAAAAAAAATTTTTTTTTTCATCAAAGTTTTTTTTTCATAAATTTTTTTTTTCCATGAAATTTTTTTTTTTCATAACTTTTTTTTCATAAATTTTTTTGTTTTTTCATCAATTTTATTTTTCCATGATTTTTTTTTTGCATAGATTTTTTTTATTTTTCATCAAACTTCTTTTTTCATATTTTTTTTTTTATCATTTTTTTTTTCATCAAAATTTTTTTTTTTCATTAATTTTTTTTCATAAATTTTTTTATATTTGCATCAATTTTTTTTCATTTATTTTTGTTTTCATCAATTTTTTTTTTTATCATATTTTTTCATCAATTTTTTTATAAAATTTTTTATTATGAATTTTTTTCTCACCAAAATTTTTTTATATTTCTTGTTCATCAATTTTTTTTTTCATCAATTTTTTTTCCACCAAATTTTTTTTTTTTTATCAAACTTTTTTTTTCATCAATTTTTTTTTTATCAAATTTCTTTTTTCATAAATTTGTTTTTTCATCATTTTTTTTTTTTATCAAATTTTTTTTTATCAATTTTTTTTTCATCAATTTTTTTCATAAATTTTTTTTCATCAAATTTTTTTTTCATTAATATTTTTCATCAAATTTTTTTTTATACCCTCCACTCTAGTGATAGAGGGTATATATAAGTTTTTCATTCCGTTTGTAACACATCGAAATATTGGTCTAGGACCCCATAAAGTATATATATTCATGATCCTTGATCGATTTTAAGACATTCTAGCGATGTCCGTCTGTCTGTCTGTGGAAAATGTTGTCACGACCAAAATATTACACGGAGATGACTGAAACTTGACATATTTGTTGGAAGTTATCCCGAGAAGTTTGGTATTGCATTTGAGCGATATCCGTTCAGCGGTTCAAAAGTTATGAACAAAAATGTAAGGACACCTCAAAAATTAGAGTACATTCAACATAACCTAAAAATACAAAATGCTTTAATTCGGCTGCTGGTTGACATATGTGAACATAAATTAACACCAAGTGGTATTTAACAAGTACGAACATGTTTTTTGACAAAAAAATAAAAAAAAATCGCGGAATTTTTTTCTCACCAAAAAAAAAAAAAAAAATTTTCGCGGAGTTTTTAAAAAAAGAAATTAATTTTTTTTCAAAAGTAATTTCCTTTAAATAAAAGTTTTTGGAGGGTATCACTACATTCGGCAAGGCCGAATTTAACTTTTTTACTTGTTTTTTCATAATTTTTTTTTTTACATCAAAAAAAAATTTTCTTTTCATTAAATCAAATTCAAATATGAAATTCATCAATAACTTTTTTTCATCAAAATTTTTTTTTCACTAAAAATTTTGGGTTCATTAAATTTGTTGTTTTTCGTGAAAAAAAAAAAATATTTTTTTTTTATTTTTAAGTCAAATGGAAAAAAATGAGCTGGTACCGTCTCAACATTTCCAAAATAAGGGACACTCTAACCTTCATATAGAAAATTCTCAGATACTTATGCAATTCTCACACCAAAAATTTCTATATTTAGAAAAAATTTTCGTAAAGAAAATTCTCAGATTTAGTGAGTTTTTTTCCATTGAAAACTTTTTAGGTTCTGAAATATTAAAATTTTTTTCTATTCTATTTTTCTACTGAAAATGTTTAAGATACCGAAATGATTTTTCTACACCAAAATTTTGAAAAAATATTCCGTAGAAAGTACCTGAGATTAGAAAAATTGAAAACTTTATTGCTTTTTAAAATTTTTGGACGCAATTTTTTAGATTCTGAGATATTTTTCTATTTAAAAAGTTTTATTTTCTGAGAAACTTTTCCCTACACTCAAAAAAAAAAAAAACTGTAATCCAAGAAAAAAATCTTGTAAGCCTACAAGAAAATTTGCTGATTTTGAACCCACAATTTTTTTGCTAAAGTTAGCAAAAATGGTTTGCCAATAATTAGTTAACAAAAATTTTTGTTTTTTTTTTAACTTAGTTCATACACATCTGAGGACCCCATTGGGTTCGGACCCGATAGGTCCAGACCCCGATGGGAATAGACCTAGTTGGGTTCCTTAAAAATCGTCATAGTTTTTGATCCAAAATTTGTGTCCGTTTCGCTCTAGCTTGCTTAGTTTTTGAGATACGTGATTATAGGGGACCACTGGGGTCTTGAGAATTAAAAAACTCGATAACTTCAAAAATATTACTCGGAGAGCTTTTGACTATTTTGCGGTCTTGTTCTACGTGTTGAGAGCTGCAAAAATGATTTTGAACTTTTTGTTGTGTCGGCAATATTTATATGAGCATTTTAAAATTTTCGGGAATGCTAACTTTTTTGGTTCCAAAGTTAGGGCCCATTAGGGTCCACACATGTGAAGAGGACCGGTGTTACTATGGAGAGCTCGAAAACTAAAAATGGCCTCCATTTTGCTCTATCTGGCTTAGTTTCCGAGATAGCGCCATTTTAAGTTTTTTGAAAATAAAAAAAAAATACCATTTATTTTGCTAATATTAGCAAAAAAGCTTGTAAAAATTTGGTCAACTCAATTTTAAATCTAGCAAAAAAAATTAGTTCAAATTTTGTTTAAAATTGCTTATGCGCTAAATGAAGTTTACAAGATATTTTTGCTAACATGCTAATCTCAACTAAAAATTTGCTAAAAGTTAGCTAACCAGCATTAGCAAAAAAAATTAGTAAATCTACTAATGTATTATTTTGAGTGTAGAAAAAGTCTAGGATAGTCAAGCATTTTCTGAGAAATATTTTCATAAGAGAGTCTAAGAAATTTTTTCCTAAAAAAATGTTTTAGTTTCTGAGTCATTTTTCCCATAGAAAAAGTCTTAGGGTCTGAGTCTAACAAATTTTTCCTACAAAAAAAGTCTTAAATTCTGAGTAATTTTTCAAACAAAAAAAACATTCTGAAGACATTTTTTTAGATTCTGTGATATTTTTTCTAAAATTCTCAGAACATTTTTTCTTAAATTCTCAGAGTCTAAGGCAATTTTTATAGAAAAAGACTTGGATTCTGAGTTTTTTTTTCCTATCGAAAAAGTCAAAATTCTCAGATTTTTTCTATAAAAAAAAATCTCAGATTTTTGCTATAGAAAAACTGTTAGATTTTTCATATAAAAATTGTCAAAATTATAAGATTTTTTCTATAAAAAAGTTCTATGAAAAATTCTCAACTTTTTTCTATAAATTCCCAATTATTCATTTAGAAAAATTTTTGTCTTTTAAAAAAAAAAAAAGTTTTAATTTTTTGAGACTTTTATCACATAGAAAAATTTTAACATTCTGAAACATTTAAAGATTCTTAGACATTTTTCACAGAAGAATTTCTATAAAAAAATTTCTCCTATAGAAAAATTCACCGATTTTTCCGATAGAAAACTTTTTATGATTTTCCTATAGAAAAATTCTGAATTTTTTCTCTAAAAAAAACTCTAAAATTTTTTTATATAGAAAAATTTTAACATTCCGCAACATTTTTCCTCTAGAAAAATTTTAAGATTCTTTAAAATTTTTTAGAAAAATTTTTTCAGATCCTTAGACATTTTTCATGTTTTTTCCTTTTCATTCTTCTTTTCCCCTTTTCTTTTCTTTTCTTTTCTTTTCTTTTCTTTTCTTTTCTTTTCTTTTCTTTTCTTTTCTTTCTTTTCTTTTCTTTTCTTTTCTTTTCTTTTCTTTTCTTTTCTTTTCTTTTCTTTTCTTTTCTTTTCTTTTCTTTTCTTTTCTTTTCTTTTCTTCTCTTTCTTTTTTATTTATTTTTTTTTTCTTTTTTTTTTTTCGAATTCGGTTTGGTGGATCCGCGCCTGCAGAATAAAAACCGGGAATACCGGTATTTCCGGAAATGTATCTTGAACAGGAAAACCGGTACAAGAACCGGAATAGCGGTATTCCCGGGAATTGAATCCCTATTTTACTAAATTGAAGAAAAATTCTTGAAATACCTATTGAAGAAAATTTTTTTCTAAATTTTATTCATGTCTTTTTTCTAAGTGTAGGGTTAACTAATAAATAAACACATAATAAGTTAAACTCTTAATAGTTGCTCATCAAATAATAAACATTATTTAGTTTATTTAAGTTGTTGAATATGAAACGTTGGGCTAAATGGTTAAATTATATAACCTTCTTCTATGGACTACTTGCGGGTTATACCTCAATATATATTGATTTTGAACAAAGGCATTTAATATCTTCAATATACCTTAACATCTTGGTCATAATTATAAATATACTATTCTTCCTGGCCATACCACATGCTATACGAATTAATTTTGCCCATGTCAAATTGAATGTTAAGAATCCGGTAATTGCTTATGCCAATATCATCACTATTGTTGCGCGAATAGCACTTTTTATGGTGGTAACAATGATGAGAAGATATCGAGATGCTAAATTGGGAAAATGGTTGGAGAAAATGTTAAAAAAACAAATTTCATATTTTGATAGATTTAAGGATTTACACCAGGATACTAGCTTAAGAAAATGGGTTCTTTTTAATACGTTTCTAATGTTTTTTCATGCCTCTAGTCTACTACTTAGTTTGTGGAACCTATTTGCAACCCAACAATATTTAATTTTCTATGATGTCTATATGATAACCGGTATTGTGGCGATGCAACATTGTATTATGCTACATCATATGGCAATTTTATGTTTTTCTCATGAATGTTTTTCAAAATTAAATTATCAATTGCAAAATCAAATAATGGATCCAAAATTAAGTTTGATCTACTATCAACTTTCTATGTTAATGAAAGAATTAAGTAGCATCTTTAGTCCTCTCATGTTGTGGTTACTATTATGTTTAATTATAACCAATTCCATAGTGGGTTATGTTATATTCTTAGATATCGTGACTCCCAATCTTCACTGGAACACCTATGCATATTTACTGGGAGGCAGTCTGTATATCCTGCTCTGTATTCATATGTTTTTATATTTTATGATCTGTGATCAGGTGATTAATACAACCCGGATAACTGGTGACATTTTAAAGGAATTTTGTGTTAAATCTGATAATCAGGAGGTAAGTTTATTTATTTTTTTAAAAGTATTAAATTTTGTTTCTACTAATAAATTTTTATTTCAGATTGAAAAAATTTCCCTAAGTCGTTCGTTATTAGGAGTTAACATTAATGTTAGAGAAATGTTTAATATTGATTTAAATTGTTTTTTCTCAATTATGGCTCAAACTCTATTGTTTACTCTTGTATTAGTACAAGTAGAATTACAAAAGTTAGATTTATAGAAAAGAAGAAAGTGGAAACTAATGGCGTTTTCTTTTCTGGAAAATAATGTCGCACTTTCTGCACTTTTTTTTCTTTAATGACTCTTTGTGCACAGTAATGAAAAGTAAGCATATATATATTTGGTATTGAAGGAAAGGTATTTTCGAGTTCTATCTAACTGTTTAAAATAAAATGTCGAAACACGCTTTTTTGATGTAATAAAATATCAAAAACCCTAAATTTTAACATTTTTTGGATCAGCTCAAAAACTGAGTATTTGTTGAAAATGCATGATATGGCATAAGATATTCCTTGAAAATACCTTTCTTTTGATACCAAACATGTTTATATTTACTGTACTCACCTGTGCACATTGAGTCATTAAAGAAAAAAAGTGCAGAAAGTGCGACATTTTTTTTCCAGAAAAGAAAACGCCATAAGATGTGGAAATAGTTTTAATAAAAACATTGTGCTCAAATTTGACACTTTTAACATGATAATGTTTTTAGGCTGGTGTCTAATTTTAAAAAAGTCGCAGGACGCCACCTCAGTTTGACTATATAAGCTTACAATTAACGAAAAAGAAAACAAGAATTACTATTTTCATTTTCTTAAAACCAAAAATTTTAATAACTTGGGTTTGTAACTTGGATAATAATTCACCTCGTGGTGAATACAACCGTTTTTCACCAGCTAGTGAATAAAAAGTAACATAATTATTTTTCAACAAAAAAATTTTTTTTTTTTCAATCAATTTTTTTTTTCTTCAATTTTCTTTTTTTTTCATAAATTTTTTTTTTTTCATCAAACTTTTTTTTTTCATAATTTTTTTTATCAATTTTTTTTTTCTTCAATTTTTTTTTCATAAAATTTTTTTTTTCATCATATTTTTTTTTTCATTAAGGGTATTCATTTTAGAAAATGTAAAAGTGGAAAAATGAAACATGCAAGATTCCACTCTCATTGATGTGAACGGGTGCATAAAAAAAATATGATAGAAAGTTTCCAAAAATAATTAAATTATTCGATGAATGAACCAATTAACTTATAAATTACACTTTTTACTCATTTTGTTAGTTTTTTCTTGTTGTTTAATTCTTAATTTCTATTATTATAACCAAAATTATTTGTATACACATTTTTTTCTAAGAAAAATTTCAAACACATGTTCTATAACGGCTGCCGAGGTAGAAAAAACTGACATGACAGTTGCAAATCTTGGTACTTTTTCTTTGACTAGTAATGAATGGCAACGCTTTAAATAATTGGAAAAATGTAACTTTTTACTCTTATAATTTTAAATTGCAACTTTTAGGTGGAAAATTTTTTCATGTGTTTGTTGTAATAAAAAGTTACATTTTTACAATTTTTCATTTTTACAACCGAAAAAAAGCTGGAATGAATACCCCTATTAATTTTTTTTTTTCCAAAATTTTTTTTCACCAAATTTTTATTTTTTTTCCATCATTTTTTTTTCATCAAATTTTTTTTTTCCATCAAATTTTTTTTTCATCAAACTTTTTTCTTCATAAATTTTTTTTTTCATCAAACTTTTTTTTATCAATTTTTTTTTCAATGTTTTTTCATCAAATTTTTTTTTCATTAATTTTTTTTTTCATCAAATTTTTTTCATCAAAATTTTTTTTTCATAATATTTTTTTTATCATATTTTTTTTCATCAATTTTATTTCATTAATTTTTTTATCAAATTTTTTATTATCAATTTTTTTCTCACCGAAATTTTTTTTTTTCATAAATTTTTTTTACATCAAAAAATTTTTTTTTCATCAAAAAAATTCATCAAAAACTTTTTTTCATCAACATTTTTTTTTCAATAAAAATTTTGGGTTCATTAAATTTTTTTTCACCAAAAATTTTGTTTTTCGTGAAAAAAAAATCTTTTTTTTTTACCAAAACTACTTTTTCACCAAGTCTAAGCTTTTCGCATAAAAATTTTCCATTTGTATATCAAATGTACATAAAACAACTGATAGAGTTATATTCTTTGGTGCCGAATCTTTTATACTCTACAAAATGTAAAAACACTTTTTTGCACTTATTTTTGCACTTACTTACAAAATGTACAGCTCTTTTGGTTTTTTAATGGGATCCTCGACTGATATTTCAATTCATTTTGCATGGAATAGTAAAGTAATATAACATTCTTTTTTCTAAAAAAAACTTTGCTTTGGCAAGTACACCCAAATCTTCCGCAGAACATTATCATGATTTAATGTTTTGGGCAAGAGTACAAAATTCGCAGGCATTTTTTAAGTAATTTTTGAAAAAAAAATAATTTACTAAATTTTTTTTTGAGTGTAAAAATTTTTTTTGAGGTTAAAATTTTTTTTCGAGTGTATTTTTTTTAGTGTCAAAATATTTTTGAGTGACAAAAATACGTTGTAAAATAATTTTGTGACTTACCAATGTTTTTAAAGCATGTTTAACGAGTTTTCAACAAGTGAATTTAAGGTGAAACTAATCTGAAATTCACGGTTTTGCTTATAACTTTTGAACCACTAAACCGATATGGCTGAAATTCAATACGAACCAGGCCAGGGGACCAAAAAATATATTTGTCAAGCTTCAGCATCTTCAAAATTGCCTTTCGAAAGTTAGCGTGTTTTTTATCACGTAAACTCACGAAAAACCCTTGCTGAAATTAAGTCTTTTGCTCATAACTTTTGAACCACTGGACCGATTTCGCCGTATTGCAATATCAACCTGACCAGGTAAATGCCCAACATATATGGCAAGCTTCAGAAGTCTCTGTAAAGTCTTTCAAAAGTTAGTGTGTTTTTAACATACAGACGGACGGACAGAAAAAAATAAAAACAAGTAAGAGTGTTAAATTCGGCTGAATCTTTAATACCCTCCAACTTGCAAAAAAAATTGCAGGGGCGTTTTATTTTTTTTTGGGGGGGGGGGTTAGTAGGTGTAATTGGGGAGGGGCAAATTTCCTCTCGAATAAGTGTTAAAAAATTTCTTCTTATGCTTTTTGCACTAAAGAAATGCAAGTTTATCATAATTTAAAAAATAAAAATATTCCACGCCCTTAGAAGGGGGCGGACCAAAAAAAAAAACGACATTTTCTAATTCTCAGGGTCCAAATGCAGGACTTTGAACTTCTTGTAGCATAAAAATGTTGCATTTGTTAACCAAAAACACAAAAAATCATGTAAAAAGTGATATTTTTCAGAGGTTGGTTTAGTTCTTCAAGGGGAAACTTTGAAGAACTAAACCAGAAAAAGAAAAATTCTCGTAATCCCATTTTACTAATATTTGCCAGTATGTATTACACTGTGCTACAAATGACCAAAAATAAAATATGCAGGGGTTCTCATATGAAAATTCGGGTTGGTTGGAGTCCATAGAGTACTGATATACTCATAGTTTTTCTGGATCACTTCGTTAAGTACGTTTTTTATTGGCAAATGTGTTGAAAAACGGCAATTCTTAAATTACAACTTTAAAAAATTATTATTTTGTTAGTTTGCAACCGATTTTCGATTTTATGGATTTTTTTGAAAGGTATAAGTCTTACCTTTTAAACAAAACAAAAATATTAAAAATCGATCAATAATTGGCTGAGCTACGATCGTTTAAGTTAAAAAAAATCCAATTTTTTTAAAAATTTGTCATATTCTTTATACTCTAAGTTAAAAGTGCATCATTAAACAATTTATTTTTTATTTTTGTATAAAAGTATAGTAAAGTAGCTTTCCAAAACACCAAAAAACATAACAATCGGCTAAAAAAAAAATGAGTTATGCTAAGTTTTGTGATAGGACATTTTTAATTTTTTTCAGAAATGCTTGTAATTCAGGTATTATTCATAAATCTTATTGGTAGTAGTAATTTTATGTGCCTATGCATATAAACAAGAGATGGTAACATAATTAGATTTGTGCGTGATTGACACATGATCACAAGTGAGCGTGATTGAAAATCAATTTTACTCACGTGGTTGTAAGTGAGTAGAATAAAAAAATGGGCGTGTCAGTTGCTTCTAAATCCCATTTATAATTTTTTGGTTTTGTTTGAAAAATATGAGTGTTACTTCTTAAAAACAAAAATATTGAGAATAGATTGAAAATAGGCTCGTTTAAGTAAAAAATCTTTTTTGAAAAGTAATACCTGCAACATTTTTATGACAGAAAAAGTTGTACGTTCGCAAACATTTTTGAAACGAAATTGGTAAAATTGTAGGATCATTTGATGAAAATTTTACCTATTTATAAATAAACGTATGAGGCATTCCACACCAAATATCCAGAAAAAAAAAAACATGTGTACCGTAAATTTCTGAACAGGTTGTATGAATAGCCCTTTATGGAGCTAAGAAATGCGTTTTTGGTTTTAAAATTTTTCAAAAACTTGACTTAGGAGGTCAAATATTGGAAAAATGGTCAAATTTGTGTTGAGTTACCTTGTTTAAATATTTATTAAATTAAAACGGAATGCACCACAATCTCAAACATCGATTAAATTTTTTTTTTTTTTGGAAAATTTTCAGAATTAGTTCTGAAATTTTTGCATTTTTAAAAAAGTCAATTAATCAAAAACCCGGCCACTTTTTTTTTTAGCTTAGATGTTTGTCTATCCACACAAATAAATTCAAACATATGTTTTTGAGAAAATCGCATTTGAGTATTAATTTTCATAACAATTTTGTAATTTGCTTGTATTTTCTTGTTTCAACGTAGCGAATGACTATTAAATATTTGCATTAGTCATACGCTACGTTGAACCAAGCAAATTACCAAATTGTCATGAAATTCAAAATTCAAATGCGATTTCTCAAAAGTAACGAAAAAAACACATTACAATTTTTTTGTGTGGATAGACAAACTAGAGATGGGAACATGAGCAGATAAGAGCGTGAGTGTGACTGAATTCAATTTTACTCACGTGATTGTGAGTGAGTGTGAGAAAGATTATTGCGTGAAAGAGCGTGAGTTGATTTTTTGCGTGAGTTTGCGTGATTTATTTTCTCTTCATATTTCCTTTCATTCCAAAAAAAGCAACAAAAAAAAATTTAAAATTTTGCTTAACTTCAGATTTCGTCCCGAAAAAATCAAAACAAATGTAAAATTTTAGATTTTGCTGAAAATTTTGAAAGATTTTTGAAATTATTTTTAGTATAAATAAGAATATCGTGAGTGTGAGTCAACGTTAGCGTGAGTGACTCTTGCATCGGCGTACGTGAGTGTGAGTTGTATTAAATTTACACACGTGATTGTGAGTGAGTGTTAGAAGAAAAATTATGCTCGTGATTGAGTGAAAGTTAAAATTCACTCACGTGACCATCTCTTAGGCAAACATCTAATCTTTAAAAAAAAATTTAAAAAAACAAATGTAGCCGGATTTTTTATAAATTGACTTTTTAAAAACATGGAAAACTTCAGAACGGGTTCTGAATTTTTTTTTTTTATTTCACTCACACTTTTTTATTCCACTGACACTCACTCACAACGACGTGAGTAAAATTGATTTTCAATCACGCTCACTTGTGATCAGGTATCAATCACGCACAAATCTAATTATGTTACCATCTCTTGTTTATATGCATAGGCACATAAAATTACTACTAGCAATAAGATTTATGAATAATACCTGAATTACAAGCATTTCTGAAAAAAATTAAAAATGTCCTATCACAAAACTTAGCATAACTCATTCATTTTTTAACCGATTGTTATGTTTTTTTGGTGTTGTGGAAAGCTACTTTACTATACTTTTATACAAAAATAAAACAAAAATTGAATAGTTCATGCGAATAAGGACGAATAGACCACTTTTTCGCAAACACGTTTTTTTGCATAAATGCATTTTATTAGCAGAGCCCTACAATCCTTTGCAGAAATTTTGGGGAAATTTTGACTTTTAATGCTAAAAAAATGACTTTGAAAGTGCAATAATTCGTATATTTTTATATTTTTGTTTAAATTGGGAGTGAACTAGCGACCAATTTTGATTAAATACAACACAAAAACATACAAAAATTTTACTTTCGGTAACAATGTGTTAAAAGAACATTACGAGGAACAAATCACACTTATTATATTGGCAAAAAATTTTACCGTTCTTGAGTTATAAGACTTTAAAGTGTGGAAAGAAAAAAGGGCGAATATCCATCCTTAACAAAATATTATATAAAAATTATTTAGCTGCGAGTTTAAAATTGATATTAGCTAAAATTTGAAATTGTACACAAAAAAAACAATCTTAGCACATACAAACATTTAGTGTTAATACTGCATCCAATGTCAGGAATAAAAAACAAAAATTTTTTCATGTCCTTTTATGTTACGTCGTAGTATGCAGTCAAGGGTTAATATTATAATTCCTAAAAATGTATTTAGTGTCATAAAGAATTACTACTGCATCAAATAGCAGGAATATTAAAAAAAAATTATCAAAAAAACTTTTTTTCCATGTCCTGGCAATCCTTCAAAAGTGTATCCTTAAAGTCCTTAAAGTGTTACAAACAAATACCAACCATAGTTCGTCAAGTTTTGCAAGTCTCATGAAAATGTAGTCAAAATCTGCTGCAAAATAACACATTTTTATTCAAATTTCAATACATTTTTTTGGTTATTCGCCCTTTTTCCATTTAAGCAAAAATTGAAGTCCAATTTTTTGGCAAGTTCTCTTTCGAATACCTTACTAAAATTTTGTATATAGGTAGATGTGACCTAAATCTTCAAGCTAATACCAAAAAGTTGACAAAATTATTATTTTTTAACCGTTTCCTGCGTTTTTATTGTCCCTTGTAAAATTCTACAAATGGTCTATTCGTCTTTATTCGCATGAACTATTCAATTGTTTAATGATGCACTTTCAACTTAGAGTATAAAGAACATGACAAATTTTTCAAAAAATTGGATTTTTTTTAACTTAAACGATCGTAGCTCAGTCAATTCTTGATCGATTTTTAATTTTTTTGATTTGTTTAAAAGGTAAGACTTATACCTTTCAAAAAAATCCATAAAATCGAAAATCGGTTGCAAACTAACAAAGTAATAATTTTTTAAAATTGTAATTTAAGAATTTCCGTTTTTCAACACATTTGCCAATAAAAAACGTACTTAACGAAGTGATCCAGAAAAACTATGAGTATATCAGTACTCTATGGACTCCAACCAAACCGAATTTTCATATGAGAACCCCTGCATATTTTTGGTGTAGCACAGTGTTATTATTGTTCTTTATTTCATCATAAATTCAATCCTTGTTTTTGAACAAAAAATTTTCGATCGAAATTTTAATTTTTTTTTTGTTGCAATTTTACATTTTTTTTTTTGTAAATTTAAAAATTCTAATTTTTTAAAAATCTAGTAAATTCTCGAGAATTCATTGTAAGTTTTATTCCGACAAAAAAGTTATAAATTTACAATTTTAATAGTAAAAAGTAAAATCACTAGGAATTCTCGTAAAATAGGAGGTAGCAAAAAATAAAGTAAAGTCACAAAACCTCCTTGTAAGTTTTATCGCGTCAAAAAAATTGTAAATTTAAAATTTTATTGTTAAAAAGGTTGTAAAATTACAAAATTATTGGTAAAAATTTTGTAAAATTACAAGGAATTCTTGTCAAATAGGATGTTTGAATATTAACTAATATTTTGAGCAAAAAAAAAAATAATTTTTTTCTTTGCCACTTTGTTTGGATCTTTCCAATTTTCAAGTCAAAAAAGGAACCCAAAGCCATTGTCCTACAGGTCCAATATTTTTGAGTGTTAATTTACCAACCCCGATGTTTTTGAAATTCGAAACAACTACACACCGTTTAAGCTAGACATTTGAATAAAAGCTGATTGGAGCATTGAACTTTGATAATTTCTGCCTTCACTCAGGGAATTCGGATTACTTTTACATAAGACACCCATTTTTAATCTTAAAATTTTTTTCTAATTTATTATAATTTTTTTTTTATTAATTTGAGTATCTATTTTGAAACTCTACTTGCACTAATACAAGAGCATTTAATAATGTTTGAGCCATCATGGAAAAAAATGAACTTAAACTAATATCAAACATATTAAATATGTTAACATCCAGTTTTAACAAGGAGTAATTTAAGGAAATCTCTTCAATCTGTAAGGAAGAAAAGAAAAAAATATTTCAAAAAAAATTTTAAATTTTAGAAAATTCAAATACCAGGCAAACAAACCTCTTGACTCTGATTTCTTTCTGAAAATGCTTTTAAAATTTCATAAGTCTTTCTTGTCGTATTGACGACCTTATCGCATATCATAAAATAAATGTTCATATGTAGACATAGCAAAATATACAAACTTCCACCTAAAATATAACTATAGTTGTTAAAATCAAAATTGGGACTTAAAAGACTTAAAATGCCCAGACATAAAACCATAGAATTGGTGATAATTAAACACAGGTGACACCATAAATTTATCGGACTGTATATGACATTTAATTGTTGCATTAACGAAGAAAGTTTATGATAGATAACATTTATGTTTGAATCAATACTTTTAGATTGCAATTGGTGGTTAATTTTTGAAAAACATTCCTGCATATAACATAATAATGCAGCATGATGTAGCATAATACAATGTTGCAAACAGATTGTTGTAAAAAACATAAATAAATCGAATATTATCCACCATTCTCCAGTAAATAATAATTTCGAAAAATTGTACAATAGTTTTGAGGTATGCCAAAACATTAAAATTGCATTGCAATACAACCAAATCCTTAAGGAAGAATCACGTGGAACATCTTGGCAATTATCAAAATATGAAATTTGTATCTTTAAGACTTTATCGAACCAATTGCGAAAATCTCGATCTCTTTTTGTTCTGCATAATATGACAACCATTACTAAAATCAATCGTGCAACAATAGTCATAGCAATAGCATAAGTTATTACTGGATTCTTGACAGTTAGTATCAGATGCCTCATATTTTCTAGAAATGCCCTTGGCAGTAGTATCAAACATAAGATATTATCCATGTAGGCATAAATAATTGCAAATTTAGAAGTTTTTTTTAAACATCGATTTTTATAATCAATATGCACCGTTGTATATCCTCCAAATAGAGCCGAATATATAATCGTATTTATAATCCAATATTCCCAACGTTTCATGTTGAATGTCCTTAATAAACTGAGACAAATATGTTGTGAAAAGAAAATGCCTAAAGACTTTTTATTATATGATTGTTATCTGATTTTGAATTAGCTCAAGTTTTGTTTGCATTAAATATGGGACTTATACATTGAGCGTGTTCCACGTATTGTAAGTGATAGGGTGTATATAAATATGAGTTTGTCATGCCGTTTTTAACACCTCAAAATATCGGTCTAAGACCCCTTAAAGCAATGGCTCACAACTTTTAATTCTCGCTCTAGAGGGCAATTTGAAGGTTACAGGGGGGCAACGAGCAAATTTTAAAGTTTTTTAACTACAAAAACAATTTTTTTTAGCAAAATTAACGACAACAATTTTGTTAATTGTTTAAAATTTTGAATAAAAAATTAGTTTAAATGCTTATTTGACAAAAACTTTGCTAAACCAGTAGTAAACAAGTAGTAGTAAGTCTTCATTAGAAACAAAAATTAGAAAAAAAAACTATTTTTTCTTGATTGTAAGAGGGCAATGCAGTTTTTATACCCTCCACTCTAGTGATAGAGATATAAGTTTGCCATTCCGTTTGTAACACGTCGAAATATTGGTCTAACCCCATAAAGTATATATAAGACACTTTGAAAACTTTTTTTTAAGATTTTCCCAATTTGTTTACAGTTTTCCGTACCCTTCGAAAACTCCTTCGTGGTAAATTTTCAGATTTTTTTGATGACCCGTTCAAAAGATATCGAATTTTTAAAAATTGGTAGTTTGTTCCTTTACTCAAACTTCTTTTATTCATAACTTCTTCAATAATGGTCCAAATTAGAGATGGGCGCGTGAGTGAATTTTGACTCACGCACGCTCACGCTCACGGAGACTCACGAAGTTAAAATTAACAAATTTTTATTTTACTTTTTTCGATTTCTTGCATAAAAAGTATTGATTTTCCTTAAAACAATAATAAAAATTTATTTAAATCACAATTTTGTATAAATTACCCTCTAAATTCAATATAATGAAGATTTTTTTACTTGTTTTCTGTTTCAAACAACACAAAACAAACCCGCAAACTCACGAAACAAAAATTACTCACGCACGCTCACGCACGAAACTATTTTTTCTAATCACGCGCACTCACGATGACGTGAGTAAAAATAAATTTCACTCACGATCACGAGTGAATCACGTGAATCACGACAATTTCGTGTCACGCGCGCATCTCTAGTCCAAATTTCAAATTTTTTTTCTTCAAAATTTTAGTTTTTTTACGTACTTTAAAAAAAAAAAAATCCCAAAAAATTCTTAAAAGCGCTCTAGTATGCCATTTTTAAGTTTTAAAATTTAAATCTCATTTTTGAAAATGTTTGTACTCTTCGATTTTTTCTAAATTTTTTTGTGTAAAACTTCTGTCGATTCTACAAATTTTTTGCTCAGGAGGATCGTGGGATAACAATTATTACTATTTTTTTAAATTTTTTTAAAAAATTTTATTGTAATTTTTCAATCTTAAAATCATTTCTACTGCTCCAATGGTGCGTCATAGAGGGGTCATTTAAAAGACCGACCCCGTTAATTTTTACGTCTAAACATTTCTTTGGAACAAACTAATACCCTATCTCCAATTTCTAAGGGGGCTCCCACACAAAACGACATTTTAATTTTAACGACAAATTAAAATTTTTCTTTCACACTTTTCTCAATTCAAAACCATATATAACAAATCAAAAAATTATAATACATAATTATAATTAGAGCCTGAGCTCGACTGTCTTTACAGAAAAACGACATTTTTTTAAATTTGCTCCAACCGCTCTAACTGCCCTAATAGTGCCCTTAGAGCAACAAAATGTATGACCGACCCACAATATTTTTTTAGTCCAAACATTTTCTCTGAACACACCTACCCTCTATCTCTAATTGTTAAGGCAGTCCCCATACAATTTTTTTTATTTTTTTGTAAATTTCTGCCGTTCCAATGGTGCGTCCGAAAGGGGTCATTAGTGAGACCGACCCCCATTTATTTTTACCCTCTAACATTTTTGTAAAACATACCTACGCCCTATCTACACTCCCTAAGTAGGCTTCCATTCAAAATTACATTCTTATAAAATTTGCTCCAACTGTTATTTGGAACATTAGTGAAGAAGTTGTGACGGTCACCTACATTCGTCTTTGAGGCCGTTAAGTTTAAATTTAATGTCTCCCAAAAAAACAATCCCTTGCGAAATAAAGGTACGACTGTAGGGTTTTATAAGTAAAAAAATGGGAAGATTATTGAGCGATTTTTTTAGAAGAAAACAGCGTTTTTAACGGCTAGTTGGCAACACTCTACCATATAGAAGTCAGTAAAAGAATAAAAATCAATTTGGTTTCTATTTTTTTTATGATTCGTTATATTAATCTACCCTTTCTAACAAAAATTAGAACTAAATACGGCTCAAGATTATTATTTTTTTATACCGACTATAAGTTTCGCGTCAGTATTAGTCTGTGCATTCACAATAGGATCTTGTCCTTTGACATTTGCACAAGCATGCCAGAGTGAAAATCAGCTGTGAGCATAGAGACATGTAAGTGTTTCTTCACAATACAGCAGCAAGCAGCTGAGCAGCAAAATTTTTACATGTGTTTTGTTGTTGCGGCAACAACAAAATACATGTAAAAATTTTGCTGCTCAGCTGCTTGCTGCTGTATTGTGAAGAAACACTAAAGCGGTAAAAGAAGAAAATAACGAAAAAAAAGGAAGATAGTTACAAGGTATGGCGGTAGCAATTATAAGATTGTAAAAGTCAAATTAAAGGCGAGTGTCCAAGAGACCAATACTACCACGAGGTAGTCTGGAATATAAAAAAAATTGACCAAAGTGTGTGTTAAAAAAATAAAGTTTAATACATAAAGAAAATATAAAAGTTTTAAATTAGGAAATCCATTTTGGAGTTTTAAATAAAACTCCTATTTATTGTTACCAAATAAAATTTATATTCAAAAGGGTAAGATAAATTATGGTGAATGTTGCGATCTTTTGTAAAGAGCTTCCATGAAACGAGATAATGTTTTCAAGGATCACGCTAAAAGGTCGCAAGATAAGGCACCTAAGATAACTCTTTTCCCCAATCGGAAACTTATTATTTTTTTTATCAATTATACGACCATTTAGGCAAATTTGGCGAGGGCAAGTTGTGACAGGCATTCCAAAGGTTACCAAGCATTTCTTTCGGATCCTCATTCGGAACTACAAATCGATTCACCGAAGATCACCAACTTCTGTAAGCAGAAAACGTTGTTAAAACCAACCATAACTAACCCCACATTGGTATATTGCCACAGTGTCGTGAGTACCACAAAACCGTGAGTAAAAGCTGAAAATAGTTAAAACGTGTTTTCGTGTCATTTAAAACCGCTATGCCAAATTTGCCCTTTTAACCTCGACATACATAAACAAAATTACAACAACAAAGCTACCGTTAGAGAAATTAAGTACGCTAGTGAAAGACAAGATCATAACCTAAAACTAAATACTACAACTACAAAAACTAAGACTAGACTAATTTTACTAAAAATAAAGAATAATTTTTCTAAATTATTCTACTTAAAACTACTATTACATAATCCCGGATACGACATAAACGTTCAATAATAATTTTTTTTTTCATTAAAAATTAATTTCTTTTAAGAAATTAAAATTAGCTAAAAAAACTATTTTTACTTACCTACATAATCTTAAACTTAAATAACAAATATGTTACTTAAACATGTTTTATAGTGTTAGTGTTAGCTTTTATTTAAAAGTAAGGTTATGTTAAGAAACTTAAATGGTTCGTTTGTTAATTATTAATGCATAAGTAAATAAATTGTAAATAAATATGGGTTGAATAATAAGATAAATTTAAATAATGTGTTTTTGAGTCTAGTGTTTTGGTTGATGATGTAGGAAAAGTGAAAGGTTTGGTAAGTTTGTTGAAGGGATACTTGTAACCATTTTATTTTCAGGCGACCAAGTATCACGGTGGTAGATCGTTGCCATATTGGGGTGGGCAGCCTGAAGAGGACCCTTTCATCATCGTCCTCACAAATGATTCCGAATCTTCCCACATGTCAGTCCGGATACTGTCAAATGTCCGTCCGCATCCGTTTCCGCCTAACCTTTAGCGAATGTTACCCTTCAGCCGTAGTTTAACCCCCCTTTTTGTTAATTTTTGGCACGAATCTTTTTTGTGCGAATGGTGGTGGAAAAAGAACCACTCCCAATCCGGCGAGCCACAGCCGAGCAACAGCTTTTCGTGCCGTTTCCACCAGCCCACCAAAGCCCATTCGTTACAAAGTTATGAGTAAAAGAAGTTTGAGTAAAGGAACAAACTACCAATTTTTAAAAATTCGATATCTTTTGAACGGCTCATCAAAAAAATCTGAAAATTTACCACGAAGAAGTTTTCGAAGGGTTCTAAAAACTGTAAACAAATTGGGAAAATCAAAAAAACTTTTTTTTCAAAGTGTCCGATTTGACATGGAATGCCCCATACATATTTATGATCCTCGTTCGATTTTAAGACGATTTGTCGACATCCGTCTGTCTGTTGATAAGACGCTAACTTTTGAAAGACTTTACGGAGGCTCCTGAAGTTTTGCGTATATGTTGAGCATTTACCTGGTCAGATTGGTATTGCAATCCAGCGAAATCGGTCCGGTGGTTAAAAGTTATGAGCAAAAGATGGAATTTCGGCAAGGGTTTTTCGTGTATTTACGTGATAAAAGACACGCTAACTTTTGAAAGGCAATTCTGAGGATGCTGATGCTTGGCATATATATTTGTCGTTTCCCTGACCTGGTTTGAATTGGATTTCAGCCAAATCGGTCTAGTGGTTTAAAAGTTATTGGCAAAACCGTGAATTCCAGATTAATTTCAACATAAATTCACGTGTTGAAAACCCGTTAAACATGTTTTAAAAACATCGGCAAGTCACAAAAATATTTTACAACGTATTTTTGTCTCTCAAAAATATTTTTACGCTAAAAAAGAAAAAAAAATACACTCAAAAAATTTTTGCATTCCAAAAAAAATTTTACACTCAAAAAAAAATGTTGTAAATTATTTTTTTTCAAAAATTGCTTAATAAAAGTTTTTTATATTATATTATAATAAAATATTTCTAATCAAAAATTTAATTTTTTTCACATTAGAAAATTTAATATCACCTAAAAAGGGCATTGTGAAGGGTATTCATAGATTCGGCCAAGTCGAATTTAACTTTTCTACTTGTTTCTTCTTTCATTCTCTCGTTGCTCATAAAATAAAACAAGAGCAAACAGCATGTTTTTTCATTTTCACAAAAAATTAAAGCTTCTTTCATGAGCAAATACTTACTCTGTTTTGAACTCTTAAAAACAGTTCCGAAAACCCACTACGGAGGGCGGAAATATAAGTGTTTTCCATTTTTTTTTAAATAAATTTTTTAAATATGCACAATTAAAGGACATTTTCAGCTTAACAAAAAGGTACCAAAATTTCAGTTCTCAAAAATGTATTTTGAGAACTTTGACCTCAACTTTCTCGAAAACGTGGTGTGATACAAAAATTTGAAAACCAGATTCAGAATCAGCATCGAAATGTTAATCGAAAACGAGTTGTACGATCCAAGATTATTATCTAAAAATATCAAAAAATATTTGGAAACCAGATCTGAAATCAGCATTGAGAGGTTAACCGAAAACGAGTGTCCAGACCGCTGCACAGTGGTTTATTATCGTTTTTTTTTTTGGAAATAATTCGGCCATTCAGTAAGTACTGGACCGCTTGCAGTGAAATTTATACCGGTTCACAGTGGCCGAAACACCCAATCTAGCGGCGCTTAATTCGGAAATGTAAAATAATGAAGCCCAATGCATATTTGTGATTATAAAACTTATAAAGAATTTAATTTTTAACCATATATTTATTTCAGTGTTTTTATGTATTTTGGTAAATTTATGTGAATATCGGGAGGGTGGCCTGTATGAGGACTAGAAGTTAAAATGTTCCGATTCCGTTAAAATTTAGAGTGATTATTTATGGCTACAAAAAAATTTAACAATCGAATTTCAAGAGGATATTTGTTAAAGTACTATTGTTAGGGCTTTTTAAGTAAAACTGGAAGGGGAAATTAACATGGGGGCTATGGGATAAAATAGACCGATTTTGTCAAAAATTTAATAGGTTTTGTTCTTTCGATAAAAAATCTTAAATTTCAAATTTTAGGCAAATCGATTGAAAATTGTGGTCTGTATCGCGTTTATACTGTTTATTTGGACAGGCAGATGGACCATAAAAAACCGAACAACTTGCGCGAACTAGCACGCCATACTGAAACGTCACAACAAAAATAACCCAAAATAATAAACAAAACAGGAATTGGACCGAATACGATCGAATTTCAAAAGTTGCAGTCCATGAAACTATAGTTTATATCACATATGTAAACTTCTATAATGAACTAATAATAAACTAGATACACACAGGCCACAAACATTTATTTTTAGTTAAAACATAACTTTTACTTTCAAATAAAACTTTTTGGCTCAAAATGTATAAACAATTGACTTAAAAGTGTCAAGAAAAACTCACTGAGTAATTAAGCCCCAAATTCCTTTAATACACTTGCTGCAGAAAATGTATATTTGACAGCTTACAGCTGTGCGAATATTGAAAGCAAAACAAAAGTAAAAACGTAATTTTTTTCTGTAAAGTATAGGTTGCATCGTTTACCTGTAAAAACATTTATCGATCTTAATTTTTAAATTTTGACTTTAGCGCCGCTAGATCAGTGATTTCGGCCACAGTGCGGTTATAGCTAAGGTAAGTTCGAGCTCCAACATTTTGCTTCATAAGCATCACCAAAATTTTCTAAATCAATTTTTTTAAAAAATTTTAGTTGTTGGAGAGGTCTCTAGCAATAATTTGGCTTTTACAGATTGAAAAAAATATCCATTAGTCGACAAGTTATAGCCAAAATACTATATAAACAATATGCTGAAAATCGGCATTTGACTGCAAAGTTCGAAGGTCAATTAAAAAAAATCGAACTAACATAAACAAACGCCGCCATACGGGTCTTCTAATTTAGCCTCTATTTTCACCCCTCACTGTCAGAATCGACCTTACTTTTGCTAACCTCAATTTGTTCCACAGTGTTATTTGTGAATATGAAGCATGATTACCTGCCAAATTTCAAAAGGATACATATTAAAATACGGTTATTAGGGTCATGTTCGCCAAATTCAAAGGGAACGTTTGTATGGGGGCTAGGTCTAAACAAATGGGATGATAATTACGACCAGTAACGTGCGCAGAAGTTGTTTCTTACATGGACAGAAAGACGGACGTCGCTAAATCGACTCAAAAAGTGTTTCTGAGTTGATCGGTATACTTGACCAATATTTCAGGTAGTTTCAAACATCAGCACAAACTCATACCATAAAGTAGTGTAGGTGTAGGGTATGAATACACTTATACAAAATTTTGCAATTATTTTTTTGGTTTGCTCAAGAAAATGCTATACCATTGAATACCCCTTGTATTCGACCAAACAATATTGCGTACTCTAGAGTCAAATAACTAACTAATTAATTAATACATAATGAGTGAGTGAAACTATAATAGCTTCTCATCAAATAATAAACATTTAGTTAACTTAAGTCGTTGAGTATGAAACGTTGGAAAATTTGGTTAAATAATTTAACCTTTTTCTATGGCCTTTTCTCGGGTTATACCTTAATTTATATTGATTTTGAAAATCGACGTTTAATAACTTCAAAATACCTTAAAATTTTTGTCGTAATTGTAAATTTAATATTTTTTCTGGCTATACCACATGCAATTCAGATAAATTTTGCCCATGTCAAATTGAATGTCAAAAATCCAGTAATTGCTTATGCCAATGTCATTACTATTTTTGCACGAGTAGCATTATTTGCGGTGGTAACGATTATGAGAAAAAAACGAGATATTAAATTGGGAAAATGGTTGGAGACATTGCTACAAATACAAATTTCATACTTTGATAGATTTAAGGATTTACACCAGGATATAAGCTTAAGAAAATGGTATTATTTTAATACGTTTCTTATGTATTTTCATACCTCTAGTCTTTTAGTGAGTTTATGGAATCTAATTTTTACCAAACAATATTCAAATTTCTTTGATGTCTATATGATAAGTGGCATCATAACCATACAACATTGCACATTGCTGCATCATACGGCCATATTGTGCTATCTACATGAATGTTTTTCAAAATTAAATTATCAATTGCAAAATCAAATAATGGATCCAAAGTTAAGTTTAATCTACTATCAACTGACGGTGTTATTGAGACAATTAAATGACATCTTTAGTCCTCTTATGTTATGGATACTATTATGTTTAATTATAACTAATTCCATAGTGGGCTATGTTTTATGCTTAGATCTTATGACACCCAATCTTCATTGGAACACGTATGCGTATTTGCTGGGAGGCAGTCTGTATACATTGATCTGTATTCATATGATTTTATATTTTATGATCTGTGACCAGGTGATTAATACTACCCGGAAAACGGATGGAATTTTAAAAGAATTTTGTGTTAAATCTGATAATCAGGAGGTATTTTTTTTTTCTAAGTAAAAATTTTAAATTTTGTTTCTAATAATAAATTTTTATTTCAGATTGAAAAAATTTCCTTAAATCGTTCGTTATTAGGAGTTAACATTAATGTTAGAGAAATGTTTAATATTGATTTAAGTTGTTTTTTCTCTATAATGGCTCAAACACTTATGTTTACTCTTGTATTAGTACAAGTAGAATTACAAAATATCAGTTAAATCGATAAATCGATTACCCTTACTTAAGTCAAAAGGTGCTAAGTCTTAATTTGTTTAATTAATGCAGTTTTTGTTGCAGTAAAATGGAATAAGTAAAATTAAATCAGTTATTTCGCGTGTATTCATTGCGGAGCAGTGATGTATAAAATGCCCTAAGTCCTACTTTTTTAAATAAAACGTGCTAAGTCCAGTTCAAATTTAAAAACTTTTCACAGAATATTGCAACTTTTTGGTTATAAACTTCTAAATGAATAAAATAACAGCCTTAAAAATTATTTAATTTATTTTTATTAATTGCACTAACATTGTTGGGGATTTTTTTTAACATAATAATGTTTTTAGGCTGGTGTCTAATTTTAAAAAAGTTGCAGGGCGCCACCTCAGTTTGACTATATAAGCTAACAATTAACGAAAAAGAAAAGAAGAATTACTATTTTCATTTTCTTAAAACCAAAAATTTTAATAACTTGGGTTTTTAACTTGTATAATAATTCACCTCGTGGTGAATAAACAGTTTTTCACCAGCTGGTGAATAAAAAGTAACATTCTTATTTTTCAACACAATAATTTTTTTTTCATCAATTTTTTTACCATCAAATTTTTTTCCCCATCAAATTTTTTTTTTTGCATCAATTTTTTTTTCATTAAACTTTTTTTTCATCAATTTTTTTTCATCAAACTTTTGTTTTCCATCATTTTTTTATCAAATTTTTTTTTTGATTTTTTTTTTATCAAAATTTTTTCATCAAATTTTTTTTTTCATCAATTTTTTTTTTTTATAAATTTTTTTTTTATCAAAAATTTTTTTTTATTAATTTTTTTTCAACAAATTTTTTTTTTTCATCAAAAGTTTTTTTTCATTAAAAATTTTTTTTCTTAAATTTTTTTGTTTTTTCATCAAATTTTTTTTATTCATAAAATTTTTTTAAATTATTTTTTTTTTCATCAACATTTTTGCATCAAAATCATCATCAATTTTTTTATCAAATTTTTTATTATCAATTTTTTTCTCACCAAAAAAATTTTTTTTTTTCATATTTTTTTTCATCAATTTTTTTTTACATCAAAAAATTTTTCTTTTCATCAAAAAAATTCATCAAAAACTTTGTTTCATCAAATTTTTTTTTCACCAAAAATTTTGGGTGCATTAAATTTTTTTTTTAACATAATTTTGTTTTTCGTGAAAAAATAATCATTTTTTTTTACCAAAACTACTTTTTCACCAAGTCTAAGCTTTTCGCATAAAAAGTTTCCATTTGTTTATCAAATGTACATAAAACAAGTTTTTTTTTTTTTTTTTTCTTTATTTAAACAATTTATTACATAAGTAAAAAGGTTTAAATTTATACTACGACTAGTCTGTATAGACTAACTACACAGAAAAAAATAAAAAAAATATTTAATTAAAAAATTCGTAGATTTAATTAAAAAATTAATTAAATCCGGACCAATCACTAAAATGCGCAAATAAATTAAAAATATTTGTATGTCGTTAATTAAAAATAAATGGATATTTATTTAATTAAAAACTTAATACTATAAATTAAAAAATTTAATTAAAATTAAAAAAAAAATAATTATATTATAATATTATATTAAAAAAAAAAATAATTTGTAAAAACATTCTTTTTGAATAAAATAGTTTAAAAAAAAAATATTTCTTCAAACTTTACCAAATTTATTTATGCCGTAAAGACATAGTCAGTGAGATGATTTTATAAAGTTGATTATAAACCTTTCATATACATACACATAAAACTAAACAAAATGAGAATTCAAAAACCTATGTGAAAAATAAAAAAAACTTTCAACAAACTTTTTATACTTATGTATTTTTTTGTATGTAATACAATGCAAGAGAAAAACACACACTCGCACACACACAGAAAACAAAAAAAAATAAGTAAAACTAGAAATTTAATTAAACATTTAATTATATAAATTAAATACTTAATTAATATTAAATTTGAAAACAATTAAAATATTAATTAAAATAAAGTTAAAAATTTAATTAAACAATTAATTATATTAATTAAAAGTTTAATTAATATTAAATTAAAAAACAATTAAAATTTTAATTAAAATAAAATATACGATATTATTTTCTGTGTAGTAGCTTTATTCTAAAATAATATATTTAAAACTAAGGGCAGCTAAAGAGATTTCTTCTTCTCAATTTACAGCTGATTAAAGCGGGTTATTAGATCATGCGGTTTGAACCGATTGAGCCTTCTTGTCAATCTATTGGTATCTAATAAAAAAGTGAGAGTGTTATATTCTTTGGTGCCGAATCTTTTATACTCTCCAAAATGTAAAAACACTTTTTTGCACTTATTTTTGCACTCACTTACGAAATGTGCAGCTCTTTTGGTTTTTTAATGGGGTCCTCGACTGATATTTCAATTCGTTTTGCATGGAATAGCAAAGTAATATAACATTATTTTTTCTGCAATTTTTTCTGGCAGGTACACCCAAATCATTATCAGGATTGAATGTTTTGGGCAAGGGTACAAAATTCGCAGGCATGTTTTTATACCCTCCAACTACAGTATGGGGGTATACTCACTTTGTCATTCCGTGTGTAACGCATCGAAATATCGGTCGGGGACCCCATAAAGTATATATATTATTGATCAGTGATCGATTCTAAGACATACTAGCGATGTCCGTCCGTCCGTCTGTAGTTAACACGATGCAGTCCAAAATAAAAGAGCTAGGAACCTCAAGTATGTCACAAATATGTATTCCCGAGTAAAAATTTTGATATGATGCAATATATAATGATATGTAACACAATATATATTTATACGCAATTTGATCCGAATAATGGTGGATGTGTTTGCATTAAAAAAGATCAACTTGTATAAAATATGATTTGATTTCATCCGAGTTTTGACCAGACATTGCCATATATTGGTGAATCTAATTAGATCTAATTGCATAAAAACATATAAAATCCTGGTGTTTGTTGGTTTGGGTTGAGATACACCACAGGTCAACGATACATTCACCAAACATTTAAATGTTTGGGTACGCTTCGAACCAGATAGGTGATATGCATAACCCTAACAAGAAATGTTTAGGAACATTTTAAAAAGTTTCTTATACTTTGCCTAAAAAACTTAGAAAATTTTTGGTTAATTGGAAACATATATAGTTTTATATGGAACAGCATAAGCTATATATAATTTTATGTTAAATTATACAGAAAAACACATTTTGTATTGGCCCTAATATTATTTCATATATTTATATCAACCGTATACCTTTTAATCCGAATCATGATAAAATTATATATAACTACATATGACTGCATTTAAAAAATTTAGAAAAGATCTCACGCGATGTATAATCATATATGATTTATTATGTTTGTATCAAGTTATATATTGTTATATATGTTTATTTTTACACGGGTTATGTTCCTAGGCAGGTTAAGTTCGGAAATTGGCCAAATCGGACCAGGGGAAAAAAAGTTCCCCCTTGAAGAACTAAACCAACCTCTAAAAAAATACACGTTTTTACATGTTTTTTTTTGTATTTTTGTTAAATAAATGAAACCTTTGGTATATTTATCGCGATGGGAAGGTGCTCTCAACTTGCGCCACTGACACTATCAACTTACCCCCCCCCCCCCAAAAAAAAAAAAAAAGAAACGCCCCTGTCAATTTTTTTTTTTTTTGTTTACATTTTGGAGGGTATATAATAGATTCGGCACAGCCGAATTTAACACTCTCACTTGTTGTAAATCAACTAGAATCCTCGTAATAAAAACTTTGTTGTAAAATTACAGTTTTTTTTGTAAAATAACATTTCAAATTGGTAGAATACAATTACGAAAATAAATTTGTAAAATTACAAATAAAACTGTAGTTCTCGTTTGAGCAAAGTACAAGATTTTTTGTTAAAAAACAAGGAAAATTGTTAAAAATTGGTAGAACGGGATTACAAGGCATTTTACCAGGCGTTTTTTTGAGTGTATGTAATTTTTTTCGACAAAAATATTCGGAACCAAACTTTTTGATTATAATTTCAGTAAATTGGTTTAGCTTACGAATTACAATTGATATTTTTCGATTAACAATTGATATTTTTCGATAAACAATTGGTCTTTTACGAATTAAAATTTATCTTTTCTGCGACACTTCAAACACTTGGAGTGTAGTTTTGAACCTTGTAAAATTACAAGAAGAACTTGTAACTTGTTTTTTTTGCTACCTCCTATTTGACAAAAATTCCTAGTAATTTTACAAGGTTTTTACCAGTAATTTTTTAATTATATAAGGTTTTTACCAATAAAATTGTAAATTTACAAATTTTTTAAAACGATACAATATACAAGGAGGTTTCGTAACTTTGCTAGATTTTTTGCTACCTCCTATTTTACGAGTACTTCTAGTAACTTTACAAGCTTTTTACCAATAATTTTGTAATTTTACAAGCTTTTTAAAAAAAATTTAAATTTACATTTTTTTTGGCGCAATGAAAATTACAAGGAATTTTCGTGAATTTACTAGATTTTTTTTGTAAAATTATTTTGGAAATTTGTAAAATTACAAAAAAAAAATGTAAAATTACAAAAAAAAATATATTTCGATGCTATTTGTTTGTTAAAAAACAATGAAAACTGTCAAATATTGGTAAAATGGGATTACAAGACTTTTCCTAGAAATTTGAAAAAGTTTTTTTTTGTGTGTAGCGTAAAAACATTATCATATCGAAAAATTTGTGCAATCAATCAAATACACATTCTTAAAAAAATAATTTGTGCAATTAAAATTTTTAGTTTTACTAAAAAAAAATACCAAAACAGTGAATACCCCTGTTAATCGGGCAGAAAAATGTTGCATACTCTAGGGATAAGTAATTAATCAATAAATACATAATGAGTGAAAACTCTAATAGTTGCTCATCATATAATAAATATTTAGTTTATTTTAGTCGCTGAATATGAAACGTTGGAAAATTTGGTACAATAATATAACTTTTTTGTTTGGTCTTTTATCGGGTTATACCTTAATTTATATAGATTTAGAACATCGACGTTTAATAACTTCAAAAGCCCTTCAAATCTTTGCCGCTATTGTTAATATACTATTTTTTCTGGTTATACCACATGCAATTCAGATAAATTTTGCCCATGTCAAATTGAATGTTAAGAATCCTGTAATTGCTTATGCCAATGTCATCACTATTTTGACACGAGTAGCACTATACGGGGTAGTATCACTGAAGAGAACACACCGAGATGTTACATTGGGAAAATGGTTGGAAAAACTGTTTCAAATACAGACATCATACTTTGATAGATTTAAGGATTTACACCAGGATACAAGTTTAAGAAAATGGATTTTTCTTAATACTTTTCTAATGTGTTTTCATACCTCTAGCTTACTATTCACTTTGTGGCGTCTACTTTTTACCAAACAATATTCATATTTCTTTGATATTTATATGATAACTGGTATTATAACCATACAACATGCCATTTTGCTACATCATGCGGTAATCTTATGTTTTCTACATGAATGCTTTTCAAAATTAAATTATCAGTTACAAAATCAAATAATGGATCCAAAATTAAGTTTAATCTACTATCAACTAACGGCATTAATGAGACAATTAAATGACATCTTTAGTCCTTTCTTGATTTGGTTAATATTATGTTTAATTATAACAAATTCCTTAGTGGGTTATGTGGTGTTCTTGGACATTGTGACACCCAATCTTCATTGGAACACCTATTCGTATTTGCTGGGTGGTAGTTTGTATACCTTGCTTTGTATACATATGATTTCCTATTTTATGATCTGTGATAAGGTGATTAATACTACGCGGAAAACTGATGGAATTTTAAAGGAATTTTGTGTTAGATCTTATAATCAGGAGGTTAGTTTTTTAAACTTTTTTGTTAAAAAAAATATTAAATTTTTTATTAAATAATAAAATTTTTATTTCAGATTGAAAAAATCTCTTTAAATCGTTCGTTATTTAGACTTAGCATTAATGTTTCAGAAATGTTTAATATTGATTTAAGTTGTTTTTTCTCAATAATGGCTCAAACACTTATGTTTACTCTTGTATTAGTACAAGTAGAATTACAAAATATCAGTTAAATTGATAGAAAATATACTTCATTTCCCTTATGTGAAAAGGTGCTAAGTCTTAATTTGTTTAATTAATGCAGTTTTTGTTGCAGTAAAATAGAATAAGTAAAATTAAATCAGTTATTTCGCTTGTATTCATTTCGGAGCAGTAATGTATAAAATGCCCTAAGTCCTACTTTTTTTTTAAATAAAACGTGCTAAGTCCAGTTCAAATATAAAAATTTTTCACAGAATATTGCAACTTTTTGGTTATCTCTTGTTCACTCTAGTATTAGTACAAGTAGAATTACAAAATATCATATAAATTTATATGAACAAATTATATATTTTGTAAAAAGGTGCTAAGTCTTAATTTGTTTAATAAAATGCAGTTTTTGTTGCAGTAACATAGACTAAATAAAAATAAATCAGATATTTCGCTTAAATTGCTGAACAGTGATATATAAAACAAGTAAGAAAGTTATAGTCGGTCAAGACCTATCATATAACACCCTGCAACAGTGCTTTCTTGAAAATGGGTCCTCAGTACTAACATGGACCGATAAAATATTTCTTCTGTTTTATCTTTAATTAGTGTTAAAAACACACACAAATCAAATTTTGGTGAAACATTCTTATTTGTGTTGCCAATAGACAGATTTAACTGAATATCGGGCTACTAAGTCTACGGGGACTAAGTCCAAAAATGGTCCAATCACAATAAGATATGTTTGAGTTACTAAAGTACACGTTAAATGCATACTCAAAAACTTTTAATCAAATATTTCCTATTTTCATGAATTTTGAGAGATTTATGTGAATATCGGGACTACAAGTGGAACTGGTCGGATTTCTTTAAAACTTGGAATGATGATTAGCAAATTCAAAACACGTTTACGTGCCAAATAACCTATTATAATATGGGTTTAAGTGCCATTTAACCAACATTTAGAGGAGGCGTTTGTATGAGGGCTAGGTCTAAACATGGACCGATTTTTTCAGAAGTTTTTCAAAGCTAGCAGTCGTATTCGCGATTTAAAATTGTAAAGCTAAAGTACTACAAAAATTAAATTTTTATGCTTTTGGGATAGTTTTAAAATATAAACTTAGAAAATACATTGTTTTTTTTGCGAAAAAAATCCGCGAAAAAAAAAATCCGCAAAAAAAATTGTTTTCGAAAAATTGTATGTCTGTACTGTATCGTTTCCCAGTAAAAACTTCTATTACCAAGTAATGAGGTTTTCGCCTTTAAATAGATGGTGGTAGCTAGTTACTGTGCTAGTTACTCATTATTTTAACATGGCGATGTCATTGGAGTAATGACCGCATACCCACTCGCTTACGAGAATGCTATTGAAAAACTACATACATTAGTACCACAAATAATAAACTACTAGTAGCCCAAAAATAACTCGTTACCCACTACTTACAAAAATGCTACCAAATAACAGCATACATTAGTCACAAAAATAAGTAGCTACCAGTTGCTCAAAAATAACTCGTTTCCCACTCCTTACAAAAATGCTACCAAATAACAGCTTTTGATTCTTTTAATAAATTTTTAACTTGGGCAACTTCCGCCAATATGAAATTGAACAAGTTCATGTTGAACGCGTTTAATTCAAGAGCAACCAAGCGGGCAAATGCGGAAATGGAAATGATCCAATGTGCCAACGGAACCAATGTTTACGTTGATATCGTTTCCTCCAAATGTTTGATTGTAAACCTCGTAGAAAGGGACATTTGGCTACTTAGGACATTACCAATAACAAATATACAGAAGCGACTGCTGCTCAGCCAATGGAAACCGCATTAAACACCATCTTAAGTCTATATAAGAGTGTGTTAGGTTTTAAGGGAAATACTGTCTTTAATGGTTTTTTACCTTTTTACCGGCTTTAACATAATTTTAACAACAAGGCAAAAAAAGTTAAATTAATATTTGGAGAACACCACAAAATTTCTAGAAAAAACAATAACAATTTAGAAAAAGCCAATTAAAATCCAGAAAACTTCAATAGAAGTTATGTAAAGACTAATTAAGGCTCATAAATCACGATCAAGTGTCAGCTAGATCCAGTTTTCTGAATATCAATTTGGTTTTCTAAACTTTTTTTGCCTTGTCCCAATTTTAATCAAAATTCCTGAATTTGAATTTCTGTTGACAGAGTTTTATTAGAAAAAGTAGATAAATGTTAATCTTTTTTAAGTTAAATGTTCAAGTTCTTTCTAAATTTTCTTTAGCATTTTTTTAATTTCATAAAAAAAAAAAAATTATTTAGACAACTTATCAGATATTTTAAATCGTATTTACCAATAACCTGTTCTGTATCAGGTTATCGGTAACTCATTATTTATTAACAAGATGTAACCGGTTTTGTATTAGGCTATCGGTAACTCATTATTTGTTAACAAGAAGTAATCCAGCAGGTAACGATCCCTCATTACATATAATGCAGGCGGTAATGGGGACTTATTACCAAGTTTTTACTGGGTTCTACACATTTTCATAAATTAACAGCAAAAAAAGTTTAGATGTTTGTCCATCCACACAAAAAGTCAGAAAAGCATTTTCGTTTTTTTTTTTTCGAGAAAATCGTATTTGAATTTTAAATTTCATAGCAATTTTGTAATGTGCTTGTATTATCTTGTATTTTCGTTGCGAATGAGTAATATTAATTGCATGAATATTACTCATTCGCAACGTTAATACAAGAAAATATAAGCAAATAACAAAATTGTTATGAAATTTAAAATTCAAATGCGATTTTCTCGAAAAAAACGAAAAATGTTTTTCTGATTTTTTTTGTGTGGATGGACAAACATCTAAACTTAAAAAAAAAATTTTAAAAAAAGAAAAAAAAGTGGCCGGATTTTTGATAAACTGACTTTTTTAAAAAATGGAAAATTTCAGAACGGGTTCTGAAAATTTTCCAAAAAAAAATTAATCGATAGCCCATACAAAACTATATAAAAATGTAAATTTTTAAGATTGTGGTGCATTCCGTTTTAATTTGATAAATATTTAATCAAGGCAACTCGCCAAAAATTTGACCATTTTTCCAATATTTAACCACGCCTCCTAAGCCCAGTTTTTGAAAACCAAAAACGCAATTTTCTTACAGTTCCAAATAGGGCTATCCAAACAACCTATTCAGAAATTTACGGGACACATGTTTTTCTGTAGCGGGACATTTGGTGTGGAATGCCTCATATTTGAGGACCCGATTTGGCGAAGACTCCATTGGATTAGTGCTTTTGATTTTTTTGTTGTGTTGGCAATATTTTCCGAGATATGAGCAACATCTAAATCCAAAGTTAGGACCCCTTGGGGTCCACACATGAAGAGGATTGGCTATACAAAAATTGCCTTCATTTTGCTCTATCTGGCTTAGTTTTCGAGATATCACCATTTTAAGTTTTTGAAAATTTTCGGGAATGCTAAATTTTTTAAATCCAAATTTGAAACACATGTGAAAAAGACTTGCGATACTACGGGGATCCAAAGAGCCAAAAATGGCCCACATTTTGCTCTGTCTGGCTTAGCTTTCGAGATATCGCCATTTTAAGTTGTTAAAAAAAACCAATTCCCCAAGTTATCAAAGTTTTACTAAAATTGTGGAAAAAACTTCAACAAATCTAAGAAGATGAACTTATTTGTGGAAAATTACGTCCTAAAACTGAAGAGGAATATGTCTTAAAAATAAATTTTTTTTTTATATATTTAGGGAAAATTTCTTTGGCGATAAGAATTTTTTCCAAGTATTAGGGAATTCCATTTAAGGAAAATAATGAACTATTTTGCAGAGCATGAACAAAAATTTTTTCCTATTAGTTAAGAAAATTTTCCAACTTTAGTTAAATTTAACTAAATTGTGGGAAAATTTATAAACTATTTGGAAGAAAATTTTTCCAAAGTTTTAGTTAAGTATTTTTTTTGAGTGTGGGATAGTTTTTGCTAGCGTACGGTTGATTTCTTTAGACGTCTTCACCCTTTTCCTTTCAACTGCCAAAAAAAGTAAAACAATCTTTGCTTTGTTTTTTTGATGCTCAAATTTATTAAATTTCATCTTCCACATTATTAAAATATGATGTTTCAAAAACTTGTTGTAAAATCATGCCAACCTCCCTGGAGTGCGATATAAAACGTATAGTTATAGCAAAATCGTTTTGAACCAAAATAAGAACTTGTCTAATGCCAAAACCCAACATGACAAATGAAGTGTGTTTATTTAGTTTAAACATGCCGCAAATGCTTATAAATAACTTCCGTTGCATCAAATGTAATGACAGCAAATCGCACTGAAATAGAGAGAAATATGTGAATAAAAGTGAATAAAATTTTTGGTTTTTTAATTTTTAAGGATCTAATAAATTCTCCGAAATGTGACAGAAACAGTCATTAGCGTTTTTTTGGGGGAGTTGGGGGTAATGGTTCAGCAGTGACGTTGGGGAAGACCTACCTCTCACAACTTCGACTTTAGTAAATTTTTAAAAAGATGCCTTTTCGATTTTTTTTGAAATAAAAAAGTCGACTTTTTCTAAATTTTCTTTCCGACCATAAAAATAAAACAAATTTATAAAAAATAAAAAAAAATGTTTGGGGACCGCCTTAAGATTTAAAGATAGATTTAAATATTGTGGTCGGTCATACATCTGACTGCTCTAGGGGCACTCTTAGCAGTTAGAGCGGTTGGAGCAAATTTTAAAAATGTCATTTTGTATGGGAACCCCCTTATAAAGTGGTGTCAGTTGTTTTGAAAAAATGTTAAGGCGTAAAAATAAAGGGGTGGTCTTGAAATTGGCCCCTCAACGACACACCAATGCATTGGAAATTATTTTAAGATTGGAAAATTACAATAAAATGTTTTTTAAAAATTTTAAAAAATAGTAATAATTGATATCCCACAATACTACTGGGCAAAAATTTGATAAAAGTTTCTCACAAAAAAATTAAAAAAAAAAAAAATTAATGAATACATACTTTTTCAAAAATGAAACTTAAATTTTAAAACATAAAAATTACATACAAATCACTTTAACCAAAATTTTAGGAATTTTTTTAAATGTACGTAAAAAGACAAAAATTAAAAAATTGGAATTTGGACCATTATTGAAGAAGTTATGAGTAAAAGAACAAACTACCAATTTTTAAAAATTCAATATCTTTTGTACTGGTCACCAAAAAAATCTGAAAATTTACCACGAAGGAGTTTTTGAATGTTTCTATAAACTGGGAAAATCTAACAAAAACAATTTTTTAAGTGTCCGATTTGACATGGAATGCCCCATATATATTATTGATCAGTAGGGTGGAGCAATTTTTTGAGCAAAAGAAAACAGAAACCAAAAAAAAAAACAAGTAAAAAAGTTAAATTCGACCTTGCCAAATGTATTGATATCCTCCACAATGTAAAAAAGTTTATTTCAAAAAACCAAAAAAAAAATTTGAAAAAAATCCGCGAAAAAAATTTTTGGTGAAAAAAAAAAATTCTGCGAAATTTTTTTTTTGGTAAAAAAATATGTCTGTACTGCTTTAAATACCATTTGGTGATCAATTCTGTTTACATGTGTCAACAGCGACAGCCGAATTAAAGCATTTTGTATTTTTAGGTTATGTTAAATGTATTAAAATTTTCGAGGTGTCCTTACATTTTCTTTCATAACTTTTGAACCGCTGAACTGATTTCGCTTAAATGCAACACCAAACTGCTAAGGGCAACAACAAGTAAATATGCTAAGTCTTAGTCATATCTGTTTAAGACTTTGGCTGTGATCACCATTTCCACAGACGGACATCGCTAGAATATCTTAAAATTTATCACTGATCAATAGTATATGTGCATTATGGGGTCCTAGACCGATATTTCGTTGAATTACAAACGGAATGATTACAATCGGAAAATTATATATACCCTCTATCACTAAATGGAGGGTATAAAAATTTTACAGACAAAAAAGCAAACGTCATTCAAAAACTTTGTTTTTGTTTTCTTTTGCTCAAAAATTGATCCACCCTATTGATCATGATCGATTCTAAGACATTCTGGTGATGTCCGTCCGTCTGTACAACAATCCTAAAATTCGTAACGAATATTTCTAAAAGTCGTAGGCTGATTAAGTTCGGAAATGGGTAAAATCTGATCAGCGAAAAATTTTCCACCTTAACTTAATCAACCTCTAAAAAACGAAACTTTTCACAAGTTTTTTTTTTAACTTTTCTAAGCAAATGAAACATTTTTATGTCAGAAAAAGTTGTATCCAGGGGACTAGAAAGTGTCATTTATTTTGCGCCCCTTTTGTGGGCGTGAAAAAATTAAATTATGATAAAATTGTATAAATCTAGTGAAAAAACCATAATCAATAAATTATTAAACATTTATTGCGAGGGGAGAGGTGTCCCCCACTGCCTTTTTATTTTGTTTTTTGGTGGGTATCAAAAATTCGTCATAGCCGAATTTAACACTCTTACTTCTTTTTATACCCTACACCACACTGTGGTACACAGAGAAAAATAAATTTCCAACTGAATTTTTCAGTTGTAGCAACTCAAAATTCGGTTGCTGCAACAAAATTTCGCTTTGGCAGACCAATTTTTTAGTTGTTTCAATTAAAACACTGTTGTATTAACAAAATTTAGTTGTAACTACCGATATTTAGTCGTTTTAACCTTAATACAAATGCATCAACCGAATTTTTGTTGCAACAACTGAATTTCAGTTGGAAATTAGCCAATTTGTTTTCTGTGTGTGCAGAGTATAATGAGTTTGTGCTGATGTTTGTAACTACCCGAAATATTGGTCCTAGACCCACTTTTAAGTATACCGATCGACTTAGAATCACTTTTTGAATCGATTTAGCGATGTCCGTCCGTCCGTCTGTCCATGTGAACGGTGTAAACACGATACAGGTCTCAATTTTTAATCAATTGACTTGAAATTTGAAACTTAAGCCTCTTTTGGCCCAAGGACAAAGCTTATTGAAATTGGAAAAAATCGGTCCATATTTAGACCTAGCCCACATACAAAGGTCCTCTTTAGTTTTGGTTCAAATGACTCTAATAGCCGCATTTTAATAGGTATCCTTTTGAAATTTGGCAGGTAATCATGTTTCATCCACACAAATCACCATTCCGAGTTTAAAAGAAATCGGACCAGTTCTTCTTGTAGCCCCCATACAAACCACCTTCCCGATTTTCACATAAATGTCTCAAATTTCATGAAAATAGAAAATATTTAATTAAAATTTTGTTTGTGTATGTTAAACGCGTACTTAAATAACCTTACACTCAAAATAATTACTCTGTTAAATACTCTGTAAAATGACTGTAATCTCAATTCGACAGATATTTGACAAAGTTATCTGCCGAAATACAGATTTAAAGAAAATACTTTGTATTTTCTTGTGACCGAAAAACAAAATTGTATCTGTAATTTTAATTTTTTCTTTGTAATCTATATTTTAAAGATAATAAATAGGGCTTTTTTTGTTAAAATAGAGATTTTAGAAAAATACTTTGTTATTTTCTCGTAACCAAAATACAAAATTTCATCTGTAATTTAACTATTACTCTGTAATACGGTTTTCAAATTAAAATCTCTTTAAAAACGTCCAAGTATTTCAACCCCTCTTTAAAAAGCTTCTTAAATTGCAATAAAATATGCTAAATTTTACGAGGTGTAGTGCAAAATTGAAGGAACTCGTAATTTTCACCAAAAAAAAAGTTAATTTACAATTTGGAAGCATTAAAGCGGGCAAATTTACTTGATTGCATTTCTCAATTGTCAAAACAACTTGCACATTAAGGAAGGAAAAATTTATCAGTAATCAAATAGGGACCATTGTGTAAAAGCCATATCAAGCGCATTTAAAAGATATACAATAAAGTCAAGGCATTCTTAAACGATTTCCCTTTAATTTTATAAAAGTGTTTACTGGAATGACCCCGCTCAAATGTGGAACTGAAAATGAGAAGTTTATTAAAAAAACCGTGAGAACATCCAGCGAGTTTATAAATAATTTCTACAAAGTTAAATATTCGCGTGCGAAACATTTAAGCGGGCGCATTTAAATTATAGCATTTGACTTTATTTTGTGTCAAGTTATTACTATCCATGCTTCCTGGTAAAATTCTGGTCGCTTTCATCTACATTTTACAGATAACTCTGTAAATCTACAGTTTTTTTATCGAAATCATTTTACAGAGTTTTCTTCGTAAAATAACAAAAAATCTTGCTGGTTGGAAATCTATGGTATTTTCTGCTGGCTCAGCAGAGTATCTCCGTAATTTAACAGAGTGATTATTTTGAGTGTATCAAACCTGATAATCATCGGACCAGTTTTGGACTCAGGCCCCTTGTGAAAATTTCGCCCGATATTCAGTTAAAGCGGTTTATTGTCAACAAATAGAAGCCTATTTCACTCAAATTTGATTTGTGAGTGTTTTCTTCACTTATTAAAGGTTTTACAACATATAGATCTAATCGATCCATGGGACCCATTTTCCGGGAAACCTTGGTGTAGGGTATTATACGGTCGGTCTTGACCGACTATAATTTTCTTACTTGTTTTAGATGTTTTTTGCATTTTTGTTAAATAAATGAAACATTTGGTATATTTATCGCAATGGGAAGGTGGTCAAAAAGTCCCCTACTGACCCCCATCACCCCCAAAAAATACGCCCCTTACAATTTTTATTTTTTTTACATTTTGGAGGGTACAAAAGATTCGGCACAGCCGAATTTAACACTCTCACTTGTTTTTTTTTTTTTAATTTTATAAAAGATTCGTTTCAGCTTTAACTTACACTTTTCAATAATTTTTCTTCAAGATCCACAAATTCATAAAATTGTTTAAGAATCGTTCCTGTATTTTCATATGATGTTTCTATCGCTTGACAGTTAATATCCACCAAATATAAATCAAGTACGAGACTTAAATAACTGATGGCACCAAAAATTACATCATAATAGCTTAGATTAAATTTTGAAAAATCTAAAGACATCATTATACCATAATAACCCAAGGCAGTATTATTGAAAACTTGTGTTGCTAATACAGTTAAAATTTGAAATTTATACGTATCATTTAATTCCGTCAAAATATTTGCTAGATTGCAGTGCATATAGGTGATGCAATCCAATTCAGCTGCCAGTGCTTTTTGCATTTGATATTGCGATCTTAAGGATTTCCATAATTTAATATTCCTGATCGTTTTATAAATATCATTAAGACGATAATTTATGATATAGAAACGAGAACCGATATGTAAAAGACACATGTAATAATGCATGACCACACCCTGTAGTATATTAAGTATGATCAATACATAAAGAAATGATATATACCACCAACCGGTTATAACGGAAATAAATCTATATACCAATAACATTGCCGATAATGATTGTAACCAGACAATAAAATATTTAAAGAAAAATAATTGATCAAATTGTTTAATCAACCTGGGCGGATAATCAACTCTTTCAAAGTACTCTTGTTCCAATACTATCAAACGTTCGATGATTCTTTTCATATGACTTTCGCGTTGCCATCTTAAAATTAGTGTCATTATAACCGCCATACATCTGAGATTTATATTTATGCTATTTACCAACTTCATTTGTATATTATCACCATAAAAACCAGAATCATTGAAAGATTGAAACTGTAAGACGGGAGCTATTCCGATCACGATCACATTAACTAAGATTCCATAGTAGTGCAGAATTTTGGAATATGAAAATTTACGAGTTTTGAAATTAAAATGCAATGATACAATACCAATTAATATGGCAAAATAATAAGTTTGTAATATACAAGATTTACGAAATTGTGAACGTTTACTAGCGCACATACTAAAGGTTGAATTAACTTTAAATGAATATTGTTGTAATTATTTTTATTTGGAAAATCATTGTAAGGATTTGTAATCCTATAAAGATTATATTTGATAATTTGAAGGTAATGAGGATATTGAATGTAATTAAGATTTATTGATATTTTTATACCACTTCACTCTAGTGAAAGAGAAAATATATATATGAGGCATTCCACATAAAAACTAAAAAAACTAAAAAACAAAAATTTAGGAAAAAAACTCTTTCAAAATTTTTCATGAAATTTCCTAAAATTTAGTTAAACTTAACTCAAAAATGGGAAATTTTCCTAATTATGAGGAAAAAAAATTTAGTTCATGTACTTATAAAGTTCATAGTTTTTCTAAAATGTACTTCTTAAATATTAGGAAAAAAATTCTTACTGCCAAAGAAATTTTCCCCAAATCAAAGAAACATATATTTATTTTTAAGACACATTTCTTAAATATATGTTCACACAAAATTTTAGTTCAAGTTTAGTTAAAATTTACTTCTTTGAATTGAGGAAGCGGAATTCTTAGAATTTAGTTAAAAACTTCTAAGAATTTAGTTAAAACTTCATAGAATTTAGTTAAAAACTCAAATTTATTTTCTTAGAATTTAGTAAAAAACTTCTGAGGATTGAGTTAAAACTTCTTAGAATTTTGTTTAAACTTCTTAGAATTAAGTTAAACATTTCTTAGAATTAAGTTAAAAACTCATATTTGTTTTCTTAGAACTTCTTGAAATTTTGTAAAAACTTTTTAGAATTTAGTTAAACATTCTTAGAATTTAGTTAAAAATGGTAAAATCAAGACCCTATTAGACCCCAAATTCCCGTATCTCAAAAACTAAGCAAGGTAAAGCAAAACGGATAATAATTTTGGATCAAAATCTATGGCGACGCTTAACGATCGGGTCCGAACCCAATGGGGTCTGACCCATGAGGTTGTGATCCCAAACTTCTTAGAATTAAATTAAAAACTCTTACAATTTAGTTAAAAACTTCTTAGAATTTAGTAAAAACTTTTTAGAATTTAGGTAAAACTTCTTAAAAACTCATATACATTTTCTTAAAATTTAGTTAAAAAATTTTGTAAAAACTTCTTAAAATTTAGTTAAAATTTTTCTATTTCTTAGTTAAAATTGTTTTCCCTATTTTTAAGAAAAATATGAACTTAAACGAATGAAAACAAGTAGAAAAGTTAAATTCGACTTTGCCGAATCTATGAATACCCTCCACAATGCATTTTTTTTAAAGGGTAGTACATTTTTTAACGTGAAAAAATTAACAATTTTGCTTAGAAATATTTTATTTTGAGTAAAAAACTCTTTTTTTTTGTCATTTTTTTTTTAAAAAAGAAGAATTACTAATTTTTTTTTTGAGTGTAAAATTTTTTTCGAGTGTAATGTTTTTTTTACTGTAAAAATATTTCTGAGTGAATGCACGTAGGTATGTATACAAAATATTGTAATTTTTTTACAAAAAAAAAAACTAAATTTTTTTTTGTGTAAATTTTTTTTTGAGTGTAAAATTTTTTTTGAGTGTAAAATTTGTTTTGAGTGTTAAATTTTTTTCGAGTGTAATTTTTAAGTTACCAATGCTTTTCCAACTAAACAAGTTTAAAAAGCATTGCTTTAAAATTAAACAAGTTTGAAAAGCATTGTTTAGTTACACTCAAAATAATCACTCTGTTAAATTACAGAGATACTCTGCTGATCCAGCAGAAAATACCATAGATTTCCAACCAGCAAGATTTTTTGTTATTTTACGAAGAAAACTCTGTAAAATGATTTCGATAAAAAAAAAAACTGTAAATTTACAGAATTATCTGTAAAATATTGATAAAATCGACCAGAATTTTACTATTTTATTTACTATTTGATTTCTGATCAATTTCTCTTTCCTTAATGTGCAAGTAGTGTTGACAATTTGAAAATGCCACCGAGTAAATTTGCCCGCTTTAATGCTTCCAAATTGTAAATTTACTTTTTTTATTTTTGTGAAAATTACGATGTATTTTACGAGTACCTCCAATTTTACCCGACATCCTCGTAAAATTTACCAGGCTTTATTGTAATTTAAGACGCTTTTTAAAGAGCGGTTGAAATATTTGGGAGTTTTTTGAAGAGTTTTTTATTTAAAAACTGTATTACAGAGCAATAAGTAAAATTACATTTGAAATTTAGTATTTTGGTTACGAGAAAATGTATAAAATCTGTATTTTAACAAAAAACTCTGTTTATTGTTATTAAAATAGAGATTACAAAGTAAAAAGTAAAATTACAGATAAAATTTTGTTTTTCGGTTACAAGAAAATACAAAGTATATTCTTAAAATCTGTATTTCGACAGATAACTTTGTCAAATGCCTGTCGAATTGAGATTACAGTCATTTTACAGAGTTTTTAACAGAGTAATTATTTTGAGTGTACCACCAATGCTTTTAAAACTTGTTAAAACACGATGAAACTAATCTGAAATTCAGGTTTTGCTTATAACTTTTGAACCACTGGACCGATTGAGCTGAAATTTAATACCAAACAGGCCCGGGGAACGGCAAAGATACATGCTAAGCTTCAGTAGTCTCATTATTGTCTTTCGAAAGTTATCGTGTTTTTTATCTCGTAAATTCGCGAAACACCCTTGCCGAAATTTACTCTTTTGCTCATAACTTTTGAACCACCGGACCGATTTGGCTGGATTGCAATACCAACCTGACCAGGTAAATAACAAACATATATGCCAAACTTCAGAAGCCTCTGTAAAGCCTTTCAAAAGATAGCGTGTTTTCTACGGACAGACAGACAGACAGACAGACAGACAGACAGACAGACAGACAGACAGACAGACAGACAGACAGACAGACAGACAGACAGACAGACAGACAGACAGACAGACAGACAGACAGACAGACAGACAGACAGACAGACAGACAGACAGACAGACAGACAGACAGACAGACAGACAGACAGACAGACAGACAGACAGACAGACAGACAGACAGACAGACAGACAGACAGACAGACAGACAGACAGACAGACAGACAGACAGACAGACAGACAGACAGACAGACAGACAGACAGACAGACAGACAGACAGACAGACAGACAGACAGACAGACAGACAGACAGACAGACAGACAGACAGACAGACAGACAGACAGACAGACAGACAGACAGACAGACAGACAGACAGACAGACAGACAGACAGACAGACAGACAGACAGACAGACAGACAGACAGACAGACAGACAGACAGACAGACAGACAGACAGACAGACAGACAGACAGACAGACAGACAGACAGACAGACAGACAGACAGACAGACAGACAGACAGACAGACAGACAGACAGACAGACAGACAGACAGACAGACAGACAGACAGACAGACAGACAGACAGACAGACAGACAGACAGACAGACAGACAGACAGACAGACAGACAGACAGACAGACAGACAGACAGACAGACAGACAGACAGACAGACAGACAGACAGACAGACAGACAGACAGACAGACAGACAGACAGACAGACAGACAGACAGACAGACAGACAGACAGACAGACAGACAGACAGACAGACAGACAGACAGACAGACAGACAGACAGACAGACAGACAGACAGACAGACAGACAGACAGACAGACAGACAGACAGACAGACAGACAGACAGACAGACAGACAGACAGACAGACAGACAGACAGACAGACAGACAGACAGACAGACAGACAGACAGACAGACAGACAGACAGACAGACAGACAGACAGACAGACAGACAGACAGACAGACAGACAGACAGACAGACAGACAGACAGACAGACAGACAGACAGACAGACAGACAGACAGACAGACAGACAGACAGACAGACAGACAGACAGACAGACAGACAGACAGACAGACAGACAGACAGACAGACAGACAGACAGACAGACAGACAGACAGACAGACAGACAGACAGACAGACAGACAGACAGACAGACAGACAGACAGACAGACAGACAGACAGACAGACAGACAGACAGACAGACAGACAGACAGACAGACAGACAGACAGACAGACAGACAGACAGACAGACAGACAGACAGACAGACAGACAGACAGACAGACAGACAGACAGACAGACAGACAGACAGACAGACAGACAGACAGACAGACAGACAGACAGACAGACAGACAGACAGACAGACAGACAGACAGACAGACAGACAGACAGACAGACAGACAGACAGACAGACAGACAGACAGACAGACAGACAGACAGACAGACAGACAGACAGACAGACAGACAGACAGACAGACAGACAGACAGACAGACAGACAGACAGACAGACAGACAGACAGACAGACAGACAGACAGACAGACAGACAGACAGACAGACAGACAGACAGACAGACAGACAGACAGACAGACAGACAGACAGACAGACAGACAGACAGACAGACAGACAGACAGACAGACAGACAGACAGACAGACAGACAGACAGACAGACAGACAGACAGACAGACAGACAGACAGACAGACAGACAGACAGACAGACAGACAGACAGACAGACAGACAGACAGACAGACAGACAGACAGACAGACAGACAGACAGACAGACAGACAGACAGACAGACAGACAGACAGACAGACAGACAGACAGACAGACAGACAGACAGACAGACAGACAGACAGACAGACAGACAGACAGACAGACAGACAGACAGACAGACAGACAGACAGACAGACAGACAGACAGACAGACAGACAGACAGACAGACAGACAGACAGACAGACAGACAGACAGACAGACAGACAGACAGACAGACAGACAGACAGACAGACAGACAGACAGACAGACAGACAGACAGACAGACAGACAGACAGACAGACAGACAGACAGACAGACAGACAGACAGACAGACAGACAGACAGACAGACAGACAGACAGACAGACAGACAGACAGACAGACAGACAGACAGACAGACAGACAGACAGACAGACAGACAGACAGACAGACAGACAGACAGACAGACAGACAGACAGACAGACAGACAGACAGACAGACAGACAGACAGACAGACAGACAGACAGACAGACAGACAGACAGACAGACAGACAGACAGACAGACAGACAGACAGACAGACAGACAGACAGACAGACAGACAGACAGACAGACAGACAGACAGACAGACAGACAGACAGACAGACAGACAGACAGACAGACAGACAGACAGACAGACAGACAGACAGACAGACAGACAGACAGACAGACAGACAGACAGACAGACAGACAGACAGACAGACAGACAGACAGACAGACAGACAGACAGACAGACAGACAGACAGACAGACAGACAGACAGACAGACAGACAGACAGACAGACAGACAGACAGACAGACAGACAGACAGACAGACAGACAGACAGACAGACAGACAGACAGACAGACAGACAGACAGACAGACAGACAGACAGACAGACAGACAGACAGACAGACAGACAGACAGACAGACAGACAGACAGACAGACAGACAGACAGACAGACAGACAGACAGACAGACAGACAGACAGACAGACAGACAGACAGACAGACAGACAGACAGACAGACAGACAGACAGACAGACAGACAGACAGACAGACAGACAGACAGACAGACAGACAGACAGACAGACAGACAGACAGACAGACAGACAGACAGACAGACAGACAGACAGACAGACAGACAGACAGACAGACAGACAGACAGACAGACAGACAGACAGACAGACAGACAGACAGACAGACAGACAGACAGACAGACAGACAGACAGACAGACAGACAGACAGACAGACAGACAGACAGACAGACAGACAGACAGACAGACAGACAGACAGACAGACAGACAGACAGACAGACAGACAGACAGACAGACAGACAGACAGACAGACAGACAGACAGACAGACAGACAGACAGACAGACAGACAGACAGACAGACAGACAGACAGACAGACAGACAGACAGACAGACAGACAGACAGACAGACAGACAGACAGACAGACAGACAGACAGACAGACAGACAGACAGACAGACAGACAGACAGACAGACAGACAGACAGACAGACAGACAGACAGACAGACAGACAGACAGACAGACAGACAGACAGACAGACAGACAGACAGACAGACAGACAGACAGACAGACAGACAGACAGACAGACAGACAGACAGACAGACAGACAGACAGACAGACAGACAGACAGACAGACAGACAGACAGACAGACAGACAGACAGACAGACAGACAGACAGACAGACAGACAGACAGACAGACAGACAGACAGACAGACAGACAGACAGACAGACAGACAGACAGACAGACAGACAGACAGACAGACAGACAGACAGACAGACAGACAGACAGACAGACAGACAGACAGACAGACAGACAGACAGACAGACAGACAGACAGACAGACAGACAGACAGACAGACAGACAGACAGACAGACAGACAGACAGACAGACAGACAGACAGACAGACAGACAGACAGACAGACAGACAGACAGACAGACAGACAGACAGACAGACAGACAGACAGACAGACAGACAGACAGACAGACAGACAGACAGACAGACAGACAGACAGACAGACAGACAGACAGACAGACAGACAGACAGACAGACAGACAGACAGACAGACAGACAGACAGACAGACAGACAGACAGACAGACAGACAGACAGACAGACAGACAGACAGACAGACAGACAGACAGACAGACAGACAGACAGACAGACAGACAGACAGACAGACAGACAGACAGACAGACAGACAGACAGACAGACAGACAGACAGACAGACAGACAGACAGACAGACAGACAGACAGACAGACAGACAGACAGACAGACAGACAGACAGACAGACAGACAGACAGACAGACAGACAGACAGACAGACAGACAGACAGACAGACAGACAGACAGACAGACAGACAGACAGACAGACAGACAGACAGACAGACAGACAGACAGACAGACAGACAGACAGACAGACAGACAGACAGACAGACAGACAGACAGACAGACAGACAGACAGACAGACAGACAGACAGACAGACAGACAGACAGACAGACAGACAGACAGACAGACAGACAGACAGACAGACAGACAGACAGACAGACAGACAGACAGACAGACAGACAGACAGACAGACAGACAGACAGACAGACAGACAGACAGACAGACAGACAGACAGACAGACAGACAGACAGACAGACAGACAGACAGACAGACAGACAGACAGACAGACAGACAGACAGACAGACAGACAGACAGACAGACAGACAGACAGACAGACAGACAGACAGACAGACAGACAGACAGACAGACAGACAGACAGACAGACAGACAGACAGACAGACAGACAGACAGACAGACAGACAGACAGACAGACAGACAGACAGACAGACAGACAGACAGACAGACAGACAGACAGACAGACAGACAGACAGACAGACAGACAGACAGACAGACAGACAGACAGACAGACAGACAGACAGACAGACAGACAGACAGACAGACAGACAGACAGACAGACAGACAGACAGACAGACAGACAGACAGACAGACAGACAGACAGACAGACAGACAGACAGACAGACAGACAGACAGACAGACAGACAGACAGACAGACAGACAGACAGACAGACAGACAGACAGACAGACAGACAGACAGACAGACAGACAGACAGACAGACAGACAGACAGACAGACAGACAGACAGACAGACAGACAGACAGACAGACAGACAGACAGACAGACAGACAGACAGACAGACAGACAGACAGACAGACAGACAGACAGACAGACAGACAGACAGACAGACAGACAGACAGACAGACAGACAGACAGACAGACAGACAGACAGACAGACAGACAGACAGACAGACAGACAGACAGACAGACAGACAGACAGACAGACAGACAGACAGACAGACAGACAGACAGACAGACAGACAGACAGACAGACAGACAGACAGACAGACAGACAGACAGACAGACAGACAGACAGACAGACAGACAGACAGACAGACAGACAGACAGACAGACAGACAGACAGACAGACAGACAGACGGACGGACGGACGGGCGGACGGACAACGCTAGATCGACTTAAAATCGATCGAGGATCATAAATATATATACTTTAGGGGGTCCTAGACCAATATTTCGAGGTGTTACAAACGGAATGACAAACTTATATATACCCTCTATCACTAGAGTGGAGGGTATAAAAATCTTTGGAGCCATATCATTCCCTCTTTTTCTCAAAAATTAGTTAATTTTCCCAGTCCTGAAGTTTGGTACAAAAATGTCTTGTGGTCCTAGGCAGGTTAAGTTCGTAAATAAGCAAAATCGGACCAGGGGGAAAAAGTTCCCCTTGAAGAGCTAAGCCATCTTCTGGAAACCACCATTTTTTTACCTGACAAAATTTTTTAATATTTTTTTTTTTAATTTTCTTTACATACTGGAGGGTAAAAAATATTCGGCACAGCCGAGTTTAACACTCTCATTTTTTTTAAATTTTTTTGTTTTAATGTTTTCGTTTTTTTTCGAGAAAATCGCATTTGAATTTTAAATTTCATAACAATTTAGTAATTTGCTTGTATTTTCTTGTTTCAACATAGCGTATGAGTAACATTTATGCAAATATTTAAAACTCATTCGCTATGTTAAAACAAGATAATGTAAGCAAATTACAAAATTGTTAGGAAATTTAATATTAAAATGCGATTTTCTCGAAAAAAAATACGAAAAACACATGTCTCAATTTTTTTGTGGATAGACAAACATCTAAACTTTAAAAAAGTAGAAAAGTTTAATTCGACTTGGTCGAATCTATGGATACCCTCCACAATGCACTTTTTAGTGATTTTAAATTTTCTAACGTGAAAAGAATAACATTTTTGATTAGAAATTTTTATTTTGTCTAAAAAGACTTCTTTTTAGTAATTTTTGAAAAAAAAAAAAAAAAATTTACTAAATTTTTTTTTGAGTGTAAAATTTTTTTCGAGTGTATTTTTTTTTTGGTGTAAAAATATTTTTGAGTGACAAAAATACGTTGTAAAATATTTTTGTGACTTATGAATGTTTTTAAAACATGTTTAACGGGTATTCAACACGTGAATTTAAGGTGAAACTAATCTGAAATTCACGGTTCTGCTAATGCCTTTTGAACCACTTCACAGTGATTCGTTCCCATATATCGAGTGGGCAAAAATAGAATATTGGTCGCAGATTTCTGAAATTTGGAACACAAGCATTTAATTATCTAATCAAGAAAAAAACGAGTTTTTGGAAAAATCGGAGCAAGGACACGCCTACCCCCCATATATCCTGAAACTTAAATATGTGATTAAAACTACAAAAATGGCCACAAAATTCCCAAATTTTGTCAATGTTACCAATTTTGATACAGTATTTTATGTGTAAATTTTTTTCAAGATTGAAGCAAGGATTCGTGTGGCTGCCATATATCCTTTTTCTTAAAAAAATTGTAAATCGCTCAAAAATTACTCGATACTCTTGAAATATTTTGTAAAAATTTGAATAAGTGATGTCAATGTGTGTGCCAAATTTCGCTGAAATCGGTTCTGTAAAACAAAAGTTATTTATATATCCTTTTTAAAAACTGCAATAAAGTGTTAATATATTTTAATCACAAAAATAAAATAGAAAGAGTTGTCAACGATTTTCCAAATTTGGTACGCAAGCACAAAATTAATTAATAGAAAAAAAATAAAAATTTTGAGCAAATCGGTCGAAGGACATTTGTACCTGTCGTATATCCTGAAATTTAAAATTGGAGTTTTAGCCACAAAACTTGATATAAAATTACTTAACTTAGTTATTGTCTTAGAAATTTAGATAACCATCGACGTACAACATTTGTATTTTAATCTGAGCAAGGACTCGCGTGGCTGCCATATATCCTTTTTCTTGAAATCGCTGTAACTATTTTAAAAATCTTTCAATTCCTATCAAATTTTTAATATAGATTAGATCAAATAACGTTAATAAGTGTGCCAAATTTCGTTGAGTTACTTGCTGTAACAAAAAAGCTGTTAATATATCCTTTTTTTAAATATAGTCAAAAATATAAAAATACCTAATAACTGCAAAAACAAAACATTCACAACACTTATTTCCTGTTGCATTATGAAAATAAATTTATTCAAAATAAGTTTTAAGTAAACTCGTTTAATACTTGCTTTATTTCTAAGTATATAACCCGTTAATAACAAAAAACTAAAAAAAAAATTTTTTTTTTGGTACTAAAATTTTTTTTTTTTTCGTTTTTTTCAAAAACTTAGTTATTTTTATTATTTGATCGTATAGAAAACAGTCCAGGATGTTAAAAAAATCAATAAAAAATAATTTTTGAGTACGAACTTTTTTTATGTATCTCAAAAAAAATTTGGTTTTGATTTGGGATACCAACGAAAATCAAATACTGGTTTTAAAGCAAAATGGCCCACTGTATACTTATTTCATCGAATTTTTTACTATAAATTTATGGTATACAATACAATAAATCCCTTTATATAAAAAAACACGAAAATGTTGATGTATTTTTTTAATTTTATTTACAGTACATAAAATAAATAAAAAAAAAATAATCCAATTTTAGATTTTTAAAAAAAAAAAAATTTTTCAACTTAAAAAAAAAAACTTAGTTATTTTTATTTTTTGATCTTATAAAACATAGTTAAAGCTACAAAAAAAATGAAAAACAAAAAAAAATTATTCACGAACTTTTTTTATGAAGGCCATTAAAATTTGGTGATTTTGGGGATTTTAGTAAAAGTCATAGATAACTTTTAAAGCAAAACTGCCCACGTACTGCATATTTTTTTTCAGATTTTTTATTATATTTTTACAGAATACTATATAATATATCAATGTGTAAAGAAAAAATACTTAATATTAAATTTTTTTTTAATATTTTTTCCATTAATAATATAGCTTTTGAAAAAAATTAAATAAAGACACAAAAAAAACCTAACTTTTTTCCAACTTCAGACAAAAACTTAGTTATTTTTATTGTTTTGCCTTATAAACCATAGTCCAAGCTATCGAAAAAGCGAAAAAAATAATTTTTTGACTCACGAACTTTTTTTATGCATTCCATCAAAGTTTGTCAATTTTTGGGAATTCGGTAGAAAAAATATAGATTTCAGAGCAATACAAAAATGTATTTTAAGATTAATTCTAAAAAAATGCAAATACAACATTTAGCTAATATATTAAAGTAACTTTTGCAAAAAAAAGTTCGTTGATTTCTTTAAAATTCGATTTTTCATAATTATTTTAGTAAACCTATAAAAATCAATTTTTAGGTTTTAACACAATAGCGTTGAATTTCCATACTTTAGCGCCCTCTTGTGGCAACATATGACTTCTTAAAAATCAGAAAAGTACATATTTCTTTTAGTTTACTATTAAACTGTAAAAATACAAAAAATCATCAACATTGAAGACATACTTTTTTTTTTGATTTTTGCCAATGAAACGAATCACTGTGCACTTGTCCGATTTGTCTTAAATTCAATACAAACCAAGTCCGGGGAACGATAAATATATATGTGAAGCTTCAGCATCCTCAGAATTGCCATTCGAAAGTTATCATGTTTTTTATCTCGTAAATTCACGAAAAACCCATGCCGAAATTCAGTCTTTTGCTCATAACTTTTGAACCACTGCACAGTGGCCGAAATGGACATTCTGGCGGCGCTTAATTCGGAAATGTAAAATAATAAAGACCCATCCTTATTTGCGATTATAAAATTTTTAAAGAATTAATTTTTAACAATATTTATTTATTTTTATGTATTTTGGGAAATTTATGTGAATATTGGGAGGGTGGTTTGTATGAGGCCAAGAAATTAAAATGGCCCGATTCCGTTAAAATTTAGAGCGATTGTTTATGAATTTAAACAACATTTATCTGTCGAATTTCAATAGGATATCTTGAATACTATTGTAAGGGGTATTTAAGTAAAACTTGAAGGGGACATTAACATGGGGGCTATGGATTAACATGGATTGATTTTGTCAAAATTTAATAGGTTTTGTTCTTGCGATAAAAAAAACTTAAATTTCAAATTTCAGCCAAATCGATTGAAAATTGTGGTCTGTATCGCGTTTATACTGTTTATTTGGACAGGCAGATGGACCCTAAAAACTGAACAACTTGCGCGAACTAGCACGCCATACTGAAACGTCACAACAAAAATAACCCAAAATAATAAACAAAACAGGAATTGGACCGAATACGATCGAATTTCAAAAGTTGCAGTCCATGAAACTATAGTTTATATCACAAATGTAAACTTCTATAATGAACTAATAATAAACTAGATACACACAGGGCACAAGCATTTATTTTTGAGTTAAAACATATCTTTTACTGTCAATTAAAACTTTTAGGCTCAAAATGTGTAAACAATAGACTTAAAAGTGTCAAGAAAAACTTACTGACAAGGGAAGTATCTCAACCCTTATGAACCGATTTGCCTGAAACTTAAAATATATATTACAGAGACGATTTTAAAGTTGGAGTGTCTCGGCTTATCGGCCATATCTGTGTTTAAAAATTTCGTTGTCCCCTTATGAAACCATGTGGACCTTCGGGAAAATTTTGATAACTTCCGAACTAACAGGAATATCGTCTAGGGCAAAAATACGTGTCGACTTAAATTTAATAAAGATTATTTCTTATTCATATGGATATTGTAGGTCTATGTCTTCACATAAATACCCCCCAAAATTTACACATTTTTCTGAAAAAAATATTTAAAGAAACCGAATTTTTACAAGGTTATGCCACCATTGGATAGGCATTAAAAGAACCTTTCTTCTCATATGAAAACATTATACAGTTTCTTAAAAAGAAATGGCTGAAAAATCCAAAAAACGATTTTTTCGCCATTTTTTGACCCATGTTTTGAACCCCTAAATCCACGATATGGCCGATAAGCCGAGACACCCCAACCTTAGAATTGTCTCTTTTATATATATTTTAAGTTTCAGGCAAATCGGTTCATAAGGGTTGAGATACTTCCCTTGTGAGTAATTTGGCCCCAAATTCCTTTAATACACTTGCTGCAGAAAATGTATATTTGATAGCTTACAGCTGTGCGAATTTTAAGAGAAAAACAAAAGTAAAAACGTTAATTTTCTCTGTAAAGTACAGGTAATCGATACAGTGCAAAACATTTATCAGTTGTAATTTTTTAATTTTGACTTAAACGCCGCTAGATCAGTGATTTCGGCCACAGTGCACTGGACCGATTTCGCTGGATTGCAATACCAATCTGACCAGGTAAATGCTCAACATATATGACACACTTCAGGAGCCTCCGTAAAGTCTTTTAAAAGTTAGCGTGTGTTTTTTTAACAGACAGACAGACGGACGGATGAACGGATGGACATTGCTAGATCGTCTTAAAATCGATCGAGGATCATGAATATATATATGAATGACAAACTTATATATACCCTCTACCACTAGAGTGGAGGGTATAAAAAGAGTGGCCGGATTTTTGGTAAATTGGCTTTTTTTATCGATAGCCCATACAAAACTATACAAGAATGTAAATATTTGAGATCGTGGTGCATCCGTTTTAATTTGATTTATATTTACACAAGTCAACTCGACACAAATTTTACCATTTTTCCAATATTTGACCACGGCTCTTAAGCCCAGTTTTTGAAAAATGGAAAAATCAAAAACACAATTTTCTTAGTCCCATATAGGGCTATTTATACAACCTATTTAGAAATTTACGGGACACATGTTTTTCTGTAGCGGGACATTCGTTGCGGAATACCTCATATGTAAGTTTGTCATTCCGTTGGTAACACCCCGAAATATTGGTCTAGGACCCCATGAAGTATACACTAAAAAAAAAGTGAACTAAAAACTGGGGAAATTAACTAAATTTTGAGAAAAAGGGGGAATGATTTGGCTCCAAAGATTTTTTTTTATTGATTTTAGTTCATATTTTTCCCAAAAATAAGGAAAACAAAGTTATTTGATTTTATGCGAATTTTAAATAAGAAATGGTAAAAATTATATTGCACTTTAGTTCATTCACATTTTAGGACTAGATTGGGTCCAGACCCTGGACCCATGGGTTCAGACCTCGCTGGGTCCTTTAAGGGTCGCCATAGATTTTGACCCAAAACTTTTGTCCGTTTCGCTCTACCTTACTTAGTTTATGAGATACCGTAATATGGGGCCTGATAGGGTCTTGAGAATCTTAAAAACTAGATAACTCAAAAACAATTAGTCGGAGAGCTTTCGGGTATTTTGCGGAAGTGTTCTACGAGTTAAAAGCTACAAAAATGTCCTTGGACTTACTTCGTGTTGGCAGTATTTACCGAGATATGTATCGGATTTAAAATTTTAGATCCGAAATTGGGGTCTTGAGACCCCGGCAGATATGCAGAGCTAGACCATTACATTTTTTTGTCTTAGTCTTTCTTTTGAAAATTTCATCCGTTTCGCTTTATCTCGCTTAGTTTTCGAGATATTGCCATTTTGAGTTTTTAACTAAATTCTAAGAAGTACACTTAATCAATTCTAAAAAGAGAAATAAATGATATTTTTTTTAGTAAATTTTAACTAAACTTGAACTAAATTGTTTTTTAAGAAATGTGTATTAAAAATTAAGTTATGTTTCTTAGATTTGGAAAAAAAAAATTTTGGCAATAAAAATGTTTTTCCTTACATTAAAAAACTCCAATTTAAAGAAAACTATGAATTATTTATAAGTAAATGAACTAAATTTTTTTTCCTCAAAGTTAAGAAAATTTCTACTTGTTTTAGGTAAATTTAACTAAATTTTCTTAAATAGTAATTTATTAACTTTCTTTACTATATTTATAATCATATTGAATTAAAACGATAGCATTTGAGATTGTAGAACTGAAAGTGGCAAAAGCCATAGGACGACCCATTTTGTAGAAGCCAAGTAAAGTCAAATCTGGTGGAAATGATGCAAGTTGTAATGAAAAGTTTTTTAGCTGCAAGAAAGAAAAAAGAAAATTAAATAGAAAACTAAAAACAAAACACTCTATGTCGAGATAGCTAAGTAGTCTAAACGTAATGTTGGGCTTATAGTGATTAAATTTGAAATACTTGACATCGAACTCACAAACAAAATTGGTACATTCAACATAACCTAAAAATATAAAATGCTTTAATTCGGCTGCTGGTTGACACATGTGAACATAATTGAACACCGAATGATATTTAAATAAGTACGAACATATTTTTTGACAAAATAAAAAAAAATCTCGGATTTTTGTTTTTACCAAATTTTTTTTTTCGCGGAAATTTTTTTTCAACTAATTTTTTTTTTCAAAAGTAATTTTCGGTTAAATAAATTTTTTTGCAATAATTTTTTTAAATTGTGGAGGGTATCAATACATTCGGCGAGGCCGAATTTAACTTTTTTCCTTGTTTCGAATTTCAATTGGTTGATATTTTCGAATTACAAATGGAATCTTCAAATTATCAGTAGAATCTTCAAAATAAAAATTTTATCTTCGAATTACAAAGGAAATCTTGTAACTACAAGTACAGCCTTCGAGTTACAATGGATACTTTTCGATTTTCATCATTAAATGGTGTAGAATTCCACTATGTTACGTTTAGACTGCTCTAACCTTTACTTACACTTCTTTCTAATCTGTCATCCAATAAGGGCAACCAAGGTTGTCTATCTTTTAATAATTGTGCAGTTCTTTCCGTAAATTCCACACAATCAAATATAATACGTGTAAACAACATTAAATCCCAATAGTAGATTACTAAAGCCAGTGGACTCATATACATAGTCCAGCTACTATATTGCTGCCATAATTGTTGATGTTCAGAAAACATAAATGTCATATAGATGGCACAAATATTGCTGACAAATACAACCAACATAACACAAACTCCTTGAATATCATACATTTTATTGATACGTTCAATAAATTTTATCAATTTACGATGATCCACTGCCAAGTCATCCAGTTCATCTGCCAGTTGGCAGCAATTATTTACTAATGCGCCCGGTCTGATCAGTTTTAACTGATGTTGTTTATATAGTGAAGCCGTCGATTTTAATATTCTTAAAACTTTTTGATTTAGCAGTTGCAAAAGAATATTAGCATTTAGCAGGGCGAAATAATATTGTGACATGACAATATTTAAGACCATCGGTATAATAGCAAAAGCTATTAACGTGAATAAGTTTCTGATATTGAAAGTTTCACGAAAAACTTCCAGAGAAACCACAAACATTAACAAATCAGCTGGAAATGAACTGGTAAGTTTTATTCGGATACCTGCTTCTAAACGTTGTTTAAATATCTCTTCAACTTGCCATTTTTTTATAAAACGTTTACAAAAACGTTGATAACTGTTGATTAGTTTAATGAAATCCTTACGTTTTGTCCAATTAAAAAATACCGTTACTAGAACTCCACCAATTTTTATAAAGGAAATTAATAATTTTAATTTATAATGTAGATCTGCTGCTCCCGGAGGTCGTGTTTTAATTTCCATATTTAAGGCAATATATGGTATGACACTAAATAATGCCACGCCCATGAGGGCGCTATATAGCGTAACATAAATATTTGTTTGTGCTATGCCGGTGCGACAATTATAGTGAAAATTTATAATACCCAGTAATTGTGAGTATTGATAGAAGACCACTATCATCAAGTATGTTATCCGTTTCATGATGTTCTATAAACTAAATTGAATAATGAAAAATTTAATTGAATTAATTTGCTAGTGCAGAAATTGTTATTGCAGTATGATTTGGTCTACTTAAATATTTATTAATAACTTTCTAAAAAGGTTAATTACTTTTGTATTAGAGTGTGTGGAAAAAGTAATTTTGTTCAATCTACTTCAGTTAACAGATGTAATTCGAAAAATATTAATTGTAATTCGAAGATTGAATTTGTAATTCGAAAATTAAATTTGAAATTCGAAAATTTAATTTGTAATTCGAAGACTCTATTTGTAATTCAAAAATTTCAAACGATAAATTGATAATTCGAAATAGATCAATTGTAATTCGAAAAAGATTCATTGGAAATTCGAAAAAGATTCATTAAAAAAAAAATATCAATTATTATTCGAAAACGATTAATTTCAGCTTAAAAAAAAACAATTGTTAATGGAAAGCGATCAATTTTAATTCGCAAAACATCAACTATAATTCGAAAAAGATTAATTGTAAAATAAAAACAAGTAGAAAAGTTAAATTCGACTTGGCCGAATCCATGAATACCTTCCACAATGCTTTTTTAAAGAGATAGAACATTTTCTAACGTGAAAAAAAAATTTAACAATTTTGATTAGAAATATTTTATTTTGAACTTTTTTTGAGTTATTTTTGTAAAAATTTAATTTTTGAGTGTAAAATTTGTTTTCGAGTGTAAATATTTTTTTAGTGTAAATTTTTTTTTGGGTGACAAAAATAACTTGTAAAATATTTTTGTGGCTTACCAATGTTTTTAAGGCTATTTTTTAAAGCTTGGTTTTTTCATCACGAGAATTTAAGGTGAAACTTTTGAACACTGAATCGATTTTGTTGAAATTCAATATATACACTCAAAAAAAACTTTGTCAAATTACAAGAAAAAGTCTCGTAATCCCATTTTAACAATACTCGACAGTTTTCCTTGTTTTTTAACAAACAAAGTTGTATCGAAATTTAAATTTTTTGTTGTAATTTCACATTTTTTTTTGTAATTTTACAATTTTTTTTGTAATTTTACAAACTTCCAAGATAATTTTACAAAAAAAAAAAATCTAGTAAATTCACGAGAATTCCTTGTAATTTTAATTGCGCCAAAAAACGCTAAATTTATAATTTTATTGGTAAAAAGCTTGTAGAATTACAAATTTATTGGTAAAAAGCTTGTAAAATTACAAGGAATTCTCGTAAAATAAGAGGTAAACCTTGTAAATTTTATCGTGTCAAAAAATTTGTAAATTTACAATTTTATTGGTAAAAACCTTGCAAAATTACAAAATTATTGGTAACAAGTAAAAAAGTTAAATTCGGCCTTGCCGAATGTAGTGATACTCTCCACAATTTCAAAAAGATTATTGCAAAAAACTTTTTTTAAAAGGAAATTACTTTAAAGAAAAAAAAAAAAAAGTTTTTGAAAAAAAATTTCCGCGAAAAAAAAATCCGCGATTTTTTTTTTTTTGTCAAAAAATATGTTCGTACTTGTTTAAATACCATTTGGTGTTCAATTATGTTCACATATGTCAACCAGCAGCCGAATTAAAGCATTTTGTATTTTTAGGTTATATTGAATGTACTAAAATTTTTCAGGTGTCCTTACATTTTCTTTCATAACTTTTGAACCGCTGAACCGATTTTGCTCAAATGCAATACCAAACTTCTCGGGAGAACTTCCAATAAATATGTTACGTTTCAGTTATGTCCGTGTAATATTTTGGCCGTGATTACCATTTCCACAGACAGATGGACAGACGGAGATCGCTAGAATGTCTTAAAATCGATCGGGGATCATGAATATATATACTTTATGGGGTCCCAGACCGATATTTAGATGAGTTACAAACGGAAGTGGAGGGTATAAAAATCTTGGATAATTACTAGGAATTTTTGTCAAATAGGAGGTAGCAAACAAAAAAAAGTTACAAGTTTTTCTTGTAATTGTACAAAGTTTTTTTTTGAGTGTAATAGATCAATTGTAATTCAAACAAGTAAAAAAGTTAAATTCGACCTTAAAGAATGTATTGACACCCTTCACAATGTAAAAAAGTTTATTTGCAAAAAAAACAAAAAAATTTTTTTTGGAAAAAAAAAATCCGCAAAAAAAATTTTTGGTGAAACAAAAATCACCAAAATTTTTTTTTATACCCTCCACTTAGTGATAGAGGGTATATATAAGTTTGTCATTCCGTTTTTAACTCATCGAAATATCATAAAGTATATATATTCATGATGCCCGATCGATTTTAAGACATTCTAGCGATGTCCGTCTGTCTGTCTGTCTGTCTGTGGAAAATGCTCTCGCGGACACAATATTGCACAGAGATGACTGAAACTTAACATATATATTGGAAGTTCTCCCGAGAAGTTTGGTATTGCATTTATAGAGCGATATCGGTTCAGCGGTTCAAAAGTTATGAACGAAAATGTAAGAACACCTCAAAAATTTCAGTACATTCAACATAACCTAAAAATACAAAATGCTTTAATTCGGCTTCTGGTTGACATATGTCAACATAATTGAACACCAAATGGTATTTAAACAAGAAACAAATCGCGAATTTTTTTTTTTACCAAAATTTTTATTTGCGGAAAGGTTTTTTCAAATTTTTTTTTTTTCAAAAATAATTTCCTTTTAAATTAAGTTGTTTGCAATAATCTTTTTGAAATTGTGGAGGGTATCACTACATTCGGCAAGGCCGAATTTAACTTTTTTACTTGTTTAAATACCATTCGGTAATCAATTCTATTCACATGTGGCAACCAGCAGCCGAATTAAGGCATTTTGTATTTTTAGGTTATGTTGAATGTACCAAATTTTTCGAGGTGTTACCACATTTTCTTTCATAACTTTTGAACTGCTGAACCGATTTCGCTCAAATGCAATTCGAAACTGCTTAGAGCAACAACAAGTAAATATGCTAAATCTTTGTCATATCTGTTTAATACTTTGGCCGGGATCACCATTTCCACAGACGGACATACATACGGACATCGCTAGAATGTCTTAAAATCGATCACTGATCAATAACACCGGCCGACAGCCAATATTAAACATGAACCGGATGAGTAGAGATCAAATGGAGTAAAACTGCATTTACTGTTTATCATTTTGTAATCCTGTTTCCTTTTAAAAGGACTTCAAAGTTTTAAAGTAAACATTTCGTAAAATATTTTTGAATGTTTGTTCTTGTCCTAGGATCACACTGGGAACGGCAAATGAAAGAAGAGGATTTCGCCAACTTCTTTCATTTTTTTATATTCCCATAACAGGATAAAAGGATGTGAATAAAGTTATTTGAAAACTTTATCAAAATATTTTGTTGAACATTTTAAATGATATTGAAGGATACATTTTTGAAAGGACGTAACTTGACTCTTACGTCCTAGGGGAGATCCTCCTCTCCTAGGGGAGATCCTCCAATTTCATTTGCTATTACTAGTGGCATTTTAGTAGAAGCACAAATATTAAGAAAACATTTTTATAAAATTTAATCTTCTAAAATTTTAAAGTCATTTTAAAAGGAAACAGGATCACGAAAAGAAAAACTGTAAATGCAGTTTTACTACATTTAGTCTCTAGTTTCAAACGTATGTTATCCAGTTCATGTTCAACGTTTTTTATTTTTAGACCAATATTTCGAAGTGTTATAGACGGATTGAAAAACTGTCACTAGAGTGGAGGCTATAAAAACAGTAAGTGTGAGGCCAAAACCCTTTGGTGGTTGTAGTCTACTTTAACTGTTTTGGTCTTAAGCCAAATACATTAAGTCACCTCAAATTTGTTGAACAGTGTAACATAACTTAAACATTAAGCGTTTTATCCGTACAACAAATGCGTGGTTATTATACATAGATTACTATTGGATTTATATTACAGATGGGTGTAGAGTGACCTTTGACACACTCATAATCACGGCAAGGACTTTTAAATCGCGCACACTCACTCACGAACATATTTTTTTTACTCACACTCACTCACAGTCCCGTTGCGTGTACTCACACCAGCTTAACTAACACGCACGGTGACAGTATTCCCGGGAATGCCGAGAACCGGGAAATGGGGGTACCAGTTTGTACCTTAAACTGCTTTCGGGAATTACATTAACCACAAAAATTTATTGTTAATGAGAACGGCATGTTCGAATTTTACACTTTTACATGTGAAATATTTTTTTAAATATCAATTTATTAACTTTCTTTACTATATTTATAATCATATTGAATTAACACAATAGCACTTGATATTGTAGAACTGAAAGTTGCAAAAGCCATAGGACGACCCATTTTGTATAAGCCAACTAAACTTAAATCTGCTGGAAATGATGCAAGTTGTAATGAAAAGTTTTTCAGCTAAAAGAAAGAAAAAAAGAAAATAATTAAAAAGAAAATTAAGAATATATCATTCACCTAGACGTAACGTTTAATGACAGTTAGAGGGTTAATGTGTTCTAAGCAAAGAACCGCCATATAATTTCTCGGAAGACATCAACCCATAGTTTGAAGCTCAGATGCGTTTTTATCATAGTTTGTTTGATATTTTCCAAACGCCTTTGATAAAAAACTAAAAACTTCAGTGAGCCGTAAAAAATAAATGCGACTTTGACTTTGCAAAACCCTTTGGTGATTTTGTTTACTTACTTTTATATGGCGTTGAAGCCATTGAGGCTAATTTTTCTTGAAAAAAGCAGAATAAAATAAACTTGCAAACATATTCCGCGAGAGCCAAGAGTTTCCCAATTTACCGCCTAATCCCTCCCCTAAAAATCAACCATGCCAAATTTTTTTTTACCCTCTACTTAGTGAAGGAGGGTATATAAGTTTGTCGTTCCGTTTGAAATGTCGATGTGGGACCCCATAAAGTGTTTATGGGGCATTCCATGTCAAATCGGACACTTTGAAATTTTTTTTTTAGATTTTCCCAATTTGTTTAACTTCTTCAATAATGGTCCAAATTTCAAATTTTTTTATTAAAAATTTTTGTTTTTGTACATACTTTTAACAAAAAAATCCAAAAAAATTCTTAAAAGCGCTCTAGTATGCGAATTTTAATTTTTTTAAATTAAATCTCATTTTTGAAAATGTTTGTACTCTTCGATTATTTTGATTTTTTTTTTTTGTGTAAAACTTCTATCGATTCTACAAATTGTTTGCCCAGGAGGATCGTGGGATAACGATTATTACTATTTTTTAAAATATAAAAAAAAAAAATTGTAATGTAATTTTCCAATCTTAAAATCATTCCTACTGCTCCAATTGTGCGTCATAGAGGGGTCATTTATAAGACATCCTTAGATCAACAAAATGTATGGCCGACCCACAATATTTTTTTTGTCCAAACATTTTCTCTGAACACACCTACCCTCTATCTCTAATTGTTAAGGCGGTTCACATACAATTTTTTTTATTTTTTGTAAATTTGTTTTATTTAATCAGCTTCTACCGGTCCAATGGTGCGTCCGAGAGGGGTCATTAGTGAGACCGACCCCCATTTATTTTTACCCTCCAACATTTTTGTAAAACATACCCTACTTAGGGAGTGGAGATAGGGGCGTAGGTATGTTTTAAAAAAATGTTGTAGGGTAAAAATAAATGGGGGTCGGTCTCACTAATGATCCCTCTCGGACGCACCATTGGACCGGTAGAAGCTGATTAAATAAAACAAATTATCACAAAATAAAAAAAATGTTTAACTGTTAAATATAGAGGGTAGGTGTGTTCAGAGAAAATTTTTGGACTAAAAAAATATTGTGGGTCGGTCATACATTTTGTTGCTATAAGGGCACTATTAGGGCAGTTAGAGCGGTTGGAGCAAATTTTAAAAAATGTCGTTTTGTGTGGGGCCCCCTTAGAAATTGGAGATAGGGTATTAGCACAGACTAATACAGACTCGACATAAGTGACAGGTGTCAAAAAAGTATTCTTTAACCATATGGTTAATATTTTCAAATTATTCTACGAATTAGGTTAGAAAGAGAAAACTGATATAACGCGCCATTAGAAAAATGGATGCCAGATCGGTTTTTGTTGTTTCACTCACTCCTAAGTCGTAGAAAGTGTTGCCATGTTAGCGTAAAACGGACTAAAAACCGCTGTGCTTTCTCCTAAAATCGCTTAGTTTTTCCCCATTTTTTCTTGTAAAACCCTACTGTCGAGTCTGTATTTAGTCTGTGGTATTAGTTTGTTCCAAAGAAATGTTAAGACGTAAAAATTAATGGGGGTCGGTCTTATAAATGACCCCTCTATGACGCACCATTGGAGCAGTAGAAATGAATTTAAGATTGGAAAATTACAATAATTTTTTTTAAAAAAATAGTAATAATCGTTATCCCACGATCCTCCTGGGCAAAAAATTTGTAGAATCGATAGAAGTTTTACACAAAAAAATTTCAAAAAAATCGAAGAATACAAACATTTTCTAAAATTTAAAAAAAAAATTTAAATTTTAAAACTTAAAAATCGCATACTAGAGCGCTTTTAAGAATTTTTTTGGATATTTTTTGAAAAAGTACGTAAAAAAACAAAAATTTTGAAAAAATTTTTTGAAATTTGGACCATTATTGAAGAAGTTATGAGTAAAAGAAGTTTGAGTAATGGAACAAACTACCAATTGTTAAAAATCCGATATCTTTTGAACGGGTCATCAAAAAAATCTGAAAATTTTCCACGAAGGAGTTTTCGAAGGGTACTAAAAACAAATTGGGAAAATCTAAATTTTTATACCCTCCAACTACAGTATGGGGGTATACTCACTTTGTCATTCCGTGTGTAACGCATCGAAATATCAATCGGGGACCCCATAAAGTATATATATTATTGATCAGTGATCGATTCTAAGACATTCTAGCGATGTCCGTCCGTCCGTCCGTCCGTCTGTAGTTAACACGATGCAGTCCAAAATAAAAGAGCTAGACCCCTCAAGTTTGGCATAAATATGTGTTATGGTCCTAGGCAGGTTAAGTTCGGAAATGGGCCCAATCGGATCAGGGGGAAAAAAGTTCCCCCCTGAAGAACTAAACCAACCTCTTAAAAATGCTAATTTTTTTTGACGTTTTTATGTATTTTTGTGAACTTAATGAGACATTTTAATGTTCGTAGAAGTTTATAGTCGAGCGCTTGGACCCAGGGGATTACAAAATTTCGCTTTTTTTGCCCCGCCCCTTTTTTAAGGGCGTGGATAAAAAAATTATTTAAATAATTATAAAACTATAATACTTTAGTGCACAAAGCAGACAAAAAATAACTTGTAAACAAATACCGTGAGGGCCAAGGAGTCACCCCAGCTCACCGACCCCTCCCCTTCCTTGCCCCCCTTAAAACAACGCCCCTGTCAAATTTTTTTTTTATTTTTTTACATGTTGGAGGGTATAATAGATTCGGCACAGCCGAATTTAACACTCTCACTTGTTTTTTTTCAAAGTGCCCGATTTGACATGGAATGCCCCATATATTATTGATCAGTGATCGATTTTAAGACATTCTAGCGATCACAGCCAAAATAATACACGGTGATGACTGAAACTTAACATATTAATTGAAAGTTCTCCCGAGCAGTTTGGTATTGCATTTGAGCCATATCGGTTCAGTGGTTCAAGAGTTATGAACGAAAATGTAAGGACACCTCAAAAATTTTGGTACATTCAGCATAACCTAAAAATACAAAATGCTTTAATTCGGCTGCTGGTTGACATTTGTGAACAGAATGAAACATCGAATGATATTTCAACAAGTACAAACATCTTTTTTGACAAAAAAAAAAACACGGATATTTATTTTTTTACCAAAATTAGTTTTTCGTGAAAATTTTTTTCTTCAAAATATTTTTTTTACTTGTTTATTTTTTTTACCCTCCAATATTAAAGATTCGGCATAGCCGAATTTAACACTCTCACTTGTTTTTATTCGGATTATGCCCGAATTATTTTCGGTCATAGGGGAATATGACCGAATTTATTCTGATCATAATACCCATAACGAAAATGGGGATAGGGATTATGTCGTATTTATTACCTTTTTTAACTTGTGGAAGGTATAAATAGGGCTTCCAATCTAGATTAGTTCTTCTGAATCCCGGTATTCGGACAAATTTTCGGGATCCTGGGAATTTCAGGATAAGAGTCCCGGTATTCGCGGGATTTTTTTGAAAACTTTTGGAATTTTTCGGGATTTTAAAAAAATGTCAGTATTGATTGTCTCGTTCGAAAAGATTTGCAAAGTTCTGTTGTGAAAACTTCAATTGTCTTAAAAAAAAAAATCGCGTTTTTTTAAGATTCTTAAAACATAATATTCATAAAACGCTACGTTTAGTATGCCTTGATCTATACTTACACTCCTTTCTAATCTCTCATCCAAAATTGGCAACCATGGTTGTCTGTCTTTTAATAATTTTGCAGTTCTTTCAATTAATTCCACACAATCGAATATAACATACGTAAATAATTTCAAATCCCAATAGTAGATAAATAAAACGAATGGACTTATATAAACCGTCCAGCTACTATATTGCTGCCATAATTGTTGGTGTTGAGAAAACATAAATGACATGTACATGAGACAAATATTGTTGACATATAAAACCAACATAATACAAACTCCTTGAATATCATACATTTCATTGAGACGTTCAATGAATTCGATTAGCTTACGATGATCCACAGCCAAGTCATCCAGTTCATCAGCCAGTTGGCAGCAATGGTATATTAATGCTCCCGGCCTAATGCGTTTCAAATGCTGTTCTTTATATAGTTTAGCCATAGAATTTAATATGCTTTTTACTTTATTATTTAGCAATTGCATTAAAATGTTAGTATTAAGCAGGGCAAAATAATAGTGTGACATGACAATATTTAAGACCATCGGGGTCATACCCATCGCTATTAAGGTGAATACATTTTTAATATTGAAAGTTTGACGAAACAAATCCAGAGACATCAGAAACACTAACACATCGGCCGGAATGGAACGGGTAAGTTTTAATCTGATACCTGCGTCCAAACGCTGTTGAAATTTCTCCTCAACTTGCCATTTTTTTATAAAACGTTTACTAAAACGTTGATAACTGTTGATTAGTTTAATAAAATCCTTACGTTTGGTCCAATTAAAAAATACCGTTATTAGAACTCCACCAATTTTTATAAATGAAATTAATAAATTTAATTTATAATGTAGATCTGCTGCTCCCGGAGGTCGTGTTTTAATTTCCGTGGTTAAGGCAATATATGGTATGACAGTAAATAGTGCCACACCCATGATGGCGCTATATACCGTAACATAAATATTTGTTTGTGCTCTACCGGTGCGACAATTGTAGTAAAAATTTACAATACCCAGTAATTGTGAGTAATGATAGAAGGCGGCTAGCATCAAGTATGTTATCCGTTTCATATTGTTTTATAAACTGATTTGAATAAAGAAAAATTTAATTGAAATAATTTACTAGTAAAGAAGTTGTCATTGCAGCATGAGTTTGTCTACTTAAGTATTTATTAATAACTTTCTAAAAAAAGGTTAATTACTGTTGCATTAGAGTGTGTGGAAAAAGTAATTTTGTTGAATCTACACCCTTTACAGATGTAATGCGAAACATATTAATTGTAATTGGAAGATTCTATTTGAAATTCGGAGATTAAGTTTGTAATTCCAATTTTCAAATCAAAAATCTACCTGCCGAAAGATTCTAACTGTTCGAAAATTCAATTTGTGATTCGAAGATTACAGTTGTAATCGAAAAAGATCAATTTTAATTCGGAAACGACCAACTGTATACGAAAATGCAAAAAAAGTACATTTTTGCCAGAAAAAAAACATTATTAGCGTATTTTTGTCATGAAGATTTTTTGAATATTATTTTTAATTTGATGATTTTAAAGATTTTTATACCCTCCACTTAGTGATAGAAGGTATATATAAGTTTGTCATTCCGTTTGTAACTCATCGAAATATCGGTCTGGGACCCCATAAAGTATATATTATAGTTCGTTTTCAATTTTTTTTTTGATTTTGATTTATGGATATTATGACTTTTTAGAAGATTTTTGTATCAATAAAAATAATGGCGTTTTTTTTTTTAAATTCCAACTCCTTCCCGTGCCTATAGGCGACTCAAATCGCGGATTGTGGGTCCCTTTTCCCATACTACAAAAACGGTTTAATATATGTCAAATCTGACTTCAGAATTCAATATATTCATATATATATTCATGATCCCCGATCGATTTTAAGACATTCTAGCGATGTCCGTCTGCCTGCCTGTCTGTGAAAATGGTGATCACGACCAAAATATTACACGGAGATGACTGAAGCTCTAAATATTTATTGGAAGTTCTCCTGAGCAGTTTGGTATTGCATTTGAGCGATATCGGTTCAGCGGTCCAAAAGTTATGAACGAAAATAAGGACACCTCAAAAATTTTGGTACATTCAACTTAACCTAAAAATACAAAATGCTCTAATTCGGTTGCTGGTTGACATATATGAACATAATTGAACACCGAATGGTATTTAAACAAGTACGAACATATTTTTTGACAAAAAAAAAAATCGCGGATTTGTTTTTCGCGGATTTTTTTTATTTTAATTTTTTTTTTCAAAAGCAATTTTTTTTTCAATAAAGTTTTTATGCAATAATCTTTTTGAAATTGCGGCAAGGCCGAATTTAACTTTTTTACTTGTTTTTTTTGTATTTTTGTTAAACAAATAATTTTTTTTGCCGTCCCCCTTTTTAGGGCGTGGATATAAAACAAGTAGAAAAGTTAAATTCAACTTGGCCTAATCTATGAATACCCTCCACAATGCCCTTTTAAGCGATAGTAAACTTTCTGACGTGAAAAAAATAACAGTTTTGATTAGAAATACTTTATTATGTATAAAAAAACTTTTTTTATACCCTCCAAATACATTATGTTACATACGGAATGACAAAGTGAGTACATTCCGTATGTAACACATCGAAATATCGGTCGGGGACCACACAAAGTATATATAATATTGATCCATGATATAATCTAAGACATTCTAGCGATGTCCATCCGTCCGTCCGTCTGTAGAAATAACGATGCAGTCCAAACCAAAAGAGCTACACCCCTGAAATTGAGCAAGAATATCTCTTATGTTACTGGTAAGGTTAAGTTCGAAGATGGGCAAAATCTGATAAGGGGAAAAAGTTCCCCCTTGAAGAACTAAAATGACCCCTGAAAAATACAATATGTTTACGAGTTTTGATTAATTTTTGCTCAACAAATGTATCATTTTTATGCCATATTATGTTCATAGACCTGCGCTTGGACAAAGGGAAATTCGATTTTTTTCAGGCCGCCCCCCTTTGTGGGCGTGGTTATAGAAATTAATTAAAAATAACGATAAAAATGTATTATTTAAGCGTAAATATTATATACAAATAATTTGTAAACATATATAGCGGTGGTAAAGGTGTCCCCCACCGATTCCACCGACCCCCCCGTTTTTATACCCTCCAACCACAGTATGGGGGTATACTCACTTTGTCATTCCGTGTGTAACGCATCGAAATATCGGTCTAGGACCCCATAAAGTATATATATTATTGATCAGTGATCCATTCTAAGACATTCTAGCGATGTCCGTCTGTCCGTCTGTGAAAGATACGATACAGTCCAAAGTAAAAGAGCTAGACTCCTGAAATTTGTCACGAATATGTCCTATGGTATTGGGCAGGTTAAGTTTGAACATGGGCAAAATCGGATCAGGGGGGAAAAAGTTCCCCTCTTAAGAACTAAACAAACCTCTAAACCTCATTTTGTATAGCAAACGAAACATTTTTATGTCAAAAGAAGTTTAAAGTCTTGTAGTTAAATCCAGGAAGGTTGTCTCCCACCGACGTTATAAAAGATTCGGCACAGCCGAATTTAACACTCTTACTTGTTTTTAAGTAATTTTTGAAAAAAAAAAAAAAATAATTTACTAAATTTTTTTTTTGAGTGTAAAATTTTTTCGAGTATATTCTTTTTTTTAGTGTAAAAATATTTTTGAGTGACAAAAATACGTTGTAAAATATTTTTGTGACTTACCAATGTTTTTAAAACATGTTTAACGGGTTTTCAGCACGTAAATTTAAGGTGAAACTAATCTGAAATTCCCTGTTTTGCTAATAACTTTTGAACCACTCCAGTGCACTGGACCGGTTTGGCTGAAATTCAATACGAACCAGGCCAGAGGAACAACAAATATACATGCCAAGCTTCAGCATCCTCAGAGTTGCCTTTCGAATAGGCTTGCCAGATCGAAAATGGTAAATAGCTTGACATATAGAAAAAAACTTGATTTTCTTGACATGCGAAATTAAACCAATTTTATTAAAATTAAATAATACAAAAGCGGTCTTCGAAAGCTTGTCAAAAAAGGTGTCGGGACTTGGAAAATAAAAAAAAAAACTGGACTTGACGATCAAATAAATCGCTGTTCTACGAAAAATTAGCTAAAAAGTTTTTTTTTTAATTTCAGCAAATATTAAATCCGATCTGCAAAAAATTTCTAAATTTTTATTAAGGCTTAAATTTTTCTCACTGATTTTAGTTAAGTAACTTTTGACAAATTTTTTAGTAATCAGAATAAATTTTTAGGTTTTTTTTAATCGTTACAAACTTTCTAGTGGCGTTTCAGAAACATACTTTTTACTGAAACAAACTGTCATTTCGTAAAAGTGACACAGTCAAAATTAATCGTACAACTTCAATGATATAGGAAAAATCAGTTCCATAAATTATTCTACTCACTTATTATTTATGAAATAAAACTGATATTGGAACACGTTTTGGTAAAAATGTAAGTATTTTTTAAATCAATCTTTAATTTTTATTGATTTACATTTAAAGATTATTACAACAAATCTTTCTTGCTTTTTCTTGACAATTTAGTGGGAAATTGTGTAAAATTTGATTTTAGCTTGACAAATGACATTTTGGCTTGATTCTTGATATGTACTAAAAAAGCTTGACAATCCAGCCAAATCAAGCCCGTTTCTATCTCGTAAATTCACGAAAAACCGTTGCCGAAATTCAATCTTTTGCTCATAATTGCCAGGCAAAGTTATTTTTCGTGTTAATACATAAAATTTTAAAAAGGGGGAAAAAACATTTTGTTGTCGGATTTTGGATACATTTTAGAACACGACAAAAATGTTGCAGATAGGAAAAATATTTTTGTTTGACTTTTTTAAAGCAACATAACAGCTAAGGACGTTGATTGTCAAAAATAAAAATGACCATTGGTCATTGACCAATCCAAATGTAAACTAAACACCTTGGGATTCATTGTGATTTTAAATAAAAATCCAACCACAAATTCACACAACGATCACAAGAAAATTTATTGGAAGTTGGACAGGACAACGTCTGTCGAGTCCGCTAGTAACTCGAGTTTGCATCCCTCGAGTTTGCATCCCTGTATGCATACTATTTATGTACTGTGGTATAAGTTAAACTTATATTGAAAAACTGTGCCCTTTATATCTTGATCAAAGATATTAATAAGTTAATTACTATCATAATGCTAAATATAAATTATTTTGTATACAAATGTCTACATAGTTGACTTGAAATTCATTTATACAAATAATTCATGGCTTTCAATTAGTTTTCAAATAAAAATTTTGTTATTAACCATCATGAAGCGTACATCAACACGTTGGATGATTGTCGGAGTTTATTATTTAACCCAGTTATTGGGAATGGTACCCTTTTCTTATGACTCTGAGACGGGCAAAGCATATACTAAAGTTTTCATAACAATATATTGTGCAATAGTAAATTTATTAATGTTTGGAGGAATAGTACCGATGCTATTTCGTGTGGAATTGAAATCTAAAATATCCAGTGGCCTTGGACTACATTATAAAATCAACGTTATAATGAGTTTAATCGGAATTATGGCCATACTAACGACAATTATCTTGAATTGGACAAATCGTGGAGAATTTATAAAAACTCTTAATGATTTTCAATATTTACAAAGTAAATTCAAAGAAAAATTTCAAATATCTGAAAAATGTGAAAATTATTTTGAAAATGCTATAAGAAAAAAATTTTATTGGGGTTTTGCAGCAAATCTTATAATGTTTATGGGAACATATGATGTGGTAAAATTGGTTTTTAATGCCGAAAATCCAATAGTTATAATTGCCATAGGAATTTTTGAAATACTTTTAAATGTTATTATGGCTCATTATTATTTTGCTCTATTAAATGTTAATGTTTTACTGGCGGTCATCAATGAAGAAATCACCAAGATTTTAAATAATTCATCACTACTTCTGAAACGAAAACGTCTGAAAAAAATTAAACCAGGCCAATTTATAACACAGTGTTGTAAATTGGCTGATGATTTAGATGATTTGGCTATGAGTCATTATAATTTTCAAAATTTGGCAAATCGTATCAATAAAATGTATAATATACAGGGTGCTTGTTGTGTATTGACAGTGTATTTGAATAATATCGCCGTTATATATATGAGTTATATGATGTTTTATCGTGAAGAATTATCTGCTGAATATGGAAACCGGGTATTAATGCTTATACCTGTGGGTCTTTTCTTCTACTATAAAGATTTAATGATATTCATGGATAATATGTTTGATTTGTTAGAGTTCATAGAAAAAACGGGTCAAATAGTTAAAAATCGCCAACCAGTGTTGCCAACACTAGATGAGAGATTTGAAAAATCTGTGAGTAATTTTGTTTAAATTTTAATTGTTACTGTGTTAATTTAAATAATCTCTTTATTTCAGCTCAAACAGTTTTCATTACAATTGGCCTCATTTCCGGTAGAAATGAAATTATTGGGTTTATTTTACTTTAATCGCTTTATGGTTTTTGCAACGTTTGGTTCTACTATTTCAAATGCTATAGTTATAATACAATATGAATATAAATATAGGTAAAACTTTATGGTAAATAAAACAAGTTAGAATGTTACATTTGGTTGTGCCAAACTTTTAATGATCTCCAAAATTTACGGGAAAGTTCTGGGGTGGTGGGGGGAGATTTATTTTCTCGTTGCGATAACTGATTACAAATTCATTAATTACAACTTCGGACAAAAAGAATCTCAGATCGGATTTAAATCACTAGTTAAGGTTTTTTTAGTGTTTACCTCTTCACTATTTTGATTTTTTTCTATAAAAAAAATTTCATATTTTAAAGATTTATTCCTCTAGAAAAGGTTTATGAAAGTCTCAGGTCCTAAAGCATTTTTCTGACAGCAAAAGTCTCTGGGTCTGAAATATTTTTCCATTAGAAAATATATCAAATTTCAGACATTTTTAGTAAAAAAATGTCTGATTTTGAAATTTTTCTGAGCCATTGCTTAAAGAAAGTTTATGATTCTTACATTTTGAGGTTCTGTGGGATTTTTCTACAAAAAAGCTTTTAGAATTTATAAAACTCTTGCTATAAACAAATTTTTAGATTCTGATGCACTTTCATACTTAGAAAATTCTTTGATACTTTCGCAATTTCCGCACCAAAAATTTCTATGTTTTGAAAAAATCTTTATATAGACAAAATCCCAGATTTTGTGCCTTTTGCTTTTCATACAAAACTTCTAAGGTTCTGATTTTTTTTACTCTATTTTTGAACAGAAAATGTCTAAGATACCGAAACGTTCTGAGTGCCTGAGATTAGAAAAATTAAAGACTTTATTGCTTTTAAAAATTTTTTGAGGTAAATTTCCTAGATTCTGAGAAATTTTTCTATAGAAAAGGTCTCAGCTTCGGAGATATTTTTTTCTATAGAAAAAGTTTCAGATTCTGAGTCACTGAAATTTTCCTACATTTTTCAAATAGCAAAAAATCTGAGAATCAAAGAAAGACATTTTCTTATATTCTGGTATATTTTTCCTAAGAGTCTCAAAAGTCTTCGAAATTTTTTTCATAGAGAAAATCTTAGGTTCTGAGTTGTTCTAAAAAGTCTGGGACTTTTTTCTCGGATTCTAAGATTTTTTTTTGCTAAATAAAATGTCCATATTTTCCTATTAAAAATATTTGATAATTCAAACAGAAATAATTTCAGATTCTGACCCATTATCTCAGAATATGAGGAATTTTTCCTTAAAAAAATCTTAGATTCTGAGACATTTTATAATCTAAGATTCCGAGGCATTTTCCCTATAATTAAGTCGCTTGTAGGCGCCCCATTAGGTTAGTTGGTAGCGTGCTAGCATATGAGTCTGGGGGTCGTGGACTCAATTCCCACCAGAGGCCTTGGTCTGTTTCGCTACAACGAGACGAAGGTCATTGTTGCCAGTTCTCGGTTAGGTGAAATTAGCATATAATTTGTAATTATATGGTTATTCTTAATAATAATAGCTTTTTTGATCACATGATCAATTATTTATTTATTCATTCTATTTATTTACAACTCATTTTTAATAATTTTAACCAACCGAGAACTGGTAACAATGACCGTCGCACAGTGGGTTCGATGGTACCCAAAATGGCGATTAATTCAGATAAGCAGTAGTTTTAGAATATTATATTTTTTTATTGATGACCTAATATAAACACGTAAAAATACCAAGGTTGGCAATCGAAACGAATAACGGTATCGATATCGGTATTGGTATCGTTTTTTTATTTATTTCGGTATCGGTATCAGTTACGGTATTTGAGTTGAATCGGTTACGGTATTACCGATACCGAAACGTCGATACCGGTACGTACCGGTATTATCGAAAAATTGCTAAAAAATATAAAAAATGCATAAAAACTTACAAAAAAATTTTTTTTTTTTTTCAATTTTGATACTAAACACGTATTTACGTATTTATTTTTAGCATTTTTGCTAAAATTTTCTTTAAAATGTGAAAAAAAAAAAATTAAAATAGCGTTTTTTAGGGGGGTCGGCGGAGACGTTGCGGACCACACCTAAAAAAGGGGGCAGGCAGAGAAAACTGTAATTTTCTTATCCCCTTGAGCAAAAGGCATAAATATTCAGACAAAATTAAAGAGGGCATAAATTTAAAAATTTTATTTTAGCAATATCTCCAAAACTCCAAAGATGACTCAACAAAAGTAAGCATTTTTGGAATAAGAATGTCCAACATACTCAAAATCGTCATTCACTTTTTGGATGTAAGACAAGTGTTAGTAAATATGGACTCACAAAGATGCCAAAAATAGCCTATTTTCAATGATTCCTTAGGCTATATCTCGAAAACTAGAGCTGACCCAAAAAACGATAGCCAGATTTGAAATCAGCGTACCCAAATTACCCAAAATTAGCTATCATAAAGAACCAGGGTTATTTTTAATTTTTTTCAAAATTTAATTTATTATCAAATTCCCTAATTTGAATCATTTTGAAACTATTTATTTTGAAAATAATGAAATAAATTAATAAAATAGAAAATGCAAACATTAAAATTGCATAAAAAGTTGAAATGCAGGCTTTTCTGGGATAACGGCACATTGGAATTTTTTTTTGACAAGATTTTTGAGATCAGCGGGTGCTAATTACCCTAAAAAAGTACCTTTTTCAAAAAAAACAAAAGAAAAGTTAAATTAAATTAAATCTTGGTCCAAAATGGGTTAAGAAAAGTAAAAATATATGTAAAAAAAAAAGTAGAAAAGTTAAATTCGACTTACAAGGGAAGTCTCCCTGGTGTCACCCTCCGATCTTCATGAAATTTAGATATGTTGTAAAGAATGAAAATTAATTCGACACGTATTTTTTTTTAGCGGCCCAAACTCATTTTTAGGGGGGGTCGATTTGTATGGGGGGAAATTGGCCTTTTTCAGTTTTTTACGATTTACGCCTATTTAAACAAAATTAATATAGGCATGTGTAGTATCAGATTGAAGGTATTAAAAATATCTATCTCGTGGTGCTAACAACGGGCCAAAGAAGTTAATATTTTTCGACTTATTAACAAAAATGTCCTAAAATTTTGGTATTTTACTCAATATGACGAAAAGTTGTGCATGTTTTGACACGTTTTCAGCACACGTAGTTAGGTTTTCCAAAGACCTTTCATTTGGTATGTAACATGGCTAGGTTTCTTTGCATAATATAGGAGATAAACGAAAAAAACTGAAAAATGGCCTTGTCTTCCCCCCTCCTTTTTACCCCCTAAATATGAATTTGGGCCGCTAAGAAAAAATACGTGTCCCTTTATTTTTTCTGATCTACAAAATAAAACCAATTTCATAAAGATCCGCGGGTGACACTAGGGAGACTTCCCTTGTTAGCCGAATCCATGAATACCCTCCACAGTACCCTTTTAAAGTGATAGTTAGTTTTCGAACGTGAAAAAAATTAACAATTTTGATTAGAAATATTTTATTTTGAGTAAAAAACTTTTTTTTTGTCATTTTCGAAAAAAAAAATTACAAAATTCTTTTTTTTTAGTGTAAGTTTTTTTTGTTTAATTGTAAAAATATTTGTGAATGAAAAAAGTACTTTAAAAATATTTTTCTGACTCTTCAATGTTTTTAACGGGTTTTTCAAGACGTGAACTAAGGGTGAAACCAATTTGAAATTCACGGGTTTGCTAATAATTTTTTAACCACGAAGTCCTATAAATATCAAAAAAATTCTTGGGCACCCACATCGCGGATTGAATAAAAATCTCCAAAAAACTAAACAATACTAAGGGTTCAAAAAGTTTCTATTGAGAGTCTAAATGACTTCAAAAAAATTTCGTGAAAATCAAAAATTTTCTTCCGCATAGCGGTTTAAATATGACTTTTTTATTGGAAATTTTTACTCAATCCACGATGTGGGTGCCCAAAGACTTTTTTGATTTTTATGAGACTTCGGGGAGGCATTTGGAGTACGATTTTTCATTTCCAAAAACCAAAAAAAATAAAAATTTTCTATTAACTTTTTGTTTTGTAAAAGTTTTTCTGAAGATTATTATAACTGGATAATATGAAACTAGTAAGAGTCCCCGCACAACAATGTCGGAGCGGTTGACGTTTTCGGTCATGAGAGAGTATAGGCGCAAAACAAAGACGGCAGCGGAACATTCTGTCATATGTTGATTTTTACACTATTTTTTTCACTTTTTTATCACTTTTTTATTTAAATTAATTGTATTTTTAATAATCAATATGATTTTTTCATATTGATTCGTTTTTTTGCTGTTTTTTTTTTCAATTTTAATATTTTTTCTTTTTAGAGATCATATTTTTTTGTTTACTTTATTGAAAAAAATCGAAATATTTGTAAAAAAGTGGCAACATTTTCATTTCAAAAATTAAGGGAGAGAGAGAAACCGACACAAAAATAAAATTGATTTTATTCTGGCGGATTTCGGTCGAGCGTTTTTTCATGCCAAATTTGTATGAAAAAAACGTCACCGACATTGTTGTGCGGGGACTCTAAGAAACAAACCAGGATGTCTAAATTTTTAGAAAAATTAAAATTTTTCTTTCACACTTTTCTCAATTCAAAACCATATATAAAAAATATAGTTTTTTAGCAAAAACCGTTTCAATACCGGTACGTACCGGTACCGAAGGAAAAGGTTTTTGGATACCGGTATCCGATACCAAAACTGAGTTTCGGTATTGGTACCGGTATTCAATTTAAAGGGTTTTGAAACGGATAACGGTATTCAAAAGGTATCGATTGCCAACATTGAAAGATACACATTTTGGAAAAAAAAATTGGAAGAAAAATTTTTTTTTAACCTGTTAGGCGTTTTTTTTTTGTTTTTCGGAAAAAGGGGTATAGTTCACAATTTTTGCTGTAACTTTGGAATGAAAAGCGATAAATTAATAAAAAAAAAATTAAAATTAAAATGTACATAATGTGCTATCAAAGTAATTAAAGAAAGAACGCATAATATGTATTTATATTATTATAATTTTTTTTTTAAATCCAATTTTTGTTTATCACAAAATCTCATAAATGTACAAATTTATATGAAAAAAGTGATTTATGGGAATATTATAGTTTTTTATTAACGAATTATAATAAATACATAAAAACACAGCATTTTAGAAAAAAAAATTTAAAATTTTTTTTTTTTTAATCTTTTAGTCGTTTTTTATGTTTTTGGAAAAAAACACGAAACCCTTGAACATGTAATAAAGCTACAAAAACAACTGGAGGGGACGTTTTATTGGCTTAGGGGGGGAGCGTTTACCGGGAGACTATGGGGGACACCTTCCCCTCGCGATAAGCGTTGCCAAAAAAATAGATGTCAGTTTTTGCACCTAATTAACAAAAATTTATCATTATTTAAATTATTTTTTCTATACACGCCCCCAAAAAGGGGCGGACCGAAAAAATTGGCATTCCTGATCCCCCTTGGTTCAAATTTAGGTCGATGAACTTTATATGGCATTAAAATGTTTCATTTATTGAACAAATATACAAATAAAACTTGTAAAACAAATATTTTTCTGGGGTAGTTTTAGTTCTTCAAGGGGGAACTTTTTCCCCCCTTGTCCAATTTTGCTCGTTCAAGAACTTAACTAGCCTATGATCATTATACATATTTGTGACAAACTTCAGGATTCTAGCTCTTGTTTTTCGTACTTTATGATGTGCTCGACAACAGACGGACGGACGGACACACGGTTAGTCACAGATTGTCTTAGAATCGATCAGTGATCAATAATATACACTTTAAGGTGTCCTAGACCCATATTTCGATGCGTTACATACGTAATGACAAAGTGAGTGTAAGCCCATACTGTATTTTAAGGGTATAAACACATATATAATGGTCTTGTTTAATAAATGATACCCAGACTTTTTACACAAAAATGGGAATAAAAAACAAGGGCCGGGCATTGTCTGTACTTTTTTTTCTTTTAAATAAAAGCTGATATCCTATACTTTTTTAAAATCCATAAAACTAAATCCAACTATTACTAACTTAATATGTGTGGTCCATTAAATATGGAAAATATCCCAATTTCGGACCCTTTTTAAAAAAATTATTAAAAACGTTAAGACACTATTTTTATAAACAAAAAAAATTTTACAGTTTAGTTTAATACCTGGTGTTTAAGGTTCCATTATAAAATATTTTCTTTTAAAAGACTTAATACTACTAATAATCGCTTGAATTGTAAATAATTTCATTTTTTTTACTTTTTTCAGAGACTGCAATAATTTCCTAACTTTGACAGCTCAGCGAAAAAAAAGTAAACATTTGAGTTGATTGATTTTGATAACTAGTGTTGCAGAATTTTATCTACTTTTACCCCATACCAAATTTTATAACAAAAACTTCATTTATAAATTTCAATTAATCGCCACTTTGGTACCATTTGAACCCAATGTGCGTCGTCTCGTTGTAGCAAAAACAAACGGTTTCTGTTGGGAATCGAACCCATGACCCCCACGTTCAATGGCTACCAACTAGCCTACGGAGACCCCATTGGTAATTCTTAATAAAAAAAAGTCCCATATTCCGTGTAATTTTTCCTACAGAAAAAGTCTCTGATTCTAATACATGGGTGAAATCAAAAAATGTCAACCAAACCATGTAATCGTGTAATATCTCATACATGGGTTAAAGTATTCGCGTATTTTTTTAAGTACAACGTCGTATAGACTGGCGTTCTACATAACTAACAACAATCCGGATATTAGTTAGCTATTTTAAACAAGTTATTTTCATTTTTGTAGGCCAAATGTAAACTCCGTCGCCAGTAACAAGTTAAATTTTTAAACTTTAACCGGTTATATCTTAAAAACCAATAACCCAAGAGCTTAATAATTGACTACATTTTTAAAGAGGGAATGTTGACGCTCTTAAAAAATATTTTTGTACAGTCATAACTATCTCTTTTACCCATGCAAACACGGCTTCAATTGTGTAACGATTTTTCGACACTTTTTTTCGACATTATGGAACCTGACAATTTTGTTGTTTTTGACGTTTTATATTTAGAAAAATTATAGGTTATTGCCCCATTTATTAAATGCGAGGCTATAAAGTATCATTTTGCATCATTGGTTTCAAGTTTGCTCATTGCATATTAATTTCCCGGTACGAAAAGGTAATTCATAAATGAAAAATCGAAAAATGCTGTAAACTCCGTCTCCACGTTTACAACAAAACTACTTAGCGTGTATCTGAAATATCGTCATATTTTGACGTATCTAGTTGACATCTAATGATTTTTTTTCGGAAACCAATTTCCGACAAATAGTTTTCGAAAAAACGGGCAAAAAGTGACGAAATGTAAACTCCATCTCTGTAAACTCCGTCAACTTTTTTTTTTTTTTTGCAGATAACATTAAAAAACCTTATGTAAGTAGTTGTTAAAACCGACGCAAATATTAACACTAGCCATTCAAAAAATTAAAAAACTAATTTTAACAGAAATAATAATAAATTTATTTTACATTTCCTTAGAAAAATCCTATTAAAATAAAAATTAATTGTAAAATCTTTAATAACAAAAACCAGAAAAAAATCCTTATTACAAAAATTGTTAGCAATTACATAAATAAGTGTTTTAAATTACAATAAAATATTTTCAAAGAAAATTAAAAAAACTTAATGTATTTTCTAAGGTGAATGTAAACTCCGTCACCAAAAAAATCATAAAATTGTCGATAAAATTTGTTTGAAACAATTTATAGAAGAGATCTTTTATAGTTATATTAGTAGTGATGTAACATATCGATTTTAATAAAAAAACTTACCAAAAATTAAAATTTTTTGTTTGTACAATATTGGCTCAAAAACACTGACATTTTTTGATTTCACCCACATGTTTTTCTATAGAAAAATTCTAAAATTTTATCTGAAGAAAATTTTCTTATTTTTCCTATAGAAAAATTTAAAGATTCCGAGATTTTTTTCCTATAAAATATTCAAAGATTCAAAAACATTTTTGAGATTCTTTGACATCCTCACATAATTTCCATTTATTTTTCTCTTTCCTTTTTATCCATCTTCTTCTCAGATTTTTTCCAAAAAAGAGCTATTAGATTTTTTCTAATCAAAAACTCGATTTTTCTTAGGATAAATTCTCAAATTTATCCTATAAAAAAATTGTTACATTTTTCTTTAAAAAAATTATCAGATTGTTCCTCTTGAAAAATGCCTAAAAATTTGGAAAAATTCACAAATTATTCCTATAAAAAAGGCTCAAATTTTTCCTTTACAAAATTCTCAAATTTTTCGTCTAGAAAAGTTCCCAAATTTTTTGTCTAGAAAAATTCCCAACATTTTCGTTTAGAAAAATTCCCAAATTTTTTGTCGAGAAAAATTCTTGTATTTTTTCTTAAAAAAAAATTTTAATATTCCTAGATTTTTTTTTTATATAGAAACATTTTAACATTTCGAGATATTTTTTCTTTAGAAAAATTTTAAGATTCTGAGACATTTATCATAGTAAAATTTCTATAAATAATTTCTCCTATTGAAAAATTCTAGTAATTTCCCATATGGATATCGGGATGGGAGAATTTCCTTTCCTCCGTGGATCCGTGCCTGCTAAATTTAACAAAGGATTCGACAAAGCAGAATTCAAAATTTTTACACGTAAAATAATTTTATTAAACAATAATTTTATTAACTTTCCTTACTATATTTAAAATCATATTGAATTAAAACAATAGCATTTGAAATTGTAGAGCTGAAAGTAGCAAACGCCATAGGACGATTCATTTTGTATAAGCCAATTAAATTTAAATCCGCTGGAAATGAAGCAAGTTGTAATGAAAAATTTTTTAGCTGAAAGAAGAAAAAGAATGAATAGTAAAGTAAAAATATATAAAACAAAATTTTGAGGACCAAGGGAAGTCTCCCTAGTGTCACCCGCGGATCTTTATGGAATTGGTTTTATTTTGTAGATCAGAAAAAATAAAGGGACACATATTTTTTTTTAGCGGCCCAAATTCATATTTAGAGGGTAAAAAGGAGGGGGGAAGACAAGGCCATTTTTCAGTTTTTTTCGTTTATCTCCTATATTGTGCAAAGAAACCTAGTCATGTTATATACCAAATGAAAGGTCTTTGAAAAACCTATTTACGTGTGCTAAGAACGTGTCCAAACATGCACAACTTTTCGTCATATTGAGTAAAATACCAAAATTTTAGGACATTTTTGTTAATAAGTCGAAAAATGTTAACTTCTTTGGCCCGTTGTTAGCACCACGAGATAGGTATTTTTAATACCTTTAATCTGATTCCACACATGTCCATATTAATTTTGTTAAAATAGGCGTAAATCGTATAAAACTGAAGAAGGTCAATTTCCCCCCATACAAATCGACCCCCCTAAAAATGAGTTTGGGCCGCTAAAAAAAAATACGTGTCGAATTAATTTTCGTTCTTAACAACATATCCAAATTTCATGAAGATCGGAGGGTGACACCAGGGAGACTTCCCTTGTAAGTAGTCTAAATGTAACGTTGCGTTAATATGGTTAATACTTGGAAGTACCTACACTGTAGCAAACCAACTAAACTCTTTGTAGTGCAAATAAAAAATACATATGTCTTTCTCTTGGATTTGAATACTGCTAGAGGATCCCACATTTTGAATTTTTTAATTCTGTGATTTTTAGTTCAACAGTTATAATAATAGTTATAAAAATATTTTTTGCACAGACATGTTGAATACATTTTCTAAAGTAATTTTTTTTTTTTTGGGTCCTATGATCAGTTTCTTTATTTATTTTTCCAACTTAATTACAAATCATTATTTTTTTTAATAATTTTACCATAACCGATAACTGGTATCAAGGACCGTCGTCTCGTTGTAGCGAAATCGATCAAGGATTATGGTGGGAATCGAACCCACGACCCCCTCTTTCATTGGCTAGCACGCAAATTTCTTGCAAAATTGGGATAGTTACAAGGATAAAACGAAAAAATTATATTTTTAACTTTCTCATATGTCCTCATGATATCCCTGTTCGTATCGAGTACGGATTTCTTGCAAAAGTTAGGTAATTTTATTGGGAGATCGAGTTAAAAAAAAACTTTAACATACGCTTTTCCAATATTAACAACTTACAATTAGTCTTTTCCACAAAAATTAAAAATTTGTCCACAAAAATTAAAAATTCCTATATCTCGAGAAGGCGATATGATACGATTTGATGCCAGATTCGTGTGTAGGAGTCAAAAATACTTTAGAAAATATGTTTAATATTTTTTTTTTAATTTTAACCAATGTTGGCAATCGATACCTTTTCAATACCGTTATCCGTTTCAAAACCCTTTAAATTGAATACCGGTACCAATACCAATACCGAAACTCAGTTTTGGTATCGGATACCGGTATCCAAAAACCTTTTCCTTCGGTATCGGTACGTACCGGTATTGAAACGGTTTTTATTAAAAACCATATTTTTTACAAAAAAAATTAATAGAAAGTTTGTAAATTTTTTTGGATTTTGTAAATGAAAAATCGTACTCCAAATGCCTCACCGAAGTCTCATAAGAATCAAAAAAATCTTTTGGCACCCACATCGTGAATTAAATAACATTAAAAAAAAAACCCACTTCAATCGCGATGCGAGAGCAAAAGAAAATTATTGATTTTCCCGAAATTTTTATGGATTCATTTTGACTCCCAATAGAACCCAGCAAAACTTAGATTACCATATAAGGTATAAAATAAGGTATAGGATCTCTTATTTTATACATTGCAGCATTTATGATTTTAACAGGCGATGAGACTCAAAGTAATGCATCCACATTATCACAAAGAATACCAGTAAGGTATAAAATAAGTCATAAATTTATAACGAAGAATACGAGTAATGTGAAAAATATATGATATTTTATAGGTTACGAGAAGTGAAATAATATAGCATACCAGAAGATAATATATAAGGTGTTACGAGTAGTGAAAAAGTAATTTTGTATTAAATTTACTCACGTGATTGTAAGTGAGTGTAAGTAGATAAAATATGCTCGTGAGTATGTGTCGTTAGAAATTTCCTGTCGTGAGCCCATCTCTAGTTTAAACTTATGCATTTTTTTATAAAATAATTATTTTTTATGTTATTGTAATGCATTATGCATCCAATTATAAATAATGCATTATTTCAAACTTTCAAATAATACATAATGTAACCAAATATAAGTCATCCATGATTTAATGTTTAGAAATAATAAATATGAAATACATTTTTTCCAATAATCATTCATTACGTAGCAAATTATTAGTAATGCATTATTTTTCACTTTAAAATAATACGTTGTGGAACAAATGTTTGGTAAGACATCCTAAAAAAATGCTACAAATAAGGTTTATACATTACCTGGTAATGTGTTATATAATCACTACCCATTACCAAAGTTTTGCTGGGAAACTTTCTGGACCCCTTTTGTATAGTATAGTTTTTTTGGGGATTTTTATTTAATCCGTGATGTGGGTGTCCAAGGATTTCGGGGAAGGCATTTGGAATACAAGCAGGAGGTTTTCCACCATAGTATAGTTTTTTGAAGTGGCTTAACTCGTAGAAATCGTGCATAAAAGTCCCATATTTCGCGAATAAAATTGTTTGCAATATTTTTGAATGTGATTGTCTAGACCGGGAATACCTATTTTTCCAAATAGATAACACCAACAAAAAAACTTGGTTGCTTAGAAATAAGATGAAATATGTAATTTGTTGGGGTTTTTACTTTTACCGCGATGCGGGAGGGAAATAAATTCTACGGAGTCATTTTGACACCCAATAGAAACTTATTGGACCCTTTTCAGCTCAAACAAAAAAGAAAGGTAAAAACCGATACGGCCTTATATTTATGTACTAAAGACATGAAATTATGTACTAAAGACAAGAAATGTACAGAAAAAGCGGTCCAGTGCTTCAAAACTTATGAGCAAAAGACTGAATTTCGGCAACGGTTTTTCGTGAATTTTCGAGATAAAAAAAACACGCTAACTTTCGAAAGGCAATCCTGAGGATGCTGAAGCTTGGCATATATATTTGCCGTTCCCCTGGCCTGGTTCGTATTGAATTTCAGCCAAATCGGTCCAATGGTTCAAAAGTTATTAAGATCGTGAATTTCAGATTGGTTTCACATTAAATTCACTTGTTGAAAAAACCGTTAAATCAGCTTTAAAAAAATTTATGAGTCACGAAAATATTTTACAAAATATTCTTAACACTCACAAAAATTTTTATACTAAAACAAAAAAAACTTACACTCGAAAAAAAATTTTCACTCAAAAAAAATGTTGTCAAATTACTTTTTTTTTTCAAAAATGACTAAAAAAAAGTTTTTTACTCAAAATAAAGTATTTCTAATCAAAATTGTTAATTTGATTTACGTTAGAAAATTAACTATCACTTTAGAAGGGCATTTTAGAGGGTATTGATGGATTCGTCCAAGTCGAATTTAACTTCTACTTGTTTTTACAATTTTTTTTTTAAAGTTTTTATACGTGTTTTTTATATTTTTAGCATTTTTTCGATAATACCGGTACGTACCGGTATTGACGTTTCGGTATCGGTAATACCGTAACCGATTCAACTCAAATACCGTAACCGATACCGAAATGAATAAAAAACGATACCAATACCGATATCGATACCGTTATTCGTTTCGATTGCCAACCTTGATTTTAACACAATATCATAAAAACCGAAACAATTGCTATGTTTTTCAATAAGTGGGTTTATTTTCGGATTAATATTATTTACTTTAAAATGAATATTTTAACATGCCAAAACAAATTTGGAATATTTTTTCCGTAATCTACGATAAATTAGCAATTATAATCCGAAAAAAAAATAAAAAATTTTAAAATGAAAAAAGTTAAATATATATAGAATCTTATAAGAAATTCGAAAAAAAATATGAATAACTTTAACATACACTTTTTAAATATTAAAAAATTTTTCTTTTTTGAGGGCTTGGTCCTCAAAAAATGAAAATTCCTTTATCTCGAGAAGGCGATTTGATACAACATTTCTGATGACAGATTCGTTTTTAGGAGGCCAAAATACTTTAGAAAATGTACTTTAGAAGTCTGTGAAAAAAAATTGACTTAGTAGTGTAGTTTCTATTTGATCCACACCAAATAGAAACTACGTAAAATTTACACAACGTTACGTTTCCAACCTTTGATTCTCGCTCCACTGGGGGGCAATATGAATGCTTCAGGGGGGCAACCAGAAAAGTTTTAAGATTGTTTTTCGTTAAATAAACTAAAAAATTATTATTATACCCTCCAACTACAGTATGGGGGTATACTCACTTTGTCATTCCGTGTGTAACGCATCGAAATATCGGTCGGGGACCCCATAAAGTATATATATTATTGATCAGTGATCGATTCTAAGACATTTTAGCGATGTCCGTCCGTCCGTCCGTCTGTCCGTCCGTCCGTCTGTAGTTAACACGATGCAGTCCAAAATAAAATAGCTAGACCCTTCAAGTTTGGCACAAATATGTCTTATGTTCCTAGGCAGGTTAAGTTCGGAAATTGGCCAAATCGGACCAGGGGGAAAAAAGTTCCCCCCTGAAGAACTAAACCAACCTCTAAAAAAATACACTTTTTTACATGTTTTTTTTGTATTTTTGTTAATTAAACGAAACATTTGGTATATTTATCGCGATGGGAAGGTGCTCTCAACGTCCCCCACTGACCCTATCAACCCCCCCCCCCCCCAAAAAAAAAAGAAACGCCCCTGACAAATGTTTGTTTTTAATTTTTTTTACATTTTGGAGGGTATAATAGATTCGGCACAGCCGAATTTAACACTCTCACTTGTTTTATTTAAATTATTCAGTTGATTGTTGAAAACTTTTTCTAAAAACATTGTTTAAACGATGATTTTAACAAAAATTTTGCTTAACCACAAGTATTTTTCGAATTTTAAAACAAATTTGAATAATTTACAATTTTTTCTTGAGTGTAGGGGGGACATTGTAGTTAGTAGTACTCTAAAAAGGTTGGGAACCATTGGTTTAGACTAATGTTACCTTTACTTACACTTCTTTCTAATCTTTCATCCAATATGGGCCACAAAGGTTGTTTTTCTTTTAATAATATTGCAGTTCTTTCCACCGATTCCAAACAATCCAACATAATAAACGTAAATAATTTCAAATCCCAATAGTAGATTAATAAAGTCAATGGACTCATATAGACAGTCCAGCTACTATATTGCTTCCATAATTGTTGTTGTTCCGAAAACATAAATGCCATATACAAGGAACACATATTGGTAACATACACAACCAACATAACACAAACACCTTGAATATCAAACATTCCATTAATACATTCAATAAATTCTATTAATTTACGATGATCCACTGCCAAGTCATCCAGTTTATTGGCCAGTTGGCAGCAATGCATTGTTAATGCTCCCGGTCTAATGCACTTCAAATGCTGTTGTTTACATAGTTTAGCCATAGAATTTAATATGCTTTTAACTTCAGCATTTAGCAGTTGCATTAAAATTTTAGTATTTAGCAGCGCGAAATAATAATGTGACATGACAATATTTAAGACCATCGGTGTCATACCCATGGCTATTAAGGTGAATACATTTTTGATATTGAAAGCATCACGAAGAAACTCCAGAGAAATCAAAAACATCAATACATCAGCCGGAAATGAACGGGTGAGTTTTAATCTCAAACCGGCATCTAAATTCTGTTGAAATTTCTCTTCAACTTGCCATTTTTTTAGAAAACGTTTACTAAAACTTTGATAACTGTTGATTAATTTGATGAAATCCTTACGTTTGGTCCAATTAAAAAATACCGTTACTAGAACTCCACCAATTTTTATAAAGGAAATTAATAAATTTAATTTATAATGTAGATCTGCTGCTCCCGGAGGTCGTGTTTTTATTTCCATGTTTAAGGCAATATATGGTATGACACTAAACATGGCCACACTCAAGATGGCGCTATATAGCGTAACATAAATATTTGTTTGTGCTTTACCCGTGCGACAATTATAGTAAAAGTTTATTATACCCAAAAATTGTGAATAAAAATAGAAGACGACTATCATAAAGTATGTTGACCGTTTCATGTTGTTTTGTAAACTGAATTAAGTGGAAATGGAAAATTAATTGAATATGTAAACCACTTGTTTGAAGTTTTATACACTCACAAAAAAACCCTTTTAAAACGACAAGAAAAATTTGTAATTTTTTTTTTGCTACCTCCTATTTGACAAGAATTCCTTGTAATTTTACAAACTTTTTCCAATAACTCTGAAATTTTACAAGCTTTTTACCAATAAAATTGTAAATTTACAATTTTTTTGATGCGACAAAACTTACAAAGAGTTTTCGTGTTTTTACTAGATATTTTGCTACCTCCTATTTTACAAGAATTCTTAGTAAAAATTTCGAGCTTTTTCGTAATTTTACAAGATTTTTATATCCTCCACTTACAAGGGAAGTCTTCCTAGTGTCACCCGCGGATCTTTATGGAATTGGTTTTAGTTTGTAGATCAGAAAAAATAAAGGGACACGTATTTTTTTTTTGCGGCCCAAATTCATATTTAGGGGGTAAAAAGGAGGGGGGAAGACAAGGCTATTTTTCAGTTTTTTTCGATTATCTCCTATATTATGCAAAGAAACCTAGTCATGTTACATACCAAATGAAAGGTCTTTGGAAAACCTATCTACGTGTGCTAAGAACGTGTCCAAACATGCACAACTTTTCGTCATATTGAGTAAAATACTAAAATTTTAGGACATTTTTGTTAATAAGTCAAAAAATATTAACTTCTTTGGCCCGTTGTTAGCACCACAAGATAGGTATTTTTAATACCTTTAATCTGATACCACACTTGCCTATAGTAATTTTGTTTAAATAGGCGTACATCGTAAAAAACTGAAAAAATGAGTTTGGGCCGCTAAAAAAAAATACGTGTCGACTTAATTTTCGTTCTTAACAACATATCCAAATTTCATGAAGATCGGAGGGTGACACCAGGGAGACTTCCCTTGTTACTGATAAAGGGTCGAGATGGGCGCGTGAGTGATTTTTGACTCACACTCACGACAGGAATTTTTGAATCACGCATATTTTTTCTACTCAAACTCACTCACAATTACGTGAGTAAATTTAAATCAACTCACACTCACGTGCACTCACGCAAGCTTCACGTCGACTCACACTCACGAAACACTTATTTATACAAAAAAAAAAAAAATCAAAGACTAAAATTTCAAAAATCTTTCAAATTTTCACCAATACATACTGGGAATGGTCCTTTATGGTGGACATATACTGGGTTCATCGACCACGCCCACATCTACGCCCACTTTTGGTAAAAAACTTAAAATTTAAATATCTATGAAACTACTTATCCGATTTCAAAAAAGTTTTCTGCAATATTTAGAGTGCTCTTAGATGGTTGACATAGGCTAGGTTTAATCGACCACGCCCATTTCTACGCCCACTTTTAGCCAAAAAACGCAAAATTTAAAAATCTCCACAACTACTAAACCGATTTAAATTTTTTTCACCAATACATGCTTGGAATGTTCCTTCATGGTGGACATATGCTGAATTTCATCGAACACGCCCTTTTCTACGCCAACTTTTGGCAAAAAAACTTAAATTTTAAATATCTATTAAACAACTCATCCTATTTTAAAAATGTTTTCACCAATATTTAGAGTGTACCTTCAGGGTGGATATATATTTAGAGTGTTCCTACAGGGTGGAATTAGGCTAGGATTCATCGACCACGCCCACTTATACGCCCACTTTTTGGCAAAAAAAGCTTAAATTTGAAAATCTCCAAAACTTTTCATCCGATTTTCAAAATTTTTTCAGAGTAGAAATATTCTAGATTTTATTGACCACGCCCATTTCTACACCCACCTTTGGCAAGAAAAACGTAAAATTTAAATATGATCAAACTACTCATCCGATATAAAAAATTTTATCACCAATATATATTAAGAATGGTCCTTCAGGGTGGACATGGATGGGTAAGCCCTCATCGACCACACCAACTTTTGGCCAAAAAACGTAAAATTTCTAAATATCCGAAACTACTCATTTAAAAAATGTTTTCTCCAATATTAAGAATGGTCCTTCAGGTTAGACATAGGCTTTGGTTCATCTTCGTAAAATTTGTAAACCCGAGTAAAAATTTTTATATGATGCAATATATAATGATATGTAACACAATATATATTTATACGCAATTTGATCCGAATAATGGTGGATGTTCTTACATTAAAAAAGATCAACTTGTATAAAATAGGATTTGATTTCATCCGAGTTTTGACCAGACATTGCCATATATTGGTGGATCTAATTAGATCTAATTGCATAAAAACATATAAAATCCTTGTGTGTTTTGGTTTGGGTTGAGATCAGACATGGGCGTTTATGATTACAATTGTGTAATTGATTACAGTTTCAATTACAATTACATGTAATTAGTAATTGAGTTTTTTCAATTACAATTACAAGTAAAATTGAAAATTTTCAATTACTAATTACATCTAATTGTAATTGAAACTGTTATCAATTACATAATGTAATCATTAACGCCCATGTCTGTAACTTACCCTAAAGTGCCCCTAGGGGAGCCAAATGTATGACCGACCTTTCATGTAATTGTAATTGAAACTGTAATCAATTACACAACGTAATCATTAACGCCCATGTCTGGTTGAGATACACCACAGGTCAACGATACATTCACCAAACATATAATTTTCAAAAACAAAAAAAATGTTTGGGTACGCTTCGAACCAGATAGGTGATATACATACATTTTAAAAAGTTTCGTATACTTTGCTTAAAAAACTTAGAAAATGTTTGGTTAATTGAAAACATATATAGTTTTATATGGAACAGAATAAGCTATATATAATTGTATGTTTAATTATAGAGAAAAACAAATTTTGTATTGACCCGCATATAATTTTATATAATTATATCAACCGTACACCTTTTAATCCGAATCATGATTAAATTATACATTACTACATATGACTGCATTAAAAAAATTTAGAAAATATCTCAAGGATGTATAATCATATATAATTTATTATGTTTGTATCAAGTTATATATTGTAATATATGTTTATTTTTACTCGGGAATATACGAAACTTATTATAAGATTTCAAAAATGTTTTCACCAATATTTAGAATTTTCTTTCAGGGTGAGTTAGGGTAGGTTTCATTGACCAAACCCATTATAAAGATTACTTTGGGTCAAAAGACGTAAAATTTTAAAATATCCGAAACTACTAATCCAATTTCAAAACATTCTGAAAAATTTCCTTTTTGGAAATTCCTATTTTACTGGAGCAAATACGTGCAAAGAAGTGAATTTTGTAACTTTTTCTATCTCCTGAAAAGTTGGTCATAGTAACCTGAAATGTGGAAAAAGTACCTTCTGGAAATTTAGATTTTAATAAGGTTATAAGGGTAAACTATTGTACTGTGGTACTTTTTTTTTTTTAAAGAATGAAGCCTACATGGAACGAAATGAATTGTAATTCAGAACACAATGGAATAAAATGGGGAACAAATGAATAGAAAAGGAAACGAAAAGATCGGGGAACGAAATGAAGTGAAACGGGAAAGGAAATGGTTTCAATAATTACGCTATAAGGGCTCGAAAATTTTAAGAAATATTATTATCCGAAACGAACATGATTCCAAGCTAAACGGGGCTGTTTTAATTTTATTGTTTATTCTAAATAGTTTTTATGAAAGACTTCAACGATAAAAATTATGTAGGCGAGATTTTTTGAAATGGAGACTCTAATCCTGATCCTTCTTTAATCCGGTATTTAATATTTAAGGTAGTGAAGTTCCGCGCGGGCCTGCTAGTATTAAATAAAGCCATATTTTAAAATTTTTTGTTGCTTTTTTTTGGTACAAAAGAATATAAGAAGAGAAAATAAATCTCGCAAACTCACGCAAAAAAATCGACTCATGCACACTCACTCACGCAAAAATCTTACACACGCACACTCACTCAATTTTTTTCTTCACTCACACTCACTCACAATCACGTGAGTAAAATTGAAATCAGTCACACTCACGCGTAATCACGTTCTAATCTGCTCATGTGCCCATCTCTAATAGAGGGTATATATAAGTTTGTCATTCCATTTGTAACTCATCGAAATATCGGTCTAGGACCCCATAAAGTTATTTTTTTTATGACCAGTGATCGATTTTAAGACATTCTAGCGATGTACGTCTGTCCGTCTGTCTGCCTGTCTGTGGAAATGGCGATCACGGCCACAATATATCACGGAGAGGACTGAAACTTAGCATATTTATTGGAAGTTCTCCCGAGCAGTTTGGTATTGTATTTGAGCGATATTGATTTTGCGGTTCAAAAGTTATGAACGAAAATGTAAGCATACCTCAAAAATTTCAGAACATTCAACATAACCTAATAATACAGAATGCTTTAATTAATAATAATACAGGATGCTTTAATTCGGCTGCTGCTTGACATATGTGAACATTAGAGTGTCCCTTATTTTGGAAATGTTGGAAATCTTGAGACGGTACCCCCTCATTTTTTTCCTTTTGACTTAAAAATAACTCAGGTAAAATTTTACGCCCCTAGGACCACGCCTTCCCTACGCGACGGGGCCTTAAAGAGCGGGGCCTTAAAAATCATTTTTCCATACAAACCAAAAAATTTTTTTTTTTATTTTTAATTTTTTTGTTATTATTTATTATATTACTTGGTTTGCTTATTCACGACAAAAAATTTGATTTTGGTGGGATAAGTCTTTCAGCGCTAAAAAATTTTTCGCAAAAAAAAAATTTGAGCCGCCGGGGTCCTACAGTAAAAAATTTTTAAAAAATATTTTTTTTTAGTTTTGACCAGCAACGGTTTTAGCTACTATGTTTCTTTTAATGATATATATTCCAAAAAAAAAAATTATTCATATCTGTGACATCTTTATCTTTTTCGAAAAAAAAAATTTGAGCCGTAGGGATCCTACGGTAAAAATTTTTTAAAAAATATTTTTTTTTTAGTTTTGAAAAGCAACGGTTTTAGTTGTTATGTTGTTTTTAATGATATATATTCCAAAAAAAATATTATTCATATTTGTGACATCTTGATCGTGTATCGAAAAAAATCAACAATGCATTTTTTACCCTTTTTTAGAACACGATACAGATGTCACAGATACAAAAAATATTTTTTTATGAATATATATCATTTAAAGCAACATAGCAGCTAAAACCGTTGCTGGTCAAAACTAAAAAAATATATTTTTTAAAAATTTTTTACTGTAGGACCCCGGCGGCTCAAATTTTTTTTTTGCGAAAAATTTTTTAGCGCTGAAAGACTTATCCCACCAAAATCAAATTTTTTGTCGTGAATAAGAAAACCAAGTAATATAATAAATAATAACAAAAAAATTAAAAATCAAAAAAAAATTTTTTTGGTTTGTATGGAAAAATGATTTTTAAGGCCCCGCTCTTTAAGGCCCCGTCGCGTAGGGAAGGCGTGGTCCTAGGGGCGTAAAATTTTTCCTGAGTTATTTTTAAGTCAAAAGGAAAAAAATGAGCGGGTACCGTCTCAAGATTTCCAACATTTCCAAAATAAGGGACACTCTAGTGAACATACTTGAACACCGAATGGTATTTAAACAAGTACGAACATATTTCTGACAAAAAACAAAAATCGCGATTTTTTTTTTCGCGGAATTTTTTTTTCAAAAGTGATTTTGTTTTAAATAAAGCTTTTTGCAATAATTTTTTAGAAATTGTGGAGGGTATCAATACATTTGGCAAGGGGAATTTAACTTTTTCACTTGTTAATAATAAAATTGTAAAACTGGCAAGGAAATCTCGTGAATGTACTAGATTTTTTTTGTAAAAAAAAGTTGGAAATTTGTAAAGATACAAAAAAAATTGTAAAATTAAAAAAAAAACTTAAATTTCGATCGAAATTTTCATTTCAAACGATTTTTATTACGCCTAAACTTGAAATAATTTTTGATTCTTTACAACTATGTTAAATTTTTGGATAATCGGAGAGAATCCCTGAGAAGGATTTCCTTATAAAAACTTTATTTCAACAAAAGCATTATTAAATGGAAATAACAATATTTTATATTTTTTTACCAAAATAATTATTTTAAGTGTATAAGTTAAACTGAAACTGTCCCTTACTCATATCTTTATTAAAGATATTAATAAGTTAATTACTATCAAAAAATATAATTTTTTTTTGTATACAAATATTAACTAACAAGGGAAGTATCTCAAACCTTATGAACCGATTTGCATGAAACTTAAAATATATATAAAAGATAGAGTTTGCAAATAATCGAGATATCTCATAATCGCGATTACGATTAAAAAAATCGCCGTTAATCGCGATTATCGATTAATCGAGTTTTTAAATAAATTGAATTGCAATAGAATTATAAAAAAATGTTTTAAAATTAAAATTTCCAAACGTATGAAAATTCAAAAATTAATGTTTTTAACACATAAAGTGCTTGATTCGTACTTTTTCACCATTCACCTAATTTTTAAAAATTTGTTATTCTTTCGAATTTTAATATTTTCAATCATTAAACGATAAAAATTTAAAAAATTCGAATGGATATAAAATTTTCAAAAATTAGATGAATGGTGAAAGAGTGCTCCCGAATCGAGCACAATATATTTCTGTATGTGGTACAAGTTTAAGGCTAATCGAATTAAGTTAACCCGTAGCTGCGATCAAAGTTTTAGATTTTTGAAAATTAAAAAATACGTCTGACAATGATTATAAGAAAAAAATGTGAGTATAAAAAAAAATAATTTGGTAAAGCGGGTTTCGAGATATAATTCGAAATAGGCAAAAAATGTCGGTTTTCCAACGTTCAAATTTTTTTCTTTTAAATCTTAACATTTTTTCCCTTAAGTTTAAGACGAACTTTCATTTTAATTTGAATCAATTCAGACCATTTGAACCTGTATGTGGCGTCTTTCGGTCAAAATTTTTAATTTTTAGAAAACATTCGGAAAATTGAAAAATTCGATCGAAAAGCTGCACGGTTTTAAATAATCCGATTTGGCTCAAATCAAGTTTAAATAAAAAAAAAATTTCAAGTTTTCTAAAAGCATCAATGAAAACAATATTTTTTTTTTTAAATTCCTGAATGTCAAATGTGGAAATTTTTTGACATGTTTTAAATAGCAATATCTCGAAAACCGTTCGATCGATTTCAGAAAATTTTTGATAGTCGTAGCCAAAATCAATAGAATATATCGCAATTTATTTATATTTTTAAACTGTTTTAAAAATTTTTTTGGAGGAAAGTTTCCATATTATGTATTAAATTCGTTATCAAAACCATAGATTTCATTGAAAATGATTAATCGTAATCGCATGATTTTTTTGCCGATTACGATTACGATTAATTGGTGCGATTAATCGCGATTACGATTACGATTTTAATCGTTTTGCAAACTCTAATAAAAGAGACAATTCTTAGGTTGGGGTGTCTTGGCTTATCGGCCATATTGGGGATTAAGGGGCTCAAAGATGGGTAAATGGCAAAAAAATAGTTTTTTGGATTTTCAGCCATTTCTTTTTAAGACACTACATGATGTTTTCATATAAGAAGAAAACAATTTTTAATGCTTATACAATGGTGTAAAAATTTGGCCTCGTTAAATATTTTTTTTTTATTAAAAATGTGAACATTTTTATGGGTTTTAATGTACAGACATAGACCTTCCATATTCAACTGAATACGAAATAATCTTTATTATATCAAAGTCGACACGTATTTTTGCTCTAGACGATATTCCTATTAGATCGGGAGTTATCAAAATTTTCCCGAAGGTACACATTGTTTCATAAGGGGACAACGAAATTGATATGGCCGATAAGTCGAGACACCCCAACCTTACAATTGTCTCTTTTATATTTATTTTATGAGTGTCATGCAAATCGGTTCATTCGAGCTAGAGTACTTCCCTTGTTAGTTAATTTTAATTTAATTATACATATTTATTATGACTTTCAATTAGTTTTCAATATAAAATTCACTTGTTAACCATCATGAAGCGTACCACACGTTGGATGATTGTCGGAGTTTATTATATTACCCAATCATTGGGAATGGTACCATTTTCTTATGATTCTCAAACGGGCGAAGCTTATACTACACTTTTCATTACAATATATTGTGCAATAATTAATTTACTGATGTTTGGTGGAGTAGTACCGCTGCTATTTCGTGTGGAATTAAAATCTAAAATATCAAGTGGTCTTGGATTACATCATAAAATCAATGTTGTAATGGGTTTACTAAGAATTATGGCCATACTAACGACAATCATCTCGAATTGGACAAATCGTAGAGAATTTATAAAAACCCTTAATGATTTTCAAAATTTACAAAGTAAATTCAAACAGAAATTTCCAATATCCGAAAAATTTCAAAAATATTATGAAAATGCTATTTCAAGAAAGTTTTATTGGGGATGTGCTTCAAATGTTATCATGTTTATAGGAACATATGATGTAGTAAAATTAATTTTTAATATCGAATGTCCAATGGTTGTTATGGCTTTAGGAATTTTTATAATGATTTTAAATGTTATTATGACTCATTATTATTTTGCTCTATTAAATGTTAATGTTTTACTGGCCGTCATCAATGAAGAAATCACCAAGATTTTAAACAATTCATCACAACTTTTGAAACGAAAACGTCTTAAACGAATTAAGCCAGGCGAATTTATAACACAGTGTTGTAAATTGACAGATGATTTAGATGATTTGGCTAAGAGTCATTATAATTTTCAACATTTGGCAGATCGTATCAATAAAATGTATAATATACAGGGTGCTTGTTGTGTATTGAGCGTGTATATGAACAATATCGCTGTTATATATATGAGTTATATGACGTTTCATCATCAAGATTATCAGCTGAATATGGAAATTGGTCGTTATTGATGATACCAGTTGCTCTTTTCTTCTACTATAAAGATTTAATAATATTCATGGATAATATGTTTGATTTGTTGGATTTTATAGAGAAAACTGGTCAAATATTAAAAAATCGTCAGCCATTGTTGCCAAAATTAGATGAGAGATTTGAAAAATCTGTAAGTATTTTTCTATTTTGTTTTAGAAAATAAACCTGTATTGATTACAATTGTATCTTTATTTCAGCTAAAACATTTTTCATTACAATTGGCCTCATTTCCGCTAGAAATGAAATTACTGGGTTTATTTTACTTTAACCGCTTTATGGTATTTGCAACGTTTGGTTCTACAATTTCAAATGCGATAGTTTTAATACAATATGAGTATAAATATAGTAAAACTGATTGACAAATAAAAGAAATTCCATGCCAAATCGCACAATTGCGGACACGACCCCCTTCGAGTTCGCTCACTTTTTGATATGTTTTAGTACTTGCACACCAACTTTCAGCCTTTTATTTCATGTAAGTTTTGAGTAATCGATTTTTTAAATTTGCATTTAAAAAAAAAAAATCGGAAATTAAAATTTTCAATTAATTTTTACCAGTAAAAATATCGATATCTTAAAAAAGTTTGCCAACATTTTGTTGGTATTTAAATGTAATTTTAGAAAAATAATATAAAAGAAAATTTCGAAGTAATTATTACTTTATTATAAACGTTTAAACATTTAAATTGACTCTTTGAAAAAACCCGAAACCTTAAATTTTGGTTATAAAAATAAAAATTCTACTCCAAATTACGCATTTTTTAAGCCATAATTCAAGATGTGATCACAATTCGTTCTATTTTTTTTTCGAATTTTGAAAATTGTACCTTTTGTATTTTAGATTTTGGTTTTTTTAATATGGTGCTCCAAAAAAAAAATTAAGTTGTAACCCAGCAAAAAATAATCGAGATTGTGGAAGCAGTTCATAATTTTTCTGGCATACACAAGCGCTTCGTCTTCAGCACATAGATATTTCTGCCTTACAGTAGTGCATACTAGATGCACTACTGTAAGGCAGAGATAGAAATATAAATTTTTCGATAAATTACGAATGTAAACAGACATTTTTAAATAGATTCGCTTACAGTAGTGCATCTAGTATGCACTACCGTAAGGCAGAGAGAAAAAACTATGAATTATACGACGACTTACGAGCATCAAACAGCAAAACGAAAATTTGGATGACGCAATAAAAAAATACAATTTTAATTCAGTTGATATTTTGTGTTTTTGTGAACGGACGTGTACGCATGTGCAAAAGTGAAAACAAAAGTTTCGACTACACACTATTCAGACATTAAAACTGTAGTATTATTTGTGTGCCTACGAGGAGCACTTTCTTCATACAAATTTTTCAGGCATGAAGACTTTAGTGATGGTAACACATTATTTTTGTGCTTTATTGAAGCAATGATTTCTGAGCATCCAATATGCTTACAAAAATGCAAATGCTTCTAAGAAGGTATGATTTCATTACATTTTTATTGCGCTGAAATAAGCGCTCGGATGAAATGCTCTAAAGTGGGACATTGCGACCAAATATCATGCCATACGTAAGCAGGTTTGTAAGGGAATGTCAACTCAACATTCCCTTACAAACCTGCTTACGGCGAGGCAGTAGTTTTTGGTGGGATATTTTTATTTGGGTCTCACAAAATTCTAGGATCGGTCATGAGTAAGGCGTATATGTGTTTTTATTAATTTTCTTAAATTGTTTGATATTTTGAGTTAAGTGGTAATTCTAATGGTTACATAATTTTGATTTGGAGTAAAATATCTCTCTAATAGGATACTAAAAACTAAAATCGGTTAAAAAATGGCTGCGAATTTTGTACTTTTACCCAAAACATTAAATCATGATAATGTTTTGCGGAAGATTTGGGTGTACTTGCCAAAGCAAAGTTTTTTTGGAAAAAATAATATTACATTACTTTGCTATTCCATGAAAAACGAATTGAAATATCAGTTGAGGACCCTATTAAAAAACCAGAAGAGCTGTACATGTCGTAAGTGAGTGCAAAAATAAGTGCAAAAAATTATTTTTACATTTTGGAGAGTATAAAAGATTCGGCACCAAAGAATATACCACTCTCACTTGTTTTATGTACATTTGATACACAAATGGAAAATTTTTATGCGAAAAGCTTAGACTTTGTGAAAAAGTATTTTTGGTAAAAAAAATGTTTTTTTTTTCACGAAAAACAAAATTATGTTAAAAAAAATTTAATGAGTCCAAAATTTTTGGTGAAAAAAAGTTTTTGAGTAAAAGAAAAATTTTTTGATGTAAAAAAATATGAAAAAAAAGTGTTTGGTGAGAAAAAAATTGAAAATAAAAAATTTGAGAAAACAATTTGATGAAAAAAAATTGATGAAAGAACATATGATAAAAAAAATATAGGAAAAAAAATTTTGATGAAAAAACAAAAAATTTAATGAAAAAAAAAAATGATGAAAAAACAAAAAAATTGATGAAAAATAAAATTTGATGAAAAAAAAAAAATTGATAAAAAAAAAAATTTATGAAAAAAAAAAATTTGATGAAAAAAAAAATTTTGATGAAAAAAAAATTGATGAAAAAAAAAAAAATTGATGAAATAAAAATTTGATGAAAAAAAAAATTGATAAAAAAAATTTGATGAAAAAAAAAATTGATAAAACAATAATTCACGAGGTGAATTATTATCCGAGTTACAAACCCAATTTATTAAAATTTTTGGTTTTAATAAAATGAAAATAGTAATTCTTGTTTTCTTTTTCGTTAATTGTTAGCTTATATAGTCAAACTGAGGTGGCGTCCTGCAACTTTTTTTCAAATTAGACACCAGCCTAAAAACATTATCATGTTAATAAGCCAAGTTATTAGAACTTTCCCAGGAATCCGGCACGCTTTTTCAGCATTTGTGTTTTTTTTACAAAAATTTTTTTTGCAAAAATTTTAAATTTTTTAATTAATTTTTTTATTCAATATTTTTGTATTTTTCGAACGAAACCCAAAATAACAGACATAATCAAAATGATTCGTTCACGAACTGTTGCACGAAAACTAAAATTGACCGATTTAAACTCGATGAACGACCAAAATGGATGTTAAAAATGATTTTTTTTACGAACTGTTGAACGAAAATTCCGCTCCTAAGCGGAAAGGGCGCAAAAAGGTAAAATTGCTACATTTGGTATCTTCTGAAATAATGTTCCTAGAAACTTGAAATTCGGAATATAGGATTATCTAGCGGATTCTGAAAGAAATAATTTTCAAAAAATTCCGCCTTTAAGAGGGGAAAAGGGGGAGAGAGAAAATAGGACAATTTGAACTGATGGTCTTCCAAGGGAAGTATCTCAACCCTTATGAACCGATTTGCCTGAAACTTAAAATATATATAAAGGAGACGATTTTAAGGTTGGCGTATCTCGTCTTATCGGCCATATCGATGTTTAAAAATTTCGTTGTCCCCTTATGAAACCATGTGGACCTTCGGGAAAATTTCTATAACTTCCGAACTAACAGGAATATCGTCTAGGGCAAAAATACGTGTCGACTTAAATTTAATTGAGATTATTTTTTTATTCATATGGATATCGTAGGTCTACGTATTCACATAAATACCCCCCAAAATTTTCATATTTTCCTAGCTAGTATTAAATAAATCAGATGAAAAAAAAGCTACAATTTTCAAAATTTGGAAAAAAAACAAATTGTGTTTTGAATAATTGCGTAATTTTGAGAAGAATTTTTAGATTTAAAAAAAATCGAAGATTTTGAACTTTTTCAAAAAGTCGATTTTAATTTTTAAACGTTAAAAATTAATTTATAATTACATCGTATAATTTTTTCATATTTTTTTATACCCTCCACTCTAGTGATAGAGGGTATATATAAGTTTGTCATTCCGTTTGTAACACATCGAAATATTGGTCTAGGATCCCATAAAGTATATATATTCATGATCCTCGATCGATTTTAAGTCGATCTAGCGATGTCCGTCCGTCCGTCCGTCCGTCTGTCTGTCTGTCTGTACGTCTGTCTGTCCGCCCGTAGAAAACACGCTAACTTTTGAAAGACTTTACAGAGGCTACTGAAGTTTGGCATATATGTTGGTCATTTACCTGGTCAGGTTGGTATTGCAAGCAAGCCAAATCGGTCCAGTGATCAAAAGTTATGAGCAAAAGAGTAAATTTCGGCAAGGGTGTTTCGCGAATTTACGAGATAAAAACACGATAACTTTCGAAAGACAATAATGAGACTTCTGAAGCTTGAAATGTATCTTTGCCGTTCCCCAGGTCTATTTGGTATTAAATTTCAGCTCAATCGGTCCAGTAGTTCAAAAGTTATAAGCAAAACCCTGAATTTCAGATTAGTTTCATCTTAAATGCCACGTGTTTAACAAGTTTTAAAAGCTTTGGTGGTAACTTAACAATGCTTTTCAAACTTGTTTAGTTTTAAAAGCATTGGTAACTTAAAAATTACACTCGAAGACAATTTTACCATCAAAAAAAATTTTACACTCAAAAAAAATTTTTTTTTTTTTTTTTATAAAAATGATAATATTTTGTGTACATACGTACGTGCATTCACTCAGAAATATTTTTACAGTAAAAAAAAACATTACACTCGAAAAATAATTTTACACTCAAAAAAAAAATAGTATTTTTTTTTTTTTTAAATTACAAAAAAAAGGGTTTTGCTCAAAATAAAATATTTCTAATCAAAATTGTTAATTTTTTCACGTTAAAATATTTACCATCCTTTAAAAAATGCATTGTGGAAGGTATTCATAGATTCGGCAAAGTCGAATTTAACTTTTCTACTTGTTTTTTCTAAAACTACTTTTAAATATCAACAAAATGTTGTCCAACTTTTTTTTAAGATATCGATATTTTTACTGGTTAAAATTAATTAAAAATTTTAATTTCTTAATTTTTTTTTTTGAAAAAATCGCCATTTTGAAAAACTGATTACTCAAAACTGACATGGACTAAAATGCTAAAATGGACTAAAATTGCATTGCGGACTAAAACATATCAAAAAATGACCGAAGGGGCTCGGGTCCGAAAGTGTGCGATTTGGCATGGAAACTTTTTTGGTCTCATTCAAAACACATTTTCGTGTTGAACAGTGTAGTTAATATGAAAAACAAAATTTGCCAACAAAAAATGGCCTGTCAATTAAAAATTAATTATTTTCATAATAACAAATATAAATTATTTAATAGTTGAGTTAAAATTCAATTATGCATTTTTACGAGTATTATGACTTGCAATTTAGTTTTCATTTTCTAAATAGAGTTTTGTTAACCAATCATGAAGCGTACAATAACACGTTGGATGATTGTCGGAGTTTATTATATTACTCAATTATTGGGTATGGTGCCCTTTTCATATGATTCTCAGACGGGCAAAGCATATACTAAACTTTTCATAACAATATATTGTGCAATAATTAACTTATCAATGTTTGGTGTAATAGTACCGCTGCTATTTCGTGTGGAATTAAAATCTAAAATTTCCAGTAGTCTTGGATTACATTATAAAATCAATGTTATAATGACTTTAATAGGAATTATGGCCATACTAACTACAATAATCTTGAATTGGATAAATCGTAGAAAATTCATAAAAACCCTTAATGATTTTCAATATTTAAAACAGAAATTTTTACAGAAATTTCAGATATCTGAAAAATTAGAAAATTATTTTAAGAGTGCTATTCGAACAAAATTTTATTGGGGTTTTGCAGCAAATCTAATAATGTTTATAGGGGGATATAATTATGCAAGATTGATTTTTAATGTTAAATGTCCAATAGTAATAATTGCTGTGGCAATTTTTCTACTTATTTCAAATGTTATTATGGCTCATTATTATTTTGCTCTATTAAATGTTAATGTTTTACTGGCCGTCATTAATCAAGAAGTTTCAAGGATTTTAAATTATTCATCAGAGCTACAAAAACGACATGGTCTACAACAAATTAAACCAGACGAATTTATAAAACAGTGTTGTAAATTGGCTGAAGATTTAGATTATTTGGCTAAAAGTCATTATAATTTTCAAAATTTGGCAGATCGTATTAATAAAATGTATAATTTACAGTATGGTTGTTGTCTATTGATGGTGTATATGAACAATATCTCTGTTATATATATGAGTTATATGATGTTTCATCTTGAAGAATTATCAGCTTATTATAAAAACGGGTCATTAGTGATGGTACCCATAGCGATTTTCCTCTACTATAAAGATTTCATAATTTTCACGAATAACATGTTTGATTTGTTAGATTGTATAGAGAAAACAGGTCAATCATTAAAAAATCTTCAGCCATTGTTACCAACTTTAGATGAGAGATTTGAAAAATCTGTGAGTAGTTTTATTTGAATTTTAATTGTAACTGTATTGATTGAAATATTGTCTTAATTTCAGCTAAAACAGTTTTCATTACAGTTGGCCTCATTTCCGGTAGAAATGAAATTAATGGGCTTATGTAATATTAATCGCTTTTTGATTTTTGCAACGTTTGGTTCTACTATTCCGAATGCTATAATTTTTATACAATATGAATATAAATATAGAAAATAAAGCAAGTTAGCTGTATTAAATCTTATATGCTCCACGGCTGGTCTAAACCAGATGTTACCTAAAAGTGTGACCAACTTAAATTTGATTTTTAATATGGATTTAAGATGTTTAAGAAAAATAAAGTATTACAAACTTATATCTTTGGTCGAGTACTTTTTGTAGAAATCTCATTTAAATTCCTAAAAATTAAAATTTTTGAATTTTCTCGAAAATTTGTCAGATTCCATTGTCTAGACTGTTTAGCAAATTTAAATTTATTTTCATAGAATAATTTTTAAGTGGCATAAGGAATTTAAATGACAAGACAAACCGACATTGAAAATCCTACTGATGATAACAAAAACTATAGTGTTTGAAACCGGTATGGGAATACCAGAAATGTCTATAATTTTTAGAAATTAAATTTTTCTTCTACATTTTTCAACTTGAACCTTTATGACAATTGCTAATGTTCAACAAAAATATTAATACATGTTTATTTCTACACTCATTGAGTATTATAAAGGAAGAAAATTGTACATCCTCTTTGTTTGATAAAAATTGTAAAACAACCAAAAAAAATTATTAAAACAGATTTTCGAACTTCAAACTCGATAGGGTCAATATTAACACGAAAAATTGTATATATTTTTTTAACTTCAAAATCGAAAAGTTCCGAACAAAGTAAAACAAAAAATTTTGATTTTTTTTAGCCTAAAATATTAGTTAATTTCGGACATTACTGGAACAGTATTTTTATGGTAAACAAATTTTTATTTTTTGGTCTGACAAAATTTTTTTTTCTGTTTTTGCAAAAAAATATTTTTAATTAGTTTTTTTTATGAAAATATAAACTAAAAGTCAACTTTCCCGACCCCGACGTTTTCGAAATTAAAAAAGCTTAATTTGCTCCACTCTAGTGTATACTCAAAAAATTATGTCGTTAACTGTTTGTCGTTTGTTTAAAAAGTTTTACGTTTAGTTGTTTCTTATAGAAAAAACATTTGTTAAATTTTTATTTTTTATTAATGACTACTTCTGTGTGTTTTTTCAGAAATGAAATCATGAAAAATGCTGACATTCATGAACTTTTAATTTTTAAAGTCATTCATGAACATTTAATTTTTAATGTTATTTTTTTAATGAGTAAGTATTTACCTACTTTGTGGGTTTTTTTTAAGAAAAAAAAAATCAAAAAATTATTTATAGATATATAAAAACTTGTTTGTATTAAGTGATTTTGGCACGATGCATCTACCCATCGTGATGGGTAGAGAATGTAGTCGGTTGCGAAATCGATTCCCCAAAATTTTTAAAAAAATTTAAAAAAAAATATTTTAATAAATAATTGTATAAAATAACCTACAAAATCAGTTTTTTAAATGTTTTCATAGGTTATTTTTTTGAATTTGTTGCAAAAATAACAAATAAGGTAATTTTTTTATGCCCTTCACTCTAGTGATAGAGGGTATAATAAGTTTGTCATTCCGTTTGTAACACCTCGAAATATTGGTCTTGGACCCCATAAAGTATATACAGCTGCGGTCAAAAAAATAGCACTAGGATAAATGAAAATTTTCTTCACTGTTTTTTTTTTTAACAATTTAAACTTATGTCACTGAAAACGTGTCATAAGATACTTACAAGAGTGTGAAACAATATTACATAAGCAAAAGCTAATTCGGTTTTTTATTTTATTAAAAATTTTCAGAGTTTTTAAAAAAACTTCAAAAAGACTCAGTCAAAAAAATAGCACCACAATACTTTTTATATTAAAATTTAATTCTTAAATTTTAAAAACGGATGGATTATGAATTCAAAATTGTTGTGATATCTTTAAATATTAAAAAAAAAAACAATGTCGAGTATTCATTGTTGACAATTACCTCTGCACAACGTTATTGTACCGAATTCACGAGATTTTGGGATCTTTAATTAGAAATTGAGTTCCAGATTTGCTGAACAGCCACCCAAAGAGCTTCATTATAAGTTGGTTGTATTCGTGACGCTTCCTTCTCTATATCTGTCCATTAACTATCGATTTGATCTAGATCTGGGGACTGACCAGGCCATTCCATCACGTTTACTTTATTGTCCAGAACTAATTTTTTGCAAATTTCCCGTCATGCTTTGTGTAATTGACGTGCTCAAAGACCTAAATTAGTGGCATTTGCTCAGAAACTTATAGTAACATTACTTTCTGGAGGATATAAATGTTAAGGGTATATCCACGATTGTCCTAGTCCAATATGTGAGCCATGGTCCAATATATGAAACCCACTCCACAGTAGGAAAATATCCCCCACACCAGAAGCACCATTTTAAGTTATTTTTATTTCGAATTTTGGATTGAATTCCGCGTTATAGGGTCTTCTGACATAGGTATGTGATCCCATGTCTTCAAATAAAATATTATGATTAAATAAAAACACTCTTCGCTTTGACTGTTGAATTAATAATAATCTTTATTTAAAATTTATTCTTAAAGGTAAGTCTAAATATTTACATATGGAATATGCAATGCAAGCATATTCCCACAGTTAAGTTTGGCGTGTGTGGACATTATGGTATCCAATAACCATACAGTTACTTTACTGAAGGTAAAGTAACTTCGACTTATCAAACACACTACACCTCCCTTTTACAGAAAAAGAATAATTTATTATTCTTTTATTTCACTTATATTAATTTTAATTTTAATCTGTAATTTAATTTATTTTCTAATTTTATTCTATTTTTTTCTCTATTTACTTTACTTTTTTCTTTTTTATCAATATGGAAGTTAGGGCATACCTTTTCCTTCCCTTTAAAAAATAATTTTTGGTTATTAACAAAAAATTATTATAATTTTTATACCCTCCACTCTAGTGATAGAGGGTATATATAAGTTTGTCATTCCGTTTGTAACTCATCGAAATATCGGTCTGGGACCCCATAAAGCATATATATTCATGATGCCCGATCGATTTTAAGACATTCTAGCGATGTCCGTCTGTCCGTCTGTCCGTCTGTCTGTCTGTCTGTGGAAAATGCTCTTGCGGACAAAATATTGCACAGAGATGACTGAAACTTAACATATATATTGGAAGTTCTCCCGAGAAGTTTGGTATTGCATTTGAGCGATATCGGTTCAGCGGTTCAAAAGTTATGAACGAAAATATAAGCACACCTCAAAAATTCCAGTACATTCAACATAACCTAAAAATACAAAATGCTCTAATTCGGCTTCTGGTTGACTTATGTGAACATAATTGAACACCAAATGGTATTTAAACAAATACGAACATATTTTTTGAAAAAAAAAGAAAAAAATCGCGGATTTTTTTTTTTTTTTGTACCAAATTTTATTAACGTTATTATTTGGTTATTATTGTTGAACGTTATTATTATATTATTATAAACGTAATTATTCGGTTATTTTTGTTGAATGTTATTATTATATTATTATAAACGTTATTATTTGGTTATTATTGTTGAACGGCCATTCAATTACTAATTTTTCTATAATATAGCTTAATTGTTATATAGCTTAATTGTTATATTTTTTAATTCTATTCTTATGAACTAAAGACGTTTTATTATTCTCGTCTTTGATCTTAACATTATTGTTATCAAATGTTTCCATGACCTCAAAAGGGCCAGTAAAAACGTTACCTAATTTATGCCCGCTTTCGTTTCGGACTAATACCAAATCACCAATGGTTATATTTACCTTATTTAGATCCCTATTATAATATTTTTCCTGCCATAATTTTGAATTTTGGAGACATTCCCCTGCTCTCTTTTGAGCTATTTGAAGTCTATACTTGACCTCTTTCGCATATGCTTAAATGTTATATAGAGGATCAATGTTGCCTTTAACCATAAATTCAAAATCTGGTGGAATTTTTCCAAAGACTAGTTCAAATGGACAATATCCATGAACTGTCGACGGAGACGTATTATAACAATACGTGAAGAACTTCATCCACTCGTCCCAATCCGATCTGTCGGTGGACATATATGATCTGAGGTACTCGTTAAGAGTTCTATGAGACCGCTCAATAGAGCCCATTGTCTCGTGGTGATATGCAGTAGATGTTGCCTTTTCTATATGCAAAATATCGCAAAGTTCTTGAAGAACTTGGTTTACATATTCCGTACCCATATCCGTGAGTATTTTGCTCATCGGACCATACGTAAGTATGAAGTGTTCCATAATAGCTTTTGCTACTACTTTTGCACTTTTATTTGGTATCGGTATTGTAACTAAATATTTTGTAAGATCACAAATGATAGGTACAGCATATTCATTTCCACTATTAGATTTTTGCAAGGGTCCTATTGTATCTATTAAGATAATATCAAAAGCTTTTGTTGGTGTTGGTGTCAAAACCAATGGTTCTTTAGTTTTTCTTACAGATTTGTTCAATTGACATTTTTTACATGTTTTCACATAGCGACCCAGGCAGAAACTGCCAACCGTTCCAAAGAAAAAGTCTCGGCAAAGCACTTTATTTTTTGTGTAGAAGGTAGTATGAATTCGAAAAAGTGCTTTGCAAGCGCTTTGCCAATGTTTTTCTTTTTAAATCCGTTCAAAGTATACTTTTTTTATTAAAATTTATTAATTTTCGTAACAATTGGAATATTTTTTATTTCCCCTGCAGGATAAGTGGCCGGTCCTTGATAGTTCTGGTGATATGTCACTTAAACATAATGACCTACATATTACAAACTTGACACCTTTTATATAAAAACACCTGTTTCTTTCGTGAGGAAGTGTCTTAAACTCCGGATACATACCCGTTTCGGTTCAATACACCATTTTTTTCGGGAATTTTCCAAATTTTTTCCTAAAAGCATTTTTAATAATTTTTTTATTCCAAAATGCAAAGAAAACTGCAAACAAATTTTTTCCGGGACTTAGAAAATATTTCAAAGTTTGTCCAAAATTTGTTTATCCTAATAAATTAGTCAATAAATTTTTTATCCTAATTTAATACATTTCTTTGTTGTTCAAATAAACACTAAAAAAAGCTGTGTCTTGTGGACTTATACAATTTTGATACGACCCATTTTTTTGTTCTAAAAGTGCTATAATAGTACCATATTTTTTGTTTTTAAAGCGCTTTCAAAGCGCTTTAAAATAGCAACGGCATACCGTTTACCGTGGTTATCATTTTGGACGCTGGGGGAGTACTAAACTGTGATGCTTTCCCAGCACACAAGCGACCATAAAAGGTACTTTGCCAGCGCTTTCCCGTTCGTATTTTTCTGCCTGGGGAGTGATATCCCTCGTCATGTTTTTCCAGTGGTATCGAAGTCTAATTTTTTTAATTAAACGACTGATACCTGGGTGACCACCAAATATTGGGTTATCATGGTATTTTTGTATTATTTCAATTTTATCAGAATCATTATATATTTTAATTAAATCAGGTACGAGTACTATATTCAATTGTTGCAACATTTTATTCCCGGTTATTTTAAATTCATTTAATTAGGTTAGGTTGTAAGTGGCTGCTGACGTTTTACGTCAACACACGTAGACTCTGAGGTCCATTGTGATACCACGGGATCGTAATAGGTTTCCCTACTAGTCCCTGTCGTTAAACCAGTTTGAGCTTCTTATGAAACTCCTTAGATGTTGAATTTTGACATCCGACAAATCTGAAAGATCGTACAGCTCCCTAGATCCCAGTGAAGCAAGTCGCTGACCAGAAAGTGCCGGGCAATGGCAAATAAAGTGTTCGATAGTTTCCAACTCCTCTTCATCCATGCAACTTCGGCAAAAGTCATTCGACGGCACATTTAACCGCTCTGCGTGCTTCCCTATAAGACAGTGTCCGGTAATTATAGAAACCACCGTTGAAATCTCTCCTCTTGGAAGCGATATCAGCTCACTTGTGCGCCCCTGATTAAGAGAAGGCCAAATCAGTCGTGTTGTCTCACACGTCCATCCATTTGCCTATCTTTGATTAGTCTCCGTCGCAGAACAAAGCCGTAGGTTTTGCTTGCAAGTTTCTAGAGGCATACCAACACATTCCAATTCTGTTGGAACCTGTAAGGTAGTTCCTAGTCTTGCAAGCTCATCGGCTTTGCAATTCCCTGGAATGTCTCTGTGCCCTGGGACCCATATGAGTCGTATGTTAAACTGCTTGGCCATCTCATTTAAAGACGTGCGGCAGTTAAGGGCAGATCTTGTTTTCAGAAACATTGAATCCAGGGACTTGACCGCGGCTTGACTGTCAGTATAGATGTTGACTGCGGTTGTAGACAAGACATTGCAGCTCAACCAGTCAGCCACTTCCTTTATTGCCAGCATCTCTGCCTGGTAGACACTGCAATGATCTGGCAATCTACGAGCCAGGCTCAATCCAAGCTCTTCCGAATAGACCCCAAAGCCCACTTGTTCGTGCAGCCTCGATCCATCTGTGTAAAAATTTATGGTAGCTCCACTTCCCGGAGTATCCCCCATCCAAGACTCCCTGGATGGTATCATAGTGGTAAAGTGGCGCTCAAAGAGGGAGCACAATCCACATTTTGTGGTATTGTTATCTTTTTCAAGATCGCGCTATGGCCACAATCGCTGCTCCTCCATTGCAGCGTGCTATTAAGTCGAATTGCCGACGCAGCTGCATACTGCCTACCCAATATGTCCAAGGGTATCAGGTGAAGGAGGATTTCTAATGCAGCCGTAGGTGTAGTACGAAGAGCACCAGTGATGCACATTGACGCCATTCTCTGTACCTTCGTGATAAAGACACAGTTCGATTTTGTTTCTAAAGCAGGCCACCAGACAATGATTCCATACAGCAAAATTGGACGCACCACTGCTGTATAGATCCAATGAACGACTTGAGGGCTAAAACCCCATCGTTTTCCAATGGCCCTTTTACAGGAATACAAAGCAATCGTTGCTTTTCTCACCCGTTCCTCAATATTACGCCTGAAATTCAGCTTCCTATCTAGAAATACTCCAAGATACTTGGCTCCATCTGAGAAGGTGATTTCAGTACCGTCCAGGGAAATAGGATCAAAAGCAGGAATCTTATTTTTCCTTGTAAATAAAACAAGCTCTGTTTTACTAGGATTAACTCCTAGACCACAGTCTCTTGTCCATTTAGACAGATCTTTCAGAGAACCCTGAAGAATGTCCCGCAATGTTGGCAGATGCTTCCCCTTTACCGCTATCGCGACATCGTCAGCATATGCGACAACATGACAACCACGTGCTTCTAGAGATAGCAGCATTGAATTCAGTGCCAGGTTCCAAAGAAGCGGCGAAAGAACACCTCCTTGTGGTGTGCCCCCATTGACAAATCGAGATATGACGGACGCTCCAATTCAGACGTTATACGTCTACTGGCAAGTAGGCTTTCCACCATTAAAACGATTTCACGCTTTACTCCCAGACCAGACAATGCCAATATTATCGATTCTGGGATGACATTATTAAAAGCCCCCTCAATATCAAGAAAGGCCACCATAGTGTACTCCTTTACCGAAAGCGATCTCTCGATGGTACCAACGAGCTCATGAAGAGCTGTTTCCGTTGATCGTCCCTTGCTGTATGCATGTTGCTTTGTCGAAAGCAACCTCGGGTCAATCACTCTACGCAAATATGAGTCTATCATTCGTTCCATTGTCTTTAACAAAAAAGAAGACAGACTAATTGGTCCGAAATCCTTCGGAGCTGTGTGGGAACTTTTCCCAGCCTTCGGGATAAATACGACTCTGGTATCCCTCCATTTTAAAGGAATGTACGACCAGTTGATGCATGCTGTGTATAGATTATACAGCAACGGGGCTATATAGTCCGACACTTGCTGCAACTCAGCCGGGATTATACCATCAGGTCCCGGGGACTTATAGGGCCTGAAGCTTTTTATCGCCCAGATTAATGTTGGCATATTTATTATTTCCGAAGCAATTTCAGATGCTTGGGCGTCAGAACGTTCCAAAGCTTGAAACGGCGTCATGGAATTGCCCGGAAAATGCGTGTTTAAAAGGAGATCCAGCGACTCTCCACTGGAGGAAGACCACACCCCATTAGGATCTTTCAGGTATCCCAGGGTGCAAGGAGAAGAAGCCAGAACCTTGCGCAGCCTGGATGCCTCAGAAACGTCTTCTATGTTTCCACAGAAGTTTTTCCAAGAATCACATTTTGCATTTCTGATCATCTTTTTATAACTCTTAAGTTGCAGCCTGTATGCAGACCAGTCCTCGTCCGCTCTTGAAAATTTAGCCTTATTAAAGAGCTTTCTGCAGGAATCTCTGCTCGTCTGCAACTCATTTGACCACCAAGGTGGCTTTTTTTTTCCTCTAGGCTTTGCAGAAGGGCAAGACGCATCCAGGCACCTATTACAAACATTTGTTATATGGTCAACCAGACAGTCAATTTGCGCCAAACTATGTGGTTTAGATAAGGGTACTTCATCCAAAAGCAAAGAAAAAGTCTCCCTATATTTCACCCAGTTTGTTCTCCTCAGATTTCTAGAGACTGCCTCAACCGGGGCACGCTCCCTGAGTAAAAACTCAATGTAGCGATGATCTGAGAAAGAATGCTCTTCCAAAACTCTCCAGTCATCAATTCTATCAGACAATGTATCTGATACAAGTGTTACGTCAAGAACCTCTTGCCGCATACTTGTAACGAAAGTTGGTTCACCACCCTTGTTACAAATATAGAAGTTAGTGCTTAACAAAAACTCCAAAAGTGATTCGCCTCTATCATTTGTGTCTGTACTTCCCCATATCGAATGATGTGCATTAGCATCACAACACACTACTAACTGGTGTCCCCTAGATTCAGACTCCCGAATTAGACCGACAACCTTCTCCGGGGGTATTGACCCCGGATTAGGAAAATACGCAGAGGCGAGCCAAATAGACTTCCCATGAAGCTCTAAGCTAGCCGCTGTAACATCCATATCACTAAAAGTTGATAAAAAGAATATATTTAAGCCATTTTTTGCCAAGATGCAGGCTCTTGGTGAGCCCTCACCTTTGGCAACCACCAACTTAAACCCAGGGGTCTTCAATCCGCAAACCCTGCCACCCCGCACCCAGGGCTCTTGGATAAAAACCAAGTCAACTGCTCCTGTCGTCAGGCGCAGCAAGAGTGCAGCTGAGGCTGCCTTACAGTGATGGAGGTTTATTTGTAGGAACCGCAACATCTTGCTTTTTTTCCACCATCCTTTCCACCACCGTGTTATTGGCTTCATCCTCCGTGATATCATAGAGGTCGCATTCGTCCCCAGATTCGGTTTCGAATAAGCCAGATATATATCCCATCTGTTCTGAATCGGAGGCAACAGAACTCTCCGAATTCCTCACTGCATGGGCCTCGTCCTGAATGTCACCCATCGTGGCATCGGCTTTATCCTCCATGCCATCACAGAGGTCGCATTCGTTACCAGATTCGGTTTCAAAAATGCCAGATGCATCTCCCATCAGCCTAGAATCGGCCAGCTGAATATCAACCTTTTCCAGATTCTCCTTCCCAGCCGACTCTGCCACTGGCTTGTCTGCGTCCAAAGTAGTCTTCTGGTCGCCCTTGTAGACATTGACTCTTATATGAAAAAATCCAAATCTAATAATGCCGTCAGTCCTGGCTAAAAGCGGAAGCGATTCCTCATTAACCAAGACCACTGCTTGACGACGAGCGCCCTCCATCTCACCCAATCTGGCAATTTGCCAATTCTGAGTTGGAAGGTCAGGATTGCAGACTTTTATCATCTTAAGAATCACCGCAGTGTCATTTGTAGCCATTGGGATCCATGCATGAGCTCTGGGTTGCGAGGGGATATCATGTTTTTCCACAACGTCCAGTCTGGCTCCAGGCCATAACTCTCCCACTTGGCTAATGGCAACCTTAAACACGGCTGCGGATCTTTCGTTCCCAAAAGCAACGAGTTTTACTCGCCCCTGATACCAACCTGCGTTGACAGTAGTAGGTAGAAAATCAGGCATACTCTCAAGGAGCCTATAGTAGATTTCATTTAGTTTAGTTTCAACTAAACTCCACTTGTCCCTTGGAATACTACAATCCCCATTTTGCCTGTTTATCACAGCCCTAACGAAGTTACCTTTAACCACTTCACTAAAAGACTGAGTCCAGACGTTGCCGGTCACCTTAGATCTCTTAGGTAAAGGTTTCTCGTCGGGCGAGCGCAACCTTTTACCAGACTTCGATGACGAGGCCGAAACAGCGCTCTGTTTGTCAGATGCGCGCATTGCCGAAAGTTTGTCCTGTTCATCAATGACTCCTTTCGCCCATGATAGCGACGCCCTCTCACGTTCGGAGAGCTTGGTTCCATCAAGTTGGCTTAGTCTGTTAATTATTTTCAAACAAAGCCGTCTCTGGTTGTGCCTGACCTTTGATGGTTTAAGTTTCTTTTTCTTTTTACCACCAATATTAGGCTGAGCACCCCTACCAAAATCAAGGTCGGACTTCAAGGTCGCAACCCTAAGACCAGTGCTAGGACCAGCACCAGTCGGTGAGGCAGAGCCTCGAATTAAATCGGTATCATTTGTGTCCATATTTTCATTTTCCTGGATGTGGTCATGAAAATATTACAAAAATACCTATTACGAACAATTTCAAAAATTCAATTAATAGCACGGAGATAAATTAAAACACGTCCACACTTGTCAACAGTTGAACGAACATTTAATTAATTTGACGTCAGTAAACAATTTATCATTTATTGATAATTGTAGAGTCGAGATCTTTTTATTACCAGCTATTTTTTCAAGCTTTGGAAAGAGTTTACCTAAGTCTACTTTTCCATTAGAAATAACGTCTCGTATCTCATTATAGGATAATTTATTTTTCCCTTTTAGGATAACAAATTTGTCCTTTGTAAAATGCAATTTCGCATTTTTTCTGTACTCATTAGCATTTATTGCTTCATATACCTTGATATTATCTGATTCTTTATCTTGTGTATTCTTCTGGTTTTTCACACATTTGCTGTTTGTTTTCGACTGAAGTCTTGTTGTAACCTTCAGTATTTTATTAATTTCATTGTTTCTTATATCTGAGAATTCAATTCGCGACAGTGCATCTGCCGTGTAATTCTCTTTACCCCTGATATACTCGACTGTGAAGTCGTATTCTTCTAAATCTAGTCTCATTCTTGTGAGTTTAGACGATGGATTCTTCATTGAGAAAAGGTAAGTTAATGGTCTATGATCGCTTTTGATCAAAAACTTTTTGCCATAAATATATGGTCGAAAATACTGAATTGCCCAATGAATGGCAGATAGTTCTTGTTCTATTGTGGACTTGTTACTTTCACCTTTTGTGAATGCTCTAGATGCATAGGCCACTGGTAACTGAATACCATCATATTCCTGGCTCAAAACAGCTCCGCAGGCATGTTTGCTTGCATCTGTTGTTATGCAAAATTGCTTTTGAAAATCTGGATATTGTAGTATTTTTGGACTTAATAATTGTTTCTTGAGGTACTTAAAATAATTTTCGCATTCCTTACTCCACTCAAAAGGAACATTCTTTCTAGATAATCTAGTAATGTGTCGAGATGACTCAGCAAAATTTGGTATAAATCTTCTGTAATAATTGCAAAATGCAACGAAGCGTTTAGCTTCATCACCATTTTTTAGTGTGGGATAATTTTCAATTATCGAAAATTTGCTGTCATCAGGTAAGATACCTTTGTCCGTACATTTGTGTCCTAAGAATGTCACTTCACGACAAAAAAATGAACACTTATCCGGATGCAATTTGAGATTATATCGTCGGCACATGCCAAATACATCTTTTAAGTTTTGCAACATATGCTCTTCAGAGCAACCAATTACTACAAGGTCATCCATGTATAAAAAAGCTTGGGCCGGAGATAGGCCAGAAAAAGCTAAAGACATCATTCGTTGGAATGAATTTGGAGCGATTTTCACACCGTATGGTAATCTTTTAAATCTAAAAGAACCTTTTTCCGTTGAAAAAGACGTAATGTCCCTAGAATCTTCTTCTAGTTCGATCTGATGAAAACCAGACACTAGATCCAGGCAAGAGAAAAATTTAGCTCTACCTAATTGATCTAAAATATCATCTATGCGAGGAAGTGGAAACTTGTCTGCAATAAGCTTCTTATTAATTCCTCTATAGTCAACAACCAGCCGCCATCGCTTTTGTGTTGTACCTGGTAACGATTTTTTCGGTACCAATAAAATTGGGCTGTTATATTCTGAAATTGATGGTTCGACTATATCGTCGTTTATTAACTTATCCACTTGTCTGTTAACCTCTTCTTTATGAGAGTGTGGTATTCTGTAATTTTTAATATAAACAGGCTGCTTGTCATTAAGTCTAAGTTTTTGCTTATAAAAATTATTTGCACTTATCTTCTCAGATTCTAATGCAAAAATGTCTATAAATTCAGAGGATAAATCTTTTAACTTTTCATTGACAAATTCTGGGAAATTTTTGGTCAATTTTTGCAGCTTTTCCTGACTTTTACACAAATCACTGTTCTGTTGGACAATTTCATAGTCGTGTAGACTTTCTGTTTGTATTTGAACATTAGGAATGATTAAATCTTTGTCAGTTGTATTGACAATTTTAACTAGAGGTTTTGATTTATATGTTATAGTATTCGCAACGTAAACGCCATTTTGTAGCATTTGATGCGGAATCAATATTTCATCCTCTGTAGAATGGATGTTGACTAATCTAATAACTTCTGATCTAGCAGGAATAGATATGGTATTTATACTAGGTGCATTCATCAATGCTATTGATATATCATATGGGAAATTATCTGGTCTTAAGATAATTAAATCTTCAATGCCTTGATAATCCAAAATGCAATCGTATTTTTTTATAAAATCCATACCTATAATTCCATTACATGGAATTGGGAAGTCATCCTTGACAACATGAAATTCATGTCCTATAAGGATATCTTCTATTTTCAAGTCTGCTTCGACCTTACCTATAGTAGTCAATAATCCTTGCCCTATTCCATTAATATTTGTCCTTTTACTCTCATCTATATGTTCGTTAAGAACTTCACCGATTTTGATGACGGAAATATCGGCACCTGTGTCTATCAAAAATGTGATTCTACTATCATTAAATGATGATCTGATTTTGAGATAACTGTAGAGACTTAGATTTATGTTGAATATATTGTTTTTTACGCATTCAGGGGTTGTTGCCCGTTTCCCGCATTATTTTCGGCAACATGGCGTACATTACGGTTATTTCTACCGTTATTATTGTATCGGCCATTATTGTTCCGATTGTTATTATTATTATCATTAAAATTATTATTATTGTTGTTATTTCGTCTACTACCACGGTTACTATAATTTCGATTATAGTTACGACCATTGCCACGATTGTAACCACCACGACCGCGTCCACGGCCATAATTATTGGATTTGTAATGAAATACATTGGAGCCCGAAGCGCCTGAGTCCGTACAGGAATTAACGAACTTTGAAACTGCATCGTTCATTGTCGCAAAATTTCCTGACTCCATTATGAGTTTTACTCTTTCGTTTGACGCATTTTTCGTCATAGCCTTCACTGCGGCTTGCGTCGAGTATTTTTCCGCTGTCGCGTGTGGTAATCCATCAGCTATGTATGCGTTTGACAACGCTTTTGTCAAATCTTCGATCTCTGCTGTAAAAGCATTGGCTGATCGATTATTTTGCTTCACGTTCATAAGCTTAGCGGTGAGTACTTCAGTTGACTCACCTTTAATTGTATCTTTTAGTTTTGTAATAATTTGCTGAATAGTTGTTTCAGCTGAAATTAATGTTCGTGAAGAACCTTTTAATTTTGTTTTTATCAAATTTATTGCAATCTCCTCATGAGCTTCTTTTAGTGTATCCACTAAATTTAAAGCATCAAGAAATGATTGCAGATTTTCGGGTTTGCCATCGAAATCCGGAAGGATTCTCGAAGCTAGACCAAGAAATTCTGTAATAGTTTGTGGCATTTTTATCCGTGTTTGTACTTCCGCTGAGGAATCTTCTTCCCGAAATATCTGTGAAAGATCAACTTCAACTTCTTACCCCCCATATTCAAAAAGATTAAGAAATTATTTTATTTTTAAGGTCGTGTTAAACAATAAAAAAAAATGGAATATATGCTATTTTCCTCCGCTATCCGTGTCCTCTGGAGCACCGATCTCAGAAGCAATAGCATATATCGGTTGTCACCAATTAACAACCGAACTGGTTATTCATTCTTTATTATTATACTACTGGAGGGACTCGTAAGTATCACAGTAGTTTATTATTTGTTAGTATTTGTACTGGAAGGATTACTAATGTTTCCAGTACATGTAATATGTTAGTTTTGCTTTTTTTTTTTTCATTTAAGTTCTAAGTTATTTATTATTATTTTTTTTTTTAAGAATTTATTTCAAATTTATAAAAAAATTAGCTTTGTTTTTCAATTTTATAAAAAAATTATTATTATACATTTTTTTTTTACATTGTTTTTTCTTTTTCATTTACATTACCATTTGTTGTTGCTGGCTGCTGCTAGTGCTGTTGTTGCTGCTGTAATTGTTGTTGTTGTACTTCCAGATGTTGTAGTTGTACTTGCAGATAAATTGGTCAATTGGTGTAGTTTCATTATTTAATGCACCCAAATATTGTCATATTAAAGTTGATGCGCAATAATTATCTTCTAAATTTGTGCAAAGTGGTTGTGTTTGTTGTTATAGCTATAGTCGTAACAGCATTTGTAGATGTTGTTGGGGTAGGTTTGTAGATGTTGTTGTTGATTCAAATTTGTTGTGTAGCTAAATTGATTATCCAAAACTTGCAAGGATTCTTTAACATAGTGTTATTGTTGTAATTCTTTTTATTATTTTTTTTTTCGTTTAATGTTGTATATTCATTTCTCTGGTTGTAATAGTCCCACATGTTGTTAGCGGGTTGTTGGGATAGCGGTTCTTCATGGTTTTCATTTTTTTTTTTTTGATTGTTTTTATTTAATTAGGAATGTTTAAAAGAATTCTATCCAATTTTGTTTTTTTAACACCAACTATAATTAATTTTTTTTTTTTTTTAATATTTTTAATTAATTTTTCTTTTTATGCGGATTCAATTTTGTTTATTATCACAAAGTTTTTGTTTTATTGTTTGGCAAGATCGCCATATTATGATTAAATAACAACACTCTTCGCTTTGACTGTTGAATTAATAATAATCTTTATTTACAATTTATTCTTAAAGGTAAGTCTAAATATTTACATATGGAATATGCAATGCAAGCATATTCCCACAGTTAAGTTTGGCGTGTGTGGACATTATGGTATCCAATAACCATACAGTTACTTTACTGAAGGTAAAGTAACTTCGACTTATCAAACACACTACAAAAACAACAATGGATTCATTTGTCCATAGAACATTGATCCACTTTTAGGCTGGTCATTCTGATTTACTGTTAGCAAACTTCAAACGACTTGCAGCATGCTTAAGTGATTGTAGGCGCACTTTTCCGAGTCTGCAAGCGTTAATGTTGTTTTTCTGTAATCTTCGACGAACATTTTTGGCATTTACTGTCCTTTTTTAGCTCTGGAGCTGCCGTTAATGGGGCCTTCTTCCATTGTCTTTACAAACACCTAACCACTAATGATGACAAACGTCGCTTGTGACTTAGTTTTTCAAGCTCTAAAGTTAATTTTGGTGAATTTCCAATCATTTTATAAGCGCATCCAACCAATTTTCCTATTTCAGAGTATGGTTTATGTTCAGAAATCATATTTTTTTTTAAAAGCAAGTTTTTGAGGAGTGTAATGCATTCCACGTCCTATTTTTATGAAAATAAATATAAAATTTTGTGATGAATTACATTTTTTATAAATAAAAACTATCTTCCTTTAGTATTTAACACTTTTATTTCAATAATTAAAACAATATTATTTGTTTTAAAGAAATTTTGTCATTAGGTGCTATTTTATTATTTATTTATTTATGCACTGATTCAGAGTTTTTTTTAAAATATCGATCATTAAAAAAGAACCATCCACAATTTTTGGAAAAAGTAAAAACATTTAAGGGGTATATACTAGAGTTGTCAACCGATTAAGAATAATTCGATTAATCGATCAAACAAAACCAAACTCTTGTTCGATTAATTTAAATTTGACGATTTTCGAATAACGAATAAATCGATTAATTTATGTCAATTAATCGAACATTTATTTTTTTTACCCTTCACAACTACAGTATTGAAATATCGGTCTAGGACACCATAAAATATATATATTATTGATCAGTGATCGATTCTAAGGCATTCAAGCGATGTCCGTCTGTTCGTCCGTCTGTGGAGGGCACGATACAGTCCAAAATAAAAGAGCTATACTCCTGAAGTAGGCTGTTTAAGTTTGGAGTCAAAATCGGACGAGGGGGAATATGTTCCCCCTTAAAGAACTAAAACACTACACTACAAACCTTTTTTAATGTTTTTTTCTATATTTGTTGTCCACTTTTAAGGTTGTGCTAATAGAAAATAATGCAAAATAAAGACAAAATTGTGTTTTAAAAGCGTAAATATCGTAATAAATGAGTTTATAAACATTTATGTGAAGAGGGAAATGGTGTCCTCCAACGTCCCCGCCAACGGCCCCAACGCCCCCAACTTAAAAAACTTAAAACTTAATAAAAATATTTTTTAATAACCACTAATTTTATTCGTTATTCTCATCGAATAATCGAACAATTTTTTAGATTTAATCGTTTGATCGAACGAACAAAAACAATTATTTGAATTATTCGAACAAAGTAGAAAGGCGAATAATTGACAACTCTAGTATATACTTAGTATAAGAGTATTGCATACTTACTTTAAACGACTAAGCACATAATATTTTGCTTTAATTGAATGAATAGAGATTTTGTCATTGGTGCTATTTTTTGACCGGCACTGTATATTTATGATCCTCGATCGATTTTAAGACGATCTAGCGATGTCCGTCCGTCTGTCCGTCTGTCTGTTGAAAGCACGCTAACTTTTGAAAGACTTTACGAAGGCTCCTGAAGTTTGGCACATATGTTGGTCATTTACCTGGTCAGGTTGGTATTGCAATCCTGCGAAATCGGTCAGTGGTTCAAAAGTTATAAGCAAAAGAGTGAATTTCGGCAAGGGTTTTTTTTCGCGAATTTACGAAATAAAAAACACGATAAGTTTCGAAAGAGGATGCTGAAGCTCGGCATACGTATGTGTTGTTTCCCTGGGCTGGTTCGTGTTGAATTTCGACCAAATCGGTACAGTGGTTCAAAAGTTATTAGCAAAACCATAAAATTCAAATTCACTTCACCTTAAATTCACTTGCTGAAAAAAACCGAGCCTTAAAAAAAGAAGTTTTAAAAACTATGGTAAGACACAAAATTTAATTACATAGTATTTTTGGCACTCAAGAATATTTTTACACTAAAAAAAATTTACACTCGAAAAAAATTTTACGCTAGAAAAAAAATTTGTAATTTTCCTTTTTTTTTTTTTATAAAAATTACAAAAAATATGTTTTTTACTCTAAATAAAATATTTCTAATCAAAATTTTTAAAAAGGGCATTGTGGAGGGTATTCATAGATTCGGCGAAGTCGAATTTAACTTTTCTACTTGTTTTTTTTCATTTTGCTATCAAAGATTGCCAACAAAAAAGGTCTTTTATTAACAAATTAATTGCACTCATTATGCTTAATATAAATACATAATTAACTAACAAGAGAAGTATCTCAACCCTTATGTACGGATTTTCATGAAACTTAAAATAATCTAAGGTTTCGGTTTCTCGGCTTATCGGCCATATCGGAGATTTAAGATTTAAACAAATGGCGGAAAATTTGTTTTTATAGATTTTTCAGTAATTTCTTTTTAAGAAACTATATAATGCTTTCATATGAGACGAAATTATTTTTTAATGAATATCCAGGGGTGACCTAAATTCGTAAAAACTCAGCTTCGTTAAATATTTTCTTCATGAAATTGTGTAAATTTTTGGGGTATTTATGTGCAGATATAGACCTACGATATCCATATGAATACGAAATAATCTTTATTAAATTTAAGTCGACACGTATTTTTGCTCTTTGCGATATTCCGGTTAGTTCGGGAGTTATCGAAATTTTCCCCAAGGTCCACATTATTTCATAAGGGGACAACGAAATTTTTAAACACTGATATGGCCGATAAGCCGAGATACCCCAACCTTAAAATTGTCTCATTTATACATTTTTTAAGTTTCAGGCAAATCGGTTTATAAGTGTTGAGATACTTCCCTTGTAAGCAATTATCTCCATAGTTGGTTTGAAATTCTATTATACACATTTATTATGGGTTTTAATAAGTTTAAAATTCAGTTATTATCAACCATTATGAAGCGTAAAACAACACTTTGGATGATTGTCGGAGTTTATTATATTACTCAGTTATTGGGAATGGTACCCTTCTCATATGATTCTCAAACGGGCAAAGCTTATACTACACTTTTCATTACAATATATTGTGCAATAATAAATTTATTTATGTTTGGAGTAATAGCACCGCTGCTATTTCGTGCTGATTTAAAATCTAAACTGTCAAGTGGTCTTGGATTACATTATAAAATCAACTTAATAATGAGTTTAATTGGAATAGTGGCCATACTAACGACAATCATCTTGAATTGGACAAAACGTAGAGAATTCATAAAAACCCTTAATGATTTTCAATATTTAAAACATAAATTTTTGCAAAAATTTCAAATATCCGAAAAATTTGAAAATTATTTTGATAATGCTATTCGAACAAAATTTTATTGGGGTTTTACAGGAAACCTAATAACGTTTTTAGGATCATATGATGTTGTTAAATTGATTTTTAAAGTCGAAAATCCAATAGTTATAATTGCTGTGGGAATTTTTGTACTAATTTTAAATTTTATTATGTCTCATTATTATTTTGCTCTATTAAATGTTAATGTTTTACTAGCGGTCATCAATGAAGAAGTCACAAAGATTTTAAATTATTCATCACAGCTTCTGAAACTACAATGTCTAAAACAAATTAAACCAGACGATTTAAAAAAACAGTGTTATAAATTGACAGATGATTTAGATGATTTGGCTAAAAGTCTTTATAATTTTCAACATTTGGCAGATCGTATCAATAACATGTATAATTTACAGGGTGCTGGTTTTGTATTAACAGTCTATTTGAACAATATCGCTGTTATATATATGAGTTATATGATGTTTTATCATGAGCAATTATTAGCTGAATATGGTAAACGGTCACTAATGATGATACCCGTAGCACTTTTCTTCTACTATAAAGATTTCATAATTTTCATGAATAACATGTTTGATTTGTTATATTTTATAAAGCAAACTGGTCAAGCATTAAAATATAGTCAGTCATTATTGCCTGCCTTAGATGAAAGATTTGAAAAATCTGTAAGTAGTTCGATTTGAATTTGCATTATAACTGTATTGATTACAATTGTGTCTGTATTTCAGCTAAAACGGTTTTCGCTACAATTGGCCTCATTTCCGGTAGAAATTAAATTAATGGGTTTATTTAACTTTAGTCGTTTTATGGTTTTTGCAACGTTTGGTTCTACTATTTCAAATGCTATAGTTGTAATACAATATGAATATAAATATAGTAAAACTTAATTATTCTTGTGTAATACTTAATCAAAAATAAAACAAATTAGAGGTTTAAATTAGGCTGTGCCAATTTTTTTGTTATTTTGCTCATATTTTCGTTTTAGTTCATATTCTACCAAAAATAAGGAAAATAAGTAAAAAATTTAAAAATTCGTCTTGGCCGAATCTATGAATTTCCTCCACAGTGCCCTTAGTAAGTGAAAAAATTGTGTAAAAAATTTTACTCCAAATTTTTTAGTTTTGAGTAAACAAATTTGTTAGTCTTTTTTGTAAAAACAATAATTTGTATATTTTCAAAAAAAAAAAAAAAAGCCGCGAGTGCGATCTCTAGATGTTGTTTTAAAAATCCCACAAAAAAAAAAAAAATTTAGCATGATAATATTTTTAGCCTGGTGTCTAATTTTAAAAATGATGCAGGACACTACCTCAGTTTGACTATATAAGCTACCGACTAACAAAAAAGAAAATAAGAATTACAGCTTTCATTTTCTTAAAACCAAAAAAGGTTTGTATCTTCGATTTGTAACTGGGATAATAGTTCGCCTGCTGGTGAATAAAACTTACCCTTATTATTTTTCAACAACAAAAATTTTTTATACTCTCCACTCTAGTGATAGAGGGTATATATAAGTTTGTCATTCCATTTGTAACACCTCGAAATATTGGTCTAGGACCCCATAAAGTATATATATTCATGATCCTCGTTCGATGTTAAGCCGATCTAGCGATGTTTGTCCGTTTGAAAGACTTTACGGAGGCTCCTGAAGTTTCGCATATATGTTGGACATTAGACTGGCCATAGCGTTATATAGAAAAATTAAAAAATGTTAAATCCATAAGTGTTCGCACTGAAAAATGTGAGGTTGGGGATAAAAATAATTATGCATATTTAAAAAATTTTTTTTTTTTGTTCCGAGTACCTCCGGGTTGAGCCTAAAGTTTGAAAAACGGATTCCAAGGGAAAAATATGACTTTTTTTTCATTTTCTCAATTTTTTTGATATTTTAAGTACAGTTTGAATTCAAATGGTCACTGAATTTTGATTAAGAGTTAATTGTCTATCAAATAAGGTGTTAAAAATTAAAATCGGTTGAAAATTAGCCGAGTTATGACAACTTCCCCCGGCAACTAACGTGTGGCAAACCACCTGATCAAGGAATTCGAGCCCCATTTTTGAAATTTATTGAAATTATCTACTGTAATTAATTTTTTTATTCCTCAAGTTCCAATGTACTAAGAAGATACATATTTTTCATATTGCGTTTTGCTAACTTGTTTTAAATAAATGCTAAAGTGGTCTGAATTTTTCAACACTATTTTCAAATCTCCAATTTTAAATTTTAATTTTTTTTGTTAAAGAAATTTTAAAAATCGGCTATTGGAGTTTAGGGATTTGTTAAGCACATATAAAGGAATAAAACCCCCAAAAATTGTAGGGTTTGCTGTTTTCATTTGGCTATTACAGTGATGTAATTTCGGCGGATTTCGGGAAAGTAGTGATTTTTGCCACTTTTTTAGCTTTTATTTATTTTTTTTGGTTTTTTTTACAAACTTCATATGTTTTGGACCGAATTATATCAACAAGAGATAGAATAATTCAATTCGCAAATTAAGGGCAAAAATGGGAAATTAAAAATTGCCCCAACTAAGGTCAAAGGTCAAATTTTAGAAGATTTTGAATTTTTAAACATTAACAGATTTTCTGAGTGGAAATATATGAAACTACTTGATGTCATTTTAAAAGGTCTTAACATATGTCTTTTTATTTAAATTCAGAATATTAACCCTTTAGTGATGGTGGGGCCTATTCGACCATTTGAACAAAATACACTTACATTATCTCCATTAAATTAAAAAAATTATAGGCCCCAACAGCACTTAAGGGTTAAATTTTTAAATTTTAATTATTTGCCATATAGTTTAGACCAATTAAGATAACATCGAGTAGATTCAGCAAAAATCCGCCCAGCAAATCTGTTAATGTTTAAAAATTAAAAATTTTCTAAAATTTGACCTTTGACCCTTAACAGGGGCAATTTTTTATATGTCAATTTCGCCCTAATTATGCAAATTGAAGTATTCTATCGCGTGTTGATATAATTCGGTCCAAAACATATCAAGTTTGTAAAAAAAACCAAAAAAAAATAAATAAAAGCTAAAAAAGGGCCAAAAATCACTACTTTCCCGAAATCCGCCGAAATTACATCACTGTAATAGCCAAATGAAAACAGCAAACCCTACAATTTTTGGGGTTTTTATTCCTTAATATGTGCTTAACAAATCCCTAAACTCCAATAGCCGATTTTTTAAAATTTCTTTAACAAAAAAAATAAAAATGTAAAATTGGAGATTTGAAAATAGTGTTGAAAAATTCAGACCACTTTAGCATTTATTTAAAACAAGTTAGCAAAACGCAATATGAAAAATATGTATCTTCTTAGTACATTGGAACTTGAGGAATAAAAAAAATTAATTACAGTAGATAATTTCAATAAATTTCAAAAATGGGGCTCGAATTCCTTGATCAGGTGGTTTGCCACACGTTAGTTGCCGGGGGAAGTTGTCATAACTCGGCTAATTTTCAACCGATTTTAATTTTTAACACCTTATTTGATAGACAATTAACTCTTAATAAAAATTCAGTGACCATTTAAATTCAAACTGTATTAAAAATATCAAAAAAATTTAGAAAATTAAAAAAAAGTCATATTTTTCCCTTGTAATCCGTTTTTCAAACTTTAGGCTCAACCCGGAGGTACTCGGAACAAAAAAAAAAAAATTTTTAAATATTCATAATTATTTTTATCCCCAACCTCACATTTTTCAGTGCGAAAAATTTAACTTTTCAAAAAAAATTCTACTATGGCCACTAGACTGGCCATAGCGTTATATAGAAAAATTAAAAAATGTTAAATCCATAAGTGTTCGCACTGAAAAATGTGAGGTTGGGGATAAAAATAATTATGCATATTTAAAAAAAAAATTTTTTTTGTTCCGAGTACCTCCGGGTTGAGCCTAAAGTTTGAAAAACGGATTACAAGGGAAAAATATGACTTTTTTTTCATTTTCTCAATTTTTTTGATATTTTAAGTACAGTTTGAATTCAAATGGTCACTGAATTTTGATTAGGAGTTAATTGTCTATCAAATAAGGTGTTAAAAATTAAAATCGGTTGAAAATTAGCCGAGTTATGACAACTTCCCCCGGCAACTAACGTGTGGCAAACCACCTGATCAAGGAATTCGAGCCCCATTTTTGAAATTTATTGAAATTATCTACTGTAATTAATTTTTTTTATTCTCCAAGTCCCAATGTACTAAGAAGATAAATATTTTTCATATTGCGTTTTGCTAACTTGTTTTAAATAAATGATAAAGTGGTCTGAATTTTTCAACACTATTTTCAAATCTCCAATTTTAAATTTTTATTTTTTTTGTTAAAGAAATTTTAAAAAATCGGCTATTGGAGTTTAGGGATTTGTTAAGCACATATAAAGGAATAAAAACCCCAAAAATTGTAGGGTTTGCTGTTTTCATTTGGCTATTACAGTGATGTAATTTCGGCGGATTTCGGGAAAGTAGTGATTTTTGGCCCTTTTTTAGCTTTTATTTATTTTTTTTTTGTTTTTTTTACAAACTTGATATGTTTTGGACCGAATTATATCAACACGAGATAGAATACTTCAATTTGCAAAATTAGGGCAAAATTGACATACAAAAAATTGCCCCTGTTAAGGGTCAAAGGTCAAATTTTAGAAAATTTTTAATTTTTAAACATTAACAGATGTTCTGAGTGGAAATATATGAAACTACTTGATGTCATTTTAAAATGTCTTAACATATGTCTTTTTATTTAAATTCAGAATATTAACCCTTTAGTGATGGTGGGGCCTATTCGACCATTTGAACAAAATACACTTACATTATCTCCATTAAATTAAAAAAATTATAGGCGCTAACAGCACTTAAGGGTTAAATTTTTAAATTTTAATTATTTGCCATATAGTTTAGACCAATTAAAATAACATCGAGTAGATTCAGCAAAATCCGCCCAGCAAATCTGTTAATGTTTAAAAATTAAAAATTTTCTAAAATTTGACCTTTGACCCTTAACAGGGGCAATTTTTTATATGTCAATTTTGCCCTAATTTTGAAAATTGAAGTATTCTATCTCGTGTTGATATAATTCGGTCCAAAACATATCAAGTTTGTAAAAAAAAACCAAAAAAACATAAATAAAAGCTAAAAAAGGGCCAAAAATCACTACTTTCCCGAAATCCGCCGAAATTACATCACTGTAATAGCCAAATGAAAACAGCAAACCCTACAACTTTTGGGGTTTTTATTCCTTTATATGTGCTTAACAAATCCCTAAACTCCAATAGCCGATTTTTTAAAATTTCTTTAACAAAAAAAATAAAAATTTAAAATTGGAGATTTGAAAATAGTGTTGAAAAATTCAGACCACTTTAGCATTTATTTAAAACAAGTTAGCAAAACGCAATATAAAAAATATGTATCTTCTTAGTACATTGGAACTTGAGGAATAAAAAAAATTAATTACAGTAGATAATTTCAATAAATTTCAAAAATGGGGCTCGAATTCCTTGATCAGGTGGTTTGCCCCACGTTAGTTGCCGGGGGAAGTTGTCATAACTCGGCTAATTTTCAACCGATTTTAATTTTTAACACCTTATTTGATAGACAATTAACTCTTAATCAAAATTCAGTGACCATTTGAATTCAAACTGTACTTAAAATATCAAAAAAATTGAGAAAATGAAAAAAAAGTCATATTTTTCCCTTGTAATCCGTTTTTCAAACTTTAGGCTCAACCCGGAGGTACTCGGAACAAAAAAAAAAAATTTTTTAAATATGCATAATTATTTTTATCCCCAACCTCACATTTTTCAGTGCGAACACTTTAACTTTTCAAAAAAATTTCTACTATGGCCACTCTAATGGCCACTCTATTGGACATTTACCTGGTCTGAATGGAATTGAAATCCAGTGAAATCGGTCCAGTGGCTCAAAAGTTATGACCAAAAGACTGAACTTCGGCAGGGGTTTTTAGTGAATTTACGATATAAAAAACACGATAACTTTCGAAAGGATGCTGAAGCTTGGCATACATTTTTGTCCTTCCTTTGGTCTGGTTCGTATTAAATTTCAGCCAAATCGGTCCGGTGGTTCATAAGTTATAATCAAAGCCCTGAATTTCAGATTGGCCTCACTTTGAATTCTCGTGCTGATAACCCGTTAAATATGTTTTAAAAACATTGATAAGTCGCAAAAATATTTTACAACGTATTTTTGTCACTCAAAAATATTTTTACACTAAAAAAAAAAAAAATACACTCGAAAAAAATTTTAACTTTTCTAAGTGTTTTTCATCATTTTTTTTTTTGCATAAATTTTTTGTTTCAAAAAGTTTTTTTTTCAAATTTTTTATACCCTCCACTCTAGTGATAGAGGGTATATATAAGTTTGTCATTCCGTTTGTAAGACCTTGAAATATTAGTTTTAGACCACATAAAGTATATATATTCATGATCCTCGATCGATTTTAAGACGATCTAGCGATGTCCGTCCGTCCGTCTGTCTATCTGTTGAAAACACGCTAAGTTTTGAAAGACTTTACTGAAGTTTGGCATATATGTTGGGCATTTACCTGGTCAGGTTGGTATTCAGTGGTTCAAAAGTTATGAGCAAAAGACTGAAATTCGGCAAGGGTTTTTCGTGAATTTACGAGATAAAAACACGATAACTTTCGAAAGGCAATTCTGAGGATGCTGAAGCTTGGCATTTATATTTTTCGTTCCTCTGGTCTCGTTTGTATTAAATTTCAGTCAAATCCGTCCTGTGCTTCAAAAGTTATAATCTAAACTCTGAATTTCAGATTGGCTTCACCTTAAATTCTCGTGTTTATAACCCGTTAAACATGTTTTGAAAACATTTGTATGTCACAAAAATATTTAACAACGTATTTTTGTCACTAAAAAACATTTTTACACGAAAAAAAATACACTCGAAAAAAATTTTACACTAAAAAAAAAAATTTAGTAAATTATTTTTTTTTTTTAAATTACTGAAAAAAAGTTTTTTACACAAAATAAAATATTTCTAATCAAAATTGTTACTTTTTTCCCGTTAGAATACTTACTGTCATTTAAAAAGGGCATTGTGGAGGGTATTTATATATTCGGCCAAGTCGAATTTAACTTTTCACTTGTTTTTTCTTAAATTTTTTTTTTCATCAATTTTTTTTTTATCAAAATTTGTTGTTTTTCATTAAACTTTTTTTTATCAAATTTTTTTTTTCTTCAAATTTTCTTTTTCATCATTTTTTTTTTTTTATCAATTTTTTTTTTTTCGTCAAATTTTTTTTATCAAATTTTCTTTTTCATCAATTTCTTTTTTTTTCCATCAATTTTTGTTTTTGATCAATATTTTTTTTTTCATAAATTTTTTTTTCTTAAAAACTCTTTTTCATTAAACATTTTCTTTCATCAAAAATTTTGTTTTCATCAACATTTTTTTTAACATATTTTTTTTTTTTAATTTTTATACCCTCCAACTACAGTATGTGGGTATACTCACTTTGTCATTCCGTGTGTAACGCATCAAAATATCGGTCTAGGATCCCATAAAGTATACATATTTATGATCAGTGATCGATTTTAAGACATTCTAGCGATGTCCGTCCGACCGTCCGTCCGTCTGTCCCTCTGTCAGTCCGTCTGTCCCTCTGTCCGTCCGTCCGTCTACCCGTCTGTAGTTAACACGATGGAGTCCAAAATAAAAGAGCTAGACTCCCGAAATTTGGCACGAATATGTCTTAGGTTCCTAGGCAGGTTAAGTTCCTAAATGAGCAAAATCGCACTAGGGGGAAAAAGTTCCCCCTTGAAGAATTAAACCAATCTCTGAAAAATACCATTTTTCTACATGATTTTTTGTGTTTTTTTTTAACAAATGAAACATTTTTATGCTACAAGAAGTTCAAAGTCCTGCATTTGGACCCAGAGACTTAGAAAATGCCGTTTTTTTCGGTCCGACCCCTTTTATGGGCGTGGAATAAAAAAAAAATTTAAATAATGATAAACTTGTAATTCTTAAGTGTAAAAAGCATACGAATGAAAGTTTAAACACATACCCGAAAGGAAATTTCCCCCTCCCCCCAATTTCCACTACTGACCCCCCCCAAAAAAAAAAACGCCCCTGCAATTATTATACCCTACACCACACTGTGGTACAGGGTATAATGAGTTTGTGCTGATGTTTGTAACTACCCGAAATATCGGTCCTAGACCCACTATTAAGTATACCGATCGACTCAGAATCACTTTTTGAGTCGATTTAGCGATGTCCGTCCGTCCGTCCGTCTGTCTGTCCATGCAAACATTGTAAACACGATATAGGTCGCAATTTTTAATCAATTGACTTGAAATTTGAAACTTAAGGCTTTTTTGGCCCAAGGACGAAGCCTATTGGAAAAAATCGGTCCATATTTAGACCTAGCCCCCATACAAAGGTCATCTTTAGATTTGGCTCAAATGACTCTAATAACCGCATTATTATAGGTATCTTTTCGAAATTCGGCAGGTAATCATGTTTTATCTACACAAATCACTATTCCGAATTTTAAAGAAATCGGACCGGTTCTTCTTGTAGCCCCCATACAAACCACCTTCCCGATTTTCACATAAATCTCTCAAATTTCATGAAAATAGAAAATATTTAATTAAAATTCTGTTTGTGTATGTTAAACTCATACTTTTACAACCTTATGAAATCTGATTATCATCGAACCATTTTTGGACTTAGGCCCGACTCCATTTGAAAATTTTGCTCGATATTTAGTTAAAGCTGTATATTGTCAACAGAAAGACAATATACAGCTTTACTCAAATTTGATTTAAGAGTTGTTATGATTTTTAGAAATTTCTAAAACGGGCTTATCAAGGTCACGTATTTATGTATGTAAATAAAAAGATTATTCCATAGTTTTTTCCGACGTTTCGTTGGAGATTCCCAACATCATCAGGGATATTTTATTAGATCTGGTAACCATAAAATAAATATACAATAGAAAAACAATAGCTTAATAACAAACAGGACAATATAGTTTAATAAAATAAATTTAACTCACATAATCTTTTCGTCAATTATTCACATTTATAGTAAAAAACACACATTTAGTTTTACACAACATAAAACACAAATAATATTTAACAAAACAAATGTAAAAAAATATAATAAAAAAAAATATCACAGTATAAATTCTTATTAAACTAGCTATCACAGAAGAAAAATTAAACTAAAATATTGCTATTGTATATATTGCATTCGTGTTATTTTTGTCCTCCTTCGTATTTAATGCATTTGTAGCTTTTTCCTTTATTCTCAAACTTTCCAGAGTGTATCGTTTATTCGTTCTCCTTTCCTTGTCTAATATTTTAATGTTCGTTAGATCGGGCAAATGTTCTTCTTCAATACAGTGTGTGGAGAGAGCTGTAGTTGTTTTGTTTTTTCTTATGTCTGTTTCGTGTTCAGATATTCTTATACCAAGACTTCTCTTTGTGGTACCCACGTAAACTTTGCCGCACTGTTCGTTTGTTTTGCCTTTGCATGTAATTTCATACACAAGATTGCTTTGGTCAGTTTTTTCTATTTTTGTCTTTGTTTGTGTAAAGAGTGTATTAATTGTTTTGTTTGCTCTATGCGCTAATTTTATTTCGTTTTTTACACTTATTAAAGATTTGACAAAATATAGATCTAATCAGTAATCAGTAGGGATGAGATTTCAATGCAAATTCATGTTTTTTGTCGGTAGTCTAAAAACGATATCGACCAACTATCTTTCCGAATCAAGAAATTTGCGTTAAAATGGCATCGATTTGTTTTTGCATATTTTTGCATATTGTGGTGAAAATGCATATTTTTGCATATTTTGATTTTAAATGCATATTTTGTGCATATTTTAAACTTTTAAGTGCATGTTTTTGCATATTTTGGCATAAATTAGCAAAAACACAAATTGAAATTTATTTTTTCCAAAAACTATTTTAAATTTTAAAAATTTATTTAAAAAAAAATTTTTTCTTCTTAATTTTTTTAAAAGAATTTCTTAATTTCCTAAAAAACATGCTTATATAAAGTTCTAAATGTTACTATTTAATCCCGGCGTTATGTTTTTGCTTTTTAAGAAGTTTTTCCCTATGAAAACAATATTTTTAATGTATACATTATATTTTTTAGTGCATATTTTGATGTTTTTTAGTGCATATTTTGAATTTTTTAGCGCATATTTTAAGCGCATATTTTCGATTTTTTAGTGCATGAAAGTCTCATCCCTAGTAATCAGTGTAGGGTCTTGACCGACTATAATTTTCTTACTTGTTTTTATTTTATTTTGCATGTTGGAGGGTATAAAAGATTCGGCACAGCCGAATATAACAATCTTACTTGTTTTCACTAAAACTACTTTTTCATCAAGTCTAAACTTTTGACATAAAAATGTTCTATTTATTTAACAAATGTAAAGAAACAAGTGAGAATGTTAAATTCTTCGGTGCCGAATCTTTTATACTCTCCAAAATGTAAAGACACTTTTTTGCTCTTAATTTACAGTTTTTTTTTTTGTTTGGACTGCATTTTGCTTTCCACAGACAGATGGACGGATGTATATAGCTAGAGTCTCTTGGAAATGGATCAACAATCGGTCCTCGACCGATGTTTCTATTCGTTTTGCAAGGAAAGGCAAATTAATATAACATTATTTTTTCTAAAAAAAAAAAACTTTGCTTTGGCAAGAACACCCAAATTTTCAGCAAAACTTTATCATGATTTAATGTTTTGGGCAACAAAATGAAAACTTTTTTCTTGGCACTCTAATACATACTTTCATTTTTTTTGATCTCATTCAACAGTATAATATGAAAAGCAAAATTTGCCAACTGAAAATGGTCCCTCAGTAATAAATTAATTACTTTCATAATACCAAATATAAATAATTTAAAATGCAAATATCTCTTTTGTTGACTGGAAATTCAATTATACATATTTTTCGTGGCCTTCAATTAGTTTTCAATTAAAAATTTAGTTATTTACCATCATGACGCGTAAAACAACACGTTGGATGGTTGTCGGAGTTTATTATATTACCCAATTATTGGGAACGGTGCCCTTCTCATATGATCCTAAAACGGGCAAAGCATATACTAAACTTTACATAACAATATATTGTGCAATAATAAATTTATTAATGTTTGGATTAATGGTGCCGCTGCTGTTTCGTGTAAAATTAAAATCTAAAATTTCAAGTAGCCTTGGATTACATCATGAAATCAACGTTTTAATGACTTTAATAGGAATTATGGCCATACTAACGACAATCATCTTTAATTGGACAAATCGTAGAGAATTCATAAAAACCCTAAATGAGTTTCAATACATTAAAAGTAAATTTTTACAGAAATTTCACATATCTGAAAAATATGAAAATTATTTTGATAATGCTATTCGAACAAAATTTCTTTGGGGGTTTGCAGCAAATTTAATGACGTTTTCAGGTTTATATAACTTTGTAAGCTTGATGTTTAATGTAAAATGTCCAGTAGTAGTGATTGCTGTGGGAATTTTTTTACTTGTTTCAAGTATTACTATGGCTCATTATTATTTTGCGGTATTAAATGTTAATGTTTTACTGGCCGTCATCACTGAAGAAGTCACAAAGATTTTAAATAATTCATCACAGCTTCTGAAACGACAGCATCTTCAACAAATTAAACCAGACGAATTTATGAAACAGTGTTATAAATTGGCTGATGATTTGGATAACTTGTCTATGAGTCATTATAATTTTCAAAATTTGGCAGATCGTATCAATAAAATGTATAATTTACAGTATGCTTGTGGTTTATTAATATTGTATATGAACAATATCGCAGTTATATATATGAGTTATATGTTGTTTCATCATGAAAAATTATCAGCTAATTATGGAAAGTGGTCAGTAGTGGTGATACCTGCATCACTTTTACTCTTCTATAAAGATTTCATAATTTTCACGAATAACATGTTTGATTTGTTAGATTTTAACGAAAAGACGGGTCAAGCATTAAAAAATCGTCTGCCATTGTTGCCAACTTTAAATAAGAGATTTGATAGATCTGTAAGTAGTTTTATTTGAATTTTATTTGTAATTGTATTGATAATAATAATTTCTTTGTTTCAGCTTAAACAGTTTTCATTACAGTTAGCCTTATTTCCGTTAGAAATAAAATTATTGGGTTTATTTAACATTAATCGCTTTTTGGTTTTTGCAGCGTTTAGTTCTACAATTCCAAATGCTATAATTTTAATACAATATGAATATAAATATAGTAAAATTTAATTTAAGATAAACTATGTTGGATGTGTCTAATCTGTAATGATCGCAAAAATGTTTAAACAATTTTTAAAAATGCTGAGGAAGTTGTAGGAGGAATTTTAAATTTTTAGGGTTGAGATACTTCCCATGTAAGTCGACTTTTTCTAAGTTCAAACATTAAAGGGGTTATTCATAACACCGATCTACAAATCTGAGGCTTGTCGCTGCGATTTTGATGAAACCAAAAACAGTTGATAGGGTTTGGTGCAACGATGTCAAAACGGTCACTCAAATTATTCAATCACTTCACAATTTTGGGAAAATCGCGGTTACAGTGTCAAAAAATGCCCATTTTGACCAATTTTGAATGCCTATAAATTTAGATCCCGACATGCAAATGACTTGGTATCAAGCTCATTCAAAAGTGTGTAATTTCCAACAGACACTATCAAAACCACTAACCAGAATCCAATACGCATTTTCTTGTTGAGCTGTGTAATAGCTTAAGTGCACTTAAAGTTGGTTTATTTGACAAATATTCTTGCAATATCAGTCAAATAATCCTACATTAGATTTAATTTACTCATTACACCGTGCGACAGTCAAATTGGACTTAACCAGACCACATACGCATAAAACTAGAGGCATAATATACACTCAAAATATTTTGTAAGTAAATTCAACTGAAAAAACTTTTAAAACAATAGTTTTTCCTTTTAAAAAACGTACTACTCATATTTTATTTGAAACAACATAATTTTTAAGTTATTTTTTATTAAGAATTACCACATAATTACAAATTATATACTAATTTTACCTAACCGAGAACTGGTAACAATGACCTTCGTCTCGTTGTAGCGAAACAGACCAAGGCCTCTGGTGGGAATCGAACCCACGACCCCCAGACTCATAGGCTAGCACGCTACCAACTAGCCTACTGGGGCGCCTCCGTTAGTTATTTTTAAACGTGAATAAATGACTAGACATTCCATAAAAACAAACGATATTTCAGTTATTTTAACTGTTTACATTTTTTTATTTTGTGAAGTAAAAATAAAATTTTTTGAATAACAAACTACAAAAACCGTACTTCTGTAAAATTATACGGTATAATCAGTCACAAATAATTTAACTGATACTAATATTTTTCCGTAACTTTTGTAGTTTATTATTTTAACAACTGTATAAATCGTTTAATAAAATTATTTTCATGAAAAACAAACGATAAACCGTTTAAAACAACTCTAACTAAAAACTTTTTGAATAACCGTAAATAGTTACTGTAAAACTTTTCAGTTTTTCATTTGGTGATCTTTTCTCCTTTTTAAAGGACTTCAAAGTTTTAAGGATATAAACATTTCTAATATTTTTTTAAATATTTCTACCCATCTGTTTATGTCAATATGGATATCAGATGAAAGAGAACAATCTTTAGAAATGAAAATAATTTTGGTTGTCATTTTTCAGTACGAAAGATTTGAAATAATGACCTTTGAACATTTTATCCTTTCATATCCTTGAGAAAATCGATTATATTTTTCTCAAAAAAATATATGTTGAAACCTTATATATGGGGCATTCCATGTCAAATCGGACACTTTGAATTTTTTTTTTTAGATTTTCCCAATTTGTTTACAGTTTTTAGTACTCTTCGAAAACTCTTCCGTGGTAAATTTTCAGATTTTTTTGATCACCCGTTCAAAAGATATCGAATTTTTAAAATTAAGTGCTTTGTTCCTTTACTCAAACTTTTTTTACTCATAACTTCTTCAATAATGGTCCAAATTTCAAATTTTTTTTTAAATTTTTGTTTTTTTACGTACTTTAAAAAAAAATCCCAAAAAATTCTTAAAAGCGCTCTAGTATACGATTTTTAAGTTTTAAAATTTAAATCTAATTTTTGAAAATGTTTTAAAAAAGTTAAAAGTTTTACACAAAAAAATCGACGAGTATTTTTTTGTGTAAAACTTTTATTGATTCTACAAATTTTTTGCCCAGGAGGATCGTGGGATAACGATTATTTCTATTTTTTAAAATTTTTTGAAAAAAATTTATTGTAATTTTCCAATCTTAAAATCATTTCTACTGCTCTAATGGTGCGTCTTAGAGGGGTCATTTATAAGACCGGCCCCCCGTTAATTTTTAGGTCCTAACATTTCTTTGGAACAACCTAATACCCTATCTCCAATTTCTAAGGGGGCTCCCACACAAAACGACATTTTTTAAAATTTGCTCCAACCACTCTAACTGCCCTAATAGTGCCCTTGGAGCAACAAAATGTATGACCGACCCGCAATATTTTTTTAGTCCAAACAGTTTCTCTGAACACACCTACCCTCTATCTTTAACTGTTAAGGCGGCCCCCATACATTTTTTTTATTTTGTGATAATTTGTTTTATTTAATCAGCTTCTACTGGTCCAATGGTGCGTCCGAGAGGGGTCATTAGTGAAACCGACCCCCATTTTTTTTTACCCTACAACATTTTTTTAAAACATACCTACGCCCTATCCCCACTGCCGATTTTTGTATTTTGAAATGCAAAAAAAAAAATAAATTAAAAAAAAATAAAAATATTATGTATTTATTTATCTAATCTTGTTTGAGGTCATACATGGAGTCATATAAAACATTATATTGAGGGCCTATATTCAAAACCCTCAATCTTAAAAGACACAACTTTTCAGGAGCGCCAGATCACATATTCGTTATTAAAATTTTGCACTATTGGGGATTTTATGATAAATGGAGGGTTTTGTTTCTCAAAAATATTAAGTACATGAATAAAAATGATCTGATAGAGGTTTTTGCATTTTAATAAAAATTTATTATTATGATTTCATTTTCGACATTGCTAAATTTTTAACGGGATTTATTAATGATAACGGCTTATAAAAAATTCCGGAATCGCGGTTTTGGTCCACAGGTGCTGATTTTTAAGACAAAAATTATTTTTTTACCGAATTCATCTCAAAAGTTGACAAACTGTTGAGTATGTTATGTCAAAAATATTAAAAAAAATTAAAAACGCGATTTTGGTCCACAGATGCTGATCAGCAACGCGATTTTTAAGAATAAAATTGTTGTTTCATAATGTACACAAGACATCCAAATTTTGAGCCATATTTTTCAAAAAAGTTAAACAAAAATTTTCAGAAAAAAATTAGCATCAGTAGACCAAATTCGTGGTGCTGGAAATTTGTTGACAAATTCATGTTCAGCATGCAAAATTTAGTATGAACTCATGTAATGCATGATGAAATCATTCCAAAAAAATATTTATAAATTAATTATTTAAAAAGATATAGGGTTTTGCATTCACAAAAATTAATTGTGTAAGAGATAGAAATAACCAAAAATGCAAATAAAATAGCAAAAAAAATGTTTTCGTTCTGAATTTTACAGCTTAGATGAAAGCCGTTGTACTGAATATTTTGCCATCAAAAAGTCATTTTCGTGAAAATGGAAGATAGAGGGTTTTGAATATAGGCCCTCGATATTTTTTTTAAATTTTTTTCACTAAAACTACTTTTTCATCAAGTCTAAACTTTTGACATAAAAATTTTCCATTTATTTAACAAATGTACAAAAAACAAGTGAGAATGTTAAATTCTTCGGTGCCGAATCTTTTACACTCTCCAAAATGTAAAAACACGTTTTTGCTCTTAATAAACAGTTTTTTTTGGTTTGGACTGCATCTTGCTTTCCACAGACAGATGGACGGATGTATATAGCTAGAGTGTCTTGGAAATGGATCAACAATATACAAACTTAATGGAGTCCTCGACCGATGTTTTTATTCGCTTTGCATGGAAAGGCAAATTAATATAACATTATACTTTCTTGTTTATTTTTTTTGATCTCATTAAAATTTGCCAACAAAAAATTGTCTCTCATTAATAAATTAATTACTTTCATTATGCCAGATATAAATAATTTAATATGCAGATATCTCTTTTGTTGACTGGAAATTCAATTATAAATATTTATTACGGTTTTCAATTAGTTTTATAATTTAAAATTTAGTTATTAACCATCATGACGCGTAAAACTACACGTTGGATGATTGTCGGAGTTTATTATATTACCCAATTATTGGGTATGGTGCCCTTTTCATATGATTCTCAGACGGGCAAAGCATATACTAAACTTTTCATAACAATATATTGTGCAATAATAAATTTATTAATGTTTGGATTAATGGTAGCGCTGCTATTTCGTGTAGAATTAAAATCTAAAATTTTAAGTGGCCTTGGATTTCATCATAAAATCAACGTTTTTATGAATTTAATAGGAATTATGGCCATACTAACGACAATCATCTTTAATTGGACAAATCGTAGAGAATTCATAAGAACCCTAAATGATTTTCAATATATTAAAAGTAAATTTTTACAGAAATTTCTCATATCTAAAAAATATGAAAATTATTTTGATAATGCTATTCGAACAAAATTTGTTTGGGGTTTTGCAGCAAATTTAATGAGGTTTATAGGTTCATATAATTTTATAAGCTTGATGTTTAATGTAGAATGTCCAATAGTAATAATTGCTGTGGGAATTATTTTTCTTATTTCAAGTGTTACTATGGCTCATTATTCTTTTGCTGTATTAAATGTTAATGTTTTACTGGCCGCCATCAATGAAGAAGTCACAAAGATTTTAAATAATTCATCACAGCTTCTGAAACGACAGCATCTACAACAAATTATACCAGACGAATTTATAAAACAGTTTTATAAATTGGCTGATGATTTGGATGATTTGGCTATGAGTCATTATAATTTTAAAAATTTGGCACATCGTATCAATAAAATGTATAATTTACAGTATGCTTGTGGTTTATTAATATTGTATATGAACAATATCGCAGTTATATATATGATTTATATGTTGTTTCATCATGAAGAATTATCAGCTAATTATGGAAAGTGGTCAATAGTGGTGATACCTGCATCACTTTTACTCTTCTATAAAGATGTCATAATTTTCATGAATAACATGTTTGATTTGTTAGATTTTAACGAAAAGACAGGTCAAGCATTAAAAAATCGTCAGCCATTGTTGCCAACTTTCAATGAGAGATTTGAAAGATCTGTAAGTAGTTTTGTTTGAATTTTATTTGTAACTGTATTGATTACAATATTGTTTATTTTTCAGCTTAAACAGTTTTCATTACAGTTAGCCTCATTTCCGTTAGAAATCAATTTAATGGGTTTATGTAATGTTAATCGCTTTTTGGTTTTTGCAACGATTAGTTCTACTATTCCAAATGCTATAATTTTAATACAATATGAATATCAATATAGAAAAACTTAATTTAAGATAAACTAAGTATGATGTGTTTAATCTTTTATGATCGCAAAAATGTTTAAAAAAAATTTGTGAAAGTTGTTTTATGGATGAAAAAAATATTAATGGAAAAAAAATATTGACAAAAAAAATATTAATGAAAATTAATATTGATAAACAAAAAAAAATATTAATGAAAAAAAAATATTAATGAAAAAATAATAAAAAGCCTGCGAATATGATAATGTTTTGCGAAAGATTTGGATGTACTTGCCAAAGCAAAGTTTTTTTTTAGAAAAAATAATGTTATATTACTTTGCTATTCCATGCAAAACGAATTGAAATATCAGTGGAGAGTATAAAAGATTCGGCACCAAAGAATAAAACACTCTCACTTGTTTTATGTACATTTGATAAACAAATGGAAAATTTATATGCGAAAAGCTTAGACTTGGTGAAAAAGTAGTTTTGGTAAAAAAAATGATTTTTTTCACGAAAAACAAAGTTATGTTAAAAAAAATTTAATGAACAAAATTTTTGGTGAAAAATAATTTTGATGAAAAAAAGATTTTGATAAAAAGAAAAATTTTTTGGTGTAAAAAAAAAATTTATGAAAAAAAAATATGAAAAAAAAAATTTTTTGGTGGAAAAAAATTGATAACTAAAAATTTGATAAAAAAATTTGATGAAAAAAAATTGATGAAAAAAAATATGGAAAAAAAAAATTTATGAAAAAAAATGTTGAGGAATAAAAAATTTAATGAAAAAAAAAATCATAAAAAAAATTTATGAAAAAAATAATTTATGAAAACAAGTTTTGATAAAAAAAAAATTTTGATGAAAACAAAAATTTGATGAAAAAAAATTTGATGAAAAAAAATTAATGAAAAAAAAAATTTTGATAAAAAAAAATATATATATAATTACTAGGGTTCGGATTTTTATGCGATTAAAATTGCGTTTTATGCGCATAAAACATGCACCAAAAATAGAAAAATATGCGCTAAAAATGTTAAAATATGCAATTTAAAATTTTTTTAAAACATTTATTAATGATAAAAAAAATTAAAATAACAAGAAAAACAAAAAAGAACATAAAACTCGTAATAATTAAGTCTTATAAACGAAAATAAGGTACGATAAACACAAAAGTTCAAGGTTAAATCAAATAAAACACAAAATTATAGAGGAAAAAAAAAATTTGGAGTAAATTTGTATCACTATTGAGTAAAAAATTACTAAATTTTGCACCAGTAAACGATTTAAAAGTATTGCGTACACTTTTAATAAAAAATTATTAAATGTATACCAAAAATTTTGAGAAAATTTTTAATTAACACAATTAAAACTTTACTCGAAATTTTTCCTTTTTTTTAATTATATTTTTATTTGTGTCACGTAAAAATTTACTCAAAATTTATCAATTTATTTTTTTAAAAAGATCAAACAAGTGTCACATTTTTTTACAAAAAAATATTGTTTTTTTTTTATAATCTTTTACAAAAAATATTTATGTTATAGAAACATTTCATAAAGATGATTTTAAACTTTCATTTACATAAACAAAAAACTATAAACTAAATGAGAATTCAAAAAAACTAAGAGAAAAAAATGAAATTAAAAAAAAAAATATTGAATTTTTGTTAAATTATTTACTCAAATTTTTTAAAAGCTTTTAGGTAAATTTTTTATTGCGTCAATTAAAAAATTACGCAATTTTTTTTTTTGAAATATAAACAAGTGATTACTCAAAATTTTTATCCCATATTTTCTTCTGTGGGCTTTAAGGCATATATTATAAAATAAAAAATATATACAGCAATGTAAAAATATCATTAAATAAAAAAAAAACACTTTGTTGATTTTTCTGTTAGTACAGATCGAGCATGGGCTCTAAACACCTTTTTTCAAAATATGCGGCAAAAATATGTAATATCAGCAATATATGCAAAAATATGCATTAAAAGCAAAATATGCAAAAATATGCACTAACAAATCAATGCCATTTTACTGGAAATTTCTTAATTCGCAAAGATATTTAGTTTTTGTTGCCCTCAGACTGACGACAACAAATATGCATTTGCATAGAAATCCGAACCCTAATAATTACAAACTCATTTTTATGCATTAGAAATATACAAGTTTTTCATTATTAAAACTTTTTTTTTAATCCACGCCCACTAAAGGGGGGGCGGACCGAAAAAACGGCATTTTCTAATCCCCAGATTTCAATTGCAGGATTTTTAACTTCTTGTTGCACAATAATGTTGCATTTGTTAAACAAAAACACAGAAAATCATGTAAAAATATGGCGTTATTCAGAGGTTGGTTTAGTGCTTCAAGGGTGAACTTTTTTTCCCCTGGTCCAATTTTGCTCATTTACGAAGTTAACCTGCCTAGAAATATAAGACATATTCGTGCTCAATTTCGGGAGTCTATATCTTTTATTATGGAATGCATCGTGTTAACTACAGACGGACGGACATCGCTAGAATGTCTTAGAAAAGATCACTGATCATAAATATATATACCTAGACAGATATTTTATACCTAGACAGATATTTACACACGGAATGACAAACTGAGTATACCCCCATACTGTGGTTGGAGGGTATAATGAAGAAATTTGCATTTTTATACCCTCCAACCAAAGTATGGGGGTATACTCACTTTGTCATTCCGTGTGTAACATATCGAAATATCGGTCGGGGACCCCACAAAGTACATGTAATATTGGTCCATGATAGAATCTAAGACATTCTAGCGATGTCCGTCCGTTCGTCCGTCTGTAGAAATAACGATGCAGTCCAAATAACAGGCAGCACCCCTTTGGGGGCGTGGTTATAGAAATTAATTAAAAATAACGATAAAAATTTATTATTTTAGCGTAAATATCATAAAGGGTATAAAAGATTCGGCACAGCCAAATTAAACACTCTTGTTTTAACTCCAATTCGTTTTTCTTTGTTTACAAAAAATTGGTGTTCGATAGAATTGGAGGTCAAAAAATGCTTATTTCTTCTACTGTATTAAAAAAAAATCATTTTTGGTTTGGGTTATTTAAAAATGAAAAACCCACACACCATGTTTTTATAATTTTCGTGTTGAACAGTGTAGTTTATACTAAAAACAAAAAATGGTCTCTCATTAATAAATAAATTACTTTCATTATGCCAAATATAAATAATTTATTATGCAAATATCAATTTTAAATTTTTTAATTCAGTTGTTAACCATCATGAAGTGTACAACAACACATTGGATGATTGTCGGAGTTTATTATATTTCCCAATTATTGGGAATGGTACCCTTCTCTTACGATTCTCAGACGGGAAAAGCATATACTAAACTTTTCATAACAATATATTGTGCAATAATAAATTTATTAATGTTTGGAGTAGTAATACCGCTGCTGTTTCGTGTGGAATTGAAATCTAAAATATCAAGTGGTCTTGGTTTACATTATAAAATCAACGTTATAATGTGTTTAATAGGAATTATGGCCATACTAACTACAATCATCTTGAATTGGACAAATCGTAGAGAATTCGTAAAAGCCCTTAATGATTTTCAATATTTTAAAAGTAAATTTTTACAAAAATTTCAAATAACCGAAAAATTTGAAAATTATTTTGAAAATGCTATTCAAACAAAATTTTATTGGGGCTTTGCAGCAAATCTAATATTGTTCATAGGGGCATGTAATTTTTTACGGGTGATTTTTAATGTTGAATCGCCAATAGTATTAATTGTTGTGTCAATTTTTTTAATTAGTTCAAATGCCATTATGGCTCATTATTATTTTGCTCTATTAAATGTTAATGTTTTACTGGCCGTTATCAATCAAGAAGTGTCCAGGGTTTTAAACTGTTCATCAGAACTTCAAAAACGACTACGTCTACAACAAATTAAACAAGGCGAATTTATGCAGCAGTATTGTAAATTGGCTGATGATTTAGATGATTTGGCTAAAAGTCATTATAATTTTCAAAATTTGGCAGATCGTATTAATAAAATGTATAATTTACAGTATGGTTGTTGTCTATTGATGGTGTATATGAATAATATCGCTGTTATATATATGAGTTATATGATGTTAGATCATGAACAATTAACAGCAAATTATGGAAACGGATCAGTTGTGATGATGCCCGTATCACTATTCCTCTACTATAAAGATTTCATAATTTTTACGAAGAACATGTTTGATTTGTTAGATTTTACAGAGAAAACGGGTCAAGCGTTAAAAAATCTTCAGCCATTGTTGCCAACTTTAGATGAGAGATTTGAAAAATCTGTAAGTAGTTTTGTTTGAATTTTATTTTATTGTATTGTATTGATTGAAATATTGTCTTAATTTCAGCTAAAACAGTTTTCATTACAGTTGGCCTCATTTCCGGTAGAAATGAAATTAATGGGTTTATGTAATATTAATCGATTTTTGATTTTTGCAACTTTTGGTTCTACTATTCCAAATGCTATAGTTTTAATACAATATGAATATAAATATAGTAAAACTTAATGAAATAAAAACAAGTTGGATGTTCCGAATCTTTTGTGTTCGCCAAACTGTTTAAAAAATGTAGAGGAAATTTTTGGTGGCTGGGTTGGGTTTCCTTTCTTCTTTAAAAGTGACACAGAATACCAGCTCAATTTGTCTATATAACACCGTCCGACAAAAATGAATAAAATCTTTGAACACAAACTGGATAATATACGTTTGAAACTAGAGACTAATTGTATTAAAACTGCATTTACAGTTTTTCATTTCGTGATCCCGTTTCCTTTTAAAAGGACTTCAAAGTTTTAAAGGATTAAATTTTATAAAATATTTTTTTTAATATTTGTACTTGTCCTAGGATGCCACTATTGATAGCAAATGAAAGAGGAGGATCTCCCCTAATTTTCCTGTTTCATTATTTTTATACAGATATATTAGGAAAAAGCAGGTAAGTTACGTACATTCAAAAACGTGTCCTTCAATATCATTAAAAATTTTCAACAACATATTTTGATAAAGTTTTTAAATGACTTTATTCACATACTTTTATCCTAATATGGCAAAATATAACAATGGAAAAATTAGGGGAGATCCTCCTCTATCATCTGCCGACACTAGTGTCATCCTTGGACAATTACAAATATTTCAAATAATTTTACAAAATGTATTCATTAAAACTTTGTAGTCCTTTTAAAAGGAAAAAGAACCACGAAATAAAAATTTGTAAATGCAGTTTTACTCCATTTGATCTCTACTTTCAGACGTTAATGATCCGGTTCATGTTTAATATTGACTACTAAAAAAAATTACTGTTGAATTACTGTTTTAATTTTGTTGAAACCATAAAGGTTTGTAACTTGGATAATAATTCACCTGTTGTTGAATAAAAAAGTTTTTCACCAGTTGGTGAATAAAACGTAACATAATTATTTTTCCGTGACATTTTTTATCAAACGTTTGTTTTTTTTATTAATGTGTTTTTTATTCAGAATTAAATTCCCTTTAAGAATAATTTTATGAATATGAAGGTTGTTGAATGAACTATAGTTTAAAAAAAATCGATAAATTCGAAAAAGTTAAAAAAATGAGAGTATTGAAAAAATCAATACATTTCATACCTATATGTAGTGTCCGACCAAATACACCTTTTTTGGCCGAAGCCGAAGTCAGAGCCGAATATTCGGCCACATTTTTATTATTCGGACGAAACCGAAGCCGAATATTAAAAAAATATTGCTCATGGAAGGGTGGCATCTTCCGAAAGCTGTCGACATCTCCACTTAGCCTGTGTTGTCACTTGATTTTTTTTTCAGATTTTCTCATTGTACAACGATTATTATTTCTCAGAAATAATTAATATGGACTCAAATCGAACTAAATAAAAAATCAGTTATCAAATATACAGTCAAACAATATATAAACACAATTACTATACAACACATAAGGTACATTGCAATTTAGTAATATTTCTAAGAATTAGAAATATGAAACAAAAATTTAAACCTAACATTTTTCAAGACTTGAAAAGTCCTACTAAGGGTTAACAATGGGAAAAATACAACTCTGTTAAAAGTTAAGATGGATTAAGTTTCTGCCAAATGAATACAACACGAATGATGGTGAATACGGGTTATTCAACACAAAGAGGAGTAATTCCAATTCTTAATTTGTTCAAAAGTTTCATTTAAATTGCTAATTTTAATCTGACACACATTAAGTGTGTGGCAATCGAAGGAGTGCTGATAATGGAAGGGTCGCATCTTCCGAAAGCTGTCGACATTTCCACTTAGCCTGTCTTGTCACTTGATTTTTTTCAGATTTTCTCATTGTACAACAATTATTATTTCTCAGAAATAATTAATATGGACTCAAACCGAACTAAATAAAAATTCAGTTAAAAAATATATTTATTTAGTAAAAACAAGAAAAAAGTGAAATTCGACTTGGCGGAATTCACAAATGTATAAAAATGTTTTCTAGAATGATTTTATGTTTAACAAAAAACTATTTTTTTTCCACTTTTTTGTAAAATTTTTTTTTCTTAAATGCAATTTTTTTTTTCGATCAAAAAATTTTTTGGAGTTTAAATTTTTGTTTTAGCTGCATAACACTTGGTAAACATTTTTTTGGCTTACTAGTGTTTTTAGTGTATTTTCAATACATGAGTGCAAATTTTATACAATTATTCGGTATTCGGCCACATTCAGCTAAAAATATGGCCGAAGCCGAATAGCGGCCGATTAGGGCTGTTTGACCGAAGCCGAATATTCGATCGGACACTACTTATATGTATATATAGACCAATTTACACACATGAATTTTTTTTCTTCTATTAAAAACATTTTAAAAATGGAGAATCGGTTTAAATGTTTCTGAATTTCACAAGGTTTATACTAACAAGGGAAGTATCTCAACCATTATGAACCGATTTGCCTGAGCCTTAAATTATATTTAAATGAGACGATTTTAAGGTTGGGGTGTCTCGGCTTATCGGCCATATCAGTGTTTAAAAATTTCGTTGCCCCTTATGAAACAACGTTGACCTTCGGGAGAATTTCGATAACTCCCGAACTAACAGTATATCGTCTAGAGCAAAAATACGCGTCGACTTAAATTTAATTAAGATTTTTTTTATTCATATGGATATCGAAGGTTTATGTCTTCACATAAATACCCCCAAAATGTATACATTTTCATGAAAAAAAAACTATTTAACGAAGCCGAATTTTTACAAGGTTATGCCACTGTTGGATAGACATTAAAAAAACCGTTCTTCTCATATGGAAACATCATATAGTTTCTTAAAAAGAAATGTCAGAAAAACCAAAAGAACTATTTTTCTGCCATTTTTTGAACACTTAAAAAATTATGTCATTAACTGTTTGTAGTTTATTTTAAAAATTTTACGTTAAGTCGTTTTTAAAAGAAACAAGTGAGAGTGTTAAATTCGGCTGTGCCGAATCTTTTATACCCTCCAAAATGTAAAAAAAAAATTAAAACAAAAATTTGTCAGGGGCGTATCTTTTTTTTTTTTTTTTTGGGGGGGGGGGTGGTTGATCAGGTCAGTGGGGGACGTTGAGAGCACATTCCCATCGCGATAAATATACCAAATTTTTCATTTACTTAACAAAAATACAAAAAAACATGTAAAAAAGTGTATTTTTTTAGAGGTTGGTTTAGTTCTTCAAGGGGGAACTTTTTTCCCCCTGGTCCGATTTGGCCAATTTCCGAACTTAACCTGCCTAGGAACACAAGACATATTTGTACCAAACTTGAGGGATCTAGCTCTTTTATTTTGGACTGCATCGTGTTAACTACAGACGGACGGACGGACGGACGGACGGACAGACAGACGGACGGACGGACGGACGGACGGACATCGCTAGAATGTCTTAGAATCGATCACTGATCAATAATATATATACTTTATGGTGTCCCCGACCGATATTTCGATGCGTTACATACGGAATGACAAAGTGAGTATACCCCCATACTGTAGTTGGAGGGTATAAAAACATTTGTTTGATGTTCAGTTTTTATTAATGACTACTTCTGTCCTTTGTTTCAAAAATAACACACTAAAAAATAAAGACTTTCATTAACATTTAATTTTTAAAGTAATTTATTTTTGTTCTGTAAGTAAAAACTACTGATTATTCTTTAAATTTTTAAAGATTTGTGTAAGTAATTTTTTTTTTTAAATTGTTGGTATTTTTTAATGAGATATCATTAGTTTTTACCTACACAAGTAGGTTATTTTTTTGTAGAAAAAAAAATTAGTTATAGAAATATAAAAACATGTTTGTATCAAGAGACTTTGGCACGATAGGCAGAGTGTCTGGCGAGAATGTAGTTGATTGCGGGATTTTATTAAAAAATTTTAAAAAAATATTTCAATAGAAAATTTTAAAAAATAACCTACGATATCATTAATTTTTAATGTTTTCGTAGGTTAATTTTTTAAAATTTGTTGGTAAAAATAACAGAACAGTCATTAATTTTTAATGTTTTCGTAGGTTATTTTTTTCGAATTTGTTGGTAAAAAAGAATAAAAAAAGCGTAATTTTTTAATGTTTAATGTTATTTATTTTAGAAAATTTTTTTAACAGTAAAAAATAAATGTTGATGTTTGTTAAAACAAATGAATAATTACTGGGATGGTTTTCAATTGTTTATTCACTAGTTTTAAATGTGCTTTTCTTTTGTTTTTGCCTACAAAATATTTTGAGTGAAGCCCTAAAACCCCGATATGGCCGATAAGCCGAGACACCCCAACCTACACAGAAAATAATATCATATATTTTATTTTAATTAAAATTTTATTTGTTTTTTAATTTAATATTAATTAAATTTTTAATTAATATAATTAATTGTTTAATTAAATTTTTAACTTTATTTTAATTAACATTTTAATTGTTTTCAAATTTAATATTAATTAAATATTTAATTAATATTTTTTTTTTTTGTTTTGTTTTTTTTTTGTTTTCCGTGTGTGTGCGAGTGTGTGTTTTTCTCTTGCGTTGTATTACATACAAAAAAATACATACATATGTATAAAAAGTTTGTTGAAAGTTTTTTTTATTTCTCACATAGGTTTTTGAATTCTCATTTTGTTTATAGTTTTATGTGTATGTATATGAAAGGTTTATAATCAACTTTATAAAATCATCGCACTGACTATGTCTTTACGGCATAAATAAATTTGGTAAAGTTTGAAGAAATATTTTTTTTTAAACTATTTTATTCAAAAATAATGTTTTTGCAAATTATTTTTTTTTTTAATATAATATTTTTAATTAATTTTTTTAATTTATACAATTAAAATTTTAATTATTTTTTTTTAAAAAATTTTAATTAAATTTTTTAATTTATAGTATTAAGTTTTTAATTAAATAAATATCCATTTATTTTTAATTAACGACATACAAATATTTTTAATTTATTTGCGCATTTTAGTGATTGGTCCGGATTTAATTAATTTTTTAATTAAATCTACGAATTTTTTAATTAAATATTTTTTTTATTATTTTCTGTGTAAGTATTTTCTCTTTTATATATATTTTATGTTTCATGCAAATCGGTTCATAAGGGTTGAGATACTTCCCTTGTAAGTCACATCAAAAGTATTTGCCAACTGTAGCGCAGTGCAATTAATAATTACTTTCATTATGCCAAAATCTGAATAATTTATTAAGCAAATATCTCCATAGTTATGTAAAAATTTAATTAAACATTTAAAATTCAGTTTTAAACAACCATCATGAAGCGTACAACAACACGTTGGATAATTGTCGGAGTTTATTATTTAACCCAATTATTGGGAATGGTACCCTTCTCATACGACTCTCAGACGGGCAAAGCATATACTAAAATTTTCATAACAATATATTGTGCAATAATTAATTTATTTATGCTTGGATTAATATTACCATTGCTATGTCGTGTTGATTTAAAATCTAAAATTTCAATTGGACTGGATTTACATTATAAAATCATCGTATTAATGTATTTAATATCAGTTATGGCCATTGTAACGACAATCATCTTTAATTGGACAAATCGTCGAGAATTTATAGAAACCCTTAATGATTTTGAATATTTAAAAAGTAAATTCATACAGAAATTTCAAATTGTATATGAAAAATTTGAAAATTATTTTGAAAATGCTATTCGTACAAAATTTTATTGGAGTTTTACAGCAAATCTAATAACGTTTATAGGATCATATGATGTTGTAAAATTGATTTTTAATGTCGAATCTCCTATAGTTGTAATTACTGTGGGAATTTTTGTATTATTTTTAAATGTTATTATGGCTCATTATTATTTTGCTCTACTAAATGTTAATGTGTTACTGGCCGTCATCAATGAAGAAGTCACAAAGATTTTAAATTATTCATCACAACTTCTGAAATGACAACGTCTAAAACAAATTAAACCAGGCGAATTTGTAAAACAGTGTTGTAAATTGACGGATGATTTAGATAACTTAGCTAAGAGTCATTATAATTTTCAACATTTGGTAGATCGTATCAATAAAATGTATAATATACAGGGTGCTTGTTGTGTTGTGACAGTATATTTTAATAATATCGCTGTTATATATATGAGTTATATGATGTTTTATCATGAACAATTATCAGCTGAATATGGTAAACGGTCACTTGTGCTGATGCCAGTTTCTCTTTTCTTCTACTATAAAGATTTAATACTATTTATGAATAATATGTTTAATTTGTTAGATTTTATAAAGCAAACGGGCGAAGTATTAAAAAATCGTCAGTCATTGATGCCTGGATTAGATGAGAGATTTGAAAAATCTGTAAGTTGTTTTGTTTGAACTTTCATTGTAACTGTTTCGATTACAATTATGTATTTGTTTCAGCTAAAACAGTTTTCATTACAATTGGCCTCATTTCCGTTAGAAATGAAATTAATGGGTTTATTTAACTTTAGTCGCTTTATGGTTTTTGCAACACTTGGCTCTACTATTTCAAATGCTATTGTTTTAATACAATATGAATATAAATATAGTAAAACTTAATAAAAAATAAAACCAGTTTTCGTGCAATATGAATATAAATATTTTCGTTTGGTGACTTCATCTATTAAACGGATATCATAATTTTTTTAAAGGATTTAGGGGAGATAAAAAGAATGCTGGTATTTTTTGGAAACATTTAGCTCCTTGGGGTGGTTCAAAGCATCTGAAAACGCGGATTTTGAGCTGATTTTTCTGCAGAGAAATAACTGCTGAATATATTGCAGATCTAGGCGCCCTAGTAGGCTAGTTGGTAGCGTGCTAGCCTATGAGTCTGGGGGTCGTGGGTTCGATTCCCACCAGAGGCCTTGGTCTGTTTCGCTACAACGAGACGAAGGTCATTGTTACCAGTTCTCGGTTAGGTAAAATTAGTATATGATTTGTAATTATATGTTAATTCTTAATAAAATAAAAAAAATTTTGCAAATCTGATTTTACCAGTCGATTATACAGCAAAAATTAATACAAGGGAAGATTTTTAAACTCTTAAAAAAAGTTCCAAAAACCCACATCAGGAGGCGGAAAAATCGTTTTTTTTTTTTTTTAATTTGAATTATTTTTTTAGTCGTGCAGGATGAAGAGGCAGTTTTTGGTACAAAAACCAACTTTTTACCAAAACCCATTAAAAAGTTATAAGGCTTCAAAGTTTTTTTTTTATAATGAACAAATTATACAAGACTGACCGAAATTTGAAAATTTTTTGGATGGGACAGCGGCCTGGACTCTCATTTTCGCTTCAACTCTTAATGCTGATTCCAAATCTGCTTTCCAAAGTTTTCCATAACGTCAGGTTTTTGAGAAAATTGAGGTCAAAGTTCACAAAAAAGGTATTTTTGTGAATTATTGAGAAAGTTGTTTGTGATATTTTTGTATGATATCCTGGGATTGTACAACTTGTTTTCGATTAACATTTTGATGCTGATTCTGGTCTGGTCTGGTTTTCAAGTTATTCTATCACGTCATGTTTTCGAAAAAATTAAGCTCAAAGTTCTCGAAAAACTTTTTTTTAATTTTTGAGAGCTTATAACTTTTTAACGGGTAGTGATAGAACGGAAATTTTGGTACCATTTTGTTAAGCTAAAAAAGTCTTCTAATTGTGCATATTTCCGCCCTCTGTGGTGGGTTTTTGGAAATTCTTTTAAGAGTTCACAAAACGACCCTTTTGTATTATTTTTTTGCTATTAGAATCGACTGGTGAACTCAGATTTGCGATATATTAAGCAGTTTTTTTTCTCTGCAGAAAAATCAGCTCAAAACTCGCTTTTTCAGATGCGTTGAACCAATTTTTGCGTTTTTGGTTTTTAAATTTTTCAAAAACTGGGCTTAGAAGGCGTGGTCAAATTTTTGTCGAGTTGTGTTGATTAAATATTTTTCAAATTAAAACGGAATGCACCACAATCTCAAAAATTTACATTCTTGTATAGTTTTGTTTTTTCTGGAAAATTTTTAGAACCCGTTCTGAAATTTTCCATTTTTTAAAAAAGTCAATTTATCAAAAATCCGGCCACTTTTTTTAAGTTTAAATGTTCAATCCTCACAAAAAATTCACAAACGCGTTTGTATTTTTTTTTCGAGAAAATCGCATTTGAATTTTAAATTTCATAACAATATTGTAATTTGCTTGTATTTTCTTGTTTCAACAGAGCGTATGAGTAATATTTATGCAATTAATAATACTCATTCTCAACGTTAAATCAAGAAAATAAAAGCAAATTACAAAATTTTTATGAAATTTAAAATTCAAATGCGATTTTCTCGAAAAAAAAAACAAAACGAAAAACGCGTTTCTGATTTTTTTTCTTCCTGGACAAGCATCTAAACTTTAAAAAAAAAAGTGACCGGATTTTTGATAAATTGACTTTTTTAAAAAATGGAAAATTTCAGAACAGGTTCTGAAAATTTTCCAAAAGAAAAAAAATTTAATCGATAGGTCATACAAAACTATATAAGAATATACATTTTTGAGATTGTGGTGTATTCCGTTTTAATGTGATAAATATTTAATCAAGGCAACTCGCCACAAATTTGACAATTTTTCCAATATTTTACTGTAAACATTCCCGAATATTGTATGAATAAAACATACATGAAACCCTATTATTGTAATTGCTAACTCCTTTATGTTTGTACTAATTATTACTTTTCCTCTTTGTTATATTAACTGACATTGACTTGTCATTGAAGTAAACTTGAAGTTTGACTTTTGTACATTTAATAAAATCATTATAAATTTAATATATTTTGAGAAGTCGAAGAGTACAGACTTAAAAAAAGAGCCATTTTCTATTTTAATTAAAACTATAAACGTGTTTTAATTTCTGAGTTTAGAAAATTAGAGACAATTCTACAATCAGAAGTGGGATTCATAAGAAAATCAATAATTAATAAAAATTACATTTTCTTATTACTACGCCTATCAAAAAAAAAAAACGAGATGAGTACAGATGGAGACAACCACATTGAGGACGAGGGTGCAGCAAGTCTATCGTTTTTGCGAACACCTCAAGGTATTACCAATACACCAGGAAATGTTCGAGCTGCAGGCGATAGCGGTATACATGTTCCCCCAGGTGAAGAAACTTCAATTTTATCATTGCTGTTGCAGCAAAACCAAATGCTTATAAAAACTCTACGTTCTGAGAGAACTACGTACCACGTTATGCCTGATCTGAATAACACCATCAAAAATTTTAATGGGAAAAGAACACCAGCAGAAGCAAAAGATTGGCTAGCGTCCGTCAATGGTATTGGTAACATGAATAATTGGCCAGATTCTTTTCGTTTACAGTGTGCTAGAGCGAATCTAGAAGGTGCCGCGCTCAATTGGTATAACGCAGCCGAATTTAAAAGCTGGTCAGACTTTGAGGATGAATTTAAGGACACGTTTGTTGGTCGTCAATCAATAGTTGATCTCTGGGAGAAAATGTCGGAAAGACGTCAGAAAGATGCTGAACATATCACCGAATATTTCTTCGATAAATTACGTCTTACACAACAACTTGGTTTGGATTTTGATGACGCCAGAAAATCCATAATTAAAGGTATAAAATCAATCGAATTAAGAAAATTTCTTTTACAGAGACAACACATCACTTTCAACGACATAATATCCAATATTAACGAGTATATCAACACTGGATGTGCAGAGGGAGATACCGCCGTAGAGAAAACACACTCACAACGATTTCAACAAAAAGGTAAATCGGATAATGAGCAAACCTGCAACAAATGCGGAAAACACGGTCATTTTGCGCGCTTCTGTAAAACTGAAGTGTCTACGTTAAAATGCTACCGATGTGAAGGTGTCGGACATATCAAAAAATTTTGTAAAGCGCCTATAAAATGTCTTAATTGTCACCAAGAAGGCCATGTGCAAAATAAATGTCCATCCAAAGACAAAAATGTGCCAACGAAAACAGCAACTCATACCCGTAACACAACAACAACAAATGCCACCATAGCTACTACTGCCGCCACTAACATCGACACCACCACCAACAGTAAGTATTTTCAAGAAGCTTATGTTAACGGACTACTCGTCAAAGCGTATATCGATCCTGGGAGTGCAATTAATATGATGCCCGAATCAACAATTACAAATCTAAAGCTTAATTACAGCAACCCGAAAAACACTTTTCGCATCCAAGGTTTTGGTAATGGATCTGTAATCCCAATTGGAGTTTTAAATGTCAACCTTAAAGTAGATCAAGCTATAGCAGATGTAGAAATATTTGTGGTAAAAGACAACGAATTAAATATTCCATTGTTAGTAGGTCAGCCGTTCACAGAAAAAGAACATATCACGATGGTACGTCGAGGCAAAACACTACGATTCTTTGAGGAGAAAATTGAGGAAGAGCCAGATGATTGTCTACGTAACATGGAGGTGCCAGAATTACCAAAAACTGATGTTAAATTATGGGCAAAAGAAGCAACTGTCATCCCTTCAAATTATGTTGGATTTATTTCAACATATTGCAATATTTCTGAAGCCACAAATCTATTCATTGAAAATCGCCAAAATAAATTTGGCGCTTTAATACCAAACTGTGTCATTAATAATGAAACAGGTGAGTTTTCCATCCCTGTAATGAATTTAACAAAACAAGACATAAAGTTTGAAAAAAATGAAACAATAACTAGCGGTAAAATTTGCATTGAACAAAAGTCTAATGATGAAGAAAAAGAACAAAAACTGAGTGATAATGAAGAAAACAAAAATGAGAAAAAGAGTGCTAATTTAGTAGTTACAACCAGGGATGTTAAATGGGGTTTTCAATTTGGTACCAACTTTCAAAAAAAATTGTACTTTTTGGACCCTCACGGTACCATTTTTTTTTAAATTGATAAAAACTTAACCAAATCAGAGTGTTTATTCGGTTGTATGGAATCTTCAATAACCCCCCCCCCCCCCCCCCAAAAAAAAAATGCAAACAAATTAAAAAACAAAAACATTTTTCAGGGGCGTTTTTGAACAATTTCTTGAAAACTGTTCTGCAGAAAAATGTCTCATTTTTCGACACTTTATCTATAAGAAAAATTCTCAGAATTTGAGAGTTTTTCGGCAGGAAAAATGTATCACGAAAAATGTATCAAGATCTCAGAAATCTTTTAAAGATGAAAAGTCTGCAATTAATATTATCACACACACACATGATCACATGATCAATTATTTTTATTTATTCTTTCTATTTATTTACAACTCATTTTTTATAAATTCCACCTAACCGAGAACTGGTAACAATGACCGTCGTCTCGTTGTAGCGAAAAAAACCAAGGGTTCTGGTGGGAATCGAACCCACGACCCCCACGTTGAAAGGCTTGCACGCTACCAACTAGCCTACGGGGCCCCCTTTTTTTTTTTTTTTTTTTTTTTTTTTTAATAATAGTTTTGATCACATGATCAATTATTTTTACAATTAATATTATCTTTAATAATTGTTTATAAATAACTGACTGATACTTCTGTGGAAAATTCTAAGATTTTTTGTTCGATAAAAATGAGTAGGAATTTTTTCTTAAAAGTCTAGTTTAAGAAAAAATTTTGTAAACAAATTTTAGAAAAATTTAATTTGAAAACTACTTTAATCTGATTTAAAAAAGGGGTTAAAATTGTTCTTGCTTTAATACCCTTACGAGAATTTTTTTTAAGTAAAGAAAAAAGCTGGGGTCTTTTACCGATATTTCGATGAGTTATATAGAAAGAAATTGGAAATTTTAAAATTGTACCAAATGGGTCGCGGTAGTACCACGGTACTTTTAAAGGTCAAAATGTACCAAAAAAAGTACAATTGTACCAACTTTAACATCCCTGGTTACAACTACAAACACAGAAAACTTTGATTTTAATGATGTTCATATTGGCGAACAAGTGAGTGAAGAAGGAAGAGAAAAATTTAAGAGAATTGTTTTAGAAAATATCTCATGTTTCTCTTATAACTTGAGTGATTTAGGAACAAAAAAAGATGTCGAACTTAAAATTGAACTGGAAAATAATAATCCAATTACTTTTCGCCCATATCGTTTGAGTTATTCTGAGAGAGAGTATGTAAGAAAAGAAATTGAGTCAATGAAGAGTGCAGGGATTATTTGTGATTCTGAGTCAAACTATTCGAGCCCTATTTTACTCGTAAACAAAAAGAATGGTGAAAAACGTATTTGCATTGATTATAGAGCTTTAAATAAAATCACAAAGAAAATGCAATATCCATTGCCATTAATACATGACAATATTGATCGTCTTAGAAATAAAAAATATTTTACTGCTTAAGATATGAAAAGTGGATATCATCAAATACCAGTAAGTAAAGAATCCAGACACCTTACTGCGTTTGTAACACCTGATGGTCACTTTGAGTTTTTACGTATGCCATTCGGAGTTTGTAATGGCCCGGCAGTTTTTCAGCAGCTTATAAATCAAGTTCTTGGACCATTGCGTTTTACTATTGCGTTGGCATATTTTGATGATATTCTGATACCAGCTGATTCAGAAAATGAAGGTTTGGAAAATTTAAAAACAATATTAGAAGTACTGCGTAAGGCTAATTTGAAATTAAATTTATCAAAATGCAAATTTCTTTTTAATAAAATAGATTACCTTGGGTTTGAAATAGAATGTGGTATACTGCGACCATGTGCAGATAAAATTGACTGTGTGGCTAAGTTTCCTACTCCAACAGATGTGCATAAGGTAAGGCAATTTATTGGTCTTGCAAGTTATTTTCATCAATTCGTATACAATTTTGGTATATTGGCTCAACCCTTAACCAAATTAACTCGTAAAAACGCTGAGTGGAATTGGTCAACAAAAGAAGAAGAGGCATTTAATTTAATTAAAGAAAAGCTTATTTCTCGTCCAATCTTATCCATGTATTCTCCCGATGCCAGAACAGAGGTACACACTGACGCTTGTCAAATTGGTTTTGGTGGAATTTTGCTACAAGAACAAGCAGATAAAAAGCTTCATCCAGTAGCTTACATAAGTAAACAAACAACACCAGAAGAGAGTAGGTATCATTCAACAGAACTTGAGGCTCTTGCTGTTGTGTGGACACTACAAAAGCTGCGTGTTTATTTAATTGGTGTTAATTTTGTTGTTGTTACGGACTGTAACGCTGTGAGAAGCACATTTTCAAAAAAAGACATTATTCCCCGCATTGGTCGTTGGTGGCTTCAACTACAAGAGTTTCAATTTGATATCGTCCACCGTGCTGGTAGTAAAATGCAGCATGTTGATTCATTGAGTCGCAATCCAGTTGGTGAGTGTCAACCAGCACAGACGGTAGCTGATGTTGTTTCTTTGTATAACACTTTGAGTGAAAGTGATTGGTTAACTTTGCTACAACAAACAGACCCTTCTGTAAAAGAGATTGTTAAGTCGTTAAAAAAAACAGCTGATCTAGATGATTTTGATAAAAACATAAAATCACAATATGTGAGGTTGCCCTCACAATGGTTTTTTTTGTTTGATTTATGAACACTACCCTATGTTGCTAGTTTTACGAACATTTTGTTTGTGAGTGTAATTTGAGTGTCATTTTTTTTAAATTTTCTGTTCGAAAATAAATTTGTTTCATCACATCAGCCATTGGTTGATATTTCAATTGTGAAAATTTTATTTGGGAATGTTCATAAAATTTTCTTCAGGGTGATATCGTAATTTCATAATTTAATTTGTTGTCTTCTGGAGGATTGATTTAAGCGGATACGTAAAGGAGAAGTTTTTTGATAGGACGCGTTGTGGAAAGGAAATTGGAGTTTCCGGAACTGAGAAGTTGTGTCCAGAAGAATAGAGATTTCCCACCCTGAACGTTCATCTAGTTAAATTGTCTGCAACAGGGAATCAATTTTAAAGTGTACCATAAAAGCTAATAAATTGATAGTCAGGAGAGCAAACCGCGCAAGAATTTCTATTGTTCAAATTGTATTCAGTGTGATAGCGAAATCCTCTGGCACCGGTAACCGGGTAATACTTATTCCCTCAGAGAATTGTGGGGATAAGGAATTGTAGTCTCAATCATAAGGGAACGCAGAAATCGTTATTTTTATCACCACCAGCATCGGTATTGTATTTACGGAATCAAGGATATTGTGAGAGGAAAATTCGAGGTGTCAGACAAAAGTTGACACAAGACTCATATTTTTTTTACAACCGATTAAGGTGACCATATGGGTTTGTCAAACAATAGTGGATTTCGATGTTCTAAAGAAATTTTCACGGGTATAATTAATTTATTTAACGTGGATAAATCATAATTTTTGGTGTTTGAATTCGTAAAGTAATGCGGGCGGCACTGATTAAAAATAATTTTTTTTATATCCATTTTGTTTGTTAATAGTAAATTTTGTTTATCTAATTATTTTTTTTTTTTGTTTGGAAATTTTAACTTCAATTTTATTAATTTTTCGTATGGTCACCTAAATTAATTTTCTAACCACTTTATACATTCTACATACAACAGGGTTGCAAAAGTTGGTACAATTGTACTTTTTTTGGTACAATTCAAAGCTCAAAAGTACAATGGTACACCAATGCCTCATTTGGTACAATTTAAGAACTTTCTCAGCTGATGTTTTTTTCATGGAATTTTCCCAGTTTATAATTTTCAAGAAGTAATCTTCCTGAAAAATTTTTCACAACTAGACATTAAACTTCAAAAGTGACTGATTTTTTGTAGTAGTGAGTTAAAATTTCGAGGAAGTATTCTTATCATGTATGCATAATTGGTTAAAAATTATTTCATGTTTTTTTCAAAAGTTCAAAAGAAGGCTAATTTCATGCTTTCATACATTTTTATAGAAAGCAGACGATCTTTTTCGAGTAGTAGTTCACCATTACTACATCTTTTGATGAATATCGAAAAACTATTCTTATCATACACACAAAAGATTATTGGCTAAAAATTTTTAATTAAAACAATTGATCAACAAAATTGTTGTCTTGATCAACATTATTGTTATTTTCTTTTACTGCTGAACTAACATTTTGTTATGAGCTTACAGTTAATTCATTCGTTAAATCGATCATTATTTTGATTGACTACAAATAAAAAAAATTATAAAATTTATGATCAAAATTAAAAAACTTTTGATTAAAAAAATATTTAATTAATCACCTATTCATTTGGTGATTGATTGAAATAACAATTTTCTTCATCGAAGGAGTTTCAATCAAAAAATTGATTGAAATCGCGTTTTTCGCGATAATTGGCTAAAAATAATTGCACATTTAAAAAAAAAAATCCCACAGATCGGTATTAAAGTCCAAATAGGTGGGAATTTTCATACATTTGTATGGAAATGGGACGATCTTTTTCGAGTAGTACGCTTATGCCACAATTTTTGTAGAAATAAGTTAAAATTTTAAGGAAGTATTCTCGAAATGTAATATTTTTTTATTTTTTTTTAATTTTGCATAAAAAATTCGCATTTGGTACAATTGGGTTCAAAAAAGTACAATTTTATGAGCTCGTTGGTACAATTTTGATGTTCTCATTTTGCAACCCTGACATACAACCAAACAAATCCTTTATACTTTCACTCAAAAACTTAATCACACATATTCACCACACTTAAAACTCTCACTCTCACACATGCTATACGCAGACTCACCACATACACAAGTATAAAAGCTTTTGCTTTATCCACCGCATACACACAAACGCACACGCAACTTACTCAACCAACCCCTTTTAAATTCTAAATTCGTGTAACAGCCACTGTTGCCAGATTTGACGATTTCTCTGCATTTTGACGATTTTTACTTCCCAAAATAGCAAAATGACGATTTGACGATTTTTACCCAAAAAATGACGATTTTTAAAAATAACAAAAACCTGACAATTTTGTCTACTTTTTAAACATTTTTTATAACAACTTTAGTATTCAATTAATATTTGCTTATTGTTAGTTAAAAAAAACTATCCACCAATATTTTTGTACAAAAAGGGACAAACAAAACAATTCAGAGTGTTACGTTCTCTTTTTCCTACCAAAATGTAAAAAACTGATAGGGAGCTTTTTGGCGACGGACCTTTCTTTTCGTGTAAATGTTTACAAATTGATTTATTATGATATTTATGCAATTTTATCATTATTTTTTTATAGAAGTTTCCAAAAAAAGGGTGGACAGAAAAAAATACATTTTCCAATTACCTTGACCTAACTGCATGACCTATTCTTTCATAAAAATATTTCATATGCTAAAAAATATAACAAAAAATGTAAAAAAAATCAGAGGTAGCTTTAGTTTTACAAGGGGGAACTTTGTTCTCCCTGGTCTGATTTTGTCAATTTTCGAACTGAATCTTCCAATGGCCATAAGATATATTTGTGCCAAACTGCATGGATTTAGCTCTTTTGGAATTGTACTGCATCATGTCTTCAACAGACGGGCGGAAATCGCTTGAATGTCTTAGAATTAATCTTTAATCAAGGATAAATACACCTTTTTTATTTTGACGATTTTTTGACGATTTTTGCAAATGGGATGACGATTTTGACGATTTTTTTTATAAAAATCGTACATTTTTGACGATTTTGTACCCAACAATTCTGGCAACCCTGGTAACAGCTCTTCAGTATCCAGGCGCCTGCAGATTACGAAGGATGCACACGTAAGTTACATATGATTTTGTTTGATTAGTTAATTGGTTCAGTCATACACATTATTTACACTTCATACCGGTTGCAACCTACAAGTTGTAACAAAGTACACAGCTTTTTTTTTTTTTTTTTTTTTTTTTTATTGTTGAAACAAAATGTGGAATTTTGTCAGACAGGGAGTCCCAAGTTTTTCGTTTAAGGGTCTTAATATTTAATTTTAATTGTTAATTTATTTTCTTTCATAATTTTCTCTAAATGGCAATTGCAAATAAGGGTGACCATAGTTTTGTTAGTTTCTTAAATCATTTCCATTGTGCTTGGTTCTTGTATAAATTTAATTTTAAATATTTTTGTTTGTTTGTTTAAATTTAATTATTTTTTTTCTTTAAATTAACTTTCGGGGGTTTTTATAAATAAAATGTTTAATTTGTATGTATCGTGGTTTAAAATGAAGTAATTTGTTTTTTTTAATTATTTGCGAAAAGTGAAGTAGGTAGGTAGGGTAAATTGGTTTTGGGCTGACACAAATTTATTGTGGCTGTCAGCAAGGAGGGAGGGTAAAGACCACGGGTGCCGTCCATCTGGGCATCCCACCCCTTTAGTCATCAACGTCCCTCCGGTATTGCTATTTTGATGTTGCTTTATGCTACCTAAATTTTAATGTTTTGTAGCGATCCCGAACCTGCCTCGGAAGGGACAAGACACACTCCCAACCCTGAGCACGGCCGGTACCAGTAGGTAGCTCCGTCCTTGAAGAGGTAGGCCAGTGGGTGGAAGGGTCGTTACAAATATTTGTTAAAAAACAATGTCGTTTTTAGGAAAATTGGTGATGATGAAAAATTTTATGTCCCTAGTAAAGCCAGATGGAAAATTGTAAATAATTATCACGACAATCTTGCACATATTGGCTTGGATAAAACGGTGTTAAAAATAAAAGAGTACTATTGGTTCCCTAGAATGAAAAATTATGTAAAAAATTATATTGGAGCTTGTGCTGAATGTTTGCATCATAAACAACCAGGAGGGAAGAAACCAGGTATGTTACACCCCATTGATAAAATTGGTTTGCAATTCCACACAATACATTTAGACCATTTGGGTCCCTTCGTTAAAAGCTCTAATGGTAATTCGTATATACTAGCGGCTATTGACGGTTTTACTAAATTCTGTATATTAAAGGCAGTTCGTAATACAAAGTCTAATACAACAGTACGTGTTGTAGGAGAAATGATTTCGTTGTTTGGTACCCCCACTAGAATTATTACAGATTTAGGTACTACTTTTACTGGTGCTCCCTTCGTTAATTTTTGCAAAAATAACACCATCATTCATATTAAAAACGCAACTGCCACTCCAAGAGCAAATGGTCAAATTGAGAGGCTAAATAGAAGTATTACCCCAATGATAGCTACAATGAGTAAACATACAGAAAACAAAGATTGGGACAACTTCGTCGGTATTACCCAATACAGTTTGAACAATACGTATCATCGAGCGATTAAAACAACACCCTTCAGGTTACTTTTTAGTTACTCTCCGAGGAACGTTTGTGGTGGTGTGTTGGAAGATGCAGTACGACAACAACAAAGCAACAACATTGAAGAAGAGCGTGAGCGTGCATTAAAAAAAATTATTGAACAACAAAACAAACAGAAATGTGTATATGATAAAGCTCGATGCAATGCCCCTACATATATTCCTGGAGATTACGTTATGATTAAAAGAGTAACAATGCCAGGTGTTGGAGAGTCATCGAAGTTACTCCCACATTATAAAGGTCCATATATTATTACAGAAGTTTTGCCAAATGACCGCTACAGAGTTTCTGATATTCCTGGTTTACAACGTACACAAAAATTTTATGATGGTGTGGTAGCTGTTGATCAGATTAAACGAGTATTAGCACCAGATGATGAAATCAGCGATAGTCACGATGATGTTAATGATCCCCAGCTATCCGACGATGGTTCATGTGTTCTTCGCAGAAGTAAACGTTTGTTAGAAAGGTCGCAGAAGTAAATTAAATCGAGGTCGATTTTTTTGAAAAGGATGGCCGACTGTAAACATTCCCGAATATTGTATGAATAAAACATACATGAAACCCTATTATTGTAATTGCTAACTCCTTTATGTTTGTACTAATTATTACTTTTCCTCTTTGTTATATTAACTGACATTGACTTGTCATTGAAGTAAACTTGAAGTTTGACTTTTGTACATTTAATAAAATCATTATAAATTTAATATATTTTGAGAAGTCGAAGAGTACAGACTTAAATAAAGAGCCATTTTCTATTTTAATTAAAACTATAAACGTGTTTTAATTTCTGAGTTTAGAAAATTAGAGACAATTCTACAGTTTTTGAAAAATTGAAAAACTAAAAACTCAATTTTCTTAGTTCCATTTAGAGCTATAGGTTAGGTTAGGTTAGGGGTGGTGGAGCCTAAAGTTCAGACTCCTCGCATAGACCGGCTGGTCCATAGCGATACCACAATTTCCTTCAGCGACGAGGATAAAACGCGTTAGTCCATGTTGCGAACAGTTTTAGTTGCGTAAGGTCCGTAGCGGCGATATCATCCAGATTCTCGATTTCTGCTTTACCTAGTATTCGCTCGCGGTGTCTGGCCAATGCGCGGCATTTACACAGAATATGTTCAACTGTTTCATCTGTATTAGGTTCATCACATTTTCTACAATTGGCATCCGAGATAAGTCCCATAGTTTTCGCGTGAAAAGCAATTAGGCAGTGTCCTGTGACCACTCCCGTGAGTAAACGACAATCCTCTCTGTTAAGAGAGAGAAGGTAGCGAGTTTTCCCGAGGTCGTAATGCGGCCAGATTCTTCTGGTGATACTGCTCGTGCTTAGCTCTCTCCATTTCCTGTTTGCAATAGAAATGCAACGACAGTCACTTCTCGTCCTATAGTACTGAATCGGTGGCTCAATATGAACAAAAGTTCCTTCGCCATCTGCTACAAGCTTAGCGAGCTCATCAGCTTTCTCGTTCCCATCTACTCCCCTATGTCCAGGTACCCATACAAGAGATACGGTATTATTCCCGGATAGTTTCTGAAGATTCTCGTAACATTTAAAAACTACTTTTGATTTAATACAAAAGCTCATTAGAGCCTTTAGTGCAGCTTGACTGTCGACGTAAAAGTTTATCATTTTACCCGTTTCCCCAAGAAACTGTAAGGCTGCCTTATCTATAGCAACTATTTCAGCCTGGAAAATACTACAGTGTAAAGGTAATTTGAAAGACTTCTCTATATCACAAACGTCTGATGTAAAACCGGCTCCAACTCCCGTCGATTGTTTGGAGCCGTCTGTGAAAATATTTATAGCGTCATTTGGAGCGCAACGCCAGTCCGACCAAAATTCTCGAGTCGGAAATTCGACTTTAAATTTCCGGTCGAAAAGTAATTTGGGGACTTTGTAGTCAGTGACAACATTTTTCAAATTGTCCATGCTACTGTGTCCAAAGTTTCGGCGTCTGAGCCAATTTGACTCCTTGAGTCTGAGGCATGCCTTATAAGCCTCACCTTTAGCAAAGATGTCAATTGGCAGCAGATGCAGTAATGTGTCGATGGATGCAGCTGATGTCGTCCTTAGGGCTCCAGTGACACTAAGGCCTAAAAGAGCTATACAAACAACCTATTCAGAAATTTACGGGACACATGTTTTTCTGTAGCGGGACATTTGGTGTGGAATGCCTCATATTTGATATACTAAATTCTGCAAAAAAAAAAACTTTAATGCCAAAAATGATGTGGAAATTAACTGAGGTGGTGCCCTGCGTCACTTTATATATTAGACACCAGCCTAAAAACATAATCATGTTAAAATGGTTTATCATTAATAAATTAATTACTTAAATTTATGCCAAATATAAATAATTTAATATGCAAATATCTCTATAGTTGAATTTTAAATTCAATTTCACATATTTTTTATGGCTTTTATTTAGTTTTCAATTTTAAATTTAGTTATTAACCATCATGAAGCATACAACGACACGTTGGATGATTGTCGGAGTTTATTATTTAACCCAATTATTGGGAATGGTACCCTTTTCATATGATCCTCAAACGGGCAAAGCATATACTAAACTTTTTATAACAATATATTGTGCAATAATAAATTTATTAATGTTTGGATTAATGGTACCGCTGCTATTTCGTGTAGAATTAAAATCTAAAATTTCAAGTGGTCTTGGATTACATTATAAAATCAACGTAATAATGAGTTTAATAGTAATAATGACCATACTAACCACAATCATCTTAAATTGGACAAATCGTAGAGAGTTCATAAAAACCTTAAATGATTTTCAATATTTAAAAAGTAAATTTTTACAGAAATTTCACATATCGGAAAAATTAGAAAATTATTTTGACAATGCTATTCGAACAAAATTTTATTGGGGTTCGGCAGCAAATCTTATTATGTTTCTAGGGGCATATAATTTTGTAAGATTGGTTTTTAATATTAAATGTCCAATAGTTGTAATTGCTGTGGTAATTTTTTTACTTATTTCACATGTTATTATGGCTCATTATTATTTTGCTCTATTAAATGTTAATGTTTTACTGGCCGTTATCAATCAAGAAGTTTCAAAAATTTTAAATTATTCATCAGAGCTTCAAAAACGACAACGTCTACTACAAATCAAAGCAGACGAATTCACGGAACAGTGTTGTAAATTAGCTGATGATTTAGATGATTTGGCTAAGTGCCATTATAATTTTCAACATTTGGCAGATCGTATCAATAAAATGTATAATTTACAGTATGCTTGTTGTCTACTGAACGTGTATATGAAAAATATTGCTGTTATATATATGAGTTATATGATGTTTCATCATGAAGAATTATCAGCTGAATATGGACACTGGTCTGTAGTACTGATACCCGTAGTACTTTTCCTTTACTATAAAGATTTTATAATTTTCATGAATAACATGTTTGATTTATTAGATTTTATAAAGCAAACGGGCGAAGCATTAAAAAATCGTCAGCCATTGTTGCCAAATTTAAGTGAGAGATTTGAAAAATCTGTAAGTAGTTTTGTTTTGAATTTTATTTGTAACTGTATTGATTACAATGATGTCTTTTTTTCAGCTAAAACGGTTTTCATTACAGTTAGCCTCATTTCCCATAGAAATCAAATTAATGGGTTTATGTAATGTTAATCGCTTTTTGGTTTTTGCTACTTTTAGTTCTACTATTCCAAATGCTATAGTTTTTATACAATATGAATATAAATATAGTAAAACTTAATGGAAAATAAAACAATTTAAAAAAAATTTTGAGGACGCTGGGTTAGGTTGCTTTTCCCCTTGCGATAAATGATTAAAAAAATTTAGTTAATGAATTAAAATATATCGTGGGCCTATATTCAAAACCCTCTATCTAAAAAAACACAATTTTTCAGGTGAACCAAAAAAGATATTCTACAATATTTTTTTAAATCGACTACTGAATCTGACATATAATTCGTTTTTAAAATTGTGTACTTTTTGGGATTTTATGATAGATAGAGGGTTTTGTTTCTCAAAAATATTTTGAGAAACAAAACCCTTTGGAACACAGGTGCTGATTTTTGAGACAAAAAATGTTTTCTTTTCCAAATTCATCTCAAAAGTTGACAAACTGTTGAGTATGTTTTGTAAAAAATAGTTAAAAAAGAAATGAAACCCGATTTTGGTCCATATATGCTGATCAGCATTGCGATTTTTAAGATTAATTTTTTTTTTTCATAATCTACACAAGACATCCAAATTTTGGGCCATATTTTTCAAAAAAGTTAAACAAAAATTTTCAGCAAAAATTAGCATCAAAGGACAAAAATGGTGCTTCTGAAATTTTGTTGAAAAATTCATGTTCAGCATGCAAAAATTAGTATGAAAACATGTATTATGCCTTAGATGTGTCCTATATAATATATCGCTCATTTACTTGTATAGTGTCATAACTCAAAAAACTTGGCCTTTGAGTTAATGATACAGAATTATTAGTTATATCTTGCTTTTTATTGTGTCAAAAATTCGTATTAATATCTTTTAAATTCACCGTCTGAGAAGACAATATGTCATTATTACATTTTCTATGTACCGGCATTTTTCAATGGAACCCAGTCTTAACTGTGAACTTTAAACGCGTTTTCTGCAAAATCAAATAATTTGAATTATGACACTATACAAGTAAATGAGCGATATATTCTCATTTTGTCAAAAATCGTCTAAGTTTTTTTACAGTTTAAATTTTTTTAAAGTTTTTTTACAGTTTAAAAATTTTAGTAGTTTTTTTAACAGTTTCATAAACTTTGATCATCTTCTGGTTCGAATCGTACCCAAACTCAATTATTATATGTAATGTTTGAATTTGTCACAATTATGAAAGTAAGTATTTTGTTTCAGCAAGTTTGGTTAACTGAATTAAGCTTTAGAATTGTCAATAAATTAATAAGTTAACTACTTACACAAAATTCTAAGATGCTAATAAAGAGATAACCCTAATTAGTATATGAGGCATTCCACACCAAATGTCCAGCGAAAAAAAGTGTGTACCGTAAACTTCTGAATAGGTTGTATGGATAGCCCTATATGGAACTTAGAAAATTGCGTTTTTGGTTTCTCAATTTTTCAAAAACTGGGCTTAGGAGGCGTGGTCAAATATTGGAAAAATGGTCAAATTTGTGGCGAGTTGCCTTGATTAAATATTTATCACATTAAAACGGAATGCTCCACAATCTCAAAAATTTACATTCTTATATAGTTTGTTATGGGCTATCGATTAAATTTTTTTTTGGAAAATTTTCAGAACCCGTTCTGAAATTTTTCGTTTTTTAAAAAAGTCAATTTATCAAAAATCCGGCCATTTTTTTTTTTGTAAATTTTTTTTTTTAAAGTTTAGATGTTTGTCCATCCACAAAAAAAAATCAGAAACACGTTCTTCGTTTTTTTCGAGAAAATCGCATATGAATTTTAAATTTCATAAGAATTTTGTAATTTGCTTGTATTTTCTTGTTTTAACGTTGCGAATGAGTAATATTAATTGTATAAATATTTGTCAAACGCTCTGTTGAAACAAGAAAATACAAGCAAATTACTAAATTGTTATGAATTTTAAAATTCAAATGCGATTTTCTCGAAAAAAACGAAGAACGTGTTTCTGGTTTTTTTGTGTGGATCGACAAACATCTAAACTTTAAAAAAAAAAATTAAAAAAAAGTGGCCGGATTTTTGATAAATTGACTTTTTTAAAAAATGGAAAATTTCAGAACGGGTTCTGAAAATTTTCCAAAAAAAAAAAAAAATTATCGATAGCCCATTCAAAACTATATAAGAACCCAGCAAGAAATTGCCAACGGTACAAAAAAAAATGTACTGGTAGAACATTGGCTACACAAAAAATACTACGCTTTGCAGAAATATCGAAAAGTACAAAAAAACATGTACTGGCAAAACATTGGCTACACAAAAAATACTACGCTTTGTCGAAATTTCTCACTACATATACAGTACAAAAAAAATGTCCTGGCAAAACATTGGCTACACAAAAAATACTACGCTTTGCAGAAATATCGAATAGTATAAAAAAATGTACTGGTAAAGCGCAGTTTTTACACAAAATATTACACTTTGTAGAAATTTTCTAATTATATACAGAACAAAATAAAATGTTTTTTTTTATTAAATTTATTTTTAAAAACTTATTATTAAATAATGTTTTAATGATTATCTTAACCAGAGACCAAATAAAACAGTTATATGTGTCTTTTTGTTTTAAAAAAATCATGAAATGAATAATAGAACTGATAAATATTATTAAAATTACGCATGTAAAAGAGTCATTGCAATTTTTTCGTTATGAGATGTTGTAGGAGTCTATAGTCGAAAAGTCGATTAATCGACTTTTTGTTTGAAAAAGTCGAAATCGACTTTTTTGTTCTTAAAAAGTCGAAAAGTCGACTTTTGCTTTCGACTTCTTCGACTTTTTTGACTTTATCGACTTGATTTTTTTTACTTTTGCCAGATGAGAATAGTTCTGAAAAAAAAAAATTCAATTGAGAGCCGAGTTTAATAACAACTGAAGCTATTGGTATTTCCATGTATTTTGTGTGTGAAGCAAAAATGTCAATGCCAAATTCATGAGTTAGAAAGTGTTAAGTGTAATATTTACCAATATTTTTGATTATTGTAAACACCACAGTGATAGCGTTCTATCGAAAGTCGACTCTTTTGCTTTCGATCTTTTCAACCTTTTCCACATTTTCGATTTCTTCGACATTTTTTAACCTTCATTACTTTGGTACCCAACATTGATAAATAAAATACAACCGAAAAAATAGCACCTAAACGATTACAACAAGTCAAAACTAACTGAAAAAGGTAAAAAAAAGTTAAAAATCGAAGAAAGTCGAAAAAAGTCGACTTTTTAAAATTTGAAAAAAGTCGAAAAGTCGAAAAATCTACTTTTTAGAAATTAAAAAAAAAAGTCGAAAAGTCGACTTTTTGTTGCGACTATATAACCCTAAGATGTTGTAAGAATACATTTAAATTCAACCATGGTTATATTAATTTCAGTACAAATTTCATCTAAATTTTCAACACGTTACAAACCAATTTAACTTGAAGGCATTGGATAATCAAAATTAGAAATTTTAAGAAAAATGTTTCCCTTTAAAAATATGTTTACGCATAGCATTTTTTGTTATGACCACTGTTTGCCAACGTTTGCTAGAACCGTGGGCACACGTACAACTGGCGTTATCATTTAGATATTGTGCCAGTACAGTATTTTTTGTTTTTAATACGGTTTGCCAACATTGGCTAGAACCGTGGGCACACGTACAACTGGCGTTATCATTTAGATATTATGCCAGTACAGTATTTTTTGTTTTGCCCACAGTTTGCCAACATTGGCTAGAACCGTGGGCACACGTACAACTGGCGTTATCATTTAGATATTGGGCCAATACGGTATTCGTTGTAGAACATATGTTTTGCCAACGTTTGTTGTACCGGTTACAACGCTTTGCCAATGTAAGCCCCACCGTATTTTTCTGGCTGGGAATGTAAATTTTTGAGATTGTGGTGTATTCCGTTTTAATGAGATAAATAGTTAATCAAGGCAACTCGCCACAAATTTGACCATTTTTCCAATATATGACCACGCCTCCTAAGCCCAGTTTTTGAAAATTTTAAAAACCAAAAACGCAATTTTCTTAGTTCCATATAGGGCTATCCAAACAACCTATTCAGAAATTTACGGGACACATGTTATTCTGTAGCGGGACATTTGGTGTGGAATGCCTCATATATGTATGTGGCGATTTTTAATAACAGCTTATGTTGACTTAAAAGAAATTCTAAAATATTTCTAGCACAGAAAAAAACTACAAAAATGGTTTAGTGTACTACAAAAAAACTATGGATTAAGCTATTAAAGCTTTTAGTTCATAGAAACGAGCTTTTATTAAGATTGATTAATTTTTATTGCAAAATTATTTCAGATACCGTGAGAAATCAAGAGATCCATTTTAATTTTAATTGAAATTTTTATAAATATAATTAATAAAATAATTGGATTTTGAAGCAATCACGAAATTTGTAGTATTAATTAAATTTAATTAATAATTAGACTGTGATACAAAATCGAACTTTCCGAATCGGAATGGGATGAAACCCTAAGCAAATGAAAGTTGACATTTTACATAAAAAAAATCTTCATTGCGTTTTTTAGTTCAGCGCTAGATTATTTTTTACGCGCATTTAAAGTTCGTTATTTTAAAGCATTTAACTCTTTTGTGTACTAAACATGTCCTACATTTGGGGCCCCTGGTGATGCCCTTATTGGACATTTGGGGTCCAGCGTGCAAACTTAAGCTCGAAATTACGTTAGCTATAACCGGTATGAAATCGGTCCCGTACCTACTTACTGAATAGCCAAACTATTAAAAATAATCCACTGTTCACTATTGCTTATGATTGTTATTTAAAGGCAATTACAAAATTAATCATTCGCCTTATACAGTTTTCAAGCAAATATTATTACAACAAGTAAGAAAGTTATAATCGGTCAAGACCGACCGTATGATACCCTACACCAGTGTTTTACGGAAAATGGGTCCCAAGTCCAAACATGGACCGATTGTACCTATCTTTTGTTAGATCTTTATTCAGTGTGGAAAACACACATAGATCAAATTTAAGTGGAATTGGTTAATTTTTTGCCAATAGACCGATTTAACTGAACATCGGTCGAAATTTTTATATGGTGGACTAAGTCCAAAAATTAACGGTACAATGGACTATTTTGAGTCTGAGCGCCATGGACTTGCCTAAAAATTTACCTATTTTTAGGCTTGTACAACCCACCCTTAACTCAAGTCCAAAAATGGTCCAAATGTATTCCGATTTGATTAGGTTACTAAAGTACACGTTTAACACCTGAAAATCGGGAGGGTGGTTTGTATGGGGACTACCAGAAGGACTGACCTGAATTCTTTGAAATTTGGTATGATGGTTTGTGCATACAAAATTTTATTACCTGTTAAATTTCAAAACAATATCTATCATAATACGGTTATTAGAGGCATTTAAGCGAAATTCAAAGGGGGCATTTGTATGGGGGCTAGGTCTTAACATGGACAGTTTTTTTCCAATTTCAATAGGCTTCGTCCTTAGGCCAAAAGAAGCTTAAGTTTCAAATTTCAAGTCAATTGATTTAAAATTGCCTGTATCGTGCTTAAACCGATAGATGAACAGACGGACGGACATCGCTAAATCGACGCAAAAAGTAATTCTGAGTCGATCGGTATACTTGAAGGTAGTTCTAGGACCAATATTTCGGGTAGTTACAAACATCAGCACAAACTCATTATACCCTGTACCACAGAGTGGTGTAGGGTATAATTACACTGTGAAACAAATTCAGGTTAGCAAAAGTTAGGTCGATTCTGAGAGTGAGGGGTGAAAATAGAGGCTAAATTAGAAGACCTGTATCGCGGCGTTTGTTTATGTTAGTTCGATTTTTTTTTAATCGACCTTCGAACTTTGCAGTCAAAAAAGCTTTTCTTCTTAATAAGGGGAAAAGCGTTTTTTCCTTATTAAAAATGTCTAATTTAAAATAAATTTTAATTTAATTTTTCCACTTAAGCTATTATAAAACACTACCACAGTTATAATAACTTTTAGATGAGTTAAAAAACTCACCCCTCTTGATTTATCAATATTAATTTACGTACAAAAACAAAAAAAACTCAGTTACTAACCATGAGGCGTACAACACGTTGGATGATAGTCTCCGTTTATTATGCCTCACAATTATTTGGTATATTATCCTTTTCCTATGACTTTAATACGGGAAAAGCACAAACGAATTATTTTATAACAATATATTGCACAATAATGAGTCTTTTGATGTTTGGATCAGTACCATTATTGTTTCGTATGGAATGGAAATCAAGAAAAACAACTGGCCCTGATTTACACTATAGAATAAATGTTCTAATGTGTCTATTTAGAATTGTGGCCGTTCTAATAACTGTAATTTGGAATTGGACAAAACGTCAAGGTTTAATTGAAACTTTAAATGATTATCAATATTTACGTGGAAAATTTTTGGAAAAATTTTTAATCTCCAAAAAAGCGGAAAATTATTATGAAAAATGTTTAAGATCAAAATTTTATTGGGGTTTTATGTCAAACATAATATTGTTCTGTGGATCATATGATCTATTGCAAAACATTTTCAACACAGAATCTCCCGTAATACTGACGGGTTTAGGACTTTTGGTAATGATATTGAATATTATAATGACTCATTATTATTTTGCTCTAATGAATATCAATGTCATATTGGCTGTCATTAATGAAGAAGTCAAGAGGATATTGAATGAATCGTCCATGCTATTTAAACGTCAGCGTCTAAATCGCATTAAACCCGGAGAATTTATAACACAATGTTGTCAACTAGCTGACAAATTAGACGATTTAGCTATGGCTCAATATAATTTTTATCATTTAGCGGATCGTTTTACTGAAATCTATGATTTGCAGGGCGCTTGTGTCATGTTAACCACATATTTAAATAATATCAGTGTAATTTACATGTCATATATGTTATTACAACATGAAGAAATGTCAGTTGAATATGGTAAATGGGTAATATTATTTATGCCAATTTGTTTGTTTTTCTATTATGTGGACTTGAAAGTTTTTCTATGGGTCATGCTGGATTTCCTGGATTTAATAGTGAAAACAGGAGAGTTATTGAAAAATCGACAACCATGGTTACCTACATTGGATGAGAGATTGGAAAAAAGTGTATGTATTTGTAAAACTTTTATCAGAAAATTTTAAAATATCGATCTATCGATAACTGGACAATTTTCTATAAAAAAATGCAAGTACTTGTATTGTTATCGATAGATCGATAACTTAAAAATGTCTAAAGAAAATTGTCTAGATATCGACAATTTTAAACTTTTCACAGAAAATTGTCTAGTTATCGATATATCGATAACTTTAAATATTCTATATCATTGTAAGTTATCTATAAATCGACAACAAAACATTTTTCATCAGAAAATTTTAAGTGATCGACCTAATGATAACTAGTCAATTTTAGAAAATCGATAACTAGACAATTTTCTCTATAAAAGTTAATATTATCGATCTTTTGATAACTGGAAAATTGTGTAAATAAAATTTTAAATTATCGATAACTATTAAAATGTCTATATAAAATTTTATATCGATAACTAGTAAATTTTTTATATAAAATTTCAAGTTATCGATTTACAAATAACTAGACAATTTTCAAGAAAAAAGCATTAAATTACCGATAACTAGAAAATTTCAATAAAAAGTTAAAGTTTTGGGTCAATGGATAAAAGTCAAAGTTAAAAGTTAAGTATTTGTATTGTTATCGATAAATAACTTTAAATTTTCTTAAGAAAATTGTCTAGTTATCGATAAATCGATAACTTTAAATTTTCTTTATCGATGTAAGTTATCAATGTATCGACAACTGGACAATTTTCATCAGAAAAATTTAAGTTATCGGAATATTGTTAACTAAACAGCTCCCAATAAAAAATTAACGATAACTAGACCATTTTCTCTAGAAAAGTAAATATTATTGATCTTTTGATAACTGAAGAAAAAAATTAAGTTATCGATATATTAATAACTAGACAGCTTCCTATAGAAAACTATCGATAACTATACAATTTTCTCGAGAAAAGTAAATATTATTGATCTTTTGATAACTGGAAAATTGTGTAAATAAAATTTTAAATCATCGATAACTTTTAAAATTTCTATATAAAATTTTAAGTTATCGATCTATCGGTAACTAGCCAACTTTTTATAGAAATTTAAAGTTATAGATTTACATATAACTAAACAATTTTAATGAGAAAACTTAAAGTTATCGATAACTAGACAATTTCAATAAAAAATTAAATTTTTCGATCAATCGATAACTAGATACTTTTCTCTAGAAAATTTTAAGTTAAAAGTTAAAGTATTTGTATTATTATCGGTAAATCAATAATTTTAAATTTTCTTAAAAAAATTGTCTAGATATCGATAACTTGAAATTTTCATCAGAAAAAAATTTAAGTTATCGATATATTTATAACTAGACAGTTTCATATAGAAAACTATCGATAACTAGACAATTTTCTTTAGAAAAGTAAATATTATTGATCTTTTGATAACTGAACAATTGTGTAAAGAAAATTTTAAATTATCGATAACTATTAAAATTTCTATATAAAATTTTAAATTATATATCTTTCGATAACTAGTCAACTTTTTATAGAAAATTTAAATTTATTGATCTACAGATAACTAGACAAAACTTAAAATTATCGATAACTAGTTAATTTCAATAAAAAATTTAAGTTTTCAATCAATCGATAACAAGATAATTTTCTATAGAAAATTAAAGTTAACGTTATATTAATAAATAGAAATTTTCATAGAAAATTTAAAATTATTGGTCTATCGTTAAGTTTCTATAGTAATTGTCTAGTTATCGATACAACGATAAATTAAAATGTTCTATATAAAATTATCTAGTTATCTATATATCAATAGCTTAATAATTTCTAGAGAAAGTTATCTAGTGGTCGATATATCGCTAATATAAAATTTTCTATAGAAAAATGTCTAGTTGTCAATTTATCGATAACTTTAAATTTTATATATATAATTATCTAGTTATTGATATCTTGTTATCGATAACTTCAAATTTTCTATAGAAAGTTGTCTAGTTATCGATTTATCGGTAACTTAAAAATTTCTAAAGAAAACTGTTTAGTTATGGTTTCTATACAAAATTGTGTAGTTATCGATAACTTAAAATTTTCTAAAAAAAAATTTTATTTATCGGTATATCGATAAATCGATAACTTAACATTTTCTTTAGAAAATTGTCCAGTTATCGATATATTAATAACTTAAAATTTTTTATAGAAAATTGTCTAGTTCTCGATATATCGATAACGTAAAATTTTCTATAGCAAATTGTCTTATTGTCGAAAGAATGTTTTCTAGTTATCGATAACTTAAAATTTTCTATAAAAAATTGTCTAGTTATCGATACATCAATAACTTTAAATTTTCTATAAAAATTTGTTACTTAAAATTTTCGATTGAAAATTGTCTAGTTGTCATTATATCAATAACTTAATATGTCCTAAGGAAAATTGTCCAGTTATCGCTTATGCAGAAAATTGTCTAGTTATCGACGTATCGATAACTTAAACTTTTCTATAAAAAATTTTGTAGTTATCGAAATATCGATAACTTAAAATTTTCTCTAGAAACCTGTATATATAAAATTGTCTAGTTATCGACACATCAATAACTTAAATTTTTCTTTTAAAAAATTGTTTAGTTATTGATATATAGAGTACTTAAAATTTTCTATTGAATATTGTCTAGTTGTCATTATATCGATAACTTAATATATCCTAAGGAAAATTTTCCAGTTTTCGTTTGTATAGAACATTGTCTAGTTATCGATGTATCGGTTACTTAAACTTTTCTATAGAAAATTGTGTCGTCATCAATATATCGATAACTAAAATTTTTCATTTAAAACTTTTCTGGTTATCAATAGTAATTTTTCTACTTCGATAATATAAAATTTTCTATATAAAATTGGCTATTTATCGATATATCGATAACTTAAAACTTTCTACAGACATATTCAATGTATTGATAACTTGACAATTCTCTATCGATAACTAGAAATTTTTTTATCTATAACTGGACAATTTTCTACAGAAAATTCTCTAAGTAGTTATTGATTGAATAACCTACAATTTTTTCAGAAAAATTTAAGTTATCGATGCATCGATAACTAGACAATTTTTTGCATAAACGATAACTGGACAATTTTTCTTTGGACATATTATGTTATCGATATAATGAAAACTAGACAATTTTCAATAGAAAATATGAAGTAATCGATACATCGATAACTAAGCAATTTTTTATAGCAAATTTAAAGTTTTTGATGTATCGATAACTAGACAATTTTATATAGAAAATTTAAATTTATCCATAACTTGAAAATATTCTATCGAAAATAAGACAATTTGCTATAGAAAATTTTACGTTAGCAATATATTAAAAATTTCAATTTATAAATATATCGATAACTACACAATTTTCTGTAAAAAATTTTAAATTTTTAATTAAAATTTTCTACAAAAAAATTGTATAGGTATCGATATATCGATAACTCATAATTTGCTATAGAAAATTGTCTAGTCATCGATATATATCATGTTATCAATATATCGATATAAAATTTTACGTTATGTATATATCGATAACTAGAAAATTGTCTATAGAATATGTTTATATATTAATATATCGATAACTACACAATTTTCTGTTGAAAATTTAAAATTTTTATTTAAATTTTCTTCAAAAAATTGTCTGGGTATCGATATATCGATAACTCATACTTTTCTATAGAAAATTTTCTCGATTTAAATTTTCTCGATATAAATTTTCTGTATGCAAATTTTCGTATACAAATATCGATAACTAGTCAATTTTATATACAAAATTTTAAGTCATCGATATATTGAGAACTACACAATTTTCTATCGATAACTAAACATTTTCCTGGAAAAAATTTTAAGTTATCAATATATCGGTAACTGGACATTTTTCTAAAGAAAACTTTTAGTTATCGACTTATCGATATTCCGATAGGTATACAATTTTCTTTAGAAAATTTTAAGTTATCGATACAGCGATAACTAGAAAATTTTAAGTTATCGATCTATGGATAACAAGAATAACTTTAAACTTTCTATGGAAAATTCAATTTTTTTTTATAGAAAATCGTGTAGTTATCGAAAATTTTATAGTTAAATATTTATTTTAAAAAATTGCACAGCAAAGTGTATAGGTTAGGTTAGGTTGTAAGTGGCTGCTGACGTTTTACGTCAACACACGTAGACTCTGAGGTCCATTGTGATACCACGGGATCGTAATAGGTTTCCCTACTAGTCCCTGTCGTTAAACCAGTTTGAGCTTCTTATGAAACTCCTTAGATGTTTAATTTTGACATCCGACAAATCAGAAAGATCGTACAGCTCCCTAGATCCCAGTGAAGCAAGTCGCTGACCAGAAAGTGCCGGGCAATGGCAAATAAAGTGTTCGATAGTTTCCAACTCCTCTTCATCCATGCAACTTCGGCAAAAGTCATTCGACGGCACATTTAACCGCTCTGCGTGCTTCCCTATAAGACAGTGTCCGGTAATTATAGAAACCACCGTCGAAATCTCTCCTCTTGGAAGCGATATCAGCTCACTTGTGCGCCCCTGATTAAGAGAAGGCCAAATCAGTCGTGTTGTCTCACACGTCCATCCATTTGCCCATCTTTGATTAGTCTCCGTCGCAGAACAAAGCCGTAGGTTTTGCTTGCAAGTTTCTAGAGGCATACCAACACATTCCAATTCTGTTGGAACCTGTAAGGTAGTTCCTAGTCTTGCAAGCTCATCGGCTTTGCAATTCCCTGGAATGTCTCTGTGCCCTGGGACCCATATGAGTCGTATGTTAAACTGCTTGGCCATCTCATTTAAAGACGTGCGGCAGTTAAGGGCAGATCTTGTTTTCAGAAACATTGAATCCAGGGACTTGACCGCGGCTTGACTGTCAGTATAGATGTTGACTGCGGTTGTAGACAAGACATTGCAGCTCAACCAGTCAGCCACTTCCTTTATTGCCAGCATCTCTGCCTGGTAAACACTGCAATGATCTGGTAATCTACGAGCCAGGCTCAACCCAAGCTCTTCCGAATAGACTCCAAAGCCCACTTGTTCGTGCAGCCTCGATCCATCTGCGTAAAAATTTATGGTAGCTCCACTACCCGGAGTATCCCCCATCCAAGACTCCCTGGATGGTATCATAGTGGTAAAGTGGCGCTCAAAGAGGCTCAAAGAGGGAGCACAATCCACATTTTGTGGTATTGTTATCTTTTTCAAGATCGTGCTATGGCCACAATCGCTGCTCCTCCATTGCAGCGTGCTATTAAGTCGAATTGCCGACGCAGCTGCATACTGCCTACCCAATATGTCCAAGGGTATCAAGCAAAGTGTATAGTTATCGATAAATTTACAACTTAAATTTTGCATAAAAAATTTAATATTGAACGATATTACTAATTTTTTTTTTTTTACAGATGAAAAACTTTTCCATACAAATCGCTTCATTTCCCACAGAACTTAAATTAGTGGGTCTATTTCAATTTAGTCGTCCCCTGGTGTTTGCTATATTTGGTTCCACCATATCGAATGCCATAGTTTTAATACAATACGATTTTAAATATGTTTATGAAGTATAACTAATAATAAATCAAATAAAAAAATCAAACCTTAATTATAAATTTTTTATTTACCACTGCACCTTTTCCTTTCTTGAAAACAATTTAAAAGTTATTAGAAAATCATTACAGAAAACAAATTTAAATCACTATCATTATATTAGCTTAGAGAAAATAAAATCCTTGATGTTTCCTTTTCAAATTCACGTTTTTGTTTAGTGACCCATTTCAATAATGTGGAACATCATGTTATAAAATAAAGTGTATTTGCATTTTTAAGTTAGGCATGCTATTGCATGCCATCTTTAATAATATAATATTATTTTTATTTGATCTCACCTTAATATTAAAGAAATTGAAATGGGAAAAAATGCAAAATTAAAGTAAATTCCATTAGACTAATTACATTTTTATGAGGTGTTGCAATATGAAATTTATTATGTAAATAAATAATTTCAAGGATAATACCTGGATGGATATTAAGGTGTTCTAGATAAGTAAAAAAAGTGGTTATAATTGTTAGTTTATGCAGCAAAAGAGATTCAACTGAGGAAGAAATTTTTCTTGTTTTTTAATTTTTTTGATTAAAGGCGATCCGTGACAAGACTTTTACAGATTCTGTATATTCTGAAATTTTTATGTCAAAACTAAAAAAAACAGTAGATTGTATTGCCAATTTTACAGAAGCATTTTTGTTTTTTTTTAGTTTAAATTTAAAAAAAAAAAACTATTAAAGTTTTCTTTGTTTTTTTTCTGTAACTTCAGATCTAGCTCGGGTTCTAATTATATTTGTTATTAGGGTTCAAGTTGAAAAAATGCAGAACAAAATTAAAATTTCTAAAAATTATAGATATTTTTGGTATTTCCCATACCGGTTTCAAACACCCCAGTTAGTGTTATTATCAGTAGGATTTTAAATGTCGGTATGTCTTGTTAATGGAAATTGTTTTTTATATAGTTTCTACAGAATAAATTTTAACAGTTTCCAACACTACAATTCTATTTCTAGCAATCTCAACCTCACCTCATACTTTCTTTCAACTTTTTTGTCTCTTACATTATTTCGCAAGGGTTACCAACATGATCTGGAATTGCAGTTTTCATTAAAAAATGCCTGCGAATTTTGTACTCTTGCCCAAAACAATAAATCATGATAGTGTAAGAAAAAATAATGTTGTAGGTATTACTTTGCTATTCCATGCAAAACGAATTGAAATATCAGTACGCAGAAAATGATATTGAGAAAAACAATTTGAGTAATCACTTGCTTAAATTTTTAAAACAAATTTGATTAATTTTTTAACTAACGCAATTAAAAATTTACTCAAAAATTGAAAATAAAATTTGAGTAAATAATTTAATACAAATTTAATATTTATTTTTTATTTGTTTTTATTCTCTTGGTGTTTTTAATTCTCATTTAGTTTATAGTTTTTGTACATATATATGAAAGTTTGAAATAATCGTTATAAAATTTTCCTTTGTCTTGAAGACATAAGTATATTTGGTAAAGTTTTAAAATGCATTTTTTTTTTTTTTAAAAAAGTTCGAAACTTTTAAAACTTTAAAAAAATGATACATTTAAGTAAATTTTTACTTGACACAATTAAAAAGTTACTTAAAAATATTGAAAAATTATAAGTAAAGTTTTAATTTTTTATTAAAAGTTTACTCAATACTATTAAATCGTTTACTGGTACAAAATTGAGTAATCTTTTACTCAATAGTACTAAAAATTTACTCAAAATTTTGTTTTATTTTTTTCTGTGTTGAGGACCCCATTAAAAACCAAAAGAGCTGTACACTTGGTAAATGAGTGAAAAAAAAGTGTTTTTATATTTTGGAGAGTATAAAATAGAGATGGGCGCGTGAGTGATTTTTGACTCACACACGCTCACGAGCATTATTTTTCTACTCACAGTCACTCACAATCACGTGAGTAAATTTAATACAACTCACACTCACGTACACTCACGCAAGCTTCACTCACACTCACGTTGACTCACACTCACGAAACTCTTATTTTATACAAAAAAAAAAATTCAAAAACTAAAATTTCAAAAATCTTTCAAAATTTTTAGCAAAATTTTTTCGAGTTAAATGTTTTTTTTACTGTAAAAATATTTCTGATATTACACTCAAAAAAAAAAATTTTTTTTTGAGTGTAAAATTTTTTTTGAGTGTAAAATTTTTTTCGAGTGTAATTTTTAAGTTACCAATGCTTTAAAGCATTGCTTTAAAACTAATCAAGTTTGAAAAGCATTGCTAAGTTTTCACCAATGCTTTTAAGACTTATTTACCACGTGGCATTTAAGATGAATCCAATCTTAAATTCGGGGTTTTGCTTATAACTTTTGAACCACTGAACCGATTGAGCTGAAATTTAGAACCAAATAGACCTGGGGAACGGAAAAGATACATGCAACGTTTCAGCAGTCTCATTAATGTCTTTCGGAAGTTATTGTGTTTTTTTTGCTCCTTACTTTTGAACCACTGAACCGATTTGGCTGGATTGCAATACCAACCTGACGAAGTAAATGACCAACATATATGCCAAACTTCAGTTGTCTCTATAAAGTCTTTCAAAAGTTAGCGTGTTTTCTACGGACAGACAGACAGACGGACGGACGGACGGACATCGCTAGATCGACTTAAAATCGATCGAGGATCATGAATATATATACTTTATGGGGTCCTAGACCAATATTTAGATGTGTTACAAACGAAATGACAAACTTATATATACCCTCTATCACTAGAGTGGAGGGTATAAAAATAATGAAAAAAAATTTGATATAAAAAAAAATTGATATATATGTATAATATACACTCAAAATATTTTGTAAGTAAATTCAACGGAAAAAACGTTTAAAACAATCGTTTTTCCTTTTAAAAAACGGACTACTTATATTTCATTTGAAACAACATACTTTTTCAGTTATTTTTAAACGTTAATAAATGACTAGACATTTCGTAAAAACAAATGATATTTCAGTTATTTTAACTGTTAAAATTTTTTATTTTGTGGAGTAAAAATATTTTTTTTTTGAATAACAAACTACAAAAACCGTACTTCTGTAAAATTATACGGTATAATCAGTCACAAATATTTTAACTGATAAAAATATTTTTCCGTAACTTTTGTAGTTTATTGTTTTAATGACTGTAGAAATCCTTCAATATTTTAGTTTTTTTGAAAAACAAACGATAAAACGTTTAAAACAACTTTAACTAAAAACTTTTTGAATAACCGTAAATAGTTACTGTAAAACTTTTCTAGGTGTAATATATGTATATAAAAAAAAAATTGATGAAAAAAAAAAAATTCATGAAAAAAAATTGATTGGTGAAGACTTGGTGAAAAAGTAGTTTTGGTAAAAAAATGGAAAAATGATTTTGTTTTTCACTAATTTTGTACTGCATCGTGATAACTACAAACAAAGTAAAAAATAAAATGTTTCTAATCAAATTTTTTTTTACTTTAAAAAATGCAATCATTAAAAAGTATTTCAAATTTTTTGTTCACTGTGGAGGATATTTATCAATTTTGCCAAGTCGAATTTAAGTTTTTTACTTGTTTTTTTTTTATACCCTCCACTTAGTGATAGAGGTCATTTCGTTTGTAACTCATCGAAATATCGGTCTGGGACCCCATAAAGTATATATATTCATGATGCCCGATCGATTTTAAGACATTCTAGCGATGTCCGTCTGTCAGTCTGTCTGTCTGTGGAAAATGCTATCCCGGACAAAATATTGAGATGACTGAAACTTAACATATTTTTTGGAAGTTCTTCCGAGAAGTTTGGTATTGCATTTGAGCGATATCGGTTCAGCGGTTCAAAAGTTATGAACAAAAATGTAAGCACACCTCAAAAATTTCAGTACATTCACCATAACCTAAAAATACAAAATGCTTTAATTCGACTTCTGGTTGACATATGTGAACATAATTGAACACCAAATGGTATTTAAACAAGTACGAACATATTTTTTGACAAAAAAAAAAAAAAAATCGCGGATTTTTTTTTACCAAAATTTTTTTCGCGGAAATTTTTTTCCAAAATTTTTTTTTTTTAAAGTAATTTCCTTTTAAATAAAGTTTTTTGCAATAATCTTTTTGAAATTGTGGAGGGTATCACTACATTCGGCAAGGCCGAATTTAACTTTTTTACTTGTTTAAATATCAATTTAATCTTTTATGATAAATTTCACGATCATCATGATGTTCAATATCTTCTTCCAACCCATCGAAATTAGTATGATCTTTAATTTTAGCTGGTACTGTAATCCATTTAGGGCTCGGTGATACAGCTACAATGGTAGCACGTCGAAATGGACCGGATACTACAGATGCAGAGGATGAAGAATGTGAAGACCAAGGGACACCATTCTGGGTAGATTGTTGTACATGAGAATGAGAAGGTGATGGTATCTCATAATTATGCTGATATTTATGCTCATGTTGCTGTGAATATTGTGCAATATTATCTTCTTGATAGGGATGATATGATGGTGATGGAGGATATTGATATTCGTATTTTGGAAAACGTGGTGTGGTGCTATATTGTGGTATAGCAGAGGGTATTATAGGAGATTGTGGCGCATTATGATATTCAGTATGATGATAATTATAATGATGTTCTAATTGGGGTCCTTTAAAGGGCGGCGAAAGAACATTTATTGAATGATTGGCATATAAAATTGTAGGTTGCAAATGTTGTATTTGCTGTTTATGCCCTTCATAAGGATCTGGTTGATTATGTGGATCATAATAAGGTTTTGCATAATTAACTGGTACTTCCGATTCTTGTGAATTATAATTATATTGTGGTTGTTGGACTATAGGTTTATTATATCGTTCTGTATTACTACTATAAGGTGATTGTAATTGCACGATCGTTTTTGTAGCCTCCATAACAGCTGGTGAATGTGCTGCCGCGGCAGCTACTAAATCAGCTGGTTGCATTACTATATTAGCAGCATTAGAGGAGAAACTTTGTGCTGAAGCTGAATTTTGTTCTCTAGAATTCATTTCACCCATTTTATTTAAACGATTACGTATAACATTTGTAGTCATTACCATAACAGTGGGACTCATAGCATCCATATGATCTTTAATACAAGTCTGCAATAGATTTATAAAAAATAGAAATGATAGCAAAGTTAATGCAGACACAGCTGATGAGCCCTTTTTACCACCGCCTTTTTTACCACCACCAGTAGGTACTTTTACAGGAGGATGTACGGGAGCAGCTGGTGGACCATAACCTGTACCAGTAGTAGCTTGATAAGCATAACTACCACCACTGGGTACATGAGCTGGTGGTCCAGAATGATAATCATACTCGGCAGGTTCCGCTCTAAAAAACGATTTTTTTTTAAATATTTTCGCCGTTTTGCATTTAAATTCTTACCTACCCATATCCCGATTGACCACTGCCACTAGACCATTGATTGTTCATATTTGTACCAGCTGCCACTAGATTACGAAATGGATGTGTTGATTGATATCTGGGCCTTGAACCTAAACCTGGTGTATAGGCTGGATAATATAAACCACCAAATGACATTTTTTTCTTTATTATTAACACAACTGTCTTCTTTTCTTTTAAAAACTCTACTGTTTAGAAATTGCAGAAATTTATTTTGCAAGAATTTTCTTTTGTTTTTAATGCAGCAAATGCATTTAATTATCCAACCGTGCGATTTTAAGACACCACAGAGTGACATAGACCTTAATTAGAGCGTTGATATTTGTTTGTCTTTACACACTTAAATGTTTGTTTAATTACACTGTGCAACAAATGTTGGGTCATTGACTTGAGCCTCAATTGCTCCAATGTTAAAGTAAAGAATACCATCAAATAAACAAAACCACCAAAGGGTTTTACAAAGTGAGTTCGATTTTATTTTATTTTTAAAATAAATGCATATCTTACAAAAAAGGTCTTTCACAGGGCACCCACCGATTGTCCTGAAACTTACATATGGGAAAGAGGGGAGGAAAAATGGTTACCTGTTTTTTCTTAGCTTCCCAATCTCACATTTCGCGCGGCAAAGGGAAGGGGAAAACGTATTTTTTTAGTTTTTTTTAAGATTGTTCACATTTATTTAAAAGGAATTATATAAACATTTTATACAGATCAAAAGGTTTTTTTAAGCCTATCCAATGGTGGTCCAAATATAGGTCGTGTCTGTATTCGGCTTCGTAAAGTCCTTATTTTCAAAAATGTAAAAACTTTGGATTTAGTTTATATGGAAATGTATACGACCTCTTAAATCACATATAATAATCTCTATTAAAATTAAGCTAAACTGTATTTTTGCGTTTGGCGAAATTCCTGCTAGTTTGAATTTTATTCAGATTTTCCCGAAAACCCACATTTTTTCACAAGGTGGCAACCCTTTTTTAAATTTGAGATTGGGCAGCAAAAAACAGGTAACTCTTATTTTTCTTCCCTCATTCCCATATGCAAGTTTCAGGACAATCGATGGGTGCCCTGTGAAACACCTTCCTTGTTAGCTTAAAAATAAGGTTGGACGTTCTTTTCCTAAAACACATTAACCCTCGAACTACCATTTAGGTCATTTTAGTCATTTTTCATAAACTACACTCAAAATATTTTGTAGGCAAAAACGAATGAAAAACATACTTAAAACAAGTGATAAAACATTAGAAAACCATCCCAGTAATTATTCAGTTGTTTTAACAAACGTCAACATTTATTTTTTACTGCTAACAAAATTTTCTAAAACAAATAACATTGAACGTTAAAAAATAACGTCACTTTAATAAAAATTAATGATTGTTGTGTTATTTTTACCAACAAATTAAAAAAAAAATGCCTACGAATTTTGTACTCTTGCCCAAATCATTAAATCATGATAATGTTTTGCTGAAGATTTGGGTGTACTTGCCAAAGCTAAGTTTTTTTTAGAAAAAATAATGTTATATTAATCTGCCATTTCATGCAAAACGAATTAAGTTTATATATTAATGATCCATTTCTAAGACACTCTAGCTATATACATCCGTCCATCTATCTGTGGAAAATAAGATGCAGTACAAACCAAAAGAGCTGTAAATTTGGTAAATAAGTGTATCACTTAAGTGCAAAAAAGTATTTTTACATTTTAAAGAGTATACAAGATTCGGCACGAAGAATTTAACACTCTCACTTGTTTTTTGTACATTTGTTAAACAAATGGAACATTTTTATGTCAAAAGTTAAGACTTGGTGTGAAATTAGTTTTAGTAAAAACAAAGGAAAAAAATTAAATTTTTTCTTATACGAAAAACAAAATTATGATAAAATTTGATGAAAACAAACTTTTTGAGAATTTTTTTTTTTATGAAAAAACCATTTTTGATGGAAACTAAAATTTTTGATAAAAATAAAAAAATTTATGAAAAAAGATGAAAATAAAATTTGATGGAAAAAAATATGGACGAAAAATAATAAAAAGACAATTTTATGTAATAAAAAATTTGACAAAAAAAAAAAAATTTGAAAAAAATTGATGAAAAGAAAAATTTTATGAAAAAAAAATTTGATAAAAAAAAATTTTGATGAAACAAAAAAAATTATAAAAAAATTTATGAAAAAAAATTTTGATGTAAAAAAAAAAAAAATATGAAAAAAAATTTTGATGTAAAAAAAAAATATGAAAAAAAAAACAGTTTCATTAAAAAAAATTAATAAAAAAAAATTTTTGAAAAAAAAATTATAAAAAAAAATTAATAAAAAAAGTTGATAAAAAAAAATTGATGAAAAAAAACAATTGTTAAAAAAAATTGATGAAAAAAAACTTTTTGATAAAAAAAAAAATTTTTTGATGAAAAAAAAATAAATAAAAAAAAAAATTTATGAAAATTTTTTTTTTTTTGGAAAAAAAAAAAATATGAAAAAAATTTTATGAAAAAAAAAATTGATGAAAAAAAATGATGAAAAGAAAAATTTGATGAAAAAAATTATGTTACGTTTTATTCTCCAGCTGGTGAAAAATGAAAACAGTAATTCTTATTTTCTTTTTTGTTAGGCGGTAGCTTATATAGTCAAACTGAGGTGGCGTTATTCTTAAAATTTGACACCAGCCTAAAAACATTATCATGTTAAAAATTACCTACGAAAACATTAAAAATTAATGATTGTGTAGTTTATTTTTTCAATATTTCTATTGAATTTTATTTAAAAAAATTTTTAATAAAATTTTTGGGGAATCGATCCCGCAATCAACTACATTCTGGCCAGACACTCTACCCATTGTGCAAAGTCACTTGATACAAACATGTTTTTATATTTCTATAAATAATTTTCTGAATTTTTTGTCTACAAAAAAATAACCAACACAAGTAGGTAAAAACTAATGACTTCGCTTTAAAAAATGCAAACATTTAAAAACAAATAACGTACACAAATCATTAAAAATTTAAGAAAAATTACTTATTTTTACTTACAGAACAAAAATAAATGACTTTAAAAAATTAATGCTAATGAAAGTCTTTAGCACCCACCGTCTTTTTCGGCGGTGGGAGACAACCTTCCTGGATCCAACTGTAGGACTTTGAACTTCTTCTGACATAAAAAATGTTTCGTTTTCTTAGCAAAAGCACAAAAAATCTATAAAAAATTGGCGTTTTTCAGAGGTTGGTTTAATTCTTAAAGGGTGAACTTTTTCCCCCGTGGTCCGTTTTTGCCCATCTCCGAATTTATCCAGCATATGACCGTTAGAGATATTCGTGTCAAATTTTAGGAGTCTAGCTCTTTTAGTTTGGACTGTATCGTGTCCTCAACAGACGGACGGACAGATAACAGACGGACGGACAGACGGACATCGCTAGTATGTCTTAAAATCGATCACTGATCAATAATTTCTATACATTATGGGGTCCCCTACCGATATTTCGATGCGTTACACACGGAATGACAAAGTGAGTATACCCCATACTGTGGTTGGAGGGTATAAAAATGGTTAGTACTAGAGAATTTAATAATCTACAAATCAAAATAAAAATCATCAAAATCAGTTCAGTAGTTTTTGTTGTACAATTGCAGCCGATTTTGTCTTTTAAAAAAAGAATTCTACAATTGAGTGGCGACCCTGGCAACTCTTGTTGACTAAATTTTGTGTTATAAAATTTTAAAAACATTACAATAACTCATCTTTCAAATAAAAACAAGTGAGAGTGTTACATTCGGCTGTGTCGAATCTTTTATACCCTCCAAAATGTAAAAAAAAATATATAAAAAAATCCAGGGGCGTCTTTTTTTTTTTGGGGGGGGGGGTTGGTTGGTGACGTTAGGGGGCACCTTCCCCTTGTGATTTTGAACTTCTTCTGAGATACGAATGTTGCATTTGCTTACAAAAAGTACAAAAAACTCTGCAAAAAATGCGGTTTTTCTTGGGTTTGTATAGTTCTCCAAGGGGGAAATTTTTTCCCCTTGGTCCGATTTTGCCCATTTCCAAACTTAACCTGCCTAGGAATATAAGACATATTCGTGCCAAACTTTGGAAGTCTAGCTTTTTTATTTTGGACTGTATCGTGTCCTCTACAGACGGACAGACGGACGGGCGGACATCGCTAGAATATCTTAAAATCGATCACTGATCAATAATTTCTATACATTATGGGGTCCCCTACCGATATTTCGATGCGTTACACACGGAATGACAAAGTGAGTATACCCCATACTGTGGTTGGAGGGTATAAAAACAGAATTGAAAAATATTTTGTTTTTATATTTTTATAGCTATTTAAAAATTGCTCACGTTAAGCCTGTTGTTTCCTTTAAACCCCCCTTAAACTATCAAATTTTAATATTTCACCGAAGTCGTGTGAAATAAGTAAAAAAATTATATAAAACTGTTTCTGAACTAAATAATGTTAACAGATGTCTGCAGGAAAATTTGATGGCGGTTCCTTTATTTAACCATATTAACCCTTTATCTCCCATTTTTAGGAGTCATTTTGGGTTTTTTTTTTAAAATACCATCATAGAACACTTATCACACCACTTAACAGTGCGTTTAAAGGGTTAACATGTGCATCAAGTTTCACTAGGGGTTGTCAAAGGCTAAAAGGCGAAAGTACAGAATGCTTTAAAAAGTAAAAATATAAAGTATTTTGGTGTAACACAATGGTTCCCAACCTTTGATTCTCGCCCCACTTGGGGGCAATTTGAAGCTTCCAGGGGGCAACGAGCAAATTTTCAAGACTTTTTTAAACAAATTTATTACAAAAACAATTTTTTTAGCAAAATTAACTACAAAAATTTTGTTAATCGCATAAAATGTTCACTAAAAAGTTAGTTAAAATGCTTATTTTACAAAAACTCTGCTAAACCAGTAGTAATTTTTCATTAGAGACAAAAATTAGAAAAATTAGCAATTTTTTCTTGAGTGTAGGGGGGACAAGGCAATTTTTTTAACTTAAAAGTGGGGCGTGGTGTAAAAAAGGTTGGGAACCATTGGTGTAACATAATTTAACTATTTACACCGTCCGACAAAAAGAAAAAAAATCGTTGAACATGAACTGTTTAGTATACTTTTAAAACTAGAGACTAAATGTAGTAAAACTGCATTTACAGTTTTTCATTTCGTGATCCCGTTTCCTTTTAAAAGGACTTCAAAGTTTTAAAGGATTGCATTTTGTAAAATCTTTTTTAAAGATTTATAATTGTCCTAGGATCCCGCAGGTGATGGAAAATGAAAGAAGATGACGTCCCATAATTTTCACATTTTATTATTATTTTAACGTCCTTTCAAAACTTTATCCCATAATATCAATTAAAATTTTCAACAAAATATTTTGATAAAGATTTGAAAGGAAATTATTCACAAATAGCAAAAATTAGGGGAGGTCCTCCTCTTTCATTAACCTTCACAAGTGGCATCCTAGGAGAATTACAAATGTTTCAAAAATATTTTACAGAATGTTGTCTTAAAGACTTTGAAGTCCTTTTAAAAGGAATCAAGATTTCGAAATGAAAAGCTGTAAATGCAGTTTTACTCCATTTTATCTCTACATTAAGACGTATATCATCTGGTTTAAGTTTAATATTGGCTGTGGGACGGTGTTATGATAATTAAAAAATTTCCTTCTTTTAAACATTTTGCTTACATCGCACAAACTTTTGGCCTTTGACAACTCCCAGTAACATTTGATGCAGAAAATGTTTGTAAAAAAATTTAATCCTTTAAACGCACGCCTTAGTGGCCAAAATGATCCCTAATAAAGTTTGGTGCAGAAAATGTTTGTAAAACATTTTAACCCTTTAAACGTGCGTCTTAGTTTTGTTCATAGATTCAGTGAACTCGAATTTAAGTTTTCTACTTGTTCTTGTTGCACAGTGTTTTATAAATTGTTCATACAGTTTAAATGAATTCATTTAGCAATAATAAATTGTTTACTCACCACAAAAATTTGATTGAAGTCATAATTTCATTCATTCATTTAACTAAAAGAAAAATTGTTCTATTATTTTATAATTATACCCTACACCACACTGTGGTACAGGGTATAATGAGTTTGTGCTGATGTTTGTAACTACCCGAAATATTGGTCCTAGACCCACCTTTAAGTATACCGATCGACTCAGAATCACTTTTTGAGTCGATTTAGCGATGTCCGTCCGTCCGTCCGTCTGTCCGTCCGTCCGTCCGTCCGTCCGTCTGTCTGTCTGTCTGTCTGTCCATGTAAACGGTGTAAACACGATACAGGTCGCAATTTTTAATCAATTGACTTGAAATTTGAAACTTAAGTCTCTCTTGGCCCAAGGACGAAGCCTATTGAAATTGGAAAAAATCGGTCCATATTTAGACCTAGCCCCCATACAAAGGTCCTCTTTAGTTTTGGCTCAAATGACTCTAAAAACCGTATTATAAAAGGTATCGCTTTGAAATTTGGATGGTAAACATGTTTTGTCTTCACATATCATCATTCCGAATTTCAAAGACCGTATTATAAAAGGTATCGCTTTGAAATTTGGATGGTAAACATGTTTTGTCTTCACATATCATCATTCCGAATTTCAAAGAAATCGGACCAGTTCTTCTTGTAGCCCCCATACAAACCACCTTTCCGATTTTCACATAAATGCCTCAAATTTCATGAAAATAGAAAATATTTAATTAAAATTTTGTTTGTGTATGTTAAACGCGTACTTAAATAACCTTATCAAACCTGATAATCATCGGACCAGTTTTGGACTAAGGCCCCTTGTGAAAATTTCGCCCGATATTCAGTTAAAGCGGTTTATTGTCAACAAATACTTAGAAGCCTATTTCACTCAAATTTGATTTGTGAGTGTTTTCTTCACTTATTAAAGGTTTTACAACATATAGATCTAATCGATCCATGGGACCCATTTTCCGGGAAACCTTGGTGTAGGGTATTATATGGTCGGTCTTGACCGACTATAATTTTCTTACTTGTTTTTTTTTTGTAATTTTATTTATAATTGAAGCTAAAATAGTATAAAACTACAAATCATGTTGATGTCACGCATGGCAAAGTTAAAGATTTACGCAAAACATTTTTGGAAGTTTCCCCCCTTATTTCTACCCTCTTTTAGTATCATTGAAAATGAAAACAATAGTTTGTAGGTATATTGACAAATTTGCTGAATGGTCAGTTATATTTATATTTTTTTTTTTCGTAATATCCTTGACCTGATTTTTGTTTGAAATTGCTGGAAGGAGATTTTTTTTTTTACGTGAAAATGATTTTAATATTTTTTTTGGGGTTTTTTATTGTTTAACTGTTGGTTGTTTTGGGAAGCCACGTGAGTGTATTTATTATGAAGTTTTGTTTGTCGTGCTAGTTTATTAACAATAACAATTAATGTTAAAAGTTGGTGAATTTTTTTTTGGAAGGTATTAAAAATGTAATAAAATATAAAAAGTAAAAAAAAACTTTTAATTTGAATGCACAAATTTTTTGCTACACAGCATGAGCAAAAATCTACAAAAATCTAGCACTAAATTTCATTCATTATTCGTAAATGGACGACATCGGACAATGGAAAACAAGCTTCACCTTAACCCTCTAACCGACAAATAACCGATAAAAAATATCGGCTGAGTAGATCAAAACCTCTTGAATAGGAATTTTTATTAAAAAATACATAAAAAAAATTAAAAAAAAAACACTTAAAATCTTACTGTAGATAACACTATGACTGGGGTATTTGAAGCCGGTATAGAAACATCAGAAATGTCTATAAATTTAATAAATTAAATTTTCTTCAACATTTTTCAACTTGAACTCATATAAAAAATAGAGTTAGAGCCCCAGCTCGATCTGTACTAACAGAAAAAACAATATTTTTTTTGAATTTTGACTATTTTTGAAGGAGTTATAAGTAAGAGAAGTTTGAGTAAAAATTTTTGAAAACTCGATATCTTTTGAACGGGTCATCAAAAAATCTGAAAATTTACCACGAAGGACTTTTCGAAGGATATTAAAAACTGTAAAAAATTTAAAAATCTAAAAAAAAAAGTTTCAAAATGTCTTATTATAATTTATGGGGGCCTAGACTAATATTTCTAGGTTTTACAAATGAATATTTCGAGGTGTTACACTCCGCTAGAGTAGAGGGTATAAAAAATTATTTGACGAAAAAATGTTAAGAAAAAAAAGTTTTTGATGAAAAATAATTATGTTACGTTTTATTCACCAGCTGGATAAATTTTATTTTATTCACCAGCAGGTGAATTATTATCCAATTTACATTTTCCCTCCTTTAACCTCCAAGATAGCCACTAAAATAGGTAAATCAGATTTGTGTCCTCTATAATATATTTGCAATGCAGAACAATCAGAGTGTAAGATTTGGGATACCTTCCACGTAAGAGAGATTTTATTGTTTTTATATATGGCATAAGTTTGTCATTCCGTTTGTAACACATCGAAATATTGGTGTAGGGCTCCATAAAGTATATATATTCATGATCGTTGATCGATTTTAAGTCGATCTAGTGATGTCTGTCTGGCTGTCCGTTGAAAACACACTAACTTTTGAAAGACTATACGGAGGCTCCCGAAGTTTGACATATCACAAAATCTTTTTTAAATTTCAACTCAGTGAAACTGAAATAAAGTTTTAAAAAAACCGGCAGTTTTTGGAATTTAGAAAAACTGTAAATGCAGTTGTGTAAACAAGACCTTGAACCATCACTGAGCCATGTTTAAGGATTATCCCACTTTATCCGTAAAAGTTACAAAGGGTTAAAGTTGAAAAATCGATAAAAATGGCTTGAAATAATCCATAGTTTTTACCTTCTTTCGCTTTTTTTTAAGTTCTCCTTATATTTCAATCTTTTCCGGCATAACACAAAGTCAGTACATATAAGAGATTATTTTAATGTTGGTTTGATAGATGCTTCATCGCTTGGTAAGAAGTTATAAGACGGTTAAAGTTTTGAAACCAAAAATTAAGAGTTTTTAAATTTTCGAGGTTTTTTGATCAGGGATTTCGGCCCTCTCTATAAAATGAAAAAAGTTGAACTAGAGTTGGTAGCTGTTGTAATTCTTTTTAAAATACCAGTTTTTCGCGAGGAACATTCGCGATTTCATTCGAAATTTGGTGGACTCTTGCGTAAACCGAGTTTTTTGTGAGTTTACATAAAAAAATTACTGTCGGGTTTATAAAAAATGAATTGCAAAAATTTTATGGCATTTTTGAAAATTGTGCGAAATTTGGAAATCTGTTTCCTATTTTTTTTAGTAGTAGTTAATGCATCATGTTCATTTTAATACACCAAAAGACGTGCCTTAACGAGTAGAACTGATTTGCTTTTTGACTTTTTACTTTAAGCCATTCTGAGCGGAAAGCGCGATGATTTTATCTAAACCTGTTTTGATCTGGCACATCCAAGGCTTAACACGAACTCGGATGAGATTTCTTTTAAATGAAAGCCCACTTGATGTGTGATCATAAAATCAGAGGCGGGTTAAAAAATGTTGATGATTATAGATTTTTTGGACCATATTAAATTTTCTTGTTAAAAAAAAGCATCACCGATTTTTTTTAAATTACTCGTACAATGATACGATTTTCCGTGATTTTTTTCAGTAACACCAACGCGCATTGCCTAAATATGTTATAAAAAATTGTGGAACTTTTCTTTTACCGCGAATTATTTTAGGTACTTAGATATTTTTTTTAAATCGTTTGGTCATTAAAGGGTTAAATTTATATCATATATTTTAGAAGAAATGATATATCCTGGCATGTTTTAATAACGCATACAACAAATGTGTAGAAAAAAAATGCCTGCGAATTTTGTACTCTTGCCCAAAACATTAAATCATGATAATGTTTTGCGGAAGATTTGGGTGTACTTGCCAAAGCAAAGTTTTTTTTAGAAAAAATAATGTTATATTACTTTGCTATTCCATGCAAAACGAATTGAAATATAAGTCGAGGACCGCATTAAAAAACCAAAAGAGATGTACATTTCGGAAGTGAGTGCAAAAATAAGTGCAAAAAAGTGATTTTACTTTTTCGAGAGTATAAAAAATTCGGCACCAAAGAATATAACACTCTCACTTGTTTAATGTACACTTGATAAACAAATGGAAAATTTTTATGCGAAAAGCTTAGACTTGGTGAAAAAGTAGTTTTGGTAAAAAAATTGATTTTTTTTAACGAAAAACAAAATTATGTTAAAAAAAATTTAATGAACCCAAAATTTTTGATAAAAAAAAAATTTTATGAAAAAAGTTTTTGATGTTTTTTTTTGATAAAAAGAAAAATTTTTTGATGTAAAAAAAATTATGAAAAAAAAATTAATGGGGAAAAAATTGATAAAAAACAAATTTGATGAAAAAAAAATTTTATGAAAAAAAAAAAATTGATGAAAAAAAAATTGATAAAAAAAAAAAAATTTGATAAAAAAAAAAAATTATGAAAAAAAAAGTTTGATGAAAAAAAAAAAATTATGAAAAAAAATTTTGATGAAAAAAAAAAAAAAAAAAATTGATAGAAAAAAAAATTTATGAAAAAAAAAAAAAATTGAAGAAAAAAAAATTTGATGAAAAAAATTAATGAAAAAAAAAAATTTGATGAAAAAAAAAAATTGATGAAAAAAAATTTGATGAAAAAAAATTGATGAAAGAAAAAATTGCATAAAAAAAAAAATTGATAAAAAAAATGATGAAAAAAAAAGTTTGATGAAAAAAAAAAAAATTATGAAAAAAAAAAATTGATGAAAAAAAAAAATTGATGAAAAAATAAATTTAATGAAATTTTTTTTTTTTTTGGTTGAAAAAAAATTATGTTACTTTTTATTCACCAGCTGGTGAAAAACGGTTTTATTCACCACGAGGTGAATTATTATCCAAGTTACAAACCCAAGTTTTGGGTTTTATGAAAATGAAAATAGTAATTCTTGTTTTCTTTTTTGTTAATTGTTAGCTTATATAGTCAAACTGAAGTGGCGTCCTGCAACTTTTTTAAAATTAGACACCAGCCTAAAAACATTATCATGTTAAAAATCTTTTAAATATTTTTAAGATTTTTAAAACCGCTAAATCTTAAAACCGCCATAACTTTTGACCCCCTTGCGCGATTTAATTGACGCGAACGAATTTCTTATTCCTAAATAGCTTCTAATATTTATGCCAACTTTCATCGATGTGACATCAAAACAAAAATCACATCTTTTTTACCTCAAAATTTAAGTCTTAGACGGAACTCCTCATATATGTTGGTCATTTACCCAGTTAGGTTGGTATTGTAATCCAGCGATATCAGTCTAGTAGTTCAAAAGTTATAAGCAAAAGAGTGAATTTCGGCAAGGGTTTTTCGCGAATTAACAAGATAAAAAACACGCTTACTTTAGAACGACATTTCGTTACCCTGGTCTGGTTCGTATTGAATTTCAGCCAAATCGTTCTAGTGGTTCAAAAGTTATTAGCAAAACCGTGAATTTCAGATTAGTTTCAACTTAAATTCACAAGTTCAAAAACCCGAGTTTTAAAAACATTGGTAAGCCACAAAATTACTTTACAAAGTATTTTTTGTCGCTCAGAAATATTTTTGCACTAAAAAAAATTTACACTAGAAACAAATTTTACACTCAAAAAAAATTAGTATTTTTTTTTTAAAAAAGTTTTTTACTTAAAATAAACTTTTTTTTCACCAGTATTCAGTAAAATTACAAGATTTTATTTTTTTACTTGTTAAATTTTGTCTTTATATTCCTATATATTTTATTTGCAAAACGTTAAAAATTCCAAAAATGAGAACTAAAGGAGTTAAATGAAAACTCATTTCCTTTTTGTTTTAATTTTTATTGTCTACTCTATCTAATAAATTAATTTGTAGTAATAACATTTCATTTTATTAGCTTGATTTTACAATCAACAATCATATTTTCTTTAAAAAAAAAAATTGTTAAAATAAAAAATATCTATCCTTCCTTTGGGCTTAATTTCACATACAAAATAAAATATAAGCCAGCTAAAAAAGAAGCAACATATAAATACAGTGGTTCAAAACATAAGTCGTGCAGGAGATAGTAATTGAAGACCCATTTAGTATAAAATTAATATTTAAAAACATAAAATCCTATCTACCCGAGTAAAAAAGTTCCTATATAGTTGTATATAATTTTATAAACATCATATATGATTAAATAGAATTGTATAGAATTTGATGCGAAAAATGAGTCGATAAAACTATATAAAATTTGATCAATGTTTCATATATTTCGATTAATTTTTTATATAATTTTATGCGAAATTTGTACCCCTATTTTTATATAATAATAGCAAAATTATATAATTATATATAATTATATAAAAAATATATAAAATTGTATAAAACTATATAAAGTTACATAAAATTATGTATAATTATATATAATTAAAACAAAATTTTATGATTTATATAAAACTTGATATAATTTTATATAACTTTATAAAATTATATATTGTTTTATATAATTTGATATAGTCGTATATAATTATATCTGATTAAATAAATTTGCTGTTGTTATATAAAAATAGGGGTCCAAATTTCGCATAAAATTATATAAAAAATTTATTAAAACATACGTAACATTGATAAAATTTTATATGGTTTTATCGACTCATTTTTCGCATCAAATTCTATATAATTCTATATAATCATATATGATGTTTATAAAATTATATGTGACTATATAAAAACTTTTTTACTTGGGTAGGTAATTTTTCAAGCCTAATAGCGTCCACATTGCGTAAATAAAAAATGTGATACGAGAGTTGATCTGAAAATTTAAATCACTTATAGAAATTTCATAGAAAATTTATTATTGTAGAAGAAGGTTTTTTTTTTAAGTTTTTATTTTTGGCAATTTAAATCAATAAATACAACAAGAGTAACAATTTTTAAATTATCTTCTATTGCACGACTTAAGAATGCTAGTCACTGTTTAAGAAACTATTAAAAACAATTCAAAAATTCATATATGAACAAGTTGTATTTGCTACTCGTGCATACAACTATTACAATCATCATAGTTAAAAACAGACCAAAAGTTTTCATGTCCAAGGCGAATTTATGTCAACCGGAAGTAGGTTTACTGACCCACGTTATTCGTATAACACTAATACACTAACACACTCATACACACATACAAACAGTCAGACATATATACACAGAAAAAAATAAAGAAAAATTTAAGTTTATTTTTAATAGTATTAAGTAAAAAAATTACTTAATTTTGTACCAATAAATGATTTAATAAAATCAAGTAAACTTTTAATAAAAATCATATTTTGGAGTTCATTCTGGTTCGAGGTCATTTTTCCTTTACTAATTTCAAAAAATAAATATTGTTTAATTCCACCTATAAAATATTACATTTTTGAATAGGTTTATTCTAGCTTGAGGTAATTTTTCCTTTATTTAATTAAAATATTATATATTTGAGTAGGTTTATTCTATATAGCAACCTTTTAAATAAATATGGTCTTTCGGGAAAATCCGAACAAATGCCGAACTAGCAGAAATTTCGCCAAACGCAAAAGTATGGCTCAGCTTAATTTTAATAGAGATTATCATATACGATTTTGATGGTCGTACGTGAATACCTCTCCATATATGTAAACTACCCCAAAGTTTTTACATTTTTGAAAATAAGGACTTAACGAAGCCGAATTCGGAAACGACCGATAAACCATTGGATATGCCTTCAAAAAACCTTTCGATCACTATAAAATGTTTATATAGTTACTTTTGTTGAAATGTGAAAAATCCTCAAAAAACGAAAAATCCCGTTTTCCCCTACCACTTTGTCTTGCTAAATAAATGGACAGTAAAATTTTTAACGTGAAAAAAGAACAATTTTGATTAGAAATATTTTATTTTGAGTTAAAAAACTTTTTTTTAATTTTTGTAAAAAAAAGGAAATTTTCCATTTTTTTTTGAGTGTAAATTTTTTTTTTTTAGTGTAAAAATATTTTTGAGTGGCAAAAATACATTGTAAAGTAATTTTGTGGCTTTACAATGTTTTAAAAGCTTGTTTTTTTAAAGCTCGGCTTTTCAACACGTGAATTTAAGGTGAAACCAATCTAAAATTCACGGTTTTGCTAATAACTTTTGAACCACTAGACCGATTTGGCTGAAATTCAATTCAAGCCAGGTCACGGGAACGAAAAACATATATGCCAAGCTTTAGAACCCTCAGAATTGTCTTTCGAAAGTTATCATTTTTATGTCTCGAAAATTCGCGAAAAACCCGTGCCGAAATTCAGTCTTTTGCTTATAACTTTTGAACCACTAGACCGATTTCACTGGATTGCAATACCGACCTGCCAAACATCAGGAGCCTTCGTAAAGTCTTTCAAAAGTTAGCGTGTTTTCAACAGACAGACGGACGAACGGAAATCGCTAGATCGTTTTAAAATCGATCGAGGATCATAAATATATATGGGGCATTCCATGTCAAATCGCACACATTGAATTTTTTTTTTTTAGATTTTCCCAATTTGTTTAAAGTTTTTAGTACCCTTCGAAAACTCCTTCGTGGTAAATTTTCAGATTTTTTTGATGACCCGTTCAAAAGATATCGAAATTTTAAAAATTTACTCAAACTTCTTTTACTCATAACTTCTTCAATAACGGTCCAAATTTCAATTTTTGTTTTCAAAATTTTTGTTTTTTTACGTATTTTAAAAAAAAATCCCAAAAAGTTCTTAAAAGCGCTCTAGTATGCGGTTTTTAAGTTTTAAAATTTAAATCTCATTTTTGAAAATGTTTGTACTCTTCGATTTTTTTGAAATTTTTTTGTGTAAAACTTCTATCGATTCTACAAATTTTTTGCCCAGGAGGATCGTGAGATAACGATTATTACTAATTTTTAAAATTTTTTGATATTTTTTTTTAGTTTTTACAACCCGAGTAAAAATAATTTAATATGATCTTATATACTTTTATATAGTCATATTATTTCATATATGATCATGTGTGACACTATGTCTTGCGAGATAAATTTATATAATAAATTTTGATGTGCGATTTTTTTAAGATATCGCCATATATAATTATATGTTGTAACATCTGGTCCCATGCATCATTCCAAATTTCTAAGTGTTTTATATAAAATTTTATATGCCTCCATTATTTTTTAATTTTTCTAAGTTTTTTCCAAGAACATATTTTTATCGCAAATATTTGCAACGTGTTTTATATAAAATTTCATATGACTTCATATTTTTTTTATTTTTCTAAGTTTTTTCCAAGCACCACTTTTTATCACGAATATTTTCTAAGTGTTTTATATAAAATTTTATATGACTCAATCTTTAAAATTTTTTTCAAGGAACATTTTTTTATCGCAAATATTTTCTAAGTGTTTTATATAAAATTATATATGACTCCATTTTTTGTAAATTTTCTAAGTTTTTAAAATTTAACATGTCTCCATTTTTTTTTTTTTAAATTTTTCAAGAACAACTAATTTTTATTATTTTAATTTTTCAACTTTTTATTAAAAACTAAAAAAACATCCGATTTATAAAATTGTATAAATTTTAATATAATTGGATATAATTTTATATCATTGGATTAGACCAAAACTCGTTTCAAAGTCGATATAAAGTTATATAAACTGATATTATTAGATAATATTCGATCAAGTCTTATGAAACCATTTTTCGTATAAGATTATATCAAAATAGACACGAACCCATATTAAATTATATATTGCGTCATTTCATTTTTTTTACTCGGGAATCTTAAAATCATTTCTACTGCTCCAATGGTGCGTCATAGAGGGGTCATTTATAAGACCGACCCCCATTAACTTTTACGTTTTAACATTTCTTTGGATCAAACTAATACCCTATCTCCAATTTCAAAGAGGGCTCCCACACAAAACGACATGTTTTAAAATTTGCTCCAACCGGGAGCCTACTTAGGGAGTGGAGATAGGGCGTAGGTATGTTTTAAAAAAATGTTGTAGAGTAAAAATAAATGGGGGTCGGTCCCACTAATGACCCCTCTCGGACGCACCATTGGACCGGTAGAAGCTTATTTAATAAAACAAATTTACAAAAAATAAAAAAAATTGTATGGGGACTGTTTTAACACCCGAGAAAAAAAGTTCCTATATAGTTGTATCAATGCTTCATATATTTTGTATCAATGCTTCATATATTTTGATAAATTTTTTATATAATTTTATGCGAAATTTTGGACTCCTATTTTTATATAATAATAGCAAAATTATATAATTAGATATAATTATATAAAAATATATAAAATTGTATAAAACTGTATAAAACTATATAAAGTTACATAAAATTATATCAAGTTTTATATAAATCATAAAATTTTGTTTTAATTATATATAATTATATATAATTTTATGTAACTTTATATAGTTTTATACAGTTTTATACAATTTTATATATTTTTATATAATTATATCTAATTATATAATTTTGCTATAATTATATAAAAATAGAATCCAAATTTCGCATAAAATTATATAAAAAATTTATCAAAATATATGAAACATTGATCAAATTTTATATAGTTTTATCGACTCATTTTTCGCATCAAATTCTATATAATTCTATTTAATCATATATGATGTTTATAAAATTATATACAACTATATAGGAACTTTTTTACTCGGGCAGTTAAAGATAGAGGGTAGGTGTGTTCAGTTAGAGCGGTTGAATAAAATTTTAAAAAATTTCATTTTGTACGGGAGCCTCTTAGGAATTGGAGATAGACAATAAGTTTTTCTAAAAATATGTTTGGCAGTTAAAATTTATGAGGGTCGGTGTCAATATTGACCCCTTTAGGACGTACAATTGGAGCAGTAGACCTATTTAAAGATTGGAAAATTTAAATTCAAATTTTTCACAAAATCTAAAAAAATCGTAATAATCGTAATACCAATATCAATATTGCATTGGTAGAAGTTTTCCACAAAAAAAAATTCAAAAAAATTAAAGAGTACAAAAATTTTCAAAAATAAGATTCAAATTTTAAGAATCTTAAAAGATCTTTTTTTTTTAAAGTACATAAAAAAATTATAGAAAATAATTTTGGATTTTTTTACCATTTTTGAAGATGTTATGAGTAAAAAAAGTTTGAGTAAGCAAAAAATCCCCGTATTTTTGAAAATTCGATAACTTTTGAACTGGTCATCAACAAAATTTACCAGGAACAAGTTTTCGAAAGGTTCTTAAAACTGTAAAAAAAAATTTGGAAAATCTAAAATAAAAATTTCAAAGTGTCCGATTTGGCGTGGAATGTTCCATATATAAAAAACTATAAAAAAATTAATTAAAAAAACTATTAAATTTTCATTAAATTATTTACTAAATTTTTTTTTAAATTTTGTTTGTTGTTTTTTGATTAAATCTTTAATTGCGTCAATTCAAATATTACTCAAGTTTTTTTAATTAAAACAGATGCTTTACTCAAAATATTTCCCCTCTATATTTTTTTCTGTGTACAACTACATACGTAAGAATTATAAAAGTCTATTGTAAAAAAATTTCATATAAAAAAGTTAACGTTAACCGTGTATAACGTGGAGTTAAACTACAAACCGAAAAATATAAAAGAAACAAATAACTAAAACAATATGCAAGAAAATTTTCAAAACACAATCAAAGCAGCAGGTATTTGTGTTAGTAAAACAATTGTGTAAGTGTATGTGTGTTTAAATAGGAAAATCCACAAAAATATGTGTTAGCAAGTGCTATTAAACTGAATAAAAGTAAAAAAAAAAGTCCCTTTTGACCATAATTGTTTTACTAAGAAAATCAGTTTTAGTTTCTTAATAGACGGCAAATGCAACGGATCGATTTTGGCTTTAAACACTAAGAAAAGGGTTAAAAATAAGTCGGTTTAAAAAAAAATATTAAAAAAAATATATATATAAAAAACGGTAGAAAAGCTTAAATTAAAATCAAAATTAAAAAAAAAAAAAATATGGAAAATAAGTGAATTAAGAAATTTTGAAAATATTTAAAAAAAATATAAAAGTTTTGGAAAAAAGTTCTAGAATTTCTATAAAATAGTAATATATGTATGTGTTTTAAAATCCCAGTGTTTTTAATTGTTTATTTAAATAAAAATATTTAAGAAAATTAATTTTTTTTTATTAAAACAGTGAAAAAATCAACAATTTTCTCTAAATTTTTTATTTTATTTTGAAAGCGTTTAAAAATGCTATATTGATTTCTTTTAACAGTAAAATTTTATTCTGAATGCATTTAATCGGTCAATACACCCTCTGTTTAATAATTTGCATTTTATAAGTGTTACACTCAAAATGAAATGTTTGTAAAATGCACTTTTTTTTTGGCGCAACTACATTTTCGGTTAAAACAAGTAAAAAAAAGTTAAATTCGTCCTAGCCGAATGTTTGAATACCCTACACAATGTAAAAACAAGTAAGAAAATTACAGTCGGTCAAGACCGACCATATAATACCCTACACCAGAGTTTCCCGGAAAATGGGTCCCAAGTTCAAACATGGACTGATTAGATCTATATTTTGTCAAATCTTTAATAAGTGTAAAAAGCACACACAAATCAAATTTGAGAGGAATAGGCTTCTTTTTGTTGACAATAAACCAGGGATGGAATTATTGATACAAATGTACTTTTTTTGATACTATTTAATGTTTAAAAATACGTTGATACGCCCGCGACTCATTTGATACATTTTCAAAACTGAACGAATTTTAACTAATTTTTTTATTGAAATTTTTTTCTTGCATTTATTTTTCCCCATTTTCTACTAATTGAAATTTGGTTATTCCTGGAAAACTCTTTTAAATTTAAAAGAGTTTTATTTATATTGTTGTATGGTGTAATGAATATCAGATGAATTTTTACGCCTCTCCGAACCAACGTTAACCTCAATTTGCGAACACTGTTAATGTCTTCTTTGATTATGAATCCCCACTACTATATTTTGACGAAAATCAAAATCTTCACCAAAGTCGTTTTTGAAAAAATAGCGGTCAAATGCCAAAAACTTTACATTTTCAGCTTATCTCGAAAACGATGAGAGATATGAAAAAATTACTTAAGAAAAAAACTATTCCTCGGGAAAAATTTAATAAAACTGTAAATTCACATAAGGCAATTGCCATGTTTTTGTTGCCAAAAAATGCACTTTTAAATTCCGAGCTAAATACTTTACGTTTTCTGTAAAAAAAAATAACGAACTATAATTACTATTTTTTGTTGTTTGAATTAAAATTAAATGAAATTAAAAAAAGTACCTTTATGGTCAAAAAAGTACAATTTAAAATCATTTTTGATACCAAAATGAAATTGCCATATTTCATCCCTGCAATAAACCGCTTCAACTGAATTTCGGGCGAAATTTCCACATGGGACCTAAGTCCAAAAATGTTCCGATGATAATCAGATTTGATGAGGTTATTAAAGTACGCGGTTAACATACATAAACAGAATTTTAATTAAATATTTTCTATTTTCATGAAATTTGAGAGATTTGTGTGAAAATCGGGAAGGTGGTTTGTAATGGGGCTACAAGAAGAACTGGTCCGATTTTTTTAAAATTCGGAATGGTGATTTGTGTGGATGAAACATGATTACCTGGCAAATTTTGAAAATATACCTTTTAAAATGCGGTTATTAGTCATTTAAGCCAAAACTAAAAAGAACCTTTGTATGGGGGCTAGGTCTAAATATGGACCGATTTTTTCCAATTTCAATAGATTTCGTCCTTGGGCCAAAAGATGCTACAGTTATAAATTTCAAGTCAATTGATTAAAAATTGCGAACTGTATCGTGTTTACACCGTTTAAATGGACAGACAGACAGACGGACGGACGGACGGACGGACATCGCTAAATCGACTCAAAAAGTGATTCTAAGTCCATCGGTATACTTTAAAGTGGGTCTAGGACCAATATTTCGGGTAGTTACAAACATTAGCACAAACTCATTATACCCTGTACCCTGTGTGGTGTAGGGTATAAATATTATTGCAAAAATTTAAAAAAACAAATATTTGTGAAAAAATTTGTTACGAAATTTGTTAAAAAATTTGTAGAAGAAAACTAAAAACACGAAAAATTTTCGCGAAATTTTTTTTTGGTGAAAAAAAGTTACGCATTTTTGGAGTAAAAAAAAATATTTTTTTTTTCATTTTTAAATACCTTTCTCTGTGTGCTATATTTTAACCGTGATCGTGATTTCAACAGATAGGCGGATATCACTAGATCCATCTAAAATCGAACGAGGATCACGGATGTATCCGAAATTTCTATGAGTTACAAAAGAAATAAACAAATAAAAAAGTTAAATTCGGCTTTGCCAAATGTATTGATACCCTCCACAATGTAATAAAAGATTATTTGAAAAAAAAAATTTGGTGAAAAAAATTCCGCAATTTTTTTTTTTTTTGTAGAAAAATTGGTTTGTACTTGTAAAAATTTCATTCTGTGTCCAATTCAGTTGACATATGCCCACCAGCAGCCAATTTAAAGCATTTTGTATTTTTAGGTTATGTAGAATATACCAACATTTTCGAGGTGTTCTTACATTTTAGTTCATAACTTTTGAACCGCTGAACCGATTTCGCTCAAATGCAATACCAAACTACTTAGGACAACAGCAAGGTAATTTGCTAAGTCTAAATCATATATATATGTAATACTTTGGCAGTGATCACCATTTCCACAGACGGACATCGCTAGAATGTCTTAGAATCGATCACTGATCAATGACCGACATTTTGGGGTCCCAGACCGATATTTGGACGAGTTACAAACAGAATGACAAACTTATATATACCCTCTATCACTAAGTGGAGGATATAAAAACTTATATATGGGGCATTAGACTGGCTTTTTTATGGCAAAAAACTTTTTCTTCCGTTTTTGAAAGTCCGGTGAATTTTTTATTCCCCTTTTCCAAAAACGTTTGTGCCCGAGTAAAAATGTAAGGATCAGTACTGCTCCTAAAAATGGTTCGCTAAGATTAGATCAGTTTTAATCGGACGGATAAAATTTCATCCGAAAAATGGATTTATCTAATTATATAAACCCAATTATCAGATAAAATTGTATCCGCCCAAATAAAATTGATATATTCTTATCAATCCATTTTTATACCCTTCAACCACACTATGGGGGTATACTCACTTTGTCATTCCGTGTGTAATGCATCCAAACATTGGTCTAGGACCCCATAAAGTATATATTTTATTGATCAGTGATCGATTCTAAGACATTCTAGCGATGTCCGTCCGTCTGTCCGTCTGTAGCAGACACGATACAGTCCAAAATAAAAGAGCTAGACTTCCGAAGTTTGGCACGAATATGTCTTATATTCCTAGGCAGGTTAAGTTCGGAAATGGGCAAAAAAAAAAAAAAAGGGGAAAAAAGTTCCCTTGGAGAAATAAACCAACCTAAGAAAAACCGCATTTTTTGGAGGGTTTTTTGTACTTTTGCTACGCAAATGCAACATTTTTATCTCAGAAGAAGTTCAAAATCGCAAGAGGAAGTTGCCTCCTAACGTCTCCCACCAACATCCCCCCAAAAAAAAGGCGCCACTGGATTTTTTTTTATTGTTTTTTTAAATTTTGGAAGGTAAAAAAGATTCGGCACAGCCGAATGTAACACTCTCACTTGTTCGGATCAGTACTGATCTTTTAAATCTCGGATCAGTACTGATCTTACTAGGGATCAGTACTGATCTTTCAAATCTCGAATCAGATGTGATATATAAGAATATATATAAACACTTTTACTTGGGTGGTACAAATTTGAGGGAAATCGGAATAAATACGGGTTATTTATTTGGCGTCCGGAGATCAAAGTTTTGGATTTTTGAGAATTTTAAAAAAATATGTCTTTCGACTTTAATGCGCTGATTACGAATAAACCAAAAAATTTAAATCGGTCTAGTTTTCGAGATAGTGCTGTTTGAAATTGACCAAAAATGGCGGTTTTTCTTACGTTCAAGAAATTTTTTAAAAAAATTTAAAATTTTCTTTCCCTTGACCCTTTTATAGAGCTTGAGACAGTCTTTAACTAAAACTTATTTTGAGCCAAATTCGATCATTGAAACCAGTGGCGCACTTCGATCAAAGTTTTGAATAAAATAAAATTCCACCAATATTTTGAATTTAAAACAAAAAAAAAAAATAAAAAAAACTATATTGCAATTTTTATTAATTTTGTCATGCTGAATATGAGTGTCTAAAATTTCTGAAATCGGTTAAGCGATTTTTGAGATGTAGCTATTTGAAATTTGTGAAACAATTTCTAAAAATAGCGGGTTTTTCCACTTTCAAAAATTTTTTTTACTTTCTCAAAATTTTTTTCCACTGACTTCTGCATAGAGCAACGGTTCTCAAACGGTGTATCGCGACCTCATTCGATCGCCGAGCGCAACGGGTTAATCCGATTGGCATTAAATTTGGTTAGATTGAAATTTTAAAAAAATAATTGTAATTATTTGATAAACAATAAATAAAAGCAATTAATCATGTGATCAACATTATTATCTGAAAGTTTCTTTGAAGGAAAACTGTCTGTTTTTTTTTATAGAAAAAACGTCTCAGAATCTGAGACTTTTTCGATAAGAAAAATATCTCAGAATTTGAGACTTCTTCTACAGGGAAAATACGAATCTGAAAATTGGAAAACTTTGTAGGAAAAATTTATCAGAATCTGAAACTTTTCTATAGAAAAAAACTATCAGAATCTGAGACTTATCTAAAGAAAAAATATTTGTCTAGAGAAAAATTTATTAGAATCTGAGACTTTTTCTATAAAAAAAATTGTTTTTTTAAGTTTCATATTTCAGAATTTGAGAATTTTTAAATAGAAAAAACAAGGTAGACTTTTCCTTTAGGAAAAATTTCCTTGAATCTGTGATTTTTTTTTAGGCAGTTACTTTTTCTTTAGAATTTTTTTCTTTTTAAAAAATTCCTCAAAATCTGGTACATCTTCTACAGGTTTTTCCTACAGAAAAGGTCTCTAAATCTGCGAAAAAATGTTTTAAATTTAAATTTTTTATAGAAATAATTTCTCAGAATTTGAGGCTTTTTCTCTTGGTAAATGTTTTCAGAATCTTTTATTTAATCAAATTCCATGAGTGTATTATTTAACTTCATAAACCCATATAACTTACAAAATTTATATATTTTTTTTTTTTCGAAAAAAACAAAAACTTTAACATTTATACCGCATTGGTAAATTTTTTATCACACCCCATAATTTTTCTTAAAAAATAAAATCATTAATTACTCCCTTTAACCCTCTCTAAACACAATTTTATACTCCTGCTACCCTATATAAACCCCATAAAAACTCGTGTACTTTACAAAATAGCCAGTGACATAGGTCGCAAAAATTTACTCATGTATTTTTTTTGAAAATTTATTTGCAACAAAAACAATTTTCAATATGTACTAACATATTTTTAAGAAAACTTACATACAAACTCACGTGTGTAAAATAACTTTAAGTGATGAATTACGTAGACGCGACATTAGCCAAGGATTTTTCCTTAAAAAAAAAAAAAAAAAACTAAAAACTTTTTATAGGAAAAAGGAGTTGAAAGCAAACTACTTAAGTTTTTATTCTTGTGGACGGACTTACGTACGTTCTTACAAACAAACACAATTGGGTAAACGTTTATTAACAACGCGATTTTATAAGCAAAAAAATTACGAAAATAATAAAAACTAGGCTATTTGATAGAGTCAGAGGTTCTTAAATGGAAGACATTACATTTTTTAAAGTTTTATAGAAAAGTTCTCAGAATTTGAGAGTTTTTCTAAACGAAATTCCCAAAATATTTTTTTAAGAAAAATGTTTTAGAGTAGAGATTTTTTATATATAAGAAAATTCTCGGATCTGAGAATTATTCTATACAAGAAATGTCTCAAATTCTGAGAATTTTTCTTAACAAAAAATTTTTTAGAACCTGAGAATTTTTCTATGCAAAAAATGTCTCAGAATCTGAGAATTTTTTTCTACAAAAAATGTCTCAAAATCTGAGAATGTTGCTATAGAAGAAATTTATCAGAATCTAAGAAATTTTCTATGAAAAAAATCTGAGAATTTTTTCTACAACAAATGTCTCAGAATCTGACAATTTTTCTATACAAAAAGTGTTTCAGAATCTGAAAATTTTCTATTCAAAAAATATTTCAGAATCTGGAAACTTTTTAAAACAAAAATGTCTTAGAATCTGAAAAATTTTCTATACAAAAAATTTCTCAGAATTTTAGAATTTTTCGATACGAAATTTGTGTCAGATTCCATGATATTTTTTGGCACGAAAATGGTTTCAAATGGTTTCTACAAAAAATGTCTCAGAATCTGAGAAATTTTCTATCCAAAAATGTTTCATATTCTGAAAATTTTTCTATGCAAACAATATCTCAGATTCTGAGAATTTTTCTATACACAAAAAATGTCTCAGAAACTGAGAATTTTTCTGCACAAAAACTGTCTCAAAATCTAAGAAATTTTCTATACAAAAAAATGTCATGGAAATTTTCTATACAATGTCTTAGAATCTGATAGTTTTTCACAACAAAAAGTGTTTCAGAATCCGAGAATAATTCTACATAACAAAATTTTTGAGATGCTGAGAACTTTTCTATACAAAAATTGTCTCAGAATTTTGCTATACAAAAACGTCTAAGAATCTGAAAATTTTCTCATACAACAAATTTCTCAGAATTTAAGAATTTTTCTACACGAAAAATGTATCAGAATCTATAAAATTTTCTTAATGATAAATTTTTAAAATTTAAGAATTTTTCTATACAAAATTTGTCTCAGATTCTAAGATTTTTTCGAAAACAATAAGTAAACGGATATTCAAGCTCGAGGCCTTGGTGTTTTAATAAATTAAATTTATTTATTTTATTCATCAATATTTCGTCATCCTTCGGATGACATCTTCATGAAGACGGATGACGAAATATTGATGAATAAAGTAAATAAATTAAATTTATTAAAAAACTAAGGCCTCGAGCTTGAATATCCATTTATTTATTGAAATTAAACCAAAAAGGTCGAAAAAACAAATTAAATAATTTTTTCGAAGCACTTAAAAAAAAATCAGAGAATCTGAGAATTTTCTATACAAAAAATGTCTCAAAATCTGATAATTTTTCTATACAAAAAATTTCTCAGAATCTAAGAAATTACAAAAATGTCTCAGAATCTAAGAATTTTTCTATACAAAAAGTGTCTCAGAATCTGAGAATTTTTTTATTCAAAAAATGTCTCAGAATCTGATAATTTTTCTATACAAAAAATATCTCAGAATCTGAAAATTTTTCTATACAAAAAATGTCTTCGAATCTAAGAATTTTTCTATACAAACAATGTGTTCAAATCTGAGAAGTTCTCTTTACCAAAAATTATTTTTTTTTCTATACAAAAAATGTCTCAGAATCTTAGAATTTTTCTACACAAAAAATGCCTCAGAATCTGAGAATTTTTCTATACAGAAAATGTCTCAGAATCGGAAAATTTTTTTATACAGAAAATGTCTCAGAATCTGAAAAATTTTCAATACAAAAAATGTTTTTGAATCTGAGAATTTTTCTATACAAAAATGTCTTAGAATCTGAGAATTTTTCTATACAAAAAAATGTCTCAGAATCTGAGAATTTTTCTTTAAAAACAAGGTTTCAGAATCTGAGAATTTTTCTGCACAAAAATGTTTTAGAATCTAAAAATTTTTCTATACGACAAAATCTCGGAAGAATTTTTCTAAATAAAAATATATTAGTATCTCACAATCAGAAATTTTCAATACGATAAATTTCTCAGAATTTAAGACTTTTTCTAGACGAAATTTTTGTCAGCGATTTTTTTTTTTGTAAAAAAAATTGGTTTGTACTTGTTAAAATTAATTTCTGTGTCCAATTCTGTTCATATATTCCAACCAGCAGCCAATTTAAAGCATTTTGTATTTTTAGGTTATGTAGAATAAACCAAAATTTTCGAGGTGTACTTACATTTTAGTTCATAACTTTTGAACCGCTGCGCCGATTTCGCTCAATACCAAACTATATAGGACAACTACAAGTAAATTTGCTAAGTCTGAGTCATATATGTTTAATACTTTGGCCGTGATCACCATTTCCACAGACGGACAGACGGACAGACAGACGGGCATCGCTGGAATGTCTTAGTATCGATCACTGATCAATAATATATATACTTTATGGGGTCCCAGACCGATATTTCGATAAGTTACAAACGGAATGACAAACTTATATATACCCTCTATCACTAACAAGGGAAGTCTCCCTGGTGTCACCCTCCGATATTCATGAAATTTGGATATGTTGTTAAGAACGAAAATTAATTCGACACGTATTTTTTTTAGCGGCCCAAACTCATTTTTAGGGGAGGTCGATTTGTATGGGGGGGAATTGACCTTTTTCGGTTTTTTACTATGTACGCCTATTTAAACAAAATTAATATAGGCATGTGTGGTATCAGATTAAAGGTATTTAAAATACCTATCTCGTGGTGCTTACAACGGGCCAAAAAGTTAATATTTTTCGACTTATTAACAAAAATGTACTAAAATTTAGGTATTTGACTCAATATGACGAAAAGCTGTGCATGTTTGGACAAGTCCTTAGCGTACGTAGATAGGTTTTCCAAAGACCTTTCATTTAGTATGTAACATGACTAGGTTTCTTCGCATAATATAGGAGATAAACGAAAAAACTGAAAAATTGCCTTGTCTTCCTCCCTCCTTTTTACCCCCTAAATATGAATTTGGGCCGCTAAAAAAAAATACGTGTTCCTTTATTTTTTCTGTTTTATAAAATAAAACCAATTCCATAAAGATCCGCGGGTGACACTATTGAGACTTCCCTTGTAAGTGGAGGGTATAAAAATTTGAGAATATTTTCTATACAAAAAATCTCTCAGAATCTAAAACTTTTTCTATACAAAATATTTCTCAGTAGCTGAGAATTTTTCTATACAAAAAATGTCTCAGAATCTGAAAATTTTCTATGCGAAAAATTTCTCAGAATTTAAGAATTTTTCTATGCAGAAATATCTCAGAATCAGATAATTTTTTTATAAAATAAATTTCTCAGAATTTTTCTACACAAATTTTGTTTCAGATTTTAAGAATTTTTGTAAATGAAAAAGGTCTCCAAATTTTTTTATATAAAAAAATTCCTCAGAATTTAAAAACGAGAATCGAGAAAAAAATCTGAATTAAAAGTGGCCAGGAATTTCAAAATATTCTGATTTTTTTTTGCGAAATAGTTTAAGAACCCCTGCTTGCTAATATAAAGTTCTCTTGTTTGTGTACCACTTTTGGCTTTATAATGTTAGTAGTGTGTGTGTGTGTGTTTTTTTTTTGTTTGTAAGTATCGAGTTTATATTGTGGTAGTTGTTTTAGGAATTTATGACCATTGATTTAGATTTTTGTTAGTTTCTTTACATTCTCTATAGTTTTATTGACCCTTTTTCTTTTCCTTGTTGCTTGTTGTGCCTTCGAACCAAAGCCAAGGAAATACAATCAACTTACAAGGAAGATTTTCGATGGTTAACCACCGATTTAAATGCTCAGGAGGAAAGGAAACCAAAAGAAAAATGTTGCAATTTCATTTCTGCATTTTATATGCACCATATGTTTCTTAAAACAAGGTCCTCTCTTGGGCGCCAATATTAATAATTTCCAAATAACTACAAACTGTATTTCGTTTTTCTACTTGCCCTAATATTTCAAGATTGGGAGGATAAAAAATATCTTACGTGTCCCTTTATGTGTCTCTTCTTTACAATAGAAGTCCTGTCTAGTTTTACCTAGTCCCAAAAAATATCTCAGAATTTTATATTGTTTTCCATATAAAAATAGTAAATATTTTTGTTTTTCTTTTACATCAATCGTCCATTTGAAAGTTTTATTTCTGGGTGCCTTTTGAAGTACCTTCCTTGTTAAACAACTGTAAGGTGTTTTTTGTATTTTTTGTTGTTTTAAATACTATGCAAACATTTTTGCATAATATGGGGGAAAAAAAGTTTAATAGATATTAAGGAAAAGGAATAAAAGGACAATATTTAAGGATTTGTAAAGGAAGTTTTGTGGAAATTGGTACTACTAGAAAAGAAGACAAACACATAAATTTAAGTAAAGAAAAAATTTTAATTTCAACCAAACATAATTTAGTTAAGGTAATTGGATTTTCTTTAATATATTTCCAGTTTAATTGAAACAAATATAGTTTTTTTTTAAACAATTTAAGCACTACCTAAATTGCTAAAAACTTAGCAAAAATTATAAATTTAACTTAAACTTTTATTTTATTTCACCAAAATTAAATTTTTAGTCGTTAATTAGCAAATCAAGTTAAGTATTAATCAAACAAAAAAAAATATAAAATCAAAAAAAAAAAACAAGTAGAAAAGTTAAATTCGACTTGGCCGAATCTATGAATACCCTCCACAATGCCCTTTTTAAGTGATAGCAAATTTTCTAACGTGAAAAAATAACGTTTTTGGTTAGAAATATTTTATTTTGTGTAAAAAAACTTTTTTTAGTAATTTTTGAAAAAAAAAAAAAAATAATTTACTAATTTTTTTTTTGAGTTTAAAATTTTTTTTGAGTGTTTTTTTTTTTTGTTTTAGTGTAAAAATATTTTTGACTGACAAAAATACGTTGTAAAATATTTTTGTGACTTACTAATATTTTTAAACATGTTTAACGGGTTTTCAACACGTTAATTTAAGGTGAAACTAATCTGAAATTCACGGCTTTGCTAATAACTTTTGAACGACTGGACCGATTTGGCTGAAATTTAAAAGGGATCGGACCAGAGGAACGACAAAATATATATGCCATACTTCAGCACACTCAGATTTGTCGTTCGAAAGTTACCGTGTGTTTTAACTCGTAAATTCCAGAAAACCCCTTGCCGAAACTCACTCATTTGCTTATAACTTTTGAACCACTAGGCCGATTTCGCTGGATTGCAATACCAACCTGACCAGGTAAATGTCCAATATAAATGCCAAACTTCAGTAGCCTCTGTAAAGTGTTTCAAAAGTTAGCGTGTTTTCAACAGACAGACAGACGGACGGACATCGCTAGATCGTCTTAAAATTGATCGAGGATCATGAATATATATACATTATGGGGTCCTAGACCAATATTTCGAGGTATTACAAACGGAATGACTTATATATACCCTCTATTACTAGAGTGGAGGGTATAAAAACTGGAATAATGACGAAATTTTAACAAAAAACTTATGTTTTTTAATAAATAGTAGTATATTTTTTTGAATTTCAGCTAAATCGTTCCATATATACAAAAAAGTTCAAATATTACAGCGCCACCTAACGGGAATTAACTTAAGAGAAACCTGGTTTCAGACCAAACTAATATATTGTCAAAGTTTGATGTCAATTAGTCCAGCGGTTCTTGACTTTTAAAAACTCGTACCCGACACAGACGTTTAGGGAGATATTTCACTTAAATTGGGTTTGCTGATGTTTAAAGTGTACTTTAATATCTTAGTTTAATCTGATTACAATGAGACCATCCTTGGTCTTAGTCCCCTATACAAATTTAGACCGATATTCCATTAAATTGGTCTATTGGCCACAAATACCAGCCGATTTCAATTAAATTTTGTATGCCTCTTAATTAATTTGTGTGTATTTTCTTCACTAATAAAACCCCTTAGCAAATAAAGTTCTTATCGGTCCATGTTTGGACTTGAAACCCATATTTCGGAAAACAATGTTCAAGACCGACTATAATTTTTTTACTTATTTTAAATTAGAATTTCTAATTGTTTTCGAAATACTCAGAAAATCAAATTTCAGACAAATTTAGGAAAATTCAGCAAATATACTAAAAATTTTGAATAAATTAGCAAAATAAAGAAAATGACAGAAAAACTTTAAACAATTTAAAACAGCTAAGAAGCAATCAGGAAAATTACAAAAAAACGGAAAATTTAGAATGCTAAAAACACTTAAAAAAAATCATAAATTAGGAAAAAAAAGTCGTTGAGCACGAACTGCACAGAAAAAATTTGAAACGAATTTCAATCAACAAAAACGCGGATTCAATCAATTTTTTGATTGAAATTCCTCCAATTAAAAAAATTGTTATACCAATCATCAAATTGTAGGTGATTGATTGAACATTTTTTCAATCAAACATTTTTTCTATTTTGATCAAAAGATCAATTTTTTATTTATAGTCAATCAAAATAACGATTGATTTAACAAATGAATTGTAAACTTATGACAAAATTATCAAAAAAATTCACATTTTTTGCTTTCCAATATGTTGTAAAAAAGTAAAACCCGATTATTTTGTATATTTTTGAATTAATCTATTTAAATAAATTAAAGCAAAAAAAGATCTGGTATGTTGAAAATTTGTAATTCGACAGTTAAAGAAATTAACAAAAAATTTAATCAAAACATTAATTGACTTATTTGAATTTTGTTGATCAATAGATTTAATTGAAAATTGTTAGCCAATAATTTTTTGTGTGTGGATAGTATATGTTTGAAACTAAAGACTAAATTTAGTAAAACTGCATTTACAGTTTTTCATTTGGCGATCCTGTTTCCTTTTAAAAGGACTTCAAAGTATTAGAGGATTACATTTTATAAAATATTTTTTAAAATATTTGTACTTGTCCTAGGCTGCCACTAGTGATAGTAAATGAAAGAGGAGGACCTCCTCTAATTTTTTTATTTTATTATTTTAACATATAAGAAAAAGGGAGGTTAGTTACGTCCTTTCAAAAATATATCCTTTAATATCATTCGAAATTTGCATCAAAATATTTTGATAAAGTTTTCAAATGACTTTATTCACATCCTTTTATCCTCATATGACAAAATAAAAAAATGTGAATATTAGGGGAGATCCTCCTCTTGCATTTCCCATCACCAGTGTCATCCTAGGACAAGCAAAAATATTTCAAAAATATTTTACAAAATATATCCTACAAAAAATTGAAGTCTTTTTAAAAGGAAACATGATCACGAAATGAAAAACTCTAAATGCAGTTTTACTTCATTTGAGCTCTACTTTCAGACGTTTATCATCCGGTTCATGTTTAATATTGGCTTTCTGACGGTGTAATAGGTAATATTTTTGACTAGTTTTGAATTAAATTTTACCAATTCCTTGTATAAGTGTTATTCGCTTAATAACCAAGAAATTTAATAAAATGTTAGATTAGTTTTGTTAACAATATTTTTATCTACTTAATATTGGTCATTTTCTATTTCAAAATTGTTTTCTCACACAAAATTTTAATTTGGACTGAGTGATGTCAGTGTCCCTAAACGGACCATTTTTGGTGTTAAATTTTCATTTTTATTTTTCTTTTTACATCTTTTTTTTTTTTATTTAGTGGGTTAAGAAAGGAAATAAAATAATTAATCTTAAATAATGGTATTTTTTTTCCACTCACCCGAAAAATATGCTTTAAATTAACTATTCCCTTCAACACCTAAAACTATGCTATAATACTTAGTTTGTTTACATTTCTTTCAATTGCCTTATTATATGCTACTTACTCGTACTTTAGCCAATTTAGCAAAAAAAGACAATGAGAGGTAATAAATGAAACAAAGTGTTACAAACAAATATCGCGTGTGAAATCCATATAACAACAGGTGCTTAAGAAAAACAACAAAATAACTCTTTTTACGGCGAATTTAATAAAAATTCGCTTTAAGAAACTTATATACATGTACGCGGTTTAAGCATGACTGAATTTAAATACACTCACACAAATACTCTCCTATTTTGTTTCTCTTTATTTTATTTTTATTGGTATTAACACCTCAAAATTAAAACTTTCTTTCTTCAAACAATTTTATTTTTTAAAGAAAAACTTCTTAAACCAAAACACTTTAGTTTAGTTTTCTTGTTCAAACTTATCAAATAGTAACGAGTTTTAATAAAACAAAAAAAAAATATATAAAATAACGCCAACCATAAAAAAATAAAACTGTTTTACTAGTTTTGCATGTGCGATTTATTTGCAATTTTCTTTCAAGTGTTACAATCTATAGTGTTTAAAATTTGTAAAAACGAACGAAAAAAATTTATGAATATTTAATTTTAATTTATTTTATTTTTTTTTAGTTTTCTTTAACAGAAAAATTTTAACAAAATGAAACTTAAAAATAGTTAATTTTTGAATGAGTTATTGCTGTTTGGTAAATTTGTGATATTTTCGTGAGTTTAAAAAATTACAAATGTTAAAACGATAAAATTTTGATTCATTTAAGATTTTATGCAAAAAAACTATATAAAAATTATATAAAAAAACGATATAAAAATGTTAAAAATTGTTATGAAAAACGTGTTAAAATGGATTTTTTAAAAGTTTTCCATTGCTTATGAGACCCCATTTGGTATAAAAAATCATTATTCATTTTTTTGTTTACTGAAAAATTACTTTTCTTTCAAAACTAAGGAAAAAATAATTAAAATTTTGGTGAATTGAATTGATTTCAGCCATGTGACTGATTAAAAATTGAGAAAAATTAAAAAAACAAGTAAAAAAGATAAATTCGACTTGGCCGAATTCATGAATACACTCCACAATGCCCTTTTTACGTGATAGTAAATTTTTTAACGTGAAAAAATTTAACAATTTTTATTTTTTACTAAATTTTTTTTTGAGTGTAAAATTTTTTTTTTATTGTAATTTTTTTTTTTATTGTAAAAATATTTTCGAGTGTCAAAAATACGTTGCAAGATATTCTTGTGACTTAACATTAATGTTTTATACGCTCCAACCACAGTATGGGGGTATACTCACTTTGTTATTACGTGTGTAACGCATCGAAATATCGGTAGGGAACCCCATAATGTATATATATTATTGATCAGTGATCGATTCTAAGACATTCTAGCGATGTCCGTCCGTCCATCTGCCTGTCCGTCAGTCTGTGGAGGACACGATAAAGTCCATAATAAAAGATATAGACTCCTGAAATTTGGCACGAATACCCAATTGGCAAAATAAAATCACACCTGACATACTGCTGACTCTCCCTTTATGAAATCGCTGACATCTTCATACAATTTTTCAAAATGTCATCAATGACATGTCAGCAGTTGGTCAGCAGGATCCACCAGTATCGGTGGCCAATAACAATTCGTTTAAATAACCGCTGACCAACTGCTGACATGTCATTGATAACATATTGAAAAATTGTATGAAGATGTCAGCAATTTTATAAAGGGAGAGTCAGCAGTATGTCAGGTGTGATTTTTTTTGCCGACTGGGTATGTCTAATGGGCATAGGCTAGTTTAGTTCGAAAATGGGAAAAATCGGACCGGGGGGAAAAAGTTTTCCCTTTGAAAAACTAAAAAAAACTCCAGTTTATAGAAGGTTTTTTATACTTTTATTAAGCAAATGAAACTTTTTTTGCCTAAACCAAGTTTGACATCCTTCACTTGGACCCAGGGGATTACAAAATTCAGTTTTTTTTTGTCACGCCCCCTTTTGTGGGCTAGGATATGAAAAATGTATTTAAATAACGGTAAAACTGTTTTACTTTAGTGCAAGAAGGATAATAAATGAACTTGTAAACATTTACCACGAGAAAAAAGTGTACCCAATGAACCCTTTCGACACCCAACCCCCCTCCCGAAAAAACACCGCTGCATTTTTTTAAATTTTTTAACGCCCTTGCTTTTTTTTTAATTTTTTGACATGTTGTAGGGTACAAAGGTTTTGTAACTTGGATAATAATTTACCTGCTGGTGAATAAAACCGTTTTTCACCAGCTGGTGAATAAAACGTATCATACATATTTTTCAACAAAAAAATTTTTTTTTCATCATGTTTTTTTCATCAAATTTTTTTTTCATACATTTTTTTTCATCAATTTTTTCATAGTTTTTTTTTGCATTAATTTTGTTTTTCATAAAATTTTTTTATCAAATTTTTTATTACATAGATTTTTTTTATAACTTTTTTTAACATCAAAATATTTTTTTTTTTTCATCAAAAATTTTTTTTGATCAAATTTTTTTTTTCATCACAAATTTTTGTTCCCTCAATTTTTTTTCATCAAATTTTTTTTCTTCATCAAAAACTTTTTTTCATCAAACATTTTTTATACCCTCCACTCTAGTGATAGAGGGTATATATAAGTTTGTCATTCCGTTTGTAACACCTCGAAATATTGGTCTAAGACCCCATAAAGTATATCGGCCATTCCATGAAAGAACGGCCAAAATTTGACCTCGGGTCATCCGATTTTTATAAAACTTTTTTTTCAAGAACTCTAAGGAGGCCTTAAGAGATTTTAGTTTGCGGTTTAGAAAAATTCTGAAAACATTCGATTTTATTCGCGATTTTCATATTTTGAAAAATCAAAAAAATTAAAAAAATGGTCAACTTTGTAGATGCATATCTTGGACAATTCTTAATGGATCTTTGTTATTGAAAATGAGTTTGAAAGGCAATATTGTCTTATTTTACAATATTGTTTTACAAAAAATATTTTAAATTCAAAAATGCATTTTGTATGCAATTGCATTTTCTAAATGCATTTTTTAGGTCAAAGGGCCTCTTCGATTTATTTTCTGTTTTGTACTTAATAAAATATGTAATTTTTACTAAAGACCTGTATTTATACTTTTTTGGGTCTCGTAGTTGTTATATTTTAAAAAAATTTTTAAAGAAAACGCTTAGATTTTTTTCACACAAATATTTAAATTATTTTTAATTTTTTTGCGTTTTTTTCGTTATTTTTTAGTTTGATTGTATTAGTACGCCATAGAACGAAAAAAAAGTGCTTTATATGAACACTGTGTGTAAATTTTAAACTTTTTTAGCAAGCTGAACACTTGCGCGTCCCGAATTCGGCATTTTTTCGAATTTGAAAATGCTTGCCCCCCTAAATGATGGGGATTTAGGACCCTTTTACGGGAAAAATAACAAAAACCATTTTGGACAAAAAAAAAACAGTTGGCTACTAAAGATAGCACTCTTCGTGCATTTTCAAAAAAAAAATCTGTTGTAAAAAATTGACTAAAGACATGTTTAAACATTATTTAGCTCACAAGTAGATTTAATAAATTTTTCAACTTATTTCACACTACTTTGGAAAAACACAAATATATTTATTGGCGTTTTTCGCGACGGTGTAATAAAACACTGTAATTTTCACTTGCAGAAATATTTTTTTTCGCGAAAAATATATTTTTATGTGAACGTTTTTTTTATTTAAATTTACGACATCTACCAGCAAAATTACTACGTATTCGCGAAAAATTTTTTAACTTGGTCAAATTTACAAATTATGTAGGTACACTTTGCGGACTTTCCTTGTAAATTACAGGAAAACCCAACGATAGAATTCAATTTTGATGGCGAATACAGGAGGTCAAAATATATAAAAATTAGTGGATCTGGTTTTTGGGTCAGAACCTTTTTACATTTTTTAAATGTATAATAACAATATAACACTGTAATTTTTATTTGCGGAAATTTGATTTTTAGCGACATTTTCTATAGTATTTTTTAATTTTGATATTTATGTTGGAAAATGTCTTAAATACGGAAGGTGACAGAAAAAAAACTTTCGAAAATATTTTTTTTGTCTTCCAAAAAAAAAAAAAAATACAGCATCTTTTAATTTTAAATATATTTATTCGAGTTTTTTAAATTTAAATTTAAAAATTATCCCAAAAGTATAAAAATATCGTTTTTATGGCACATTAGCATACAAATTGCAAAAGTCGCGGATATCACGAAGCGGCTAACAAATTATTAAATTTAGCATACTCGAATTTGGTTTACCTTGCTGGTATAATTTTCGACTTATACAATCCAATTTAAAAACAATTAGGGTTTTCACAGTGGCGATTAAATTTGCCTTTTTTAGTTTGGTATTTGGCAAATGTGCCAAACGTCAAAAAAATGCCAGTTTGAATGTGGCATATTTTTCTTAAAATGCCCAACTCAAACCTTATCTAAAAACAAAATGCCATTGTGTAAATAAAAAAAAAGGAAAAAATAACAACAGCTGTGATTGTTTATGCTGAAATTTTGAACGCGGCAACAAAAACATTTATACAAAAAGTAAAATACAGATTTTTTGTGTTTATTTTGGAATTGTGAATGTAAAAAGTTGTTAAAGTTATTTTGTGCAAATTATTGACAAAAAGTGCGCTCACGATATATAAAGAAAAAATGGTGACAAATACTTGACGTTTAGTAAAATGGCAAATTTGCCAAATACCACACAAAAAATGGCAAATTTAATCGTCACTGTGAAAGGTTAGGTTGTAAGGTTGTAAGTGGCTGCTGACGTTTTACGTCAACACACGTAGACTCTGAGGTCCATTGTGATACCACTGTGAAAACCCCAAATGAAAAAAAAAATCGAAAAATTGTGAACAAATTTCAAGTTTTGTAAGGAAAAAAATTAAGTGATTTTTAAAAAAAAAAATAATTTAAATATTTTAACTGCGAGACCCAAAATACTATAAATGCAGGTCTTCAGTAAAAATGTTATATTTTGATTAACATGAAAGATAAAAAAAATCGATGAGGCCCTTTGACTTAAAAAATGCATTTTAAAAATGCAATTGCATAAAAAATGCATTCTGCAGTTCAACATTTTTTTTCTACTATAATATTGTAAGAGTAGACGATATTGGGAATTAAACTCATTTAAAATGATAAAAATGCATAAAGAATTGGCTGAGATATTAATTTACAAAGTTACCCACTTTTTCCAATTTGTTGATATTTTAAAAAATTAAAAACGCGAATAAAACCGAGGGTTTTTTAAATTTCTATAAACTGAAAACTGAATTCTCTTAATGGCTCCTTAGAGTTCCTACAAAAAAAGTTTTGTGATATTCAGACGACCCAAGGTCAAAAAATGCCCATTTTTGGCCGGTCTTTCCTGGGATGGCCGATATATATTCATGATCCTCGATCGATTTTAAGACGATCTAGCGATATCCGTCCGTCTGTCTGTTGAAAACACGCTAACTTTTGAAAGACTTTACGGAGGCTCCTGAAGTTTGGCATTTGGGCATTTACCCGGTCAGGTTGGTATTGCAATCCAGCAAAATCGGTTCAGTGGTTCAAAAGTTATGAGCAAAAGAATGAATTTCGGCAAGGGGTTTTCATGAATTTACGAGACAAAACACACGGTAACTTTCGAACTACAATTCTGAGAGTGCTGAAGTGTGGCATATATATTTGCCGTTCCTCTGTCCCGGTTTCAAGTCTCAGCCAAATCGGTTCAGGGATTCAAAAGTTATAAGCAAAACCCGGAATTTCAGATTGGTTTCACCTAAAATTCACGTGTTGAAAAACCTGTGTTTTGAAAAAACGAGCTTGTAAACAATTATAAGCCACAAAATTACTTTACAGAGTATTTTTGTCGCTCTGAAATATTTTTACACTAAAAAAAAATTATACTCAAAAAAAATTTTACACTCAAAAAAAAAATTTTAAATTATTTTTTTTTACAAAAATGACAAAAAAAAGTTTTTTACTCAAAATAAAATATTTCTAATCAAAATTGTTAATTTTTTACATTAAAAAATTTGCTATTGTGGGGAGTATTCATAGTGGAGGGTATTCATAGATTCGGCCAAGTCGAATTTAGCTTTTATACTTGTTTTTCAGCAAATTTTTTTTTTCCATAAAAAATTGTGTTTTTATCAAATATTTTGTTATTATAATTTTGTTTTTTATAAAAAAAAATAATCATTTTTTTTACCAAAACTACTTTTTCACCAAGTCTAAACTTTTGACACAAAAATATTCCATTTGTCTAACAAATGTACAAAAAAAAAACAAGTGAGAGTGTTACATTTTTCGGTGCCGAATCTCTTATACTCTCTAAAATGTATTAGATATGGATCAATAATATATAAACTTAATGAGTTCCTCGACCGATATTTCAATTCGTTTTGCATGGAATGGCAAATGAATATAACATTATTTTTTCTAAAAAAAACTTTTCTTTGGCAAGTGAACCCAAATCTTCAGCAAAACATTATCTTGATTTAATGTTTTTCTATCCACACAAAAAAATTCAGACACGAGTTTTTTTTCGAGAAAATTGCATTTGAATATTGAATATCATACAATTTTGGAATTTCCTTATTTGAAGTTCCAAAATATCATGAGTGAAAACCCGTGAACGTAATTAAAAATTGCGTGAGCGTGAAAAACAGTAAATTGGCTCACGTGATTGCGCGAGTAAACTAAAATTTTTAGTCAGTCGTCAGTGACTCTAATATTTCTTGCGTGGGTCAAATCGCACTTACGTCCAACTCTAAATTGTACCACAAATGCAAAATGAGCTCAATTCATTGGTTTCGCAAATATTTGTTACTCATACGTCATGTTTAAACAAGATAATACAAGGAAGTTCCAAAATTGTTATCATATTCAATATTCAATACCGATTTTTAAAAAAAAAAAAAAAAAACGAAAAACACGTTTTTTTTAACTTAAAAAAAAAATTAAAAAAAAAGTGGCCGGTTTTTTTATAAATTTACTTTTTTTAATAATGGAAAATTTTAGAACGGGTTCTGAAAATTTTTTCAACATAAAAATTTTTAATCGACAGCCCATAAAAAATATACAAGTATGCGAATTTTTGAGTTTATGGTGCATTCCGTTTTAATTTGATAAATATTTAGTCAAGGCAATTCGACACAAATTTGACCATTTTTTTTGTATTTAGCCACGTCCTCTAAGCCCAGGTTTTGAAAAATTTAAAAACCAAAAACGCAATTTTCTAAGTTCCCATATGCGATATAGTGCCCCATATGCGATATAGTTTCACTCTAATTAAAATCATTTCAGTTTCCTACTATAAATTGGGTAAATTTACACAAAATGCGTAATTCTACTTTAAAATATTGGAACTTTACTCAATTTATAGTAGTATATTTTTTTTTGAAATTTACCCAATTTATAGTAGGAAACTGGACTCATTTTTTTAGAGTGTTATTAATTGTTAAAACTTTATTTTTTCGACCAACGCACCAGATTTAACATTTGGTCCACTGTGCATCGTTAGGTAACTATTTAAAGACCTTCCTTGTTAGACATTATTGTTCATAATATTTTATTTCGAAACTTTTAGTAATTTAACCACTTATTTAATTTTTATAGATGGAGTTAATAGCATTTGTGTTTTAAGTGAAAGTATGTACTTTCCTATGATTCATATTTGCAATTAATCAAATTTAGTATTTCCCTAAAATATTGCAATTACAATTACTAAAACTACTATTAAAAAAAAACTAAATTACATATCGAGGGCTTATATTCAAAACTTGCCATCTGCAATATTTTCGGCAGACAGTTTTTGATACAAATATGTTCACTGATTTAGTTTTCATCTATCAAATAAATTTTTTACTGAAATATTATTTCAAAAACAATATTTTTAAATAATATTGCAGAAGAAGTATTAATTATAAATCTTAGAAAAAAAATTAGCTAATAATACTAGTTCTATTTGATTTCCTTAAAAATGTTCATTATGCAGTTAGCAAGTTTTGAATATAAGTCCTCGATATTTGTTTTGTATTTCCATTATTTCATGGTTATTTGTAATTAAAAAAAAAAAACTCCTCCGACACTACAAAAAACATGATTTGATTTCCCCAACAAAACGATTACAATAAAAATTTAAAACAATAAATCATATTTTAAGGAACTTCAAAACACATAAACAAAACCATAAAACAAATCTTCAAGTTGTTAAAAGTAATTAAAAGAAATTTAGTAAATATTTAGTAAATATTTTTTTTTTAAATTTACAAATGTAAAAATGTAAGAAATATTTTAATTTAACATGTTTTCAAGCAATTTTATAAAAATAACCCAGCAAAAATGTTGTCCTAATCATAATTCTAATTGCCAAAAAAAAAATCAAAAACCACAACAAACACATTAAGAAACAAGTATAAAAGTTAAATTCGACTTGCCCGAATCTATGAATACTAGGGATATAGCCAAAATAGGAACCTATCATAATCGTATGGGCAATTTTATACTGATAAGAAAAAACGTTATCCGGGGACATTTTGGTCCAAAAACCTTCGGCACCGATTGCAATTTCTAAAACACCATAAATTTACATTTTTTTATGTTTTATGGAGGGATTCCTTCCCATCCACCGTTTTTTTGGCTTTTTGTCGTTTTACAACAAAAATAAAACAATAACAAATTTATAAAATGGTTTTCGACACTAGAAATACGGGTTTTCCGAATAATAAAAAAAAAATATTAGCGAAAACTTAATCGCGATCGGTGCCGAACCTTTTTTAACATTCGCGAAAAAAAGAACACACATTTCTTCTTGATTTTTCATGTACTTTCTAAATATGATAGGTCCTTTTTGATATTTGCAAAAAAACGCAAATGGTTAAATCCCTAATGAATACCCTCCACAATGCACTTTTTAAGGGATATTTAATTTTTTAATGTGAAAAAAATAAACAATTTTGATCAGAAATATTTTATTTTGAGTAAAAAACTTTTTTTTGTCATTTTGTTAAAAAAAAAATAATTTACTAATTTTTTTTTGAGTGTAAAATTTTTTTCGAGTGTAATTTTTTTATTTTATTGTAAAAATATTTCTGATTGACAAAAATACTCTCTAAAGTAATTTTGTGACTTATCTTTGTTTTTAAAGCTTGTTTTTTTAAAACTCGGGTTTTGAATGAATTTTAGGTGAAACCAATCTAAAATTCTGGGTTTTGCTTTTGAACCACTAAACCGATATGGCTGAGATTTAAAATGAACTGGGCCAGAGGAACGACAAATATATACGCCATACTTCAGCACCCTCAGAGTTGTCGTTCGAAAGTTACCGCGTCGTATATCTCGTAAATTAGCGAAAAACCCTTGCTGAAATTCACTCTTTTGCTTATAACTTTTGAACAACTGGACCGATTTTGCTGGATTACTATACCAACATGACCAGGTAAATGCTCAATATAAATGCCAAACTTCAAAAGCCTCCGTAAAGTCTTTCAAAAGTTAACGTGTTTTAAACAGACAGACGGACGGACATCGCTAGATCGTCTTAAAATCGATCGAGGATCATGAATATAAGGAGTGGTCCAATAACAAGTATCTTTTTAAGAATGCAATAAAATTATCAATACTCAACTCTTTTTGGAATGTTATGGCTTTATTTGACAGAGCAAACATTCCCGTTTTTTATGGCAAACGACTTTATTGATGCGTCCTCGGCTTGCTCCGCTGTATCGCGTTGTAGCGCAGTACTGCGTTGCCAAACTGCACGTTTTTCGAAAAAAAGTTTTAACCGAAATAAGGCACTCAAATAAGGTTATGTTAACAAACAAATTGCTACATCTTGGGATCGTTAAACTCGCACGGTATTGTAAAGAATCGAATTCATCTATAGGAAGCAACAGATTTGAGTATCAGCATCATTACACAATATTTTCAAAAATACAGCTGAAAATCCCATTTTCGTCAAAGATGAGCGCTACAGAGCCATGATTACCGACTTTTTGTTGGCCGTAATAGAATATATCAACTTGGATGACATTTATTTTCAGAAGGATGTCACAATATGTCCCATAGTCCATCAAACAAACGATATTTTGCGCACTAAGTTCGGAAATCGTGTTTTTAGCCATATTCGCGGCGACAATTGATCTCTTCAGAGCTGCCGATTAAAACCTTTAGACATTTTTTTGAGGGGTCTCGTTAAAGATTCAAGCAACATGGGAAATCCAGAAATCCATGTTCTGGGCCCTTTCGACGAATATCGTTCAAGCCATTCGTGAGATAGAACCAGAAACATTAGAAAAATAGGTGCCGAGAATGAGCTACTGCGGAGCTAACTCAGGCAGCCGCATGAATGAAGTCGTTTGCCATAAATAATGGGAATATTTGCTCTTTCAAATAAAGCCACAAGGTTCCAAAACTATTGAGTAATGTTCCACCCTGTACTTTGTGGGGTCAAATACCAATATTTTGAGGTGTTTCAAACGGAATGACTTATATACACCCTCTATCACTACACCATTTCCAATTGTATTTTAAAAATTTCCAAATGTATTTTAAAATTGTCCAAATGTATTTTAAAATTGTAAAATGTATTTTAAAATTGTCCAAATGAATTTTAAAATTGTCCAAATGTATTTTAAAATTGTCCAAATGTATTTTAAAATTGTCCAAATACATTTTAAAATTGTCCAAATTTACTTTAAAATTGTCCAAATGTATTTTAAAATTGTCCAAATATATTTTAAAATTGTCCAATTGTATTTTAAATTGTCCAAATGTATTTTAAAATTGTCCAAAGGTAGTTTAAAATTGTCCAATTGTGTTTTAAAATTATCCAAAGGTAGTTTAAAATTTTCCAAATGTATTTTAAAAATTTCCAAATGTATTTTAAAATTGTCCAATTTTTTTGAACGAAAACCGTTCGATTAATCCTTTACGGAAAAAAGCTTTTTACTCAAAATAAAATATCTACTTATAATCCAAAATTATTAAATTTTTTTCACGTTGGAAAACTTACTATCATTTTAAAAGGTTTTCATAGGTTCGGCCAAGTCGACTTTAACTTTTCTACTTGTTTTTGCTGGGTTTATGAACATCTACAATTTGTTTTAACAATAAACCATAAAAACTGACCATTATTTAAATACTTAAACGTGTTTGTTATATAGAAAAAGCTAAAAATCATTCAAAATAATTGTAATTTACTTATTTGGATTAACAATCAAATGGTAATTTTATAGACCATTGCATGCAATTGCATGCCTATGATTTAAACATTTTTCAATTATAGATATTACAAGAAAAAACAAACGATTTGGAAAAAAAAGTAAGAGTTAAGTTGGGGAAAATGCAACATGTTGGATATATGTAGGTAGTGTTGCCAAGTAACAGCATGAAAACAAAATTGCTATATTATTGTAAAAAAAATATAAATTTTCATAAAAATTAAAATACAAAATTCCTAAAGTAGCAAGAGAGCTAAAATCTCTTAAATCAGGGATCTCCTAATTGCAGACTATACCAAGTAACCCCTTTTCTCCCCCAACAAAACACCCAAAAATTATTAAATTAATCCATTTATTTTTAATTCACCCTAAATTCCAAGGACATATGTATGTCCTTTTAAACAATCCCATATATAATAATATTTAATTTATTCATTATTCCAATTGTTTAAATCTTCAGATTGCCCAAGTGTTTTGTTTAGTATTCATACAAAAAAATTTAACCTAAATTGTATATCTGATCTTGAACGAGGTCACAAATATTTCCAAAAATAAATGAGAAAATCAATAGTGAAATACACGTCAAAGTATATTTTATTTAGCAAAGCTTAACCCTCTAAGGTGATATATAAGAAATGTTGTCATAAAATGTTTAGTGTTACTTTTTATACCCTACACACAGTATGGGGTTATTCTCACTTTGTCATTCCATGTGTAACGCATCGAAATATCGGTCGGGAACCCCCATAAAGTATATCGATCAAAATTACGATACAAAACCACAAATCTGGACGTGGGTCTTCAGATTTTTTTTATATTCTGAACACAGATGCTCTATGGAGCCATTAAGACATTCCCATTTACAGTTTAATTGAATTCCAAAAACTCACGATTTTATTCGCGATTTTGATTTTTTTTAAATCACAACAAATTGAAAAAGTTGTGTAGTTTGAAGAGCTATAGCTTCTTAAGTAAATATCGGATTTTTATAAACAAAATTGAAATTAAAAGCTAAAGTCCTCTACTTTTAACATAAAAGTTAAAAAAAAATGTGTCATTGAAAAAATGCATTCTAAATGAAAATGCATTTTTGGGGAGCATTTTCGTCAACTTTTAATTTTTTATACCTTCCAACCACAGTATGCACGGTGTGATATTCGTGCGCATTTGGGTAAAAAAAAAAATTGCCGATTATTTTTTTTTTAGGTGCATACTTAATTTTGACACTCTGGAGACTAAAAATCAGTTTCCGTTACATCAATGCGACTCTTAGTTTGGCTGGGGCACAACTCCAAAGTATTGAGTATTTCACATTTTTCTTAATTTATTTTTTTTGTAAAGGACATTTTTTGAAAAAATTTTAAAAATTCATCTTGTGGAGTAATCCATCCAAATTTTTTTCAAAATGTTTCCAAGATCCGTTATTTTATTATTCATTTTTTTTTTATAACAAAAAAATAACCCAACAAAAAGTTATATTGAGTAAAAATCAATGTTTTTTTTAAATATCTTTAAAAATCCATTTACATAATAGACTGCAACTTCTGCAGATAATGATGGATAATGCAAAACGCTAGTGCGGGTTATACTAGAGGTATTCCATAACACTTCGTTTGTTATAACTTTTGCCAGAAAGTGCCAGAGCTCTGTCAAATCGAGGTTAAAGTTAAGGTTATAAACAAAAATATTCAAATTATTTGTTAAATTAGTTTAAAAGTTGTACAATTTGATTGTTTTACATAACATGCTTTTTATTTCTCCGGCGTTACTTAAAAAGATGTATGTCAGGTTCAATCTCTAATGTACACAGAATCCATTTTTCACAATCTGGAGGATATTTTTCATATGTTTATGATTCAAAGTGACCCAAAAATGTCAAGAAAACGAAATAACGAACTAAATCCAAAACCAAAAACGAATTATCCACCGGAAGTGTTGGAATTGCTAGAGATGGAGTAAATAATTTAATTTTGCTATCTATATTGAACTTTCTTCATTTTTTCATAATTCAATTTTTATTGGTTAATTGGTTTTATTTTTGTTTGTATTAAATGAGTTTCCTGAAGGCAAACAAGTTTAAATTGCCGGTTCTTTAAATGTAGGGTGTATTATTTGTGTGCAGATAAATAATCCCTCTTAAAAATATTTTAAAGAGATCTACATTGAATAATAAAATCGTTATTTATAAATCGTAAGTAGTTTGATTTTTTTCTGGACTATTTGTAATATATTCTTCAAAAAGCTGGTCGTGATTTCCGATTTTTGGGTTTAACCATATAGTTGTAATGCACATCACAAAAATTCGGTGGTATAAAGTATAATTTTCGAGGAAATCGATTTTTTTTTAACTTTTTTTTTGTTGGTTAGTTAACCAAGTTTACTTTCCCGTTTAAGGTAGGGTATTGACAGTACATCTTTGAAACGACATCCAAAAATAGCTCTAAGTTTCTAGTTTCCAAAACTGTAAAAATTTTAGAAATAGCCCAATCCGTTCAAAATTTATAATGAAAAAACTTCGATGCGCGCCTTTTCCATACAAAGGACACACTGTGGTATGGGGGTATACTCAATTTGTCATTCCATGTGTAACACATCGAAATATCGGTCGGGGACCCCACAAAGTATATATAATATTGATCCATGATAGAATCTAAGACATTCTAGCGATGTCCGTCCGTCCGTCTGTAGAAATAACGATGCAGTCCAAACCAAAAGAGCTAGACCCCTGAAATTGAGCAAGAATATCTATTATGTTACTGGTAAGGTTAAGTTAGAAGATGGGCAAAATCGGACTAGGGGGAAAAAAATTCCCCTTGAAGATCTAGAACGACCCATGCAAAATACGACATTTTCACGAGTTTTTTTAATTTTTGCTCAACAAATGTAAAATTTGTATGCCACATTATGTTCATAGACCTGCGCTTGGACCAAGGGGGTTATAAAATTCGATTTTTTTCAGGCCGCCCCCCTTTGGGGGCGTGGTTATAGAAAGTAATTAAAAATAATAATAAAAATATATTATTTCAGCGTAAATAAAAAAATAATTTGTAAACATATGTAGCGAGGGTACAGGTGTCCCCAACCAACTATGCAGACCCCCCCCCCCACCAAAAAAAAAATTCATAGACCTGCGCTTGGACCAAAGGGGTTTGGGAAATTTGATTTTTTTTGGGCCGCCCCCTTTGGGGGCGTGGTTATTGAAATTAATGAAAAATAACGATAAAAATGTATTATTTAAGCGTAAATATAAACAAATATTAAACAAATAATTTGTTAACATATATAGCGGTGGTAAAGTTGCCCCCCACCGATTCCGCCGACAAATTTTTAGTTGAAAGTAGAGGACTTAGCTTTCCATTTCAATTTTGATTATAGAAATCCGATATTTACTTGAGGAGTTATGGCTCTTCAAAAACACATTGAAAAAAAAAATTAAAAACAAAATTTTAAAAAACAAAAACTATTTAAAAATGGAAAATTTCAGAACAGGTTCCATAGAACCTATTCAGAAATGTACGGTACACATGTTTTTTTCGCTGGTGTTTAATGCCTCATAAATCTCTTAAAATTCATGAAATATCGCATGTTTGCTATAGTTTTGTTTGTAGCTGTTAAACTTGTACTTTGGTAATCTGATTTAATCTGATTGTAATTTTTGGACTTAATACCTTTAGACGGACCTGGCTCCAGCTTAACTCGTGTTCGGTTTTTTAGCTGCCGAACACACTTATACCCTCTATGTTAAAAAAATAATTGCAAACAAATATTATTTTTGAAAAAATTGAGATAAAAAAACTGTTTGCGCAAAAATTTTGTGAAAAATTATTTTGATGAAAATTAATTTTTGGTGAAAAAATGTTGTTGCAAAAAAAAATTGGTAGAAAAACAAATAAACTTCATCAAATAAAATGTGTAAAAAAAATATTTGGCGAAATAATTTTTTTTTGTTTAAAAAAATTTTTACCATTCCTCATCAAATTTCGTTTACATGTCCACCAGCAGCCGAATGAAAGCAGTTTTTGTTGTTACAAATTAAAAAAAAAAAAACAAGTAAAAAAGTTAAATTCGGTCTTGCCGAACGTATAGATACCCTCCACAATCTAAAAAAAAAAATTTGCAAAGAAAAAAATCTTTTGAAAAAAAAAAAAAATTCGCGATTTTTTTTTTTTTTTTTTTATAAAAAAATTGGTTTATACTTGTAAAAATACCACACTCAAAAAATAAAACTGTAAAGTTAACAAAATTATTTTTGTTAACTCGAGTTTACTGGCTTTTTAGCAAATTTTTAGTTAAAATCAGCGTTTTAACTACTTTTTTTAGTTAAGTTCTATTTACAAAAATACTAGTTTTGTACAAATTTTTAATTAATTTTTTTTGTTGACTTTAAAACTGAGTTTACGAATTTTTACTAATTAATTTGCTGATTTTTTGTAACATTTTTGTCAAGTAAAAAATTTTAAACATTTCTTGTGTAGCCTCCTATGCAAATCTCATAAGTCCTACTTAAGCTGAACTTAATGCTGTGAAAAAAATAAGAAAAAATAAGTGAAGTGTTATGTTAGTGTCTAAAACCAAAATTTAACAAACTTAAAATTTTTTACAAAAAGTTTAGCTGAATTCAACTAATAAAAAATGTTACGAAATTTTCAGCTGAATTTTTAGTTAAAATTACGGTTTTTTTGCTACATTCATTCTACGAAAAGTTAACTAAATATTTTTTGTTAAATTAACTAGAAATTTAGTAGGTTCAAAATCAGGTGTTTTTTTAGTTAATATTAACTAAATTTTTTGCTAACTTTACAGTTTTTTTTTTTTTTGAGTGCACTCTGTGTCTAATTCTGTTCACATATGCCAACCAGCAGCAAATTGAAAGCATTTTGTATTTTTAGGTTATATAGAATGTACCAAAATTTTCGAGGTGTTCTTACATTTTGGTTCATAACTTCTGAACCGCTCAACCGATTTCGCTCAAATGCAATATCAAACAACTTAGGACAACAACAAGTAAATGTGCTAAGTCTCAGTCATATATGGGGGTTTTCGTGTCAACTGACACAACTTTTGAAACCGATATCTTCTGATCGGGATGAAATTTGCACCAAGGTTAGTCCTATTGGATAGTAGTTTAGACACAATTTTTCAGCGAGATCGGTCAAGGACTCTCTGAGTTAGAAGGGGTCGAAATTTGACATTTTGGCCAAAGAGGTGTTTATTCTCATCCATGTAACTTCTTACCTATTGTTTTTAGCAAAATGTATTCCAAACAGTTTAGATAGCTATTTCTTCAATCTTTCGGGAAAAAATTATAAAAAAATAAAAAAAAAAATTTTGATTTTTTTTCTTAAAAATCTAAAACTTTTTTGACTTTTTCCTCAAATTGGTCCCTTTTTTTGATTCAAAAGAAAGCTTACGTGATTTCCTTTAAGAGCTATGGGGTGGCTTAGTGGGATGCGAGTGGGATATCTATGAAATTTTTTTTTTAACTTTGGAACACAAAAAACGGTTCCTCAATTTGCACTATTAGGCGTGGGATAGCTAACCAGTTTTCGATTTCGATCCGCGATACCCTCTAATTTTTAAAGGTTCGAAAAAGAAAGCACGAGCCAAAAAATGAGGGTGGTGGGGTGGGGCCATTTGGCCCCCCATCGGGGTCAAAGTTGGGCGTAAAGAGGTAAAATCCTCAAAAAGCCCCAAAACTGCCCTAGAAACGCCCCTGGAGGGGTGCAATGTGAGACGAACCTCCAATAATTTTCTGCCCCCAACATTTTTTTTGAACATACCTTACCCCTATTTCCACTTCCTAAGGGGGCTCCCATACAAAACTTTTTTAAAAAATTTGATCCCACCATTCTAACTTACCCTAAAGTGCCCCAAGTGGAGCCAAATGTATGACCGACCTCCATTATTTTATTAATTCCAACATTTTTTGCAAACACACCTACAATGTACACTCAAAAAAATAAAACTGTAAAGTTAACAAATTTTTTTTGTTAACTCGAGTTTACTGGCTTTTTAGCAAATTTTTAGTTAAAATCAGCGTTTTAACTACTTTTTTTAGTTAAGTTCAATTAACAAAAATACTAGTTTTGAACGAATTGTGAATTAATTTTTTTTGTTGACTTTAAAACTGTGTTTACGAATTTTTATTAATTAATTTGCTGATTTCTTGTAACATATTTGTCGAGTGAAAAAATGTTAGAAATTTCTTGTGTAGCCTCCTATGCAAATCTCATTAGTTCTACTTAAGCTGAACTTAATGCTGTGTAAAAAAAAAGAAAAAATAAGTGAAGTGTTAGTGTATAAAATCAATATTTAACAAACTTACAATTTTTTTACAAAAAGTTTAGCTGAGTTTAACTAATTTTTTTGTTAATACATACATAAAAATATTACGAAATTTTCAGCTGAATTTTTAGTTAAAGTTACGTTTTTTTTGCTACATTCATTCTATGAAAAGTTAACTAAATATTTTTAGTTAAATTAACTAGAAATTTAGTAGGTTCAAAATCAGGTGTTTTTTTAGTTAAATTTAACTAAATTTTTTGCTAACTTTACAGTTTTATTTTTTTGAGTGTATCTTTAACCCTTAAGGTGGTCCCCATACATTTCTTTTATTTTTTATAAATTTGTTTTATTAAACCAGCTCCTACCGTGCCTCCTAGAGAGGCAAAAATTACGACCAACCCCCATTCTTTTTTAGTTACCAACATTTTGTCCGAACATAATAACACCATATCTCCACTCCTTAAGGGGCTCCCAGACATTATAAAAACATGTATTTTTAAAAACTAATAAAAAATAAAAAAAAATGTATGGGGACCCCCTTAAGAGTTGAAAATAAAGGGTAGGTATATTCTGAGAAAATGTTGGAGTTGAAAAAATATTGGGGGTCGGTCATACATTTTACTTCTCTAGAGGCACCCTATGGACAGTTAGAGCGGTAGGAGCAAATTTTGTAAAAATGTCATTTTGTATGGGAGCCCCCTTAGGAAGTGGATATAGAGGTTAGGTATATTCAAGAAAAATGTTGGGGGTAGAAAATTAATAGAGGCCGGTCTCACATTGCACCCCCCCGTGGGCAGTTCTAGGGCAGTTGTGGGGCTTTTTGAGGATTTAAACATCTTTACGCCCAATTTTGACCCCGAAGAGGAGCCATATGGCCCCACCCCACCTCCCCTATTTTGGTGAGCTATCCCACTCCTAATAGTGCAAATTGAAGAACCGTTTTTTGCGTTCCAAAGTTAAAAAAAAATTTTTTCATAGATATCCCACTCGCATCCCACAAAGCGACCCCATAGATCTTAAAGGAAAAGACCTAAGCTTTCTTTTGAATCAAAAAAAAAAGGGCCCAATTTGAGGAAAAAGTCAAAAAAGTTTTAGATTTTTAAGAAAAAAAATCCAAATTTTTTTTTTTTTTTTTTATAATTTTTTTTTGAAAGATTGAAGTAATAGCTATCTAAACTGTTTGGAACACATTTTGCTAAAAACATTTTGCTAAGAAGTTACATGGATGAGAATAAACACCTCTTTGGCCAAAATGTCAAATTTCGACCCCTTCTAACTCAGAGAATCCTCATATGTTTAATACTTTGGCCGTGATCACCATTTCCACAGACGGACAGACGGACATCGCTAGAATGTCTTAGAATCGATCACTGATCAATAATATATATTATATACTTTATGGGGTCTCAGGCTTTTCAACCATATTTGTTCGCGTACCCCTTATTTTAAAAAATGTTGGTGTAAACAATTATGATGAAAAAAACATTTTGGTGATAACGTTCAGTTGGAAAAAAATTTGTAGAGAAAATAATTGTGATAAAAAATTGGCGAAACATTTTTGTAAATGTATTTTTTTTTTTTTTTTGGTAAAAAAAAATTTGATGAAAAAATACTTTGGACAAAAAAAAATTGCCAAAAATAATTTTAGTGGAAAAAAATTGTGCGAAAAAACTTTTTTTTGATAATAACCAGCAACCGAGTTTGTTTGATTTTTTCTGTAAGTACAGATCGAGCACGGGCTTTAATTACATTTGTTAAAAGGGTTCAAGTTGAAAAATGCAGAAGAAAAATTTAATTTCTAAAAATTATAGACATTTCTGGTATCTCCCATACCGGTTTCAAACACCCCAGTTAGTGTTATCATCAGTAGGATTTTAAATGTCGGTTTGTCTTGTTAATGAAAACTGTTTTTTATATATGTGAATATTTATAGTTTCTACAGAATAAATGTGTTTTTAGGATATGTTGAATTCACCAAAATTTTCAATTTGTTTTTGAACCGCTAAACCGATGTCGCTCGAATGCATTGTCAAACTTCTTGAGACTTCGATTTTAAACTTTGGCTTTCATTTCAACCATTCCCACAAAGGGTTAAAATATTTTTTATTCCTCATTCAACAAAAAAACTCTAATTTGTCATCAACACTTAATTGTTTGTTTTTATTTTGTAATTCTTTCATTTGTCGCCATATCGAATGACCAAACAAACCGGCTTTTTTATGAGTCTACATGTAAAAAAAATCTAGGCTAAATATTTAAATATTATAAACATAAAAGCAAAGTAAATATAGTAAATATTGCAAAAAAAAACAAACAAAATAAAAAAAAAATAATAACCAAATAATCAATGATTTTCTTAACATACACTTTAATAGCAAAACTCAACTAAAGCAAAAAAAATAAAACTACAAGAAAAGGCTTTGAAAACTTTAACCGGAAGTTGTTTTTCGTTGCTTCCGCAAACGTTTCTTATACGTAGAACAACAACTTATACAGCTGTATACAATCAAATACATGTACAAGTTATAAAATTATTACTGTGAGAATATTAGTTAAATGGATTTTCCCTTAATATTTTGATATACTTTTTTATAGTATATAAGAAAACGTGCGTGTGCGGTTTAAATATTTTATGAATATGTTGCGCTTCTTTTGAATATTTTGTGATTTTTTTTTTATTTTTGAAAATTGTTATATGTGTGTTAAAAAATTTGGTTTATGTAAACCGGATGTTAACATATTTAGATGTGAGATATTTATTTTATATATAAAAATAAACAACAAAAAATTTACATAAAAATTACGATATTTTACATTTTCATGTAAAATTTAATGTATTAAAATTTCTAAAAATATAAAATTTTTTGTTAAAAATTTTAGTTTTGCATTTAAAGACTTTTGGTTGGATAGAGCTCAGCTGTTGATTGTTTATGTGGATTCTTAAATTTGTTCTTACAATTTATTAATATTTAAAAGTTTTTTTGCGACTTTATGGTATAAATTAATATAAAATTTAAATTCTGATTCATTTTTAATAAAAAATTAAAATTGTTTTATTTGACCTTTAAAATATTATATTCTTGCTCGAGGTCACTATTTCCTTTACTACCCGGGTGAAAATGACCATGTATGTTCATTAGAGGTGTCCTTAAAATCGTAAATCACCTTTTTATACCTGGTAGGGTCCTATATTGTTCTTTAGTATCTAAAAATGAGTGAGCCAAAATTTGGGGACAATCGGCTAAAAATAACTCGTGCCGAAAATGGATTGAAGTTTTGCGACATTCTTATAAGAACGAAAAACTCGTTTTTTCTAGTTTTTGGAAAAACATTGGTATTTGATATTTTTTGTTAAATTTTTTGTGAAATAATATGAAAATGGTACTAAATTACCTTTTCAAAACGACTAATAAAATTAAAATTGGATGAAAAATAAGCATTTTACGCATACATGCCCCAGACCATTGTATCGTTTTTAGAGCCAGAATTTCAAAATTTTCAAAATTTTTAGGCAAAAAAATAGTAAAAATTTAATTTTACTTTATGATCAAATTGAAAACATGTTTAAGATTAAAAATAGCAGATATGGTGTTCAAGCTTTTTTTTTATTTGGCGCGGGTAGTGATAAAATTTCCGCGGATTCCAAATAAAATGCGTTTTTCTACAATAATTAAGCAAATTTTTGAAAATTTGTGCTCTATTGTGCGGATCGAAGTGTAAAACGTAAATTCTGTAACTTTTGAGAAATCGGATATATGCAGATATTTTGTATTATAGAAATGTATAACGTCTCAAATTTGTCATTTCACCTCGACGAAAAGGGGTTAAAGAGGCCCGAATTCTCAAAAAATTTACAGAATTTATGTATTTCACTTCGTATAATACAATACACAAAATTGTTTCCCATATTTGCTAAATTATTTTAGAAAAACTCATTTTCTTTGGAATCCGCGGAATTTATATCACTACCCACGCCAAATGAAAAAAAAGTTAGACTACCATATCTGTTAGTTTTTATCGATAACATGTATTTAATATAATTATAAAGTAAAAGTTAATTTCTTTTATATTTTTGCCTAAAAATTTTGAAAATTTTCAAATTTTGGCTTTAAAAACCATGCAATGGTCTGGGGCATGTATGCGTAAAATGTTTATTTTTCATCCGATTTGAATTTCTTTAAGCTTTTTGGAAAGGTAATTTATTACCATTTTCATAGTACTTAACAAAAAAATTAACAAAAAATAGCATATACCAATATTTTTCAAAAAACTAGAAAAAACGTGTTTTTTCATCAGATAAGAGTGTCCCAAAACTTCAATCCATTTTCGGCACGAGTTATTTTTATCCGATTGTCTCCAAATTTTGGCTCACTCATTTTTAGATACAAAACTACAATTTAGGACCCTACCACGTATTAAAAAGTGATTTTGAAAAATTACCTTAGCCGTTAGGACACCTTTAATGTTCATATATGATGCATATATGGATGTCCATACAAGTGCATATCCGTAATTTGAGGGTACATGTACATTAATGATCATACATTGTCATACATGAATTTGTATGTAAAATTTTTTTTGTATTTTTTTCCATAAAACGTCTATTAATTAATTAATCAATTGAAATTTTTTCAAATATAAATAATTTGTACTAATTTATGACACTGATTTTTTAATAAAAACTAACGATTATTTTAAAAATATACTTTGGACTTTGTGATACTTTAGGATAATCAAAGCTTCGAAGAATTAACCACTTTTCGAATGAATTCACAAAAAAAATACATTCGATTTTTATAGTCACTGAATACAATTATCTTTAAATATCAATATTTCTTGGAATGCATTCGATTTTTACCATTAAATCGAATTCTTGTTTATGAGAATTTTTAAAATTGAATGCATTCTTTATTTCATTCATTTATTATTCATGAGACTTAAAAATCGAATTTATAAAAACTTACGCATTCAATTTCAAAGTCGAATGAAAAAGAAACCGAACTCATTCTATATTTTAAAATCAAATGTAAATTCATTTGATAAATTGTGATTGGGGAATGCAATCATTAAAGTTTAATTCAGAACACCAAATCTTATAAAGGGATGAAATCCTTCGCAGCTCTGACAGTAATACCGTCAGAGTGTTTGAATTTTCTTCTAAATTTGGTTGTTTACGTTAGTGCCGTTCATATTCGCCTATAGAATACAAAACCAATGTTGATGATGTATGATCAATATTGTCCAACCGAACGACTTTTTCAGATTTTGCAAAGTTCTGCCGAACCCAACCTTTAAAAAAATTGTTTTTAAGACATGTATGCTATGCAGATGCATAGCATATATGAAGGAGTATGACATATACCCATCCAGACATAGTTTCATACATTTACATATATGGAATATTACATTACTTGTGTATGTTCATACACTCAAAAAATTATGTTAGTAAAATCAACTGAAAATGTCAGTTAAAATAACTACTTTGTAAGTTGTTTTGGGGTCAACTACTTTTTCAGTTAAATCAACTAACAATGTTAGTTATTTTAACTGACAAAAAACAACTGACTTATGTAGTAAAAACTACTGACATTTGTAGTAAAAACAACTAAAATGTAGTAAAAATAAAATAATCAATATATAATTTTTATTTTTTCAAAACATTTTTCAAAAAAAAAAAAAAAAATTTAAGACCAAATTTTTTTCAAGTTTTTTTTTTAAAAAAGTTGTGAAAAAAAAACGAAAATTTTTATTTTTGGAAAAAAACTTTGAAAATTTTTCAGAGATAAAAAAATAAAATTAACTACTTTAAATAACTGTTACTGCATCACAGTACTTTTTTGTTAGTTGTTCAAAAAAACGACTTAAAATAACTAACAGAAATAGTTGTTTGATATTTTTCATACAAAAACAACTGACTTTGTAGTTGAAAACAACTAACTACTGTAAAATATACAAATAACTAACATGTAGTAACTTACATAATTTTCTGAGTGTATATGTTCCCATATATGACATACATTTCCATATATTGTTCATATACTATCATACATGGAATCATGTATGAGCATGTATGAACATACATGGTCATTTTCACCCGGGTAATTAAAATATAAAATATGCATTAATATTTTAGTTTGACCATTAACGATTGTCATTAAAAACCCTTTGCTACTTGTAGCATAGGGTTTTTATATTTGCTAAATAATCTTGACAATCTGATCTGACAAATCCCGAAACACAAGTCGATTAAGTCCTGCAAAGGATGACCAAACATTAATAAATTTAAAACAGAATAATAACACCGCTCAACAGTCATTTTCCGGTTTGAATTCTGGTGATAAATGTTAGTAGACATTGATCTCCTGATTCCAAATCTGTACTCCAAATTTTTCCATCACGTCCAGATTTTTAGTTATTCACGGTTAAAAATGCGAAAAATGACGATTTTTGCATTATTTAAAAGCCTGCACAGCAGCCATTGCACACTGGGCCGAGATGGTAGGTTTTTTGGCCAAAAGTCTCTACAGGTCGTAGATGTTAATCGATTTTGTTGAAATTCAGAATATAAGCCTATATTAGGGTAATAAATAAGTGACTTGAAACTTTTTGGAATCGGACCTACAAGGAAACTGTTTCAGGGTGGACACTTAATTTTTAATAAAATTTACAGATGTTATAGATGAAACAAATGAAGAGACACTTGTCTTTTGTTTATGTTTTTGAATTGGAGATGGTCTCTGGTCCCGTGATTTGCGTGACTCAAAAAACAACGTGATTCACGCGTGAGAGTGAGTGATTTTCACTTAAATCACGTGATATAAAAGTTTTTAAAAATTAATTTAAAAAAAAAGTTTTAAAAATAACGTGATTCACGCGTATGCGTGAATGATTTTCATTTAAATCACGTGAATATACCTTTTTCCGAAGTATAATTGAAAAAAAGTTTATAAAAAATTAAAAAAAAAAAAATGTTTTTGTTTTGAAAACCCCCTTTTTATACTCATCGTTATCAAAAGTTCCACGCCCTTTTGAAAAACTGTCTGGGCCAGAATTATCCTTTCTATCCACACTTTCCAAAAAAGTTTCCCGCTTGTGCCCGCTTTCAAAAATGGAATTTAAATAAAATTTATAAAAAAAATATTTCATTTTTGAAAACCACCTTTTAAGAACTCATCGTTATGGAAAGTTCCACGGCCTTTCAAAAAACTGTCTGGACCAGAATTATCCTTTGTATCAGCACTTTCCAAAAAAGTTACCCGCTTGTGCCCGTTTTCAAAAATTGAATTTAAAAATTAGCTTATAAAAAATTGAAAAAACATTTTTTTTGAAAACGCTTTTTATAAACTCATCGTCATAAAAAGTTCCACGCCCTTTCAGAAAACTGTCTGGGCCAGAATTACCCTTTTTATCAGCACTTTCCAAAAAAGTTGCCCGCCTGTGCCCGTTTTCAAAAATTTACTTCTAATAAGGGCTAATAAAAAATTTAAAAAAATTATAAAAATAAAATGTTTGAGCTCGAGGTCTGGATTTTTTAATTAAAATTCTTCTTTATTTATTTCCAATATTTCGCTACTCATCGAGTAGCATCCTCAGGGAGTATCTTAAATTAAATATAAGAACAATATCACAAGTAAGTATAATTTATATGGTGTATGAACAATAATACATTTAAGTGTAACAAATAATTTGTATAAACAAACAACAAACACAATATTAATAACAGTAAAACAACAATTTTTAACACAGTACTTTTATATTAATACACACACTCACAGTGGATTTAAAATAAAAACACAAATTTTAACTATTAACGTTGTTTATCGCTATTCATCACAAATTACACTAAACTTAAAAATATTATTGCACTTTACTATTCCCTTTGTTGACTAAATGTATGTAGTTGTTGGAACAAGCACTCTCTACGTCGCTCTTAAAATTAATACGTTGTGTTGTTTTTGTCTTTATAATATTTAGCATCTCTAGCATGTATCGTCGTTTGTAATTAAGCTCGGTTTGTAAAATTTTAACATCATTAAAATTAGGGGTGTGTTTATTTTCAAGACAATGTTTTACCAATGCAGTTTTTTGTGTTGAGTTACTTAGTTTTAATTTATTGTCCGATTTATGACCAGCGATTCTTGTCCTAAGTTTGTTCTTCGTAGTACCTACATAAACCATATCGCATTTGTCAATTAGACTTCCACTACAGGATATTTGGTAAACGACATTAGACTTATCCATCATTTCGATTTTGTCCTTTGTTTTGCTAAATATTTTTGAAAGATTGTTGTCCGTTTTGTGCGCTATTGTAAAGTTTTCACCATTAAATAATTTTGATTTCTCAAATCTTTCGGATATATCAGGTACATATGTAAGTGACTTGTATATCTTTGGTTCCATGGTTGTTCTATAATTATTTTCTACTTTTTTATCATAATCACGAATGAGCTTGTCGGCAAGTTTTGTTGGAAAATTGTTGTCCAGTAATATATTTCTGATTTTTCTTATATTATTTCTATGGAATTCCACATCACTTAGGTTTAGTACTCTTTTTATTAGATTGTTGGCAGTATTTATAATGACTCTTTTCGGGTGTTTTGAAAAGAAATTTATTATCCGACCCGAGGACGTTGGTTTTTGGTACCAATCCAATTTTAAGGCGTTACCTTCCCTAATAACAATAGTGTCTAAATAAGGTAATTTAAAATTGCACTCTTCCTCAACAGTAAACTTAATTCTATGGTGAAAACTATTTAAATTTGTCAATACCTCCTGAATTGCACTTTCCCGAACTATACTAAAAATGTCATCCACATACTTCGTCAAGATTTTGGGTTTTATCGCTAAGTTATCCATAACTGTCTCTAAAAGTTTTTCCATAACGATGTCTGCAACTATGGAACTATATAAGAAAAGAAGATTAAAAACGGAAGTAGCAATAGCACCCAGGATATATGGTCTACCAAAAATCCATAAAGAGGACAACCCGTTAAGGCCAATATGTTCGTCCATTAACACTCCAGCAAGTGAGTTATGTAAATATATTACTGTGATATTGAAAATGACTACCGAAAACTCAAAATTTAACGTTAAGGATTCAGTGCAATTTAGAAATAGGATTAAAGACTTGACTATACATGACGATGAAAGATTAATTTCGTTTGATGTTGTCTCGTTGTTCCCCAGTATCCCTGTCGATTTAGCTTTAGTAACTATAGAAGAAAAATGGGAAGAAATTTCAAAGTACACGAAAATTGAAAAGGACTTATTTCTACGAATTGTTAAATTTTGCATCAAGGACAATCGTTACTTTAAATATGACGGTAAAATATACACACAGAAAAAAGGTCTTCCAATGGGCTCACCAGCATCACCCATAGTTGCAGACATCGTTATGGAAAAACTTTTAGAGACAGTTATGGATAACTTAGCGATAAAACCCAAAATCTTGACGAAGTATGTGGATGACATTTTTAGTATAGTTCGGGAAAGTGCAATTCAGGAGGTATTGACAAATTTAAATAGTTTTCACCATAGAATTAAGTTTACTGTTGAGGAAGAGTGCAATTTTAAATTACCTTATTTAGACACTATTGTTATTAGGGAAGGTAACGCCTTAAAATTGGATTGGTACCAAAAACCAACGTCCTCGGGTCGGATAATAAATTTCTTTTCAAAACACCCGAAAAGAGTCATTATAAATACTGCCAACAATCTAATAAAAAGAGTACTAAACCTAAGTGATGTGGAATTCCATAGGAATAATATAAGAAAAATCAGAAATATATTACTGGACAACAATTTTCCAACAAAACTTGCCGACAAGCTCATTCGTGATTATGATAAAAAAGTAGAAAATAATTATAGAACAACCATGGAACCAAAGATATACAAGTCACTTACATATGTACCTGATATATCCGAAAGATTTGAGAAATCAAAATTATTTAATGGTGAAAACTTTACAATAGCGCACAAAACGGACAACAATCTTTCAAAAATATTTAGCAAAACAAAGGACAAAATCGAAATGATGGATAAGTCTAATGTCGTTTACCAAATATCCTGTAGTGGAAGTCTAATTGACAAATGCGATATGGTTTATGTAGGTACTACGAAGAACAAACTTAGGACAAGAATCGCTGGTCATAAATCGGACAATAAATTAAAACTAAGTAACTCAACACAAAAAACTGCATTGGTAAAACATTGTCTTGAAAATAAACACACCCCTAATTTTAATGATGTTAAAATTTTACAAACCGAGCTTAATTACAAACGACGATACATGCTAGAGATGCTAAATATTATAAAGACAAAAACAACACAACGTATTAATTTTAAGAGCGACGTAGAGAGTGCTTGTTCCAACAACTACATACATTTAGTCAACAAAGGGAATAGTAAAGTGCAATAATATTTTTAAGTTTAGTGTAATTTGTGATGAATAGCGATAAACAACGTTAATAGTTAAAATTTGTGTTTTTATTTTAAATCCACTGTGAGTGTGTGTATTAATATAAAAGTACTGTGTTAAAAATTGTTGTTTTACTGTTATTAATATTGTGTTTGTTGTTTGTTTATACAAATTATTTGTTACACTTAAATGTATTATTGTTCATACACCATATAAATTATACTTACTTGTGATATTGTTCTTATATTTAATTTAAGATACTCCCTGAGGATGCTACTCGATGAGTAGCGAAATATTGGAAATAAATAAAGAAGAATTTTAATTAAAAAATCCAGACCTCGAGCTCAAACATTTTATTTTTATAATTAAATTGGAAAGGTCGAATAAAAAACAACTAAAATTTAAAAAAAAATATTTTTTTTTTTTGAAAACTCCCTTTTTAAACTCATCAAAAGTTCCACGCTCTTTCAAAAAACTGTCTGGGCCAAAATTATCCTTTTTATCCCCACTTTCCAAAAAACTTTTCCGCTTGTGCCCGTTTTTAAAAATTAAATTGAAACAAGTTTATTAAAAATTGGAAAAATATTGTCTTATTTTAAAAACCCCCTTTTTAAAGTTATCGTCATCAAAAGTTCCATGCCCATTCAAAAAACAGTCTAGGCCAGAATTACCCTTTTTATCAGCACTTTCCAAAAAAGTTACTCGTCTGTGCCCGTTTTCAAAAAAAAATTTTACTTCTAATAAGGGCTAATAAAAAATTGAAAAAATTCGTTTATTTTCTGAAACCCCCCTTTTTAAACTCATCAAAAGTTCCACGCTCTTTCAAAAAGCTGTCTGGGCCAGAATTAGCCTTTTTAACCCCACCTTACAAAAAACTTACCCGCTTGTGCCCGTTTACACAAATGGGATTAAAATACCAAAAATTAAAAAAAAAATAAAAAAATGTTTGTGAAAACCCCCTTTTTTTAAAACTCATTGTGAACAAAAGTTCCACGCCCTTTCAAAAAACTGTTTGAGCCAGAATTATCCTTTTTATTTGCACTTTCCAAAAAAATTTCCCGCTTGTGCCCGATTTCAAAAATTTAATTGAAATAAGAGTTTATAAAAATCTGATTTGTTTTTTGTAAACCCCGTTTTTAAGCCCATCGTTATTAAAAGTTCCACTCCCTTTCAAAAAACTGTCTGGGCCAAAATTTTTCTTTTTATCCCTTCTATATAAAAATGTTGCCCGCTTGTGCCCGTTATTGAAATATTAAAAATTTAAAAAAATAAAATATTTTTTTATTTAAGCCCCCTTTTTTAAACTCATCGTTATCAAAAGTTCCACGCCCTTTCAAAAACCTGTCTGGGCCAGAATTATTCTTCCTATCCACACTTTCCATAATAGTTGCCAGCTTGTGCCCGTTTTAAAAAATGTAATGGAAATAAAATTTAGAAAAAAATTAGAAAAATATTTTTTTTTTGAAAACCGTTTAAAAAAACACTTTTTTTAACCCATTGTTATCAAAAGTTCCACACTCTTTCAAAAAGCTGTCAGGACCGCCTAACCGGGTAATTATTTTTTTTTTTAATGTATTAAAAACAAATTTTAATACGATAAAAAAAAAATATTTTTCGTGTAACCGGGTTTTTCTCGTAACCGTTTTTTTTTTGTATTCGGGTTTTTGGGTAACCGGGTTTCATTTTATCCCGTATTAATATAGAAAAACACTATGTATGTACTTTAGGAAAAACTTAAAAATTGTTAATTCATAAAATTAATTTAATTCAATAAAAAAGGCTCATTTTAACAAATTTAGACTTGTTCATCTCCCTTTCTATTGATATTATATACGCAGATGAAAAAACGGGCAAAAGCGGGCAGGTCAGTCTGAAAGCTAGTAAACCAACGAACATTTTGGCATCCTAACTTTTGGATTATGTCGCGGAACATTTTGGAACAACTATATCAAATGGAACAATTTTTAAAAAATTATATAAAAATATCAAAAATCATCAAAAAAAAATAGGGAAAAAGAGCTGTTCATACCCATTTACATGTTGTACTTCCCTTTGTCAAATAAATTAATCCCAAAAAAAAAACAAGGTCCCATCTTAATAATGTATAAATTTGCTAGCTTTTTTGATTACGGTATATGGAGATTTAAGCATACATATTTTATCTTTGATGGATCATTCCAAGAGAATGGGTGTACCGATTTTTACAAAAAATACAGACAATGTGCAGCAAGTCATACTTAATACAATAGTGCATTCGCTTTTTTAAATTTAATAATTTTGTTTATTTTGGTTTTGGCCAAAAAAACTACCATCTCGGCCCAGTGTGCATTGAGTGGAATACAAATCTGGTATAAAGCGCAAAAGTATAATTTGTCATTGGTCTCCAACATAGAAAACAATTTTTTTCTAATTATTGCGTTTGATTTGGTTACAATTGCGTTTTAAAATGACTCTGTTAAAATTATCATTTTTGTAAAAAAGATAAGGTAGGTACCTTAGTTTTTTTTTGATATTTTTCAAAGAAAAACTAAAAAAAAAGAATTATTTTACAAATTTAAGTTTTCTGTGTTATTTTTCGTATAAACCGGAAGATATCTTTAATGGGTTTAAAAGTCTATAAGAAAGAATGGGATTTTGTCTAAATTTTGAGCTCATCACACTAAAGATTGATCATCTGGCTTTTGTTTTAGAGCCTTTTAAAAATGGTGCTTTTTCTAATTTTTTTCGCAGTGTTTTTTTAAAATACGCGTTTGGCCAATAATAGTGCAACAACTTGAAATTTTTTTGATCATATATTTGAGATCATAGTTCAATTCTACTCTAACGCTTTATACCAGATTTTTATTCCACCCAGTGGCTGCTGTGCAGGCTTTCAAAAAAGGCAAAAATCGCGTTTTTTCGCATTTTCAACCGCGAATAATTAAAATTCTAGACGTGATGGAAAAATTTGGAGCACAGATTTGGAATCAGCGAGTCAAAATCTTTAAAAATTTTGTATCAAACTTCAAACCGGAGTCAAAATCCTTCGATTTGTTGAGCGGTGTAATTTTCTTGAAAATTATTCTATGAGAATATCATAGTTTTAATTGGTAAAGGAAAAAATGACCTCCAGCTAGAATAAACCTACTCAATATAAAATTTAAATAAATGAAGTTTTTATTTATAAATACCCGACTAAAAAAGTTTAGATATAGTAACATATTATTTAATATATTTATATACGGTCATACACAGTACTTTACATAATTATATGTGAATGTATCTTGTATTAAGTTTTACACCCAAAATTTAATATGGTGCCATATAAAAGGATGTCGAATCATGTGTTGCTCCACATACAATATATAAAGCTTTATTAAATTAGATGTTGCATATAATATTCTATATGACTCCATGAATGACCTCATACAATATTAGATAAATAAATATATGATATTTTTGAGAAAGATTATTCTAGCTCAAGTTCATATTTCTTTTACTAATCGTTACGATGATATTGTCAAAGTAACAATTTTCAAGAAACTTTTTATAAAGTTTATAAAAAGTTTCTTGAAAATTGTTACTTTGACAATATCATCGTAACGATTAGTAAAAGAAATATGACCTTGAGCTAGAATAATCTTTCTCAAAAATAGAATTTTAAAGGTCGAATAATAAATAATTTTTATTTATTATATAAATAATTTTTATTTATTATTATTTAATTTAAAAATTAAAACAGAATTTAAATATATGATATACAACACCATGTCTGACCTCATACAAGATGAGATACACATATATATATGGTTCCGAATCGGGGGAAAAAAGTTTTCTGAGTCCCGAGAAATTTTTTTAAAATTTCCAGTCACAAATAATTTTTGCGTTTTGGAGTTAAGAATTTCATTAAAAATGATTTAAACAAAAAAAAAATTTTACAAGTCCTGAAAAAGTTTTGTAATATTTTCTAAGTCTTGGATAAAAAATATTTTTGGTACATTTTTTGCGTTTTGAAGTAAAAATTTAATAACAAAGTTTTAGGAAAATTTTTTTAAAATTTTGTTTTTTTTTAAATTTCTAAGTCCCGGACACAATTTTTTTTTTTTGGCAATTTTTTTTTTGCATTTCCCGAAAAAACTTGGGATAAATTTGAAAATTATGAGATAAAAAAATATTTTATGCAAAATTCTACATATTTTATCTTATGATATAAAATTATATACAATTATATCAAATTAGATAAACCCAATATTCGGATCAAAAACGATCATATTTAATCTAATATAACAAATTTTAAGCTATTTTGATCCACCAATTTCATCATCTTATTTTATCCAAATACGTGTTGTGCCATATTAAATTATATATGGCTCAATTTCAAATTATATATGGACCTGTATATTTATTTTTAGTCGGGTAATACAAATAACAGTTGGAGCAAATTTTATAAAAATGTAATTTTGAATAGAAGCCTACTTAGGGAGTGGAGATAGGGCGTAGGTATGTTTTAAAAAAATGTTGTAGGGTAAAAATAAATGGGGGTTGGTCTCCATAATGACCCCTCTCGGACGCACCATTGGACCGGTAGAAGCTGATTAAATAAAACAAATTTACAAAAAATAAAAAAAATTGTATGGGACCACCTTAACAGTTAAAGATAGAGGGTAGGTGTGTTCAGAGAAAATATTTGTACTAAAAAAATATTGTGGGTCGGTCATACATTTTGTTGCTCTAATGGCACTATTAGGGCAGTTAGAGCGGTTAGAGCAAATTTTAAAAAATGTCATTTTGTGTGGGAGGCCCCTTAGAAATTGGAGATAGGGTATTAGTTTGGTCCAAAGAAATGTTAAGACGTACAAATTAATGGGGGATGGTCTTATAAATGACCCCTCTATGACGAACCATTGGAGCAGTAGAAATGATTTAAAGATTGGAAATTTCAATATTTTTTTTTCAAAACGATCCTCCTGGGCAAAAAATTTGTAGAATCGATAGAAGTTTTACAGAAAAAAATTTCAAAAAAATCGAAGAGTACAAACATTTTCAAAAATGAGATTTAAATTTAAAACTTAAAAATCGCATACTAGATCGCTTTTAAGAATTTTTTGGGTTTTTTTTTAAAGTACGTAAAAAAACAAAAATTTTTAAAATTAAAATTTGAAATTTGGACCATCATTGAAGAAGTTATGAGTAAAAGAAGTTTGACTAAAGGAACAAACTGCCAATTTTTAAAAAATAGATATCTTTTGAACAGGTCATCAAAAAAATCTGAAAAATTACCACGAAGAAGTTTTCGAAGGGTACTGAAAACTGTAAACAAATTGGGAAAATCTAAAAAAAAAAAAATTCAAAGTGTCCGATTTGACATGGAGCCCCATATATGATGATGCTTGACCGATTTTAAGTCGATCTACGATGTCCGAACGTCCGTCCGTCTGTCTGTTAAAAACACGCTAACTTTTGAAAGACTTTACTGAGGCTGCTGAAGAAAATTGCGTTTTTGGTTTTTCAATTTTTCAAAAACTGGGCTTAGGAGGCGTGGTCAAATTTTGAAAAAATGGTAAAATTTGTGTCGAGTTACCCTGTTCAAATCCAATTTATCAAATTAAAACGGAATGCAACACAATCTCAAAAATTTACATTCTTGTATAGTTTTGTATGGGCTATCGATTAAATTTTTTTAGGGAAAATTTTCAGAACCCGTTCTGAAATTTTCTATTTTTTACAAAAATCAATTTTTTTGTAAAAAAAACCTTGGAATTTTGTAAAATTACAAAAAAAAATTTCACTCGATAAATTTTTTGTTAAAAAAACAAGAAAAACTGTCAAATATTGGTAAAATGGGATTACGAGACTTTTTCTAGTAATTTTACAAGGTTTTTTTTGTGTGTCAGGTCAAAATTTAACAAATCCATTCCGTTTCAATTTATCAATACAATGCATTGGGCAAAAATTAAATTGCATACTTTAGGTATGCAATTTAGTTTTATGCAAAAAAAATGTGCATTTAAAATCAGTATATGACTTTTTATGCAAATTCATAGACACCAAAAAATGCATTTGCATAAAATTCGCGACTGTAGCCATTACAATTAGGGAAATCAGAAGATGAGAAATCGTTTTTTAGTATAAACCATTAATTGTGTTTCAACAAGGATTTTCTGAATTTCTATTTGATTTTTCTGAATTTTTCGTTTGCTTTTCCCTGTTTTCAATTGTGCTTTCGAACTTTAACTTGGGCTTCTCTAAATTTTAAATGGAAAATTCTGAATTAATTTTGCTTTTCTAAATTTTAAATAATTGGGTGTTTCTGACTTTGTATTGTGAATTTTTAAAGTTCAATTCAACTTTCCTGAATTAAAGTTGGTAGTTACAAATTTCAATTGGAATTTTCTTAATTTCAACTGGAAAATGTGTAATTCTCTTATAAGTCGAAATCGTCATCTTGTTTTTACGTGTTTCCCGTAATTATTTTAAATTTATTAGTCATATAAATACAAATTTAAAAAATCCTTATTGTATTTTTGACATTTCATCAAGTTCTAAATAAAAACAATTTCCACTTTTGGTAAAATTTAAAAAACTTTAATACCTTAAGACATTATTAAGTCTGTTTGTCTTTTCATATTTAAGTTCTTTCACTCATTGCCAAGTTTTGTTTTTATAAACTTGAATTTTTTTTTTTAATATTATAATTGTTATTTTTGTAATTTGTATACACTACACTTATAATAAGTGATAGACGGCATATAAGCAACACTTCAAAATATAGGTCTATCCTGATTAGGTTGGTATTGAATTTCAGCGATATCGGTAAAGTGGTTCAAAAGTTATAAGCAAATTGGTTGGTTAAATTATTTGTTTAAGAAAAACGCGCTAAACACTTCTTGAAAGCATTGGTAAGCTTCAAAACTATTTTACAGAGTATTTTGTCACTCAAAAAATTTTTCACACTAAAAAAATGTTTACTCTCAAAAAAAATTTACAAAAAAATTTTACAATAAAAAAAAGTTTACAGTAAAAAAAAAAATTGTTTTACAAAAATAACTAATATGTACTCAAAATAAAATATTTCTAGCCAACATTTTTTTTTAATTTGGAAAAATTACTATCTCTTAAAATGGCATTGTGGAGGGTATTCATTAATTCGGCCAAGTTTAAGAATTTAACTTTTCACTTGTTATTATACTAAGTTTGCACTGCAGAGATTGTAAAGCGTTTACATAGGCAACGAAAGGTTCTTCTTTATGATTAGAGTCTGCTTGAAAATCTTTTTCGATAATATTTCCAATCTTGACAGTTTTAAAGCTATTTCTCCCTCGTTTACAATGTCACGACAAAGGTCACACCTTCCCAGAATATGCACAATATTATTTTATAGAACTATTATTATTAACATTAAGTTCAAATTGCGTTAGAAAAATTTGTTATCTACTTTATTTGAATAATAGGAACGGTGTGGTGTAAATGCGCTATTAGCCGGTTTAAAAATTGTTTTATTTTTAGTAATTTTTAAACGCGTGTTTATTAAACATTTTTCTTGGAAATTTTAATTTTTTAAATGTTTTTTTTATATTTTTTTTTTTTGTAAACTAAAGAGAGCATAAAATTGATATCAATTTCGCTTGCTAGTTATTAAAATAATAGTTAACAAATATTTTTTATATTAATTATATATTATGAATTTCGCTGATGGTTTTATAAAATACTTTAAATTTGCTAAAATAACTATCTATAAATATTTTCAAGTACAATATTTAAAAAAAGTGATAGTGAAATAGAAACAAAAATCACAAAAGTCGGGATAATTTCTTTTAACTGTGGCGGGTACAGCATTTGAGTTTGGGAAGGGAACTTTTTTTCTACTTCGAATAAAAAAAATCATCAATTTACTGTTGTCGGACAAGCAAAAGTCTAAGATTCTGAAAAATTTTTCATGCAGAAAAAGTATCACATTTTGACACATTTTTCTATAGAAATATCTCAGATTCTGAAACATTTTTCCAATACAAAAAGTTTCAAATTCTGAGACATTTTTTCGTTAAGAAAAAGTCTCAGATTCTGAGAAATTTTTCCTATAAAAAAATCTCAAATTCTGAGAGATTTTTCCTATAGAAAAAGTCTCCGATTCTGAAACATTTTTCCTATAGAAAAAGTCTTAGATTCTGAGACAAAAAAAAATATCAGATTCTAAAACATTTTTCCTATAGAAAAAGTCTCAGATTCTGAGACATTTTTCCTATAGAAATAGTCTCAGATTCTGAGTGATTTTTCCTATAAAAAATCACAGATTCTGAGACATTTTTTCTATAGAGAGACAAAAAGTCTCGGATTCTAAAACATTTGTCCTTTAGAAAAAGTCTCAGGATCTGACAAATTTGTCCTATAACAAAATCTCAGATTCTAAGACATTTTTCCTATAGAAAATTGTCAGATTCTATAGAAAAATTCTCAGATTTAAGACATTTTTCGTGAAGGAAAAGTCTCAGATTTTGAGAGATTTTTCTTATAGAAATGTCTCTGATGCTGAGACATTTTTCCTACAGATAAAATCTCAGATTCTGTAGAAAATGTCTCAGATTGTATAGAAATGGTTTCAGATTTTGAGAAATTTTTCCTACAGAAAAAGTTTTGGATTCTGAGACATTTTTTCTATAGAAAGAGTCTCAGATTGTGAGATTTTTTTTTTATAGAAAAAGTCTCAGATTCTGAGATTTTTCTATAGAAAAATGTCACATATTCAAAGCCCTTTTTTCTATACAAACAGTTTCAAATTCTAAGGCATTTTTCCTGTAGAAAAGTCGTGTTTTTACACCACAAAAATTCACGATCACAAAAATTTTTCCCAAAGAAAATGTCTCTTCATAATAAGAACTTCCAGATTGACAGGTATTTTTTCACAAAAAATTTTCAGATTAAGTCACATTTTTACTTTACAACATTTTCAGATTTTCGCTACAAAAAATGTTTAGATTTTTCCTTTAAAAATGTTAAGATTTTTTTATGAAAAATTTTTGGATTTTAAACCAGCAGGTTAATTACACTGTGCTACATTGAAAAAACACTTTTGACATAATATAGGTGGTTGGTTTTGTCAAGTAGATCACAAATATACCCAGTTAACTTGCCAGACACCCTCAAATTTATAGTTATTGTCAAAAAACGTTTTTTTTGGGAATTTTGTCACTAGTTTAGAATCTTTTCACCCGATTTTAAATTTGATAACTGTTTTTCATAGAAGAATAATAGTGCTTTCTATGTACTTCCATTGGTCTGTATATATAAGAAAGATTTCTATTGATTTATTTCAATCAAATCTAATTTTTTTGTTGTTTTTTGAAAATTTTTCGAATTTATCGTTTTTTCTGCTATGGTTCGTTTAACAACCTTTATATTTAAAAAAGCAGTTTTGAAGAAAATTTTATTTTCAATACGATAAGCTGTATCCTGAAAAAATCGGATAATAATTGACAGAGTTGTGGTAATTTTTCTAAAAAAGATAATTAAGATTTTCCTGGAAATTGATGTTTGGACTACCCAGGCAAAAAAAAAATAAATTCTTTATAAGGGGTCACGTATAATATTTTAAAAGGTTTTTGTCGCTCTGTATGCGAAACTGGCCTATAAATTTTTCTATCGCGTCAGGTTTTTTAAATATTTAACATAAGTTGATATATCAAAAATTTAATGCGATAGAGAAATTTCAAAGTCGAGATCGGATTCAGCGTGCCAAAAACCTCAAAAATTACACTGTGGAACAGATTCAGGTTAGCAAAAGTTAGGTCGATTCTGAAAGTGAGGGGTGAAAATAGAGACTAAATAAGAAGACCCGTATCGCGGCGTTTGTTTATGTTAGTTCGATTTTTTTTTTTTAATCGACCTTCGAACTTTGCAGTCAAATGCCGATTTTCAGCATATTGTTTATATGTTTTTTTTGGCTATAACTCGTCGACTAATTGATATTTTTTCAATATGTAAAAGCCAAATTATTGCTAGACCTGCCCAACAATTAAAATTTTTTAAAAAATTGATTTAGAAAAATTTGTTAGTGTTTATGAAGCAAAATATTTTCAAAAAGCATGAAAAAAAATAATTTTTCCAACATTTTGTTTTTTTTTTGACGAGTTATAGCCAAAAAAACATATAAACAATATGCTGAAAATCGGCATTTGAAGGTCGATTAAAAAAAAATCGAACTAACATATGGGGCATTCCATGTGAAATTGGACACTTTGAAAAACTTTTTTTTTAGATTTTCCCAATTTGTTTACAGTTTTTAGTACCCTTGGAAAACTCCTTCGTGGTAAATTTTCAGATTTTTTTGATGACCCGTTCAAAAGATATCGAATTTTTAAAAATTGGTAGTTTGTTCCTTTACTCAAACTTCTTTTAATCATAACTTCTTCAATAATGGTCCAAATTTCAAATTTTTTTTTTTCAAAATTTTTGTTTTTTTACGTACTTTCTAAAAAAAAATCCCAAAAAATTCTTAAAAGCGCTCTAGTATGCGATTTTTACGTTTTAAAATTTAAACCTTATTTTTGAAAATGTTTGTACTCTTCGATTTTTTTGAAATTTTTTTGTGTAAAACTTCTATTAATTCTACAAATTTTTTGCCCAGGAAGATCGTGGGATAACGATTATTACTATTTTTTAAAATTTTTTGAAAAAATGTTATTGTAATTTTCCAATCTTAAAATCAGGGAGTGGAGATAGGGCGCAGGTATGTTTTGAAAAAATGTTGTGGGGTAAAAATAAATGGGGGTCGGTCTCAGTAATGACCCCTCTCGGACGCACAGTGGGGAAAAATGGACTTTTTTTGTCCGATTTTGCCTACAGGTCGCAATTCTTAACCGATTTGAGTTTTTCTTTTTTTTGAAATTTAGCTAATAAAATTCCTCTTCGGTCTGTCATAGTGGATTTCTAAAAATCGTTTTTGTTATATTTCAATTTTTTTTTTAAAGTTCAGAAAATATTAATTTTTTTAGAATTTTTGCTCTAAAAAATGTAAAAGGCAGGGGACGAATAAGCTGTATGGACAAAATTAAAGGTATTTGAACCCCTTATAAATGACATTAATAACATTTGTTAATTTATTATTATTTTGGATTTTATAAACATATGAAAACTTAAAAATGTTCACTTTTAAGTACCTATATCATTTTAAATAATGTACCAATTTCAATGAAATTTTTTTTAGATTAAAGCTTATCATTTTCTTAACCATTATTGGTAAATAAAGTATTTTTGCAAAATAGTTTAACTCTTTTTTCGAATTTACAATGTTACAACTTTTTTTTTTTTAAAACAGACCAAAAAATTATTTTAAAATTCCAAAAATCATAAGGTAAAATTTTAGCAAAAAATAAAATATTTTTTTTAAAAAATGTTGTGTACCAATTTTGACTAAGCAAAACATAAGCTTTAATCTGAAAAACATTTCATTAAAATTGTTACATTATTTTTAAAGATATAGGCTTTTAAAAGTGAAAATTCTTGAATTTTTGTCTGGTTATAAAAACCAAAATAATAATATATATTCAAATACTAATCACGTCTTTGATAAGGGGTTCCAATACCTCTAATTTAGACTATAAAGCATATTCGTCCCATGCTTAATACATTTTTTATTGAAAAAATACTGAAAAAATTAAAATTTTTTGAAATTTAGGAAAATATAAAAAGTAATCCGAAATTTTTTTTCAAAAATCTACCATGACAGATCGATGCGAAATTTTATTAGCTAAAATACAAAAAAAGAAAATCCAAAATCGGTTAAGAATTGCGACCTGTAGGCAAAATTGGATAAAAAAAGTCCATTTTTCCCCACTGTGGGACGCACCATTGGACCAATAGATGCTGATTTAGTAAAACAAATTTACAAAAAATAAAAAAAATTGTATGGGGACCGCCTTAACAGTTAAAGATAGAGGGTAGGTGTGTTCAGAGAAAATGTTTGGACTAAAAAATATTGTGGGTCAGTCATACATTTTGTTGCTCTAAGGGCACTATTAGGGCAGTTAGAGCGGTTGGAACAAATTTTAAAAAATGTCGTTTTGTGTGGGAGCCCCCTTAGAAATTGGAGATATGGTATTAGTTTGTTCCAAAGAAATGGTAAGACGTAAAAATTAATGGGGGTCGGTCTTATAAAGGACCCCTCTATGACGCACCATTGGAGCAGTAGAAATGATTTTAAGATTGGAAAATTACAATAAAATTTTTTCAAAAAATTTGAATAAATAGTAATAAACGTTATTCCACCATCTTCCTGGGCAAAAACTTTTTAGAATTGATAGAAGTTTTACACAAAAAAATTTCAAAAAAATCTAAGAGTACAAACATTTTCAAAAATGAGATTTAAATTTTAAAACTTAAAAATCGCATACTAGAGCTCTATTAAGAATTTTTTGGGATTTTTTTTTAGAAAGTACGTAAAAAAACAAAAATTTTGAAATTTGGACCATTATTGAAGAAGTTATGATTAAAAGAAGTTTGAGTAAAGGAACAAACTACCAATTTTTAAAAATTCGATATCTTTTGAATGGGTCATCAAAAAAATCTGAAAATTTACCACGAAGGAGTTTTCGAAGGGTACTAAAAACTGTAAACAAATTGGGAAAATCTAAAAAAAAAGTTTTTCAGAGTGTCCGATTTCACATGGAATGCCCCATATACAAACGCCGCTATACGGGTCTTCTAATATATCCTATTTTTTCACCCCTCCCTCTCAAAATCGATCTAACTTTTGCTAACCTGAATATGTTCCAAAGTGTAATTTTTTATTTTTTTTAATTTTGATAGAGATAACTCTAGATGTTTTTTTTTTTAATTCTTTTTCAATATTTTTTTTATTTACAGCCTTATTTTTAAACATTTTTAGAATTGCCAACTATATTTCATTACTTTGTATAAATAACAGTTAAAAGCCATTGAACTGTACTAACTTGCAATTGCATACTATAAAGTAAAAAAACTGCATAATCAAAACAATTTTGTAAGAAAAAAAGAAAAGAAAATATATCCACAATACTAGACGACTTCCCTTTAATATGTAACATGTCTGGACATGCAACGTCATGTATAAGTCAACAACAAATAACGGCAAAAACAAAAATTCTATATGGCATACTTATGCAAAACACTTGAGTTTATATTGGTGAAATTTTTTACCAAGACAATAAAAGAAAACAACCGTTAAAAGAACTCTTAAGAAACTCACCAACACTTGACCACTACGAAGGACTTTAGTGGTTGTGGTTAAGGCCTACATTTGAAAGCAGTTAGTATGCATTGAACTTTGATAACCTCAACATCTACTAAACGCGGTAAAACTTAATAACAAAAGAAAACAAAGGCGAAGAAGTAAAAGAAAAAGGATAATAATAATTCCTCCACATGCCTAGTGGTGGTAATGGTGGGGTGGGTAATCAACAAATCTTGGCTGCATTTCAGCAAATCAATAAAATTGTGCAGTTTTACATGTGTTTGAAATTAGAAAACCGGCCAATATCGAAAGCAGCTGACATCAGCCAGGGTTATAAACATAAAACTATAAAAGCAACAAGACTTGAAAATAATAAATTTCAATATTTTGTAGGAAAATGTAGTTAAAAGGTAAAATTAGAAAAAAATATTTTGGATTGATACGAAGTTTTTAATTATATAAATTATTTTTTACAGAAATTTTCAAAACAAAGTTTGGTGATATAAATGCTTAACGGAACAAATTCACCAAAAAAAACATCATTAAAATCACTAAAAACTCTTGAAGACTTATGTTAATATGAACCCATCATCTTCATCCTCATTCTCCTCTCCACCATTGTATAAGTCCAATTCTAGGCCACAGTCTTCCACAAATCGTGAAACTCCGTCCATTATTCCTTTGGATTATAATTATCAAATAATGGCTCCTTCTTCATTAAGGCCACATACTTCCAGATATCATCTTCCCTCCCGTTCCACAACTAGACAAAGTAATCCTGATGTTGATGTCGATATAGATGAAGATCTTCCATATAGTAGTTTATTTGGCGATCCTGTTCCCCCACCACCACCAGACGATTACTTAGGATCTACATTTCAAACATCACAGTTTTTACGTTCAACCTCGGTAGAACTTACCTCAGAAGAAGAAAATACAATGGGTCAAACAAGAACCATGGCAACAGGATCTCGCCTACCACAACGTTTATTCTCGCAAGTCCCCTATACCACTCTAATGGGTAGAAGATTTTCCAATACTTCTTCACAACGAAATTTTGAGGTAATGCCTACAAGTATACCAAGATTAAAACCACCTGATATACAAATTTTACCAAATTCAAGTGGAGGATCATCTACAGATCCCCAACACTCACCTAACTATATGTTGTTAGCACCTCAAGATATAATAAGAAAACCATCGATATATGAAAAACCGGAGGATGGTGAGGATGTTTCAGAGCTGAAAGAAACCTATACCATAAGTGATGGTCATTCTATAAGAGAATTTATGCAAACAACAACAAGGAAATCTAGTTTAGCTGAAGATTCTAAGGATATTGATGCTTTAAGGTAAGGAGATAAATAATATTAAACTTGGCTTAAAATTCTAATAATTTTTACTAACTTCTCCAACCCGCCAAATACGCCGGTCTTAATCCGACAAACATGCCCGTCGAATTTTCGAAAGCTCTCCAGGCAATATTTTTTGAATGATTTTATAAATAGCTGTGAAATTTGCCAAAAAAAACATGCACTATTTGAATCAAAAACGATTAGAGTATTTTTCTAGTTCGAGGCCCAAAATTCTATTTTTAATATTAATATATATTATTTATTGCTTTAAAAAAACTTACTCATTTCATAGTACAGATCTGTTTCAGTACAGATCTGTTTTACCCTTACTAATAGATCATCAGCAGATTGTAGTCTGCTGATGATGAAAAATGCCTTTTTAGAAGGAGAGAAGACCACACACCAGTAGGATCTTTCAGATATCCCAGGGTTCAAGGCGAAGAAGCCAGAACTTTGCGCAGCCTGGATGCCTCAGAAACGTCTACAGAAGTTGTTCCAAGAATCACGTTTGGCAATTCGGATCATCTTCTTATAACTCTTAAGTTGCAGCCTTTATGCAGATAAGTCCTCGTCCGCTCTTGTAGATCTAGCCTTATTAAAGAGCTTTCTGTAGGAATCTCTGTTCGCTGCAACTTATTGGACCTCCAAGGTGGCTTTTATCCCCCTAGGCTTTACGGAAGGGCAAGACGCATTCAGGGACCTATTACAAACATTTGTTATATGGTCAAACAGACAGTCAATTTCCGCCAAACCTTCAAACCTTTCCGCCAATTCACCCAAAAGCTGATTTCTAGAGACTCAACTGGGCCACGCTCCCTGAGTAAAAACTCAATGTAGCGATGATCTGAGAAAGAGAAAGAAAGTCATCAATTCTATCAGACAATGTATCTGATACAAGTGTTACGTCAAGAACCTCTCGCCGCGTACTTGTAACAAAAGTTGGTTCACTACCCTTATTACAAATATACAGTTAAATTCTTAACAAAAACTCCAAAAGTGACTCGTCTCTATTATTTGTGTTTGTAATTCCCCATATCGAATGTTGAGCATTAGCATTACAGCACACCACCAACTGGTGTCCCATAGATTCAGACTTCCGAATCAGACCGCAAACCCTCTCCGGGGGTATTAGCCCCGGATTTGGAAAATATGCAGAGGCGAGCCAAATAGACTTCCTATCAAGCTCTAAGCTAGCCGCTGTAACATCTATATAAAAGTTTATAAAAAAGTTATATATTAAGCCATTTTTCGTCAAGATGCAGGCTCGTGGTGAGCCCTCACACTTGGCAATTATAAACTTAAGCCCAGTGGTCTTTAATCCGCAAACCCTACCACCCCAGGGCTCTTGGATAAAAAACAAGTCAACTGCTCCTGTTGCTAGACGCAGCAAGAGTGAAACTGAGGCTGCCTTACAATGATGGAGTTTTATTTGTAGGAACCGCAATATCTTTTGTTTTTTTCCACCACCGTGTTGGTTTTTGGCTTCATCATCCGTTTTATCATAGATTTCGCAGTCGTCCCCAGATTCGGTTTTGAATAAGCCAGATGTGTTTCACATCTGTTCTGAATCGGAGGCAATAGAACTCTCCAAATTCCTCCCTGCATGGGCCTCGTCTTGAATGTCACCCATCGAGGCATTAGCTTCATACTCCGTGTCATCAGGTTAGGTTTAGGCATTCGTTACCAGATTCGGTTTCGAAAATGCCAGATGCATCTCCCATCAGCCTAGAATCGGTCAGCTAAATATCAATCTTTTCCAGATTCTCCTCCCCATCCGACTCTGCCACTAGCTTGGCTGCGTCCAAAATAGACCTCTGGTCGTCCTTGTAGACATTGACACTTATATGAAAAAATCCAAATCTAATAATGCCGTCAGTCCTTGCTAAAAGTGGAAGTGATTCCTAATTAACCAAGACCACTGCTTGAGGACGAGCGCCCTCCATCTCACCCAATCTGAAAATTTGCCAATTCTTAGTTGGAAGGTTAGAATTGCAGACTTTTATCATCTTCAGAATGACCTCAGTGTCACTTGTAGCCATCAGAATCCAAGCATGACCTATGGGTTGCGACGGGATATCATGTTTTTCCACAACGTCCAGTCTGGCACCAGGCCATAACTCTCCCACTTGGCTAATGGCAACCTTAAACACGGCTGCGAATCTTCCGTTCCCAAAAGCAACGAGTTTTACTCGCCCTTGATACTAACACACAGAAAACAAATTTACTAATATCCAACTGAAATTCAGTTGTTACAACTAAAATTCGGTTGAAACATTTGCATATAGGAAGTCACAATTGAAAATTGGTTGTAACAACTGAATTCGGTTGATATCACTGGCTTTTAATCGTTAAAACCACAAAACTCAGTTGTCCGAGCCAAATATAGTAGCAGCAACTGAATATTGAGTTGGTACAACTGAAAAATTCGATTGGAAATTTATTTTTCTGTGTGAACCAGCGTTGACAGTAGTAGGGAGAAAATCAGATATACTCTCAAAGAGCCTAAAGTAGATTTCATTTAATTTAGTTTCAACTAAACTCCACTTGTCCCTTGGGATACTACAATCCCTATTCTCCCTGTTGATCGCAGCCCTAACGAAGCTACCTTCACCTTTCAACTCAACTCGTTTCACCACTTCACTAAAAGTCTGAGTCAAGACGTTGCCGGTCACTTAGATCTCTTAGGTAAAGGTTTCTCGTCAAGCGACCGCAACCATTTACCTGACATCGATGACGAGGCCAAAACAGCTCCCTGTTTGTCAGATGCGCGCATTGCCGAAAGTTGGTCCTGTTCCTCAATGACTCCTTTCACGCCCTCTCACGTTCGGAGAGCGTCGTTCCATCGAGTTGGCTTAGTCTGTTAATTAGCCTTCTCTGATTGTGCCTGACCTTTGATGGCTTAAGTTTCTTTTTCTTTTTTTCACCAATATTGGGCTGAGCACCCCTACCAGAATGAAGGCCGGACTTTAAGGTCGCAACATTAAGACCAGTGCTTGGACCAGTACCGGTGAGGCAGAGTCTCGATTGAAACCAGTATCATTTGTGTCCATATTTTCATTTTCCTTGATCTGGTCATAAAAATATCACAAAAAAAAAACCTATTACGAACAATTTCAGTAATTCAATTAATAGCACGAAGTTAAATTAAAACACGTCCACACTTGTCAACAGTTGAACGAAATCTCTCCAAGAGGTGACATTTCGACTGTAATTCCTGTAATTACCGTACACAGCCTTATAGGAAAGCACGCTGAGCTCTCAAATGCGATGTCAAATGACTCTTCCCGGAGTTACAGGAATAAGTAGGAGTTGGAAACTATAGAACACTTTACATGCCATTGCCGGCACTTTCTGGTCAGAGATTTGCTTCACTGGAATTTAGGGAGCTACACGATCTTTCTGATTTGTCGAATATCAAAATTAAATATCTTAGGATTTTCATAAGGAGCTCAAATTGGTTTAACGGCATGGACTTGTAAGGGAACCCCATTACTGTCCCGTGGTATCACAACGGACCCCAGAGTCTAAGTATGTGTGCTGACGTAAAGTGTCTCTCCACTGTTTTGCAAATGACAGCAAAATTTGTAATTTCATTATGTTGTCGATTTTCTGTGTTTCGCAAAACGCCTTCGTATATGAAATGAACGCCTCTCGGAGGTCTTTCCTGTCACTTACAACTTACAAAATTTTAAATTGGATATCCACAAATACTACTCTTTCCTCATTACTTACCTTATTTTCCTGATCATTGCCCTGAGTATTTGTTAACGATAATAAAATAAATGTGGGTAAATACTGCCAACACGACTAAAAGCCAAAAACCGATTATGTCGGCCTTGAACCAAGGAATATTCCAAAGCTGTCCGAAAAACATTTTTTGAGTTATCTGAAAAATAGCATTTGTCAAAAACAAAAATAATTGTTTTTTAGGATTAGGTATACTAAAGCTTTAACGTCGAACTTCATCCAAAGTAATTATTTGAGTGCACATAATGCTCTTTTTGGTTTTTCATCCGTAATCCTTTTCCAAAAAAGTTAAGAGTCCATTAACCACAGATACCATATTGTTGCCTACTTTGTCAAAAGATTGAACTCAAAGTTTCAGAAAAGTAGAATGAAACTCCTTATTTCAGAGTTTCCCTTGTTTCAGCTATTATTTTCCTTTTCCCACTTTCGGGGTAATCGCTCTGCTTTTGTGTATGTTTTTCGCCCAGTGAATTTTCTAGGGATCCGTGTCCGTATTATTCAATGTCTCAAAACACGATATCTATTTCTTTAACTTCATTAAAAATTTTCGACTTTAGTAAAATTCCTTACTTCTAAAATTTATTCTCTTTCCAGCCCACCCCAAGATATGGCCCTAGCATTACCACGACAATTTTCCAATGAATCCTATTCAAGTGGTGAATGGTTTCGTTCGGCTAGCATAGACTATCCAGAATTTAATAAAATGCCAAAACTAAGACCCAGCTCTAAAAATGTCATGTCCATCAAACGTGATGAAATGCCAATGAATTCACCAGTAGCCGCCATGATTAATGATTCGAATGGTTCTAGCAGTGGTGAGGAACGTCTTATGGATGTTACACAAATATTGGATAAACCAACAGTTTGTTTGGATTCTCTACAACCACCCGAAAGACCACCAAGTCCCTCTCCTTCCTGTTTAAGATCCTTGGATGAAACTATAGTGTTAACACCTAGAGAATATATAAAACAAAGACGGAAAAGTATATATCCCACACATATGGTTGAACAAGAACCCCCAGAAGAAGATGAAGATAAACCACCTCCCATACCGCCGAAACCTCATTTAATTGATGATGATGATTTACTGAATCAACAACCCCACACACCATTAACAAGAGAAAGGTCACCTGTGATATTAAAAGACTCAATAACAACAGGAGGAGATTATAGGTGACTATTAATTACACTACCTTTGAACATTTTTTGTTAATTCCTTATTGCATTTCTTTCCAGAGTGGATCATTCACGTCTTCATAAGAAAACTTCATTTACCATAATCGGTGAAAAGTCACCACAATCATCAAGACCACAAAGTCCGCGTTTTCAAAGAACCAGAGAAAATACCGCCTCATCATTAATACCTACCAAGCCTAAAACCAAACATCATTTACAACGCAAATCCTTGTCATCCACACAATTAAAACTGCCACATTTATTACCTCCTACTAATCCACTTGCTGCTGATGATTCTCCCAGACCTTCGGTACAATTTGATATGACAGGACGGTATAGTCCAAGTAAACTGCCACCCCCAAAGGGTATTTTACATCACAAAGAATCATTGACTTCATCTCAGGATACACTGCCAGCTCAGCATATGAGAAGACGTTCTTCGGTAGTACCGCCTACAATGTTGGACCATAAAGCTAAACCTCATATAAAAAGTTGTGAAACTTTACCCATGATAACTGATCCATATCGTACTGCTATACCTAGACTGAATCGTTCTGCTTTAGACGTAAGACCAGAAGAAGCAGTTTTTCCACCGGGTGCTTTACCTAGACCTTTAAAAGTCAATCCAAATCCAACTAGAAAACAAAAGGGTTTGCTAAAGGTATTAAATCATCAGGAAACCTTATCGAAGATACCTTTAAAATCCAATTGGTCTAGTATGGATGACTTATGGCTGGAACGTAAGAGAAAGGCATCATTATCACCAATAAATGATAAAACTGGCCGCAGAAGATCTAGTTCCACATCACCCTCCCGCCGTAGTTCTACACAGACAGCTTCAGATAGAAGAAGTTCAAATTTAAGTAGTGTTACAACTTCAGATTTTAGCTTTCGTAGACCTTCCATAGCCGCAAAACCAGTAACACCTCAAACACAACGAAGAAAATCCGTCTTCCAATTACCTAGTCCAGCAACCAGAAGAAAATCTTCCTCAACTTCTAGTATAGTGACTACAAGAGGAGGTCGTCCTACAAGAACTAAAATAGCAAAACCCACAACTTTATCTCCGATCATTGGAACACCAAATAAAGATAGTAGTTCTACACAAAGTCCCATGCATACCATGAAGCCATCACATCCACCAGCTCCCCCATCCGATAGTATCTCCGATACCAACTCAAGAAGAGATTCATTGTCTAAAATACCCATAAGAAGTCAAGGAGATTCTAGATCGAATTCTCGAATGAGTTCACATGTAGGAGAATCTCGATCGGGATCTAGAGTAGCTTCTAGAACAGGATCACCGACAAAAGATTATCATGTAGCCGGGGGACGTTCATCACAAATGGCTACTAGTCGTTCAGGATCACGTGCTTCACAACATAGACCTTCCCAGCCAGCTTCAAGATCTAATTCGAGAGGAAATTCTAGAACTCCTTCACGATCTACTTCAAGAGCTTCTACTAGACCCATATCATTACCAGGATCAAGACCTACCTCTCGCATGGATATGGCTAAAGAAATAGCAAATTCACGATCGAATTCACGTTTAAGTGTAACTTCTTCTAAGCGTGGTGGAAGTATTTCACCTATAGTAGGTAGAAAAACACCAACAATTCCTACGTCAGGGAGAAGAAAGTCTGTATCGTTAAGTCCTCAAGCTAAAAGAAGGACAGTTACAAGAAGAGGATCTATTAGTCCGGTGGGAGTAAAAGCCAAAGGCCGTAGTCGAAGTCGTAGTAAAACACGTTCAAGTCCTGACCGACTAGGACGATCTCGTATTCCTGTGAGTCATCCTAATGGAAGAAGTTCTACAAAATCACCGCCTAGAAAAAACAGAACTAGTGGAACTACTGATCTACGAAGAACTTCTTCATTAAAAGCAAAAACAAAAACTCCCAGTAAACAACCAGCTAGTGCCAAAAAAATGCCAACATCTGTGCGTAAACCAGAGACGAGTGTTAAAAGAACTCCCTCATCAGTAGGTAAACAGGGAGCTATGGCTAAAAAGCCAATCAGTAACATACAAAAGCCCACCACCAGCACAGGCAAAAGAGAACCTTCAAATGTTTCAAAAAAGCCAGTTTCATCAAGTGGTAAGCCGCCAACTAGAGAATCTACATCTCTTAGCATTAAAAAGAAACCACCGGCTACCAAAACTCCAGTTATGGGAAAGAAAAATGGTAAAGACCAGACTGCAGATAAAAAAGTCCAAGGAAAAACTAAAGAATCACAATCAAAAGCCGATAGCTCCGGAGCCACCACAAAAGAACAAAAAATCGATGACACTGGGAAATCAGCAAAGAAAAATGGCGAAAAGACTGTGACCCCAGCAATAGCAGCACCTGCTGTTCCACTCTTAGCGGGATTAAAACGCCAACCGTCCTCAGTGTCATTAATGCGTGTAAGTTCCAAAATTAGCTTGCTTAAAAAACGATCCGATAGCAATGTTAGTAAAAACACTTTAGACTTATTAGTACCCGAATTAGAAACCGGTGATAACAGAGGTAAGTTATTTTTCAATTTAAACTTTATAAACAACGAATAACTTTCTTCTTTTCAGCTTCTTCACCTACAAAACAACTAATGGATATGGCTGGGGCAGAAGGAGGTTCAATACCTGCGGCCATTTTAGAGAAATCTCAAAAGACTTTGGAAAATATACAAAAAACGGTAACAGAAGCTACAGAGGAAATACACAAAACCATCAAAGAAAATCTTACAGATCTGAGAAGTCTTGAACAGGATATGGGTTTAACGTCAGATAGTGCCGGTTCTCCCACGCCCAGTGTTACCACAGTGGTGGAGAAGAAGTCGGGATCTACTAAACAAGGGGGAAAGGTAGCAGGTCCTGGAGAATCCGTTTCTCGTATGGGTACAGCTGAAGGTGCAGATGGTACAGCGGCCTCCAAAAGTCCTCTACCTCCTTCTCAACCAATTGAGGCATCTGTGAATGTCTTAAATCCAGGTACATCTCAAGCAGCTACTTCCTCAGCTTTAAGTAATGGTTCTTCTCAGATGGATGATGCTGCTGCTACAAAAACAGCTGCTCAAGCAGCGGAAAGGGTTAGTGAACGTGCTATATCTGTAATGCCTGAAGTTGACTGTGAAAGTGCAAATTTCCAGAGTTTTAATGGTGCTACGACGGGTAATGGTGCTGATGACAAAGTGATGTCTGCTATGGAATCGGGAGCTATGACTGATAAACCGACTAGTGGAAGTACAGATGACTATGAAACTGAAGCCAAAAGAAGATCACCAGATGGGCAAGGAGGTTCACATGATGGAAGTGGAAAGGGGTAAGTTTATTGTTTAGTTTATGGTTACATGGTGATAACCAGGGAAACCAAAAATATGCAGTATCATGTTTTTTCCTGTGCATTTTATTGATAAATAGGTAAGGTATTTATCCGTTTCAGAAGTTTTTAAGAAATCTGGCATCGATTTGTTAGAGCATATTTTTGCATATTTTAGCCTTAAGAGCATATTTTTGCATATTTTAGGTTTAAGAGCATATTTTAGCATAAGAGCATATTTTTAGAGCATATTTTCATTTTTAGAGCATTTTTCCACTTTTTAGAGCATATTTTTACATTTTTAGAGCATTTTTTTTTTAAATTTTTAGAGCATTCTTTTCCAATTCTTTTTATGACAACATGTATTTTTTAATTTTTTATCCAACAAGAATGTTTTTTTCAACAATTACGGAATTGTGACGATTGGTATATGAAACTATGTTTTCTTTAGATTCAGCAACTTGGCAGAAAACATTAAGGAAAATATTTTTGTAGAACATATTTAACGCTCTTACTATCGCACATAACGGTATTTGGAGGGTCTATTCTCTAACAAATGGTAAAAAACACAACAAAAAAGGGGACATAGTTTTTTTTAAGAGCATATATTTATTGTTTTTAGAGCATATTTTCCGTTTTTAAGGGCATTTTTTAAGCGCATAAAACGAGTTTTTTAGAGCATATTTTTGGTTTCCCTGGTGATAACAAACAGAAAAAAAATATTCAAACTGAATTTTTCAGTTGTAACACCTACTAAATTCGTTTGCGATAATCGATTTTTGTGGTTGTTTTAATTAAAATGCAGTAATATCAAGTAAACTCACAATCAGTTGTGTCGTTAGTCACAACTGCGACCTCCTATTTGCACATGTCTGTTGCATGAATTAAATTTCAGTTGAATATTAGCAAATTTGTTTTTTATGTAAAGGAAAATTAGAAATAAAATATTTAAAAATTTTATATTAAGCAAAATGTATTATATTTTTTTTTTTTAACATGATAATGTTTTTAGGCTGGTGTCTTATTTTAAAAAAGTTGCAGGACGCCACCTCAGTTTGACTATATAAGCTAACGACTAACAAAAAAGAAAATTGGAATTACTGTTTTTGTTTTCTTAAAACCAAAAATTTTACTAACTTAGGTTTGTAACTTGGATAATAATTCACCTCGTGGTGAATAACAAAAATATTCACCAGCTGGTGAATAAAACGTAACATAATTATTTTTATCAATATTTTTTTTGTTTCATCTATATTTTTTTTTTCTTTTTCATCAATATTTTTTTTTTTTCATCAATATTTTTTTTCATAAATATTTTTTTTTTTCATCAATATTTTTCTTTTCATCAATATTTTTTTTTTCATTAAAAATTTTTTTTTTTTCATCAATATTTTTTTTTTTTTTTTCATCAATATTTTTTTTTTTTCATCAATATTTTTTTTTCATCAATATTTTTTTTTTTTTTTCATCAAAATTTTTTTTTTTTTCATCAAAATTTTTTTTTTTTTTTATCAATATTTTTTTTTTTTTTTTTCATCAATATTTTTTTTTCATCAATATTTTTTTTTTCATTAATATTTTTTTTTCATCAAAAAATTTTTTTTTTCATTTTTTTTTTTCATCAATATTTTTTTTTTTCATCAATATTTTTTTTTCATCAATATTTTTTTTTTTTTTTCATCAATATTTTTTTTTTCATCAATATTTTTTTTTTCGTCAATATTTTTTTTTTTTTCATCAAATTTTTTTTTTTTCATCAATATTTTTTTTTTTCATCAATATTTTTTTTTTTTCATCAATATTTTTTTTTTTTGTATCAATATTTTTTTTTTCATCAATATTTTTTTTCATCAATATTTTTTTTCATCAATATTTTTTTTTTCATCAATATTTTTTTTTTTTTCATCAAAAAAATTTTTTTTTTCGTCAATATTTTTTTTTCATCAATATTTTTTTTCATAAATTTTTTTTTCATTAAATATTTATTTTTATCAATAAAATTTTTTCATTAAAACCCTTTTCTTCATCAAACACTTTTAGTTATCGAAAAACATAGAAATACAGATAGATGGATATAACTAGAATGTCTTAGAAAGCTTTACGGATCAATAATATATAAACATAATGGCGTCCTCGACCGATATTTCAATGCATTTTGCATATAATGACAAATTAATATAGCGTTATTTTTCCTAGAAAAATTTTGCTTTGGAAAGAACACCTACTTGTACAGCAAAACATTATCATGATTCAATGGTTTGGGCACGAGTACAAACTTCGCAGACATTTTTTTGAAACTGGCTCAGATTCTGAGATTGGTTTACTTAAGAAAAAGGAAAATTTTTGTACAATAAAAAATTTTTTAGACTCTGAGACAAATTTTCAGAAAAAAACTCTAGGTTGTAAGACATTTCCATTAGATAACAAGTAAAAAAGTAAAATTCGACCTTGGCGAATGTATCCTCCACAATGTAAAAAAAGTTTATTTGCAAAAAAAAATTTGCGAAAAAAATTTTTTGGTGAAAGAAAATTATGTTTGTATTAATATAAATAGCATTCGGTGATCAATTCTGTTCACATGTGTCAACCAGCAGCCAAATTAAAGCATTTTGTATTTTTAGGTTATATTGAGTGTACCAAAATTTTCGATTTTGTTTCATAACTTTTAAACCGCTCAACCGATTTCGATTTTTACAAAAAATTTACATAACAGCACATGTTTTAGATTTTTTCTCGATCTTTCCCTTGAACTGAATGTAACACAATCAGATTCTTAATTTTTGAGTAAGTTTAAAACTGTTTGGGGAAAAAATTTTAAATTTTTTTATATATTATAAAATTTTTTGAGAGACTTAAGCCTTTTTTTAAAGTGTGAGCTGTATCAGATGCTGATACATTTTCACAAAGAAGATTATCAGAATCTGAATTTATTTTTCAAAGAAAAGTCTAGGATTCTATGACAATTCCCAGTTGAGACAGTTTTTGTTATAGAAAAAGTCAAAGACTCTAAATCATAATTCCAATGGAAAACGTTTCTTGGGAAAAAGTCACTTTAGCAAAATGATTCTATAAACATATTCATAAAATACTTTGCCAAAAGAAAACACTCCGATTGTAAGACATTTCCCCAGAATCTGAGATATTTCTAGTCTAGCACATTTTCTCAGATTCTGAAACATTCTACACAAAAAGATTTACACTCAAAATAATTACTCTGTTAAAAACTCTGTAAAATGACTGTAATCTCAATTTGACAGATATTTGACAAAGCTATCTGTCGAAATACAGATTTTAAGAATAAACTTTGTATTTTCTTATAACCGAATAACAGAATTTTATCTGTAATTTTACTTTTTACTTTGTAATCTCTATTTTACAGATAATAAATAGAGTTTTTTTTGTTAAAATACAGATTTTATAAAAATACTTGTGTTTTTTTCTCGTAACCAAAATACAAAATTTCAACTATTCTCTGTAATAATAAAACCTGGCACATTTTACGAGGATGTCGTGTAAAATTGCAGGTACTCGTAAAAAAACTTTCACAAAAATAAAAAAAAAATAAATTTACAATTTGGAAGCATTAAAGCGGGCAAATTTACTCGATGGCATTTTCCAATTGTCAACACTACTTCCACATTGAGGAAAGATAAATTGATCAGAAATCAACCCAGTCGGCAAAAAAAATCACACCTGACATACTGCTGACTCTCCCTTTATAAAATTGCTGACATCTTCATACAATTTTTCAAAATGTCATCAATGACATGTCAGCAGTTGGTCAGCGGTTGTTTAAACGAATGGTTAGAGGCCACCGATACTGGTGGACACTGCTGACCAACTGCTGACATGTCATTGATGACATTTTGAAAAATTGTATGAAGATGTCAGCGATTTCATAAAGGGAGAGTCAGCAGTATGTCAGGTGTGCTTTTATTTTGCCAACTGGGAAATAGTAAAAAAAATAGTCAAATTCTGGCCGCTTTTATCAAAATTTTACAGATAATTCTGAAAATTTACTGTTTTTTTATCGACATCATTTTACAGAGTTTTCTTCGTAAAATAACAAAAAATCTTGCTGGTTGGAAATCTATGGTATTTTCTGCTGGCTCAGCAGAGTATCTCTGTATTTTAACAGAGTGATTATTTTGAGTGTAGATTCTGAGAAAATCTTCTCTTTTTCTATAAGAAAAATAATTCAGATTCTGAGCCTTTTTTAACAAGAAAACAGTATAAAAAAAGTCGTAGATTCTAGATTTCCTATAAAAAAAAGTTTCAAATTCTTAGACATTTTCCTATAGAAAATTCTCAGATTCTTAGACATTTTTCCTATAGAAAAAGTTTCAAAAATTCTTAGATTCTGAGACATTTTTCCTATCGAATAAGTCTCAGATGAGAAAAAGTCTTAAATTCTTAGACTTTGTTCTTTAGAACAAGTCTCAGATTCTGAGGCATTTTACCTATAGGAAATGGTCAGACTTTTCTTCTAAAAAATGTTTTTCATATAGAAATAGCCTCAGATTCTAAAATATTTTTTCCATAAAAAAATACTCAGATTCTGAGACATTGTTCTTATAGAAAAAGATATTTTTACAAAAGAAAAAATCTCAGATTTTGATCATTTTTCTATACAAAAAGTCTCAGCTTGTGTCTCTAAGACCTTTTCCCTATACATAAAATCTTAGATTTTGAGATAATTTTCCTTAAGAAAAATTCGTTGATTCTGAGATATTTATCGTAAAAAAAGTATAAGATTCTGAGACATTTTCCTGGATTGTAAGAAAAATTTAGAGAAATATTCATTATTCCTATAGAAAGTTCTCAGATTCTAAAACATTTTTCATATAGAAAAGCCTTAGATTCTGAGAATTTTTTATAGAAAATATCTCATATTCTGAGACATTTTTCCTATAGAAATAGTCTTAGATTCTGAGAAAAAGGCCAATATTTTAAGACATTATTCCTATAGAAAAAGTCTTAGATTCTTAGACATTTTTCTTATAGAAAGTTTTAGATTCTGAGACATTTTTTTTTTAGAAAAGTGTAAGATTCTGAGACATTTTTTTTTAAGAAATAGTCTCGTTCTGAGACATTTTTCTAAAAGACAAAGTCGCATTTTTATATTTGACTACATTTTACTTACAATTAGGTCCATTTTTCGTGTACATAAAACTTCAGGTTCTAAGATATTTTTTCGTTAGAATCATAAGTTGCAAAGTTTTAAATTCTAAAAAAAAAAATTCAGATTTTGAGATTTTTTTACAGAAAAATTTTCATTTCAAAACATTTTTCTTCAAAAAATTTTAGATTCTTAATGTTTTTCCAATTTTTTTTAAGAATTTTTTTAATATTTTCTTGTTATTTGATACCAAATCCTGAAATCATTTTGGAAGGGATCCCGCCCCCCCCCCCCTCCCTGTATACGTCACTGACCAGAATCAATCTTCGGAACCCCGTAATTTTTTTTTTTATACCCTCCACTCTAGTGATAGAGGGTATATATAAGTTTGTCATTCCGTTTGTAACACCTCGAAATATTGGTGTAGGACCCCATAAAGTATATATATTCATGATCCTCGATCGATTTTAAGACGATCTAGCTATGTCCGTCCGTCCGTCCGTCCGTCCGTCCGTCCGTCCGTCCGTCCGTCCGTCTGTCCGTCTGTCCGTCTGTCCGTCTGTCCGTCTGTCTGTCTGTCTGTCTGTCTGTCTGTTGAAAACACGCTAACTTTTGAAAGACTTCATGGCGGCTCCTGAAGTTTGGCATATCTGTTGGGCATTTACCTGGTCAGGTTGGTATTGCAATCCAGCGAAATCGGTCCAGTGGTTCAAAAGTTATAAGCAAATTAGTGAATTTCGACAAGGGTTTTTCTGGAATTTACGAGTTAAAACACACGGTAACTTTCGAACGACAATTCTGAGGATGCTGAAGTGTGGCATATATATTTTTCGTTACTCTGGTCCGATTCGTTTTAAAATTCAGCCAAATCGGTCCAGTCGTTCAAAAGTTATTAGCAAAGCCGTGAATTTCAGATTAGTTTCACCTTAAATTTACGAGTTGAAATCCCGTTAAACAGGTTTAAAAACATTAGTAAGTCACAAAAATATTTTACAAAGTATTTTTGTCACTCAAAAATATTTTTACACTAAAACAAAAAAAAAAATACACTCAAAAAATTTTACACTCAAAAAAAATTTTACACTCAAAAAAAATTTTACACTCAAAAAAATTTTACACTCAAAAAAATAATTAGTAAATTATTTTTTTTTTTTCAAAAATTACTAAAAAAAAGTTTTTTTACACAAAATAAAATATTTCTAACCAAAAATGCTATTTTTTTCACGTTTGAAAATTTACTATCACTTAAAAAGGGCATTGTGGAGGGTATTCATAGATTCGGCCAAGTCGAATTTAACTTTTCTACTTGTTAGTGTTGTACTTTGTTATTTTAGTTGCTTCCATTTCCTTTGTTCTGTTAAATTAAAATGTTTCTCAAATTTTAAATTAACTTTTTGGGTACTCCCTTTCCCGTCTACGCCTCTGAAAATTAATTTTTAACAGGTGATTGTACGCTTAATTACTGCTAAGAAGAAAACTTCTTTGTTTTCACCCAGCTTAACCATGCATAGTTGAAATTACGTGATAAAGTCTGTAATGTAAAAAATAAAAACATCGCATCACTGACACATTTTTTTGTCTTCAAAAAAAATGCACATAAAACGCAGTGAATGGTTAACAAAATTGCATGCTTTATAATAACATATATTGTAAGTTAGTAATAATTAGTTAAGTTTCTTAGAAATTCTGCCACTACCGACTGCTAACCAACATGGTATGGTACAAATTTAAAAAGTCTATACTTTAAATGTATCACTGTAGCACTCATCAATATTTATATAAATCGTTGCACTAATACAAGTAAGTATATGTAAGTATATAAGAAAGAAATTTGCATAATGTACATTAGACAGGGCTGAAAAAAGTTATTAAATTCTTAGTTTTCTAACAGATGATTATGATAATTCAAAAGTAACAAAAATTCATCTGATTTCTGGCAGTGAAAAAGAAATAACTGATAAATTTACACAAATTATATTTTCGATATCTCAAAGACCTTTCCATCGATTTCAAATAATTATACTCAGCTTGTCAAATATTATCATAATTATTAATACAAAAGAATATGATTCATCTGATTTCTGGTAGTAAAAAATTATTAAATGATAAATTTCCACAAATTAAGGGGCCTATTCACAAAAAAAGTCATAACTCTATCATAACTCAATATTTTCCATGTGGTTGTTGTAAACAATCATAAAAAAAATTCAAATTTCATATAAACCACATCGTCTCAAAATTGACAAATAATTTTAAATTTTGAGACTTTTTATGCTTTTGTTTACAACAAACACAGGGAATATGAAGTTTGAAAATATTATTTTGCTCAGTGTATTTAATTTTTTAAACATTTACATATTTTGTCATGCACGTGCTTGCATGTATGTTTGTGAATGGCTACTATATATTTCGCTTGTGTTTTATTTTTGCCGGTAGGTTAAAGGTCACCATTTATGATTTACAATGTAGTGGGTTAAATATTATTGAATGAAGTGTTACAAAGTATGAATGTGCAACTTTTTAACAACTCTTACATACATATGATATGATGAATTTACAAATTCTTTAATATTACAAACGGAAAATGGAAATTTATGTTATGACCTTTTCAATGTTAAATTAATGCCGAAATATTTGTAATGACCTAGTTTTAAATAAGATTAATTTCTACGTTCATAATTCAAGGTCAAAAATATCGACAAAAAAATCTGCTAAAAATTTTAAAAAAACTAACAAGAATTAGAAAATAAAAAAATATATTTAAAAAAGTTAAAATTTATAAAATTAAAAAAAAAAAAAGAGACAATCAGAAAATTCAGCAACATAAAAAAATCAGAAAATTATAAAAAAAACAAGTAGAAAAGTTTAATTCGACTTGGCCGATTCTATGAATACCCTACACAATGCCTTTTTTAAGTGATAGTAAATTTTCTAACGATAAAAAAACAAAATTTTTAATTATAAATATTTTATTTTGTGTAACAAAAACTTTTTTTTTAGTAATTTTTGAAAAAAAAAAAAAAAATTACCTAAATTTTTTTTGAGTGTAAAATTATTCCGACTGTATTTTTTTTTAGTGTAAAAATATTTTTGTTTGACTAAAATACGCTGTAAAATATTTTTGTGACTTACCAATGTTTTTAAAACATGTTTAACGGGATTTCAAGACGTGAATTTAAGGTGAAACTAATCTGAAATTCACGGTTTTGTTAATAACTTTTGAACTACTAGACCGATTTGGCTGAAATTCAATGGGAACCATGGCAGAGGAAGTACAAATATATACGCTATGCTTCAGCATCCTCAAAATTGCCTTTCAAAAGTTAGCGTGTTTTTTATCTCGTAAATTCACGAAAACCCCTGGCCGAAATTCAGTCTTTTGCTCATAACTTTTGAACCACTGCACAGTGGCCGAAATTGCCAATCTAGCGGCGCTTAATTACGAAATGTAAAATAATAAAGACTAATGCTTATTTGCGATTATAAAATTTATAAAGAATTAAATTTTAAACAATATTTATTTATTTTTATGTATTTTGGGAAATTAATGTGACTATTGGGAGGGTGGTTTGTATGAGGCCTAGAAATTAAAATGGTCCGATTCCGTTAAAACTTAGAGCGATTGTTTGTGAATATAAAAAACATTTATCGGTCAAATTTCAAGAGGATATCTTGAATACTATTGTTAGGGGTATTTAAGTAAAACTTGAAGGGGACATTTACATGGGGGCTATGGGTTAACATGGATTGATTTTGTCAAAATTTAATAGGTTTTGTTCTTGCGATAAAAGAAACTTAAATTTCAAATTTCAGCCAAATCGATTGAAAATTGTGGTCTGTATCGCGTTTATACTATTTATTTGGACAGGCAGGTGGACCCTAAAAACCGAACAACTTGCGCGAACTAGCACGCCATACTGAAACGTCACAACAAAAATAACCCAAAATAATAAACAAAACAGGAATTGGACCGAATACGATCGAATTTCAAAAGTTGCAGTCCATGAAACTATAGTTTATATCACAAATGTAAACTTCTATAATGAACTAATAATAAACTAGATACACACAGGCCACAAACATTTATTTTTTAGTTAAAACATACCTTTTACTTTCAATTAAAACTTTTTGGCTCAAAATGTATAAACAATTGACTTAAAAGTGTCAAGAAAAACTCACTGAGTAATTAGGCCCCAAATTCCTTTAAAACACTTGCTGCAGAAAATGTATATTTGATAGCTTACAGCTGTGCGAATATTAAGAGAAAAACAAAGGTGAAAACGTTTATTTTCTCTGTAAAGTATAGGTAATCGATAGAGTGCAAAACATTTATCAGTTTTAATTTTTTAATTTTGACTAAAACGCCACTAGATCAGTGATTTCGGCCACAGTGCACTGGACCGATTTCACTCGATTGCAATACCAACCTGACCAGGTAAATACTAAACTACAGAAGACTCCGTAAAGTCTTTCAAAAGTTAGCGTGTTTTTAACAGACAGACGGACGGACATCGGTAGATCGTCTTAAAATCGATCGAGGATCATGAATATATATACTTTATGGGGTCCTAGCCCAATATTTCGAGGTGTTACAAACGGAATGATAAAGTTATATATACCCTCTGTCACTTTAGTGGAGGGTATAAAAATAAGAAAAATTCTGACAAATTTGAAAAATGCTGAAAATATCAGAAAAACTGAAAATATTCAAAATAAAATTACAAAACTCTGATTACACTGTGCTCGAATTTGACACTTCTTTTTAACAAGCTAGACACTAGGTCGTTCCGTCAAATTTACGGAATAGCTGCACAGAAAAAAATAAAAAAAAAATATTTGAGTAAATTTTTAATACTATTGAGTAAAAAGTTACTCAATTTTGCACCAGTAAACGATTTTATAGTATTGAGTAAATTTTTAATAAAAATTTATTAAATGTTTGAAAAAAAATTTGTGTAAATTTTTAATTGACACAATTAAAGATTTACTGAAAATTTATCTATTTATTTTTTTTAAAGTTTAAAAAAGTTTTAAATTTTTTTACAAAAAAAAAAACAAAAAACTTGTTTTTATAAACTTTACCAAACATATTTATGTCTCAAAAACATAGGAAAATTTTATAAAGACGATTACAAACTTTCATATACATACACAAAAAACTATAAACTAAACGAGAATTCAAAAAACTATGAGAGTTAAAAAAAATTAAAAAAAATATTAAATTTTTATTAAATTATTTACTTAAATATTTTTTAAAATTTTTAAGTAAATTTTTAATTGCGTCAATTAAAAAATTACTAAATTTTTCCTTTTAAATTTAAACAAGTGATAACTCAAATCTGTTTCCTCCATATTTTTTCCTGTGTGGCTGTGTGAAAATGTTTGTAAGGGCATCTTCAGTCGGCAACCAGCGGGCAAAGTTTGAAAAAAATTCGTTTTTCGACCAAAATTCATGTCCGAAATTTTAACCGAATCCTCTCACTTACGAAATGTACAGCTCTTTTGGTTTTTTAGTGGGGTCCCCGACTGATATTTCAATTCGTTTTGCAATGGAATAGAAAAGTAATTTAACATTATTTTTTCTAAAAAAAACTTTGCTTTGGCAAGTACACCCAAATATTCCGCAAAACATTATCATGATTTAATGTTTTGGGCAAGAGTACAAAATTCGCAGGCATTTTTTAAATAAATTTTTCCACAATCAGCTATTCCGTTGCCATCGTTTGGCTGGTATTACGGCACGAAATCCAAAAGTTTAGATTTTATATTGTTTAGACAATTGCCGAATTTCTATTATCTAAGGTCTATTTAATACAAGTAAAATTATAGAACTGTAAATTTTATTCGCCGAATTTTTTTTGCGAAATTCTTTTTAAATTTTTTTTATTTTAATATAAAGTTATGAAACCAGGGGGGTTATTGCGTATTTCGATTCGAAAAGAAAAAATTACGAATTCGAACAAATTGTATTTTGTAATACGATTTTCGGAAAAAGTTTTACGAATATGCAAAAAAAAATTCGCTTTTAGGATTTTTTTCGAAAAACAAAAATTTCCCTTTCGTAAATGCAACTGTGTTGTACGAAAACGAATGTCACGTACGTTAAAATTGTTCGTATTTTATTCGAAAGCAAAACAGATAGTGAAAAAAAAAATATTTCTGAAAATGTGAGTATTTCAATAAAAAAAAATACATAAAAAGTGGAAAAAACAGTTTATTAAATAAAAACATGTTATATATTTTTCCTACTTTTAATTTTTGAAGGAATGTTGCAAAAAAAACAAAGCAAAGACAATTCACAATTATGGTCGAGTTTATGGTTGCGCATCCCGACCTAGCAAAAGGACACCTTAAAACCCCTGATGCAAAAAACAAATCAAATAGCTTATGGAAACGACTGGCTGATGATTTAAATGGAGAAGGCCCGCCCTCCCGGGATATAAATGGATGGAAAAAGGTTCTACTATATCTTAAATAAATAACGTTTTACTATTTATTTTTATATATTTGTGATATTAGGTATTTGCTGATTACAAAAATCATGTTAAGGCAAAACTCCGCCGGAACAAAAGTTCCATATCGGGGACAGGTGGAGGCCCAAGCTTGTATTGTTCCTTAACACCACTAGAGCTACAGTTGGCAGGGTTGTTATCAATGGGAGAATCTGTCAGCGGTTTGCCAGGAACTTGTAGATTTGGTGTAAGGACAAACACCAGCACAGTGACATCAAATAGTTCCAATCCCGTAGTTGTCAATGACACACATCAAGAGGATGAAATTATGGAACAAATTATTTCTTCAGTGGTTTCAGAGGAAACATTTACAGATCCTCCAGAATACACAGAAGAAACATCTACAAATACACCACGTAGAACTAGTGGCCGACGAGAAGCTTCCAATAAAGATAGTCTACTTCAAAAACAAGTTGACAACCAAATAGTTTTCCAAGAGAATACAACGAAAGTTTTAGCCGAAATCAGTGACAACCAGAAGAACACTCTACAAATGTTCAGTGAAATAAACAAAAATATTGTTAACACTAACAAATATTTAAAAAGGAGCTCTGATACAAAAGAACGAAGTTATAAACTAAAAAAAGAAAAGTTCGAGTTTAAAAAAAAAGATGGAACTAGAAAAAACCAAGCGAAAAGTAGAGCAACTCAATCTTAAAAAGCGAATTTTCGAGTTGGAGTGCGAAAAATCGGGGCATGGAAAGTAAATGTTTTCTTGTTTCATTAATTTTTGTACACCAAAATCTTTATTTTTAAATGGTTTAAGATAGTTTTTTAGTTTAAAATGAATTTTATTGTTTTTTTAAATTTTTAAATGAATTTTACTGTTTTTTTATGTTTAAAATGAATTTTATTGTTTTTTTCTTAAGTTTTAAATTAGTTTTATTGTTTTTAATAAATACTTATTTACAAAACTTTAGTGATTAAATTGCATATTATTTTTTATTTCGTTTCTAATATTTTTTGCTATATTAGTATAGTTAATATCCATTATTTCAACACGGTCACTTGCAGAAGAAGTTGAAGGCACATCTTCCTCATTATCTAGTTGAGGGTTTTCAACGTTAAACATCAAGCAAATATTATGTAAGGCACAGCAAACATTAAGAATCTGGACAGCCTTTTCAGGAGTATAGTGCAATTCCCTGGCTGATAAGAGACATCGAAATCTTGCTTTCAGTAAACCAAAAGTTCTCTCAATTATCGACCTTCCTTTAGAATGCTGTTGATTAAAAAATGACTCTAAAGAACTTTCTGCAGTGTTTCTATACGGCGTCAAAATCCAAGGCTCCAGGGGATATCCAGAATCACCTAAAATATTCAGTCACAAATTATGTGTTTACATTAGGGAATTAAATCTCACCAAGGATTCGAGTTCCTGTATCTCCACCTTGATATCTTTCTTTTAAATATTCTCTCTCTTCCGATAAATTCCACACATGTGAATCGTGGTTAGCTCCACCATACCGCCCGTTGATAACCCTGATGTTCATTTCATGATCACATATCTAAATAAAAAAATTGTTTATTTTACACTGTAATATTTATGGAAACTTACCGCCATAGCATTTAGACTGTGTTTTAATTTCCGACTAAGGTATAAATGCTCATTAATAGTTGGACTCATTAATTGAATATGTGTTCCATCTACTGCTCCAATTACACCAGGTATTCCACATTTACTATAAAAAAATCTTTTGGCCTCTCTCTTCTTTTCCTCCGTCATTTCAAAAACAATATGCTTAGGACAAAGTATTCGTTCAATAACCTCGCATACCTCTGTCATGCATGAAGAAATTGATGACTGAGAAATCCCTAAGAGACGATCCTGACCAATTTGGTGTTGGTATCCACCTTGGGCCAAAACTTTCAGTGTAGCAGCTAACTTTAATATGGCTGGTATAGCAGTGGATCTTTCTGGAGGCTTTAAACTTGCTTCTATGGAGTTGAGGACATACATGAACGCATTCTTATTTAGTCGGAAATTTCTAACAAAACTAAAATTAAAGTTTAAAGTAAAAATTTACTCGACAGTAAAATAGTATTTTCTTACCTCTTATCATTTAGACTCATAATATCCGAATTGTCCCTTATTAACTTCCTTTCAATCCTCTCTGGAAGAGCATCGTTATTTACTTCATCAATCCATAATTCTACACTATCCATTTTATATTTTTTATATTTGCGTTTTTTTTTTAATTGAAGTTTTAAATTTCTTTGAACTTTTTGTTGTTATATTTGACATTTGCTGTCAAAATTTGAAAAGTGCTGCTAAATTTTCATCAGTGCTACCAAGTTTTTGTGATTTGTTCCCTTTTATTCACAAATTCAACTCTGTAGTAGTTTCGATAGTATTAGACAATACGATTTTATTTTCGAATCGGAAACTACTTTCGAAAAGTTTTAATTTTCGAATCGAAATACGCAATAACCCCCCAGTACGATACATTACACAAAATTTTTCGAAAAAAAAAAAAAAATCGCGGAATTAATTTTTTGTCCGCGGAATTTATTTTTTTTTTTGCGAAAAAACATACATTTTCTAAATTTATATTTAAAAACTATCCCAAAAGCATAAAAATTGAATTTGTGTGGTACTTTAGCTTTACAATTTTAAATCGCTAATATCGCGAATACTAACGCTAACTTTAAAAAACGGCTTGCACCATTGAATTAAGCGCACCCGAATTAGCTTTACCTAGAATAATTTTCAGAAAAATTATTTTTCTGTTTCAAATTTATTTATACCTGATCATTTTTGCAAGACTTAGTCGACACGTTTTTCGGAATTTGTCAGATTCCATTGTTATGACTATTTAGCAAATATAAACCCCTATACTACAAGTAGCAAAGGGAATTTAAATGAGAAATCGCTAATGTTTAAACAAAAATATTTATAAATATTTAACTCTACCCTGATTAGGAATTAGAAGAAAAAAATTGCACAATATCTAGAGTTGTGTCGTTCACCAACGAACTAGTTCAATTGAACTATTCAGTTAACTGAGCGGTTTATCTAGTTAGTTCACTTCAGCTCTTTTATATCTTTTCGTTCATTCAGCTCAATGGGTCATTCGTTCATTTTGATCTTTCAGTTCGGTGGTTCAATTTTTTTTGTTAATTTTGTCATTAGGCGTTAGTTTTCTCTTCTCTTTTAGCACGCTTTCTCATCATTTATGTTTTTTTTTACAAAAATTGTATATATTTTTTTAAATTAATGTTTTTAATTAACCTTTTTGTATTTTTTAACGAAAGCCAAAACAACAGACAGGATCAAAATGATTCGTTCACGAACTGTTGAACAAAAACAAAAATTGACCGATTTGAACTAGATGAACAACCAACAGACATGATCAAAATGATTCGTTCACGAACTGTTGAACGAAAACAACAAAAGAGCTATTGAACTAGATGAACGAACTAGGTCTTTAATCTAAAATAAACGAAAATGAGCGCTCACTCAATTGAACGATTAAGCACAATTCTGAAAATCTCTTAGTAAGATCACGATTGTCAAGTAACCAACAAATTTTCGTTTAAATTCTCTTTGCTACTTGTAGTCATAGAAAAAAATAGAATTGAAACAGAGTCGTATTTCGCTTGAATAAGTATTAGTGACAGCACTTTATGTAACTTTTGACGTTTAATAAAAACAATGCAACATAAAGGAGAACAACAAAAAAGCAAACAACAAAAGAGAGAAAAAAGTTTTTAAACTATCAATTGTGCGTATTAACATTAAAAAAACGTTGAATAAAGCAAAACAATCAATTAATTTAATTAAATAAAAGAAAAATACCTTTTTTTAAAAACAAAAATTGAATTTAATATTAAATACGTGTGAGATGAGGAAGAACAAGCATTTTGACACCATATTGGAAAATTCATCAAATACAACACTGCGTACCTTCTAATCTTTTCTATGCTTGTAGTATAGCGTTTTCATATCTGCTAAATAGTCTTGACAATAGAATCTGACAAATTTTAAAACACATGTCAACTAATTATTGCAAAAATGGCCTGCATAAAAAAATTTTAAACATAAACCTTTTTTCTTGAAAATTATTCTATGAGAATATTAAAATTTTAATTAGTAAATGAAATAATGCCCTCGAGCTAGAATAAACCTACTCAACGACTACTGGTTTCACTTGGTTTGCTTATATTTTTTTATTCGCTTATTTTCTTAACAACACTATCGAAAAATTAACATAAATTTCCTATTAAAAAAAAACTCAATATAATTGTACAATAGAGTGACTAGCACAAGACAAGAAAGTGAGTGCTAATAAGAACATACAAATTTTACGTACATAAAGTGCCAGCTACAAACCATTGCGTGGCAGGTGGGCAGCTCATAAGGAGTCAATAAATATGGAGAAACTAACACACATTCACATACAGTAACTCACAACGTAATTCGGGCATGAAAGTCTAAACAGTTATACGGGATTCTATTAAAGAGTCAATAATTATGAAGGAACTAACACACGCTCATATAGAGTGGCTCACATCGTAAATCAGACAGAAATGAAATTCGTTAAGGACGAAGTGAAGAATAACAAACCTTATTATTATCTAACAAATATTACACCGTCCGACAAAAACGAAAAAAAGTCGTAAAACACGAGCTGGATAGTATACATTTGAAACTACAGACTAAATGTAGAAAAACTGCATTTACAGTTTTTGATATCGTGTTCCAGTTTACTTTAAAAAGAACTTTAAAGTTTTAGAGGAATAAATTTTATAAAATATTTTTTTAATATTTATAATTATCCTAGGATGCCACTAGTGATGAAAGAGGAGGATCTCTCCTTATTTTCCTATTTTATTATTTTTACATATCGGGAAAAAGAGGTGAGTTACAACCTTTCAAAACTTTATCCTTCAATATCATTTGAAATTTTCAACAAAATATTTTGATAAAGTTTTTAAAGTACCTTATTCACATCCTTTTATCCTGATATGGCAAAATAGAAAATGAAAAAATTAGGGGAGATCCTCCTCTTTCATTTTCTATCACCAGTGGCATCCTAGGGCAAGTACAAATATATTAGAAATATTTTACAAAATGTATCCTTTAAATCTTTGAAGTCCTTTAAAAGTAAACAGGATCACGAAATGAAAAATTGTAAATGCGGTTTTAATTCATTTAATCTCTACTTTCAGACGTATATCACCCGCTTCATGTTCAGTATTGGCTATCGGACGATGTTATCGAATGAATATTATTATTTTTGTTTAACTGGATGTCAAAAAAATTGGAGTTCGAAAAATAATTCAACTTTATGGATTTTGATTCGTTGAAGAAATTATTTGATAAATTTTCTATTAAACCGTTGCTAAAAATACAAAATTTGATAGAAGTGAATAGAAATATTTGGTTCCTGGTCAATTTGTCAATAGCAAATTACTGTCCACTACCCGACTTACAATCTGAGCCACTGTCTTGTACATATTTCCACTTATTATTACATATTCCATACCAACAAATTTTGTAACCACATAACTGCCAATAAATGTAGTAAGGTGACCCCTAGAAAAGGCAAAAAACAACAACAGCAACAAATATTTAAAACAATTCGAACAACAATAATTTGCATAACAACTTTTGTAAAACAAAAAACCAAACGAACAGAAAAGTATGGGAAAATTTTTACTTGAACTTATTGACGACCATCAGTACACATAATTTCAACGTCGACTATTACGTCGTCGTCATCATCATCGTCGATGTCGATGACTATACTACATACAACTATTCGGCGACCACCTCTTTTAGGATATCCGCTATATAGCATGTCGCGTCCTTCATGAATATGGTTGGTAGGTATGTAGGAAAATATGTGTAAACGAGTATGATGTGGTTTACAATACTTACAATTTTGAAAAAAAAAACTTACAATATTGCTGCAAATATTGCAGGTAAAACGAAACAACTTTTTTTTTTTTTGTTTTACTTTTTTTGTTGCCCAACATTCTATAAAATGTAACCCTAAAAAGGGACTATTAGAAAGTAAACTAGTAAAAAAGTGGAATTTGACTTGGCCGAATTCAGAAATACCCCCCTAATGCCAAAAACATTTTAAATACATTTGAAAATTCAAGTGAAACAAACTGAATCATTAAAAAAAAATATGTAAATTTTTTTGGAGTGTAAAAATTTTTTTTTTTTAGTGACAAAAACACATTGTGTAATACTTTTATGACTAACCAATGTCTTTTAACAATCTTAGTGTGTTTTACAACAAGTGAATTCGTGAAAAAAATTCCATCCAAAAATCACAACCTTGCTCTTAACTTCTGCACACTAAACCGATTTTGCTTTTCCGTTTCTTAGAAATTTTCCCAAAGCAAAAATTTCATATTCTGAGACGTTTTCCCGTATCAAGAAACGACACCTGTCGATTAAGTCTTGCAAAAATGACCAACATAAATCAATTTAGAATAGAAAAATTACTTTCTTGAAAATTATTCTATGAGAATATCATAGATTTAATTATTTAGTAAAGGAAATAATGACATCGAGCTATAATAAACCAACTCAAAAATTTTTTCTGTTAGAAAAATTTTCAGATATTTTTCCGTATAGAAAATTTCCCTGATTATAAAACATTTTTCCATGTAGAAAATTCTCAGATTCTGAAATTATTTCCCGTACAGAATAATTCCGTACAGAAAATTTCTTAGATTCTGAGATATATTTTTGCGTAAAAAAAAATGACAGAATCTTATCGAGAAATTCTCAGATTCTAAGAAATTTTTCTGAAAGATGAATCGCCAGACTATGACATTTTTCCATATAAAAAAATTCTCAGATTCTAAGATTTTTTTCCTGGATATAGTCACAGATTCTGAAACATTTTCCGTAAAGAAAAATTTCTTAGATTCTAAGAAATTTTTCTAATTGTAAGTACAAATTCTAAGGTTCGGTGATATTTTTTATACCCTCCACTCTAGTGATAGAGGGTATATATAAGTTTGTCATTCCGTTTGTAATACATCGAAATATTGGTCTAGGACCCCATAAAGTATATATATTCATGATCCTTGATCGATTTTAAGTCGATCTAGCGATGTCCGTCCGTCCGTCCGTCTGTCTGTCTGTCCGTAGAAAACACGCTAACTTTTGAAAGACTTTACGGAGGCTCCTGAAGTTTGACATATATGTTCTATACTTACCGGGTCAGGTTGGTATTGCAATCCAGCGAAATCGGTCAAGTGGTTCAAGAGTTATGAGCAAAAGAGTAAATTTCGGCAAGGGTATTTTGCGAATTTACAAGATTAAAATCCCTCTAACTTTCGAAAGACAATTCTGAGGGGGCTGAAACTTAGCATGTGTATTTGTCGTTCCCCAAGTCTGTTTGGTTTTGAATTTCAGCTAAATCGGTTCAGTGGTTCAAAAGTTATAAGCAAAGCTCTGAATTTCACAGTAGTTTCACCTTAAACTGTTGAAAACTCGTTAAACAAGTTTTAAAAGCATGGTGAAATACCAGTTTTTTAAAACTTTATGTTGTTTGTTTTCTTGTCGTGGGGTGCAGTGTAGTTGTTAGACAAGTAAATATTTGTTATTGTTTTGTTATTGTTTTTGTAACTGTATGTAACGGTGTATAGTAAGTATTTTTTTGGAAAAAAATCAAAAAAAGTTGGACTTATGTATATGATTGAATGTTAGTTTGTTTTTGGTTTTTAAAGAAAAGGATGATAAAATAAAAGGTGGGAAATATGTGAAATAGTTTTTTTTGTATTACATATAGGAGGGGCCCCCGTAGGCTAGTTGGTAGCGTGCTAGCCTTTCAACGTGGGGGTCGTGGGTTCGATTCCCACCAGAACCCTTGGTTTTTTTCGCTACAACGAGACGACGGTCATTGCAACCAGTTCTCGGTTAGGTTGAATTTATTAAAAATGAGTAGTAAATAAATAGAAAGAATAAATAAAAATAATTGATCATGTGATCAGAACTATTATTATTATAGGAATAAAACAACAAAAATATTTTAAAAAGTAATTTTGTTACTCAAAGAATTGTACACTAAAAAAATATTAACACTAAAAAAAATGTTACACTCAAAAAAAATGTTACATTCAAAAAAAAATGTATACATTATTTTTTTTTTTTAATGAAATGGCACACTCAAAAAAATGCTGACTGTCAAAAAAATTTTACACTCAAAAAAATTTGATTGATTAAAAACAAGTTTAACTCAAAATAATATATTTCTAATAAGAAATTTGTAATGCAATTTTTTGAATTTTTTTTAGAAAATTACTATCAGATAACATTGTGGAGGGTATTCATAGATTCGACCAAGTCGAACTTAATTTTTCTACTTGTTTTTTTTTTTAATTTTTAGATTGTGAGAATTTTTTGTATAGAAATAGTCTCAGATTCTGGGTCATTTTTTCGAATAGAAAATTTCTTAGATTCTGTTACATTCTGAGAATTTTTTTGTGGAAATAGTCTCAGATTTTGAGACATTTTTCCATATAGAAAAATTCTCAGATTCCAAGATAATTTTCCGTTTAGAAAAAATCTATTATTCTGGGACATATTTCCGTAAAGAAAAATTCTCAGATTCTGAGAATTTTATTGTATGGGAATAGTCTCAGACATTTTTTCGTATAGAAAAACTCTCAAATTCTGTGAAATTTTTCCGTATAAAAAAATTATTAGTTTCTGTGATATTTTTCCGATTAAAAAAAATCAGAAATTAAAAAAATAAAATCGATAGAGATAGAAAAATGTGTATCTCAGATTCTGAGCCAATTTTCCGTGTAAGTAAATTCTCAGATCCTGAGAGAGACTTTCCGTGATGACAAATTTCTTAGATTCAATAACATTTTTTGATATCGAAAAATTCTCAAGTTCTGAAAAAAATTTAGATTCTGAGACATTTTTTCTTATAGAAAAAATTTTAGATTTTTTTAGATTCTTTGTGAAAAATTTCTCAAAAAAAAAATTTTGCGTATAGAAAGATTGCCTATTTCTGAAGCATTTTATGTATAGAAAAATTCTTAAATTCTGAGACATTTTTTCGTATAGTAAAATTCTCAGATTCTGAAATTTTTCTCATATTCTGAGCTTTCAGAATCTGAGGCATTTTTTCGTATGGAGAAATTCTCAAATTCTACGACATTTTTCTGTAAGAAAAATTCTCAAATTCCAAGACATTTTTTCCTATAGACAAGCTCTCAGATTCCGAATAATTTTTCTATAAAGAAAAATTCTTAGATTGTGATACATTTTTCTATACAGAAAAATTCTTAGATTCTGGGAAATGTTCCCGTATACAAATTCTCAAATGCTGAGTCATTTTTCCGTATAGATAAATTCTCAAATTCTGAGAATTTATTCCATACTAGCTCGCCCGCCGGAACTTCGTTACCGGTTATGTTAAATACCGGATAATAGAAGGATCAGGATTACCCTACCGATTTCAAAAAATGACTCATATGTAGTCTTTGTTGTATATAATTGTGGACGTTTAAGTCTTTCATAAAATAATATTTCATTGAATAACTTAAATAATAAAATTTGAATAATTTCGGTGGTACGTTGACATGTACGTTCCGGTGAAAAAGATTTTGACAATTTTCGAGCCCTTATATCGGGATTTTGGATCTTGAGTGAATAAATATTTCAGTGAAAAAAGAAATTGGAATTAAAAAATTTTGGGTAAAAAATATATAGAGAGAAAAAATATGGAGTTAAAAAGTTTAATATGAAAAATTTTAGTAAAAAGTATCATTCTATATTGTTCCCCGCTCTATTTCATTTTGTTCCCCGTTCTACTCCATTTCATTTCCAATTCAATCTCCATGCAAGTTTCATTCCTCCCCATATAATATGCGCTTCAGAAGTAAAAAGGGGTATTGTATTTATCTTATAGATATAAAATACCATTTTACACCACTTGTACCAATTTAGGTACCCCTTTTACCCTATCCATCTCTTGGGTGTTATTTCGGCTGGAAGATACTGCACGTCAAATTTTGAGTTTCTGGGCTTTAATATTTAGATAGGTACAAATAACCATTTGCCACCTTTTCCACTTAAAATTAAATTTTCCAAAAACCTTTTTATTCTGAACCGTTATTTCAAGAAATATAAGAAGTACCAAACTTACACTTTTTTATGCCCTTTACGACTCTTAGAGACAGAATTTCCAAAAAGTACTTTTTCCAAAATATTTTTTCACTAAAGAATACAGCATTCAAATTTTCACTGCCTAGGATCAATATTTCAAGAAGTATAAAAAGTATAAAAAACACTTTTCTACACCTCTAGAAACGGAATCTTTTAAAAATACTTTAGCATAGCAGATTGTTTTTTTCACCGAATGACCCCACATTCCAAAATTCAAGCTTCTAAGACAATTATTATAGGAACAAAAAAAAAATTAGTACCAAAATTACACTTTATTACCCCCGTTAGAAACGGAATTTTCAAAAAGTACTTTTTCCAGTATGTTTTTTCTTCACCGAAGGATCCTACATTACAAATTTCAATTATCTAGGAGTATTATTTCAGAAAATATTAAAAGTACAAAAAGTATACTTTTTAACCCCGTTAAGAAACGAAATTTCCAAAAAGTACTTTTCCCAAAATTTTGGTTTTCACCGAAGAATTTTACATTCAAAATTTTAAGCTTCTAGAACATTACGTCAGAAAATATCAAAATTACCGGAAGTACTCTTTTTTAGTCATTTTACCCTACTAAGAAGCGGAATTTCCAAAAAGTATTTTTTCCAGAATTTTTTTTACCGAATAATCCGACATTACAAATTTCAAGATTCTAGGGCCATTACTACCGGAAATTAGAGCGTACTTAAGTTTAAATTTTTACCCGTCCACCCCCTAAGAAAAGGAAATTTCAAAAATTACTTTTTCCAGAATTTGTTTTCACTTAAGGATCCTACATTCCAAATATCAAGTTTCTATGATCATTATTTCAGGATATATAAAAAGTACCATAAGTACTATTTTTACCCCTTAAGAACAGACATTTTCAAAAGGTAATTTTAAAAAAAGGTACTTTTAATTAAAAGATATTTTTTATAAAAGGTACTTTTTATAAATGGTACTTTTTATAAATGGTACTTTTTATAAAAGGTACTTTTTATAAAAGGTACTTTTTATAAAAGGTACTTTTTATAAAAGGTACTTTTTATAAAAGGTACTTTTTATAAAAGGTACTTTTTATAAAAGGTACTTTTTATAAAAGTTACTTTTTATAAAAGGTACTTTTTATAAAAGGTACTTTTTATATAAGGTACTTTTTATAAAAGGTACTTTTTATAAAAGGTACTTTTTATAAAAGGTACTTTTTATAAAAGGTACTTTTTATAAAAGGTACTTTTTATAAAATGTACTTTTTATAAAAGGTACTTTTAATAAAAGGTACTTTTTATAAAAGGTTCCCCATGAGAAACGCATTTTCCAAAAAGTACTTTTTCCAGAATGTTTTTTTCACAGAAGGATCCTACATTCCAAATTTCAAGTTTGTGTGACCATTATTTCAGTAAAAAAAAAAGTACCAAAAGTACACTTTTTTACCCATTTTACCCCCGTAGAATCAACATTTGCCAAAAACCCAGCCTTAGAGGATCTTTTTCTCGGGAGGGGAACCTACATTTCAAATTTAAAGTTTCTAGGACCATTATTTAAGGAAATATAAAAGGTACCACAAGTACAGTTTTTTACCCTTTTTACCCCCTTAGAATCAACATTGGCAAAAATCCAGCCTTAGGGATCTTTATTCCGTGAGTTGAATATACAGTCCAAATTTCAAGTCTCTAAGACCATTATTTAAGGAAATATAAAAGGTACCAAAAGTACACTTTTCAACCCATTTTACCCCCTTAGAATCAACATTGGCAAAAACCCAGCTAGTGAACCTATTTTCCGGGAGGTGAATCTACATTCCAAATTTCAAGTTTCTAGGACAATTACTTAAGGAAATATAAAATGTACCAAAAGTACAGTTTTTTACCCTTTTTACACCCTTAGAATCAACACTATCAAAAATCCAGCCTTACTGGATCTATAATCCAGGATGTGAACATATAGTCCAAATTTCAAGTCTCTGTGACCATTATTTCATGTGATGTAAAAAGTACCAAAAGTACAGTTTTTTACCCTTTTTACCCCCTTAGAAACAACATTGGCAAAACTCCAGTCTTAGTGGATCTATATTCCGGGAGGTGAACATACAGTCCAAATTTCAAGTCCCTATGACCATTATTTCGGGAGATATAAAAAGTACCAAAAGTACAGTTTTTTACCCTTTTTACCCCATTAGAATCAACATTGGCAAAAATCCAGCCTTAGTGGGTCTATATTCCGGGAGGTGAACCTACAGTCCAAATTTCAAGTCTCTAGCTTCAGCGGTTTGGGCTGGGCGATGATGAATCAGTCAGTCAGTCAGTCAGTCAGTCATTCACTCACTCACTCACCCAACTCTTTTATATATATAGATAGAAAAACTCGCAGATTCTGAGACATTTGGCGGTATAGAAAATATTTCAAGATTCTAAAATATTTTTTCATTTTTCAGACATACGTATTTCCTTATGGAAAATTAGTCAGGGGTGTGTAATTTTTTTATATAGAAATATTCTCAGTTTCTGAGATATCTTCCAGTATTCTGAGATATTTTGTCATATTCTGAGAAATTTTTCTGTATAGAAAAATTCTCTGATTCGGAGATATTTTGTATTTATATCTCTGAGACATTTTTCCGTACAGAAAAATTTTCAGATTCTACAACATTTTTCCATATAGAAAATTCTCAGATTTTAAGATAATTTTCCGTTTAAAAAATTCTTAGATACACATTTCCGTAGAGAAAATTACTCAGATTCTAAGAAATTTTTCCGTATAGAATAATTTTCAAATTCTGAGACATTTTTCCGTATGAAAATTTCTCAGAATGTGAAATTTTCCGAATATGAATTATTTTTTCATATCGAGAAATTTTCAAATTCTTAGATATTTTTTTTATTTTTGCAAGAAAAATTCTCAGATTCTGAACAATTTTTCTGTAAGGGAAAATATCTTGGTTCTGATTTTGAGACTGTTTTCCGCATAGAAAAATTCTCAGATTCTAAAACATTTTTCAGTATAGAAAAATTTCCAGACTCTAAGATAATTTTTCCGTATATAATTAATTTTAATTATACGATTCTAAAATATTTTTCCCGTATAGAAAAATTCTCTTTTTTTGAGGCATTTTTCCCTATTGAAACATTTTTCCGTATTGAAAAATTGTCAGATCTTGGTATATTTTTTCGTATGTAAAATTTCTCATATTATAAGACATTTTTTCTTATAGAAAATTGTTAGATTCTGAGATATTTTTCCGTAAAGAAAAGTTTTTAGATGTTGATGCATTCCGTTTAGAAAACTTCTTAGATTCTGTGATATATTTCCGTATAGATTCTGGGTCATTTTCCATATAAAAAAATGCCTGCGAATTTTGTACTCTTGCCCAAAACATTAAATCATGATAATGTTTTGCGGAAGATTTGATTTACTATTCCATGCAAAACGAATTGAAATATCAGTCGAGGACCCCATTAAAAAACCAAAAGAGCTGTAGATTTCGTAAGTGAGTGCAAAAATAAGTGCAAAAAATTGTTTTTACATTTTGAAGATTATAAAAGATTCGGCACCAAAGAATATAACACTCTCAATTGTTTTATGAACATTTGATAAGCAAATGGAAAATTTTTATGCGAAAAGCTTAGACTTGGTGAAAAAGTAGTTTTGGTAAAAGAAAATGATTTTTTTTACGCAAAACAAAATTATGTTAAAAAAAAATTTAATGAAAAAATTTTATGAACAAAAATTTATCAAAAAAAATATGATAAAAAAAAATTTATGAAAAAAAAAATTTGGTGAAAAAAAAAAATGGATGAAAAAACAAAGTTTGATACCAAAAAAAAATTGATAAAAAAAAATGATGAAAAAAAAAAGTTTGATGAAAAAAAAAATTAATGAAAAAAAAAGTTTGATGAAAAAAAAGCAATAAATTAAAAATACTCTATTATGACAATATCATAAATAGAAATATTTTTGGGCCTCGAACTAGAATAAAACTCTAATCGAATATATATACATTAGAGTGTCCCTTATTTTGGAAATGTTGGAAATCTTGAGACGGTACCCGCTCATTTTTTTCCTTTTGACTTAAAAATAACTCAGGAAAAATTTTACGCCCCTAGGACCACGCCTTCCCTACGCGACGGGGCCTTAAAGAGCGGGGCCTAAAAAATCATTTTTCCATACAAACCAAAAAAATTTTTTTTTGATTTTTAATTTTTTTGTTATTAATTATTATATTACTTGGTTTGCTTATTCACGACAAAAAATTTGATTTTGGAGGGATAAGTCTTTCAGCGCTAAAAAATTTTTCGCAAAAAAAAAATTTGGGCGGCCGGGGTCCTACAGTAAAAAATTTTTAAAAAATATTTTTTTTTAGTTTTGACCAGCAACGGTTTTAGCTGCTATGTTGCTTTAAATGATATATATTCCAAAAAAAAAAATTATTCATATCTGTGACATCTTTATCTTTTTCGAAAAAAAAAATTTTGAGCCGTAGGAATCCTACGGTAAAAAATTTTTAAAAAATATTTTTTTTTAGTTTTGAAAAGCAATGGTTTTAGTTTTTATGTTGTTTTTAATGATATATATTCCAAAAAAAATATTATTCATATTTGTGACATTTTTATCGTGTATCGAAAAAAATCATCAATGCATTTTTTACCCTTTTTTAGAACACGATTAAGATGTCACAGATACAAAAAATATTTTTTTATGAATATATATCATTTAAAGCAACATAGCAGCTAAAACCGTTGCTGGTCAAAACTAAAAAAAAATATTTTTTAAAAATTTTTTACTGTAGGACCCCGGCGGCTCAAAATTTTTTTTTGCGAAAAATTTTTTAGCGCTGAAAGACTTATCCCACCAAAATCAAATTTTTTGTTGTGAATAAGCAAACCAAGTAATATAATAAATAATAACAAAAAAATTAAAAATCAAAAAAAAAATTTTTTGGTTTGTATGGAAAAATGATTTTTTAGGCCCCGCTCTTTAAGGGCCCGTCGCGTAGGGAAGGCGTGGTCCTAGGGGCGTAAAATTTTTCCTGAGTTATTTTTAAGTCAAAAGGAAAAAAATGAGCGGGTACCGTCTCAAGATTTCCAACATTTCCAAAATAAGGGACACTCTAATATACATATATAAAGGCCGAATAAATACATTTTATTTTTTATGTACCTTTTGGTACTAAAAATAAAAAACAGCATTTAACACCAAGTTTAGTACGACTCCTATCCTACCAACACTATTGTTTGGTTAGGCACTGTTGTTATTGTAAAATAACAGCAACACATATATTAATAGTTACCGATGGTGATTTAATATATACAATTTTTGCTTAAAAAGAGTTATTTTTGTTGGAAAACAGATTTCGGACCTTCATAATAGTATTTCTCATATAACTTGTGAAATATATCAAATATTATGTCTGGTTTGATGTCTGATTGACCAACGATGATTCTCTAAAGTCTGCTGAGGATTCCTTAGTGGGGATGAAACTGATCAGTACAGACATACTATGAGATGAGTAACTTTTTTAAAGCAATAAATTAAAAATACTCTATTATGACAATATCATAAATAGAAATATTTTTGGGTCTCGAACTAGAAAAAAACTCTAATCGAATATATATACATTAGGTAGGCAGCTATTTTGCAAAACTTCGAATTTGAAGGAGTGCACCCCTAATTTTTATTACATTTGGTCTAAAAATGATATGCTAAAAATTTCAGCCAAATCGGACAACGTTAACACGAGGCGCATCGAGGTCAAAGGTCAAAGGTCAAAAAATAGCCATATTTTGATGAAAATCATTAAATAAATGGTGTTGTTTTTTGAATATATTGTTAAAAAGTGGTACACGAGTTGTTTTTAGTATAAGAAGATAAATTAAAAATTTTTGGGTTTTAAAAAATTAACCCTTGTAAGTCTTTCGGGGTCAAAATGACCCAATTTTCACAAAATGACCCCTAAAACACGAAAATCAGCCCCAATTTTCTAAATTTATTGAAATAAACCAATGTAAACCCATATTTATATTCTATTCTATCATAAATACTCAGATATGAAATACTGTCTTTCTAGGATGTCATTCACCCGTTTCACGGTAAGGCCAAAAATATGCATTTTATTTGGCGTGGTTCTCAAAACTGATATTTTGTTTTTTTAAAAATTTTCTTAAACAAAATTAGGAAAAATGCTGAAAAAACCACAGAATCTTATAAAATGTATGTTAACATATAAAAAAAAAATTTTTGGGGGATATCCCTCGGATAGTTTGGCGGGGGCATCGATTTAAACTCAGCGGATTTCGAGGAAAATGCCTTTTTTGCACACAATTTATTCAATATGGAAAAAATTTGGTAAATATTTTAAAATTTGACAAAGTCAGGGCCATAAATTATTAAAAACTATATTAGACATTAACACTAAACGTTTTAGGAAAATAGAATAATATTAACCCGGTTTTTATTCGGGTCAAATGTCAAATTTAGGGACATTTGGATTTTTTTTGGAAAAAGGCATCTAAATATGAAATGTTTATTGCGATTTTTTATAAAACTTGGTATAATTATTGTACGAGCTCAGAAAAATAATTATTTAATTTTTTTAAAATTAACCCATAAATGAACATGGGGTCAAAATGGCAAGGCACATTAAAATTTCTTTATATAGATCTTTATATTTTCTTTCGATTTTTATAAAACTTGTTATGATTATGTGCGAGGTCAGAAAACTAATTATTTGATTTTTTTAATTAACCCATAAATTATTAAATTATTTTTCTGAGCTCGTACAATAAGTATACCAAATTTTATAAAAAATCGCAATAAACATTTCATATTTAGATGCCTTTTTCCAAAAAAAATCCAAATATCCCTAAATTTGACCTTTGACCCGAATAAAAACCGGGTTAATATTATTCTTTTTTCCTAAAACGTTTAGGGTTAATGTCTAATATAGTTTTTAATAATTTATGGTCCTGACTTTGTCAAATTTTAAAATATTTTCCAAATTTTTTCCATATTGAATAAATTGTGGGCAAAAAAGGCATTTTCCTCGAAATCCGCTGAGTTTAAATCGATGCCCCCGCCAAACTATCCGAGGGATATCCCCCAAATTTTTTTTTTTTATATGTTAACATACATTTTATAAGACTCTGTGGTTTTTTCAGCATTTTTCCTAATTTTGTTTAAGAAAATTTTTAAAAAACCAAAATATCAGTTTTGAGAACCACGCCAATTAAAATGTATATTTTTGGCCTTACCGTGAAACGGGTGAATGACATCCTAGAAAGACAGTATTTCATATCTGAGTATTTATGATAGAATAGAATATAAATATGGGTTTACATTGGTTTATTTCAATAAATTTAGAAAATTGGGGCTGATTTTCGTGTTTTAGGGGTCATTTTGTGAAAATTGGGTCATTTTGACCCCGAAAGACTTACAAGGGTTAATTTTTTAAAACCCAAAAATTTTTAATTTATCTTCTTATACTAAAAACAACTCGTGTACCACTTTTTAACAATATATTCAAAAAACAACACCATTTATTTAATGATTTTCATCAAAATATGGCTATTTTTTGACCTTTGACCTTTGACCTCGATGCGCCTCGTGTTAACGTTGTCCGATTTGGCTGAAATTTTTAGCATAACATTTTTAGACCAAATGTAATAAAAATTAGGGGTGCACTCCTTCAAATTCGAAGTTTTGCAAAATAGCTGCCACCCTAATATACATATATAAAGGCCGAATAAATACATTTTATTTTTATGTACCTTTTGGTACAAAACCGTTTTTCACCAGCTAGTGAAAAACGGTTTTATTCACCACGAGGTGAATTATTATCCAAGTTATTAAAATTTTTGGTTTTAAGAAAATGAAAATAGTAATTCTTGTTTTCTTTTTCTTTAATTGTTAGCTTATATAGTCAAACTGAGGTGGCGTCCTGCAACTTTTTTAAAATTTAACATTATCATGTTAAATTATCATGTTAAAATGTTTTTAACATTATCATGTTAAAAAAATTCCCAGATTCTTAGACATTTGTCCATATAAAAAATTATCAGATCCTAAGACAATTTTCTACTTAAAAAAATTTCAGAGTCTCAAATATTTTAACGTATAGAAAAATTCTCAAATTCTGGGACATTTATCAGATTATAAAACAATTTTCCGTATAGAAAAATTCCCAAATTATTAAGACTTTTTTTCGTATAGAAAATTATTACATATAAGGTTTGAAAAAATTTTTCCTTTTAGAAAAATTTTTGGACTCTGAGATGTTTTTATTATTGAATGATTTGATTTGTTTTTTAACTATATCGTTGGCTTAGTCGGCAAACCTGTCAAGTCCAATTTTTATGCAAATTGAGTTTTTGATGTAGTATGCTAGTATAACTCAAAACACATCATTTACAAAAAACAAAATGCCGTTATGTTGTTTTTTCTTCTTGTTATGCAGTGGTAAGAAATTGTGCCAAGTCCAAAAAAAAAAATAAAACATCGAAAGCCACGTGCTAAGTCCAGCTGAAAACAACACACATTTTGTATCAACAAATTTCTTCAATAGATTTAAATTCGAGGTTTGTTTATTTTATTAAAAGGACGCAAAAAAAGCTCTTATGGAAATACATGCTTGTTTTTTGTTTTTTTTTTTTTTTTTTTGCAAAATATAACTTATAAAGGCAAAAATTCCAAAAAAAAATTTTGCTGGTAAATTTTGGTACATGATGGCATTTCCAAAGCCAGAAAAGTTAGATTTTTTATATAAAAAAATTTTTTTTTTTTCAAAATTTAATTCAATTGGTAAAATTTAGTAAAATAAAGCGCATTAAGAAAAGAAAATTTGGTTTTTTATGTGCTTCCATGGACCAAAATTTATCAGCAATAATTTTTGGAATTTTTTATTTCACAAAATTGTTTAAAGTTGTGAATAGTTGACCTTTAGTTTAGTAGTTTGTTGATTTTGTTCGGCATTAGGTCATGAGTTAATAAATTAATTAAATAAAAAATATAAACATGTTTTATTTTATTTTTTTTATTGTCCCAGCATTTCAGTCGAAATTGCTGACCCAGGGTTCTATAGTCGAAAAGTCGATTAATCGACTTTTGTATGAAAAAGTCGAAAAGTCGAAATCGACTTTTTTGTTCTTAAAAAGTCGAAAAGTCGACTTTTGCTTTCGACTTCTTGGACTTTTTTCGACTTTTTTGACTTTATCGACTTGATTTTTTTTACTTTTGCCAGATGAAAATAATTCTGAAAAAAAAAATTCAATTGAGAGCCGAGTTTAATAACAACTGAAGCTATTGGTATTTACATATATTTTGTGTGTGAAGCAAAAATGTCAATGCCAAATTCATGAGTTAGAAAGTGTTAAGTGTAGTATTTACCAATAGTTTTGATTGTTGTAAACACCTCAGTGATAGCGTTCTATCGAAAGTCGACTCTTTCGCTTTCGATTTTTTCAACCTTTTCCAAATTTTCGATTTCTTCGACTTTTTTTAACCTTCATTACTTTGGTATCCAACATTGATAAATAAAATACAACCGAAAAAATAGCACCTAAACGATTACAACAAGTTAAAACTAACTGGAAAAAGTCAAAAAAAGTTAAAAATCGAAGAAAGTCGAAAAAGTCGAAAAGTCGAAAAAGTCAAAAAGTCGAAAAAAGTCGACTTTTTAAAAAGTCAACAAGGCGAAAAATCGACTTTTTAGAAATTGAAAAAAGTCGAAAAGTCGACTTTTTGTTGCGACTAAGGAGTGAGATCATAAAAATGTTAACACACATTTTTGCCTACAACTTTGGTGTAAAGCTTCCAAATTTTTTTTTTTTCGGCAGTTTACATTTAAAAAATATGTCAGTTAATAAATTAATTTACATCATGAGTTTTAATTTGCAATTTTTACACAATGGACGATGAAAGAAAAGTGCGTTCAAAAATAATTAAATATTTTCAACAAAACCAAACATGGACATACAAAAAAATTGCCAAAGAAACTAATGTATGCCGCCAAACAGTTTCAAAAGTGGTAAAAAGGTATCTGGAACACCTAACAATTGAAAGGAAGCCGGGAACAGGAACAACGACTGGTTATCGTAACATTGGTAAGGCATATAAAGTTAAAAGCATCCTTAAGAGAGCTCCTAACACATCTGGCAGAAAAACAGCTCGGTTAGCCCAATGCTCAGACTTTTTTGTACGTAAAGTGAAACGTAAGGCGGGACTAAAGTCCTACAAAGTTCAAAAAGTTCCCGATAGAAACGCTTTTAAAAATTTGGAGGCCAAAACCAGAGCTAGAAAATTGAAATCAAATTTTATAAAAAAATACAACTGTTGTGTAATGGACGACGAAACTTATGTCCTGGCTGATTTTGCGCAGCTCCCTGGTCAAGAATTTTATGTTTCCGATGTTCGAGGAAATGTTGCGGAAAAATTTCGGTCAAAAAAGCAAACGAAATTCCCCAAAAAATTCCTAGTATGGCAAGCCATATGTAGCTGCGGCCAAAGAAGCCAGTCATTTGTGACATCTGGCTCTATAAACAGCGAAATTTATATCAAGGAGTGTTTGCAGAAGAGACTTCTTCCGTTCTTGAGTCAGCACAATGTATCCACTTACTTTTGGCCCGATTTAGCATCTTGTCACTACAGCAAGAAAGCGCTGGAGTGGTATAATGATAATAATGTGGTTTTTGTACCAAGAGAGGCAAATCCACCAAACTGCCCGGAGCTCAGGCCAGTGGAGAGATATTGGGCTCTTGTTAAAAAAGAATTAAAGGGCACAAAAAAGGTCTCCCAGGACATGCAAGATTTCAAACGTAGATGGACCACCTGCTCTAAAAAGGTGACAGAAACTACCATAAAAGCCTTAATGGGAGGGTTTCCGGAAAAAGTGGATAACTTTGTTCGTAGTGGTTAGAGTTCCATGCGGTTTTTTTGTTATGATTTTGTATTAAATTTTATTTAATAAAAATTTGGTTTGAAGTCTTAAAATTCAGTTGTCTGTTTTTTATTTAACTTTATGTGTGTTAACATTTTTATGATCTCACTCCTTATATAACCCTATGCTGACCATCTTCAGAGGGATATTTAAAAATTAAATAAAAAAAAAAACAAAAAAAAAAGAAAAAAAATCATTTTCTGGAGCTGTTGTTCAGCTAAAAGCTTTTGTCAACACAAAATTTTTAAAATATTTTTTTTTTAAAAAACATTTTTTTTTTCAAAAACTTAAACCGCTTGTAGAGGACTAAAAGTAGCCTGCAATTTTTTTTTAAATAATTTTTCCCGTTATCAGCTCGAAAATGCTCACCCACTTTTTGCTATTAGTTCACGAGATTCGCAAATATCCATATCATCGACCCACCCTACGATTTAGGTTATAAATAATTTCTTTTTTTTTTGTCAACAACAATGAAAAAGTATGTAGTAGTTGTATTTTTTATTATAAAAAACACAAAAAAAATCAATAAAAATAAAAAAAAAAAATACAAGAAAATCTGTTAAGTCCACAAAATGGAAAGAAAATGTGCTAAGTCCACATTTAAAATAGAAAATTATAAAGAGCAAATGTGCTAAGTCCAAAAAGAGCCCAAAAGTGTTCCTTTCTTTTATTTTAGATCTCTATGTTTTTTTGGGGTTAAACAAGATGAACTTAAGAAAAAAAACTGCGTTTACAGATTTAAAAAAAGTTAACCCAAAAAAAAGTTAGACAGTTTTTTGTCTCTCCTGAAAAATTAAAAAAAACGGACTTGACAGGTTTGCCGACTAAGCCAACGATATGTCCATTAGACTCAGTTAAGGGTTAATCTGCATACGGTAAAAAAAAAAAGCAATATTACTTACTTCTTTATTTAGGCAAATTTGTAGTTGTTTTTTTTATATTTTTTCTTCGTTCTTGTTTTGAATTGGAAATTAAACAAAACTTTTCGTGTACAACTTGATATGACTGGCTGAATGACTGACTGCTGTTAGTGGTTCGTTGTTCGTGGTTATATGTTTAAGACCCTTACTCAATAATAAACAGTCTTAAACTGGACATCACGTGAAACAGCACTTAAACTAAACAAAACAAAAAAATTCCAAAACCAAAAACTAAGAAAAATTTCCCAAAAAAATACCAAACAACTAAAAAAAAATACTTTAAGCAAATATTTTCTAAAAAAAATAAAATCAAAACTTAAGGAATTTCTTTCCTAAGATTTTTATTAGCAGAATATTAAAAATAATATACTTTAATGACCTTTATTAAGGTTGTTTAGGTTGCTTAACTCTTACACATGTTAATATTATTAAAAATTTTAATTATCTTAAAATAAGTGTAAGTGATTTCATGTCAATAATAAGTGGTGTATAGAAATTTGGCCTAATTTTAAAGCGCCAAAAAAAAAGTGAAAAACTAAAACGAACTTTATAAGACGTAATCGTGTTTTAAAAAGAAAATTTTAGTTTATTTTTTGCATTTTATTATAAAAAAAAAAAACAACAAAATGATACAAAAGAAGGGTAAACGTAAAAGTTCAGTGATTTACCACATTGAATTACCACAGGATATTACCGCAGCGGAAAAATATTTTTACAGGTATTTAAAGTTTTGTTTTTTTTCGTATTTAAGTAATATAAAGTTTTTTAAGTGGAATTTAGGAAAAAAAAAAAGAAAATAGTATAAAATTCTTAAGATAACACCAAAGAGGTCAGTTTGATGTTTAAGAAGTTCTTTAAATTTGGAAGAACGAAAAAATATTTTATGGTTTTAACAAGTTTTTATAATTTACACAAAAACTTTTGTTTGACCGGACTACATATTTCTTAACTTTAGTTCATTTTAAAGTAAACTAATGAAAAATACGTAATACAGTGAAATTTTTTCAATAGTAAAGAGTGTTTGCAAAAGTTTGTTTCATAAACAATTCCCGAAGTATGAGCAATACAAATAATAAACACATCACTCATACGCAGTGTTTTACCAAATAACACAGTTTAGCTCATTTTCACTCGGTCATAAAAAAGGTTTTATAGATCTTGCAATGATTCTTTGTATGCACTCTAAAAAACGCATGTAAACTTACTATTATAAATTGGGTAAATTTTTGTTGAATAGCACGCATTTTGTGTTAATATAAGCACAAAATGCGTTAAATACTTTTAAACCAATTAAACACAGCAAATTATAATATTTTACACACAAATGTGTAAATAAAATTGTCAACCCACATACATACACACATGTTAAATAACTAAAACGCCAGACAAAAGTATAAGCTTCCGTAGCGTAGTGGTTAAGATGTGTACTTTCAAATCGGAAGGTGGCGAGTTCGATGCTCGCTGGCGTCGAATGTTTTTTTTTTTTTTGTTTTTTTGTTATATTTATTCACCTCTTTTGTATTTAAATTGACCACTAATGGTCAATTTATTCAATTTACACATTCAGAGTAAAATTACCCAATTTATAGTAGGAGTCCAGTTTCCTACTATAAATTGGGTAAATTTCAACAAATTTTGATTAGAGTGTGTATAAGAAAATTATATATTTTCCATATTCCTTGAATACACCAAAAAAATTTTAATATTACTAGAAAAAACGCCTGAGAATTTTGTACTCCTGCTAAAACATTAAATCATAATAATGTTTTGCTGAAGATATGGGGGGTGTAAAATGATATTTTTGTTCCACTTTTGATTTTCCCAAGTGTACGGGTAAATTTTGATTCTACTAGACCTAAAAATTATGTGGTACTAATATGAAGCCATTTGGATTAAATTAACCCGTGGCGCCTAGAGATCAAAGTATTGGATTTTTGAAATTTAAAACAAAAAAAATATTGTGTGGGTCGGTCATACATTTTACTGGTCTAGGGGCACTCTTAGGGCAGTAAGGGCGGTTGCATCAAGCTTTAAAAAATATCATTTTATGATATGGGAGGTCTCTTAGAAATTGGAGATAGAGTATTAGTTTGTTCCGAAAAAATGTTTAGGTGTACAAATTAATGGGGTCGGTCTTGCTACTCACCCCTCTACGACGCACCATTGGAGCAGAAGAAAGGATTTTTAGAATGGAAAATTACAATAAATTTTTCAAAAAGTTTTAAGAAATAGTAATAATCATTATCCCACGATCCTACTGGGAGAAAACTTTGTTTAGGCGTATAAATTAATGGGGTCGGTCTTGCTGCTGACCCCACTCAACGCACAATTGGGCAGTATAAATGATTTTAAGAATGGAAAATTACAATAAATTTTTTTGTTTTAAATTTTAATTGTAATTATCAGGGACAGGACGTTCATGCATTAAAAGACTATGTTTTAGGCGCCTAAAATATGCACTAAAGAATAGTAAAATATGCACTAAAAATCTTAAAATATGCACACTCAAAAAAATAAAACTGTAAAGTTAGCAAAAAATTTAGTTAAATTTAACTAAAAAAACATCTGATTTTGAACCTACTAAATTTCTAGTTAATTTAACTAAAAATATTTAGTTAACTTTTCGTAGAATGAATGTAGCAAAAAAAACGTAACTTTAACTAAAAATTCAGCTGAAAATTTCGTAATATTTTTATGTATGTATGTATGTATGTATGTATGTATGTATGTATGTATGTATGTATGTATGTATTAACAAAAAAATTAGTTAAATTCAGCTAAACTTTTTGTAAAAAAATTGTAAGTTTGTTAAATATTGATTTTATACACTAACACTAACACTTCACTTATTTTTTCTTTTTTTTCACAGCATTAAGTTCAGCTTAAGTAGAACTTATCAGATTTGCATAGGAGGCTACACAAGAAATTTCTAACATTTTTTCACTCGACAAATATGTTACGAGAAATCAGCAAATTAATTAATAAAAATTCTTAAACACAGTTTTAAAGTCAACAAAAAAATTAATTCAAAATTTGTTCAAAACTAGTATATTTGTAAATTGAACTTAACTAAAAAAGTAGTTAAAACGCTGATTTTAACTAAAAATTTGCTAAAAAGCCAGTAAACTCGAGTTAACAAAAAAAAATTAGTTAACTTTACAGTTTTATTTTTTTGAGTGCACTTAAAACCATAAAATATCCACCCGTTTTTTACTTTTATTAAAAAAAACGACATATATATTCAGTCTCGCATTGTAAGATTAGATAAACATACATATCGTCACCTAAAATGCAAAACGCCCTAACTAACAAAAAATTCAAAATCGGTATTTTGATTGATTATGGTGTATTTTATTAACCTACACGTCCTTACAAAGAATTAGGGTCCTATAATAAAAATTAGCGATTTTATAGCCAAATATTAAAAACATGTGAATTGCGAAATCGCCAATAAACGCAATTAGAAATACATTTTTAATCATTTTGTGATTAATATTGATACAAATTAACAAAACGTACGTCCACACAAAATTTTAGCCCAATTCTATTAAAAACAAGAAAGTTATCAACAAATTCAAAATTTTACTATATACAGCTTTTTGCTTCTCCTGTAAAATTAAGAAAATGTTAGTTAGGGCCTTTTGCATTTTAGGAGACGATATATACAGTGTGTATAAATTGTTATTAAAAAAATCAAAAAAAAATTAATATTGATTTAATACAAAAAAATATCATAAAAAAATCTTAAAAATAGATAAAAACAAGTACAAAAATTAAATTCGACTTGGCCGAATCTATAAATACCCTCCACAATGCCCTTTTTTAAGGATAGTAAATTTTTTAATGTAAAAAAAATTAACAATTTTGAATATAAATACTATATTTTGAGTAAAAATTTTTTTTTATCATTTTTGTAAAAAAAAAAAAATTTACTAATTTTTTTTTAGTGTATAGTTTTTTTCGAGTGTAATTTTTTTTTAGTGTATAGTTTTTTTCGAGTACAAAATTTTTTTTTTAGTGCAAAAATATTTTTGAGTGACAAAAATACTATGCAAAGTAATCTTGTGGCTTGTAATTGTTTCTAAAGCTTGTTTTTTTAAAACTCGGGTTTTTCAACACGTGAATTTTAGGTGAAACCAATCTGAAATTTACGATTTTGCTAATAACTTTTGAACCACTGGACCGATTTGGCTGAAATTTAAAACAAATCGTACCAGAGGAACGGCAAATATATATGCCATACTTCAGCACCCTCAGGAATGCCGTTCGAAAGTTACAGTGTGTTTTATCTCGTAAATTCCAGAAAAACCCTTGCCGAAATTCACTCATGTGCTTATAACTTTTAAACCACTGGACCGATTTAGCTGGATTGCAATACCAACCTGACCAGGTAAATGCCCAACATATATGCCAAACTTCAGGAGCCTCCGTAAAGTCTTTCAAAAGTTAGCGTGTTTTCAACAGACAGACAGACGGACGGACGGACATCGCTAGATCGTCTTAAAATCGGTCGAGGATCATGAATATATATACTTTATGGGGTCCTAGACCAATATTTCGAGGTGTTACAAACGGAATGACAAACTTATATATACCCTCTATCACTAGAGTGGAGGGTATAAAAAAATGCCGCTCTAGTGCAACACGATTTTGTATCTTGGGTGGGATCCAAAATAAATGAAAGTATGCCAAAACCCCTGAAGGGGACTCGAATTCTTTTTAAAGGCACACTGAAGTTTTTATTATTATTTCACAGTGTAACAGTGGTTTTTTTCTTAGAACATATTAACCCTATATCTTCCAAGGTGTCATTTAAGTCCTTTTTCCCAAAAATGTTTGAGACATTTTTGGTATGGAATAAGTATCAGATTCTGTGACATTTTTCGAATAGAATCTGAGAAATTTCTGCAAGAAAAAATCTCAGATTCTGAGACATTTTTCGTGTAGAAAAAGTTTTAGATTCAGAGACACTGTTTCAGATAGAAAAAATCAGTTTCTGTGACATTTTTTGTGAAGAAAAAATCTCAGATTTTGAGACATTTTTCGTATAGAAAAAGTCGCAGATTCTGACACATTTTTAGTATAGAAAAAGTCTCAGTGGCTCAGACATTTTTCGTTAAGAAAAAGTTTCATATTTAAGGACACTATTCGTAAAGAAAAAGTCTTAGATTCTGAGACGTTTTTCGTATAGAAAAAGTCTCAGATTCAGAGGTATTTTTCGTATAGAAAAAGCCTGAGATTCAGAGACATTTTTTGTGCAGAAAATGGTTCAGATTCTGAGAAATTTTTTGTATAGAAAAAGTGTCAGATTCTGAGACACTTTTTTGTCCAGAAAAAGTCTTAGATTCTGAAACATTTTTTTTTAGAAAAAGTCTCAGATTCTAAGGCATTTTGTATAGAAAAATCTCACAAGGGAAGTATCTCCACCCTTATGAACCGATTTCCCTGAAACTTAAAATATATATAAAAGAGACAATTCTAAGATTGGGGTGTCTCGGCTTATCGGCCATATCGTGGATTTAGGGGTTGAAAACATGGGTCAAAAAATGGCGAAAAAATAGTTTTTTTGATTTTTCGGCCATTTCTTTTTAAGAAACTGTATGATGTTTTCATATGAGAAGAAAGGTTTTTTTAATGCCTATCCAATGGTGGCATAACCTTGTAAAAATTCGGCTTCTTTAAATATTTTTTTCAGAAAAATGGGAAATTTTGGGGGGTATTTATGTGAAGACATAGCCCTACGATATCCATATGAATACGAAATAATCTTTATTAAATTTAAGTCGACACGTATTTTTGCCCTAGACGATATTCCTGTTAGTTCGGAAGTTATCAAAATTTTCCCGAAGGTCCATATGGTTTCATAAGGGGACAACGAAATTTTTAAACACAGATATGGCCAATAAGCCGAGACACTCCAACTTTAAAATCGTCTCTTTAATATATATTTTAAGTTTCAGGCAAATCGGTTCATAAGGGTTGAGATACTCTGCGATATTTTTCGTATAGAAAAAGTCTCAGATTCTGAGACATTTTTCGTGCAAAAAAAGTCGCAGATTCTGAGACATTTTTCGTATTGAAAAAATCATAGGACCTTAGACATTTTTCGTATAGAAAAACTCTCAGATTCGGAGACATTTGTCGTATGGAAAAAGTCTTAGATTCTCATACAATTTTCGTATAAAAATTCTCAGATTCTTTGACGTTTTTTTTATAGAAAAAGTCTCAATTATGTTTTAGATTTAAAATAGTGCCAAAAGTACCAAAATACACTTTTTACCCTTCAAGCAAAAGATTTTTTTAAAAAAGTAATCTAACATTCAAATTACAAATTTCAAGTTTTTATGACAACTATTTCAGGAGAGGGTAAAAGTACCAAAATACACTTTTAAACAATTTTATCTCATTAAAATTGGAATTTCCAATATCTTCTTTTTTAAGAATGTTTTTTTTTTTTTTTAAAGGAACCTTCACTTTAAATTTCTAGTTATAGCAGCATTATTATGGGATATAAAAATGTACCAAAGAACGCTCTTTTCCATTTTTTGGCAAATTAAAATCGGAATTTCATAAAAGTACTTTTTCGGCTTGTTTTAGCTACATGTAGTTAAAATATTTCAGAATCTAAGAATTGTATTAATTTCAATATAAAAATGTTTGCCTAGAAAAAATAGCCTCAGATTTGAAAAAAAAAAAAATAAAAAAAAAATTTCCAAATTTCAGAGTCTTTCTACAGAAAATCTTCTCAGAATATGAAAAGTTGGAATATGATTATTTGTTTGTTATAACGGTTGTTAATTTTTTTTGAAAAAAAATTCTTTAGAACCAAAATTCTGATTATTTTTTTTTAATGAAAATTGTTTTATTCGACCATTTTAATATTATATTTTGAGTAGATTTATACTAGCTCGAGGTCATTATTTCCTTTTCTAATTAAAACTATATATACGGCACAATGGACTATTTTAAGTCTGAGTGCCATGGACTTGCCTAAAAAATTTCGTTAGTTTAGGCTTGTACAACCCACCCTCAACTCAACAATTAAAACTATGATAGAATAATTATCAAAAAAATATTTTTTTGCTTGAAAATTTATTTATATTATTCATTTTTGCAAGACTTATTATTAGTCGACACGTTTTTCGGAATATGTCAGATTCCATTGTCAAGACTATTTAGCAAATATAAAAACCATATATAAGTAGCAAAGGAAATTTAAGTAAAAATGAAAAACGTTTTAAAATCGAAGAACTCTCCTTTGAAAAAATACCTCAGTAGTGCGATTCAGTAACTTTTTTTACGAAATTATCGATATCGTTAACTAACGAGAATTGTCGGTTGTTTTAATATGTGATTCTATAAATTTTTCAATTATCGACAAGAACTAACGACAAAAATAGTTAATTTGAAATTTGTTTATTTTGAAATTGTATTGAGAACCGAAAAATTTCGTTAACTTTAACTTCAAAAATTTTTTGTTGATAAGTTAACGATTTTCAAAAACGACAAAATTCGGTAGAAAAATGTTAAAGAATCGCTTTTAAAGACAATTAATGATAATTAACGATTTTTGACAATATAATTACCGATTTTTGTCGTTAAAAAGTTAGTGAATTGCGCTACAGGTCACGAGAGATTTTCTGTTTTAAAAATATAGTTTTCGAATTTAAAAAAAAAAATCAAAGAGGACCTCACAGAATATCTCCTATTTCTCGTTTATTCTTTAAAGGTAAAATGTCGCAGAATTTGTCTAAAAAAATAAAATTCTAAAAAGGCTATAAATTCAAGTGCATTTAAAGCAATTAGTACCAGCTAAGGTTAACATTTGTAATTATCATATAAATTCTTTATGTAAATTGTTTAATTTGTTTTTGTTCTATTGTTTGTAATTGAATTCATATGTTTGTATATATTGTAAAAATATTCAATTAAAAGGGTATTCCATTAAAAAAAAAACACACAAACAGCACTCTAACGTCATGTCATCAATTAAAAAATGAAACAAAAAAAAATACAATCCACTTTATATTTGCTTCAACACATGACCCGGCAAAAAGTAAAAAAATGAAAAAAAAAAAAAAGTAAAAGTTTACAAAACCTCAAAACGTAACATCATACATACGATCAAAATTGACCTTGTGATGGTACATACTGCTGAAGTATAGAATATATAAAAAAAATATATACCAACCAACTCATTCATGTGTAATTGTTGTAGTAATGAAAATGAGCCCACTTTGGTTTTTGGCAGGCTTTTAACAATAATGATGTTTACGTTTTTTTCAAAACTTTTTTTTTTGTTGTTAAACACTAAACACTCGGAAGTCAAGGGGATTCTGATGTTCTTTAGAGAAAAATTCTCTGAAACTACACACAAAAAAATATTTTACCAATAACTTGGGAGGATATGCGTTTTTAACGTTTTTTACATTAATTATGAACAATTTTGTAACATTTTACCAAGTTTTTGCATAATTTTGGTTAAAGTTTGTAAAATAACACAAGGTTAAATACTCTTATTAATATTTTCTAAACTTTTATCAGAAACAAGCAAAAACTTGGTATAATTATGCTATTTTTTGCAAAATATATGCAAAAAACTTTAAAAACGCATATCCTCCCAAGTACTAGGTAAACATATTTTTATGTGTAAGCATCATTAAATTTACATATAAAATGTGTAAAAGGAAAAAACACGTTTGGTGTTACTATCTTTTTGTTCTCAAAAATTACACAATTTTTAAATATTAAATAAATAAAAATGTAATTTTACACATTATGTCAGTCCTACCATTATAATCGTAAAAATACGCATTTTGATTAACACATTAATGTGCGAAATTACATTAAATCGGTATTTTTTCAACTTTTGATTTTTTCAAGTGTGCAGGTAAATTTTTATTTTACTAAACCTAAGTCTTATGTGGTACAAATTTCATGCCAATCGGATTAAATTATCCTGTTGCGCGACCAAAATTTCAGATTTTGGAAAATTAAAAAAATTAAAAATATAAGTCTAACGAATATCAAAAAATTGCAAAAAAAAGCAGTTTTTCCTACATTCAATATATGTATTACACAAAACATTGAAATTATACAAATTTACAATGTGTGTAATATTACACATTTAATGTGTAAATTACACAATCTGTATTTCCTACTAAATAGACCATTTTTTGTATTGCAAAAAAATGTTCTTCGGATTTTGAACGTCCAGTCAAATTTTTATTCTCCTATGCCTAAAATTACATAGGAGAATAAAAATCTGTACAAATTCGATACCACTCTGATTAAATTATCCCTTGGCGGCCGGCAATCAAAGTTTTTTATATTTGAAAAATGTAAAAAATAAAAAAAAACAAGTGAGAGTATTAAATTCGGCTGTGCCGAATCTTTTATACCCTCCAAAATGTAAAAAAAAAAAAAATTGTCAGGGGCGTTTGTTTTAGGTAGGGGGAGGTCAGAGGGGGACGTTGAGAGTACTTTCCCATCCCGATAAATATACTAAATGTTTCATTTATTTCACAAAAAATCAAAAAAAAAACATGTAAAAATGTGTTTTTTCAGAGGTTGGTTTAGTTTTTCAAGGGGAACTTTTTCCCCCTGGGCCGATTTTGTCCATTTACGAACTTAACCTGCCTAGGACCATAAGACATATTCATGCCAAATTGCAGGAGGCTAGCTCTTTTATTTTGGACTGCATCGTGCCATCTACAGACAGACGGACGGACGGACAGATGGACATTCACAGAATGTCTTAGAATCAATCATGGATCAATGATATATAAACTTTATGGGGTCCCCGACAGATATTTCGATGCGTTACAAACGGAATGACAAAGTGAGTATACCCCCATACTGTGTTTGGAGGGTATAAAAACATAAATAAATATGTCTTGCGATATATCATATTTAAAAAAATTTGTTAGAAATCTTTCGAACGGTTGTCGAGATATTGCTGTTTGAAATTAGCAAAAAAAATACAGTTTTTCAAACGTTCAAGAAATTATAAAAAACAAGCAAAAAAGTTAAATTCGGCCTAGCCGAATATAGTGATACCCTCCACAATTTAAAAAAGATTATTGCAAAAAACTTTTTTTAAAAGGAAATTACTTTTGAAAAAAAATTTCCGCGAAAAAAAAATTATGGTAAAAAAAAAAAAATCCGCAATTTTTATACCCTCCACTCTAGTGATAGAGGGTATATATAAGTTTGTCATTCCGTTTGTAACACCTCGAAATATTGGTCTAGGACCCCATAAAGTATATATATTCATGATCCTTGATCGATTTTAAGACGATCTAGCGATGTCCGTCCGTCCGTCTGTCCGTCTATCTGTCTGTTGAAAACACGCTAACTTTTGAAAGACTTTACGGAGGGTCCTGAAGTTTGGCATATATGTTGGGCATTTACCTGGTCAGGTTGGTATTGCAATCCAGCGAAATCGGTCCAGTGGTTCAAAAGTTATTAGCAAATGAGTGAATTTCGGCAAGGGTTTTTCTGGAATTTACGAGATAAAACACACGGTAACATTTGTTCCTCTGGTCCGGTTCGTTTTAAATTTCAGCTAAATCGGTCCAGTGGTTCAAAAGTTATTAGCAAAACCGTAAATTTCAGATTAGTTTAACCTTAAATTTACGTGTTGAAAACCCGTTAAAAATGTTTTAAAAACATTTATAAGTCACAAAAATATTTAACAAGGTATTTTTGTCACTCAAAAATATTTTTACACTAAAACAAAAAAAAAATAAACTCAAAAAAAATTTTACACTCAAAAAAAATTTTACACTCAAAAAAAAATTTTGAAAATTATTTTTTTTTTTTCAAAAATTACTAAAAAAAGTTTTTTTACACTAAATTAAATATTTCTAACCAAAAATGTTATTATTTTCACGTTAGCAAATTTACTATCACTTAAAAAGGGCATTGTGGAGGGTATTCATAGATTCGGCCAAGTCGAATTTAACTTTTCTACTTGTTTTTTTTTTTTTTTTTTTTTTTTGTCAAAAAATATGTTCGTTCCTGTTTAAATACCATCTCGTGTTCTATTATCTATATATATAAAAGAGTAACGTGACTGACTGACTGATTGACTGACTGACTGACTGACTGACATACTCATTCATCATCGCCCAGCCCAAACCGCTGAAGCTAGAGACTTGAAATTTGGACTGTAGGTCCACCTCCCGGAATATAGATCCACTAAGGCTGGATTTTTGCCAATGTTGATTCTAAGGGGGTAAAAAGGGTAAAAAACTGTACTTTTGGTACTTTTTATATCTCCTGAAATAATGGTCATAGAGACTTGAAATTTGGACCGTATGTTCACCTCCCGGAATATAGATCCAGTAAGGCCGGATTTTTGCCAATGTTGATTCTAAGGGGACAAAAAGGGTAAAAAAACTGTACATATGGTACATTTTATATCTCCTGAAAGAATGGTCACAGAGACTTGAAATTTGGGCTGTATGTTCAACTCCTGAATTATAGATCCAGTAAGGCCGGATTTTTGCCAATGATGATTCTAAGGGGGTAAAAAGGGTAAAAAACTGTACTTTTGGTACTTTTTATATCTCCTGAAATAATGGTGACAGAATCTTGAAATTTGGACTGTATGTTCACCTCCCGGAATATAGATCCAGTGCTGGATTTTTGCCAATGTTGATTCTAAGGGGGTAAAAAGGGTAAAAAATGTACCTTTGGTACCTTTTATATTTCCTTAAATAATGGTCCTAGACACTTGAAATTTTGAATGTAGGTTCAGCTCCGGGAATATAAATCTACTAAGGCTGGATTTTGCCAATGTTGATTCTACACTAAGAAAAAAAAATATTAAAATCAAGCAGAAACAACTTTAAATTAAATATAAAACAGTGACGAAATAGAACAAAGTTTGTTTCTACTTATTTTAAATATTTTCATGTTTATTTTTAAAATGACCAAATAAAAACGCTCATGTTAAAATTAAAGTTGTTCCACTTTAATTTAAAATTGAAACCAATTTTGATTTAACGTTGATGTAATATTATTTTTATGATGTCCTAAACCAATATTTTTTAATAAATAAAAATAAAATATTTCAATGTTTTATTAACATTTTATTTAAAATTGAAACAAAAAATTACACTTTTATATTGAAATTCTGATAAAACTATAATATTATATAAAAACTCACAAGGGAAGTCTCCCTAGTGTCACCCGCGGATCTTTATAGAATTGGTTTTTTTTTGTAGATCAGAAAAAATAAGGGGACACTTATTTTTTTTAGCGGCCCAAATTCATATTTAGGGAGTAAAAAGGAAGGGGGAAGACACGGCCATTTTTATGTTTTTTTCGTTTATCTCCTATATTTTGCAAAGAAACCTAGTCATGTTACATATCAAATGAAAGGTCTTTGGAAAACCTATCTACGTGTGCTAAGAACGTGTCCAAATATGCACAACTTTTCATCATATTGAGTAAAATACCAAAATTTTAGGACATTTTTGTTAATAAGTCGAAAAATATTAACTTCTTTGGCCCGTTGTTAGCACCACGAAATAGGTATTTTTAATACCTTTAATCTGATACCACACATGCCTATATTAATTTTGTTTAAATAGGCGTAAATCGTAAAAAACTAAAAAAGGTCAATTTCCCCCCATACAAATCGACCCCCCCTAAAAATGAGTTTGGGCCGCTAAAAAAAAATACGTGTCTAATTAATTTTCGTTCTGAACAACATATCCAAATTTCATTAAGATCGGAGGGTGACACCAGGGAGACTTCCCTTGTCAGTCTATACAATCAGAAAAAACGGTCATCTCCGTAGCATGACTCAATAGACTGTATAAAAAATTAACATTACTTACAATTTCACTAATAACATCTTTTTGCTTAACCTTCTATTAAAAAATGTATGAGTTGGCTAAGGGTAGTAATCCAGGAACACCATTTCATCATACATTGCCAAAAACTTAATTTCCCAAATGTACTAAAACATAAAAAAAAATGCAAAACAATTTCGTTAACACATATCTGTGCAAAAAACACATTACAATTAATTTACTTACCTTTATTTTTTGGTATTTCCTTGCAATGTTACTTTTTTATTGATAAAATGTTAGGTTTTTTTATTTTTTTACACAAATTTTTCCTTTGACTGCCAAAATGCCTGTATTTGCGTCAATAAAATATCTTACTATGAAATTATTTAAATTAAATATGTTTTCATATTAAAATTTGACACATGGTTTTGAATTGTCAGAAAATAAAATTGTTCAACTTAAAATTAAACATGAAACAATATTGATTTTCTAATAAAAATTCAAATTTGAATTTGTAACGAACGTTAATGACATCATATTAAATTTAAAGTTGGTCAAATTTAAAACAAAAAGGAGGCAATTTTAAAACAAAATTGTTATTTTAAAATCAATCATAAACAATATTAAAATTATAGATTTTTTCAAAAATATGTAGCATATTTAAAATAAAATTGGAAATTTTTGATTTAAATATGTTTTTTTCCCTCAGTGTAAGGGGGTAAAAAGTGTAAAAAACTGTACTTTTGGTACCTTTTATATTTTCTTAAATAATGGACCTAGAAACTTAAAATTTGCAATGTAGGTCCACCTCCCGGAAAAAATATTTCCCAAGGCTGGGTTTTTGCCAATGTTGACTCTACGGGGGTAAAATGGAAAAAAGTGTACTTTTGGTACTTTTTTTTAATTTATTGAAATAATGGTACCTTTTATAAAAAGTACCTTTTATAAAAAAGTACCTTTTATAAAAAGTATATTTTATAAAAAGTACCTTTTATAAAAAGTACCTTTTATAAAAAGTACCTTTTATAAAAAGTAAATTTTATAAAAAGTACCTTTTATAAAAAGTACCTTTTATAAAAGTACCTTTTATAAAAAGTACCTCTTATAAAAAGTACCTTTTATAAAAAGTACCTATTATAAAAAGTAACTTTTATAAAAAGTACCTTTTATAAAAAGTACCTTTTATAAAAAGTACCTTTTATAAAAAGTACCTTTTATAAAAAGTACCTTTTATAAAAAGTACCTTTTATAAAAAGTACCTTTTATAAAAAGTACCTTTTATAAAAAGTACCTTTTATAAAAAGTACCTTTTATAAAAAGTACCTTTTATAAAAAGTACCTTTTATAAAAAGTACCTTTTATACAAAGTACCTTTTATAAAAAGTAACTTTTATAAAAAGTACCTTTTATAAAAAGTACCTTTTATAAAAAGTAACTTTTATAAAAAGTACCTTTTATAAAAAGTACCTTTTATAAAAAGTACCTTTTATAAAAAGTACCTTTTATAAAAAGTACCTTTTATAAAAAGTACCTTTTATAAAAAGTACCTTTAATAAAAAGTACCTTTTATAAAAAGTACCTTTTATAAAAAGTACCTTTTATAAAAAGTACCTTTTATAAAAAAGGAATTTATATTTTCTTTAATCTTGGTTTTTCTCCATGAATAAGTAAATATAAAACCCTTTTAAGGAAGCACAGCTGAAGTGCTATGGGACGCCTCCACAGGTTGCGGATAGTGGACAACCCTACCATGCATTGTGAAGGGTAACTGTGAATTGAATAAGCAGTGGCGGACAGTTCAGCGGAATGGAGAAGAGGGTCTCAGGTGGACACGCCTGGCAATGTGTATCTTTAAATCCTGAGTGCCGTAGAGGCTCCATTCGACATGGCGAAATATTGGCGCCATTTAATAACCAATGCCAAACATTTGTTTTTAAGGTCCATAGCCTTCAAGTAGGTTGAGCTGCGGGCTAATAACCCTCTCTCGTAAAAAATATCTTATTACTGAAACGTCTACAAATAATTCAACACGATCCCCCACCATGATAACGAAATTTGGCTTTAAACAACGGATAATGATTGGAACTTGGATTATACATTTTATAAAAAGTACCTTTTATGAAAAGTACCTTTTATAAATAGTACCTTTTATAAAAAGTACCTTTTAAAAAAGTACCTTTTATAAAAAGTACCTTTAAAAAATAGTACCTTTAAAAAAAGTACCTTTTATAAAAAGTACCATTTATAAAAAGTACCTTTTATAAAAAGTACCCTTTATAAAAAGTACCTTTTATAAAAAGTTCCGAAAGTACAATTTTTGGTACTTTTTTATTTCCTGAAGTAATAATCATAGAAACTTGAAATTGGAAAAGGTTACAAAAAAAATATAATGGTCACATAAACTTAAAATTTGGAATGTAAAATCCTTCGCTGAAAAAATATATGTGGAAAAGTACTTTTTGGAAATTCCGTTTCTTAACGGGGATAAAAAGTTCTTTTAATATTTGCTGAAACAATGATCCTATATAATTGAGATATGGAGTATAGGATACTTCGGTGAAGAAAAAAGATTCTGGAAGAGGTACTTTTTGGAAATTCCGTTTCTAATGGGGGTATTAAAGTGTACTTTTGGTATTTTTTTTGTTCCTATAATAATGACCTTAGAAGAAGGAGATGGAATTGGAAATGAAATGGAGTAGAACGGGGAACAAAATGGAATAGAGCAGAGAACAATATGGAATGATATTTTTTACTCAAATTTTTAGTGTTTAGCTTTTTTCTCCATATTTTTTCCCTCTAACTTATTTTTTTTATTCCAATTTCTTTTTTCACTGAAATATTTATTCACTCAAAATCCAAAATCCCGACATAAGGACTCGAAAATTGTCAATATATTTTTCCCCCGGAACGAACATGATAACATACCAGCGAAGTTATTAAAATTTTATTGTTTAAATTATTCATTGAAATATTTTTTTATGGAAGACTTAAACGTCCACAAGTAAATAAAACAAAGACTACGTAGGGGAATTTTTTGGAAATCGATAGAGTAATCCTGATCCTTCTATTATCCAGTATTCAACACAACCGGTAACGAAGTACCGGGATGGTAAGCTAGTGTTCACATATGTCAACCAGCAGCCGAATTAATGCATTTTGTATTTTTAGGTTATGTTGAATGTACTAAAATTTTTGAGGTGTCCTTGCATTTTGATTCATATCTTTTAAACCGCTGAACCGATATCGCTCAAATGCAATACCAAACATCTAGGGAGAACTTCCAATGAATATGTTAAGTTTCAGTCATATCCGTGTAGTATTTTGAATATGTTAAGTTTCAGTCATATCCGTGTAGTATTTTGGTCGTGATCACATTTTCCACAGACAGACAGACAGACATCGCTAGAAGGTCTTAAAATCGATCGGGCATCATGAATATATAAACTTTATAGGATCCCAGACCGATATTTCGATGAGTTACAAACGAAATGACAAACTTATATATACCCTCTATCACTAAGTGGAGGGTATAAAAAAGTCTCAGAAATTGCTTTTCATTGACTCTTTTATAGAGCTTGAGACGAGCTTTTATTTAAACACAATTTAAGCCAAATCCGATCATTTGATTTGAGTTTTGGATATTTAAACCAAAAACCAAAGATTTTGATATTTGAAATCAGACCATTTAAACCCATGCTGACCTTTTATTAAAATTTAGAATTTTTGGTGAAAATTTTCTAAAAATTAAAAACTTTGGTCAAACGACGCCAAGGGTTAAAATGGTCGGATTTGGCTCAAATTAATTTCGATATTTATATTTTTTTTAATTTCTTGATCGTAGTTTTAAGTTTCAAATAGCGATATCTCGGAAACCTTACATACACAAATTGTGTAATTTTACACATTAAATGTGTAATATTACACACACTGTGACATTTTATGGCATCTGCGTATTGTGTAATTGTACGCAAGAAATGTGTTATATTACACTTATTGTGTATTTTTACGAGCATAATGATAAGAAAACGTTTTGTATAGTTGCATTCTTTAATTAAAAAGTTTATAAAGTCATTTAACAAGGGACAGGTGTATTAGTTTTCCTGCAATATTTTACTCAAACTATTCGCATATGTATTGTCGTAAATAAACTTAAGTTTATATGTATTAACGTTAAAATACATTATTTTTTTTTGTATTTTTTTCCAACAATTTCTACTTTCTTTAGGTTTTGTTTTCACAGAATTTTAGAGTTTTTATTTTAGTTTTTATTTTTTTCATTAGAGTTTTAGTAAAACAAGTCCAATAAACACATGATTAAAAGAAAATTTTCGTTTCAGTCGTTGGCCTGTGAAGTTGTGGTTTTCATTACAAAAAGTTGAAAAAAAAAAATACTCAAAACAAATATGAATTATTATTAAGACATTGAAAGTGATTTAGCCCTTTTTTGGGGAAATTTAATGGTGTTAAAAAGGTTTTAATTTTTTTGTTGTTTTTGCTAGTTCTGTTTTAATAACTTTGGACACATGTTTTTTTACTTACTTAATGGAAATTAGAACAAATTTTATGCTTGTCAAGCTAATCTGCTGAAATTGTAATCAACACTTTTTACTTTTTATTGTAATTTAACAATATTTATTTAGTTGCTAAGAAATCATTAAACAAATTGGTTTTATTTTTAGTTTAAGAAAAAAATAATAATGTAATTAAAACTAAATTAAGTGATTTATGGAAATAATTGAAATAATTGAGAATATAAAATAAATATTTGGTTTAATTAAGTACCACTGATATTAATAAATCTGTCAATATTAAAAAAAAAAAAAAAACATTTACTCAGAAAATAAGTTCTTAAATAAAATTTACATGTGATTCATGTAAAAAGCATTTATTTGTAAAACCACATGTTAATTTGTCCAACCTCTGCATTTGTGTTTAAACCAGTGGATGTGTAGAAGTAGTACCATTTATTGAAAACTCCATCTGAATGACCTTAGTACGTATGAGTGATATTTTTTATTGTAAATAAATTACGCATACGCCTGGTATAGCCTGTTATACTATTTCGTAGTCATTTTTTGCATGACAAAAAAATTTGTTCCGATTTTGAACATCAGGGCAAATTTTAAATATCCTAGGATAGAACTCATGTGGTACAAATGTGTGGCCAATCGGATTAAATTAAGCCGTGGCCTCCGGCGATCAAAATTTAAAATTTTTGAAAATTAAAAAAAAAAAACGTCTTGCAAAACATCATATTTTTTTATTTTGATGCGCTGAACACAATTATTTAAAAAAAATTTAAGATCGGGCTTCGAGTATTGCTGCTTGAGTTAAAAAAAAAAATTGCGTTTTTCAACGTTCACGCATTTTTTTTTTTTTAATCTCAAAATTTTTTCTTTTGACCCTTTCTTAAAGCTTGAGACAAACTTTTATTTTAACTTAGTTTGAGCCAATTACGATAATTTTATCCTCTGGAAAATTTAATCTAAATTTTGGATTTTCGGAAAATTCCATACTTTGATCTAAGAACTTCATATAAAAATTTTGGATTTTTGAAAATTTTTAAAATAAAAATTAAACAAAGCAAGTAAAAAAAAATAATTCGGCCTTGCCGAATGTAGTGATACCCTCCACAATTTCTAAAAGATTATTGCAAAAAAATTTACTTAAAAGGAAATTACTTTTGAAAAAAAAATTTTGAAAAAACATTTGCGCGAAAAAAAATTGATAAAAAAATCCTCGATTTTTTTCTTTTTTTTTGTCAAAAAATATATTCGTACTTGTTAAAATACCATTTGGTGTTCAATTATGTTCACAGATGTCAACCAGCAGCCGAATTAAAGCATTTTGTATTTTTAGGTTATGTTGAATGTATACTAAAATTTTTGAGTTTTCCTTACATTTGCGTTCATAACTTTTGAACCGCTGAACCGATACCCATCAAATGTAATATCAAACTTTTCGGGAGAACTTCCAATAAATATGTTAAGTTTCAGTCATCTCCATGTAATATTTTGTCCGTGATCGCCATTTCCACAGACAGACAGACAGACGGACATACGGACATCGCTAGAATGTCTTAAAATCGATCGGGGATCATGAATATATATGGGGCATTCCATGTCAAATCGGACACTTTAAAAAAAAAAAAAATTTTAGATTCTCCCAATTTGTTTACAATTTTTAGTACCCTTCGAAAACTCCTTCGTGGTAAATTTTAAATTTTTTTAATGACCTGTTCAAAAGATATCGAATTTTTAAAAATTGGTAGTTTCATACTTTACTCAAACTCATTTTACTCATAACTTCTTCAATTATTATCCAAATTTCCATTTTTTTTTTCAAATTTTTTTTTTTTACGTACTTTTAAAACAAATCCCAAAAAATTCTTAAAAGCGTTCTAGTATGCGATTTTTAAGTTTTAAAATTTAAATCTCATTTTTGAAAATGTTTGTACTCTTCGATTTTTTTGAAATTTTATTCTGTAAAACTTCTATCGTTTCTACAAATTTTTTGCCCAGGAGGATCTTGAGGTAACGATTATTACTATTTTTAAAATTGTTTGAAAAAATTTTATTGTAATTTTCCAACCTTAAAATCATTTCTACTGCTCCAATGGTGCGTCATAGAGGGGGCATTTATAAGACCGACCCCCATTAATTTTTACTTCTTAACTATTCTTTGGAACAAACTAATACCCTATCTCCAATTTCTAAGGGGGCTCCCACACAAAACGAAAATTTTTAAAATTTGCTCCAACCGCTCTAACTGCCCTAATAGTGCCCTTAGAGCAACAAAATATATGACCGACCCACAATATTTTTTTAGTCCAAACATTTTCTCTGAACACACCTATCCTCTATCTCTAATTGTTAAGGCGGTCCCCATAGATTTTTTTTATTTTTTGTAAATTTGTTTTATTTAATCAGCTTCTACTGGTCCAATGGTGCGTCCGAAAGGGGTCATTAGTGAGACCGATCCCCATTTATTTTTACCCTACAACATTTTTTTTAAACATACCACAGCCCTATATCCACTCCATAAGTAGGTAAAACATATTTAACGGGGTTTTAACATTAGTAAGTCACAAAAATATTTTCAACGTATTTTTGTCACCCAAAACTATTTTTACACTAAAAAAATGCACTCGAAAAAATTTTACACTCAAACAAAATTTAACACTCAAAAAAAAATTAGTAAATTATTTTTTGTTTTTCAAAAATTACATAAAAAAAAGTTGTTTTACGCAAAATAAAATATTTTTAATCAAAAGTGTTATTTCGTTCACGTTAGAAAATTTACTATCACTTAAAAAGGGCGTTGTGGAGGGTATTCATAGATTCAGCCAAGTCGAATTTAACTTCTCTACTTGTTTTTAAATAAAATGCATCAATTTTGTGAAGCAAAAATCTAGAATTTAAGATTCTTTCTCTATAAAAAACGAAGAATTTTTTGTACGAATCTATATATATAATTTCCCTATTTGTGTGTTCCTCTTTTTTGTTTTTCCAGAGCTTTTTGAAGCCACTGATGAGCTACAAAGCTGAAAATTGGCATGCTTAAAGTAAAACACCTGGGGCAGATCCTAACGTAGTCGGATTTTCGATTTTTTGCCTGTGGGCGGAGAAATAAGCGGGAAAGTGGGCGTGGCAAAATGCAATTTTTTGACGTTTTTGCTTAATTTAAAGCCTCCAAATGACTTAGGAATCTAAAAAATTTTTTCTTCTTTTGAAGCCCCCGAATGACTTAGGAAGCGGAAAATTGCATAGCATTTAGTTCTAACAATGAAGCATATCCTGAAGTAATCGGATTTAAAATTTTTAAGCTGTGGAAAGAGAATTAACAGAAAATGGGGCGTGGCAAAATTGTGTTTTTTAATATTTAATTTGAACCACCAATGATCTATGAAGATGAAAATTGGTATTTTTGCTCATTTTAAAGTCCTCTAATGACTTAGGAAGCTGAAAATTTTCTAGCGTATAGTCCTATCGATGAAGCATATCCTGAAGTAGTCAAACTTTAAATTTTTGGATTGGGGATTGTGGACGGAGAATTGAAAGGAAAATGGGGAGTGACAAAATTGAGACTTTTAAAATTTTAACTTCTTTTGAAGCCCCCAAAGGAAGCGGAAAATGCACAGAATTGGCATGTATATAGAAGGTTTCATGTGGAAGATCAACACGAGCCTGGATTTTTGATATATATATATATATTTTCTGAATATATATTTTATTTTTTTGTGTTTCTCTTATTTTTTGTGAATCTCATTGATGGACTTAAAAGTTTAAAATTGGCATGTATATAATAAAACACCAGGGACAGATTCTTACGAAGTCGGATTTTTTGCCTGTGGGCGGCGAATAACGAGAAAAAGGAGACTTGGCAAAATTATTTTTTTTTTGTAACATTTTAGAGTATTTTTAAGCTCCGCCCCAATGAATACGGAAGCTGAAAATTCCTAACATGCAGTCCTAACTATGAAGTATATTCTAAAGTAGTCCGATTTAATATTTTTGTAATGTAGATGGAGAGCTGAGATGAAAAAGGGGCAAGGCAATATTGTGTTTTTTTTTTTTTATTTGACTAACTTTAAAGCCCTAATGACCTACGCAGCCGAAAATTGCAAGCATATTGTCCTGACACTGTCCTGACCTTAAGTAGTCAGACTTAAAATTTTTGGACTGTGGACGGAGAATCGAGAGGGAAAAGGGGCGTGGATACAAGTATAGTACTAACGATGGAGCTAATCATAAAGTAGTCAGATTTAAAAATTTTGGAATACACAGAAAAAACAGTTTAATTGTGCCAGTCGAATTAAGAGCCAACTGCATGGTTTAATTACAACAACTGAAATTTTCGGTTGCGATTACCGAAATTTATTTGGACCAACAGAAGTTAAATTTTCAAAACAAATTTTGGTTATGGCAACCAAAAATTTCGGTTGTTGTTATTAAACTATGCAGTTGGTTCTAAATTCGGCTGGCACAACTAAACTGTTCTCTCTGTGTAGGGACGGAGAATTAAGAGAAGAAATGAGTGTGGAAAAATTATGTTTTTACATCTTACCTAATTTTGAAGACACCTTATGACCTTGAAAGATGAAAATTAGAATACAAATGGTACGGACTATGCAAAGATCAAGTCTGACGTGGATATCCAGTGAAAGGGCGGAAATACAAAAAATCCGTTGTGAATTTTGTTCAGTTTGTATATATAATCTGTAACGTAGCCGGATTTTCGGCCTTTAAGTCAGGGGGAGTGGCGGAAGACGGCGAAATTTAGTTTTTAAATATTTAAACTATTTCTGAAACCCCTAATGACTAAGGAAGCTGAAAATTGTAAAGCATAAAGTATTGACAATGGATCATATCCTTATGAAATCAGATTTAGTATTTAAACTGTGTACGGAGAATTATAAGGAAAAATTTAAGTGGAAAAATGTTTGTGTTTTTTAACATTTTAACTAATTTTAAAACCCTTCATGATAAAAAGAAAGATAAAAATTGCCATGTATATAGGAGTAACCATGGGACAGATCCACACGATGGATTTTTGATATCCGGTTTATGGACGGAGAGACGAAATGGGCGTGCTAAATTTAGTTCTAAAATTTTATCAAAAAAACCTTTTTTCATTAAATTTTTTTTCCAGTTTGGGAAATATATTGATGTAACTCAATCTAGCAATATTAAATTTTTGAAGCACAAACATAATTTTTTATAAAGTTTGGTAAAATTTTAGAACTATTGAGAAAAGTGATTTGGTGTTCCGTCTGGCAGGGACAGACTATTCGACTAGTTTAATATAATTTCAATTTAAAATTAAAATTAAAATCGATTAATGTCTTAAAAACAAAGAATTTTTTGTCGAGGAAAATATTTTAAAACCTAAAAGCACTATCGGTTTTTTAGAATCTGTGATTTTTTTACGATTGATGTCTCAGAAACGGAGAACTTTTTTTAAAAAAAATGTTTTAGAACCTAAGAACATAATATCCAAAAATTTTAAAAATTATTTAAAAAAAAAAAATATTACAGAATTTATGATTCTTTTGAACAAAAAATATATCAGAATCTAAAAATTTTTGTATACGCAAACAAAAATCTATGAATTTTTCTATTAAAAAAAATTCGCATGTTTATGCAAAAATTTCAATCACTTAATAATTCTATAAAACAAATTACCCAGTAGTAGGCTGCTTATTAAAAAATTATTTCACCTTTAATTTCATATGCATTTCGAATAATATTTTAATTACCCTTTAAGAAAATCAGGTCATATTTAAAAATATTAAAATTTCCATAATATTGAACGAACGAACGAACACACCTTTTCCATTACAAAATAACAAAAAATATGCATTATTGAAAAATTTGCATAATTTACAATGAAAGTCAAACATGCAATAAAAGGGTAAATTTCGAAAAAAAAAAATATTGAAAAAATCCGCCCCTTTTTATAAAATCAAATCAAAGCTAATAAACACTTTTATTTGTAATAAAAACTTCAGCAGCAGAAAAAAATTGGAAAATTTTATAACTGACATGTTTCTTGAATGTGAAAGGAAAAAAAGTCCTTTTTTAACATTTAATAGCTTATTGCAATGATTATTATCTTGACACTTTATCCACAATATGGTAATGCATAACTTCCGTAATTTTTGTTGCTTTCTTTAAAAACAAATAAAAACTTTATCATTGGCTGGCGTTTTGCAAATATTTGTAACACCACAAAGGGAGTACCACTTTTATAAACGTTACGATATAAAATTTCCATATGCAAAAAAACTCAAATCTGTGCTTAAATGTTAGTTTTGTTTTTTATATGACGAGTTTCCGTTGTATTGTTTTTTTTTTTATTGCATTTTCTTTAATGATTTTTTCATTGGCATTGTCCTTTTTTGTTCAATTACTGGTATTGAAAAAAGAAGGTTGGTTTGGTAAATGTAAATAATTTTTTTTTAATTTTTTTTATTGCTTTATGGAAAAGGAAATTTGTTTGTGAAATGGCCTTTGGCTTTCAAAAATGTTTATTGTTACTAGTGTAATTAGTTTAAATTTTTTTTATAGTCTTATATAGTGTCCTTACATTTAAATTATTTTTATGATAGAGCATATGGGAAATTCATACAACAAATTTTTAGGATGAAAGAATTTGAAAATCAAAAATTAACAAAAAAAAATCAATACGAGAAAATGCCTTTAAATCTGATAATTGTTCTATATGCAAAAATGTCTTAGAAACTGAGAACTTTTCAATACAAATTTTTTCCGAATTTAAAAATTTTTATACATGAAAAATATTTCTGAATCTGATAACTTTTCAATACGGGAAAATGTCTCAGAATCTCAGAATTTTTTCATGTGGAAATCTGAGAATTATTTTGGACGAAAAAATGTATCAAAATTCCCAATTTTTTCTACACAAATAATCTGTGAATATTTCTATAAAGAAAAATGTTTCAGAATCTGAGAAATTTTTAATACGGAAAAATGTCTTTACACCTGAATTTTTTGTATAAGGTTTCAAGTTGAAAAAAATGCAGAAGAAAAATTATACAAAAAAAATATCAGAATTTCAAAATTTTTCTATACGAATAAATATCTATACGGAAAATAATTTTTCTTCATGAAATGTTTCATAATCTGGGAATTTTTTTTTGGAAAAATTTCTCATTATCCAAGTTTTTTTTAATACACAATCTGAAAACTTTTTTCTATACGAAAAATGTCTTAGAATCTGGGAATCTTAGAATATCTCAGAACCCAAGAATTTTTTAATCCCGAAAAATATTTAAAAATCTGAAAATTTGTCCTACTAAAAAATTTCTCAGAATCTATAAATATTTCTATATCGAAAGTTTAATTTTTCTATACGAAAAAAATTTTCAGAATCTGAAAATTTTTCAATACAAAAAATGTCACAGAATCTGAGAATCTTTCTATACCAAAAAATGTTTCACAATATAAAAAGTTTTCTCCACAGAAGACTGTCTCTTTATGCGAAACAAATTTCTCGGAATCTGAGATTTTTTTCTGTAAGAAAACATATTTTAGAATCTAAAATTTTTTTTTATGGAAATTTTAAGAAATTTTCTATATAAAAAGTGTATCGGATCTAAGAATTTTGTAAATTTTCTATATGGAAAATGTATCTGAGAATAAGAATGTTTCACAATTTAAGAATTTTTCTATCCCAAAATATATCTAAAAATCTGAAAAATTTTCTATACTAAAAAAATTTCTCAGAATCTAAGAATTTTTCTATGCGGAAAAATTTTTCTTTCTATATCTAAAATTGTATTACAATATGAGAAATTTTCTTACCGGGAAAAAAAAAATTTATTCTAAGAATTTTCCTATACCAAACAATTGTCTTAGAATCTGAAAATGTTTCAAAAAAGAAAAATGTCGCAGAATATACACAAGAATTTTTCTATCCAAACAAAATTTAAAATCTGAGAATTTTTTTACTCGGAAAAATGTCTGAGAAACTGAGAATTTTTCTATACGGAAAAAATTATTTTAGAATCTGGGAAATTTTTTACACGAATAAATGTCAGATAATCTTAGAATTTTCTACACGGTAAAAATGTCTCATAATCTGAGAAATTTTCTTTGTGGGAAATACTTCTAAGAATCTGAGAATTTTTCTTTAAGAAAAAACATCTCAGAGTCTGAAAACTTTTTGAAACCGAAAAATGTCTCCAAATCTAAAAATTTATATTTATATAAAAACAAGTAGAAAAGTTAAATTCGACTTGGCCGAATTTTTGGTTAGAAATATTTTATTTTCTGTAAAAAAACTTTTTTTTTATTAATTTTTGAAAAAAAAAATAATTTACTAATTTTTTTTTGAGTGTAAAATTTTTTTTGAGTGTATTTTTTTTTTTGTTTTAGTGTAAAAATATTTTTTGTGTGACAAAAATACCTTGAATTTAAGGTGAAACTAATCTGAAATTTGCGGTTTTGCTAATAACTTTTGAATCACTGGACCGATTTGGCTGAAATTTAAAACGAACTGGACCAGAGGAACGGCAAATATATACGCTACACTTCAGCACCCTCAGAATTGCCGTTCGAAAGTTACCGTGTGTTTTATCTCGTAAATTCCAGAAAAACCCTTGCCGAAATTCACTCATTTGCTTATAACTTTTGAACCACTGGACCGATTTTGCTGGATTGCAATACCATCCTGACCAGGAAAACGTCCAACATATATGCCAAACTTCAGGAGCCTCCGTAAAGTCTTTCAAAAGTAAGCGTGTTTTTAACAGACAGACGGACAGACGGACGGACGGACGGACATCGCTAGATCGTCATAAAATCGATCGAGGATCATGAATATATATACTTTATGGGGTCCTAGACAAATATTTCGAGGTGTTACAAACGGAATGACAAACTCTATCACTAGAGTGGAGGGTATAAAAAATGTTCAGAATTTGCCGGACTTTTTTACGAAAAAAATGTCTGAAATCTAAAAATTTTTCTTTAAGGAAAAATGTTTTAGAACCTGCGTGTTTTTTTATACGGAAAATCTCGTAGAATCTGCTTATTTTTAAAAACGGAAAAAGGTCCCAAAATCTGAAATTTTTAAATTCAGAAACTTAAAATTTTTCTAAATGATAAATTGTCTCAGAGTCTAAGATTTTTTCCTTACGAAAAATATCTCTGAGTTTTCTAAATGGAAAAATGTTTCGGAATTTATTTGTTTTTCAAAATGGAAAGGTCTAAGAAATTTTTGTTATGAAATAATGTTTCAGAATCTTAATTCTAAGAATTTTTCCATTCAAAAAAATAACACATATGAGGCATTCCACACCATATGTCCAGCGAAAAAAAACATGTGAACCGTAAACTTCTGAATAGGTTGTATGGATAGCCCTATATGGAACTTAGAAAATTGCGTTTTTGGTTTTTCAATTTTTTAAAAACTGGGCTTAGGAGGCGTGGTCAAATATTGGAAAAATAGTAAAATTTGTGGCTAGTTGCCTTGATTAAATATTTATCACATTAAAACGGAATGCACCACATCTCAAAAATTTACATTCTTATATAGTTTTGTATGGGCTATCGATTAAAAATTTTTTTTTTGGAAAATTTTCAGAAGCCGTTATGAATTTTTCCATTTTTTAAAAATGTCAATTTATTAAAAAACATGCCACTTTTTTTTAATTTTTTTAAAAAGTTTAGATGTTTGTCCATCCCATAGATGGGACTAATTAATTAAAGGGACCAATTAATTGATGGTTTAATTACCATTTAATTGATGTCAATGGTAATGAAATTTTTTTCATTACCATTGGTTGTATCAATTGTACCAATTAAATTACTAATGAAACAACCTTGTTCCGAAGGTTGTATGTTGCCATCGATTTTAAAGAAAACACTCTTTTAACTAATTGCTTTAAGGACTTTTTATTTAGAAACCCGTTCGTATCCGAAGACCGATCAAAGTTTCTTATTTGGAGTCAGAAAGCTAATTGAAATTATTTTGAAAATATTTCTCCTTTTATACAATTATTTTGTTTACAAAGTCCAAACAAATAAAATCAAAAAATATTTAAATCAAATGAACATTGAAAATTCTACAGTGTCTCAGAAATTTAAAAGAATGAAAACAAATATGATAATTAAAAGAATGAAATGAAACTGAATATAAAATAAGTAAACTAAATATGATAAGCAATTAAATAATAAACATACACGCTGCTTTACTAATCAATTTAATTACTAATGAAAATTAAAAAACAAATAATTACCATTGGTATGGCATCACTTAAAAAAAATAATTGCCATTAGCAAAAGTCGTCTCAATATTGTCAAAATCGTTAATATATGGAAATATCTGCTGTTTTTTGTTATATTGTGTATTAGGTTTTCACATTTTATAAACCAAACACACATTGATTGCCTTTTGTACAACACAATATTTGAAATTTTTATTTGCGTTTTGTTTTTTGTCTTTGACATTTTCATATTTTTTTGAAAAACATACTTTGATGTTTAAATTTTTAACTTTTCAAAAAAACAAAAATGTGAAAACCAATTGTTTTGAAACCAATTATAATTGGTGTTTTTCAACAATTGGTGCATTTCATTACCATTAGTAATTATTTTTATCAATTAAAAAAATTTAATTACCATTAAATGGTAATGAAAATTTTTTCATTACCATTGATATGAACCAATGATAATTAAATTTCAATGGTAATGAAAAATTCCCATCTATGGTCCATCCACACAAAAAAAATCAAAAACACGTTCTTCGTTTTTTTCGAGAAAATCGCATTTGAACTTTAAATTTCATAACAATTTTGTAATTTGCTTGTATTTCTTTGTTTTAACGTTGCGAATGAGTAATATTTATGCAATTAATTTTTATGAATTTTTCTGTACAGAAAATTTGTCAGAATCAGATAATTTTTGTATACGAAAAAACGTCTCAGAATCAGAAAATGTTTCAGGAAAAAATTTTCAGCACTTTAAAATTTCTCTATAGAGAAAAATGTCTTAGAATCAGAGAACTCTGCTATACCTCTAGACGACTGCCTTAGGATGTTAAGATCCGATCATTTTTCTGTACGAAAAAATGTTTTTGAATCTGTGATTTTCTATTTTCGGAAAAATTTTTTTATACAGAAAATATTTAAGAATCTCAGAATTTTTCTATATGTCAAATTTGGAAATATTTTAGACTCAAAGAAATTTTTTATATGGCAATATGTCTCAGAATCAGACAGTTTTCTGTCTTAGAATCTAAGCATTTTTCTATATGGAAAAATGTCCTAGAATCTAAAAATTTTTCGATACGGCAAAATGTGCAAACCTATACGGAAAATTTTTTTAGCATCGGATAATTTTTTATACAGAAATTTTTTAAGAAATTTTTTGAAAAAAACTTTTGTATGATTAATTTTTCTTTATAGAAAAATTAGTCATAATTTTTTTTATACCAAATCGTTGCGAATGCCTTATAATCTCAAAATCTGATCACTTTTCTATAATGTCAAAGAATCTGCGAATTTTTTACGGTAAAATGGATCAGAATCTGAAAAATTTTCTTAAAACAAAATCTCTCATAATCTAAAAATTTTTCTCTACGAAAAATGTCCAGAATATGATAATTTTTCTAAACTTTCACACAGATTGGAGAATTTTTTTTTTAATTGTGTCAGAATTTGAGAAAAAATTTCTTAAAATCTGAGATCTTTTATGCAGAAGAATGTCTAAGAATTTAAAAGATTTTCTATAAGAAAAATGTTTGACAATATGAGAATTTTTTTAATCGGATAATGTCACAGGTTGGACAAAAAATTCCAGTACGTAAAATGTCTCAGAATCAAAAAAAAATGTGTATATGAAAACTAAGATTTTGTATATTTCTTAAAACTTTTCTCAATTTTGTAAAAAATTTACTCTAACACAAAAGGTCGAGATAAATGGAGTTAGAATTCCGTTATCAAACCAAGCGAAATTTTTAGGAATCATTTTAGACAGTAAACTGTCATGGAAACAAAACACCGAGGAAAGGGTCAAGAAGGCATACAACGCCTTTTACGCATGCAAGAAAATGTTTGGCGCAACTTGGGGACTGGAACCAAGGATCACTTACTGGATTTATACTTCTGTAGTAAGACCAATCTTACTGTATGGAGTTATGGTCTGGCATAACGCACTGGAGCGTAATGCGACGCACTTAAAATTTCAGAGAATTCAACGTCTCATGGGTTTATGCATCACAGGCGCTCTGAGAACAACATCAGCTGAATCTATTGACACGCTACTGCACCTGATACCAATTGACATCTTTGCTAAGGGGGAGGCTTATAAGTCCTGCCTTCGTCTCAAAGAGTCAAATTTATTCAGGCAACGCAATTTTGGACACAGTAACATGGACAATTTAAATGATATTGCCACCGATTACAGAGTGCCCAAACTTATTTTCGACCGGAAATACGACGTAGAATTTCCGACTCGAGAATTTTGGTCAAACTGGCAAAACCCCCCAATGAACGCTATTAACATATTCACAGACGGCTCCAAACAATCCATGGGAGTCGGTGCAGGTTTTTCAACGAGTTTGCGAGATTTAGAGAAGACTTTCATCCTTCCATTGGACTCTAGCATTTTCCAGGCCGAAATAGTTGCCATTAGCAGGGCGGCTTTACAGTTCGGTGATGAGACAAACAGAGAATTTAACATTTACGTTGACAGCCAAGCTGCTCTAAAAGCTCTCAAAAGCTTTTACATCAAGTCGAAAGTAGTTTTCGAATGCTTCGAGAACTTACAAAGTTTAGGGAGTATGAACAAGGTGAAACTAATATGGGTACCAGGTCACATAGGTATTCAAGGAAACGAGAGAGCGGACGAGCTCGCGAAACAAGGTGCTGATGGTATTGGTATTTCTGTGCATATTGATCCACCAATCCAGCACTTTAGATCGCTACGCGACATTCAAAACACTGCAATGGCTAATAGAAAGTGGAGAGAGCTAACGACGAGTGCGATCAGTAAAAGATTGTGGGCATGCTACAATCTAAGAAAAACTGAATACTTACTCTCACTCACTAGATGGAACTGCCGTGTACTTACTGGAGTGATCACCGGGCACTGCCTAATAGGTTATCATAGAAAGAAGATGGGACTTATTTCTGATGCAAGCTGTAGAAGGTGCGATGAACCTAACACTGAGGAAACGGTCGAACATATTCTTTGCCAATGTCCTGCTTTGGCCAGAACCCGACTGCACATTTTAGGCAGACATGACTTCGAGAGCTTGGAAACCGTTTCGAATGTCGACCTAAGGCAAATAGTACAATTCGCGATGAGGACAAACGCGTTCTATCAGCGTCGCTGAGGAATTATTGTGGTTTCGCTATGGACCATCCGGTCTATGTGAGGAGTCTTTGACTCCGCCACCTCTAACCTAACCTAACCTAACCTACTCTAACACAAAAAATGGGAAATTTTATTTAAGAAATTTAAAAAAAGTTTATTTCTTAAAACTGTATAACTGAGGTTAATGAGGCGTATGATTCATAAAAAAATAATTATTAAATAATGTTGAGTATACGCACCATTATTCTTATTTCAACAAAGATACATAAATTAAATAATATTAAGTATACGCGCCGTAGTTTATATTTAAGAAAAATAGGTCATCGAAGCGTATGATTATTTTATTGTTAATATTAATATAAAGTATACGCACCGTTGTGCACATTTTATTAAAGAACCATTGAAGCATATGATTAATTTACAAAAAATAGTTCCATGCTTCCTAAAAAATAAAATCATTTTAATTCCCTATTTTTCTCTCTCTTCCAGATCTGGCAGTCAAGAATATCTTGAACATAAATCTCTTGAAGACGACGAAGCCACTCCCAAAGGTTGTTGTCGCTGTTGTGCTCGATTTTGTATGCCATGTCGTCGTTTGCGTTGTTCACGTTGTTGTCAACGCAAAAAATCTTCCATACATGATGCTGAGGCCGAACAGCCCGTGCTATCTGCAACCAGTAGTGCCACTACCACACACTTAGAATTAATAGATGAAAAACAGCACCCTGAAAAAACCTCATGTTGGCAAAAATTTAATTGTTGTAAAAGTTGTAAGAAAAAACCAAAAGATATGAATGGATCATCAGCTGATATGAAAAAAGAGATAATCAAAGAAGAAGCCTCAAAAACAATGGGTCCACCAAAACAAAGTTCATGCGGTTTATGTTTAAGTAAAATTTTCTGTTGTCGTTCGGTTAATAAAATTGATCCAAGGACGGGTGATGAGACAGAGGTAAAGAAATGTTGTTTTTGTATACCGTGTCGTAAGAAGAGAGGAGCTGATGGACGTGGTTCAACGGCTGTTAGTTCGGTGGGTGGTGGTTCAACTGCTGCTTGGGAAGATCCAGAGAGAGGTATTACTGCTACAGATGCAGCGGTTTTAGAGGGTCAGGATATAGAACCAAAACAGTAAGTTAATTTTTTTTATTAAAGAAATTCTGCAATTTTTAAAAATATTTTTTGTTTTGTTTAGGGGCTGCTGCAAACGTTTTTGCAACTTTTTATTATGTTGCCGTAAGAAAAAGGTACAAGTCTCCGATAGCAGGAGAGCCAGTATTAGAGCACCGCCACCAGAGGTAAGATTAGATAGGAACTGATATAAAAAAGAAACATTTTAAGACTACAGAAGAAGTCTCAGATTCGAAAACGGAAAAACTTCGAAAAAAAATTTATGAGGCATTTTTGCTTAGATTCTGAGAAATTTTTTTAGACACATTTTTCTGTACAGAAAAATTTTCAGATTCTAAAATATATATGATTTTCAGACATTACTTTGTATAGAAGAATTTCTGAAAAAATGTACTTTTCCTTTAGAAAAAGTGTCAGTTTCTGAAAGACAATTTTCGTATAGAAAATTTTTTGATTTTGCATCATTTCCTAAAATTCTCAGACTTTGAAAAATTCTGAGACATATTTCATGAAGAAAACTTTTCAGACTCTGACACATTTTTCGATAGAAAATTCTGAACATTTTTTAAAATTTTCAGTATAAAAACTTTATCAGATTCTGTGAATTCTTTGATTGTAAGACATTTTTACGTAATGAAAAATTCTAAGATTCGAACACATTTTTCCGATTAAAAGAAATATGTCAGATTCTTGTACCGTTTTCAAAGAAAATTTTCCGAAAAAAAAAAATTTTTAGATTCTGATACATTTTTCCGTATAGAGAAATTGTCAGATTCTGAGAAAGTTTTTCATATAGAAAAATTTTCGGATTGTAAGACATTTTTCAGTATAGAAAATGTATCACATTCTGAGACATTTTTCCGTTTAGAAGAATTCTCAGTATCTGAGACATATTTTTCGTATAGAAAATTCTGATACATTTTTCGCATAAATTTTTTATCAGATTCAGAGAAATTTTTGTGTGGAGAACAATTTTTAGTGTTTAAGAAATTTTTTTGTATAACAATAACTTACATTCTAAGATATTTTTCTGCATAGAATAACTCTCAATTTTGAAATACTTCTCAGATTTTGAGACAATTTTCCATACAGAAAAATTCTTAGACTTGATATATTTTTCCGTATAGAAAAATTTTTTCCGGATAGAAAAATTGTCAGATTCTGAGAAATTACTTCGTATAGAAATATTCTTAGATTTTAAAACATTTTTGCGTATAAAAAATTTTCAGATTCTGAGACATTTTTCGATTCAAAAAAAATTCAGATTCTGAGACATTTTTCCGTATAGAAAAAATTATCAGATACAGAGACATTTTCCTGTTCAGTTTTGAAGAAATTTTTCTGTATAAAAAAAAATCAGATTCTAAGACATTTTCCGGTACAGAATAACTCTCAAACTCAAAAATATTTTTCTTTATAAAAAAAATGTCAGGATCTGAGAATTGTGTTCTTAGAAAAGTTCTCCGATTCTGAAAAAAAATTCCATATAGAAAAATTCTCAGTTTCTAAGATGTTTTTCCGTATAGAAAAATTCTTAGATTATGAAAATTTTTTCCGCAAAGAAAAATTATGTGATACTGAAAAGTTTTTCCGTTAAAACATTTTAAGATTTTGAAAAATCCGTATAGAAAAATTCTTAGATTCTGAGACATTTTATTGTATAGAAAAGTTTTGAAACACTTCAAAATTTTTCTGTATAAAAAAAATACTACTATTCAGATTCGAAATTGTTTTTTTGTATAGAAAACTGTTTCAGATTCTAAAACATTTTTCCCAACTGAAAAATTATCAGATTCTGATGCATTTTTCTCAGATTCTGAAACATTTTTCCGTATAAAAAATTTTCAAATTCTAAACATTTTTCCGTAAAGAAAACTTCACAGATTTTGAGACATTTTTTGTATAGAAAAGCTTTCAAACTCTAAAGAAAATTTCTGTACAAAAATATATTCAGATTCGAAATATTTTTTGTGTAAAGAAATTTCTCAGATTTTGAAACATTTCTCCGTAATAAAAGAATTATGTATTCTGCTACATTTCTCTCAGATTCTGAAACCATTTTTTGTATAAAAAAATTCTCAGATTCTGAGACATTTTTCGTATAAAAAAAATTTCTGATTCTGAGACATTTTTCCTAATAGAAAACTTCTTAGATTCTGAGACATTTTTCCATATAGAATATTCTTAGATTCTGAGACATTTATCGATTCGAAAAAAGTCTTAGATTCTGAGACATTTTTCTGTATAGAAAAAATTATCAGATTCAGAGACATTTTCCTGGGTTGAAAAACTCTCAGATTTTAAGAAATTTTTCAGTATAAAAAAATTCTTAGATTTTAAGACATTTTTCTGTAGAGAATAAAAAAATACTCAGATTCTGAGAAAAGTTCTCTGATTCTGAGAAAGTTTTTCGCTTAAAATAATTCTAAGCTTTTAAGATGTTTTTCCGTATAGAAAAAATTTTAGATTATGAAAAATTTTTTCGCCAACAAAAATTTTGCGATACTGAAATATTTTTCCGTAAAAAACATTTTTAGGATATGAAAAATTCTTAGTTTCTGATGCGTTTTTCCGTAAAGAAATATTCTTTTATTATAAATTCTCAGATTTTGAAACATTTTCCGAAAAATTTTCAGATCTGAAACATTTTTCCGTAACGAAAACTTCTTAGATTCTGAGACATTTTTTGTATAGAAAAGTTTTCAAAATTTATAAAAATTTCTGTACAAAAATATATTCAGATTCGAAAAATGTCTCAGATTCTGAAACATTTTTCCGTTAAGTAAAATTTTTGATTCTAATACATTTTTCTCAGATTCTGAGGCCTTTTTTCGTATTCTGAAACATTTTTCGTATAGAAAAGTCTTCAGATTTAGTTCAGTAAAACTTCCAGACTATGCAACATTTTTCTGTATGGAAGAATTATAAGATTCTGAGACATTTTTCATTATAAGCCAATTCTCAGATTTTGAAAACAAATTTTCGTATTGAAAAATGTTTGATTCTGAGCCATTTTTCCATATTCTGAGATTTTAAAAAAATTTTTCGTATTGAAAAAATGTTTGATTCTGAGCCATTTTTCCATATTCTGAGACATTTATCGAATAGACGAATTATCAGATTCTGAGATATTTTTCCGTATGAAAAATTTTTAGATTCTGAAATAATATTTAGGAACATTTTTCAGAAACATTTTTCAGAAACATTTTTCAGAAATTGAAAATCTCTCAGATTCAGAGCCATTTTTGCGTATAGAAAAATTCTCAGATTCTGAGATATTTGTCTTAGATTCTGAGATATTTTTCCGTATTAAAAAATTCTGAGACCCTTTTTCAATTATAACAAAATATCAGATTCTGAAACATTATTAAAAACGGTATTAAAAAATAATTTGAGATTCTGAGAAATTTTTCTGTATATAAAAATTCTCAGATTTTAAGACATTTTTCTGTATAAAAAAATTTTAGCTTCCGATTTTTTTTTTTTTTTTGTATAAAAAATTCCAAGAAAAATTCTCAGATTCTGAAATATTTTTTTCCAAAAATTTTTTAAATTTTTTTATTTTCAAACTCCGAAAAAAGTTTCTGTAAAAAATATACAGATTCTGAGGCATTTTTGGTATAGAAAAAATGTCCGATTTTGAGACGTTTTTCTGAAAATTTCACAGGTTCTGAAAATTTTTTCGTACCGAAAAATTCTCAGATTCAAAACATTTTTTCGTATTTGGTATATAAAATTTTCAGATTCAGAGATATTTTTCTGTATAGCAAAATTGTGAGACTCTTTTCATTTAAAAAAAATCTCAAATTCTGAAACATTTTTCTTCAAAAAAAAAATTCAGGTTCTGAGAATTTGGTTTGGTATTGAAAAATTCTTAGATTCTGAGATAGTTTTCTGTAGAAATAATTTTAGATTTTGAGAATTTTTTTTTTTAGAAAAATTTTCAGATTCTGAAAAATTTCTTTTACAAAAAATTCTAAAATTAAAAAGGTATTTTTTCAGGACACTAGACGTAAACTTCATGCTGATTTAGTAGAATATAATTCCAAAATGAAAGGAGCTATACCCGTTCTTCCTCTATGGTTGGCCTGGTTTTGTTTCCTCTGCAATGTTATAGTACCAGGATTGGGTAAGTATTTTAATTCGAACAGATTTAAATGAATCTAAAATTTATTTCTTTCCAGGCACCTTACTCTCAGGCTTATTTTGTATATGTGTGGGTATACCACGTTTCTCTCCGTATGATAGTGCTAAAGCCAGATTTGGCTCATTCATCATAAACATTATTGTGGCGATATCGCAACTATTTTGTGTACTATTTTGTTTCGTGGGCTGGGGTTGGTCCATATGGTGGGGTACTATTATGTTAAAATGTGCAAGTAAGTTGATATTAGATTTTTTAGCACTGTTCTGGATTTTAAAGCTATTTGAAATTTTCGAAAGCATTTGCAGAACTAATTTGAAAAGATCAGTGTTAAATTGAAGATTTTAGTTGTAATTCGAAGATTCCTTTAGTGCAGTGACGGACATTGTTTGTAATTCCTATTCCCGCGGGAATAGGCTAAAAAATGCTGCTTGTGCGCTGTCGACACACGTACACTATAAAATTCTGTTGCTTGAGCAAATTTGTTGACTTTTCGCTTGCTACTACCCACACAAGCATAAATGTTATAGTATGTGTGTGCGCACCACTGCTTTAGTGATTCGAAAATTACTTTTGTAATTCGAAAACTTAATTTTTCGAAGATTTTTTTTGTATCACGAATACAATTTCAATTGTTATTCGAAGATTTTGTTTGTTATTCGAAGATTTTACTTGTTATTCAAGGATTCTATTTGCATCTCGAAGATTTTACTTGTAATTCGAAAATTCTATTTGTAATTCGAAGATTTTATTTGTAATTCGAAGATTCCATTTGTAATACGAAGATTCTATTTGTAATTACATATTTCATATCTTTACTTCATAATTGATCTTTTCAAATAGCATCTGTAAATGGTGTAGATTTTTTTTTAATGTTTCGAGCTTCATTTCAAAAAAATTTTAATATTTAAAAATTTTTAACTTCGGAATTTAAAAATTTCGAAACCCAGAACGAAAATATTTTGTATGATAAACTAAATTTCTTAATTTTTATAAATTTATTTTAATTAGGAAAACTTCATAAAATCCGTAAAGTTGAAAAATTAGAAGAGGAAGAAGAAAAACGACAAGCTGCTGCAGAAGCAGCAGCGGCAGCAGTAGCTGCAGAAGCTACTGCTAAATTACCAGCTCCTGCTACTGCTCCAACACCAGCTGCGGCAGCAGCTGCTGCTGCCACAACAGAAACCGAACCGGCAAAATCTTAAGTAATGTATAAAAAATTAACTTCCATATTAAAAACGGACTTTAAAAAAGTTCGTAAGAAAAGAAATGTTAAATTTATATTTCAAACCAGAAATGTCTACCAGTAATTGATAAAAAAATTAATAAAAAAAAACTTCCAAAATTATGACCTTTATAAAACAAACAAAAAATGTCTACCAATTTTAAAAGAAAATGAAAATTGTTTTCCCTTATAGAAAAAATTTTAATAAAACAAGTTTTCCATTAGCTAATTATTTAAAAAATTAAAAAAATTCAATACTTTTTCTTTAGTGAATAAAAAGTATTTGAAACACGACCATTATTTTATATAAGTTAAATTTAATTTTAGTAAAATTTGTATATAAATTAACTGTTAGTTAATAGTTTATAAAAAAATATGTAATTATTTATTTTAAAATTGTAATTGTAATTAAGAATGAAATCCCAAGTGCACTTATTTTTAAGCTTTAAGCAAATATAGAAAATCTTTTAAAATAATTAAATTTAATTTAAATTAAATTTAAACTATTATGTTTACAATTTACATGTAATATACTGAAAATTAAAAAAATTTAAAAAAAAACTGTGTATTTATTTAATAAATGAGTAAAAAAATATTAAATCAATTTGCCCAGAGAAAAACTAAACTAAGAAAATTTTAATATTTTTATTTAAAATTTAAAAAAGGTAAGTCAATCAAAATTAAGTATAAACTGGACAAAATTACCTCTAACACCGTCCGACAAAGTAAAAAAAAATCGTTAAACACGATCTGGATAATATACGTTTGAAAATCGGGAGTAAATGTAGTAAAACTGCATTTACAATTTTTAATTTCGTGATACTGTTTCCTTTTAAAAGGACTCCAAAATTTTAGAGGATTCATTTTTGTAATTTTTTTTTTTTTTAATATTTGTTCTTGGATGCCACTAGTGATGCCAAATTAATGAAGAGGATTTCCGCTAATTTTCCAATTTTTTATTTTGACATATCAGGAAAAAGGAGGTAAGTAATGTCCTTGAAAAACTTTGTCCATAATTATAATTTAAAATTTTTAACAAAATATTTTGATACATTTTGGAAAGTACATTATTTACATCCTTTTTTCTGATATGGCAAAATAAAAAAACATGGAAAATTAGCGAAGATTATCTGTTTTATTTGCAATCAATAGTAACATTATAACACAAGTATATGGGAATACCACAAATGAAACTCGATTTTATGTCATTCGAAAAATTTCATGTGAATTGAAAAGTTGTGAAAGAAAGAACAGAAACATAAGTGTAATTAATTTAATTGTAGATCAATTGTAATTTGAAAGTAATTAATTGTAATTCGAAAAGTTTAATTGTTTACAATAATATATTAGGAAAAAGGAGATTAGTAACGTCCTTTCAAAACTTTATCCTTAAATATTATTAAAAATTTTCAACAAAATATTTTGATTAAGTTTTCAAAGGACGTTATTCACATCCTTTTATCCTGATATGACAAAATAAAAAAAATGGAAAAATTAGGGGAGATCCTCCCCTTTCATTTTCCTTTACAAGTGGCATCCTAGAACAAGCACAAATATTAAAAAACTATTTTACAAAATGTCGTCCTTTAAAACTTTGAAGTCCTTTTAAAAGGAAACAAGATCACAAAATGAAAAACTCTAAATGTACTTTTACATCATTTGATCTCTATTTTCAGACGTATATCAGTTCATGTTTAATATTGGCTGTCGGACGGTGTAATTGATTGTTTTCGATTTACAATTGATCTTTTTCAAATCAAAATAAGAATTTTTGAATTTCAATTGATCTTTTTCGAATAAGATTTGATCTTTTTCGATTACTGTTGACCTTTTTCGAATTACAATTAATATTTTTTGAATAACAATTGATCTATTTAGAATTACAATTGATCTATTTCGAATTACAATTGATCTATTTTAAATTACAATTGATATTTTTAGAATTAAAATTGATGTATTCGCATTACAATTGATATTTTTCGAATTATAATTGAAATCTTCCAATTTCAATTAATTTTTTCGAATTAAAATTGATCTTTTTGAACCACAATTGATATTTTCACATTACAATTGATCCTTTTTGAGTTACAATTGATCAATTTCGAATTGCAGTTGATCTTTTTATACCCTCTAACCAAAATATGGGGACATACTCACTTTGTGATTCCGTGTGTAACGTATCAAAATATAGGTGTAGGACCCCATAAAGTATGTATACACTAGGGATGCCAAACGGGATTGATATTTACAAATCCCGGGATTTTTCGGGATTTCGGGATTTTTCGGGATCCCTGGATTTTTCGGGATTTCGGGATTTTTCGGGATTTCGGGATTTATAAAAATATCAAAAAAAATATAATTAAATGTTCAATAAATTCATAATCATTGAATAATTATCGATTTAACATATTTAGCACAGAAAACTCGAAAATTAAGGAACAACTTAACTGGCACTGCTAAAAGTTTTTTTATATCCTACAACCAAAGTATGGTTGTAGGAAGACACGATGCAGTCCAAACCAAAAGACCCCTGCAGTTTGACATGAATATTTCTTATGGTCATAAGTTTATTAAATGCAATATCGGCCAATGGAAAAAAATGTTCCCCTTTTGGATTTAAAACAACCTCTGAAAACGTAAAAATGTTTTAAACATTTTTTTGATGGCAGACAAAGTTTTAAGTTACAGGATATTAGAAAATGATATTTTGAAGGCGCGGATTTAAAATATTTATTTAAATAAAAATATAAAATTATATTAATAAATATGAAAGCATTTCCTTCGCCGACACCGCCGCAAAAACGCCCCTGTTCAATTTGTTTTGCTGTTTCTAACAAAAGTTGGATCTGAGAAATATATATTTCGTAAGATATTCGTATGATATATCGATTTTTGATAAGATCTTCGGTATTTGTTAGATTTATACAAAATTTGTATACATTGCCCTACTGGCGATTCGAATTTTAAAAGTTGCGTCCCCTCTCCCGATAAATGTTTAAAAATGCATTTATTACGCTTAAGTAACTGAGATTTATCATTATTTATATTATTTTTTATAACCACACCCACAAAAGGGGCGGGACGAGAAAATGCAATTTCATGAAAATGTCCCTATTGCTTAACAAAAATACAAACTGGTAAAAAAGTTGGGGTTTTCAGAGGTTGTATTAGTTGTTCAAGGGAGAAAAAACTGTTCCGATTTTGCACATTTAGAACTAAGACTGCTTAATAGAAACTTTACAGGTGAAATACTATATGCTTCGTTATAGAATAACTCTCGTCAAAATTTAACAAAATTTACATAAAAACTGTATATTGAGTAATCCACTCTAAAAATGCGATTTGCCTTCCAAAGAGTAAGAGAATTTAAGCCCAACATGCCTGCCTCATTTGAAAGGTATTTCAAAGACATTTCAAACGATATCAATTTTGTCTAAATCGTGAAACAAGTACTGAAGAAAAAGTCAATTTTAATTACAAATTTTGCAAACAAATCCCGAAATCCCGGGATTTGTCAATCCCGGAAAATCCCGAAAAATCCCGGGATTGAAAAAAATTAATCCCGGGATTCGGGATTTGTCAATCCCGAAAAATCCCGGGATTTCGGGATTTCCCGTTTGGCATCCCTAGTATACACTGAAAGAATTTTGTTCATTACGGCTATGAAAACGTACATTGATTTTATGAAAAAAATTAGAAGTCAGCAAATGATGCCTTTCATAGAATCTATGAACAAATTCATAGAAACCAGAAACCTGATCAGTGATCGATTCTAAGACATTCTAGCGATGTTCGTCTGTCTGTCCCTCTGTTGAAATGGTGATCACGGTCAAAGTATTAAACAGATAGGACTGAGACTTAGCATATTTACTTGCAGTTGTTCTAAGCAGTTTGGTAATGCATTTGAGCGAAATCGGTTCAAAAGTTATGAACGAATATCTAAGGACACCTCGAAAATTTTGGTACATTCCACATAACCTAAAAATACAAAATGCTTCAATTTGTCTGCTGGTTGACATATGTGAACATAGTTGGACACATAACGGTATTTAAACAAGTATAAACATATTTTTTTACAGAAAAAAAAATTTTGCGGAATTTTTTTTCACTAAAATTTTTTTTTCCAAATAATTTTTTTTTTTTTTTACTTGTTTTATGTAATTTTGCTAAGCAAATGAAACATTTTTATGTCAGAAGAAGTTCAATGTCGTGCATTCGGATCCAGAGGACAAAAAAATTAATTTCGTTAGCCGCCCCTTTTGTGGGCGTGAAAAACAAAATAATTTAAATAACGATAAAATTGTATAACTATAGTGAAAAAATAATAATGAATAAATTAGTAAACATTCATGGCGAGGCCAAAAAAGCCACTAAGGTAAATTATATTTTAGAGACCATTTTTACAGTGTACACGATCAAGTGAGAAGCGTTTTCTATCGACTTTCTCTGCTGATAAGCATGTTGCGTACTCGACAAAAAGTTTTTCACCTAATTTCTCTCTTTTATAAAGGTCCAGAATTATTTTCAAGTTTTTCAGAGGGAAGGATGATAGACTAATAGGTCGATAATTCTTTGCAGTTGCGTGATTAATTTTATCGCTTTTCGGTATGAAGACTACGAGCTCTATCGATTTCCTCCAAGGTTAAGGTATAAAACATTGCTCTAAACATGCATTAAAAACTTGATGTAAGTATGTTGAAGCATTGCCAAAAGAATGCCATTTGACCCCAGCGATTTGTAAGACTTGAACCCTTTAGTATTCAGTTTAATAAAAAAAAAAACTATATTTTAATGATTTGATAAATAATTTCATTTTTATTTTTTTTATATATTTTCATGTTTATATCTGATAAATTATTCATTCATATCTTTAAATATCATTTTCATAGTAAAACGAATTTTTTGTTTGTAATTTTTAAAGTTTATACCATAGCTAATAATTGCTAATTTAAGTTTTATTTCATATCATCTTTTTTTTGTTGTTTCGTTTTTTAAGGAATAAAATATTAAAAAAAAAATATAAAAATTTACAAGCCATAAAGAGAAGAGAAATATGTAAATAAATTACAAAAGAAAATAATTTTTGATATTATACAAATAATCTAAAAAAATGTACAACTAAATTAAAAAAACTATATTAAAATAATAATTAACTAAAAAATAAAGGTACCAAAAATTAATTAAATTAAATAAAAATAAATTAAAATTAATTTTAAGAATTATAAATAGGATCACACTTAGTTAGATTGTTTGTTTTTCTGTTTTTTTAGAATGAGGGATATATATTTTTAAAAATAACTTAAGTTTATAAAAAAATAATTCATACATTTTAATTTTTTTTACAAATCATTTAAAAATATTTGGTGAGAAGCAAAAAAAAAATAATAAAAAATTAAAATATATTGGAAAATTTACAAAAAACTTTAAGTATTTCATTTCTTTTTAGAAACCAAAAGGATTTTTTTTAAGGTCCGGTGAAAAATGAGCATTTATGGATACATATACAGTGCCGGTCAAAAAAATAGCACCAATGACAAAATCTCTATTCATTCAATCAAAATAAAATATTATGTGCGTATTCGTTTAAAGTAAATATGCAATACTCTTATATTAAGTCTAAACCCCTTAAATGTTTTTACTTTTTCCAAAAATTGTGGACGGTTCTTTTTTAATGATCGATATTTTAAAAAAAAAACTCCGAATCAGTGCAGTCAATAAAATAGCACCAATTTACAAAATTTCTTTAAAAAAATTAATAATATTTTAATTATTAAAATAAAAGTGTTAAATACTAAAGGAAGATAGTTTTTATTTATAAAAAAATTTAATTCATTACAAAATTTCATATTTATTTTCATAAAAATATGGCGTGGAAAGAATTACACTCCTCAAAAACGTTCTTTTGTAAAAAATATGATTTCTGAACATAAACCATATTCTGAAAAAGGAAAATTTGTTGGATGCGCTTATAAAATGATTGGAAATTCAACAAAATTAACTTTAGAGCTTGAAAAACTTAGTCACAAGCGACGTTTGTCACCATTTGTGGTTAGGTGTTTGTAAAGACAATGGAAGAAAGACCCATTTACGGCAGCTCCAGAGCTAAAAAAGGACAGCAAATGGCGAAAATGTTCGTCAAAGATTACAAAACAACAACATTAACGCTTGTAGATTCGGAAAAGTGCGCCTACTCTCACTCAAGCATGCTGCAAGTCCTTTGAAGTTTGCTACCAGTAACTCAGAATGACCAGCTTAAAAGTGGATCAATGATCTATGGGCAAATGAATCCAATGTTGTTTTATTTTGAGACATGGGATCACATACCTATGTCAGAAGACCCTAAAACGCGGATTTCAATCCAAAATTCAAAATAAAAATAACTTTAAATGGTGCTTATGGTGTGGGGGATATTTTCTTACTGTGGAGTGGTGTTCATATATTGGACCATGGCTCACATATTGGACTAGGACAACCGTGGATATACACTTAACGTTTATATCCTCCAGAAAATAATGTTGCAATAAGTTTCTAAGCAAATGCCACTAATTTAGGTCTTTTAGCACGTCAATTACCCAAAGCATGACGGGAAATTGGCAAAAAATTGGGTCTGGACAATAAAGCAAACGTGATGGAATGGCCTGGTCAGTCCCCAGATCTAGATCAAATCGATAGTTGATGGACAGATATAGAGAAGGGAGTCTCTCGAATACAACCAACTTGTAATGAAGCTCTTTGGGTGGCTGTTCAGCAACTCTGGAACTGAATTTCGAACTAAAGATCCAAAAATCTCGCGAATTCGGTACAAAAACGTTGTACAGAGGTAATTGTCAACAATGAGTACTCGACAACTTTTTTTTTTAATATTTAAAGATATTACAACAATTCTGAATTCATAATCCATTCGTTTTTCAAATTTAAGAATTTAATTTTAATACAAAAAGTACTGTGGTGCTATTTTTTTGACTGAGTCTTTTTTAAGTTTTTTTAAAAACTCTGAAAATTTTTAATAAAATAAAAAACCAAATTAGCCTTTTCTTATGTAATATTGTTTCACACTCTTGTAAGTATCTTATGACACGTTATCAGTGACATAAGTTGAAATTGTTAAAAAGAAACCAACGAAGAAAATTCTGTTTTATCCTGGTGCTATTTTTTTGACCGCAGCTGTATGTAAATATATCAACCGTGGTTAATTTAATCCTATCAAAGTTTTGGATTTTTGAAAATTTAAAAGAAACAAGTATGAGTGTTGAATTCGGCTGTGCTGAATCTTTTATATCCTCCAACACGTTTAAAATTAAAAAAAATCGCAGGGGAGTCTTTTTTTTTTTTGGTGGGGGGGGGGGGGGGGGTCGGCGGATTTGGTGGGGGACACCTGTACCCCCGCTATATATGTTTACAAATTATTTGTTAATGATATTTACGCTTAAATAATAAATTGTTATCGTTATTTTTAATTAAAATCTATAACCACGCCCCCAAAGTGGGCGGCCTGAAAAAAATCGAATTTTCTAACCCCCTTGGTCCAAGCACAGGTCTATGAACATAATTTGGTATACAAATGTTACATTTGTTGAGCAAAAATTAAAAATTATCGTATTTTTCAGGGGTCGTTTTAGTTCTTCAAGGGGAAACTTTTTTCCCCCTGGTCTTCGAACTTTTTTTTTTTACTTAACCAACACTCAGGGGATGTCCCCTATAAATGCAGTGCATTGTGTTGATAATTATGAAAATAAATTATGGGAGGGAGGATAGAGGGAGTAGTGTTTGTGGATATTTGATTTGAACTTTTCCAATTGTAGTTGACAGGGAAGACCACTACAGGAAGTATATTCCACATACGGATAGTTCGGCTTATAAATTAATTTTCTCTGTAATGCGTTGTGCGGTACACTGGGCAATCGACAACAAATGGATCAGCCCTACTAGACAAGCGAGTATTCCGAACAAAAACCCGTGCTCGGGGGATAAGTTCGCTTATCTCAGCAGAACACTTACCATGATAATATCGATAGAACAGTGTTACACAACCCACATTCCGACGATGCTCCAAAGAGTCAATAGAGTTGGATACCCTACTGTCATTGATTAGCTTCGACGCCCTCCTTTGAACACGGTCCAGAAGCTTCAGAATAGACTCTGAAGCCACTGCCCATATATGGGAGTTGTATTCCATCTTCGGCCGGATATAGGTGGTATAAATATTAAGGAGATCAGTAGGAGTGAAGTAGTTCTTGCACCGTTTTAAGAAACCAAGACACTTGAATGCTTCTTTAGACACTTGAAAAGATGTTTATTCCAACGGACATCACACTGGATTTTCATGCCCAGAACATCAAGAGAATCTGATTCCTCAATATCGATACCACCCATAGATACAGACGACAATGTTGATTCCACAATACGTCTATGGGTCAACATACAACATTGGGTCTTGCGTGCATTAAAATCGACCCTATTCGCAAGACCCCATTCAGAGATTGTCAACAGGTCCTGATTGAGAGTGTCATTCATAATCTGCCGCACGCGCCCAACCTCTACAAGGCTTGGCCTATGATCGAAGGAAAATGAGAGACAAATGTTGCTGTCGTCTGCAAAAGAGTAGATAGGGTTGAAAGTTTGACTAAGAAGGTCATTAATAAAGATAAGAAAAAGAGTAGGAGAAAGAACAGAACCTTGCGGTAATCCAGAGTTAAGTCGAAACCTATTCGATGACACCCCATCAACTTCGGTCCCGGAGAAAACTCAATATAAATCGAGAGAAATCGTTTCCGACACCGAAAGCAATAAGTTTAGATATCAAAAGCCTTGGAAATATCCAAAGCAACAACCTTACTTTCACCAAATTGGTGGATAGAACGACTCCAACGTTCCGGAAGAAACGCCATCAAGTCTCCCGTAGAGCGACGTTTACGGAAGCCATACTTATGTGGGGTCCCTGACCGATATTTCGATGTGTTACACACGGAATGACAAAGTGAGTATACCCCCCATACTGTGGTTGGAGGGTATAAAAAAAAATAAAATATTTATTATTTTGATGCTCTGAACACAAATATAAAAAAAAAATGTCAAAATCGGTCGAACGGGTTGCGAGACATCAGTTTTTGAAATTTTGCACAAAAATGGCGCAAATAATTTATGAAGCAGGTCATTTATAAAGCTTTAATTTAAGCTTTATAGCGTCCAGATTGAGTTAATAATAAATGTGCTACGAGGGTCGAACCAGAAAATGTAATTATTTTTTAGACATTTTTTATAAAATTTTTTAAAAATATTTTTAAGACGATTTTTTACAAGTTCGAACATAAAAAATTTAAAAAGTAGTACAAAAATTTATATTCAGTTATTAACTAATTTTTTTAACGACCCAAACAAAAATTAAAAATTTTTAAATACAGTAGAAGAGTCCGCATTTTATAACCTACAGTTCTTTTGACCACCAATTTTTTGTAAACAAAGAAAATATTTTATTACTTTTTAAATTAAATACTTTTTTTGTTTACAAAAAATTGGTGGTTAAAAGAATTGGAGGACAAACAATGCGGATTTCTTCTACTGTATTTAAAAAATTTTCACTTTTTCTTGAGTCGTTGGAAAAACTTTTGATAACTGAATATATGCTATTGAACAATTTTTTAAATTTTTAATGTTTGAACTTGGAAAAAATCGCCTTAAAAATATTTTTAAAAAATGTTCTAAAAAAGTCTTTCAATAATTTCACTTTCCATTTCGATCCTCGTAGAACATTTAATATTTACTCAATCTGAACGCCAGTAAGCTTAAATTAAAGCTTATTAAATTACCTACACATCATTTTTTACAAAAATACTTTTTTGATAACAATTAGGTCAATTATTTTTAACTTTGTCTTTAACAAATTCATCCACAGGAACCTCTGAACTCAGAGAAGCCGAAGAGCACCAGCCCCTTAAAAAAACATATGTCACCCCCTTTATAATAAAAAAAAGAAAAGAAAAACGAAATTAAAATTAAAAGGGCTGGTGCCTCTAGGCCCCTCTAAGTTCAGAGGTTCCTGCTATATGTGGGTTTTTAATTTAAAGATAGTTAAACATAAAAAGTTTTCATACTCCCATAATTGCATCCATATATATATGAATTTTTCATATATAGCATATATGCTCATTTTTCACCGGGGAGTTAAAAGAAAATTGAGTATCTATTTTAAAAATAGCAAAAAGAAAATTTAAGTAAATTAAAAAAAACAAAAATGGCACAATTAAAAATTTAAAAAAAATATTAAGTTAGAAAAATCTGTTTTTCTTTTTGTATTAAGACTTAAATAGCTAACGGACGTATTTTCTTTTTTTGTTATTAATAATATTTGAAATTCAGTTTTGTAATCCGAAATTTTGTTTACCGAAAAATAATTTTCTCTTTAGTTATTATAATGTTTTTTAAAAAACAAAATAGCTTTTTTTGTTAAATTTATATATTTTTTTGTTCAAATCCAGTTTTTTTTTTGTTATAAATCGTTATACTTTCATTTTAGAGTTATGATTTTTGTTTTTATAGTCATATATATAATTTTTATTTAATGATTAGATATAATTATATATATTATAAAATATATAAAGCTAGACACATAAAGATTTTCATATATTTTTCGTTTTTTTGAAATCTGAATACATTTTGCACGCTTAATTTTTTTTTTTTTTTTTGTTTAAAAAATAAAAAGACAGAAACTTAAAATTATATTTTAAATATTTAAACGCCGTTTTTGTTTGTCATTTGTTAAAAAAAAAAAAATACATTGATGCGGTTGTTATTGTTGGTTGATTTTTTTTTTTATATATTTTTTTTGCACACAGTCAGGGAAGTCTCTTGAATTCCATTTAGATGTTGTTGTCGTTTTGTTGAAAGTTGTTTTTTAAAGCTCTTTAAGAAATGACACATTTTTCATTGTTGCCACTAATATTTACTTGTTCCAAATTACGAGCAATTTCATGATCATCTTCGATACTGGAATGAGAAAATAAAAAGAATGGAAAATTATTAAAATACAAAGGAACATAAATTTTCTTAAATTTTTTCAGAATTTTTCAAAATTTTTCAAAATATATTTTACTGAATTTTCCTAAAGAATCTACTGAATCCTAAATGCCTTTACAATTTTTCTATATCTTTCGATTTTTGAAAAAAATTTTGGGTGAAAAAATAATGATAGTTCCCAGGAAAATTTTTTGGAACAAATTCCTGGTTCAATAGAATCTTGCATATATTCTACAGTAATCACAACAAAATTTTTTATGTAAAATTATTTTTCCAAAAAACAACTTGCTTTCGGGACAATTTCAAACAAAAATCATTGATTCTAAAATGTTAAGTAGAACCGGTTGCAGAATAATTTGATGCGTTCTGGAACCGATTATTTAGAACAGAAAATTTAGCTGGGTATGTCATACATTTCACACCCTAGGAGCCAGCATGGGATCGGTAGGAGCTGATTGCATAAAAAAATAAATAAAATGTATGGGGATTTCCTTAAGAGTTGAAGATAGGTGGTAGATATATTCTATGAAAATGTTGGGTTGAAAAAATATTGGGGGTCGGTCACACATTTGACATCTCTTCAGGCCCCTTGGAGCAGTTAGAGCTGTAGGAGCAGATTTTATAAAAAATGGCACTTTGTATGGGAGCTACGAGTGGGGAGATACGGTATAAGTATGTTCCGAAAAAATGTTGGAGGGTTAAAATTAATGGGGGTAGGTCTTATTTGTAATTACTCTAAGAGGCACCATGGGAGCGTTAGGAGCTGATTTCATAAAACAAATTTATAAAAAAATAAATTTTATGATGACAACCTTAAGAGGGTAGGTATATTCTAAGAAAATTTTGGGGCTGACAAGAAAATGTTTTATATCTCTAGGAGCACCCTTGGGGCAGTTAGAGCGGTAGGAGCAGATTTTATAAAAAATATTTTTTTTATGGGAGCCTCATTATCGAATGGAGATACTGTATTAGTATGTTCCGAAAAAGTGTTGGAGAGTTAAAATAAATGGGGGCCGGTCTTACTTGTAACCACTCTAAGAGACACCATGGGAGAAGTGGGAGCTGATTTCATAAAACAAATTTATAAAAAAAATAAAAACAATTGTATGGGGACCATCTTAAGGATTAAAGATAATGGGTGATTCAAGTAGAGATACTTTTTTCAATAGCCTTTTTTTGACAGATCACGTGTGAGTCGTGTCATGCTGTCATGTCATTTTTGTTTAGTATTGTTTGGCATTTCATAATGGAAAGCCTTACGACTGAACAACGTTTACAAATCTTTCAACTTTATTACAAAAATTCACCTTCTGTGAGGAATGTGTTTCGTGCACTTCGCTCAACTTATAGTCAACATAATTGGCCTACTGAGCGTACTATACGCAACACCATCACCCATTTTGAGGCAAAGCATTCATTATTGGATAATATTCGACACTTCATCCAGAAAAAACAACGGTTTGGTGTGGTTTGTGGGCCGGTGGAATCATCGGTCCATATTTCTTTAAAAATGATGCCGGTGCGAACGTAACCGTCAATGGCGACCGTTATCGTGCCATGATAACCGACTATTTGATGCCTAATATTGAAGCTCGTGATGTCGGCGACATTTAGTTTTAGCAAGACGGCGCCACTTCCCACACATCGCATCAATCAATGGATTTATTGAGAGAACACTTCGGTTAGCACATAATTTCACGTTTTGGGCCGGTCGATTGGCAACCAAGATAGTATGATATCCCACCGTTAGACTTTTTCCTGTGGGGATATGTAAAGTCTAAAGTTTATGCGGAAAAACCTGCTTCGATTCAGGCCTTGGAGGAAAACATCTCGCGTGTCATTCGCCAGTTACCAGTCGAAATACTCGAACGAGTCATCGAAAATTGGACTCAACGGATGGACCATCTGCGACGTAGCAACGGCCAACATTTGATAGACATAATCTTTAAAAAATAAATGCCAAAGAATGTTCTTTCAAATGATAATAAACATTCCCCATTAAATTTTAATTTTCTTTTTTTTTTTCTTTTTAAAAAAAGTAGGGAACCTCGAAATCGATTACGCTTTATAAGAAAATGTTGGGGTTGAAAAAAAAATATTTGGGGTCGGTCACATATTTGACATCTCTTGGGACACCCTTGAAGCAGTTAGAGCGGTAGGAGCAAATTTTATAAAAATGTCATTTTGTATGGGAGCCCCATTATCGAATATGTATGTTTCGTAAGTGTTGGAGGGTTAAAATTAATGGGGTTCGATCTTACTTGTTACCACTCTAAGAGACACCATGGGAGCAGTAGGATCTGATTTCATAAAAAAAAAAATATTAAAAAAAAAACAATTCTATGGGGACCATCTTAAGGGTTTAAGATAAAGGGTTGAAGATAAAGGGTAGACGAAATTTTAGGGCTGAAAAAATATTTGGGCTCGGTCACACATTTGACATCTCTTGGGACACCCTTGAAGCAGTTAGAGCGGTAGGAGTCAATTTTTATAAAAATGTTTTACTGTGCGATGGTACAATTTTCGTCTTCTCAATGGGAGTAGAGTCGAATATGTATTAATATTTTAGTTTGAACATAAGCGAGTTGTCATTTAAATTCCCTTTGCCACCTGTAGTATAGGGTTTTTATATTTACTAAATAATCTTGGCAATGAAATCTGACAAATTTTTAGACACGAATCGATTAGGTCTTGCAAAAAATTACCAACATAAATAAATTTAAAACAGAAACATAATTTTCTTGAAAACTATTTTATGAGAATATCATGGTTTTAATTAGTAAAGGAAATAATGACCTCGAGCTAGAATAAATCTACTCAGAATAAAATAATTTAAAGGTCGGAATGGAACATTAATCAGAATTTGATAAAAACTTTATTATAATAAGTTGTTTTGTTTCAATTTTACTTACGCTTGTTCCTCATTATGTAAACATTGCACCAATTCATTACGTTTATCCACAATCGCCACCAATTTCTCCAAAAGCAAACGTTCTTTTTCACGTTGTGCTTCGGTTTTGCGCCAATCTTCTACAGATTGAGCAGCACGCAATTCTTCTTTTAGCAGATTATATTTATGTTCCAGCTCGCACTCTTTTTCGCTGTAATAGGAAAAATATAAAAAATAAAAATCAATCAAAGTTTTGAAACACAAATTTACCAAAAATAGGGAATTCACAATAAAAAGGGATATTAGAGGTATATGAATGAAATATTTTATTGCAAGTACTTACTGTAAATTCAATTGCATTTGCCTTCTAATTAAAGCATTCTTTTTATTAACCAACGTAAACCACTGAGATAATAATTGTTCTTCGGTTTCTTCAGTAACTACAGAAAGTTTAGGGGAAAGTAAAATAAAATCATTAGAATATTTAAACGAAAGTAAAAATTTTTTATAAAAAAAACTTTAAAAGATTAACATAATAATATTTATAAAACTTTTATTTTTTAAATATCAACAACTAAAGCATGTTAAGAGGCAAATGTTAAAAGTTTAACAACAATAATGATGATGAATTGATTAGTGGCTTATTTGATTATTTAAAGTATTAACAAACGAAGTTAATTTACACACATTTAATGGATTGTTTTTTTATTTTAATGGGATTGATTTTAAAAACATGGTTTTGAGATGTTATGGATATTTTTTTTAGTTTTGTTGAAAGGATTGATTTTCTACATGTTTTGCAGCGAAAAGCTGAATTATTTTTTTTGTAAAATATTTTTTTAGTGCAGGCTGGGAAGCTTGGCTTTTAGTTTAGATTTTAGTTTAGTTTGCTTTTTTTTATTAAGCAATTTAGAATTTATTTTAAAATTTTTTTGTTTATTGAAAATATTAAAAAAGCAGCGGAACTAAAATTTGTTTTGTAAACATTTCTAAACAATTACCGCCACCAGATTTGCTTCTACTTCTTGATCTTCTTTGTGAGGTAGAACGTCTTCTATGACGTCTTCTTACGGGATCATCCACAACAATATCATCTTCTTCACTAAATATTTTAAAATTATCACAAGAGGAATGATTGGATGAAGCGGAGGATAATATACTATAGGGTTGTGTTGAGGTAGTAACAGTAGTAGTTATCAATGATGTTGTATTATTTTTACAATTTATATGATTTTTCGATGATTCTGGTTGTGGTTGTATATCAACAAAACATGATTGTGAACGTTGTCTTTTAACATTAGGATTTTCATGACGTTTACGCAAACGTCTACAATTATTTTGACCTTTATGGGGTCTCAAATGATTATTATCATCTTCACTTGAAAGCGAGGAAGATGAGGAAGCTGAATCAGATGAATCTGTACTACCCGTAGGGGTTAAAGATAATTCACCATTTTCAATATCTAATAATTTAATGCGTATTGTTTCACCACCACCAATACTATTACGTATTAATCTAATAAAAGGATTTTGTTTAGTTCTATTATTACTTGGATTTCCACCCATAACAGCACGAAGTTTTTTCTCCAAACTATTGGCTTTTTGATCCACTGCCACTTGTTCACGTTCTAAAGCTTCCAATTCGGATTGTATGTATTGTAGTTTTTCGGGCTTTGTAAAAAAAAGAGAAAAATTTATAATTATATTCTTTTTTTAAAAATTTTACACCATTTATAGATTAAATTTGAAAAAGATCAATTGTAATTCAAAGATTCTACTTGCTAATAACAATTGAAATCTTCAAATTTCAATTGATCTTTTTTTCAAAAAAACATCTGTTAATGATGCAATAAAAAACACTTACCATATTTTCGGTCTTTGGTGATATTCTATCCATAACACTATTAAATGACTGTAAAGTACTGCCACCATTTGTTAAACTTAATCTATGACTAGGACTTAATTTATTTATATTACTACTACTTTCATTAACACGGGGTGGTGTAATTCTCTTCGTTGGCGATTGCTGTTTTGGCGATGTTGAGCCATCTTCTTCTAAATCTAGGCTATTGTTAATGGGTGATATAGTGCGTTCTGAGGTGAAATTGTAGCGTTTTTGTCTTGTGGGAGAAGTTGGTGACTCCAAACTACTATTGTTTGAGGATTTACAACGTGTTTCCAGTATTAAACGTCTGGCTTGTTCTCTTAAACGTTGTTGACGTTCCTCCTAAGGGAAGAGAAAAGAAAAGTATTAGCTTATTTGTTGATATAAGATAGTTTTTCTATTAAAGAAAATAATTTCACAGTTATAAAGAAATTGTCTTCTTAAAAGAAAAACATTGGGTGTAACAAGATTTCCAAATATATTTCCCTTTTTTTTTGCTTGAGGATCCTAGATTCAAAATTTTAAGTTGATAAGAACTTTTATTTAAGGAAATCTTTTATTTAAGGAAAAAGTACCAAAGTCCGATTTTTTGCCCTTTTCACGCTCTTAGAATCATATATTCCTAAAAGTCTTTTTCTGAATGATTTGTGCCGATGATGAAGGATCCTAAATTCAAAAAATTCAGGAGATCAAAAAGGTACCGAAGTACACTTTTTTACTCCCTTAAAATCGAAATTTTCGTTGAAATGTTTTTTTTTGCTGAATGATGCTACATTCCAAATCTGTAGAAAAATTTTTTCAGGAGATAGAAAAAGTACCAAAGTACATTTTTTTACATTTTTTGTCTCATTAAAGTCGGAACTTCCGAAAGGTACTTGTTTGGATCGTTTTTTATTTTTTTTTTCAGGAAGATGCGACATTTAAAATTGTTTGATTATTTCAGGTGATAAAAAAAGTACCGAGCACTTTTTTGCCCCCTTAGAAATCGAAATTTCTAAAAGACACTTTCGAATCTTTTTTTTCGCTTAATGATCAAAAAAAAACTTCGACGAAAAAGTTTTTGTGTAAAAAATGTTTTTCTTATTTAAATACCATGTTTAGACTGCCCAGAAAAAAAGCGAAGTTTTTATTTTCTTGGGGGATACCTGCAAATTTTGTTCCTTTTTGTGCAAAAAAATTTCGGTTTTTTTTTGGGATTTTTAAAATAATATCTAGAGGTCGCGATCTCGCGTTTTATAACGATTTATTTTTTTTGAGTTTTTTATTATTTTAAATTGTTAAATATGATTAATATGATAAAATATTAATAATTTCAGACAAAAAAAAAATTAAATTAAAAATTAAATATCGCTCATTCCACGAGATGTCTCCCAGCATCTAATCAAATGTTCCTTAATTTATTTGAAATTTTGCACACATGAACACTATGAAGCTATTAAAATAAATCAGTTGTTAGTTCCGAGAAAATCCGTAAATTCGCGAATATATTCGCGTTCGCGAATTCGTGGATTTTCGCGAAACTAAAAACGAATTTATTTTAATTGCTCCATAGTGTACCTGTGTGCAAAATTTGAAATAAATTAAAGAACATTTGCTGGGAGACATCTCATGTAATGAGCGATATTTAATTTTTAATTTAATTTTTTTTTGTCTGAAATTATTAATATTTTATCATATTAATCATATTTAACAATTTAAAATAATAAAAAACTCAAAAAAAATAAATCGTTATAAAACGCGAGATCGCGACCTCTAGATATTATTTTAAAAATCCCAAAAAAAAAACGAAATTTTTTTGCACAAAAAGGAACAAAATTCGCAGGTATCCCCCAAGAAAATAACAACTTTGTTTTTTTCTGGGCAGTCTAACCATGTTGTATCAAATTCCGTTCGCGTGTGTCTACCAGTCGAATTAAAGCATTTTGTTTTTTTAGGTTATGTAGAATGTACCAAAATTTTCGGAGTATTTACACATTTTAGTTCATTACTTTTGAACCGCTAGACCGATAAAGCTGAACAGCAATACCAAGTATCTATGTTATAAATGAAATCTTCGACATATTTTGGCCGTGATCAATATTACAACGGACAGACGGACATCGCCAGATCAACTTACAATCGTTGAAGAATAACGATATCAGATTTACTTTATAGGGTCTCAGACCTTTATTTTGATGAGTTGAATTACACACTTATATTATATAAACCCTCTTCCACTAAATGCAGACTATAAAAAAGTTCTGAGTAAAAAAATTTGTATACCCTCCAACCACAGTATGGGGGTATACTCACTTTGTCATTCCGTGTGTAACACATTAGTGGTATTCAGAGTCTTGCTTGCCAGCCCTGGCACTGGTGGTAAAAGAGCACTTTTCAAAATTACTTTTCAAAATACATGTATTTTTTGAAAGAAGTACTCTTTTGCTACATTGCCAGGGGTGGCAACAAGACTCTGAATACCTCTATTGAAATATCGGTCGGGGACTCCACAAAATATATATAATATTGATCCATGATAGAATCTAACACATTCTAGCGATGTCCGTCCGTCCGTCCGTCTGCAGAAATAACGATGTAGTCCAAACCAAAGGAGCTAGACCCCTGAAATTGGGCAGGAATATCTCTTATGTTACTGGTAAGGTTAAGTTCGAAGATGGGCAAAATCGGACCAGGGGGAAAAAGTTCCCCCTTGAAAAACTAAAACGACCCCTGAAAAATACGATATTTTTTTCGAGTTTTTTAAATTTTTGCTCAACAAATGTAACATTTGTATGCCATATTATGTTCATAAACCTGCGCTTGGACCAAGGGGGTTAGAAAATTCAATTTTTTTCAGGCCGCCCCCCTTTGGGGGCGTGGTTATAGAAATTAATTAAAAATAACGATAAAAATTAATTATTTAAGCGTAAATATCATAAACAAATAATTTGTAAACATATATAGCGGGGGTACAGGTGTCCCCCACCAAAGAATTTTGAATTTTTAGGATATGTGAAAATTTTTAAATCAAAATGGAACATTTTCAAATCAAAATGGAATGTTTTTAATTCTAAATTGAATAAAATGTAAAAAAGGGGGACATTTTTTAGCCAAAATTTAAAATTTTTTCTCATAACGAAAAAGTTTCAAATAAAAATGAAATAAAAGCATGACAGAACATTTTCAAATTAAAATGGAAAATTTTTAAATTAAAATGGAAAATTTTTAAATTAAAATGGAACATTTTTAAATTGAAATTAAAAAAATGGAACATTTTTAAATCAAAATTGAACATTTTTAAATCAAATGAAACATTTTAAAATTAACGTAGGTAGACATTGTTCCATTTTTAAATTAAAATAAAACATTTTGAAATTAAAATGGAAAAATTTTAAATTAAAATGAAATATTTTTAAATTAAAATGGAACATTTTAAAAATTGAAATGGAACATTTTAAAATAAAAACAAAACATTTTCAAATTAAATGAAACATTTTTAAATAAAAATGGAACACAATTATTGGTTATGTTTTTTCGACCTTTTTGTTTTAACTTCAATAAGTAAACTGATAATCAAGCTCGAGGCCTTAGTTTTCAATAAATTTTATTTATTCAATTATTAAATAGTAAAATAAATAATTGAATAAATAAAATTTATTGAAAACTAAGGCCTCGAGCTTGATTATCAGTTTACTTATTGAAAAATGGAACATTTTAAAATTAACATGGGGAGACAATTTTAAGCCAAAATGTAAAATTTTTTTAAAAATGAAATATTGACAGAACATTTTTAAATTAAAATGGAACATTTTTAAATTAAAATGGAACATTTTTAAATTAAAATGGAACATTTTTAAATTAAAATGGAGCATTTTTAAATAAAAATTAAACATTTTGAAATCAAAATTGAACATTTTAAAATTAAAATATAACATTTTTAAATCAAAATTAAACATTTTTAATCAAAAGTTTGTGCTGATGTTCGCTACTATGGACCTACCCAGGCAGAAAAAAACAAACGGGAGAGCGCTGGCAAAGTACCTTTTATGGTCGCTTGTGTGCTGGGAAAGCACCACAGTTTAGTACTCTCCCAGCGTCTTTAAAAACAAAAAATATGGTACTATTATAGCACTCTTAGAATAAAAAATGGGACGTATCTAAATTGTATACATAAGTCCATAAAACATAACTTTTGTTGGTGTTTATTTGAATAAAGAAATTTATTAAATTAGGATAAGAAAATTTTGAACAAACTTTGAAAAATTTTCTAAGTCCCGGAAAAAAATTGTTTGCAGTTTTCTTTGCGTTTTATAATACAAAATTTATTAAAATGCTTTTAGGAAAAAATTTGGAAAATTCCCGAAAAAAAGTGGTGTATTGAACCGAAACGGGTATGTATCCGGAGTTTAAGGGTGATGTATCCGGAGTTTAAGGGTGATGTATCCAAAGTTTAAGACACTTCCTCACGAAAGAAACAGGTGTTTTTATATAAAAGGTGTCAAGTTTGCAATATGCAGGTCATTGTGTGTAAGTGACATATCATGAGAACTATCAAGGACCGGTCACTTATCCTGCAGGGAATTTAAAAATATTCCAATTGTACGGATTTAAATAGAAAACCATTGGCAAAGCGCTTGGAAAGCACTTTTTCGAATTCATACTACCTTCTACACAAAAAATTAAGTGCTTTGCCGAGACTTTTTCTTTGGAACGGTTGGCAGTTTCTGCCTGGGTAATTATATTCAACACCACACTGAGTATAATGAGTTTGTGCTGATGTTTGTAACTACCCGAAATATTGGTCCTAGACCCACCTTTAAGTATACCGATCGACTCAGAATCACTTTTTGAGTCGATTTAGCGATGTCCGACCGTCTGTCTGCCCATGTAAACGGTGTAAACACGATACAGGTCGCAATTTTTAATCAATTGACTTGAAATTTGAAACTTAAGCCTCGAAATTTGGCAGGTAAACGTGTTTTGTCTTCACAAATCACTATTACACTCTAAACAAATGAGTCCAGTTTCCTACTATAAATTGGGTAAATTTCAACAAATTCAAATAAAATACTACTATAAATGTGTAAATTTCCAATAATTTTTTGGTAAAACTACACATTTTGTGTAAATTTACCCAATTTATAGCAGGAAACTGAAATCATTTTAATTAGAGTGTACGAATTAAAAGAAATCAGAGCAGTTCTTCTTGTAGCCCCATACAAACCACCTTCCCGATTTTCACATAAATCTCTCAAATTTCATGAAAATAGAAAATATTTAAATACAATTTGGTTTGTGTATGTTAAACGCGTACTTAAATAACCTTATCAAATCTGATAATCATCGGACCAGTTTTGGACTTAGGCCCCTTGTGAAAATTTCGCCCGATATTTAGTTAAAGCGGTTTATTGTCAACAAATAGAAGTTTATTTCACTCAAATTTGATTTTTGAGTGTTTTTTTTTCAATTATTAAAAATTTGATAAAATATAGATCTAATCGGTCCATCGCATCCATTTTCCGGGAAACTCTGGTGTAGGGTATTATATAGTCGGTCTTGACCGACTATAATTTTCTTACTTGTTTTTGTTTGGGTCTTTGAAAAAAATTAAATAAAACAAGTAAAAAAGTTAAATTCGGCCTTGCCGAATGCAGTGATACCCTCCACAATTTCAAAAAGATTATTACAAAAAACTTTATTAAAAGGAAATTACTTTTGAAAAAAAAAAAAATTTTGAAAAAAACATTTCCGCGAAAAAAAATTTTGGTAAAAAAAAAATTCGCGATTTTTTTATTTTTTTGTCAAAAAATATGTTCGTACTTGTTTAAATACCATTTGGTGTTCAATTATGTTCGCATATGTCAACCAGAAGCCGGATTAAAGCATTTTGTATTTTTAGGTTATGTTGAATGTACTGAAATTTTTGAGGTTTGCTTACATTTTCGTTCATAACTCTTAAACTGATATCGCTCATATGCAATACCAAACTTCTCGGGAGAACTTTCAACAAATATGTTAAGTTTCAGTCATTTCTGTGCAATATTTTGTCCGTGACAGCATTTTCCACAGACAGACGGACATCGCTAGAATGTCTTAAAATCGATCGGGCATCATGAATATATATACTTTATGGGGTCCCAGACCGATATTTCGAATGACAAACTTATATATACCCTCTATCACTAAGTGGAGGATATAAAAAAAATTTGGACCATTCTAAATGTTTAAACTTGAAAAAAATAAACTTATTTTTAAAAAAAATTTGTAAAAAAAATCTATAAATAATTTAATTTTCCAGTTCGACCCTCGTAGAAAATTTAATATTTACTCAACCTGGACGCCATTAATCTTAAATTTAAGTTTGCTTAATTATCTACATAGTGCTCTTGTTTAAAATACTCGTTTGATAATATTTAGGTCTATTATTGTTAACTTTTTCTTCAACAAATTGTTAACTAATATCAATCACTCGACATAACCTGGAAGCCACTGTATGTCCGTCAGTCTGTCCATGCAAGCGATGCAAATACGATACAAATATTGAATTTCAAATTCTCTTTTTCTGAGGACACGCATATTGAAAATGAAAAAAAAAAACCGATTCATGATTAGACCTAGTCTGCATACAAACATCTCCTTTTTGGGCCGCTCCTTATGTATAATATATAATTTGTTTGTTTTAATTGCTTTGCATTTTCTACAAAATGTATAAAATTTTAGCCAAATGGCAGAGGTCCCACAAGAAATATATTTGGAAATATTCTAAAAATTTTGTAATAATTTCTAAAATTTCTTAAAAGTTTAATTTACAACTAAAAAGCATTAAAAAAACTCATATTTCTAAAAAACAACTTAAAAAATAATTTCAAAAAATACATGAAAAAAAATGATAAATGATATACGAAATTACTTACATCATGAGAATTTTTATCATTTTGAGAAATTCTTAATTTCTCCATCATAATGCGGGCTTTTTCACTTTGTTCTTTATGACGTGATAAAATTTTCTACAAAATAAGCCAAAAAAATAATCAACAAAACAAAAAATTAAAGCCAAAACAAAAGCTTATAATATTACAAAATTAATAAGGCTAAGCTGAAAGAAAAACTCAAAAAAAAAATAAAGGACAAAAAACAAATCAACTCAAAAAAGCCTGGATTATTTTTTTTTGACAACAAGTCTACTCGTACTTCTCTATAACTTACATTTGTAGTATTTGGATCTAATGTTGTGGGCGATGAAGGTTCTTTAATTTGTTGTGCATTATATGAAATATTCTCTTGATTAGAAGAATTTCTCTCTATATCATCAGCTGAATTTTCCTGTGCAACATTTCCCTCTATCAATGGAGAGGGAGTATTAACAATGGCCAAATTACTTAAATTTGAATGCTGTGAAGCGTTTATTGTATTTTTATCCTTGCTGGGTGATAAAACTTTACCCAATATACTTTTCGAACCAGACAATATTAAATTTTTAACATCTTTTTTGGCCGTTGGTGATAATTGTGATTTATTATTACTGCTGCTGTCAAGGCCAAAGATATCGTCATCTAAAGAATTCTGATGTAAAAGTTGTGCTTTCAAATGTGATAAATTCAATAAATTTTGTGATGATAGATTGTCAGTTTTATAATTGCCAATAACATAACTTGATTCATCTGAAGTGGGTCCTATAAATAGATGGAAAAAGAAGAAAAACAATGTAAAATTAAAAGTGAAAAGAGAACAAACAATTTTAATCAATTTGTTTTTTTGTGATAATAAAAGCATTTTAATTACTAACCAATTTGTTCAATTTGCAGTTGTTTACCCGTAAAGTGTGCACGCATTTGATGTAAATACGTCATGACGGCCAATTTATCTGGTACGGCTAATAAACTCATATCACGTGGTTCGATGACACGTGGTATACCCAATGATTCAGCAGCATCAAAAGCAATACGACAATTACCCACCACATCATGAGGTGTTAATTTAGACATATCTCTGTAGAGGAGTGTAAGAAAAGTGATAGTATTAGATTATGAAAAGAAACAATTAGAATTCGAAACAAGTAGAAAAGTTAAATTCGACTTGGCCGAATCTATGAATACCCTCCACAATGCCCTTTTTAAGTGATAGAAAATTTTCTAACTTGAAATTAATAAAATTTTTGATTAGAAATATTTTATTTTGTGTAAAAAACTTTTTTTATACCCTCCAACCACAGTATGGGGGTATACTCACTTTGTCATTCCGTTTGTAACGCATAGAAATATCGGTCGGGGACCCCATAAAGTATATATATTATTGATCTATGATTGATTATGAGTCGTTCTATGAATGTCCGCCCGCCAGCTTAAGTGTACATTATTTGAGTTTTTGTCTGTGTCACAAAAAATTCGCTGCCTCTTACGCCCGAGGCAGAAAATCGCGAATGGCACAACTAAAGGTGTCCAACCCCCATCCCACCAATGACGAGTGCACCTAGTAAATATTTATGTGCAAGTGGTACTCGGATTTCGTTCTTAAATCCACCCATAGATCCCTCAAATGAAGGTACTATGGCTGGGGATCAATATTTTCAGGTCCCAAACTCGTCGGCCCCAACTACTGTCCTGCCTAAGGCTTTAACGGCGGGCATGCTACTGAGGTAGAAAAACCAAAGCCGTCATCTCTCTTCAGACAGTCGATCATGGACGTGACTTCAGATTGTGACACCAATGACAAACTGTCGGATTTGGTAACCTCGATTTGTATGATACCGACGAGGAGGATAGCGGCTCACAAGGCGTTTGTTGTTTCCGAGTACGACAAAGGGGTCAATGATGCTGCAGGTGAAGCCACAACCACTGAAGCCCCCCGGTGAAGTATGATACAAAACGTTTGGAAGGCTACAGGGATCTCTCATGTACTTGAGAGAGTACATGAGAGATCCCTGTACATCACGTGGTGCGGTTCTGGGTGGTACTAAGATTTGTGGGGGTCTAACCGCCAAATCCAGAAATGAAGACAGTAAACCGAAGAAGAAAGCCGTACACACTTCGAATAAAGATGGTACTGCAGGATTCAAGGTCAACTCCTCCAAATCTGGTGGTAAGCGGCAAAGATCCGGTGAAACGCAGGTGTCTGAGGGCAAGCGGTTTAATTAATCAATCAGCTTTACATCAGTAGTGTCCGACCGAACAGTTCGGCCAAAAAATGGTATTGGCCAAAAATTAATATTTGCAAGCATTTTTAACAGCTTTTTCAGATGGCCGTTTGTTTGTTTAGGCGATAGAAGACTATTCTGACTTTCAAATTTAATGGCGAGGACGAAGCTAAGCACCAATTTAGATGTTCGGTAACCGAAGGTTCGGCCAAATTGAAAAAAGTTCGGTTACCGAACTTCGAAATTGCGGCCTAAATTCGTACTCGTTTTTAAATTTTACACTCAGAATTGTCTTCCATCGCCTCAACAATTCTACCCCATATAAAAAAAGTTGTTAAAAATACTCCCAAATACCAAATTTTTGATTAAATGACGTTTTTGGCCGAACTGTTCGCTCGGACACTAAACATCAGCACTTAGGTAGCTATAATTGACCGAAGCCATCCGGAAGGAAGGATGGCTACGGACAAGTGGCTGATTAATGAGGAAGGGATTCTCAGGGCACTAATTAACACGCTCAAAGACAGTGAAAAGACACTTTTACTGAATTTGATCACGCCAAATGGAATAAAGGTATCAATATCGAGGGCAGTAGCAATGATAAAGCGTTAATCTTTCTCAAAAACTACATATAGGGTCTTGATGAGGTTTAGCCTGGGATGAAGATTGATGTCATCCCTGTTGATCAGGTTCCTTACCAGACAAAAGTGAAGGTATAGATTCTTCCTCCACTCATAGAGGATTAATTCATATTACGCTGATTAAACGCCAAAATAAGGGGCTTGGTTCTGATGATTAGAGAATTATCAGAAAATTTAGCTCAGCGGCGGCGGCCGAAAGATAGTACGACGGAAGACTGAGAGAATTATCGTCTCAGCTTTGATGCTTTCAAGAGAGAAAACAGGAAGGCGAAAAGAGATTCTTGGTCCAACTTCTGTGGAGAAGATGGACCGCAAAGTTCTTTTCAAAGATCCTAGTGTACCAAGTTAACTAAACAAGCCCGCTGTATCTTTCGCAGAAAGTCAGGAAACCATTGAACTTCTGATGCGACACCCATTTTCCGGATTGCAAGGACAAGGTGAAGAGAGATATTCCCTTGGGTACACAGGCACGGACACACAGATTACTCTTTGGACTCTTTGTGCAACTTTCCTAAAAGCAGGGTTAGGTAATGGTGAGGCGAAGAAAGTCGTTACAAGCGTCACTCCACAAGGGGGAGTGTATATTCTTGCAACTCTGAAGACTCTTAGACTCAAGCACTGTAAAATCGGGAATCGTTAGGAAGTGTATACAATCCCTTCGTTGAATCAGTCAGCACACAAGCAAGCTAATCTGGGTCCCTGGACATAGTGGAGTCGCTGGGAACGAATTGGCTGATGAATGTGCGAGAAATGGCTCTGAATCGGTGGGGGAACGGATCTCGTTTCCTGTAGTGAAATTGATGAACGAAATGCATAGGATATCAGAGAACCGCGAACCCTGTAGCGACAACCAAAGGACAAAAAGTCTTCTTACTTTTGGCAAACAGACGGCAAGTTATTAGTGGGAGAATGCGATCTCAATTTTTACGGACGGATCGAAGATGGAAATGGGTAAAAGTTCGCGGGTATACTCTGAATGCCTCGAAATCAGTGTTATCCAGGACGAGGTTCTTGCAATTGACAAAGCCGCACAGATGACTATGACAAAGGACCTAAGTCCTTGCGCCATTAACATTTTTGTGGATAGTCTTGCAGCTCTGAAAGCCTTAGAATCAAGAGAACTGTTAGTAATTGTATAAAGCGTTCATCGAATCAGTCAGCATACAGTCAAGCTAATCTGGGTCCCTGGACAGAGTGGGGTCGATGGTAACGAATTAGCTGACGAATGTGCAAGAAATGGCTCTAGAGTCGGTGGGGGAACGTGCCGAACCTGATATCTCGGTTCCTATAGTGGAGTTAATAAACGAAATTGATAGGACATCAAAGAATAGAATGAAGGATAGGTGGATATCACTGACCACGTGCAGGATATCGCGAACCATGTGGCCACTGCCAAATCCTAAGAGAACAAAAAGTCTTCTTACCTTTGGCAAACAGAAGGTTAGCTTATTAGTAGGACACTGTATAATCGGCCAAATGGAATCTATGATAAGGAAATTTGTAGAAGTTGTGGGGAAGTGGAGGAGGAGGAGTCAGTGAAGCACTTGTTGTGCGAATGTCCGGGACTAATGAAACGTCATCTTAAGTATTTGGGACAACGATTTTTTGATGACCTGGATTGCCTAAACAGTGTCCTACTGACATCTCTAGCAGAATATCTTCGAGAATCGGGGTGGTTTGAGAGGTAGAATTTTGTATATCAGAGGGGAGTAGGGAAACAACTTTAAAGGAATCACAATGGGCCCTATGGCCTCCGAGTAAAGACCATCCAATCTAACCTATTAGTGGGAGTACTGGCAGAGCACTGTATAATCGGCCAAATGGCTGTGCGTACGGAAATTTCTGATAGGGATTATTGTTGAAGTTGTGGGAAAGTGGAGAAAGGGGAGTCTGATGAGAAACCGCCTTAAGCATTTGGGGCAAAGATTTTTCGATGACCTGGATTGCCTTCACTCAGAAAATTATGTAAGTTACTACATGTTAGTTGTTTGTATATTTTGCAGTAGTTAGTTATTTTCAACTACAAAGTCAGTTGTTTTTGTATGAAAAATATCAAACAACTATTTCTGTTAGTTATTTTAAGTACTTTTTTTGAATAACTAACAAAATAGTACTGTGATTTAGTAACAGTTATTTGAAGTAGTTAATTTTATTTTTTTTTATCTCTGAAAAGTTTTTTTCCAAAAAATAAAAAAAAGTTTTAGTTTTTTTTTTATTTTTCACAACTTTAAAAAAAAAAAAAAACTGAAAAAATTTGGTCTTCAATTTTTATTCTGAAAAAATTTTTGAAAAAAAAAAATTATTTATAGATTTTTTTATTACATTTTTACTACATTTTAGTTGTTTTGACTACAAATGTAAGTTATTTTTACTACATAAGTCAGTTGTTTTTTGTTAGTTAAAATAACTAACATTGTTAGTTGATTTAACTGAAAAAGTAGTTGACCCCAAAACAACTTACAAAGTAGTTATTTCAACTGACATTTTCAGTTGATTTTACTAACATAATTTTTTGAGTGTTAACGGTGCCTTATTAACGTCTCTAGCAGAATATCTTAAGGAATCGGGTAGGTTTAAAAAGTAGAACTTTGTATCAGAGGAGAATTATCGAAATAACAATTTATGGAACAACAATACGCCTTATGGAAGTAAATTCGCTAAGTGGAGGATGCCCATCCAACCTAACCTAATTTACAATCATTTTTTTAATCTGAATGAAACTTTTTTAAATCAAAATAAAATATTTTTAAATCAAAATGGAATCGACCGATTTTCAATTATATCGAAACATTTGTAAATTGTAATTGTCTGTTAATAAAAGTAATTCAGCCGAAATGGAACCTTTAAAAACACATACAGAACATTTTGAAATCAAGATAGAACATTTATAAATCAAAATGGAACATCAATGACTCAAAATGAAACGTTTTAAAATCAAATAAAAACATTTTAAAATCAAATTGAAACATTTTAAAAATGAAATGGTTCGATTATAATGAAACATTTTTAAATTATAGCACAAAATTGTTTCTTAAAAAAAAATTTAATAACAGTTTTTCTTTTAACAAGAATAACTGTTCTCAAAACTTTAATTAAAGCTAAAATTATTTTAAATTTTCTTTAATACTCACATTAAATTTGGTTCAAAATGATGTATTATAGCACAAAATGCCATACCATTACGCCAACTAGTTGTCAAATTGGTAACTTTAACATTTGGATATTCTTTGGTAACTTCTTTGCACCATTCAAGTAAATCTTGTCCGGGAGTATTTTCTTTGAGTATAATCTTTTCTACAGGTTTTGATAACGACGAAGACGTTGTCGATGTATTACTATGTTGAGTGTGATGAGAATTAACGGAGAGATAACCATTCGATGATGTATTATTGTTAGTATTAGTGCTACTATTTGAAGTGTGATGAGAAGCAGGAGCAGAAGGAGGTGTAGGTTCAATAGATTCATAGGATTTCTTAAGATTCAAAGGTTGTAACTCAGAACGTTTATTTTCCATTTTCTTTGAAATAAATGAAAATGTATCCTTTTGAGAATCTTTATTATTTTTGTTTTCGTTGATTTTTGAAGTTGATAATTCTTTGGTATCCTGAGTTTTATTATTTGCCGTAGTCATTAATAAAGTTGTAGGAGTTTTTGTTGTATCATCACCTATAGAAAGTTCCGTAGCGGTTACAGTAGTTTCATTTAAAAGAGAAGAGTTATTATCTCTGGATGTTTTCATTTTATTAAATGATAATTCTAAAGATTTCGTTGATTCTAAATCTTGACGTAAAGACGAATCTTTGGTTTGTTGTTCGTACTCTTCGGGGAATTTCAAACCTTTACGTACACGTGGTTGTGCATTTGTTGGTTCTTCCAATTTATCTTCCGCCGCTGTTGTCGTCTTTTTTTCTATGACTTTGGCTATTGGTGTTGAGGTTACAATTTTTGTTAATTTATTATCCTTTTTCGTTGTTTTATCTACGAATTGTTCATCGCTAGGAACTTTATGTGTTGTTGTCGTCGGCGGCAGTGTTGTTGTTGTTGTGTTTGTTGCAGCACTCGGAGTTTTTAATATATCTTCGTTAAAATCACCACTACCATAATTCATGGGTGAATATGGATATTTATCTGATTCAAGTTCAAAATTTAAATTATTAACTTCAGCCAATGGAGTTGGATCTTCTGATAAAGAAGGTACTACATACATAATATTATGGTAACACATCAATTTAAATATGTTGGGTGGGATGGGAGAATGAGGGGGGTTTATAAAGATGAAGTTTTTAATTGGGTAGAGTTATGTGATATGGTGAGGAGTTAACAATTACAGTTAATTACAAAACACAAACACACATACAATTACAATATGATGTTTTGGTAGTTGCCAGATTATTGTTTTATATAAGTAATTTTGTATATTTTTGGAAATTTTGTGTAGTATATTAAGGTTTTTGTTTAAAAAAAGGGAATAAAAAGAGAAAAAAAATAGAACAAATTTACAATTAACAAATTAATGATGTTATTATATTACTTGAGATTTTACATTAAAACACTACACGATTGTACTAAGGAAGATTAACTACTTTATTTATTAAAATTTAAAATAAAATAAAAGTGAGAACAGTTTGAGGGAACGATTTTAAAAAAAAAATAGTTTTGGAGCCTTACAACTTCGAAGTTGACAAACGGCATTTATTCAAAATAAACCATTTTTAATCAAAATAGATTTTGTCGAACATTTTAAAATCCAAATGGTACCTTTTTAAATTCAAACTATACATTTTAAAACCAAGATAGATAATTTATAAATCAATATGCAACATTAATGAATAGAAATTAAATATTTTTTTATTAAAATAAACATTTTTTTTAAAGTGTATTTTATACCCTCCAATCACAGTATGGGGGTATACTCACTTTGTCATTTCGTTTGTAACGCATCGAAATATCGGTCGGGGACCCCATAAAGTATATATATTATTGATCCATGATCGATTCTAAGACATTCTGTGAATGTCCGTCCGTCCGTCCGTCTGTCTGTAGATGGCACGATACAGTCCAAAATAAAAGAGCTAGCCTCCTGCAATTTGGCATGAATATGTCTTATGGTCCTAGGCAGGTTAAGTTCGTAAATGGGCAAAATCGGCTCAGGGGGAAAAAAGTTCCCCATTGAAGAACTGAACCAACCTCTGAAAAATACACTTTTTTTACATGTTTTTTTGTATTTTTGTTAAATAAATGAAACATTTGGTATATTTATCGGGATGGGAAGGTGCTCTCAACGTCCCCCACTGACCCCCAACCCCCCGCAAAAACAAACGCCCCTGACATTTTTTTTTTTATTTTTTTTTACATTTTGGAGGGTATAAAAGATTCGGCACAGCCGAATTTAACACTCTCACTTGTTTTTATTTAAGTTGAAACATATTCGAAGAAAAATTAAACATTTTTAATCAAATTGATAAATTTTTCAAGCTAATTGGAAAATTTTAAAATCAAAAAGACCGACCATATAATACCCTACACCAGAGTTTCCCGGAAAATAGGTCCTATGGGCCGATTGGATCTACATTTTGGCAAATCTTTAATAAGTGTAAAAAACACTCGCAAATCAAATTTGAGTGAAATAGGTTTCTATTTGTTGCCAATAAACCGATTTAACTGAATATCGCGCGAAATTTTCACAAGGGGCCTAAGACCAAAACGGGTCCGATGATTATCAGATTTGAAGTTTATTTAAGTACGCGTTTAACATACACAAACAAAATTTTAATTAAATATTTTATATTTTCATGAAATTTGAGAGATTTATGTGAAAATCGGGAAGGTGGTTTGTATGGGGGCTACAAGAACGGGTGCGGTTTCTTCAAAATTCGGAATGGTCATTTGTGATGATAAAACACATTTACCTGCCAAATTTCGAAAAGATACCTATTATAATACGGTTATTAGAGTCATTTGAACAAAAACTAAACAGGACCTTTGTTTGGGAGCTAGGTCTAAATATAAACCAATTTTTTCAAATTTCAAAAGGCTTCGTCCTTGGGCCAAGAGAGGCTTAAGTTTCAAATTTCAAGTCAATTGATTAAAAATTGCGACCTGTATCGTGTTTACACCGTTTACATGGACAGACAGACAGACGAACGGACGGACATCGCTAAATAGACTCAAAAAGTGATTCTGAGTCGATCGGTATACTTAAAGGTGGGTCTAGGACCAATATTTCGGGTAGTTACAAACATCAGCACAAACTCATTATACCCTGTACCACAGTGTGGTGTAGGGTATAATGAAACAATTTTAAATCGAAATTGATTTATTCGATTTTCAATTAAAACGAAGCGTTTCTAAATTGTAATAGCCCAATAATTGAACAATTATTTAAGCAAAATGGATAATTGTATTTTCAGTAGGATTATTCTAGCTGGAGATCTATATTTTATTTATTTTAATATTCAAAATGATTAGATGTAGAAAGAAAGCGCTAAAGGCGCTAAATGAAAAAGTGAAAACGCGCCAGTTCAGCAGCGCCTTTTTTTAAAAACGAGCTAAATTAAAACAAGTAAAAAAGTTAAATTCGACCTTGTCGAAAGTTTTGATACCCTCCACAATGTAAGAAGTTTATTTGCAAAAAAAAAAAAAAAAAAATTGACGAAATTTTTTTTTATAAAAATATATTTGTACTTGTTTAAATTCCATTCGGTGATCAGTTCTGTTCATATGTGTCAACCAGCAGCCGAATTAAGCATTTTGTATTTTTAGGTTATGTTAAATGTACAAAAAATTTCGAGGTGTCTTTACATTTTCTTTCATAACTTTTGAACCGCTGAACCGATTTCGTTCAAATGCAATACCAAACTGCTAAGGGCAACAACAAGTAAATATGCTTAGTCTTAGTTATATACAGTGACGAGCAAAAGTGTAACAGGGTTCACATTGCTTAGATAATCTGCTCTATATTTTAAACTACACAAGATAAAGTATTGAAGTTTTTTGATAATTTTATTAGTTAATTGATCAGAATTTATAAACATTATCGAAATATGCTGTAAAATTTTTTATAAAAAAAATATAGTAAAAATTCCATAAAAAGGCAAGTGTTACATTATTGCACTCATGATTTTTCTACATAAATCTTTAGGACAACTTTTATATTTCGCGCATATAGACCCGGATCTTGCAATTTTTTTATAAAACTTAATAAATAACATAAAAATAATTCATTTGTTGAAAAGAAATTTTGGCTAAACATTTTTTTTAACTCAACAGTCCGTCCTTTTAACGATTTTAGGAGAGCCACACGTATTACTCAAGCTTAGAATATACAGACATTATTTTTTTGGAATGGCGTTTATATCCGGCGATAGTAGAGCACATTTATAATCAAATTCATAAGTGGTTTGTTTATTTTGCAATTAATACAATTTTTTTATTGGGTACTCAATTTGGGTTTTTGGCGGGATTTCAAATATTTTTGCAGATATTCAACAGTTTTCGGATGAATACGAGCCAATTCTGGCCGATGATGTTTTTTCTATATTCGGTCTTAAATATATCGTCAATTAAAATCATCAGTAGATTGACAATATTGTTATAAAGAATGTAGTTATTATTAAATCCCTATTTAAAATTATTGTTTGGGGTACCTAAATTGAATTAGTGAATTTCGTCCAATGATAAGAGCAGCAAAAGACTTTTATTTATTAAACATTATTTATTTTTGTTCTTTCTGAAAAAATTAACTCCAAAGATTGCGTTCTGATTCGATAATTTGACACTATGGCACTACCCCGAGGATAATGTCCAAAACCACGAAATGTGATAGTGGTTTTAAATGGCATAAACCCATTCTTAACAAAATTTATGATCAACTGGTGATATAACTTGTTGATTTATTTACGGCTGAATTAAGAAAACACTTCTTGAGGCAAAATTGGCCTTTATTCAGCCGAAAACTTTCGAATTTCGGCAAAAATATTTGAAATTCCTCCAGAAACCCAGTACACAATAACTTTTTTTTTACTAATTGCAAAAGCAACAATCCATTTACGAAATTTTTTATAAATGGTCTCTATTATCGCCTGATATAAACACCATTCAAAAAAAATAATTTCTGCAAATTCTTAGCTTGATAAATATGCGTGGTTCCCCAAAAAACGTAAAAAGGACGGACTTTTGAGTTAAAAATAATGTTTACCCAAAATTTCTTTTCAACAAATGAATTATTTTTATGTTATTTATTAAGTTTTATAAAAAAATTGCAAAATCCGGGTCTATATGCGCGAAGTATAAAAGTTGTCCTAAAGATTTATGTAGAAAAATCATGAGTGCAATAATGTAACACTTGCCTTTTTATGGAATTTTTACTATATTTTTTTTATAAAAAATTTTACAGCATATTTCGATAATGTTTATAAATTCTGATCAATTAACTAATAAAATTATCAAAAAACTTCAATACTTTATCTTGTCTAGTTTAAAATATAGAGCAGATTATCTAAGCAATGTGAACCCTGTTACACTTTTGCTCGTCACTGTATATTTAATACTTTGGCCGTGATCACAGACGGACAGACAGAGGGTATAAAAGTGCGCTTTTCGGGTGTTCAAAAAGCGCTAAATCTAGCTCGAAACGCGCTAAATTGGCACCACTGTTACTAAATATAAAAATTTCATATTATAGTATTTTTTTGTTTTTTGAGAACCGGTACCATAACCGGGAATACCGGTATTCCCGGGAATAATGAGAGCTGGGAAATAGGGGGCATTAATAAATACCGGGAATAAATATCGAGAATAAATACCGGGAATTCATCTAGAAGCGGGAAACCGGTACCAGAACCGGGAATACCGGTATTTCCGGGAACAATGGGAACTGGGAAATGGGGGGCATTAATAAAAACCCTATACTTCAAGTAGCAAAAGGAATTTAAATGACAAATCGCTAATGTTCAAACTAGAGATACGCGAAATATCACGAAATAAAAATACTGCTCACGCACGAGCACGCACAATTTTTTTTCTGATCACGTGTACGGACGCTCACGTGAGTAACTAAAATTCTTCTCATGCTCACAAAGTTTCACGGTATATAATTTCCTAAAAACAATCATAAAAATTTATTTGAATCCCAATTTTGTAATAATTACTAGTGTCCGACTGAATATTCGGCTTCGGCTTCGGCCAAAAAGCACTATTCGGCCACTATTCGGCTTCGGCCACAATTTTGGCCGAATAGGCCGAATACCGAATAATTGTATAATATTTGTGCTCACGTGTTGAAAAACACACTAAACTATCTTTGAATCACATTAGTAAGCCACAAAAACATTTTGCTAAGTGTTTTTGCAACTAAAAACATTTTTTAAATTCAAAAAAAATTTTCGGTCGAAAAAAAATTTACACTCTAAATAATATTTTTTTACAAAAATGTCCAAAAAAAATTTTTGCTTAAAATAAAATTATTCTAGACAACATTCTCATGTATTTGAGTATCCCGCCGATTCGAGTTTTATTTTTTTCTTGTTTTTACTACATAAATATTTTTGTTTTTTTAATATTCGGCTTCGGTTTGGCCGAATAGTGAAAATTTGGCCGAATATTCGGCTTCGGCCAAAAAAGGTGTATTCGATCGGACACTAATAATTACCCTCTAAATTCAATATGATTACAATTTTCTTACTTGTTTTCTGTTTCAGACAGCACAAAACAATCACAAAAACTCACGAAACGAAATTTACTCACGCATGTTCACGTACGAAACTATTTTCACTAATCACGCGCACTCACGATCGCGTGAGTAAAAATAAATTTTACCCCACGACCATCACGAAAAATCGTGTCACACGCGCATCTCTAAATGATTCTAAAAGGGGTAACTTTTCCCCTAGTCCGATTTAGCCCATACTAGCTATTAAAAAATAAAATATTTTGAATTCAAGTTGAGCCTTTTCAAATTGATTTCTTTTTTAAATTCTATTGTTTTTTTCGCCTTTTAATGGATCTTATTCGAATTTTTTATTGATCTTTTCCGAACTTTTATTGACCTATTTTAAATGGAGTTTTTTAAATTGAAACTCTAATTCCTAAATGGAGTTTTCAAATTTTAATCGATTTTTTTTTAATTACAACTGAAGATGACAAACTTTTACACTCTTAGTACTGGTGGAAACATCAGTCTTAGACTCTTAGTACTATTGGGAACAGTTTTAGTTTGAAATCATCTTATTAATAACAGTTTTCAAAATGAGTAATTGAGATCTGACTCAAAATGTAGTATAGTTTTCATATGAAAATTCTCGAGTTTATGTTCAGTCGATGTAAAAAACTGAATACAGTGCAAAATTTTAAAATGTTTTATAGATTTTTAAAATTTAAAAATACCAATGCTGTGTTTTTCAATTATTTGGATTAGTATTTGCCATATAAACAAGTGCATTTAATAAATCTTAATCACAACTATATTTTTCACATCTACGACTCACCCTGTTAATATGGAAATTTTTGGTTTGTTTTGCATTTTTTTGTAAGCACACCCTTATATAGAGTTCACACTAGCGACCTTAAACAAGTTGTTCAACAAAACACCAGTAGCAGAATAAAAACGTAATGGACACAGAACAATGACTTTTTTAAACATCTCACTCTTGAACACTTCAAAACAGCAAGTGTGAACGCCGTATTAGGAGCGAACAATCAACAACCTTTCATAAAATCTTTAGTGACTAATTTTTTTTTTAGTTTTCATTATTTTTAAAGCACATTTTCTGGATAATATTTGCAAATGGACTTAAAAAATCCAAATAATTGATTAACACAGCAAAAGTGGAAACTATTAGAGTCTGAAATTTTAAATTTTAAAATGAAACGTATTAAAATCCAAAATCCACAGTTTTAGCAAATTTATTTAAAATTTGAAATTTTTTAAATGAAAATTTTACAAAATCTGGGTCTACCAGATCCCCTAAATGTTCTACCTACAACTATGCTACAGCTGAAAATTAAAAAAAAAAAACATATCTAAAATGTTCTACCTACAATTATGCTACAGCTGTTAAATTCAAAATTGTTCTCACATTCTATCCCCAAATGTTCTAGCTAGAACTATTGCTACAGCTGTTAATTAGAAAACTGTTCTCACATTCTATTTCTTTAATAATATATTTTTTTTAATCGTTAAAAACAAAACTATACATTATTAATAATATTTTAATACGTTTTTAAAACTACTGTTTAGAGGTTATTGAACAATTATAAACATATAGAAAAAAACAGAAACACTTTTACTTACCACTTAATGGCGTCGGTAAATCCATACAACCATTTAAACTGGTAGTCATTTGTTCTAATTGTTGGGTAAAATCAAACAAATGATCCGAGATATCAGCCGAATTTTCTAAATCTGGCATATCTTCTAAGTCGTCCAAGGGAGCAACATCACAGTTATTATTTACAGACATTAATGAAACAACACTTTGCATGTCTTCATCTCTGGAAAATAATATAAAGAAATTAAAATATAATTGTTAAAATCTTAAACAATTTGAATTTATGTTTATTAACTTACGTGGCTTTTCCTTCACGTAAAAATACACAGCTAATGGTTAATTCTAAATCGGCAGCTGTAACTTTACGTGATACCGGCTTTAAATTTATAGTAAAACTTTGTTGGGTTGATTCAATACTGGCATATTTACGCATATTTATATTGGCATTTGCTAAAACACGTTTTTTACCCAAAGGAGTGATCTAAAAATAATTGAATAAAAAAAATTAGAAAAGAAAATGAAAATAGATTTATAAAGACTATTGATATAACACTATTTACATTATAATTTTAGAAAATTTGAATTAGTAGAAAAAGTTCAAAAAAAGATCATTTGAAAATTTATGATACCGTTTGAAACTTCGAAAGACCATTTAAAATTGGTATATTCATATTTAGAATAGAATAATTCAAATTCGAAAACTTTCTATTTAAATTCTAAATTTATAAAATTTTTAAAATTTAACTGAAATTCTAAAAATAACAATTGATAATGGAAAAATATGGTATGAATATCATTTAAGGAAAACAACTAACCTTAACAAAACAAACCGACATTTAAAACACTACTGATGATAACACCTACTGGAGTGTTTGAAACCGGTATGGAAATTATGGAAATGACTATAACTTTTGGAAATTCAATTTTCTTCTACATTTTTCAACTTAAACCCTTATAACAAATAGAATTAGAGACTTGTCGATCTGTACAAAAAAAACAATAAATAAATTATAAATATTCGAAAAATATCAATTGAAATTGTACACCTCATTTTGTAAAACGCAAAGAACAGCGTTGTCAAAATTTCAGTCTTTTTTTGTAACAACAAAAAATTTTATTGAAATTTTGACAAAAAAAAAAAAAACAATTTTAAAATTTCATAAAAACTTTTCTTGGAGGTGGTTTATTTCAGCTCGAGGTAATTTTTCTTTATATAACTCTTGACAATTTTTTTTTGCACGATTTATCCAGTAAAAAATTGCGTATTTTTTAGGTTGGATTAGTTTCTTAAGAACTTTTTCCCCTGGTCGGATTTTTCCATCTCCGAACTTAACCAGCCTATGACCATAAGACATATTTGTGCCAAACTTCAGAAGTCTAGCTCATTTAGTTTGGAACGTACTGTGTCTTCCGCAGACAGACGGACAGACGTACGGACAGACGGACATTTATAGAATGTCATAAAATCGATCACTGATCAATAATATATATGAGGCATTCAACACCAAATGTACGGCTACAGAAAAACATGTGTGCCATGAATATGTTGTCTGAATACGTGGTATGGACGCAATTTTCTTAGTTCTTTGTAGAAATAAGAAAATTGCGTTTTTGATAATTACATTTTTCAAAAACTGGGCAAGGAGGCGTGGTTAAATATTAAAACAAGTAGAAAAGTTAAATTCGACTTGGCCGAATCTATGAATACCCTCCACAATGCTCTTTTTAAGAGATAGTAAATTTTCTAACATGAAAAAAAAATTTTTTTTTGATTAGAAATATTTTATCTTGTGTAAAAAAACTTTTTTTTTTAACTTATTTTTTGAAAAAAAAAATAATTTACAAAATTTTTTTTTTTGAGTGTAAAATTTTTTTGAGTGTAAAAATTTTTCTCGAGTGTATTTTCTTTAGTGTAAAAATATTTTTGAGTGACAAAAATACGTTGTAAAATATTTTTGTGACTTACTTATGTTTTTATAACAGGTTTAGCGGGTTTTCAATACGTGAATTTAAGGTGAAGCTAATCTGAAATTCACTTATAACTTTTGAACCACTGAACCGATATGGCTGAAATTCAATACAAACCAGGCCAAGGGAACGAAAAATATATATGCCAAGTGTCAACAACCTCAGATTTGCCTTTCGAAAGTTAGCGCGTATTTTATCTCGTTAATTCACGAAAAACCCTTGCCAAAATTCAGTTTTTTGCTCATAACTTTTGAACCACTGGACCGATTTCGCTGGATTACAATACTAACCTGACCAGGTAAATGCCCAACATATATGCCAAACTTTAAAAGCCTCCGTAAAGTAATTCAAAAGTTAGCGTGTTTTTAACAGACAGGCGGACAGACGGATGGACATCGCTAGATCGACTTAAAATCGATCGAGGATCATGAATATTTATACTTTATTGGGTCCTATACCAATATTTCGAGGTGTTACAAACGGAATGACAAACTTATATATGCCCTCCATCACTAGAGTGGAGGTATAAAAATGGTAAAATTTGTGTCGAGTTCCCTTCATTAAATATTTATAAAATTATAACGGAATACAGCACAATCTCAAAAAATTACATTCTTGTAAATTTTTTTTATGAGCTATCGATTTAAAATTTTTATTTTGGAAAATTTTTAGAAACTGTTCTGAAATTTTTCATTTAAAAAAACAAAAAAAAAAAAATCCAGGAGAGCATTTTTCGTATTTTTCAGGAAAATCGCATTTGAATAGTGGATTTCATAAAAATTCTTTAATTCTCTTGTATTTTGTTGGGTCCACACCGCGTATGAGTAACATTATTTGCTAAAATCGTCAGTTTCGCAAATATTAATTACTCATACGCGATGTTGCAAAAGATCAAGTGAAAGTCAAAGTCAAGTCAATGAAATTTTGAAAACTTATTTAACCTTTAAATGCACCGTGTATCTTTAAAGATACAACCGTTAAAAAAATTCCCACGTCTTTATTTTGAATTAGAATTTAATTTTTTGAAGCAAAACTTATTTAATATATTCAAACCCTTTTTTAAAAAATATGTTGTCATGAATATTTATAGAAATGTGTCTTGAATTGACGACGAAAGTCAAAAAATGTAAATCATGCCATTTTCCGTAAAATTTCCCAAATCTTTTTTTTCAATAATATTAAAAAAAGGGTAATAAAATTTCGAAAATGTTTAATTAAACTACATACATTTAAAGAATAAACTATAAGCTATTTAAAAAAAATATTTTAGAGGTTCTCTGTTGGCTACATTTTTGTTTATTGGGAATCCAAAATTTTTGCGTTTTTCAGTTTTTCGCATATAAAATCTTAAAAAAAAAAATATTTCGAAAAACGTGGTATGCAGGATTTATTTGTTCTTCATTCTGCATATTTTATGTTATTTTCATCAAAATCGTTGTGCATTTAAGGGTTAAAAATCCAAAACAATGAATTTTTATTGGAAATCTTTCGAATATCAATCAGTCTTTTTAGATTTTTTCGAACTGGTAATCACACAAAAAACTATTGGCTAAAAATTTTCAATTAAATCTATTGATCAACAATATTTAAATGAGTCAATCAATGTTTTGAATTAATTTTTTGTTATTTTCTTTAACTGCCGAATTACTTACAAGGTTTCAACATACCAGATTTTTCCCCCTTTTAATTTATTTAAATACATTTATTTAAAAATATACAAAATAATGGGGTTTTACTTTTTTTTTATTGTTGGCAACATACTGGAAAGCAAAAAAGATGAATTTTTTTTATAATTTTGTCATAAGCTTACAATTTATTCGTTAAATCAATCATTATTTTGATTGACTATAAATAAAAAATTTATCAAAATCGAAAAAATGTTTGATTGAAAAAATATTGAATTAATCACCTACAATTTGATGATTGGCATAACAATTTTCTTTATTGGAGAAATTTCAATCAAAAAATTGATTGAATCCGCGTTTTTGTTCATTGAAATTCGATTCAAATTCTTTATGTGTAGTGATGCCCGTCTGTCCGTCCGTCTGTCTGTCCATGTAAACTTGTACGCAAATGGCTCTAATAACAGTATTTAAATAGGAAGCTTTTCGAAATTTGGCAGGAAAATGGAATTTCGTATTGATAAATCATCATTCCAAACCGGACTATTTCTACTTGTAGTCCCTATACAAACCATGGTTATATTTTAACCATGATATCGAGATAAATCTCTTAAAATTCATAAAAAAATTAAATATTTCATCAAAATTTTGTTTGTAGGTGTTTAACGTATATATTATCCCGATATTCAGATAAATCGGTGAATTATCCACAAAAAGAAGCATATTTCACTCAAATTTTGTTTTTGCGTGTTTGCTACAGTAATTAGAGACCCAACAAAAGATATATCGAATTGGTTAATGTTTGGACTTTGGATCCATTTTTCGGGAAACACTGGAGTAGGGTATTATATGGTCGGTCTTGACCGACAATAATTTTTTAACTTGTTTTGATTGACTTTTTTAAATTCTAATGGATCTTTAGAGAGTACATCTGAAAATGTTGTAGTGACACCATTTTAACAATTTCGAAAAATTGTTCAACCCTTTAAAAAATTGATATTTTTCGAAATTCAATCGATTATCTTGTTTTTATACCCTCCACTCTAGTGATAGAGGGTATATATAAGTTTGTCATTCCGTTTGTAACACATCGAAATATTGGTCTAGGACCCCATAAAGTATATATATTCATGATCCTCGATCGATTTTAAGTCGTTCTAGCGATGTCCGTCCGTCCGTCTGTATGTCTGTCTGTCCGTCCGTCCGTAGAAAACACGCTAACTTTTGAAAGACTTTACAGAGGCTACTGAAGATAGGTATATATCTTGGTCATTTACCTAGTCAGGTTGGTATTGCAAGCCAGCCAAATCGGTCCAGTGGTTCAAAAGTTATGAGCAAAAGAGTAAATTTCGGCAAGGGTGTTTCGCGAATTTACGAGATAAAAAACACGATAACTTTCGAAAGACAATAATGAATCTTTGCAGTTCCATAGGTCTGTTTGGTAATAAATTTCAGCTCAATCGGTCCAGTGGTTCAAAAGTTATAAGCAAAACCCTGAATTTCAGATTAGTTTCATCTTAAATGCCACGTGTTTAAACAAGTGTTAAAAGCATTGGTGGTAACTTAACAATGCTTATCAAACTTGTTTAGTTTAAACTTCTTTAGTTTTAAAAGCATTGGTAACTTAAAAATTGCACTCGAAAAAAATTTTACACTCAAAAAAATTTTACACTCAAAAAAATTTTACACTCAAAAAAATTTTACACTCAAAAAAAAAATAATTTTTTTTTTACAAAAATGACAATATTTTGTGTACATACGTACGTGCATTCACTCAGAAATATTTTTACAGTAAAAAAAACATTACACTCGAAAAAAATTTTACACTCAAAAAATAATATTAGTAATTTTTCTTTTTTTTTAAAAAAAAATACAAAAAAGGAGTTTTTTACTCAAAATAAAATATTTCTAATCAAAATGGTTAAATTTTTCACGTTAAAAAATGTACTATCCTTTAAAAAATGCATTGTGGAGGGTATTCATAGATTCGGCAAAGTCGAATTTAACTGTTCTACTTGTTAATTTTGAACTACTTAGTCTTTTTATACCCTCCAACTACAGTATGGGGGTATACTCACTTTGTCATTCCGTGTGTAACGCATCGAAATATCGGTCTGGGACCCCATAAAGTATATATATTATTGATCAGTGATCGATTCTAAGACATTTTAGCGATGTCCGTCCGTCCGTCCGTCCGTCCGTCTGTCCGTCCGTCCGTCCGTCCGTCTGTAGTTAACACGATGCAGTCCAAAATAAAATAGCTAGACCCTTCAAGTTTGGCACAAATATGTCTTATGTTCCTAGGCAGGTTAAGTTCGGAAATTGGCCAAATCGGACCAGGGGGAAAAAAGTTCCCCCTTGAAGAACTAAACCAACCTCTAAAAAAATACACTTTTTTACATGTTTTTTTTGTATTTTTGTTAATTAAACGAAACATTTGGTATATTTATCGCGATGGGAAGGTGCTCTCAACGTCCCCCACTGACCCTATCAACCCCCCCCCCAAAAAAAAGAAACGCCCCTGACAATTTTTTTTTTTTTATATTTTGGAGGGTATAATAGATTCGGCACAGCCGAATTTAACACTCTCACTTGTTCAAATTTCAATTGAATTTTTTTGAATTGATCTTTTTCAAACTTCAATTGATCATTTTTGATTTATTCCAATTCATATTTTTAAATTCTATTAGATATTTTAATAAAACTTCTAAAAACGTGGTACCTACACCATTTTAACAAATTTCAAAAATTTCGAAATGGTGTAAGTAAAGAAATTGAAAGAACAAAAAAAAACAAAACTATAAAAATAGATTTTAGAATACAATAATATTAAAAGAAATTATATTGAATATTTATAATGAAAGTCATATTACAAACAGCACACAGCCCCGGCACATGTACTTGTATTTCCGTTTTTAATGTTTTGGGGTGCGTGACCAAAACTAATTGTCGTCCAACCGAGCAACCAACCAACTCAACCACCAACCAGCAAACAAACATAAAAATTATTTACATTTAAAGCTTTTAAGATTTACAAATAAGGCTACAAACAATAAAAACAACAAATACGTACTAATAATATTCTGATGGTACCATTTCGAAAAATGAAAAAAATTATAAAATCGATTTTTATGATTTTTTTTTTCATTTTTTTGTAATAAAACGTGATATTGTAGAAAAATTGTTTGCTTTATCAAAAGCAAAAATAAAATAAAAAAAAAATGATATGCAAATAAAATATTGTATTAAATATGTTGAATGATTTTCAATTTATTTGAACATGAGAAATTTTCCGCTTTTCAATATTTATTTTCATCATGTCTGAATGAGTGAATAAATGTAATAAAGTCTTTTGCATGAATATTATGTTGGTTATTAAAGTTTAACACCTACATCATGATGCCATATCATCATGCTGCCTTTCTTGTCTGCTTGCATATGCAAGTGTATAAAAGGCAATTTTTTTGTAAGCAAAAAAAAAAAGTGAATGTAGAAATTCAGGTAGGAACATGATAATGAACTCAACATTTTTTTGGAAATATTGAAATAAAAGATTTTTTACATTAAAAAAATGTTTGGTTGGGACTTTTTGATACAAAAAGTCTATTTACTTTATACGTTTAGTCCGAAAAAACTTTTTTCTACACTTTTCTCGGGACTTTCCGATTTTCAAGTCAAAAAAGGAACCCAAAGCCATTGCCTTACAGGTCCAATATTTTTGTGGGTTAATATCGACCCCGCAAGGCAACTTTTCCGACCCCGACGTTTTCAAAAATTGAAAATTTTTAAAATAATTTTTTAATTTAATTCTTTATTCATAATAATAAAAAAAAAATAAAATACATTTTGAAAATGTTAAATTACATTCAGAAAATTTTAAACTACATTTGGACAATTTATAGATACATTTGGACAATTTGAAAATACATTTGGACAATTATAAAATATATTTGGGCAGTTTCAAAATACATTTGGACAATTTTAAAATAAATTTGGACGATTTTAAAATATATTTGGACAATTTTAAAATATATTTTTACAATTTTAAAATATATTTTTACAATTTTAAAATACACTTGGACGATTTTAAAATAAAATGGTGTTTTATATGCTCTGAAGATGTTATGCGAAGTGTAGCGAAATATAGGCAATAAAGAAATTTACAAACACTTGACCTCGAGCATGAACAACTTTGTTTTTACATATATCTGAAAGTTCGCATAAAAACAACTTTAATTTAAATGAAACATGTCACAAAAAAGTTCCGAGTCTTGCACTTATAGTCAGGGGATTAGAAAATGTGTTTTTTTGCCGCCCCCTTTGTGGGCGTGGATAATATTATGCTAAAAGCACAATAAATGAATTTGCAAACATTAACCCAGAACACTTGTTTTTAATTTCAATGGAGTTTTTTATTCTTTTAGACCAAAAAATTATGTGGTCCAAATTTGAGGCCAATAGGACAAAATTTATCCATGGGCCCAGCGGATTTTTGTAAATTATTTTAAAACTAGTCGAATAGCCTGTCCCTGCCAGGCGGAACACCAATTCACTTTTCTCAATAATTCTAATTGTTTACCAAACTCTATAAAAAATTATGTTTGTGCTTCAAAAATTTAATATTGCTAGATTAAGTTACATCAATATATTTCCCAAACTGGAAAAACTCTAATGAGTATAAAAGGTTTTATTGATAAACTTTAGAACTAAATTTAGCACACCCATATCGTCTCTCCATCTTGAAACCGGATATCAAAAGTAAGTCGTGTAGGTCTGTCCCATGGCCACTCCTATATAAATGACAATTTTTATCTTTATTAGTCATGAAAGATTTTAAAATTAGTTGAAATGATAAAAAAACACAATTTTTTCACTTAAATTTTTTCTTATAATTTTCCGTACACATTTAAAATATTAAATGTGTATCCTTATGACTACATAAGGATATGATCCATTGTCAATACTTTATGCTTTCAAATTTTCAGCTTCCTTCGTCATTATGGGTTTTAGAAATAGTTTAAATGTTTAAAAACTAAATTTCGCCGTCTTCCGCCACTTCCCCTTTCTTAAACGCCGAAAATCGGGCTACGTTACGGATTATATATGTATAAACTGAACAATAGTCACAACGGCTTTTTTATGTATCTCCGCCCTTTCACTGGATATCCTGGTCAGTGTTGATCTTTGCCGTAGTCCGTACCATATGCATCCCAATTTTCATCTTCCTAGATCTAAGGTGTCTTCAAAATTAGTTAAAATATAAAAATATAATTTTTCCCCGCCCATTTCTTCTCTTAATTCTATGTCTACAATCCAAAAATTTTAAATCTGGCTACTTTAGGATAAGCTCCATCGTTAGTACTATACTCGTATCCACGCCCCTTTTTCCTCTTAATTCTCCGTCCACAGTCCAAAAATTTTAAGTCTGACTACTTTAGAATATTCTCCAGGCTGCGTAGGTCATTAGGGCTTTAAAGTTAGTTAAATTAAAAAAATAAAACACAATATCGCCTTGCCCCTTTTTTCTCTCAATCCTCCGTCTACATTACAAAAATTTTAAATCGGACTACTTTAGAATATGCTTCATAGTTATGACTACATGTTAGGGAATTTTCAGCATCCTTATTCATTGGGACGGAGCTTAAAAATAATCTTAAATCTTAAAAAAAAAATAACTTTGTCAAGTCCCCATTTTCACGTGATTCGCTGCACAAAGGCAAAAAATCCGGATTCGTAAGAATCTGTCCCTGGTGTTTTACTATATTCATGCCAATTTTAAGCTTTTAAGCCCATCAATGGGATTCAAAAGGCGCTGGATACACAAAAAATAAGAGAAACACAAAAAATAAATTATATATACAGAAAATATATGGAAATAAATTTACCACGCCACTTTGCCCTTCTTATTCTCCACCCATAAACTGGATATCAAAAATCCAGGTCAGTGTTTATCTTCCCCATGAAACCTACTATATACATTAGGGCGGAGTAATTTTTTTTCGACAAAATCGTCTAGCATATTCGGATTCTGCATAAAATTCTAAGAAAAAATGCCGAACAAACCATGTCTCAAAAATCAGTTTTGACCCCCCCAATTTTCAAAAATAGTTTTGCACGATATACGACTTTTTTAGCTGGGCTTAATATTTGGAATATTATGTTTTACTAATAAATTTTGCTTTTATTTTGTATTAGAGGTATACCTGGTATTTTTGGGAACGGGGAATCCATATTTGATATTTATTTTGCTCTAAACCGCCGCTAGAGGGCGCTAAAAACCAAAAATCTGGACTTGGGTCTTCAGATTTTTTTTTATTATGAAGCCAGATACTCTAAGTAGCCATTTAGACATTCCCATTTACAGTTTAATTAAATTCCAAAAACTCGCGATTTTATTCGCGATTTTAATTTTTTAAAAATCCACAAAAAATTAAAAAGTGGTAAACTACACCATTCTTTTTTTGCCACAATTTTTTCGTTTGAAGTAGAGGTTTTTAGCTTTTAATTTTAATTTTGATTATCAAAATCCGATGTTTTCTTAAGGAGTTATAGATCTTCAAAGTACATCGATAAACAATTTGAAAATCCTTAAATCATTTATTAACAAAATTAAAAAAAAAAAAAATTTCTTTTTATATCGGCATAATTTAATAAAAGTTATTAAAAATAGAAGACTTTTGTGTCCTACTAAAATGATGACTGTTTTTTTTTTGTAAAAATGTCATACTTTCATAATGTGTTAATTAAAAAAAATCCAAAGAGGTGAAAGTTGACGAAAATGCACTAAAAAATGCATTTGCATTTAAAATTCATTTTTTTAATAACACAATTTGTTTTAACTTTCAAGTTTAATGTAGAGGACTTAAGCTTTTAATTTCAATTTTGATTTAAAAAATCGGATATTTACTTAAGAAATTATCGCTCATCAACAGGGAAACCAAAAATATGCTCTAAAAAACACGTTTTATGCGCTTAAAAAATGCCCTTAAAAACGGAAAATATGCTCTTAAAACAATAAAAATATGCTCTTAAAAAAAATATGTCCCCTTTTTCGAGGTGTTTTTTACAATTTTTTAGAGAAAAGACCCAAAAAATACCGTTATGTGGGGTAGTTAGAGGGTTAATATGGGTTAATGAAGCAAGAACAGGCCAAAGCGTTATCAATCGTTAGGACCCCCGTTATTTTGGAAAAAAAAAACATTTCAATCCACTTACAAAATTAAAAAAAAAATCCCACAAAAATTTTAAAAATAAATATTATAAAAACAAAAAAAAAATCTCTAAAAATTAAAAAATGCTTTAAAAACTTAAAAATTTGCTCTAAAAAGTGAAAAATGCTCTAAAAATTTAAAAATATGCTCTAAAAATATGCTCTTATGTTAAAATATGCTCTTAAACCAAAAATATGCTAAAATATGCTCTTAAGGCTAAAATATGCAAAAATATGCTCTAACAAATCGATGCCAGATTTCTTAAGATCTTCTGAAACGGATAAATACCTTACCCATTTATCAATACAATGCGCAGGAAAAAACATGATACTGCATATTTTTGGTTTCCCTGCTCATCAAACTACAACACTTTTTCATATTTTGTGATTTTTAAAAAATGAAAAACGCGAATGAAATCGCGAGATTTTAGAATTTAATAAAACTCTAAATGGGAATGTCTAAATGGCTCCATAGTGTATCTATTAGAGTTGTCAATTATTCGACTTTCAACTTTGTTCGAATAATTCAAATAATTGTTTTTCCTCGTTCGATCAAACGATTAAAGATCAAAATTTATTCAATTAATCGAAGAGAATAACGAATAAAAAAATTATTTTAAAAAATATTTTTATTAACAAAAAAAATAAACAATGCATATAAAAAAAAAACTTAAAATAAGAAAGTTAAAATTTTTATTAACGAAAAAGTGCTTAAAAACTTAAAGATAAAATAGTTGAAAGTTAAAAAAACTTAAAAATTGAATAACTGAGATCACTTTTATTTAATGGATGTCGATATTAATACTTGTTGAGAAATAATTCAAATACAAATTATTATTTGAAGTATTCGGACAAAATATATCATAAATGATTTTAATTTTTGTCAAATAAGACAATTTAAGTTGTTCTTAAGAAATAATCTTTTAAAAATAAAAGTTGACTCAATTTATTTGCTTTCAAACAATTTTTGGTTTTTGTTTTTATTAAATTAGATTTTGAGAACACTCTTTCGCTAATTGTTGAAGTAGGTGATATAATAAGAAGAGCATAAAAAAGTTTATCTAATTTTTCTCTTCTTTTTTCAGATTTATCCAAATATACCATATCGTCTGATATATCGCTGATATATTTCTGAATTTTTAATACTTTGAATTGAACTATTTAACTCGCATAAAAGATTATTATTTTTATTACTAATAACTTCCTCTATTTCAATCTTGAGTATAATTCATTTGCATATTCTTTTGTTTCGCTTTTTGGAGAATATTTTATGAAATTTTCATTGCTCGGTAAATTTCCAGAATTTAGAAAAATTATTAACGTATTTAACACTTTTATACGTCTCTCATTAATTCTTATTTTAATACGTTTTAGTAAGTCTGATGCAAAAGAATTATTAATTTTTTCTAAATTATTTATTAAAAACTGGATAACTCCCTCCAATTCTATTCTATCTAGGGCTATGGCTACAATATATTTTAACTTTCCTACATTTTGTATAAAATCTTTCAAAATTTATGAGAATAAATCAAATTCTAAGCATTTATTTAATTTTTTAATTAAAAAAAATTGTTCGATTAATCGACATTAATTAATCGATTTATTCGTAATTCGAAAATCGTCATTTTTTAATTATTCGATCAAGAGTTGGGTTTTGTTTGATCGATTAATCGAATTATTCTTAATCGACTGACAACTCTAGTATCTATGTACAGTGTACATTGTACACAATCTAAAGATACCAGATTAAAAAATACCCTTTTTCGCGTGATGATTCATGGAAAAGGCGTATATCGTACAAAATTGGGTGGTCAAAACTGATTTTTGAGACATGGTTTGTTCGGCATTTTTTCTTAGAATTTTATGCAGAATCCTAATATCCTAGACGATTTTGTCAAAAATTTTTCTCCGAACAATTCACTCCGCTCTAATATACATGCCAATTTTCATCTTCCTATGTCATTGGGGGTCTTCAAATTAGTTAAAATATAAAAAACACGATTTTTCCACGCCCCTTTTCTCTTTTAATTCCCCGTCCACAGTCGAGAAATTTTAAATCCGATTACTTCAGCATATACTACATCGTTAGGACTACATGCTGTGCATTTTTTGATTCCTTTGGGGCTTCAAAAGTAGTTAAAATATTAAAAATCCTAATTTTTTCATTCCCATTTTTTATTTAAATTCTCCGACCACAGTCTAAAAATTTAAAATTCGACTACTTCAGGATATGCCTCATCGATAGGACTATATTGTCAGCTTCCTGAGTCATTAGAGGACATTAAAATAAGGAAAAATGTAAATTTTCATCTTCATAGATCATTGGGGGCCTTCAAATAAGTTAAAATATTAAAAAACACAATTTTGCCACGCCCCTTTTTTCTTTTAATTCTCCCTCCACAGTCTAAAAAATTTAAATCCGATTACTTCAGCATATACTCCATTGTTAGAACTATATGCTATGCAATTTTCAGCTTCCTTAGTCATTTGGGGGCTTCAAAAGAAGTAAAAATGTAAAAAAAATCCAATTTTGACACGCCCCTTTTTCGTCTCAATTTTCCATTTACAGTCCAAAAATTTAAAATCCGACTAATCCAGTATATGCACCATCGTTAGGACTATATTCTAGGAAATTTTCAGCATCCTAGTTCATTAGGGGGCTTTAAATTAAGCAAAAATGTCAAAAAATTTAATTTTGCCACGCCCACTTTTCCGCTTATTTCTCCGCCCACTGGCCAAAAATCGAAAATCCGGCTACGTTAGGATCTGCCGCAGGTGATTTACTATATGCACGCCAATTTTCAGCTTTGTAGCTCATCAGATGGCTTCAAAAAGCTCTGGATAGACAAAAAAAGAGGAACACACAAATAGGGAAATTATATATATAGATATATATATATCTTGCGATATATCATATTTTTTAATTTTAATGCGCTGAACATGAACATCAAAAAAATCGTTACATCGGTCGAACGGTTTTTGAGATATCGCTATTTGAAATTTGCAAAAAATTTCGATTTTTCCTACGTTCAAGAAATTAAAAAAAAAATCTTAAAATTTCTTTCTATTGGCCCTTTCATAAAGCTTGAAACCAACTTTCATTTAAAATTAATTTGAGGCAAATCCAATCATTTTAACCCGTAGCGACCTACAATCAAATTTTTGGTATTTTCACGAAAAACTCTAAACTTTGATTGAAGCGCGCCACGGTTTAAACTTGTCTGATTTGTCTCAAATTAAAGTTTATCTCAAGCTCTATGACAATGCATTTTTCATAAAAAAAAAAATAGATTTGTATTACAAAATTCCTTGAACGTTGGAAAACCCCGTCACTTTTGAAAATTTCTTGACAAATTTCAAATGGCGATATCGCGAAAACCACTCGACCGATTTCAGAAACTTTTTGATATTCGTAATCAGTATGCCAAAATTAATAAAAATGCTGTGTCGCAAGATTTTATTTTATTCTTTTATTTTTCAAAAATATAAAGTTTGGGGTGAAATATTCTAAAAGTCCAAAACTTTTATCGAAGGGCGCTACGGTTTAAAATAATTGGATTTGGATCAAATTATGTTAAAACAAGTAAGAGCGTTAAATTCGGCTGTGCCGAATCTTTTATACCCTCCAACATGTAAAAAGTAAAAAAAAAATTGCAGGGGCGTTTTATTTTGGTGGGTGGGGAGTGGGGGTGGGGGTTGTCGTTAGTAGTAATGGGGGGGGGGGGCAAAATTCCTCTCGAAATATATATTTAAAAATTTAGTCTTATGCTTTTGCACTAAAGAAATAGTAGTACAAGTTTATCATTATTTAAACGGACCGAAAAAAAGACATTCTCTAATTCTCTGGGTCCAAATGCAGGACTTTGAACTTCTTGCAGCATGAAAATGTTGCATTTGTTAAACAAAAACACAAAAAATAATGTTAAAAATGGTATTTTTCAGAGGTTGGTTTAGTTCTTCAAGGGGGACCTTTTTCCCATGTCCGATTTTGCTCATTTACGAACTTAACCTGCCTAGGAACACAAGGCATATTCGTGCCAAATTTCGGAAGGGTAGCTCTTTTATTTTGGACTGCATCGTGTTAGCTACAGACTGACGGATCATAAATATATATACTTTTGATGCGTTACACACGGAATGACAAAGTAAGCATACCCCCATACTGTAGTTGGATGGTATAAAAAATTCCCCGAGTTATAAAAATTTTACTAAAATAGTGGAAAAAATTTTCTCAAATCTAAGAAGATGAACTAATTGCTAGAAAATTGGCGGTAAGAATTTCTTCCATGTATTAGGGAATTCCATTTAAGGAAAATAATAGATTCTTTAACAGTACATGAACAAATGTTTTTTCCTAATTTTCCAACTTTAAATTTAACTAAATTTATAAACTATTTAAAAAAAATTCCAATTTTTCCTGGTCACCACGGGTTACTTTTAATTTAATTGGCCTAAAATCTATACCACATAAGTTTTAGGCCTAGAAGAATAAATATTTGCCCGGACGTTCAAACTTGGAAGAAAAACTTTTTTGACATACAAAAACATGTCGCACACTTTGTCATTCTGTGTGTAGTGCAACCATCCGATGCCCGTCCGTCTGTGAAAGACACGATAGAGTCCAATATAAAGAAGCTACCCTTCTAAAGTTTGACATCATACGTCTTTTGGTCATAGGCTGATTAAGTTCGGAGAAGGGCAAAATCCGACCAGGGGAAAAAAAGAATTAAATTTGTTTATATGTTTTTTTGTTTAATAAGTGAAACATTTTTATGCCATAAAAGTCCAGTCGTTGACCTGGACTTGAACCAAGAGAAATAGAATATTCGATTTTGGAATGAAAATTTTTAAAATCACAGGAAAAGTGTTTAGGCATTGTATGGATTCGGCCAAGTCGAGTTTAATTTTTTCATGTTATTATACCCTCCGCTCTAGTTATAGAGGATATACCCTCTAAGTTTGTCATTCCGTTTGTAACACCTCAAAATATTGGTCTGAACCCCATAAAGTATTTTTTCCTTAGTTCAGCCCATTACAAAATATTTCCCACCTCTGTCTCTACACGTTCGTTTTTGAAATATTAACAAAATAATATATACTTTTGCTTTCATTTAATCATAAACACAGTCCTTCCGCTATTTAATTTATATATAAATTTTTTGGTTGGTGTTAAAGAAAGCTTAAATAATAAAAAAAACAAAAAATAAAAACAAAATTAATAAGTGTAGGCGTTTTTGTGTCTGAAAATGTCACTATTAATTAAGGAATTAAATTATATTTTTTTTATATATGCGTTTAAGATATGATTAAATTACGGCACGCCATTATAACAGATTAATCATATACAATGGAACAAAAAAAAAATTAACAGAAACTCTAATTTCATTATGCTAAAGGCAAATTGTTAAGTCTAGACAAAGATCCAAACAGATGTAATTTGAGACATTTTAGGTTGACCAGAAGAGAACATTAATTATAATTAGGGTAGATGGTGCTTAAAATGTTTAAACTTCGGAAGAAAACACTCTTAACAAAATGTGTTATACTGTTATATAACAGAAAACAAATTGTATTGTTGGCTCATTTTTAATTAAAACGTTGTCATATTAACAAAACAAGATTAAACAAGATAATTGTATTGACAAATAAAATAATTGAGTTTTATTTAACAACACAGTTTGCCAATACAATTAAATTATTTGTAAATATGACAATATTTTAATTCAAAATGAACTAACAATGCAATTTTTTTACTTTGGATATAATTGACCATTTCATCGTGTTTTTAATGAATGCAGCAGCCATTAGACTGCTATTTTTTTGCTTACAAAAAATTGGTGGTCAAAAGAATTAGAGGGCGAAAATTGCGGATTTGTTCGGCTGTATTTAAAAAATTTAATTTTTTGTTTGGGTTATTGGAAAAATTATTTGATTACTGAATAAAAACTATTGGAATATTTTTTAAATTTTAAATGTTTGAACTAAGAAAAAATCGACTTAGAAATATTTTTTAAATTTTTTTTTAGAAAAATGTCTATAAATAATTTTATTTTCCAGATCGACCCTATTTGCACATTTATTATTTACTCAATCTGGACGTTATCAAGCTTAAATTAAAGCTTTGTAAATTATCTACATAACAATTTTTAAAATTATACTCGTTTGATAATAATAACGTTGAGTATTATACTATAAAAGAGCTTTTAATTAGTTATACTATAGAAAGGTTTCTAATTAGTTGACAGGCACTGTATGTATATGGGGGTTTTCGTGTCAACTGACACAACTTTTGAAACCGATATCTTCCGATCGGGATGAAATTTGCACCAAGGTTAGTCCTGTTGAATAGTAGTTCAGACACAATTTTTCAACGAGATCGGTCAAGAATTCTCTGAGTTAGAGGGGGGTCGAAATTTGACATTTTGGCCAAAGAGCTGTTGATTCTCATCCATGTAACTTCTTACCTATTATTTTTAGCAAAATGTGTCCCAAAGAGTTTGGATAGCTATTTCTTCAGTCTTTCGAAAAAAAATATAAAAAAAATAAAAAAAAAATTTTGATTTTTTTTTTCTTAAAAATCCAAAACTTTTTTTGACTTTTTCCTCAAATTGGGCCCTTTTTTTTTTTTGAAAAGAAAGCACGAGCCAAAAAATGGGGGCGGTGGGGAGGGGCAATATGGCCCCTCATTAGGGTCAAAGTTGGGCGTTAAGAGGTAAAAATCCTCAAAAAGCCCCAAAACTCCCCTAGAAACGCCCCTGGAGGGGTGCAATGTGAGATCGACCTCCAATAATTTTCTGCCCTCAACATTTTTCTTGAACATACCTTACCCATATTTCCAATTCCTAAGGGGGCTCCCATACAAAACATTTTTAAAAAATTTGATCCTACCCTTCTAACTTACCCTAAAGTGTCCCTAGTGGGGCCAAATGTATCACCGACCTCCATTATTTTATTAATTCCAACATTTTTTGCAAACATACCTACAATGTATCTTTAACCCTTAAGGTGGTCCCCATACATTTCTTTTATTTTTTATAAATTTGTTTTATTAAACCAGCTCCTACCGCCCCTACCGTGCCTCCTAGAGAGGCAAAAATTACGACCAACCCCCATTATTTTTTAGTTACCAACATTTTGTCCGAACATCATAACACCCTATCTCCACTCCCTAAGGGGCTCCCATACATTATAAAAACATGTATTTTTAAAAACTAATAAAAAAATAAAAAAAATGTATGGGGACCCCCTTAAGAGTTAAAAATAAAGGGTAGGTATATTCTAAGAAAATGTTGGAGTTGAAAAAATATTGGGGGTCGGTCATACATTTTACATCTCTAGGGGCACCCTATGGACAGTTAGAGCGGTAGGAGCAAATTTTATAAAAATGTCATTTTGTATGGGAGCCCCCTTAGGAAGTGGAAATAGGGGTAAGGTATGTTCAAGAAAAATGTTGGGGGCAGAAAATTATTGGAGGTCGGTCTCACATTGCACCCCTCCAGGGGGGTTTCTAGGGGAGTTTTGGGGCTTTGTGAGGATTTTTACCTCTTTACGCCCAACTTTGACCCCAATGAGGGGCCATATGGCCCCTCCCCACCGCCCCCATTTTTTGGCTCGTGCTTTCTTTTTCGAACCTAAAAAAATTAGAGGGTATCGCGGATCGAAATCGAAAACTAGTTAGCTATCCCACGCCTAATAGTGCAAATTGAAGAACCATTTTTTGTGTTCCAAAGTTAAAAAAAAAAATTTTTCATAGATATCCCACTCGCATCCCACTAAGCGACCCCACAGCTCTTAATGGAAATCACCTAAGCTTTCTTTTGAATCAAAAAAAAAAAAAAAAAAAAAAAGGGCCCAATTTGAGGAAAAAGTCAAAAAAGTTTTGGATTTTTAAGAAAAAAAATCCAAAATTTTTTTTTTTATTTTTTTTTATATTTTTTTTTTTCGAAAGACTGTAGAAATATCTATCTAAACTCTTTGGGACATATTTTGCTAAAAACAATAGGTAAGAAGTTACATGGATGAGAATCAACACCTCTTTGGCCAAAATGTCAAATTTCGACCCCCTCTAACTCAGAGAGTTCTTGACCGATCTCGTTGAAAAATCAATGAATTAATCAATGAATATTTTCATTAATTTCATGAAAACCTTCATAAAACGTTTCAAACTAGTTTTACGAATATTTTAATTATTTCCAAGTAATTTTAATTATTTCCAAGTTGAAAGGAATTTAAATGACAGCAGTTTCATTGATAAAACAAAACCTGTCTTCGATTGAAAACGTGAATCATTTTTCATTATGCTTATGTCAATTTTCATTACTTTTACGAAGCTTTTTTTCAGAGTAACGCTCAACAAGAAAAAACACATTTATAACTTCAAATTTGAAAAATTTAAAGCACTTTCTTGTACACACAAAAAATTATTGGCTAAAAATTTTCAATTAAATCTATTGATCAACAAAATTTAAATGAGTCAATTAATGTTTTGATTAAAATTTTTGTTGTTTTTCTTTAACTGTCGAATTACAAATTTTCAACATACCAGATTTTTTTTCGTTTTAATTTATTTGAATAGATTAATTCGAAAATATACAAAATAATCGGGTTTTACTTTTTTTTATTGTTTGAAACATATTGGAAAGCAAAAAAGATGATATTTTTGATAATTTTGTCATAAGCTTACAATTCGTTCGTTAAATCAATCATTATTTTGATTCACTATAAATAAAAAATTGATAAAGTTTTTGATCAAAATCGAAAAAATGTTTGATTGAAAAAATGTTCAATCAATCACCTACAATTTGATGATTGGTATAAAATATTTTTTAATTAGAGAAATTTTAATCAAAAAATTTATTGAATCCGCGTTTTTGTTGATTGAAATTCGTTTCAAACTTTTTCTGTGTAAATTCTTTATTTGCATACTTAAGATTTTGTTCCTTATTCTTTAAAAAAAATTAAAAAATCTTAAAGGTCATCATTTATTTCATAATGCAGCCTTATATTTTTTGAAGAATTATATCCTTTTTTGTGTGATTATTGATTTTCTTTTCATACATTGTGAAAAAATTATTATTGTACGTATTTCATATACAATTATATATGAGAGTGTATCACCTTGAACACAACAAAAAAAATATTAACAAAGTATATAATTTTCTAATTTTCTTGTCAACATTTACACTTCACAGCACAGAACGCAACCTGACCAAACCTCAAAAACCACAATTAAATGAATAATTGTTTGTAATACTATAACAAACAAAAATATTAGTTAGAGGGTACTTAAAAATTTTTTTTTTTTTATTTTTTTTAAAGGACGAAAAATTATATATTTACTTGGGTTTTATATTTCACAACAGTATTATGTACTGTGACCTTGAAATAAACAATACTTTTAACAGACACTTTTTGTAATTGTGATGAAATTCTATAAGGGATTTTATTTAAATTTTTATTTCAAGATAGATTTTTCGAATTTTAAAAAAAAGCAATAAATTAAAAATACTCTATTATGACAATATCATAAAGAGAAATATTTTTGGGCCTCGAGCTAGAATAAACAATAATCGAATATATATGTATAAAAAAAATATTTTTTTTAAATAAAATTTAAAAAAAAATGGAAAACTTATTTTAATTTGTGTTTTTTTTTCATGCCTGAAAGTTTATTGCAAAATATGCATTTTTAAGTCACTATTATGCAAAAAATATTAAAAATCAAAGAAAGCAAAAGCATGCATTTTTTAAAATCAAAAATATGTATTTAAAAAAATAAAAAATATGAATTTTCATCAATATATCGCTCCTTTACTTGTATAGTGTCACAACTCAAAATATTTGATTTTGCAGAAAACATGTTTAAAGTCTACTATTGAAACTGGTTTTTAATTGAAAAAGGCCGGTACATAGAAAATGTAATAATGGTTTAAAAGATATTAATACGAATTTTTGACACAATATAAAGCAGGATATAACGAATCATTCTACATCATTAACTCAAAAACGCATTTTTTGAGTTATGACACTATACAAGTAAAGGAGCGATATGTAAAAACTAATCGATAATATACATAACGATTTTAGACTATAGACAAATATTATAAATTTGCATGGACATCACTCACTAAGACTACGATTTACTTGCAAATGCATTTTTTTTAATATTCAATATTCTAAAAACTATGACCAAAATAACTTACCGAATCAATAAATTTGCATAAAAATGGCATCGTTTTAATTTTATGCATATGTTTATAAATAAAAATGCATATTTTGATATGAATGCATATCTTGCTAAAAATTTATGTTTTGATTTAAAATGCAGATACTTTTGTAAATTTGTGACTTATAAATGTATATTTTATCAAGTTTGTCAATATAAAAAAACGCAAATTAAAATAATAATTTTTGAAAAATTCGTTTTTACAATTTATGTTTTATTATTTTTGCGATTTTCATTAAAAAGCTTATTTTTTGTCAATAGTTTAAAAGCTATGGACAAAATACTTTTTAGAATCAATAAATTTTGCATAAAAATGTTTTAGATTTGTTTTTGCATATTTTTGATGAAAATGCATATTTTTGATGTAAATGCACATTTTTTATGAAAATGCTTATTTTGATAATAAACGCCTATTTTGATGAAAATGCATATTTTTGCATATGTGTAACTTCTAAAAGCATTTTTTTGACAAAAATTCAAAATATTTTTCCGAATCAATAAATTTTCATATTGTGATGACTTCTATGAATTTTTTGCCAAAAAATTAAAATATCTTTTAAAATCAATAAATTTGAAGAAAAGTGGCATCGATTTGTGTTTGAGTGTCATCGATATGTATTGATGAAAATACATATTTTAATATTTTGATGAAAATTCATATGCAAATTTTCATGAAAATGCAATTTTTGATGAAATTTAATTTTTAGATGAAAATGCATATTTTGACAATGCAAGTTATGATAAAAATGCAATTTTTGATGAAATTTAATTTTTAGATGAAAATGCATATTTTGATGAAAATGCATATTATGATAAAAATGCATATTTTGATGAAAATGCATATTATGATAAAAATCCATATTTTGATAAAAATTCATATATATTTTGATAAAAATGCATATTTTAATGAAAATGAATATTTTAACGAAAATGCATATTTTAATGAAAATACATATTTTAATGAAAATGCACATTTTAATGAAAATGCACATTTTAATGAAAATGCACATTTTAATGAAAATGCACATTTTAATGAAAATGCACATTTTAATGAAAATGCACATTTTAATGAAAATGCACATTTTAATGAAAATGCACATTTTAATGAAAATGCATATTTTAATGAAAATGCATATTTTAATGAAAATGCACATATTAATAAAAATTCATATTTTAATGAAAATGCATATTTTCATGAAAATTCAAATGAAAGTGTACAGATCTATAGTAGATGTAATTTGATAACGACAAAGTTGACAATTAAAACCCTTATTATTATCAATCGACTACTTTTAAAAAAAAAGTGCTATATTGGAACTTTTCAAAGCTTTAATTTAAGCTTGATAGCGTCCAGATTTAGAAAATTTTAAATAGAATACGAGGGTCGGTACACTCAAAATAATAACTCTGTTAAATTACAGAAAAACTCTGCTAATTTAACAGAGTACACCATACTTTTCCAGCTAACAACATTTCTTGGTAATTTTACTAAAAAACTCTGTAAAATGATTTTGACAAAAAAAAACTGTTAATTTACAGAGTTTATAGTAAAATATTGGTTAAATATGAAAGCTTTTTTACAGGGAAAACTCTGTAATTTTACTATAAAACTCTGTAAAATGATTTGGACAAAAAAAACTGTTAATTTACAGAGTTTCTAGTAAAACATTGGTTAAATAAACCACCATTTAGCAAAGAAAACTATGTAAATTTACATATATTTGTAAAATGCATTTGATGCAAAAAAAATTACAGAAAAAACTCTGTAAATTTACAGAGTTTAGTTAAATGCATGTTATTTTGTAAAATTTTTATAAGATTTCTGAAAAAAGATTTTTGATAACTTTTTTTGCTACTTTTTCAACTTTTTCTCAAAAAAAAAAATATACAGATAAAATTTTGATGTTTGGTAACAAAAACAAAAACTACTCAAAACAAAAAACTTTTTTGCACAGAAAGAAATAAAAAAAAATTTGAGTAAATTTTTAATACTATTGAGTAAAAAATTACTCAATTTTCCAACGATTTAATAGTATTGAGTAAATTTTTAATAAAAATTTATTAAATGTTTGCCAAAAAAATTTGAGTAAATTTTTAATTGACACAATTAAGTGCAGGAACAGAACAAGAAGCACCACCTTTTAAAAACAGAACAAGTTTTATTTCACATCGGCGCCGGCCACCGGTTTAATCTGCCAAACCGTATGGAAAAAGTCGTGCCGGGCTTATTCTGTTTCTACTCTAAAAAAACAAAGTTTAAAAAAATTTCATATTTTTTTACAAAGAAAAAAAACATGTTTTTTCAAACTTTACCAAATATATTTTTGTCTTAAAGACATAAAAAAATTTTATAAATATGATTACAAACTTTCATGTATATATACAAAAAACTATAAACTAAACGAGAATTAAAAAAACTAAGAAAATTAAAAAAAAAATTAAAAAAGCTATTAAATTCTTATTAAATTATTTACTCAATTTGTTTTTAAATTTTTGAGTAAATTTTTAATTGCGTCAATTAAAAAATTACTCAAAACTTTTTTTAAATTTAAACAAGTGATTACTCAAATTGTTTTTCCCCATATTTTTTTCTGTGTGGTTATAAAAAAATACGAAGTATTTTGCTTAGATCTGTATTTTAGCAGAAAACTCTGTTAATTATCTGTAAAATTAAGATTACAAAGTAAAAAGTAATATAACAGAGGAAACTTTGATTTTTTGTCACAACGAAATACAAATTATTTTCTTTAAATCTGTATTTTGACAGAAAACTCTGTCAAATATCTGTTGAATTGAGATTACAGTCATTTTACAGAGTATTTTACAGAGTTATTATTTTGAGTGTATATATTTTACACTCAAAATAATAACTCTGTAAAATACTCTGTAAAATGACTGTAATCTCAATTCAACAGGTATTTGACAGAGTTTTCTGTTAAAATACAGATTTAAAGAAAATACTTTGTATTTTGTTGTGACAAAATAACAAAGTTTCCTCTGTTATATTACTTTTTACTTTGTAATCTTAATTTTACAGATAATTAACAGAGTTTTCTGCTAAGATACAGATTTTATAACCAAAAAAGCTTTCTGTTTTGAGTAGTTTTTGTTACCAAACATAAAAATTTTTGAGAAAAACTTGAAAAAGTAGCAAAAAAAATTATGAAAAAAATCTTTTCAGAAATCTTATAGAAATTTTACAAAATAACATGCATTTAACTAAACTCTGTAAATTTACAGAGTTTTTTCTGTAATTTTTTTTTGAATCAAATGCATTTTACAAATATATGTAAATTTACATAGTTTTCTTCGCTAAATGGTGGTTTATTTAACCAATATTTTACTAGAAACTCTGTAAATTAACAGTTTTTTTTTGTCAAAATCATTTTACAGAGTTTTAAAGTAAAATTACAGAGTTTTCTCTGTCAAACAGCTTTCATATTTAACCAATATTTTACTATAAACTCTGTAAATTAACAGTTTTTTTTTTGTCAAAATCATTTTACAGAGGTTTTTAGTAAAATTACCAAGAAATGTTGCTAGCTGGAAAAGTATGGTGTACTCTGTTAAATTAGCAGAGTTTTTCTGTAATTTAACAGAGTTATTATTTTGAGTGTAGAGGATATAAAGTTTGTAACACCTCGAAATATCGAAGTTTTTATTATTATCACCAGGGGGCGCTATAAATACATTTTTGACAATTTACTTTTTAAAGCTGTTGTTAAAACACTAGTTCGAAATTTAAATTTAAATTTAATCCTTTAAATTCGGCCTTAAATTTAATCCCTCGATTGATATCAAATATTTTAATTTGCCTACCTTTCTTGTTTGGCATACATTTAGGAAAATATTTAACTTCCAGGCATTTTAAAAAATCCTTTTCAACGCTATAAAATACCTAAGTATCTATGACAGTTTTGCTTTAGAAATTGCATCCGATTATGATAGTAGGTACATAGTAGAATTAACCCCCACTTTTTATGTTTTTTTTTTTTTTAATTCACCCCGTCATGATGATCTAGTTTTGTCTAGTTGCTTTTTTTTCAATTCATCATACGTACATGAAAAAAAAAACATATGAGGCATTCCACACCAAATGTCCCGCTACAGAAAAACATGTGTCCCGTAAATTTCTGAATAGGTTATTTGGATAGCCCTATATGGAACTAAGAAAATTGCGTTTTTGGTTTTTCAAATTTTCAAAAACTGGGCTGAGGAGGCGTGGTCAAATATTGGAAAAATGGTCAAATTTGTGTCGAGTTGCCTTGATTAAATATTTATCACATTAAAACGGAATGCACCACAATCTCAAAAATTTACATTCTTATATAGTTTTGTATGGGCTATCGATTAAAATTTTTTTTTTTTGGAAAATTTTCAGAACCCGTTCTGAAATTTTCCATTTTTTAAAAAAGTCAATTTATCAAAAATCCGGCCACTTTTTTTTTTTTTTAAATTTTTTTTTTTAAAGTTTAGATGTTTGTCCATCCACACAAAAAAATTCAGAAACACGTTCGGCGTTTTTTTCGAGAAAATCGCATTTGAATATTGAATTTCACGACAATTTTGGAATTTCCTTGTATTTTCTTGTTAAAACATGGCGTATGAGTAACAAATTTTTGCGAAACCAACGAGTTGATCCCATTTTAATTATTTGTTCATGTGTGGTGCAATGTAGAGATGGGCGTGAATGCGATTTGACCCACGCAAGATTTGACCCACGCAATTAAAGTCACTGACGACTCGTTATTATTTTTAGTTTACTTGTGCAATCACGTGAGTCAATTTACTGTTACTCACGCTCACGCAATTTTTGATTACGCTCACGGTTGTTCACTCACGTTGATGATGATTTTACAAAAATAATAAAAACAACAAATTTTCTATGAAAACAAAGCACTGAAAACGGAAACTCAAAAAAAAACAGTAAGAATAAAAAAAAAGTTAAAAATCACATCGCAAAAATTGGACTTCCTAATCACTCACGAAATGTTTTTCTACTCACGCTACCTCTTTAATATCGTGAGTGATTTAGTTTTTACTCACGTGTGATTCGCAAGTGAGTCAACCATCTCTAATATAGTATAAATAGGAAAGGTCTCTGGTAACGTTTTTGCGTGATTGAGGCAAGAATGACACTAACGCATAACTCAAGTTTGTTAAGTGAAAACTAAGTGAGGGTTTAATTAAAAATAGCTTAGTACGTGACCCGCGAGTCAATTTTTTCAAATGTTGAACGTTAAAGGCTATGTACCTACAATGTAGTCTCCGATTTATTGCTCCCGCTTTAATGCGCTTATCCAAAATATAAGATAAATCAAAAGAATATTGATGCATATAAACGTTAATCTAGTGATCTTAAGTTTTTGAATTTGTTTATTGTTATTTATGCTTCCGCAAGTGAATCAATAAAGCGGGGAACTCATTTTAGTGGTGATATTTCAGTTCATTCTAGTTTTGATATTTCAGTGAACTTTGTATGAAACTCTTTTACCAGTCTTACGCATTTAAGCGGGGTTTTGTTTATCAGACATACAAGCAGACATACATACAGCCAGACAGATAGACATACATACAGACAGACAGACCACTTGATGTGCGTTTATAAGAGTTTTTTTTATGTAAATGCATCAATATCCTTCTGATTTATTTAATATTTTGGATAAGCGCATTTAAGCGGGAGCAATAAATCGGACACTACATTATAGGTACATATCCTTTAACGTTCAACATTTGAAAAAAATGACTCGCGAGTCACGTACTAAGCTATTCACGACATTAAAGAGATAGCGTTAGTAGAACATTTCGTGAGTGATTATGAAGTCCAATTTTTGCGAGATGAGTGAATGCTTAAAATTTTTCTTAAGTAAGTTTTTGTGATTTTTAACTATTTTTTTTGGAATTTTACTGTTTTTTTGAGTTTTCGTTTTCAGGGATTTTTTCATAGAAAATTTGCTGTTTTTATTATTTTTGTAAAATCATCATCAGCGTGAGTGAACAACCGTGAGCGTAATCAAAAATTGCGTGAGTAACAGTAAATTGACTCACGTGATTGCACAAGTAAACTAAAAATAATAACGAGTCGTCAGTGACTTTAATTGCGTGGGTCAAATCTTGCGTGGGTCAAATCGCACTCACGCCCATCTCTATATTGCACCACACATGAACAAATAATTAAAATGGGATCAACTCGTTGGTTTCGCAAAAATTTGTTACTCATACGCCATGTTTTAACAAGAAAATACAAGGAAATTCCAAAATTGTCGTGAAATTCAATATTCAAATGCGATTTTCTCGAAAAAAACGCCGAACGTGTTTCTGAATTTTTTTGTGTGGATGGACAAACATCTAAACTTTAAAAAAAAAAATTTAAAAAAAAAAAAAAAAGTGGCCGGATTTTTGATAAATTGACTTTTTTAAAAAATGGAAAATTTCAGAACGGGTTCTGAAAATTTTCCAAAAAAAAAATTTTAATCGATAGCCCATACAAAACTATATAAGAATGTAAATTTTTGAGATTGTGGTGCATTCCGTTTTAATGTGATAAATATTTAATCAAGGCAACTCGACACAAATTTGACCATTTTTCCAATATTTGACCACGCCTCCTCAGCCCAGTTTTTGAAAAATTGAAAAACCAAAAACGCAATTTTCTTAGTTCCATATAGAGCTATCCATACAACCTATTCAGAAATTCGTGCGACACGTGTTTTTTTTTCGCTGGACATTTGGTGTGGAATGCCTCATATACATAAGAGACATATAAAACTATATAAACATTAGAGCACCCATATGTGAAAAAGGGTTATTTTTTGGCTCCCCTGGACTATTTTCGATATGAGCCAATGTAACTCTTAAACTAGAGGTTTAATGAAAACATACCGTAAGAGTGACATATTTTTTATACCCTCCACTCTAGTGATAGAGGGTATATATAAGTTTGTCATTCCGTTTGTAACACCTCGAAATATTGGTCTAGGACCCCATAAAGTATATATATTTATGATCCTCGATCGATTTTAAGACGATCTAGCGATGTCCGTCCGTCCGTCTGTCTGTCTGTCTGTCCGTCCGTAGAAAACACGCTAACTTTTGAAAGACTTTACAGAGGCTACTGAAGTTTGGCATATATGTTTGTCATTTACCTGGTCTGGTTGGTATTGCAATCCAGCCAAATCGGTCCAGTGGTTCAAAAGTTATGAGCAAAATAGTAAATTTCGGCAAGGGTGTTTCGCGAATTTACGAGATAAAAAACACGATAACTTTTTAAAGACAATTATGAGACTACTGAAGCTTGGTATGTATCTTTGCCGTTCCCCGGGTCTGTTTGGTATTTAATTTCAGCTCAATCGGTCCAGTGGTTCAAAAGTTATAAGCAAAACCCTGAATTTCAGATTAGTTTCATCTAAAATGCCACGTGTTTTAACAAGTTTTAAAGGCATTGGTGGTTACTAAACAATGCTTTTCAAACTTGTTTAATTTTAAAGCAATGCTTTTTAAAATTTGTTTAGTTTTAAAAGTATTGGTAACTTAAAAATTACACTCGAAAAAAATTTTACACTCAAAAAAAATTTTACACTCAAAAAAATTTTACACTCAAAAAAAAATTTACACAAAAAAAATGTATTTCTTCTTTTTTTTTTTTAAATGACAAAAAAAGAGTTTTTTACTCAAAATAAAATATTTCTAATTAAAATTGTTAATTTTTTCACGTTAAAAAATGTACAGGGGGCCCCTGTAGGCTAGTTGGTAGCGTGCTAGCCTATGAAACAGGGGGTCGTGGGTTCGATTCCCACCAAAACCCTTGGTCGATTTCGCTACAACGAGACGACGGTCATTGTTACCAGTTCTCGGTTAGGTTAAAATTATTTAAAATGAGTTGTAAATAAAAATTGGAAAAATAAAAAATAAATAAAAACTGATCATTGGATAAACTGATCATCATTGTATTCATAGATTCGGCAAAGTCGAATTTAACTTTTCTACTTGTTCAACTTTTAATTTTCCCAAGTGCCCGCGGGCAAATATTTTACAAATCGGATAAAATTAAACCGTGGCGCACGGCGATCAAAGTTTTGGATATTTTATAGTTTAAAAAAAGCGCAAGTGAGAGTGTTAAATTCGACTGTGAAGAACTTCAGGGGTCTAGCTCTTCTATTTTGGACAGTATCGTGTCTTACACAGACAGACGGACGGACAAACACTGCTAGAATGTCTAAGAATCAATCACAGATCAATAATATATGGGGCATTCCATGTCAAATCGGACGCTTTAAATTTTTTTTTAGATTTTCCCAATTTGCTTACAGATTTTAGTACCCTATGAAAACTCCTTCGTGGTAAATTTTCAGATTTTGTTGATGACCCGTTGAAAAGATATCGAATTTTTAAAAATTGGTAGTTTGTTCTTTTACTCAAACTTCTTTTAATCATAACTTCTTCAATAATGGTCCAAATTTCAAATTTTTTTTTCCAAAATTTTTGTTTTTTTACGTACTTTCTAAAAAAAAATCCCAAAAAATTCTTAAAAGCGGTCTAGGATGCGATTTTTTAGTTTTAAAATTTAAATCTAATTTTTGAAAATGTGTGTATTCTTCGATTTTTTTGAAATTTTTTTCTGTAAAACTTCTATCAATTTTTCAAATTTTTTGCCCAGGAAGATCGTGGGATAACGACTATTACTATTTTTTAAAATTTTTTGAAAAAATTTTATTGTAATTTTCCAATCTTAAAATCATTTCTACTGCTCCAATGGTGCGTCATAGAGGGGTCCTTTATAAGACCGAGCCCCATTAATTTTTACGTCTTAACATTTCTTTGGAACAAACTAATACCCTATCTCCAATTTCTAAGGGGGCTCCCACACAAAACGAAATTTTTTTAAATTTGTTTCAACCGCTCTAACTGCCCTAATAGTACCCTTAGAGCAACAAAATGTATGACCGACCCACAATATTTTTTTAGTCCAAACATTTTCTCTGAACACATCTGCCCTCTATCTTTAACTGTTAAGGTGGTCCCCATACAATTTTTTTTATTTTTTGTAAATTTGTTTTATTTAATCAGCTTGTACCGGTCCAATGGTGCGTCCGAGAGGGGTCATTAGTGAGACCGACCCCCATTCATTTTTACCCTACAACATTTTTTCAAAACATACCTATGCCCTATCTCCACCCCTTAAGTAGGCTACCATACAAAATTACATTTTTATAAAATTTGCTCCAACTGTTATTTGTATGGGAGCCTACTTAGGGAGTGGAGATAGGGTGTAGGTATGTTTCGAAAAAATGTTGTAGGGCAAAAAAAATGGGGGTCGGTCTCACTAATGACCCCTCTCGGACGCACCATTGGACCGGTAGAAGCTGATTTAATAAAACTAATTTATACAAAATAAAAAAAATTGTATGTTGACTGCCTTAACAGTTTAAGATAGAGGGTAGGTGTGTTCTGTGAAAATCTTTGGACTAAAGAAGCATTGTGGGTCGGTTATACATTTTATTGCTCTAAGGGCACTCTTAGGGCAGTTAGAGCGGTTGGAGCAAATTTTACAAATGTCGTTTTATGTGAGAGCCCCTTAGAAATTGGAGATAGGGAATTAGTTTGTTTCAAAGAAATATTTAGACGTAAAAATTAATGGGGGTCGGTCTTGGAAATGAACCCCCCAATGACGCACCATTTAAGCAATAGAAATGATTTTAAGATTGGAAAATTACAATAAAATTTTTTCAAAAAATTTTAAAAAAATAGTAATAATCGTTATCCCACGATCCTCCTGGGCAAAAAATTTTTAAAATCGATAGAAGTTTTACACAAAAAAATTTTAAAAAAATCGAAGAGTACAAACATTTTAAAAAATGAGATTTAAATTTTAAAACTTAAAAATCGCATACTAGAGCGCTTTTAAGATTTTTTTTGGATTTTTATACCCTCCAACCACAGTATGGGGGTATACTCACTTTGTCATTCCGTTTGTAACGCATCGAAATATCGGTCGGGGACCCCATAAAGTACATATATTATTGATCCATGATCGATTCTAAGACATTCTGTGAATGTCCGTCCGTCTGTCCGTCCGTCTGTCTGTAGATGGCACGATACAGTCCAAAATAAAAGAGATAGCCTCCTGTAATTGTGCATGAATATGTCTTATGGTCCTAGGCAGGTTAAGTTCGTAAATGGACAAAATCGGCTCAGGGGGAAAAAAGTTCCCCCTTGAAGAACTGAACCAACATTTGAAAAAATACACTTTTTTATATGTTTTTTTTTGTATTTTTGTTAAATAAATGAAACATTTGTTATATTTATCGGGATGGGAAGGTGCTCTCAACGTCCCCCACTAACCCCATGACCCCCCCCCAAAAAAAACAAACAATGACAATTTTTTTTTATTTTTTTACATTTTGGAGGGTACAAAAGATTCGGCACAGCCGAATTTAACACTCTCACTTGTTTTTTTTTTTAAGTAGGTAAAAAAAACAAAAATTTAGAAAAAAAAAAATGCAATTACCTTTATTGAAGAAGTTATGAGTAAAAGAAGTTTGAGATAAGGAACAAACTACCAATTTTTAAAAATTCGATATTTTTGAACGGGTCATCAAAAAAAATCTGAAAATTTACCACGAAGGAGTTTTCAAAGGTACTAAAAATTGTAAGCAAATTGGGAAAATCTAAAAAAAAAAAATTTCAAAGTGTCCGATTTGACATGGAATGCCCCATTAGACTGCCCAGAAAAAAAGCGAAGTTTTTATTTTCTTGGGGGATACCTGCAAATTTTGTTCCTTTTTGTGCAAAAAAATTTCGGTTTTTTTTGGGGATTTTTAAAATAATATCTAGAGGTCGCGATCTCGCGTTTTATAACGATTTATTTTTTTTGAGTTTTTTATTATTTTAAATTGTTAAATATGATTAATATGATAAAATATTAATAATTTCAGACAAAAAAAAAATTAAATTAAAAATTAAATATCGCTCATTCCATTAGATGTCTCCCAGCATCTAATCAAATGTTCCTTAATTTATTTGAAATTTTGCACACATGAACACTATGAAGCTATTAAAATAAATCAGTTGTTAGTTCCGAGAAAATCCGTGAATTCGCGAATATATTCGCGTTCGCGAATTCGTGGATTTTCGCGAAACTAAAAACGAATTTATTTTAATTGCTTCATAGTGTACCTGTGTGCGAAATTTCAAGTAAATTAAAGAACATTTTATTAGATGCTGGGAGACATCTCATGGAATGAGCGATATTTAATTTTTAATTTATTTTTTTTTGTCTGAAATTATTAATATTTTATCATATTAATCATATTTAACAATTTAAAATAATAAAAAACTCAAAAAAAATAAATCGTTATAAAACGCGAGATCGCGACCTCTAGATATTATTTTAAAAATCCCAAAAAAAAACCGAAATTTTTTTGCACAAAAAGGAACAAAATTCGCAGGTATCCCCCAAGAAAATAACAACTTTGTTTTTTTCTGGGCAGTCTATGCCCCATATATACTTTATGGTGTCCTAGACCGATATTTCGATGCGTTGGAATTTCACTTGATCTTTTACGAATTACGATAAATGGTGTTTTTCGAATTACAATTGATTTTTCGAACTACAATTGATCTTTTCGAATTACAATTGATCTTTTTCGAATTACAATGGATCTTTCTCGAATTACAATTGATGTTTTTTCGAATTACAATTGATATTTTTGAGTAACGGTTGATCTTTTTCGAATTACAATTGATCTCTTTCGAATTGCAATTGATCTTTATCGAACTAAAATTGATATTTTTCGAATTACATCTTCGAATAACAATAGATCGTTTACGAATTGCAATTGATCTTTTTCGAATTACAATTAATTTTTTCGAATTACAATTAATCTTTTTTTTGAATTATAATTGGAATCTTCAAATTACAAATGATCACTTTCGAATAACAAATAAACTTTTTCGAATTACAATTCGAATTTTCAAATTACAAATGTAATTTTCGGATTACAAATGGGATCTTCGAGTTACAAATGGAATCTTCGAATTACAAATGGAATCTTCGAATAACAAATGGAATCTTTGAATTACAATTGATACTTTTCAAATTCTATCTGTAAATGTTGCAGTCTTTGGAAAAGAGATTTAACAAAAATAAACCAAATAAGCAATTTTAAATTTCAAAATTGTGCGCGTGGAGCAAAAAATCAAAACACTTTTGCACAGTTTTATTTTATAAAACATGGGTGCTCTAATAAACATTATCATGATACAGCATGTCTATTTACAATGTAATAAAAACAAAAATAAACTAGGTCAACTAAGTATTTGGTACAAACACACATTTTTTTTTTCTTTTTAAAAAAATTAAAAAAAAAAAAATTCAATATTTGCACTTTCATTATGAAAAATAAAAAATGAAAGCAACTAGATGACATCTTACAAACCCTTAAGCAAAGTATGTACTTACATCTTCTATAACAAATGTCCAATCCTTATCTTCTAATTCGTGGGTGCGTGGATCTTTAAATAAGGTCACTGTTATACAATGATTATCGGGTACTGGCCAAGAGACATTACCGACCAGCGGATTCATCATATCGGGTTCCCAAGGCAGAGGTGCTGAAGCAACACGACGAGAACGTCTAGTCCAAACAACTGATAAATTTGAAGGACGCCTGGAAGGATAAAAAAGAAATAAGGTTATGAATTTCAAATTTATAGAAAATACAATTTGTAAATGATTTAAAAATAAAATAAAATTGCAGTTTACTTAAGAATAAAGAAGAAAGAAAAAAATGCAAACCGTTTTGTATAAATTGTTTGTTTAACAAGAAAAAAAATGGCTTTAAGCATCAACTGCTGGTGGAAATAAAAAAATATGTTACATGTTTTTTTTTACAATTTTTCCAAAGTGACATGGTTTTTGTGTGTAATTTTTCTTTAACAATACCAAAAAACTAGGTCAATTTTTGTAAAAAAAAAGTGTAAATGCTGAGATTCTATATATATTTTAAGATTTATATTTTTTATATTTTTTTGCATTAAATTTTTTTGTAGATTTTTCTTTTTTTTTTAATGACCCAGCAGAAATAAATCGAGATTTTGGCGACACAGCATCTGTTTATAGCATACCGTAGCGCATCCAAAGAGCGCTCTTAGGGATGCAGTAAAAGGAAGGGGAAAAAATTTTAATTTTTTTTTAAGATTTTTTATATAAAACTTATAATGTGTAATTATTTTTTGATAAAATTTCACACTTGCTTTCCTTTTTAATATTTTTAACACTTTTTGAATAAAAAAACATGAGTTTTAGACAAAGACACATGATTTGACTGCATCATTATTGCGCATTAATCAGCGCTGCAAAGAGCGCTTCAATCATAGCATCTCTGACCGCTGTTCCCAAAAAAAATTCCATAAAAAATGTGAAAATGAAAATGTCCGATTTTTTTTGATGTTCACTTCCGATTTTTTTTTTTTTCATTTTGTTTCACATAAATAAAGTTTTGTAAAGTAAAACGAATGAATTTTTTTGCTATATTTTTTTAAATTTTAGTTATTTGATTTCAACTTTGAATTTACAGCATCTTTATTCTGCTTAAATCAGCTCTACAAAGATACATGAATTCACTGCATCTTTAATCTGCTTAAATCAGCGCTAAAAAGATACATGAATTTACAGCATCTTTATTCTGCTTAAATCAGCGCTCTAAAGACACGTGATTTCAGTGCATCTAAAGAGCGCTGTTTCTGTGTATCCAACTAGCGCTCTAAAGTGGGACATCGCCTTAGGGAATCATGCATGAATTCAGCGCAATTGGATGCGCTCCTTTACTCAAGTTCCCCTTCCAAAAGCTGCTGAACGTTCAGCAAAATTTCTGCTGGGGATGGTAAGAAACAAATTTAAAGTAGTATACACTCAAAACAAAAAATTGTAAAACCGATTGCAAATTTAATCACAAGTGAACTTTTCTAGATTTTTAAGCCAGAAAATGCAGAAATGTTAAATTTGACTTGGCCGAAAACATAAATACCCTCCACAATGCCCGTTTTAAGAGATAAAATAATTTTCTACCGTGCAAATTTGCATTAAAATGGCATCGATTTGTTTTTGCATATTTTTGCATATTTTGGTGAAAATGGATATTTTGCATATTTTGGTTTTAAAGGCATATTTTGTGCATATTTCCAACTTTTAAGTGCATATTTTTGTATATTTTGGCATAAGTTAAAATTTATTTGTTTCAAAAATTGTTTTGAAATTTTTTTCTTGAAAAAAGAAAAATATTTTTTGTTCTCTTTAATTTTTTTAGTCTTTATTCTAATTTAGTCTTTAGTAGGGCTGTCAAACGGGATCGGTTTTTTAAAATCCCGGGATTTGAAAATCGAAATCCCGGGATCCCGGGAGTTTTCGGGATCACGGGATTTTTTGGGATCCCGGGATTTTTCGGGATTCCGGGATTTTTCGGGATTAAATTTCTTTGATTATAAAAATAAAAAAATAGTAAACTCTTTATGTTTCAATTTTATTGTGCATATTAAGGGGGCTAATGTGGGTTAGTTGGTAGCGTGCTAGAATATTAAGCAGGGTTTGATTCCCACGAAAACCTTTTGGTCTATTTCGCTACAACGAAATTTTTACAAAAAATATTTCTAATTATTCTGATTGTTATTTAAGTATACGCCACTTATGCAGTTTTCAAGTAATTATTATTGTTAAATATTTAGCAATGAACGCCCTGAGGTGTTTGTTATGGAAAATTACAACTTTTGTTTGCTTTTGGTTTCATCCCATTCCGATTTTGGTTTATGCACTGTATAATTTTAAAGCTAATTTAAAGAAAATTTAAAATATTAAAAACATGTATGTATATTAGAGTTAATTTCGAAAATTTGATCTACGGATATCATCATTTTTTTAAAGGATTTAGGGGAACTAAAAAGAATGGCGGTATTTTTTTGGAAAAAACTTCGCTCCTTTGGGTGGTTCAACGCATCTGAAAACGCGAATTTTGAGCTGATTTTTCAGCAGAGCTAAAACGGCTGAATATATCTAAAATCTGATTTCATCAGTCGATTCTACAGCAAAAAATAATACAATGGTCATTTTTCAAACTCTTAAAAAAAGTTCCAAAAACCCACCACAGAGAGCGGAAATATAAGGTTTTTCCATTTTCTTTTTAAATTAATTTTTTAAATATGCACAATTAAAGGGCATTTTCAGCTTGACAAAATGGTACTAAATTTTCCGATCTATCACAACCCGTTAAAAAGTTATCAATTCTCGAAAATGGATAAAAACACGTTTTTTGAGAACTTTGACCTCAATTTTCTCGAAAACATGACGTGATAGAAAAATTTGAAATCTAGATTCAGAATCAGCATCGAAATGTTAATCGAAAACAAGTTTTATGATCCCAGAATATCATCCAAAAACATCACAAAAAAATTCTCTCAATAATGAACAAAAAATGCGTTTTTTGTGAACTTTGACCTCAATTATCTTAAAAACCTGACGTTACGGAACATTTTGGAAACCAGATTTGGAATCAGCATTGAGATGAAAATCGAAAACGAGTGTCCAGACCGCGGACCCATCCAAAAAATTTTAAAATTTCGGTTAGTGTTTTATAATTTTGCCATTAGAAAAAAAACTTTGAAGCCTTATAACTTTTTAATGGGTTGTGATAGAAAGGTGCTTTTCGTACCAAATTTCTTAGCAAAAACTGCCTCTTGATCGTGCATGATTAAAAAAATAATTTAAATTTTTTTTTTAAAAAATCGATTTTTCCGCCCCCTGTTGTGGGTTATTGGAAGTTTTTTTAAGAGTTCAAAAAACTGCTATTGTATTAATTTTTGGTGTAGAATCGACTGGTGCAATCAGATTTGCAATATATTCAGCCGTTTTTTCTCTGCAAAAAAATCAGCTCAAAATCCTCTTTTTCAGATGCTTTGAACCACCCCAAGGAGTGAAAATTTTTCCAAAAAAATACCGGCATTCTTTTTAGCTCCCCTAAATCCTTTAAAAAAATGATGATATCCGATAAACAGATGAAGTGACATAGTCACCAAACGAACTCTAATGTATATGTATGAGAAAAGTAATAATATAATGCATTAGACTTTAATTTTTTTGTAAAAGAAAAATTTTTCGTCCAATTTTGAACGTCCGGCAAAATTTTTATTCTCCTACGCCTAAAACTTATGTGGTACAAATTTGAATCCAATCGGATTAAATTTACTCGTGGCGCCCTTCGATCAAAGTTTCGATTTTTTAGAAAATTTTCGCCAAAACCTGTAAACTTTAGTCAAAGGGCTCCGTGACTGTGGCTTAATGGTTAGTTCGTTGAACTATTATTCAGCAAGCCTGGATAGAATTCTCAGCTCAGCCAAATTCGTGGCCAGCTACGTTAAAAATTAAAAAAAAGTTATAATTTGTTTATGTAAATGTAACAATAATTGAACAAAGTTGTATTTTTAAAAATAAATTCTCACACATTTTTAATATTTACAAAATCCCGGGATTTGAGCTTAAAAATCCAGGGATTCGGGATTCATTTTATGACAAAAATCCTGGGATTTCGGGATTTCGGAATTGACAGCCTTACTGGGTACCCGTGTAAAAATTGCTTTGATCTTATTAGATCTGCTTTGTTCTGATAATATATAATTGCATCTGATTGTATATAATTGGATCTGATCAGATATAATAAAATGTCAAATTTGTGCAAATGTTGATCAAACCCGAGATACAATTCAATCTCGATGTTGGTCATTTCAGATATAATAATATGCAATCAGACATGGTAATATATTAATAGATATTAACAGATGAGATAAGATCTAATTCATTTTTACACGGGTAAGTACTTTATTTTCCAAAAAAAAAAAAACTGCCTTTCCAGTAGTATGTTTTTGTAGCCTCTGGCAATTTTGGATAGGCTGTCAAGTCTGACTGGCTGGCAATTCTGGCTGGGAAATTTTTAAAAGTCAGACTTAAACCCCAAAGAAGGATCAGAAAATATTGTGCGATTCGAAAACGGTTCTGCAGCTATGTTTCTGGTATGTGTGAGCCACTTTCCTATGTAGCCGTTTCCGATCAGAGAAAAATATTTAAAATCGGCCCATTTTTCGACAAAAAATATATTTCATCATAAAATATTATTTCACGATAAAATTTTATATTCTGCAATTTTTTTTTTTTTTTTTTTCAACAAAATTTTTTCACCAAACGTTTATTTCCAACATTTTTTGTTCTTTTCCAAAACAAAATATTTTTAATAATTTTTTATACCACAAAAATTATGAACAAAAATGTAAGGGCACCTCGAAAATTTTAATACATTTCACATAACCTAAATATATAAAATTGTTTAATTCGTCAACTGTTGGGCAGAATTTTATAAGGGATAATATTTAACCATTTATATACTACCATTTTTTACTTTTTTAAGTGTACATTTCTTCTCAAGTGTATGTTTTATTTAAAATTCTGCTCAATCTTTTTAAACTTGCTTTTTAACTTTTGCTTTCTTTTTGTTTTTAAAATATAAAAACTAATACTTTGACTATTTTTAAGGACTTGATAATGGTTTTTATAAAATCGGTTCTTTTTTAGAAAAACATACATTTCTCTAAAACGTTTTCCTTTCATTTTTCTTTTTGAAAATACCAAACACTTGAGAATTCGATGGTGCTTTTTTTTTGATACGAAAGTATGATTCATTAAGCTTTGTTTTGATATTTTTATTTTAAGATGAAAATTTATATGGGGGATATCACAATAAATGTTCTGATTTGAAAATGTTAAGTTAAATAAAAGTAAAAATTTTAATTTTAAAACTGGCAAAGGCGATTTTACATATTATTTTTAAACTAGGAAAAACTTGAAGTTTTATTTATTTTGGTTTGAGTCCATATTAATTATTTCTGAAAAACTTTTATATTTATAACTTTAAAAATGATTGGGATTTAAATCTAAATGTTTGCAGACATTCATGCCATAAAAAAAAAGAAATGGCGATCCTGCGCTATGTGAATTAACAAGATAAAGCATGTTATTTTGGCAGAGTCGACAAGTGAAAGTGGAGATGAAGTTTTCCAATACATTTGTACATTGTAAAATAAAACATACTCCGAGTTTTACTTAAAACAAAATCTGTCCAGGAGGGTTAACGCGTAACTTAGTTCGAAAGAAAGCGTTCGAATTTGGAAATTTTAAACCTGTTGTAACAATAAATTCGTCTACTTAAAATTTTAATTTTTTGTACTTTTACATTATTTGAAGAAGAGCTGACAGGCTCTAAAGAATTTTGTTACTAAAAAAATATTTTCCTTTTAATTATTTGCGAAAAGAAAGTTCTATTCGAAAGCGTGGGAGCTCCCCAGATAAGGTTTTTCCCCGGGGTAGTTTTAATGGACTACCTCATATACACAAATCTTGCTTTCATTTTCATCTTCTATCGTATTTTTTTTTTTTTGTTTTTAAATATCCACTCGTACCATTTTATACCATTTATAAATTTTTGTGCAAAAGATGATATTATGCGGGTTAAAAACATAAAAACAGGAAGTTGTTACATGTCAGTATGTGTAGAAATTGTATGTAATATAACTTGATGCTGATATAGCAGATTTTTTTATTATTGTTTTATTATAAGAAACAAGTCAAAATGTTATAGTCGACTATCACGAATTCTGAGCCACCCTACACAGTGACCAAAGTATTTTGAATTTAAATTATTTTTGTGCAAAAACATATTTTTAGAGCAAAAATATATTTTTTGGCAAAGAAAGCTAAAAAAAACAAGAAAAAAGAAAAATTCGCCCTTACCGAACATTTTGATACCCTACACAATGTAAAAACAAGTAGAAGGGTTAAGTTCGTGATAGTAAATTTTATTATACCCTCCAACTACAGTGTGGGGGTTAGACTGCCCAGAAAAAAAGCGAAGTTTTTATTTTCTTGGGGGATACCTGCAAATTTTGTTCCTTTTTGTGCAAAAAAATTTCGGTTTTTTTTTGGGATTTTTAAAATAATATCTAGAGGTCGCGATCTCGCGTTTTATAACGATTTATTTTTTTTGAGTTTTTTATTTTTTTAAATTGTTAAATATGATTAATATGATAAAATATTAATAATTTCAGACAAAAAAAAAAATAAATTAAAAATTAAATATCGCTCATTCCATGAGATGTCTCCCAGCATCTAATCAAATGTTCCTTAATTTATTTGAAATTTGGCACACATGAACACTATGAAGCTATTAAAATAAATCAGTTGTTAGTTCCGAGAAAATCCGTGAATTCGCGAATATATTCGCGTTCGCGAATTCATGGATTTTCGCGAAACTAAGAACGAATTTATTTTAATTGCTCCATAGTGTACCTGTGTGCGAAATTTCAAATAAATTAAAGAACATTTGATTAGATGCTGGGAGACATCTCATGGAATGAGCGATATTTAATTTTTAATTTATTTTTTTTTTGTCTGAAATTATTAATATTTTATCATATTAATCATATTTAACAATTTAAAATAATAAAAAACTCAAAAAAAATAAATCGTTATAAAACGCGAGATCGCGACCTCTAGATATTATTTTAAAAATCCCAAAAAAAAACCGAAATTTTTTTGCACAAAAAGGAACAAAATTCGCAGGTATCCCCCAAGAAAATAACAACTTTGTTTTTTTCTGGGCAGTCTAGTGGGGGTATACTCACTTTGTCATTCCGTGTGTAACGCATCAAAATATCGGTCTAGGACCCCATAAAGTATATATATTTATGATCAGTAATCGATTCTAAGACAATCTAGCGATGTCCGTCCGTCTGTCCGTCCGTCTGTAGTTAACACGATGCAGTCCAAAATAAAAGAGCTAGACTCCCGACATTTGGCACGAATATGTCTTATGTTCCTAGGCAGGTTAAGTTCGTAAAGGAGCAAAATCGGACCAGGTGGAAAAAAGTTCCCCATTGAAGAACTAAACCAACCTCTGAAAAATACCATATTTTTCACGATTTTTTGTGTTTTTGTTTAACAAATACAACATTTTTATGCTACAAGAAGTTCAAAGTCCTGTATTTGGACCCACTGAATTAGAAAATGTCGTTTTTTCGGTCAGCCCCCCCCCCCCCCCTTTTAAGGGCGTGGAATATTTGTTATTTTTAAATAATGATAAACTTGTATTTCTTTAGTGCAAAAAGCATAAGAATGAATTTTTAAACACATATTCGAGAAGAAATGTGCCCCCCCCAATTACCACTACCGACCCCCCCCCCCCAAGAAAAAAGAAAACGCCCCTGGAATTTTTTTTATTTATTTGCATGTTGGAGGGTATAAAAGATTTGGCACAGCCGAATTTAACACTCTTACTTGTTTTATTTTGAGTTCAAAACTTTTTTTTAGTCATTTTTGTAGAATAAATAATTTTTACACCTAAACATTTTTTCGGGACAAACTAATACTTTATCTCCAATTTCTAAGGGGGCTCCCACACAAAATGAAATTTTTTAAAATTTGCGCCAACCGCTCTAACTGCCCTAAGAGTGCCCCTAGAGCGGTCAAATGTATGACCGACCCACAATATTTTTTTAGTCGAAACATTTTTTCTGAACACACCTACCCTCTATCTTTAAATCTTAAGGCGGTCTCCAATTTTTTTTTTTTGTAAATTTGTTTTATTTAATCAGCTTCTACCGGTCCAATGGTGCGTCCTAGAGCGATCAAAAGTGAGACCGACCCCATTTATGTTGGACCTCCAACATTTTTTCAAAACATACCTACGCCCTATCTCCCCTCCCTAGGTCATACATTTGACAGCTCTAGGGGCACTCTTAGGGCAGTTAGAGCGGTTGGAGCAAATTTTAAGAAGTTCATTTTGTATGGGAGCCCCCTTAAAAATTAAAGACAGAGTATTAGTTTGATCCCAAAAAAAATGGTTAGGCGTAAAAATTAATGGGGGTCGGTCTTGCAATTGACCCCTCTACGTCGCACCCTTGGAACAAAAGAAATGATTTTAAGATTGGAAAATTACAATAACATTTTTTCAAAAAAATTAAAAAACTAGTAATAATCGTTATCCCACGATCCTACTGGGCAAAAAAAATGTAGAATCGATAAGTTTTCCACAAAAAAAAAAATAAAAAAAATCAAAGTCATTTTCAAAAATGAGATTTAAACTTTAAAACCTAAAAATCGCATACTAAAACCTAAAAATCGCATACATCACTTTTGAGAATTTTTAAGGAATTAAAAAAAATGTGAGCAATAGAACAGAAATATGAGCAATAGAACAAACTACCAATTTTAAAAAATTCGATATCTTTTGAACGGGTCATTAAAAAAATCTCAAAAAAACAAATTGGGAAAATCTCAAAAATCAAAGTGTTCGATTTGACATGGAATGCCCCATATATACTTTATGAGGTCCTTATATTTCGATACGTTACATACGGAATGACAACATGAGTATACCCCCATACTGTAGTTAGAGGGTATAAAAAGGCACGTAATCAGCAACATTGTAGAAATTCTTTTGTTTTATTATAATTATTATTTAAGGGAAGGATTTAAAAATAATTAAATTTTATGAAAAAAATATGAGGGAATGGGAATTATTATTAGCTAAGACTTTACTATTATTTGTATATCATTAGTTGGAGAAAATAATATGTTTAGCAAAATATCTTTAAAATTAACAAAGAAAAAAATTCTGATGAAAAAATTTGTTGAATAAAAAAAATATACAATTATTATTTTTATTGATTCAATTAAAAACGTTATTAATATTGGAAATTTCTACAACTACGGTAATAATGATTTAATTTGTAATATTAATTAAATTGTGTGATTAAAAAATAGTTGAATTTTTTTTTTTAACAAAAATTTTAATCAAAGTTTATTGTGAAGATTATTGATTATGCACAGAAAATAATATTAAGAAAAAAAATTTAAGTAATCACTTGTTTAAATTTAAAAAAAAAAAAAATTTTTGTAAAAAAAAAAATTTTAATTGACACAATTAAAAATTTACTCAAAAATTAGAAAAAAATCGAAATATCAGTCTGTGACCCCATAAAGTTTATGGGGCATTCCATGTGAAATCGGAATCTTTGAAAATTTTTTTTTTTAGATTTTCCCAATTTATTTACAGTTTTTAGTACCCTTCGAAAACCCTTTCGTGGCAAATTTTCAGATTTTTTTGATGACCCGTTCAAAAGATATCGAATTTTTAAAAATTGGTAGTTTGTTCCTTTACTCAAACTTCTTTTACTCATAACTTCTTCAATAATGGTCCAAATTTTATCATTTTTTTTTTTCAAAAATTTTGTTTTTTTGCGTACCTTAAAAAAAAATCACCAAAAAATTTTAAAAGCGCTCTAGTGTGCGATTTTTAAGTTTTTAAATTTAAATCTCATTTTTTAAAATGTTTGTCAAAAATTTTTTTCAAAATTTTTGCATCAATGACATGGCAGTGTCCACCAGAATCAGTGGCCACTTACAATTCGTTTAAACAACCGCTGACCAACTGCTGAGATGTCATTGATGACATTTTGAAAAATTTTATGAAGATGTCAGCAATTTTATAAAGGGAGAGTCAGCAGTATGTCAGGTGTGATTTTTTTTGCCGACTGGGAAGGCATAAATATATTTGGTAAAGTTTGAAAAACATATTTTATGAAAAATAAATGTGAAACTTTTTTTATAAAAATAAATTGATAAATTTTGAGTAAATCTTTACTTAACACAATTAAAAAGTTACTTAAAAAATTTTTTTAAATTTTAAGTAAAGATTTAATTGTGACAATTAAATAATTACTCAATTTTGTTAGTAAGTGTTTAATATTTTTTTATTAAAAGTTTACTGAATACTATTAAATCGTTTACTGGTGAAAAATTGAGTAATTGTTTACTCAATAGTATTAAAAATTTACTCAAATTTTTTTTTATTTTTTTCTGTGTGAGACATTTTTTTATATAAAAAAAATTTCATATTTCTTAAACATTTTTCTTAATGAAAAATTCTTAGATTCTAAAACATTTTTCCTATAGAAAAAGTCTTAGATTCTAAGATATTTTTTCTATAGTGAAAGTCTTCGATTCTGAGAAATTTTTTCTATCGAAAAAGTTTCAGATTCTGAGACATTTTTTCTACAGAAAAAAATACATATGTATAATAAAATTTACAGATTCTGAGAGGTTTTTCTTTAAAGAAAAATTTTCAGTTATATATGGTTTTGAATTGAGAAAAGTGTGAAAGAAGAATTTTTAATTTTTATAGAAATTTAAGACATCCTGGTTTGCTTTTTACTAGTTTCATATAATCCAGTTATTATTATAATCATCAGAAAAACTTTTAATATCAAATTTATTCAGTTAATAGTCAATTATATTTTCAGATTTTAAGACATTTTTATAACAGAAAACAAATAAACTTTAATAACTTTAAGTTTCATCCAAAAATTAATCTAATAAATCTCTCCTCTTGTATCTCTTCGACAAGTTAATTAATTTAAATTAAGACATTACCATGCTAATTTGATTTTAATAACTTCAATAAATCTCTTTCATTTCTTTAACCTCCCATTACAATATAAACAAAAAAAACATATTAAAAATACGAAATATTCAAACTAATATCTCTTCCCATTCCCCCAAATCACTGTCATCATCTACATAATCTTAATCTCATAATGAAAATCTTAAACACCAAACATGTGTTGTCGGAACAACAATTGTAGATTTGAAGATTTATATTTGTTTCACGCTGGTGTTTACGCTTTCTAAGTTTTGGGTTTTTTTTTTTTTTCAAAGCAAAATATTTTACAACCGATAAAATATTTTTTTGAATATTTTGTCTTAAGCTAAATGTATGCAAAAATGTTTTATGAAAATTTTCTTTAAATGAAAACAGAAAGTTATAAATTATTCATATTTATACAATTATATCTTGATGATATTTATTTGCACAAGTTTTGTAAAATAAAAAAAAATACCAAAAATATTAATACAGTCGACTTTAAACACACTTCACCAAAAATCAAAAATATGATATCGTTTTTGTTATCGATAATTCCAGTCATAACGATAGTAATCGTCATTTTTTAGAATTTATCGAAAAACTATCGTTATTTCAGGCGATAACGATATTATTTCGATATGAAAATGTGACATCGTTTTCGCTATCGAAATTTACCGATAGCAAAATAGCCTAAAATTCAAAAATGGTAAAATAACTTTAATTTAAGGTGATACCGTAATCGGTATCATCCTCTTGATTTTTAGTGAATTTGGTTTCCATTCCCGTAGTTGACTGTAAAAATTTTTAAAATTCAAGTGAAATTTTTTTTGTTTCTCAAAACCAATACTTTACTTCCTTTTTCTTTTTATTTTATGTCAATTTTTGCATATTTTCTTATAATTATTATAGATTTATTTACAAAATAAATAAATAAAAAAACATTTTAATGGCACCCCACACTTGTCATTTTTAGTCTGGCCGTTTGTTTGTTGAGTTGTACGTCTTCATTTATTTTTTTGTTATTTACAACTAATTTACATTAAATGATTTTTTTTGTTGTTTTGTAAACTGCGGAATTTATTAAAATATTTTAATGATTATTATTTTGACATTTTGTTGTTGTTTATATATATTTTGCATTTAAAAGCAATTACTACGATTTGTTTATTAGTAAAAATATAACACTTTGTTAGAGGGTATACTAAACATATTTTGTAAATACAAAAAAAAAAAAAATTAAACAAATGCATTTAACTTTTAATTAAATTTTTAAAATATTTATATTTAAATTTACATTTATTTTTTCCATATTTTTATTTAAATTTCTATTTTTTTTTTTAAATATTTCACATTGATTGAATGGTTAGGAAAATCTGTATTTTTGTTCTTATTATTTTCAAAATTACCCACAAAAATAGTCAAAACAACAAAATTCGTTTTTAAAAGAAAAAATTTTTAAAAAACAACTTTGCGGAAAACTTTTTCAAGTAAATAGATCTACATTAAAAAAAAACTGTAATGAAAGAATTAAAAGGTTTTAAATTTATTAGAAAATTAGTTGATACCGAACTCACAATTTTTTTGTACACACAAGAAATTATTGGCTAAAAAATGTTTATTAAATCCTGATTAAATTTTATTAAAAAATAAAAATTGTTTTATTCGACCTTTAAAATATTATATTTTGAGGATGTTTATTCTGGCTCGAGGTCATTATTTTCTTTACTAATTAACACCATGATATTCTCATAGCATAATTTTCAAGAAAATTATTTTTTTTTTTTTTTGTTTTAAATTTATTTATGTTGGTCATTTTTGCAAGACACGTGTTTCGGAATTTGTCAAGATTCCATTGTCAAGATTATTTAGCAAAAATAGAAATGATTTACTACAAAGTAGCAAACGAGTCTAATGACAAATCGTTTAGTGCACAAACTAGCAAATTAATACATATTCGCCTCTATTCGCAATGAGAATTAGAAAGACGAAGAAATTGTACCATACTAATAAGGCAACGATTATCAATAACCAACAAAAATATTTAAAACAATTTTACATACGATAGTCCATTGGACTACAACAATATGTTTTTTGTGTTTTTGTTGTAACAAATACTCCATATTAGGGTTATTCATCACATGGCGTGCCAACCATTATGTTCAAATTCTGATTAATTTTTATTAAAAAATAAAAATTGTTTTATTCGACCTTTAAAATATTATATTTTGAGGATGTTTATTCTGGCTCGAGGTCATTATTTTCTTTACTAATTAACACCATGATATTCTTATAGCATAATTTTCAAGAAAATTATTATTTTTTTTTTGTTTTAGATTTATTTATGTTGGTCATTTTTGCAAGACTTAATCGACACGTGTTTCGGAATTTGTCAAGATTCCATTGTCAAGATTATTTAACAAAAATAGAAACGATTTACTACAAAGTAGCAAACGAGTCAAGTGACAAATCGTTTGTGCACAAACTAGAATATTAATACATATTCGCCTCTATTCACAATGAGAATTAGAAAGACGAAGAAATTGTACCATACTAATAAGGCAACGATTGTCAATAACCAACAAAAATATTTATTTAACCGAATATTCAAAAGAGCATGCCGAATATGCCGAATACCGAATAGTGACGAATATTCGCACATCCCTAATTAATTCAAAAATTTACTTTTTACTCAGGTTTTACTTTTTTTATTGTCGACAACATATTGGACAGCAAAAAAGATGAATTTATTTATAATATTGTCATAAGCTTCAAATTCATTTGTTACATCAATCATTATTTTAATGGACTAAATAAAAAATTGATAAAATTTTTGATCATAATCGAAAAAGTGATTGATTGAAAAAAAAATAAATTGATCACCTACAATTTGATAATTGATATAACAATTTTCATAGTCGGAGGAGTTTCAATTAAAAAATTAATTGAATCCGCGTTTTTGTTGATTGAAATTCGATTTCAATTCTTTCTGTGAAAAGTTGTTGGCTAAAAATTTTTAATAAAATCTATTGATCAACAAAATTCAAATTAGTCAATTATTGTTTTGATCAACATTTTTGTTATATTCTTTAACTAGCAAATTACAAACTTTCATCATACCAGATTTTTTTCGCTTTAACTTTTTTGAATAAATTAATTCAAAAATATAAAAAATAACAGGGTTTTACTTTTTTTATTAGGCGCCCCAGTAGGCTAGTTGGTAGCGTGCTAGCCTATGAGTCTGGGGGTCGTGGGTTCGATTCCCACCAGAGGCCTTGGTCTGTTTCGCTACAACGAGACGAAGGTCATTGCTACCAGTTCTCGGTTAGGTAAAATTAGTATATGATTTGTAATCATATGGTAATTCTTAATAAAAAAAAAAAATACTTTTTTTATTGTTGGCAACACATTGGAAAGCAAAAAAAAATATTTTTTTCATAATTTTATCACAAGCTTACAATTCATTCGTTAAATCAATTATTATTTTGATTGACTATAAATAAAAAATTGATCAAATATGTGATAAAAATCAAAAAAGTGTTTGATTGAAAAAACATATAATTAATCACCTACAATTTGATGATTGGTATAAGAATTTTGTTGATTGGAGGAATTTCAATCAAAAAGCTTATTGAATCCGCGTTTTTGTTGATTGAAATGTGTTTCAAATTCTTTCTGTGTTTAACAGAGACAAAAAAAAAATTGGTGAAAAAAAAAAATTTTGCGAAAAAAAAATATTTTTTGTGAAAAAATATTAATAGTGTTAAAAAAAGTTGTTTGTGTAAAAAAAATTGTATTGCCGTTTACTATGGGGCATTATTCGGAAGTGGAATAAGTGGTTTATTCGTTAAACGCAAAGCGATTTTTTTTTTTTTTTGAATGAAACCACTTTTATGCAATTCAATTCCACTTCAATGTTTGAAAGTGATTTCATTCCGAAAAAAAATATTCGTTTAGCGTTTTACGGGTAAACCACATTTTTCAAATCCGAACGGAATTGAGTCTGTGACATGCCCCTATATACCATTATTTTATAAACTCCGTTTACTTGTTTTAAGGTCATGTTGAATGATTCAAAATTTTCCTTACATATATGTTCATAACTTTTGAACCGCTAAACCAATATCGCTCAAATGCAATAACAAACTTCTCGAAGCCACAATAAGTAAATACGTTAAGTTACAGTCATACCTGTGTAGTATTTTGGTAGTAATTGCCATTTGAACAGACAGATCATCGCTAGATAAACATAAAATCGAGACATTTTATGGATTTCTATACCAATAATTCGATATGTTACATGACAGAGTTAAACAATTCAAATTAAATCCTTCTTCCAAAAATTGTTCTCCAAATATTTTCCTAATTTGAAATCTTCACCCTTTCCCTAAATTTAAATGTCATCACACAAAAATGTCCCTAGAATCTTAAAATAATTTTAAGTGTTCACCTAAATACATTCCATATATTTTTATATGGCTCACTTTGCTTCTCCTAGCTTATTGGTCTGCAACGTTGAAAGATTTAGCATAATAAAAAAAAAATACTTTCAAAACATTTGTTTATGTTTTTTAATTACATCTAATAATGAGTTGAAATGAAAAAATGTACTAGCGCCAGCACTTAAATAAAATTTAATTATAAATAAACATGATTCTTCTCTGTTTTCAGAGCATAAATACGAGAACGAAGTACTTAAGTAAAAAAAAAAAATTTTGAACTAATTTATGTTTTAAATTTGAAACTAATGTTTTTCTCCCTGTGGTTTTTTATGTGAATGTGTGTATTAGAATGAATAAAACAGCAAGTACACAGAAAAAAATATGGGGGAAAGAATTTTAAATAATCACTTGGTTAAATTTTCAAAAAAAAAAAAATTTTGTAATTTTTTAATTGATGCAATTAAAAATTTACTCAAAAGTTTAAAAAAAAAAATTAAGTAAATAATTTAATAAAAATTTAATAGTTTTTCTAAATTTTGTTTTATTGTCTTAGTTTTTAGAATTCTCACAGAAAAAAAATATCTGCCCATGAACAAAATTCATAGTATTTATGAACAAATATATAAAATTTTTGAACTTTTTCATAAAATTTTTGAACTTTTTCATAGTATTTATGAAAAAAATGTTAAATAGTTCTTAAATTTCACATATTATGATTTATTCATAAATACTATGAAAAAGTTTATAACTATTAGGAAAAAGTTAATGAATTTAATGAATTTGTTTATAAATACTATGAAAGTCGTTCATTAGATTTTTTTTTTGTGTGTGTTTATATAAGTTTGAAATCATCTTTATGAAATTTTATGTGTTTATCCGCTCAGCTACACCTTCCATAATTATCTATATATATAAAAGAGTGTGGTGACTGACTGACTTACTGACTGACTGACTGATTGGCAATAATCATCGCCCAGCCCAAACCGCTGAAACTAGAGACTTGAAATTTGGAATGTAGGTTCGGCTCCCGACAAAACCACCCACTAAGAAGGGATTTTTGGAAATTCCGATTCTAAGGGGGGCAAAAGGGGGAAAATAGGGCCCTTTGGGGGATTTTGTATCTTTTGAACTAATAGTCCTAGAAACTTCAAATTTGAACTCTAGGATCCTCTCGCGGAAATAAAATTTCGAAAAAAATATTTTTGGAAAATTCCGCCTCCAAGGGGGGAAAAAGGGGAAAATAGGACAAATATGTACATTTTTTATATTCTAAACAAATGGTCCCAGAAACTTGAAATTTGAAGTCTAGGACCCTCTCGCGGAAATAACATTTTGGAAAAAGTAATATTTTGAAAATTCCGTTTCTAAGGTGTGGGGAGGGGGAAAATAGGGCAAGTTGGTACATTTTGTATCTTCTGAACTAATGGTCCTACAATCTTGAAATTTTGAATATAGGATACTCTCGCAGGAATAACATTTTGAAAAAAGTACTTTTTTGAAAATTCCGGTTTTAAGGGGAACAAAAAGGGGGAAAATAGGTCAATTTGGTGAATTTTGAACTAATGGTCCTAGAAACTAGATATTTGAACTATAGTATCCTCTCGGGGAAAAAACATTTTTTTACTAAAATTTTTTCACTAGAAATTTTTTTTCACTCAAAATTTTTTTTTTACATATTTTTTTTCACTCAAATTTTTTTTCACTCAAAATTTTTTTTCACTCAAAATTTTTTTTTTTACAATTTTTTCTACTCAAATTTTTTTTTTACTCCAAATTTTTCTCACTCAATTTTTTTTTACTAAAAATTTTTTTCACTCAATTGTATTTTATTCTTCAGTTTTTTTACTCATTTTTTTTTTTTACTTAAATTTTTTACTTAGAAGGTGTTTTCACCCAAATTTTTTTTACTCAATTTTTTTTACTCAAAATATTTTTCGCTTAATTTTTTGACTCAAATTTTATACTCAATTTTTTTCTCATTTATTTTTTAATTTTTGGGAATTTATTGATTTAATCACCTAAATTTAAGGGGAAATACTTAGGACAATTTTAAACATTTCGATCTTCTGAACTAATGGCTAAAATTTGGACTATAGGATCCTCTCGCGGAAATAATACTCTAAAGAAAGTATTTAAAAAAAAAAAAAAAGAATGGGAAATGGGGGAAAAAGGGCAATTTGGTACATGTTCTATCTTCTGACCTAATGGTCCTAGAAACTTAAAGTTTGGACTATAAGATCCTCTAACGGAAAAAACATTCTGAAACAAAGTTTTTTTTTTAATTCTGTTTCTAGGGGGTTGAGAGGGGTAAAGTAGGATAATTTGGTACATTTTGTATCTTCTGAACTAATGGTCCTAGAAACTTAAAAATTTGGACTATATGATCCTCTCGCGGAAATTATGTTCTGAAGAAAGTATTTTTTGAAAATTTTTCATTCAAATTTGGGGGGGAAATAGGACGATTTTGAACATTTTCTATATTGTGAACTAATGGTCCCAGAAACCTGAAATTTGAACTATAGGATCCTCTCGCGGAAATAATATTCTGAAGAAAGAACTTTTTTAAAAAGGCACTTCTAAGAAGGGGAAATGGGGGAAAATTGGGTAATTTGGTACATTTTCTTTTTTCTGACCTAGAAACTTAAAGTTTGGACTATAAGATCCTCTCGCGGAAAAAACATTCCGAAACAAAGTTTTTTTTTCAATTCCGCTTCTAGGGTGGTAAAAAGGGGGATAATAGAACAATTTGGTACACTTTGTATGTTCTGAACTAATTTTCCCAGAGACTTAAAAATTTTGACTATGGGATCCTTCGCGGAAATAACATTCTTAAAGAAGAACTTTTTCAAAAAACCGCTTCTACGGGGAAAAACGGGGAAAGTAGGGCAATTTTGTATCTGCTGAACTAATTGTCCTAGATACTTGACATTTGAACTGTACAATCCTCTTGCGGAAATAATATTCTAAAAGAAGTACTTTTTGAAAATTCCAGGGGAAAAAGGGGGTGAGTGGGGTAATTTTGAATCTGCTGAACTCATGGTCCAAAATACTTGAAATTTCAACTGTACGATCCTCTCGCGGAAATAACATTGTTAAAGAAAAACTTTTTTAAAAATTACGCTTCTACGGGGAAAAAGCGGGAAAGTGGGGCAATTTTGTATCTGCTGAACTAATGGTCCTAGATACTTAAAGTTTGAACTGTACAATCCTATCCCGAAAATAACTTCTAAAAGAAGTACTTTTTTGAAAATTCGTTTTTAAAGGGGAAAAAAATGGTGAAAGAAGGGCAATTTCGTATCTGCTAAACGAATGGTCCCAGAAACTTGAAATTTTAACTCTACTCTCGCGGAAAATACATTTTGTAAAAAGTAATATTTTGAAAAATCCTTTTATAAGGGTGGGGGTGGGGGTAGAAGGGGTTTAATAGGGCAATTTTGTATCTTCTGAACAAACTTGAAATTATGAATCTGGATGCTCTCGCGGAAATTATTTTTTGAAAAATATATTTTTTTGAGAATTTTGGTTTTAAGGAGGCCCAAAAGGGGGAAAATAGGGCAATTTGCTAAACTTTAAATTAATGGTCTTAGAAACATGACATTTGGAATATGGGATCATATCGCGGCAATAACATTCTAAAAGAACTACTTTTTTTGAAAATTTCGCTTTTAAGGGGGAGAATGGGGGAAAGTAGTGCAATTTTGTATATGCTAAAGTAATGGTCCTAGATACTTGAAAATTGGACTGTACGATCCTCCCGCGGAAATAACATTCGGAAAGGAATACTTTTTTAAAAATTCCTCTTTTAAGGGGGAAGAGAGGGGAAAATAGAGCAATTTTGAATCTGCTGAACTATTGGTCCTAGATACTTGAAAATTGGACTGTACGATCCTCCCGCGGAAATAAAATTCGAATGGAGGACTTTTTGGAAAATTCCGCCTCTAAGAGGGAAAAGGGGGAAAGTTAGGCAATTTTGTATCTGCTGAACTAATGGTCCGGGAGACTTGAAATTTGGACTGTACGATCTTTTCGCGAAAATAACATTCTGAAAGTAGTACTTTTTTAAATATTCCGATTTTGAGTGGGAAAAAGGGGAAAAGTAGGGCAATTTTGTATCTGCTGAAATAATGGTCCTATATGCTTGAAATTTGGACTGTACGATCCTCTCGCGGAAATAACATTCTCAAGGAGGTACTTTTTTGAAAACTCTACTTTTAAGGGGGGAAAAAGGGGAAGTTAGGGCAATTTTGTATCTGCTGAACTGATGGTCCTCGATACTTAAAATTTAACTGTACGATCCTCTAGCGAATATAACATTCTGAAAGATGTACTTTTTTCAAATTCTGCTTCTACGGGGGGAAAAGGGAGAAGGTAGGACAATTTTGAATCTGCTGAACTAATAGTCCTACATACTTGAAGTTTGGACTGTACGATCCTCTCGCGGAAAGAACATTCTAAAAGAAGTACTTTTTTGAAAGTTCTCCTTCTAAAGGGGGAACAGGTGGAAAGTAGGGCTGTATCTGCTAATCTAATGATCCTAGATACTTGAAATTTGAACTGTACGATCCTCTTGCGGAAATAACATTTTAAAATTAGTACTTTTTGTGGAAAGTTGCGCTTCTAGGGGGGAAAAGGCGGAAAGTAGGGCAATTTTGTATCTGCTCAACTAATGGTCCTAGATACTTGAAATTTAGACTGCACGATCCTCTCTTGGAATTAACATTCTGAAAGAAGTGCTTTTTTTTAAAATTCCGATTTCAAGGGGGAAAACGGAGAAGGTAGGGCAATTTTGTATCCGCTGAACTAATGGTTCTAGATACTTGAAATTTGGCTGAACGATCCTCTCGCGGAAATAACATTCTTAAGAAAGTACTTTTCAAAATTCTGGGGGAAAAAGGGGGAAGAAGGGCAATTTTGAATCTGCTGAACTAATGGTCCTAGATTGTTGAAATTTTAATTGTACGATCCTTTCGCGAAAATAACATACTTAAAGAACTTTTTTAAAAATTTCACTTCTAGGGGGAAAAAAGTGGAAAGTAGGGCCCATTGGGAGATTTCGTATTTTTGAACTAATAGTTTTAGAAACTTGAAATTTGGACCCTATGATCCTCTCGCGAAAAAAAAACTAAAAAAATATTTTTTTGAAAACTTCGCCTCAGAGGTGGAGAAAATAGAGCAAATTGGTACATTTTTGATCTTCTGGACAAATGGTCCCAGATACTTGAAATTTGGACTCTAGGATCCTCTCGCGGAATTAACATGCGGAAAACAACATTTTTTGAAAATTTCGCCTCCAAGGGTGGGAAAAGGGGAAAATAGGGAAAATCGGTTAATTTTTTATCTTCTGAACAAATGGTCCCAGAAACGTGAAGTTTGGTCTTTAGGATCCTCTCGCGGAAACAACATTCCGAAAAAAATATTGTTTGAAAAATTTCTCCTTCACGGTGGAAAAGGGGGGGGGGGGGGGGGGGGAAATAGGGAAAATCGGTACATTATTTATCTTTTAAACAAATGGTTCCAGAAACTTAAAATTTGAACTCTAGGGTCGTCTCGCAAAAAAAACATCTTGGGAAAATAGGGCAATTTTGTATTTTCTGAACTAAAACTTTAAATTTTGATCCTCTCGCGGAAATAATTTTTTGATAAATACACTTTTTGAAAATTTTGGTTTTAAGGAGGGCCAAGAGAGGGAAAATAGGGCAATTTGGGTAATTTTACACTAATGGTCTTAAAAACATGACATTTGCAATATAGGATCATCTCGCGGAAATAACATATGGCAAGAAGTACTTTTTTGAAAATTACTTTTTAAAGGGGGAAAGAAGGGCAATTTTGTATCTGCTGAACTAATGGTCCTAGATATTGAAGTTTGGACTGTACGATCCTCTCGCGGAAATAACATTCTGGAAGAAGTACTTTTTTGGAAAAATCTGCTTCTATGGGGGAAAAAGAGGGAAAGTAGGGCAAATTTGAAATTTGAATCTTCTTGCGGAAACGACATTCTAATGGAAGTACTTTTTTGAAAATTTCGCTTCTACGGGGAAAACGACATTCTAAAGGAAGTACTTTTTTGAAAATTTCGCTTCTACGGGGAATACGGGGAAATTAGGGCAATTTTGTATCTGCTGAACTAAAGGTCCTAGATACTTGAAATTTGGAGTGTACGATCCTTTCGCGGAAAAAACATTCTGAAAGAAGCACTTTTTTGAAAATTTTGTTTTATAGGTGGAAAAGGGCGAAACTAGGGCAATTTTGTATCTGCTGAACTAATGGTCCTAGATACTTGAATTTTGAACTGTTTTGTATCGGCTAATGGTCCTAGATACTTGAAGTTTGAACTGTACGATCCTCTCGGAAATTACATTCTGGAAGAAGCACTTTTTTAGAAAATTCTGCTTCTAAGGGGGAAAATGGGGAAAGTAGGACAATTTTGTATCTGCTGAATTAATGGTTGTAGATACTTGAAATTTGGACTGTACGCGGAAATAACATTCTAAAATAAGTACTTTTATGAAAATTCTGCTTCTAATGGGGTAAAAGGGAGAAAGTAGAGATACTTAAAATTGGTACTTTACGATCCAACCGCGGAAATTACATTCTGGGAAAATATTTTTTTTTAATTTTCGCTTCAATTTGGTACATATTGTTCCTTATGCACTAATGTTCCTTGAAAATTAAAGTTTGAACTATGAGACCGTTTCGCCAAAATAAAATTTTTTGCTACTTTAAATCTACTCAAAATATAATATTTTAAAGGTCGAAACTAACAATTTTTATGTTTAATTAAAAATTAATAAGAATTTGATGTAATAAAGTTGTTTTTTTTTACAGCTAACCGGTAACGAAGTACCGGGCGAGTTAGCTAGTATAGATATAAAGCAACAAACACACACAAAACAATAACAAATTTTTGTTTGTTGTAAGTGTATTGTGTGTGTTTGTTGCTTTATGATTACATAATTATGGAAGGTGTAGCTGAGGGGTAAGACATAAATATATTTGGTAAAAGTTTGAAAAAAGTTTTTTTTGTAAAAAAATAAATTAATAAATTTGGAGTAAATTTTTACTTTTACACAACTAAAAACTTAATTAAAAAAACGAACAATTTTGAGTAAATTTTTAATTGTGTCAATTAAAAATTTACTCAAATTTTTTGGCATACATTTAATAACTTTTTATTCAAAGTTTACTCAATACTATTAAATCGTTTACTGGTGCAAAATTGAGTAATATGTTACTCAAAGGTATTAAAAATTTACTCAAAAATTTTTTTCTGTGTAAATTTTTTTCCGAATTGTTGTTTTATTTGAATTTCAAAGAAGAGTGATTAATGTAGAAAAAAAAATAAATTAAATTTTTTACTTTTTTAACTTTAATGAGAAAATAGTTTAATGAACTTTTTGGAAATTAAAAAGCGTGTTGTTGTGTTAATTTCAAGGGGTTTGTTTCTTTTTGGTGTATGCTAAAATTCACAAAAACAAAAAAAAATGTATAAAATTAGCTTAAATCAAAATGTTAATTTTGACTTTTGTTTAGGTTGCAAGATTCCGTCTTATACCCTCTACTTGGTGGAAAAGGAAATGTATACAGCTGCGGTCAAAAAATAGCAACAGTGACATTTTTTTAAGTTTTTTCGTCGTGGGTATTATTTTAAAAACAGATGGAGTTAAAATATGTAAATTGAACTGAAACAAGTAAAAAAAGTTAAATTCGTATGGATACCCTCCACAATGTAAAAAAGATTATTTGTAAAAATTGTAAAAAAAATTTTTGGTGAAAAAAAAATTCGGTGAATTTTTTTTTTTTTGTAAAACATTATCAGCCTTACCATAGAAAAATAAAATATATTTAAAACCAGCTTTTAATTTTATTTCCATACAAATTGTTTTTGTTATTAAAATCGACTTTCAAAAAATGTATTGAAAATTTGAAATTTAAAATAAAACTTTTGTTAAAATAGAATTTTTGTTTTCTTGTGGTAAGGGCCTATGTTTCTACTTGTTTAAATATTATTCGCTGATCAATTCTGTTCACATGTGTCAACCAGCAGCCGAATTTAAGCATTTTGTATTTTTAGCTTATGTTTAATGTACCAACATTTTCGAGGTGTCCTTAAATTTTTTTTTCATAACTTTTGAACCACTGAACCGATTTCAATCAAATGCAATACTAAATTGCTAAGGGCAACAACAACTAAGTATGCTAAGTCTTAGTCATATCTGTTTAATGCTTTGGCCGCGATCACCATTTCCACAGACGGATAGACAGACGGACATCGCTAGAATGTCTTTTAATCGATTTATACACTAGAGTTCGTTTGGTGACTAGGCACTTCATCTGTTTATCGGGTATCATCATTTTTTTAAAGCTTTAGGGGAGCTAAAAAGAATGCCGGTATTTTTTTGAAAATTTGTCGCTTTAACGCATCTGAAAACGCGGATTTTGAGCCGATTTTTCTGCAGAGAAAAAACGGCTGAATATATTGCAAATCTTATTTCACCAGTCGATTCTACAGCAAAGAATAATACAATGGCAGTTTTTTGAACTCTTAAAAAAAGTTCCAAAAAACGACAACAGAGGGCGGAAAACTCGATTTAAAAAATGCCTGCGAATTTTGTACTCTTGTCCAAAACATTAAATCATGATAATTTGCGGAAGATTTGGATGTACTTGCCAAAGCAAGTTTTTTTTAGAAAAAAAAAATGTTACATTACTTTGCTATTCCATGCAAACGAATTTCAGTCGAGAACCCCATCCGTCCATCTGTCTGTGGAAAGCAAGATCCAGTCCAAACCAAAAGAGCTGCACGTTTCGTAAATGAGTTCAAAAATAAGCGCAAAAAATTGTTTTTACATTTTGGAGAGTATGAAAGATTCGGCATCGAAGAATTCCACACTCTCACTTGTTTTACACTCTCACTTGTTTTATGTACATTTGGTAACCAAATGAAAATTTTTATGTGAAAATTTTAGACTTGTTGAAAAAGTAGTTTTGGTAAAAAAAAGGGGGATATATGATTTTTGGTGAAAAAAAAAATTTTTGATGGATGAAAAAAGGTTTTTGATGAAAAAAACAATTTTTTTATAAAAAAAAATATGAAAACATTTTTTTTTTTTTTTTTAAATTGATGAAAAAAATAAATTTGATGAAAAAAAAATTGACGAAAAAAAATAGGAAAAAAAAAATATTGATGAAAAAAAAATAATTTGATGAAAAAATTAATTTGATGAAAAAAAAATTAATGAAAAAAAAGTTTGATGAAAAAAAAATTGATGAAAAAAAAATTGATGAAAAAAAATTGATGAAAAAAAATAATGAAAAAAACTGATGAAAAAAAATCTGATGAAAAAAAAAAATTATGAAAAAAAAATTTGATGAAAAACAAAATTGATGAAAAAAAATTTGATGAAAAAAAACTTGTAAGAAAAACTTTTTTTGTTGAAAAATAATTACGTTACTTTTTATTCACCAGCTGGTGAAAGACGGGTTTATTCACCACGAGGTGATTTATTATTTTTTGTTTTAAGAAAAAGAAAATATTTTTCTTTTTCTTATTATTTTCTTCTTCGTTAATTGTTAGCTGCGAATCTCGTTAACTAATAGCAAAAACTCGACGCGCATTTTCGAGCTGATAATGGGAAAAATCATGAAAAAATTTTAGGTGGGTACTTTTAGGCCTCTACAAGCGGTTTTAGTTCGCGGTTTTTGGAAAAAAAATATTTTTTTTTTAATTTTTTAAAAATATTTTAAAAATTAAGTAAAATAATGCTTATTACGAAACAAGTTCCAAAAAAAATTTATCTCGCCAATTTTAGCCCGTGGATGCATTTTTATACCCGGGAAAGTTCGATTTATTTTATAAAAAAAAAATATTTTTTATTTCATAATAGCACTTAAATGGTGCATAAGGCCGATTTAAGAACATGAATGATAAAAATAAAAAAATTGCGGGTATTTATAGCAATCCACAAGTGCAAAAAATTCGCAAATTACAAAAAAATTAAAAATGGGTATCAAAATTTTGGTAAAATAAGGCGTTTTAAGAAAATGATAAAAAAACAAAACAAATTGGCGGCTATTTATAACAATCCGCAAGTGCAAAAAATTCGCAAGTACCAAAAAAAATTCAAAAATTGAAAAATGGGTATCAATGGGTATTTATATAAAATTATATCAAATTATATATAATTTGAGAGCTCTCAATGCTGATTCAAAATCTGGTTTCTAAAGTTTTTAGGTTTTTGAGTATTATTGAGAGAATTTTTTGTGATTTTTTGGAGGATGTTCTGGGATCGTACCACTCGTTTTGAGTGGAGGGTATAAAACACAAATAAATCTAAACTATTGCAATAACGATTTGTAATTTTTTGCATAAGTTTTCCTTTAAGTTGTTTTTTAATGAATTATAATTATCATTAGTTCAGTTTTTGACTGTTTTCAATGGTTATTCATAAAAACAATTTGTATATTTAACACTTCTCCGTCTTTCTGAGTTTGTGCGGATGTAACTTCCTAATTTGTTGTTACTAGATCCACCTTTAAGCATTCTTATCGACTCGGAATCAGTTTAGGAATATAATAAACAATGTCTGTCCGTTTGTTTGACCAGCTCGGTATTCCCGGGAATACCGGTATTCCCGGTTCTAGATATATTCCCGGAAATACCGGTATTCCCGGTTCTGATACTGGTACCGGTTCTCAAAAACCAAAAAAATACTATACCACTAAATATTTAAATTACACTATGTAATCAGTATTTCACAAATATTTAGTTGTGTTTGTAAAATTATTTGAAAATCATGTAACTATTTGTTCGTAAATTCAAAAAATTTAATAGAAATGGTATTTTTCACATGTTTTTATACCCTCCACTCTAGTGATAGAGGGTATATATAAGTTTGTCATTCCGTTTGTAACACCTCGAAATATTGGTCTAGGACCCCATAAAGTATATATATTTATGATCCTCGATCGATTTTAAGTCGATCTAGCGATGTCCGTCCGTCCGTCCGTCCGTCTGTCTGTCCGTCCGTAGAAAACACGCTAACTTTTGAAAGACTTTACAGAGGCTACTGAAGTTTGGCATATATGTTTATCATTTACCTGGTCAGGTTGGTATTGCAATCCAGCCAAATCGGTCCAGTGGTTCAAAAGTTATGAGCAAAAGAGTAAATTTCGGCAAGGGTATTTCGCGAATTTACGAGATGAAAACCACGATAACTTTCGAAAGACAATAATGAGACTACTGAAGCTTAGCATGTATCTTTGCTGTTCCCCGGGTCTGATTGGTATTAAATTTCAGCTCAATCGGTCCAGTGGTTCAAAAGTTATAAGCAAAACCCTGAATATCAGATTTGCTTCATCTAAAATGCCATGTGTTTTAACAAGTTTTAAAAGCATTGGTGGTAACTAAACAATGCTTTTCAAACTTGTTTAATTTTAAAGCAATGCTTTTTAAACTTTTGTAGTTTTAAAAGCATTGGTAACTTAAAAATTACACTCGAAAAAAATTTTACACTCAAAAAAAATTTTACACTCAAAAAAATTTTACACTCAAAAAAAATGTACACAAAAAAAATTTAGTTTTTTTTTTTACAAAAATGACAATATTTTGTGTTCATACGTACGTGCATTCACTCAGAAATATTTTTACAGTAAAAAAAAACATTATACTCGAAAAAAATTTTACACTCAAAAAAAAAATTTTTTTTTTTTTTTTTTTTTAATGACAAAAAAAGAGTTTTTTACTCAAAATAAAATATTTCTAATAAAAATTGTAAATTTTTTCACGTTAAAAAATGTACACCCAAAAAAATACGTGGGTATTCAATACTAAAAATTTAACTAATTTTAGTCCAAAAGGACCTAGTGCAGAAATTGGTAACCAATACTAAAATTTTTAACTAATATTAGTCAATGTTAGTACTTTGAAGATACTAAAATTAGTAACGAATTAGTAGATTTTGGTACAATATCACTTACTAAACCTTTTACTGTAGAATTATTTTGAGTGTACTACCCTTTAAAAAAATGCATTGTGGAGGGTATTCATAGATTCGGCAAAGTCGAATTTAACTTTTCTACTTGTTTTTTTTTTTTTTTGATAAAAGCAAAGAAAAATTTAAATTGTACAAAATTTTACAAAATATACATACCGGTAGTCCCGGTAATACCGTCAGAACCGGAACCGGGAATACCGGTATTCCCGGGAATACCGGGAATGAATAAAGAACCGGGAAACCGGTACCATTTCCCGGTACTACCGAGAACCGGGAATACCGGTATTCCCGGTACTACGGTACTGACCGTAGGCACTATTTTAAATATAAAATTCTTCATCCGAGGAAAAATCCTATCTACACTGGAAAAAATCACTTAATGTTTCCAAGGTATTGTGAATACCCTTGTTATTGTTATTTTTAAAATATAAATATTCTATTTAAAAAAAACTTATCCACATAAGTTTGATTTCTGGGCAAATTTTGCAATACCTAACGTTATCTTTTATTAAATATAAATGTGATAAGACTGCCATAAAATGTCATAACTTACGTCATTATTACACGGTCTATTAGTTTGTATTACAATGTTGTTATTTTTTTTTTTTCTTCTTTAAAAAGTTTTGTTTTATTATTGGGAACGAATTGTTTTTATCATTTTATTCCATAACATGATTTATTGATTTTTAAGCACCTTTATTTAGTATGAAGCTTATTAAAATTTATTTTTTTATATATAGTTGACATTTTGGGGTCTAATATTTCATGCTTGATTTCCTCACTTCTATAATTCTTGTCCCTTTCAGAAAAAATTTTATATCGCTCATTTACTACAATAATGACATAACTCAAAAAACGTGATTTTTGAGTTAATGATGCAGAATTATTCGTTATATTATGTAAAAAGCAGGTAATAATATGTTTTACACTTACCGCTTGAATAGAAAATATGACATTATTGCATTTTATATCACCCATTTTCAATGAAAAACTATTTCCATTAACAGACAAACCGACATTTAAAATTCTGCTGATGATAACACTAACTGGAGTGTTTGAAACCGGTATGGAAATGTCTATAATTTTTAGAAATTAAATTTTTCTTCTGCATTTTTTCAACTTGAACAGTTGTAACAAATATAATTAGAGCGCAAGCTCAATCTGGACTTACAGAAAAAAATAAATAAAACTACTGACAAAATATTTCGCCATTAGGAACGTCTCCAAAACAGAAAATGCAAATTCCTTCATTTATATCTGAAATTCCAGATTATGTTGGTAACCCTTGCGAAATAATGTAAGAGACAAAAAAGTTGAAAGAGAGTATGAACTGAGGTTGAGATTGCAAAAAATGTAGTGTTGTTAACTGTCAAAATTTAGTCTGCAGAAACTATAAAAATTCAATTATATAAAAAACAATTTCCCTTAACAAGACAAACCGACATTTAAAATCCTACTGATGATAACACTAATTGGAGTGTTTGAAACCGGTATGGGAATACCAGAATCGTCTATAATTTTTAGAAATTAAATTTTTCTTCTATAATTAGAGCCCGAGCTCAATCTGTACTCAATCTGTACAAAACAATTTTCAATTGAGTACTTAAAACACATTTTTTGATAAATCAGTTTTTTTGAGTTATGCCACTATTTTAGTAAATAAATATATATAAAATTGAGGTTGATATGTTGTCTTTTATTAAATGTTACTAAATACTTTTCATGTCATCTAAGTATATATTTTTTTTAAAAAAAAGACTGTCAGTAAATATGACAGGAGCTAATTATATCCATAACTAGGGATTTTCCCATACAACAAAAAATATTGTAGTTGCATGTTATCTCATATGTTCTTCTACTTAGTACAATATGTTTTTCATTTAAAAAACATAATTTTCTATTAATAATGAATAACATATGGAGTGATGGATGGGGATTTCTTTAAAATGAAGAAAAATGCATAGAAAAATTTAAAAGACAAGATTCTGATAGCTCTTAAGTTTGCTAAAGATGTTAAGATAAGTTTAGCTGAGATAAGGCAGAAATACAGATTTTAAGTGTTTTTATATTGAGGAATACTTAAATATAAGAAATAATTAGAATAAAATGAATGTGTGTGTGGAAGAAGGTGCTAAAATCCAATTTTTTGAAATCGCGTTTTTTTGCAAAATCGTATCTTCCTTCAATAGTTCGACCTATTTGCAAACAAATTTGTTAAAAACTTGATCGTTTTCGATCATAAAATTGACCTTAAAAGTTTAATTTTAGCTATTTTTGGAAATATTTTATATTTTTCTCCGAATACTAACATGTATTTTGCAGTTAAACTAAAGGTGGTATATCAAAATTCTTACATGTGTGATGGTTAACGTGTAGAAAACATCCCAGGCTTTAACATGTGCCCATTGGTTTGGCAAAAAACGCTTTCATATCTAATCTATCTATAGTTAAAGTGTGAATATGGAAAAAGGTGCTATATCCATACAAAAACACAATATTGTTTTACGAAATACTAAGGGCGGATTTCGATAATCTATCCAATTTTTGAGTTTAAACTATAAAATTGAATGGTTAGTAACTTATATTAAGTATAAATTGTGCAAAATTTGTTTAACCCATTACGGGAAAATCTGTTCAAAATAAACCAAAACCACTTGTTTTTTGTTAAATTAACTACCTTTTATTATTCTTATATAAAAATTAGTATTGCTGGACCCCGTCTAAATTTTGCAGAATTCATCATGCCAAATTTTAATTTTTAAAAAATTACACAAAAAACATAAAACTACTTGGCAAATGTATTGAAATTCCTAGTAGAAATTGTAACATAGCACCTTATTCCACTAGAACAAAATTTCACATGCAATTTTTTGCTACTTCCGCTCATTCTATTTTTATGAAATTTTGTACATAGATGCAAATGGTCAATCTTTGTCGATCTGCAAAAAGAAAATTAAGAAATTTAATTTTTTTAGCGACTTATTTAGTTTTTTGCTTCTCCTATACAATTTGGTTTTTGGATTATAGCACCTTGTTCCACACCCACATTCAAATGTCTAACAATAAGTTGTTGATGCTGAATCGTAATTTAGAACTCTATTCAAAAGTTGTTAATTGTTTAAAAAAAAAAAATTCGCAAATTCATAAAAAACAAGTAAAAAAGTTAAATTCGGCCTTGCCGAATGTAGTGATACCCTCCACAATTTCAAAAAGATTATTGCAAAAAACTTTATTTAAAAGGAAATAACTTAAAAAAAAAAATTGAAAAAAAATTCCGCGAAAAAAAATTTTGGTAAAAAAAATCCGCGATTTTTTCTTTTTTTTTTGTCAAAAAATGTTCTTACGTATTTAAATACCATTTGGTGTTCAATTATGTTCACATATGTCAACCAGAAGCCGAATTAAAGAATTTTGTATTTTTAGGTTATGTTGAATGTACTGAAATTTTTGAGGTGTGCTTACATTTTCGTTCATAACTTTTGAACCGCTGAACCGATATCGCTCAAATGCAATACTTCTCGGGAGAACTTCCAATAAATATGTTAAGTTTCAGTCATCTCTGTGCAATATTGTGTCCGCGAGAGCATTTTCCACAGACAGACAGACAGACAGACGGACAGACGGACAGACGGACAGACGGACATCGCTAGAATTTCTTAAAATCGATCGGGCATCATGAATATATATACTTTATGGGGTCCCAGACCTATATTTCGATGAGTTACAAACGGAATGACAAAGTTATATATACCCTCTATCACTGACAAGGGAAGTCTCCCTAGTGTCACCCGCGGATCTTTTTGGAATTGGTTTTATTTTGTAGATCAGAAAAAATAAAGGGACACGTATTTTTTTTTAGCGGCCCAAATTCATATTTAGGGGGTAAAAATGAGGGGGGAAGACGAGGCCATTTTTCAGTTTTTTTCGTTTATCTCCTATATTATGCAAAGAAACCTAGTCATGTTACATACCAAATGAAAGGTCTTTGGAAAACCTATCTACGTGTGCTAAGAACGTGTTTAAACATGCACAACTTTTCGTCATATTGAGTAAAATACCAAAATTTTAGCACATTTTTGTTAATAAGTCGAAAAATATTAACTTCTTTGGCCCGTTGTTAGCATCACGAGATAGGTATTTTTAATACCTTTAATCTGATACCACACATGCCTATATTAATTTTGTTTAAATAGGTGTAAATCGTAAAAAACCGAAAAAGGTCAATTTCCCCCCATACAAATCGACCCCCCCTAAAAATGAGTTTGGGCCGCTATAAAAAAATACGTGTCGAATTAATTTTCGTTCTTAACAACATATACAAATTTCATGAAGATCGGAGGGTGACACCAGGGAGACTTCCCTTGTAAGTGGAGGGTATAAAAAATTAAAAAATGTCTGTGCAAATCACGATACAGTCCAAACCAAAAGAGATAGATATCTGAAGTTTGCCACAAATATGTCTTATGGTCATGAGCTTCTTAAGTTCTTAAATGAGCAAAATCGGACCGGTTTTTTGGTCAGGTTTGTAAAAATGTTTTACCGTAAAACACTTTTCCAGTAATGTCCGAAAATTAAAATTTAAGCCAAAAAAAATAGTAGTAATTGTTTTTAATTTTTCGGAACTTTCAAGATAAAAGAAGGAGCCCAAAGACATTGCCGTAACTGTTCAATTTTTTTTATACCCTCCACTTAGTGGTTGAGGGTATATATAAGTTTGTCATTCCGTTTGTAACTCATCGAAATATCTGCGCCATAAATTATATATGTTATTGATCAGTGATCGATTCTAAGACATTCTAGCGATGTCCGTATGTTTGTCCGTCGTCTGTCTGTTGAAATGGCGATCACGGCCATTTTAACACGGATATGACTTAAACATATTTACTTGTTGTTGTCCCGAGAAGTTTGATATTGCATTTAAGCGATATCGGCTATCAGCGGTTCAAAAGTTATAAACGAAAATGTAAGGACACCTCTAAAATTTTGGTACATTCAACATAACCTTAAAATACAAAATGCTTTAATTCGGCTGCAGTTTTACATGTGTGAACAAAATTGAACACCGAATGGTATTTAAACCAAAACGAGCAGTTTTTCTCACAAAAAAAAAACGGATTTTTTTTTACCTACATTTTTTTTCGCGGAACATTTTTGGTAAAAAATTTTTTTTCTCTCAAAAGTAATTCTGTTTTAAAAACGAATTTAATTTTTTACTTGTTTTCTTAATATTGACAACTTTTCCGATCCCGGCGATTTTAAAATTCGAAAAAAAGAAAAAATTTGCTCCACTCTATTGATTAGTGATCGATTCCATGACGTTGTCCGTCTATCTGTTAAAATGACAATCGCGACCAAAACTTTACACAAATAGGACAGTAACTCAATATATTTACTTGATGTTGCTTCGAGAACTTTGATATTGTATTTAAGCGATATCAGTTCAAAAGTTAATTAAAGAAAACCTAGAAAATGTTGGTACATTCGACATAACCTAAAAAAACACAAAATGCTTTAATGTGGCTGCTGGTGGATAATTGTGAACAGAAATAGATAGTATTTAAATACACTCAAAAAAATATGTTAGTAAATCAGCTGAAAATGTCAGTTAAAATAACTACTTTGTTAGTTGTTTTGGGGTCAACTACTTTTTCAGTTAAATCAACTAACAATGTAAGTTATTTTAACTGAAAAAAAAAACAACAGACTTATGTCGTAAAAACTACCCAGCAAAAATTGGCATTACTAGTAATGGGTTTTGTAATCCGAAACAGATGTTAATCAGTAGTTACTTATTGAATGAAACACTAATTATTTTAACAAGGGCGTGAGACAAAAATAACTAGTGAAGAGTATGGAGATAAATAAGTAGTTACTGACTCGGATTACTAATAAGGAGTAAAAACTCATTACCAATAAGAAGTAAAATAATTAGTTAATTAAAACATTTAAAATTTAACTTGTTTTTACTAAAACTTAAAAATTGCGCATTTTTTATTAAGTTTTTAAGTATTTTATAAGTTAATTGAATTGTAAAGGTTAAAGACTGCAAGTGCAAGGAGATATTACTTAAGCCCACTTCAGACTATAATACTGAGTCGTAAGAAAATACGTATCTTAAATAATACGAAATTTTCTCCGCTTGTCAAAAAATCTTTTAAAAAATCCTTTGCGTATTTACACCATCACATCTTAAATATTATCAAAATAAATACAACCCTGATCTTATGAAAAGTGTATACGTTTTCTCATTTTTAGAGAAATTTCTAAAAATGAGAATACGTATCCGCTTGTCATTTTTTAATCCGTATTTCTCTTGGTTTTATACCGATTTGTGTTTACACCATACTATTTTATAGGTTTTACACAAAATTTTGACAGATATTATTACAAATATTATGGTCTGAAGCCACCTTTAGAAGTTGTTTTATAACATATTACTGAAAAGTAGTTACTTTTGGGCTTAAAATAATGTTAATGGTAATGGGTACTCATTATAAATAATGTACTTGGTAATGATTACTTTTCACAACTCATTACCATGTTTTTGCTGGGTACTTACATTTCTAATCAAAAACACTAACACATGTAGCAAAATAAAATATTCAATTAAATATTTTTTTTCAAAAAATTTTTTAGAAAAAAAATTTAAGACCAAAATTTTTCCAAGTTTTTTTTTTAAAGTTGTGAAAAATAAAAAAAAAAAAAGTATTTTTAATTTTTTTAAAAAAACCGAACATTTTTCAGAGATAAAAAAAATTAACTACTTTAAATAACTGTTACTAAATTACAGTACTTTTTTGTTAGTTGTTCAAAAAACGACTTAAAATAACTCACAGAAATTTGATATTTTTCATACAAAAACAACTGACTTTGTAGTTGAAAACAACTAACTACTATAAAATATACAAACAACTAACATGTAGTAACCCAGGTAGAAATTGCCAACCGTTCCAAAGAAAAAGTCTCGGCAAAACACTTTATTTTTTGTGTAGAAGGTAGTATGAATTCGAAAAACTGCTTTCCAAGCAATGTTTTTCTATTAGTAACTTAAAAATTACACTCGAAAAAAAATTTTATACTCAAAAAAAATTTTACACTCAAAAAAAATTTAGACTCAAAAAAAAAAATATTTTTTTTAACAAAAATGACAAGGTTTTGTGTACATTCGTACGTGCATTCACTCAGAAATATTTTTACAGTAAAAAACATTACACTCGAAAAAAGTTTTACACTCAAAAAAAAAAAATTACTAATTTTTCTTTTTTTTTTAAATGACAAAAAAAGAGTTTTGTACTCAAAATAAAATATTTCTAATCCAAATTGTTAATTTTTTTCACGTTAAAAAATGTACTATCCTTTAAAAAAGGCATTGTGGAGGGTATCCATAGATTCGGCAAAGTCGAATTTAACTTTTCTACTTGTTTTTTTCCTATTTTCATTTAAATATAATTTTAAAGTAAATGGTATGTGGGTTCTTGTTTTTTTAGAAAATTACCAAAAAATTTCCTGTATCTCCAATATAAATTAAATTTGTTTACATGATGTAAACAATAAAGTAATTAAACAAAGTATTTCATTTATATTTTCAAACATGTAAAAAATATATCCCTTAAAAACTAGGTATACCTTTAAACTAAAAACGTTTTGCCCACATAATGACGCCGTTTGTCTGTGACGAAAATAAAAATAACATTTACAAAAACCCCAAACTATCGAAAAACGAATCCACCTCCCCCAACCAACTGCTAGTTTCAACAACTATTTAAAACATTAACAAACAACCCTTAACAATTTTTTGGGTAAATGTGAGTTCAAACGCCCTGCCAAAATAAAATAAAAAAAAATTGGTGAAATTGAACTTGGGTTCACGATTTGTTAAAAACAACAAAAACAAACAAAAACATTGTAATAAGAGTTACTCTAGGACGTTTTATGCCTAACAAATGTCAATAACAGTTTAGAGTTGAAAAGATACACGTAGACAAATTTTACCGGTTATTTAATAGTAGTTGTTTTTGGAGTAGATTCGAAATTTTAACAAATTTCGAATAAAAATCATTTAATATTCATTAATTCGAAATAAAGCAATGAGTCCATTTGATTTGGTTTTGTTGATATTTGTTTAAACAAACTATTTTAAATCTAAATGACGGTTGTTTTAAAAACAACTTACAAAAAATTACTTTTTTTTAATTTACGCTGTGCGAAAAAAACAACTGTGTTCAAGATTTCTAAAACTTTTATTTTTCCAATTAATTTCTTTAAGTGTTCGCTTTAGGTATACCTTTATAAAAAAAAAAACACTACAATTTATTTGATAGGCAATAATCAAATTCAAAATAGTAGTTGAAAACATTTAGTATGGTATTTCAAATGAATATTTTTTTTCTTTTTGAGTATTGTATGGAATCCTTGAGAAAAGTCAATGTCAGTCATAAAATGTTATATGGAAATGATATTTTTTTCCTTTAAGTACCACACATACACTTACATAGCATGTTTTGTGTTTGTATAAAAGTTGAAAAGGAAACAATTTGATTTTATGTCACAAATGTAATGAACGCCGTTACTCAGGGGTTCTTAAACTTTTAATGATAGGAGTTACCTAAGGTAACTTTGGAGGGAGAGAACTTAAACAAGTAAAAAAGTTAAATTTGGACTTGCCGAATGCAATACAATGTGAAAAAGATTATTGCAAAAAACTTTATTTAAAAAACAAGTAGAAAAGTTAAATTCGAATTGGCCGAATCTATGAATACCATCCACAATGCCCTTTTTAATTGATAGTAAATTTTCTAACGTCAAAAAATAAAATTTTTAATTGGAAATATTTTATTTTGTGTAAAAACACTTTTTTAAGTAATTTTTGAAAAAAAAAAATAATTTACTCAATTTTTTTTTGAGTGTAAAAAAATTTTTTTCGAGTGTATTTTTTTTTTAGTGTAAAAATATTTTTAAGTGACAAAAATACATTGTAAAATATTTTTGTGACTTATCAATGTTTTTAAAACATGTTTAACGGGGTTTCAACGCGTGAATTAAGGGTGAACTCAATCTGAAATTCATGGTTTTGCTTATAACTTCCGATTGGCTGAAATTCAATACGAACTAGGCCAGGGTAACGACAAATATTGTATATGCCAAGCTTCAGCATTCTCAGAATTGCCTTACGAAAGTTAGCGTGTTTTTTATTTCGTAAATTCAGGAAAAACCCTTGCTGAAATTCAGTATTTTGCTATTACTTTTGAAATACTGGACGGATTTTGCTTCATTGCAATACCAACCTAACCAGGTAAATCCCCAACATATATGCCAAACTCTAGGAGCCTCAGTAAAAAAATTTCATAACAATTTTGTAATTTGCTTGTATTTTCTTGATTTAACGTTACGAATGAGTAATATTTATGCAATTAATATTACTCATTCCCAACATTAAAACAAGAAAATACAAGCAAATTACAAAATTGTTATGAAATTTTAAGTTCAAATGCGATTTTCTCGAAAAAACGAAGAACGTGTTACTGAATTTTTTGTGTGGATGGACAAACATCTAAGCTTTTTAAACAAAAATTAAAAAAGAAAAAAAATGTGGCACGTTTTTTAATAAATTGACATTTTTAAAAAATGGAAAATTTCAGAACGGGTTCTGAAAATTTTCCAAAAAAAAAAAAAATTTAATCGATAGCCCATACAAAACTATATAAGAATGTAAATTTTTGAGATTGTGGTGCATTCCGTTTTAATGTGATAAATATTTAATCAAGGCACTTCGCCACAAATTTGACCATTTTTCCAATATTTGACCACGCCTCCTACGCCCAGTTTTTGAAAAATTTAAAAACCAAAAACCCAATTTCTAAGATCCATATAGGGCTATCCATACAACCTATTCAGAAGTTTACGGTACACGTGTTTTTTTTCGCTGGACATTTGGTGTGGAATGCCTCATATACTTAATGGCAGAGCTTCTCACTAACTTTTGCTTTGCTACCCCTTTTCAATATTTCAAATTTTTCGAGACCCCCCACATAAAAAAAATATATTATTATCGTGAACGTTTGCCCTCAGTTTTTTAAAAACCTAATGGAAAAATTTGTAAACCAAATTCAGAAGCAGCATTGAAAGATTAATCGAAACCGTGTGGTCAGATCCCAGAGGCATACCAAAATTTTCACGTAAAAAACTTCTAAAAAATAAAAAATTAAAATAAAATTTGTTCCTGAAAAATTTTGAAACCAGGTCCCGAGCAACGGCATTTTACCCTGCAAGCATTTGGAAGAAATATCGCCTGGGAGAAATTGCGGCTATATCTTCTTTTTATCGTAATAAAAAATAATCAAAGTAGTACTTTTGGAAATCTTCCTTTTATCATTTCGAGGATATTTAAGCAATATTTAAAAAAAAATATTTATTTTTTGTCATTTATAAAGTAGATAAAATCGCCAAATTATCAAAAATTTATCTTCCAGGTGATTTTTCACCTGCGCGATATATAGACGATATCTTCCTCTTATCAGACGGATGAAAAAAATACGAAATCAAAATGTTTTATTTATTGTCAAAAATATATTTTCTCATCATTATTAAGTCTTTCGGAGTTTTATGCAATAAATGTGAAATAAAACAAGCAAAAACTATTATAAAGGGGTCTTTTGAGGTAAGTAGCGAATTTGAAAGCAATAAAAGCATTAACTAAAAAAGAAACTGCAAAATAAACCACATTTTTTTCTCCATTAGGTCCAGCAAATTACATAAATTCAACGAAAAAGGACAACTCAATAGGCTATAAAAATCTTAAGAAGCACTAACGTCCCGAAAGAAGTAAGAAATATGAAAAAATGTACCAAAAGATGGGTTCTGTAGCATTTATACATTATGTTTTTTATCATGATATATGGGGCAAAACGCGTCAACGGTCCACACCCAAAAACAAATGTTGTCCAATTCAAGTATAATTTTGGCAAAATATTAGGTTAATGATAGGTAGTATAAATTACAAATATAAAATTTTTTGATGAAATATTCGCAGAGTTACAGGGTTGGGAAATTTTGATGTTTTTGAAAAGAATATATTTTGGTGAATTTTAATTAACACTTTGATGAAACAAAAATTATAATTTAAAAAACTAATTTTAAAGTATTTTTGATGGCCTTTAAAATGGCATTTGTGGTTTTTTTGAAAAATATAAATTTGACCTTAAAATTCAAGGTCAAAATATTAAATTGTAATTATCTTATAAGGGTCGCACTTTTAAATTTGTTTCACTAAGCCCATTAGAAAGCTTGACATTTTTTTTAATTTCGGTTTTTTTAAAAAAAATGGTATGTATGATACTTTATGAGAAATCAATTTTTTAGGAGTATATTACACTCAAATTGTACTGAAATCGCTTTAATCTGCATATAATAACAACAACAAAAATCAATGCTTAGATAAAGTGTGCGTTGTAAACACACACAACAAACGTTGCACGCATAAAAAATAAAGAAATCAGTACAGTTTGGGTGTTATGTACTCGTAAAAAAATTGATTTCTCATAAAGTATCATACATACCATTTTTTTAAAAAAAACCGAAATTAAAAAAAGTTTCAACCTTTCTAGTGGGCTTAGTGAAAAAAATCTAAAAGTGCGACCCTTATAAGATAATTACAATTTAATATTTTGACCTTGAATTTTAAGGTCAAATTTATTTTTTTCGAAAAAAACACAAATGCCATTTTAAAGGCCGTCAAAAATACTTTAAAAGTCGTTTTTAAAATTATAAATTTTGTTTCATCAAAATGTTAATTAAAATTCACCAAAATATGTTCTTTTCAAAAACATCAAAACTTTCCAACCCTGTAACTCTGCCAATATTTCATCAAAAAATTTTATATTTGTAATTTAGAATACCTATCATTAACCTACTATTTTACTAAAATTATACTTAAATTGGACAACATTTGTTTTTTGGTGTGGACCTTTGACGCGTTTTGCCCCATATGTATGTAAGCTCCTTGTATCTAAGATTTTTTGTAAATTATTATCTAACTAATTTTATGTAAATACAATAAAAACCATGATTTTATCAACTTTAAACTTTGCCTTTAATTTTCTTAAAAACCTAACGTACTAGAAAAAATTTTATATCCAGATTTAGATGCCAGACTCAGCCAAAAAACTTCACAAATAAGTGTTGGGCATCCCGGGAAATTAACAACTGCATAGTGATTACGGAGGGACCTTAAATGATGGAAATAATTTATTTCTTTAATAAAAGTATTTGTATATTTTTAAAACAAAACAATAAAAAAATGTGTTTTAAATTTGCCAAAATTTAAGGTTTTGACAAAATTGTTCGCGACCCCCCTAAAACTCTTCCACGACCCCTAGGGGGTCGCGACTCACCATTTGAGAACCATTGCTTTATGGGGTCGTAGACCAATATTTCGAGGTATTAAAAATAAAATCCGCGAAAAAAATTTTGTGAAACAAAAATACGTGAAACAAATTTTTGGATAAAAAAATTGAAAAGAGAAATTAATTTTGAGAAAAAAGTATTTGTTGAAAAAATATTCCCGCAAAAAAAAATTTTTGGGGAAAAAAACGCGAAAAAATCAGCACAGAAGCTTTTCTTGAGCGTATCTACACAAAGGTCGGTAGTGAAAGGGGAAAGCAAACTGGGCGCCATCTTATTTTTAACTTTTTCTTCGAATTATGATGTAATACAAACCCACGATCAGCCCCCTGCTGATCATCAAATTTTCTGTAACCAATCTTTGCAGGTGATTATTTCTTTGAAATCAATGGTCATCAGTAGCCAGATATAAAAAAAAACTATAAGATTCTAAAGTTACTTAAAGAAAACCCTCTCATGGAATTATTAAAATAAATAATAATAAAAGGGAGAGAGAGAAAGAGAGAGAGTAGAATCACTACAAAACACGCAAAATGAAATTCAAGTGATTTTAATAGGCATCAGACGCTAGCAATAAAACACGCAAATACTAAAATCTCCCCAGTTGGGAGCCAAAAAATTCTGTTACCAGGTGCTAATTTCTTTGGATTCAATGTGCATAAGTCGCTTAATATAAAACACACTGGAATTCGCTGTTTAGCGTCAAATATTCTGCAATGACTTTTTGCAGGAAATTATTCAAAGATGTGAAATAAAGCGCATGTCCCCAGATGGGAGCCAAATATTCTGTTAATTTTTTTTGGGGATTATTCCTTTAATACAAACACAAAACGTTACTCATGGAGCATCAACAGCAAAGTATAAAACACACTTTTGCTGAAGTTACACCAACCCATGCCCTCAGTTGGGAGCCAAATATTTGTTAACCTATATTCACAGGAAATTATTCTACAGGGAAAAGCTACGTCAAGGGAACAAAAATTAAATAATAACAGAAAGAAAAGTATTACCTAAACACACGCAAAATGGGTGCATCAGCCGCAAAATACAAAACCCCTAGTTGTTCGCCAAAAAAAATATTTGGAGGCGATTGTTTGTTTCGGACGTAGCTATCACAACCATCCTTACTTACAGAGCTTTTTTTAATGCTTAACATGTCAGTAAAATAAAAATTGTAAGCCTCTCAAAGTAATAGGTGTGTTTTCTATTATCATAGAAAAATTTCCAACACAAATTCCGGTTTTTAAACCTTTACTCCTGGAAAAGGCCACTTATCATATCTTCAAACAACTTCCTTTAATATTTCACTTTATATCGCATAAAAACAAAATCAATAAAAATCACAAATAAATATTTTATTTAAACTTAAATGATTCATTTGCCCATGAAAAGAATTTAAATTTAATACGATTTAAAAAAAAATAGAATTGGCCCCAGGTTGGGCGCCAAATAAAAAATAATTCATAGGCGATTGTTTTTTCGGGCGTTGCTACAACAGTACTCACTTCAAGATCTTGTTTTATGATTAACAACATGTCCGTAAAATAGAAATGGTAAACCTCGCAAAGTAATAGGTGTGTTTTCTATTAATTCGAATATACGACTTCTCATAAAAAAAACCTTAATTTTAATTTAAGCAAAAAATAACAAAATTAAAACAAAAAATAACAGACATCAAAAAACCGAGTGTTTAAGTGTATAAATATTAGCTGTGTTTTTTGATGGTTTGGATTCTTTAAATCACCAAACACTACTTTCTACATCTACTTTCCAAGTAGAAATCCTGTAAATTTTTTGACAAAATCTTGGAAATTTTGAGGAGACAAAGCTCTGCTTTTTCTCCTTAACTGTTAATTCAGTACGTGTTAGTACAACTAAGAAAATTTTCTTTTGAAATCCTAGAAATTTTCTGACTAGATAAAATTCGGCTTTCGAACCTAGAAATTTTCTGACGAGATCTTATTAAATTTTTCGACACAAAATCCGGCTTTCTAACCTTAACTCCTGGAAAACCCCACTTTGCAAAACTTTAAACAAATTAAGAATCCCTTGCAATAACCAGAGCTTCGAAGGATTTCATTCCTTAATTCGATTTGGCATTCTGAATGAAAATTAAGTGAGTGCATTCCCATTCACATTTTAGCGAATTGAATGAATTCACTTTAGACTCATTCGATTTATAAATATCGAATGCATTCGAATTTTTTTCATTCGACTTTTCTTTTCATTCAATTTGAAAAATCGAATGGCTTATTCATTCATTGCATAAAAAACTTAAAAAAACTAGCCAAGATAGAGCAAAACGGACCCAATTTTTTGTCCATAGTATCGCCAACACTCTTCACACTTTTTGTCGTGTAGGCAGTTAATATGTGCATTTTTAAAATTTTCGGGAACACCAATTTTTTAGATTCAAAATTATTAGGGTCATCGTATGTAAAGAGAGTTGGCGATACTATGGACCATAATTTGGCTCCGTTTTGGTCTATCTATTTAAAAAATCGATTGCAATCACAGTGGAATGATAAAAAATCGAATGCATTCGATTTTTCTAAATCGAATGAACAAGAAATCGAATGCATTCATTTTTTTCCATTCAATCGAATGAATTCCAAGGACTGCATTCAATGTTGATTTATGAAATCGAATGCATTCACTGACTATGAAAATTGAATGGATTTTTTTGAGAATTCATTCGAAAAGGATTTCATTCTTCGAAGCTCTGGCAATAACCAATCTATTTTGATTGGATTTCTTTTATTATTTCTTTCATTTTTATGATAAATGATTAATTTTCCCATCAAAACAATTTAAATTTAATACGATTTTAAAAATTTTGTTTAGAATTGGCCCCAGGTTGGGCACCAAAAAAAATAATTCGCAGGCAATTGTTTTTTTTTTTTTTGACGTACGACCCGTTTTCACTTACAGAGCTTCTTTTAATGCTTCACAACATGTCTGTAAAATAAAAATGACAAATCTCTCATAGTAATAGGTGTGTTTTCTATTAATTCGAATTTACGATTTTTCAGGAAAAAAATTAATTAAAACTTTAACAAGTTTGCTCCAGTGGGAGTTAAAGGAACATATATATTAACAAAAAATAAAAGAATTTAAACAAAAAATAAACAGAAATGGTAAAACTAGTGTTTAAGTGTATAAATAATATCTGTGTTTTACGATCATCTAACCAAACAGTACTTTTTACATCTACTTTCCGAATATAAATGTATTAATCTAAATATTGTTTTCCAACCAAGAAATTTTTTTGTAGAAATACTGTAACTTTTCTGACAAAATCTTGGAAATCTTGAGAACAAAAAATCCTAATTTTTCTCCTTAATTGTTATTTATCACGTGTTAGTCCAACTCTTTACTCTTAGGAAACCCCACTTTGCATATTTTCAAACAAATTAAGAATCCCTTTCAATAACCAATCAATTTTGATTGAATTTCTTTTATTATTTCTTTCATTTTATATCGCATAAAAAACAAAATCAATAAAAATCACAAATAAACATTTTATTTAAACATAAATGATTCATTCGCCCATCAATACAATTTAAATTTAATACAATTTCAAAAATGTCGTTTCAGATTGAGTAATTGAAATTCTATGTTAGTTTTAACTGCAACAAAAGACAAAAAATCTAGAGAAAAACACCTTTTTGGCATTGTGCAATTCACATGTTACCAAAAGAGTATATTTAGAATTACAAATTTTCAAAAAAAAAAGGTTTTTTACTAAATCACTGCACTGCATTGTAGACAATTTGACGTCAAACAAAAAAAAAATAACAAAAATCAAGTGTTTTGTTTTTCAAACTTGATTTGATTTTCTTAACAGAATAGAAAAACAAACAAATTTATAACACATGTTTGTAAGTAATTGCAGTTGATTTCATAATTTTCTATTTTTTTTTTTCCTGTAGCACATTTGGCTTCAATTATAATTCCAAAAAAAAAGTGAAGTTTGTTTGTGCATTGTATGCATTTAATTTAGTGGAAAATTAATTTTCATTTTCAATTTGCCGTACTTGCTATATTGCTACCTAAAATCATAGAAATTATAAAGAAATACACTCCCTCTTTAGTAAAAAAACATCTCTAAAACAGCTCTACTTGGAAAATTGTTGAGTACCACCATGTACCACTTTCCATCTCCTTTATATTCTGTTTTTATAAGAAGTGTTGTTTTCTTTGTGTGGCTGTTGTTGTTCTAGTGCTTTCTTCTTGGTTTTTCTTTTCGGTTGTTTTTTTTTTTTTTTTTGGTAAAATGACTTTAGGCGCCATCTGGCAATTATTAAATGGTTTATAAGTAATAAAGCAAAATTTTTAAAGGGTTCACATGCTTCGCATCTACTTTCGCTCATACATCCAAAGATAATTTAGCCATTTATATGTATGTAGAGTATCATTTCGGAAGGGAGTCGTAAAAAAATTTTAGCCTTAGATAACAAAAAAATAACATTTGCTAACCAATATTTTGCGTTTCACCAAAAAAAAAAAAAAAGGTTTTTACAATGTAGATTGTTTATGGCGGAAAATTTGATTACTTAAGGGGTACTTAAGCTTAATGAAATTTTTATTAATAAAAATAAGGAAATTTTTAGATTTATATATAATCAAAAAATACCCAATTGGAAAAAAACTCACACTTATTATATATTCCAATATCGGTTTACCGGTTCAAAAGGTGTGTGCAAAAACGTAAGGACACCTCGAAAATTTTAGTACATAGCCTACTGTTACAAAATGCTTTAATTCGGCTACAGGTGAATCAACAGAATTTGATACAAGATAGTATTTTAACAAAAACAAACTTTTTTAAATAAAAAACTTTTTCCCCGGATATTAATTTTTTTCACAGAAAATTTTTTTTTCACTGAAAATATTTTTCCACAGAAAATTTTTTTTTTCACACAAAACTTTTTTGGGCAAATTTTTTGACCAAAAAAATGTTTTCAGCGTTTTTTTTACACAAAAAAAAGTTATTCGCCAAAATTTTTCAGCAAAAAAATTTTATGTCGAAATACTGGCAAACATTTTTTTATTTCTTGACTAAATATTTTTTCACAAAATTTTTTTTTCACAAAATTTTTTTTTCACTAAATTTTTTTTTCAAAAAAAAATATTTTTTTTACAAATTTTTTTTTCACAAAAATTTTTTTTCACAAATTTTTTTTACAGAATGTCCGTCCTTCCGTCTGTCGGTAAATCTAAACTTTGTAAACACGATACAGGTGGCAATTATCGATTGTTATAATAACAACCGGATTATAATCAGACCTTTGAAGAATTAATTCAATTTGTGAATTAATTCACATTATTTTTAATTAATTTTTTAATTAATGAATTAATTCATACTTGAATTAAATTTGAATTATTTAAAAAAGAATTAATTAATTTTGTGAATAATTCAATTTTAATTCAAAGAATTAATTCAAGCATGAATTAATTCTTTTTGAATTAATTCATTTTGAATTAATTCTTTTTGAATTAATTCATTTTGAATTAATTCTTTTTGAATTAATTCTTTTTGAATTAATTTATTTTGAAATAATGAATTTTCAATTCTTTTTTTGATTTAATTCTTTTTTGAATTAAATTTTTTTTGTTTATTTAATTCTTTTTTTGAATTAATTTTTTTTAATTCATTTTTTTTTGAAAGCAAGAAAAAAATCAACCAAACAACAAATTTTTTTTTGTACATGCATCATCGTCGCAAAAGCAGCATTTTTTAGCTTATGGGCATAGCATATTATGAGCAATTATAAAGAATGTTATAAACCAAAATTTTTTGCTAGAGAAAACAAAAGCTTTTTTTTCGCCGAATCCCTTTCTACCAAATAGGAAAAAAACAAGTGCAAGTGCCGAATATTAAATAACTTCCAATATAATAGAGGGATTCCGCGAAAAAAGACCAATAGGTTAGGTTAGAGGTGGCGGAGTCAAAGACTCCTCACATAGACCGGATGGTCCATAGCGAAACCACAATAATTCCTCAGCGACGCTGATAGAACGCATTTGTCCTCATCGCGAATTGTACTATTTGCCAAGGGTGTGAAGATAGATTTGCAAGTTAGATTCGGGTTGTGAAATTTGCTAAATCTGTTATACCCGCTAAAAGTTAGATTTGAAAGTTAGATTTGGATTGTTATATCTGCTATACATAGCTTAAATAAAAAATATTTAAAAAATTAAAATAATTATTAAATAATAATGAATTAAAAATATTACTAAAAAATTAAAAAAAAAAAAATCAAACACATTCGTACGTTTTTTGTATCTTGGGTCAAATTGAACATTTTGGACAGACCTGAATGGGGTTTGTCAATTTTGGTTGATAGTCCTGGACTAGTTGAGCAACCTAGCATGCCGGTTATACCCAATTGTTTCTCAGGAAAAAAGATATAATTTTTTAAAAAAATATATTTTCCATATGGGTCATATTCTGGCATTTTTTGTATATTGGGCCAAAGTGGACATTTTGGACAGACCTGAATGGGGTTTGTTAATTTTTGGTGATAGTTCTGGACTAGTAGAGTAGCCTGGCATGCCGGTTATACCCAATTGTTTCTCAGGAAAAAAGATATGATTTTTTAAAAAAATATATTTTCCATATGGGTCATATTGTGGCATTTTTTGTATCTTGGGCCAAAGTGGACATTTTGGACAGACCTGAATAGGGTTTGTTAATTTTGGGTGATAGTCCTGGACTAGTAGAGCAACCTGGCATGCCGGTTATACCCAGTTGTTTCTCAGGAAAAAAGATATGATTTTTTAAAAAAATATATTTTCCATATGGGTCATATTCTGGCATTTTTTGTATCTTGGGCCAAAGTGGACATTTTGGACAGACCTGAATGGGGTTTGTTAATTTTTGGTGATAGTCCTGGACTAGTAGAGTAGCCTGGCATGCCGGTTATACCCAATTGTTTCTCAGGAAAAAAGATATGATTTTTAAACAAAATATATTTTCCATATGGGTCATATTGTGGCATTTTTTGTATCTTGGGCCAAAGTGGACATTTTGGACAGACCTGAATAGGGTTTGTTAATTTTGGGTGATAGTCCTGGACTAGTAGAGCAACCTGGCATGCCGGTTATACCCAATTGTTTTAAAAAAATATATATATTTTCCATATGGGTCATATTCTGGCATTTTTTGTATCTTGGGCCAAAGTGGACATTTTGGACAGACCTGAATGGGGTTTGTTAATTTTTGGTGATAGTCCTGGACTAGTAGAGTAGCCTGGCATGCCGGTTATACCCAATTGTTTCTCAGGAAAAAAGATATGATTTTTTAAAAAAATATATTTTCCATATGGGTCATATTCTGGCATTTTTTGTATCTTGGGCCAAAGTGGACATTTTGGACAGACCTGAATAGGGTTTGTTAATTTTGGGTGATATTTCTGGACTAGTAGAGCAACCTGGCATGCCGGCTATACCTAATTGTTTCTCAGGAAAAAAGATATGATTTTTTAAAAAAATATATTTTCCATATGGGTCATATTCTGGCATTTTTTGTATATTGGGCCAAAGTGGACATTTTGGACAGACCTGAATGGGGTTTGTTAATTTTGGGGGATAGTCCTGGACTAGTAGAGCAACCTGGCATGCCGGGAAAAAAGATATGATTTTTAAAAAAAATATATTTTCCATATGGGTCATATTGTGGCATTTTTTGTATCTTGGGCCAAAGTGGACATTTTGGACAGACCTAAATGGGGTTTGTTAATTTTTGGTGATAGTCCTGGACTAGTAGAGTAGCCTGGCATGCCGGTTATACCCAACTGTTTCTCAGGAAAAAAGATATGATTTTTTTAAAAAAAATATTTTCTATATGGGTCATATTCTGACATTTTTTGTATCTTGGGCCAAAGTGGACATTTTGGACAGACCTGAATAGGGTTTGTTAATTTTGGGTGATAGTCATGGACTTGTAGAGTAACCTGGTATACCGGTTATACCCAATTGTTTCTCAGGAAAAAAGATATGATTTAAAAAAAAATATATATTTTCCATATGGGTCATATTCTGGCATTTTTTGTATCTTGGGCCAAAGTGGTCATTTTGGACAGACCTGAATGGAGTTTGTTAATTTTGGGTTATAGTCTTGGACTAGTATAATAACCTGGTATGCCGGTTATACCCAATTGTTTCTCAGAAAAAAGATATGATTTTTTAAAAAAATATATTTTCTATATGGGTCATATTCTGGCATTTTTTGTATCTTGGGCCAAAGTGGACATTTTGGACAGACCTGAATAGGGTTTGTTAATTTTGGGTGATAGTTCTGGACTAGTAGAGCAACCTGGCATGCCGGTTATACCAAATTGTTTCTTAGGAAAAAAGATATGATTTTTTAAAAAAATATATTTTCCATATGGGTCATATTCTGGCATTTTTTGTATATTGGGCCAAAGTGGACATTTTGGACAGACCTGAATGGGGTTTGTTTATTTTTGGTGATAGTCCTGGACTAGTAGAGTAGCCTGGCATGCCGGTTATACCCAATTGTTTCTCAGGAAAAAAGATATGATTTTTTAAAAAAATATATTTTCCATATGGGTCTTATTCTGGCATTTTTTGTATCGTGGGCCAAAGTGGACATTTTGGACAGACCTGAATGGGGTTTGTTAATTTTGGGTGATAGTGCTGGACTAGTAGAGCAACCTGGCATGTCGGTTATACCCAATTGTTTCTCAGGAAAAAAGATATGATTTTTTAAAAAAATATATTTTCCATATGGGACATATTCTGGCATTTTTTGTATCTTGAGCCAAAGTGGACATTTTGGACAGACCTGAATGGGGTTTGTTAATTTTTGGTGATAGTCCTGGACCAGTAGAGTAGCCTGGCATGCCGGTTAAACCCAATTGTTTCTCAGGAAAAAAGATATGATTTTTAAAAAAATATATTTTCCATATGGGTCATATTCTGGCTTTTTTTTGTATATTGGGCCAAAGTGGACATTTTGGACAGACCTGAATGGGGTTTGTTAATTTTGGGTGATAGTCCTGGACTGGTAGAGTAACCTGGCATACCGGTTATACCCAATAGTTTCTCAGGAAAAAAGATATGATTTAAAAAAATATATATATTTTCCATATGGGTCATATTCTGACATATTGTGAATCTTGAGCCAAAGTGAACATTTTGGACAGACCTGAATGGGGTTTGTTAATTTCGGGTGATAGTCCTGGACTAGTAGAGTAGCCTGGCATGCCGGTTATACCCAATTGTTTCTCAGGAAAAAAGATATGATTTTTTAAAAAAATATGTTTTCCATATGGGTCATATTCTGGCATTTTTTGTATCTTGGGCCAAAGTGGACATTTTGGACGACCTGAATAGGGTTTGTTAATTTTGGGTGATAGTTCTGGACTAGTAGAGCAACCTGGCATGCCGGTTATACCTAATTGTTTCTCAGGAAAAAAGATATGATTTTTTAAAAAAATATATTTTCCATATGGGTCATATTCTGGCATTTTTTGTATATTGGGCCAAAGTGGACATTTTGGACAGACCTGAATGGGGTTTGTCAATTTAATTGATAGTCCTGGACTAGTAGAGCAACCTGGCATGCCGGTTATACCTAATTGTTTCTCAGGAAAAAAGATATGATTTTTTAAAAAAATATATTTTCCATATGGGTCATATTCTGGCATTTTTTGTATCTTGGGCCAAAGTGGTCATTTGGGACAGACCTGAATGGGGTTTGTTAATTTTGGGTTATAGTATTGGACTAGTAGAGTAGCCTGGCATGCCGGTTATACCCAATTGTTTCTCAGGAAAAAAGATATGATTTTTTAAAAAAATATATTTTCTATATGGATCATATTCTGACATTTTTTGTATCTTGGGCCAAAGTGGACATTTTGGACAGACCTGAATAGGGTTTGTTAATTTTGGGTGATAGTCCTGGACTAGTAGAGTAACCTGGTATACCGGTTATACCCAATTGTTTCTCAGGAAAAAAGATATGATTTAAAAAAAAATATATATTTTCCATATGGGTCATATTCTGTAGTGTCCGACCGAATATTCGGCTTCGGCCTCGGCTTCGGCCAAAAAGCACTATTCGGCCACTATTCGGCTTCGGCCACAATTTTGGCCGAATAGGCCGAATACCGAGTAATTGTATAATATTTGTGCTCACGTGTTGAAAAACATACTATACTAACTTTGAATCACATTAGTAAGCCACAAAAACATTTTAATAAGTGTTTTTGCAACTAAAAACATTTTTTACATTCAAAAAAATTTTTCGATCGAAAAAAATTTACACTCTAAAATATATTTTTTTACAAAAATGTCCAAAAAAATTTTTGGCTTAAAATAAAATCATTCTAGACAGCATTCTCATGCATTTGAGTATCCCGCCGAGTCGACTTTTATTTTTTTTTTTTGTTTTTACTACATAAATATTTTTTTTCTTTTAATATTCGGCTTCGGCTTCGGTTTGGCCGAATAGTGAAAATTTGGCCGAATATTCGGCTTCGGCCAAAAAAGGTGTATTCGGTCGGACACTAATATTCTGGTATTTTTTGTATCTTGGGCCAAAGTGGACATTTTGGACAGACCTGAATGGGGTTTGTTAATTTTTGGCGATAGTCCTGGACTAGTAGAGTAGCCTGGCATGGCGGTTATACCCAATTGTTTCTCAGGAAAAAAGATGTGATTTTTTAAAAAAATATATTTTCCATATGGGTCATATTCTGGAATTTTTTGTATATTGGGCCAAAGTGGACATTTTGGACAGACCTGAATGGGGTTTGTTAATTTTTGGCGATAGTCCTGGACTAGTAGAGTAGCCTGGCATGCCGGTTATACCCAATTGTTTCTTAGGAAAAAAGATATGATTTTTTAAAAAAATATATTTTCCATATGGGACATATTCTGGCATTTTTTGTATCTTAAGCCAAAGTGGACATTTTGGACAGACCTGAATGGGGTTTGTTAATTTTGGGTGATAGTCCTGGACTGGTAGAGTAACCTGGCATACCGGTCATACCCAATTGTTTCTCAGGAAAAAAGATATGATTTTTTAAAAAAATATATTTTCCATATGGGTCTTATTCTGGCATTTTTTGTATCTTGGGCCAAAGTGGACATTTTGGACAGACCTGAATGGGGTTTGTTAATTTTTGGTGATAGTCCTGGACTAGTAGAGTAGCCTGGCATGCCGGTTATACCCAATTGTTTCTCAGGAAAAAAGATATGATTTTTTAAAAAAATGTATTTTCCATATGGGACATATTCTGGCATTTTTTGTATCTTAAGCCAAAGTGGACATTTTGGACAGACCTGAATGGGGTTTGTTAATTTTTGGTGATAGTCCTGGACTAGTAGAGTAGCCTGGCATGCCGGTTATACCCAATTGTTTCTCAGGAAAAAAGATATCATTTTTTAAAAAAATATATTTTCTATATGGGTCATATTCTGACATTTTTTGTATCTTGGGCCAAAGTGGACATTTTGGACAGACCTGAATAGGGTTTGTTAATTTTGGGTGATAGTCCTGGACTAGTAGAGTAACCTGGTATACCGGTTATACCCAATTGTTTCTCAGGAAAAAAGATATGATTTAAAAAAAAATATATATTTTCCATATGGGTCATATTCTGGCATTTTTTGTCAAGAACAATATATATAAGAGGATATTCAATGTTCTGACGCCAAAATAAGTTTGGCGTGTTGGCGTTTCTTACATAGGCCAAAATGAAAGGGTGTCAGGTGTTTTTTGCGGGAAAAAACGGGAGTTGGTTGTATCCAACAGTTGCGCATCTCATAAAATTGAGATTTTACAGCGAAAAAATTATATTAAAACTTTAAAAACTTAAAAAAAAAAAAATTAGAACAAATTAACAAATAACTTATCCATAAAAAAAATTAAAAATTGAAAATAAAATATTTTGGGAATTTTTTTTTCTTAATTTTCTTATTTTTTTTTATTGGTAAAATTTTTTCCAAAAATTAACAAACCCCATTCAGGTCTGTCCAAAATGTCCACTTTGGCTCAAGATACAAAAAATGCCAGAATATGTCCCATATGGAAAATATATTTTTTTAAAAAATCATATCTTTTTTCCTGAGAAACAATTGGGTATAACCGGCATGCCAGGCTACTCTACTAGTCCAGGACTATCACCAAAAATTAACAAACCCCATTCAGGTCTGTCCAAAATGTCCACTTTGGCCCAAGATACAAAAAATGCCACAATATGACCCTTCCATATGGATTTTTTTTAAAAATCATATCTTTTTTCCTGAGAAACAATTAGGTATAACCGGCATGCCAGGTTGCTCTACTAGTCCAGGACTATCCCCCAAAATTAACAAACCCCATTCAGGTCTGTCCAAAATGTCCACTTTGGCCTAATATACAAAAAATGCCAGAATATGACCCATATGGAAAATATATTTTTTTAAAAAATCATATCTTTTTTCCTGAGAAACAATTAGGTATAAACGGCATGCCAGGTTGCTCTACTAGTCCAGAACTATCACCCAAAATTAACAAACCCTATTCAGGTCTGTCCAAAATGTCCACTTTGGCCCAAGATACAAAAATGCCAGAATATGACCCATATGGAAAATATATTTTTTTAAAAAATCATATCTTTTTTCCTGAGAAACAATTGGGTATAACCGGCATGCCAGGCTACTCTACTAGTCCAGGACTATCACCCAAAATTAACAAACCCCATTCAGGTCTGTCCAAAATGTTCACTTTGGCTCAAGATTCACAATATGTCAGAATATGACCCATATGGAAAATATATATATTTTTTAAATCATATCTTTTTTCCTGAGAAACAATTGGGTATAACCGGTATGCCAGGTTACTCTACCAGTCCAGGACTATCACCCAAAATTAACAAACCCCATTCAGGTCTGTCCAAAATGTCCACTTTGGCCCAATATACAAAAAAATCCAGAATATGACCCATATGGAAAATATATTTTTTTAAAAAATCATATCTTTTTTCCTGAGAAACAATTGGGTATAACCGGCATGCCAGGCTACTCTACTAGTCCTGGACTATCACCAAAAATTAACAAACCCCATTCAGGTCTGTTCAAAATGTCCACTTTGGCTCAAGATACAAAAAATGCCTGAATATGTCCCATATGGAAAATATATTTTTTTTAAAAAATCATATCTTTTTTCCTGAGAAACAATTGGGTATAACCGACATGCCAGGTTGCTCTACTAGTCCAGCACTATCACCCAAAATTAACAAACCCCATTCAGGTCTGTCCAAAATGTCCACTTTGGCCCAAGATACAAAAAATGTCAGAATATGACCCATATAGAAAATATATTTTTTTTAAAAATCATATCTTTTTTCCTGAGAAACAATTGGGTATAACCGGCATGCCAGGCTACTCTACTAGTCCAGGACTATCACCCAAAATTAACAAACCCCATTCAGGTCTGTCCAAAATGTTCATTTTGGCTCAAGATTCACAATGTGTCAGAATATGACCCATATGGAAAATATATATATTTTTTTAAATCATATCTTTTTTCCTGAGAAACAATTGGGTATAACCGGCATGCCAGGCTACTCTACTAGTCCAGGACTATCACCAAAAATTAACAAACCCCATTCAGGTCTGTCCAAAATGTCCACTTTGGCTCAAGATACAAAAAATGCCAGAATATGTCCCATATGGAAAATATATTTTTTTAAAAAATCATATCTTTTTTCCTGAGAAACAATTGGGTATAACCGACATGCCAGGTTGCTCTACTAGTCCAGCACTATCACCCAAAATTAACAAACCCCATTCAGGTCTGTCCAAAATGTCCACTTTGGCCCAAGATACAAAAAATGTCAGAATATGACCCATATAGAAAATATATTTTTTTAAAAAATCATATCTTTTTTCCTGAGAAACAATTGGGTATAACCGGCATGCCAGGCTACTCTACTAGTCCAGGACTATCACCCAAAATTAACAAACCCCATTCAGGTCTGTCCAAAATGTTCACTTTGGCTCAAGATTCACAATATGTCAGAATATGACCCATATGGAAAATATATATATTTTTTTAAATCATATCTTTTTTCCTGAGAAACAATTGGGTATAACCGGTATGCCAGGTTACTCTACCAGTCCAGGACTATCACCCAAAATTAACAAACCCCATTCAGGTCTGTCCAAAATGTCCACTTTGGCCCAATATACAAAAAAAGCCAGAATATGACCCATATGGAAAATATATTTTTTTAAAAAATCATATCTTTTTTCCTGAGAAACAATTGGGTATAACCGGCATGCCAGGCTACTCTACTAGTCCAGGACTATCACCAAAAATTAACAAACCCCATTCAGGTCTGTCCAAAATGTCCACTTTGGCTCAAGATACAAAAAATGCCAGAATATGTCCCATGTGGAAAATATATTTTTTTAAAAAATCATATCTTTTTTCCTGAGAAACAATTGGGTATAACCGGCATGCCAGGCTACTCTACTAGTCCAGCACTATCACCCAAAATTAACAAACCCCTTTCAGGTCTGTCCAAAATGTCCACTTTGGCCCAAGATACAAAAAATGCCAGAATAAGACCCATATGGAAAATATATTTTTTTAAAAAATCATATCTTTTTTCCTGGGAAACAATTGGGTATAACCGGCATGCCAGGCTACTCTACTAGTCCAGCACTATCACCCAAAATTAACAAACCCCATTCAGGTCTGTCCAAAATGTCCACTTTGGCCCAAGATACAAAAAATGCCAGAATAAGACCCATATGGAAAATATATTTTTTTAAAAAATCATATCTTTTTTCCTGAGAAACAATTGGGTATAACCGGCATGCCAGGCTAATCTACTAGTCCAGGACTATCACCAAAAATTAACAAACCCCATTCAGGTCTGTCCAAAATGTCCAATTTGGCCCAATATACAAAAAATGCCAGAATATGACCCATATGAAAAATATATTTTTTTAAAAAATCATATCTTTTTTCCTGAGAAACAATTTGGTATAACCGGCATGCCAGGTTGCTCTACTAGTCCAGAACTATCACCCAAAATTAACAAACCCTATTCAGGTCTGTCCAAAATGTCCACTTTGGCCCAAGATACAAAAAATGCCAGAATATGACCCATATAGAAAATATATTTTTTTAAAAAATCATATTTTTTTTCCTGAGAAACAATTGGGTATAACCGGCATACCAGGTTATTATACTAGTCCAAGACTATAACCCAAAATTAACAAACCCCATTCAGGTCTGTCCAAAATGACCACTTTGGCCCAAGATACAAAAAATGCCAGAATATGACCCATATGGAAAATATATTTTTTTAAAAAATCATATCTTTTTTCCTGAGAAACAATTAGGTATAACCGGCGTGCCAGGTTGCTCTACTAGTACAGGACGATCACCCAAAATTAACAAACCCCCATTCAGGTCTGTCCAAAATGTCCACTTTGGCCCACGATACAAAAAATGCCACAATATGACCCATATGGAAAAGATATGATTTTTAAAAAAATATATTTTCCATATGGGTCATATATGGAAAATATATTTTTTTTAAAAATCATATCTTTTTTCCTGAGAAACAATTAGGTATAACCGGCATGCCAGGTTGCTCTACTAGTCCAGGACTATCCCCCAAAATTAACAAACCCCATTCAGGTCTGTCCAAAATGTCCACTTTGGCCCAATATACAAAAAAAGCCAGAATATGACCCATATGGAAAATATATTTTTTTAAAAAATCATATCTTTTTTCCTGAGAAACAATTGGGTATAACCGGCATGCCAGGCTACTCTACTAGTCCAGGACTATCACCCAAAATTAACAAACCCCATTCAGGTCTGTCCAAAATGTCCACTTTGGCTCAAGATACAAAAAATGCCAGAATATGTCCCATATGGAAAATATATTTTTTTAAAAAATCATATCTTTTTTCCTGAGAAACAATTGGGTATAACCGGCATGCCAGGCTACTCTACTAGTCCAGGACTATCATCAAAAATTAACAAACCCCATTCAGGTCTGTCCAAAATGTCCACTTTGGCCCAAGATACAAAAAATGCCACAATATGACCCATATGGAAAATATATTTTTTTAAAAAATCATATCTTTTTTCCTGAGAAACAATTGGGTATAACCGGTATACCAGGTTACTCTACTAGTCCAGGACTATCACCCAAAATTAACAAACCCTATTCAGGTCTGTCCAAAATGTCCACTTTGGCCCAAGATACAAAAAATGCCAGAATATGACCCATATAGAAAATATATTTTTTTAAAAAATCATATTTTTTTTCCTGAGAAACAATTGGGTATAACCGGCATACCAGGTTATTATACTAGTCCAAGACTATAACCCAAAATTAACAAACCCCATTCAGGTCTGTCCAAAATGACCACTTTGGCCCAAGATACAAAAAATGCCAGAATATGACCCATATGGAAAATATATTTTTTTAAAAAATCATATCTTTTTTCCTGAGAAACAATTAGGTATAACCGGCGTGCCAGGTTGCTCTACTAGTACAGGACGATCACCCAAAATTAACAAACCCCCATTCAGGTCTGTCCAAAATGTCCACTTTGGCCCACGATACAAAAAATGCCACAATATGACCCATATGGAAAAGATATGATTTTTAAAAAAATATATTTTCCATATGGGTCATATATGGAAAATATATTTTTTTTAAAAATCATATCTTTTTTCCTGAGAAACAATTAGGTATAACCGGCATGCCAGGTTGCTCTACTAGTCCAGGACTATCCCCCAAAATTAACAAACCCCATTCAGGTCTGTCCAAAATGTCCACTTTGGCCCAATATACAAAAAAAGCCAGAATATGACCCATATGGAAAATATATTTTTTTAAAAAATCATATCTTTTTTCCTGAGAAACAATTGGGTATAACCGGCATGCCAGGCTACTCTACTAGTCCAGGACTATCACCCAAAATTAACAAACCCCATTCAGGTCTGTCCAAAATGTCCACTTTGGCTCAAGATACAAAAAATGCCAGAATATGTCCCATATGGAAAATATATTTTTTTAAAAAATCATATCTTTTTTCCTGAGAAACAATTGGGTATAACCGGCATGCCAGGCTACTCTACTAGTCCAGGACTATCATCAAAAATTAACAAACCCCATTCAGGTCTGTCCAAAATGTCCACTTTGGCCCAAGATACAAAAAATGCCACAATATGACCCATATGGAAAATATATTTTTTTAAAAAATCATATCTTTTTTCCTGAGAAACAATTGGGTATAACCGGTATACCAGGTTACTCTACTAGTCCAGGACTATCACCCAAAATTAACAAACCCTATTCAGGTCTGTCCAAAATGTCCACTTTGGCCCAAGATACAAAAAATGCCAGAATATGACCCATATAGCAAATATATTTTTTTAAAAAATCATATCTTTTTTCCTGAGAAACAATTGGGTATAACCGGCATGCTAGGTTGCTCAACTAGTCCAGGACTATCAACCAAAATTGACAAACCCCATTCAGGTCTGTCCAAAATGTTCAATTTGACCCAAGATACAAAAAACGTACGAATGTGTTTGATTTTTTTTTTTTTTAATTTTTTAGTAATATTTTTAATTCATTATTATTTAATAATTATTTTAATTTTTTAAATATTTTTTATTTAAGCTATGTATAGCAGATATAACAATCCAAATCTAACTTTCAAATCTTAACTTTTAGCGGGTATAACAGATTTAGCAAATTTCACAACCCGAATCTAACTTGCAAATCTATCTTCACACCCTTCTATTTGCCTTAGGTCGACATTCGAAACCGTTTCCAAGCTCTCGAAGTCATGTCTGCCTAAAATGTGCAGTCGGGTTCTGGCCAAAGCAGGAGATTGGCAAAGACCAATACTTTTGTTTTCTTTTGCAAGCATTTTGGCTTATAACAATGTTTCATAGTTTTAAAAAATCAAAATAGACTGTGCAAAATGAATAAGAAAAGAATTAATACATAAAAAGAATTAATTCAAAAAAAGAATTAATTCAAAAAATTAATTAATTAAAAAAATGAATTAATTCAAAAAGAATTATTTCATGCATGAATTAATTCTTTGAATTAAAATTGAGTTATTCACAAAATGAATTAATTATTTTTTTATATAATTCAAATTTAACTCAAAGAATTAATTCAAGCATGAATAAATTCAATAATTACAATTTTTGATTTAAGAAATTAAATGGTGAACTAAAATTTCGAAGGTCTGATTATAATAGATATCCTTTCGAAATTTGGCAGGTAAACGTGTTTTGTATTCAATAATCACCATTCCTAGTTTTAAGACAAAAGGACCAGTTCTTCTTGTAGCCCCATGCAAACCACCTTCCCAATAATCACATAATTCTCCTTAATTTCATGAAAATAGCTAATATTTTATTAAAATTTTTGTTTGTGCGTGTTTAACGCGTACTTTAATAACCTAATCAAATCTGATTATAATCGGACCATTTTTGAACTTGGGACCCTTCCGGAAAAAACTGATATATGGTATTATAAGGTCGGTCTTGACCTACTATAATTTTTTTACTGTTTTTTTGTTTTCTCGGGACGGATGGAAATGTGAAGAGAAAATAAATCACGCAACTCACGCAAAAACATTGAATCACGCACACTCACTCACGCAAAAATTTTACTCACACAAACTCACTTACACAATTTTGTTCCCCACTCACACACAATCACGTGAGTAAAATTAAGTTTCAGTCACAATCATGTGCACTCAAAAAAAAGTGAACTAAAAACTGGGAAAATTAACTAAATTTTGAGAAAAAGAGGAAATGATTTGGCTCCAAAGATTTTTTTTCATGGGTTTAGTTCATACTTTTCCCAAAAATAAGGAAAACAAATTTATTTAATTTTAAGCAAATTTTAACTAGAAAATAGGAAAAATGATATTACACTTTAGGTTATTCACATTTTAGGACTAGATTGGGTCCAGACTAGAGTTTGCAAATAATCGAGGTATCTCATAATCGCGATTACGATTAAAAAAATCGCCGTTAATCGCGATTATTGATTAATCGAATTTTTAAGTAAATTGAATTGCAATAGATTTATTAAAACCTTTTAAAATTTAAATTTCCAAATGTATGAAAACACAAAAAATAATATTTTTAATATATAAAGTGCTCAATTCGAGAGTTCTTTTTTACCATTCACCTTCACGTTTCACATTTTTTAACATTTGATATTCTTTCGAATTTTAATATTTTCAATAATTAAACGATAAAAGTTTAAAAATCTTTAAATTCGAAAGGATATCAAATTTTTAAAAATTAGGTGAATGGCGAAAGAGTACTCCCGAATCGAGCACAATATATTTTTGTATGTGGTACAAATTTGAGGCCAAGCGAATAAAGTTTACCCACAGCACTAAAATTTATTTTTGCTTTTTCAGACTTCTTAGCAATGGAACCCCCTTGATGCTCATAACTATAAAACGAGAATATAAAAAAAAAATTATTTGGTCAAGCGGTTTTCGAGATATAATTCAAAATTTCGGGTTTTCCAACGTTAATTTTTTTTTTTGTTTTTAAATCTCAACATTTTTTTCCTTCAGCTTGAGACGAACTTTCATTTGATTTTAATTTGAGTCAAATCCGATCATTTGAACCTGTGGTGCCTTTCGATCAAAACTTTAGATTTTTATAAAACTTTCGGAAAATTTAATATAATTTGATCGAAAAGCTGCTCGGGCTTAAATAATTAGTTTTAGCTCAAATAAAGTTAAAATAAAAGTTTGTTTCAAGTTTTATGAAAGGATCAATAAAAAAAAAATAAATTTCTTAAATGTCACTTTTGAAATTTTTTTGGCAAGCTTTAAATAGCGATATCTCCAAAACCGTGCGATTGATTTCAAGATTTTTCTTGATATTCGTATTCAGCAATCCATAATCAATAAAATATATAGCACATTATTTTTATTTTTAAACTTTTTTCAAAAAAAATTTTTTTTGGTGGAAATTTTCCATCCCGAGTAAAAATTTTTATATGATGCAACATAAAATGATATGTGACACAATGTATATTAATACGCAATTTGATCCGAATAATGGTGGATGTTTTTGCATTAAAAAAGATCAACTTGTATAAAATATGATTTGATTTCATCCGAGTTTTGACCAGACATTGCCTTATATTGGTTTTTCTAATTAGATCTAATTGCACAAAAACATATAAAATCCTGGTGTTTTTTGGTTTGGGTTGAGATACACCACAGGTCAACGATACATTCACCAAACAAATAATTTTCAAAAACAAAAAAAATGTTTGGGTACGCTTCGAACCAGATAGGTGATATACATAACCCTAACAAAGAAATGTTTAGGAACATTTTAAAAAGTTTCTTATACTCTACCTAAAAAACGTAGAAAATTTTTGGTTAATTGGAAACATATATAGTTTTATATGGAACAGAATAAGCTATATATAATGTTATGTTAAATTATACAGAAAAACAAATTTTGTATTGACCCTCATATAATTTTATATAATTATATCAACCGTACACCTTTTAATCCGAATCATGATTAAATTATATATTACTACATATGCCTGCATTAAAAAAATTTAGAAAATATCTTAGGGATGTATAATCATATATAATTTATTATGTTTGTATCAAGTTATATATTGTAATATATGTCTATTTTTACTCGGGATATTATAAATTCAGTTCGTTACCAAAACAATAAATTTCATAGAAAATGATTAATCGTAATCGCATGATTTTTTTGCCGATTACGATTACGATTAATTGGTTCGATTAATCGCGATTACGATTACGATTTTAATCGTTTTGCAAACTCTAGTCCAGACCCTGGACCCATGGGTTCGGACCCCAAAGGTCCGAGACCCCGTTGGGTCCTTTAAGGGTCCCCATAGATTTTTACCCAAAACATGTGTCCGTTTCGCTCTACCTTGCTTAGTTTTTGAGATACGGTAATAAGGGGTCTGATAGGGTCTTCAGAATTTTAAAAACTGGATAACTCAAAAACTATTAATCGGAGGGTTTTCGGGTATATTGCGGAAGTGTTCTACTAGTCAAGAGCTACAATATGCCGTTGGACCTTTTTTCGTGTTGGCAGCATTTACCGAGATATGTGCATTAGCGCGTCCCGAATTCGGCTCTTTTTCGAATTTGAAAATGCTTGCCCCCTCAAAAGATGGGGATTTAGGACCCTTTTGCGGGAAAAATAACAAAAAAAGTTTTGGACAAAAAACCAGTGCTAAAGATTGCAATCTTAGTGCATTTTGAAACAATTTTTTTTTTTGTTTTTTAAAAAATGTATGCCAAAAGTTGCGCAATATAGAGAACATTCCTGGAAAAATATTAATAAAATTTCCATGGAGTAATTTTGGTGCAGCGTTGCATCTTAAAGATGAAAAGTGTGACTTAAAATTTTTTTATTTTTTCTTTTAAGCTAAATTGGTCTTAAAACCTGCGCAAAAAAGATCACATTCGTTAAAACTGTGTCAAAGCAGATTTTGAGACTAATTTAGCTTAAAAGAAAGAAAAAGTAAAAATTAAGTACACCTTTTGATCTTTGAGATGCAACGCTGTACCAAAATTACTCCATGGAAATTTTATTAATATTTTTCCTCAAATGTACTCGGTATTGCGCAACTTTTGGCGTCAAAGTTTTGGACAACAAAAAAAAAAGTTTTTTCAAAATGCACTAAGATTGCAATCTTTAGCTGCTGGTAGCCAACTGTTTTTTTGTCCAAACATTTTTTTGTTAATTTTCCCGCAAAAGGGTCCTAAATCCCCATCGTTTGAGGGGGCAAGCTAAAAAAATTTGAATTCGGGACGCGCTAATGTGCATATATAAAATCTCGGGAATTTCAAATTTTAGATCTAAAATTGGGGTCTTGAGACCCCGACAGATATGCAGAGCTAGGCTATTCCATATTTTTCTTTGTAGTCTTCCTTTTGAAAATTTCATCCGTTTCGCTCTATCTCGCTTAGTTTTCGAGATATCGCCATTTTAAATTTTTAACAAAATTCTATGAAGTTATTTACTAAATTCTCAGAACTTATTAACTAAATTCTAAGAAGTACACTTCATCAGTTCAAAAAAGAGAAATACGATGATGTTTTTTTTAGTAAATTTTAACTAAACTTGAACTAAATAGTTTTTTAAGAAATATGTCTTAAAAATAATGATACGTTTCTTAGATTTGTGAAAAATTTCTTTGGCAGTAAGATTTTTTTTCCTAATATTAAAAAATTCCATTTAAAGAAAACTATAAACTTATTATAAGTAAATGAACTAAACTTTTTTCCTCATAGTTAAGAAAATTTCTCATTTTTTAGTTAAATTTAACTAAATTTTAGGAAATTTTATGATAAATTTTCAAAGACATTTTTTCCTTAATTTTGGTTATGTCTTTTTTTTCAGTGCAGACCAAATCTTATCCATTTTTTTAAAAGGCTAAAAAATTCTAAAAAATTTTGGAAAATTTAGAAGAAAAAAAATCACAAAAACTCAAAAAAATTTAGACAAAAATTTTGACACATTCAAAAATTTGAAAAAATTTCAGAAAAAATTTAAAAAAATTCAGAAATTTTACGTAAAGTTAAGAAAAATTTATTCAAATCTGTAAAATTAAGAAAAAATATGGAAGGTCTTTAAGAACATATCGTTTTAGATCGTCAGAGAATTGAAGACTTCTTTATTAGATTTTTCAATTTAAAAATTTTCTTACAATTTGGCTATATGGTTTTCCTTCTCTCTCTGACAAAGATTACACTACCAGCTAAACATATTAATATTTATGATTAAAATATTAAACATTAGATCAATGGACTTTTTCAAAAAGGTTAATGTACTACGTGAGACAAATGACCAGAACAAATAAATAATGAAAAGGCGAAAAAAAAATCTGGCCTTCTCACTTTTATATATAGTATAGCCACGGAAGCGTTGACTTTTTGACAAAAGACCTTTAAAGCTAAAAATACATTTATAGCAAAAATTTGTTTTTCAAAAATTTTAAAAAATTATAGTATTTTTAAAAAAAATTATTTAAAAAAATATATATTTTTAAAAATAAATTTACAATGAACTTGACATTGAATGATATTTACAACAAAATAAACAAAACGATAAAATTACTATAAATAAAAAAAAATAATATTTAAGAAAACAAAAAATAACACGTGAGTTGTTTGGTATATAATATATTAAATGCTCACAAGATTTTTAATAAATGTTTATAAAAACAAAAAGATAGAAAAAAACAACAGAGCTGTGAATGACTTGGGTATGTGACACGTTTTTATAATAGAAAAACTTAATTTGTAACATTTTCATGGCTAATAATCTTGTATCTGTGAAAAAAAACATGAGCAAAGAAAAAATATTTGTGAAAATAAATTAAAAAAGCTTAAGTTGTACTTAATTTCAAAAAATGGATGTTTTAAATGTTTCCCCCAATTCTTTACACAATGTAAATTACTGAAAATATTGTTAAGTTAAAATTTTTAATCAAAGTTCATTAAAAGTATTAAATTTTATATAGTTTACAAAGTACTTTACATCATGTAAAAAATTGGTAATTTATGGAAAATATGATTTTACATAATTAATGTTTTTTAAAGAATATTAATACTTTTTCATTTATCTTACACAAATATTTACATCGTGTACAGAAAGGTACAAAATTAAGAAAAATGTCTTTACTCTATGTAAAGTATTGAAAATATGATTTTAAATTAAATTATAATCAAAGTTCTTTAAAAGTGTAATAATTTAATTGGTATACGAAATTCTTTACATTGTGTAAAGAATTGATCAAATCAAACAATAAATAAAATATGACGTATTAAAATATAATAAAATTAAGATGTCATAGATTTGTTTACCTATTCTTTACACAGGGTAAAGAACTAAAAATATTATAAAATTATAATTGTAAATATTCGACCTTTCAAATTTAATTAAATTGATTTGTTGAGCTCAAGGCCAGTGTTATTTTAAATATATCTTCCTTTATTTTCATCCAATATTTCGACCTTCATTGAAGGTCATCATTAGGGAGTTAAAGTTGATTTTTAACACAAAAACTTAAAAATATTCTTCCTTCTTATTCGTCAATAAAAATTGAAAAAATTGAGTTCAATTTTTAATGACGAATAAGAAGGAAGAATATTTTTAAGTTTTTGTGTTAAAAATCCACTTTAACTCCCTAATGATGACCTTCAATGAAGTTCGAAATATTGGAAGAAAATAAAGGAAGATTTTGTTTAAAATAACACTGGTCTTGAGCTCATAAAATCAATTTATTTAATATTATAAAATTAAATATTTTTATCAAGAAGTCTTTAAAATATTGTTATTCAAAGTACTTTACATCGAGTAATACATTGCAATTCATAAAAAGCATGATTTTGGGTGATAAATTTCTTTTCTTAGAATACACTTTTTTATAAATATTACACAAATGTTTACATCGTGTAAAAATCATGATTTTGTGTGATTAAAGTTTTTTTTAGAATACACTTTTTTAGAAATATTACACAATTGTTTACATCGTGTAAAAAAGTCAGAAATAATTAAGAAAAAATGGTTTTAAGTATTTTAAAAAAATATTTTTTTTAAATAATTTTTAAGATTTAAGATTTTTTATTTTTTATTTTTTTGAACAAAATTCTTGATACTGTGTAAAGAATTAATTAAATTTTTCGATATAATCTCTTTTATTTTGTTAGAACACAAAAAATATAGATATAGTGTTAAAAATTTATTGAATTGTAGCAAAATATTGAAATGTCATAAAAAATCTATAGCAAAAAGTGTTTTGTTTGCTGATGAAAAAAAAATAAAATATAATTTTATTATTAATGTTTTTATAAGGAAAGTCTTACATAATTATTTACATCGTGTAAAGAAAGGTACAAAATTAAGAAAAATGTTTTTACACTATGTAAAGTATTGAAAATATTATTTTCAATTAAATTATAATTAAAGTTCTTTAAAAGTGTAATAATTTACCTGGTATACGAAATTCTTTACATTGTGTAAAGAATTGATCAAATCAAATAATAAATAAAATATGACGTATTAAAATATAATAAAATTAAGATGTTATAGATCTGTTTACATATTCTTTACCTCAGGGTAAAGAACTAAAAATATAGTAAAATTAAATATTTTTATAAAAATATGTTAAAAATATTGTTATCATAGTACTTAAGATCGTGTAATGAATGGCAATTCATAAAAATCATGATTTGTGTGATTAAAGTTTTTTTTTTAATACACTTTTTTATAAATATTACACAATTGTTTACATCGTGTAAAAAAAGGTAAAAAATTAAGAAAGCTTTAGTTTTTAAGCAAGGTAAAGTATAGTACATACATAAAATGTTATTTTAATCGATGTTTTTAAAAGTTTAATATTTTTTAATGTACAAAAGAAGGTAAAGAATTGATTAAATTTTTCGACGTAATCTCTTTTAAATTGTTAGCTCTCTAAAAAATATAGACATAGTATTAAAAATTTATTGAATTGTAGCAAAATATTGAAATGATGTCATAAAAAATCTATAGCAAAAACTGTTTTGTGTTTTTTGTTTGCTGATGAAAAAAATAAAAATATATATATAATTTTATTATTAATGTTTTTATAAGGAAAGTTGTTGTTTTTGATGCTGATGTTTTTGAATTATTTTTAATGTGCTTTTAAAACTGTTTTTAACCACACACACATTGTAAATTAAACAAAATTTGTTGTTTATTTAATGGGTTTTCTTGTTGTATTTTATTTATATAAAATTTTATATTTTTAATTCGCACAGGTGACGTAAAATTGTTGGTATTTTTTTGTAGGTTTTTTTGGAAGAATAATTTAGATATTATTTGATTTTGGGTTATTTATTTTACAAATTAGATTGGGTATAGTGTAAATATTTATTTAAAAATAATGATAAGATAATTTGTGGATATTTGTAATTTAAGTATTATTGACATTTTTTTTAAATTTGTTAAAAATTTGGTTTTTATTGATGGTCTCTCGACAAGAAAAAAAGTATTTCATCATTTTGAAGAAACGGATTTTAAACGAAGTCAAAAGAATTTTTTGTTACAACAAAATGTTAAAAAATCTAAAAAAAATTCTCAAATCTGAGAATTTTTTTTACACAAAAAAAATTACCAGCATTTGAGAAGATTTTTTTCCCATTTTGGCTAATAGTGCGTTTACACTGGTCCTCTAAGCTAGCATAAAGTAGATTGTGGCTCCAATCCAGTTTCAATCTATTAGATTGCCCATACAAATTTATTTTTTTCAATCTAGTAGTTTAGACTCTAATCGCAAACGCAATCTGGTAAAGTTAGATACAACTCTGTATTTCTATTATATGCATTTTCCAACACTGAAAAACACCGACACAAAGCCTGCTGTTTTGATGACGCCGCCAAGTATGTGTATGCCGCCGTCATTGTTATTTTTAAACGCCGTCGCTGTCCTTGTTAATCATACGACGACTAATTACCGTCGCTGTCTTTTGACGCAGTCACACACATTTATTACCAACTTGTTGTTATAAATGTCAATCCTAATCTTCTCAAATGTAAAAAATGCCAATGTAAACGGTACAGATTGCAAAGTAGATTAAAATCGCAATTTACTAGATTAGAAATCCAATGTAAACGCACTATAAGAGTCTGATAATTGTGTCAAAATCTAAACACGCTCAAAAAAAAAAATACACTTATAATTTTTAGATTTATGTTTGCAAAACAAAAATAAAATGTGTAATATTACACTTTTAATGTGTATTTTATTACGCAATGTGTAATTTTGAACATAAATTGTGTAAAATTACAGAAAATGTGTATTTTAATAGTGCATTTAAAAAAAATCTATTATTCTGTTATTTTTTCTAACGAAAACTATTTAAAAACTGAAAATATTTTAATGAGAAAAATGTTTAAAATGGATTACAATTTTGAAATAAATTTAGAATTTTTAGTTTTAAATGATTTTCAATACTTTTTTATTTGTAAAGAATTGCTTAAAACATTAAAAATATAATAATTTTATATGTAATGACCACGCTCTTTGTTTTTCTAAATTTCATTGGTTTCATCAATTCTTTACACGGTATAAAGAATTTTGTACACCAAGTAAAATATTTTGTAAACTCCTGAAAAACTTAACCTACTACTTCATTTGAAAATAAGTTTTAATATTTTATATATTTTTATTTAAAAAAAAATAATTAACTCGCTTTTTGTTTTTCTAAATTTCATGGGTTTCAATAATTCTTTACATGGTATAAAGGATTTTGTACCCCAAGTAAAATATTATGTATACTCCTGAAAAACTTAGATGTAACTACTAATTTATTTGAAAATAATTTTTAATATTTCATATATTTTTTTTTTAATTTTACACGATGTAAATAATTGTGTAAAATACATAAAATATTCGAATTTTGTTTTTCTAAATTTCGTTGGTTTCTTTAATTCTTTACACGGTATAAATTATAGGTATTTTATATATAAAATCGATTAAAATTTATTTTAAAATTTTTTTTTTAATAAATTCTGATTAGTTTTTATTAAAAAAAATAAATTTAAAACAGAAAAACCATTTTATTGAAAATTAAACTATGAGAAAATCATGTCGTAATTAATCAAGAAAAATTACCTCGAGCTGGAATAAACCAACTCAAAATATAATTTTGAATTTTTTTATATTTTTTACTAAGTATTTAAAAATTGTGGGAATTTTTTACACGATATAAATAACACAGGGCAACACTTTTTTTTGCCCGGGTTCTGGTAGCTAATTTTGGGAAATATGGGTACGCTGATTTCAAATCTGGCTAACTTTTTTTGGGTCAACTCTAGTTTTCGAGATATAGCCTAAGGAATCTTTGAAAATAGGCTATTTTTGGCATGTTTGTGCGTCCACATTTACCAACACTTGTCTTTAATCCAAAAAGTGAATGACGATTTTAGGTATGTTGGATATGCTGATTCCAAAAATGCCCACTTTAATTTTGTCTGAATATTTATGCCCTTTTTAATAACTCGAAAACTGAAGCTGTCAGAAAAAAGCTAATACCAGTTTTGGAATCTTCCCATCCAATATAGTTAAGTTCGTGTTTAAAACTGAGGGTCTAAAATTAGTTTTGGAAATAACATCCAAGCAAAGTTGGTCAAAAACACACTTTTTCGGCTCTTTAACAGCGATTTGCTCGCGAACGCGAGCTGATGGAAAAAATTGGATAACAGATTCGGAATCAGCACACTAAAATCCATATAAATCAGTTGTCAAAGGTCAGGCAAATTGAAAAAGTTCAACTTTTGTCAACCTGTGTAATTGTGTAAAATACAAAAAATTGTCGGATTTGGCTCTTAATTTCGTTGGTGTCATTAATTCTTTACATGTAATACAGAATTTTGTACACCAACCTAGATACCCTAATTTTAAGGAACTTTAATTGTTATTTTTCTTTAAATAATTTTTAATATTTTTTACATTTTTATTTTTTAAAAATTGTAAGAATTTTTTACAGATGTAAATAATTGTGTTAAATACACAAAATCACACATTTTCTATGAATTGCTATTATTTACACGATGTAAAGTATAATAATTTAATTTTTTTTATTTTCTTTACTTTACACTATGTAAAGAGTAGGCAAACACATGTAAAGAGTAGGTGGGTATTATATTTTTTTTGCATTTTATTTATCTAAATTTCGTGGGTTTCATCAATTATTTACACGGTAAAAATAATTTTTTACACTAAATACAATATTATACGTTAAAAATCCTAAGTTAAAACTTATTTTAACATAATATTTTTAATACTTAACATTGTTTAAAGGAAAAGTTTTTTACAAATTTATGGCAGTTTTTACCCGATGTAAATAATTGTGTAAGATATATAAAATAGTTTTTTTATAATTTGCAATTTGTTACACGCTGTAAAGTAATGTGTAAAACATGTTGATTAACTTATTTAATTTTATATATTTTAAGTTTTTCACCCCGTGTAAAGAATAGGGTAATAAATATATTTCAACTATACATATTACATTTATATATATTGTACTTTAGTTATCTTAATTTCATTTGTTTGATATTTATTTACACGATATAAAAAAATTTTTTACACCAAAAAAAAATATATTTTTAAAGAATTTCGATTTTAATTTATTTTAATATAATATTTTTAATACTTTACATTGGGTAAAGACAACTGTTTTTTAATTTTCTAAATTGTATAGTATTTTTTACATGATGTAAATAATTGGTTATCTAAATTTAATTTGTTTGATATTTATTTACACGATATAAAACAAGTGAGAGTGTTAAATTCGGCTGTGCCGAATCTTTTATACCCTCCAAAATGTAAAAAAAAATTAAAACAAAAATTTGTCAGGGGCGTATTTTTTTTTTTTTTGGGGGGGGGGTTGATAAGGTCAGTGGGGGACGTTGAGAGCACCTTCCCATCGTGATAAATATACCAAATGTTTGATTTACTTAACAAAAATACAAAAAAACATGTAAAAAAGTGTATTTTTTTTAGAGGTTGGTTTAGCTCTTCAAGGGGGAACTTTTTTCCCCCTGGTCCGATTTGGCCAATTTCCGAACTTAACCTGCCTAGGAACACAAGACATATTTGTGCCAAACTTGAGGTGTCTAGCTCTTTTATTTTGGACTGCATCGTGTTAACTACAGACGGACGGACGGACAGACAGACGGACGGACGGACGGACGGACATCGCTAGAATGTCTTAGAATCGATCACTGATCAATAATATATATACTTTATGGGGTCCCCGACCGATATTTCGATGCGTTACACACGGAATGACAAAGTGAGTATACCCCCATACTGTAGTTGGAGGGTATAAAAATTGTATACACCAAATAAAATATATTTTTAAAGAATTTCCATTTTAATTTATTTAAATATAATACTTTACATTGTGTAAAGACAATTTTTTTTAAATTTTCAAAATTTTATAGTTTTCTTTACACGATGTAAATAATTGTTCAAGATATATAAAAAATATTTTATGCTTAAAGAACTTTAATCACTCAAATTCAATTTTTTTTATAAATTTAAATTCTTTACACGATGCAAGTCACTATGTAAATAATGTAAAATATGATCTTATAAAAGAACTTAAATAAAAATGTTTAATTTTACAATATTTGTCATTTAAAACATTATTATTTATTTACTTTTTAAAGTATGGCATTTTTTTATACCCTCCAACTACAGTATGGGGGTATACTCACTTTGTCATTCCGTGTGTAACGCATCGAAATATCGGTCGGGGACCCCATAAAGTATATATATTATTGATCAGTGATCGATTCTAAGACATTCTAGCGATGTCCGTCCGTCCGTCCGTCCGTCCGTCTGTCCGTCCGTCCGTCCGTCCGTCCGTCCGTCCGTCTGTAGTTAACACGATGCAGTCCAAAATAAAAGAGCTAGACCCCTCAAGTTTGGCATAAATATGTCTAATGGTCCTAGGCAGGTTAAGTTCGGAAATGGGCCAAATCGGACCAGGGGGAAAAAAGTTCCCCCTTGAAGAACTAAACCAACCTCTTAAAAATGCTATCTTTTTTGACGTTTTTTTGTATTTTTGTGAACCAAATGAGACATTTTTATGTTCGTAGAAGTTTATAGTCCTGAGCTTTGACCCAGGGGATTAAAAAATGTCTCTTTTTTTGCCCGCCCCTCTTTTAGGGCGTGGATAAAAAATAACTTAAATAATTATAAAACTATAATACTTAAGTGCACAAAACAGACAAAAATTAACTTTTAAACATATACTGTGAGGGCCAAGGAGTCACCCCAGCTCACCGATCCCTCCCCCTACCTTGCCCCCCCCCCCCCCCTTAAAAAAACGCCCCTTTCAAAATTTTTTTTTAATTTTTTTGCATGTTGGAGGGTATAATAGATTCGGCACAGCCGAATTTAACACTCTCACTTGTTTTTTTTTAATTTTGTTTCATTTCGATTTCATCAATACTTTACACTATGTAAACTATGAAAAACATACATATGCTTTTAAAACAAACAAAAAATTTATAATATTTTAATAACACCGCTCAACAAATCGAAGGTTTTTGACTCCGGTTTGAAGTTTGATACAAAATTTTTAAAGATTTTGACTCGCTGATTCCAAATCTGTGCTCCAAATTTTTCCATCACGTCTAGAATTTTAATTATTCGTGGTTGAAAATGCGAAAAAAAGCAATTTTTGCATTTTTTTAAAGCCTGCACAGCAGCAACTGGGTGGAATAAAAATCTGGTATAAAGCGTTAGAGTAGAATTGAACAATGATCTCAAATATATGATCAAAAAAATTTTAAGTTGTCGCAGTATTGTTGGCCAAACATGTATTTTAAAAAAACACTGTGAAAAAAATTAGAAAAAACACCATTTTTAAAAGGCTCTAAAACAAAAACCAGATGATCAATCTTTACTGTGATGAGCTCAAAATTTAGGCAAAAGTTCATTCTTTCTTATAGACTTTTAAACCCATATCTTCCGGTTTTTACGAAAAATAACACAGAAAACTTAAATTTGTATATATATTGAAAAATATCAAAAAAAAAACTAATATCAAAAATTTTTTTACAAAAATGATAATTTTAACAGAGTCATTTTAAAACGCAATTGTAACCCAACTAAACGCAATAATTAGAAAAAATTTTTTTTCTATGTTGGAGACCAAAGACAAATTATACTTTTGCGCTTGATACCAGATTTGTATTCCACTCAATGGCTGCTGTGCAGGCTTTTAAATAATGCAAAACTCGTCATTTTTCGCATTTTCAACCATGAATAACTAAAAATCTGGAAGTGATGGAAAAATTTGGAGAACAGATTTGGAATCAGGAGATCAAAGTCTACTAAAATTTATCACCAGAATTCAAAACGGAAAATGTGTGTTGAGCGGTGTAATTAGCCTTTTGTAATGAAAAAATGTGTATGGCTTTCTTTACACGGTGTAAATAATTGTGTAAAATATATATAATACTAATAGTATATTTTTTAAGAACATTATGTACACAAACTATTTTTTTTTTCTATTAACTGCCAATTATTACACGATATGACATAAAGTAAACAATGTGTAAAAAATTGGGTAAAAAGTTTAAAAAGTCTTCATTTTTTACATGTACGATGTATACCACTAGTGCATTATTTAAGAACATTATTCACACAAATTATTTTATTTCTATTGCAAATTTTTACACGATATAACATTAAGTAAAAAATGTGTAAAGAATTAGGTAACAAGTTTATAAAGTCTTAAATTTTGTTTGTATATCGTATTTTATTTAAATCTCGCGTTTAATCAATTCTTTACACCATGTAAAGAATTGTGTAAACCAAGTATAATATAACATTTTTTTAAAATAACGTCAATTAATAGTTATATTATTAAATTTGTAATAATTTACTTTGTGTAAAGATAATGTTAAACAATATAAAACCTGTTTATTTTATTATTTCTTTCTTCAATTCTTAATACGATGTATAGAATTGCTTTGATGTTAATTCTTATTTTTAAAGTATTTTAATATGAAAAATTTTTCTTAAATTCAGTTTTACTTTTATCAAGCACTTTAGAAAAAAATGCAATATTTATATTTTTTGCGAATTAAAAAAGAAAATCTAAAAATAATTTATTATGCGCATTTTGTTTTCTTATTATTGCTGGCTAGCTGTAAGACTCAATAGGAAATTGCGTTTTTTCTTAAAAAAAAAAAAAAAAACGAGACAAACAGAAATCTCATTTACATATACCGCAAAATATTATTGAAACGTTGCAAAATTATTTCACTATATGAACGTATACGGTTTTACATTATTTAGCGCTTCTGTATTACAACATCTATCAATATCAATAACGTAAATTGCAATGCTACCAGCACAAGCAACATCATCATCGTCGTCGCCATCAGTTTTACTCTTAAAATAATGATTATCACCAAATACATGTGTATATTTACTGTTACGATAGGAAAATATTACAAATACAGTGTATGTTAGCGATAACGGATGTAACAACTGAGATATTTTTATATTTTGACACAGTAAATAATGTAAATTTTTTTAAGATCAGAGGCAAAGCTTTGATTTATTAAAATTTGAAAGTCAAAATGTAAAAATCTTGTTTGTAAAAGTAATTTTTATGGATTTAAATCCATTTTGTATGAATGTTATTTTTTGAATAACCCACATAAAAAGTGAAAAACAAAATTTGTTTGTTTCAATAACTAAAAAATGATTATTGTTGTTTTCTATTCGACCTTTCCAATTTAATTATAAAAATAAAATGTTTGAGCTCGAGGTTTGGATTTTTTAATTAAAAATCTTCTTTATTTTTTCTACTTAATATTTCGCCATTCTTCGAGTAGCATCCTCAAAGAGTATCTTAAATTAGTTTTGTTATTTTTCTTGAGTTTAATTTAAGAAACTCCCTGAGGATGCTATTCAAAGAGTGTGGAAGATTGGAAATAAATAAAGAATTTGAATTGAAAAATACAGGCCTCGAGCTTAAACATTTTATTTTTATAATTAATATATTTAAAAATTTATCTTTAAACTAAGTATTCGAAATTTCTAACTACAAATTAAAAGATCTAGTAACACTCTTAAGTAAATAGATTGTACTTTACACATTTAATGTGTAAAATTACACACATTTTATTATTGTCCATTAAATTACTACAAATTATACTTTAAATTATACTTTAAACACATTGTATTTTGCACGTTAAATGTGTAAAATTACACACCCTGTGTTTTTTTACAATTTATGGTAGTAATTTATTGTGTAATTCTACGACAAAAAAATTATTAAAGTAAAACTAAGAATTTTCAAATTTTTTTTTCGTCATTTACGAAAGTTTTTACTGTTTGTTTGTAGTTATAATTGATGTTTTTGTTCATTATATGAATATATTTTTTTTGTGTTTTTAAGCAGATATGTAAAATATAGTAGCTGTAATAATTATATGGAAATCTATTCATGTATGCCATAGACAAACGGCGTACAAGTGTTAAACTACTAACCTCTATTTAATAGTTTGACTATTGTATATTTTTTTGTTTTAAATACATAGATAGTATTGTTTAATACGATAATAGCGTACAATACGAACAAGAAAAAATTTTAATTATCATTTATTTTTAATTTTACACTTTAGTTTTTTTTTGTGAGAGTGTGAGAAGGTTATTAGCAAATATAATGTGGTTTGCTCTAGTTACAACCAAAAAAAAATTAAAAAATATAAAAGTTTCAGATTCCAATTTTTTTTTGCGAGATTTTTTAAATAAATTTTTTTAAATTTTGGATGCACAGTTTTGAAGTTTCTGATACATTTTTCTTATAAATATATTTTTAGTTTAAAAAAAATCAGCTTAGAAAAAAATCAATAAATTTTTTTAAATACACGTAAAAGTACACAATTTGTGTAATTTTACACAAATAATGTCTAATTTTACACAATTAATGTTAAATGGTACAAACTGCGTACTACAATAAACAATAAATGTGCAATATGACACCTTAAATCTATTTTTTTGCGAATATTTTTCCATATAGAAACATTTTCAGAACTGCGCCTTTTTTCTTAAAAAAAATTTCTTAGATTCTAAATTTTTTTTTTCAATTTCTTAATATAAAATAAATTTGAGATGATTTTATCAAATTCGTGTAAAAATACGCAATTTGTGTAATTTTCCACAATTTGTGTAATTTTAAAAATAGTAAAACATTAAAATGAACAATTTGTGTAATTTTACACAATTAATGTGTAAGATTACAAACTGAGTATGTACTACAATAAACATTAATTGTGTAATATTACACCTTTACAATATTTTTTGCAAATATTTTTCTATATAGAAACATTTTCAGACCTGATTCTTTTTCCTTAAAAAAAATTGCTCAGATTCTAAAAATTTTTCGGTATAGAAAAATTCTGAGATTCTGAGACATTTTTTCGTATAAAAAATATTTGAGATTATGACTAACTAACAAAATGTAGAAAATAAAATACGATGTATTAAATGATAATAAATTTAAGTTGTTTGAGATTTTTTTTTTTCAATTCATTACACAATTTAAAGAACGGAAAATATGGAAAAATTTAAAATTTTATTCCAAGTTCATTAAAAATATCAAAATTTTTACAGTGTTTTGTTTTTTTAAATGCAAGTAGAAATACACTATGTATGTAATTTTACACAATTAATGTGTAATATTACAGACTGCGTCATACAATAAACATTTAATGTGTAATATTACACCTTTATAATATTTATTTGAGAAAATTTTTTCATATAAGTGGAAATATTTCCACGCTCTTGACAACATTTTCAAAACAGAAACATTTTCAGAATCTAATTCTATTTTCGTATTGAAAATTTCTTAGATTTTAAATATTTTTCCGTGTAAAAAAAATTTTTAGAATATTGAAAATTTCTTAGATTCTTTCTAAACAACGAAATGTATAAAATAAAACACTTTGTTTATACATATAAGTAATTTAAAATTCTTAATAAATATTTGTTATTGTGTAAAAACAATCTAGAAAAATTCAATGAAAGTATTATAAAATTAAAAACTTAAGTTCCTTAAAAGTATGTATCTTATTTTACATTAATTTTTTTAATGATTTCAATTCTTTACACCATGTAAAGAATTCTGTTAACAATGTTAAATTATTTTTTTTTTTTGAAGAACTTTATTGAAAAATCATTTATTTTAAGGAAATGCAATTTTTAACATAATGTAAAGAATTATGTATCTTTACATTATGTATATAATGGTGTAAAGAATTGAAATCATTAAAAAATTTAAAATTTTCGATAAATCCTTAAAAAAATACATTCAAAAATAGTAAAAATCTTTAGAAAATTTTTAGTTTTTCGTCTAAGTTCTTAAGGAGAATATATTTAAAAACAGAAATTTCTCATTGTTGTGAGGTAAACAATTAAATTATTGCCAGTTCACTTGCGATTCCGAATTCTTTTTATTTTTTTTTTTTTTTGTTAAAATATTTTTTTAACCAAAAAAAAATTTACATCGTGTAAAAAGTTAAATTTCTTATAAATAGATCATTTTGCAATTAAGTTCTTCAAAAAAATATTTTTTACATTGTTAATATCATTCTTTACATCGTGTAGAGAATTACAATTATTAAAAAATTTGAAGATTTTCGCCTAATTTTTTAATAAAATTATATTAAAAATAAAAAACATCATTTATTTTGAGGTAAAGAATAATATTGTCAGATTCCCAGCAAAAACTTACATTACCAAGTAATGAAATGTGTAATGGGAAATTCAAAAGTTATAACTACTTCTGATTCGAATTACCTTTCCCATTACATTTACAAGCAAATGTGCCAAATGTAATGATTATTAAACCAATATTAATAACTAATTACATATATACTTATACGTAATGAAAAAATTATTTAAAAAAAAAATTTTAAAAAATAAAAAAATATTTTATTTTTATTCAAAATAATGTACAGTGAGTCAAAAAGTGAAAATCTAGCTCTGAAATTTTTTTATTTTATTATAATGACTTATGTAAGTCATTATTAATAAGTCCATATTTTACATTTCAAAATAATGCTAAAGGTAATTTTCTGTCATTACTAAGTAATTCGAATGGTAATGATGTGTCATTACCAAGTTTTTGCTGGGTTAGTTGCAATTTGAAATTTCTTATGAATTTAAATATTTTTTATTGTTCAAAAAATACATATTCATTTACATAATTCTTTACATAGTGTTTAAAAATGTAATTTCTTTGAAATAAATAATTTTTCAATTAAGTTCTTAAAAAAAGCTATTTTACATTGTTAACATAATTCTTTACATCGTGTAAAGAATTAAAATCATTGCAAAAATATTATTTCTTTTTCGAAGTTCTTAAAAACAATTGTATTAAAAAACATTAAATGTAGTTTATTTAAGGTAAACCATAAAACTTTTGTAAGATTAGTTGCAATTCGAAAATTTCTTATAAAATAAACTAAATTTTTATTGCTCAAAAAATACATATTTGTCGACATAATTCTTTACAAAGTGTAAACAAAATAATTTCTTATGAATTAATGATTTTTCAATTTGGTTCTTAAAAAAATAATTTTACATTATTCACAGAATTCTTTACATCGTGTAAACAATTTAAATCATTAGAAAAATTATAGTTTTTAGTCAAAGTTCTTAAAAAATTATATTTAAAAAATAGTAAACATAATTTATTTTGAGGTAAACAATAAAATATATTGTAAAATAAGTTGCCATTCAAATTTCTTATAAATTTAAATAATTTTTACTGTTAAAAAAACTGTTTACATAATTGTCTATATCATGTAAAAAAATTAATTTCTTAGAAATAAATGAGTTTTCAATTAAGTTCTTCAAAAAAAAATAATTTTACACTGCTAACAGAATTCTTTACATCGTGTAAAGAATTCAAATTATTCGAAAAATTAAAAATTTTCGTTAAAAATCTTAAAAAAAATATATTAAAAATAGGTAAACATCATTTATTTTGTAGTAAACAATTAAAATATTGTCAGATTAGTTGCAATTCCAAATTTGTTATAAATGTAAATAATTTTTATTGTTCAAAAAATACATATTAGTTTACACAATTCTTTACGTCGTGTAAAAAATTGAATTTCTTAGCAATAAATGATTTTTCAATAAAGTTCTTTAAAAAAAATAATTTTACATTGTTAACAGAATTCTTTACATCGTGTAAACAATAGAAAACATAACAATAATGTTTTTTTTCGTCGAAGTTTTTGAAAAAATATATTTAAAAACCACAATCTTACTTTATTTTGAGGTAAACAATTGAAAAATTGTCAAATTAGATGCAATTCCAATTTTTTTTTTTTTATTTTTATTGTTTTAAATATACATTCTCTATTATTTATGCAGTAAATTTAATACTTTCAAACTTTTAATACAAAAGTTTTAAAATTTAAAATCCTATTTAACTTAAATTTTTATGAAAACCTATAGTTTGAGGTTAACCATATCAACATGAAAATGAATCATGAAAATAAAAATAACATAAAAATAAAAAAAAAAATTAAACAAAAAACCGGAAAGTCTAAATATAAAAAAATTTATACAAAACTAAATGATTAAAAATAAAAAACAAAAAATTAATTCAAAAACTTTTTTTTATGTTCAGATTTGTATTTAATCATAAAAAACAATGAAACAAAAAAATAAATCATTGAAAAACAAAATACTAGTTGAAGCAGAAAACAATAAACAAAAACAAAGTAAAGTGATATAAACTAATTAGTTTTAAGTTATAATAAGTATTATTATTTTTTTTTAGTATTTTGTAAATTAAAAACTTACCATTTGGCGGTGGTCTCTAGGTGTAGCTCATGATATGAAGCGGTAAATTGAAATTTGGCAGCACGTTTATTAACACGCTGTAAACGTTTCCAAACACTACCCATGGCGGGCATTATGAGAAGTTATTTAATTTTTTGTTTTAAATTAAAATTTAATTTTTCAATTAGAAAAAACCTTTTTTTAAGGTTTTTAGGAAATATTATTGGTTTTGTTTAAACTCTAGGTAGAGTTAGTTTTTAAATAGAATTTATTTTCAAACTCTTGTATTATTTGAAATTATTAACAATTTTAATTTAAACTTTTCATTTGTGCGTTATTTATTAAACACTTTTAGTTTTATTAAACCATTTTTTCGTATTTTTTTAAATGATTTATAATTATTTTTTCAGCACCTTCGTTTTTTATTATTTTCTGTAAATATAAAAATATATATTTGTTTATTTTTTTAATATTAAATTAAATTTTTATCACTTTTTATACCCTCCACTCTAGTGATAGAGGGTATATATAAGATTGTCATTCCGTTTGTAACACATCGAAATATTGGTCTAGGACCCCATAAAGTATATATATTCATGATCCTTGATCGATTTTAAGTCGATCTAGCGATGTCCGTCCGTCCGTCCGTCCGTCCGTCCGTCCGTCTGTCTGTCTGTCTGTCCGTTGAAAACACGCTAACTTTTGAAAGACTTTACGGAGGCTCCTGAAGTTTAACATATATGTTCTCCATTTACCGGGTCAGGTTGGTATTGCAATCCAGCGAAATCGGTCCAGTGGTTCAAAAGTTATGAGCAAAATAGTAAATTTCGGCAAGGGTATTTTTCGAATTTACAAGATTAAAACCACTATAACTTTCGAAACACAATTCTGAGGGGGCTGAAGCTTAGCATATATATTTGTCGTTTCTCGAGGCTGTTTGGTTTTGAATTTCAGCAAAATCGGTTCAGTGGTTCAAAAGTTATAAGCAAAGCAGTGAATTTCAGATTTGTTTCACCTTAAACTGTTGAAAAATCGTTAAACAAGTTTTATAAGCATGGTGAAATACCAGTTTTGTAAAACTTTTTGTTTGTTTTCTTGTCGTGGGGTGCAGTTTGGTTGTTAGGCAAGTAAATATTTGTTATTGTTTTGTTATTGTGAGTGTTACTGTATGTAACGGGAAAAAATCAAATAAAGTATGTGTATGATTGAATGTTAATTTGTTTTTGGTTTTTAAAGAAGAAGATGGTAATATAAAAAGAAGAAAATATGTGAAATAGTTTTTTTTTTGTATTACATTATAGGTATAAAACAACAAAAATATTTTACAAAGTAATTTGTTACTCAAAGAAATTGTACACTAAAAAAGTATTTACACTCAAAAAAAAAAAAATGTTACACTCAAAAAAAAATGTACACATTATTATTTTTTTTTTTGTTTAATGAAATGCCAGACTCAAAAAAATGTTGACAGTCAAAAAAATTTTACACTCAAAAAAATTTGATTGATTAAAAGAAAGTTTGACTCAAAATAATACATATATTTCTAATAAAAAATTTGTAATGCAATTTTTGAATTTTTTTTTAGAAAATTACTAACAGATAACATTGTGGAGGGTATTCATAGATTCGACCAAGTCGAATTTAATTTTTCTACTTGTTTTAAATTTCATTTGTTTAATAATATTTTTAATTGATAACGTTGTTTATTTTTAAATTGATAACCAACCAGTCAGTAAGTAATCGGTATTAATGGCCAAAGCAAGGTCAAAAAGCCAGGTGATGTTTAACACACTCTCTAGACTTAAAACTTGTATTCAATGATAATAAAACGCTTTCATTAAGTAAAATAATTATATTTTTTTAATTTAACAGTTTACTAAAATAACACGTTTTTGCCAAGTAAAGAAATGTAAATAACGTTAAGTCTAATGACAGATTTTTAGAAAATTTTTAAATTTTTAAAGTTTTTTCCATACAAAAGTAAAGTTTATAATAACATTATACATTGTTTACATTAATTAAAGAATGAAAATTGAAAGAAAATCTTTTTTGTTATTCAAATTTTTCATAATTTTGATATTTTACATTGTTTACATAATTTTTTACCTTGTGTAAAAAAATTAATATTATTCGAATTTTTTAAAGTTTTTGTCAAAATAGTGGTTAATAAAAAATTTTGAGCTCAATTTTGAAGTCAATTGTCTACATAAGAAATATAACATGTAAACAAGCATGTAAACATGTAAACAAAATGCTCTATTTTCAAAAATCCGAGTTTTTTGGGTTAAAAAAAATTTCTTAAATTCTAGAATAATATTAGTATAGAAAAATACTTGGATTAAACATTGTTTACATGGTGTAAACAATTGAAATTAAAAGAAAATCTGAATGTTTATTCAAGTTCTTAAAAAATTTTGTTGTTTACATTGTTAACATAATTCTTTACTTTGTGTAAAGAACTAGTTTTAAAAGAAATTCTTGAGGTTTCAGTAAAAATAATGGTTGATTGTTAATTTTAAGGTGTGTGCTAATTAACATTTTTGAAGTAAACCGCCAACAAATTCAATTGTCTACATAAGAAACATATAAGCAAATGTAAATAAAATATGCTAGAGTTTTAGAAAATGTTAAAATCCGAGTTTTTCCAAAACAAAAAAAAATCTTAAATTTTGACAAAATATTCGTATAGAAAAATACTCAGATTATACATTGTTAACAATGTGTAAAAAATTTAAATTAAAAGAAATTCGTTTATTTGTGCAAGTTTTTCTAAATTTTGTAATTTTACATTGTTTACATAATTCATTACATTGTGTAAAGAATTGATATTATTAGAATTTTTTAAAATTTTAGTAAAAATAATGGTTCATAGTAAGTTTAAAAGTGTTTGCTAATTTTAGATAATAGTCTACAAAGTCCAACTACATAATAACATACATATAAACAAATGTAAACAAAATGATTGAGTTTAAGAAAATGTTAAAATCCAAGATTTTTTTTTAATTCTGGCATAATATTAATATTGAAAATACTTAGATTATACATTGTTTACATAGTGTGAAAATTAAAATAAAAAAAACTTTTTTTTAACCAAGTTCTTTTAAAATTTGATGTTATACATTGTTTACATAATTCTTTACATTGTGTAAGGAATTTGTATAATCACAGTTTCTTAAAATTTCAATAAAAACGTTAAATTTTGAGATGTTTGCTAATTGACATTTTTAAAGTTAATAGCCTAAAAAGTCAATTGTCTACATAAGAACAGTGGTCGACATCAATTGCACATGGATCCCGTACACATTAAAATAATTATATATTTTTTTTACTTAAATAGCACGTTTTTGCAAAGTAAAGGAATTTTTAGAATATTTTGATTTTTTTCATGCAAAAGTAAAGTGCATAATTCGATTAAACATTGTTTACATTGTGTAAAGAATTAAAATTTAAAGAAAACATTGTTAAACATTGGCCCTTACCACAAGAAAACAAAAAGTCTATTTTAACAAAAGTTTTATTTTAAATTTCAAATTTTCAATACATTTTTTGAAAGTCGATTTTAAAAACAAAAACAATTTGTATGGAAATAAAATTAAAAGCTTATTTTAAATTAATTTTATTTTCTTGTGGTAAGGCTGATTGTTTACATTGTGTAAAGAATGAAAATTTAAAGAAAATATATTTTTTTTAACCAAGTTCTTTTAAATTTTGATATTTTACATTGTTTACATAATTCTTTATCTTGTGTAAAGAATTGATATTATTAAAATTTTTTTAAATTTTAGTAAAAATAGTGGTTAATAATAAATTTTGAGGTCAATTTTGAAGTCAATTGTCTACATAAGAAACATAACATGTAAACAAAATGCTCTATTTTCAGAAATCCGAGTTTTTGGGGTTAAAAAAATTTCTTAAATTCTAGAATAATATTAGTATAGACAAATACTTGAATTATACATTGTTTACATGGTGTAAAAAATTTAAATTAAAAGGAAATCTTAAGGTTTATTCAAGTTCTTTAAGAATTTTGTTTTTTACATTGTTAACATAATTCTTTACTTTGTGTAAAGAACTAGTATTATAAGAAATTCTTGAGGTTTCAGTAAAAATAATGGTTGATTGTTAATTTTGAGGTGCTAATTACCATTTTTAAAGTTAACAGCCTACAAAGTATTTGTTACATTAGATACAAATAAACAAAATACTTAAGTTTTAGAAAATGTTAAAACCTCGAGTTTTTCCGACACAAAAATATTCTTAAATTTTGACAAAATATTCGTATAAAAAAATACTCAGATTATACATTGTTTATAATGTGTAAAGAGTTTAAATTTAAAAAAAAAATATTTTTTTATGCTAGTTTTTCTAAATTTTAATATTTTACATTGTTTACATAATTCTTTACATTGTGTAAAGAATTGATATTATCAAAAATTCTTAAAATTTCAGTAAAAATAATGGTTTGTAGTAAATTTCGAGGTATTTGCTAATTAACATTTTTGAAGTACAAACTGCCTTTAAAACAACAAATGTAAACAAACTGCTTAATTTTTAGAAAATGTTTAAATCCGAGTTTTTATTAAATTCTAGATGAATATTTGTATAGAAAAATACTTAGTGTCAGTTTACAGAAGGCGATCGATACACACGAACCAAAATTTTGCATGTGTTTTGTTATTGTAACAACAACAAAATACATGTAAAATTTTCGTTCGTGTGTATCGTTCGCCTTCTGTAAACTGGCACTTAGGTTATACATTGTTTACATAGTGTAAAAATTAAAATTTCAAGAAATCGTTTTTTTACCCAACTTCTTTTAAAATTTGATATTTTACATTGTTTACACAATTCTTTACTTTGTGTAAAGAATTGATATTATTAGAATTTCGAAAAAAACTTATTTAAAACGATAGTTTATAATAAATTTTGAGATGATTCCTAATTAACATTTTTGAAGTAAACCCCCTACAAAGTCAACTGTCTACATAAGAAACATATAAACAAATGAATAGTTCATGCGAATAAAGACGAATAGACCATTTGTAGAATTTTACAGGGGACAATAAAAACGCAGGAAACGGTTAAAAAATAATATTTTTGTCAACTTTTTGGTATTAGCTTAAAGGTTTAAGTCACATCTACCTATATACAAAATTTTAGTAAGGTATTCGAAAGAGAACTTGCCAAAAATTGGACTTAAATTTTTTGCTTAAATGGAAAAAGGGCGAATATCCAAAAAAATGTATTTTAATAAAAATGTGTTATTTTTCAGCAGATTTTGACTACATTTTCACGAGACTTGCAAAACTAGACTTCGAGGATACACTATTTAAGGATTGCAAGGACATGCAAAAAATTTTTTTTTTTTTTAATTTTTTTTTTAATATTCCTGCCTTTTGATGCAATAGTAATTCTTTATGACACTAAATACATTTTTAGAAATTATAATATTAACCCTTGACTGCATATTACGATGTAACATAAAAGGACGTAAAAAAAATTTTTGTTTTTTATTCCTGACATTGGATGCACTATTAACACTAAATGACACAAAATTAATTTTACGAGTTATAATATTAACCCTTATTTGCATTATAACATTTAAAAAAAGCTGAACTTCATTGATGGATTTTCTAAATACTCACAATAAAATACCAACAAAACAACATTACCAAATATTTGTAGGTAGGGTATCGAAGGAAAGTAACTATAAAATATGTTTAAAGATTTGTTTTCCGAAATAAAATAATTCAAAAGACGGTTAAAATATGTTTAGACCATGTATTCGTGGTTATATGATCTTAATTACGCGGTAACACTGAAGATTTTTTTTCACAAATCTGGTTAATTTGTTTGTATGTGCTAAGATTGTTTTTTTTTGTGTACAATTTCAAATTTTAGCTAATATCAATTTTAAACTCGCAGCTAAATAATTTTTATATAATATTTTGTTAAGGATGGATATTCGCCCTTTTTGCTTTCCACACTTTAAAGTCTTATAACTTAAGAACGGTAAAATTTTTTGCCAATATAATAAGTGTGGTTTGTTCCTCCTAATGTTCTTTTAACACATTGTTACCGAAAGTACAATTTTTGTATGTTTTTGTGTTGTATTTAATCAAAATTGTGCGTTAGTTCACTCCCAATTTAAACAAAAATATAAAAATATACGAATTATTGCACTTTTAAAGTCATTTTTTTAGCCTTAAAAGTCAAAATTTCCCCAAAATTTCTGCATAGGATTGTAGGGCTCTGCTAATAAAATGCATTTATGCAAAAAAACGTGTTTGCGGTAAAGTGGTCTATTCGTCCTTATTCGCATGAACTATTCAAATGTCAATGTTTGATTTTAAGAAAATGGTAAAATTTTAGATTTTCCGACACAAAAAACGTCTTAGATTCTGGAACAATATTCCTATAGAAAAATACCTAAATTATACATTGTTTACACTGTGTAAAGAATTTAAATTTAAAGAAAATAGTTTTTTTTTTATTCAAGTTTTTGTAAATTTTGATATTTAACATTGTTTACATAATTCTTTACTTTGTGTAAAGAATTAATATTATCGAAATTTCTTAAAATTTCAGTAAAAATAATGGTTTATAGTAAATTTTGAGGTGTTTGCGAATTAAAATTTTTGAAGTTAACTGCCTTCAAACCCACAAATGTAAATAAACTGTTTAATTTTTAGGAAATGTTTAAATTCGAATTTTTTTTGATACAAACATGTCTTAAACTCCAAAACAATATTCGTATAGAAAAAAACTTGAATTTATACATTGTTTACATAGAGTAAAAAATTTAAAATAAAAGAAAATCTTAATATTTGTACAAATTCTTTAACAACTTAATTTTTTACATTGTTAACATAATTCTTTACTTTATGTAAATAATTAGTATTATTAGAAATTCTTTAACTTTCAGTCAAAATGATGATTCATGGTAAATTTTGAGGTGTTTGATAATTGACATTTTATAAAATGAAATAAAAGTCAATCAAATGTCTACATAATAACAATCAAAAAAGTACAAAGATAAGTCTTATGCCAGATTTTTAAAATCGGAGTTTTTACACGAAAAACAACCGAAACTGTAGTACAATATTTGTATAGTAATAAATTCAAACTATAAATTGTTTACACAGAATAAATAGAATATAATGATTGTTTTCCCAGTTCTTAAAAAATTTTGATTTTTACATAGTTTTTTACTCTGTGTAAAGAATTGATATTAATAGAAAATACTAATAGAAGACATCCTATGAGTGGAAAGTGCGGAGGTGTAAAAAAGTTTATTCTCGTGGATGAAGATTTTTCTGTCTTTTGCTTTAATAAATTTGTTAATTTCACTAATACACACTCATATTTACAGCAGAATCACTAATACACACGCATATTTACAGCAGAATCACTAATACTATCAAGTTTTTCGTATTTAGAATTGCGTAGAATCAAATAAAATTGAAAGAAGTAAAAATACGGGAACTTTCCCACAAAAATTTATTTTTGCTTTTTCTGACTTCTTTGCCATGGAACCCCCTTGAGTTTCAGTTAAAATAATAATTTATTTAAAAGTTCTTCAGCTTTTGATTTCAAGTGTCCTGGAAAATTTTTTATTCTATTATACCTAATAGTTAAGAGGTACAAATTTGAAGTCAATCGGCATAAATTTGGGGATAAGTTATCAAAAAGAAAATACAAAATCGGTAGAACGGTTTTCGAGGTATCGCTATTTGAAATTTGCAATAAATGGCGGCTTTATCCTTCGTCCGAGAAATTTAAAAATAAAAAAATCTCAAAACTTCTTTCCCTTAAGCCTTTCATAGAGCTTGAAGCAAACTTTCAATTAAAATTATTTTAAGCCGAATCCGATCATTTAAACCCTTGGCGCCTTACGATCAAAGTTTTGCTTTTTAGAACATTTTTATCCAAAACTCGAAGCTTTAATCGAAAGGCGCCATTGGTTATAATTAAGGATGATATTTCCATGCAAATGCATGTTTTTTGTCGATAGTCTAAAAACAATATCGACCAAATCAAGAAATTTGCGTTAAAATGGCATCGATTTGTTTTTGCATATTTTGGTGAAAATGCATATTTTTGCATAAATTAGCAAAAACACAAATTAAAAGCTTTTTGTTACAAAAACTATTTTAAATTTTAAAAATTTATTTTCAAAATAAGAAAACCCTACTAAGGGTTAACAATGGGAAAAATACAACTCTGTTAAAAGTTAAGATGGATTAAGTTTCTGCCAAATGAATACAACACGAATTAATGGTGAATACGGGTTATTCAACACAAAGAGGAGTAATTCCAATTCTTAATTTCTTCAAAAGTTTCATTTAAATGGCTAATCTTAATCTGACACACATTAAGTGTGTGGCAATCGAAGGAGTGCTGATGATGGAAGGGTGGCATCTTCCGAAAGCTGTCGACATCTCCACTTAGCCTGTGTTGTCACTTGATTTTTTTCAGATTTTCTCATTGTACAACAATTATTATTTCTCAGAAATAATTAATATGGACTCAAACCGAATTAAATAAAAATTCAATTATGAAAAATTGTAATAAAGGAGTTCTCGTTGGGAGCCAATGGTGGTAATAAAGGCTTTCCTTTATTAATGATTCTTGTATTTAGTTATTTTTATGGGTCGAATAAGGCAGAATTAACGCCAGTATTCTTCCTCATAAATATGCTAGTCGCAATAGTCCACGAAGGTCTTCTTGCTTCTTAGCATTTAATTATTTATATTTTTAATAATAAGACATGCGCTTTTATTTTTAAGGCGTCTTTATTATTTGAATGCAGTTTCAAGAATGACAAAATTAAATAAATTTCTTAACTAACTAGCCTTTCGTAAAATAATTACTATCGTCTAGTATAAAAAGAAATGATAAAAACAATAACAAATATTTACAAATTAACAGTGAGAGTGCGTTAAGTTATGATCTCTTCTAGTGATAATTAAAAAAAGATAATGGTTATCAGTTATTCATCAAATCAAATGTTAGGGTGACCATAAGGGCAAAATAAAACAATGACATATAAATAACATATAAAACATAAAAACAATAATATAATAAATACGGCCTGCTACAACCTCCCCCTCTGGTGCATTAATCGTCCCGATGATGCAACCAGGATTCTAGTCTGAGGCACGTTCTTAAGCTGCAACGATCTTCTTAAGTTGTGGAATGATTGTTGTTGAGTTGCACTTTGATGACGTCTTGAATTTTGAATACAGACGAATTTTTAAGTTGGTTGTTGTTAACGTTGTTGCTCAATTGCATGTTGTTGAGTAGTTGTTGTTAACGTTGTTGATTTTGTTGTAGGTTGTTGGTCAAAATTTTGCATTTTCTGCTTTGAAAATTACGTTGCATTATCTGCTTTAAAAATTTTTAATGTAGCATTTTCTGCTGTAGTTGGTTTTGTAGTTGCATTTTCTGCTGTTGTTTGTTTTGTAGTTGCATTTTCTGCTATTGTTTGTGTTGTTGTTGTATTGTCTGCATTTGTTGTTTAAAATGTAGCATTTTCTGGTTTGAAAATTTTTGATGTAGCATTTTCTGCTTTGAAGATTCTGTTGAAGCATTATCTGCTTTGAAGATATTGTAGTTGTTACTTCTGCTGCTTACGTGCTTGCTGTATATTTGATTGGTTGAAGAAACTTTCGATGTACTCTCGTATTTATACGGGTTCTCGATATTTTCTCCCCCTGCAATAATACAGCCTTGATCGTAGTATTGCTGGCAGTTCCAATATAGTTTTCAGGTTTTCAAGTAAATGGGTTTCTGTAGGTGATTCCCATTTATCAATATGTAAATCGAGCGCGTTAGGCTTTAACGCTTTTAAATCTTTTTTCATTAGGATTTCGAAGTTTCGTTGCATTTCATCTTCGATAATTTGTAAAGTATCTTCATGGATTATATATGACAAACGTGATATCTTACCATCTGCTATATTTTCTAGGCTTAGAGTTACAGTGTCGTTAACCCTAAATGGCTTTGATATAAAATCAAATATATTCAGAGGTTCGTCTTTATAATGCCAACTTCTTTGGGCTAGATCCATTACTATTTCAGCTTGCTCTAAAAAGTCAATGCTGTGTAAGGTTCTATTATTGTTACCTTTAAGCAGGAAAACAATATCCATTCGCTTTAAGCGATTACCAATCAAAATATAAAATTTTGTTGAATACATTTTTTCTTTAAGAATAATTTCATCAGCTAGAGAAATGTTCGCCATGACTGATTGAATTTTTTTTTTTTTTTTAACTTTTTAAATACATTTTGGAAATTCATAATCGTACTTTCATTTACAGCCTTTCTGAAAACCATGTATTTTAAAAAACTTCTCATCAGATTTTCCACGCCTCCTCTTTACCTCTGTACGAAAACTTTTGTTGTAAAAAGAGTTCTCTGGACACGCATAAAGAAGTAACTGCAACGTTAACGGTTGATTTTTGTTGGTGTAGTTTTGATGAAAAACAACAACGCATTAACTAAAGTTGTGATAGCAACAACACCAGCATTGAAAGAATATGATGAAGAGCAAAACCAAATTGAAGAAAATACCGTTGGTTTAACAACAACACTGCAATTGATGATGAATTTACAACACAATTTGACGAAACTGTACCGGTGAACAACAACACCAACTTATGCAGCATTCAATTGTTAATTATTTTTCTCAAATGGTGATAAAATTTTTGCAAAATAATTTTTAGTTTTTATTTGCAAAAACTTTTTTCAAAAATTATTGTAGAGTTGTGTGACAATTATGATGTTCGGTTGCCATGATGATTTTGTTTTTATTTTTGCAAAATAATTTTTAGTTTTATTCGCAAAAATTTTACTTTCCAACAATTAATTGAAAAAATTTTACGTTGGGAGCCAATTGTAATAAAGGAGTTCTCGTTGGGAGCCAATGGTGGTAATAAAGGCTTTCCTTTATTAATGATTCTTGTATTTAGTTATTTTTATGGGTCGAATAAGGCAGAATTAACGCCAGTATTCTTCCTCATAAATATGCTAGTCGCAATAGTCCACGAAGGTCTTCTTGCTTCTTAGCATTTAATTATTTATATTTTTAATAATAAGACATGCGCTTTTATTTTTAAGGCGTCTTTATTATTTGAATGCAGTTTCAAGAATGACAAAATTAAATAAATTTCTTAACTAACTAGCCTTTCGTAAAATAATTACTACCGTCTAGTATAAAAAGAAATGATAAAAACAATAACAAATATTTACAAATTAACAGTGAGAGTGCGTTAAGTTATGATCTCTTCTAGTGATAATTAAAAAAAGATAATGGTTATCAGTTATTCATCAAATCAAATGTTAGGGTGACCATAAGGGCAAAATAAAACAATGACATATAAATAACATATAAAACATAAAAACAATAATATAATAAATACGGCCTGCTACAAAATTATTTTTTTATTTTTAACTTTTTTATAGATTGTCTTAATTTCTGAAAAAATCTTGTTTATATAAAGGTTTAAATGTTACTATTTAAACCCGGCGTTCTTTTTTTTATTTTTAAGAAGTTTTTTCTACGAAAACAAGATTTTTATTGCAGACATTTTTTTTAGTGCATATTTTTAGGTTTTTTAGTGCATATTTTGAATTTTTTACGCATATTTTCGATTTTTTAGTGCATGAAAATCTCATCAATAGTTATGAGGTACAAATTTGAAGCCAATCGGCATAAGTTTGGCGATTAATTATCAAAAAAAATACAAAATCGATGGAACGGTTTTCGAGGTATCGCTATTTGAAATTTGCAAAAAATGGCGGTTTTATCCTTCGTTCAAGAAATTTTTAAATAAAAAATTCTGAAAATTTCTTTCCCTTAAGCCTTTAATAGAGCTTGAAGCAAACTTTCAATTAAAATTATTTTGAGCCGAATCTGATCATTTAAACCCTTGGCGCCCTACGATCAAAGTTTTGCTTTTTAGAACATTTTTACCCAAAACTCGAAACTTTAATCGAAAGACGCCATTGGTTATAATGTTCTGAATTGGCTCAAATTAAATTTTAATGAAAATTTGCCTAAATCTCTATAAAACAGTCAATTAAAAACAGTGTTCGAAAAAAAACGGTACGTTATATAGCGTACGGGTTTTTCCAAAGAACACATTCACTAAAAAATTTTTTTAGTGATTGTGTTGGTGTACGCAAACAGAATACCGAACGTTATTCTTGCGAATTGACGAACTCAAACTTTACGATAATGTACTGCACTATAAACAGAAACGCTACATCGTAGTGGTTGTGTGTTTTTAAACGATCACAAACGAAATAAAGTACTTTTAGTGTACTGTTACCGTACTTAGCAGATTTTTTGTTTTAAACTTAAAATGGCGATATCTCAAAAACTAAGCAAGATAGAGCAAAACGAAGTCCACACATGTGAAGAGGCCCGGCGATACTATGAGGATTCTAAGAACCAAAAATCTGCTCCGATTTTTTCTATCTTGCTTAGTTTTCGAGATATCGCCATTTTAAGTTTTGGAAAAAAATCTGCTAAGTACGCAAACAGTACACTAAAAGTACTTTATTTTGTTTGTGTACATAGCACAGTACGTAATCGTAAAGATTGGGTTCGTCAAGTAGCAAGCATAACGTTCGGTATACTGTTTGCGTACACGAACGCAAACACTTAAAATAATTTTTAGTGTTTCTGTACTTCTTGTTGGGAATGTGTTTGCGTATTTCCATCGGCATTGTTCAGTACAGAACACTAACGTACCGTTCGTTAGTGTTTTTTTTTTTCGAACCCTGATTAAAAAAAAGTTTGAAACCTTTTTTTAAAAATTTCTTAAACGTAGGAAATAACCAAAAGTTTTGAGTATTTTTTGAGAAAATTTTAAATCGCGTTTTCAGATTTTTTTTTTTTCAAAAATTTAAAATTTTAATGCAAATTTTCCAAAAAATTCAAAACTTCGATCAAAGGGCGCCATGGGTTTCGGATTTGGATTAAATTCATGTTGTAATAAAAAATTATCTCAAGCTTTATGAAAGGGTCAAACAAAAATTTTGAGTTCTGATTTAAAAGAATTCTTGAACGTAGGAAAAAAAAAACGACAATTTCAAATAGCGATATCACGAAAACCATTCGACCGATTTTACAATTTATTTGATATTCATTTTCAAACTACGTGTCTAGTTATTTGAAACAGAAAAATAATTTTCGTGAAAATTATTCTATGAGAATATCTTGGTGTAATTAGTAAAGAAAAATTACCTCGAGCTAGAATAAAAATATATATTAAAGTTCGAATAAATTATTTTTTATTTTTTAATAAAAAATTAAGCAGAATTATTTTTTTAGAAGAAATCAAATGTATTTTTTAAAAAATTTGTTTGCCTAAAACTCACTTACAAAAAATGTTAAATTATAAATTCTAATCTTTCATCTACCCATAATCCTAATCCAGTTTTGTAAGTACCTGTTGTATTTTTTTTCTAGTCTATCATTAGTTTTTGACACTCTATTTTGAAATAATTTTTAGTCCTTGTGGCTATTTTGTTATTGCTATAAAAAAATATCTTTAAAGCCCACCTGTCTTTTACATATTTTTTGTCTATATCCTGCCCACTTAAATGTCACTCAAATATTTCAAAATCATGAAAACCGGCTACACTTTAAATGCACTCTCTGTATTACTGACTGGTCACCACCATCCATACCTCCTTGGATTGGCAACATCAAACACATCATTACAAAGACTTTTTGTGTATCTGGCTAAAATCCACAGTAGACTGACTAAAAAATAACACTGTGCTACAAATGAGCAAAAATAAAATATGCAGGGGTTCTCATATGAAAATTCGGGTTGGTTGGAGTCCATAGAGTACTGATATACTCATAGTTTTTCTGGATCACTTCGTTAAGTACGTTTTTTATTGGCAAATGTGTTGAAAAACGGCAATTCTTAAATTACAACTTTAAAAAATTATTACTTTGTTAGTTTGCAACCGATTTTCGATTTTATAGATTTTTTTGAAAGGTATAAGTCTTACCTTTTAAACAAAACAAAAATATTAAAAATCCATCAAGAATTGGCTGAGCTACGATCGTTTAAGTTAAAAAAAATCCAATTTTTTGAAAAATTTGTCATGTTCTTTATACTCTAAGTTGAAAGTGCATCATTAAACAATTTTTTTTTTATTTTTGTATAAAAGTATAGTAAAGTAGCTTTTCAAAACACCAAAAAACATAACAATCGGTTAAAAAATGAATGAGTTATGCTAAGTTTCGTGATAGGACATTTTTAATTTTTTTCAGAAATGCTTGTAATTCAGGTATTATTCATAAATCTTATTGATAGTAGTAATTTTATGTGCCTATGCATATAAACAAGAGATGGTAACATAATTAGATTTGTGCGTGATTGACACATGATCACAAGTGAGCGTGATTGAAAATCAATTTTACTCACGTCGTTGTGAGTGAGTGTCAGTGGAATAAAAAAGTGTGAGTGAAATAAAAAAAATTTCAGAACCCGTTCTGAAATTTTCCATTTTTTAAAAAAGTCAATTTATAAAAAATCCGGCCACATTTGTTTTTTTTTTGTAAATTTTTTTTAAAGATTAGATGTTTGTCTAAGAAATGGTCACGTGAGTGAATTTTAACTTTATCACGAGTATAATTTTTCTTCTAACACTCACTCACAATCACGTGTGTAAATTTAATACAACTCACACTCACGTACGCCGATGCAAGAGTCACTCACGCTAACTTTGACTCACATTCACGATATTCTTATTTATACTAAAAATAATTTCAAAAATCTTTCAAAATTTTCAGCAAAATCTAAAATTTTACATTTGTTTTGATTTTTTCGGGACGAAATCTGAAGTTAAGCAAAATTTTACATTTTTTTTGTTGCTTTTTTTGGAATGAAAGGAAATATGAAGAGAAAATAAAACTCACGCAAAAAAATCAACTCACGCTCACTCTTTCACGCAATAATCTTTCTCACACTCAATTAATATTCAAATACGATTTTCTGAAAAAACATATGTCTGAATTTATTTGTGTGGATAGACAAACATCTAAGCTTAAAAAAAAAGTGGCCGGGTTTTTGATTAATTGACTTTTTTTAAAAATGCAAACATTTCAGAACTAATTCTGAAAAAATTCAGAAAATCGCATTTGAATATTAATTTTCATAACAATTTTGTAATTTGCTTGTATTTTCTTGTTTCAACGTAGCGAATGACTATTAAATATTTGCATTAGTCACACGCTTCGTTGAACCAAGCAAATTACCAAATTGTCATGAAATTCAAAATTCAAATGCGATTTCTCGGAAATAACGAAAAAACACTTTACAATTTTTTTGTGTGGATAGACAAACTAGAGATGGGAACATGAGCAGATAAGAGCGTGAGTGTGACTGAATTCAATTTTACTCACGTGATTGTGAGTGAGTGTGAGAAAGATTATTGCGTGAAAGAGTGAGCGTGAGTTGATTTTTTTGCGTGAGTTTGCGTGATTTATTTTCTCTTCATATTTCCTTTCATTCCAAAAAAAGCAACAAAAAAAATGTAAAATTTTGCTTAACTTCAGATTTCGTCCCGAAAAAATCAAAACAAATGTAAAATTTTAGATTTTGCTGAAAATTTTGAAAGATTTTTGAAATTATTTTTTGTATAAATAAGAATATCGTGAGTGCGAGTCAACGTTAGCGTGAGTGACTCTTGCATCGGCGTACGTGAGTGTGAGTTGTATTAAATTTACACACGTGATTGTGAGTGAGTGTTAGAAGAAAAATTATGCTCGTGATTGAGTGAAAGTTAAAATTCACTCACGTGACCATCTCTTAGACAAACATCTAATCTTAAAAAAAAATTTACAAAAAAAAACAAATGTGGCCGGATTTTTTATAAATTGACTTTTTTAAAAAATGGAAAATTTCAGAACGGGTTCTGAAATTTTTTTTATTTCACTCACACTTTTTTTTTCCACTGACACTCACTCACAACGACGTGAGTAAAATTGATTTTCAATCACGCTCACTTGTGATCATGTGTCAATCACGCACAAATCTAATTATGTTACCATCTCTTGTTTATATGCATAGGCACATAAAATTACTACTAGCAATAAGATTTATGAATAATACCTGAATTACAAGCATTTCTGAAAAAAATTAAAAATGTCCTATCACAAAACTTAGCATAACTCATTCATTTTTTAACCGATTGTTATGTTTTTTGGTGTTTTGGAAAGCTACTTTACTATACTTTTACACAAAAATAAAAAAAAAATTGTTTAATGATGCACTTTCAACTTAGAGTATAAAGAACATGACTAATTTTTCAAAAAATCGGATTTTTTTTAACTTAAACGATCGTAGCTCAGCCAATTCTTGATGGATTTTTAATATTTTTGTTTTGTTTAAAAGGTAAGACTTATACCTTTCAAAAAAATCTATAAAATCGAAAATCGGTTGCAAACTAACAAAGTAATAATTTTTTAAAGTTGTAATTTAAGAATTGCCGTTTTTCAACACTTTTGCCAATAAAAAACGTACTTAACGAAGTGATCCAGAAAAACTATGAGTATATCAGTACTCTATGGACTCCAACCAACCCGAATTTTCATATGAGAACCCCTGCATATTTTTGGTGTAGCACAGTGTAATGTACATTGTACAAACAGCATCTGCAAAATGCAGTAACCTCATAAACAAACAACAATTTTTGATGTGTTTTTGTTTTACCTTTTTTTTGTATTTTTACTTAAATTACCTTCAATAAACAGTTCAGTTGAGGAGCATGAAAAAAAAATAATGCCTTTGTGTGTTTTAGTTTTTTTGGTCATAATTTAAACATGTGCTGTTGTTTATAATTCAGCAGACTAGGAACCATTACAGCAAGAGCCAGAAGAGCAGGGACGAGTGGTAGTAGGAAGACGATATATAGGCAGCAGTATTTGTTGTAGCAGCAGACCCCCTTGTGATTAACATTCTTCAAATGTCTATTACAAATCTACACATGTGCCAGTGATAGTCTTCGTTGTCTAAGTAAAATAAATTTATAAACAGTTGAAGTAAAAAATAGCACCTTAAAAATATGCAAAATAAGTATTTAACGGTTGTTATCAGAAAAGGATTATCTTCAAACAATTGCTTAAAATTACATTATGTATTTTCTTTTTGCATAACGTCCTTTTGTGATCAGTTGTGTAGCTTTGAAGCTAATATTGGTCATAACGACCTTTTCTAAAACAACATTAAACATCTGCGAATCTACTAAACGGATTTTAAGCAAATACATGCCATTAGAAAGCTTATAAAAATGTTTTTCAAAAACTGTTTTTATAACCCTAAAAAGGTTATCGAGTTCCACGCTTGGAACATAAATTAAAACTACTTCATCATTTTTCTGTTGTCATTTGTGTAGCTTTTAAATCAATATTGGGCATAACAACCTTATCTAAAACAATATGAAATATCTGCGAATCTACTCAACGGATTTTAAAAAACTACACACCAATAGAAAGCTTATTAAAATGTCCTTCAAAAACTGTATTTGATACTCTCAATAGGATATCGAGTTCTACGCTTGGAACAAAAATTGAAACCACTCTTTAAAAAAAATAAATTTTTATTTTTTACATTCATTTTTAAATTATTAGGCAAAGTATTATAGTTATTGACCGTTAAACTGTTATTTTTTTTTGCCATTTATAATATAAGAAAAAATTAAGGGAAAATAATTCCGATGCTAGTTTTTTGCCCTTGTCTGTATGCATAAAATAATGTTTATTCTGTTGGTTTTGTTATTATTTGTTGTTGTTGATATTGTTGGTCTATTGTTGTTGCATTATCTGTTGTCATGGTTGTTTTTATGTTTATGATTTCAAATATTCTGTAATATATTGTGTTGTCAGATTGTTGTCTTTCCTATTCAGGGAAGTTGATTTAAACATTTACACAACTATGATATTTTGATATTAATATTCACAACATGTTTGAAATGTGTTGATTTTTCAACAAAAAAATAAATTTAAACAATTTTCTATTGAATTAAAAAAAGATTTTTTTTTTAATGATTTTTGATAAAAAAAAAAAAATATTAAAAATTGAAATGGTTTAAAAGAAAATTTACTTTAACAGAGATCAGACATAGATTCTGAGGAACTTTTAAAAAAATAAAATCCTTCGATTTAAAACAAAATTGTCTGCCTTTGCACAGATAGAACTGATTTGATCATATCTGATTATATACAATTGTATTTAATCAAATCTATTAGATCTCAAATTTGGTTCCACAATCATCTGAACAGGTCTCGAAATCGGGGTTCACAATTTTAGATCTAGAAGATCTTATTGAATAGTTTTTTTTTTATAATTAGATAGAACCAGTTTAGACTATGTAGATCTGAGTAGATCAAACCAATTACAATTAATTTTATTTAGAAACTACAAACAAACAAATTTTAAATGATATGTACGAAAAAAGGTATCAGAATCTAAGAATTTTTGATGTTTTTCGTATAGACGAAGTCTCAGCTTCTGAGAAATTTTTCTTAATGTCTCTTCTGAGACATTTTTCTTATAGAAAAAAGTCTCAGATTCTGAGACATTTTTCTTATAGAAAAAAGTCTCAGATTCTGAGACATTTTTCTTATAGAAAAAAGTCTCAGATTCTGAGACATTTTTCTTATAGAAAAAAGTCTCAGATTCTGAGACATTTTTCTTATAGAAAAAAGTCTCAGATTCTGAGACATTTTTCTTATAGAAAAAAGTCTCAGATTCTGAGACATTTTTCTTATAGAAAAAAGTCTCAGATTCTGAGACATTTTTCTTATAGAAAAAAGTCTCAGATTCTGAGACATTTTTCTTATAGAAAAAAGTCTCAGATTCTGAGACATTTTTCTTATAGAAAAAAGTCTCAGATTCTGAGACATTTTTCTTATAGAAAAAAGTCTCAGATTCTGAGACATTTTTCTTATAGAAAAAAGTCTCAGATTCTGAGACATTTTTCTTATAGAAAAAAGTCTCAGATTCTGAGACATTTTTCTTATAGAAAAAAGTCTCAGATTCTGAGACATTTTTCTTATAGAAAAAAGTCTCAGATTCTGAGACATTTTTCTTATAGAAAAAAGTCTCAGATTCTGAGACATTTTTCTTATAGAAAAAAGTCTCAGATTCTGAGACAAGTCTCAGATTCAGAGACATTTTTCTTATAGAAAAAAGTCTCAGATTCTGAGACATTTTTCTTATAGAAAAAAGTCTCAGATTCTGAGACATTTTTCTTATAGAAAAAAGTCTCAGATTCTGAGACATTTTTCTTATAGAAAAAAGTCTCAGATTCTGAGACATTTTTCTTATAGAAAAAAGTCTCAGATTCTGAGACATTTTTCTTATAGAAAAAAGTCTCAGATTCTGAGACATTTTTCTTATAGAAAAAAGTCTCAGATTCTGAGACATTTTTCTTATAGAAAAAAGTCTCAGATTCTGAGACATTTTTCTTATAGAAAAAAGTCTCAGATTCTTAGACATTTTTCTTATAGAAAAAAGTCTCAGATTCTGAGACATTTTTCTTATAGAAAAAAGTCTCAGATTCTGAGACATTTTTCTTATAGAAAAAAGTCTCAGATTCTGAGACATTTTTCTTATAGAAAAAAGTCTCAGATTCTGAGACATTTTTCTTATAGAAAAAAGTCTCAGATTCTGAGACATTTTTCTTATAGAAAAAAGTCTCAGATTCTGAGACATTTTTCTTATAGAAAAAAGTCTCAGATTCTGAGACATTTTTCTTATAGAAAAAAGTCTCAGATTCTGAGACATTTTTCTTATAGAAAAAAGTCTCAGATTCTGAGACATTTTTCTTATAGAAAAAAGTCTCAGATTCTGAGACATTTTTCTTATAGAAAAAAGTCTCAGATTCTGAGACATTTTTCTTATAGAAAAAAGTCTCAGATTCTGAGACATTTTTCTTATAGAAAAAAGTCTCAGATTCTGAGACATTTTTCTTATAGAAAAAAGTCTCAGATTCTGAGACATTTTTCTTATAGAAAAAAGTCTCAGATTCTGAGACATTTTTCTTATAGAAAAAAGTCTCAGATTCTGAGACATTTTTCTTATAGAAAAAAGTCTCAGATTCTGAGACATTTTTCTTATAGAAAAAAGTCTCAGATTCTGAGACATTTTTCTTATAGAAAAAAGTCTCAGATTCTGAGACATTTTTCTTATAGAAAAAAGTCTCAGATTCTGAGACATTTTTCTTATAGAAAAAAGTCTCAGATTCTGAGACATTTTTCTTATAGAAAAAAGTCTCAGATTCGAGACATTTTTCTTATAGAAAAAAGTCTCAGATTATAGAAAAAAGTCTCAGATTGTGAGACATTTTTCTTATAGAAAAAAGTCTCAGATTGTGAGACATTTTTCTTATAGAAAAAAGTCTCAGATTCTGAGACATTTTTCTTATAGAAAAAAGTCTCAGATTCTGAGACATTTTTCTTATAGAAAAAAGTCTCAGATTCTGAGACATTTTTCTTATAGAAAAAAGTCTCAGATTCTGAGACATTTTTCTTATAGAAAAAAGTCTCAGATTCTGAGACATTTTTCTTATAGAAAAAAGTCTCAGATTCTGAGACATTTTTCTTATAGAAAAAAGTCTCAGATTCTGAGACATTTTTCTTATAGAAAAAAGTCTCAGATTCTGAGACATTTTTCTTATAGAAAAAAGTCTCAGATTCTGAGACATTTTTCTTATAGAAAAAAGTCTCAGATTCTGAGACATTTTTCTTATAGAAAAAAGTCTCAGATTCTGAGACATTTTTCTTATAGAAAAAAGTCTCAGATTCTGAGACATTTTTCTTATAGAAAAAAGTCTCAGATTCTGAGACATTTTTCTTAATTAAAAAATCTCAGATTCTGAGACATTTTTCTTATAGAAAAAGTCTTAGATTCTGAAACATTTTTCTTATAGAAAAAGTCTCAGATTCTGATTCAGATTCTGAGACATTTTTCTTATAGAAAAGTCTCAGATTCTGAGACATTTTTTTTATAGAAAACGTCTTAGATTCTGAAACATTTTTCTTTTAGAAAAAGTCTCAGATTCTGATACATTTTTCTTATAGAAAAAGTCACAGTTTCTGTCTACGAATCTGAGGCTTTTGCTTTAAGAAAAATATTTCAGAATCTGAGACTTTTGTTATTTTTCCTATAGAAAAAGTCTCAGATTCTGAGACATTTTTTGTCTAGAAAAAGTGTCAGATTCTAAAACATTTTTCCTCTAGAAAAAGTCTCAGATTCTGAGACATTTTTTCTCTAGAAAAAGTCTCAGATTCTGAAACATTTTTCGTCTAGAAAAAGTTGGTTTTTCCTAGACTTTTAAGCTCCCATCATTGTAATTCAATTTAAAATTTATAAAAATTAGTGTCTGCTACAATAATTATTTAGTTTTAGGAAAAATAAACAAAATTTTAGTGTATTACATGGCGCAACCTTGTCACCAATGTGCCAATTTATTATTATTTTTGTTGTTTTTATTTGTCTTCCTTTCCTTATCATATCTGATTATATACAATTGTATTTAATCAAATCTATTAGATCTCAAATTTGGTTCCACAATCATCTGAACAGGTCTCGAAATCGGGGTTCACAATTTTAGATCTAGAAGATCTTATTGAATAGTTTTTTTTTTATAATTAGATAGAACCAGTTTAGACTATGTAGATCTGAGTAGATCAAACCAATTACAATTAATTTTATTTAGAAACTACAAACAAACAAATTTTAAATGATATGTACGAAAAAAGGTATCAGAATCTAAGAATTTTTGATGTTTTTCGTATAGACGAAGTCTCAGCTTCTGAGAAATTTTTCTTAATGTCTCTTCTGAGACATTTTTCTTATAGAAAAAAGTCTCAGATTCTGAGACATTTTTCTTATAGAAAAAAGTCTCAGATTCTGAGACATTTTTCTTAATTAAAAAATCTCAGATTCTGAGACATTTTTCTTATAGAAAAAGTCTTAGATTCTGAAACATTTTTCTTATAGAAAAAGTCTCAGATTCTGATTCAGATTCTGAGACATTTTTCTTATAGAAAAGTCTCAGATTCTGAGACATTTTTTTTATAGAAAACGTCTTAGATTCTGAAACATTTTTCTTTTAGAAAAAGTCTCAGATTCTGATACATTTTTCTTATAGAAAAAGTCACAGTTTCTGTCTACGAATCTGAGGCTTTTGCTTTAAGAAAAATATTTCAGAATCTGAGACTTTTGTTATTTTTCCTATAGAAAAAGTCTCAGATTCTGAGACATTTTTTGTCTAGAAAAAGTGTCAGATTCTAAAACATTTTTCCTCTAGAAAAAGTCTCAGATTCTGAGACATTTTTTCTCTAGAAAAAGTCTCAGATTCTGAAACATTTTTCGTCTAGAAAAAGTTGGTTTTTCCTAGACTTTTAAGCTCCCATCATTGTAATTCAATTTAAAATTTATAAAAATTAGTGTCTGCTACAATAATTATTTAGTTTTAGGAAAAATAAACAAAATTTTAGTGTATTACATGGCGCAACCTTGTCACCAATGTGCCAATTTATTATTATTTTTGTTGTTTTTATTTGTCTTCCTTTCCTTCTTCATTATATACTACTCGTAGTCTTCGTGGTTGTATTCCCTTGCGTCTTCTGGCTCTTTATCATTTATTTGCTGTATTCTTTTTATACTGCACTTTAAATGAAGAAGAAAAAAAAGTCAACCTTGAGTAGTTTTTGCTAAATATTTTGTTCTTGTTTTTTGTTTATTAGGTGATTTTTAAATTTTATTGTTGTTTTAATTTGGGTGATTTTGTACAAAAATTTTGTTTTGTTTACATATAGATTTATAGAAAAAAAAAGCAACAAAATTTACCATGAATTTTTACTATTTCTTGATATTGAATAAATTAAAACAATTTAAAATATGGTGGTTGTTAAAATAATAATTCTTTTGTTGTCTGGTGTTGGCTACACTCAAATTTCTTTGTATTTTATAATTCACTCTTATAAACTTTTTGACCTTTACTTTCGAAGAATTTTTAAAAAAACACTGTCATAGTTTTTTAAAAATTGTTGGAGGAAAACTTGGCTAAAGTGCACTTTACGGGGCACAAATATTTTGGCAAAAAAAAATATGTGACCCCCTTTAGAATTAAAAAAGAAAAAAACCGAAATTAAAATTTAAGGGGGCTGGGCCCCGGTGGACCCCCTGGAGCCAAAAAACCGCCCCACCCACAAACCTGTACGTATGGGTACTCAAATGAAAGGTAATTTGCTCACGATTGCAAATATGTATTTTTTGTATGTATTTTAACAATATTGTAACCCCTAAATCCATTTTAGTAACTTTCAGTTCAATAAATAAGCCATTCAGTAATTAACAACGTAAAAGGCTTGATTCACAAAAAAGTTTTATTTTGCGGGGAGGGTGGGTTTAATGCATGGAGTTTATAATCCCTAAGCCCGGCCGAAGGCCGGCTACGCAGAAAAAAATTTTAAGCAAAAAAAAATTTTTTTTTTGTGGACTTTTTTTTGAAAAAAAACGGATCAGGTCGGTTTTTTGGACCTAGAGGGGCCCAGGGACCTAGCTCCCCTTTATTTTCTTTTTCTTTTTTAATTACCTTTAACTTAAGTACCCACACAAACCTGTAGGTGGGAGGGTCAGTTTTTTTGATCAAGGGGGGTCCCCGGGGCCCAGCCCCCTTAAATTTTAATTTCGGTTTTTTTCTTTTTTAATTCCAGAGGGGGTCCAATTTTTTTCCCCCCTAAAATATGTGTGCCCCGTAAAGTGCACTTTTGCCGAAAACTTATTAAACACTTTAATAATTTTAATGCATTTTTTTTTGTAAATTATTTATTGTACATTATGAACCACCTTATATTGTTTACCACCCCATTAGCGAATAATGGTGTGAGAAGGTTGTCATTAAAAAAAAATTCACGGATGACGAATTATTTTTCTTGTTTTTGTTGTCAGTCTCAAATAATGACGTCACTTTAGAACTTATTTTACTGATTTTATTACACTTTTGCAAACTTTATTTCACTGTTATTTTAATTATTTACTTAAATTTGTTATCAAATTCTTTTGATAATACTTTATTATTTGTCTTTTTTAATAAAACATTTTCTTTTCATTTATATTTTTTTTTCTGTCAGTAGACAGACACTTTTGCACAAACCTTTTGTAAGAAAAACACAATTGTGTGTACATGCGTTAGAGCGAGATCACAATAGTTTGTGTGTGTTAAGTTGTAGTATTATAACAACAACAATAATGTTATTGTTGTTGCTTTTACTATTATTTTTTCTATATTTTATTCATAAAAACCGCTTTAATAATTATTTTTATCGAATTCTTTAAATATTTTCTATTTATTTAATATAACACATTTTCATTTTTGGTTTTCAACTATTTAAAAAAAACAGGCAGACAGTGCTGTTGTTGCTTACTTTTTTTAATTTTCACAAAAACTTTATTCACTTTATCCGCTTCGACAACATAACAAATGAAAATTTTTTTCTGGACTAAAATATTTGGTGGTTGGTGAAGTGAACAATGTTTATTTTTAACAACCAATGCTATTCCAATCGTTCCTAACATAAACAGCTGTGTTTTCACTGATGCCAACTTTTTTGACAAAAACCCGCTAAATCAGGAAACAAAATCTCCAGAAAACACCAGATTCAAAAACAGAAAATAAATTTAGCTATTTAATAACTAAATGTCATAAAATTTGAAATGTAACGGTTTTTTGAAAAATATAACGTTTTTTTTTTTTTAAATAATGTTATAAAAATGCTATAAAACGAGTTTTTTAACATAGCAAAAAAAGATGAGAGCGTGACACGAATTTTTCGTGATTCACGCGTGATCGTGAGTGAAATTTGATTTTACTCACGTGATCGTGAGTGCTCGTGATTAGAAAAAATATTTTCGTACGTGAGCGTGCGTGAGAAACTTTTGTTTCGTGACTTTTCGTAATAGTTCTGTATTAGTCTGTGTCAGGGGGCTAATTATGTAACTTGATAATAGTTATTCGTCATCGTTAGTTCATTATTCTATTACCACAGACTATATACAGACTCGACAGTACACTCAAAAAAGTATGTCGGTAAAATCTACTACAAAAGACAGTTGTTTTGACTACATTTTGTCGTTGAAAAGGCGTCCACTACATAAACGGTAAAAACAACTGAACATGTTGTTGTTTTTAACTATTGATTTTCAACTACAAAATGTAGTAAAAACTACTACAAAACTGTTTAATACAGTTGTTTTTTCTACAATTGCCTGAAATTTTATTTAAAAAATTTCTTAAATGTTTAAATGATTGATATTTATTTATTTATTTAAAAAGCAATACATTTCAGTTGGTTGTATAGAATTTCGACATGATGACAATTTTTTGATGTATTTATCTGGAATTGTAGAAGAAAAAAATTATATTAATAAAATGTTAAACAAAATAAATTGATTGTATTTACCTTTGTTTTTTTAATAGTTCATTTCACCGCTACTGATCAAAATTTGTCTGGAATAAAAAAAAACGAAATGCTTTGGCAAAATTGATTTATAAAAAAAAAGAATTAATTTGAAATGTTTCAAAAAAGTATGTACCTGCTCTGTTGTGTATACAAAGAAAAGAAAGATGGCGCGCTCATAAGAAAACAAAACACTGCACACATTTTATTTTGTTTTTTTCCGATTGGTTTTTACGCACGCTTATGTGAGCGCTATATTATACACACTTGTTATCTCATTTATCCACTTATTTTCAAGGATGGGTACCAATTCGATAAAAGTATTGGTATTGGTATTGGTTTTTAAAATTATATTAGTATTGGTATAGGTATTGGTTTTCATTTTTTGTTGAATTGGTATAGGTTTCGGTATTGGTTTTGAATTATTTAGGTATTGGGTATTGGTATTGGTTTTAGCCTCGAATCGGTATCGGTTTTTAATAGGTATTGGTATTTATCTTATATCGGTTTTGGTATTTGTATGCAAAAGGTTTTGTCGTTAATATTAATTAATTTAACGTAAGTCGTCCTTCTGTCCGCCCCACAGTGCACACTGGGGCGAGATGGTAGGTTTTTTGGCCAAAAGTCTCTACAGTTCGTAAATGCTAACCGATTTTTTTGAAATTTTTGAAATCGGATCTACAAGGAAACTATTTCAGGGTGGACACTTCATTTTTAATAAAATTTACAGATGTTATAGATGAAACAAATGAAGAGAAACTTGTCTTTTGTTTATGTATTTGAATCACATATGGTCTGTGGTCCCGTAATTTGCGTGACTCAAAAAACCACGTGATTCAGGCGTGAGCGATTTTTATTTAAATCACGTGATTATAGAGTGATTTTCATTTAAATTAAGTACTATATAAGCAGGGTTTGAAAAAAAACTCTAACGTACGGTACGTTAGTGTTCTGTACGGAACTATGGAGCGACCGTACGTTATCGAAACGTACCGTTCCAAGAACACATTCACTAAAAAGTTTTTTAGTGGTTGTGAAGGTGTTCGCAAACTGAATTCCGAACGTTATGCCTGCGAGTTGAAGAACAGAAACTTTACGATAACGTACCGAACTAGGTTAGAAACAAAATAAAGTTCTTTTAGTGTTCTTTTTGCGAACTTTTGAGACATTTTTAAATTTGAAATGGCGACATCTTGAAAACTAAGCAAGATAGAGCAAAACGGAGCACATTTTTGGTTCTTGGGATTACCATAGTATCGCTAGGCCTTCACACATGGGTGGACCCCATTAGGTCCTTATTTTGAATCTAAAAAAGTTAGCATTCCGGGAAATTTAAAAATGCACATATCTCGCAAAATACTGCCGACACGACATAAAGTCTAAAAGCGGTCATGTACTACGAGACAAGATCCACAAAAATGCTTTTAGACTTTTCATCGTGTCGGCAGTATTTAGCGGGATATGTGCATTTTTAAATTTCCCGGAATGCTAACTTTTTTAGATTCAAAATAAGGACCCAATGGGGTCTACCCATGTGTAGACGCCTAGCGATACTATTGAGATCCAAAGAATCAAAAATGTGCTCCGTTTTGCTCTATCTTGCTTAGTTTTCGAGATATCGCCATTTTAAATTAAAAAAAAAAAAATGTCTCAAAAGTTCGCAAACAGAACACTAAAAGAACTTTTTTTGTTTCTAACCTAGTTCGGTACGTTATCGTAAAGTTTCTGTTCTTCAACTCGCAGGCATAACGTTCGGAACTCTGTTTGCGAACACCTTCACAACCACTAAAAAACTTTTTAGTGAATGTGTTCTTGGAACGGAATGTTAAATAACGAACTGTTTTTTTTCGAACACTGTATATAAGTGTAATAAATAAGTGACTTGAAACTTTTTGAAATCGGACCTACAAGGAAACTATTTCAAGGTGGACACTTCATTTTTAACAAAATTTACAGATGTTATAGATGAATCAAATGAAGAGACACTTGCCTTTTGTTTAAGTATTTGAATTGGAGATGGTCTCTGGTCCCGTGATTCACGCTTGAGCGTGAGTGATTTTCATTTAAATCATTTGGTTATAGAGTTATTTTCATTTAAGTCAAGTGACTATATTAAGGTAATAAATAAGTGCCTTGAAACTTTTTGGATTCAGACCTACAAGGAAACTTTTTCAAGGGTGGACACTTAATTTTAAATAAAATTTACAGATGTTATAGATTAAACAAATGAAAAGACACTTGTCTCTTGTTTATGTATTTGAATTGGAGATGGTCGCTGGTCCCGTGATTTGCATGACTCAAAAAAGTGATTTTCATTTAAATCACGTGATTGTGAGTTGAAAAATTCTGAGTGAGTGTCTAGAGAGTGAGTCGAATTTTTGCGTGAGGGATGTTTTTTTTTTTAAAACCCCTTTAAAAAAATATATATTTTTTTAGCAGTATTTGCATTCAGAATTAAGTCAAACTTTAAACTAAATAGTACATACTTAACCCATTTTGGACAAAGATTCATTTTTTTTTGGAAAAAGTTACCTATTTAGTAAAATTAGCACCGGCTGATCTCAAAACTCTTGTAAAAAAAATTTTAATGTTCCGTTATTCCAGAAAAGCCTGGGGGCTAATTATGTAACTTGATAATCGTCAATCGTCATCGTTAGCTCATTATTCTATTACCATAAAGTGACACTATAACGATGAAAACGATACGATTGACGACTATCAAGTTACATAATTACCCCCTGTATTTCAACTTTTTATGCAATTTTAATATTTGGATTTATTTGCTATTTTATTAATTTATTTCTTTATTTTTAAAATAAATAGTTTCAAAACGTTTCAATTAGTGGAATTTGATAATAAATTAAATCTAAAAAAATTAATATTAATTAATAAAAAAATTAAAAGCCTAAACTAAAAAAATGCAAATTTTTCGTTTTTGCTTGAAACAATTTCTGTGCTGATGCACACTGCATTTAATGCACATATAAATTCCGGTGGTCAAGGGGAGATATTTTTTAATTGCAGAAAGATGAGACTTAACATTTGTAACAAAATATACCTGAACTTCATCCTTTTCATACATATATATTTTTTTGAAAAAGGTGATCGAAATGGGTTATCATGCAGGGCCCCTTTTTCGTTTTGAGATCTTTTGCCAATTGCGATTTCACGGGTCAATTTGTTTCTTATATGGGGTTCACACGACCTTAACGACCTTAAACAAGTTGTTTAACAACACACCAGTAACAGAAAAAAAAACGTAATGGATACAGAAAAATGAATTTTTTAAACACGTAGCCCTTAAACTCTCAAAAATAGCAAGTGTAAACTGCACATTATGCGTTCTTAAATTCTTATATAATATGACTGTGCCTCTAATAAAACAATAAAAATTTTTTCTGGATTCTGGTGTTGTGACATAAAATTTTGTAACGTCTGCTTGATTAAAATTTTGGAATTTCCAAAAAAGGACATTAGTATTTGTTTTACAACGCAAAGAAGAGTGCAGTGACATTCAATGTGCATATATCAAATATTAACAATGTTTGCAAAAGAAAAAATTTCATCACAGAAAAGGTCTAAATTTTTTAAGATCTACTTTTATTAGGGGTCATAAAAACCGTGACAAAAAATATTTCTTTTATGTTTTTATGGCTTTTAAAATTCAAGTAGCTAACTCCTTTTTGTTATGTGACATTGCATGCAAACGATTACTGATCGATGTAACATCTTTTGCAATTCGTTAGTCAGGTAAAACCTAATAATGTGATGGAAAGAAAATGTTTGAGGTCACAATTAAAACAAACGAAAATAAGAATACAAAAAACCGAAACAAAACCGATACGAAAGTAGAAAAAATGAATTGGTATTGGTTTTTTATTGGTATTGGTTTTGAAGAATAAAAGTATTGGTTTTTAATTGGTATTGGTAGTGGGGAATCGGTATTGGTTTTTTATCGGTATTGGTATCGCACAAATAAAGGTATTGGTTTTTAATTGGTATTGGTTTTCAATTTGAATTGGTATTAACGGGTATTGGTATCGAAAAGGTATTGGTACCCATCATTGCTTATTTTCAATACCAATTCATTTTTTTCTACTTTCGTATCGGTTTTGTTTCGGTTTTTTGTATTCCTATTTTCGTTTGTTTTAATTGTGACGTCAAACATTTTCTTTCCACCACATTATTAGGTTTTACCTGTCTAACGAATTGCAAAAGATGTTACATCGATCAGTAATTGTTTGCATGCAATGTCACATAACAAAAAGGAGTTAGCTACTTGAATTTTAAAAGCCATAAAAACATAAAAGAAATATTTTTGTCACGGTTTTTATGACCCCTAATAAAAGTAGATCTTAAAAAATTTAGGCCTTTTCTGTGATGAAATTTTTTCTTTTGCAAACATTGTTAATATTTGATAAACATATGTACATTGAATGTCACTGCACTCTTCTTTGCGTTGTAAAAAAAAAATACTAATGTCCTTTTTTGGAAATTCCAAAATTTTAATCAAGCAGACGTTACAACATTTTATGTCACAACACCAGAATCCAGAAAATGTTTTTTATTGTTTTATTAGAGGCACAGTCATATTATATAATAATTTAAGAACGCATAATGTGCTGTTCACACTTGCTATTTTTGAGAGTTTAAGGGCTACGTGTTTAAAAAATAATTTTTTCTGTATCCATTACGTTTTTATTCTGTTACTGGTGTTTTGTTAAACAACTTGTTTAAGGTCGTAAGTGTGAACCCCATATAAGAAAAAAATTGACCCGTGTAATCGCAATTGGCAAAAGATCTAAAATCGAAAAAGGGCCCCCCTGCATGATAACCCATTTCGATCACCTTTTTCAAAAAAATATGTATGAAAAGGATGAAGTTCAGGTATATTTTGTTACAAATGTTAAGTCTCATCTTTCTGCATTAAAAAAATATATCCCCTTGACCACCGGAATTTATATGTGCATTAAATTTTAGTTTAGGCTTTTAATTTTTTTATTAATTAAAATTATTTTTTTTTAGATTTAATTTATTATCAAATTCCACTAATTTAAACATTTTGAAACTATTTATTTTGAAAATAACGAAATAAATTAATAAAATAGCAAATAAATCCAAATATTAAAATTGCATAAAAAGTTGAAATACAGGCTTTTCTGGAATAACGGAATATTAAATTTTTTTTTAACAAGAGTTTTGAGGTCAGCCGGTGCTAATTTTACTAAATAGGTACCTTTTTCCAAAAAAAAAATAAATCTTTGTCCAAAATTGGTTAAGCATGTACTATTTAGTTTAAAGTTTGACTTAATTCTGAATGCAAATACTGCTAAAAAATATTTTTATACCCTCCAACTACAGTATGGGGGTATACCCACTTTGTCATTCCGTTTGTAACGCATCGAAATATCGGTCGGGGACCCCATAAAGTCTATATATTATTGATCTATGATCGATTCTAAGACTTTTCTAGAATGTCCGTATGTCCGTCCGTCTGTATAAGACACGATGCAGTCCAAAATAAAAGAGATAGACTCGTTAAGTTTGGCAGGAATTTGTGTTTTGGTCGTAGGCAGGTTAAGTTCGTAAATGGGCAAAATCGGACCAGGGGGAAAAAAGTTCCCCCTTGAAGAACTTAACCAACCTCTGAAAAACGCCATATTTTCACAGTTTTTTTTTTGTATTTTTGTTAAGCAAATGAAACAATTTGATGTCAGAAAAAGTTCTAGGTCCCACACTTGGACTTAGGAAATAAAAAAAATCGTTTTTTTTTTGCCCGCCCCCCTTTTGTGGGCGTGGATATTAAAAATGTTTTTAAATAATGATAAAATTGTATTACTTAAGCTCAAAAAGCATAATAAAGGAATTTTTAAACATTTACCGCATGGGTTTATGTGTCCCTCAATGACCCCTACTGACCCCCCCCCCACCCAATAAAAAATGCCCCTGAATTTTTTTTATATATGTTGGAGGGTATTATAGATTCGGCACAGCCGAATTTAACACTCGCACTTGTTTTTTTTAAAAGGGGTTTTTCAAAAAAAAAAAAAAACATCCCTCATGCAAAAATTCGACTCACTCTCTAAAAACTCACTCAGAATTTTTCAACTCACAATCACGTGATTTAAATGAAAATCACTTTTTTGAGTCACGCATATCACGGGACCAGCGACCATCTCCAATTCAAATACATAAACAAGAGACAAGTGTCTTTCATTTGTTTAATCTATAACATCTGTAAATTTTATTTAAAATGAAGTGTCCACCCTTGAAAAAGTTTCCTTGTAGGTCTGAATTCAAAATGTTTCAAGGCACTTATTTATTACCTTAATATAGTCACTTGACTTAAATGAAAATCACTCTATAACCAAATGATTTAAATGAAAATCACTCACGCTCACGCGTGAATCACGGGACCAGTGACCATCTCAAATTCAAATACTTAAACAAAAGGCAAGTGTCTCTTCATTTGATTCATCTATAACATCTGTAAATTTTGTAAAAAATCAAGTGTCCACCCTGAAAAAGTTTCCTTGTAGGTCCGATTTCAAAAAGTTTCTACACCGAAAAAATTTCCCAGTTATATAGTTACGAAAATTCCCAGTTAATTGGAAATAAATTTAAAATAACTGAGTTAATTATAAATAACTATGAGTTTCGTTAATTAAAACCGAAATTCTCAGTTACCCTGTACACAATAATTTTATTTAATTGTCAAAAAATTAAAAACAACACGAAGTTCGTTTGTTAAAAAATAAACGCAAATCTTAATATTGATCCATGGTAAGTTTTTAAATAAATATTTGAATGTTTCTTTTGCTCAAAACTAATAAGAAAATATATTTTCAGGTCTAGAAGGAAGAAGTAACTATTTGCAAGAAGGCAACTCATATGAAGAAAAGTACAACTGAAAGAAGACATGCTAGCTAAATCTACATATATTTTTATAAAAAATAATTTAATGTAATTACAGCATCATTTTTTATTATGCATTAAATAATTAGTGTTAAATTATAAAAAAGGTCTTTTACTTCAAATAATTATAAAAAAAAAAGTTTCCACTAGCAATTTTTACCAGTTATTTCCTACTATTATTCAAAATAGTCTCGCTTTTAACTATTAATTTGTTGCTAGTAACTGCCTGTCCAGTTGAATTTAAAATTCGATAGAAAGTTAGTTATAAATAACTGAATCAAAACAACTGGGGCTCAGTTAGGTGTATTTTAACTGGGACTTAGTTGAAAAATTAGTAGCCAGTAACTGGGAAATTTTTTGGGTGTAGTCACTTATTTATTACCCTAATATAGTACTTAATATAAATGAAAACCACTCTATAATCATGTGGTTTAAATAAAAATCGCTCACGCCTGAATCACGTGGTTTTTTGAGTCACGCAAATTACGGGAACACAGACCATCTCTAATTCAAATACATAAACAAAAGACAAGTTTCTCTTCATTTGTTTCATCTATAACATCTGTAAATTTTATTAAAAATGAAGTGTCCACTCTGAAATAGTTTCCTTGTAGGTCCGATTTCAAAAACTTATAGTAGTATAATATAGGCTTATATTCGGAATTTCAAAAAAATCGGTTAACATTTACGACCTGTAGAGACTTTTGGCCAAAAAACCTACCATCTCGCCCCAGTGTGCACTGTGGGGCGGACAGAAGGACGACTTACGTTAAATTAATTAATATTAACGACAAAACCTTTTGCATACAAATACCAAAACCGATATAAGATAAATACCAATACTTATTAAAAACCGATACCGATTCGAGACTAAAACCAATACCAATACCCAATACCTAAATAATTCAAAACCAATACCGAAACCTATACCAATTCAACAAAAAATGAAAACCAATACCTATACCAATACTAATATAATTTTAAAAACCAATACCAATACCAATACTTTTATCGAATTGGTACCCATCCTTGCTTATTTTCTTTCGCTCAAGAATATTTTTCCAAAAACATATTTTTTGTTATAATTAAATTTAATAAATTGTAATTTAATTTATTTAGATATTATTTATTTGGTATAAAAATAATTCCTTCCGCATCCCGCACGACCAACTCGCTCGACACATTCGTTTGCAATAAAAATTTCTAGAAAAAAACGAGTTTTAGAAAAAAACTAAAAACAACTACATAAATCAACTATTGCTACAGTGTAGTATATTTTTTGTAGTTATTTTTTGAAACTACTACAAAAAAAGTTGTTTGAGATTTTTTCATACAAAAACGACCGAAATTGTAGTTAAAAACAACAGCTACTACTTACTACACAAACGACCGTCATGTAGTAACTGCAATAATTTTCTGAGTGTACGCACGCTTATGTGAGCGCTATATTATACACACTTGTTATCTCATTTATCCACTTATTTTCTTTCGCTCAAGAATATTTTTCCAAAAACATATTTTTTGTTATAATTAAATTTAATAAATTGTAATTTAATTTATTTAGATATTATTTATTTGGTATAAAAATAATTCCTTCCGCATCCCGCACGACCAACTCGCTCGACACATTCGTTTGCAATAAAAATTTCTAGAAAAAAACGAGTTTTAGAAAAAAAACTAAAAACAACTACATAAATCAACTATTGCTACAGTGTAGTATATTTTTTGTAGTTATTTTTTGAAACTACTACAAAAAAAGTTGTTTGAGATTTTTTCATACAAAAACGACCGAAATTGTAGTTAAAAACAACAGCTACTACTTACTACACAAACGACCGTCATGTAGTAACTGCAATAATTTTCTGAGTGTAGAGTTTTATAAGAAAAAATGGGGAAAAACTAAGCGATTTTAGGAGAAAACACAGCTGTTTTTAGTCTGTTTTACGCTAACATGCATAGAAAAAAATAGAAATGAAACAGAGTCGTATTTCGCTTGAATAAGTATAAGTGACAGCACATTATGTAACTTTTGACGTTTAATAAAAACAATGCAACATAAGGGAGAATAACAACAAAGCAAACAACAAAAGAGAAAAAAAGTTTTTAAACTATCAATAGTGCGTATTATCTTTAAAAAAACGTTGAATAAAGCAAAATAAATAATAAATTTAATTAAATAAAAGACAAATTCCATTTTTTATAAATAAAGAATCTAATTTGATATTACATACGTGTGAGATGAGGAAGAACAAGAATTTTGCCACCATATTGGAAAATACATCAAATACAACACTGCGTACCTTCTAATCTTTTCTATGCTAACATGACAACACTTTCTACGACTTAGGATTGAGTGAAACAGCAAAAACCGATCTGGCATCCATTTTTCTAATGGCGCGTTATATTAGCTTTCTCTTTCTAACCTAATTCGTAGAATAATTTGAAAAAATTAACCATATGGTTAACAACTACTTTTTTGACACCCGTCACTTATGTCGAGTTAGAAAGAGAAAACTGATATAACGCGCCATAAGAAAAATGGATGCCAGATCGGTTTTTGTTGTTTCACTCACTCCTAAGTCGTAGAAAGTGTTGCCATGTTAGCGTAAAACGGAGTAAAAACCTCTGTGTTTACTTTTGTCTCCAAATTGGGGATTTCAACATCGAGTTGTGGACAGATTTTAGTGGGAGATATTTGGGGATTACACATAATTTTGGGGATTTTACATTAATTTTAGAACATTTTTAGGGATTAGAAAGTTTTTTTTTAGAAAATTAAATTAATTCTGTTTAATTACTTAAAAAAAATATATATTTTCTAGCTTTAAAATATATTTTAGCTTGAGGAAATTTTTGATTACTTTTTTCAAGAAAGTTTTTATAATTTATGCAATATGACCGTATTTACGTTAGGCAATTTTAATTGCGGCAATTCTGATTTTATCGTGTATCAGAGAGAGATCTAAGATTCTTCCCTCTCTCTCTGATACACTAGAAAATCAGAATTGCCGCATTTAAAATTGCCTTATGTAAAGTCGGTATATCATAATCAAGTCTATTTCAAATACCTAGTTCATTAACTACACCGAAAAAAATCCATACGTAAAATACACAAATCCTGTCGTATAATGTACGAAAACATATGAGATTTCGAACATAGAATAAACTTTGTAAAATATACAAAATTTTTCGTATATTATACGAATGAATATTTTTAATTTTACAAAAGTATTTTAAGATGATACGAATTTTTTTTTTTAATTTATTTAAAAATTTCGTACAACACCTGAAATTAAATTGTATTTATAATAAATAATATCGTAAACGAGTGGAAGTTAATTTGGACATTTACGATAATAATTCGTCTCCTAAATAACTGTGAAAATTTTTTAAAATTTGTTAATTTTTTTTCTTTGAAATCATGATTTTGTTTAAAATTTGGCAAAAAAAAATTCCAAAAATTTTTTTTTTACTCCAAAACGCAAAAAATATTTTGTGTCATCTCAAAAACTAAAAAAAAAAAAATTCCGGACTTTTAAAAAATCGTTAAATTTGCAAATGTATGAACTAAATACTTATCACCTGCCATGTAATTAGCATTTTCAGCCATTTATGTGATAAGTCCCGTTTTTCACTAGTCACGGGATAGGAGATTTCGGATCGACAGACCTTCTTTTTCTGCGAAATAAAATGTTAGTAGTTACCTTTTTTTAACATTTCGTAAATGATTTATATTGATAATTTTTAAATTTTGGTTTGAAAAGAGCTTTCCGAAAATAATAAACTTTGGAATTTGGTGTCGGATTACTTGCCAAACAATGGCCAATGAAGAGATGATTGTTAGAAAATTAATGCAAAAATTTTGCAAGTGTACTTTCATACCAGCGGTCAAAATTAGAAAACTTAAATTAGAAAACTAAACCGACAAAAAATCATGTTCGAATTTTTTACCAAATCCTGCTCAAATATTAGAAAATTTTGCGAACTTCATGGGAACATTTTTTAAAAAATTCCAAGACCGCGAATGTAATCCACTGATGCTGATTTTTGTTAAAAATGGCTTAAAATTTTGGAAATCTTGGGTAGATAATGGAAAAATAGCTTTGGGGACAAATTTGGGGATTTGAATTTTTATTTGGAGATTTTTGAAGATTTTTATTTTCAAATTGGGGACATGTCCTAAAAAGTTTCTGGCAACACTGTCCACACCAGACAAAATAGGCGCCACCTAGTTTGCCACTATGGAACTAAAATTATTACGGTGAATAAAACGATAACTGTGGCATTATTGTATATTTTTTTAAAGACAACAACCGTATCATTGAATCTACCAGTCTGGCAGTATTTATGTAGTATCCATTTCCGCTTGGTAGCACAGTTTATGGGTTTGATACTTGCTATATGGCAATGTTTGTTGCCAGAGTGTTTCTAGTAGTTTTGTTATGATAAAACAGTTCATGAATGGTAATGTATGTTTTCGGGAAAACTAGAATATTAATCTGGCATTACTTTTAACGGTTATTACCAAGAAGAGAACTTTGTTATGATAAAACAGTTTCTGAATGGTAATGTCGGGTTTTTGGAAAACTGAACATTCATCTGGCATTACTTTTAACGGTTATTTCATGCATATGCATATTTTTTCGTATTGATCTTAGAACAGCATAAACCAAATATCTTTGCAAATCAAAGAATTTGTTTTAAAATGGCATCGGTTCGCTAGTGCATATTTATGCATATTTTGCTGATAATGCATATTTTTGCATATTCTGTTATAAATGCATATTTTTGGGTCATATTTTGTATAAAATTTTAGTTTTCGATTATTTTTTATTTTTTTTTTACCTTTTTGTAAACATTAATTTTCCTACTGGGCAGGCCCACAATTTTTCCGAGGTCAAATACTAATCAGAGCAAAATGATTTTTTTTAATAAGTGATCAAAGAAAAAAATTAATATTTTTTTTTTTAATGTAATAATTTTTTCTAATTTTTTGTGAAATTTTTTTGAATTTTTAGTGCATATTTTTGCAGTTTTTATTGCATATTTTTGTAGTTTTTATTGCATATATTTTTAGTTTTTAGTGCATATTACAAGATTTTTAGTGCATATTTTAAGCGCCTAAAACATAGTTTTTTATTGCATGAAGCTCCTGCCCCTGGTTATTTTATATTACACCGTCCGACATCCAATATTAAACATGAACCGGATGATATACATACGTCTGAAAGTAGAGATCAAATGGAGTACTGCATTACCAGTTTTTTTTAATACGTGGTCCTGTTTGCTTTTAAAAGGACTTCAAAGTTTTAAAGAATACATTTTGTAAAATATTTTTGAAATATTTGTACTTGACCTAGGATGACACTGGTGATGGAAAATGAAAGAGGAGGATCTCCCCTAATTTTTAATATTTTATTTTTATTTTGCCATATCAGGATAAAGGGATGTGAATAAAGTCATTTGAAAACTTTATCAAAATATTTTGTTGAAAATTTTCAATGATAATGAAGAATAAATTTTTGAAAGGATGTAACTTACCTCCTTTTTCCTGATATGTAAAAATAAGAAAATAAGAAAATTAGGGGAGATCCTCATCTTTCATTTGATATCACTAGTGGCATCCTAGGACAAGTAAAAATATTAAAAAAATATTTTATAATATTTAATCCTCTAAAACTTTAATTTTAAACAAATCTGGATTTTTTGAAAAGATTATCTTAACATCTCAATAAAACTTAACAAATATATGCTCTTTAAACACCTTGACCAAAAAAGCACTTGTTATCCTTTGTTTTAAATTAAACCGCAACCAACTCTTCCTTTCAAATAAAAACGGAAGTAAACCGTACTCATTTTTTTTTGATTTTTTAAATCCCTTTACAAATTTTATTTTAGTATTCAGTAGGGAGTACAACAAGTATAATTTTTCTCAAAACACTTTCTAATGCCTGAGAAAAAAAAGATCATCATTTAGAAAAAGGATGTTTTCAATTAGCTGCGTTTTACACCAATTTAAGAATATTTTTTTATGTTCTTTTCACGCAATATGTTCACATGTTGAGTAAAGAAAATTTTGAATATGATTTTTATGATTTACAAAAGAAATAAACAATTTGTATTACAATGTAGTATAGTAGAGATCCTTTTGAAAACTCAGCATATGTTGGAGTTTGTTAAGGATATGAAGTGGATAACGGAATATATATGATTTTTTTTTAAAAAAGGGGGATAAAAGTGAAAGGATTTCTAATTTCAACAAATGTTAACAGGTTGAGATTTGAGAAAGTGTTGTTTAGAAAACAGGATATAAATAATCAAAATTTAGAAAAAGCGGAAGTTATTTTAAAAGGAAGTGATTAGAATTTTTTAATAATTTTTTTATAGAAAATTACTTTTAAGGAATGTTGAAAATTTTTGTTAGATTATCAAGAAGATTTAATTTTTTTTAATTAAGATAAGAGTCATTTCTTAAATTTAAAATATTTGAGTTATTGATAACCGTTTTAATTTTTGTTTTGAAAATGTCCTTAAAAATTTGAACAAACAAAAAAATTAGAAGGAATGAAAAATACACAACTTTTCTTTTAATTACACAGTGCAACATCACATTTAGGGCCTCCACCAAACCATGACAGTTTAAAAGTACTTATGTGTAGTAGTAAAAACCCCAAAGGGTTTAGCTCTGTAACGTCACAATTTTTTTTTATAGCCCACTGAATTTTTCAGTTTTTTTTTTCAAAGGCGTTGGAAAAAAGTCGAAAAAACTAACATTAATGTTCTTTTGAAGTTGAAATAGTGTTTGGATGTCTTCAATAGAATTTTATGGGGAAAATTTTTCTACACTCAGAAAATTATGTAAGTTACTACATGTTAGTTGTTTGTATATTTTACAGTAGTTAGTTGTTTTCAACTACAAAGTCAGTTGTTTTTGTATGAAAAATATAAAACAACTATTTCTGTTAGTTATTTTAAGTCGCTTTTTTGAACAACTAATAAAAAAGTACTGTTATGTAGTAACAGTTATTTATAGTAGTTAATTTTTTTTTTATCTCTGAAAAATTTTCAAAATTTTTTTTCCAAAAAATAGAAATAAATTTTCGATTTTTTTTATTTTTCACAACATTTAAAAAAAAAAACTTGGAAAAATTTTGGTTTTTAATTTTTTTTCTGAAAAATTTTTGGAAAAAAAAAATATATTGATTATTTTATTTTTACTACATTTTAGTTGTTTTGACTACAAATGTAAGTAGTTTTTACTACATATGTCAGTTGTTTTTTGTCTGTTAAAATAACTAACATTGTTAGTTGGTTTAACTGAAAAAGTAGTTGACCCCAAAATAACTTACAAAGTAGTTATTTTAACTGACATTCAGTTTCAGTTGATTTTACTAACATAATTTTTTGAGTGTAGAGTTAGATAAACCTCTATCTCCCAATTTAATGGGTCATTTACGACATTATTCTAAGAAATGACTCAGAAATGCGTTTAAAGGGTTAAAATGTTCTACGATTATTTTCAGCATCAAATTTAACTGGGGGTCACTGAAGGCAAAAAGTTTAACCGGTATACGAAAAATGCATAAAAAAGGTTAATTGTAAAGTATCATTAACTTTTTATATTTTTTCCTATATTTTTTAGTTACAATTGTATACATTTTCTGGAAAAAACATAAAAATATGAAGGACACTTTACAATTTATCTTTTTCTGCATTTTCCTTACACCAGCCGAACTTTCTGCCTTCAGTAACCCCTAGTGAAATTTGATGCTGAACATATTCGTAGAACATTTTAACCCTTTCAACGCTAGCCTTAGTAGACTTTTGAGCCATTTCTTAACAAAAGTACTTAAATGACCAATAAATAAGGCAGAACAAGGGTTAATATATTCTAGAAAAAAATTCCCCATCAAATTCTGTTGAAGACATCCAAACACTTTTTTAAGCTCAAAAGAACGGTTACATTATTTTTTTCGACTTTTTTCAAACGCCTTTAAAAAAAAAAATGAAAAATTCAGTGGGCTATAAAAAAAATTTGAGACGTTACAGAGCAAAACCCATTGGGGGTTTTGCTACTACACATAAGTAATTTCAAACTGTCTTGGTTTGGTTGAGGCCCTAAGATATGACCCTTCAATTGTGTCACAGTATTATCAGAAAGATGAAGCTTTGAACTAGTGTTTATAAACCGGTTAACCGGTTAACCGAAAAACCGGTTTTTTCCTAAAATTTCGGTTTTTTTGCAAACCGGTTAACCGGAATTGAATATTTTCGGTGCACCGAAAACCGGTTTTTTTCTGTCGGTTAACCGGTTTTTAAATACATTCAAAACGGAATATTTTCGCAAATATTAAAGGTTTACATTTATTTTTTTAATAATATTTTCAAAATTTCGTTGAAATCACATTAAAAATCCGCGAGAAAGAACTTCTAAAATATTTTTTGTCTTCAAGAAACAATTTTCTAAATAGGAATTTTATTCTGAAACTGATAAAAATTTGAAATACTCGCCGTTGTAAGCGTTTTTTTGAACATTTCATAAAAAACTTAATAAGTGACTGTTAACCAGATACTAAAATCCCTGTTAATGGCGAAAATGTCAATAAAAGAAAATAAAAATAAAATTCGGAACTGTAATTTACTTATAACGAATAAATGTATTTTTCTAAATAAAACCAATACAAATTAAATTGAAGTTCTAGTGAATATGGTCAATTATAGTACATTATTTAAATATCGCTTTTTTATAGCGTAATAGTTGCAAACCCTGCTGAAAGAAACAAATATGTTAACTTAAGCTATATTCGCTTTATTATTTAATAAAAATAAGCTATTTTCAAGTATTTTTTGGTTTTTTCAGTTAAAGAAAAAAAAACCGGTTAACCGGTTTTTTTATTCCGGTTTAACCGAGAAAACCGGTTAACCGAAAAAGCTGATTTTCGGTTAACCGAGAAACCGGTTTTCCAAAATGTCGGTTTTTTATAAACACTACTTTGAACTATACAAACAATTTTTTTTTGGGAAAAATTTAACATGACGGATTTTAGATTTATTCCATCAAACCTAGCGGTTTTTTAATTTTTTGCCAAACAAAAATGTCACTTTGTAAATAAATTAAAAATATTTAAATTTAATACATAAATTTCTGAAAAAAATTCCGATTATTAATAATATACCAATATTTACTTGTTGTAGCCGCAAGAAGTTTGGTATTGCATTTAAGCGATATCGGCTAAGCAGTTCAAAAGTTATGAACGAAATGGAACGACACCTCGAAAATGTTGGTACATTCTACATAACCTAAAAATACAAAATGTTTAATTCGGCTGCTGGTTCAATATGAACATTAAATTAAATATGTAAACAGAATTGGTTATTACAACAAATACAAACATATTCTTTAAAAAAAAATTTAACGAATAATTTTTTTTCAAAAAAATTTTTTCCGCGAAATTTTTTTTGTCAAGAAATTTTTTTACATTGTGGAGAATATCAATACGTTATTTTTAACTTGTTCGTGCTAAATTTATCAAAATTGTAGCTGGTGCATCTCCTATTAAACATCCTTTAATCCCAGAATTTTCTTTAACTTTAAAAAATAAAACTCCCACACAGTTTTAACATATCAATTTATTTCTTTTACAAAAAAACATTTAAATAAATTCAAAACATTATTTAAAAAGTCACACTGTGATATCTTTACAATTTTACAATTTCCCAACAAACAATAACTCCTAACCTAAAAAAATCCTTTTTCCCTATTGTTAAGCAAACACACAAACCTTTGTCTTCAACAACAAAAAAGCAGGAAAGAAATGCAAAATTAATTGTATTAAGATTTTGAAATAGAAATTTCTAAATCAATTCAAAGAATACCTGTTCAAATTTATTTTGATTTAAATTACAATTTTCTCACTAAAAAAATATTCCCATGAATACTTGCTAGTAATAGAAAAAGGATACATATCTTATTGGTATTGTTTGTGTGTGTGTGTGATTTTTTTTGGTTATGTTAAAATATCAAGGACATTAAAGGATCCTTTTTTTCTAGAAAATTTTTTTCTAAAATATTATAATTGAATCCCACGCTACTTGAAAGATATTTTCAAGATTTTGATTTTTTTTGTATTTATAGTTTTGGTAACATTGAGATTACATACACTCAAAAAAAAAATATTGTAAAACTAGCAAAAAAAATGGTTAAAATTAGCAAAAAAAAACTGTAGTTTTGGACGTTGCAAAAATTTTGGTAATATTAGCAAAACCATTTTGCTAATCAAAAAATTAGGAAAAAATGGTAAAATTACAAGAATACCATTTTATTTTTGTAAAAAATCAACCTTGTAAAATTATCAAAAAAATATGGTAAAATCACCATAAAAAAATGGTAAAATTGAAAAAGATAAAAAAAATTGTAATTTGGTAAAAAAACTGTTTTATTTAGTAATTTTTTTTCTCTGATTAGTAGTTGATTTAAAATTTGGTGAATATACTAAAAAAAATTTTGCCTTCAGTTGTTTTGAGCACCACGTTCTTTAAATGTAGTAATAGCAGCATCAACTATTACTTCAGTTGTTGGATGGTTTCTTCGGCTTGATGGTTCATCTTCTTTTGCCTTCTTTCAGCAGCTGTAGTTGCAGTAACTGGACTTCCAACAACATCAAAATCCAAAATGATTTTTTTTTCACTTAAACACTTTAAACAAAAAATTTAAAGAACAACACTTCACTTTTTTTATTTTTTTTTGCGTCATTTTTTTAGCTTAAGTAGAACAAATGAGAATTGCGTAGTAGTCTACACAAGAAATTTCTTACATTTTCAGGTAAAATTTGTAAAAAATTATCAATTTTTTTTTGAATTTTTAATTTTTTTCACATGTATTTAAAAAAAAAATAAAAAAAAACTTTTGGATATTGAAGATTAGATATCTAACTATGTGTTAAAATTTTAAAAAAATATTTTTTCAAAATTATCAACTTTTTATTAACAATTTAGGTGGCAAATTTTAAAAAAATTTCATATAAAATTAGCAAAAAATATGGTAAAATTAGCAAAAAATATGGTAAAAAATTCTAAAAATTGTGTAGCCTATTTTTGAGCGCACATTCAGTTGATGGATGGCTACTTTGCTATGGTGTTGGCAGCATCATCAATTTGCAATGATTTTTTTTTTCACACTAGAACACTTTAAACAATTTTTTTTCTTAAAACTAAAAAAAAAAAATAAAAAGTATTACCATTTCTTTAAGGGTATATGACACTACATTTTTTTTTATTAAATTGAAATTGACGGCATACTAATCACATTAGATCACAGTATTACCGACTTCGGTAATGCTGTTCTCTAATGTGATTAGTATGCCGTCAATTTCAATTTAATACAAAAAAAAATGTAGTGTCATATACCCTTTAAGGAAAATACTAATATTTTTGCTAAATTTATAGTAAAACAAAAAAAAAAACTAGAAAGAAAATATAGTAAAAGTACCAAAAAATTGTTGTATTTTACCAATAGTAAATTGCCAAAAAAAACTGTAAAAGTTAAATTTTTACAATTTTTTTTGCTAAAGTTTGGTTGAAGTAAATTACAACACCTTTTACTAATATTTTGACTAAGTTATTTTTTTGAGTGTAGCATATTTATTCATCCTTAGGCAAACAGGACTTTTTTTTCAAGGATATATACTTTGGTTTCTTAGAAGTTAGAAGAAATTGCTTGAACGTAATTTTAAAAGAATCTTTTAAAATAAATCTCTAACCGATTTCTGTAATTATGCAAAAAGTTTACGCATCGAAAAAAATTACATATATTTGTAAAATGCATTCGATGCAACCAAAATTTTACAGGAAAAAACTCTGTAAATTTACAGAGTTTAATAAAAAACATGTTATTTTGTAAAATTTTTATAAGATTTTTGAAAAAAAAAAAATGTTGGTACTTTTAAACTTTTTCTCAAAAAAAAAATAGACAAAATTTTGGTGTTTTTACAGAAAACTCTTTTTTAACTATGAATTTAAGATTACATACACTCAAAAGAAAAACTCTGTCAAAAAATCTGTAAAACGACTTTAAATTTGAATTAGCAATCTTTTAGCAGATTGTTCTGCTGAGAAGGATATTTTTAGTAAAATCTCTGTCATTCAGTTTAAGAAAATAACAGACATTTTACTATGTTTATACTTATTTTGTTTGCTGAATTTCATTATTTTTTCAAGAAATTTTTTTATATAAAAAAAATAGCAGAACAGATTGTCAGCAAATTGCTCTGCTGAAATCAGCAGATTGTTCTGCTGAAATCAGCAGATTATTCTGCTGAAATCAGCAGATTGTTCTGCTAAAATCACCAGATTTTTCTGCTAAAATCAGCAGATATTTCTGCTAAAATCAGATTTCTCTGCTGTCGAACAACACACATGTTTAAATACTAAAACGCCAGATAAAAGTATAAGCTTCCGTAGCGTAGTGGTTAAGAAGTGTACTTTCAAATCGGAAGGTGGCGAGTTCGATGCTGGATGGCGGCGTATGTTTTTTTTTTTCTTGTTATATTTATTCACTTTTTATGACAGATATTTAGCAAACCGTGTCTGCTAAAATCAGCAGATTTCTCATATGGCTCAAAATGGGTGTATTTTCAGCAGATTTTTCTGCTGATTGGACAGAGAATTTATTTTGAGTGTAGAAATAAGTAAAAATGAAGATAAAACATAGTTTTTGTTATAAAAAATACAGTGTATTTCGCTTAAATCTATATTTTAGCAGAAAATTCTGTTAATTATCTGTAAATTAAGATTACAAAGTAAAAAGTAATATAACAGATGAAACTTCGTTTTTTTTTGTCACAATAAAATACAAAGTTTTTTCTTTAAATCTGTATTTTGACAGAAAATTCTGTCATATATCTGTTGAATTGAGATTACAGTCATTTTACAGAGTATTTTACTGAGTTATTATTTTCAGTGAGGTATTTTCAATGTATTTTAAAGTGTTCTTAAAACTTTTATATAAAATCCTTAATTTTTATATCCTCTTAAGTTTTCAAAATGACACGTGTGTTAATCTTTTGATAACCAATTGTTTTTAAAACCAGTTTGAAAAATATTTTTAAGCCCCATTAGTTACGTGAAATTGCGCAGTTTTTTAACAAAAAGTATAAATATCCTTATAGTTTTCTTTCTCACAGGATATAATTACGTCTTTCTTTTTGTTATATAATAATATGTAAATAAATATAAATGAGAACTTTACTCCCTTAATTTTAATAACATTTTCTTTAAAAAATGTTGCACTTTTTCTGCCTTTTCTTACTATTGACTTTTGTATTTTCAGTAAAAATACATATATATTTTGTAAAATATTTGCAAGTTGTTACAATTGAATGACAATTTTCGTACTTTTCTATTTAAACAAAAAGTTGTCGTTAAAAACATTTTCCAATATAAATTTTTTTTTTTTAAAAAATATTTTTATTTTTAAACAAGTAAAAAAATGTAAATTTGACTTTGCCGTATCCATGAATAAATTCCACAACGCACAGCACTCAAAAAAAAGGACCTACTTAAATTTTGGGACACAATTTCCACAATTGCATACATTCCCCCATAATTTAGTTAAATTTAACAAAAAGTTTGAAAAGGTTCCAAACTGTTAGGAAAAAACTTAAGTTCATGTACTGCTAAATAGTTCATAGATTTTCTTGAATGGAATTCCCTAATACATGGAAGAGATTCTGACCACCAAAAAAAATGTTCTTAAATATATCAAAAACATCTTTATTTTTGAGACATATTACTTTAATTTAGATTTAGGACGTAATTTGCTACAAATAATTTTTTCTTAGATTTGAGGAAGTTTAAGAGGTCTGGTTCAAACCGCATGGGGTCTTGATCCAATCGGGTCCAAATTTTTTTTTCACCCAAAATTTTTTTTCGCGGATTTTTTTTTTTAATTTTTTTTTTTATTTTTTTTTTTTGGAATAAACTTTTTTTACATTGTGGAGGGTAGCAAAACATTCGGCAAGGTCGAATTTAACTTTTTTACTTGTCAATAATGCGTTTTATTCCAAAACGTAAAAAACTTTGTGTCCAGGACTTTCAAAAAACTGTACTTCATTTTTCAAAATTTGACAAAAAATCGTTTGACTAAAATCATTTTTAGTGAAATTTTTTACAACAAAAGAAAGACACAATAAAAGACGTTTCATACGGGAAAGTTGATGAACAGTGTTCAATTTTTTGTGGAGCTCTCGATGTATAACATTTTCTTTTTTTGGACCACTTTAATGAACAAGCTGGATATAAAAACACTCTGCACAACTTTCTTCGTCGTTTGTCTTAATATATTAATTCATTTACTCTCAAGTTTTTCGAATTTAGAATTGCGTAGATTCAAACGAAACTGCCAACACTGCGCGACTTTTTGGCAGACGGGAACCTCGAGCTCTCAACACCCAAGTCGACGGCCACACTCTTCACAACGTGGTTAGTCCACCAGGTTACCAGGGAACTCAATATCCAAAAAAGTGGACGGAGAGTTTCCACCGTTAAAAACCCCAAGATTCTTGGAGTTCACTTTGATAGCATCTTTATGTTCGCGATGAATGCTAAGGAGGTGAACAGGCGAGTGAAAGGGAGGAACTTCATTTTGAAAGCGCTAACAGGCAGCACCTCGGGCAAAGATAAGGAGACGATCTTGACTACATACAAAGCTATAAGTCTTCCCCTTATCGACTATGCCGCACCGGTCCGTTAGCGACACACAATGGAGAAAAGGGTGGTAACAGGGTGTCATTCTATAGCATTCAAAAACCACCTACTTAAGGAGACCAAAATTCTGCCTATTAAAAGCCATTGCACCCTTCTCACTCATCAATCTATGCTTGGGTGTTATATGATCAACCACCCCAACCATGCTCGTAGTTACGTCTGCACCGGAGGCGAGATAGGTGAGGTCTGACCTGCTCTCCGAGAAATCGGCCGTAGGTGTGATTTCCTGCAGTGTGAAACAGTGTTGCAAAAGTTGGTACAATTGTACTTTTTTTGGTACAATTTGAAGCTCAAAAATACAATGGTACATCAATGACTTATTTGGTACAATTAAAGATCTTTCTCAGTTTATCCCTTTTTTTGGTGGAATTTCCCTAGTTTAAACGATTCACGGTGGCAACTCAACTTTTGTATCATTTCTATGTAGAAATACATACAAACCAAATTTGAGTTAAATGGGCATTAGCGCGTCCCGAATTCGGCTTTTTTCGAATTTGAAAATGCTTGCCCCCTCAAAAGATGGGGTTCTAGGACCCTTTTACGGGAAAATTTGAAATTTTATTAATATTTTTCCTCAAATGTACTCTATAGCGGTTCTCACCCTTGATAGAAAACATAAAAAGAATCGGAGAAATGAAGAAAACAAGAAAATGTTTGACAGATACAACAACAAAACACATGTATTTCTATCAAATATTTTCTTGTTTTCTTCATTTCTCCGATTCTTTTTTTGTTTTCTATCAAGGGTGAAACCCGCTTATATTGCGCAACTTTTGGCGTCAAATTTTTGGACAACAAAAAAAAAAAGTTTTTTCAAAATGCACTAAGATTGCAATCTTTAGTTGCTGGTAGCCAACTGGTTTTTTGTCCAAAAATTTTTTCGTTATTTTTCCCGTAAAAGGGTCCTAAATCCCCATCGTTTGAGGGGGCAAGCTAAAAATATTTGAATTCGGGACGCGCTAATAGGCATGTAAGGATGCCAATAGAAAGATTTAAGTAAATATCGGGAGGACGTTTGTATGGAGACTAATTACATGGACCGACAGAGGGACAAAATCTACTCAAAAAGTGATTCTGCGTCCATCGGTATGCGTAGGACCAATATTTCTGATGGCTGCAGCCCTGGAAATATGGCACAGTGTACTTTTTTCAAAAATTATATATTCTGAAATGTATTTTTGAAAATTGAAAATTTTTTTATAAAATTTATGATATTATAACGAAAGAATCAGCGCTGAGAAGATACATGATTTCACTGCATCAGCAATAGCGCTCTATTAGTGCTACAAATAGTGCTCTAAACTGTGACATCGCCCCAGGAATCATGCAATAATTCAGGCGGTCTGGATGCGCTTTTTAAGCCTTTATTCCTTTTCAAAAGCTTCTTCCAGTTTAGCACAAATTTCTGATGGGAATGTTTTTTCGGTCCATTGTTTTTTTAATAAAAAAAAATTTAAAAAGATTTTTGGTACAATTTTGCTCGAAAAAGTACAATTTTAGGAGCTCATTGGTATAATTTTGATGTTCTCATTTTGCAACCCTGGTGTGAAAGCTGTGTTAATGGAGGGGGTACAAGATTTTTTTTGAAAAATAAAATTTTTATTTTCAAAATATTTTTTTTAATCCTTGTTCAAATTAAGACGTTTTAAAAATTAAAAATATCTTTAATTATACCCTCCACTCTAGTGATAGAGGGTATATATAAGTTTGTCATTCCGTTTGTAACACCTCGAAATATTGGTCTAGGACCCCATAAAGTATATATATTCATGATCCTCGATCGATTTTAAGACGATCTAGCGATGTCCGTCCGTCTGTCTGTCTGTTGAAAACACGCTAACTTTTAAAAGAATTTACGGAGGCTCCTGAAGTTTTGCATATATGTTGGGCATTTACCTGGTCAGGTTGGAATTGCAATCCAGCGAAATCGGTTCAGTGGTTCAAAAGTTATGAGCAAAAGACTGAATTTCGGGAAGGGTTTTTCGTGAATTTACGAGATAAAAAACACTATAACTTTCGAGAGGCGATACTGAGGATGCTGAGGCTGGGCATTTATATTTGTCGTTTCTCTAGCCTAGTTCGTGTTGAATTTCAGCCAAATCAGTCCAGTGGTTCAAAAGTTATTAGCAAAACCGTGAATTTCAGATTAGATTCACCTTAAATCCACGTGTTGAATACCCGTTAAACCTGTTTTAAAAACATTGGTAAGTCACAAAAATATTTTGCAACTTATTTTTGTCACTAAAAAATATTTTTATACCAAAACGAAAAAAAAAGTAAACTCGAAAAAAATTTTACACTCAAAAAAAAAATTAATAAATTATTATTTTTTTTTTTTCAAAAATTGCTAAAAAAAAATTTTTTTTACACAAAATAAAATATTTGTAATCAATTATGTTATTTTTTCACGTTTAAAAATTTACTATCACTTAAAAAGGGCATTGTGGAGGGTATTCATAGATTCGGCCAAGTCGACTTTAACTTTTCTACTTTTTTTATATCCTTTCTTTTTCTACAGACAGATAATTCTTATTAAAATATTTTCCCTGTCTTTATACAAAAACATTCCCCCACTATCAAAAGAAAGAAATCACAAAAAATAAAATAACCTGCTAAACGGAACTAATTATAATTTCATATCCTTAAAAAAAGTCGTGTGTCAGTCGCTTGCTTTGCGTGGGTAATTTTTTTTCTTCTTCTTAGATCCCTAAATATATTTTTTCAAATACTCACACACTTACAAAAAACCTGATTTATCCTTTTTTTTTTGTACTCAAAAATTATATGTTCACAAAACTCTTCATGTTCTCACATACGCCTCCACATTTTAATATATATAAATTTTTTATATGATGCGAAAATTTTTAGTTTCTCACACATTTGAAATTTGAGCTGAGAAACTCCCGCTACCAAAAAAAAAAAAAATAAACGAAATCTAAATGAAAATTATAATTTCTGTTATTGAATATTGTAGACTTATTCGTATTTTAGTGTATTTTTTTTTTTATCCTTTTGCTGATTCTTAATAAAAATCACACGATCATCATCATGATCATGATGATCTCATACTGTATTCGTCTTGTGCATTTATACGTGTTGTTGTTGTAAATATACATTTTGAATACCATTTCACTTGTTTCTCAAAAAATTCCCACACATCCTTGAAATTGTATTATACCTTTTGTTTGTATATGACTGGTTAACCCATTATGGGACGGAAGATCATCGAGTGAATATTTTTTAAACATTCTAGCATTCGTCCACCATTGTTCTGATGAGTTCATTAATCGTATTAGAATTTATAGAAGTTTCCGTCTTCACCTCATCCCCTGCAACCAGGGAAATGGATATCCACCCCAAGTTCAATAGTTTCCTGATTGTTTTTCGCGAAAGATCCATCGGGCTTATTGAGAAAACTTGGTACACTAGATCTTTGGAAATAACTTTACAGAGTCTAGCCGCTTCCATAGTTGCCTCCGATTCTCCACAGAAGATAGATCAAGAACATATTTTCGCTCTTTTGGTTTCGTTCTTGAAAGCATTAAAACTGAGACGATAATTCTCCCGGCCTTTTGTCGTGTTATCCTTCTTTGTCTTACTGATGATTTTCCTTCTTTCTGTTCCGGAAACATCCCATCAGGCCCTGCCGATTTCTAGGTCTTAAAAGAACGGATCGTCACGTTATCTTGCGCTCGTCCACCATTGTTCTGATAAGTTCATTAATCGGAATAGCATTCAGTGAATTTGTACCCAAGGAAGTTTTCGTCTTCACCTCATTCCCTGCAACCCGGGAAATGGGAATCCATCCGAAGTTCAATGGTTTCCTGAATGTTTTTTGCGAAAGATTCATCGGGCTTGTTTAGAAAACTTGGTACACTGGATCTTTGGAAATAACTATAAGGAGAACTACCGCTTCTATAGTTCCCTCCAATTCTCCACAGAAGATAGATCAAGAATCTTTTTTCGCTTATCTGGTTTCCTTCTTGAAAGCATTGAAACTGAGACGATAATTCTCCCAGCCTTTCGTCGTGCTATTCTTCTTTGTCTTATTGATGATTTTTCTTCTTTCTGTTCTGAGTAGCTTGAGCTCCGGTGTCCACTAAGGTTGGTGTGATTTTTTTTGAGGCAGCGTTCAGGCCATGGTTTTAGATAAGCTTTTCTAAAGGTGTTCGTCAATAAACTGACCGATTTCTTCAACTCTTGTATTCTGGAGGTAGCAGAGCTTTCACAAGACTTCGAAATTAAACTCATTTTTTGGGGTTTCTATAATTAAACAAGAGCAAACATGAAAAATTTAACATTTTACTTGTTTTGACTATTTTTGTCAATATGTCAAATTAATTATTATTTTCTAACAAGTATTTGGCAACCCTGTAAATATAATACATACTATCTCTAACACACTATCTCTGACAAATATAGAGAAAGTCCCAAACTATCAAAGGGTTTTTTCACCATATTTAAGAGAACTTTCTTCCAAAAATTAGTGAGTTAAAAACGTAACACTTGGTCCTGAATGGGTTAACCTAACCGACACTATGACCGACTCATCGTCGGACCTTCTGTCTGGCTGTTTGTCAGTCTTCGTTTATGTTTCATTTGCTTTAGCAAAACGTTCGTTTATTAACCTTTGGCTGTTATACTAACAAGTGTATATTGGTTGGTTGGTTGGCTCTCTGATATACAGGTCCTTGTAGTAGTGTTGTTGTTTTGCTTCTTCTTTATGTAGATGTTGTTGTTTTTTTGCTCCTGCTTTTTTGGTTGTGATTTGTTTTTGTTATTTTTTCTGGTATTTGCTACGGTTTATCGCTTGTTTTAATATCTTTTTTTTTTTGTTTTTTTTTTTTGAAAATTTATTTCCTACTAATTTCAAGAGTTGTGTGAGAATTTCCCAGGATACTTACACATTTTTTTTGAAAGTTTTAATAATGATAATATGAAGATAAAAAATTGAATATTTGTGATTGTAACGGATTAGAAACCTTATTTTATATAACTAATGCAAAATTCAATTTATGATTCAAAAATAATTTCAACAAATTTTGATAAGAGTGTAAAAAAATTTAATTTTTTTCCAATAATATTTTTAAAAAATATTTGATTTAAATTCTTTTTATTGAAAATTTTTTTTTGTTTTTTTTTATCAGTGTTAATTTTTTTAACCCATTTTTAACCATTCTTCAGGGTGTATGATCGAAGCTACACGAAGAGGGCTTTGGAGTCTATTCGGAAGAGTTTGGTTTGAGCCTGGTCGAAGATTTCCACATCACGGCGGTGCTTAAATACTAAGCAGAGATGCTGGTAGTAAAGTAAGTGGCTGACTTGCAATGTCTCGTCTACAACCGACGTCAACATCTATTCTGACATTGAAGCCGTGTTCAAGTCCCTGGAGTCAATGTTTCTGAAAATAAGATTTGCCCTTAACTGCCGCACGTCTTTAAATAAGATGGCCAAAAAGTTTTGCAAACGACTCATATGGGTCCTAGGCAGACCTTTGAAGAATTAATTCACTTTTTGATTTGATTCGCAAAAAGATTAATTCATATTAATAAATCAAGGAATTAATTCTTGATGATTTGATTCAAAAGAATTAATTTCAACTTTTTGTTGAAAGAATTAACTAATTTTTTGTTTAATTCCTTGTTATACCCTACACCACTCTGTGGTACAGGGTATATTGAGTTTGTGCTGATGTTTGTAACTACCCGAAATATTGGTCCTAGACCTACCTTCAAGTATACCGATCGACTCAGAATAACTTTTTGAGTCGATTTAGCGATGTCCGTCCGTCCGTCCGTCTGTCCGTCCGTCCGTCCGTCCGTCTGTCCATCTATCGGTTTAAGCACGATACAGGTCGCAATTTTCAATCAATTGACCTGAAATTTGAAACTTAAGCATCTTTTGGCCCAAGGACGAAGCCTATTGAAATTGGAGAAAATCGGTCCATGTTAAGACCTAGCCCCCATACAAACGCCCCCTTTGGATTCGGCTTCAATGACTCTAATAACCGTATTATAATAGATATCGCTTTGAAATTCAGCAAGTAATCAAATTTTGTATGCACAAATCACCATTCCAAATTTCAAAGGAATCGGGTCAGTCCTTCTGGTAGTCCCCATACAAACCACCTTCCCGATATTCACATAATTCCCTCAAAATTCATAAAAATGGAAATATTTGATAAAAAATTTATTTTTAGGTGCTAAACGTGTACTTTAGCAACCTTATCAAATCGGAATATAATTGGGCCATTTTGGGACTTAGTCCCCCATATAAAAATTTCGACCGATATTCAGTTAAATTGTTCTATTGACAAAAAAAAATAACCAATTCCACTTAAAATTGATCTGTGTGTGTTTTCTACACTAAATAAAGATCTAACAAAAGACAGATACAATCGGTCCATGTTTGGACTTGGGACCCATTTTCCGGAAAACACTGGTGTAGGGTATCATATGATCGGTCTTGACCGACTATAACTTTCTTACTTGTTTAAATAATGATTCAAATCAACTTGATTCAAATCAACAAAGAATTAATTCACTTGATTCAAATCAATTGATTCAAATCAATTTGATTCAAATCAATTGATTCAAATCAAAAATGTTTTGATTCAGTTGATTTAAACATTTTTTTCTTAAATCAAAGTATTTACTTTACACACGCACACACATACTATAACATATATTCTTGTGCGGTAGTAGCAAGCAAAAAGTCAAAGCAACAGAATTTTATAGTGTACATTTTATTGGCAGCATTTTTTAGCCTATGCATGCATAGGAATCACAAAAATGCAAGACATTGCTTTAATATAACATTTATTAATTTGCACATATACATTAAGGGTGGGATAATGCACGACTTTTCGATATAATGGAAATGTATGTGTATAATAAAAATGTAAATCATTCATTGTTTTTGTGTTAAAAGTTATTTTTATGCTGAAGAGCCAAATTCGTTATTGACTAAAGTAAAGATAGGGGCGTGAGTGGATTTTGACTCACACTCACTAACGCAAAAAATAATCGGATCACTCACTAATCCCTCACGCAATATTTTTTTACTCACGCTCACTCACTATTCACGTGAGTAATAAAAAACTTACTCACACTCACGCGTGACTCACGCCAGATTCAATCACGCTCACGCGTGAGTCACGCAAAATCTACTCACGCAATAAAATTTTCTTACCAAAAAAAAAAAAACTCGAAAAAAAAAAATTTTAGAAAAATTTTAAAAAAATTGGGCAAATCAAAAAATTGTGCAAATCAAAAAATCTAATCACGCAGACTCACGCAAAAAATAAATGACTAACTAATCACTCGCTCAGGTTTTTTTCAAATCACGCTCACTCACAATCACGTGATTGAAATGGAAATCACTCACACTCACGCGTGATTCACGTGAATCACGCAAATCACGTGACCAGCGCCCATCTCTAGACTAAAGGTACACATTTAATAATACTGTACAATTTGGAGTGTTGTTTATTGATGGCGTGGTGTGTTTAAAATTGACGATATTCCAATGAATTTAACGCAATCAGACCTGATAAGATTTTTATAATGTGCATTTTTAGTGTTTGATTTAAGTGAAAAAAGTTTAAATCAAGTTGATTCAAACCAAAAGTGATTTGAATCAGTTGATTTGAATCAAAAGTGATTTGAATCAGTTGATTTGAATCAAAAGTGATTTGAATCAGTTGATTCAAATCAAGTGATTTGAATCAGTTGATTCAAATCAAAATGTATTAATTCAATTGATTCAAATCAACGAATTAATTCTTTGCAATGAAATTAAGTGATTTAAATAATGAATTAATTCTTTTCGATTTATAGAAACAGGGAATTAATTCAATTATCTTAAATCAGATTTAATAAATTGAATTAGGGAATTAAATCTTCAAAGGTCTGGTCCTAGGGCACAGATACATTCCAGGAAATTGCAAAGCTAATAAGCTTGCAAGACTGGGAACTACTTTACCTGTTCCAACAAATTTGGAATGTGTTGGTATGCCTCTAGAAATTTTAAAGAAAAATCAACGACCTTGTTCCAAAACGGAGACTGATCAGAAATGGGCACATGGATGGACGTATGAAACTACACGCACAGAAAAAAATAAAAAAAATATTTGAGTAAATTTTTAATATTATTAAAAAATTACTCAATTTTGCACCAGTAAACGATTTATTAGTATTGAGTAAATTTTTAATAAAAATTTATTAAATGTTTGAATAAAAATTGAGTAAATTTTTAATTGACACAATTACAAATTTTGTGTCAATTAAAAATTTACTGTAAATTTATCTATTTATTTTAGAAAAAAAATTAAAAAAACTATTAAATTTTTATTAAATTATTTACTCAAATTGTTTTTAAAATTTTTGAGTAAATTTTTAATTGCGTCAATTAAAAAATTACTAAATTTTTGTTTTTAAATTTAAACAAGTGATTACTCAAATTTGTTTCCTCCATATTTTTTTCTGTGTGGTAATAAAGTAAGTGGCTAACTGGTTGAGTTGCAATGTCTTTTCAACATCCGACGTAAACATCTATTCTGACAGTGAAGCCGTGTTCAAGTCCCTGGAGTCAATGTTTCTGAAAATAAGATTTGCCCTTAACTGCCGCACGTCTTTAAATAAGATGGCCAAAAAGTTTGCAAACGACTCCCTAGGGCACAGATACATTCCAGGGAATTGCAAAGCTAATAAGCTTGCAAGACTGGGAACTACCTTACCTGTTCCAACAAATTTGGAATGTGTTGGTATGCCTCTAAAAATTTGAAAACAAAATCTACGGCTTTGTTAGGCGGCGAAGATCGGTCAGAGATGGGCACATGTGAGACTACACGACAGATATGGCCTTCTCTTAATCAGAAGCGCTCAATTGAGCTAATATGGCTTCCAAGCGGAGAGATTTCTTCGGTGGTTGCTGTAATTACCGGACACTGTTTTATAGGACAGCACTCAGAGCTGTGAAATGTGCCATCAAATAACTTCTTCCGGAGTTGCATGGATGAGAAGGAGTTGGAAACTATCGAACACTTTATTTGCCATTAACCGTCATTTTCTGATCAGACACTTTCTTTACTGGGATTTAGGGAGCTGCACGATCTTTCTGATTTGTCGAATGTCAAAATTCATTATATTAGGAATTTCATAAGGAGCTCAAATTGGTTTAACGGTAGGGCCTTATAGGGGAACCTATTACCGTCCCATGGAATCACAACGGAAATCATCACACATGTTTTTTTTTATTGTAAAACAATGAATTTTAGAACAAAAATCTGTAAAAGAAAAACTGAAACAATTATATTTGATTTTTTCTGTAAGTACAGATCGAGCACGGGCTCTAATTATATTTGTTATAAGGGTTCAAGTTGAAAAAATGCAGAAGAAAAATTGAATTTCTAAAAATTATAGACATTTCTGGTAATTCCTATACCGGTTTCAAACACCCCAGTTAGTGTCATCATCAGTAGGATTTTAAATGTCGGTTTGTCTTGTTAATGAAAACTGTTTTTTATATATGTGAATATTTTTAGTTTCTACAGAATAAATTTTGACAGTTTCCAACACTACAATTCTATTTCTAGCAATCTCAACCTCACTTCATACTTTCTTTCAACTTTTTTGTCTCTTACATTATTTCGCAAGGGTTACCAACATGATCTGGAATTGCAGACACAAATGAAGGAATTTGCATTTTCTGTTTCGGAGACGTGCCTAATGGCGACATATTTTGTCGGTAATTTTATTTTATTTTTTCTGTAAGTACAGATCGAGCACGGGCTCTAATTATATTTGTTATAAGGGTTCAAGTTGAAAAAATGCAGAAGAAAAATTGAATTTCTAAAATATATACATAGACATTTCTGGTATTTCCTATACCGGTTTCAAACACCCCAGTTAGTGTCATCATCAGTAGGATTTTAAATGTCGGTTTGTCTTGTTAATGAAAACTGTTTTTTATATATGTGAATATTTTTAGTTTCTACAGAATTATTTTACAGACTTATTAGTAAAACTACAGATAAAATTTTGTTATTTGGTAACTGAAGTTTTTATTTATTTCGGTTTGATTCCATATTAATTATTTCTGAGAAATAATTATTTTTGTTGTACAATGAGAAAATCTGAAAAAATTAATTGACAACACAGGCTAAGTGGAGATGTCGACAGCTTTCGGAAGAAGCCACCCTTCCTTCGTCAGCACTCTTCGAGTGGTAACAAAAAAAATAAAAATAATTATTCTCAAATCCACATCATAGCGGAAAAATCTCTTAAATATCTGTCAAATTAAGCTTTCGATCATTAAACAGAGCTTTTTATGACGCATTTCTTTTTATACCCTCCACTTATTGTTAGTGATAGAGGGTATATATAAATTTGTCATTCCGTTTGTAACTCATCGAAATATCGGTCTGGGACCCCATTAAGTAAATATATTAATGATCCCCGATCGATTTCAAGACATTCTAGTGATGTCCGTCTGTCTGTCTGTGGAAATGGTGATCATGGCCAAAATAAAAAGCGGATATGACGGAAACTTAACATATTTGTTGGAAGTTCTCCCGAGAAGTTTGGTATCGCATTTGAGCGATATCAATTCAGCGGTTTTCAAGTTATGAACAAAAATGTAAGGACACCTCAAAAATGCTGGTTGATATATGTAAACATAATTGAACACCAAATGGTATTTAAACAAGTACGAACATATTTTTTGACAAAAAAAGAACAAAATCGCGGATTATTTTTTCACCAAAAAATTTTTTTTTCACTGAATTTTTTTTTCCAAATTTTTTTTTTTTAAAGTAATTTCCTTTAAAAAAAAGGGGTTTTGAAATAATCTTTTTGAAATTGTGGACGGTATTTCTACATTCGGCAAGGCCGAGTTTAACTTTTTTACTTGTTTATTTTAATATTTGCTTAAAATTTTCTTTTTTTAAAGAATTTATAAAAATTTAAATTTAAATTTAAAAATTTCTGTTATTTTTTATTCATCATTGCGTCTTTTTTTACATATTAATATTAAGAAAAGAACTACATTTATATAAAACTACAAAATAGCCTCTTGATTGACTTTGTCTTTATAATTGTTATCTTAATCAACTAGTTATAATTCTCATTGACATGACAAGTTGTTAAATAAAACTTTCTGCACAGTTGTCAAATTTCATGTTTTTGTTTTTAAACATGACTAGGAACTTTTAACAGATCACAGCTCAAAGAACTTCAGGTTTTCATAATTATAATCTCTCAAATTTCATTTAATTTTTTCATTATCCTCTACAGCATAACCAAATAATTTCTTTAACATATTATACAATATCATTTGTCGTGTAACTTCAGCTTCATATTTCATATAATCCTTGAGTCTTTGTTGTTTATAAAGAACATCGAGTAGATCGAATAAATCAATTTCCAATTTACGCATATGCATATCCAGCTCTGGTGTATGTGTACCAGCAAATAATGCTTTCATATAAATGGTGGATATTTGGGCCAAGGAATCATCCAGTTTATTGAGAGTTATATCATCCTCGGCATGTTGAATTTTAAAAGGACCCATTAGTTTTGGAGAAGCACGATAATTAAGTAAATCATTACCGAGTACCAGAGAAAAACTTAAACATAAAGTTAACAAAATTAAACAAGATTTACACATTTTAAAGGATTTTAAGGATTTTTAAGAATTTTTTTTATTAGATTTTAATATTTTTTTTATTATTTAATTAACGCCTGATTTAAAAACACTGCGTTTTAAGAATTTATTGTTGTTTATATGAAAACAATCAATTTTTCTAGATTTTAATTTTAAAACTAATGCAATTTTGTTATATTTTATGCGTTTTTATAGGGTTTTAAATTTTTTTGCGAAAACTATGTTATCAGCAGCATATTTACTATAACTGTGTTAATAGTACATATTGTTTGTTTTATAAAATTTTTGCGTTTTAATCATGCATTTAATATAAAAATATATAAATATTTTCCAAGGTGATTTCCTTAATTGAATTTTACAAGTAGTACCATTCATATGCGATATTAAATTCACTATCAGTTAAGGTCATATTTATTTATTACTTAATATTGTAGGCAGATGTACAATTATTTTATTTCCGATTTAGATTTTCGTAAATTTTTAACTAAAATTTAAATTTGACAACAGTGCAGCAAAGGGGTTTTAGATTAGTTTTGTAATATTTAACTGGCAGACTTATAGACTACAATAAGAGGGGGATTTTAATGCATCGATAAGTTTTAGTTTGAACGGATGTTTGGTCGAGCTTCCGTAAGATCAAAACTTAGTTTTTCAATCATTATTTATCCTTAATCGATTCCATAATGATCTACCTACCCAGCAAAAATAAATCGAGATTTTGGCGACACAGCATCTTTTTATAGCATACAGAAGCGCATCCAAAGAGCGCTCTTGAGGATGCAGTAAAAGTAAGGGGAAAAAATTTTAATTTTTTGGTAAGATTTTTTGTATAAAACTTACAACATAAAATTATTTTTTAATAAAATTTCACACTTGCTTTCTTTTTTTAAATTGATAACACTTTTTGAATGAAAAGGATTGAGTTTTGGACAAATGCACATGACTTGACTGCATTATTATTGCGCATTATTAGGCGCTGCAAATAGTGCTTCAATCATAACATCTATAACACATTTTGAATGATGGCGAATAGGACGACCAAAAAACAGCAAATGCTTTTTATTATTTCTAAGAATAAATAAATTTCCATTTATATTTCAAAAATTTCTATTTATATGTATATCAGAAATTTGAATTTATATTGCAGAAATTTCTATTTATGTTTCAGAAATTTCCAATTGTATTTAAGAAATTTAAATTTGTATTTCCAAAATTTTCAAAGGGCTGGTAACTTATCAATAGCTAATCAATGATTAAGACTAATTATTGATCAATTTCATATAAAATTGACGTTTGGAAACAATGATTAGCACTAATCATTGATTATATTGTGATGAGTTACCAGCCCTAAATGCTTTTCAGAAAATTCCATTTGCATTTCAAAATTTTATAATTGCTATTAAGAAAATTTTATTTAAATTAAAAAGAAAATCCATGTATATTTTAGAAATTTCCTATTGTATTTGAAAATTTTCTATTTGTATTTTAAAATTTTCTTTTCAGAAAATTCATTTATATTTCCATCATTTATAAAAATTTTGAAATACAAACGGAAATTTCTTAAATACAGTTGAAAATTTCTGAAATATAAATAGGAATTTCTGATATAAAAATATAAATTTCTGAAATATAATTGAAAATTTCGGAAATAAATTTTGTATTTTCTGAAATAATAGTGAAAATGGTGTAGTCAGGCCTTTAAACTTTTTTTTGCATAAAAATCTTTATTTTTAACAATACTACAAAATAAAGTAAAAAAAAATTATTTCAGAAATATTTAATGGATTTTCTGAACTAGTCAATTGTATTTAAGATTTTCTAATTGTATTTGAAAAATAGCCAATTGTATTTCAGATTTTCCAATTGTATTTCAGAAATAGTAAAATGTATTTCATCTTTATTCTGCTCTAATCAGCTCTGAAAAGATACACACTCAGAAAATTATGTAAGTTACTACATGTTAGTTATTTGTATATTTTACAGTAGTTAGTTGTTTTCAACTACAAAGTCAGTTGTTTTTGTATGAAAAATATCAAACAACTATTTCTGTTAGTTATTTTAAGTCGTTTTTTTGAACAACTAACAAAAAAGTACTGTGATGTAGTAACAGTTATTTAAAGTAGTTAATTTTATTTATTTTATCTCTGAAAAGTTTTAAAGTTTTTTTTCCAAAAAAAAAAAAATTTCGTTATTTTTATTTTTCACAACTTTTTTTAAAAAAAAAAACTTGGAAAAAATTTGGTCTTCAATTTTTTTTTCTGAAAAAAGTTTTGAAAAAAAAAAATTATACAGTCAAACCCGGTTATAACGAACTCCGAGGGACCGGTAAAAACAGTTCGTTATAAGCGAAGTTCGCTATAAGCGGGGTATATTTTGTATCAACCTAGTTTTATTTAAAAAAAAAATACAATTTTGTTTAATTTGACGTTTTTTTTTAAAGTAAACTACTTATTGAGAAGAAAACATTAAAAATATAAATAAATTTGATCAAAATAATAATATTAACCAACAATTTCTAACCATTTGTGAGTTTGGTGAACATAATTGCCGCAAATTTCAAAATATTTATGGGAGTTCGTTATAAAGAGGTAAATATACATAAAATTATGTTTGTGGGACCATAATAAGTAGTTCGTTTTAACCGAGGATTCGTTATAACCGAGTTCGTTATAAAAGAAGTATTTTGTGTGAAAATTGTTGCCAAAACGTCGGGACTTTAGAATTAGAATTATAACCGAGAATTCGTTATAACCGAGTTCGTTATAACCGAGTTCGTTATAACCGAGTTCGACTGTATATTGATTTTTTTATTTTTACTACATTTTAGTTGTTTTGACTACAAATGTAAGTAGTTTTTACTACATAAGTCAGTTGTTTTTTGTCAGTTAAAATAACTAACATTGTTAGTTGATTTAACTGAAAAAGTAGTTGACCCCAAAACAACTTACAAAGTAGTTATTTTAACTGACATTTTCAGTTGATTTTACTAACATAATTTTTTAAGTGCATGAATTTACAGCATCTTTATAGTGCTTTAAACAGCGCTTTAAACACACCTGATTTCAGTGCATCTTAAGAGCGCTTTTAATGTGTATCCAACTAGCGCTCTAAAGTGTGACATCGCCTTAGAGAATCATGCATGAATTCAGCAGGTTTAGATGCGCTCCTTAACTCGAGTTTCCTTTCCAAAAGCTGCTGCCAGTTCAGCAAAATTTCTGCTGGGTAAGTCCGTTTGTCTATTGAAAGCACAATACCACACTAAAAAAAAAGTGAACTAAAATCTTGGAAAATTAACTAAATTTTGAGAAAAAGAGTGAATGATTTGGCTCCAAAGATTTTTTTCTTGGTTTTAGTTCGTAATTTTCCCAAAAATAAGGAAAATAAAGCTATGTATTTAATTTAAAGCCAATTTTAACTAGAAAATGGGAACAATTATGTTACACTTTAGTTCATTCACATTTTAGAACTAGATTGGGTCTAGACCCTGGACCCATGTGTTCGGACCCCATGGGTCCAGCCCCTGTAAACACGAGACCCCTTTAAGGGTCCCCATAGATTTTGACCCAAAACTTGTGTCCGTTTCGCTCTACCTTGCTTAGTTTTTGAGATACGGTAATAAGGGGTCTGATAGGGTCTTGAGAATCTTAAAAACTGCATAACTCAAAAACTGTTAATCGGAGGGTTTTTGGGAATTTGCGTGAGTGTTCTACGAGTCAAGGTCTACAAAAATGCCCTTACCCTTTTCTCGTGTTGGCAGTATTTACCGAGATATGAGCATATATAAAATCTCGGGAATTTAAAATTTTAGATCTAAAATTAGGGTCTTGAGACCAAGACAGATATGCAGAGCTAGGCAGTCTTTATTTTAAAAATTTCATCCGTTTCACTCTATCTCGCTTAGTTTTCGAGATATCGCCATTTTGAATTTTTAAGTAAAGTTATTTACAAAATTCTCAGAAGCTATTAACTAAATTCCAAGAAGTGCACTTCCTCAATGCAAAGAAGAGAAATACGATGATGTTTTTTTTTAAATTTTAACTAAACTTGAACTAAATTGTTTTTTAAGAAATATGTCTTAAAAATATAGATACGTTTCTTAGATTTGTGAAAAATTTCTTTGGCAGTAAGAATTTTTTTCCTAATATTAAAAAATTTAATTTAAAGAAAACTATGAACTAATTATAAGTAATTGAACTAAACTTTTTTCCTCATAGTTAAGAAAAGTTCTCATTTTTTAGTTAAATTTAACTAAATTTTAGGAAAATTCATGATAAATTTTCAAAGACATTTTTACCTTAATTTTAGTTATGTCTTTTTTTCAGTGCATAGACTAATACAGACTCGACAATTATGACAGGTGTCAAAAATAGTCTTGAACCATACGGCTAATTTTTTTAAATTTATTCTACTTACTAGCTTGACCAGGACTGCTTCGCTGGCCCTAAGAAATCAGTTCATCTTTAATTGCATGAATGCGAAAAAGGCAAACAACGTATAAAAAGGCGTGGTATTTTACGTCTCTTTCTACAATCGTACACTTAAAAAAAACTGTTAAGTTAGCAAAAAAAGCTTGTAAACCTACAAGAAAATTTGCTGATTTTTTGGTAAAGTTAGAAAAAATGTTTTGGCAAAAATTAGTTAGCTGAAATTGTTTTTATTTTTTTTATTTCAACTTATTGTTAGTTCATACACATTTGAGGACCCCATTGGGTTCGGACCCGATAGGTCCAGACCCCGATGGACCTAGACCTAGTTGGTCATAGAAAAAGATAGAGGGTAGGTGTGTTCAGGGAAAATGTTTGGACTAAAAAAATATTGTGGGTCGGTCATACATTTGATTTCTCTAAGGGCACTCTTAGGGCAGTTAGAGCGGTTGGAGCAAATTTTAAAAAATGGCATTTTGTGTGGGAGCCCCCTTAGAAATTGGAGATAGGGTAGTAGTTTGTTTCGAAGAAATGTTTAGACATTAAAATTAATGGGGGTTGGTCTTGGAAATGATCCCTCTATAACGCACCATTGGAGCAGTAGAAATGTTTTTAAGAATGGAAAATTACAATAAAATTTTTTCAAAAAATTTAAAAAAATAGTAATAATTGTTATCCCACGATCCTACTGGGCAAAAAATTTGTAGAATTGAAAGAAGTTTTACACAAAATAATTTCAAAGAAATCAAAGAGTACATACATTTTCAAAAATGAGATTTAAATTTTAAAACTTAAAAATCGCTTACTAGAGCACTTTTAAGATTTTTTTTGGATTTTTTTTTAAAGTACGTAAAAAACAAAATTTAAAAAAAAAAATTTGCAATTTGGACCATTATTATTATGAGTAAAAGAATTTTGTGTAAAGGAACAAACTACCAATTTTTTAAAATTCGATATATTTTGAACGGGTCATCAAAAAAATCTGAAAATTTACCACGAAGGAGTTTTCAAAGGGTACACAAAAAAAAAAAATTAGTCAAATTACTAGGAAAAGTCTCGTAATCCCATTTTACCAATATTTGACAGTTTTCCTTGTTTTTTAACAAATCGAAATTTACATTTTTTTTTTGTAATTTTACAATTTTTTTTGTAATTTTACAAATTTCCAAGATAATTTTCCAAAAAAAGTCTAGTAAATTCAGAATTCCTTGCAATTTTAATTGCGCCAAAAAACTGTAAATTTACAATTTTATTGGTAAAAAGCTTGTAAAATTAAAAAATTATTGGTAAAAAGCTTGTAAAATTACTAGGAATTCTCGTTAAGAAGGAGGTAGCAAAAAATCTAGTAAAATTACGAAACCTTTGTAAATTTTATCGCGTAAAAAAATTTGTAAATTTACAATTTTATTGGTAAAAATCTTGTAAAATTACAAAATTATTGGTAAAAATCTTGTAAAATTACTAGGAGTTTTTGTAAAATAGGAGGTAGCAAACAAAAAAAAGTTACAAGTTTTTCTTGTAATTTTACAAGTTTTTTTTTGAGTGTACTAAAAACTGTAACCAAATTGGAAAAATCTAAAAAAAAAAAATGTGAAAGTGACCGATTTGACATGGAATGCCCCATATATTTTAAGTTTCAGGCAAATCGGTTCATAACGGTTGGAATACTTTCCTTGTAAGTAAAAACCCAAAAGTGAAATTGTGGAAGTTTTAACCTAAAAGTGGTATTCGCACTTAAAAAGTGCGAATACCAGTTAAACTGGTATGGTCCGGATGGTCCGAGACAGTATGAGGTACCTCAATCAAGCGGACGTCAAAATTTCAAATTAAATGTTCTTGTTCATGTGTTTTTAGGTCAAAAGTGACGTAATTTGATTCAGAATTTTTGAACTCAAATTGATCTTTTTCAAATTACATCTAAAAACGTTGTTCTGTCTCTTCATATCTTTCCCGCTAAATAAAAAACAACAAAACTTATTGCAGCCATATTTTTTTATATATTTTCAAATTATAAAAAAAAAGTTTCAAGAAATCCTTACAAAAAAAACTTAAACAATTTTATAAATTTTTTATGTGTATTTGAAAAGTAAAACAAAACATTTTTGTTTTTAAAGAAATCAAAGTTTAAATACTTAAAATTAAAAAAACTTAATAGAAAAATTATTTCAAAAATAGAAAATAATAAAACATAACTAAACAATAAAAAAAAAAAAAATATTTTACAAAATTATATACAAATCACAGATAAACATTTACAAAAAAATTAATAAAAAATAATTACAATTTGAATATAAAAAAGAATTTAAAATTAAAGAAATATTTTAAAGATTTAAATTTTTTTTTAAAGAAAAATCTTAATAAAAAAGATTTTCAAAACATGTTTCTGTGGTAAAATTATAAAAAAATACAAAATAATATACAATTTTTTTAAATAAAAGAAAACTTTTAAATAATTTTTGATGAAAAACAAATATTATAAAGATTTCTAGGTAAAATATATAAAACTTTTAAAAAATTTTTGATGAAAAACAAATATATAAAAATTTTTAAAGTTTTTACCCAAAGGGCCGTTTTAAGAAAATTTTTTTAAAAAACTCAAATCAATTTTCAAAAAAAACTCGTTTTTTCAAATTTGTCTAGAGTGACAAAAATTAAATCGGGTTTGAAAAATAAGTTTTTGTTTAAAAAGGACAAAGGAAATTTTGTTTAAATAAAATAATATACAATTTTTATAAATAAATATTTCAATAAGGGTATTCACATATTAAATAATGTTTTTAATAGGGGTATTCACAATATATAATGATTTCAGTAGGGGTATAAATTGATATTTTTAATAGGGGTATTCACAATATAAAATTATGTTTGTGTCAATTACAAGTATAGTTATTAGTTCAGTTTAGATTTTGTTTATAACTCCTATTTACCAAGGTCTCCACATACTATCTTGATCTTCTTGTTCATGCTGTTCTTTTTTATATTTTTTTATTGATTGCTCATCTTCTGAACAAATACTAGAATCAGCTGTTTCCGAAAAAGATCTTTTCATTGAAGAATTTACACTGGTACTTAAATCACTACTGCTAGTTGAAGAAGAAACATGTTGTTGCTGTAAATGAGCAGCTGTTAAAACAAATGAATTTTCCGCACTAGAGGGAGGTGAAGCAAAAACTCCCGAAAATGTATTATGGTGTTTATCATGACGTGGTGAGGCCGGACGAGAATTTGTAAAGTCCGAGCTAGTATGCATTATAGAATCATCATTATGACTAGATACGGAAGAAATAGGACTCAATGGTGGACTAGTAGTGGTAGTAGTATGAAAAGCTTGTTGCTGCTGCAATTGTTGCTGAGGATGCTGATAAACTGCTGCAGCTAAATTTGTTTGAGTATAATTGTTGTTATTTGTAGCAATTTTATTGGGTGGTATTATGGAATTTTGAGGTTTTGAAAAAGCACTTAATCTTTTAAAATTAGCCGCAAAATCATTAATTTGTGAGGAATTTTGTTGGTTAACTGAGGCTGCTGCTGCTGCTGCTGCATTTGTAGGAGGCCATGAGGGAAATCCTGAATTGGAATTATTGTTGATTAAGTTAGCTGCGGTAACTGTTGAGGCATTTACCGTATTTGGCACTATTAAAGCAAATTCTCCTGAGGGTAAGCGGGAAGGAATTAATTGTACACCACCCATTTGTATAGCCGCAGCTGGATTATTATTTAAATCTTGCGGCAAAGCTGGAAACAGTGTTGCTGCATTGGGTACTTTTAAGGGCATGGCAGAATTATTAAAAAAGTTAGAGTTGGAACCACTACGATAGCCATTGGAAAAATTTGTCATAGAACCAATTTGTTCTAAACCAGTAGCACAGGAATTTAAATGGCTATTAAGTCTTTGGCGTACAGCTTCATCTACACCATCTAAGGAACAGACATAACGGTTAACCTCATCGGCACATTCTTTAAAGCCAGTCTTAAATTTATGTATAACCGTGGGATCAGTTTGCAAGGCCATATTTAGTTGTTGACGTTGCACGGATTGTAAATGTTTTACGGTCATTTCTAAAATATCAGCTTTTTCTAATTTTGTATGACGAGCGGGCTTAAAAGAGAAAAAAAAATTTAGAAATTAGTTTTTTTTTATAATAAAAAAATAATTTTAATTGAATTATAAAAATGTAAAACTAGCTACTTTAGATCTTATACCCCATTTCCTAATTTCACTTTTGCTACATACAAGGGAAGTATCTCAATCCTTATGAACCGATTTGCCTGAAACTTAAAATATATATAAAAGAGACGATCTTAAGATTGGGATGTCTCGGCTTTTCGGCCATATCAATGTTTAAAAATTTCGTTGTCCCCTTATGAAACAATGTGGACCTTCGGGAAAATTTCGATAACTCCCGAACTAATAGAAATATCGTCTAGAGCAAAAATACGTGTCGACTTAAATTTTATAAAGAATATTTTGTATTCACATAAATACAAAATTTTCATATTTTCATTTCCTAGAAAGAAATGGCTGAAAACCCAAAAAACTATTTTTTCGTGAATTTTTAGCATACTTTTAACCCTTAAATCCCCGATATGGCCGATAAGCCGAGACACCCCAACCTTAAAATTGTCTTTTTTATATATATTTTAAGTTTCATGTAAATCGGTTCATAAGTTGAGGTACTTGCTATTCATCTTAGTGGCGCCCAAAGTAGGGACATACGTATTATTGTCACCTTGAGCTGATCCGCTGGTTTGTTTTTTAACAAAATTGGAAGAGATGACAATGTAAATAGAAAAACTACCCGATTAGCTCAAAACTTCAATTTATTAATTGGCGCCCAACATGGGGCCTTATAAAAATGGAAAGAATCAAACGATGGCAGCCAGTTAGACTACGCAAATCATTTCAGTTTAAGTTCATTTCTTATATTTTTTTTTCGTTCACAATAAAAATTTAGTTTAGTTGGCAAAGTGTAATTATTTTGTTTCAGTAAAAAAATTTAATTGCCAACATTATGTTAAATTTTATTGCGAAAGACCAAAAAACAATTAGAGTCATTTTTCCTAATAAAAATATTTGAATTTACTAATTGGCGCCCAACGTAAGACCTAAACGTGAACTAGATAGATGGAAATTTAAGCCAACGAAATCGAGCGATATGCAGATTTAGATGGAAAACTAACCGATCAGCAAAGAGTTCTAATTTATCTTAATGGCGCCCAACATGGGGCCTCCGAAAACGATGGTGTTGAAGCCAAATTGGCAAGGCAAATCTTTTCAGTTTTAGTCTATTTCGCATAATTTTTTCGTTCACAATAAAAATTTAATTTAGTGGCAACTCAAATGCAAAAATCATTATGTCAGTAAAAAATCTAGCTAAAAAAGTGGTGGGTCTATTTTTATTTTTATATTTACTAAACAAATGCTAAATTTTTATTGTGAATGACTAAAATATGAAACATTTTTGAAGTGGCGCCCAACATTGGGTCTACATAGATGGGACATTTAAGCCGACCTGCTTGTTTTTAAAACAAAATTGAGCGAGATGCAAATTTAAGTGGAAAAAATATCCATGAGCTTGAAATTCCCATTTATTTATTGAATCCCATTAAAAATGATGGCGCCCAACGATGAAAATCTTTTCAGTTTCAGTTGATTTCCCATATTTTTTTCATTTAAAGCATAGTACTCTGTTCGATTTCACGGGAAAAAATCTGTCAAACTCCATAAAAAAAAAAAAAAATTTTGGCAACGCAAGGAATTATAGGGAAATTCTTAAAAAAGTTTTCACGCATTTTTATTATACAAGACAATTTAAATTGCCGTGAAAAAGTGACATTTCAGTTTTGTTATGATCGTTGTCAAAAGTTGTGGATTTTTAAATGTTTTATTGCGATTTGAGGCGTTTAAAGTTGAAGTGGAATTTTCACCGTATACAACAGAGTACTTAGCTTTAGCCTTCTGTTTTTTAAGGTGAAAATTTCACTTACACTTTTAACGCCTCAAATCGCAATAAAACATTTAAAAAACAAAAACTTTTGACAATTATAAGAAAGAAACGATCATAACAACTTTTTTACGGCAACTTAAGTTGTCTTGTAAAAGAAAAATGTGTGAAAACTTTTTTTAACAAATTTCCCTAAAATTCCTCGCGTTGTCAATTTTTTTTTTTATGTGTAGTTTGACATATTTCTTCCCGTGAAGTCTAACAGAGTACTATGCTTTAGTCAAAAACCTAGCGAAAAAAGTTGCGGTCTATTTCTGTGTTTAGAATTGCCAACTAAATTTAAAATTTTTATTGTGAACTACCTAAATATGTCAAAAAGTTTGAATAATTCTGTAGCTGAAAGCACTTGCATTGCCTTTTTGGCGCCCAACTTGGGGCCTATACGTAAATAGGAGCCTATCTCTTGTTTTTTTTTATCTAAATTCAGTGAGGTGTTAATTTAGGTGGAAAATCTACCTAATCAGCTCAAATAGGCGCCCAAGATGGGCCCCATTATCTTTCAGTTTTAAAATTATTTTAGTTCATTTGGCATACATTTTTCATTCACAATAAAAAAATTAGTTGGGAACTCACGTGCAAAAGGCATAGTTTCAGCCGAAAAAACTAGCGGAAAAAAGTTGATGGTCTAATTCCATTTTTAGAATAGCCAACCAAATAATAAATTTTAAATTTGTTAGAGAAACATGGCAAATAAATATGTTAGTATAATTTTGTAAATGAAGAGTTTGATGTCTGAATTGCTCTCAAATCGTCTTATTGGCTCTCACGGTGGGCATTTTGGACCAATCCGCTAGTTTTTTAATGAAGATGCATTTTAAGAGCTCTAATGTTTCATGATTTAATCGGTGTCAACATAGATCCATTAAGATAACGGCACCCCACGTTGGGAGCCATTACGACGATGAACATATTTTCAGTTTAATAATGAATTTAGGAGTTTGAAGTCTTCTTTGCTATCATTGGAGTTTATTTCTAGTTCGAGACCCAAAAATTCTATATTTTATATTTTCATAATAGATTACTTATTTATTGCTTTAAAAAAAAAAAAATTCATCTCATAGGACATCTGTAAAGATCTTTTTTACAAGTTAAGTGAGAAATACTATTATGAGGGTCCAAAATCTGTTTCAGTACAAAAATAACCCTTTTAAATCAAAAATTGTATATATTAGTTCACCATTGGGGAACAAAAATATATGTAGTGTTGGAATTTTTTCAATTTATTTATTAACAAATGTACAAATAATAAATTCAAAGAATAATTAGCCGAATAAGCCAATCGTTTTTCCTACTTAATTGACGAAGATGGCTAATTTGCCCAAATCGGCGCCCAACGTGGGGTGGCATTAAAAAAATGTCATCACACGTTGGGAGCCATTAAAAAGATGAACATATTTTCAGTTTCAAAATGAATTAAGGCGTTCTTAGTTTTTGCTCACACTTACATAGACAGCAAATGTACAAACTCCTAATGAAATATTAGTCAAAAGTTTTCAATATTAAGAATTGTCAACCAAATTTCCTATCTTTATGAGTTGTTCCATGTCTTGCTCTTGTTGAATCTATATATTGTAAACTTAACGTAAATTTTTTGCAGTTTGAGGAAGATGCAACTTAAGGTGGAAAACTAGTCTTGCAACTCTAATATGCCATATTACTAATCGGCGCCCAACGAGGGGCCATTAAGACGATAAACCCCACGCGGGGAGCCATTAAGACGATGAACATCTCTTCAGTTTCAAAATGAATTTAGGAGTTCTTAGGTTTTATCTGTACTTAAGTAGGCAACAAAAACCTAATAAAAATTATTTAAAAGTTTTCCATATTTAGAATTGCCAACCAAATTTCCCTTTTCATGAGTTGTTCTATGTCTTTGCGTTTGTTAATTCTATAAATTGTTAACTTAACGTGAAATATTTGCAGTTGGTATAACAAAAACAAATATTTTCCCAGGCTACCAAACTCTTTGTTTAAAAGCCGCGCTGTTCTTTTTTTTTTTTGTTTTGCTCGAGCTGTTCAAGAAAATTTCGCACATTTTTTTATAGTTATCATCATCATAACAAACTTGCAGTCTCTTTGATACCAAAGATGATGATGTTGTAGTTTGTTTTGCTGGCTTAAGCAACATTTTACAAAAAAGCAACAAGAAACATCTAATTGATTGCAATTTGTTTTCTTAACAAAAATACACAAAGTAAACTGAAATGAAAAGAAAAAAACACACACAATCCAGAAAACAACTTCTACATACAATTGTTGGCCAGACATCAGTTAACAACAACAGATCCAACCAGACAGATCCTCAGATTGTAAACAAAAAAAATAAAAAAATACTAAACCCTATAACAAGTTAAGTAAAGCCACGATCTTCTTTGGGGATTTAGAAGCAGAAAAAAAATGATGAGAACAGAAGAATTAAAAAAAAAAACTTTTGAAGCCAAGAAGCTTAACAGCCACCTTTAAGGTGGGAATATAAAATCATGTTGTATAACAAAAATTTCATTCATTTAAAAAAAAAAAAACTAAATAAATGATCATCCCAACGATAAATGGATGATCGTTCTGTTCTCTATAAATCCTTATGTATTCCCTTTACAATACCTTTAATTTTAACAGACATACTGATCATGTAGCAAAATCCTACAAGAAAAAAAAGCTTCAACACTCTTTAATGAATTATCACAAAAAATATTCCCACGCAGGTTTTCTCTACTTTATATATTGATCAATGATCTAAAATTTTTTAGTATTTTAAAACCTAAAGCAAGAGATCATTTTAGTCGTTTTTTTTTCTTTTTGGTATGGGAGGCGTTGGAGTTTATGTCTCACATACACTCTGGTTTTCAAAACATTTTGCTAGTGGATTTATAAAAAAAAAACCTTCTCAGCAGGATTTAGATTATTTTTTTATAGCAAAACAGGTTTTAAAACAATTTTTTAGCCTGTTTTTAGTATGTTTTTTAAAGAAATTTTCTCATATTGTTGTTTGGTTGTTTGTGTAGTGTTTGGCATGACTTTGATTTTACCGCTTAATTTTTTAAAAGGAAGTTAACAAAGAAGAGTTTAGGGTTTGATGATGTTTTAAATGTTTATAAATAGGGTTATAAGAGAATTTTTCAGTACGAATGCATATAAAACAATTTTTTTTTTAGATTTTTAATTATTTTTTTAAGTTTTTATAAGAGGAAATAAAGTGTTTGGTAAAAACATGATAAGCCACATGATTTTAAAAACTAATTTTAAAGACAAACTACTTTATAAGATCAAATGTGCTATTTGTTTGCCACCGAACGCTGGAGTCATTTATATAATGGGCCCCACTGTGGGCGCCAGTTAGTTGATAAGCCATGATTTGAAAAACTAATATTATCCCAGCAAAAATAAATTGAGATTTTGGTAGCGCAGCTTATTTTTATATCGCTTATCCAAAGAGTTCTCTTGAGGGTGCAGTAAACGTAAGGGAGGAAATTTTTCATTTTTTGTGAAGATTTTTTTAGTAAAACTTAAAAATTATAAAAGAAACAATGATTGAAAATAATGTTTCAATTATCGCTAAAAAGACACATAATGCTATTTCAGTGCTACCAGATAGAGCTCTAAACTGTGACATCGCCCACAGGAATCATGCAAAAATTCATGTAGTTTGGATGCGCCGTGTGACTAATGATTCGTTTCCAAAGCTGCTTCCAGTTCAGAAAACTTTCAGCTGGAATGTAAGCATTATATTATCTAATGTCATGCCAACATTTTGTAAATTTTTTTATCTATTTTTTAATAAATTTCTGATACTTTTTATAGTTTGATTTAATTAAATAAGATAATAATGTCTGATAAAAATTAAATCAAAACTAATGTATTTTAAAGGAAAGTGATGACTAAAAACGGACGATTACGAAATTTTAGAAAACAACATTTTTATGAAAATTTTGTTTGGCTTATCATGTTATTGCACAAAAAGTCCACACAATAAAGCTTTTACGTATAATTTTTATTGTGCATGAAAATTATGCAAATAAATTGGAATGATTTTGTCTAAAGCTACGAGATCAACATGGGGTGCTATTAGGACTATGGCTTTTTAAGTTGGGTTCCAATTAGCAGACGCAATCTTACCTTATCAATTTTTTTGGTTATTTATTTGTTACTAAATTCTTGATTTTCGCTTAATTCCTAAAATTGGCAACTTTTTTATACCCTCCACTCTAGTGATAGAGGGTATGTATAAGTTTGTCATTCCGTTTGTAACACATCGAAATATTGGTCTAGGACCCCATAAAGTATATATATTCATGATCCTCGATCAATTTTAATGCGATCTAGCGATGTCCGTCCGTCCGTAGAAAACACGCTAACTTTTGAAAGACTTCACAGAGGTTACTGAAGTTTGACATATATGTTGGTCATTTACCTGGTCAGGTTGGTATTGCAATCCATCCAAATCGGTCCAGTGGTTTAAATTTCGGCAAGGGTTTTTCACGAATTTACGAGACAAAAAAACACGATAACTTTCGAAAGACAATAATGAGACTCCTGAAGCGTGGCATGTATCTTTGGCCATGTTCACACTACAAGAACTTACCATGGTAAGTTGAGATGATTTTGCAATTTTTCTTTAAGCTAGTACAATTTGAGATGATTTTGTAAATCACTATGTGATTTTGTTCAGAGGAAAATCACATGGTGATTTTAAAATCACGCTAGTCTGTATACAGTATTTACCGTTCCTCAGGTCCGTTTGGTATTGAAATTCAGCTCAATCGGTCCAGTGGTTCAAAAGTTATAAGCAAAACCCCGAATTTCAGATTTTGTTCATCTTAAATGCCACGTGGTAAACAAGTTTAAAAAGCATTGGTGGTAACTTAGCAATGCTTTTCAAACTTGTCTAGTTTTAAACAATGCTTTTTAAACTTGTTTAGTTTTAAAAGCATTGGTAACGTAAAAATTACACTCGATAAAAATCTTACACTCAAAAAAAATTTAGTTTGTTTTTACAAAAATGTCAATATTTTGTGTATATACGTACGTGCATCCACTCAGAAATATTTTTACAGTAAAAAAAAAACATTACACACGAAAAAAGTTTTACACGAAAAAAAAATCGTATTTTTTTTTTTAAATGACAAAAAAAGAGTTTTTTACTCAAAATTGTTAATTTTTTTCACGTTAAAAATGTACTATCCTTTAAAAAAAGACATTGTGGAGGGTATTCATAGATTCGGCAAAGTCGAATTTAAATTTTCTACTTGTTTAGCATATACTCAAAAATTCTTCATTTTGCCAAATTTATGTAATTGGCAAGTCTATTTTGTTTTTTATTTAAAAAGAAATACGTAATACTTACATCTTTTTTCATGGCTTCCAATATTAAAGATTTCAGTTCATTTAAACAATGATTGATGCGAGCCCGGCGACGTTTTTCCATTATAGGTTTATTGGTCTAAAAAAAGAGAAAAAAACACACTTTATTAAAAACCTCCAATAATAATAAATATAACACCTGGATTAAATATAAAAAAATATAAAAAAAAATCAAATTTTTGACCAAAAAATGTAAATTTGTCAGTTTTAACCAATTCGCTTTGCTGAGTTTTTACTAAAACAAGGTTTTTCCAATGTTATTCGCTTTCAAAATTGTATAGTAAAACGAATCGTTAACCGTATTTAAACAAAACAATCCAATTAGCTTTAAAATCTAAATTAAAACTAAATAAAAATAATAATTCATTTGAAAATGTCCTAAATTTTCCAACTTGATGGATATTTTGGTAATTGAACAAAAAACTATGTAAAATAAGGTTTACCAAAAATATGTAGATGTGTCAATTTTTAATTAAAAATTTAGTTATTAGAATTTAAAAAAGTGTAAAAAAGTTTTTTACAGACAAATTTTTAAATTGAAAAATGTTAGACAATTGTTAATCACCTTGTAAAATAATATTGACCAAAAATATTTAAGTTTGCAGATTTGCGAGAAAATTTATTTATATGGTAAGAGTAAATTTATTTTAATATATTTTGTTTTTTTAAATTTTGAACAAAAGAAAAATAGTTTCAAAATGTTTAAGAATAGGTTTTACATTTTTCTCAAAAGATTTAACAAATTCTTGCTACAAAAACTTTGAGATGATCGATTTTTTTTTTGCTTTAACAAAAATTTTTTGGTTGTTTAACCGATTAATAAGTGTTATTGGCTAAGTTATCTAAGTTTTTATAGTTAAAACTTGGTTATTTTTGGTTGTTATTTACTTAAAAATCTGAAATTTTTATATATATTTTTTGTGTGTGTAATGAGGAAATATGTACAAAGAATTTTGTCCTAAACACTAAAAATCTGTAAATTGGGACCATTTTCATTTTACAGAATTACACTCTGAAGAAAAAAATTAACTAAAAAATGGGAAAATTAACTAAATTCAAGGAAAATTGTTAATGGTTTAGCTTCATTTCTATGTTTTTCTTTTTATACCCTTCAACCACAGTATGTGGGTATGCTCACTTTGTCTTTCCGTGTGTAACGCATCGAAATATCGGTCTAGGATCCCATAAAGTATATATTTTATTGATCAGTGATCGATTCTAAGACTTTTTAGCGATGTCCGTCTGTAGAGGACACGATACAGTCCAAAATAAAAGAGCTAGACTTCCGAAGTTTGGCACGAATATGTCTTATATTCCTAGGCAGGTTAAGTTCGGAAATGGACAAAATCGGACCAAGGGAAAAACCAACCTAAGAAAAACTACATTTTTGGCAGGGTTTTTTTGTACTTTTGGTAAGCAAATGCAACTTTCTTATCTCAGAAGAAGTTCAAAATCGCAAGGGGAAGGTGCCCCCTAACGTCTCACACGGAGGATATAAAAGATTCGGCGCAGCCGAATGTAACACACTCACTTGTTTAAGTTCATATTTTTCTTAACAATAAGGAATGAAAAAATTATTTCATGTTATGCCAATTTGAATTAAAAAATTGGAAAATTATATTTCATTTGAGTTCATACACATTTGACGACCCGAATAGGTGAAGACCACATTGGGTTCGGACCCGATCTTGAGAATTTTAGAAACTGGATGACTCTAAAACTATTACTCGGACAGCTTTTGGGTATTTGTCGGTCGTGTTATGCGTGTACAGGGTATTTGTGTTGGCGATATTTACTGAGATATGAAAATTTTAATATTTTCGGAGTGCCATCTTTTTTAGGACCGGCGATACTATGGCGATTCTGAGAACCAAAAACATTGTTCTGTATGGCTTAGTTTTCGAGATATCGTTATTTTAAATTTTTTGGAAAAAAAATAACCAGGATATTAAACATTTACTAAAATAATGGAAAAAAAAACTTCCTTAAATTAAAGAAGATAAATATGATTGGTGGTAAATTACGTACTAAAACTTAGGAAGAGGAATATGTCTAATAAATAAAGATTTTTTTCATGTATTTAGGGAAAATTTCTTTGTCGGTAAGTATTCCTTCCATGTATTAGGGAGTTTCATTTAAGGAATACAATGAACTTTTTTCTTATATTTTACTAAATTGTGGGAAAATTTATAAACAATTTTTAAGGAAGTTGTGTCCCAAAATCTAGTAAGTTTTATTTTGAGTGCTACATTACTGAAAAATAATTTTTGCTAAAAAATAAATACAAAGTGTTCTGCTCAAAAATATATGTTTGCATAAAAAAACTGTCAAATTAAGACTACCCAGGCAGAAAAATACAAACGGGCCAATACTGGCCCAGTACCATAAACGGTGGTACAAGTATTGCCAGGACGTAGATTTTTTTGTATTTCAGTACTGACCCGGTTACCCAAATGATAACTCTGATCTACGGTTGGCCCAGACGTTCAAACAGCATCGTAAAAGCATTGTAAAAACCAAAAAAACAACGTTGTCCCAATACTTCAAATACAAAAAAATCGGTATTTATTTCATATTTTTATTTATTTATTTTATAATATTTTTTCAAGGCATACTGGCATATGGAAAGGAAAAGATTTTAAATTGTATGTTTTAGCACTTTGCTGTGACATTCCAGCTAGGGTTCTCTTTTTGTTCTTAATCGACTTTATGATTTGTTTTACTTGTTGCCAAATGAAAAAAATATTTTTTCCAAAAAATATACAACGATTATTACAACGATTGCTCATAATCTTATCCACATAGCAAATGAGGTAATTAATACAAGGTCCCCAATACCAGAGTTTTCAGCTTTTTAAAATAGCCAAGGGTATATTAATCACTTATAAATTTACCAACCAATAATATATGTTTATTAAAGTGTTTATTTAAGTGCTAATACTTGCTTTTTTCAAGTTACTTGATGCTGCATTTATTAGGGTTTTTGTAAAAAAATTTCGATAACTTCAACCAAAAATTTTGAATTTATCGTAATTCCCATAGAAAACCCCTAATAAATGCAGCAACATGTACAACATTAAGGGCGGATTACTCAATGAAAAGTTAGCTGCTAACTGACGATTTAACGGAGAGTTATTTTTTAACGGAGCATTCAGTAATCCAGCCTAAGTAATGGTAATATAATGATGGTAACGGAAATTTTTAGTGCTGAACTTCCGGTTAATAAATAGAATATTTACAAAACAAATAGTTTAAGTTCACACCAAAAAATGTAAAAAAAAAATAATATCAAGCGGTAAGATTTTCTGTAATAAAGTACTGGTAAAGCACTTTTAGGGTTCTTATTTCCAACACTGGCAAAGTACTCTATTTAAAAAAAAGGTACTTTGCCAGTAAGTACTATATTTTTTGTACCGCTGGCATTTTCTGGCTGGGTATAGTCATTTTATAAATGTATTATTTTGGGCAAAGTAAAATATTTTAATTTAAAAATTCTAACAAAGAGAATAATTTCTCAATAATTTCTCCGATTGCCAAAAATAATTATTTTAATATAGAATTTAAACGTTGTTTTTATAAAAACGAACAAATTCCTATGCATAAATACAAGTTCACTATTTAAGGCCGGTATTCTGTTTTTCACGTAAAAAATTTAAAACTGATTTTAATCCTAATAAAACTATTCTAAAACATCAGTTTGAACCATTTTCCTACAAATTAGTCGCATTTTTTTAACAACATGTGCCTTTTAGCAAAGTACTCTGTTCGTTTTCCGGTGAAGAAATTGTCAAAACTCATATAAAAAAAATTGCCAACGCTAGAAATTACTTATAGAGAAATTTGTGTGAAAATATACAAGACAATTTTAATCTCTTACCGTTCCCAAAAGTTGTTGATTAAAAATTTTTTTATTACGATTTGAAGCGTTTAAAGTTTAAGAGAATTTTTCACCTCGAAAAACATAGTACTAAGTTTTAGGTGGACAAATAAGTGTATTTTATTTGCAACTCGATTTTGGTGTTTTAAATAAAAAAAAAAAAAACAAGCTGCAATTTTGTTAAACTTCACTTGCAGTTTACTAAAATATGGCAACTGTTAGTTGTTAACTTCACGTTATAGTTTGAAATTAACGATTCTAAATTTTAAAATTAATATTACTTTAACTCCCGCATAGTTTTTTTTTTAATTTGGAAGAATTCTTTAATCACTCATATTTTTTTAGTTAGTTGGAACATTTTTAATTTTTTTTAAACAAATTTAGCAAATTGTTAATCTTTAACATTTATTATCGTTCGAGTTATTGCACTACATATTTTTGCCAATATTTTTAATAATATTTTTTTCTTGAAATATTTTTCAATTATTTCTCAAAAGTCTTACCTTTCTTAATTCTGCTTTTGATAATCCTGAACTATTTGATAGACGTCCTTGAGAAGTATTAAATTGAGTTTGGGCGGAATTGTCGCCACCCGATTGTTGTTGATAGCTATCGCTATAACTGTTGGAACAATCGAAATCATCATCAGATTGCATATCACCTTTGTAATCCATAATGAAGATTTTGTAATAGTTTTTGTAACGTAGATGAAGTAGAAAAAAAAATAATCCAAGTTGTTTTTTTAATTTGCAAAAAATAATCCAAGTATTTTGCAAATAAAATATCAGCAAATAAAGAAATCCATAGGTTTTGTTTGTTTTTTATATAAAATTATTAAACACAACACTGTTTTTTTGTAAAGACTTTGGTTTTGTAAGAGTTTTTTATTTGTTTTAAATTGCACTTTAATTTTTTTTTATAATATAAAATTAATTAAATAATCTTTTAAAGTTTGTTTTTTTTATTATAAAAAATCTTCGAATTTTGTTTCAGATTTTTTTTCTAAAAAACCCGAAGATTTCGCGTAATGTGTTCGTATTGAACTACTAAAGGATACTGATCCTTAGTTAGTGAAGGCAACACATTAAGTCACTAATAAACGAAGCACTCTTTACACACAACACACACATTTTTATTTTTTTTTAATTTAAACTCAAATATCCTTTTTGTAATTTGTTTCCTTCTCCTCCTCTCCTCCTACTCTTCTTCTTGTTTTTTTCAACTTTTTGTTGTTTTCTGTTAAGGTTCTCACGCTTGTTACGGTATGTGGTTGTTGTGTTACCTGTGTATACTCAAAATTAAGATCATTATTCCCTTAAAACTACTCAAAATATCAGGTATTCACATGAAAAAAAAACTCTTAGTTTAAATATTGAGTTTTTTTTAAGAATTTCTTTAGTTTATCTTTTAGGGAAGTTTTTCTTAAGAGAGGTTTTTTTTTTGATATTTTTACTTTACGTTATTTTTATCTCTTTAGACAGAATAAAATAATTTCCTGTGGTTCTTGTGACTATGATATATTTTATCAAACTGTTTTTGATATTTTATATTAAAATTAGTAGTTCCTATAAAAGTTTTGATTTTTTTTGGGGTCTTTTCTAAATTGACCCCTATTGTTTTATAAAATATTGTATTATTTCAATTATTTATACTCATATAGGGTTTTTTATATGTACGCTCAGAAAAAAATTGGTAAAAATTACCACCAAAATTTATCATAAAATTTGTATGGCCACCAACCATAGTAAGGCATACCCCTCTCAAAGCAAGTTTAGGTTGGGTAAAAATGGTGACAAAATCGGGTAATAGGATTTCATCCCAGCAAAACTTTGGTAATGGGTAGTGATTATATAACACATTACCAGGTAATGTATATACCTTATTTGTAGCATTATTTTAGGATGTCTTACCAAACATTTGTTCCACAACGTATTATTTTCAAGTGATAAATAATGCATTACTAATAATTTGCTACGTAATGCATGATTATTGGAAAAAATGTATTTCACATTTATTATTTCTAAACATTAAATCATGGGTGACTTATATTTGGTTACATAGTGTGTTATTTGATAGTTTGAAATAATGCATTATTTATAATTGGATGCATAATGCATTATAAATAATGCACATAAAAATAATTATTTTATAAAAAATGCATAAGTTTAAACTAGAGATGGGCTCACGACAGGAAATTTCTAACGACACACACTCACGAGCATATTTTATGTAAGTAGATCACATACAATCACGTGAGTAAATTTAATACAAAATTACTTTTTCACTACTCGTAACACCTTATATATTATCTTCTGGTATGCTATATTATTTCATTTCTCGTAACCTATAAAATATCATATATTTTACACCATACTCGTATTCTTCGTTATAAATTTATGACTTATTTTATACCTTACTGGTATTCTTTGTGATAATGTGGATGCATTACTTTGAGTCTCATCGCCTGTTAAAATCATCAATGCTGCAATGTATAAAATAAGAGATCATATACCTTATTTTATACCTTATTTGGTAATCTAAGTTTTGCTGGGATTCCTTTTTATTTAGAACTTTGAAAATCCTTGTGCTAGTCGCAAAAATTAACTTAAAAGCTTATTCGCAAAAAAAAATATTCCGCGATAAATATTTTTTATTTTTTTTAACTTTGTGTCTGCAATGTATCGTATTCTACACATTTTCATAATTTTAATTAAAAAAATTTTTTTAAAAAAATCGCGAAAAAAAATTTCCGCGAATAAAAACTTTTTTTTGTATATTCTATAGAGTTAAGATGATAGAAATTCTGCAATTGTCTAAATAATATAAAAAAAATATTTATTTTTACTTAAAAATAAAAAAAATTTAATCGTGAATATCGCTAATACATACGCTAACTTAAAAAAAACTGATATTACGATGGTTTTAGCGTACACAAACCAGCTTTACCAGATGGGTGTCGAAAATTTAAATCGAACAAGACAAACCGACATTTAAAATCCTACTGATGATGACACTAACTGGGGTGTTTGAAACCGGTATGAGAAATACCAGAAATGTCTATAATTTTTAGAAATTCAATTTTTCTTCTGCATTTTTTCAACTTGAACCCTTATAACAAATATAATTAGAGCCCGTGCTCGATCTGTACATACAGAAAAAATCAAAAAAAAATATTTGTATTGAACCAATTTAAAAAACCAAAAAGATTTTTTGCGACCAAAAAATTTTTTTCGCGAAAAAAAATTATAGTAGTTTAACAGACTTAAATGATTTTAAATTTTAAAATTATCGCAAAAGTTTAAAAATATAGTTTTTATTGTACTTGAGCATCAAAATTTTAAATCGCGAATACGAGCGCTAACTTCGTAAAGCGGCTAGCACCATTGAATTCAGCATACTCGAATTAACTTTATCGGTAGGGTGCCCAGCTTGTTAAAAAAAATGTCAAATTCGAGCACAGTGAATTAAACTGTTCGGCAACAAAAACCTCCCATTAAAATTAACAACTTATTTTAATAGATTTTGCTCTCCTGATCCAAATCTGCCATTCAAATTTTTCTAGCATGTACCGTTTTTGCGATACTCGCTGTTAAAAAGTCAAAACACAGTAATCTACGACTATTGGGGGTCCACTGTTACTTTGCTTCCAACAAATAGGATTTGATTTCGTTTAAATTGGACCTCCTGCTTCCAAAAATGCAATCCAAATATTTCTAACATGTTCCGTTTTTGAGATATTCGTGTTCGAAATAGTCAAACGCGAATATCTCGAAAACGGAACATACTCGAAAAATTTGGATTACAGTTTTGGAATCAGGAGGTCTATTAAATTTGAAATCAAGTCCTATCAAGTCCTAAAAGTGCGAAATTATTGTTTTTTTTTACTTTTTTACAGCGATTATCTTAAAAACGGTATGTGATAGAAAATTAAGTGTCAGATTTGGAATCAGGAACAAAATCTATAAGAACAAAATTTTGGGGGACAACCTTCTTAAAAATAGTTCCTAAATTTATTTAAATTTAACTAAAAGCTTGGAAATTTTCCTAACCGTTAGAAAAATCTTTAGTCCATAATTTTCGTGAAATGAAATTCCTCAATATATGGAAAAAATTCTTAAAAGGAGTATCTTTTGTAAAAAGTGTACTTTTAGTAAAAAGAGTATCTATTGTCAAACGTGTACCTTTTGTAAAAAGTGTACGTTTTAAAAAAAGTGTACTTTTTGTAAAAATTTACATTTTCTAAAAAGTGTACCTTTTGTAAAAAGTACCTTTTGTAAAAAGTACCTTTTGTAAAAAGTACCTTTTATAAAAAGTACCTTTTATAAAAAGCACCTTTTATAAAAGTACCTTTATAAAAGTACCTTTTATAAAAAGTAACTTTTATAAAAAGTAACTTTTATAAAAAGTACCTTTTATAAAAAGTGCCTTTTATTAAAAGTACCTTTTATAAAAAGTACCTTTTATAAAAAGTACCTTTTATAAAAAGTACCTTTTATAAAAAGTACCTTTTATAAAAAGTACCTTTTATAAAAAGTACCTTTTATAAAAAGTACCTTTTATAAAAAATACCTTTTATAAAAAGTACCTATAATAAAAAGTACCTTTTATAAAAAGTATCTTTTATAAAAAGTACCTTTTATAAAAAGTACCTTTTATAAAAAGCACCGTTTATAAAAAGTACCTTTTATAAAAAGTACCTTTTATAAAAAGTACCTTTTATAAAAAGTACCTTTTATAAAAAGTACCTTTTATAAAAAGTACCTTTTATAAAAAGTACCTTTTATAAAAAGTACCTTTTATAAAAAGCACCTTTTATAAAAAGTACCTTTTATAAAAAGTACCTTTTATAAAAAGTAACTTTTATAAAAAGTACCTTTTATAAAAAGTACCTTTTATAAAAAGTACCTTTTATAAAAAGTAGCTTTTATAAAAAATAGCTTTTATAAAAAGTACCTTTTATAAAAAGTACCTTTTATAAAAAGTACCTTTTATAAAAAGTACCTTTTATAAAAAGTAGCTTTTATAAAAAGTACCTTTTATAAAAAGTACCTTTTGTAAAATGTATATTTTGTAAAAAGTACATTTTGTAAAAAGTACCTTTTATAAAAAGTACCATTTATAAAAAGTACCTTTTATAAAAAGTAACTTTTATTAAAAGTACCTTTTATAAAAAATTACCTTTTATAAAAAGTACATTTTATAAAAAGTACCTTTTGTAAAAAGTATCTTTTGTAAAAAGTATCTTTTGTAAAAAGTATCCTTTGTAAAAAGTATCTTTTGTAAAAAGTACCTTATGTAAGAAGCACCTTTTAAAAAAAGTACCTTTTGTAAAAAATTTCTTGAATTTATGGCTTAACCGTGGGGCCATCCCTATTAATATCCAATTTTTTTTTTAAACTTAACTTGCTTTTTATGGCTTAAAAAAATAATTTTTAAATTGGGGATCGTCCCTTTAAATTTCCAAAAAAATCAACTACCAAATTTTATGAGTGTATTACTGCCATACAAATCATTCATGGGAATATAAATTTGCTAAATTGTATCACTTTTGTAGTAAACGTTAAATTAAAATTGTACAATAATGTGTGAGAATATAATAAATACGGAAGGAACTCATTACACTCTCTTTGGAAAAACGAGTTTTTTACTCAATGAGTGAGGGGGAGAATGAAGATGAGTGTATTAGTATGATACAGTATTTAGAGTTACCGTTTCTTAATATTATGTATTGAGGATTTTTTGCAGGGGATACGGGTCATGACTCATGAGAACAAAAATTAAACTATATGTTGAGTTTTTTGTAAACCAGATGTTTTTTTGCAAAAGCCCTCGATCGAAGATTTAAATTTTAATGCAAACATTCCAAATACATATCCAAAAAAAAAATTATGTAGTCGAATTTTCGGAAAATTCGCAAATGATGATTCACAAAGTTTAGTATTCTGTTTAGGTTTCGGGTGGTATGGCCAAATCCAATTTTCTCGTTGTTTTTATATGATTAAAGCAATTTTTCCCAACATCTAGGTCTTATGAAGTGGCAGCTGTAGAAATTATTGCCAAGTTGGCATTCGCTCTTTAGGAAATTAATATTTTGAAGATTTGGCTCCCAACCTGGGGCTCGATCTTTAGGAAATAATAATTTCTGAAGATTTTGGCTCCCAACGTGGGGCCGAACTTAAATATTTTTTTTATATCCTCCCCTTAGTATACTATCGAAATATCGGTCTAAGACCTTATTTTTAATTGATTTTAAGTCGAACTAGCGTTGTACGTCTGTTTGTTAAGAAAGTGATCACGGCAATATATGGCACAGAGATGACTGTTTTTTAAACATATGTAGATACTTCTTGATGCATTGTGTAGCTTGGAATTGCATCTGACCGATATCAGTTCTGTGATTCAAACGGAAACGTAATGACACCTCGAAAATTTTGGTACATTCAACATATTCTAAAAATACAAAATGCTATAATTTGACTGCTGTGGACATTTTGAATTTTATACGGAATGGTGTATAGCATATTCTATATGTTGGTCAAAAAAATTTGTTTGTACGAGTACTTAAATTTTTCGCCAAAAATTTTATACAAAATTTTTCTTGTTTTTTTGTGAATCATGTGATTTAACTCGACATGTGAAAGTTATTTGGCGCCCACCTTGGGGCCAGACTTAATTTTATTCGTTTAAGCACGGGCTGCCATATAAAACCCAATTGGATTCACGCCTACATTTTATAATTTATTTGCTGTTATTGAAGAAAATGTTTGCTTTAAATGGGGTTGATCTTCATAATTTCTCTTTAATTTTTCTAAAATTCTAAACGATTTTTTTTTTTTTTAATTTTTTCTCAAATTTGTTATCTATTGAATTTTCTTTTGATTTTTATCAAATCATGACGCCAAAATCATGAGTTTTTCATGAATCCTTAAAATATTAGTAAATCTTGAAAACAGAAGCGACAATATTTTGACTGACAACAGATTAACTGCAAAACCAAAATTTTTTTGGCTTAGTACTCAAAAGAGTCTAGAAATTTTGAGATACATTTTAAACCTACAAACTTAGTGTGAAAATGTTAGTAAACGGTAGTTTTAAAGATCAGCTTAAACAGTAAACTAAATCATATAAAGTCCAAGGATTAGACTGACGAACAGAAAAAATAAACACTTATTGAATAAATAACAACAAATAATTAAAAAGTCTAGACGTTTAAGTATTTTGAATTGCCTAAAAATATTTTCAAGGAAATTTTAATCAGTAACCGAAGAAGTTTGAATTGAAAAACGATTGTTAGCAATTCGTTAAGATCAATTGAAATTAAAAAAAAAGTAATACAAATTTGGAAATGATCCGTTTAAGTTCAAAGATCCAATCAAGATTAAAAAATGTTATTATAAAACGAAATTTTTAAGAGGAAATTGTTCTAATTTTTTTCGATTTTCAGTTGATCTTTTTCGTATTTTAATTGAGTTTTAACGAATATCAGTTGGTGTTTAATGAATTTTAATGGATATTATTCGAATTTCCAATGATATTTTTCTAAGTTTCATTTTTTCTTTTAATTTTAAATGATCTTTTTAAAATTCCCAATGATTTTTTCAAAATTCCAATTTCAGTTATTTTTTTTTGAAATTTCATTATATTTCATTTTTTTAAATAAAGATTTTAAATTTTCTATGAAATCTTTTAGTTTTAATAGATCTTTTTTTTAATTTCATTTAAAAAACATAAAACATAAAATTTTCTTTTAAATTCAAGTTCAAAAATTTCTCAAATTTATTTAAAAAGAGTTTTAAATAACATCTTAAATCAATAAATATTTTCACTTGATTGATCACAATTTTCATCTCCAGCTGCTGCTTTCTTAACAATTAAGAAAAAGAAATGATTAGAGTAAAAATACTGGAGGCACAACAATTAAAAGATTTATTCGTGCTTTAAGATACAACACAAATCTTTAGGGAGGGTTAAGAAATTGCTACAGCCGGCTTTTATTTTCCAAATCTTAAAGTTTTGTGCTAATTCCAACAGCTGCTTGATATCAACTACTGGCCCGTGGCTAATAAATTGGGGGTTGTTTAGACAACAAGCAGAAGTAATATTTAAAAGAAAGTAAAGTTTTACTTTCTGCACGATCTTTAAGTACTAAAATCCAGGGGGTGGTTTTAACCTACCCAAAAAGTAGGGTTTTCTTAAGAATGTTATTACCTGGATTGTGAATTTTTTGTAGCATTTAAACACGCGTCTATATTTATGGCATGTGTGAGTGTCATTATTTAGTTTAGTTTTATTACTTTACAACTAGGGATTTAAAATAATGATTTTCACGTTTTTAAAACAACAAATTCAATAATTTATTGTAAGAAATTGAACAATTTTTTTTTTGGGTCAAGGCAGATGTTTTTGAAAAATTAAAATTTTCAAAAAATGTTTTTTTTGCAAAGAGATTTTGTGGTTTTTAACAAGAAGGTTTGAGATTTAAGTAGCCTAGTAGATAGTTGGCAACCCTAATGTCTTGAGTTAGTTGAGTATGCTAGGAAAAGAAAAACTACTCATTTATGTTGAGAAAAAGAGTGGGTTTATTTTGAACATCTTAAAAGTGGCGCTTTCAGTATGATGATGATGGGAAGTCGAATTTATAATATATTTTGTTTTCGTTTGATTTTGATTAATAGCATAAATATGACACTGTTGGTTAGAAAAAAAAGAGTTTCTTTTAAGGTTATTATAAGAAAAATGAAAAGTCATTGATCATTTGTTTTAAAATGTTTTGAAATTATACGGAATTTTAATGCAACTTATTTATTTAAACTTCAAATAAAGTAGTGATCTATCCACAAACTAGCCTACTTTTTACGAAACGTGGCCGTGCTCAGGATTGGGAGTGTGTCTAATTCCTGCAGAGGCAAGTATGGGCTCGTTAAAAATGTAGGTACCAAAAATCAATCAATACAGCAATACTGGAGGGACGTTGATGACCAAGGGGAGTTGCATCGATGGAAAGTAACAGTGGTCTAAATCCACCCCTACAGCCAAAAAAAATGTATGCCATCCTGAACTCGACTAAATATTTATGTGCTTGCTATCAATAATATGTGCTTGCTATCAAAAAAATTTATATTTAAAAAAAAATGTCAAATGTCTCTTAGAATGAAAAAAGATTATAAGTTAGAGAAAGGAAAATATAAAGAAAGATATAAAAAAATTTTACCACAAGAAATTTTAAAATATAAATTTTAAGCACTGAATAACTTGATTAAAATATTTCAAGTCACGATAACAGAGGCCTCACTTTGGGAGCCAATTGTTCCTCCAATAATTAGTTGAACTATCTACGGCTAAGTCAAAGTTTACGCGATTGCTCTCAATAAATTTTTTCAAAATTTAAAATTCCATCAAGATGTAAAATGTCTTAGCTAAAGGAAAAACAATTGTATAGTTTAGGAAAGGAAAATGTAAAAACATATAGAAAAAAAATTTAAAAAAATCACTTACTGCAAAGAAATACTACAAAAATATAGTCACGATAATTTAGGCCCCACGTTGGGAGCCAATTATCCTCCAATAATTATTTGAACTGACTCTTGAAACTACACTCTACAAAAACTTACCTAGAAAGTTTCCACAGGTTTCAAATCCTTTTCATATACATATACAGCTTCTTAAGAAATCATTTGACGATACTATCAGTGGTTCACCGGGTTTCCCAATTAAAAGGGAAAAATCAGTTTTGCAAGAATCGAACTATATCAATTATTTTTCCAAAGCAAGTTGCTAAAAACCTAGAGCACATTCTGTTCCAAAAGAATCCGTAAAATTCGAAAGTTCAAGGGCCTTAATCACAACCAAGAAATAAAAATCCAAAATTATGTAGTCACTATAACTAAGGCCCCACGTTGGGAGCCAATTTTCCTCCTAATATTATTTGAACTGACTCTTAAAACTACACTCGACAAAAACTTACCTAGGATGTATTTGACAGTTTTCCCACCCTTTTCATGTATACAGCTTCTGAAGTAATCATTTGACGATACTATCAGTGGTTCAGAGGGTTTCCCAATTAAAAGGGAAAATCTGCCTTGCGAGAATTGACATATATCAATTATGTTTCCAAAGCAAGTTTCTAAAAACCTAAAGCACATTTTTGTTCCATAAGAGTCCATAAAAATAGAAAGTTCAAGGGCCTCAATCACTACTGCAAAAATATATAGTCACAATAAATAAGCCCCACGTTGGGAGCCAATTTTCCTCCAATAATTATTTGAACTGACTCTCAGAGCTACACTCGACAAAAACTTACCTAGCAAGTATTAAACAGTTTTTAAAGTATTTAACAGTTTACACATCCTTCTGAAGTAATCATTAGACGAGACTTTAAGTACTTCAGTTTGTTTTCCTATTAGAACGGAAAAATCTGATTTGAAAATATTGACATAATTTGCCAAAACAAGTTTTTAAAGACCTAAAGCACATTCTTGTTCCAAAAGAATGCGTAAAATTTAAAAGTTCACGGCCTCAATCAAGAAATACTGCAAAATTATGTAGTCACGATAACTAAGGCCCCACGTTGGGAGCCAATTTTCCTCCAATTATTATTTAAACTGGCTCTCAAAACTAAATTTGACTAAAATTTACCTAGAAAGTATTCAACAGTCACTATAAAGAAATACTGCAAAATTACGTTGTCACGATAACTAAGGCCTAACGTTGGGAGTCAATTTTCCTCCAATAATTATTTAAACTGATTCTCAAAGCTACACTCGACAAAAACTTACCTAGAAAGTATTTAACAATTTTGACAACTTTTTCATATATACTGCTTTTGAAGAAATCATTTGACGAGACTTGTTTTTCTATTAGAAGGAAAAACTTTGCCTTACAAGAATCGACCCATATCAATTATTTTTCCAAAGCAAGTTTCTAGATACCTAAAGCACATTCTTGTTCCATAATGAAATACTGCAAAATTATAAAGTCACGACAACTAAGGCCCCAAGTTGGGAGCCAATTTTCCATTAATAATTATTTGAACTGACTCTCAAAGCTACACTCGACAAAAACTTAACTAGAAATTATTCAATAGTTTTCACATCCTTTTCATCTATACAACTTTAAAAGCAATCATTGAAGAGACCTTCAGTAGTTCAGCGTGTTTTACTTTTAGAAGGGAAAACCTGTCCTGCAAAAACCGACCTATATGAATTATTTTGCCAAAGCTAGTTTCTAAAGACCTGGGGGCTAATTATGTAACTTGATAGTCGTCAATCGTATCGTTTCCATCTTTATTCCATTACCATATAGTGCCATTTTATGGTAATAGAATAATGAGCTAACGATGACGATTGACGATTATCAAGTTACATAATTAGCCCCCTCAAAATTGAAAGTTCAAGGGCCTCAATCATTACAAAGAAATACTGCAAAATTATATAGTCACGATAACTAAGGCCCCACGTTGGGAGCCAATTTTCATCCAAAATTTTTTTAAACTGACTCTCAAAGCTACTTTTGACAAAAAACTTACCTAGAAAGAATTCAATAGTTTTCATATCCTTTTCGTATACACAGCTTCTCAAGTAACCATTTGACGAAAAAATTTGCATTCCAAGGTTCCACCTCAATTGTTTTGCTAAAGTAAGTTTCCATAGAGTTAAAGCACATTCTTGTTTCCTAAGAACCAGTGAGTTTGATATGAATAGAGTGTCAAACTGCTTGCCCACTGCTTGTGTCTTACGCCCATATGAGTGCAATTTCAAACTTTCTTATTTGAGGACGTATGACAGTGAAGGGCGACTTGACAATTGCACCAAGGCACAAACTCCTTTCTCACCTATCTGTAAATTCACTTATTGCCAGGCCCCCTGCGCAAGTCCGATAATCTTAGATTCAGGCTCAAATAAATATTTGTGAAGTAGTATCCGCTACAGTTACTAAGTCTAGCCTGACATTACTTCGAATTTTCTAAAAAAAAATTTTCAGTATTTCCTTAGAAATCACGAATAGCAGCTACCTTTGACATATCCTTGCTTCAAGCATTTTTCCAAACCGAAAAAATAAAATATAAAAAAATTGGGAATAAATTTGATAAAATATTTGTCCCCTTTCAAAACATCCTTCAGTAAATATTTATATCCTTTTTTAATCCTTTTTCTAATCTGTTCATTAACCACATTACATTTTTGGTTTATGTGTTAGTTTCCTTTCACTATAAGAAGGGTTTATTTCTCTTAAACATCTTGCAATTGAAACTCACTGTATTAAAAGAAAATAGTTTTCCCTGTTTTCTTAAAGAGAGAAAAAAGTCATTACATCATGATCAAAACAGCTGTTTAAAGCGTGGATACGTGCCATTGAGAAAAAATTTAACGTTTTTTTTTTCTTTTGGCACATGCCTTCTAACGTTATTAGATGTTGTTTGTCTTATAAAATTTTTGCAGCCGCCTATTTAAAGAGATGCTGCTCTTATTTGTTGTAAGAATGTTGGTCTGTAATGTCCGTTACTTTTTAGGGGACGTTGTTTATTATTTTTTTTTTTGCTTTATTGTTTTTACGTTTGCAAGGATATCTTTAAAAATTGACTGCACACCTTGGCCTACATTTGTGAAGATGTTGTTGTTTTTATCTTTAGGGATTTTTTTATATCAAAAGTGTGCCAAATTTTGTTAAGGTATTAATTTTTTTTTGTGTCCTTTTAAGAGATGTCAGAGACAGATTTGTGTAGAGGATAAGAAAGATTGAATGACTTTAAGAATATAATTTTGTAACGGTCGTTATAGTGAGTGAATGAATTACAAGAGTTTAGAAAATTATATAAAAGAAATCTTAATAAGAGACTAATATTTATATGCTGTTAGACTGGTGTGAGTTCCTGGCTACATTGGAATTATAAGAAACGATCCGGATTCAGGAGTCGGTGAAAGGGACGATTGACACTGATATGTTGGTCCTGTATTACGAAGTCGGATGTCATCTCCAAAGTGTATGGAACTTATTGAAGAATAAGATAAACATGCTCGACTTCTTTCGGAATATCTTAGATACTTTGGTCAATTTTCTATTCAAAGAGAACTTTAAAGCTTTTTGGAGTTGCCAAGGAATTATTATAGGAGTTTTCAAGGTAGCAGCTGCCATGTCTGACGAATGACCAAAAGCATAGGTCTCTCGAGAGCAGACTGTGAAAGAGTTAGTGCATCATCTTTTGTGTGACGTCGTAGTTCTAGGTATCTATCGCGATAATTGTTTGATAGCATTGTTTAACTTCAAAATCCTCTCCCTTAAGTCATTAACTGAGCCTTATATATTTATGTCTTCTGATTATAAATCTGCAAATCATGTTTTTATACCCTTGGGGGTATACTTAATTTGTAATTCCGTTTGTTACGCATGGGAATATCAGTCTATGACCTCATAAAGTAAATTATTGATCAGTGACCAATTCTAAAACATTATAGCAAAGTCCTGGACAGGGGATCAAAAAATTCAATTTTTTCGGTACGCCTCTTTTGTGGGCGTAAGATTGTGCAGCTCCCTAAATCACAGTGGAGCAAGTCTTTGACCAGAAAGTGTCGGGCAATGGCAGATAAAGTGTTCTATAATTTGCAATTCGTCCTTATCTATGAACTCCGGAAAAAGTCATTTGACGGAACATTTAACTGCTCAGCGTGCTGTCCTATAAGGCAGTGTCCGGTAATTGCAGCAACCACCGTCAAAATCTCTCCTCTTGGAAGTGAAAGTCTCACATGTCAATCCATGTGACATCTCTGATTAGTCTCCGTCGCGGAACAAAGCCGTATATTTTGCTTGCAAGTTTCTAGAAGCATACCCACATATTTCTATTTCGTTGGAACCTTTAACGTAGTTCCCAGTCTTGCAAGTTCATCGGCTTTGCCATTAGCTGGATTGTCCCTGTGCCCTGAAACCCATACAAGTCATATGTCAAACTGCTTGACCATCTCAGCAGTTAAGGGCAGATCTTGTTTTCAGAAACATTGACTCCAGGGACTTGACCGAGGATTGACTGTCGGAATAGATGTTTACTGCGGTTGTAGACAAGACATTGCAACTCAACCAGTTAGAAACTTCCTTTATTGCCAGCATCTTTGCCTGGTAAACGATCTGACAGTCTTTGAGTCAGGCTCAAGCCAAGCTCTTCCGAAAAGACTTCAAAGCCTACTTGTTCGTGTAGCTTCGATATATATGTATAAACATTTAGGTGAAGAAGGATCTTTAATGCAGCCGTAGGGTTAGTACGAAGAGCTCCAGTGATACACATCGACGCCGTTCTCTGTACGTTCGTGATGAAGACACAGTTCACTTTTGTCTCTAATTCTCGATTTCAGTGCCGTCCAGAGACATAGCATCAAAAGCAGGAATCTTATTTTTTCTTGTCAACAAGATGAGCTCTGTTTTACTTGGATTCAGACCACAATATCTTGCTCATTTAGAAAGATTTTTCAGAGATCCCTGAAGAATGTTCTTCAATTGTGGCAAGTGCTTTCCCTTTACCGCTATCGCGACATCGACAGCATATGCGACAACATGACAACCACGTGCTTTTAGAAAGAGCAGCATTGAATTCAGTGACAGGTTCTAAAAAAGTGGAGAAAGAACACCTCCTTGTGGTGTGCCCCTATTGTCAAATCGAGTCAGACGCTCCCAATTCAGACGTTATACGTCTATTGGCAAGTAGACCAGAAAATGCTACAATTATCAAGTCTGGAATGCCATTATTAAAACCCCCTCTATATTAAGAAAGGCCACGATTGCTCCTTCACCGAATGCGATCTCTCGATAGTACCAACAAGATCATGAAGAGCAGTTTCCATTGATCTACCCATGTTGCCTAGTTAAAGCAACCTCAGGTCAAATACTCTACGCATCTGTGCTAACGCAAACATCTCTAACGTGCTGAAAAAAATAGTGATTTTGACTCATGGGGTCCTTTTTAAAGTAAGTCCTACCCGACATATGACAAACGTAACAGGAATGTTTGGATTTCGAGTGACTTTGATCTACAGAAAACAAAGATCTACAGAAAATATAGCTCGACAATTACCCACATGGAAGTCGACTACTTTGTGCACTATGTGGGTACTTCAAATTATAGTTGGACTCATGTATATCGTTAAGCTAGTAATGGAGATAGATACAGAGATGATTTTGAGGCCCTATGCTCCAACCTAAGAGAAAAATGGCAGAAGTAGATGATTCTTTCTGAATTCGTAGAACAGCTGCATACTGGAATTTTTATTGGTTGATCTATTGATCATTAAGGAATCTGGTTGGCTTAGAGCACGATCATAGTGGATAGTTTTCCACTCTTTTTCTATCTTGTCCTATATTAATTTTTTTCCCAACTATTAAGCTAAAAGGCATCAAAATCCAAACTAATACTTTCATCTTTTACACAAAACACAATTCCCAGCTTCTGGAGTTTATTCTACTTCCCATGATACAAACATATATGTATGAATAACATATCATTGGTATGAATTACGTTCCTCCTGTATTGAAACGCACGATTTTCACATAAACTTATTTTAATTATAAAAAAAACGCTTAAACAAAACTAGTTATTATCGGGGATACATTTTTTTATGGATAATCCTAAACAATTCTGAGTGTTTTAGTTTCAATATAGCATTTAGTTTTTTACTGCTTTCAATACACATTAAAGTCCTAATTTTTATGGTAAGCTTCCCCTTACAAAAAAACAAAAACTATTTTCATCTCTCACATTCTGTAAAGGATCAACACCTTGAATGTGTAGAAGATGCGTGCAGCATGAATATTTGTGCGTTATGTGCCTAAAAGTCGTGTCATGACGTGCCCCCTTAACAAATTGTGGCGCATGTGTTCAGTGCATATTTCATATTTTTGGTTTTTTTCTGTTGTGAGAGCGGTTTTTTTCTTCCTTTTTTTCTGGTTTAAGACATTCATCAAATTATATGATGGATAAGTTTTTTTTCTTTGGTATTATTTATTTATATTTAGTATAAAGTTTTATTTTTAATACCATGGGAATATTTTTTCATAATTTTGAAGTTTTGTGGTATTGGGTGGTTTGTGTTATGAGGGGGAGAAGAGGTGATCATGAGAATTTAAGGAGGTTTTAATTGAAATGTCATGTTTAAAATTAAGGATCAACATTTTTTCAAATTATCTTAAAAATTCCTTAAATGTTTAAAAATTTAATAATGTTACGAAGCAAGAAAATAAGTCTGAACAGAAGTCAGTACAAACAGCAGTCCACTGTAACCCATCCCTGAGAACTCCTTTGATAACAAGAGACGCCTTCAGAAATGTGGCTGGGACTTTATCACTTATTTTCGATTAACCTTTCGAAGCAGCTTCAAAATGTATTTTTCAAATTTTGTCACATCAGGTTTTGGAGATAAAATAACGCACTTAAAATCTGTGCAATGTAAGCTTTCAAAACCGTCCACTCTCTTGTTTGGAAGTGATTCTGTTCAAAAGCTACAACAAAAAAGAGTAAGACCACAAAAAGGGTTAAGCGGGTAAACGCAATGTCGCTGAAACCTTCAAAAGATCTGAAATGTACTTAAACATCATTATTCTGAGGTTATAATGAGGCGTGATAAAAACATTTTAAAACCAGATTCGGAATAAAAATTAAGAGGTTAATTGAAAATGAGTGGTCTCATACCAGACGCCTCCACAAATTTCGGAAAAAAATCTGACGAAAGCAGAGATTCTCTTGTTTACAAGGAAAAATAAGATTCCTGCTTTTGATTCCATTTCTCTGGATGGCACTGAAATCGCCTTCTCCGATGGAGCCAAGTATCTTGGAGTTTTTCTAGATAGGAAGTTGAATTTCAGGCGTAATATTGAGGAACGGGTGAGAAAAGCAACGATTACTTTATATTTCTGTAAAAGGGCCATTGGATAAAGATGGGGCTTTAGCCCTAAAGAAGAGCCCCACATTACCCGGGTTTAAGACACGACTTTATGAGTTTAACAGCCGATTTCTCAAAATTTTTGTTCTACGACCGGTGCATAAAGCTGTGGGTAGATCGGCATTTATATATAGAGTACCCTTGTTTCATATGAAAAGACAACAAAAAAAAAATTGCCGTACTAAAGAACGAAAAAGACCGTCGAAATTTTCATGTAATTGCGACGGTCTTTTTCGGTCTATGGGACGGCACTTTTTTGTGGTTGCTTCAAATGACTCCATATGGAACAAGGATACTCTAGACATAATTTCGAAGTACCCACAGCCTTTTGTCCCGGTCGTAGAACAACGATTTGGGAAAATGGGCTGTTAAACTCATGAAGTTGTGTGTTTTCCATGTATTTACATGAAGTTGGGATGGCCTTTTTCGGTCTTTAGGACGGCACTTTTTTGTGGTTGCTTCAGACATAATTGCCGATAAACCCACATCCACAAGAATAATCTAGACATAATTTTCGATCTACCCACAGATTTTTGTCCTGGTCGTAGAACAAAAATTTTGAGAAATCGGCTCTTAAACTCATAAAGTAATGGGTTTTGGGGTCCTGAAAAAATGTAAAATCAAATAACCCAAAAACTTTTCTATGAGTAAAGAGCAACAAAAATGACCTTGGACATTTTATTGTGTGGGTACATCTTACCGAGGTATTGGATTTTTAAAATTTTCCGGAATGCGAATTTTTAATTTAAACTTTCAGACCTATTGAGTCCACACATGGATAGAGGAATATTTTTCTTTGTTGCCTTTCTTTTAAAAATATTCTAGGATTTGTTCTGTCTCTCTTAGTTTTTGAGATATCGGCATTTTTAATGAAAAAAATATAACGAAAGTGTTCGAATTGTAACGAAGTTTTGTAAAAAATTCACTTTCTTTACATAATATTTCAGTTTCGACTCTTGAGTTGTTCTTAAAAATGGTGGTACTGGGAAACTTAAAAAAAAAATAATAATAAAAAGACCGGTCTACTCGGGTAGACCGAAAGACCGGTTACCCGAGTAGACCGAAAGACCGGTTACCCGGGTAGACCGGTCTTGAAAACAGGTCGCCTCGGGTAATCGGTCCTGACCGTAGGCTCTTCCCTAAAGTCGTTCATTGGATTTATACAGCAGTGGTGCGTCCAATTCTGCTGTATGGAATCATTGTCTGTTGGCCTGCTTTAGGGACATAAGTAACCAGTATCTTTATCACGAAGGTGCAGAGAATGGCGGCGATGTTTATTACTGGTGCCCTTCATACTATACCTACGGCTGCATTAGAAATTCTCCTTCACCTAATACTATTGGAAATATTGGGTAGCCAGTACGCAGCACACTGCAATGGAAGTACAACGATTGCGGCCATAGCGCGATCTTGAAAAAGATAACAGTACCGCAAAGCGTGGACTGTGTCCCCTCCATGAACCGTTTTGAGCGCCACTTTACCACTATGATACCATCCAGAGAGATAAGGGGCATCCCGGATAGTTGAGCCTCTATAAATTTTTACCCAGATGGATCTAAGCTGTACGAACAAGTGCGCTTTGGAGTCTACTTGAAAGAGCTTGGGTAAAACCTGGCTCAAATATTGTTAGAGCATTGCAGTGTTTATCAGGACGAGATGCTGAAAATAAGGAACGTGGCTGACTAGTTGAGTTGCAATGTCTTGTCTACAACCAAAGTCAACATCTGTTCCGATAGTCAATCCGCGGTCAAGTCCCTGGAGTAACTATTTCTAAAAACAAGATCTGCCCTTAACTGCCGCACATCTTTGATTGAGATGGCCAAGCTGTTCGACATACGACTCATATGGGTCCCGGGGCACAGACACATTCCAGGGAATTGCAAAGCTGATGAGCTTGCAAGACTGGAAATTTCCTTACAGGTTTCAAAAGAATTTGAATGTGTTGGTATACCTCTAGAAACTTGTAACCAAAGTCTGCGGTTTTGTTCCGCGACGGAGACTAATTAAAAATGGGAACATGGACGGATGCGTGAAATTACATGACAGATTTGGCCTTCTCTTAATTAGAAGAGCACAAGTGAGCTGTTATCGCTTCTAAGAGAAGAGATTTTGACGGTAGTTGCTGTAAATACCGGACACTGTCTTATAGGAAAGCACTCAGAGCGGTTAAATGTGCCGTCAAATGACTTTTGCCGGAGTTGCATGTATGAGGAGGAGTTGAAAACTATCAAACACTTTATTTGCCATTGCCCGACACTTTTTGGTCAGAGACTTGCTTTAATGGGATCTAGGTAGCTGCAAGATCTTTCTGATTTATCGGATGTCAGAATTCAATATCTTAAGAGTTGCATAAGGAGCTCAAATAGGTTTAACGGCAGAAACTAGCAGGAGCACCTATTGCGATTCCGTGGTATCACAACGGACTTTAGAGTCTATGTGTGCTGACGTAAAAAGTTAGCAGTCACTAACAATCTAACCTAGTTTAAAAAGTTCAAATCCTTAAGTTAAACAGTCCTTCGAATTTAAAAAAAACTTCTTACAATTCAAAATATTTTCTTTTGTTTCCAGGATCATTAACATATCATTTGTAAATTAAAACTTTGTAAGAATCAAAATTTCTGCATAATCATTATTCCCAAAATCCTTTTGAATTAATTAACATGTCCAACAAAATTAATTCATAAAACGCAATTGTTTTAAACATCTGTTCAATAATTATTCCCACACTCTGCGACTTGCCAACGCCTAAAACATAAAACCCACTCAAACCTTACATACCTTCACTTCTTCTACTAAAATGTTACCCTCAAAACTTTTAACCACATATGAATTTACTGTGAAAGGTTCAAACAATCCTACAATCCTTGTTAAGAAGGTACAGTTTCTTCTTCTAACACCACCACCCAAATAGAGAAAAACAAAACACAATCCTGAATTTTAAATGGAATAAAACCTTGCAAACGAATGTGAGAAAAACTTTTTCTCACGATCACCTCTGAAGTAAAGGTATGTTTCATTTCATATAATTTTAAAAACAATTTTCTAAATGCAATAATTTCAACTATAATGTTTATTAATCCACGTGCAAAAGGGGGAAGTCAATAAATACACATTACTATGCAGCAACAAGGACTTGACAATGTAAAAAGGAAAACCACCACCATTGAAAAAAAGCACAATGGACAATAGGGTGGTACAAGGTTTTTTAGAAGGAATATATTTAGGAGAAATTAAAATACTCGAGCTCGATTTCTTAATATTATATAAAAGGTCGAATAAAATTCAAAATTATAAATAAAGGCTTTATTAGTGCCTACGGTCAGTACCGTAGTACCAGGAATACCGGTATTCCCGGTATTACCGGGAAATGGTACCGGTTTCCCGGTTCTTAATTCATTTCCGGTATTCCCGGTTCCGGTTCTGACGGTATTCCCGGGACTACCGGTATGTACATTTTGTAAAATTTTGTACAATTTAAATTTTTTCTTTGCTTTTACCAAAAAAAAATACAAAACATGTGAAAAATACCATTTCCATTTAATTTTATGAATTTAAGAACAAATAGTTACACGATTTTCAAATAATTTTACAAATATAACTAAATATATCTGAAATACAGATTAAATATATATTAGTTCCTTTAACAAAGTGCAAGAAATTCTTTCTCGCCCGAAAGCAATCAACCACAGCCCGAACTCGAGAGGGTATCCCGTAATATGCCCAAATATTTTTTTGAGCTCGTGCCGTTAAAAGGGTTCTTTTGGATCTTAACGTAAATAAGTCACCGGGGCCAGATGGTATACCAGCGCTAGTGTTTAAACAGTGCTATTCGACGTAAGCACGCACACTGGTCGTCCACTAATGTTTTCATTTCGTCATATATGACGGTATACCGTGCAGAAGTCTTTCCCGCTTGTATGAAATTTGCCAATTTACAGACAATCCCTACAAAGGGTGCGGCTAACCACCCTTATAATTACCACCCAATCACAATATGCTGAAAGCTCTAAAAGGTAATTGAGAGCATGGTAAATTTCCATCTTATGAAGTATCTTGAAGCTAACTTCCTTTTAAGCGATCGAAAGTATGTTTTTTTTTGCAGAACTCGTTCTATGCATACGCGTTGGAGTCGTTCGATCCATCATGTTGGAGAAAGTAGGGTGGTTGCTCTAGGTATTTTGAAGCTGTTTGTGTGTGGCACGGTGCGCTCATATCCAAGCTTAATGCCTTTGGTGTCGGTAATGACTTCTCTCGACTTATTTCGGGCTTCCACAGGGATTGTTTTATACGTGTTGTTATAGATGGGTTCTCATCAGACGAGTTTCAGCTTCATTCAGAGATACCGCAAGGTTATATTCTTTCTCCTACCCTTTTTATATTTTTTCTCCTACCCTTTTTATAATTTTTTCTTACCGATCTTCTTATTGTTAGTCAAACTTCAAATCCTATCTAATCCTTTTGCAGATGACAGCAACATTTGTCATTCATTTCCTGGCCAAGCCTTTTCGAAGTTGAGGGAAGATGTCAGATCATGAATGACATACTTATTCTTCAAGTAAGGTCTTGCGAATGATCAGAGAATCATAATGATCATAGAGATCAGATTTGATAATATCTCGAAAATAAGTTCCAAATTTGTGATCTGGCAAATCCGATCAGATAAAATTATATATAAGCAGATCCGATCTAATATATTTTTAACATATTTCGAATTATAATTTGATTTACACCAGTTTTATTACCCAAAAAGTCTTAAAAATTTTGTACCACCCTTATTAACAACTATACTCACTCGTACTAACCGCGTTAGTTATGCGGAAGGAACTTTAGGAAGTTCCTGCATAACAAAGGACAATATACATACAAATGAAGCGACAGACTATAGTAAATGAAAAGTAGAGGTAAGAAAAAAGACGCCCCTATTTCATTTTATATCAAAAACAAAAAAAATATAAATAAAAATGACGCGAACTAAACTACTAAATGTTTATGAGCGATCGTGTAACTATGGGAATTTTTTATTTTTTTTTTTTTGTCATCTGTGTAGGTATTTATTTTTAAAATAAGGATTCGTAAACTTTATGGAAACACGTGAGTCGAGACCATGGGAACTTTTGGTGGCTGCACCCTTATTATTCAAAGTACACACTATGCATATGCGTATTGCTTGAAGAAAAGTCATAATAATTATGATAATGAACAGGAGTTGTTGCAGGCGAAGACAAGGTAATCAGAGTGAAAAACATACACATGATCCTTAAATTTCAAAGTAGGGGAGGATTTTAAGATTGTATTTAATAAAATGTTTAATTTAAAAAAAAAAAGCTAAAAGGTGAGTGCAGCGATTTGTTTTGAAAAATATTTTACACAGGAATGTGTGAAAATATTTCTAAAAAGATTTCTTTTTTATAAAATCTTTTAAAAGAGGGGGAGGGTGGCAGGTAGGGATGCCAAACGGGAAATCCCGAATCCCGAAATCCCGGGATTTTTCGGGATTGACAAATCCCGAATCCCGGGATTTATTTTTTTCAATCCCGGGAAGTTTCGGGATTTTCCGGGATTGACAAATCCCGAAAAATCCCGGGATTTTTTTATTAAATTTCGTAATCAAAATTGACTATTTCTTCAGTATTTGTTTTACAAATTAAACTAAATTGATATTGTTTGAAAGGTCTTTGAGATACCTTTCAAATGAGGCATGTTGGGCTTAAATTCTCTTGATCTTTGGGAGGTAAATCACATTTTTAGAGCGAATTACTCAATACACAGTTTTTATGAAACAGTTAAATTTCGCCGTGAGTTATTCTATAACGGAGCTTTTACAGTTTTTGTTCTTATTTGAGCGTTATAAGTTAGGAAATTGAATATATCTCTCCGATCCAATTTTTGTTAGAAACAGCAGCGAAAAAAATTGAACAGGGGTGTGTTTTGCGACGGCGTCGGAGTCAGACACTGGGGACAACTTACCCTTGCCAAAAATGCTAATAAAGTTTAAAGCTTAATAAAGTTTATTAATAAAATTTTGTATTTTTTAAAAGAAATATTTTATTAATTTTCAAATACCCTGTAACTTAAAACTTTGACATCAAAATAAATGTTTAAAAAAGTTACGTTTTTCAGAAGTTAATTTAAATCCAAATAGGGAAAATTGTTTCCAATGTCTGCTTTTGCCCTTTAACGAACTAATGACCATAAGAAATAAACTGCAGGGTCTAGCTCTTTTGGTTTGAACTGCATCGTGTCTTCCACAGGCTTGGAGCAGTACCAGTTGAGTTAAGTTGTTCCTAAATGCTGACCCAGATGCCGTTAAGTCGCTGAAGAATATTGACATCAATATCTAATTCTTATCTATATTCTTTTTCATCAAAATAATATTTATAACTTTGTTGTAGAATTTGTTAAACTCGTAATGCTTATATTTCTAAAATTAAAATCGTTTTGTATCAGTGCAATACGATAAATATGTAATTAAATATTAAATTATTTATATTTTTTTTAAATATAACGTTAAAAAGTTTAATTTTAATAAATCCCGAAATCCCGAAAAATCCCGGGATCCCGAAAAATCCCGAAATCCCGAAAAATCCCGGGATCCCGGGATTACGATTTCAAAATCCCGAATCCCGGGATTTGTAAATGTCAATCCCGTTTGGCATCCCTAGTGGCAGGGTATTAATTTTTATTTAATTTCAAGATATTTACAAATAAATAAAAATTAATGTGTGTCATAATAAATATAAGAGACTAGCTTACCATCCCGGTACTTCGTTACCGGTTGTATTGAATACCGGATAAAAGAAGGATCAGTATTACTCTATAGATTTCAAAAAAATTCCCCTTCCGTAGTCTTTGTTTTATTTACTTGTGGACGTTTAAGTCTTTCATAAAATAATATTTCAATAAATAATTTAAACAATAAAATTTGAATAACTTCGCTAGCACGTCATCATGCTCGATCCGGTGAAAAAAGATATTGACATTTTTCGAGCCCTTATATCGGGTTTTGGGATTTTGAGAGAATAAATATTTTAGTGAAAAAAGAAATTGGAATAAAAATAAGTTTGAGTGGAAAAACATATTGAGAGAAAAATGTGGAGAAATAAAAGTTAAATACGAAAAAGTTGAGTAAAAAGTATCATTCCATATTGTTCCCTGCTCTATTCCATTTCGTTCCCCGTTCCACTCCATGTCATTTCCAATTCCATCTCCTTTCCTTCCATGTAAGTTTCATTCCGCTCCGTATAATATGTGTTAAAGAAATAAAAAGTTCTATTGTCTTTATCTTAAAGATATGAAAAGTACCATTTTACACCCCTGTTACCAGCTACCTTTTTAACCCTAAAATTTTAAAATATTTCCTTCTCTTGGGTGTTATTTCTGGGGGTTTAGTTTAATAGTTAGATATCTAAAAATAACCATTTGTCAGCTTTTCCCCTTAAAATACAATTTTCCAAAAACTGTTTTTTTATTTTTGTGGAAGGTGATCCTATATTTAAAATATCAAGTTTCTGAACCATTATTTTAAGAAATTTAAGAATAACCAAATTTGCACTGTTCATCCCCTTTAGGATCGGTAGCGACCTTTAGAAACAGAATTTCCGAAAAAAAAACTTCTTCCAGCATTCAAAATTTCAGTGCCTAGGATCATTACTACATGAAATATAAAAAGTATCAAAAAACACTTTTTTACACCTCTAGAAACGGATTTTTTAAAAAGTCCTTTAGCAAGTTGTTATTTTTCACCGAAGGCCCCTACATTACAAAATTCAAGCTTCTAAGGTCATTATTATAGGAACGGAAAAAAAAGTAGCAAAAGTAGACTTTCTTATCCCCGTTAGAAACGGAATTTCCAAAAAGTACATGTTCCAGAATGTTTTTTTCTTCGCCGAAAAATCCAACATTCCATATTTCAATTTTCTAGGATCATTGTTTCTGCAAATATTAAAAGTACAAAAATTATTTTACATTTCCTAATTTAAGTTTCTAGAACCATTTCGTCAGAAATATCAAAAGTACGGAAAGACACTTTTTTAGCCACTTTACCCCAAAATGTATTTCTGCCAGAATGTTTTTTTTACCGAATCTCCTACATTACAAATTTTAAGATTTTAGGACCAGTTTTTCAGGAAATATAAAAAGTTTCTATGATTATTATTTCAGGAAATAAAAAAGTACCAAAACTGTACTTTCGGTACTTTTTATAATGGTTCTTTATATTAACGGTACTTTTTATTAAAGGTAATTTTTATAAAAGTTACTTTTTATAAAAGGTACTTTTTATAAAAGGTACTTTTTATAAAATGTACTTTTTATAAAAGGTACTTTTTATAAAAGGTACTTTTTATAAAAGGTACTTTTTATAAAAGGTACTTTTTATAAAAGGTACTTTTTATAAAAGGTACTTTTTATAAAAGGTACTTTTTATAAAAGGTACTTTTTATAAAAGGTACTTTTTAAAAAAGGTACTTTTTATAAAAGGTACTTTTTATAAAAGGTACTTTTTATAAAAGTACTTTTTAAAAGTACTTTTTAAAAAAGTACTTTTAAAAGTACTTTTTAAAAAAGTAAAAGTACTTTTTATAAAAGATTCTTTTTACAAAAGGTACTTTTTATAAAAGATACTTTTTATAAAAGGTACTTTTTATAAAAGAAACTTTTTATAAAAGGCACTTTTTTAAAAAGTACTTTTTATGAAAGGTACTTTTTATGAAAGGTACTTTTTATAAAAGGTACTTTTTATAAAAGGTACTTTTTATAAAAGGTACTTTTTATAAAAGGTACTTTTTATAAAAGGTACTTTTTATAAAAGGTACTTTTTATAAAAGCTGCTTTTTATAAAAGGTACTTTTTATAAAAGGTACTTTTTATAAAAGATACTTTTTATAAAAGGCACTTTTTATAAAAGGTACTTTTTATAAAAGGTACTTTTTATAAAAGGTACTTTTTATAAAAGGTACTTTTTATAAATGGTACTTTTTATAAAAGGTACTTTTTATAAAAGGAACTTTTTATAAAAGGTACTTTTTATAAAAGGTACTTTTAATAAAATGTACTTTTTATAAAAGGTACTTTTTATAAAAGGTACTTTTTATAAAAGGTACTTTTTATAAAAGGTACTTTTTATAAAAGGTACTTTTTATAAAAGTTACTTTTTATAAAGGGTACTTTTTGTAAAAGGTACTTTTTATAAAAGATACTTTTTATAAAAGGTACTTTTATAAAAAAGTTTATAGAAGGTGTTTTTTCCAGAATCTTATTTTAACGGACGGATTCTACATTCCAAATATTAAGTTGCTAAGCCCATTATTTCAAGAAATAACAAAAGGTACTAAGAGTACACTTTTTACGCCTTTGACTCCCCTAAAAATCCGAATTTTCTACTTTTTTTTTCACCAGAGGATCCTACATTTACAAATTTCAAGTTTGTATGACCATTATTTCAGCAAATAAAAAAAAGTACCATGAGTACACTTTTTTACCCATTTTACCCCCGTAGAATCAACATTGGCCAAAACCCAGCCTTAGTGAATCTTTTTTCCGGGAGGTGAACCTACATTGTAAATATCACGTTTCTTGTACCATTATTTAAGGAAATGTAAAAGGTACCAAATGTACAGTTTTTTACCCTTTTTACCCCCTTGGAATCATCATTGGCAAAAATCCAGCCTAAGTGGACCTATATTCCATGAGGTGAACGTACAGTCTAAATTTCAAGTCTCTATGACCATTATTTCAGGAGATATAAAAAGTACCAAAAGTACAGATTTTTACCCTTTTTACCCCGTTAGAACCAACATTGGCAAAAATCCAGCCTTACTGGATATACATTCCAGGATGTTAGCATACAGTCCAAAATTCAAGTCTCTATGACCATTATTTCAGGAGATATAAAAATTACCAAAAGTACAGTTTTTTACCCTTTTTACCCCCGTATAATCAACACTGGCAAAAATCCAGCCTTAGGGGATCTATATTCTGGGAGGTGAACATACAGTCCAAATTTCAAGTCTCTACGACCATTATTTCAGGAGATATAAAAAGTACCAAAAGTACAGTTTTTTACCCTTTTTACCCCCTTAGAATCAACACTGGCAAAAATCCAGTCTTAGGGAATCTATATTCTGGGAGGTGAACATACAGTTCAAATTTCAAGTCTCTACGACCATTATTTCAGGAGATATAAAAAGTACCAAAAGTACAGTTTTTTACCCTTTTTACCCCCTTAGAATCAACATTGGCAAAAATCCAGCCTTAGTGGATCTATATTCCGGGAGGTGAACCTACAGTCCAAATTTCAAGTCTCTAGCTTCAGCGGTTTGGGCTGGGCGATGATGAATCAGTCAATAAGTCAGTCAGTCAGTCAGTCAGTCACATTACTCTTTTATATATATATATAGATAAAGAGATTATTATTAATATTTATATATGAGACATTTTTTAACAACTGTTTCAATGGAAAAGACGGAGGAAAAAAATCCTTGTCAAATCAAAAATTTTTGTAGTTATTTTTAAAAATCTGAAATTTGTTTGAAAATTTTAAAAATGAAGTTGAATTTTATAAAATTTAGCATGTTTTGGTCTTGATTTTAAAATTTGATGTTTTTGCATTTACCCATTTCGATCCACTGTTCGATTTTTCGAACAGTAGAGATTATCTTTTTGAAAAAAGAACGTGATCAGCATCTTCTCCTACCTCTAGCTAGGAGGAAATGCTGATCCCTAGGATTTCTAAATACCTAGGTTTCACTTTCTGTTCCTTTTTGTTCTTCATCAGGGCCTTGTGCTATTTATTTGGAAAAATGTGTGCCAACTACAACCTCATCTAGGCTGTTTGTGGATATTTAATTTGAATTTTTCTAAATCGTAGCCGAGAAACGCATTTTCTCTGTATTGCGTTGTGCGATATATTGGGCAGTATGGATAACACTTTTTGCAATTTTTGCAAATATCAAAAATACCTCCGCATAGCCGTGTGGGGCATAAAATAATATTAAAAAATATGGTGCCACTTTTTCTCTATTGTGAAAAAAGTTTCCGCACCGAAAGCTTTGAAGTTTTGTCTTTATTTATTAATTTTTTTCTTAACCAAAATGGGTTTTAGGTCTGCAAAGTCCAAAAAATCTAAAAGAAGGCTAAAAAATTATAATGCAAATGGACCACACCGAAAAGCTACGCATCTTCGTAAGTAAACCCGAAAGTTGAAACCCGAGCGTTTTTTTGTTATATTGATGGATTGGACGGACTAAGCTTTTCTGCTAATCCTATTGACCATAATTCTAGCCTTTTAGGGATTGTTTTTGACTGATTGACCTTGGGAATTATGTGAAAGATAACCATAGTAGTTGTAGTTTAATGTGTTGGATCCAATTTTAAAAAATAAAAATTTAAATTTAAATTACCTTAGAAATCGCTTTCGGTGCGGAAACTTTTTTCACCGGACCAACCTAAAAAACAGCTTTTTATTATCAGAACAACATTCCCCACATGGTACTGGAGTGGTATTTTGCACTCAAAAAAAAGTTATATCCCTATTGGGCAGTCGACCACGAACGGATGTGATCTACTGGATAGATGAGTACTACAAGCATTAGCCCGCATCTCATGGATGAGTTCATCTATCTAAGCTGAACATTTACCGTGTCGTTGATGAGCTTCAATGCACTCCTTTGCACCCGGTCCAGAAGCTCCAAGATAGACCTTGAGCAACCTGCCCAGGTATGGGAGTTGTATTCAATTTTCAGTGGAATATAGGGGGTATAAATAGTTAGAAGATCAGACGTGTTAAAGTAATTCTTATACCGTTTTAGAAAACCAAGACAATTGAATGCTTCTTTCGACACCTAAAAAACAAACTGTTTCCAACGAACATCACATGGAATTTTCAACATCAAGATTGTCTGATTCCTCAATAGCTATACCTCCCATGAATACGGATGACGTTGATTTCACAGACCGTCTGTGGGGCAATATACAACATTGGGTCTTGCGAGCATTAAAATTAACCCTATTTGCAAGACCCCACTCGGAGATCGTCGGAAGGTCATGATTGAGTGTATCATTCATGTTCTGTCTCATAGCTTCAACGTCGATAAGGCTTGGTCTATTATTGAAAGAAAATAAATGACAAATGTTGCTGTCATCTGCGCAAAAATAGATAGGATTGGAAGTTCGACTTAGAATGTCATTTTGAAAAATAAGAAAAAGTGTAGGAGAAAGAACGGAAACTTTCGATACTCCTAAATTAAAATGAATTCATCCGATGGCATCCTATCTATAACAATTATAAATGATTACAGAGAAAGGTCGATATAAATCGAGAGAAATCACTACCGACACCAGACGCAACAAGCTTCGAAACGAGGGCATTTGTAATTCGAAGATTCCATTTGTAATTTGAATACTCCAATTGTAATTCGAAGATTCCAATTGTAATTTGAAGATTCCAATTGTAATTCGTAAAAGATCAATTGTGATTCGTAAAAGAACAATTGTAATTCGTAAAAGATCAATTGTAATTCGAAAAAGATCAATTGCAATTCGTAAAAAATCAATTGTAGTTCGAAAAAGATCAATTGTAATTCTTAAAAGATCAATTGTAATTCGAAAAAGATCAATTGTAATTCGAAGATTCCACTTGTAATTCGAAAACGAACGAGTCATGTCTTTTAATGGCGTAAAAAACCATTTTTTGTTGATGTACTCGTTAGTTTTCGAATTACAATTGGAATCTTCGAAATACAAATGGAATCTTCGAATTACAAATGGAATCTTTGAATTACAATTGATCTTTTACGAATTACAATTAATCTTTTCGAATACCTTCAAGCATAAAAGATTTAGCGATGTCCGTCCGTCTGCCCATCTAACTGCTTAAGCACGATACATGTCGCAATTTTCATCAATTGACTTGAAATTTGAAACTTAAGCATCTTTTAGCCTAAGGACGAAGCCTTTTGAAATGGAAAAAATCGGTACATGTTAAGACCTTGCCCCCATAAAAACGCCCCCTTTGGATTATGCTTAAATGGCTCTAATAACCGTATAAAATAAATAAATATAATTTAAGAGGTAATCAAATTTTGTCTGGACGAATCATCATTCCAAATTTCAAAGGAATCGGGTCAGTCCTTCTCGTAGTCCCCATACAAACTACCCGCCCGATATTCACATAATTCCCTTAAAAATCATAAAAATGGAAATATTTTACAACAATTTTATTTGTAGGTGTTAAACTTGTACTTTGGTAACCTAATCAAATCTTAATATAATAAGACCATTTTTGGGCTAAGTCCCCCATATAAAAATTTCGACCGATATTCAGTTAAATCAGTCTATTGGCAAACAAAAATAAACCAATTCCACTAAAATTTGATCTGTTTGTGTTTTCTACACTTAATACAGATCTAACAAAAGATAGATCCAATCGGTCCATGTTTGGACTTGGGGCCAATTTTCCGAAAAACACAGGTGTAGGGTATTATATGGTTGGTCTTGACCGACTATAACTTTCTTAATTGTTTATTTTAAATTTAACACTCTCACTTGTTTTTGTGAGGTTACTTTTTGCTACATTATTAAACTTTTTTAATATCCTGTGCTTAATTTTAACACATAACTGTTCTCTCGAATTAGGTAAGGAAAACATTTACTACGAATCACTCTTTCGAGAAAATTTAAATAGTATTAAAGAATGAAAACAGACAAAATAAACCAAAACAAAGTACAATTATTTTGATTTTCTTTTGTTACTTTTCTCCTTTTTCCGTTTCCTCCCGAGAGTGACAACTTCCATTCACTTTGCATTTGCTGCACTTTTTTTTTGTTCTTTTCATTTTCAATTCACTTGTAATTTATTTTCTTTTTTAACATTTGAAAATTATCACCAAATATTTCCATTTTTGTTTTTAGACAACATTTTTTTTAATAGCACTGTATGTTTTTTTGTTTGTTTAACGTTCTAAATATTCCATAAAATAATAAAAAAATATTTTTTTAATTTCTATAAATTCAACTCACGTAATGGACGTTAAATAAAACGTGAGTCTATGTCTGAGCACGCGCAGTTTTTTCTTACTGTTTTTTTTTCAATTTATTTTGAGACCTCATACCAAACTAATAAACTCTCTTTATAACGGTAGTTTTTGTAAAAAAATGTTAATAGGCCAAGTAGTTTTTTGTTGAGAATAGTGGAAGTGTAAAAAACTTAAACGAAAAGAAAATGTAGACAGATAATAGACAATTTTTTTTGAACTTAAATAAACTTGAAGAATTTTACCGTTAAATTGAATAGTGTGTTACTTTTTTAAAAGTGTTGCCAAATCTAAATATAACAATGCGTGTAGTGTTTTTGCACAGTGGTTTTAATAAAAACCACAAAAAAAAATTTGGGAAAAAGTTTCCCCGTATTTATTTTATTTTTAATTTTTCCAGAAATTTACGCCCTAATTTTGTAAAACGCACCGCGTTGCCAAAATTGCAATACAATTTGTTGTTGTAATATAAACAAATTACACACAAATTTTGACAACGCGGCGCGTTGCGTTTTACAAAATTAGGAGGTTAATTAAACACAATTAATTTTTAATTTAATTTCAGTTTATGGTAATTCTTATAAATCTTTAGTTATTTTTACTTGTTGTTAAAAAATTCTATCTGGCAATGCTTTTTTGGCTTTCATCTATTTTGCTATTTCTTTCAACCTGTGTTGCCAGAAAACTAATGAGTCATGTCCACATTTTAGAAATTGAAATCCCAAAAATCCTCAAAATTGTTTCCCAAATCCCATTATTTTTCCAAAAGACAAAATTTCACTAAAAAATTTGGTTTAATATCCCGATAAGTACATTGTGGATTTAAAACAGTCTGAGATATTTTTCTTTCTATGGAAAAACTGCAATTTTTCTAAAGAAAAAATGTCTCAGAATATGATTTTTTTTTTAAATATTTTTCTAGAGAAAATATCTCAGAGCCTGAAATTTTTCTATAGAGAAAACGTGTCAGAGTCTGAACATTTTTTTATACAAGAACCTCAGAATTTTTCTAAGGACAAAATGTCTCGGAATCTGATAATTTTTCTGTAGAAAAACTTTCTCAAAATTTTCTACAGAAAACTGTCTTCGAATCTGTGAATTTTTCTGTAGAAAAACTGTCTTAGAGTTTGAAAATTTTTCTATAAAAAAAGTGTCTCAGAATCTGATGATTCTGTTGTATAAAAAATGTCTCAAAATCTGAGAGTTTTTCTGTAGAAAAAATTTATAAGAATATGACGATTTTTCTGCATAAAAAGAGTCTGAGAATTTTTTTATAAAAAAAAATTATCAAAATATAAGTGTTTTTCTCTAGAAAAAAATTCTCAAAATCTAAGCATTTTTTCCATAGAAAAATTCTCAGATTCTGAGACATATTTCCGACTCAGAGATTTTTTTTCTATAAAAAAAATTCTTAGTTATCTCAGACTCTTACAAGGGAAGTCTCCCAGGTGTCACCCTCCGATCTTCATGAAATTTGGATATGTTGTTAAGAACGAAAATTAATTCGACACGTATTTTTTTTTAGCGGCCCAAACTCATTTTTAGGGGGGGGGGTCGATTTGTATGGGGGGGGGAATTAACCTTTTTCAGTTTTTTACGATTTACGCCTATTTAAACGAAATTAATATAGGCATGTGTGGTATCAGATTAAAGGTTTTAAAAATACCTATCTCGTGGTGGTAGCAACGGGCCAAAGACGTTAATATTTTTCGACTTAATAACAAAAATGTCCTAAAATTTTGGTATTTTACTCAATATGACGAAAAGTTGTGCATGTTTGGACACGTTCTTAGCACACGTAGATAGGTTTTCAAAAGACCTTTCATTTGGTATGTAACATAAATAGTTTCTTTGCATAATATAGGAGATAAACGAAAAAAACTGAAAAATGGCCTTGTCTTCCCCCCTCCTTTTTACCCCCTAAATATGAATTTGGGCCGCTAAAAAAATACTTGTCCCTTTAGTTTTTCTGATCTACAAAATAAAACCAATTCCATAAAGATCCGCGGGTGACACTAGGGAGACTTCCCTTGCTAGTTATATCCGATTTTGAAACATTTTTTTTATAGAAAAATTCTCAGACTTTTTTCTAAAGAAAAATTCTCAGATTCTAAGACATTTTTAAACAAGTAAAAAAGTTGAATTTGGCCTTGCCGAATGTATAGATACCCTCCACAATCTAAAAAAAATTGTTTGCGAAAAAAAATTCTTTTAAAAAAAAAACCAAAATCGCGGAAAAAATATTTTTGTGAAAAAAAAATCCGCGATTTTTTTTTTTGGTAAAAATCAAGGTTGGTTACCGAAACGAATAACGGTAAGGGTAACGGTAACGGTATCTAATTTTTATTTATTTCGGTAAAGGTAACGGTAAGTGTTTTCAAATCGTTTCGGTAACGGTATGTACCGGTACCGAACCAACCAAACCGGTACGTACCGGTATTATTAATTTAGTTAAAAATTTGAAAAAAGATAGAACTGAAAGCTAAAAATATTTTATAGACCCAAAAACTAGTATAGATTTGATATGATTATTATTTTTGTCATTTATTTTATGATAATTTGCAAATTAAAAATTTAAAATTATGTTAGCAATTTGATTTTATTTTTTTGTTCGTTAAAATCCCTTAAAACAGGTAAAATTTTGAATACCGGTACAATACCGGTAACTTCTAATAATTATAACGGTAACGGTAAGGGTAACGGTATTTTAAAAATATTTTTAGCGGTATCGGTAACGGTAACGGTATTCGATTTGAAAGGGTTTTGAATCGGTAACGGTATAATAAGGGTAACGGTAACCAACCATGGTAAAAATAGGTTTGTACTCAATTCAATTCTGTTCACATATGCCAACCAGCAGCCAATTTAAAGCTTTTTGTATTTTTAGGTTATGTAGAATGTACTAAAATTTTCTAGGTGTTCTTACATTTTCGATCATAACTTCTGAACCGCTGAACCGATTTCGCTCAAATGCAATACCAAACAACTTAGGACAACAACAAGTAAATGTGCTAAGTCTCAGTCATATATGTTTAATACTTTGGCCGTGATCACTATTTCCACAGATGGACGGACATCGCTAGAATGTCTTAGAATCGATCACTGATCAATAATATACATACTTTATGGGGTCTCAGACCGATATTTCGATGAGTTACAAACGGAATGACAAACTTATATATGCCCTCTATCACTAAGTGGAGGGTATAAAAATAAGTTCTAAGATCCTGAGACATTGTTTTATAGAAAAATGATGAGATTCAGAATCATTGTTTCTGAAGCAAAATTTGCAGATTCTGAGAAATTTTTTCTAAAAAAAATTCTCAGACTCTGAGCATTTTTTTTTAATACAAAAATCTTAAAGTCAGAGAGTTTTTTGTGTAGAAAAATTGTCAGATTCCAAGACTTTTTTCAAAGAAAAATTCTTAGATTCTGAGACATTGTGTCTACAGAAAAGTTCTCAGATTTGGGGACATTTTTTCTATAAAAAAATTCTCAGATTTTGAGACATTTTTTCTACAGAAAAATTCTCAGATTCTGAGACATTGTGTCCATAGAAAAATTCTCAGATTTGGAGAAATTTTTTCCATAGAAAAATTCACAGATTCTGAGACAATTTTTCTGTAGAAAAATTCACATATTCTGAGACAATTATTCTATAGAAAAATTCACAGATTCTGAGACAATTTTTGTATACAAAAATTCACAGATTCTTAGACAATTTTTTTTTAGAAAATTCTCAGATTCTGAGACATTTTTTCTATAGAAAAATTTTAAGATTCTGAAACATTTTTTATCTTGAAAAATTCTTAGATTCTGAGATATTTTTTCTAAAGAAAAATTTTTAGATTCTGAGACATTTTTTCTATAGAAAAATTTATAGATTCTGAGACATTTTTTCTACAGAAAAATTCTCAGATTCTGAGACATTTTTTCTATAGAAAAGTTCTTAGATTCTGAAACATTTTTTTTATTGAAAAATTCTAAGATTTTGAGACATTTTTGCTATGGAAAAATTGTCAAATTCTGAGATATTTTTTCTACAGAAAAATTCTCAGATTCTGAGACATTTTTTCTACTTAAAAATTCTGCTTATCTGGCAGCACCTCTTTCAACATCTGGAACAAACAACAATAAAAACTAAAAGAAAAACACGATATAAGTAGAGAGCAAAAACAAGCCGTCCAGCCAGGGGTGCCAGATGATTTTGATAAAAAATCGGCATATTTCCAAAAAAAAATCGGCATTATCGGCACTTCAATTTAAAAAATCGGCAAAAAATCGGCAAATGAAAAATAACCATTTTAAATACAATAAAACATATTTTTTTGACAAAAAAATAGCAAAATAGAACAATTTAGCATCAAAGGCAAACGATAATTAATACGCTTATTAAAACTCATCAATTCTGCACTAATATAACGCAAAAACTAAAAATTCTGAATAATTTTTATTAAAAAGTAAAAATTGTTTTATTCGACCTTTAAAATATTATATTTTGAGTAGGTATTATATTTTGAGTAGCTCGAGGTCATTATTTCCTTTACTAATTAAATCCATGATATTCTCTAAAATATTTTCAAGAAAATAATTTTTCTGTTTAAATTTATTTATGTTGGTGATATTTGCAACACTTAGGCTGGATTACTCAATGCTCCATTATAAAATAACTCTCCCTTAAATTTAACTTTTTCATACAAATTTTGACAAAAGGCTCCGTTAAATCGGCAGTTAGCAGCTAACTTTTCATTGAGTAATCCGCCCTTAATCGAAGTGTGTTTCGGAATTTGTCAGATTTCATTGTCAAGAACTAACAAATAATTCCAGCAAAAAAAAATTTTAAAAATATTTTTTTTTTTCACTTTTTGCAGAGCTTCCCGATTTTAGGTAAAAAAAACAAAATACATTTCCTAACAGGTTCAATATCTGTTTGTGTTGATATTGACCCTGAAAAACAACTGTTCTGACCCCTGTGATAAGTAAAATAAAAAAAAAACGCTCCACTCTAATGAACATGCTTTGTTTTCTACAGACAGACGGACGGACATTGACTTAAAATCAGAGTTGGCAACCGATACCCACCTAGAATAACGGTATTTGGCTATTGTACCGCAACCAATAAAGATAGGGACATTTTCAAAAGCTATTATGAAAGCTTATGAAATTTCTAATATTTTAAATGTGTCACTTCGTGTTTCTACCGGTTCGTTTTCGAAATATAGGTCAATACCTTTATAATACCGTTTGAAACGGTATTATAACGGTATTGGCCTATATAACTAAAACGAACCGGTAGAAACACGAAGTGACACATTTAAAATACTAGAAATTTCATCAACTTTCATAATCGCTTTTGAAAATGTCCAAATCTTTATTGGTTGCGGTACAATAGCCAAATACCGTTATTCTAGGTGGGTATCGGTTGCCAACCCTGCTTAAAATCGATGGAGGGCTATGAGTATGTTCACTTGTGGGGTCCTAGAACGATATTTCCTGGCGTTACAAATGGAATGACAAACCTATATACATAAATCCTCTTATCAACTAAGGGGTGGGTATAAAAAGTGACAGTGTTTTTAGAGCTGATCAAAAAATCGGCATTTTTGGAGCAAAAATCGACAAATCGGCACTTTGATATTTTTGAGGCAAAAAATCGGCAAAATGCCGATAAATCGGCAAATATGGCAGCCCTGCGTCCAGCAAAAAAACATAAAAAAATTATAAAGAAAGATAAGTGAAAAGAGAAAATAACAAATAAAAAAGTGAGTAATAATTATGGAGAGCACCATAGTCGTCTCTTTTTCGCTTATTTAGAAAAAGGGAAGTAGGTGAATTATGAAGTTATATTTGTTTGCTTTTAACAAAACTGTTATAGTAGTTCGAGTTCGTCTTATTACTTTTTGGAAAAAATAAAAAAATACAAAGCGCATTTATAATTGTTCGTATTGCAAGCATATTGAAATTAAAAGACTCGAGTGCACATTAACAAAAACACATTTTAATAAATTGTGAATGGTAAAAAAGTAAATATATTTAACAATAGCTGAAAAAGCAATAAATTAATAAAAAAATTTCATGGAATATTAAAAAAGAAAAGTGAAACAAAAATTTTGCGAAAAAAATGATGAAAAACTAAAAGGAATACCAGAAAGAAATCATTTCCAAAAAGGAATAACCAAAAATTTAGGTGTGACATGAAGTGATTACAAGAAAAATAAAAAAAAAGATTAAAAAATATTGAAGAGAAAATAAAAGAAACACATATATTGAAAATAGTAGTATATTTTTTTGTCAAAGAAAAAAGGATTTAATAAAGAAGAAAGAAAAAAGGAATTGGTTTTAAAAACATTAAAGAATTGATTTTATATTATCCTAATTGTTTCTGTCTGTGTGTTTGTGTGTGTAGTTTTATAATACAAATCTTATAAAATGCAGAATAGCCCCCGCACAAATGGAGCTATTTCCTCTTTGCCCAGTACTTTGGCCCAACTGGCTTTAAGAGATAAACAACAACCTGCCCAAGCTTTACCCCACACTCTGCCGCCATCAGTGGGTGGTGGTACGGCTTCAAGTGTCCTCTCAAAGGCATCTGCTTTACAACATGCAAACGGCGGTGGTGTTGGTGGAGATGCCAATAATGTAGGCCATAATGATTCCAATAAATTATCAACAGAATTACAAGAAAAAGAACAAGAAAATAATAAACAACAGCAGTTGTCATCACAAAAGCAAAAACCTCCTTTGCCAGTACGCAACAAACCCATGGAAATAGCTGGTTATGTGGGCTTTGCCAATCTGCCTAATCAAGTGTATCGTAAGGCCGTTAAACGTGGCTTTGAATTCACTCTGATGGTTGTGGGTGCTAGTGGTTTGGGTAAGTCAACCCTTATCAATTCCATGTTTCTATCGGATATCTATAATGCTGAACAATATCCGGGTCCCTCACTGAGGAAGAAAAAAACTGTAGCTGTAGAAGCCACCAAGGTATTGTTAAAAGAAAATGGTGTTAATCTCACTTTAACCGTAGTGGATACTCCCGGTTTTGGGGATAGTGTGGATAACACAAATTGTTGGGTACCCATATTGGAATATGTTGACTCTAAATATGAAGAGTACTTAACAGCTGAATCACGAGTATATCGCAAACAGATACCCGATAATCGTGTACATTGTTGTTTATATTTCATTGGCCCTACGGGTCATGGTTTAAGGCCATTGGATATTGCTTGCATGCAGTCACTTTCGGATAAAGTAAATTTGGTTCCTGTCATAGCCAAGGCCGATACATTAACACCCGACGAAGTGCATCTATTTAAAAAACAAATTTTAAATGAAATCGCCCAGCACAAAATCAAAATTTATGATTTCCCCTCAACTCTGGAAGATGCTGCCGAAGAAACAAAAGCTACACAAAATCTAAGATCACGTGTACCCTTTGCTGTTGTCGGTGCTAATACTATAGTAGAATTGGCAGATGGTAAAAAAGTTCGAGGACGTAGATATCCCTGGGGTTTGGTAGAAGTAGAAAATCTCTCACATTGCGATTTTATTGCCCTACGCAATATGGTTATACGCACACATCTACAAGATCTTAAAGATGTCACCAATAATGTCCACTATGAAAACTACAGATGTCGTAAGCTTTCCGAACTCGGATTGGTTGATGGTAAGGCCAGGTTATCGAATAAAAATCCTCTTACCCAAATGGAAGAAGAAAAACGTGAACATGAATTGAAAATGAAAAAAATGGAAGCCGAAATGGAACAAGTATTCGACATGAAGGTAAAAGAAAAAATGCAAAAACTAAAAGATTCCGAATTAGAATTGGCACGTCGTCATGAGGAGCGTAAAAAAGCTTTGGAGCTGCAAATACGAGAGCTAGAAGAAAAACGCCGTGAATTTGAACGAGAACGCAAAGATTGGGAGGATACTAATCATATCACTCTGGAAGAGTTAAAACGTCGCAGCCTGGGTGCCAATAGCAGTACAGATAATGTTGATGGCAAAAAGGAGAAAAAGAAGAAGGGTCTGTTTTAATTAGAATTTTTAAAAAAATAATTTATTAAGCGAAACAAATTCTTCTTACAAAAAAGCACAGTATTTTTCCTCTTTTAAATACAAATATTTTTTTTTTTTAAATTTTATTTTTAAAAATACCAAAATTAATTCTTCCTGCCTCTCCTCATCAATTTTTCATTATTATCATTATTAAAAATTTAATAAACGAAAAGAAAACCTTATGTTACATATTTTATTGACGCTATAAGTAGATAAACTTTTCTATTAAAGAAATTTTTGGAAATTGGTATTTAAAAAAACAAAGAAAATTTATAATAAAACAAGATTATCTTGCATTAAAATAAATAATTTGACGCCAAAATAAAAATTTAAGAAATAAAATATAATTGAAACAAAATTTAAAAAAAAAACTTTTATTTGGAAAAAAATTTAAAAAAAATTTCGATAAGTACTTAGCCCACAATTAAAATTCAATAAGTTCTATCTTTAAAACAAAATCGAGCATGACAGAAAAAATTATCTATCAAATGAATATAAACTTACTTTTTACTCATTGTAAAACTATAACGGTACTATCATTAGAAAAAGTAATCAAAAATATGTAAACAAACATAAAACCCCTTGGCTTCAACAACCTGAAATAATAAACCAACCCAACAAACAAATAAATAAATGGAAGATTTTCTATCGATTTTCATTGACGAAAATGGTTATTATTGCAAAAACTGTTCCTATTGTGGAAACTAACCCATTTGTCTAAAACCGTGGCTTAAAGTTTTGTCTACGGGCATAAACATAACCACTTTTTGGAAGATATTTTCAAATTGTCTGCTGGGATTTCTTGTTTATTTTGTTGTTTGCTATTGTTTATAATTTTTTCTGTTTTGATTTTTTTATTTATTTAAATTTATATTTTTAAAATTTTGAATTTAAGAGGTGGACGCTATTGACAGCAAATTCTAATAATACTACCTGGTATTATTGTGCCATGCTTTTTACTAAAAATATCAAGTTGTAAACTTGAAAAAAAAAAATATTTTCAAGTTCGACCCTCTTAAAATATTCATTGTTGACTAAAACAGGTCTAGATTAGACGCAAATAAAACCTAGATAAATTATCTACATTGCCCTTATTATTTTTTTTTTTGAATACTTGATTTCGGTTTGAAGATATGCCCTTTTGAATTTTAACGGACCTCATATTAAAAACTATGAAAAAAGAAAAACAGGATTAAAACATTCAATTGAAAGTTAGAAAATTTTCTTACGAATCAGTAGGTCTGTTCGATTACCGAAATTTCTTACTATTTTTTACTACAACTGGAAAGTCTTGTTTACTTTTTGTATTGAAAATTTCCAGCTGTAGTAAAATGAGTAAAAAATAGTAGATTGTAGTAAGGTAATCGAATAGACCTAGTATTACTGTCTGAATCATTTTTTTTTGCGTTTTGAAGTATGGAATTTTATTAAAAACATTTTTTGACAAATTTTGAAAAAAAATTTTAAGTTCCGAAATTATTTAAAAGAAACGGACAAAAATAATCCTGTTTTGTAAAATAAATAAAATTCGTCAAAATTGCTTAAGGAAAATGTTCAAGACACAATTATTTTTGAAAATTAGGGGCATATTCACTAAAAAAGTCATAACTCAATCATAACTCAATTTTTTCTATGTGATTGTTGTAAACAATCATAAAAAAATTCAAATTTTGTTTGAAAATTTAAAAAAAAAATAAAGACCTGATTTTAAATCTTGAGACTTTTTATGAATTTGTTTACAACAAACACAGGGAATATGAAGTTTGAAAATAATAAAATTAGTCATAACCAGTCATAACTGTGAATAGGCCTGTTAAAATGCTTTAAGAAAAAAATAAACAAATTTTCGAGAAATTTTGAAAACTTGTTCTAAGTTCCGAAAAATGTTTTGAAACAAAAGTTTTTGGCAATTTTTTTACGTTAAGGTAAAAAAATTAATAAAAAATGCTGCAAAAACTTTTTAAAAAAAATTGTAATGTGATTTGTGGTATATTACTGTGAAATATCATATCACAGATCCAGTGACTTGTCACATGTGGTGTATCCAGGTTTGAGAAATTTTCTCTCAAAAATAACATTTTTTTTTATATGAATGGTCCAAATTTTTGATAGGTCATTTAGGTCCATGTGACATACCACGTGACTTATCAAGTGATATTTGAGATCCTCCTATATTTAAATTTTATCTAGGGATGCCAGTCTATTAAAATGGCCGTAATTTTCAAAATGTGTCATATTAGAGTGCAATTTTTTCTTCAACTTTTGATTTTCCTAAGTGTCCGGGCAAATTTTTATTCTACTAGACTTAAAAGTTATGTGTTTCAGGCCAATCGGATTTAATTAAACCGTGGCTCGCGGCCTTAAAATTTTTGGATTTTTAAAAACTTTAAAAAATTATGTATGTCTTGGACGCATCACATTTTTGAATTTTGATGCGCTAAGCACGAACATAAAAAAAATTAAAATCGGTCAAACGGTTTTTGAGATATTGCTGTTTGAAATTTTCAAAAAATGGAGTTTTTCAAGAACATTTTTAAAAAAATCTCAAAATTTCATTCCCTTGACCCTTTCACAGATCTTGAGACAAACTTTTAAATTAACATTAATTTGAATCCAATCCGATCATTTAAACCTGTTGCGCCCTTTGAACAAAGTTTTGGTTTTTCAGAAAATTTTCACCAAAAACTCTAAACATTGATCGAATTGATTTGGGTCAAATGAAGTTAAAATAAAAATGTTTCTCTCTATGAAATACTAACAATAAATGGAGACAAGTTTTTAGTTTTTTTTTTTAATTTCTGGAACGTAGGAAAAAACCGCCATTTGACGAATGTATTGATACCCTCTACAATGCAAAAAATTATTTCAAAAAGTTTTATTAAAAAAGAAATTGCTTATGACAAAAAAATTCCGCGAACAAAAAATCTGGTGAAAAAAAATCCGATATTTTTTTCCTTTTTTTGTAAAAAAATATGTTTGTACTTGTTTAAATACCATTCGGTGTTCAATTCTGTTAACATATGTCAACCAGCAGCCGAATTAGAGCATTTTGTATTTTTAGGTTATGTTGAATGTACTAAAATATTCGAGGTTTCCTTACATTTTCGTTCATAAATTTTGAACCGGTATCGCTCAAATGCAATACCAAACTTCTGGGGCAACAAACAGTAAACGTGTTAAGTTTCAGCCATATCCGTAAAATATTTTGGCCGTGATCGCCGTTTCCACAGACAGCCAGACGAACATCGCTAGAATGTCTTAAAATCGATCACTGATCAATAATATATATACTTAATGGGGACCCAGACCGATATTTCGATGAGTTACAAACGGAATGACAAACCGTCGCTGCTCCTAAAAATGGAGTCATGTGTTTTGGGCACAGTACATGAGTAGTAGTATCACAGAGTTGCATCTGATGGGTGTAAGTATTAGTGACAGCACACGGTGTAACTTTTGACGTTTCATACAAAACGTAAACAAACATCGTAAATACATGCACAAAAGCTCACACGTACAGGCACACATATACTAGGCAGCGATGATCATTCTGTACTAAAAACCATACCACCATATTGGAAAGTACGCAATTAGCACCAGTGTTTGCATACTAGTCTGTACTGTGGTTTTGGGGCAAGTGTTCAGGAGAGCAAAAAAACTGTTTATTTTCGTGCCTTCGCGATTTTTTTGTAAAGTTTGTTCTATAAAAAATTCTTGTACCGATATGCTATCCACATACTACAAAAAAAGTATGAAACATTTAACGGTTTTCCAGTGGTGCAGAAATTTTCAAAAAACATACACATAACTCCTTTTTTAAGTACTTTTTGGAACAAAATTTAAATAAAATGAAAATATTTTTTACACATAACTCTTTTTGTTCATGAAACCATTCTTATTGTTAATTTCTTTTTGACAGGGACAAAGACTAAATAAAGTTTGTTGGTGGTTTAAAGCGACATAAGTTAGACAAGGTCTTTGAAATTTTGATATTATAAAGTTCTTCATTAAACAGCGAACAACAGATTTTTCGCAAAACTGGTGATATTTTTTGTTTTTTCTTGTAACTATTCAAGAGCTTCGACATAAATTGACATCTGTAAAAGATTCTGTACTTTAGATACTAAAATTTTCCGCCGTCAAATGATTTAATTGCTTTCACAAGGCTTGATTACCTGCCTCTTAGGATTTAGATAACAGCATGAAAATATGCATGATTTTCCAAAAATCTTGACAAATTCATTCAAAATACTTAGATGCTATGTGTGAACCTCATATTACTAAAATAGTGGTCCATTTTGTCTCGTTCTGTTACTTTTTTATCAAAAAAAGTTATGTGTAGCTTAACACATAACTCCTTTTCAGAACTTTTTTTAGTATGACGAACACATAGCTCCTTTTGAACCATTCAAGATATCAAAAAACGGTTTAGTGAGTAAACGTATGACCAGTATGGGATCATAAAGATGTTATTAAAAAAAGAATTAAAAAACTACACATGACTCAATTTTTAGGCGCAGCGACGAAACTTTTATATACCCTCTATCACTAGAGTGGAGGGTATAAAAAATGTTCGTCCGTACAATAACAAAATACATGAAAATTCTTGACGTTCGTCATAAAGAATCTGGGATAAGTTTAAATGAAAGACTGTCGCAAGCTCTATTAAAGGGTCAAGGAAACAAGTCTTAACATTTTTTAAACAATTTTTTGAACGTAGGAAAAACCGAAATTTTTTTGCAAATTTCAAATAGCGATATCTCGCAAACCGTTCAGTCTAATGTCACATAGATGCGTGATACCATAATGTAGATACTTGTCTATGCTTCGAGAAGTTTGATATTGTATTTCAACGATATCTGTTCAACGACTTAAAAGTTATAAACGAAAATGTAAGGACATCTTAGAAATCTTAGTACATTCCACATAACCTAAAAATACAAAATGCTTTAATTCGGATGCTGGTAGACACATTCGAACGAAATTCAATACAGAATAGTATTTAGACAAGAATTCAAATTTTTTTTCACACAGAAAATTTTTCGCCATAACTTTTTCGACACATTTTTTTTCACTAAATTTTTTTTTTTGCAATAATCCTCCACTGTGGAGTGTATCAATATACTCGAAAAGTCCGAATTTAACTTTTCTAAGTATTTTTTAATATTTTGTTAAGACATTCATTAAAAAATGCAAAGTCCTTTATTAACTTTTTTATAATATTTATAAACTTTTTCATGGTATTTATGAATAAATCATAATATGTGAAATATAAGAAGTATTCAAAAATTGTTCATAAATACTATGAAAAAGTTCAAAAATTTTATGAAAAAATTCATAATTTGTATGTATTTGTTCATAAATACTATGAATTTTGTTCATTGGCAAACATTTTTTTTCTGTGTACGAGAGTACTCTTAACCACTTACCAAATTTTTAAAAATTTGATATTTTTTCGAATTTTAAGATTTTAAAATTTGTTTCTTGCAATTATTAAAAATATAAATTAGATCTTAAATTGTTACAAGAAAATAAATTTTAAATCTTAAAATTCGAAAGAATATTAAATTTTTAAAAAAATAAGTGAATGGTGAAAGAGTACTCCCAAAGAGTACTCAGAATTTCTTAAGTTTTAAGTAAATATTTTAAACTTTTGAAAAAAGTTTATACATTTGATAAGCATTTTTTAAAATTTATCAATAATCCTTTAATTTCTTTAACACAAAAGTTTATTTAAAACTTAGATTCTTATTTTTAAAAACTTAAAATTATTTTATAATTGGCCCCAAAAAAATTGTATTTAAAATACTTTAAACTTATAACCTCACTTTTTGAAAAAAACAAAACACAAGGCAAATATTATTATAAAAAAACGACCAAATTGCACTTTATAGGGGAAACCTATGAAAAAATATCACTTCCTATAGAATTAATAAAAATAATAAATTAAAAATGAGAGAACTCGGGAGTCTCTTTAAGGGATCAAATTAAGAAAAAAATATTTAACATTTAGGCTTACGGTTCCTAGCCGAGGCCAAAGTCTCATTTTCCAAAAAAATGCAAATGATTTTTTTTTTTTTTTAATTTAGTTAAAAAAAAATTACCTTCCCAATTTAAATTTTGTTTATTCTACAGAAGCGCATATTTTTTTTAAGTTTCCTCCATACATAAGTGCAATTTTGCAAAAAAATATCAAGAAAGGTATCCCAAGTGGTTGACCCCGATTTTTTTAAAACTTCACTTAAATCCAGCTTCTCAATTTCATGAGTTTCCAGAAAATCGAAGACGACCACTCGCTTTACCTAGTATCTTGTAAATTCTTTTAAAAAAAGTTTATTATAAAATTTACTTAATAATGTATTACTAAATTTAATTATTAATAAATAACAATAATATAAAAAACACCCTTTAAAAAGTTTATAATAAACAAACAACAACAAAAAAAAAGAATAAATAATTTAATTAACCATTGTAACAATTGCTAATAGTCATTAAACCATAAAAAAGAAAAAAGAAACAAAAAACTAAAACAAAAAAATCAAAGTTAAAACTTATTTAATTAATTTAAACAAAAAATGTCTTCAGCAACAAAAAAAGCCTCTTTTGTAGCTTGTAGAAAATACTAAATTTTTTTTTAAATAAATAATGAAAAAAAAAACAACTTAATATAAATATTTAAGTCTCTAGTTAGCTTTGTTAACCATGTACCCACACTTGTATTCCACACCAGCCCTAACCTACCCCCACAAAACCTCCTTGTAGCCCCACAAATACAAATAATAATCTCCTCCTTATCGTATAATATTATTAACTATAATAACATTATTATTATTGCTCATAATATGAAAAAAAGAACAACAAAAATTATAATAAATACATTTAAAATTACGTTTACATTTAATTTGTAAAAAAAAATCAAACAAAAAAATCGAAAAAAATTAATAAATATTAAATATTACAAAAATACATTTTTTTTATTAGAACTACTTAATTCAAAGAATTGTAAATTAATCATTAAACGAGTATTAAGAGCGGGTTAATCAATGTACAGTTAGCTGCTCACTGTCGATTTAATGGTGCCTTATGTCAAATTTTGTATGAAAAAGTTAAATTTAACGGAGAGTTATTTTATTACGGAGCACTGAGTAATCCATAATTAGTGTACAGATGGCTAATTTGCAAGGTTGCGGAACATGACTCAGATTCGAAGATATTTTTCACATTAAAAAACTTGGAATAAAAAAAATCCTATTAAAAGATCTCAGCCCCGCTGGAAAGTAAAATGTCGCATGACAAAAACATTCTTTTGGTACAAACTAAATTCATGTTATTACCTGTTTTAAGAAAAAGAAACTTTCTATACGAAAAATGTCTCACAAGGGAAGTATCTCAACCCTTATGAACCGATTTGCCTGAAACTTAAAATATATATAAAAGAGGCGATTTTAAGGTTGGGGTGTGTCGGCTTATCGGCCATATCAGAGTTTAAAAATTTCGTTGTCCCCTTATGAAACAATGTGGACCTTCGGGAAAATTTCGATAACTCCCGAACTAACAGAAATATCGTCTAGAGCAAAAAATAGTGTCGACTTAAATTTAATAAAGATTTACAATGTCCAATCTTAGGGCTTTTATGCATCCTTGTCCGCATCATTGTGTTCCATAATAACCTTATCCACATTTCCCTTGTTTTTTTTTTTTTTTAAATACGTAGTGCAAGTGCCTTCTTGTTCGTTTGTTGCTGGGTTGCTATATGATTAAGGTATAACACTGATCATAGAGTAACCATTCCAGCATCAAACCTACCAGTTGGCTACCTGTACAATCGTTAGGAATATTGACTTGAATTTTAAAACGTTTTTATGACTGGTAGATTTCGTATAGACTTCTGCAACATACGCGGACTGAGAGCTAACTTTTTCTCTGTGTATGCTCACATTTGCTTCCATCGGCCGGATGTTTTCGCCTTGTGTGAGACCCAGGTACATGGGGATGCTGATCCACAGGATTTCCAAATTCCTGGGTATCACTTGCTATCCCTTTTTGTCTTTCATAGGGGCCTTGCGGTATATGTACGTAATGATGTTGTGTACCAGTGCCTGCCACATTTGGGCACGAATGATCCCGAATTTAATTCTTTATGGGTTAAATTCGGAATCAGGGCACACTCATTACATTTTGGGTTCCTGTATAGGAGTCCCAATGCGGGAAGGGTTACTTCTTTGGATGGTTTTGACGCCCTTTCAAATTCGATATCGAGAATCCTGGAGAGTTGCCCGAGCAGTGAAATTGTAGTGGCAGGTGATTTCAATGTTCACAACTCTTCATGGATTCTCCATTCAAACCATTCGTCTCCGATTGGTGAATACGTTGAGTTATTTGCCGCGCATAACCACCTGTCGCAGTTAGTGAATGAACCAACGCGCTTAACGGGCGTTGGGAATGAACACCAAAATACTCTCGACCTCTTTCTTACTTCGCATCCTGACAAATACGAAGTAAAAACATTTGCACCTCTGGGTAATTCGGATCATTGCACCATTTCCGCATCCTTTTCGTACTCCGATCTTCGTAACGTTTCGACAACAGCTACGAAGCGTTCAGTTTTCGTATATGAGAAGGCCCGTTGGGCTGAGCTCAACGACTTTTTCCGGCGTTTCAATTGGAAACTTTGTTTCCTCGACGGCAACGACGACGCCGCGGCGAAAATGGTTGAAAACGTTATATTGCTTGGAATGAAGTCATTCATTCCATCAAAGCTCATTTCGGCTAAACCAAAGGATAAATGTTGGTTTAACCAGACTTGCAGGAACGCAGTCAGATCCAGGGAGGAAGCATTCAGAAATTGGCGTAACAATAAAAACGCCAATACTGATCTGCTACGCAAACAGGCGAGATCCGAGTGTGTAAAAGTACTTAGTCGTGAAAAGCTTCTTTACGAACAGCGACTTCGTGCTAAAGTTCTTGCTGCTCCTCGGGGCAGTAAGAGCTTTTGGTCGTTTGTTAAAAGAGTCAGGGAAAATGCTAGTTCTTCTATCCCGACTCTTTTAAAAGACGACCAAGTATTCACTGAACCGGTTGATAAAGCTAACCTGTTGGCTGGTCTTTTTGCAAGAAACTCTTTTTTGTCGGAAAGCAATCAACCACTGCCCGAACTCGAGAGGGTATCCCATACTATGCCCAGGATATTTTTCCGAGCACGTGCAGTTAAAAGGGTTCTTGCGGATCTTAACGTAAATAAATCACCGGGGCCGGATGGTATACCAGCACTGGTGCTGAAACAGTGTTCTACAACGTTAGCACGTCCACTGGCCAACCTTTTTATCTCGTCTTACCGTGCGGGAGTCTTTCCATCATGTTGGAAGGTTGCCAATGTGCAGCCAATCCCTAAAAAGGGAGCGGCTAATAACCCTGATAACTACCGCCCAATCGCAATATGCTCAGCGCTCTCGAAGGTGATGGAGAGCATGTTAAATTGCCATCTTGTTAGGTATCTTGAGGCTAACTTACTTTTAAACGATCGACAGTATGGTTTTCGTAGAACTCGTTCTACTGGGGATCTGATGGCGTTCCTTTCGGAACGTTGGAGTCGTTCGATCCACCGTTTTGGTGAGAGTAAGGTGGTTGCTCTGGATATTTCCAAGGCATTTGATTGTGTGTGGCACGGTGCACTCATATCTAAGCTTAATGCCTTCGGTGTCGGTAACGACTTCTCTCGATTTATTTCGAGTTTTCTCAGGAACCGATCTATACGTGTTGTTATAGATGGTTTCTCATCGGATGAATTTCAGCTTCAATCAGGGGTACCGCAGGGTTCTGTTCTTTCTCCTACCCTTTTTCTTATTTTGCTTAACGACCTTCTAAGTCAAACTTCAAATCCTATCTACTCTTTTGCAGATGACAGCAACATTTGTCATTCATTTTCCTTCGATCGTAGGCCAAGCCTTGTTCAGGTTGAGAAAAAAAGGGGGATTATGAATGACACACTTAATCAGGACCTTTTGACAATCTCTGAGTGGGGTCTTGCGAATAGGGTCAAGTTTAATGCACGCAAGACCCAATGTTGTATGTTGACCCACAGAAATGTGGAATCACCAGCGTCATCTGTACAAATGGGTGGTATAGGTATCGAGGAATCGGACACTCTTGATGTTCTGGGCATGAAAATTCAGTGCGATGTCCGTTGGAATAAACACGTATTTCAAGTGTCGAAAGAAGCATTCAAGTGTCTCGGTTTTTTAAACCGGTGTAAGAAGTACTTCACCTCATCCGATCTCCTAACTATTTATACCACCTACATCCGACCGAAGATGGAATACAACTCCCATATATGGGCAGGGGCTTCAAAGTCTATTTTGGAGCTTTTGGACCGTGTGCAAAGGAGGGCGTTGATGCTTATCAATGACAATAGGGTATCCAACTCTATTGACTCACTGGAGCATCGTCGGAATGTGGGTTGTGTGACTCTGTTCTATCGATATTACCATGGAAAGTGTTCCGCTGAGATAAGTGAGCTTATCCCTAGAGCCCGAGTTTTTGTTCGTAACACTCGGTTGTCTAGTAGATCACATCCATTTGTTGTCGATTGTCCAGTTGATCGCACATCGCATTACAGAGAAGGTTCGTTTATCAGTCGTACTAGCCGTATGTGGAATAATCTTCCAGCGGAGGTCTTCCCAGCTTCTTTCTATGTAGATAAATTCAAGTCAAATATCCACAAACACTACTCCCTCTTTCCTCCTCCTCACAATCTATTTTCCTGATATCAACACAATGCATTGCATTAGTAGGGGCATCCCCTGAGTGTTGGTTCAACGTAAAAAAAAAAAAAAAAAAAAATAAACCCCAAAATTTACACATTTTCATGGAAAAAGTAATTAACGAAGCCTACATTTTACAAGGTTATGTCACCATTGAGTAGGCATTAAAAAACCTTTGTTCTCATATATAAACATATAGTTTCTTAGGATGAAATAGCTGAAAAATCCAAAAAACCATTTTTTCGCCATTTTTTGACCCATGTTTTGAACCCCTAAATCCCCGTTGTGGCCGATAAGCCGAGGCACCCCAACATTAGAATTGTCTCTTTTATTTATATTTTAAGTTTCATGCAAATCGTTTTATAACGGTTGAAATACTTACCTTGTCAGAATCAAATTTTTTTCTATACGAAAAATGTCTTAAAATCTGCCACAATTTTTTTACGAAAAATTTCTCAGATTCTAAGGCCTTTATTCATAATACTTAAAGTGTACTTAAAGTAGGTTTATTTGACAAATATTCATGCAATATCAGTCAAATAAACCTACATTAGATTTAATTCACTCATTATGAATAGCCCAGTAAGAATATATTTATATAAAAACTGTCTCAGTATTTGAGATTTTTTTATACGAAAAACGTTTTTGATCTGATACTTCTTCGAAACGAAAAATGTCAATCGGGACTTTTAAGATCTAAGACTTTCTATGCGAAAAATGTCTCAAAATCTGAGACTTTTTCGATACGAAAATGTCTCAGAATCTGAAACTTTTTCGATACGAAAAATGTCACAGAATCGGAGACTTTTTCTATACGAAAAATGTCTCAAAATCTAAGACTTTCTAAGCGAAAAATGTTTCAGAATCCGAGACTTTTTCGAATTTAGGACTTTTTCTATACGAAAAATGTCTCAAAGTCTGAGACTTTCTATACGAAAAATGTCTCAAAATATTTTTTACACGAAAAATGTTTCAGAATATTTTTCTGCACGAAAAATGTCTCAGAATTTAAGAGTTTTTCTATACGAAAAATGTCTCAGAATCTAAGACTTTTTCTATATAAAAAATGTCTCGGAATCTAAGACTTTTTCTCCACTTAAAATGTTTTAGAGTCTGACACTTTTTCTATATGAAAAATTTCTCAGAATCTGAGACTTTCTATAGGGAAAATATCTCAGAATCTGAGACTTTCTGTACGGAAAATGTCTCAGAATCAGAGACTTTCTATACGGAAAATGTCTCAGAATCTGAGACTTTTTTTTATACGAAAAATGTTTTAGAATCTGAGACTTTCTACAAGAAAAATATCTCAGAATCTTGGACACTTTCTATACGAAAAATGTCTCGGAATCTGAGACTGTCTATACGAAAAATGTCACGGAATCGGAGAGTTTTTCTATATGAAAATGTCTCAAAATCTAAGACTTTCAATGAGAAAAATGTCTCAGAATCTGAGGCTTTTACTGCAGAAAAAAATGTCTCAAAATCTAAAACTTTCTATGATAAAAATGTCTCAGAATCCGAGACTTTTTCGATACGAAAAATGTCTCAGAATCTGAGGGAAGTAGTCTAGGAACAATCACTCCTCCTATGGAATGGTTCCATCACTACATCTAGAACCAGTTCTTTATCCCATTCTTTAACCCATGATTTTTCTTGAAATTGTCACAACAGGAACTACTTCCAAGAAGCTATTGTGGAACTAGTTCTCTATCTCGTTCTCAGAGTCATGATTTTTGTTTGAAATTCTCACCATCAGAACTAGTTCTAGGAAAGTAGTCTAGGAACCCATGTATGGAACGGTTCTTTAAGTCATTCTAGAACCAATTCTTTATCCCATTCTTTAACCCATGATTTTTGTTTGAAATTGTCACCATCAGAACTAGTTCTAGGAAAGCAGTCTAGAAACATTTTGAACATTACTTTTTTTGCAAAAAAAAACATTTTTGAACTATTTTTTGTTGAAGGTATAACGCAATATCAGCACTTTACTGAACAAAATTAGTAGTATTTTTTGTTTTTGTAGTCATTAATGCAATTAGAAATTATCTAGAAGGAGAATAAGGGATTTTTGAAAAAAAAAAATATTGCTACAATTGGAAAGTTTTGTTTACTTTTTGTAATAAAAAATTCCAGCTGTAGTAAATAAAGTAGTTTAAGGCAGATTGTAGTAAGGTAATTGAATGGATCTATAAAAACCTATTTGCACTAATGCCCCAATACTTAATAATACCAAACAAATTACCCAATACCTAATAATATTTGTAGCCCCTCTGTACATATTCACTCAGAAAATTAAGTAAGTTACTACATGTTAGTTATTTGTATATTTTACAGTAGTTAGTTGTTTTCAACTACGAAGTCAGTTGTTTCTGTATGAAAAATATCAAACAACTATTTCTGTTAGTTATTTTAAGTCGTTTTTTTGAACAACTAACAAAAAAGTACTGTGATGTAGTAACAGTTAATTGAAGTAGTTAATTTTATTTTATTTATCTCCGAAAAATTTTCAAAGTTTTTTTCCAAAAAATAAAAAAAAAAATCGTTTTTTTATTTTTCACAACTTTTTAAAAAAAAAAAAAAAACTTGGTCTTCAATTTTTTTTCTGAAAAATTTATTGAAAAAAATATTATATATTGATTATTTTATTTTTACTACATTTTAGTTGTTTTAACTACAAATGTAAGTAGTTTTTACTACATAAGTCAGTTGTTTTTTGTCAGTTAAAATAACTAACATTGTTAGTTGATTTAACTGAAAAAGTAGTTGACCCCAAAACAACTTACAAAGTAGTTATTTTAACTGACATTTTCAGTTGATTTTACTAACATAATTTTTTGAGTGTTTCAAAAGGTTTGACTTTTTCCAAATAGAAGATGCAACAGAGAAATACGTAATCAAATATAAATTTTTTTCTTTTTTGAAAAAAAAAATTATAAGTTTTTGAAACAGCTTCTAAGATGTTATTTGAGAAGCAGTATTTGTTTCATGGAAGTGGTGCAGAAGTCATGTACGACTAGTTCCAAATCACTAGTTCCCAAACTACTCCAAAAAAGCTCTTTGGAATCAAAATATTACCCTTTTGGATAACTTCTAGAACTACACTCAGAAAATTATGTAAGTTACTACATGTTAGTTGTTTGTATATTTTACAGTAGGTAGTTGTTTTCAACTACAAAGTCAGTTATTTTTGTATGAAATATCAAACAACTATTTCTGTTAGTTATTTTGAGTAGTTTTTTTAATTAACTAACAAAAAAGTACTGTAATGTAGTTACAGTTATTTAAAGTAGTTAATTTTTTTTTATCTCTGAAAAATTTTCAAAGTTTTTCTCAAAAAAAAAAAAAAAAAATTCCGTTTTTTTTGTTTTTCACAACTTTTTTTTTAAAAACATAACTTGGAAAAAATTTGGTCTTCAATTTTTTATCTGCAAAATTTTTTGAAAAAAAAAATTATATATTGTTTATTTTTACTTCATATTAGTTGTTTTGACTACAAATGTTAGTAATTTTTACTATATAAGTCAGTTGTTTTTCGTCAGTTAAAATAACTAACATTGTTAGTTGATTTAACTGAAAAAGTAGTTGACCCCAAAACAACTTACAAAGTAGTTATTTTAACTAACATTTTCAGTTGATTTTACTAACATATTTTTTTGAGTGTAGTTGTGACATCACTAGTTCCAGGATGCTCTTTGAGAACCTATCGTGACAAGCTTTGAAGTACTTCTAGAACTAGTTATTTTTGAATGACTCCGAAAAGTTTTGCTGGGGTAGTTATTTATTCGACTTTTTAATTGTGTAAATGATAAGCAGTTTATTCTAGTTCGAGGCCATTTTCATGTTCCCTATTATAAATTAACATAAGTACTAGTTATATTAATTCATAGGTTAGGTTAGAGTGGTTGTGAGTCCTCCTGAGGCTGCACCAATTAGCAAAGTAATGCCGTTTTGAATACCACGTTACCTGAAAACAAAGGAAAGAAAAATAATAAATTATAATCGATATACAAAGGCTATGTCCAGTATGTTTTTGTGATATATTTTGAAATGGAAATGATATCTATGTTACCCATTTCCTTGAGGTCATCAAAAAAAGGCTTTCCCAATGTCATCAGTCTGACCTTGGATAATACCGGGCATTGCAAAAGGTAGTGTTCTGGAGATTCCTGCACTGTTTCGTCTTCGCAACTGCGGCAGTGCCTGCGGTAAGGTAACCCTAGCCTGCTAGCGTGGCGTCCAATTGCCCAGTGGCCGGTTAGAACAGATATTATTCTTGATATTGTGATCCTATTTTTTGCTATCAAGCAGTCCGATCGTTTTTTACTGTAGCACGGCCATGTACTACGAGCCCTTTTGCATGTTGTGAGTTCTCTCCAGAACTTGTCTGCAAGTTCCTGGAAATATATATCTAATAGATTAACTACCCCACCTATGGGTATGTTAATCTCTATCGCCATGCTGATGTCCTTGCCTGATCCTTGTCGAGCCAGTTCATCCGCCGCTTCGTTGCCGGCTATATCACTGTGGCCTGGTACCCATATCAGTGTGGCTATAGATATCGTGCCTAGGTCGTTCAATGCCTTCTTGCACTCGGTTACAAGTCTCGATTTGCTATATCTAGAAGTTAAAGCCATAATGGCCGCCTGGCTATCTGAGAAAATATTAACTGTTCTCCCAGTTATTTCCTCACAAAAAAGTTAATTCATAATGGCGAACTTCATGGCCTCGAACAAGAAAAGGCTTTTTTTAATTTTACAGATTTATTTGGACAAATTTTTAAATTTATCAGAGATTTAAGTCAAACGTTTTTAAAATGTCAATATTTTATTAAAACAAATACCGCCATTTTCAGCTGGCTATTTTGAATTTATTTCACATTTTTTTTGTAAAATTGTTAATTTTTTATGATAATGAAGTCAATAAAAGTCGCCAGAGTTCTAATCGGTCGCTCAAACAAAAAAAAAAAGGTTTTTTAAATTGACTCATAACCATACTCAATGTATTATTCATACAAATATTTAAATTATAAAGATCAATGAAACTGTTTTTGTGTTTTTGCAAATACACACAGTAAAAAGTTTTGGGTTATATTTAAAACCTAGCAGAGCACATTTTAAACTACTTTGGAATTAAACTCAAAGTTAAATCCGAAATGGGTTATATGCTAAACCACATAAGGATTAAAAATTTGATTATCTTTATGTCATTTTTTTTAGTTTTATTTTGATGCCAAAAAATAATTAAATTTCTCTCTTGAAAAACTTATAAAAAATAAACGTCAAACGTCATCAAAAAATTGTATTTCATAAAGTTTAAGATAAGCTGGATTTTTTTGCTAACGTGTATAAATTATCCTATACAAATTTGACGTTTTTTAACTATATACGGCAAATGTATGTCAAATTTGTATGGGATAATTTATACACGTTAGCAAAAAAATCCACCTATAAACACTTAACAAGGAATTGAAAACCGCTGTCATATTGAGTGAACAAAAAATGCTTATTCATTCAATGAAAGTGAGAAAAGAGGTTAGCAATGTACACAAAAGTAAAATCTTTATATTATCAAAATTTGTGATCCAGAAAGTGAAGATTTTACTCCGACCGAAATATAAATATCAAGTAAGTATTGACTACAAACGTTTATCAATCATTTTAATTGATTTTTGGTTAACTTTACTTTTAGGCCAACTGAATCTTGAAGCAGAAGGCAGAGAGATGGAATTTTTACATCACGACGGTGCCTATATGCATAAAATAAACTGCAGTAGCAGTTTATTTTATGCAGAGTTGTGCTGAGTTTGGGTGACAAATCACCAGTTCTCTGGATTTTAACTTTATTCATGTATTTGGTCTGTATTTGTATTCAATACACAAAAATATTAAAAACATAACCTTACATTTGTTTTATTTATTTTTGGAGAAATTTAAGTCCTGCCTTGTTCAAATAAACACCTGTTTAGGTGTAAAATTATGTCCATATTTTGGTTTTATTATAACACCCAAAAATAAATTCAAAATCCATTCTCTCACTCTCTTTTTATCTCTTTAAAAGTAAACTTTTTATGGAATAAATTAAATTATTTTTGGCATTGTTATATATACACACCAGCTAGGAATTAAAATTAACCCAAAACTTTTTACTGTGCAGTACAAACAAAAATTAAGAGCAGTTTTTTTAAATAATGACAATAACAAAAAAATGGGAACAAATTAATTTGTTGCAAACGGCATAAATCTGATTTAACTAATGAAGCTAGAGTAGACAGTAGCTTAGAGGGGACTAATCCCCTTTTTATAATTTTTCTATTAAAACTAAACCACAGACTCATGACAGGTGTCAAAAAAGTAATCTTGAATCATATGTTTAGTGTTTTTATTTTTTTTCTTATAAGTTAGAAAGAGAAAACTGCTAATATAACGCGCTATAAGAAAAATAGATGACAAATCGGTTTTTATTGTTTCACTCACTCTTTAGCGTAAAACTAGCTAAAATACTACTGTCGAGTCTGTATTAGTTTTTGATCAAACTGTCGATAAATTTTCTAAGTTACTATAGCTGTCAGTCTTAACATTAATTAAAGTATCAGACTTGTAAAAAAACTGCATAAATAATTAAAAAAAAATTTCCTTGTACGAGTGTATATTTTTTTTTCAATTTCGAAATTAATAAATTCATTCACCTCATTAAACTATAATTTCTATATACAGAAAAAAATGCAAATTTTATTACAATTTCTTTTTTTTTCTGTTTATTAGACATATTCGTATACGAATATGTACTTTCTTACTTTGCAACATAATTTCCCTCATATATAACCATTAATGAAAATAAATTATTAAATATAGACATCAATCAAGGGCGTAGCTAAGAAATTTTTCTGGAGAGGTAGAAAAATTCTCCTAAAATTCTAATACAGTTTTCCTACACCCAAAAAAATTAAAATGAGTTTCAATCACTAAAATGATCATATCAATTACTATTTTAATTGATTTTGCACTTATCACGAAAGTGATAGTATTAATTACTAATATTTAAATAAATGTAATCATATCAATTAAAAAAATGATTTAAAACAAAATTGAACTTTTTAAAATTTTTAATTAAAATTTTTGTGTGTAGAGAAAAATTGGGTATGAATTTTGAGACATTTTTTTAAAGGAAAAATTATTTCAGATTCTGAGACATTTTTTCTTCAGAAATAATTTCTGCGATTCTGAGATATATTTAATGCAGAAAAAGTGTCTCAGATTATGATACAGTGTTCAGACATTTTTTCAATAGAAAAAGTGGCAGATTCTGAGAGATACGATTGAAATGTCTCAGATTCTGAGACATTTTCGTATACAAAAAGTGTCTCTTATTTGCCTCAGATTTTGAAACATATTTTCTATTAATATTCTAAGACAAAGAATGTCTCAGATTCCGAGACATTTTTTCTTTATAAAAAGTGTCTTAGATTCTAAACAATTTGTCCTGTAGAATAAATTCTATCAGACATTTTTCGTATTGAAAAAGTGTTCCATATAAAAAATTTTGAGAATTTTTTACAGGACAAATCTGTAGAATTTTTTTTTCTCAGATTCTGAGACATTTTTCCTTTAGAAGAAGTTTTTCGGATTCTGAGACAATTTTTCTGTAGAAAAAGTTTTTCACATTCTGAGACCTTTTTTCGTTATAGAAAGTGTCTTAGATTCTGACACATTTCCTTGGTAGAAAAAACTGTACCATGAAAAATGTCAGAGTTATTTTTATTGTACAAAAAATTGTCTCAGTCAGTTTTCGTATAATGAAACTGTCTCAGATTCAAATGTCTGAGTTATTTTTCCTGCACAAAAAATTGTCTCAGTCAGTTTTCGTAGATTCTAAGACGTTTTTCCTTTAGAAAAAGTTTCTCAGATTCTGAGACATTTTTTGTTAGAGAAAAAGTGTCTCAGGTTCTGAGACATTTTTCGTAAAGAAAAAGTGGCTCAGATTCTGTGACACTTTTAGTATAGAAAAAGTGTCTCCGATTCTGTCTCAGAATTTGTGAGCACAGATTTTGAGGCATTTTTCCTATAGAAAAAGTGTCTCAGTTTCAGAGACATTTTTCCTTTAGAAAAAGTGCCTCATCTTCTGAGATATTTTTCCTATAAGAAAAGATTCTGAGACATTTTTTCTTTGTATTAGTGTATTAGATTCTGAGACATTGAGCTTGTTCAGCAGAGAAACCTGCTACTCAACAGTTGAGATGTAGCATGTTTTGATTAGTTGTCTCTGCTGAACGCATTTTTTTATGAATGTTTTAAAATATTGGAATAAATTATTGTTTTTTTTATATTTTCATTTATTTTTTCTGTGGAAAATACTTTTTTATTATTTTTTTTGTTTATTTCCTTGAATAACGTCAAAAAAATAAACAATTTCAATAAAACTGCTTATTTATCAGTTTGTGATCAAATGTAGCATATTTTTTTAACGCTACCAGTGATGAGAAGCGCTCACTCAACATGTTGACTGAAATGTCAAAAATTAAACCGTTCAGCAGAATGTTGAGGAGCAGCTCAGTAGCAGCTTTCTCTGCTGAACGTACCCATTATTCCTGTAGAAAAAATTGTACAAGACATTTTTCGTATTCTAAATAAAAAATTCTGAGACAATTTTCTCACACATTCTTCGTATAGAAAAAGGGTTTTTCTATAAAAAAAGTGTGAGACATTTTTTCTATAGAAAAAGTGTCTTAGATTTTAAACATTTTTTCTTTAGAAAAAGTGTCTCAGATTCTGAGATATTTATCGTATAGAAAAACTGTCTCAGAATCGAAGACATTTTTCTCGTAGAAAAAATTGTCTTATTTTCTGAGACAGTTTTCTTGTAGGAACATTGTCTCAGATTCTGAGACACTTTTCCTATAGAAAAAGTGTCTCAGCCTCTGAGACTTTTTTTATATAGAAAAATGTCCCAGTTTTTGAGATATTTTTTGTATGAAAGAGTGTAGTAAATTTTGAAACCTTTTTCCGATAGAAAAAGTGTCTCAGATTCTAAGGCATTTTTCGTATAGAAAAAGTGTCTCAAATTCTAAGACATTTTTCCTATAGAAAAGGTGCCTTAAGTTCTGATACATTTTTCGCCTCAGGTTCTGAGGGATTTTTCGTATAGAAAAGGTGTCTCGACTCTTGAGTTATTTTTCGTGAATAAAAAGTGTCTCAGGTTTTAAGAAATTTTTCGTATAGAAAAGGTGGCTCAGATTCTTTGACATTTTTTGTATAGAAAAAGTGTCTCAGATTCTGAAAAATTTTTCGTATAGAAAAAGTGTCTCAGATTCTGTGACATTTTTTGTATAGAAAAGCTGGCTCGATTCTGTGACATTTTTTGTATAGAAAAAGTGTCTCAGATTCTGAGACATTTTTCGTATAAATAAAGTGTCTTAGATTATAAGACATTTTTCCTTTAGAAAAAGTGTCAGATTCTAAGACATTGTCTCATTGTTCCTATACGAAAAATGTCTCAAAATCAGAGACACTTTCCCTTATAAAAAGTATAATTTTTATAGAAAAATATTACCCCTTTTAAGAATTATCATTCCACGCTCCTAACATAATCAAAAAAACCAACAATTTTTTAAATACCCCACTTGAAATCAACTTAATATAAATAAAGTTGAATGTACATAAAAAAGCAGAATTGAAAGTTTTATTAACAAAAATTAATTTATTATAAGAAAAAAACAGCAACAAAAAAATCTAAACTAAACAAAATTTTTAGTTAAAAAAAAATTCTATACCACCATAAAACACAAAACAATCAATGAACAATAATTAAAACAAGTAAACAAATTAAACAAATTTAATTCGACTTGGACGAATTCATAAATACCCTCCGCAATGCCCAAAAGATTTTGAATGTAAAAAAATTTGAGCGCAAAATTTTTTTTTAATGGGGGAAAAATTATAAAAATTTTGAAAAGAAAAATTTTATTTTTACGTTTTTAGTAATTTTTTGTAAATTAGTTTTGAGTTTTTAGGCATTTTTGTTTTAAAAATTCTCAGTGTATAAGAAAAATTTTTTTGAGTGTAAAAATTTTTTGAGTAACAAAGACACTTTGTAATATATTTTTGTGGCTTACAAATGTCTTTTAAATAGTGTTTAGCGGATACACTTGAATTCGCGAAAAACACATCCGAAATTCGTTGGTTTGTTCATAATTTTTGATCGATTTCGCTTTAACAGCGCAAAAAAAAACATCCTAAATTCACATTTCGGTCATAACTTTTTAACCACTGAACCGATTTCGCTGAAATTTTAAATCAACCTGACCAGGAAAGTTATAAAGATATATGATTAGTCTCAGTAGCCTCAGAGTTGTCTTTCGGAAGTTAGCATGTTTTCTACAGACATCAGATGGACGGACATAGCTAGATCGTCTTTAATTCGATCGGGGCTAATGAATATACATAAAAACTGTGTGGGGTCTTAGATCAATATTTCAAGGTGTTACAAACGTAATGACAAACTTATATAAAACCTATAAAAAACTTGCGAGCATGGTTTAGAGCTGGCTGGTTGGTAGGTCAATCGGTTGTTGATTCTTTTATGTTGTGTATATAGAATAGACAGACAATTGGTCGGACGGACAGAAAAAACATACCCACTGTTCGAATTCAAGCAACATACATACAAATATGCCTTGTCAGCAAGGTTGCCAACTCTAGAGGAGAAAAAATGGCTAGTTTTCAGAACAAAAATGGCTAGAAATGGCTAGATTTTAAAATTAATTAATTTTTATTATCTTCTAAAAAATTACCGTAAGACACAAAATACAGGTTTGAATCTTACGGGATGTGAACTATTGATTAAAATTTTTATGATGTATGCTGTATTTTTAATTAATCGGGTTTTTTATTTTAAATAAAATCTAAAGAAATAATAAACAAAAATTTAAATTGTGAAAGAACATATATAAATCTTACCATATCCTATCATTCAATTGAAGGGCTTACTGCAACAACTTGATAAGCGATATTTTTTTTTGGTGTTTTAGACTTCTACTGATGTTCCATTGACAGATTTTTGGAAGAACTTTGCATAAACCCTTTGTACAAGTATCTTGAGTATGAAAGTTCTTCAAAAGATATATTTTCTACATAATTTCAAAAGTTTTAAGAAAAAACCACCATAAAATGAAATGTTGCTTATCGAGTTTTTACAATAAGCCCTTCAATTATTCTATTTTTGATTTGGAAAAAATATATAAATTTTTTGGGATTCATTAAAAATCTTTTTTACTTTTTTTAATTAATTTTAGAATTAATTAACCCCGCTTATCTTTTTTCAGATATTACAAATTTATATGCAAATTTCTGTATGAAAAACAATCCAAAAAAATTGTCTCAACAGGGTTAAGATAATTTAAAAAACACAACATTCATATAAGTTTTTGCAAATAATCAAAACATTGCACAACGCGAGTTAATCCCCATGGCTCATTTTAATTCCCCAGTTTTTAATCAATATTGTAAAATGTTCGATATTTTTATAAAAATTTGTCGTCGCATTTTCAAGAAAATTTCTTATAAAAAATGGCTAGAGCGGAAAAAATGGCTAGATCTTCCGGCTAGATATAATCTAGCCATTTTTTTATGGCTAGATGAAAATAAAACCGCTAGATCTAGCCGGAAAATGGCTAAATTGGCAACCTTGCTTGTCAGTCTGCTGATGACTCAAAAAATTGGAAAAAAGCAAAACTTCTGTTAATTTTAATTGTTGTTGTTTGTTTAGTTTAAATTTTTATTTATTCTTGCTGTTGCAATTAAATTGTTTATACACAAAATTACAATAATAACAACAATAAATTATTTATGAACACTATATACATTGTTCGTAACCAGTCAGCCCCACCAGTGTTAGATGGTATATTCATCCGCTAATAAAGAAACACTTGAGTTACAGGGAGAGTGGATGATCATTTAGAATCCCCAGTAGGAAATTTATAACTTACCCTAAAATAAAACTTTTACCCTCATTTTTTTGGATAATAATTACACAGTGAAACAACCAAAATCGAAATGGTATAAAACTAAAAGCAAATGAAAGTTGACATATTCCACAACAAAACCTCCAAGACTTTTTTTCAGCTTAGCGCTAGATTTATTTTACACACATTTGATTTTGGTAAAATTTTATTATAATTATAATAATAATAATTGCGTAAAAACTGCAAAAGTGGCGTATGCTTAATTTTGTAATTGCCTTTAAATAACAATCATACGCAACGGTGCAGAGTGATTTATTTTTAATAATTTGGTTACTCAGTAAGTAGGTATTTGACTGATTGCAGCGAAATTTTTACCGGTTATAGTCAACATTATTTTGAGCTTAAGTTTGGACCTGGACCCCTTATTTCCAAAAGGGTTACCACCTTTTTGGAAATAAGGGGTTTCATCGCATTCCGATTCGGAAAATTCGGTTTTGTATCAATGTGTGACTAAAAAATTTTTGAATCCGCAAACTGTCAATATAATATTTAATATAGCTTTTTTAAAACACCTCAGAATCTAAGATATAACGAAATTCAGAAAATCTCCATTTAAATTCACAAAATATTGATCAATTTCTTACTATTTCTTGAGTAAATACAAAACATAGAAAAATATAAATAAATAACACTGTGCTACAAAAAAAACCAAATCGAATATACTTTTCAAATGAGCTAGTGAAGGCTTTAGGTCTCGTCGAAAAGGTCACAAAAATTCCCATAAAACTTGCCAGACAATCTCAAATTTTAAAGTTATTGTCAAAAAACGTTTTTTTAGCTTTTCTCACTAATCCATGTGTAACTCAGAAACTTTTCAAACGATTTTAAATTTTCGAACTGTTTTGGATAGAAGAAGTATAGTGCTTTTAATGTGTGTGCATTTTTTAATAAAATTTATTTTTATACCCTCCACTTATTGTTAGTGATTGATCAACAAGTTCAAACATATTTTTTTCAAAAAAAAAAAAAATTTCGTCGATTTTTTTTTTCAAAATTTTTTTATATTTTTGCAAATAAACTTTTTTTTACATTGCAAGGCATTGTGGAGCGTATCAATACATTCGGCAAAGTTGAATTTAACTTTTTACTTGTTTTTGTTATTTTTTGAAAATTTTTCGAGTTTATCGATTTTTTTCGCTATAGAGCTAAAACACCTCAATTCAACCGAGGAGTTGACCGCACCCCCTCCAAATTTAATGAAATTTAGTACTGGGGTTTACTTTTACAAAAAAGAGATTTTTCCAATTTTTCAGGCTTTTCACCTATACTACTTAAGTTTAAATTTTCAGGATGGAGACTTCATTGGAACTTTTTATATTAATAGAAACTTTGTGACAGGAAAGAAAAAGCGGTGTAATTTCCCTTACAAAAAAAAACATTTTTTTTGTCTGTGAAATTCTGGTGCCAAAATTCATTTTTCTGAATGTTTTTGACGCGCTGAGTCCAAATATGACCTTTGAACTGGCCTATCGCTACTACTTTTCAAGATATTAGCACCTAAATGTTCAAAAAAACAGCAATAGCATTTTACCGATTTTCACACATTAATGTGCAGATATCTCGAAAACTAATTGCGATAGGCCAGTTCAAAGGTCATATTTGGACTCAGCACGTCAAAAATATTCAGAAAAATGAATTTTGGCACCAGAATTTCACAGACAAAAAAAATGTTTTTTTTGTAAGGGAAATTACACCGCTTTTTCTTTCCTGTCATTATGTTTCTATTAATATTAAAAGTTCCAATGAAGTCTCCATCCTGAAAATTTAAACTTAAGTAGTATAGGTGATCCTTAATAACATATATTTTTTCCAAAATTTTAAAAATATCGTTTTTTGTGATATAGCTCTCCAAAAATTAAGGTTAAAACCAATGACCTTTGACCTTTTTCAAAAAAATCTTGGGGAACGCCATTTTAAAGGCTGTCTCATTACCTATTATTTGCAACCTGACTGAGGCCTGTATTGTTATTACTTTTCGATTTATCTTTATTTATCTCAGAACACTTTTGTCAAATATATACGATTTTGCCAATTTTCAAGACCCCATATCTCGGGAAGAAAAACTACCAGAAGTCCAAAATTTTGGCACTATGGTTTTTTTGTAAGGGCCCAACTATATTCCAAGTTTCATCAAATTCGAAAGGGGTAAGGTCAAAAATGCTACTTTTTTCGGTTGAATTGAGGTGTTTTAACTCTATAGTAGTTCTTTCAACAACCATTATATTTTTAAATGTATTGTTAATGAAAATTTAATTCTGAATAAGATGAGCTTTAAAAAATCGTATAACAATTGACACCAATTTTTACGATTTTTTTGGTAAAATTAAAAAAAAAAATCTAAAACACATTTCCTTATAATTCCTTTTAATATCCTGATGGTATCCCTGATCGCATCGAGGCCGGATTTCGGTTTTGAGAGATTGGTTTACAAAAATTTAAAATGCCTATATCCCAAGAAGGCAATTTGATAAAATTATTCAGATGTCAGATTCGTGTTTAGGAGGAAAAAATACTTTAGGAAATGTGTTTCAATTTTCTTTTTTTTTAATTTTACCAAAAAAATCATAAAAATTGGTCACACCACTCTTCAAGCAAGTTTAGGTTGCGTTAAATGATGACAAAATGGGCTAATGGCAATAAAAATCGAACGTTTGGGGGTCCACTGTTATGTTGCTTTCAACAAATTGGACATGATTTTATATAAATTGGACCTCCTGATTCCAAAACTGCAATCCAAATTTTTCTAGCTGTTACGTTTTCAAGATATTTGCGTTTGAGATATTTACGTAGAAAAATTTTCATACGCGAAAACGGAAAAATTTGCCGTTTTTGAATCAGGTGCTCCATTTTATATGAAATCTAGTCCTATTTTTGGAAGAATCTGTAACAGTGGACCACCAAATAATAATTTGTTTTTGTCTTTTTAACAGCGAATATCTCAAAAACGGTACGTGCTAGAAAAAATTGGATGGCAGATTTGGATTTAGGAGAGCAAATTCTATAAGAATCAGTTGGATATTTTACTGGGAGGTTTTTGTTTTCTAATATAACTCGAAAACAGGATCCGCTAGGATTTTCGTGTTAACAATTTTTAAAGTTCAAGATAAAAAGGAGTGAAATGCCATTAGCCGATTTTGTCACCATTTTAACACAACGTAAACTTGGTTGAAGAGGAGTGTGTGGTACAAAAAAATTTATGAAAAAAAATTTGCAAATTTAGTTTAAAACTTTGAAAATATTTTTGGATATACTCAATGGATTTTGGATTTTAACCACAGGTTCTCTTTATTACAGTGTCTTCTTTACATACATATCTGCTTTGAACAGGAAATTTCTTGCAAAATTCAAATACTTATAAGGATATAACCAAAAAAGGACATTTTGAACTTCCTTATAATGTACTTGATCGTATCGAGTCCGGATTTCTTGCAACTAAAGTATCAAATGAATTTTAAAAATATATGTAAATTTACATAGTTTTACTTTGCTAAATGGTGGTTTATTTAACCAATATTTTACTAGAAACTCTGTAGATTAACCGTTTTTTTTTGTCCAAATCACTTTACAGAGTTTTAAAGTAAAATTACAGAGTTTTCTCTGTCAAAAAGCTTTCATATTTAACCAATATTTTACTATAAACTCTGTAAATTAACCGTTTTTTTTGTCAAAATCATTTTACAGAGTATTTTAGTAAAATAACCAAGAAATGTTGTTAGCTGGGAAAGTATGGTGTACTCTGTTAAATAAGCAGAGTTTTTCTGTAATTTAACAGAATTATTATTTTGAGTGTAGGTAATTTTATTGGGCATTCGAATAATAAAGAGAATGTATTCAAAATGTTTTTGCAAAAACCGTGTAGATTATTATTATTCACAAGAGGTTTTTAAGGAGTCGTTCCTGAAAGTTTCGTCGAAAAATTCCAACGTTTAAATTGCCGGTACACTCAAAATAATCACTCTGTTAAATTACAGAGATACTCTGCTGAGCCAGCAGAAAATACCATAGATTTCCAACCAGCAAGATTTTTTGTTATTTTACGAAGAAAACTCTGTAAAATGATTTCGATCAAAAAAAACTGTAAATTTACAGAATTATCTGTAAAATACTGATAAAGCCAAGAAGACTTTTACAAAAAAACTCTGTAAATTAACAAAGTTTTAGTTAAATGCATTTGTGAGTTAAAAATTTTACAAAAAAAAAAACTGTAAATTTACAAAGTTTTAGTTAAATCCATTTTATGAGTAAAACTTCTCTGCTTCAAAAACATTAATTAAAATTAAATTAATTAAAATTTTGTTAAATTTTCCCGCTTTAATGCTTCCAAATTGTAAATTTACTTTTTTATTTTTGTGAAAATTACAAGTTTTTAGCGAGTAACTCCAATTTTACAAAATTTTGTTTTTCGGTCACAAGAAAATACGAAGTATTTTCTTAAAATCTGTATTTCGACAGATAACTTTGTCAAATGTCTGTCGAATTGAGATTACAGTCATTTTACAGAGTATTTAACAGAGTAATTATTTTGAGTGTAAGAAATGGGTTAAATGGAATTCAAAAAACATCAATAAAAATTTGCAATGAAAATTTGACAAGATATGAAGTTTTGGAGTTTTGAAATGTGACGTAAAAATTGAGAAAATATTAAAATTTAGAATGATTAATATTTTCCAAACTACAACTGATATTTTCCATAATTTTACCAATTTTAGTAAGATCTTAGAATTTCAATTTATATTTTCTGAATTGGAAGAGCTTACAAAATCCAAAATTTGACCCATTTTCCAAAATTTTCCATCGGAGTCTTCTTTATTCATTTTAGTAATATTGAAATTGTAAAAGCTTTTTTTAATTTTTTTTTATTCTGGAGAGGCACAAAAGTGCATAGAACTCTAAATTCAACCGAATGTTAATTTATTTGGATATGACATGCATTAAACAACCAAACCAAACAAATAAAATACAAAATAAAGTGACTTTTAATGCATAAATGGTTGTTGACTACAACGGTTCGACGACTCTAAAACATGGTCATATATTGGAGCAGGCACAGTTTTCAAATGAAAAGAGAGAGGGACAAAGCAACATTAAAAATAAAGTTAAACAAAATATCAACACCCAATACAAAAACAATGTACTGATAAGAACTCCAAGTACTTAAGAAATCAGAAATAAAAAAAGTATATAAAACGTATTCCCGCGTTACAAAATGCTCAAGCGAACCGAGCATTTTGTAAACAAATACATTTCAATAAACCGTTGCACACTGGGTAATTTGAGCCAATTTTTAGGCCAAAAATAATTACAGCCAAAGTTTTAGACCGATATGGCTGAAATTTTATATTTAAGAGTTTTTTGTGAACACGCACAGCTGGATTTTATGAATTTGATAATCGTGGAAATTTTTAGGGTTGCCACCATACGAAAAAAAGGGAAAATACTGAATATCTCGAAAACGAATAGGCTAATTTTTTTGAAACTCGGCACAAAGAAAATACGCAAGAAGGCTAACAAAATGGCACATAAACCATTTTGTTTGATTTTGCTGAAAAAAGCTGTTATTTTTTGAGTGGGCCTTGTACCACCTTAACGAAAAATTTTCAAAAAAAGTTCGTACTATTTCCCTCAACGAAGCCAAATATTGATTTAAAACATTATTTTAATCAATTTAACTGACAACAAAATTATAAACAGCAACAGGGTTTTTTCTCTTAGTTCTTTTCCCAATCCAAACGTTAGAAAGTTCAAGATATGGCAAGATGAGGCTGTCTGAAAGAAAATTGATATCTCAAAAAGTGCAAAAAAGTGCAACGGAAAATAAAAAAAAATGAATTCAGAATTATTTTCTTTAAATTTTTCATCAATCAAAAACACGGCACACCACGGCTAACATTATTAAAGCTTATGCGAAGTTTATATTCATTGAAAAAGTCATTTATTTAAGGTTAAGTTATAATTACACGTTTTGTTAAAAAAAGCAATAACGTCCACCAAAATATTTTGCTATTTTTTTATTACTTAATATCCCCTCTCTTCTCCATATTATACACGATAGACTTCTTTATGTTTAATAGCTGAAAAAATCGTTTGAATTTATATCAAAATTAGGCGTTTTATATTGCACTGTGCACGTTGCTTGAAAATGCCGAATTCGACTGCCCGTCACTCAGTTTATATTTGTTTTTTGGAAAAACCAAATATGCAGTTATTTGCTTTAATATTTTCTAAATCGAACGTAATTAACAAAAACATTATTATTGTTAGTTCGAAAAATGATTTTTGGCCAAGATTTCGGTTCAAATTACCTACTGTGCGTTGTTTTGAAGAAAAATAAATACACACCAACATACCACACCAGTGACGCTTTAAATATTTGATGCAGATCTTTTTCAGAAACCCCAATAAGAAAAGAGAGCACCACAAAAACAACCAAAATCAAAAAATCTCTGCACGCGTTTAACGCACGAATGAATTTCAATTAGGAGCGAATGATTACTACTTGGGCTTCTCTTGAGTTTCTTAAAGCCTACGATAAACAGAAACCCACGCATTTACTATGTCTTGGTTTTGTGGTTCTTATCTTTAGAATTCCAACAACTATTATTATTACTTTTGTTTTCTTTGATAAAGTATCCCTCTATTTTAGAATTGGGGACACTTTAAATATTTTATATTTTTTTCTTTTTATTTCTTTTTACTTTTAATATTCTCACAGTTTTTTTGATTTTTGTGGATCTTTTCTTCCAATACAACTTTTTCAGCCAACAACAGGACAGTTGACAACTGTTTGACATTTGTTTTATTTTCGTGTGGGAATTTTTTTATTTTTTGTAAATATCATATTCTTCTGTTTGGTCAGGGTTGCCAGTATTTTTTTGCACATAAAGGGATTAGTTATACCCAAAAACCCTAAAAATAATTTATCTATACAATTTATTGCCAAATTTGATTTTAATGTATAGCTGGATTTTTTTTGCTAACGTGTATAAATTATCCCATACAAATTTGACGTTTTTTAACTATATACATCAAATTTATGTCAAATTTGTATGGGATAATTTATACACGTTAGCAAAAAATCCACCTTATGTAAAAGAAAATAAATTCATAGAATTGTATTTAATAATTTAAAACAAAGTTGGATCGATATTGACCAAGTCGGCAAAAAATCACCGTTGACATACTTCTGACATCTCATACAATTTTTAAAATGTCCATAAGGTCAAGTCTGCAGTTGTCTAAAAGCATTGTCTAAAAGCATTGTTTGTGGTCACTGCTGACCAACTACTAACTTGTCTGTGGGAACATGTGGAAAAATTGTATGAAGATGTCACCACTTTCATAAAGTGGTGACAGTCGCCACTTTCAGCACCATGTCATCAGTGATTTTTTTTTTGACGACTAATTTTAACAAAATTTATGTAGACTTAAATTTTTTCTCCAATAAAATTTGTGGATTCCCCAAGACACCTTAAAATCTAAAAACAAAACACATAAGAATCCCCCTTTTAAGAACAAACCTTAAAACTGGCAACTCTTAGCTTTGTCTTCTTCGTGTAAACCATGTAAATGATTTACATACAATAAAATTTAAATATTTTCTGTGGCTTCTTTTACAAAAACAACAACTCAGAAGACACCTTATTTTAGGATCATCGGAGATTATTTGACTTTGGTTTTTGTATATCCTTAAAAGAATTTATTGGTTGTTTGATAGTTTTGACAATTTTAATGAACTTTTGTCTGTGTACAAGGATTATAGGTTAGATTTTGTATGACAAAAGGAAATTGGGGATCATTTTTGGTTTTAAACATAAAATTAATTTATGACGTTTTTATACAATTTCCTTCCGTTTTGTAGTAAAGGGGAAATTACTAAAATTTTATTGATGTTTTATTTTTTAAAAACCATAAATTTTAAATATTGATAATTTACTAACCAAAGCAATTTGGTGAGGAAAAATGTTTCAGAATCTGAAAATTTTTCTATAAGAAAAATGTCTCAGAATCTTAGACTTTTTTTATAAGAAAAATGTCTCAGAATCTGAGACTTTTTTTATTAGAAAAATGTCTCAGAATCTGAGACTTTTTCTATATGAAAAATGTCTCAGAATCTGAGACTTTTTCTATAACAAAAATGTCTCAAAATCTGAGAATTTTTCTATAGGAAAAATGTCTCAGAATCTGAGACATTTTCTACAAGAAAAATGTCTCAGAATCTGAGACTTTTTCTGTAAGAAAAATGTCTCAGAATCTGAGACTTTTTCTATAAGAAAAATGTCTCAGAATCTGGGACTTTTTCTATAAGAAAAATGTCTCAGAATCTGAGACTTTTTCTATAAGAAAAATGTCTCAGAATCTGAGACTTTTTCTATAAGAAAAATGTCTCAGAATCTGAGACTTTTTCTATAAGAAAAATGTCTCAGAATCTGAGACTTTTTCTATAAGAAAAATGTCTCAGAATCTGAGACTTTTTCTATAAGAAAAATGTCTCAGAATCTGAGACTTTTTCTATAAGAAAAATGTCTCAGAATCTGAGACTTTTTCTATAAGAAAAATGTCTCAGAATCTGAGACTTTTTCTATAAGAAAAATGTCTCAGAATCTGAGACTATTTCTATAAGAAAAATGTCTCAGAATCTGAGACTTTTTCTATAAGAAAAATGTCTCAGAATCTGAGACTTTTTCTATAAGAAAAATGTCTCAGAATCTGAGACTTTTTCTATAAGAAAAATGTCTCAGAATCTGAGACTTTTTCTATAAGAAAAATGTCTCAGAATCTGAGACTTTTTCTATAAGAAAAATGTCTCAGAATCTGAGACTTTTTCTATAAGAAAAATGTCTCAGAATCTGAGACTTTTTCTATAAGAAAAATGTCTCAGAATCTGAGACTTTTTCTATAAGAAAAATGTCTCAGAATCTGACTCTTTTTCTATAAGAAAAATGTCTCAGAATCTGAGACTTTTTCTATAAGAAAAATGTCTCAGAATCTGAGACTTTTTTTTATAAGAAAAATGTCTCAGAATCTGAGACTTTTTCTATAAGAAAAATGTCTCAGAATCTGAGACTTTTTCTATAAGAAAAATGTCTCAGAATCTGAGACTTTTTCTATAAGAAAAATGTCTCAGAATCTGAGACTTTTTCTATAAGAAAAATGTCTCAGAATCTGAGACTTTTTCTATAAGAAAAATGTCGCAGAATCTGAGACTTTTTCTATAAGAAAAATGTCTCAGAATCTGAGACTTTTTCTATAAGAAAAATGTCTCAGAATCTGAGACTTTTTCTATAAGAAAAATGTCTCTGAATCTGAGACTTTTTCTATAAGAAAAATGTCTCTGAATCTGAGACTTTTTCTATAAGAAAAATGTCTCAGAATCTGAGACTTTTTCTATAAGAAAAATGTCTCAGAATCTGAGACTTTTTCTATAAGAAAAATGTCTCAGAATCTGAGACTTTTTCTATAAGAAAAATGTCTCAGAATCTGAGACTTTTTCTATAAGAAAAATGTCTCAGAATCTGAGACTTTTTCTATAAGAAAAATGTCTCAGAATCTGAGACTTTTTCTATAAGAAAAATGTCTCAGAATCTGAGACTTTTTCTATAAGAAAAATGTCTCAGAATCTGAGACTTTTTCTATAAGAAAAATGTCTCAGAATCTGAGACTTTTTCTATAAGAAAAATGTCTCAGAATCTGAGACTTTTTCTATAAGAAAAATGTCTCAGAATCTGAGACTTTTTCTATAAGAAAAATGTCTCAGAATCTGAGACTTTTTCTATAAGAAAAATGTCTCAGAATCTGAGACTTTTTCTATAAGAAAAATGTCTCAGAATCTGAGACTTTTTCTATAAGAAAAATGTCTCAGAATCTGAGACTTTTTCTATAAGAAAAATGTCTCAGAATCTGAGACTTTTTCTATAAGAAAAATGTCTCAGAATCTGAGACTTTTTCTATAAGAAAAATGTCTCAGAATCTGAGACTTTTTCTATAAGAAAAATGTCTCAGAATGTGAGACTTTTTCTATAAGAAAAATGTCTCAGAATCTGAGACTTTTTCTATAAGAAAAATGTCTCAGAATGTGAGACTTTTTCTATAAGAAAAATGTCTCAGAATCTGAGACTTTTTCTATAAGAAAAATGTCTCAGAATCTGAGACTTTTTCTATAAGAAAAATGTCTCAGAATCTGAGACTTTTTCTATAAGAAAAATGTCTCAGAATCTGAGACTTTTTTCTATAAGAAAAAGACTCAGATTCTGAGAAATTTTTCTTATAGAAAAAGTCTCAAAATCTGTGACTTTTTCTATAAGAAAAATGTCTCAGAATCTGAGTCTTTTTCTATAAGAAAAATGTCTCAGAATCTGAGTCTTTTTCTATAAGAAAAATGTCTCAGAATCTGAGACTTTTTCTATTAGAAAAATGTCTCATAATCTAAGACTTTTTCTATAAGAAAAATGTCTCAGAATTTGAGACTTTTTCTATAAGAAAAATTTCTCAGAATCTGAGACTTTTTCTTTTAGAAAAATGTCTTAGAATTCTAGACTTTTCTAATGAAAATGTGACATAGTGTAAATTGTTGCCCTTATGCTTGTCATATTGTCGATGTCGTTTTTTTATATCTTCCCCAAAATATCCTTATTATCCTTTTGTGACATTTGTTGTTTCAATTGACCACATTTTTAAATTTGATTTAATGATGACCTATTTTTGTATTGAATACCATATTTATCTGTCGGTTTTTGTTAAATATTAAAATAAAAATCTGTTATCAAGGTCCTTATCTTGGTTAATCATTTTTAAACTTTCATTTTTAGCACATTACAATGTAATATAATTATCTTTCGGTATTAAAAAATTAACCCTTTGGTTAGCATTGTATACTAAAAAATATTTTTTTTAGAGATGTGTTTGGGAGAATATATTTTTAAAGCAGATAGTTCCAAAGGCGATATTTATTGGGGGAATTCCAATTAAGAGAATATCTGAAAAAGTGGTTTTGAAAAAGAATTGGAATTTTTAAATTTTTCGGGATTTTTTTTTTTAAATCTGTCCTTGCTTATACCCAGTCTAGACTGGCAATTGCGCTACCATCAATCTTACGTAAAAACTTAAAATTTTACATTTGTTGTTCTATACCGTGTACAAATGTATTGATTCATATATAATCATATCTGGTTGCATATAACTAAAATTGAGATTTAGTTATTTGGCCATCATTAGCACAAATTCGACATCTAATTAGATCTGATCTGATACAATTATGTACTATCAGATGCAATCATATATTATCAGATAAGAGCATATCAGATAAGATCACATCATAGCTTTAAGTTTGGAGGTGACATTATTTCTCCGCAAGAGAAGTTTTTATAAATGTTTTTTCTCAGTTTTCTCTAGTTTTGAGTCTGCATTGAGAGGGTTAAAAACCTCAAAAACCACACATCAATTTATTCTACAAAATCACTTATCATTACCATGATGATGAGATAAATTTTGTTTTTTTGCCAACTCCATTGTAATTATCATCATGTTGGTTTTTTTGAACCTGAGACTTATTTTTCTCAAGCCTTTCTTTAACAATAACTAAACAATTGTCACATATGGTTTTTGCTTCATTTCTTTATTGGTTATCAAAACCACTTTTCCAAAAACCACTTTATGTTGGGTTAACACGATCAAGTCAAGAAATCTTTTGTGGTCAGTTTTTGTTATAAACAAAACGTTACAGATTTTTAATTTTTTCCTCATCATCTTACAAATCAAATGAATTTTGTATTCAAATAACAGATGTTTAATGATTTTTGTTTAAAGATTTTATGTCTGGTCATTTTTATTGTTTTTTTTTTTTAAGTTTTAATGGTCAGTTTTTTTTTTTTTAATTCTTTAAATGGAAGTATTTCACACAGTTTTTCTTTAAGAAATTAAGTGTGTGTCTGTGTGGGCTACCAAATTTTGTAAGGAGACGGATATAAGGAAGTAGTGTTTAAATTTATGTTAGAATTTATGTTAGAGATCATCAAACATATGATGTAGTTTTAGCACCATCATCATTTTAACTATAACTATTGATTATAGTGTGAGATTTTTCGTAATCAAGGTCTATTGTATCATTAATTTAAAATTTTTCGCAAAATTTATGATGACCTCTAGTTAACGAAAAATAATGCCTTTTAATTAACTAAATCTTTCGGCATTTATTTAAAGAAAATAATATAAACAAATTATAGGGGTACCCATCTTTAAGGTCAATTATGGCGAAAGAAAGAGATAAAAGAAAATTTTAAAAAAATAGGAAAAAAAATGAAAACAAAGAAAATTTCTAAGATTCTGCAACATTTTTCTTTAAACGAATGCTCTTAGATTCTGAAAAAATTTTTATAGTGCACAATCCAAACATTTTCCAACAGAGAACCTGAAATTCCCTATTAAAGTAGGTGATAACAAATTTTGGTTATTTTCTAAAAGTTTCAAGAAGATGGCTTAAAAAGTTTTTTTTACAAAATCTATTTTACAAAAAGCAAAAAAAAAATTTTGGCCAAAAAATGGTGATCTCAAATTTTGGAGATTTTAGAAAATGTCTTAAAATTTGACACATTTTTCGATAAAAAACGTAGAGTTTCTTAGACATTTTTCCTGAGATTTTTTTATAGAAAAAATAGTACTACCCTTAAAAACAGGTGATCTCAAAATTAAGTTATTTTTCAAAACTTTTGAGAGAAAAAAAAAAAAATAATGATACATGGAGAAAGGAAAGAAAAATGTTTTATAAAATGACAAAAAATTTTAAAATTCTGAGAATTTCTCAGATTCATGGTGAAAGGAAAAAAATTAAATGACACATTTTCGATAAAAAATGACACATTTTTCGATAAAATGACACATTTTTCGATAAAATGACACATTTTTCGATAAAAAACATAGAGTTTCTTAGACATTTTTCCTGCGATTTTTTTTATAGAGAAGTAATACCCCTAAAAACAAGTGATCTCAAAATTTAGTTATTTTTCAAAACTTTTGAGAGAAAAAAATATTTTAGATTCTGAGTCATTTTTATAAAAAAAAAAATAAACTAAATGTAAACTTTTCTTAAAAAAAATATTTTTACATTTTGAGACAATTTCTATAAAGACAATTTTTGAGATTATTATATAGAAAACATGGAATTACCTAATGTAAATGAAATAATTGAGCTCGAGGTCTGTTGTTTTAAATAATTTTTATTTTATTTCTCCGATATTTCGAAATTCCGAAATATCGGAGAAATAAAATAAAAATTATTTAAAACAACAGACCTCGAGCTCATTTATTTTATTTACCTTACAAATTTAAAGGTCGAATAAATACAACATTAAATTTAACATGGAATTACCTTTAAAGCACGTGATCACAAAGTTTGGCTATTTTTCAAAACTTTAAACAAGTAATTGCTTTAAAATTCCTAAAGACACCTAGTGTCTTTAAGGAATTCTTCTTACAAAAAAAGTTTTACTAACAATTGGTGATCTCATATTTTAGATATTTAGAAAAATCTCAATATTTATCGCATTTTCCTATAGAAAACCTCTAAATTTCTGAGACAGTTTTCCAGAGATTATTTTATAGAAAACGTTTGATTATTACTAGGTGATCTCAAATTTTGGCTATTTTCTAAGACTTTCAAGAAAATTGATTAATTAAAAAAAAAAAACAAGTGAAGAATCTAAATTCGGCCTTGCCGAATTCATTCAAAAACGATTAATGCAAAAAACTTTGTGATGAAAAAATTTCCGAGGAAAAACAACTTTGGTAGAAAAATATTCCGAGGAAAAAAAAATTTTGGTAGAAAAAAATGGCGAAAGGAAAAAAATTAAATGACACATTTTTCGATAAAAAATGACACATTTTTCGATAAAATGACACATTTTTCGATAAAATGACACATTTTTCGATAAAAAACATAGAGTTTCTTAGACATTTTTCCTGCGATTTTTTTTATAGAGAAGTAATACCCTTAAAAACAAGTGATCTCAAAATTTAGTTATTTTTCAAAACTTTTGAGAGAAAAAAATATTTTCGATTCTGAGTCATTTTTATAAAAAAAAAAATAAACTAAATGTAAACTTTTCTTAAAAAAAATATTTTTACATTTTGAGACAATTTCTATAAAGACAATTTTTGAGATTATTATATAGAAAACATGGAATTACCTAATGTAAATGAAATAATTGAGCTCGAGGTCTGTTGTTTTAAATAATTTTTATTTTATTTCTCCGATATTTCGAAATTCCGAAATATCGGAGAAATAAAATAAAAATTATTTAAAACAACAGACCTCGAGCTCATTTATTTTATTTACCTTACAAATTTAAAGGTGGAATAAATACAACATTAAATTTAACATGGAATTACCTTTAAAGCACGTGATCACAAAGTTTGGCTATTTTTCAAAACTTTAAACAAGTAATTGCTTTAAAATTCCTAAAGACACCTAGTGTCTTTAAGGAATTCTTCTTACAAAAAAAAAGTTTTACTAACAATTGGTGATCTCATATTTTAGATATTTAGAAAAATCTCAATATTTATCGCATTTTCCTATAGAAAACCTCTAAATTTCTGAGACAGTTTTCCAGAGATTATTTTATAGAAAACGTTAGATTATTTCTAGGTGATCTCAAATTTTGGCTATTTTCTAAGACTTTCAAGAAAATTGATTAATTAAAAAAAAAAAACAAGTGAAGAATCTAAATTCGGCCTTGCCGAATTCATTCAAAAACGATTAATGCAAAAAACTTTGTGATGAAAAAATTTCCGAGGAAAAACAACTTTGGTAGAAAAATATTCCGAGGAAAAAAAAATTTTGGTAGAAAAAAATTCCGAAAAAAAATTTGCATAAAAAAATTTTTTTGGCGAAAAATAATCCGCAAAAATATGTTGGAACAAAATATATGTTTCTACTTGTTGTATAAATATATGTTTATACATGAAGAAATGTAGAGATAAAATGAAAATTTTATAAAAAAATTTAAAAATCTCAGATTTTGCAAAAAATTTTTTTTTTAAAAAAATCTTAGATTTTAACTCTTCTTTCAAATCGAAAATTCTGAGATCATTTTATAGAACATATGGGATTAGATATAAAAGTAGGTGATTCCAAATATTGGTAATTTCCCAAAATTATCAAAAAACGAGTTAAAAGTGTCTTTAAAAGAAACTTATTATAAAAATTTACTTTGACAAAAAACTTTATGGGTCAAACTTGGTGAAAGAAAATTTTATAAAAAAAAAATTGAAAAAGTAAATAAAATTTCTAAAAAAAAAATATTCACCAATTTTAAGACAATTCTCATAGAGAAAACACGGATTACCGATAAAAGTAGGTGATACCAAATTTTGAGTATTTTCTAAAAATTACAACAAAACTGTTAAACAAAACTGTCTAAACGGATACTTTTTACCAAAATCCACTTTGACTTAAAATTAGTGATCTAAAATTTTGGATATTTTAGAAAAGGACTCGAAATTCGACCCATTTTTTAGGAATTGTCCTTAAGATTGTGATTTTAGATTTCCTTTAAAAGCCGGTGTTCGAAAATGATTATTGTTTTTTATAACTGTCAAAAAGTGGCTAAACATTATCTTATAAGGTTCTTAAAAAAAAATTTAAAAAATTGTGATCTTAAGTTTTGGCTAATTTATAAAAAGATTCTAAAACAATTTTCCTATTGAAATTCTATGACATTTATACTACAGAAAAAGTTTAAGATTCTAAGACATTTTCCTACAAAAAAGGTCTTTGATTCCAAGACATTTTTCTTATAGAAAAAGTCTTACAAGGGAAGTATCTCAACCCTTATGAACCGATTTGCCTGAAACTTAAAATATGTATTAAAGAGACGATTTTAAGGTTGGGGTGTCTCGGCTTTTCGGCCATATCGGTGTTTAAAAATTTCGTAGTCCCCTTATGAAACCATGTAGACCTTTGGGAAAATTTTGATAACTTCCGAACTAACAGGAATATCATCTAGGGCAAAAATACGGGTCGACTTAAATTTAATAAAGATTATTTCTTATCCATATGGATATCTTAGGTCTATGTCTTCACATAAGTACCCACTAAAATTTTCACATTTTCCTGAAAAAAATACTTAAAGAAGCCGATTTTTTACAAGGTTATGCCACCATTGGATAGGCATTAAAAAAACCTTTCTTATCATATGAAAACATCATATAGTTTCTTAAAAAGAAATGGCTAAAAAATCCAAAAAACGATTTTTTCGCCATTTTTTGACCCATGTTTTGAACCCCTAAATCCCCGATATGGCCGATAAGCCGAGACACCCCAACCTTAGAATTGTCTCTTTGATATATAATTTAAGTTTCAGGCAAATCGGTTCATAAGGGTTGAGATACTTCCCTTGTTAGATTCTGAGACATTTTTTTTATAGAAAAAAGTCTCAGATTCTGAGACATTTTTTTTATAGAAAAAAGTCTCAGATTCTGAGACATTTTTTTTATAGAAAAAAGTCTCAGATTCTGAGACATTTTTTTTATAGAAAAAAGTCTCAGATTCTGAGACATTTTTTTTATAGAAAAAAGTCTCAGATTCTGAGACATTTTTTTTATAGAAAAAAGTCTCAGATTCTGAAACATTTTTTTTATAGAAAAAAGTCTCAGATTCTGAGACATTTTTTTTATAGAAAAAAGTCTCAGATTCTGAGACATTTTTTTTATAGAAAAAAGTCTCAGATTCTGAGACATTTTTTTTGTGACATTTTTTCTATAGAAAAAGTCTCAGATTCTGAGACATTTTTCTATAAAAATATTCTCAGATTCTGAGACATTTTTTCTATAGAAAAAGTCTACCACCCTGAGACATTTTTTCTATAGAAAAAGTCTCAGAAAAAAGGTCTCTGTCTCAGACAGAAAATTCTCGGATTTTGAGACATATTTTCTATAGAAAAAGTCTCTGATTCTGTCACATTTCGTGTGAACTAAAATATTTTTTGAAGAAATCAATTCTTCCAAGCCCTTTTCTACGATTTCTAGAATTCTTACGCATATTATGACATTTTTTCTAAAGAAAAATTCTCAGATTCTGAAACATTTGTTTTTTAGAAAAATTCTCAGATTCTGAGACATTTTTTCTATAGAAAAAATCTTGAAATCTGAGACATTTTTTCTATAGAAAAAGTTTCTCATTCTGTCACATTTCGTGTGAACTAAAATATTTTTTGAAGAAATCAATTCTCCCAAGCCCTTTTCTACGATTTCTAGAATTCCCACGCACATTATCCTTTTTTCATATGAGAATATTCATTACACCATGAATATTTTTCAATAAAAAAAAAAATAATAAGACATAAGAATAGTCTATTCAACAAAAATAACCAAAATCAATTATTAACCTGTAAAAACCAAAACGAAATACATATAACACTATATATAAATATTCTCAGGCTTGAAACCAGGACAAAATTATACAAAACAAAAATATCCTTAAGGACCTGAGTAAAACACAAACATACCAACAAAAAATACATACATAATCAAGTAAAATCATTAATACTTTCAAATAAACACGGTATCAATTCGAAAAGAAAGTATGAACAATTTAAAATATTCTCACAAGATTTCAATCATGTATAAACTCTTACAATATGATTATTTATATAAAGAAGATGCTGTGGGAATTTTATACTTTTTTTTTGAAAATTTTGCACCCGTATTTCAAAGATCTGAAAAAAATGCATATACTAAATACTTGCTACTTTAAAATGCATACATGCAGATATCAGAAAAAAAATTTTTGAATTTGAAAAGGCTACGGACGAGATTGCCCTACAACAAGTTGCTGACAACAAGATAAACACCTACAAAAATCAACCACCAAATAAGGATAAGATTGAAATGAATTTAAAGAAGAGGAATACCAAAAAAAGGACTACAATCTTGTCTGAACAGCACCTGTTAAACAATACGAAATTGTTTGTATTTGTATACGAAATAGTAAGAATTGAAGACAATATATATACAAAGTAGTGGGAAGAAAACTGAGTCAATGAACGGAATGGCAAGACAATAATGACTTGATGATACTCTACAGTAGATTATTTCTAGAAAAATCTAAATGTAGTCGAACAGACGCAATGGAATTCGTTTAAAAAAGAAATTGATTTCATATTAGAAATAAAAAAATCGTTTATGGTTTCCAAAAAAAATTTATAAAATTTAATAAACTTTAATTATTTTTCTAATTTTTTGTAAATTTTTAATTTTCTTTGAAAGAATGGGTGATATCAAATTTTAGAATTTTTTCTATAATTAGCAAGAAAATTGATTTTAAAGTTATTTTTAATAATTTCCTCACACAAATTTTATAAAATTTTGATATTTGTAAAAAATGGGTGATCTCAATTTTTTGTTATTTTTGCGGATTTTATTAGAAATAAGCTTGATCATGGTTTTTAAGTCGTTCAAACCTGATTTTTTTGGTCCAACAGTTGGTCAATAAATTTTTGTGAAAACCGAGATATCAACCTAGCGTAATGTTGTGTATATTTCATTGCTGGCTGCTCCTCTGGCAGAGATATAGGTAATAAATCTTAATCTTTGAATAAATTTTCCATAAATTATATAAAAATTATAAAAACTTTTCAAAAAATCTTATTAAAATTCAATTGTGGCTTGAAATGGGTGATCTCAATTTTTTGAAATTTTTGCTTGGGTTTTAAATTTTTTATGATGTAATATCTTTTTACACTTAAAATAAAATCTCTTTCAATCCGCAGAAAATCTGCAGCAAATGCACCGATTTTGATCCATACCAGGAATATGGTGATTTTATCAAATGCAGTTTGCTAAATTTCTGTTGTGATAACCTGGCTCGAATCAGCAGATACATCTGTCCAGAGAGCAGAAAAATCTGCTGATTTTTGAAAAAAAGTCTGCTGAATTAAATTGATTAAAAATTTATCTTTAATAATTCCCTACTAATTTTTTTTTTTAAATTTTATTTTTTCTCCAATATTTTTAACAAAGTAGCTTTTAAGATTTTTTTTTTTTAGGGTTTGTTATCAAAATTGAAGTATCGCAAAATTTTTGAAAATGTGGGTGATCCCAAATTTCAGTTATTTTCCAGAATTTTACAGAAAATTTACTTTTAGGAAATTCTTTTATGACGTTTATTATAAATATAGAAATTTTTAACTTTTTTTGTAAAAGATAGGTGATATCAAATTTTAGTTATTACCTATAATTTGCAAGAAAATTGATTTAATTTTTAATAGTCGGCTTTATTATTTTTTGTTTAAATCTTATACAAATTGAAACGGGAGATCTCAATTTTCTGAAATATTTGCTAAAGTTTTAAAAGTTCTATGGTTCAATATTTTTGCAAAGGTAGGTGTTCTCAAATTTTAGTTTTTCTGCAGTATTTTTCTGAAAATAGTTTTTAAGATTTTTTTACAAGATTTCTTATCAAAATTGAAATATGGTCAAATTTTCAAAAAAGTAGGTGATCTCAAATTTTAGTTATTTTCCAGAATTTAACAGAAAATTGCTTTGAGGATGTTCTTTAATAACGACTCTTATCAAAATGGTCCAATATTTTCGTAAAGGTAGGTGTTCTCAAATTTTAGTTTTTCTCCAATATATTTCAGAAAATATTTTTTGAGATGTTTTTTTACGAGGTTTGTTATCAAAATTAAAATATTGGCAAATTTTTGAAAAAATTGGTGATCTCAAATTGTAGTTATTTTTAAGAATTTGGCAGAAAATGGATTATAGGACGTTCTTTTATGACGTTTCTCATAAATATTGAAATTTTTAACTTTTTTCGTAAAAAATAGGTGATACCAAATTTTAGTTATTTTTAATAATACCATTCCTCATTTTTTGTTTAAAATCCTATACAAATTGAAACTGTTGATATCAATTTTCTGAAATATTTGCTAAAGTTTTCAAATTTTTTATGATCCAATATTTTTGTTAAGGTAGTTGTTATTAAATTTTAGGTTTTTTCCAGTATTTTGAAGAAAATATTTTTTGAAGTGTTTTTTATAAGGGGTCTTATCAAAATTGAAATATCGCAAAATTTTTGAAAAAGTAGGTGATCTCAAATTTTAGTTATTTTTCATAATTTTACAAAAAATTGCTTATAAGACGTTTCTTATAAATATTAAAGTTTTTAACTCTTTTCGTAAAAATAGGTGATACCAAATTTTAGTTATTACCTATACTTTGCAAGCAAATTGATTTAAATTTTATTTTTAATAATCCCCTATTTGCTAAAGTTTTCAAATTTTTTAAGTCCAACATTTTCGTTAAGGTAGGTGTTCTCAAATTTAAGTTTTTCTCCAGTATTTTTCAGAAAATAGTTTTTGAGATGTTTTTTTTACAAGGTTTCATCAAAATTGAAATATGGGCAAATTTTAAAAAAGTAGGTGATCCCAAATTTTTGTTATATTCAAGAATTTTACAGAAAAATTTTTTTAAGATGTTTTTTTATGGCAAGAAAATTGATTTAAATTTCATTTTTAATAATCCCTTTACTCATTTTTTGTAAATACGCTTATACAAATTAAAACGGGTGATCTGAATTTTCTGAAATATTTGCTAAAGTTTTCAAATTTTTATGGTCCAATATTTTCTTTAAGGTAGGTGTTCTCAAATTTTAGTTTTTCTCCAGTATTTTCCAGAAAATAGTTTTTGAGATGTTTTTTTTTCAAGGTTTTTTATCAAAATTGAAATATCGGCAATTTTTTGAGAATGTTGGTGATCTCAAATTTTACTTATTTTTCAGAATTTTACAGAAAATTGCTTTTAAGATGTTCTTTTATGACGTTTCTTATAAATATTGAAGTTTTTAACTTTTTTCGTAAAAAATAGGTGATACCAAATTTTAGTTATTATCTCTTCTTTGCAAAGAAAATTATTTTAAATTTTATTTTTAATAATCCCCTATTTGCTAAAGTTTTCAAATTTTTAAGGTCCAATATTTTCAATAAGGTAGGTGTTCCCAAATTTTAGTTTTTCTCCAGTATTTTTCAGAAAATAGTTTTTGAGATGTTTTTTACGAGGTTTCATCAAAATTGAAATATGGGCAAATTTTCAAAAAAGGAGGTGATAACAAATTTTCGTTATATTCAATAATTTTACAAAAAATTGTTTTTAAGATGTTCTTTTATGGGAAGAAAATTGATTTAAATTTCATTTTTAATAATCCTCTTACTATTTTTTTTTGTAAATACGCTTATACAAATTGAAACGGGTGATCTCAATTTTCTGAAATATTTACTGAAGTTTTAAAATTTCTGTGGTCTAATATTTTCGTCTTTATGAAAATATTCGGTAGGTGTTCTCAAATTTTAGTTTTCCCCAGTATTTGCAGAAAATAGTTTTTGAGATGGTTTTTTTTTACGAGGTTTTTTATCAAAATTGAAATAATTTTTGAAAAAAAGTAGGTGATCCCAAATTTTAGTTATTTTTAAGAATGTTACAAAAAATTGTTTTAAAGATGTTCTTTTATAACGAATCTTATCAAAATTGAAACGTGGCCAAATATGGGTGATCAACATTTTTTGTTATTTTTGCTAAGGTTGTAAGAATAATTTTGCAAGACTAAAATTTTTTATTACTAAAAGGAATAAAATTAATTTCCAAAAAAACTCTTGGAATCGTTGAAGAAAACAAACGTTACAAACCATTTAAATAATTTAATACTCCCACACTTTCTGTGTATAGGTCATTCACAAAATACACGAAAGAAGGTTTAACAGAAATTTAAGAAAAGAAAAATGAAATAAAATATTATTTAAATTGACGGAAGTTGATCACACTTCCAAAGTGCGAATAAATACACAAAATTTATTTTTTAGGGATTCATTTATTTAAAATTCAAAGATTTTTTTTCTTTTCTTATTATTTGCTAAAAAAAAAAATCAGAGCAAATAATGGCCGTAAAGAAAAGAGCAAAAAAAGTAATGATCAGTATTATTGTCTTTTAGCAAAGAAAGCAACGGTATTGTAAGATTTCATTTCTATTCTTATGAGAAAACGGAAGTTAATTTCTAAGGAAGCAACAATTTCCGTTCAATATTTATAAAGGAATTCCTTCTTCTTTTTTGTAAAAAAAGGAAGTTAAACCGTTTTGTTTAAATATTAAAACAAGTGTGAATAGATAATTAACAGGTTAGAAAAGAATTTAAAAGTAAAGTGCTCTATACAGTTTTAAATTTCGAAAGAAACTATTAATGATGGTTTTAAAAGAATTAAAGATAATATTAAAGAAATTACGAAATTTTGTAAATGAATTCTTTGATTTATTTTCAGAATTTGTTTGTTAAATTTTATTTTTTTGCTAATTGTTTTTAAAAAGGCGTTTATATGTTTTGTTTTTAAATCAAAATTTAAAAAAAAATTTTATTTAGAATTCTTAAAATTAATTTTTACTACAAATTTTCTAGAATTTCCGGTTAAATTTTTTTTGATTTATGTTTTTATTTTTTTTATAGTAATTTTATGTGTAATTTTTTATTTTAAATTGAATTAAATCTGGGTTTGTTTTTTGAATTCATGTTCTGCATCAAATTCACTTTTCATAAAACTCATAATTTGTTTGTAGTCAATCAACACCCTTATTTTTTAAATACAAATACTGGGGCAGACATGTTATTCTCTCAAACTGAGTTAAATACAAAAAGCTTATTTTGTTAGTGGTAAATACAAACTATGGCCCGCCTCAGTTTACTTATCATTCTTTGTTTGCGAGATATGGACTTTAAAAGTGTCATTTTTTCAACATTGAATTTTTCGCTGGCTCCAGACAATTTTTATTTCGCTAGGCAAAAAAAATATTTGTGGTGCAAATTAGCGGTCAATCGTACAACATTCAACTCTAATTTTTTAAAATATGTTGTATGGTAAAAATAAATGGGGGTCGGTCTCACTAATGACCCCTCTCAGACGCACCATTGGACCGGTAGAAGCTGATTAAATAAAACAAATTTACAAAAAATAATAAAAAAAGTATGAGGACCGCCTTAAAAATTAGAGATAGAGGGTAGGTGTGTTCAGAAAAAATGTTTGGACTAAAAAAATATTGTGGGTCGGTCATACATTTTGTTGCTCTAAGGGCACTATTAGGGCAGTTAGAGCGGTTTGAGCAAATTTTAATAAATGTAGTGTGGCAGGCCCCTTAGAAATTGGAGATATGGTATAAAATTGTTCCAAAAAAATGTTAAGACGTAAAAATTAATGGGGGTCGGTCTTATAAATGACCTCTCTATGACGCACCATTGGAGCAGTAAAAATGATTTTAAAATTGAAAAATTACAATAAAATTTGTTCAACAAATTTTAAAAAATAGTAATAATCGCTATCCCACGATCCTCCTGGGCAAAAAATTTGTAGAATCGATAGAAGTTTTACACAAAAAAATTTCAAAAAAATCGAAGAGTACAAACATTTTCAAAAATAAGATTTAAATTTTAAAACTTAAAAATCGCATACTAGAGCGCTTTTAAGAACTTTTTGGGATTTTTTTCAAAAGTACGTAAAAAACAAAAATTTTGAAAAAACAAATTTGAAATTTGGACCATTATTGAAGAAGTTATGAGTAAAAGAAGTTTGAGTAAAGGAACATACTACCATTTTTTAAATATTCGATATCTTTTGAACGGGTCATCAAAAAAATCTGAAAATTTACCACGAAGGAGTTTTCGAAGGGTAATAAAAACGGTAAACAAATTGGGAAAATCTAAAAAAAAATTTCAAAGTGTCCGATTTGACATGGAATGCCCCATATATTCATGATCCTCGATCGATTTTAAGACGATCTAGCGATGTCCGTCCGTCTGTTGAAAACACGCTAAGTTTCGAAAGACTTTACAGAGGCTCCTGAAGTTTGGCATATATGTTGGGCATTTACCTGGTCAGGTTGGTATTGCAATCCAGCGAAATCGGTTCAGTGGTTCAAAAGTTATGAGCAAAAGACTGCAAGGGTTTTTCGTGAATTTACGGGATAAAAAACACGCTAACATTCGAAGGGCCATTTTGAGGATGCTGAAGCTTGGCGTATATATTTTTCGTTCCCCTGTCCTAGTTCGTATTGAAATTCAGGCAAATCAATCCAGTGGTTCAAAAGTTATTAGCAAAACCATGATGTTCAGATTAGCTTCACCTTAAATTCACATTTTGAAAACCCGTTAGACATGTTTTAAAACAAGTAAGAAAGTTATAGTCGGTCAATACCGATCATATGATACCCTACACCAATGTTTTCCGGAAAATGGGTCCCAAGTACAAACATGAACCGATTGGAAACGTCTTTTGTTAGATCTTTATTAAGTGTAGAAAACACACACAGATCCAATTTTAGTGGAATTGGTTTATTTTTTTGGCAATAGACCGATTCAACTGAATATCGGTCGAAATTTTTATATGGGGTACTAAGTCCAAAAATGGTCCAACTACATTCCGATTTGATTAGGTTACTAAAGTACACGTTTAACACCTAAAAATAAAATTTTTATCAAATATTTCCATTTTTATGAATTTTGAGGGAATTATGCGAATATCGGGAGGGTGGTTTGTACGGGACTACCAGAAGGGCTGACCTGATTCCTTTAAAATTTGAAATGGTGATTCGTGCATACGAAATTTGATTACCTGCTAAATTTTGAAGCGATATTTCTTATAATACGGTTATTAGAATCATTTAAGCAGAATCCAAAGGGGGCGTTTGTATGAGGGCTAGGTCTTAACATGGACCGATTTTCTCCAAATTCAATAGGCTTTGTCCTTGGGCCAAAAGATGCTTAAGTTTCAAATTTCAAGTCAATTGATTGAAAAGTGCGACCTGTATCGTGCTTAAACCGATAGATGGACAGACGGACGGACAGATGGACGGACGGACGGACGTCGCTAAATCGACTCAAAAAGTGATTCTGAGTCGATCGGTATACTTGAAGGTAGGTCTAGGAGCAATATTTCTGGTAGTTACAAACATCACCACAAACTCATTATACCCTGTACCACAGAGTGGTGTAGGGTATAAACATTGGTAAGTAACAAAAATATTTTACAACGTATTTTTGTCACTCAAAAATATTTTTATACTAAAAAAAATACACTCAAAAAAATTTTACACTCAAAAAAAATTTTACACTCAAAAAAAAAAAAATTTAGTTAATTATTTTTTTTTTTTCAAAAATTACTAAAAAAAGATTTTTTCGCACAATAAAATAATTGTAATCAAAAATTTTATTTTTTTCACGTTGGAAAATTTACTATCACTTCAAAAGGACATTCTGGAGGGTATTCATAGATTTAGGCAAGTCGAATTTAACTTTTCTACTTGTTTTTTTTTTGCCAAATTTTTTTTTCGCAAAAATAATTTTCTGAGGAATATTTTTTAAAAATGTTTTAATTTTTTTCTCAAAATTGCTTTCTTTCACCAATTTTTATAACAAAATTTTCATAATTTTTTTTAAATAATTTGTTTTAATCAATTTTTTTACATAGTGGAGAAATGTATGGATATTCGGCAAGGCTGAATTTTACTTTTTATGCCCTACACCACACAGTGGTACAGAGTATAATGAATTTGTGCTGATGTTTGTAACTATTCGAAATATTGGTCCTAGACCCACTTTTAAGTATACCGATCGACTCAGAATCACTTTTTGAGTCGATTTAGCGATGTCCGTCCGTCCGTCTGTCCGTCCGTCTGTCTGTCTGTCCATGCAAACGTTGTAAACACGATACAGGTCGCAATTTTTAATCAATTGACTTGAAATTTGAAACATAGGGCTATTTTGGCCTAAGGACGAAGCCTATTGAAATTGAAAAAAATCGGTTCATATTTAGACCAAGCCCCCATACAAAGGTCCTCTTTAGTTTTGGCTCAAATGACTTTAATAACCGCATTATAATAGGTATCATTTCAAAATTTGGCAGGTAATCATGTTTTATCTACACAAATCACCATTCCGAATTTTAAAGAAATCGGACCGGTTCTTCTTGTTGCCCCCATACAAACCACCTTCCCGATTTTCACATAAATCTCTCAAATTTCATGAAAATAGAAAATATTTTATTAAAATTCTGTTTGTGTATGTTAAACGCGTACTTTAATAACCTTATCAAATCTGATTATCATCGGATCAGTTTTAGACTTAGGCCCGCCCATTTGAAAATTTTGATCGATATTCAGTTAAAGCGGTATATTGTCAACAAAAAGAAGCATATTTCACTTAAATTTGATTTGTGAATGTTTTTTACACTTATTAAAGATTTGACAAAATATAGATCACATCAGTCCATGTTTGAACTTGGGACCCATTTTCCGGGAAACTCTGGAGTAGGGTATTATATGGTCGGTCTTGACCGACTATAATTTTCTTCCTTGTTTTACTTGTTTTTTAAAAGGTTTCCCGATTTTGAACTCGTTTGTACATCACTGTTAAACGTCAAACATCAGCATATGCTTAAATCAATCATATGTGTGTGCAATGCCGAGTATACATGTCGCAATTTTATGGACCTTAATTCTTTCATTTGCCACATACAGTGATTTAAAAAAGAAGGTGACCTTTTTGACTAATATAAAAAAAAACAATAAGTGATTTGGGAAATAAAAATTAAATTTTAAGCATTATTAATTTCTAACTTCGCAAATTTTGAACAGTGTTTGCAAAATTTTCCAAATCACTGTATCTCAGTCAACCAACATCATTATTTCATTCATTTGCATGCTTATGTTGTTTTAATAGTAAGTGTCCACATTATTTACAATTTTTTTTTGTTTCTATAGATGTATGCCAGTATGTGTTAAGTTGAATGACAGCTCATTTGACAGTTAGTAACAATTTAAGAACCTACAGACATACATAATACAAGTGCATACAATAAAGTATATACTACATACTAGTACACACAAAAAATTATTGGCTAAAAATTTTCAATTAAATCTATTGATCAACAAAATTTAAATTAGTCAATCAATGTTTTAATTAAAATTTTTGTTATTTTCTTTAACTGTCGAATTACAAAATTAAATTTTCGCTTTAATTTATTTAAATAGATTAATTCAAAAATATACAAAATAATTGGGTTATGCTTTTTTTTATTGTTGGCAACATATTGGAAAACAAAAAGGATGAATTTTTTAATAATTTTGTCATAAGCTTACAATTCATTTGTTAAATTAATCATTATTTTGATTGACTATAAATAAAAAATTTATAAAATTTTTGATCAAAATCATAAAAAAAGGTTTGATTGAAAAAATTTTCAATCAATCTCTTACAATTTGATGATTGGTATAACAATTTTTTTAATTGGAGGAATTTCAATAAAAAAATTGATTAAATCCGCGTTTTTGTTGATTGAAATTCGTTTCAATTTTTTTCTGTGTGGTAAAAGTTTAAGTACTTGTCATTTTATAAAAGAAAAAAATTATAGAATTTTATACATAACGATGCTATTGAAAAGGCTTTTTTTATCGTTTATAAATTTTGCAGTTATTTTTAATTTGTTTTTTCTTCATATTTATAGACCTTGAGTAAATGAAAAAAAAGAACCTAGATATGTATGAATGCCACAGTATGAGGACGTTATCAAGTGTTTGCACTTATACTTGGTTACATTTTGTTATAGAAACCTAGTTTGAAAAAAAAAATTACCAAATGCCTTTTTTAATTTTCCATAGAAAATTTTAAAATAAAAGATTAAACAAAAAAATTATGAAATGGCGCCAAATATTTAGTTTGAATTAAAAGAGGTGTTAACTTTTTTTAAAGATTTTTTTTTAAGAAATCTTTTTAATTTTCAAGTGTGTATGAAGAACAAACAAATTTTCACAACTTTGAATTTACAATATAAATTTAAACATGTTTGAATGAACTAAAAATAAACATAGTTCATATGAAATTTTATTACATACTCGTATCATTAAATAAATATGTTTAAACTATAAACATTTTCTTATCTCAAACCGATAACCTTTAACAACCTTTATTTACAAGAATGTAATTCAAACAAAATTTTAAATAAGACTGAATATTTGAATTCTCTTATTAATGACTAAAATATTTTGAATACGAATGAATTCAAGTAAAAATCACTGTTTTAGTGATTGCAATTTTTAATGTTAAGAAAACAATTGTATAAAAATTTTTACCGTAAAACTTTTATTTTTAATATAAAAACATTTTTAATTTATTTTTGTTGAAAACATTTTTTGAGTGTAAAATTTTTTATTTTTTTTTTTAAAAATTAAAAAAATTGTGTAAAAATTTGTTTGAGTCACAAAAGCACTTTGCTCAAATAAAAACCCTTTTTATACCCTACGTGGTACAGGGTACATTGAGTTTGTGCTGATGTTTGTAACTACCCGAAATATTGGTCCTAGACATACCTTCAAGCATACCGATCGACTCAGAATTACTTTTTGAGTCGATTTAGCGATGTCCGTTCGTCCGTCTGTCCGTCCGTTCGTCCGTCCATTTATCGGTTTAAGCACGATAAAGGTTGCAGTTTTCAATCAATTGACTTGAAATTTGAAATTTTTGGCCCAAGGACGAAGCCTACTGAAATTGGAAAACATCGGTCCATGTTAAGACCTAGCCCCCATACATATTATAATAGGTATCGCTTTAAAATTTAGCACGTAATCAAATTTTGTATGCATGAATCATCATTCCAAATTTCAAAGGAATCGGTTCAGTCCTTCTGGTAGTCCCCATACAAGCCACCCTCCCGATATTCATATAAATGAAAATATTTTATGAAAATTTTATTTTTAGGTGTTAAACGTGTACTTTAGTTACCTAATCAAATCGGAATATAATTGGACAATTTTTGGACTAAGTCCCACACATAAAAATTTCGACCGATATTCAGTTAAATCGGTATATTAACAAAAAAAAAAATAAACCAATTCCACTAAAATTTGATCTGTGTGTGTTTTCTACACTAAATAAAGATCTAACAAAAGACAGATCCAATCGGTCCATGTTTGGACTTGGGACCCATTTTCCAGAAAACACTGGTGTAGGGTATCATATGGTCGGGCTTGACCGACTATAACTTTCTTACTTGTTTTTAGTTATTTTTGTAAAAAAAAAAAATTTTCGATTGTAAACATTTTTTTTGGGTGTAAAAAATTTTTTGAGTGTAAAAATTTTTTGAGTGTATTTTTTTTTTGTGTAAAAATTCTTTTGAGTTACAGAAACCAACTCGTCTTTAGTGTGTTTTTAATAACTGAAATCGCAAAAATGGCCATCCAAAATTCGGGGATGGCTTAGTAGGCTCAGATTTATATACAGCTGGATCTGAGTTGTATCAAATTTCGAGACTTTTTCAAAATAACCAAAATTTAAAATCACCAATTTTAAGTCAAAGTGGGTATTTTTTAAAATAGTACTTTTTAAGCAAGTTTCTTGAACATCAAAAAAACCAAAGTTTGAGATCACCTACTTTGATAAAAGTCATAATTTCTAAGAATGTGAGGAGTTTTTTTTTAAGGAAAAATGCCTATAGAAAAATATCTGAGAATCCGTGCCTTTTTTTAAAAACATTTCTCAGAATCTGTAAGAAAATGTCTGGGACTTTTACAATAAGAACAATTTTTCAGAAACCTAGAGTGTTTCTATAGAAAATGTCTCAAAATCTAAATTTTTTACAATAAGAAAAATTCCTTCGACAGTCATTGTCAGAGTATTTCTATAGAAAAAGGTATCGAATAACGGGCTTCTTAAAGATAACCAAAATTTGAGATCACCAATTCATAGCCAAAGTGTTTTTATACCCTCCAATCCGTTTGTAACACATCTAAATATTGGTCTAGGACCCCATAAAGTATATATATTCATGATCCTCGATCGATTTTAAGTCGATCTAGCGATATCCGTCCGTCCGTCTGTCTGTCCGTTGAAAACACGCTAACTTTTGAAAGACTTTACAGAGACTACTGAAGTTTGGCATATATGTTGGCAATTTACCGGGTCAGGTTGGTATTGCAATCCAGCCAAATCGGTACAGTGGTTCAAAAGTTATGAGCAAAAGAGTAAATTTCGACAAAGGATTTTTCGCGAATTTACGAGATAAAATACACGATAACTTTCGAAAGGCAATAATGAGACTACTGGAACTCGGCATGTATCTTTACCGTTCCCCAGGTCTGTTTGGTATTGAATTTCAGCTAAATCGGTCCAGTGGTTCAAAAGTTATAAGCAAAACCCTGACTTTCAGATTGGTTTCAACTTAAATGCCACGTGTTAAACAAGTTTTAAAAGCATTGGTGGTAACTTAACAATGCTTTTCAAACTTGTTTAGTTTTAAAGCAATGATTTTTAAACCTGTTTAGTTTGCATTGGTAGCCTAAAAATTACACTCGAAAAAAAATTTTACACTCAAAAAAATTTTACACTCAAAAAAAATTTATTTTTTTTTACAAAAATTACAATATTTTGTGTACATACGTACGTGCATTCACTTAGTAATACTTTTACAGTAAAAAAAAAAACATTACACTCAAAAACAGTTTTACACTAAAAAAAAATTAGTAATTGTTTTTTTTTTTTTTTTAAATGACAAAAACAGGGTTTTTTACTCAAAATAAAATATTTCTAATCAAAATTGTTAATTTTTTTCACGTTAAAAAATGCACAATCCTTTAAAAAAGGCATTGTGGAGGGTATTCATAGATTCCGCAAAGTCGAATTTAACTTTTCTACTTGTTTTTTTTTTTTTTAATGGTCTGCTTAAAAAAACTTTTTTAGCAAATTTTCTTGAAACTTTTGAAAAATAACAAAAATCTGGGATCACCTACTTTTATAAATAGTGTTTTCTATAAAATGGATTTTTCTATGCGCAAAATTATCTTAAATTCTAAGATTGTTTTGTGTTAACTAGTGTTTTCTATAAAATTAATTTTTCTTAGCAAAAATTGTCTAAAATTCTATGAACTTTTTTCAGAAAAAATGGTGCAGAATCCAGGAAATTGGATAAAATCGCTATTTTATAAATATATTTTTTATATTTTTTCTCTCACCATATTTGACCTTTAAAGATCATGGGTATTTTTTATTTATTATTTAAGCAATTTTCTTGAAACTTTTCGAAAATAGCTAAATTTTGGGATCACCCACTTTTCTATGTACTCTCACGTTCTTATAAAAAATGTTAGGAACAAGTTCTCAGAAAAATCCAAAAAAAAAAAAATTTATTCAAAATAGATGTTGTAAAGAAGGATTATTTAAAGCCATTTTTTAAGTTTTTTTTTTTAAATTTTGGAAAATAACCAAAATTTATAATCACCTGCTTTCATAGGTAATCTTTTGTTTTCGATATAATAGTATCAGAAACGAATGATTTCTTTGAAAAAATGTATAAAATGTTGAGGCTTTTTTAAAATAACCAAAATTTAAGATCACAAATTTTTAGTTTTTAGTAAAATGGTCCGTTTAATGAAACTTTTTAAGCGATACAAAAAAGTTGTTGTTTTTGAAAAATATAAAGCAAATTTTATATTTTTCAAAAACAACAAGTTTTTTGTATCACTTACTTATTACAAGTAGTATTTTTGATAAAATAGATTTTTTAGCAAAAATTGTTTAAGTTCTAAGAATTTATTTTTAGGAAAATATTTGAAGAATCTGAGAAATTGTTGTTTCAATATTTTATAAAATTTAGTTTTTAAATTTTTCTTTTATCCTGTTCAAACCTTAAATATCATGGTTATATATTTTTTTGTTTAATTTTTAAACAATTTTCTTGAAAATTAAAAATATCTAAATTTTAGTATCACCTACTTTTATATGTTATACCATGTTTTCTATAAAATAATCTCAGTAAAAAATCTCAGAGTTCTTCTATGGTAAAATGTATTAAATTTTGAGCCTTTTTCAAAACAACCAAAGTTTGAGATCCCAAATTTTTATTCGAAAATGTTTTTTTCGTAAAATTGTACGTTTTAAGAAACTTTTTAAGAAATTTTATTGAAACTTTTGAAAAATAAACAAAATTTGGGATCACCTAATTTTATAAGCCGTGATTTCTTATAATCCGAACATTAAAAAAAATAAAAAATGGCTCAGAATCTATAGAAAAAATTCAAATAATCTGAGACTTAACTTAAGAAAAAATGTCTCAAAAACTCAGAGGCTTTTGATAGAAAAATGCCTCAAAATTTGAGACAAATAAAAAAATGCTTAGAATCTTTAGGAAAATGTCTCAAAATCTGAAACTCAAAATATTTCTATAGGGAAATGTATCAAATTTTGAGGCTTTTTGAAAATAACGCAAATTTGAGATCACCCATATTTAGTCAAAGTGTATTTTTTGTAAAATTGTCTTTTTAAAGAATCCTTTTAAGCAATTTTCTTAAAACGTTTGAAAATCACCAAAATTTGAGATCACTATTTTTTAAAATATTTAAAAATTTGTTGTTTCGCTTTTTTATAAATATGTATTTAATATTTTCCTCTCACTATGTTTGACCTTTAAAGATTATGGGTATTTTTGAATTAATTATTTGAGCAATTTTCTTAAAATTTTTTCGAAAATAACTAAATTTTGAAATCAGCCACTTTAGTATGTAATCTCAAGTTTTTATTAAATAATCTTAAAAATAATTTCTCAGAAAAAACCCAAACAAATTTTTATTCAAAGTAGATGTTGTAAAGAAGGATTATTTAAAGCCATTTTTTAAGTTTTTTTTTTTAACTGTGGAAAATAACAAAATTTTGAGATCACCTGCTTTCATAGGTAATCTTTTGTTTTCGATATAATAATATCGTAAACTCAGAGGTTTTCTGTGGGAAAATGTAATTTTCCTTAAATTTTTTCAAAAATATCAAAATTTTGGGAACACCTACTTTTATATGTTATTTCATGTTTTCTATAAAAAATAATCTTACAATTATTGGCAAAAACTCACAGTTCTTTTATTGAAAAATGTATTAAATTTGTAGGGTTTTATCAAATAACCATAGTTTGAGATCACCAATTCTAAGTCGAAGAATTATTTTGTTAAATGGTACGTTTTAAGAATCGTTTTAAAAAATGTTCTTGAAACTTTCGAAAAATAACTACTTTTAAAAGAAGTGATTTCTATAAAATTTATTTTTCCCAGCAAAAATTCTCTTATATTCAATTTTTTTAAAACAAATTACAGTATCTATGAAATGTTTGTTTCATTTTGTAATTAAATATTTAAGTATTTTTTTTTAAACTTTTCAAAAATCACATAATTTTGGGAAGACCTACTTATATATTTTATCCCATGTGTTCTAAAAATTATCTCAGAATAAAGTCACAGAAACTCAGAGTTCTTCTGTAGAAAAATGTAGTTTTGAGGCTTTTTCAAAATAACCAAAGATCACTATTTAAGTCGACGAGCTTTTTTAGTAAAGTGTTGTTAAAAGAAACTTTTTTATAAAATTTCTTGAAACTTTTTAAAAAAATCCCAAAATTTAGGATCATCTACTTTTATAAATAGGGATTTCAATAAAATGGATTTTTTGTCAGAATTCTCTGAAAATCAATTTTTCTGTAAAACAATGCTGAACCTGAGAAATGGTTGTTTCACTATACAATTTTCTTATTATATTTTCCTTTCATCATGTTTGACCCTTAAGGAACATGGCTATTTTTTAATTTAATATCTAAGTACTTTTCTTAAAACTTAACAAAAATAAAAAAAAAAAATGAGGATTACCTACTTTTATATGTTATCCCATGTTTTCTATAAAATAATCTCAAGAAAAATGTATCAGAGAAAGTTAAAATTTTGCGACTTTTTTTTTAAATAACCAAAATTAGAGATCACCAATTTTTGAAGCAGAAGTTAATATTTTGAAGAAGGATAATTTAAAGACACTTGTAAAGATTTTTTTTTTAATTTTGGAAAATATCTAAAATTTGGGATCACCTTCTTTTACACATTAGTTCATGTTTTCTTTAAAATAAAATCGGATTTTTCTAAAAAAAATTGTATAAGAGGAAATTTTTTTGACTCAAATTCTTATAATTAATTCTGCATCAAAAAAATTTACATCAATAACATCTCAAGACTGGAATGTTTTCAAAACTTTTAAAATCCGATTTTCCGTTTTAGTTTTAATTTCCTTGTAGTTTAAGGATCATGTCCCTAAATTAAATAAATGTCATATATGACAATGAATGAAAAACACCTCAAGACTTTCTTTAACAAACTTCTTTTCCTTAAAGAAACTACAGCTGTCGTCTTTGATTGTGGCGCGTGCCAACTACTAAAAAGACATACAAAATTATAAAACAACACCGGGCCTACTTAATAACATTAAAGGAATACAACAAAAAAATATTACACAAACACTTCCAAAATGATCATTGAACATAATAATTGATAAATAAGGAAGTGGAGGAATTTTTATAAAAAGAAAATGTAACGTATATTTTGTTGAGGGATCAACATGAGCAGGATCAAAACACCAACTAGGGGATATTATGCTCAAAACTCAAAAGAGTACGCAAGTCTCAATGTATTTTTAACTCAACTAAATTTCTCCTAGTCTTGAGATAAAAACTCTGCTCAAAAGCAGGTAGATTTAAGAGATTTATTCTCTTAAAATCCTCAGAGAGTTTGAGTTTGACTTATGCTCACTAACATATGAGTGGATTACTAAAAGATTATTGTCCTTTTGAGCATTTTTTTTTTCTTTGAAACATCCTGTTTGGTGGCGCTTTTTTATTTATAATTATTTGAGTTTAGTCCTGGCTCAATATGGGGGTTGTTTTTATTGATCCTTGTAGTCGGCTCAACATTTGTTAAAATTTTCATTACAATTTTTCTAAATTGTAACGTATTTTTTTGTATTTGTGGAGGTAATATTGAGGCATTGTTTAAATAAAGGACACTGCTAAATTAATATAATGGAACGTGCCGTAGTTTGGTTCAAAATATAAAAATACATAGGGGGAGATAATTAGGTAATTATTACTTTGTTCCTCTATAAGGACTACAAAAACTAAAGGAAGTGATAGAAATTAGGGAACGAGCCAAAGAAAATATTTTTTTTTAGATTTTAAAAAGATAAAATGCGAAAGAAACCCTTTTTCTATAAAATTTTATTGATTTTAAGGTTTTTAGAAAAAATGGTTACCGGTTACTTTTTTTTAAATAACGAAAATATTAGGAATTAAGCAGTTGTTTTAGTTTTAGAAGCTAAATGAGAAATTAAATTTACATTTAGAAATGTTTTAAAAACCGGTTACTTTTAAGAATTGATTTAAGTAACCAAAAGTTACTTTAAAATACATATAAACTTTCTGCTGAATTGGTTTTTGCGGTCCATTTGGGGTTTTATCTACTGAAATTAAATTTTAGAAGTAGACCTTAAAATGTTTTTTAAGATCAAAATTGATCAACTATAATGAAATTTAAAATGTTTGAAGGATTTTTTAAAGTTTTGAATAACTGGTTACTAGTTATTTTGTTTGTTATAGTTTGAGAATGAAATATTTAACGAAAATTAAATACTTTGTTAACCGGTTATTTTTCTATATAATCGGTTACTAACATTTACAAACATTTTTTAAAAGTAACTGGTTACCAGTTACTTTTGTTTGTTAAAGTACAGAATGAAATATTTAAATATTTTGTTAATATTAAAAGTATAAAAACCAGTTATCTTCTATATAACCATCGGTTACTTACATTTAGAAAAATTAGAGGAAAAAGGCTCTCAAACATTGTTTCTTAAAACTGGATACTTTTCTTTAAGACCATCGGTTACTTAAATTTATCAAGATAATTTAAGCCAAAATATGTTAGTTAATTTCAAAAGTAGACGTTAAAATATTTTTTAAAATCAATTATAATAAAATTAAAATTTTTAAAGGTCATGATGTCTGTCCGTCCGTTCGTCCGTCTGTCCGTCCATCTGTCCGTCTGTAGTTAACACGATGCAGTCCAAAATAAAAGAGATAGACTCCCGACTAGAGATGGGCGTGTGAGTGGATTTTGACTCACACTCACTCACGCTCACGCAAAAAATAATCGAATCACTCACTAATCACTCACGCAATTTTTTTTTTTACTCACACTCACTTACATTCACGTGAGTAATTAAAGAATTACTCACGCTCACGCGTGACTCACGCCAGATTGACTCACGCTCACGCGTGAGTCACGCAAAATCTACTCACGCGATAAAATTTTCTTACCAAGAAGAAAAAAAAATCAAAAAAAAATTTTTTACAAAAAATTAAAAAAACAATTGGGCAAATCAAAAAATCTAATCACGCAAACTCACGCAAAAAATAAATGACTCACTCACTAATCACTCACTCAGATTTTTTTTCAACTCACACTCACTCACAATCACGTGATTGAAATGAAAATCACTCACGCGTGATTCACGTGAATCACGCAAATCACGTGACCAGCGCCCATCTCTACTCCCGATATTTGGCACGAATATGTCTTATGTTCCTAGGCAGGTTAAGTTCGTAAAGGAGCAAAATCGGACCAGGGGGAAAAAGTTCCGCCTTGAAGAACTAAATCAACCTCTGAAAAATACCATATTTTTACATGATTTTTTGTGTTTTTGTTTAAAAAATGCAACATTTTAATGCTACAAGAAGGTAAAAGTCCTGCATTTGGACCCACAGAGTAAGAAAATGTCGTTTTTTCGGTCCGCCCCCTTTTATGGGCGTGGTATAATTTTTTTTTCAAATGATGATAAACTTGCATTTCTGTAGAGCAAAAAGTATAGGAATGATTTTTTAAACACATATTCGAGAAGAAATGTGCCCCCCCCCCCAATTTCCAATACCAACCCCCCCACAAAAAAAAATAATTGCATTTTGGAGGGTATAAAATATTCGGCACAGCCGAAATTAACACTCCTACTTGTTATTATTAAATTTGAGTAATAAGAAAATACCTAAATTTGAAAGAAAATTCAAAAGTTTTGAGTTAATGGTTACCGGTTACTTTTTTATGCTGTTATTGTAACGAATATTTGAAATAAGTAAACCTTTTCTTTAGCTCAAAAGTATATGCCTGGTAGGTACCCGTTACCGTCCCCTAACGCAGCGTTGCGATCAAAATCAAATAAAAAATCCCGTAACCGTCTGCAAAGAAGATTAATCGCTCTCTTATATTCGCATATAACAAAAACCTCTCGACGCTACGTAAGGGTATGGTTGCGGGTGAGGAAAATAAATTTGCGAAGCTACAAGAGAACCGGTTACTTTTAAAATGATTTAAATATCAAATCGTTGCTCTAATATACAAAGATATACTTTCTCGAATACTGAGAAATTTTTTCGTATAGAAAAAATATCCTATTTTAAGATATTTTCCGTCTTAAAAAGTTTGCGGATTTTTCAGAGACATTTTTCCGTATAAAAAAAAAATCAGATTCTGATACATTTTTTCATACAGAAAAATTTTTATATCAGAAATTTTTGCCTATAGAACAATTTTCAATTTTCTGAGAAATTATTTTTTATTATAGAAATATTCTGTGCCTCTAATGCATTTTTCTTATAGAGAAATTCTAAGATTCTGATACATTTTTCGTAAAGTGGTTACCGATTACTTTTTTTTAATACTCCTAAATCTCTGTAAAACACTCATGTCAGTATATTTTATACACATATTTTGACTTTATTTATAAATATTAATATCGTCCAACCTTGTTTTTATTATGGCTTATTCTAAAAATTCTGCGTTTTTTTTTAAATCTATTACCAGAATTTCAAAAACAAACAAAAAATTGTAATAATTATTTTTTGTATTGTCCGTAGAATATGTTTTAAAAATCCTTCAATTTTATAAATTTTTACCTGTCATTGTTATTATATGACATTGACAACAAAACATAAATGTTTTACATTTAATCATAATCGTTTTATGATTTTAAAAATGCGCTAAAATACATTTTTACCTTTTTTTATATATTAAACAAAAGTTAGTAAATCATTTTGAGTTAAAATATGTGACATTTGTAAAATGTCAAACAATCTTTTTCAAATACCTACTTAAAATTCTTAAGAATTTTAAAGTTTATGGTTTTAAAATCATCCACAACAATGTTGTGCTTGAACTAGCAAAAAATCCCACAATATTTTTCAATTAACACCATGTTAAAGGACATTTATGTCCTTGCTTTAACTAAGATCCCCCTTTTAGCATAAATAATGTTTTTATGATGGACTTACGGAAGAAAAATATATAATTTTAAAATTTCTCAATGTCATGCTAGATTTACTTAAGAAAAACACTTGCTGTTTTGGTGTTTGGTCGCTTTGGTTTTAAGATCTGGCTAGAGGAGGATCCTGCTGAGTTTAAGGGATTCACAAAAAAAACATTACTCGTAGACCAAAACACATAATTTGTTGGCAACCATGAAAATGATAACCTGTAGTGTTAGTTCTTAAGAAGTTTAAAAATATTCGTGTAAAAAGTATTGTTTGATGTTTACCAATATTTTGCGTAAAGCCCTTAATGATTAGATTTGTATGTCCTAAACCGATAACCGAGCGCAGCGAATGCATTTTCAATATTTTCAACAAATTAGCACCTTGTCGAAAGCTGGTGAGATTTATATTTAGATACAATTTGGTTAGATGAGAACAGAAAAAGTAGTTTGGCAGAGAGTAGAAAAGATTTTCAGTAAATGGTTACGGGTTATTTTTTTTTTAATTTAAGGAAATTTTTTTCCTACATAAATTTTTTGCACATAAATTAATTTTTACCATCCTGCTACTTATTTTAAAATTTTTTATGAAATTATTTTTATTAAATTAAAGTAACCGCTATAGATTATAAAAAGAACCGGTTTTGTGAACTTTTTGAAATATATTTTTTAATCGGGGGGTTAAATAAAAACTTAGATTCTTTACATTTTTTGTTATCCCTTATAATACAAAAAAGTACCCGGTAACCATTTACTCAAAATTCTGAAATTTTTTGTTAAAAATTAGGTATTTTATAAAAGTATCTAAAATTTGAAGCAAAAAAAGATTTAAACAAACATCCAGTTAACAATCTTCCAAATCCAAATTGCTAAAATTATTTTTTTAATTTAAAGTAACCGATGGTTACAAAGGGAAATAACAGGGGTCGGGAACTGTTTGATATATTTTTCTTTTACCCGTGAGTTAAACAAAATTTGTACTTATGCCAAATATTTTATTTTTTTATTTTATTAAGAATTACCATATAATTACAAATTATATACTAATTTTACCTAACCGAGAACTTGTAACAATGACCTTCGTCTCATTGTAGCGAATCAGACCAAGGCCTCTGGTGGGAATCGAACCCACGACCCCCAGACTCATAGGCTAGCACGCTACCAACTAGCCTACTGGGGCGCCTTAATTATGCCAAATATATGTTACACCAATAGCTCAAAAAAGTAACCGGTAACCATTTACTCAAAACTGTTGAATTTCCTTTTAAAACAAGGTATTTTATTATGATAACTCAAATTTAATATTAAAAATATGTTTTCATTTTCGTATTTTCAACCCTGTGTGTTAACAAAATATTTAATTTTCGTAAAATATTTCATTCTCTACTATAAAAAACAAAAGTAACTGGTAAACAGTTATTGAAAATTTTAAAAAAATCTTCAAAAATTTTGATTTTTTTATAATTTGTCATAATTAATCTTAAAAAATATTTTAAAATAAATTCATAAACATATTTTGCCTAAAATTATCTTGCAGAATTTAAGTAACCGTTTGTCTACGAGAAAAGTAACCGGTTTAAGGAACTATATTTGACTTCGTTTCTGATCATATGTTTTAATGGCAAAAATCCCTTATAAAAAACAAGTCTAGGTAATAAACTGAGAAAAAGTAACCGGTAACCATTTATTTTAAAATTTAAATATTTCTGAAAAAGCTAAGGTTTTTTTTGTTTTACCTGAAATGTATCTAAAAAATATTTTTTGTAAAAATCTATTTTCTTATATAAATTGTTGAAGGAATTTGTTGAAAAGTAACCGGTTTATGTAACTATTTGTACCATTTATTATTAAGTCTTTTACCCATTTAAAAATACAATCATGATGGTAATTAAACCGGGAAATTTTCTCTTATATATCCCTGTATTATGATTAACGCTTTTAAAATACCCAAATTTTAAAACTTTAAAGCAAATGGTTACTGAATACTTTTTATAATATTAGAGATAGAAATATAACCAGAAAGTTAAATTATTATCGTTTTAATCAGATTGAAAAATACAAAGAAAAAAGTTTCGAGATTATAATTATATTAAATTATTTTACAAAATTTAATTATTTTTTAAAATTAAGTTATTTTACAAATTTTAAGTAACCGATTGTCTTATAGAAAAGTAACTAGTTTGAGGAACTTTAATTTATTTTGTTCCTGATCATATGCGGTAATAAAAAACATTCACTCATAAAAATCAAGTCCAACTATTAAACTGCAAAAAAGTAACCGGTAACCATGTATTTAAAATATTTTAAAATTGTTTTAAAACTAAGTTTTATATTTTGTTTTGCTTTAAATTTATTTAAAAAATATGTTTTTGTAATAATCCGTTTTCGTATATAAATTGTCAAAGGATTTTGTTGAAAAGTAACCGGTTTGTAGAACTTTGTACCATATATAGGTTGTAAGTTCCCAATAAACCAAAGGTTCCGAATTCGTTACGAATTCGTAACGACACGTCGGCAAAAGCTTCCGATTTCGGTACCGAAATCGTTAAGAATTCGTAACGAAAGTCATATGAAATGGTTGCACGAATTCGGAACGAAGTGTCGGTACGATTTCGTTAAGACATTTCGTAACGATTTCGTTACGACATTTCTTAACGATTTCGTTACGACATTTCTTAACGATTTCGTTACGACATTTCGTAACAATTTCGGCAAGATTTAATAATTATCTATGAAAAAAATATTTTTTATTTATTTATTTATTTCAATATGTTATGATACATAAAAATCGTATTAAATAATATATAAAATAATAAACAAAAAATCAAATAAATTATATATAAAACCATAATTATAACTTAGGATCAGATTCTTCAGTCGTCTTTGATTTTGTACCGCTTCACCATTACGATGCTGCTGAAGTACCGCTTCACCATTACGATGCTGCTTTCGTGGAAATTCTTCTTTGCATATTTATTGAATTTTTCCATGTTTATTGAAATTATAATTATTTAATTCATTGCTTTAAACTTTTCACTAGCTTTTGCCTTCTTATAAATCAAAGTTTTATATATTTATTTAGAAACTTTTATTTGCACAACTCGCGTTAAAAAAAATGAAATATGAACTGACCAAAAAACACGTGTTCAGACAAACTACCGAAATGTCGTTACGAATTCGTTAAGACGTTTCGGAAGTTTGTCTGACTTCAGACAAACTACCGAAATGTCGTAACGAATTCGTTAAGACATTTCGGTAGATTGTCTGACTTTAGACAAACTACCGAAATGTCGTAACGAATTCGTTAAGAAATTTCGGTAGATTGTCTGACTTTCGACAAACTACCGAAATGTCGTAACGAATTCGTTACGAAATGTCTGACTTCCGAAAAAGTCGGAACCATTGGTTTACTGGGTTGTTAGTGGCTGCTGACGTTTTACGTCAACACACGTAGACTATGAGGTACATTGTGATACCACGTACCTGGTCCATTGTACCATATATGTATTGTCAAATCCTGATAGAAATTAAACCAGGGATTTTTCTCTGATATTTCATTTCATTTCATTTCATTTATTCAGTCAATGATATTTCCCTGCATTACGATTAACGCTGATAAAATACTAAATTTTCAAAGGATATTTTAAAACTTTAGAGTACATGGTTACTGAATACTTTTTCGTAATATTGGATACATAAATATTACCAGGAAGTACAATTTTTATCCAAATCATCAGATTAAAAAAAATATAAAAAAAGTAATTGGCAGAAAACCGGTTACTTTGCTCAATAGTCATTGGTTACTCAGTCTAAGTAAGGTAGTCAACGTATTTTTTTTGCAAAGACCTCATATTTAAATACCGTCAATAAAATGAACCAATTTTAAAAGAAAATTAAACTTTTTGAGTTGATGGTTACCGGTTACTTTTTTGTAATATTAGAGATTGAAAGATTTAAAGGCTGTTTAATTTGTATCTAACTCATATATAGAAATAATTTAAAAGAAAAACGGTTACTTTGCTATATAAACAACGGTTACTTGGGCTAAAAAAACAGCAAATGGATTTTTTTTTATTAAATAAAAAACAATTAGCGGTTACTTTTTAAAAATTTGAATTCTTAAGTAGTTAATGATTTGTTTAAAAAATTTTAAGAATATTGTTATGAAAACGGTTACTTTTTACCAAATTCAAAACAATTCAAATTTTGATTATTTTAAATCCCAGAAAAAAAACTTGTTTTTAAAAATATGCGCATTTCGTTTTATAAATTTAAAATGTATCCAACCATAACCAAATTGTAAGATAATTTTTTCTAAAGAACGGTAAATACTTGTATGTATTTGAATTCAAAACAACTTATTAGCATATTAAGGATTTTAAAATCTAAAAATTCTGTTGCTTTAAAGCAGTCATAGGATTTCTTACGTGTGACCAGGTGTGCGTAAGACTTGTGACGACACTCACTTAAATGTCTGTGATGAAGGAAAAATTTTATAACCAACCCTTGGTAACAGTGATATGATATCAAATGTATGTTTAAAAAAAATATGTGTAACAATTTCATAATTAAAATTTTGCATTTCAAAGACTTTTGCAAAAAAGGGGGTTAAAAAACTTTAAAAAGACATGCGCAATAAGTTTTAAATACGAGTAGTATTTAAGAAACGAGTCTTTTTGGGGTAAATAAAGATCTTTTCATAGAGAGTTTGAATGTATGAGACGGAATAGTGATTGATGTTCATTAATTTTTTTTTATGATATTTAGCAAATTGTTATGACGTAAAAGTGGTATTGTATTACAGATAAAAGATTTTTTTTCACAAGTTTTTTTTTAATGAGTAATCGGTTGGTAAGAAGACTGTAGAGTACGAGTTTTTTGAAGTGCATGCTCTCGAAGTTGAATAAAGAAATTTTTGAAATGTATAATTCAGTTTTATACTGAATTTCAAGGAAAAGTAATCGGTAACCATTTGTTTAAAAACAAGGATTTTATGTGTTTTATTAAAGTTTTGTTTTGTAGATTGATCTTTAATGATTTAATTTTTAATAAACTGATTATTTTAAAAATAAATTTCCAGTGATATTTTTACAGAAAATAAATAACAAATCGTTTTTTAACATAATATCTCAACTTTTAATAAGCTAAGAGCACTTGACAACAAAAAAAAAATATGGTTACTTTTGTAAGTAACCACTTAAAAAATGTTATAAATATCCTGATTCTATGATTTTAGTCCAAGAATCATTTAAACTATTATTATTTAACAAAAATAATTACATTTTTAAAAGTAACCGGTAACGATTTTTTTTGACAAATTCTTAAAATTACATAAGTAACGGTAAATTTTAAAAGTAACCACTTAAAAATGTTATAAATATTTCATTTTATTAAATTTTAAGTTAAAACATTATTTCATGTCATCTGTATAACAAAATTCCGAATTTTTCAAAAAAAAAAGTAACCGGTTACATATTTTTCTTTAAAATCTTATCTTAATATTGTATAACAAAATTACGAACTTTTCAAAAAAGTAACCGGTTACTTATTTTTGTTTAAAATCTTATCTTAATATTGTATATCGTAGCAAAAAAGTAACTGATAACCGTTTCTTAAATTTAAGTGTTTATCAAATGTTTTTAATCTTGGTTTTTCTATGATTATTTCAGTTATTCTACATATTTCTTCCTAAAACAAATCTTGATATCTTAATACTTTTACAAGCAACTACAAAACACTTTATAAGGTAACCATTTTTAAACCGTTTAATTTTAATAGAAGAAGTCAGAAAATCATTCCGTGTAAGTTTTATCTCAAAATTCCTTCTATTTCGAAAAAGTAACCGGTAACCATCTATTAAAAATTCTAGGTATTTGCTAACATTTTTAGTTATAACTATTTTGTATCACTATTTGTATATATATTTCTTTAAAAAACTTGATTATACCCTTCTCTTATACCAAACAAGTAACTGGTAACCATTTATTTTATATAAGAAACTTTGTTTTTAGATTTAAATACCCCATTTCTTTATCTTTGAAGTCCAAAAATCATTTCGTGTAAGTTTTATCACAAAAATCCTATTATTTCGCAAAAGTAACCGGTAACCATCTTTTTTAAATTTCAGATATTTGCTAACATTTTTAGTTATTACTATTTTGTATCCCTATTTTTATATATATTTCTTTGAAAAACTTGATTATACCCTTCTCTTATACCAATTAAGTAACTGGCAACCATTTCTTCTATATAAAAACATTCCCGAGTAAAAAAGTTTTGATATAGTCATATATAATTTTATAATCATCATATATTATTATATAGAATTTGATGCGAAAAATGAGTCGATAAAACCATATAAAATTCTATCAATGTTGATTAAATTTTAATAAAATTTGATATAATTTTATGCGAAAATTGGCCCCCTATTTTTTGGCGCCATGAAATAGCTCCCAATGAAATAAGTCCCAATGAAATAACTCCCAATGAAATAAATCCCGAATAAAATGAAATATCTCCCAAACCAAAAAAATGAAATAAGTCCCAAGAAAAATGAAATAAGTCCCTAACAAAAAATGAAAGAAGTCCCAACGAAATAACTCCCAATAGAAATGAAATAAATCCCAATTTTTTTATTATTAAATTTTTAACTGTTAAAATCCCAAAAACACTTCAATTGTATCTCTTTAAAAAACAAATCTCTGAAGTACCTACAATCCCTTCTCAACTTTTTTGGGATGCAGCTTACTGACACATTGATTAAATTTCTTTAAATGTTTGAATGATATTTCATGCAGTAGCTTACTTATCGCAGGTCCCTCTGGCGGCTGCGAGAAGAACAGAAAATAAACGCCATAAAAATATGATCTCAAATTAAAAAAAATATATAAATCATCTTGGTTAAAACAGTTAACAAGGCCACGCATAAAACTTGAAAGCAGATACCTGGAAGCCTTTTAGAGCTTCCAGGATTCTGTATAATAAATGTGGTAATAAAACGATTATTTGTTTGAAAAGATTTGAATGCATATGGGTGTGAAGAAAGCGCCGCAGGCGAAAAATTTTTACAAGAGATTTTAACAAAAAATTAAAAAAAAATCGCGCGATTTTTTTTTAATTTTTTGTTAAAATCTCTTGTAAAAATTTTTCGCCTGCGGCGCTTTCTTTACACCCATATGCATTCAAATCTTTTCAAACATATAATCGTATTCCAACAACATATATTTCAAAATAAAGAATAGAGTGAGTGGATTGTAAAAGACCGAAAGTCCATTTCGCCTACTCTTTAAATAATCTAATGTGTCCGCCAAACCAACAGGATCCTAAAACATCTTATTACACCGGTTACGGATCTTCAGTTTGTCATAAAATACCTCTTTATTTTCATAAATTAAAACCGTTGTTAGAAGAACTCGAAATTTTTCACAATTACTCGCAGTATGCATTTCGCCTTAAAGCAAAAGTATTATTTTATTTTTGGATTTTGATTGACATTGATATACTTCTGAGTGAATGGTTTTCTGAATTTATTTACAAGATAATTCAAAAAGCATTTAAAAAAATTTATTCCAGTTCGAGGTCATTTACTTTCCCCGTAATAAATTAACTTTTCCTGAAAATAACTAAAGAAAATATCTAATTTTTATTATTTTTAATAAAAATTAAAGAAACTTAAAAATTCAATAAGTTAAATTGTTATTTTTATAATCTACTCTCAAACTGTTGGGAGTTATTTCATTAAAATAGTTTGGGAGTTATTGCATAATGAAATAACTCCCAAACTTAAAAATGAAATAACTTCCAAAAAAAATGAAATAATCCCCGCAGATTTGGGAGTTATTTCATTATGAAATAACTCCCAAATCGTATGGAAATTTTTGGGACTTATTGCATTATTTTTCTTGGGACTTATTTCATTGGGAGTTATTTCATGGCGCCCTATTTTTTACTCATTTTTCGCATCAAATTCCATATAATTATATATGGTGTTTATAAAATTATATATGACTATATCAAAACTTTTTTACTTGGGTTTGTTTAAAAGTGTTTTTTAGTTTTAAGTACCCCATTTCTTTATAATTGAAGTCCAAAAATTATTTCGTGTTAGTTTTATTTCAAAAGTTGTATTATTTCGAAAAGTAACCGGTAACCATCTATTTAAAATTCTAGGTATTTGCGAACATTTTTAATTATAACTATTTTGTATCACTATTTTGAAATATTTTTCTTTAAAAATGTTGATAATACCATTTTTTATTACAAAAAAGTAACTGGTAACCATTTATTTTATATAAGAAAATTTGTTTAAATGTTTTTTTTAGTTTTAAATACCCCATTTCTTTACCATTGAAGTCAAGAAATCATTTGGAGATTGTTTTATCTCTACAGTCCCACTAATTCGAAAAAGTAACCGGTAACCATCTATTTAAATTTCTAGGTATTTGCTAAAATGTTTAATTATAACTATTTTGTATCACTATTTTGAAATATTTTTCTTTAAAAATGTTGATCATACCCTTTTTATAAAAAAAAGTAACTGGTAACCATTTATTTTATATAAGAAAATCTGTTAAAAGGTTTTTTTTTTAGTTTTTGAAGTCAAAAAATTATTTCGTGCTAGTTTTATCTCAAAATCAGTAATATTTCGAAAAAGTAACCGGTAACCATCTATTTAAAATTTCAGCTATTTACTAAAATTTTTTGTAATAAATATTTTGTATCACTGTTTTTACATAATTTTCATTAAAAATGTTGATCATTCTCTTTTTTATAATAAAAAAGTAACTGGTAACCATTTCTTTAATACATATAAGAAAATTTATTTATATGTTTTTTAGTTTATTTTTTTTTTGATTATTTCACATATCTTACATAGTTTTCTTCAAAAAAATCTTGATCTCACCCTGTAAATAGCTCAAGCACAACGACCTTTTCACAAATAAGACTTTTGGTCATCAGCCCCTAATCCAAAATATAAGGGTTTCTTTTCCTATCCAGAACAGCTGGCTTTTTTACAATTCTTTAGCGATTTTTTTTTTAAAAAAAAAAAAACTTATTATAATTTTTATTTTGCTTGAAAGATTTTTAACTATCAAAGACAGCAATTTACCCTTGGTTGATTTTCAACAAAAAGTACATTTCGAACTTATACATGAGGAAGTCATGCAAGAAAAATTTCTTTTACCAAAAGTAATCATTAATTGTGATTCCTTTAGGCATAAATGAAAGTTGTATGAAAAAAAGGGGAGGGTTTTGGTTAGGTTTTGCAATATTATGATATTCATGGAAATAAAAAGACTCCCTAAGATTTCGTTTTAGTTCGAAATGATCAATTGTTCATACATATGTTGATATTTTTGTTGGGAATTTTGAAACGCGTGTGAAAGTTTATTTATGTTCTAGTTTTTTTTTTCTTTCGTTGAGATTTTTGGAATAATAAAATGAACAAAGATTTTCTTTTTTTTTTGAAATTTGCCTGAAATATTATAATAGCTTGATGGGTGGGTTTTCATAGTTTTGTTGTTTAGAAACTGCGCAATATTTTCTTGAAGATCCTTAAATATCCTGGCAATAAACTATTGTTAGATTAGGAATGTGGCAGAAACGTGTATATGATTTAAATATCTTTAAAGAAAAACTATAAACAAATGACACACTTTAATATATTAATTTTTTTAAAAAATTAGAGAAAGTCCTTTTTGTGAAAAGGAAGATTTTTGAAAGGATTAGAAGAAAATATAACTAGTTTTCTTTTAAGTATATGTTTAAGAAATTAGCTCTGCAAATTATTTTTATTTAAAGTTTTTTTTTTTAATTTTCATTTGATTTTTCAGCACGCAGGACCTTTTTTGAAGGATAAGAACCTGTTTTGAAAGATTTTTTTTTTTAAATTTGCTTAAAATCGATCGGGGTCCTTGACTGATATTTGAAGGTTTTACAAATTTAATGCCTCTAGCTATTATTTTAATCAATGTCCTTTATGTCGTCTTAGATCCTTTGTAGGAATATCATGTTAAACCTCAAAAACTAAAACAACAAGCAAAAATTTGATATTTTATCAATTGCATTAACAAAATTGATTTTCTTAGAATTCAAATTAAAGTTTTCATTAAAAAAAATATTTTTATGGGATTTCATAGTAGTCTAGAAACTTTGCAATATTTTATTGAAGATCCTTAAATATCCTGGCATTAAACTTTTGTTAGTTTCGAAATGTTGCAGAAACGTGTATATGTTTTAATTTTTTTAAAAGACTTTTTTACAGCACAAAGTTCTTTTTTGAAAGACACGAGTTTAAAACCCACTTAAAATCGATCGGGATCCTTAACTGATATCACCGTCCGACAAAAATGAAAAAAGGTCATTAAACACGAACTGGATAATATACGTTTGAAACTAGACACTAAATGTAGTAAACTGCATTAACAGTTTTTATTTTCGTGATCATTTTCCATTTTAAAGGACTTCAAACTGTGAACAAATGACACACTTTAATATATTACTTTTTTTCAAAATTAGAGAAAGTCCTTTTTGTGAAGAGATAGATTTTTCAAAGGATAATAGGGAAATACAACTAGGTTTCCTTAAATTTGAGTGTCATATATGTTTAAGAAATTAGCTCTAAAATTTATTTTTATAAAAATTTGTTTTAACTTTGATTTAATTTTAAACAAACAGGACCTTTTTTTTTAAATCACAAAGTCCTTTTTTGAAAGAAACAAGTTTAAAACCCACTTAAAATCGATCGGGATAATTAACTGATATCACCGTCCGACAAAAATGAAAAAGGTGGTTAAACACGAACTGGATAATATTCGTTTAAAACTAGAGACTAAACGTAGTAAAACTGTATTTACAGCTTTTATTTTCGTGATCCTGTTTCCGTTTAATAGTACTTCAAAGTTTTAGAGAATTAAATTTTATAAAATATTTTTTCAATATTTGCCTTTGTCCTAGGATGCCACTAGTGATAGCAAACGAAAGAGGGGGATCGTCCCTAATTTTCCTATTTTATTATTTTTACATATCAGGAAAATGGAGGTAAGTTACGTCCTTTCAAAAATTTATCTTTCAATATCATTTTAAATTTTCAACAACATATTTTGATAAAGTTTTTACATGACTTTACTCACATCCCTTTATCCTGATATGGCAAAATATAAAAATGGAAAAATTTGAAGAGATCCTCCTCGTTCATTTGTCATCACCAGTGTCATTTTAGGGCAAGTACAAATGTTTCAAAAATATTATCCTTTAAAACTTTAAAGCCCTTTTAAAAGGAAACAGGATCACGAAATGAAAAACTGTAAATGCAGTTTTACTCCATTTGATCTCTACTTTCAGACATTTATCCTCCGGTTCATGTTTAACATTGGCTGTCGGACAGTGTATTTGAACGTGTTACAAATTTAGTGCCTCTAGCGGTAATTTAAAAAACCCAAGGTTCAAATTTATTTTCAATCAATATCCTTTATATCGGCTTTGATCCTTTGTAAGTATATCATTTTCTCTTTCAATAAATAAAAAACTACCAAAAAATTTGATATTTTATCAATTGCCTTAATCGTTATACATTCAATTTCATGTAATTGATTTTCTTAAAATACAAATTAATTTTTTTATTATAAAAAAATTATTTCAAGGACTCTTTTTATCAGTTAAAGATCATGTTTATATTAATGTTTAATTGAATACTTTAAAGAAAGTCTTTTAAGACACCGCTTTGTGAGAGTTTTTTTGTTTCTTCTTTAACTAAAATCTATATATATAAAAGAGTAATGTGACTGACTGACTGACTGACTGACTGACTGACTGACATACTCATTCATCATCGCCCAGCCCAAACCGCTGAAGCTAGAGACTTGAAATTTGGACTGTAGGTCCACCTCTCGGAATATAGATCCACTAAGGCTGGATTTTTGCCAATGTTGATTCTAAGGGGGTAAAAAGGGTAAAAAACTGTACTTTTGGTACTTTTTATATCTCCTGAAATAATGGTCATAGTGACTTGAAATTTGGACTGTCTGTTCACCTCCCGGAATACAGTTCCAGTAAGGCCGGATTTTTGCCAATGTTGATTCTAAGGGGACAAAAAGGGTAAAAAACTGTACTTTTGGTACTTTTTATATCTCCTGAAATAATGGTCACAGAGACTTGAAATTTGGACTGTAGGTCCACCTCCCGGAATATATTTCCAGTAAGGCCGGATTTTTTACCAATGTTGACTCTAAGGGGACAAAAAGGGTAAAAAACTGTACTTTTGGTACTTTTTATATCTCCTGAAATAATGGTCACAGAGACTTGAAACTCGGACCGTATGTTCAACTCCTGGAATATAGATCCTGTAAGGCCGGATTTTTGCCAATGTTGATTCTAAGGGGGTAAAAGGGGTAAAAAAATGTACCTTTTATATTTCCTTAAAAAATGGTCCTAGACACTTGAAACTTTTAATGTAGGTCCCGCTCCCGGAATATAAATCTACTAAGGCTGGATTTTGCCAATGTTGATTCTTAGGGGTAAAAAGGGTAAAAAACTGTACTTTTGGTACCGTTTATATTTTCTTAAATAATGGTCCTAAAAACTTAAAGGCCCGTACCACAAGAAAGCAAAAAGTCTATTTTAACAAAAGTTTTATTTTAAATTTCAAATTTTCTATACATTTTTTGAAAGTCGATTTTAAAAACAAAAACCATTTGTATGGAAATAAAATTAAAAGCTCATTTTAAACATATTTTATTTTCTTGTGGTAAGGCTGAAAATTTGCAATATAGGTTTTTGCCAATGTTGACTCTACGGGGGTAAAATGGAAAAAGTGTACTTTTGGTACTTTTTTTAATTTACTGAAATAATGGTACCTTTTATAAAAAGTACCTTTTACAAAAAGTACCTTTTATAAAAAGTACCTTTTACAAAAAGTACCTTTTATAAAAAGTACCTTTTATAAAAAGTACCTTTTATATAAAGTACCTTTTATAAAAAGTACCTTTTATAAAAAGTACCTTTTATAAAAAGTACCTTTTATAAAAAGTACCTTTTATAAAAAGTACCTTTTATAAAAAGTACCTTTTATAAAAAGTACCTTTTATAAAAAGTACCTTTTATAAAAAGTACCTTTTATAAAAAGTACCTTTTATAAAAAGTACCTTTTATAAAAAGTACCTTTTATAAAAAGTACCTTTTATAAAAAGTACCTTTTATAAAAAGTACCTTTTATAAAAAGTACCTTTTATAAAAAGTACCTTTTATAAAAAGTACCTTTTATAAAAAGTAGCTTTTATAAAAAGTACCTTTTATAAAAAGTACCTTTTATAAAAAGTACCTTTTTTAAAAAGTACCTTTTATTAAAAGTACCTTTTATAAAAAGTACCTTTTATAAAAATTACCTTTTATAAAAAGTACTTTTTATAAAAAGTACCCTTTATAAAAAGTACCTTTTGTAAAAAATACCTTTTATAAAAAGTACCTTTTATAAAAAGTACCTTTTGTAAAAAGTACCTTTTATAAAAAGTACCTTTTATAAAAAGTACCTTTTATAAAAAGTACCTTTTATAAAAAGCACCTTTTATAAAAAGTACCTTTTATAAAAAGTACCTTTTATAAAAAGTACCTTTTATAAAAAGTACCTTTTATAAAAAGTACCTTTTATAAAAAGTACCTTTTATAAAAAGTACCTTTTATAAAAAGTACCTTTTACAAAAAGTATCTTTTATAAAAAGTTCCTTTTGTAAAAAGTACATTTTATAAAAAGTACCATTTATAAAAAGTACCTTCTGTAAAAAGTACCTTTTATAAAAAACCTTTTATGAAAAGTACCTTTTATAAAAAGTACCTTTTATAAAAAGTACCTTTTATAAAAAGTACCTTTTATAAAAAGTACCTTTTATAAAAAGTACCTTTTATAAAAAGTACCTTTTATAAAAAGTACCTTTTATAAAAAGTACCTTTTATAAAAAGTACCTTTTATAAAAAGTACCTTTTATAAAAAGTACCTTTTATAAAAAGTACCTTTTATAAAAAGTACCTTTTATAAAAAGTACCTTTTATAAAAAGTACCTTTTATAAAAAGTACCTTTTATAAAAAGTACCTTTTATAAAAAGTACCTTTTATAAAAAGTACCTTCCATAAAAAGTAGGTTTTGTTAAATATGCCGAAAGTACACTTTTGGTACTTTTTTATTTCCTGAAAAAATAAACATAGAGACTTGAAATTGGAAAAGGTTCGCCTCTCGGAAAATAATGGGGTTAAAAGAAATAAAAAAGTGTACTTATTTATTTCATGATAAAATGACCCCGGAAACTTAAAATTTGAATGTAAAATCCTTCGGTGAAAAAAGAGATTGGGAAAAGTTTTTTTTGGAAATTCCGTTTCTTAACGGGGATAAAAAGTACTTTTAATAATTGCTGAAACAATGATCCTAGATAATTGAAATATGGATTGTAGGATCGTTCGGTGAAGAAAAAACATTCTAAAAGAGGTACTTTTTTTAAATTCCGTTTCTAATGGGGGTAATAAAGTGTACTTTTGGTACTTTTTCTGTACCTATAATAATGACCTTAGAAGATGGAGATGGAATTGGAAATGAAATGGAGTAGATCGGGGAACAATATGGAATAGAGCAGGAAACAATATGGAATGATATTTTTAACTCAAATTTTTGGTGTTTAGCTTTTTTTACTCCATATTTTTTTTTTATTCCAATTTCTTTTTCACTGAAATCCAAAATTCCGACATAAGGGCTCGAAAATTGTCATTATATTTTTCCCCCGGAACGAACATGAAAATGTACCAGCAAAGTTATTAAAATTTTATTGTTTATATTATTCATTGAAATATTTTTTTATGGAAGACTTAAACGTCGACAAGTAAATAAAACAAAGACTACGTAGGGGAATTTTTTGGAAATCGATAGAGTAATCCTAATCCTTCTATTATCCGGTATTCAATACAACCGGTAACGAAGTACCGGGATTGTAAGCTAGTACTTCATAAATTAAACAAGTGCTTTGAAACACATATTGTCCTTTCGATCCTTTATCCTTTATATTTTTTTTTTTATTTTAATTCATTTATGTATATACTGACTTATTTGTCGCTTTATATTTATATAAGTACCTGCTTTAAAATACAAAACACTAAATGATGGGAATATTTTTTTTATAATTTTTGTGCTAAAGTGTTCAAATCCTCCCTCATAATTTTGTTGATCGTTGAACTGCAAAAAGGACAATAACATGAAAACAAAAAAATATATATATTTCTCTAAAGAATAAGAAACGTTATTGCTGTACGTACGGATACCGCTGTAAGTAAACAGGTTTTTATTTTGTTTTGTCTGTCTTTTCTTCTGCAGGTTATTCTCCTAATAAGTAGGCGCTCCCCAAAATTGTTCAAGATCAAGTGATAAAAATATATTTTTTCGTGTGATCCTTTTTTTCGTATTTCGCAGGACATTTATGGGAAAGTGTTTGTTTTCATTTTAAGAAAATTTCACAAGCAGCACTTGTTGGTTTGTATATTGTTTGCTAAATATCAACAATACAACACAATAGGTATGGAATTTTGATTGAAATGAGGTTTTGAAATAAAAGAGAAAAAAAACCTGTGGAATTAATGAAAAAGGATAATAACTGGATAATTAAGAAAATTTATAAGGCAACGCAGTTAATAAGAATAATATTTTATTTTTCAAATATTTTTTTAAGAAAAACTATAATTTATTGTTGTTTCTAGGAATATTAATAATATAAGACTTATTTAAAGAATATTAATAAAAGGATAGTAACAGGATAATCAGAAACATATAACATATAAAATAACATATAACATATAAAATATAATTAATAGAAATAATGTTTTTTCAGAGTGTTTTCCATCTATTTTGATAATCACATTATTGTTTTAGAAAAAAATGGATAAATAAATATATGAAAAAAACGTTTTTTATAAAAAGGATAACAAGGACATAAAAAATCGTTATAAAAAATAGTTCGGTAACTGATTGAGTAATCACACACTGTCCAAACCACTAAAAATTTCCCGCCAGGCAAATATATTCACTAAGGCTGGGTTTTTGTAATTACGGTTTTAAGGAGGTAAAAACAAGTTCTTTGTTACTTTTCAAATTGCCTGAAATAAAGGGCCTGCAAACTACAAATTTATAATTTAAGACGAAAAAACCATTTTGAAAATGACTTTTTGGAAATTTCGATTATAAAGGGCCAAAAATGGGTAAAATATTCAACTTTCGTCCTTTTTTTATAAGGGAGTACAAAATAGAACTTTGGTACTTTTTATAATTCCTGAAATAAATGTCCTGGAAACTATAAATTTCTGAAAAATTACTTTTTAGAAACTTTTGATTCGAAGGGGCCAACAATGGTTAAAAATACTGAACTTTGCACCCAAAAAAAAAACGTGGGTATTTAATACTAAAAATTTAACTAAATTTTAGTCCAAAAGGACCTAGTGCAGGAATTGGTAACAATACTAAAATTTTTACTAATATTATTAAAAACCAGTAAAAATTACTATTTTTAGTACTTTGAAGATACTAAAGTTAGTAATTTATTAGTAGATTTTGGTACAAAATCACTTTCTAAACCATTTACTGTAGAATTATTTTGAGTGTGGTACTTTTTTATAAGGGAATAAAACTAGTATTTTCTTACTTTTTTTAATTATTGAAATATAGGTCCTCGTATCTTGATATTTATAATTTAGGCAAAACATTCTGAAAAGCACTTTTTGAAAATTCCAGTTCTTTCGAAAATTCCTAATTTAATTGGTCAAAAGGGGTAAAAAGGTGGCATTTGGTATTTTTACTATCACCTGAAAAATTAGTTCCAGAAACTTGAAATTCGAAATGTTAGATTATCTAGTGGAAACATATAAAGGCACATTTTGGAAGTAACAATTCCAAGAGGGTAAAAAGTGTACCTAGGTACTTTTTCTATCTCCTGAAATAGTGGTTATAAAAGCTATTTTTTTTAAAGTAAGATCCTCTAGTGAAAACAGAAATGAGTTAAAAAGCCTTTTAAAAATTTTTGATCTATAAGGGCTAAAAAAAGTTTTTTGATACTTTTTCGATCTTCTAAAATAATGGCCAAAAAGTCATGAAATTTTGAATCTACAGCGGCAGCAAAAAAGCGAAAATAGTGTACTTTGGTAGTGTATCTATATCCTGAAATAATGGTTACACCGTCCGACAGAAATGAAAAAGTCGACAAACACTATTTGGATAATATACGTTTAAAACTAGAGACTAAATGTAGTAAAACTGAATTTACAGTTTTTATTTTCGTGATCCTGTTTCCTTTTAAAAGGACTTCAAAGTTTTAGAGGATTAAATTTTATAAAATATTTTTTTAATATTTGTACTTGTCCTAGGATGCTAATTTTCCTATTTTATTATTTTAACATATCAGGAAAAGGGAGGTAAGTTACGTCCTTTCAAAAATTTATCCTTGAATATCATTCAAAATTTTCAAGAAAATATTTTGATAAATTTTAAATGGCTTTATTCACATCACTTTATCCTGATATGGGAAAATAAACAAAATTAGGCGAGATCCTCCTCTTTCATTTGCCATCTTCAGTGCCATCCTACGACAAGTACAAATATTTCAAAAAAATTTTACAAAATGTACCCTTTAAAATTTTAAAGTTCTTTTAAAAGGAAACGGGATCACGAAATGAAAATCTGTAAATGCAGTTTTACTCCATTTTATCTCTTCTTTCAGACGTATATCATCCGGTCCATGTTTAATATTAGCTGTCGAACGGTGTTATAGAAACTTGAAATTTATAATTTTTGATCCTCCAACCGAAAAAAAATGTGAAATGGTACCTTTTGGAAGTTAAGATTTAAATGAGGCATAATGGGTAAAAAATTGCACTTTGGTACTTTTTTATCTCCTAAAATAATAGTTTTAGAAACTTAAAACTTGAAGATCATCCAGAGGCAAATACATTGTTACAAAAGTATTTTTGGAAGTGTGCTTTGGTACTTTTCGATCTGCTTAAATGTAAAAAAAAACTGAAATTTTAACTGTAGGATCCTCCAGCGAAAAAAATCTTTTTCGAAAATTCAACTCTAAAAGGGTAAAAATGTGTACTTCGGTACCTTTTTGATCCATTACAATAATGAGCCTAGAAACAATAAATTTTTATTCTAGGAGCCTTCAGCAGAAAAAAATTAAAAAAAATATTTTTTTTTGGCAATTTTAATTCTAAGGGATTTACCCGTGTAAAGAGGGTTAAAAGTTTGGTAATGGTTATTTTTATATAAATTAAACTAAAGATCCTAAAGAAGCTTAAGAAAATTTTTCTTCAACGTCATAAATAAAATGGAACAGAGAACGAATGGAATAAAATTAAAATTTTTTAACATCAAATTTTTTCACTCAATAATTTTTTCCACTCAAAAACTGTTTATTTTAATATATTTTTCACTCAATTTTTTTCCACAAAATTTTTTTTTTTACTTAAAAATTATTTTGACTCAAAAATTATTTTGACTCAAAAATTATTTTGACTCAAAAATTATTTTGACTTAATTTTTTTTTTTATTAAAAAAGCTTTTCTCACTTATTCTTTTTATTGACCTTAATTTTTGTTTATGTACGGCCCAAAAATTAAGATTTTTCATGTAGGACCCTCTAACAAATTAAATTTCCTCTAAAAGTTATAATTTGGCATGGAGATTCCCAAGTGTGGAAAAGGAAACAAAATGGATTGACATTTTTTACTTAAATTAAGTGCACTCAAATTTGTATACCCTCCACCAGGGATGGAAAATCGAAATTTTGAAATGGTACTGGAACCAAAAAAGTACTTTTTCGCCCTCGACGGTACTAAAAAAAGTTATGTCTTATTTCTGTACGACGACTGTTATTCGTATGTTTGTCGTACAGAAACTGGACATAATTCAATACAAAAGTTCTTAATTTGAGAACATCCTTATCCATTTATTTAATTGTTGGAAAAAACTCCAATAAGGGTTGAATTAAATCCAAAATTTCATTTATTCGAAGCTTTTGAAACAATTTTCTAATGAAAATCGGTAGATTTTTGGAAAATTTTTTAGATTTGGTTAAACAAATGTATTAAATCGTCTGGTGTAGAAAAGGTACTAAAACAGTCGCGGGGGTACTACGGTATCTTTGAGAGTGAAAAAGTACTGAAAAAAGTACTTAAGTACTAACTTTTCCATCCCTGCCCTCCACTCTTGTGATGGAGGGTATATATAAATTTGTCATTCCATTTGTAACTCATCGAAATATTGGTCTAGGACCCCATAAAGTGTATGGGACATTCCATGCCAAATCAGACTTTCAGACCCGACCCCCTTCGATTTCGCTTTATTAATTTTCTCATTTTTTCGATACTTTGAATTCAGAATTGTTATTTGGAGTAAAGTGTCTCTCTAATAAGGTACTAAAGACTAAAATCGGCTGAAAATTGTTTACTCAAACCTGACTTGGAAAATTGTTACGCAAGTTGCATATAATACATGCTACAACACATCCAAAAATGAGTGAAATCAAAGAGGGTGGGATCCGAAAGCATGGCATGCCCCATATATATCCAAGATCCTCAATCGATTTTAGGTCGATCTAGAGATGTCCGTCCGTCTGTTTAAAACAGGCTGACTTTTGAAATACTTTACCGAGGCTGCTTAAGTTTGGCATACATGTTTGTAATTCGCACTAAGGGGAAAAAATTTAATTCAATCGTAATATATCAGCCAGATTTAAGTAATCAATTTTTACATAGACATTTTAAATTTATAAAAAAGGATTTTATGTTAGTTTTGTTTCAATTAACTTATGAAGGTTTATTCATACAAAACACCATAAAATAATTAAAATTTTCGAAAATTTCAAAATTATTCTATTCTTTTTGTAAATTACTCTAATGTCCTTGTTATCCTGGTAACATATTATATCGCTAAAACAATGAGATTTTAAAATTTCTTAACTATTTACATAAACACATAATCAATTTACAAGTTTAAAATTTACAAAATTTGTCTATAGCATATTCAACAAAACATCCTTGATTATATCCTTAATATCCTTACAGCAAACAAATTCCGCGAACTATATTTGTAAACATTTAACATATGATAGTTAAGTCATAAAACCATTAAAGTTAGGTGAAATTTTATAAAAATGACGAGTTTTACAAAATTTTTGACTCAAGGCTATGCAAAAAGGATAATGAAATCGTAATATTTACTATAGATAGTTGATTCCTGGAAATTGAGTAAGAAGAATAGACAAGCGCAAAAGGCTAATATATAATGCGCAAAAGGCTCATAATGAAAGGGGCTAGAAATAGAGAATAAGTTAAAATGTTTAACTCTAACAATGTTATAAAACTAACACATTCTTGTGTTAAAAGGATAATTTTTATGAGGCCTCATAAAGTTAAGCTAAAAGTAACCAAATACATTTTAAAACCCAAAAGTGATTATTTGTTTTGGTTAAAAACGAGTTGTTGTTTTTAGAATAAATGTTAGCAGTACCATAGCGAAATGGTAGAGTTACATGTTTCGAAGGATAAGACAAGAATAAAAGGATATTTGCTATTGTTATGTATTTAAAGTTAACAATTAACACAAAAATTAGCGTTTATAGTGATAGTTTAGAATATGTTTTTCAAGGTTTTTTGAGAGTTGAGAATAAAGGATATTTTTATCCTTTTAAAGGATGCAAACAAAAAGGTTAACATTTTCAAGAAAATTTATGATATTCTTAGAATTTCTTAAAAAAATGTTTTGGAATTGCATGATTTTTTAAATGTTTTTAAGGAATTTTCTTTAAAATAGTGTCCTTTGTAGAAAGGGATAATAAAAAATTGTGTAATATTAGCGTGTGTTTAGAAAGCAGTGTTTTTCATATCGAATTTTTAAAATTTCTAAGAATTTAAGAAAAATTTGTTGTAAAATTGCACGATTTAAATTTTTTTTTAAGAATTTCCTAAAAAATGTTGTCATTTGTAAAAATGGATAATAAAAAATTGTGTAATATAAGCGTTTCTTAGCAAAACTGAGTATTTTTATGAGATTTTTTTAAAATTCTTAGAATTTGATAAAAATTTGTTGCAAATTGCATGATTTTTGAAAAAAATATTTTACTAGTTTCCTTTCAAAACGTTGTCCTTGTTAAAAAAGGTTACTACAAAATTGTATAATATTAGCGTGTCTCTGCAAAATAAATACTGTTACTGTAAATTTTAAAAATTCTTAGAATTTGATAAAAATTTATTATAAAATTGCATGATTTTTTTAAGATGTTTGTAAAAACGTTGTCCTTTGTAAAAAAAGGATAATAAAAACTTGTGTATATTAGCGTGTCTTTTAAAAAAGTAATAGTGTTATTCTGAGTGATTTTTTTAAAAAATTCTTTGAATTAAAAACCAAAAAAAAATGGAAATTGAATTATGTTCTTTTTGAGAAAGAATATAAAAAAAGAGGAACAATGTCCTTTTTAAAAGATAAAAAAAATATTTATTTTTTAAATTTACTAAAACAGTATAATATTCTCATGGGTCCTTAGAACAATGATAATTTATAGAAGTTTTTTAAAAGTAGTTAAGCAAAGGTATTTCAAAGTATTTTTTTTGGAAAGGTTAATCGGAAGAGGCAATATTTTTATACCCTACACTGTGGTACAGGTAGGGTTGCCAGATACTAGAAGTCAAATAACTGGAAAATGTAAAATTTTCAGCTGGATTTTTAAAAAGTAACTGGATCCATACATATATATATTTTTTTTAATAATTTGAAAAAAAAAATCTACCGATTTTCATATCTGAAATACATATTCTTATTTTTGACTAAATGGCGGTCTCTATTTGCCACGGCAAAATGTGCCTATTTTTAAGCATTTCTATCACTTTTTCGAGCATCTCGAAATGCTGCTGTTTAGCTCGTCATTGGCCTGAGGATGGTTAGAGTATATTTTTCTATTTAAATAAGCCCACAAAAATCAGTTCAAAGTGGTCAAATCTGGAAATCAAAAAGGACAGTTAAAATTTCTCGGACGTGCGAAGTTAAAAAAGGGCGACAACAATTGACCATCATTTGCATATTTGACCCATCCAGACATATTTTTAAAAGGAAAATGTACACCAAGAATCTTTAAATTCTCGACGAGCGAAATCAACTCTAGACTGGCCGAGATGCTTGAAAAAGTTGTTATATTTATGATTAATGTTTTATACAAAAAGTAGACCCAAAAAAATTTTAAAAAATATTTAATAAAAAAAAATAGTTGTTCAAATTATGAAAATCCTTTTTCAACTGGACAAATTATGTTTTAACTGGAAACTGGACCAGACCTCAAATAACTGGAAAATCCAGGCCATTCCAGGCCGTCTGGCAACCCTAGGTACAGGGTATAATGAGTGCTGATGTTTGTAACTACCCGAAATATTGGTCCTAGAGCTACTTTTAAGTATACCGATAGACTCAGAATCAGTTTTTGAGTCGATTTAGCGATGTCCGTCCATTTCTCTGTCCTTCCATGTAAACGTTGTAAACACGATACAGGTCGCAATTTTTAATCAATTGACTTGAAATTTGAAACTTAAGCCTCTTTTGGCCCAAGGACGAAGCCTATTGAAATTGGAAAAACTTGGTCCATATTTCATGCTTTATCTATACAAATCATCATTCCGAATTTTGAAGAAATCGGACCAGTTCTTCTTGTAGCCCCCATACAAACCACCTTCCCGATTTTCACATAAATCTCTTAAATGTAATGAAAATAGAAAATATTTAATTAAAATTGTGTTTGTTTTATATATGTTAAACGCGTACTTTAATAACCTTATTAGATATGATTATCATCGGACCATTTTTGGACTTAGGCCCGGCCCATTTAAAAATTTCGCCCGATATTCAGTTAAAGCGGTTTATTGTCAACAAAATGAATCCTATTTCACTCAAATTTGATTTGTGGGTGTTTCTTACACCTATTAAAGATTTGACAAAATATGGATCTAATCAGTCCATGTTTAAACTCGGTCTTCACCGACTATAATGTCAACAAAACAAAAAATTCAAATTAAAGGAAAAGTTCAATTCGACTTGGCCAAATCTATGAATACCCTCCATAATGCCCTTTTTAAAGATAGTAAATTTTTTAACGTGAAACATATGAACAATTTTGACTAGAAATATTTCATTTTGAGTAAACTACTTTTTTTTGTAATTTTGGTAAAAAAAGAGAAATATTTCTATTATTTTTGAGTGAAAAATTTTTTTTGAGTGTATTTTTTCTTTTAGCGTAAAAATATTTCTGAGTGACAAAAATACTTTGTAAAGTAATTTTGTGGCTTACCAATGTTTTTAAAGCTGTTTTTTTTAAAGCTCGGTTTTTTCAACACGTGAATTTAAGGTGAAACCAATTAGAAATTTTGAACCACTGCACAGTGGCCGAAATGGCCAATCTAGCGGCGCTTAATTTGGAAATGTAAAATAATAAAGACTAATGTTTATTTGCGATTTTAAAATTTATAAAGAATTAATTTTTAAACAATATTTATTTATTTTTATGTATTTTGGGGAATTTATGTGAATATTGGGAGGGTGGATTGTATGAGGCCTAGAAATTAAAATGGTCCGATTCCGTTAAAATTTAGAGCGATTGTTTATGAATATAAAAAACATTTATCCGTCGAATTTCAAGAGGATATCTTGAATACTATTGTTAGGGGTATTTAAGTAAAACTTGAAGGGGACATTTACATGGGGGCTATGGGTTAACATGGATTGATTTTGTCAAAATTTAATAGGTTTTGTTCTTGCGATAAAAGAAACTTAAATTTCAAATTTCAGCCAAATCGATTGAAAATTGTGGTCTGTATCGCGTTTATACTGTTTATTTGGACAGGCAGATGGACCCTAAAAACCGAACAACTTGCGCGAACTAGCACGCCATACTGAAACGTCACAACAAAAATAACCCAAAATAATAAACAAAACAGGAATTGGACCGAATACGATCGAATTTCAAAAGTTGCAGTCCATGAAACTATAGTTTATATCACAAATGTAAACTTCTATAATGAACTAATAATAAACTAGATACACACAGGCCACAAACATTTATTTTTTAGTTAAAACATACCTTTTACTTCAATTAAAACTTTTTGGCTCAAAATGTATAAACATTTGACTTAAAAGTGTCAAGAAAAACTCACTGAGTAATTAGGCCCCAAATTCCTTTAATACACTTGCTGCGGAAAATGTATAGATAGCTTACAGCTGTGCGAATATTAAGAGAAAAACAAAAGTGAAAACGTTAATTTCCTCTGTAAAGTATTGGTAATCGATACAGTGCAAAACATTTATCAGTTTTAATTTTTTAATTTTGACTAAAACGCCGCTAGATCAGTGATTTCGGCCACAGTGCACTGAGCCGATTTGGCTGAAATTCAATACGAGCCAGAACAGGGAACGACAAATTTGTATGTCAAGTATTGTCTTTCAAAAGTTAGAGTGTTTTTTATTTCGTAAATTTGTTAAAAACCCTTGCCGAAATTCACTTTGAACCACTGGACCGATTTCGCTGGATTGCAATACCAACCTGACCAGGTAAGTGACCAACATATATGCCAAACTTCAGGAGAATGCGTAAAGTCTTTCAAAAGTTAGCGTGTTTTTAACAGACGGACGGACATCCCTAGATCGTCTTAAAGTCGATCGAGGATCATGAATATATATGGGGCATTCCATGTCAAATCGGACACTTTGAAATTTTTTTTTTTAGATTTTCCCAATTTGTTTACATTTTTTAGTACCCTTCGCAAACTCCTTCGTGGTAAGTTTTTAGATTTTTTTGATGACCCGTTTAAAAGATATCGAATTTTTAAAAATTGGTAGTTTGTTCCTTTACTCAAACTTCTTTTACTAATAACTTCTTCAATAATGGTCCAAATTTCAATTTTTTTTTTTTCAAAATTTTTGTTTTTTGACGAAAAAAAATCCCAAAAAATTCTTAAAAGCGCTCTAGTATGCGATTTTTAAGTTTTAAAATTTAAATGTCATTTTTGAAAATGTTTGTACTCTTCGATTTTTTTGAAATTTTTTGCCCAGGAGGATCGTGGGATAACAATTATTACTATTTTTTTAAATTTTTTGAAAACATTTATTGTAATTTTCCAATCTTAAAATCATTTCTACTGCTCCAATGGTGCGTCATAGAGGGGTCATTTATGAGACCGACCCCCATTAATTTTTACGTATTAACATTTCTTCGGAACAAACTAATACCCTATCTCCAATTTCTAAGGGGGCTCCCACACAAAACGAAAAATTTTGGTTTTTGGCCCTTATAGCAGTATTATAATAGGTATTTGAAATTTGTCAGGTAAACGTGTTTTTGCTGAAAAATCCAAAAAACTAATTTTTCGCCATTTTTTGACCCAGTTTTTGAACCCTTAAATCCCCGATATGGTCGATAAGCCGAGATACCCCAAGCTAAGAATTGTCTCTTTATATATATTTTAAGTTTTTTACACAAATTAAAGATGAAACAAAAGAAATATCCAGGCGATCAATGTTTGAAGACCCATTTTCTAGAAAGCACTGATGTAGGGTATTATTTGTTCGGTCTTGACCAACTACAGCTTTCTTACTTGTTTTTATAAACTTTGACAAGCTGAAAAATTTCTGAAATAGGTCAAGCGACTTTTGAGAGTTTAGAGTTTTTGGTGAAAATTTTCTAAGAAATCAAAATTTTCTAAGAAATCAAAATTTTCGAAGGGCGCCATGGAAAAAAGGCCGAAAAGGGCATATTTTCTAAGCCCCTGGGTTAAGCGCAGGATTTTGAACTTTTGCGAACTTAAAATGTTTCATAAACTGGGCGTTATTCAGAGGTCAGTATAGTTCTTCAAGGGTGAACTTTCTTCCCTCTGGTTCGATTTTGCCCATTTCCGAATCTAACCTACCTAGGACCATAAAACCTTTTCATGCCAAACTGGAGGAGTACATTTCTTTTATTGTGGTCTGCATCATTGTTGGAATGTATAAAAATATTACTGTAATGCTTCATTTAAAAATAAAATGTTAAAATTATATAATTTTTTTAATTAAGAAAATTTTTGAAAAAGGATATTTAAGAAGATTTAAAATAAGGCAACCTCAGAAAAATTATTAAAACTTATAATTTAAAAAAAAAAAATAGTTGGAATCTTTGATATTTTCTAATAAGTATATTTTTCGAGCTCGAGGCCAATTCTTTTTTTAAAAAAAAAAGTTCTTTATTCTTTTCCAATATTTCAACTTTCAATAAGGGTGATCATTGCGGTGTAAAAGTGGATTTTTAAACACAAAAAAGGCCGTTGAACACGAACTGTGTAATATACGTTTTGAACTAGAGACTAAATGTAGTAAAACTGCATTTACAGTTTTTCTTTTCGTGAACCTGTTTCCTTCTAAAAGGTTTTCAATGTTTTAAAGGACTAAATTTTATAAAATATTTTTTTAATATTTGTACTTGTCCTAGCATGCCACTAGTGACAGCATGCGAAAGAGGAGAATCTCCCCTAACTTTCCTATTTTTTTTTTTAATTTTTACATATCAGGAAAAAGGAGGTAAGTTACGTCCTTTCAAAAATGTATCCTTCAATATCGTTCAAAATTGTCAACAAAATATTTTGACAACGTTTTCAAATGACTTTATTCACATCCTTATATCCTGATATTGCAAAATAAAAAATTAAAAAATTAGGAGAGATCCTGCTCTTTTATTTGCCATCACCAGTGTTATCCTAAAAATTTCAAAAATTTATCTTTCAAAATATCATTCAAAATTTTCAGCAAAATATTTTGATAACGTTTTCAAATGACTTTATTCACATCCTTATATCCTGATATGGCAAAATAAAAAATGGAAAAATTAGGAGAGATCCTGCTCTTTTATTTGCCATCGCCAGTGTTATCCTAGGACAAGTACAAATAATTCAAAAATATTTTACAAAATGTATCCTTTAAAACTTTGAAGTCCTTTTAAAATTAAACAGGATCACGAAATGAAAAACTGTGAATGCAGTTTTACTCCATTTGGTCTCTTCTTTCAGGCATATATTATCCGGTTCATGTATAAGATTGGCTGTCGGACGATGTAATCTTAAATATTTGTTAAAAACAAAAATTTATAATTATTTAAGAAAAGTTTCTTATTGAAATATTGATATTAAGGAAAAAGCCATTCAAAATACATTTGCATTTTAATTATAATATCATTTTATGTTAAATGAATTTTCCTTCTTGATCGAATTAAAATTAAACATCCTTCAAAATATCCTCAAGTATTTCAAATTGGCCATTTAAAAAAAAGGATACCTGTTTATAATATATATTTACAAAAATAACCTGTTAAATCTATAAAAAAACTTTTATACAAAAATATAAATACCTTTCCCAGCATTTATACTTCGTACATAAAAAATCTCTTTTCCATCTTGCTGTTTATCACAGTGAGGGTGGGCTTCGGAAAAAAAATGAAAACAAAAATAAGGATTCCAATAAATATTCTCATCACCAGAATTTTGTTTCAATTTAAAAATATTTCCCACACACTTCCACACAAGAATACAGTTTTGCAATTCTGTGTGCAGTTTAGACAAAATAAATTTGTTTTCATAACTGTTACACTATTGTCATCACTTGAAGGATAACAAGGATAAAGAAAATAAAATATAATTTTCTGTTGATCAACCTGTTAGACAGTAAAATTTTGTTTGTATTGTGTGTGTTTTAAAATTCACACGCACAGAAACAATTTCGTAGCAATAATAAAATTCTTATTCACACCGGAAGGATATTGAGAAAAACGTGTGGTTTTTATTAGTTATATGTATATCTAAAGATCCTTTTTTGTTTTTTTTTGTCAAACAAAGGTCATTGTTTTGTTAGTTCCGTATTTTTTTTATATTTTGCATTTCCTTTTTTTGAATTTTGCATGTAGTTTAAATTTTTTTTTGTAAAAGACAATTTTGTGGGAGTTTCATTTTGGCAATTGTATTAATTTTGTCATAGTATCCTTTCAAATTATTTCTAAAGGATTTTAAATGTTTTCCCATCATTTGTTTTGACATTTTCAATTGCTTTCATTACAAATAAAAGGATTATGGGTATAACATTAAATTTTTTATATTTTTATTTGTTAGAAGAAAAATAGGAAAAAAGGTTTTTGTTTTTCTTAAGGTTGATATTGATATTAATCAGGACTAAAAGGAGTTTATGCAAGGGCTTTCTTTTTAGTAATTGAATTAAAAATTGTTTACAAAAATAATAAAATGAGATGAATATTTTAAAAATCATAAACAAAATATTTAAAATTTTATTTTAAATTGTTTTTTCAGGACTATATATCCTTTAAGAATGTAAACAATGTTTAGAATTTATCATACATGGATTAGATGTAAAATACGACATTACATAGATTAAAAAAATAATAAAATGAGATGAATATTTTAAAACTCATAAACAAAATATTTAAAATTGTTTTTTCAGGACTAGTTATCCTTACATTCTTTAAGAATGTAAACAAGGTTTAGAGCTTGTCATGCATGGACTAGATGTAAAATACGCAAAAATGTGAGACATTTTTACCCCATTTAATTTGTAAAAGGATATTTATTTAAATCACTGTGTAAACCTTCAAGATCTATTAAAAAAATAATGTTAACTGCAGAACAAGAAATAAAACCCAATTTTAGGTAGTAGTATAAGATCTTTCAGATAAATATTTTTAGTTCATTAAATTTTACAAGTGAAAGCCGATATTACATGGAAATTTAAACAACAATTGGTCTCCTTGCAAAAAATATCCTTAATATATGTACTTCCTCATTTTATCATTTTATAATTTCACCATATTGTATAATAAAATCCTTGCAATTGAACCAAAATATAATAACAGGTAACTTCCGGTTTGCCTTATACTACATTCCCATTTCATATTTTATTAATCTCTATTCTTTAAACATGGCTGTAGGCAAAATCGCCCAAAGAAAAATCGCCCAAAAAATTTTATGAAAAATCGCCCAAATGAAAAATCGCCCAAAAAATATGAAAAATTACCCAAAAATAAAAATACGAAACTTCGCCCAAAATTAACGAAAAAAAGCCCAAAAGAGAAAAGAAAAATGGCCCAAAATAAAATTACAAAAAATTTTTTCTAACACATTTTTTCCAAAACACATACTACACAGAAAAGCTTTCTTTTGCGGGGAGGGTGGGTCTAAGGCATGGAGTTTGTAATCCCTAAGCCCGGCCGAAGGCCGGCTACGCAGAAGAACTTTAAGACAAAGACAAAAACTTTTAAGATAAGATTATAGGTTACGTGGTTATTATTTATTTTTATAGATCGTTGTTTTGAGAATAAAGCCCGTAAAATGCATAAGTAATTGATGTAAAAGTTTTAAGTGTGAAACTTAAATTTTAACAAAATAAAAAAATTTTAATTAGCACCTATCAAAGCCCCGCAGGCGAAAAATTTTACCAACAAATTTTAACAAAAAATCGCGCGATTTTTTGTTAAAATTTGTTGGTAAAATTTTTCGCCTGCGGAGCTTTCATCGGAGTTGCATGCTGTTTTTAAATTCATACTGCGCTGCGATAGATTAATATATAGCGTGGTAATCTGCATGTAAGAGCAGGGGTTTTGGGTTCGATTCCCACCAGAGCCTTTGTATGTTAGCAAAAATGAAACGGGTTTGCTTCAGCTTATTGTCGGTTAGTTAAATATAAATTTATAAAAAAAGCACGATATGCGTTTACTGTTTCTAAAAATAATAGTATACTGATTTATTGCGACATACATATTTCTGTTTTGACATTTTTTGTCAAAAAATAAAACAAAAATAAAATTGGGCAATTTTTCATATATAATTTTTGGGTAATTTTTCGTAATGAAAAATCACCCAATTTTTAATTTCGAAATTTTGCCCAAAAACTATGAAAATTTGCCCAAAAATGTTGGGTAGCTTTTCATATGAAATATGACCCAAATTTGTATGAAAAATTTTTGGGCGAATTTTCGTTTTCTTTTTTGGGTCATTTTTCTTTGGGCGATTTTGCCTACAGCCTTTAAACATTGGTCAGCAGTGTGAGGTCCTTTTTTTCTCAATTATTTTCTCTATACTATAACACTCCATAACAAATTGTAATCGAAAACAAATAACAACACCCAATATTCCATACAAATCTATATCCTTGAGATTTCTTATGCGGCACAAACGTTTCAAGTAGAAATTCAATTGTTTTATGAGAAAAAAAGGACCTTAAAAAATCCAATCAATTTTTCGATATCCAATTAACGCGCTTTTTGTTAAATACCCACCTCCGTAAAATCATTGAAAATATTTAAGAAAAACTATCAATGATCGATGGTTTCTTTAAAAAAAGAAAAACAAAACGCAAAATCTCTAGGTGTCCTTTATAACAAGCAAAACTACCTGCTTAGATTTTTATTTTCTTTCCTTTATAATATTTTCTAATTGTAAAAGCAATAGCCTTTGTCCATTTCACATAAATACTTTGAGTATAATCTTTAAAACATTTTCTCAACCAACCTGTTAAATATCCTTTTTATTATCCCTAGTTGTATTACAGGACTTAAGTATATCGAATTACTTATTGTTGAAAAGATTTAAGACATTATTTAACATAAAATTCTCATGTTTTAAAATACTTTTCCTTCAAAATTATGCAATTGTTTGTTAAAGACTTGTAAGCAAAGAATTTTTATTTAAATTGGTTTGAAAATGTCCTTTGAAAACATTTAAAATGACATTTATAGGGGCTTAGTTAAGAAATTTGGGGAACAATTTCTCATGGGTGTTTAAAAACAATTAATTGATTTTACTTTTTATTGTTTTACAAGAAGGAAAATGTGTCGTTACTATTAAAAATGATTTATTAGGTATGATAACACAGCTCAACATGAAAATGCGTATTGGATTCTGGTAAGTGATTTTGGTAGTGTTTGTTGTGCTGACTCCAAATCTGCGACCCAAATATGTCTATCACGTCAGGATTTTGAGTTATTCGCGGTTAAAGTGCCGAAAAAGGCCATTTTGGACCCTTTTTGAAAGCTTATAAAAAAAATTCCTGACATGCGATTGACTTGGTATCAAGCTCATTCAAAAGTATGTGATTTTCTCTATAAGACAAGATAAAATGTTCTTGGAATTTAATTTTCTAAAACGGTAAAAAAATCATTAACAAAAAACCTTCCATTTTTTAAATATTTAGTTTAGTTACACAGTGTTTTTTAACAAATTTCCATACAAATACATACGTAAATATTAGATTTAAAGCAATTGTGGCTAATGATTTTTTCACCATTATAAAAAATTAAATTCCAAGAAAATTTGGTTTTGTCTTAAAGAGAAAATTACGCACTTTCGAATGAGCTTCATATCATGTCAGTCGCATGTCAGGATCTTTTTTTATAGGCGCTCAAAAATGGTCAAAATGGGCCTTTTTTGACACTTTAACCGCGATTTCCTCAAAATTGTGACGTGATAGAAAACTTTGGGTGACCGTTTTGGAATCGGGGCACCAAACCCTATCAACTTTTTATGGTTTCATCCAAAACGCAGCTACAAACCTCAGATTTGTAGAGCGGTGTAATTTGAGGGGAAATAGGACCCGCATATTATACATTTTTTCTTGAGTGGAAGATAATTAAAATTCTAAAGGATCATAAACATTTCCAAATCTTGATGTTAATTAAGATTAGTGATCTTTATATTTATTTAAGAATTTAATTAAAAAAGTCAAAAAAAAAAAACATTAAATTTGGCCTTGCCGAATTTATGGATACCATTCAAAATCTAAAAAAGTTATTGCAATAAGCTGTATTTAAAAAAATTCCCGCCGAAAAAAATTCCACAAAAAAAAAAATTGGTGTGAAAAATTTGGTATTCTTTTGAAGAATGTGAAAAATCTTAAAAAACGAAAAATCTGACTCTCTCTCTCTCAAAAATCTCTTTTTTGGTCCGCTAAATGTTAGATTTCCTCCTTATTTTCCTCCCCTCTTTCCCACATAAAAGTTTCAGGTCAATCTGTGGGTGCCTCTGAAAGACCTCCCTTGTAAGTGGAGTGTTAAAAAAATATTTATTATTTTTAGCCAACCGATGATAAATAATCGGTGGAACAATTTATAAAATACACGTGAATTGCCAACTACTTATTGTAAACTTAGCAAATTCAAACATCACATGGTTTATGTCTACGATAACACAGGTGACATCTAGTGAGTAGTAGTGAAACATAAAAAGTTGTTTTATCCCTTAACTGCAAAGAGTCACAAATTTGGAACAAGGTATTTTTACATTTAAAAATAAAACATAAAACAAACAAGTAAAAAGTCAATTTTTGCCAAATACATTGATACCCTCCACAAGGAAAACAGATAATTGCTTTAAACAATATAAGAAAAAGAATTTTTTTAAAAAACAAGTAAGAAAGTTATAGTCGGTTAAGACCGACCATTTGATACCCTACACCAGTGTTTTCCGGAAAATGGGTCCCAAGTCCAAACATGGACCGATTGGATCTGTCGTTGTTAGACCTTTATTTAGTGTAGAAAACACACACAGGTAAAATTTTAGTGGAATTGGTTTATTTTTTGTCAATTGATCGATTAAACTGCATATCGGTCCAAATTTTTATACCCTGGTAAAAATTAAATATATATGATCATATATGAAGATATACGGATCATATATGGATTTATATAACCATATATTATCATATATGACTCCATATATGTTTATATATGATCGGATCCGTAAATTGGCCCGATATGAGCCCATATCGGGCCAATTTACGGATCCGATCATATATAAACATATATGGAGTCATATATGATAATATATGGTTATATAAATCCATATTTGATCCATATATCTTCATATATGATCATATATATTTCATTTTTACCCGGGTATGGGGGACTAAGTCCAAAAATGGTCCAATTATATTCCGATTTGATAAGGTTACTTAAGTACACGTTTAAAACCCAAAAATACAATTTTTAACAAATATTCCCATTTTTATGAATTTTGAGGGAATTATGTGAATATCGGGAGGGTGGTTTGTATGGGGACTACCAGAAGGACTGACCTGAATTCCTTGAAATTTGGAATGGTAATTCTTGCATATAAAATTTGATTACCTGCTAAATTTCAAAGCGATATCTATTATAATACGGTTATTAGAGTTATTTTAGCTGAACCCAAAGGGGGCGCTGTATGGGGGCTAGGTCTTAACATGTACCGATATTCTCCAATTTCAATAGGCTTTGTCCTTGGGCCAAAAGATGCTTAAGTTTGAAATTTCAAGTCAACTGATTGAAAATTGCGACCTGTATCGTGCTTAAACCGATAGATGGACAGACGGACGGACCGACATACGGACGGACATCGCTAAAGCGACTCAAAAAGTAATTCTGAGTCGATCGGTATACTTGAAGGTAGGTCTAGGACCAATATTTCGGGTAATTACAAACATCAGCACAAACTCATTATACCCTGTACCACAGAGTGGTTGGTGTAGGGTATAAAGATTTTAGTTTAGTTTAAAACAAACAAAATGCAAAAGTAAACAAGTATAAAAAGTAAAATTCGGCATTGATAAAATTCGACTGTATTGATACCCTCCACAATGTAAAAAAGATTATTTGAAAAAAAATTGTGGAAAAAAAATTTCCGCGAAAAATTTTTTTTTGGTAAAAAAAAATCCGGGAACTTTTTTCGTCCGCGAACTTTTGTTTTTTGTAAAAAATATTTTTGTTTTTGCTTAAATACCATTCGGCATCGAATTTTGTTCAAATATGTCAACCAGCTGGCTAAATCAAGCATTTTGTATATTTTGATTATGTGGAATGTACGGAATGTACCAAAATTTCCAAGGTGTCCTTACATTTTCGTTCATTACTTTTGAACAGCTCAACCGATTTCCTTCAAATGGAATACCAAATTGCTCACGATAACAAAAAGTAAATATGATAAGTTTTAGTCATATCTGTGTAATAATTTGGCCGTTATCGCCATTTCAACAGACAGATGGACGGATAGACAGACGGACATCGCTAGAATGTCTTAAAATCGATATATATACTTTATATATATACTTTACATGAATGATTTAAAAAAAAAATTTATAACCATTTCTAAAAATGTCGGAAATCACACGTAATATACATTTTTCCTTCAAGCCAAAAAGTATGTACCATTTTTTTACACAAAATATCGAAAATCGTTTTATTCAGTTTTTTCTAGACAATCGGTCTTTTTGTGTAAAAAAGGAGTGCATACTTTTAGGGCGAAAAAGAAAATATATCTAAAGCTATGTTTACACCATAGCACTGACAATGAGTCGTATGATTTTGAACAAAAAGCTAGATTTTTTTAGCATAATTTTAGGCATGTAGTAAATATATGATATTTTAAAAGCAACAAAAAACTCTAAGTATTGCTAAATTTATAAAAATTAAATTTATAAATATGCATAAAAATGTACTTATGCTTAAGTCGATTTATTCAAAAAAATCATAAATGCTATTGCTTTGCTGGGATGCTTAAAATTATGCTACAGGAAAATCTTACTTTTTTATAAAACTCGTCGAAAATAAAACGACTCATAAGGGAAGTCTCCCTAGTGTCTTCCGCGGATCTTTATGGAATTGGTTTTATTTTGTAGAGCAGAAAAAATAAAGGGACACGTATTTTTTTACCGGCCCAAATTCATATTTAGGGGGTAAAAAGGAGGGGGGAAGACAAGGCCATTTTTCAGTTTTTTTTGGTTTATATTATGCAAAGACACCAATTCATGTTACATACCAAATGAACTGTCTGTGGAAAACCTACCTTCATGTGCAAAGAACGTGTCCAAACGTGCACAACTTTTCGTCATATTGAGTAAAATACCAACATTTTAGGGCATTTTTGTTAATAAGTCAAAAGATATTAACTTTTTGGCACGTTGTTAGCATCTCGAGATAGGTATTTTAAATACCAGTAATCTGATACCACATATGAGGCATTCCACACCAAATGTCCCGCTACAGAAAAACATATGTCCCGTAAGTTTCTGAATAGGTTGTTTGGATAGCCCTATATGGAACAAAGAAAATTTCGTTTTTGGTTTTTCTAATTTTCAAAAACTGGGCTTAGAAGGCATGGTCAAATATTGGAAAAATTGTAAAATTTGTGGCGAGTTGCCTTGATTAAATATTTATCACATTAAAACGGAATGCACTACAATCTTAAAAATTTACATTCTTATATAGTTTTGTATGGGCTATCGAATAAAAATTTTTTCTTGAGAAAATTTTCAGAACCCGTTCTGAAATTTTCCATTTGTTAAAAAAGTCAATTTATCAAAAATCCGGCCACTTTTTTTTAATTTTTTTTTTTTAAGTTTAGATGTTTGTCCATCCACACAAAAAAAATCAGAAATGTATTTTTCGTTTTTTTCGAGAAAATCGCATTTGAATTTTAAATTTCGTAACAATTTTGTAATTTGCTTGTATTTTCTTGTTTTAACGTGTCGAATAAGTAATATTCATGCAATTAATATTACTCATTCGCAACTTTAAAACAAGAAAATACAAGCAAATTACAAAATTGTTATGAAATTTAAAATTGAAATGCGATTTTCTCGAAAAAAACGAAAAATACATTTCTGATTTTTTTTGTGTGGATGGACAAACATCTAAACTTTAAAAGAAAAACATAAAAAAAAAGAAAAAAAAGTGGCCGGATTTTTGATAAATTGACTTTTTTAAAAAATGGAAAATTTCAGAACGGGTTCTGAAAATTTTTCAAGGAAAAAAAATTTATTCGATAGCCCATACGAAACTATATAAGAATGTAAATTTTTAAGATTGTGGTGCATTCCGTTTTAATGTGATAAATATTTAATCAAGGCAACTCGCCACAAATTTGACCATTTTTCCAATATTTGACCACGCCTCCTAAGCCCAGTTTTTGAAAAATTTAAAAACCGAAAACGCAATTTTCTAAGTTCCATATAGGGCTATCCATACAAGCTATTCAGAAGTTTATGGTACACGTGTTTTTTTTCGATGGACATTTGGTGTGGATACCTCATATGCCTGTATTAATTTTGTTTAAACAGGCGTAAATCGTAAAAAACTGAGAAAGGTCAATTTCCCCCCGTACAAATCGACACCCGCTAAAAACGAGTTTGGGCCGCTAAAAAAAATACGTGTCGAATTAATTTTCGTTTTTAACAACATATCCAAATTTCATGAAGATCGGAGGGTGACACCAGTGAGACTTCCCTTGTCGTGGTATGGTGTAAACATAGCTTAAGTGGAGATATAGAAGTGGAATTGAATGTACTGAACTACTGCTGTGTGCTCAGAGAGTAACAGATCCAGACATTTCTGTTTTGTTACTCTCAAATATTATGTAGTTTATGTCTATAATACTCTACGCTATGATGAGGTAAAAAACAAAAAAAGAAATAAATGTAGAGAATATTGCATACTTTTAGGCTTACCACTATGTAAAAACCGTAGTACACTCAAAATAATTCTGCAGTAAAAATATTAGTAAGTGATTTGGTACCAAAATCTACTAATAAGTTACTAATTACCAGTAGTACGGTAGTTTTTTAGTATCTTCAAAGTACTAAAATTAGTAATTTTTACTAGTTTTGAATAATATTAGTAAAAAATTTTAGTATTGATTACCAACGCCTGCACTAGATCATTTTGGACTAAAAAATTAGTTCATTAGTAAAATTTTTAGTATTGAATACCCACGTTTTTTTTTGGGTGTAGCAATTAAAAAAAATATTTTCTAGCACTAAAAACCAAACCGAGTCTACTAAACTTTAATTTTAACATTTTTAAAAATCCCCATTCCATTTTAAAAACTTTCTGTTCAGAATTTTTATGTGTAGACCTCTAAAGTACTTGTTTAATTTTTTTAGAATTTTTCACGCTAAGCCTTCTTTATTCATATTCCACGAGCAAAAAATAAAAAAGAAAATGCAAAAAAACCGTTTTTCCTACAAAAAGAAAAACTAAGCTCATCTGTAATGAAAAAAAGGGGAACAAAAACTGACCATTAGGAATATATATGTATGTAATTGTAATACACTACATACTCATATGTAGTATTGACCATCATATATGTGTATACGCCATAGTCTTTATTCAAACTCTTTCCAATCATTATAGTATTTTTTTTTTCGCTAACGATATTTTTTTTTTGTATTTCTTTTGGTCATTTGATAAATTGGCATTTGGTTGCCATGTTTGGTTACAGCCAAGGGGAGTAATGTTCTAAAAAAAATATAAAACAAAAAAATTTTAAAAAAAATTAACAAAAAAAAACGAACTTACAAAAATTTTTGTGTATTCTGCAAACCATTGACTTTATACAAAAACGCGTACAATAATATTTTTTTTTTTTAAAAAAACTTTATTTTTTTTTAGCTTTTTTGTAACAAAAATTTTTATTTTTGTGAATTTGAATTTTATGTGTTGAGAATGGTGTTGTTTTGGTATTTGTTAGTGTGGCTGATGATAATAATGATTTTTTTAATGTTTTTCTTTTTTATTTTTAGTTCTTTTTTATTTATCACAAATTTTTGTCTGTTTGATGTTTTACTTTTTTTTTTTGTTTGATTAACAAATAAAAAAGAAGAAAATATTGGTGTCTAACTAAATTGAAATGATTATCGTTTTGGTCACTTGATATGAATGGAAAAGCTGTAAAGAACTGGGAAGGGATTAATAGTCGTATTTCTATGGAAATACACTTAAATTTTTTTTTAAGTGGAAGGAAAACTTTTTTAAGAAGGGGATATTTTGTTTAGTAGTTTTTGTAAAACTATTCGAAAACCGTTTAACTCAATAATAGCGTGTCAATTGGCCTTTAAAGCCATTTGTGATGATTTATAAAAAATGTATTTCATTTTTTAGGCTCAAAGAAAAATTGATATTGCTTGCGGTTTCCGTATTTTTCTAAAAACAGTGAAAATTTTTCAATTGAAGCTGTGTTGACACCATACCACTACTAGCACACCATACTAGCTTTAAGCTATGTTTACACCATACCACTGAGTCGTATGATTTTTATGAGCAAAGTAAGATTTTATATAGCATAATTTTGGCATGTACTAAATATATGATTGTTATTTAAAAGCGACAACAAACTCTACATATTGCTAAATTTATAAACTTAAGATAAAATAAATTGTTATATTTGTTTATAAATTCAGCAATATGTAGAGTTTTTGTCGCTTTTAAATAACAATCATATGCATAATACATGCCTAAAATTATGCTATAAAAAAATCTTGCTTTTTTCATAAAAATCATACAACTCAGTGGTATGGTGTAAACATAGCTTAAGTCGTTTTATTTTCGACGATTTTTATAAAAAGAAAGATTTTGCTGTAGCATAATTTTAGGCATTTTGTAAATATATGATCCGAAAATTAAATTACTTCAAACAAATTTCATTTATGATTTTTTTTTTAATAAATCGACGTAAGATTAAGTAAATTGTTATATTTGGTTATAAATTTAGCAATATGTAAAGTTTTTTTGACGCTTTTAAATTAAACAGTCATATATTTACTATATGCCTAAAATAATGCTATACTAAATTTTGATTTTTCATAAAAACCATACGACTTACATCAGTGGTATAGTGTAGATATAGCTTTATCCTTTAAAACAAATTCTGAGGAATTGTATAAAAGTAACCCAAAGCCATTGCCCTACAGGTCCTATATTTTTGTGGGCTAATGTCGACCCCAAAAGGCAACGTTTCCTACCCCGACGTTTTTGAAATACGAAAAAAGCTATACTTGCTCCACCCTATTGCACATTAGGGCAGTTACGCATTTATTTTGGCAGTAGAAAAAAATCTATGAATTTTTCTTTAGAAAAAATCTGAGAAATTTTTTATAGAAAAAATTTGAGAATTTTTTCCATAAAAAAAATTGAGAATTTTTCTATTCAAAAAATATTAGAATTTTTGTATTTAATAGAAAAAATCTTAGAATTTTTCTATAGAAAAAATCAAAGAATTTTTCTTTAAAAAAAATCAAAGAATTTTTCTATAATTTTTCTATAGAAAAAATCTAAGAATTTCTCTATAGAAAAAATCTTGGATTTTTTTTAAAGAAAAAATCTGATAATTTTTCTATTAACAAATCTGAGAATTTTCTATTCAAAAAAATCGGGAAATTTTTCAATAGAAAAAGTCTATTAATTTTCCTATAGAAAAATCTAAGAATTTTACTATAGAAAAAATTTGAGAATTTTTCTATAGAAAAAATTTGAGAATTTTTCTATAGAAAAAATTTGAGAATTTTTCTGTAGAAAAAATTTGAGAATTTTTCTATAGAAAAAATTTGAGAATTTTTCTATAGAAAAAATTTGAGAATTTTTCTATAGAAAAAATTTGAGAATTTTTCTATAGAAAAAATTTGAGAATTTTTCTATAGAAAAAATTTGAGAATTTTTCTATAGAAAAAATTTGAGAATTTTTCTATAGAAAAAATTTGAGAATTTTTCTATAGAAAAAATTTGAGAATTTTTCTATAGAAAAAATTTGAGAATTTTTCTATAAAAAAAATTAGAGAATTTTTCTATAGAAAAAATTAGAGAATTTTTTTATAGAAAAAATTTGAGAATTTTTCTATAGAAAAAATTTGAGAATTTTTCTATAGAAAAAATTTGAGAATTTTTGCTATAGAAAAAAATCTATGCATTTTTCTATAGAAAAAATCTATAAATTTTTCTATTGAAAAAAATCTACGAATTTTTCTATTGAAAAAATCTATGAATTTTTTCTATAGAAAAAATCTATGAATTTTTCTATAGAAAAAACCTATGAAAAATTATAAGATTTTTTTAATAAACAAAATCTGAGAATTTTTCTTTAGAAAAAATCTGAATTTGTCTACTAAAAAATTTTTCTATAGAAAAAACCTGAAAATTTTTCTATAGAGAAAAAATTTTAAAATTATAGAGAATAAATCTGAGAGTTTTTCTACAGAAAAAATGTAAGAATTTTTGTATAGAAAACATCTGACATTTTTTTATAGAAAACATCTGAGAATTTTTCTATTGAAAACATCTGAGAATTTTTCTATAGAAAAAATCTAAGAATTTTTCTACAGAAAAAATCTAAGAATTTCTATACAAAAATTCTTACATTTTTTCTGTATAATTTTAAAATTATTCTCTATAATTTTAAAATTTGTTCTCTATAGAAAAATTCGCAGTTTTTTTCTATAGAAACATTTTTTATTAGACAAATTCAGACATTTTCTAAAGAAAAATTCTAAGATTTTGTTTATGAAAAAATCTCAGATTTTTTCTATATAAAAATTTGGCATTTTTCTGTACAAAAAATCTAAGAATTTTTCTATAGAAAAAATCTAAGAATTTTTCTATAGAAAAAATCTAAGAATTTTTCTATAGAAAAAAATCTAAGAATTTTCTATAGAAAAAATCTGAGAATTTTTCTATAGAAAAAATCTAACAATTTTTCTATTGAAAAAATCTAAGAATTTTTCTATAGAAAAAATTTAAGAATTTTTCTATAGAAAAAATCTAAGAATTTTTCTATAGAAAAAATCTAAAAATTTTTCTATAGAAAAAATCTAAGAATTTTTCTATAGAAAAAATCTAAGAATTTTTCTATAGAAAAAATCTAAGAATTTTTCTATAGATAAAATCTAAGAATTTTTCTATGGATAAAATCTAAGAATTTTTTTATAACAAAATTTAAGAATTTTTCTATAGAAAAAAATTATGAAATTTTTTATAGAAAATATCTGAGAATTTTTCTACAGAAAAAAATCTGAAATTTTTTTATAAAAAAAAATCGAAAAATTTGTCTATAGAAAAAATATGAGATTTTTTATATAGAACAAGTGAGAGTGTTAAATTCGGCTGTGCCGAATCTGTTATACCCTCCAACATGTAAAAAAATTAAAAAAAAAATTTTGACAGGGGCGTTGTTTTAAAGGGGCATGGTAGGGGGAGGGGTCGGTGAGCTAGGGTGAGACCTTGGCCCTCACGGTATATGTTTACAAGTTCATTTTCGTCTGCTTTGTGCACTAAAGTATTATAGTTTTATAATTATTTAAATTATTTTTTTATCCACGCCCATAAATTTTCTTTAAGCCTAAAAGTATGCACTTCTTTTTGACACACAACTTTTTTCTATTTTATCATCTCAAATAAAATTTATATTTATTAGTTTTAATTGCAGTATGTTATTCCTAAAAAAGCCTTAATTCTGAAAATATTTTCTCAAAATTATTTTCATAAAATAGATAACTTTAATTCTTAATCCTTATAAATATTTTCATACAACAATTTAAAAAAAAAATACTACCTCCGTCCCGAAATATTTTTAACATTTCTATAGATTTTTTTGTCCCAGAATAAACTTAACATTTTAGTAAGCAGTGTTTTAGTTGAAATAATACAAGATAAAGTTAAAAAAATAATCTTATACTAATCTCGTGTACTAAAACTGTAACAAAATTAATTAAAAATATTTGCAAGATGTCCCTATTGCATCCATAATGCATTTATTAAAAACCGTTAAAAGGGCCTCTAGCGTAAAATTTCTTATTTCATACGCCGCATTTTGTAATAATTTTCATCTTTTCAACCATAGTGGACACCATGCCTGTTTGCAACGTCGAAAACAAGTTATCTCATTTATCTGGATGCAGTTTATTGCATCCATTTTGCACGTGAATTGAAAAATTGCAAAGCTATAAAGAATTTTTAAATTATTGATATGTCCCGATATGTATTAACAAAAAAAACAAAGCTTTTTCAAAAAATCCTCCATAATCCCAGCCAAAATATAGAAATGTTAAGATTATTTTGGGACGGAGGTAGTATGTTTTAATTTTGTTAATTTATTTGAACAAAAAAAAAAAAAAGATAAAAAAATAAAACAAAATCCTTAGATTTGCTTAATTGTCTTTGTATATTTTTGTCCCTGGAATAAAAAATAAAATATCCACCATTTAACGCGTAAATACTTAAAAACAACAAACAGCTAAAAAAATATAGCAATTTTACTAAAACCATTACAAAGCACGTAGGTCCCTCTAATTTTTTTTATTTCGTTTCGGTCTGGCCCAGCTACTAGCCATTCACGTATTCATATGGAGGATGACCATCATCATCGGCATATATGTATGGTGGTCATCTACCATCCAATTTAATATAAAGAAAAACTATAGTAGTAGAACATGTTTGTTTTATATATTTTTTTCCATTTTTTTTTCGTGTACAAAAGTCTCGTTAGAATTTAATTCGTTTTTATTTCTTTTTAATTTTTATTACATTTTTACAGTTTTTTTTATTAGCTTTTTACTATGACGATGTTGGAAAGTAACAAAGATATAAGATGTGTTTTAATGAAATGGAAAAGAGTTTACTATACAAATAGCTGAGATATAGTTATCTTTGACTCACCCTGTTTCTTTTTATATATTTTTGAAGCATGTTTTTAGGTGTAAGCAATAAACAAAGTTTGCTAAGGAATTCAGGAATTTATATATTAAGATGATACTTATTTCTGTTCAAGAGGTCTTACCCAAAATGCGGGAGATTTTGCAACTACGCAAATTATACTTACCCACTGTGCGTCCCGTTCGTCGGTGTCAAATTTTTGTATGATAAATTCCTAGTAACTAAAAAACACAGCTATACTTTTTGCTACAAAACGACGAAAAGTATTTTTTTGTTTGTGTTTCGTTTTTCTGGATATCTCTTATGAGGCAGGAATTTAAAATATAATTAACGCGACAGGGATACAAAACTAAATAGTGCGATAAGCTAAATATCTACTTACAAAGATAAAAATTCGCTTAAGGGAGGTTCTAACTTTCTTATTTGAAAGATAAACTATTGTAATATTTTTAAAATTTTATAACACAAAATTTGGTTTATTAGAATTGCCAGGGTTGCCGTTCAATTTTGGAATGCATTTTTTAAAGGACAAAAATCAGCTGAAGTTGTACAGCACAAACTACTGAACCGATTTTGATGAAATTTTTTGTTTTGTTTGTAGATTATTAAATTCTCAAGAACTTACCGTGGCCATTTTTTGGATTCCACATGAAAGTTCTTGACATCTGCCCGCTGTTGTAGCTTGTCGTTTCTATTCTAACTTCAACTCTGTTGATGTTCCTTGATGATGTTGTTGGCATGTTGTTGTTGTTGATATTGTTAGTTTATTGTCCTTTAGCGAGTGTTTACGACAAACACTCACGAAGGAGTAGGAAATTAAAAATGGCGAAATAAAGTTTAATTTTTTATATAATTTTTTTTTCTGGTAATAAACAACCAAAAAAATGTACATAATGAAAAAAATTGTATTTTAGTAAAGTGTACTTATATGCAATAGGACGAGAAAATGAAAAACTAAATAAATGAAATTAGTCTTAAAAAATAATAAAAAAATAAACAAGATTGTTTTATGTTCCACAGGAGTAGTAGGATTGTAGTAGGATGCTTGAAACCAGAGGTGCTGAAAGAGTTTTTGTAATTTTTTAAGGATTACTTCGTTTTTTCTTTATTTGTTTTTTAAATTAATGTAAAAGACAAATATTAAATATTAATATGATTTAAAAGTACATGTACAGAAAAAATAGTAGTTTTTAAATTTTATTAATATTTTAATTGAGTCAAACAAAAAATTAATTAATATGGGGAACTCTATATAAATCTAATCACAACTTCTTTAAAGTATTTAACATTTTCTACAGATTATTTTTTAAAGTTATCAACCTATCGATAGTTTAAAGTTTTCTACAGAAATTTTGGTCAATGTATCGATCGATTTAATAGAAAATTTTGTATATCGATAATTTAAAATTGTTTATTGAAAATTGTTTATATAAATCGATGACAAAAAATTTTTATAGTTGTCGATAGTTTGAAATATTCTTTTGTAAATTTTGTAAAGTTTTCGATGATTTAAAATTTTGTACAGTTATCGATATAACGATAATTAAAAATTTTGTAAAGTTATCTATATATCGATAATTTAAAATTTTCGAGTGGAAATTTATCGAAAATTTAAAGTAATCTCTAGAAAATTTTGTAAATGTATCGACATATCAATTGTAAATTTATCGATACTTCGATAATAAAAACCGATATTGAAAATTGTTTATATAAATCGATGAATAAAAATGTTCTATAAAAAATTTTGCAATGTTATTGATATATCGATAATTTTAAAATTTTCCATTGAAATTTATTCAATAAATCTACAATTTAAAATTTTCTCTAGCAGAATGTAAATCGATTATTTCAATAACTTAAAAATTTTAACGAAGATTTTGAAAAGATATCGATAATTTTAAATGTATCGATAATTTAAAATTTTCTATAGATGAGTTTGTAATTTTATCGATAACTTAAATTTTTCTTTAGAAAATTGTGTATTTATCGGTGTATCGATAACTCGAAACATTTTGTATCGCTAATTCAGAATTATATAGCGATAACTTAAAATTTTCTGGTAGAAAATTGTATAGCTATCAACATATCGATAACTTAAAATTTTATCGATAACTTTCTTTATAAAAACTGTATAGTTATCGATTTATCGATAACTTAAAATCGTATATCAGGAAATTGTATAATTATTGATCTATCGAAAATCTATTGAAATTTTCTATAAGAAAATTGTATATTTATCGATACATCGATAATCTTATATTTTCTATAGAAAATTTAGTTATCGAAGCGTTGTAAACTTAAAATTTTCTATTGAAAATTGTAAATTTATCAATGTGTCTTTATCTTAAAGTTATCTATAGAAAATTGTATAGTTATCGATGTAGCGATAACTAAAAATGTTGTATAGAAAATTGTATAGTTATCTATGTATTGATATTTTAAAATTTTCTATAGAAAAATGTATAGTTGTCAATGCATCGATAACTTATATTTTTTTTGAAGAAAATTATATTGTTATCAATATATTGATAACTTAAAACTTCGTATAAATTGTATAGTTATTGATATATCGATAACTTGAAATTTTCTGTAAGAAAATTGTGTAATTATTGATAACTTTAAATTTTCTTTTAGAAAATTGTAATTTATATAGAAATCGATTTATCGGTAACTTAAATGTTTCTATTAAAAAATTGTTTGGTTATCGATCTATAAATATTTATCGATACTATAAAATTCTATAAGAAAATTATATAGTTATCGAAATATTGGTAAGTTAAATCGATTTATCGATAACTTAAAATTTTCTATAAAAATTGTATAGTTATTGATCTATCGATAATTTAAAATTTAAAATTGTTTAGTTATCGATAACTTAAACTTAAATTAAATTTTAATATATCGATCAGCGTTTGAAAGGCTACGTTAGCTACCCGTTTTTTTGATTTTGCTTTTCATATCACTTCAAACAATTTCAATATTATAAGTTATAGCTTTTGTTTACTTTTCTTTTTTGTGTTTGCTTAAACTACAACAACATGAAAAAAATAAAAACTCCAAACAGAGCAGTAGCGGAAAACAAATTTTATTGTTGTAGCCTACAAATATACTACAGTAGTATATTTGTAGGCTACAAATATACTACAGTAGTATATTTGTAGGCTACAGTATTACTACAGTATTACTACAGTAGTATTACTACAGTAGTATTACTACAGTAGTATTACTACAGTATTACTACAGTATCACATTGTAAACAAATGTTGCAATATAAAAACGTGATCATATTAAAAATTTCGTTAAGATGGTGTAAAATGAATACAACATCGAAAAAAGAATAATAATAATTTTTAATAAAATTCTTTTAATTTTGGTCAAAAAAATATAGAAAAATTTGGAATTTTGTCGAATTTTTCGATATTTTCGAATATGTACGCGATTTTAATATCATCGGTCTAGACGCTCAGAAGTTATGAGAAAAACCGTGACATTAACATTGGGTTAGAGATGGGCGCTGGTCACGTGATTTGCGTGATTCACGTGAATCACGCGTGAGTGATTTTCATTTAAATCACGTGATTGTGATTGAGTGTGAGCTGAAAAAAAATCTGAGTGAGTGAGTCATTTATTTTTTGCGTGAGTTTGCATGATAAGATTTTTAGATTAGCCCAATTTTTTTATTTTTTGTAAAAAAATTTTTTTGGAGTTTTTTTTTGGTAAGAGAATTTTATTGCGTGAGTAGATTTTGCGTGACTCACGCGTGAGCGTGATTGAATCTGGCGTGAGTAAGATTTTTATTACTCACGTGAATAGTGAGTGAGCGTGAATAAAAAAAAAATTGCGTGAGTGATTCGATTATTTTTGCGTGAGCTTGAGTGAGTGTGAGTCAAAATCCACTCACGCACCCATCTCTACATTGGGTTTTTCGAAAATTCACGTGGTGAAGAATACACAAAACATGGTTTTAATTAGAGATGGGCGCGTGAGTGATTTTTGACTCACACTCACTCACGCCCACGACAGGAATTTTTGAATCACGCACACTCACTCACGAGCAAATTTTTTCTACTCACACTGACAATCACGTGAGTAAATTTAATACAACTCACACTCACTCAAGCTTCACTCACACTTTCGTTGACTCACACTCACGAAACTCTTATTCATACAAAAAAAAAATTAAAAACTAAAATTTGAAAAATCTTTTTAAATTTTCAACAAAATTTAAAGTTCAGCGTAACTTAAAAAATCGACTCACGCACACTCACGCAAAAATCTTACTCACGCACACTCCTCTAACACGCGCGTGAGTAAAATTGAATTTAGTCACACTCAAGCGTGGTCACGCGTGAATCACGTTCTAATCTGCTCATGTGCCCATCTCTACTTTTAATGACAAGGGAACACCACAACAATGTTTGCCAAAGTTCTTTTTTTGAGAAGTTGAATTATAATTTTACATTAAAACAATCCAACCCTATTCTTTATACACATTAAAATAAAACAGTTATGTTAAACAAGATAAGTGTGTGTGTGTGTTATAGTTTTATTAAATTTTTTCTTTGTAGGCTACAAAAACAATAATTGTAGGCTACCAAAAATAATTTGTAGGCTACAGGTAGGCTACCAAAAATAATTTGTAGGCTACAGGTAGGCTACCAAAAATAATTTGTAGGCTACTTGTAGGCTACACAATTCTAATGTTTTTGTTTTTTTTGCTACTTATTCATTTTTAAAAACAATCGTAAGCTCTCGCTACAAAAACAGAAATGTGCAAGTATTAGTAGCTATAGCAATTGAATGATTTACATATTGTTTGTTTTTAAAACTACACATATCGTCAATTTTGGTTGTTTAAGCTACTTTCTTCGTAGTAATTTAAACGCTGATATCGATAACTTTAAATTAAAAAAAAATGTGTTGCTGAATTTGTATAGAAAAATTTTGTAAATTTATTGACGCATCGATAATTTTTTTTTTTTTTTTTTAAATTTGTTGTAAAGTTGTGTACATTGTGTATTAAAAACTATTATTGTAACTTTTTTCTATATGTTAGAATTTTCTACAGAAAATTGTGTAGTTATCGATAACCAAAAATTATATTGTAGTTTTAAAAATTTTCGAATTTTTCTTAGGAAAATTGTATAGTTATCAATAACTTAATGTTTTCTTCAGAAAGTTATATTGTTATCGATGTATCGATAACATAATATTTTATCGATGTGTCGATAAGTTAAATTTTTTTTATAGAAACTTTTTAATTTATCGATAATAATAATTTTTTTCTATAGAAAATTGTATAGTTATCGATGTATCGATAGTTTAAACACTAGTTTAAACTTTTCTTTAGAAAAGTGTACAGTTTTCGATAGCTTAAAATTTTCTATAACTTTTGTCTATTGCTTAAAATTTTCAAAAGAAAATTGTGTTGTTATCGATAACATAAAATTTTTATAGTTATTTTTTTTTGGAAAATTTCCATGAAAAATTTCTTTATTCATTTCCCATTTTCTCTAATATTTTTGTTGTACAGTGTCTTTTGAAGTAACTTCCGTATATTCCTTGCCTATGTTGTTATAACCAAGATTTAAAATAAATATTTATATAGTTAAGTTTTTTTCACATATGGAGATGAGTTTTTTTTGTAATTCGCTTAACCAGCAAAGAAAATATGACATGGTGTGAGAAATTTGACAGAGATTATATTTAGTATAATATTTAAGCGCTTTATTTAGCGCTTAAAATTTTAAATGTTTATTTAAAATTTTTAAAAAGAAATGGAAAGGACATAAGATTAAAGAAAGAAGGAGAAACAAATTTGGGAAATACAAATAAATTCTAGTTTTTTAAAGAATATGTATTTTTTTAAAATGCACATTTAAGCTGATAAAGTTTTTTACAGATAAAATCTATAGGAAATATTAAGATTTTAAACCCGCTAGAAAGAAGAGGGATACTAGTTTCGGTAATTAATCAATGGACAATCTACAGAATATTTGGCGCCCAACGTGGGGCTACAGTAATCATGAGTCACGGTTAGTGACTATATAATTTTATATAGTTTTTATCCAGTGACTGAGACCCTTGAACTTTCGATTTTCTTATGGTAGTATTTTGCTCTCTTTTTATACCCTCCAACCACAGTATGGGGGTATACTCACTTTGTCATTCCGTGTGTAACACATCGAAATATCGGTCGGGGACCCCACAAAGTATATATAATATTGATCCATGATAGAATCTAAGACATTCTAGCGATGTCCGTCCGTCCGTCCGTTTGTAGAAATAACGATGCAGTCCAAACGAAAAGAGCTAGACCCCTGAAATTGGGCAAGAACATCTCTTATGTTACTGGTAAGGTTAAGTTCGAAGATGGGCAAAATCGGACCAGGGGGAAAAAAGTTCCCCCTTGAAGAACTAAAACGACCTCTAAAAAATAAGATATTTTTACGAGTTTTTTTTAATTTTTGCTCAACAAATGTAACATTTGTATGACATATTATGTTCATAGACCTGCGCTTGGACCAAGGGGGTTAGAAAATTAGATATTTATCAGGCCGCCCCGCTTTTGGGGCGTGGTTATAGAAATTAATTAAAAATAACTATAAAAATTTATTATTTAAGCGTAAATTTCATAAATAAATAATTTGCAAACAAATATAGCGGTGGTACAGGTGTCTCCCACTAACTTCGCCGACCCCCACCCCCCCCCCACCAATAAAAAGACGCCTTTGCGATTTTTTTTTTTAATTTTAAACGTGTTGGAGGGTATAAAAGATTCGGCACAGCCGAATTTAACATTCTTACTTGTTTTCATTTTCTTTACTTATATCATCATTATTCCTTCAGACGGGACAGTATAATAAAGTAGTTGGTTTTAATTCCGAGTTCTGATAATATTTAGGGTGTAGTTGGTATATCGGGGTTTGGGTTCGTTCTCCTATACTCTGTCTGGATGATTTTGGACAGTTAATTGAACTACACTTTCCTTATTTCACTGCCGTTTCTCTTCTATCGACACTCACCTACAAACTTCTCTCACATTTCTATCTGTGAAGTTATATTAGAGAAAATTTCGGATCTAAACCCTTACAAATAATTGCCGAATGCACCTTTCTATCTCAACTTTAGTTTATTCTGGTGACGGGATTTGTTCGGAATTTTTTTCGGTTAAACTTACATCCGAGTAGAGATCCTTATTTTTAGCTTTGGTTTATCCTGGTGAAGGTTTTCTATCTAGTTATCAGGACGAGGAACATCGAAGTGATAAGAAATCATTATCACTCCTTTCTTTTATTTTCTGTTGTTGATGACTAAAACTTTTCATAGTTGTTTTTACTTTACCTACTGAAATGCTTCACTGACAAGGAGTATTGAAATATCGGTCTGACATAAATTTCGTTGTGGTTGTCAGCATGGATGGAAGTGTTTAGAACACGGTCTTCATCAAGGTAACCCCGTCCTTCTTTATTCATAAAAGTCCCTCCTGTATTGCTATGGTGTTTGTACAGGTTTTGTTGCAAAATGGCTAAGTCACTGTCATGTTGCAAAATCAGCTATCTCAAGTGTTATAGGTTTGTGACTAAAATATGTATGTTCAAAATCTAAAAAAAAATCCTTACCTAAATATGTTCTAAATAATGGTTTTTAAAAAAATAAATTTCACTTTTATTTTGTTTCTTTAAACAGTTCAATTTCAAATAATTGACTACAAATAAATTCCGCATTGAAAACTAGTTTTCGCTCTCTCTCTTTATAAATGGTTAAGTTTATAATTACCTTACATAAATTGACCCACTTCACAGTGGCAGTGTAGGTGGCCTGTCTGTTTGGATATTTAGACTTGTTAACACCATTATCAAAATGGCTTAAAGATGCCGGTATCTAACAACAGACTGCAAAAAAAATGTAACATGTTTTAAAAAAACAAAACATGAAAAAACAACAGATTCACGTGATCACGTTTGAACTAAAGCGTGTCTATAATGATTTAAAATCTATCATCAGTTTCTTATCTTCCTACAAATTGATTTTAAGACACCATGGGAAGCAAACAAAAAAATGAAAAAATATTATGAGTAAAAAAATTCAAACATAAATTTAACTTGAAATTTAAAAAATAAATCAGTTGTTTAATAGAAGTGAAAGAAGAAAGTTCAATATCAATAATTTATCTCCAAAAATCAAATAAAAAAATAATTAAAATTAAATAAAAAGTTAAACTTTGATATAATATACAAGGACTTTAAAAAAAAATTTTAAGGACTTTAAATACAAAAGACTTTTCTTAATTCAAATTATGCTTTTGAAAAAATTTAAAATTGTGTCTTGTGTTTTTTGCATAATCTTATTGCCGTTTACTGTTTCAGGTCTATTCGACCAGTGTAATCATAAAGTTAATATGAATCCTGGTGAAAAATTATATGTTAATTCACCTTATTATCCTACTGAATATCCCATTGGCACTTCGTGTCGTTATGTGATTAAAGCTCCCGAGGATTATGAACTTCAATTTAAGTGCTCAATTAAATTGAATACGGTAAGATCAAAAAAATCAAGTAAAAAAGTTAAATTTAGACTTGCCGAATGTATTGATACCCTTCACAATGTAAAAAAGAATTATTTGCAAAAAAAAAAGAAATTAAAAAAAAAAAATTCGGAAAAAAAATTTGGTGAAAAAAAATCTGGAACTTTTTTTTTTGGAAAAAAATATGCTTGTACTTTTTTAAATACAATTCGGCGATCAATTCTGTTTAAATATGTCAACCAGCAGCAGAACTAAAGCATTTTGCATTTTTAGGTTATCTTAAATGAACAAAAAATGTTCAAGGCGTCCTTACATTTTCTTTCATAACTTTTGACCGATTTCGCTCAAATGCAATACCAAACTGCTTAGGAAAACAACAAGTAAATAAGCTAAGTCTTAGTCATATCTGTTTAATACTTTGGCCGTAATCATCATTTCAACAGACGGACAGATGGACATCGCTGGAATGTCTTAGAATCGATTACAGATCAATATTATATATACTATATGGGGTCCTTGGTCAAATATTTTAGCTTTTTCTATCATTTGGGAGTCTTTTCCTCTTGGAAGGTGGCTAATGTTCAGACCATCAATTACTGCTAAATTGTGATTTGCTCTCTTGAGCATGGAGAGCATGTTAATCTCCATCTTGTGAACTATCTAGAATCTAATTTACTTCTATGAGATCGACAGTATTGCTTTCGTAGAGGTCGCTTTACGGCAGACCTATTAGCGTTCTTACTTAATGTAAGAGTTGATCCATACACCAATTTGGTGAGAGTAATGTGGTGGCTCTGGATATTTCCAATGCATTTGATCGGCACGAAACACTTGCATCAAAACTTATTGCATTTGGTGTCTGTGATGATTTTTCCGGTTTACACTGAGCATTCTCGGAATCGTATGGATGGGGTTTCATCAAACTAGTTTCAGCTTAATTCAGGGGTACTTCAAGGTTCTGTTTTCTCATAATATTTTTCTTAAAGACCTTCTTGTTCAAATATTGTTTTGCAGATGACGGCTACATTTGTCATTCCTTTTCTTAGGAATGCCTTATTGAGGTTGAAGTCATGAGACAGAATATGAATAACACACTTAATCATGACCTGTAAAATTAGGAAATAAAAGAAATCTATGATTTAGATATTTGAACAGTATTACAAAACATATACAATTGAAACCGAGTTGGTTGATTTCTAATTCGAAGAACTATTTACAAAGTTAGACAGTAAACTATCAAGCAAAACACGGATGAAAGGATCAAGAAATGATACAACGCCTTCTACACATGTAAGAAAATAGGTCTGTTTGTTTACCCAAATTTCTTAATATTTTTACTACCACTGGAAAGTTTTGTTTACTTTTTGTATTAAAAATTTCCAGCTGTAGTATAAGTAATAAAAATGAGTAGATTGTAGTAAGGTAAACGAATACACATAATATTTGGCGCAAGTTGGGGACTGGAACCAAGGATCACTTAGTGGATTGGATCTGTAGTACGAACAATTTTATTTTCGACCGAAAAAACGACGTAGAATTTTCGATTCGAGAATTTTGGTCAAACTAGCAAAACCAACAAAAAACGCTATTAACATATTCACAGACGGCTCCAAACAATCCATGGGAGTCGGCGCAGAATTTTCAACGAATTTGAGCGATTTCGAGAAGACTTTAATCCTTCCATTGGACTATAGCCAAAATAGATGTCACAAGCAGGGCAGCTTTACAGTTCGGTGATGAGACAAAGAGAGAATTAAACTTTTATGTTGACAGCCAAGCTGCTCTAAAAGCTTTTATATCAAATCAAAAGAAGTTTTCGAACTCTTCGATAACTTACAAAGTTTAGGGAGTATGAACAAGGTGAAACTAATATGGTTACACGGTTCGCGAAACAAGGTGCTGATGGTATTGGTATTTCCGTACATATCGGTCCACCAATACAGCACTTTAGTTCGCTACGCGATAATCAAAACACTGCAATGGCTAACAGAAAGTAGAGAGAGCTAAAAACAAGTACGATCAATAGAAGATTGTGGTCATGCTACAATCTGACGAAAACTAACTATTTACCCTCACTTACCAAATGGAACTGCCTTATACTCACTGGAGTGATCACCGTTCACTGCCTTATAGGTTATCATAGAAAGAAAATGGGACTTATTACCGATGCCAGCTGTAGAAGGTGCGATGAAAATGACACTGAGGAAACGTTCGAACATATTGTGATTTTGCTATGGACCAACCAGTCCATTTGAGGAGTCTTTGACTCCGCCAACTCTAACCTAACCTAAATCACAAATTTTTGCTACAGGTTTGTTAGAGCTATCTTCATCCACAGCGTCCATATTAGTGGACTTTTTTCAAAGGTACTTAAATGGCACTTAAAGGATCCAACTGGGTAATTAAAGAATCAAACTTGGGTATGTCATCAAGGAGTTTGCCGCCATATATCGCTCTCAACAACAAATTTAGTTGCAACTCCTTTACATTGTCACCGCTGGAGTTTTGGATTAATATGCCAAAATTCATCGCGGTGATAACAAACTATAAATATTTATTGGAATTGGTGACATTATTCTGGCTGAGTTCTTATGTTCCCCTTAAGTGGAGGAATGCCAAATTACTGTTAACTCCTAAAGCTTAAAATAAAAATAAAATAATAAAGGTTGCAATTGGTCTTCTTATTAGTTCATCATCATTATCTCGTAACTATAATCGACGAGAAAGCATTGATTCATAAAAAAATTTCAACGTTGCCATTGTACGATCGCTGGATTTAATGTTCCTTAAAACTCAAACTGTGCTAAACTGTCACATGTCTGTAAATACGTTTGCCTAGATTTTCGATATTCAATTCATTTGGGACCCAGGGTACAGAAAACTGTTGAACTGTCTTAAGGGTTCCCACGGAACTGGAAAAAATCGAAGTTTAACAACGAAGTTGCCTGTCTTAAAGAATAAACCAAAATATATTCTCCGAAATCCGATTGCTGGAGTCAATGTTCCTTAAAACTCCAACTGTCCTGAACTGTCATATGTACGTCTCTAAATGAGCTTAACAAACCGTTTGACATTCAACTAACTTGGGTTCCAGGGACCAGGAAAACTGTTGAACTGTCTTAAATGTTCCTACGGAATAAGAATACGCCAACGCCAGTTACATGAAACACAGGCGTTGCCTTCACTCCCGTAAACGGCGGTGGCTGTAATAACTTAATAAATAATGACCTCACACTCAAAATATTTTGTAGGCAAAAACAAAAGAAAAACACATTTAAAACCAGTGAATAAACAATTGAAAACCATCCCAGTAATTATTCATTTGTTTTAAAAATATCAACATTTATTTTTTACTGTTGACAAAATTTTCTAAAATAAATAACACTAAACATTAAAAAATTACGGTTTTTCATTCTTTTTTACCAACAAATTCGAAAAAAATAACCTACGAAAACATTAAAAATTAATGATAGTTCTGTTATTTTTACCAACAAATTACAAAAAAATAACCTACGAAAACATTAAAAATTAATGATTTCGTAGGTTATTTTATACAATTTTCTATTGAAATATTTTTTTAAAAATTTTTAACAAAATTTTGGGGAATCGATCCCGCAATCAACTACATTCTGGCCAGACACTCTACCCATCGTGCCAAAGCCACTTGATACAAATATGTTTTTATATTTATATAAATAATTTTTTGATTTTTTTTTTCTACAAACAAATAACCTACTTGTGTAGGTAAAAACTAATGATATATCATTAAAAAATACCAACAATTTAAAAAAAAATTACTTACACAAATCATTAAAAATTTAAAGAATAATCAGTAGTTTTTACTTACAGAACAAAAATAAATGACTTTATAAATTAAATGTTAATGAAAGTCTTTATTTTTTAGTGTGTTATTTTTGAAACAAAGGACTGATGTAGTCATTAATAAAAAATGAACATCAAACAAATGTTTTTTCTTTTAAAAACGACTAAACGGAAAATTTTTTAAATAAACTACAAACAGTTAATGACATAATTTTTTGAGTGCAGGAGGAACTCTCTTGGTTGTGGTGCAGAGCACCGAAATCTACTTTGCCAATGCACTGAGCTGTCCAATGCACTAAACCCACTTCGATCTATGCAGTTACAAAATCTTCTCGAACTATCGAGTGTCAAAATATAACACCTTAATAGCGAAATAAAAAGCTCTGGTTGGTTTCACAGTAGGTGGGATAGGTCGGTCCGAAAAACGAACAAATAAATGGTTTCCTTACATTAGAATCGCCTTCGACTTTGCAAAATTTGTCTAGAATGTACTGTTTGGTTTTGCTAAACTTTTAGTTTTCAGAGTCTTTCAACTTCTCTTAACCTAATCATACTTAAATTACACAATTTTAACATTCAATTTCTTCTCTTTCCTTGGATATCTTCACGTAATTTTTATTGAATCCCAAATTTCTCTCTTTCTTAATATTTCAGCCTCCTGCATCTACCAAATGTGTCAATGAGGTTTTCTATTTCAATCGTGAGGGTAGTGATTTACTAACTGGTTCTGAATATTTTTGTGGTTCTGGAAAAATAGAAAGAAAAAGTTTTCTTAATCAAGCTGTTATCTCCTACATATCGACACCCTATTACAAACGTATACTAACAAATTCCGTTAAAGAAGGTGAAGTGGAACTGAAGGAAACAACAACAGAAACACCAATAACTAAAACAACTACTTCTAAAACACTTAAAGTAACAAAGTTAACAGCATCCACAACAAAAGCTACAAGAAAAACAACACCAATACCAAAAACATCCTCACAAGTGACGACGACTTCCTATATACCACCTTCCTTTTCATCTACATCCTCAACTTCAACGTCATCTTCTTCTACTGCCTTAAACGACGATGTTAGTAATTCGTTTGCTTATGTGGTTGCTTTGTTGTCTAACCAAATTGACATAAAAGCTTTTCCAACAAAAACAACTACGAACTTACCACCAACTCCTACACATACGTCAACATCATCATCCACATCCACTCCAATTGAAAGACCAACAAGTGTTATAAATTTCTATGATTTTTTACCGTCCAGCACGTGGCGTAATGGCTCAATTGCCATGCATAAGATTTCCTCTAAACGTGTTTCTAAGGTTATTGTTGGCCAAGATTATACAAGTTCTCAACATTCATTTATATCCTCTGCATCTACTGCTTCTGCCACCCCGTCGTCATCTTATAACAGTCAAACACGTATGACCGAAGGAGGTGGCTCGTTTTCTTGTTTGGTGGAAGTTATTGAGCCACAATGTGAGTGCGGTTGGAGTGCTACGGTTAAAATAGCTGGTGCATCTGGTGTGGCTGGTATCAATGAATTTCCTTCAATGGCCGGTGTAATGACCATAAAAAATCAAAAGATTTTTTGTGGCGCCACCATAAGTAAGTTGTAGCCATCGATGATGATGTTTTGATTGAAGTTTAAGAAAAAAAACATAAAGTTTATTTGGGATTTTTCACAATTCTTCTTTGATATTTCAGTTCATCATCGTTATTTGCTTTCGGCTGCTCATTGTTACATAACACCTGAAACCAATAGACCAGAATATTTGAGGGCAGTAGTGGGTGAACATGATTTATCAACAGGTAAGATGCCACAAACAGCATAATCAAATGTAAGACTTTTTGAATTTCTACTGGTAGTTTTGGAAATTTAATTGATATTTTTTGGTATCAATCTGTTAGGTAAAGTTTTTGAGATGTGGAATTAAGTTATAACTTTAGTTGAGTTAAGTTGAATGTTGGGTTGTACAATCCTAAAAGAAAGCTTGGCAAGTTCATGGCGCTAAGACGTAAATAGTTCATTACACCGTTACCTGGAAAGGAGAGATGGTAAAGGATAAGAGAAAGTTTGAAGGAACTGAAAGATGTTTGCTCAGAACTTCTCAGTTGCTTTCACAAACCTGTGAAAAGCAGACAAGAAAAGTCCATCGACCATGTCCATTGACAGATTATCAGAGCCTATTCTCAGCAGTTTAGCTCTTGAAAACAGTGGGGGGAAACAGACGTTTTATTGTGCCCACATTCTCAAACAAGCTGTACACAATGGGTTCGAAAGGACACCCAATCTAGTCATATGACGAGTACGGGCATTGTGTTCCGTTATTACCCAAGTAGGTTACGTTAGGTTTAACGGGCCTCGTCAAATTTTGGGAATTCACACAGAGGCCATAAGTCCCATAGTGATTCACTTAATTGTTATTTCCCTACTACCCCTCTGACGTCAAAGTCTATTTCTTAAACCACCCTTATTCTCTTAGATATTCTGCCAGAGATGTCAATGAGCCACCGTTTAGGCAATCCAAGTCATCGAAAAATCTTTGCTCCAAATATTTAAGGCGGCGTTTCATCAGACCCGGACATTAACATAACTGAGTCCTCCTCCTCCAATTTCATACAGCTTCTACAATAGTCCATATCAAAAATTCACATACGAACGTTCATTAAGCAGATTATGCAGTGTTCTGTCAGTACACCCACTAATTGGCTTACCGTCCATTTGCAAAAGCAAGAAGACTTTTTCTTCTCATAGGATTTGAAAGTGGGCAAAGGGTTTGCGATTTCCTGTACATAGGCAGTGATATCCACCTATCTCTGATATCCTATCAGTTTCGTTCATCAATTCCACTATATAATCCGAGATATCAGGGTCGACATGTTCCCCTACCATCTCGGAGCAATTTTTCTCACATTCATTAGCGAATTCGTTCTCAACAACCCCACTATGTCCAGGCACCCAGATAAGCTTGACTGTGTACTGACTGATTCGATAATATACAGTTCCTAACAATTCCGAATTTTGCGGTGTTTGATTCTAAGACCTTTAGGGCTGCAACACTATCCACGAAAATGTTAACGGTGCAAAGACTTAGGTTTCCTGTTATAATCATCTGCACGGATTTATCAATTGCAAGTACCTAGGCCTGGATAACTCTGCACTTGCCCGGAAGTCTAACTGTGGCCCTGATATCGAGGCATTCAGAGTATATTACCGAACCCGTACTCCATCTTCGTCCGTAAAGATTGAGATCGCATTCTCTGTTATAACAGAGTTTTCCGCCAGTAGAGTTGGTATTTTGACTTTGAAGGTTCTATCAGAGTTCGTTTGCTGTAAGATATACTGGGTTTTCTGCTCCAGTTCCGTCCCGCCCATGTGAGAGTTGATCCAACGCAGCCTGCAGCCAATCTGAGGAATCAGAGATCTTATTTTTCCGTATTTCCCTATGACCCTGAACCCAAAAGAAGCAGACCCTGTTCTCACATAAGACATACAATTTTAAATGTCGTGACTGGAGAATCCAGTGCCTTAAGCGAAGCTTGACTGTTACTACATTTACTGATTCTCCTATCGCCCCATCTTTTTTCAATTATCAAAGTCGATATGTTCTAAATAGCAAACACTTCAGTCCAAAAGACTGGTAAAATTTTGCTCATAGCATGAAAGTATTTGGTTTCGTCATTTAAGTACCAACCAGATCCAGAACACACTAAGGTACTAGAACCATCCGTAGAAAAAGTATCAGAGTAATTTCTGACAGGTTTATCTAGATCGCACCAGCCTCCCTTCATGGAAAGATTACACTGACCTTCCGAACTTTATTATTTTTAATAAAAATTCCTCCAAAGCCGTGTTTAAAAACTTGGAAATTGCAGAATAAATATATTTTCAGCATAACTTAACCAGGCTTAACTCTGATCCCAAAAATTTTGACTCAGAATTTCAAAGGATTTTGAGAACGTACCTTGATATCTTTCGTATTTTAACTGATTTTATTATAATATGGAAAGCTAAGAATCCTTTTAACGAAACTTAGAATTAATTTACTACTCTTCACTCTTTTTTCATTTAGTTCTCGAATCCATTTACACACGCCACTATGACATTTTGGATATTATACCGCATGAACAATTTCACACCACCTCCAATAAGGTCCATAATGATATAGCCTTGCTGAGGACTCGTTATCCCATTGAATGGAATCGTAGTGTTGGTCCAGTTTGCTTACCCTTCTATACACTAACCGGCGTAGATGGTGGTCGCACGCCACCTTTTACTGGACAACGTGTAGAAACAGCTGGTTGGGGCACAACCTCTTTCGGTGGCCAACAGTCATCGGTTTTGTTAAAGACTACTTTAGATGTTATATCACGCGCTGAATGTCAAAATATTATAAGATCTTTACCATCTGGGGCATTTTGTACATACACACCGGGTCGTGATACTTGTCAATATGATTCTGGTGGTGCTTTATATGCCCGGGGTGAACGTTTGTTTGCAGTGGGTATTGTTAGTTATGGTTTTGCCTGTGCTACAAATCAGCCATCGGTGAATACAAGAGTGTCGTCACATTTGAAATGGATTAAAAATAAGACACCAGAAGCTAAATATTGTTTGAAATAAATGTTTTAAAATATTTCTTTTAAAAACGCCTTAAAGTAGGCAATGTTTTTTGTTTTATAAAGTAGCCTTAACTTAAGCTGTGTTTTTTTTATCAATTGGATAGGGATATGTCATATAAACAGTAGACTTATCGCATCCTTAACATAAGTAGGACATTTTAAAAACTTTGTAGTCGAAATATCGGTCTTGGACTTTATAAAATATTATTGATTCTTGATTGAATCAAAGACAATCTAGCCATGCCTGTCTATTCGTCTGACTGTGGAAGATACGAAGCAGTCCCAAATAAAAACAAGTAGAAAAGGTAAATTCGACTTGGCCGAATCTATGAATACCCTCCACAATGCCCTTTTTAAGTGATAGCAAATTTTCTAACGTGAAAAAAATGAAATTTTTGGTTAGAAATATTTTATTTTGTGTAAAAAAACTTTTTTTAAGTAATTTTTAGAAAAAAAAAATAATTTACTAATTTTTTTTTGAGTGTAAAATTTTTTTTGAGTGTAAAATTTTTTTTGGGAATATTTTTTTTTTGTTTTAGTGTAAAAAAATTTTTGAGTGACAAAAATACCTTGTAAAATATTTTTGTGACTTACTAATGTTTTTTAAACATGTTTAACGGGTTTTCAACACGTGAATTTAAGGTGAAACTAATCTGAAATTCACGGCTTTGCTAATAACTTTTGAACGACTGGACCGACTTGGCTGAAATTCAAAACGAATTGGACCAGAGAAACGGCAAATATACATGTCACACTTCAGCACCCTCTGAATTGTCGTTCGAAAGTTACCATGTGTTTTAACTCGTAAATTCCAGAAAACTCATTTGCTTATAACTTTTGAACCACTGCACTGTTTTCGCTCGATTGCAATACCAACCTGACCAGGTAAATGCCCAACATATATGCCAAACTTCAGGAGCCTCCGCGAAGTCTTTCAAAAGTTAGCATGTTTTCAACAGACAGACAGACGGACAGACGGACATCGCTAGATCGTCTGAAAATTGATCGAGCATCATGAATATATATACTTTATGGGGTCCTAGACCAATATTTCGAGGTGTTACAAACGGAATGATTTCGGTGGTGGGAGACAACATTCCTGGATCCAACTGCAGGAATTTTAACTTCTTTTTACATAAAAAGGTTTTGTTTGCAAAAGTACAAAAAACCTATAAAAAATTAAGTTTTTTCAGAGGTTAGTTTAGTTCTTAAGAGGGGAACTTTTTTCCGATTTTGCCCATGTTCGAACTTAACCAGCACAATACCATAAGACATATTCGTGCTAAATTTCAGGAGTCTAACTGTTTTACTTTCGACTATATCGTGTCTTCCACAGACGGACGGATGGACGGACGGACGGACATACGGACATCGCTATGTCTTAGAATGGATCACTGATCAATAATATATATACTTTATTGGGACATAGACCGATATTTCGATGGGTTACACACGGAATGACAACGTGAGTTGGAGGGTATACAAATATATTCTAAAATATTTTTACGGACATTGCTAGATCGTCTTAAAATCGATCGAGGATCATTAATATATATACTTTATGGGATCCTTGACCAATATTTCGAGGTGTTACTAAAGCTATGTTTACACCATACCACTGAGTCGTATGATTTTCATGAAAAAGCAAGATTTTTTTATAGCATAATTTTAGGCATGTAAAAAATATATGATAGTTATCTAAAAACGACTAAAAATGTTACATATTGCTAAATTTATAAACTTAAGATTAAATAAATTGTTATATTTGTTTATAAATTTAGCAATGTGTAGAGTTTTTTGTCGCTTTTTAATAACAATCATATATTTACTATATGCCTAAAATTATGCTATAAAAAAACCGTGCTTTTTAATAAAAATCATACGACTGAGTGGTATGGTGTAAACATAGCTTAACGGAATACAAAGGGAATAAAGGGGAATAAAAAACATATTTTGTTGTTTTACTTTTATTTCCCCAATAACTATGCGTTGAAATAATTTCCTTTTAAACACTAGGACTGTGATTACCATGCATTTAAAAATTATGATTGAAGCCTTAAAGTATGCAACATTTTTTTTTCGTTCCGATGTATTTTAAACGACTTCTTAAAATTTTTGTTTTTAGTTACATGAAAATCACATCACTAATCATAATTTTTTTGAACTACACAGTACAACACGAAAAAAAAAAAATAATTTGGTTTCGACGATTGATTCTGGTAGAGCCAAAAATGTCCGTCATGTGGGGAGTTAGAGGGTTACACTTTAAATTAAACTTAAATGTATGTATTACACTACTACTGATCATCACAATGCCCATTATTCCCTAACCACCGAGTGTCCTAAATATAGGCTATGTTTTTTTTTATTAATCAATTTATTTCTGCCATTGTTTAACACTTTTACGCCATAACATATACAATGTTTAGGTGTCTTGTTAAGCAATTAATTTTGCAGTTACGTTTTTGTTACATTTTTCAATAAATGTCGAATTGGTCAGGTTTTATAATAAATAAACTTTTTTTTTGTTGTTGCAAATGCAATATTGCAAAATGTTTCTAGCTAGGAAAATTAATAGTAGCAAGAGTAAAATGGTCACGTTTCATATATAAAATTGAATTACGAAAAAAGAAACTTGGAATGACATTTTTTTTAAAACACATAATACAAAAAAAAAATTGAGGTATATTTTTAGATGCATATGTTTTAAAGCCTATTTTAAGGCTGGTAATTAAATAAGTACTTTTTTTTGTGTATGAATAAAAGGTGTGAATCAATTAACACTTTATGCTTTATTGCCTTGTATGAAAGAGAAAAAAATGCAATTAATTTGAAATGTCAACTAATTAACACCTAAAAGTATGCTTTACAAAGCTTTTTTGCATTTATTTTTTTTACCCCCTAACAAATCAAGCAAATACTCTTGCTACTTGTATCTGTTTTATTTTCAAGCATTTTTTTCTATTGCTGTTTTTTTTTTGCTCTACCAATTATCAACATTTGCTAAAGATTTTTATTTTACAACCCCAATCAACTATTTGTTTGATATATTGTATAAAAAAAAATTATAAAATAAAAACTCAAATGTCAATATTCGATTTTAAACTTTTTTTATGTGCATTTTATACAAACGCCTTTTATATATGCTTTACTTTTTATTTTTGTGTAGATTTTCAAAAAAACCTAAATAATTAAACGTTAGCTTAACATGTTGTGTGTATGCATGCACAATACAAAAAATGATAAAAAAATAAAAAGAAAATTTTATTTAGAATTTTTTTTTTCTGTTTATTCCCTGTTAACTGCATAAGAGCAATCGTGCCACACAGCAATACAAATATCCACCCTAAAAATATGCATTGTATTTCAATGGCTTCTATGTAATTTCTTTTTAAACAAATTTCTATAGCATACATTTTAGGCTGATTGCATGCAATATGCAATATGTATAACGAACAAAAAGAAAAACTCATCATTCTAAACAACAACAAAAAAGGAAAATATATAGAAATTTTATATTTTTAGGTGCTGGTTGTTGCAAAGTTTCGCATCTTTTTTTTCGCTATTCATTTCCAGCATCTAACCAATAGGCAACGTTATAGAGAAAATTGTCTACTAGGAAAACTGCAATTTATCTATACGTTTACATGCAGTTTTTCGTTAGCGTTGATGAGTCTTACTCACTCTTACATTAATACTTTTTTGAATAAAGTTAAGGTAAAAAAAAATGGAAAAAAAATTCACAGACTTTTAATTTACATTTAGGTAAAATAAAAGGCACTATTGAATTAATGGTTAACTGCAAGTTTTTATATAAAGCAGGTGGAAACAAATAAAGGCACTGAGTTTTACAGGAAAGGGAAAATGGAAAATAATTGCTGAATGAACATAAGACCTTTTTTTTATCAAATTCTATTCAGAGGCTTAAGTAATTTGTAATTTCTCAAGTGTGGTGAGTTTATTTAAGATAGTTATTCAATTACAAGATGTAAGCTGAATGATATTTTGCAAGTACAGCTTGATTTACTAAATAACGCAAATGTGATGAGTTACTAAATAACGCAAATGTGAGTTACTAAATAACACAAATGTGTAAGCAATACAAAAATGCCCTTAAAATAAATAAAAAATATATATTTTAAGAGGTGGTGAAATTCTCTTGCAATCTATTTAAACAAAAGCCAAAGATTTCAAAAGAAATATCACTAAATCATTTCCTTTTTAATCACACTTTTGGCCATGTGTGGTGGGTTTTTTTCTATATTAGGTGAATATTGGATAAATAGTTTTAATGAGTGATAGGTTTAAGATTGGTTGTAAGATGCGGTGGGTTGAGCAATTTTTAGTATTTGCTAAAAAAAAAGAAAAACTGAAGAATTGGTGAAATTCTCTTTCAGTCTAAAAAACATCATTAAATTTCTATAAACTTTCAATAAGACTTTTGGCCTGGTGTGGTGAGTTATTTTTTATACGTGGTGAGTATTCGGTAGTGGTGAGTTTCTAAAACAGCTTAAACATTTTAATCAGCCTTAGGACAGGTGTGGTGAGTTATTTTGTGTGAGTGGTGAATATTTGACTTAGAAATTTTAGGCGTGGTGAGTTTTAAAGTGTACTCAAACATTTTGCTAAAATAAGTAACCATCAATATTTCAAACTGATTATTTATTGACGGATATGGTGAGTTAAATTTTTCTTGTGGTGAATATAAAACTTTGTGTTCATTTTTTGTTACAGAATGGTAACACTGTGCTCGAATTTTACACTTTTTTTAACAAGCTGGTCACTTAACTGGTAAAATTAATTCGGGTACGCTGAACTCAATGGTGCTAGCCGTTTTTCGAAGTTAGCGCTCGTATTCGCGATATTCGCGATTTAAAATTTTGATGCTTAAGTTCAATAAAAACAATATTTTTAAACTTTTGCGATAATTTTTATTTTTAGAGCCATTCAAGTCAGTTAAACTAACACAACAAACCAATATACCATGATTTTTTTTCGCGAAAAACATTTTTTTGTTCGCGAAAAATCTTTATTTTCATGAAAAATTGGTTCAATACAAATATTTTTATAAGGGTTCAAGTTGAAAAAATGCAGAAGAAAAATTGAATTTCTAAAAATTATAGACATTTCTGGTATTTCCTATACCGGTTTCAAACACCCCAGTTAGTGTCATCTTCAGTAGGATTTTAAATGTCGGTTTGTCTTGTTTATGAAAACTGTTTTTCATATATGTGAATATTCATAGTTTCCACAGAATAAATTTTGACAGTTTTCAACACTACAATTCTATTTCTAGCAATCTCAACCTAACTTCATACTTTCTTTCAACTTTTTTGTCTCTTACATTGTTTTGCAAGGGTTACCAACATGATCTGGAATTGCAGACACAAATGAAGGAATTTGCTTTTCCCGTTTCGGAGACGTGCCTAATGGCGACATATTTTGTCAGTAATTTTATTTGATTTTTTCTGTAAGTACAGATCGAGCACGGGCTCTAATTATATTTGTTATAAGGGTTCAAGTTGAAAAAATGCAGAAGAAAAATTGAATTTCTAAAAATTATAGACATTTCTGGTATTTCCTATACCGGTTTCAAACACCCCAGTTAGTGTCATCTTCAGTAGGATTTTAAATGTCGGTTTGTCTTGTTTATGAAAACTGTTTTTCATATATGTGAATATTCATAGTTTCCACAGAATAAATTTTGACAGTTTTCAACACTACAATTTATTAAATATTTTTAGTTTGATTTAAATTTACGACAGCCATCTGGTAAAGCTAGTTCGTGTACACTAAATTCCATTGTAAAATCAGCATTTTTAAAGTAAGCGTATGTATTAGCGATATTCGCGATTATCTTTTTTTATTTTTAAGTAAATCAAAATATTTTTTTCATATTATTTAGACAATTGCTGAATTTTTATCATCTAAAAAAAAAATTTATTCGAGTAAATTTTTTTTTCGCGAAATTTTTTCTCACTTTTTTTATTATTTTCCTATTAAATTATGAAAATGAGTAGAATACGAGCAATTACAGACACAACATTTTTGGAAAAAAAATTTAACGCGATTTTTTTTCGCGAACGAAAACAATGCGTTTTCTAAATTTATATATAAAAATTATCCCAAAAGCATAAAAATTTAATTTTTGTAGTACCAAGTCTTTACAATTTTAAGTCGCGAATATCGCGAATATCGCAGGGTGCACAGCTTGTTCAGTTTTTGCGACTAGCACAGTGTAATTAGACAAGTGAAAAAAATATTTCACCAGTTTTTTCATTAACAAAATTTTGTTCGCCGAAAATTTTATTTCAGCAAAAATTTTATAGTCAAAATTTCTTTCTTTTAACTATTTTAAACATTATCTTTTTTTCAACTCAAAACTTTCTTTACCAGTTTTTTTTGCACCAACATTTTTTGCCTCTTTTTTCTTAATTTTTAAATAAAGTATTTTTCAAATTTTTTAACCAAAATTTTTTTATTTTTGTTACTTAAACTTTTTTTTAAATGTTTGTAAGGAAAGGGTATTTGTTTGTAATTTTTTTCACCAACAATGTTTTTCACCTAAATTTTTTTTCACCAAAATTTTTTTTTCACCAAAATTTTTTTTTACCAAATTTTTTTTTTTTTTCACCAATTTTCTTTTCTAAATAAGGTACTTTGTAAAATTGGTGAAAAAAAGTTGTAGGTAAAAAAAAAAATTTGATGAAAAATTAAAAAAAAAAAATATTTTTGATTAAAAATATTTTGGAGAAAAATGTGATGGAAACAAATATTTTTGGTAAAAAAAATAATAATAAATCTAAAAACAAACTATTTTCAAAAATATTTAGGTGTGGTAAGTTGTTGTTTTGCTTTGTAAAAAAAATAATTTAAATAAATAGAAGAAACAAAAAAGAATTATTTCTGTAAAATTTCGTATTCAGTAAGTTTCGGGGTGTGGTGGGTTTCAAAAAAAAAATTTTTAGGAAAAATATGTTGGAAAAAAAATGTTGAAAATATATTTTTGGTAAAACAAAATTTAATAAAAAATCTAAAAACAAAAAGTTTTAAATATATTTAGGAGTGGTGAGTTTCTGTTTTGCTTTGTAAAAAAACTAACTTAAATTAATAAAGGAAAACAAATTTATAAAAAATCAAAAACAAACATTTTTAAATATTTTTAGGGGTGTGAGTTTCTGTTTTACTTTGTAAAACAACTAATTTAAATTAATAAAGGAAACCAAAACGAATTATTTCTGTAAAATATCGTATTTAGAAAGTTTTGAGGTTTGGTGGGTTTCAATTTGTTACGGTAAGAAAATGTAAAAATTCTATTGATTCATAGGGAAATTTTTTATAACCTCCATGTAGTAATGAAGGGTAAACATAAGTTTACACCTCTACCCGGTCTAGGTCATCATAAATTCTATATTCATGATTTTCGATCGATTTTAGGACGATCTAGGGATGATCGTCCGTCCGACTGTCTGACACGCCACGTTTGGAAAGACAACTTTTTATCCTCCATAATTCTTTTAAATACAAATTAAGTATTTTGCAGTTTATAGAAAAATATGTGAATAAGGCGATAGAAAAATAGCAGTTATGAATTTATTTTGAGGCCTTAAACTATGAAACAACATATTTAAAACAGTGCACACTGGGCCGAGATAGTAGTTTTTTGGCCAAAACTAAAAAAAGCAAAATTATTAAATTAAAAAAAGTGAATGCACTATTGTATTAAGTATGACTTTCTGCACCTTGTCTGTAATTTTTGTAAAAATCGGTACACCCATGCTCTTGGAATGATCCATCAAAGATAAAATATGAATGTTTAAATCTCCATACACCGTAATCAAAAAAGCTAACAAATTTATACATTATTAAGGTGGGACCTTATTTTTTTTTTTGTGATTAATTTATTTGACAAAAGGAAGTACAACATTTAAGTGGGTTTGAACAGTTCTTTTTTCTTATTTTTTTTGATGATTTTTTGATATTTTTATGTAAATTTTGAAAAATTGTTCCATTTGAAATAGTTTTTCCAAAATGTTCCGCGACATAATCCAAAAGTTAAGATGCCAACGCTTTTGCCCGTTTTTTCATCTGAGTAAAAATTTTCAATAGAAAGGGAGATGAGCAAATCTAAAGTTGTTAAAATGAGCATTTTTTAATTGAATTAATTTAATTTTATGAATTAACAATTTTCAAGTTTATCCTAAAGTACATATTTACATAGTGTTTTTCTATATTAATACGGGATAAAATGAAACCCGGTTACCCAAAAATCCCAATACACAAAAAACCGGTTACGAGAAAAACCCGGTTACACGAAAAATAGGGTTTCACAAAATGTTTTTTATTTTTTATTTTTTTCAATTTTTGGTATTTCAATTCCATTTGTGTAAACGGGCAAGTTTTTTGTAAAGTAGGGATAAAAAGGATAATTCTGGGGCAGACAGTTTTTTGAAAGGGCGTGAAACTTTCTATAACGATGATTTTTTAAAAGAGGGTTTTCAAAAAAAAAAATTATTTTCTAATATTTTTATAAATTTTATTTCAATTCCATTTTTTAAAACGGGCACAAGTGGGCAACTATTATGCAAATTGTGGATAGGAAGGATAATTCTGGCCCAGCCAGTTTTTTGAAAGGGAACTTTTGATAACGATGAGTTTAAAAAGGGGGTTTTCATAAAAAAATATTTTTTTTTTTTCAAATTTTTAATATTTCAATTCCATTTGCATAAACGGGCACAAGGGGGAAATTTTTTGGAAAGTAGGGATAAAAAGGATTTTGGCTCAGACAGTTTTTTTAAAGGGCATGGAACTGTTGATAACGATGGTTTTAAAAACGGGGTTTACAAAAAAAAAATTTATAAACTCTTATTTCAATTAAATTTTTGAAAATGGGCACAAGTGGGCAAATTTTTTGGAAAGTGCGAATAAAAAGGGTAATTCTGGCCCAGACAGTTTTTTGAAAGGGCGTGGAACTTTTGATCACAATGAGTTTTAAAAAAGGGGGTTTTCCCACACTTTTTTTTATATTATTTTTTTAAATTTATGGTATTTTAATTTCATTTGTGTAAACGGGCACAAGCGGGTAAGTTTTTTGTAAAGTGGGGTTAAAAAGGCTAATTCTGGCCCAGACAGTTTTTTGAAAGGGCGTGTAACTTTTGATGACGATAAGTTTAAAAAAGGGTTCTAAAAAAAAAACAATTTTTTATAAACTCCTATTACAATTAAATTTTTGAAAATGGGCACAAGCGGGAAAGTTTTTTGAAAAGTGGGGATAAAAATAATAATTCTGGCCCAGACAGTTTTTTGAAAGAGCGTGGAACTTTTGATGAGTTTAAAAAGGGAGTTTTTTTTTTTTTTTTTAAAAAAAAAGAAGCAACACTCAGGCAATGCTGCCTATCAATTACTAATGTAACCGTGATGCTTCTTTCGGAAAGGGGATAGAAGAGAGGAAAGATTTGAAATATAGAAGGGCTTCAATATGGCAACACTGTAATTGCGCGTGTTGATAATTTTGAGTACAGTTTGTTGCATCGCCATTTGCTTTTTATTTGGCGAAGTATTTTTGAAGCTGTGTTTATAGCCATTATTTTATTATTTTACTTCGTTGACGTTTTAGTGCTATTTATCAACGAAGAAGGGTGCTGTGATAGATATTCATTTATAACTAATAAATATCTGAAAAAATGTTGTTCTGCCTGCGCTGAGAATCGAACCCAGGCTGGCTGGCTAGTAGTCCAACGCGCTAACCACTAAGCCACAGCACCCTCTTTTAAAAAAAAACTAATTTTTCCAATTTTTTATAAGCTCTTATTAGAATTAAATTTTTGAAAATGGGCACAAACGGCCAACTTTTTTGGAAAGTGATTATAAAAAGGGTAATTCTGGCCCAGACAGTTTTTTGAAAGGGCGTGGAACTTTTTATGACGATGAGTTTAAAAAGGGGATTTTCAAAACAAAATCCAATTTTTTATAAGCTCTTATTTCAATTTTTTTTTTCATTTTTTTATAAATTTTATTTAAATTCCATTTTTGAAAACGGGCACAAGCGGGCAACTTTTTTGGAAAGTGTGGATAGAAAGAATAATTCTGGCCCAGACAGTTTTTTAAAAGGGCGTGGAACTTTTGATAACGATGAGTATAAAACGGGTGTTTTAAAAACAAAACTTAATTTTTTTTCAATTTTTTATAAACTTTTTTTTTTTCAATTCAATTTTGGAAAACGGTATATTAACGTGTGTTAAATTAAAATCACTAACACTCACGCGTGAGTCACGTTATTTTTAAACTCTTTTTTCAATTAAATTTTTTAAAACTTGTAAATCACGTGATTTAAATGAAATCACTCACACTCACGTGTAAATCACGTTGTTTTTTTTTGAGTCACGCGAATCACAGGACCAGAGACCATCTCCGATTGAAATACTTAAACAAAAGACAAGTGTCTCTTCATTTGTTTCATTTATAACATCTGTAAATTTTATTAAAAATTAAGTGTCCACACTGAAATAGTTTCCTTGTAGGTCCCATCCCAAAAAGTTTCAAGGCACTTATTTATTACCCTAATATAGGCTTATATTCTGAATTTCGAAAAAATCGATTAACATTTACGACCTGTAGAGACTTTTGGCCAGAAACCTATCATCTCGGCCCAGTGTGCAGTGGTCAGAAATCAAACAATAAAGAATTATGATGGATTGTCCTGATTTTCTCCTCTTAAAGGTTTTAGGATGTGTTTCTTCAACTTAAAACATTTGCTATCATTTATTTAATTTTACGATACACTTATTTTTTATATCATAGTTTTAGGCCTCAAAATAAATTCATAATGGTTAGTTTTCTGTTGCTCTATATGAAAATAATAAATTGATATTGCTATTTACCACACCAAAAGTATGCAATGATGTTTATATTTAATACATTTTATTATTATAAATTTTCTAGAATCAATATAAAAAATATCGGTAAAATCGCATTTAATGTTTTTACTTGTTTTTCTTAAACAATTTTTTTTAATTTAACAAATTTATTATAGATTTCAAATCAACTTTATCTATCATAATTCTATTTAATACAAATTATTTTGCAGTTTATAGAAAAATATATAAATATTAAACATCCCTAAAGTATACTTCAAATTTTAATAAATTGTAATTGCTACTTACCACACCAAAAGTATGCAATAAAATTTAATAAATTTTATTCTTATAAATTTTTCCACAAATTTAATACAAAAAATTTCATTCAATTAAAAAATTTCTCACAAACCATATAAATTCAATTAAATAAACCAACACCAAAAACTTGACGCATCATCTTTCATCTTTTGCTTATTTCTGTTTTTCCATATTATAAAAACTTATTTTGATTCAATAATAATTTTTTGTATAAAATTATTTTCCTTAACAAAAATTTTAAGCTTCACATAGTACTTTATTAAACGCTGCACATTTTATATTATATTTTGTTGTTGAAATAATATAAAACTAGCATAGTTATTGCCTTTTGTTTTAAGTTTTTAAAAGACAAGAATGGAAAATTGTTTGACTCATACTTTGGTTGTGTGTGGAAATTTTTTACAAGTATATGATTGAGTTTAAACAGGCCTGTATTTTAATTTAAATGCAAATTAAGTCTTTTGTCATATTTTTTGATTTGATCTAGAAGACTTAGACTTTATATAATACATCCATACACTTACTTTATGCAGACATTTAAATTAAACAAAATTGTTTAATATAATTTTCTAAAGAAAAACATTTTATTTTTGATAAATTTATTAGATTTTTTTGTTTAAAATTTTGTAAAATTCATTTATTTAAAATTAAGAAATAATAAAGTGAGTAATTGAAATTGTTGAAAGTAGGTAAGAATGTTTTATAGTTGGTAAGCCCAAAAGTAGGTTGTGTTTTTTTTTGTGATATTAGAAATTTATATAAATTAATTTAAGACTTGTATCAGTTTTTATATATTTTTTGAATTTAGTTTTATTGACACCTTAAAGTATACTATTATATATATCTCCTAAAACCAGGCAATGATTTTTTTTAATTTTCTGTATATTTTTAAAGCCTGAAAGTAGGTTGTGTTGTTTTGTGACATAGAGAAACATAGAGGCGAAGGTGAAAGAAAAAATAATATCACTATCTTTTTCTAATTTCTCACACGTACGTTGTCGATGTGAATTCACCACACAATACATGTTTACAAGTCGTACTTTGTCAACAAATACATGTATACAAGTTGTACTTTGACAACTGAATTTTTGACGCCTTCGCCTCTATGTTTCTCTATGTTTTGTGATATCAGAAATTTATTTATATTATAAATAAATTTCAAGTTTGTATCAAGTTTTTTATACATTTTTTTATATATTGGTTTGTTGACACCTTAAAGTATACTATATATATTTGCATGTATATCTTTAAGAAGAATGCAATAATTTTTTAAACTTTAAAGAAAATCTTACAGAAAAGCCTTTTATAGATAAGAACTTTTAAATTCATACCGAATTGTTTAATATAAAAAACATTTGAGAATCGATTTATTTTTGTTTTTACCCTAAAAGTAGACAACAAATTTTAGGTAATATTAATTTAACCAGAAATTGGTATCACAACGGACTCCAGAGTCTATGTGTGCTAAAGCTATGTTTACACCATACCACTCAGTTGTATGATTTTAATGAAAACGCAAGGTTATTTTATAGCATAATTTTAGGCATGTAGTAAATATATAATTGTTATTAAAAAGCGACAAAAAACTTTACACACTGCTAAATTTCTAAACAAATATAACAATTCCCAGCTAAATTTTCGGTTGCAAAGATAAAATTTCTTTATAAAAAAAAAAAAAATAAATTTCCAAGAAAAAAAATAAATTTCCAAAAAAAAAAAAGTTTTTGTTAAAAAAAATCCGTGATTTTTTCTTTTTTTGTCAAAACAATCTGTTTGTACTTGTTTAAATACCATTTTGTGTTCAATTATGTTCACATATGTCGCCCAGCAGCCGAATTAAAGCATTTTGTATTTTTAGGTTATGTTGCATGTACTAAAATTTTTGAGGTGTCCTACATTTTCGTTCATAACTTTTGAACCGCTGAACCGATATCGCTCAAATACAATTTACAATTCTCGGGAGAACTTCCAATAAATATGCTAAGTTTTAGTCATTTCCGTGTAATATTTTGACTGTGATCACCATTTCCACAGACAAACAGACAGACGGACATCGCTAGAATGTCTTAAAATCTATCGGGGATCATGAATATATATACTTTATGGGGTCCCAGACCGATATTTCGATGAGTTACAAACGGAGAGACAAACTTATATATACCCTTTATCACTAATTGTAAGTGGAGGGTATAAAAAAACTGAATTTATGTATTTTTTTTTTTTATTTTTTGCGTAAAAGGGTCCTAATTGCCCATTGTTTTGGGGGAAAAATCCCTTTTAGGGTCGATATTAACACAAAACTACACTCAAAAAAATACGTTAGTAGATTTACTAATTTTTTTTGCTAGTGCTAGTTAGCTAACTTTTAGCAAATTTTTTGCTGAAATTCGGATGTTAGCAAAAATATCTTGCAAACATAATTAAAGGCAATTTTCCCGACTCCGACGATTTTGAAATTCGAAAAAATTTGCTCCACTGAATTATATACCCCATATCTATCTCCTAAAACTAGGCAATACTTTTTTTAAGATTAAAAAAAAAGATCATGGGCAGTTTAAACAAGTGAGAGTGTTAAATTCGGCTGTGCCGATCTTTAATACCCTCCAACATATTAAAAAAAATCAAGGGGCGTTTTTTTTTGGGGGGGGTGTGGAAGGGGGTCATTGGGGGGCACATAAAGACACGCTGTAAATGTTTATAAATTTATTTATTACGCTTTTTGAGCTTAAGTATTTCAATTTTATCATTATTTAAATACATTTTTAATATCCACGCCCACAAAAGTGGGGCGGGCAAAAAAAACTTTTTTTTTATTTCCTGCGTCCAAATGCAGAACCTTGAACTTTTTCTGGCATCAAATTGCTTTATTTACTTAACAAAAATACAAAAAAACCCTGTGAAAATATGGCGTTTTTCAGAGGTTACTTAAGTTCATCAAGGGGGAACTTTTTCCCCCTAGTCCGATTTTGCCAATTTACGAACTTAAACTGCCTAGGACCAAAAGACATACTCCTGCCAAACTTCACGAGTCTAGCTCTTTTATTTTGGACTGCATCGTGTCTTATACAGACGGACGGACGGACATATGGACATTCTACAAAAGTCTTAGAATCGATCATAGATCAATAATATATATACTTATGGGGTCCCCGACCAATATTTCGATGCGTTACAAACAGAATGACAAAGTGAGTATACCCCCATACTGTAGTTGGAGGGTATAAAAATCCATATAGAATTCTTTAAAATATTAACATTTGAAAGTCTATCCATTTTTATTGCTTTTTAAGCCTAAAAGTAGGCAATTAGTTAATTTTAATTTATCCTTAAATTATATAGAAATCGTTGCCACTGTTATCTTACCTATTGTTAGCATTAAATTTAGTGTAAATTATATTTTTTATACCCTCCACTCCAGTGATAGAGGGTATATATAAGTTTGTCATTCCGTTTGTAACACCTCGAAATATTGGTCTAGGACCCCATAAAGTATATATATTTATGATCCTCGATCGATTTTAAGTCGATCTAGCAATGTCCGTCCGTCCGTCCGTCCGTCTGTCTTTCTGTCTGTCTGTCGGTCCGTCCGTAGAAAACACGCCAACTTTTGAAAGACTTCACAGAGGCTACTGAAGTTTGGCATATATGTTTGTCATTTACCTGGTCAGGTTGGTATTGCAATCCAGCCAAATCGGTCCAGTGCACTATAGGAAATTTTACCCTTTTTTTGGCCAAAATTATTTACAGCCAAACCGCTGGACCGAATTGAATGATTTTTTTTGATTTGACTTTTGGAAGACTCTTTAGAGGGAGGGAGTGACTCTTAAAGTTTTTCATACACTCAAAAAAAAAATTTAGTAAATTTACCTAAAAATTTAACTAATAATTAGTTCCAAACAGGGTTCCCGGGTTATAAGTTTCCGCATCTAAGATTTTTTAAATCCTTAATAGATTATCTGGTTTTCTAAACTGTTTTTACTATTTCTTTTTTTTTTTTTGAGTGTACACTAACTTTCGAAGATAACCGTAGAAATTTATTTTAATAACAATTTGAAGAAGTGTCAAACAAAGCTACTTTTTAATAAGGATTTTATTCAAAAATATGATTTTTGAGTTCCAAGTCGTCAACTACATTTCAAAATGCCACTATGGGCAGCCGTAGATGAAGCAAGAGCTAGGGGCTCAACTTCCCTATTTAGATCTCTGGAGATTTCTGTTGTAACTCGTATTTTTGTTCTCGCAGATTTTGAAAAAAAAGTTAATTGCGGTCGCCCAGGTTTCGATTTAGTGGAGGCAGACTGCGTTTCAAGTTTTCTTAGCCAAGTATTGCCTTTAAGCCAAACAGCATGCTGTCTTTCAAAAACTTTCAAACTCCTACAACTTTTAATCCTTTTCATATTTATATTTGAACAAAATATTCTTAATTCCTCCTTTATATATTGTTTAAAGTTTTCGAAGCAATCACTCTCAGCAATGTATGAAAAGAAATGGCCAGAAATAGCGGCTCCTTATCCACCTTTGTTTTATTTCTCTCGCCATGTATTAAATAACTCTGAATTTGGCACTCAGTAGTCACCTGGAAAAATGCGTTTTTAAAAAAAGTTTGCACATATCCGACCTTGAAATTGAATAAATTCGGAAGGTAATTGATTGTCCTAGAGAACTTTTATGGTCATATAGCTAACATATGCTATCATTTTTTTTTAAGTCAAAATAAAATTCCAATTCATACTTCAATAAGTTCATCTTAAGGTCACTTAAATTTTTCCAATTAAATCGATCTAAGAGATGAGTTCACCAACATTTCACTATTTATCATTAAAGTACTCACCTTCGACATTATTTTCCATTATTTAGTTCTTAAAAACTATAAACTCTTAATATAAAAACTTTCGTTAGAAGCTATCACAAAATTCACTGCACTCAATCGTTATTTTATAACTAATTAAGAAATTGCAAGAAAAACTACTGATAAAGTGACAGTACATAAATTCTGTCGAAAAATTGAGAAAGAATTGTTTACTTTGTTAAGTTGTTTTTTTATTAATGTAAAAAAAAATAATGTTTGCAAAAATTTTAATTTTGACTTTTGGCCAAAAAATGGGTAAAATTTCCTATAGTGCAATGGTTCAAAAGTTATGAGCAAAAGAGTAAATTTCGGCAAGGGTGTTTCGCGAATTTACGAGATAAAAAACACGATAACTTTCGAAAGACAATAATGAGACTACTAAAGCTTGGCATGTATCTTTGCCGTTTCCCGGGTCTGTTTGGTATTAAATTTCAGCTCAATCGGTCCAGTGGTTCAAAAGTTATAAGCAAAACCCTGAATTTCAGATTAGTTTCATCTAAAATGCCACGTGTTTTAACAAGTTTTAAAAGCATTAGTGGTAACTAAACAATGCTTTTCAAACTTGTTTAATTTTAAAGCAATGCGTTTTAAACTTATTTAGTTGGTAACTTAAAAATTACACACGAAAAAAATTTTACAGTCGAAAAAAATTTTACAGTCAAAAAAAAATTTACACTCAAAAAAAATTTACACAAAAAAAATTTAGTTTTTTTTTTTTACAAAAATGACAATATTTTGTGTACATACGTACGTGCATTCACTCAGAAATATTTTTACAGTAAAAAAAACATTACACTCGAAAAAAATTTTACACTCAAAAAAAAAAAATAGTATTTTTTTTTTTTTTAAATGACAAAAAAAGAGTTTTTTACTCAAATTTAAATATTTCTAATCAAAATTGTTAATTTTTTTATGTTAAAAAATGCACTACCCTTTAAAAAAATGCATTTTGGAGGGTATTCATAGATTCGGCAAAGTCGAATTTAACTTTTTCTACTTGTTTTTTCTCAAAAAGATTAAATTTGTTTCCTAATTCTTTTGTTATTATTTCAAGTGTTACCACTTTTTATTTTGTGTGTAAGTCTCTTTCTTAAAATAATTCATATTTTTTCTGGTATCTCATCATTCATTTCTTAGCTGTACTTAACACGGAAGTTAATAACAATATAATACAATAAAAATGTTTTGCATTTTGTTTTTTTCGTTAGACTTTTTGCTTTGAAGTATAAATAATAAAAAAACGAACACATTTTATTATATATTTTTTTTTTAAAGGACTCTTGAAAATCTTTAAGTCTATTCTTTTTCTGGTATAACTTGGTACAACAACAAAATGTATGCCGCTTTTTTTTTTTGTTGTACAACTTTTTAACCCTTTTTTATGTTGATGTAAATTTTTTTTCTCTGCTGCATTGTTCTTAGCATGTTATAAAACAAAAGTATTTATAAGTTCATTTGTTCATTGTGTCAGAATCCTAGAATAAAAAAAATATTAAAAACAAAAAAAATCATAATATAGAAAACGGAAACAACAGCAAATCATCATGATTCTTTTGAGTTGGATTACCATTTTTTTTTTGTGTTGTTGCCAATTGTTTGCAACAAAAACAACACAATATAAATGCATTAAAGTACACTTGACGCGACTTGTATCCTTTTAGCTACTTGTTCTTTACTCAACTCAACTTATATAAAAAAAATCTTGTACAAAGTAGCTGTTAAGAGATGTTGATGATGTCCTGATTTTGTTTTTTTATATAAAAAAAAAAATCGGACAATGATTTTTGTAGAGAATGTTAGTTTTTTTTTAGTGTTTTATAACATCATTAGTGAATAAATTAAAAAAAATAACATGTAAATTAAAGAAAAAACTATGAAGTGGTTTACAAAGAAATGTAACAAATTACTTGTTTTGGTTATTAAGCACAGATTTTAAAACTTGTGTTATTTTCCATAAATTTTGTCTAAAAATGAATATAAGTTACATTATGAAGCATAAATTTGTCTTAAATATAATTGAAGTTACATTAAATTTAAAAAAATCTTTAAAAATCGTAATATTAGTAGTGTGGTGAGTTTATATTATAAATTGTTTCCATTCAGCTAACAAGGGAAGTCTGCCTGGTGTCACCCTCCGATCTTCATGAAATTTGGATATGTTGTTAAGAACGAAAATTTATTCGACACGTATTTTTTTAGCGGCCTAAACTCATTTTTAGGGGGGGTCGATTTGTATGGGGGGAATTGACCTTTTTCAGTTTTTTACGATTTACGCCTATTTAAACAAAATTAATATAGACATGTGTGGTATCAGATTAAAGGTATTAAAAATATCTATCTTGTGGTGCTAACAACGGGGCAAAGAAGTTAATATTTTTCGACTTATTAACAAAAATGTCTTATTTGGTATTTTACTCAATATGACAAAAAGTTGTGCATGTTTGGACACGTTCTTAGCACACGTAGATAGGGTTTTCAAATACCCTTCATTTGTTATGTAACATGACTAGGTTTCTTTGCATAATATAGGTGATAAACGAAAAAAACTGAAAAATGGCCTTGTCTTCCCCCCTCCTTTTTACCCCTAAATATGAATTTGGGCCGCTAAAAAAAATACGTGTCCCTTTAATTTTTCTGCTCTACAAAATAAAACCAATTCCATAAAGATCCGCGGGTGACACTAGGGAGACTTCCCTTGTAAGAATCATTCGTTATTGTTTCTAATACATACTTTGTTTATATCGTATTTACTTTAAATTACATAATTATAATAATTTTGAATTTAGGTGAGTTTTATGTAATTATGGTGAATATCTAATTAAGAGATAGCATCACATTTCAATACATAATGATGTTACGGATATCTAAAACTAAGTTGAATTTTACTTTCTTTGAATTGCAAAAACAAAATTTTAGTTTTAGTTAGCAAAGATTTATAAATAATTTAATTTTTAAGTGTGGTGAGTTTATCTTTCAACTTGTTTTACTGGTTATTAGACTTTTTATGTATTATATGTGTTAAAAAATTCTTTTAAGATGAAAATTATCTATCATAAACATAATTTTATAAGTGTGGAGAGTTTAAACTAGGGGTGTTGAAGTACCAACTACAATAAAGAACAATTTTAACAAGTTAAAAACTTAAATTTGGCCTTATCGAACATACATACACTAAAAATGCCTGCGAATTTTGTACTCTTGCCCAAAACATTTAATCATGAGAATGTTTTGCGGAAGATTTGGGTGTACTTGCCAAAGCAAAGTTTTTTTAGAAAAAATAATGTTACATTACTTTGCTATTCCATGCAAAACGAGTCGAAATATCAGTCGAGGACCCCATTAAAAAACCAAAAGAGCTGTACATTTCGTAAGTGAGTGCAAAAATAAGTGCAAAAAAGTGTTTTTACATTTTGGAGAGTATAAAAGATTCGACACCAAAGAATTTAACACTCTCACTTCTTTTATGTACATTTGATAAATAAATGGAAATTTTTATGCGAAAAGCTTAGACTTGGTGAAAAAGTAGTTTTGGTAAAAAAAAATTATTTTTTTTTACAAAAAACCAGACATGGGCGTTTATGATTACAATTGTGTAATTGATTACAGATTCAATTACAATTACATGTAATTAGTAATTGAGTTTTTTCAATTACAATTACAATTACAAGTAAAATTGAAAATTTTCAATTACTAATTACATCTAATTGTAATTGAAACTGTTATCAATTACATAATGTAATCATTAACGCCCATGTCTGTAACTTACCCTAAAGTGCCCCTAGGGGAGCCAAATGTATGACCGACCTTTCATGTAATTGTAATTGAAACTGTAATCAATTACACAACGTAATCATTAACGCCCATGTCTGCAAAAAACAAAATAGTGTTATAAAAAATTTAATGAACCCAAAATTTTTGGTGAAAAAAAAAATTTTGATGAAAAAAGTTTTTGATGAATTTTTTGATGAAAAGAAAAATTTTTTGATGTAAAAAAAATTGATGAAAAAAAATAAATATGATAATAAAAAATTTTAAAAACAAATTTGATGAAAACAATATGATAAAAAAAAATTATGAAAAAAAATTTATGAAAAAAAAATTTGATGGAAAAAAAATTTAATGAAAAAAATTGATAAAAAAAATTTAATGAAAAACCAAAAAAGTTTATGAAAAAAAAATTTTTTGATGATAAAAAAAAATTTGATGAAAAAAAAATTAACGAAAAAAAAAATTAATGAAAAAAAAAAAAATTGATGAAAAAAAAATTTGATGAAAAAAAAATTGATGAAAAAAAAAATTTGATGGAAAAAAGAATTTGATGGAAAAAAATTGATGAAAAAAAAAATTAATGAAAAAAAAAATTTATGAAAAAAAAAAATTTGATAAAAAAAAAAATTTGATGAAAAAACATTTTTTTTTGTTGAAAAATAATTATGCTTCTTTTTATTCACCAGCTGGTGAAAAACGGGTTTATTCACCACGAGGTGAATTATTATCTAAGTTACAAACCCAAGTTATTAAAATTTTTGGTTTTAAGAAAATGAAAATAGTAATTCTTGTTTTCTTCTTCGTTAATTGTAAGCTTATATAGTCAAACTGAGATGGCGTCCTGCAACTTTTTTAAAATACGACTCCAGCCTAAAAACATTATCAAGTTAAATAAAACCTTGTAAGATTACAAGAAAAACTTGTAACTTTTTTTTTGTGCTACCTCCTATTTGACAAGAATTCCTAGTAATTTTACAAGATTTTAACCAATAGTTTTGTAATTTTACTAGGTTTTTACCAATAAAATTGTAAATTTAAAAATTTTTTGAAACGACAAAATTTACAAGGAGGTTTCGTAACTTTACTTTACTTTTTGCTACCTCCTAAGATTTCTTTGCAATTATACAAGCTTTTTACCAACGAAATTGTAAATAAAATTGCAAGGAATTCTCGTGAATTTAAGAGTTTTATTTATAAAATTATCTTGAAAATTTGTAAAAATACAAAAAAAATTTTAAAATTACAAACAAAATTTAATTTGGGATGATATTACCCTCTATCACTTGAGTGGGGGTTATAAAAAGTATTTTTTTTATTGGAAATCTTATTAAAAATGTTTTTGCCCTTGTGAAGGGTATTCATGGAGTCGCCCAAGTCAAATTATTTTTACTTGTGTTATCTAAACTTGAACTTGTTGCTATTTCTGTTAAAAAAAAAAAAAAATTATAAATTTGTTTTATCTTTTTATAATTCACAACAATTAAAAATTTCACGTTACTTTTTTTCAAAATCAACCCCTTGAAAACAATTAAAATATTTTGTAAAACAATTTAAGAGTACTTTACGCTAATTTACTTGTTTTTTTTTATTTTATTGCATAAAAGTAACAATTAAATGTTAAAAAAAGAAAAATCACCAACAAACATCAAAGGATAACAAAGCTCATTATCCTTGAAATAAAATCATATTTAAAAAACAATGTGAATGTTTAATAAAAAAAAAAATTGTTAAGCATAAATTAAGTCATTTACCATGAAAATAACAGAGAGGCACTTAAACAGAAAATTATTCAAACAACAGGACATGATAAAAATTATTTTTTTGTAGAACAAATTTCTAGACCGAAGAAAAAATATGAAATAAAATAAGTGGTCATTTAAATTATAAAACACACACATCATTTTGTGCATATCTCCAAATCCATCCCAAATAGGAAGTTATTCTTGTATTTACTCCTATACCATAGGGCACACCACAGCTGCGACCATAACTTATAATGCCTAATAGTGTCAATCTTTGCGAACGCAATATAACCGGTCCACCGGAATCATATTGACAGGAATCTTGACCCAATCCCCTTGAATCATATGTACATATTTGGCTGCTTACAATGGTTTCATTATATTGAGTTGCACAGACACGATTTTCCAAAGTTAATAATTGTATTTTTTGTAAAGTATCAGATTTAGCACCAGCAAATGATAAAGTACCCCAGCCTGTTACATCGACATTTGTATAAACAAAGGGTTCAGTTCTGTAAAAAATATTATAATATTTGAGGTTTAAAAAAGTAATAAAAACTTACTGTTGTCTCCAGGGTAAGCATATGGGTCCAACACCACGAGACCATTCCATCAGTATTGTGGTAAATAATATGGCAATGTCATTGACAATGGAGTTAGCAGTAGATCTATAATCCGGGTGGTTAAGAATACGCTGAATACTATATTGAGCCGCAAATGCAGATTCAGTAGCTGAAATATTACAAGAAAATTAAATGGCTGTAGGCAAAATCACCCAAAGAAAAATGGCCCAAAAAAGAAAACGAAAATTCGCCCAACAATTTTTAATATAAATTTGGGTCATATTTCATATGAAAAGTTACCCAACATTTTTGGGCAAATTTTCATAGTTTTTGGGTAAAATTTCGAAATTAAAAATTGAGTGATTTTTCATTACGAAAAATTACCCAAAAATTATATATGAAAAATTGCAATGATGGGTACCAATACCTTTTCGATACCAATACCCGTTAATACCAATTCAAATTGAAAACCAATACCAATTAAAAACCAATACCTTTATTTGTGCGATACCAATACCGATAAAAAACCAATACTGATTCCCCACTACCAATACCAATTAAAAACCAATACTTTTATTCTTCAAAACCAATACCAATAAAAAACCAATACCAATTAATTTTTTTCTACTTTCGTATCGGTTTTGTTTCGGTTTTTTTGTATTCTTATTTTCGTTTGTTTTAATTGTGACGTCAAACATTTTCTTTCCATCACATTACTAGGTTTTACCTGACTAACGAATTGCTACAGATGTTTACAAAAGATGTTACATCGATCAGTAATCGTTTGCATGCAAAGTCATATAACAAAACGGATTTAGCTACTTGAATTTTAAAAGCCATAAAAACATAAAACAAATATTTTTGTCACGTTACGTGATTTTTATGACCCCTAATAAAAGTATATCTTAAAAAATTTAGACCTTTTCTGTAATGAAATTTTTTCTTTTGCAAACATTATTAATATGTGATGCACATATATTGAATGTCACTGCACTGTTCTTTGCGTTGTAAAAAAAATTCTAATGTCCTTTTTAGGAAATCCCAAAATTTTAACCAAGCAGTCGTTACAAAATTATATGTCACAACACCAGAATCCAGAAAAAAAAATTTTGTTTGTTTTATTAGAGGCACAGTCATATTATAAAAGAATTTAAGAATGCATAATGTGCGGTTCACACTTGCTATTTTTGAGAGTTTAAGGGCTAAGTGTTTAAAAAATTATTTGTTCTGTATCCATTACGTTTTTATTCAGTTATTGGTGTTTTGTTAAACAACTTGTGAACTCCATATAAGAAAAAAAAATTGCCCGTGTAATTACAAAAAGATCTAAAATCGAAAAATGGGCCCCTGCACGATAACCCATTTCAATCACTTAAAAAAATATGTATGAAAGGATGAATTTCAGGTATATTTCGTTACAAATGTTAAGTGTCATCTTTCTGCAATTAAAAAAATATCTACCCTTACCAGCGCAATTTATATGGCTTTTCTGGAATAAGAATATTAAACATTTTTTTGACAAGATTTTTAAGATCTGCCGGTGCTAATTTCACTAAAAAAGTACCTTTTTCCAAAAAAGGAAAAATAAAATTGAATCTTATACCCAATTCACACCTGAGGTGAATCTTGTTCGAACGAGATTTCGATCATATGGTTGTGTATAAAATGATACAGACCATATGATCGAAATCTCGTTCGAACGAGATTTCACCTCAGGTGTGAATAGGCCTTTAGTTTTATAAAATTTCCTTTTTTTAATTTTTCTCAAAAGAGATAAAATTAAAACGCCTTAAAATATATATATTTTTGTAAACCACTTTTGATTTAGTTGGCTTTAACTTTAATTTTATCATTATTATTTAAAAAAGAAGCGAAAAATAAGTTCTTCTCGCATTGGTACAGTGGACATAAATGGAGTAAAAACTGACCAATAAAAATTAGGTAATTTGTTACGCATTTTTGTTTTTTATACCCTCCAAAATATAAATATATAAAAAATGTTAGGGATTTTTTTAATTTTTCCTCCGCGCGATGAATGCTGTCAAATAGATTTATTATGATTTTTGCACTTCTTCTCCTTCTTCTTTTATATTGATCGTGTGTGGGTAATATTGACGATTGTACAATGGTCAATCTAACCCATACATGGGAATTTTTAATTGGCATTGAATTTTCATTGGCATTAGTTGGAACTAATGCCACTGCCAAAAAAGCATTAGCATTTATTGCCAATGAAATTTTTTGGCATTATTTGTACTAATGCCAATGAAAAGGCACAAATGCCTAAAAAAACTATTTACAATTGATAAAAAAAATTAGAAAATTAGAAAAAGTGAATGCTCTATTGTATTAAGTATGACTTGATGCCACATTGTCTGTAATTTTTGTAAAAATAGGTACAGCCATTCTCTTGGAATGATCAATCAAAAATAAAATATTTATGTTTAAATCTCCATATACCGTTATCAAAAAAGCTAACAAATTTATACATTATTAAGACAAAAGGACGTACAATAGGGATATAACCATTTGCATATTTTTAAAAATATCAAAAAAGACCTATCATAGTGAGAAAGTACATAGAAAATCAATAAGAAATGCGTCCTCTTTTTTTCGCGAATGTTAAAAAAGGTTCGGCACCGATCGCGATGAAGTTTTTGCTAATACTTTTTTTCAAATATTCATTCAACCCATGTTTCAAATGTTGAAAATCAAACTGCTAATTTTTTCTTGTTTTATTTTTGTTGTAAAACGACTAAGAACAAAATAACGTTGAAAGGGACGGATTCCCACCATAAAACATACAAAAATTAAAATTTGAGGTGTTTTAGAAATTGCAATCGGTGCCGAAGGTTTTTGGATCAAAATGACCCCGGATAACGTTTTTTGTTATCAGTATAACATTGCCCATACCGTTATGATAGGTTTTTATTTTGGTTATACCCCTAATGTACAACTTGTAAATGGGTATGGACAGTTCTTGATTCTGTTTTTTTGTGATTTTTTTATTTTTTTTTTATTTAAATTTTTTAAAATTGTTCAATTTTGAATAGTTTTTCCAAAATGTTCCGCGACATAATCCAAAACTTAGGACGCCAAAATCTTCGTTGGTTTAATAGCATTAAAACTGACCTGCCCCTTTTCCCCGTTTTTTCGTCTGCGTTTAAAATATTAATAGAAAGGGAGATGAACAAATCTAAAGTTGTTAAAATAAGCATTTTATAATTGAATAAATTAATTTTATGAATTAACAATTTTTAAGTTTTTCCAAAAGTACAAACATATTTATTTCTATATAAATACTGGATAAAATGAAACCCGAATACACAAAAAACCGATTTGAAGTAGTGTGGTACTTTTGATTACGACGAGTTTAAAAAAGAGGGTTTTCACAAAATTTTTTTATTTTTTTTTTAATTTTTGGCATTTCAATTTGTGTTGACTAGCACAAGCGGGCAAGTTTTTTGTAAAGTATGGATAAAAAGGATAATCCTGGTCCAAACAGTTTTTTGAAAGGGCGTGGAACTTTCTATAACGATGAGTTTTTAAAAGGGAGTTTTCAAAAAAAAAATCGAATTTTTTTATAAATTTTATTTTTTATAAAATTTATTTTAATTCCATTTTTGAAAACGGACACAAGCGGGCAAATTTTTTGGAAAGTTGGGATAGAAAGGATAATTCTGGCCCAGACAGTTTTTTGAAAGGGCGTAGAACTTTTGATAACGATGAGTTTAAAAATGAGGTTTCCACAATTTTTTTTTTATTTATTTTTTTTAAAGGGGTTTTTCAAAAAAAAAATCCTTCACCAAAAATTCGACCCACTCTCTAGACACTCACTTAGAATTTTTCAACTCAACATCACGTGATTTAAATGAAAATCACTTTTTTGAGTCACGCAAATCACGGGACCAGCGACCATCTCCAATTCAAATACATAAACAAGAGACAAGTGTCTCTTCATTTGTTTAATCTATAACATCTATAAATTTTAATTAAAATGAAGTGTCCACCCTTGAAAAAATTTCCTTGTAGGTCTGAATCTAAAAAGTTTCAAGGCACTTATTTATTACCCTAGGTTACGTTAGGTTAACCTACCCTAATATAGTCACTTAATTAAAATGAAAATCGCTCAATAATCACGTGATTTTAATAAAAATTGCTCACGCCTTAATCACGTGGTTTTTTGAGTCACGCAAATAACGGGACCACAGACCATCTCTAATTCAAATACATAAACAAAAGACAAGTGTCTCTTCATTTGATTCATCTATAACATCTGTGAATTTGATTAAAAATAAAGTGTCCACCCTGAAATAGTTTCCTTGTAGGTCCGATTTCAAAAACTTTCAAGGCACTTATTAATTACCTTAATATAGGCTTAATTTCTGAATTTCAAAAAGATCGGTTAACATTTACGACCTGTAGAGACTTTTGGCCAAAAAACCTACCATCACGCCCCAGTGTGCACTGTGGGGCGGACAGAAGGACGACGTACGTTAAATAAATTAATATTAACGACAAAACCTTTTGCATACAAATACCAAAACCGATATAAGATAAATACCAATACTTATTAAAAACCGATACCAATTCGAGGCTAAAACCAATACCAATACCCAATACCTAAATAATTCGAAACCAATACCGAAACCTATACCAATTCAACAAAAAATTAAAACCAATACCTATACCAATACTAATATAATTTTAAAAACCAATACCAATACCAATACTTTTATCGAATTGGTACCCATCCTTGAAAAATTGCCCAATTTTATTTTGGTTTTATTTTTTGTCAAAATCTTAAAATGTCAAAACTGAAATATGTATGTCACAATAAATCAGTATATTATTATTTTTAGAAACAGTAAACGCATATCGTGTTTTTTTTATATAATTATGTATATATTTAACTAACCAAGAATAAGCTGAAGCAAAACCTTTCCGTTGTTGCTAACATACAAATGCTCTGGTGAGAATCGAACTCAATACCCCCTGTTCTTACATGCAGATTACCACGCTATATATTAATCTATAGCAGCGCAGTAGAAAATCAAAAGTAGTGAATTTAAAAACAGCATGCAACTCCGACGAAAGCGCCGCAGGCGAAAAATTTTACCAACAAATTTTAACAAAAAATCGCGCGATTTTTTGTTAAAATTTGTTGGTAAAATTTTTCGCCTGCGGCGCTTTCATCGGAGTTAATTCCATTTTTTTTTATTTCGTTAAAATTTAAGTTTCACACTTAAAACTTTTACATCAATTGCATATGCATTTTACGGGCTGTAACCTATGGTCTTATCTTAAAAGTTTTTGTCTTTGTGTTAAAGTTCTTCTGCGTAGACGGCCTTCGGCCGGGCTTAGGGATTACAAACTCCATGCCTTAGACCCACCCTTTCCGCAAAAGAAAGCTTTTCTTTGTAGAATGTGTTTTGAAAAAAAAAATGTGTCAGAAAAAATCTTTTTTTATTTTGGGCCATTTTTCATTTCTTTTTTGGGCTTTTTTTCGTTAATTTTGGGCGAAGTTTCATATTTTTCTTTTTGGGTCATTTTTCATATTTTTTGGGCGATTTTGCATTTGGGCAATTTTTCATAAAAGTTTTTGGGCTATTTTTCTTTGGGCGATTTTGCCTACAGCCAATTAAATATGATTTAGTAAAAAGACTCTTATTTTGATATTTTAGGGTTTAAAGTAAAATTTGTTTTAAAATGTTGTTGAGATTTTTAAGATAATTTATAATCGCAAGCTTTTAAGGTGTGGTGAGTTTTTAAAAAGTGTGGTGAGTTTTTAAAAATGTGGTGAATTCCTTAAATATTTTACAATACTGCTTGAATTTTTATTTACGGTCAATTTAGGTATGAAATGTGTTAGAAGATTGCATTATTTCATATGTGGTGAGTTTTAAAATTAAGCAAATTTTTAGAATGTGTCAAAACTACAAAGCTAAAATTTCACAGAAATCGAATTTTAAATTAAACAAATTAAAATTGGCTATACTAAGGACAAAATATTAATTTAAGTGATGTTTTTATTTTTTGTAAAATGTGGTGAATATATTTAGTTCAACTACCTTACTTAACGTAGTTAAAGGTAAAGTTTTGAATTTAAATTTCTACTTAATAAAGCAAACGTTTTAAAGAAAGCTAAAATTATAAATTTTAAAGTGTGGTGAATTTTTCAAAAGTGTGGTGAATTTGTGAAATATGTTAAAATGAAGCTGTTTTCTTGTTTACAAAACACCGAAGTGAGATTTTTGTCCAAGTATTGTTATTTTTTATGCGGTAAGTTATAAAACTAAGTAAATTTTTAGATATGTATAGAAGTAAAAGGTAAGACATTTTTAATATTTAGTGAATTTCGTGGAATTGTTTCATGTTTAATAATTTGATTATAAAAAGGTCTTGTTCAAATGAAATTTTAATAAAAAAAAATCAAAATGTAAAATTTGGCTTTGCCGAATATATTGAAACCCACCACAATGTTAACAAGTGAGAATGTTTTAAATGTAAAAAAAAAATTAATAAAAAATTGGCAGGGGCGGACATTGCAAGAATGTCTTGGAAACAATCACTGATCAGTAATGTTTTTACTTTATGGGGTCCCACCACAATATTTCAATGAATTACAAACGGAATGACAAAATGAGTATACCCTTATACTGTGTTTGGAGGGTATACAAATCACTTTCACCTCAGAGTGGTGTAGTGTAAAATTATAGTTACACCACTCTGTGGTGCAGGGTATAATATACCGATCGACCCAAAATCACTTTTTGAGTCGATTTAGTGAACTCCGTTAGTCTATCCATGTAAACTTTGTACGCACGATCGCAATTTTTATTCGATTGGTATGAAAATTGAAACTTTAGTTTCTCTTGACTCAAGGCAAAGCCAATTGAAATTGTAAAAATCGGTCCAAGGGTAGCCTTTCAAAATTTGGCAGGTATACATTTTTCGTATTTAGAAACCAGTTCTATTTGTAGTCCCAAGACCATCCAACCTCCCGATATTAACATAAATAACATGGAAATTTTAAATATTTGATAACAAAAGTTTTTCAACAAAATATAGATCCAATCGGTACATGTTTGGACTTGGGATATATTTTCCGGGAAACACTTGTGTAGGGTATTATATGGTCGATCTTGACCGACTGTAATTTGTATACCCAACACCACTCTGTGGTACTTGGTATACGGAGTTTGTGCCGATGTTTGTAACTACCCGAAATATTGGTCCAAGACCTACCTTCAAGTATACCGAACGACTCAGAAAAACTTTTTGAGTCGATTTAGCGATGTCCGTCCGTCCGTCTGTCCATCTATCGGTTTAAGAACGATACAGGTCGCAATTTTCAATCAATTGACTTGAAATTTGAAACTTAAGCATCTTTTGGCCCAAGGACGAAGCCTATTGAAATTGGAGAAAATCGGTACATGTTAAGACCTAGCCCCCACACAAACGCCCCCTTTGGATTCGGCTTAAATGACTCTAAAATCCGTATTATTATAGATATCGCTTTAAAATTTAGCAGGTAAACAAACTTTGTATGCACAAAACATCGCTCTAAATTTCAAAGGAATCGGGTCAGCCCTTCTGGTAGTCCCCATACAAACCACCCTCCCGATATTCATATAATTCCCTCAAAATTCTTAAAAATGGAAATATTTGATAAAAATTTTATTTTTAGGTGTTAAACGTGTACTTTAGTAACCTTGTCAAATCGGAAAATAATAGGGCCATTTTTGGACTTAGTCCCCCATATAAAAATTTCGACCGATATTCAGTTAAATCGGTATATTGACAAAAAAATAAACCAATTCCACTAAAATTTTATCTCTGTGTGTGTTTTCTACACTAAATAAATATCTAACAAAAGACAAATCCAATCGTCCATGTTTGGACTTGGGACCCATTTTCCGGAAAACACTGGTGTAGGGTATCATATGGTCGGTCTTGACCGACTATAACTTTCTTACATGTTTTACTTGTTTTAAAACTTAAATTGACTTACTCGAACTTAAATCATGATCTCCAACATAAGCAATTATTCTTCTAGGATCGGAGTGTGAACGCGTACAGTGAGCTGCTGTTAAGATGTGGCGATGGCTAACTGAAAATATTAAAAACAATAAGATAGGGCGAAAATTTAATTTAATCGTAAATTTTTTTACGGGCATTTCCATCCCAAGTTAATTTCTTACTTATGTTTCCACCACAAAATACTCTCTGCGGCGAAGTTATATCTCTTAAGGCAACCATTGAGGGAAATTCATGTTTTATAGTCTCCCGTCCATTAGCTATGCGTGTTGCCACCGACCAACCGCAATTACATGGAGCTCTACGGGCATAAGCACGACAAGTAAAACGACCACGTTTGGCAGTATTTGAACGTGAGGAAACATAACCAACTGTAACTGAACGATAATTGGAAATTCTAGTAATTTGGGTAGTACGGCAATAACGCTCAGCATCCCGAAATTGATAATCACCATCCAAAGATAGCATAAAATAATCAGAATCACAAGTATTAGGTACCTTAAAAAAAAACTATGTGAAGAAAATTTCGTTATATACAAATTTCAAAAGTAATAACTCACCACTTCAAAACGACATGTTATTATAACAGTATGATCAATGGGAGCAGTTATACGATGACTACAACTTGTCCCAGGTGGATAATTATTTGGATAATTAGTGGATGTTACATCGATTACTTGACGATCAGAGGTAAGTTGATAGTCCATAGAACGACATTGTTGAGCCCAAGAAGATTTCTCAATAATAAGAAGAATTAAAAGAACTGCCAGTACTTTTCAAGAAATAATTAAGGATGTTAAAGAATCATAAATTTTTATAACGTACTTACCTTTTATATTAAATATGGGCAACATTTTCGTTAAATGGTTTCAAGTTAACTGAATTTCTTTAGAATTTTGAACTGTTAAGTAGAAGTTTTCTATTTACTTTTACAACGAAATGTCTTATCTTGTTTAAATGAATTGCCCAATTGCACTAATTAAATAAATATGTTTTTAAGAATTTTATATAAACAATTTATCTTGCTATATGTGGTGTCTGATGGATTTTTTTAAAGGTATTCGTAAAAAGTTTAACAATTATATATTGTGGAATCTATTCGGGGAAATATATGTATAACCAAAAATTGCAAAATGAAATAAGGTTGAATTTTAAATTTAAAAACCCGTTAACGAAAATAAAGATTTAAATACTTTTAAGATTAAAAAAAAATTTGATAAAAGTGTTTTGATTTATAAGAAATTCATTGAAAGAAGAAAATTTTTTATTTCATATGAGAACATTTTAACGCTTGTCTATAAAAAAGTGTACCTTAAACGGGTTCAGGTTTAACAATTTCTACCAAAATCTTTACATTGCTTAAAAATTCTTTTTTCAAAAGAAATTCAGCACACTTTTAATTAATAAAAACATTGTTTTATTAAAATTAGATTGAAATTAATCACTTTTGTAATATTCACCACACTGTGAAGAAATTCACCACACTGTGAAAAATTCACCACCCCCTGAAAATAATTAAAACGTATTTAAATTCAAACCAGATTACATACACGCAAAAAACCCTTAAGCATATTAGCCAAGTTTTAGGTAAAAATAGAACTCCCCGGTGAAAAATGAGCATATATGGATACATATATGTAAATATATGGATGCATATATGTAAATATTTGAGCATATTTGGTCATATATGAAATTGTATGCCGTCATATATGATCATATTTGCAACATATATGTCCATTAGAGTGTCCCTTATTTTGGAAATGTTGGAAATCTTGAGACGGTACCCGCTCATTTTTTTCCTTTTGACTTAAAAATAACTCAGGAAAAATTTTACGCCCCTAGGACCACGCCTTCCCTACGCGACGGGCCCTTAAAGAGCGGGGCCTAAAAAATCATTTTTCCATACAAACCAAAAAATTTTTTTTTTGATTTTTAATTTTTTTGTTATTATTTATTATATTACTTGGTTTGCTTATTCACAACAAAAAATTTGATTTTGGTGGGATAAGTCTTTCAGCGCTAAAAAATTTTTCGCAAAAAAAAATTTTGAGCCGCCGGGGTCCTACAGTAAAAAATTTTTAAAAAATATTTTTTTTTAGTTTTGACCAGCAACGGTTTTAGCTGCTATGTTGCTTTAAATGATATATATTCATAAAAAAATATTTTTTGTATCTGTGACATCTTAATCGTGTTCTAAAAAAGGGTAAAAAATGCATTGATGATTTTTTTCGATACACGATAAAAATGTCACAAATATGAATAATATTTTTTTTGGAATATATATCATTAAAAACAACATAAAAACTAAAACCATTGCTTTTCAAAACTAAAAAAAAATATTTTTTAAAAATTTTTTACCGTAGGATTCCTACGGCTCAAAATTTTTTTTTTCGAAAAAGATAAAGATGTCACAGATATGAATAATTTTTTTTTTGGAATATATATCATTTAAAGCAACATAGCAACTAAAACCGTTGCTGGTCAAAACTAAAAAAAAATATTTTTTAAAAATTTTTTACTGTAGGACCCCGGCCGCCCAAATTTTTTTTTTGCGAAAAATTTTTAAGCGCTGAAAGACTTATCCCTCCAAAATCAATTTTTTTGTCGTGAATAAGCAAACCAAGTAATATAATAATTAATAACAAAAAAATTAAAAATAAAAAAAAAATTTTTTTGGTTTGTATGGAAAAATGATTTTTTAGGCCCCGCTCTTTAAGGCCCCGTCGCGTAGGGAAGGCGTGGTCCTAGGGGCGTAAAATTTTTCCTGAGTTATTTTTAAGTCAAAAGGAAAAAAATGAGCGGGTACCGTCTCAAGATTTCCAACATTTCCAAAATAAGGGACACTCTAATGTCCATATACGTAAAATGTGGGCATATGCCCATGTATGACATATATGGGCATATGTGGAGCATATATGTCATATATGTTCATATGCCCTCATTTTACGTATATGGACATATATGTTGCAAATATGATCATATATGCCTTCATACAGTGTCATATATATCCATATATTCACCATATATGGACATACATGACGATGTATGAACGCATATATGATCATATTTGTATCATTTTTCACCGGGTCACCAAGTTTTTTGCATAAATTAACCAAAATTTTTGTTCTAAAAAATTTGCTAAATTACGCAGAATCACTTGGTGTAGATTTACACAAATTGCGTAATTCTACTTAAAAATATTAGAAATTTACCCAATTTATTGTAGTGTATTTTTTGAATTTGTTGAAATTTACCCAATTTATAGTAGGAAACTGGACTCATTTTTTTAGGGTGTGGTTGTGAAACACAATACTCTTTTAACAACACTAAAAAAGGAAAAAAGTGCGGAAATAAAATTTTGTAGCTACAAAAACGTTTGTAATATTAGCAAAACTAGTTTGTCATATCATAGGGCCCCTAGTAGGTGAATTGAAGACCAAAGTTTTGGTAGTGAAAAAGGTTAAGCATTTTGTTTGTTTTGTTCACAACCAAAAAATAAAAACTTCCAAAAAAATTTAACGAAACTTCCTTGCATGTTTTTGAATTTTATTAAGCAGAAAGAACTCACCACATGGATACTCTATATGAATTTACTCTACGACTCAACATACTTTGAAAATTAAATATTTTTGATTTATGGAATTGAAATTTTCGGCTGTTATATTAGCAAAACCAAAAATAATGATAATAATATTGGAAATAAAGCAAAAAGTGAGTTCAGGTTTGAAATTGAGCACGTTTTTTATTATTTTCAAGGTGTGGTGAATTTCTTGGAAGTGTGGTGAATTTCTGAAAAGTGTGGGGAATTTTATAAAAGCCTTAGTAATGCAGCTATTAAGATCATTTTTTATATTTCAATAATTTTTAAACAAATCTAACAATTTGTAACCAACTTTTGCTATGCATCTTAGCAAAATTTCTTATTCAATTAATAAAAATGCAACAATTAAATAAAATAATCCTAAATTTTACTTAACTCAATCGTTAATATATTTATTAAAAGTACTTCTTAAATTATGTTTTTAACAACTTTGACATAATTTTACATGCTAACATTGCAAGTTGAATAGCCTATGTTTTGTTTAATCCAATCTAAATAGGAGGAAATGCGTGTATTGACTCCAGTGGCATAAGCTTGGCCACAATTTTTACCAAAACTTATACAACCCACTAAAAATTCACGAGTTTTTCTCAAAATAACAGGACCACCAGAATCAAACTGACATGAATCACTGCCTTTGCCAGTATAGTCATAGGTACAAATTTGAGTTGGATTGATAGGGACACCTTGATAAGCATTAGCACAAGTTTGCTGATCTATAACCATTAGAGTAGCTTTTTGCAAGACAGCTGAAGTTGGTCCCGCAAATTTGGTGGTACCCCAGCCAATGACATCGGTGTATGAATATGTAAAAGCGTCATTACTGAAAATAGATTAAAATTTATGTATTAAAAACAAATTTAAGCTCGTATAACTGTTTGCTAAATAGCAATACATGCATGGTGAGTTTGTAAATGGAAAACTAGAAATTTGTAAAATTATTGACTACACCAATTTTTTTATGTTAAGGTGAGTTTTCCTGAAATGTGGTTATAAAAAACCATGATGTCTAGAATCTTATTGAGCAAAAATTTATTGTGATTAAGGCCAATTGTCATGAAAAGATTTTCTATATTAGTTTTGAAATTATTTTGAAAAAACTAAGCTTTTTTTAATGCATATATTTAGGCAGAGATAAAAATCGTAAATTTTACTTTAAAAAGCTTAAAACTTTCTCATTTTTTTTGCAATCAAAAGAAGATGGATTTCTTATACTCTGAGTCTAATGATTTTTGAACATTTTTAGAAACATGTCTAAAAATGTCGAAAATCATACGAATTATGAATTTTTCCTTTAATCCTAAAAGTATGCACTCACTTGTTTGGTGGCAAGCATGCTGGTCCAACCCCTCTAGTCCATTCTATAATAGCGGATGTAACAAGTATTGCTAGATCATTATTAACGGGATTACTGGTATACGACGGATGTTTAATAATTTGACTTATTTGATGGACGACAGCATATTTAGTTTCAGTACCTAAAATTATAAAAAGAAACTTAATAATTCTTAGATACATAATTACAAAGTAGAAGTTTTGTCGACTGCAGGAAATGTTTTATAACATTTTTTATAAATAATTTTATTAACCAGTGCGACCCTCGTATCACATTCATTTGTTATTTACTCATTCTTAAATAAAAGCGTTTGATAACAAAATTTCCTATTAGATTTAGTTATTGCTTTCCACTGCTGGTCAAACATTCTGAGCCACTGTATACAGAAACTTACCTGATGATAAATCATGATCTCCTGCCCAAGCTTCAATGCTTCCTGCAGTTTTTTGTACATCCATACAATGGGCAGCTGTTAGTATATGCCGATGAGATACTAAACAAAAATACAAAATTTAATTGAAATTCACCATTTCATGTATAGAACGTAGTAAGAATGCATTACCTATACAACCACCACAAAAAGATTGTGCAGAGTTTTTAACTTTCAAAGCCACCATCGAAGGATATTCATTTTTGCCAGTTTCTTGACCATTAGCTATCTTTGTACTAACGGACCAACCACAATCACATTGTTGAGGTGTAACATATAATTGACATTTATAATTACCCCAAGAACCTTGTGATACATGGGCCACTACAAGCGAACGAAATAAACTCTTGCGAACAAAAGTACCCGCACCACATAATTCTTCAGAATCCCTTAAATAGGGATCACCATCACGTGCCACATAAAAAGCTTCAGTACTACAAGTATTGGAATTCTGGAATAAAATTAACAACCCGAGTAAAAAAAATGATATGACGCAATATATAATTTAATATGGGTTCGTGTCTATTTTGATATAATTTTATACGAAAAATGGTTTCATAAGATTTGATCTAATATTATCTAATAATATCAGTTTATATAACTTTATATCGACTTTGATACGAGTTTTGGTCTAATCCAATGATATAAAATTATATCCAATTTTATAGAATTTATACAATTTTATAAATTGGATGTTTTTTTAGTTTTTAATAAAAAGTTGAAAAATTAAAATAATAAAAATTAGTTGTTCTTGAAAAAAACTTAGAAAAATTTCAAAAAAATGGAGACATGTTAAATTTTATATAAACCACTTAGAAAATATTCTCATAAAAACTTTGTAATTATAAAAACTTAGAAAAATTTTAAAAAATGGAGTCATATATAATTTTATATAAAACACTTAGAAAATATTTGCGATAAAAAAATGTTCCTTGAAAAAAACTTAGAAAAAATTTTAAAGATGAAGTCATATAAAATTTTATATAAAACACTTAGAAAATATTCGTGATAAAAAAGTGGTGCTTGGAAAAAACTTAGAAAAATAAAAAAATATGAAGTCATTTGAAATTTTGTATAAAACACGTTGCAAATGTTTGCGATAAAAATATGTTCTTGGAAAAAACTTAGAAAAATTAAAAAATAATGGAGGCATATAAAATTTTATATAAAACACTTAGAAATTTGGAATGATGCATGGGACCAGATGTTACAACATATAATTATGTATGGCGATATCTTAAAAAAATCGCGCATCAAAATTTATTATATAAATTTATCTCGCAAGACATAGTGTCACACATGATCATATATGAAATAATATGACTATATAAAAGTATATAAGATCATATTAAATTATTTTTACTCGGGAAATTTGAAGTTAAAAAAATATATTTTTTTAATTTATTATTTACCTTGGCCAAGTTTATGGTACAATTTAAAGTTATTTCATAATCTAATGGTGCAATAAATTCATAACGACATGATGATCCCGCTGGATAGGAATTTGGATAATTTTGTGATTGAAAATTGAAATAGCCGGGATTAATTTGAGTTTTATAATCACAGCCCTCGAATAAAGCAGCTGCTTTGTCCGCAAGGATAGCGATAGCCAACAGATGGCACAGCACTGTAATTGTTTTGGAATTATTAAAGTTATAAGGGATATCAATTTTTAAAAATGCCACGAATACATATTCCAAAAAAAATTTATTATTACCTTTAAAATTCCGTATTTTGTTTAAATCGTTCAACAACATTTTATTAAATGAAAAGTGTTTTTTAAAAGAAGCACATTAAAAAAAATATTAATTTAACTCAAATATTTGGTTTATTGTTTTAATGATTTTTTTTGGCTAATTAGGACAATAGTAACTTTTTTTTGTTTAATAAACATTTAATAAACATTTACTAATAAAAACGCTTAAAGAAATGAAAAACAGTGAACTTCTTTAAAGTGCAATAAATGTTAAGAAATTTTTTAAAGAAGTGCATTTTATGTTAAAAATAAAAAGATTTTGTAGTACTTCTGAAATTAAGAAAGTTCCTTTGAGTTTGTTCTGGCTAAAATTTATAATCGAAAAATTGAATACGAATAAATTCAATTTTTAAAAGAAATCTGGAAAATTTTTAGAATTATTTAGAATTTGACATCTTAGATACGTATGTCTTTGAATAAAAAAACGTATTTAAAAATTTTCAGAGTGTGGTGAATTTAAAAAAAAAGATAAATTTGTAAAAAACATGAACATTTTATAGCATTGCACAATTACTATTAAAGCTTTGTTAATGTTTATGCATTTTCCTTAATTTTTGGATAAATTTTAATTGACAAATTGTGTTACCACCGAATAATGTTCATCATTTTGACAGAACTCTGCAAAATAAATAACTTTATCCTGCAACCGAGACTTAAAATATGTGAAAATTAGAAAATTATTATATATGCAAACGTTTTCAGAGTGTGGTGAATTTCTTCACAGTTCTTTAAATAGTGGTGAATTTCTAGTAAATATTATAAATTGTAAATTCGTGCTAAAAATTTGAACGTTTTATAGCATTTGTATTTGAAATGTCTGAAATGTTAAATTCATGTTAAATATTGCTAAGTTTTGGGTTATGCTTTACAATTGTTTATTTGTTTTTACAAATTTTTGCTAAAATTTTTAACAAACATTCAAAACTAAAATCGAATTAATAGCATTTTTCACAGAAATTGATTAAAAATGCCTGCGAATTTTGTACTCTTGCCCAAAACATTAAATCATGATAATGATTTGCGGAAGACTTGGTGTACTTGCCAAAGCAAAGTTTTTTTAGAAAAAATAATGTTATATTACTTTGCTATTCCATGCAAAACGATTTGAAATATAAGTCGAGGACCCCATTGAAATACCAAAAGAGCTGTACAATTCGCAAGTGAGTGCAAAAATAAGTGCAAACAAGTAAAAAAGTTAAATTCGGCCGTGCCGAGTGTATTGATACCCTCCACAATATCAAAATGATTATTGCAAAAAACTTAAAAAAAAAAAATTTTGAAAAAAAATTTCCGCGAAAAAAAATGTTTGAAAAAAAAATCCGCGATTTTTTTCTTATTTGTCAAAAATGTGTTCGTACTTGTTTAAGTACCTTTCACTGTTCAATTATGTTCACATATGTCAACCAGCAGCCGAATTAAAGCAATTTGTATTTTTAGGTTATGTTGAATATTCGTTCATAACTTTCGAACCGCTGAACCGATATCGCTCAAATATCAAATACCAAACTGCTCCGTAGAACTTCCAATAGATATGTTAAATTTCAGTCATCTCCGTGTAATATTTTGGTCGTGATCACCATTTCCACAGACAGACGGACAGACGGATATCGCTAGAATGTCTTAAAATCGATCACTGATCAATAATATATATACTTTATGGGGTCCTAGACCGATATTTCGATGAGTTACAAACGGAATGACAAACTTATATATACCCTCTATCACTAAGTGGAGGGTATAAAAAGTGTTTTTACATTTTGGAGAGTATAAAAGATTCGGCACCAACGAATATACCACTCTCACTTGTTTTATGTACATTTGATAAACAATTGGAAAATTTTTATGCGAAAAGCTTAGACCTGGTGAAAAAGTAGTTTTTGTAAAAAAAATGATTTTTTTTCACGAAAAACAAAATTATGTTAAAAAAAATTAATGAACCCAAAATTTTTGGTGAACAAAAATTTTGATGAAAAAAAGTTTTTGATGAATTTTTTTGATGAAAAGAAAAATTTTTTGATGTAAAAAAAACTGATGAAAAAAAATATGCAAAAAAAAAAAATTTCGTGAGAAAAAATTGATAATAAAAAATTTGGTAAAAAATTTGATGAAAAAAATTGATAAAAAAATTTACGAAAAAAATTTGAAGAAAAAAAAAATTTGATGAAAAAAAAATTAATAAAAAAAAATTGATTGAAAAAAAAAAATTTATGAAAAAAATTGATGAAAAAAAATTTTGATGAAAAAAAAAAATTGATGAAAAAGAAAATTAATGAAAAAAAAAAAAAATGATGAAAAAAAACATTTGATGAAAAAAAAAATTTATAAAAAAACAAGTAAAAAAGTTAAATTCGGCCTTGCCGAATGTAGTGATACCCTCTACAATTTCAAAAAGATTATTGCAAACAACTTTATTTAAAAGGAAATTACTTTAAAAAAAAAAATATGAAAAAAAATTTCCGCGAAAAAAAATTTTGGTAAAAAAAAATCCGCGATTTTTTTTCTTTTTTTGTCAAAAAATATGTTTGTACTTGTTTAAATACCATTTGGTGTTCAATTATGTTCACATATGTCAATCAGAAGCCGAATTAAAGCATTTTGTATTTTTAGGTTATGTTGAATGTACTGAAATTTTTGAGGTGTGCTTACATTTTCGTTCATAACTTTTGAACCGCTGAACCAATATCGCTCAAATGCAATACAAAACTTCTCGGGAGAACTTCCAATATTAATGTTAATTATGTTTCAGTCATCTCTGTGGAATATTTTGTCCGCGAGAGCATTTTCCACAGACAGACGGACAGACGGACATCGCTAGAATGTCTTAAAATCGATCGTGCATCATGAATATATATACTTTATGGGGTCCCAGACCGATATTTCGATGAGTTACAAACGGAATGACAAACTTATGTATACCCTCTATCACTAAGTGGAGGGTATAAAAATGTTGCAAAAAAAAGTTTGATGAAAAAAAAATTTATGAAAAAAAAATTTGTTGAAAAGAAAAAAATTTGATGAAAAAAAAAGTTGGATGAAAAAAAAAAAATTGATGAAAAAAAAATTGATAAAAACAACTTTGATGAAAATAACTTTGATGAAAAAAAAAAGTTTTTTTTTTGGTGAAAAATAATTATGTTTCTTTTTATTTACCAGCTGGTGAAAAACGGTTTTATTCACCACGAGGTAAATTATTATTCAAGTTACAAACCCAAGTTTTTAAAATTTTTGGTTTTAAGAAAATGAAAATAGTAAATCTTGTTTTCTTTTTCGTTAATTGTTAGCTTGTATAGTCAAATTGAGGTGGCGTCCTGCAACTTTTTTAAAATTAGACACCAGCCTAAAAACATTATCATGTTAAAAACTGACTAAACCGTAAATCTGAAATTTTAAATAGGTTCATCTTGAAAAGTAAAGCGTATTTAACTATTTTCCGGGTGTGGTGAATTTCTCCAAGATCTGGTGAATTTCATTAAAATGTGTATAATTTTGAAAAAAAAAAAATCAAGAAATGAAAGTTCTAGTGAAATTTATTAACAGTTTTTAAGTTCAATAAACATTTTCGACATTGCTTTGGAATTGGTTTAACGTTTTTTTTAGTTTTCTAGAAAGATTTTAAACGAAAATTAAAAACTGAATATTATTCAGTGAATAAATTTCTTATTTAATAAAATAAATCTATGTCATAGATGGGACTAATTAATTAATGGCACCAATTAATTGATGGTTTAATTACCATTAAATTGATGTCAATGGTAATGAAATTTTTTTCATTACAATTGGTTGTATCAATTTTTTTTTTTTTTTGTTTTCTATAGAAAAAACTTGCACCAATTAAATTACTAATCAATTTAATTACTAATGAAAATTAAAAAAAAAAATAATTACCATTGGTATGGCATCAATTAAAAAAAATAATTACCATTGGTAAAAGTCGTCACAATATTGTCAAAATCGTTAATATTCGAAAATATCTGTTGTTTTTTGTTATTTTGTATTTAAATTTTTTACATTCTATGAACCAAACGCACGTTTGCCTTTTGTATAACACAATATTTGAAGTTTTTTTTATTTGCGTTTAGATTTTTGTCTTTATTCATATTTAAAAAAAAAAAAAACATGCTTTGATGTTTAAATTTATAACTTTTCAAAAAGACAAAAATGTGTAAACAAATGGTTTTGAAACCAATTATAATTGGTGTTTTTCAACAATTGGTGCATTTCATTACAATTGGTAATTATTTTTTCAATTAAAAAAATTTAATTACCATTAAATGGTAATGAAATTTTTTTCATTACCATTGATATCAACCAATGGTAATTAAATTTCAATGGTAATGAAAAATTCCCATCTATGATCTATGTATATTATAACAAAAGTTATCATGAAACTGAGATCTAAAATAAGTTCAGCATTAAAAAAATGTCGGTAAATTTCTAGATATGACATTTTTGGTAAAATTATGAATACTTTACAGAATTGCACCATGAGACCTAAAATATGTTTGGGTTGGAAAATTGTTACGTTTATAAATTTTTTTTGAAAGTAAATGTTTTGGTACAATGGACTATTTTAAGTCTGAGTGAAATGGACTTGCCTAGATTTCTTTTAGGCTTGTACAACCCACCTTCAACTCAACAACTCAAAATGTTGTCCTAATGTGTTAAAATTTCTTTATATGGTGAACTTTTTTAAAGATGAAGTGAACTTCTGGAAAATTTGATATGGTAAATTCGTGTTAAACATAGTAAGATTTTATATGTTTTTTTTTTGTTTTTTTCTTTTAACAAAAATCTGTGAAATAGTTTAGGTAATCATTACAATGTGATCTCATATATCTTTTAGTAGGCGAATTGTTGCGTATTTCACTCTTTTTTTAGTGTGGTGAATTTCCTCATCATGTGGTGAATTTCATTAATATGTAGATAATATAAATTCTTGTTAAAAAGGTTAACATATAACTGTATTGCACAATTTTTAAAATGCTTTATTACCCAGTAGATTTTTTTCTGAACTCACAGCAGCTTTTAGAGAGGAATTCCGAGTTAGGGAGCACATTCAAATGACTTGAAGTCATGCATGATTTTCTGAGACGATATTACAGTTTAGAGCGCTAGCTGGAAGCACTGAAATAGCGCTCTGAAGATTCAGTAAAATCATGTGTCTTTTCGGCGCTAATTGGAGCATTCTTTCATATCATTTTTATCATATCATTTCTATTATAAGAAACTTATATTAAAAGTAAAAAAAAAATCTTAACAAAAAATTTAATTTTTTTCCTTACTCCCTATATTCATAAGAAGCTACGCTGCCAAAATCTCGACTTATTTTTGTAATTAATAATCTTATTTTTGTAACAGAAATATGTGAAATAAGGCTGGAAAACATAAAATGAGATCTGAAATATTTTTGGATTTAAAAATTATTGAGTATTTAACTGTTTTATGAGTGTGGTGAATTTTTTTGTAAAGTGGTGAGTTTCTAGAAAATACATAAATATGGTTTAATACCCTGTTTAATAATACAATAGCCTGCCAAATCAAATTTAAAAAAATTTTCTGATTATCAAAAATTGTTTTTTATTAAGTGGTAGATAGTCAAAAAGTGTGATTAGGCATCTTTAATTACAGAAATTATCAAAACTTAAATATTTTTATTGTTATTCAATTAAACAAGATATGTAGAATTATATATGTATTAACATTTTTTCCATGCTAAAAGAAAATTTAAACTTTTATTTATAACAAAAAAATGTTTAACAACAATATTTATAACAATTTTGGTATCTACATGCTAACATAGCAAGTTGTATATCCTGTATTTTGATATATCCAATCCAAATATGACGAAATGCGTGTATTGACTCCTGTAGCATAACCACCTTCACCACAAGTCTTACCAAAACTGATACAACCCAATAAAAATTGACGGCCACTTTTTAAAATAACTGGACCACCGGAATCGAATTGACATGAATCTCTGCTTTTGCCAGTATAATCATAAGTACAAATTTGTGATTCATAAATTGGAGCTACGCCTTGATAAGTGTTGGCACACGTCTGCTGATCCGTAACCATAAGAGAAGCTTTTAACAAAACAGGTGAAGTTGGACCGGCAAAGGCGGTAGTGCCCCAACCGAGGACATCGGGGTAGGAATAGGTAAAAGCATTGTTACTGGAAATGAAAAATAGAAAATATTGAATTTTGTTAAGTAGCAAAAGAAACAAAGTGGTGAGTTTAAGCAAAGAGGTGAATTTTTAAAAGTGTTAAAGCTGCAAACAAAAAAAAAACGTTTTCCTTGAAAACTGTATTTTTGTTAAGTGTGTTGAATTTCTAATAATTGTGATGAAAATGAAAACTACGCCATTTTTGATAGTTAAAATCTTATAGTTTTAGTTTTTACTTACTTATTTGGTGGTAAACATACGGGTCCAACACCTCTACTCCATTCTATATTAGTGGATGTCACAAGTATAGCAATATCATTATTAACGGGTTTACTCGTATATGAATGATGTTTGATAATTTGACTAATTTGATATACGGCAGCATATTTAGTTTCACTATCTAAAATTAATAAAAGAGACATTTAAATATTTTTAATATTACCAGAACTTAGTGAAGCAACCGAATTGTTATGTTGTCACAATCTAATAGTTCCAGAGCCATCGAACTTAAACTTTATTTTTCGAACTTAAACTCTATTACATTAATGGAATTTTCATTATTACAAAAAAAAAACCTTTCTGTGGCTGCAACTGAAATATTCAGTGGATGAAAATCGGTTATGACAATAAATTTCCTGAAGGAAAAGTATGTTTCGCGATCAGAAATCACTAATCCCGTGATTGGTGAAAATGAGACATATCACCAAAATACCTATCACGTGAAGGATAATAACACTTTACTCGAATTTGAAACTTTATTTTTAACATGCTGGGCACCCTACAGGTAAAGGTAATTCGGGTACTCTGAATTCAATGGTGCTAGCCGTTTTTCGAAGTTAGCGCTCGTATTTGCGATATTCGCGATTTTAAATTTTGATGCTTAAGTACAATAAAAACGATATTTTTAAACTTTTGCGATGATTTTATATTTAAAACCATTCAAGTCTGTTAAACTACACTCAAAAAAAAAAAAACTGTTTGTAAACCTACAAGAAAATTTTCTGATTTTGAACCCACAATTTTTTTGCTAAAGTTAGCAAAAATGTTTTGCCAATAATTAGTTAACAAAAAATTATTTTTTTTTGAACTTAGTTCATACACATCTGAGGACCCCATTGGGTTCGGACACGATAGGTCCAGACCCCGATGGGCCTAGACCTAGTTGGGTTCCTTAAAAATTGTCATAGTTTTTGATCCAAATTTGTGTCCGTTTCGCTCTACCTTGCTTAGTTTTTGTGATACGTGATTATAGGGGACCACTGGGGTCTTGAGAATTAAAAAACTCGATAACTTCAAAAATATTACTCGGAGAGCTTTTGACTAGAGAGCTTTGCGGTCTTGTTCTACGTGTTGAGAGCTACAAAAATGCGTTTGGACTTTTTGTTGTGTCGGCAATATTTACCGAGATATGAGCATTTTAAAATTTTCGGGAATGCTAACTTTTTTGGATCCAAAGTTAGGGCCCATTAGGGTCCACACATGTGAAGAGGACCGGCGTTACTATGGAGAGCTCGAGAACCAAAAATGGCCTCCATTTTGCTCTATCTGGCTTAGTTTCCGAGATAGCGCCATTTTAAGTTTTCTGAAAATAAAAAAAAATTTACCATTTATTTTGCTAATATTAGCAAAAAATCTTGTAAAAATGTTGTCAACTCAATTTCAAATCTTAGCAAAAGAAATTAGTTCAAAGTTTGTTTAAAATTGCTAATGTGCTAAATGAAGTTTACAAGAATTTTTTGCTAACATGCTAATCTCAACTAAAAATTTGCTAAAAGTTAGCTAACTAGCATTAGCAAAAAAAAATTAGTAAATCTACTAACGTATTTTTTTGAGTGTAACACAACAAACCATAGTACCGTGAATTTTTTTAACGAAAAACTTTTTTGGTTCGCGAAAAATCTTCATTTTCGTGAAAAAATTAATTCAATACAAATATTTATAGTTTGATTTGAATTTACGACAACCATCTGGTAAAGCTAGTTCGTGTACACTTAATCCCATTGTAATATCAGTTTTTCCAATGTATGCGTTTGTATTAGCGATATTCGCGATTGTTTTTTATTTTTAAGTAAGAAAAACTAATTTTTTCATATTATTTAGACAATTGCTGAATTTTTTTCATCTAAACTCTATTGAATATACAAAAAAAAAAAAATTTATTCCCGATTTTTTTTTTCGCGAAATTTTTTTTTCGAATTTTTTTAATTTCCTATTAATTTTTGAAAATGAGTAGAATACGATAAATTACAGACACAACATTTTTCGAAAAAATTTTTTTTTCGCGATTTTTTCTTTTTTCGCGGATATTTTTTTTTCGCGACAAAACACTGCATATTCTAAATTTATATTTAGAAACTATTCCAAAAGCATAAAAATTTAATTTTTGTAGTTCCAAGGCTTTAAAATTTTAAATCGCGAATACGAGCGTTAACTTCGGAAAACGGCTGGCACCATTGAATTCATCGTACCCGAATTAGCTTTACGAGCAGGGTACCCAGCTTATTAATTTTTGCAGCTAGCACAGTGTAAATGGTCATATCACTAAACTGTCTCAAAAAAAAAAAAACGTATCCCGTGACCGGAGAAAATTGGACAAACCCAAATTTTCCAATTTTTACTCGAACAAATTTTCTAAGTCTCAGACATATTTTTTGCATTTTGTAGTAAAAAATTTCATTAAAAATGTATTTAGAAAACAAAATTCAAAAATTTTGGAAAATTTTAAGTCCCGAATTTTTTTTTGAAAATTTTCAAAGTCTTGGACAAAATTTTTTTTTTTTAATTTTTTTGCGTTTTTGAATTACAAGTATTTTAAAGAAGAAACAAAATTGAAAAATGTTCTAAGTTTCAGAAAATTTTCTAACAAGAAAGGTCTTTCAGAGGGCACACACCGAATGTCCTGAAACTTCCATATGGGAATTTTTTTTAGCTGCCAAATCTCAAATTTTAAAAAAAGGGTTGCCACCTTATGAAAAAAGGTGGTCTTTCGGGGAAATCCTAATAAAAGCCGAACTAGCCGGAATTTCGCCAAACGAAAGAATACGGATCAGCTTAATTTAAATAGAGATTATTATTTATGATTTTGGCGGTCCTACGTATGTACCTCTCCATGCATACTGCCCCGCGATTTTACATTTTCGAAAATAGGAACTTAACGAAGTCGAATTTGAAAATGATCGTACGCCATTGGGTATGCCTTCAAAAAACCTTTCGATCTGTATATATTGTTCATATAGTTTCTTCTAAAAAAAACAAAAAAAAAAACGTTTTTCTCCCTTCCCTTTTACCCGCTAAATGTGAGATTGGGCAGCTAAGAAAAAACAGGTGACTCTTATTTTCCTCCCCTCTTTCTCATATGCAAGTTTCAGGACTATCGGTAGGTGACCTATGAAATATGAAAGCCCTTCCTTGTTAGAAATTTTCCGAAACTTAGAACATTTTTCAATTGTCTATTCTTCTTAAAAATACTTGTAATTCCAAAACGCAAACAAATTGTCAAAAAAAAATTTTGTTCGAGACTTCGAAAATTTCCAAAAAAAATGTCGGGAAAAATGGTGGGTACAGCTGTGATGTGTTCCTAAGGCACATGTCCAGCAACATGTCACTAGTGATATACCAGGGGCTGAGACATTTCCTAACAAAAGTGATAGGTATTTTTATATGACCTATCATGCATCTATCACTTTTCCTGCATGGTATGTTTTCTCTACACTCAAAAAATTATGACTGTAGATTCCACTACAAAAGACAGTTAAAACTACTACATTTGTTATTGTTTAGGCGTCCGCTACATTTTACGGTAAAATAACCAAAAATTGTTGTTGTTTTTAACTATTGATTAACAACTACAAAAAACTGTAAAAACTACTTCAAATTACAGCTGTTTTTACTGTAACTCAAATTTTCGGATTTTTTTTTAACAAAAAAAAAAAAAAATTCTAAACGTCAAAAAAGGTTAAAATTATTTGGAAATAATTCCTGCACATCCGTTTGCTAAAAATTTTAAGAAAACTACAAGTTTTTTATAGCCTAAAAACAACTACATAAAACAACTGTTACTACAATGCAGTAATTTTTTGTATTTGTTTTTTAAAACGACTACAAAAAACAGTTGTTTGCGATTTTTCATACATAAACAACTGAAATTGTAGTTGAAAACAACAACTACTACTTACTACACAAATGACCGTCATGTAGTAACTGTAATATTTTTTTAAGTGTATGTTGCTCCACAAAATCTTACTTATTTATCATAGAAATTCATCAACTTACTAGATGGTAAATTATGATCTCCTGCCCAAGCTTCAATATTTCCCGCAACTGATTGTCCCTCTACGCAATGGGCAGCCGTTAAAATATGACGATGTGATACTTAAAAAAAAAGAAAATTAAATTTTAAAAATAACTGCCAACGCCGTGATAATTCAAACATCACTTACTTATAGCCCCACCACAAAATGATTGTGCACTAGAGGTTTTATCTTTTAATGCCACCATTGAAGGATATTCATTGACGGCTGCTTCCACACCATTAACAATTTTAGTATTTACAGACCAGCCACAATCACAGGCCTGGGGAGCAGCATATAATTGACAACGGAAATTACCCCATGATCCATAAGAGGCATAGGCCAATACTACCGAACGAAATATACTTTTGCGTACAAAAGTACCTGAACCACAAAATTGTTCTGAATCTCTTAAATAAACATCACCATCACGTGCTACATAGAAATATTCAGTACTGCAAGCATTGGAACCCTAAAACAAAAAAATTTCTTATAAAAATATTTATATATTTCCATGTAAAAGTGGATTTGGTCTTATCTGACCTGCTTATATATAATAACATATAATTGTATATATTTATATAAAATAATGATCAGATCTCATTAGAAAACGAATTTGTTCCAATAGTAACCAAATTCGAGACATAATTAGATCTCCATTTTGCCAACTTCAGATACAATCATATGCAATTAGACACAATCATATATAAACAGAGCTGATTAGATCTCGTTCATTTGTACATGGAATTTTAATGTAAAATTTACCTTATCCAAATTTATGGTGCAATTTATAGTTATTTCATAATCTAAAGGTGCTACAAATTTATAACGACATGATGTTCCTGGTGGATAAGAGGCGTCATAATATGGCGACTCTAAATAAGAATAGCCGGCATTAATTGGATAAGTATAGTCACAGCCATCAAATAAAGCAGCTTCCGTACATAAACTGATGCTTAGGAAAACTAAAAGCAGATACAGCACTGAAATCAGAGAGAAAACGATTAATTAACTGTAATGATAACAATTTCAAACTATTTCCAAATTTATGGTATTCTGACGATTAGTTCTGGTAAAGAAGACAAAAAAGTATCGTCCCTTTGGTCTGTTCTTCTAGCACATCGGTATATGAAACTATGTTTTCTTTACATCTGAGGTGTAGGGTAAGTTAAGAAACTTTGTAGAAACATTACGGTTAATAGTTTTTTGCAACGTATTAACCCTCTTATTCCCCAATATAACAGTATTTTTTGGCACTTTTGTAACAAATCGTTAAAGACACCCCGAAAAAAGAGGAGGATAAGATGTTTAACAAAAATGTGTGGAGGGTATAAAAAAATAACTTATTTTTTTATACCCTCCACAGCCCTCTTCAAGCAAGATTTGGTTTAGTTTAAATGGTGACAAATTTGGGTAATGTCATTTCATTCCTCTTTATTTAGATCTTTAAAAATCGTTAACACGAAAATTCTGTTTTCGGGATATTGCTAAATAATTACACTATTCGACAACAAAAACCTCCCAGTGAAATATTCAACTGATTCCGTTAGATTTTGCTCTTTTTTGCGTTTATTGGCTGTTAAAAAGTAAAAAATCCATTGTTACATATTCTTACGTTGCTTCCAAAAAATAGTAGTTGATTTCATATAAAATGAATCTCCTGATTCCAAAACTGTAATCCAAATTTTTATAGTATGTTATGTTGTCGAGATATTCGCGTTTGAAAAGTTTTCCACGCGAATATCTCAAACGCTAATATCTCGAGAACGGAACATGGTAGAAAATTTGGATTGCAGTTTTGGAATCAGGAGATCCATTTTATACGAAATCAAGTCCTATTTTTTGGAAGCAACGTAAGAATATGAAACAGTGGACCCCCAAATTTTCGTTTTTTGACTTTTTAACAGCGAATATCTCAAAAACGGTACGTGCTAGAAAAATTTGGATTGCAGATTTGGAATCAGGAAAGGCAAAACAATAAGAATCAGTTAGATATATTACTGGGAGATTTTTGTTGTCGAACAGTGTAGTTATTTACCACAAACTCGAAAACAGGATCAGCAAGGGTTTTCGTGTTAACGAATTTTAAAGCTCTAAATAAAGAGGAATGAAACTTTTTTGAAGAGGGGAGTGTCCACTCTAGTGATAGAATATATATCGTCGAACTATATTCAATAAATGCCAACTCGAAAAAGCTTACTGTTCAGGAGAGCTAAAAAACTAGTTATTTCGCTAATTATTGTTAAAATTAACAATGTACCTTCCATAAGATGGTTTAAATATTCTAAATAATTTTTACCTATGCGAAAAATTTTATATTTTGCACTTGTTTGCGTATTTTTGAGAGATGGCATTTATTACTACATCAAAAAACAAATATTTTTTTGGAGTTGGCATATTTTGTCGGAAAATAAAAAAACATTTTTTTTAGGAAAAATTTTTAAAATTTTTTTTTTTGGTTTTTGTTATCCTTAGTACGACAATTGCAAAAACTGAAAAAAAAATTAAAAATCTTTGCATATTTTTAAAAGTTACTAGCTCCGAAAGCCTTTTAATCTCAGGGTGGTCAACTTTGGGACTCTGTAACTCACACTGTATTGTATTAGGGTCACTCCAAACTAGCTATTGTGAAAGCTTACATCATTGACTTAATTTGCCCCACTCATAATGTTTTAATCTGACAAATAGTTTGAAAGTTACATATATATAAGCAATTTTTTTTTTTTGCAAACACTTTTTTCCGATAATTTCAAAATGGTAATATCTTGAAAACTAGCCATTCAATATCAAAATCTTTACAAGATTCGTGTTCAGCATGGCAATTGCAATAAGAAAAATGGTCTAATTTTTTTTAAAAAATTTTTGAAAAATTTTTGGAAATTTACAATGGGAGTTGGCATTTATTTTCACCAAAAAAATACGTACTTTGAGATAGCAGAATAACAAAAATGGATGTAAAACGACAACAAATTATTTTTTTGTTCTGAAATTTTTATCACAGATGGGTATTGCATAGGGGAGCTATTTGCCATCGGAAACTCATATCGGTCAAATTTGAGTTGGCATATTTTGAATATAGGTTCACGATATATAAGTTCGTCATTCCTATTGTAACACCTCGGAATATTGGTCTAGGACCCCATAAAGTATACATATTCATGATCCTCGATCGATTTTAAGTCGATCTAGCGATGTGTGTCCGTCTGTCTGTGTGTCTGAAGAAAACACAATAACTTTCAAAAGACATGTCTGAGAAATCTGAGGGTTGGCATATCCCAGCAGAAATTTTGCTGAACGTTCAGCAACTTTTGGAAGGGGAACTTGAGTAAAGGAGCGCATCCAATTGCGCTGAATTCATGCATGATTCCCTAAGGCGATGTCCCACTTTAGAGCGCTAGTTGGATACACAGAAACAGCGCTCTTTAGATGCACTGAAATCACGTGTCTTTAGAGCGCTGATTTAAGCAGAATAAAGATGCTGTAAATTCATGTATCTTTTTAGCGCTGATTTAAGCAGATTAAAGATGCAGTGAATTCATGTATCTTTGTAGAGCTGATGTAAGCAGAATAAAGATGCTGTAAATTCAAAGTTGAAATCAAATAACTAAAATTTAAAAAAATATAACAAAAAAATTCATTCGTTTTACTTTACAAAACTTTATTTATGTGAAACAAAATGAAAAAAAAAACTAAATCGGAAGTGAACATCAAAAAAATATCGGACATTTTCATTTTCACATTTTTTATGGGATTTTTTTTGGGAACAGCGGTCAAAGATGCTATGATTGAAGCGCTCTTTGCAGCGCTGATTAATGCGCAATAATGATGCAGTCAAATCATGTGTCTTTGTCTAAAACTCATGTTTTTTTATTCAAAAAGTTTTAAAAATATTAAAAAGGAAAGCAAGTGTGAAATTTTATCAAAAAATAATTACACATTATAAGTTTCATATAAAAAATCTTAAAAAAAAATGTTTCCCCTTCCTTTTACTGCATCCCTAAGAGCGCTCTTTGGATGCGCTACGGTATGCTATAAACAGATGCTGTGTCGCCAAAATCTCGATTTATTTCTGCTGGGATAGTTTTGTTATCTCCTTGGCAGGTAGGTATTGCATTTCAGCGAAATGGGTGCGGTGGTTCAAATGTTATAAACAAAAGAGTGAATTTCGACAAGGGGTTTTCGAGTTAAAAACAATCATACTTTCGAAAAACAACTTTGAGGCTGCTGAAGCTTGGCATATATAATTGATGTTGACCTGCTTAGCATTGAATTTCAGCAAAATCGGTCTAGTGGTTCAAACGTTATGAACAAATCCGTACATTTAACCGTAAATTTACGTATTAAAAACAAAAAAACGTTGAACAAGCATACACTCAAAAAAACCTTGTAAAATGACAAGAAAAACTATTTGACAATTATTGTTTGTAATTTTACAAGCTTTTTACCCATAAAATTGTAAATTTACAATTTTTTTGAGGCGATAAATCTAACAAGGAGATTTCGTAACTTTACTAAATATGTTGCTACTAGGGATGCCAAACGGGATTGACATTTACAAATCCAGGGATTCGGGATTTTTAAATCCTAATCCCGGGATTTTTCGGGATTTCGAAATTTTTCGGGATCTCGGGATTTTTTGGGATTTTGGGATTTTTCGGGGTTTCGGGATTTATTAAAATTAAGCTGTTTTACGTTATATTTTTAATAATTTTTTTATAATTACATTTTCAATGAATTCATAACAATTGAATAATTACCGTAAAGTTTTACATATTTAGCACAAAAAATCGAAAATTTAGGATCAGTTATGAGCGATTTGAATAGATTAGCGAGGGGAAGTAGTCGCCCAATATCCTCTGCCGATACAAAATTTGTATTAATTGTCTTATTGATAGGCGAATCGCATTTTCACAGTTTCCTTCCCTTTGCGATAAATGTATACAAATGCGTTTATTACGCTAAATAACAGAATTTTATCATTATTTATATTATTTTGTATATCCACGCTCACAAAAAGGGGCGGGACGATAAAAATTTTTAAAAACGTGTCATTTGTTAAAAAATTTTGGGCTTTCCGAGGCTGTTTTGGTTCTTCAAGAGAAAAATTTTCCCCTCATCCGCTTTTGCTCATTTACACACTTAAACTATTAAAAAGAAACTTTACAGATGGATTACTTAATGGTCCCTTATAAAGTTTCAAAAAAAGTAAAAAAATCGTTCACTTTGTTCGGAATTTTCTAATTTTCAAGTCAAAAAAGGAACCCAAAGACATTGCCCTGCAGGTCCAATATTGACCCTAAAAGGTATCAATGCTGACTCCGACAATTTTTAAATTCGAATATAGGAAAATTTGATCCACCGGCCTAAAAATTAAATTGTACTCCAAAAGAGTAAGAGAAATTAAGTCCAACATGCCTCATTGGACAGATATTTTTAACAACTTTCAAACGATATCCATTTTGTCACCACACGGACAACAAATATTGAAGAAATAGTCAATTTTGATTACAAAATTTGACAAAAAATCCCGAAATCCCGGGATTTTTCGCGATTTATCAATCCCGGAAAATCCCGAAAAATCCCGGGATTGAAAAAATAAATCCCGGGATTCGGGATTTGTCAATCCCGAAAAATCCCGGGATTTCGGGATTTCCCGTTTGGCATCCGTAGTTGCTACCTCCTATTTGACGAGAATTTCTAGTAAAAATTACAATCGTTTTTGTAATTTTACAAGCATCTTACCAATTAAATTGAAAATTTACAACATTTTTGGGGCAATAAAAATTACAAGGAATTCTCGTGAATTTACTAGATTTTTTTTTTCGTAAAAAACCTTAGAAATTTGTAAAATTACGACCAAATTTGTAAAATTAAAAAAAAAAATAAAATTTCGATCGAAAATTATTTGTTTAAAAACACGGAAAACTGTCACATATTGGTAAAATGGTAATTCAAAAGTCAAAAGCAAATGGTAATTCAAAAGTCATGAGCAAAACCTTGAATTTCAGATTGGCTTTACCTAAAATTCATGTGTTGAAAAAACCGTTAAACTTTTAAACCCTTTGTTCAACCACAAAAATATTTTACAAAGATTTTTGGTCATTCAAAAATATTTTCACACTTAAAAAAAAATTCACGCCCAAAAAAAATTTTACACTCAAAGAAAAAAAAAATTACGACCGAAAAAATTTTTTTACTCAAAAAAAAAAAAAATTATTACACTCGAAAAAAATGTTGTCAATTTTTTTTTACAAAAATGACTAAAAAAATTTTTTACTCAAAATAAAATATTTTTAATCAAAATTGTAAATTTTTGTTCACGTGAAAAATTTACAATCACTTCAAAAGGGCATAGTAAGGGTATTCATTGGGGCGTCCCGTCAAAACTTTTGAATTTGGTGTCGTAATACTTGCCGAATACTTGCCGAACGATGGCCACGGAATAAATGATTGTGGGAAAATTTTTGAAAAAAAATTGCAAGGGCATCTTCAGTCGACAACCAGCGGTAAAAAATTTAAAAATTAAGTTTTTAGACTAAAATTCATGTCCGAATTTTCTCAAATCCGGCTCAAAAATTAAGAATTTTTGTGTAATTTTAGGGAAAAACATTTAAAATATTCCAAAAAAGAATCTGGTCCACAGATGCTGATTTTTACACATAAGAATTGTTTTTTTATACAAATTGGTCCCAAAAGTTGTAAAATGTTAAACATGTTGTCAAAAAAATATTAAAAAAATAAAAAAAGACGATTTTGGTCCAAAAATGTTGATCTGCGATTTTGGTCCACAGATGCTGATCAGCATTTTGGATCAAAATCGTGTTTTTATTTTATTTTAATACTTTTGACATAACATACTCAACATTTTCCAACTTTTAAGACCAATTTGGTTAAAAAATCATTTTTATGTTTACAAATTAGCATCTGTCGACCAAAATTGCTATTTTGGGATTTTTTAAAATATTTTTCCCAAGTACGCAAAAATTCCTAATTTTTTAGCCGGATTAGGTCAACAAATTCGGACATGAGTTTTGGTCGAAAAACGTACTTTTTTTTAACTTCTACCGCTGGTTGCCGACTGAATATACCCTTGCAACATTTTTTCATAAATTTTACTTCGTGGTCATCGTTCGGCAGGTATAACGATGCGAAATTCGAAAGTTTAGATTTGACGGGATGCCCCAGTATTCACGGATTCGGCTAAGTCGAATTTAACTTTTCAATTTGTTTTAATGTTACTTGCAAATAATGCCTTCACAAAATATATTTTTTACACAAATTTTTAAATTTCAGCTTAAATTTTTTTTTTAATTTTTTTACAACATTTGTTTACATGAATTTGAACTCTAACATTGTGGGCTTAATTTGATGGATTTGGCCAATCCACGAGCAAAGTTCTCCAGATAGCTTTTTAGCAAAACTCTTGTTCAATAGTATTTTTTTGATTTTCCACTGAATTTAATTTTACAATATATAAAATTTCACTTTCTTTTGTTATAATTATATAATTCTAATTAATTTATTTTAATAATTACCATTAAAATTCCGCACTTGTTTTAAACCGTTCAACAACATTTTATTAAATGATAATAATATTTTAACTAAAACGTTTCAAATGAAAACACCTTTGGGTGGTAAAGAATACAATTTAAAAAAAATATGTATATTTTAAAACAAATATTTAGTTTAATAACTTTTGTTTTGTCTTAATTATGACAAACAATAAACAGAGCTAATAAACATTTATGATTTATTAACACTCAAAGGTATTTCAACACTTAGTTTAAGACTAACAGAGCGAAAAACTAAAAAAATATAAGATATCACCAAAATGACAAAATCCTATGATTCCCCAGACTTTTTGCTCTTATTTGATTGTTCTAATTTTAATGTTAACACTTGATAATTAAGAAATTAGCACGAGTTGTTAAAAAATAAAAATTTAATGATTTTGGATTTTATTTTTATTTGCCAAAATGCTATAAAACAAATACAAAAAAATTTCCCTTTCGTTTTATTGTTATAAAAAATTTAACACAAGTGCTTAGGTATTACTAGATGTTAGATGATATTTAATCAAATGTTAAGTATTGAAAATTTTAAATTTTTATTTATACATTAAATATCAGTACAAAACACGTAAATAAATACGGTATATTAGTTAATTAATTGTTTTTACATTTATCATTTACCAACATTTGTGCAAATACTTGCCTATAACTACAAAACAATGAAAGTAAGTTTTGTTGTATTGGATATTTTTTAAATATTTATTCCAAATATGAGGGCTTTGAAAACAAAAAGTATTTCGCAACGGAAAGTTAATGGGTGATAAAGAACTATTTCAATGTTAGTTTTAACCCTGTAAAGTTTAACAGGGGCTGTATGTGGGTTTATACTTTTATTGATATTATTGAGAGTATCAAAGACGACTATCATCTCTTTAAGTTAAAACCCCAAATTCAAAACAAAAACAAACCACTATTTCCGAAAATGTGAAGTTGATAATTGAATAACTTTTAAATTCTAAAAATTGTAAATATAGTAACAACAATTTCTGAATCAGAAATTATATAATCTGCTTTATCAGTGATCCTATATTATTATATTTATATGTTTAACATTTGAAAAATTGTTAAATTATATTTTTAGCTCGAATAAATTTCCTAATTTAATTTAAATCTTAATTAAATAAACTTTTTTATACGAATTCAAAAAATTCTAATGTTCTGCGTTTCTTCTTTGGGAATCGGAATTAGGCCCCGACTTGGGCGCCATTTTCTTTTACATGAATTAATATTTTAAACTTGAAAAAAATCTCTTAATTTATTAACTTTTGAATAATTTAAACAAATAAATTTCCTATTTAACTAAATGTTTAGTTATTAATTGAAATGTAGCAAAAATATTTTCCAAAGTGATTATATCAATCAAAAAAAAAAAAAAAAATTCTCAAATTTTTTTTACTTTTTTTTTTTTTAAGTAAAAATATTTAGCAAAAGCTTAGAATGCCATTTTAACGCTGTGAAAATTTCAGCGAGGTGTTTTTTCGTATTGTTGAGCAATAAATTTTCAAAGTTTGTTAGAGAGCCAAATATTTAATTTTTTTAAAAATTTTGACAAAAAATCAAATAGTTGGCTCTAGACAGTTTTTTGTCCTTTTTTACTCGGAAACCGTCAAATGTAATAAAGTTAAATTTTGATTTTTTGAAAAAATCAAATATTTGGCGATCTAACAAACTTTAAAAATTAATTGCTCAACAATACGAAATGTCTCTGAAATGTTAAGAGCGTTAAAAGGACATTTTAAACATTAATACATTTTGATTTTGGAAATCTATGGTGTTCTTCCCAGGAAAAAAGGACATTCAAATATGGTTTTCAATATTTTTTGTTGAAACTAAAAAAAAATGGTTTCTAAGTTTTATATCTTCATAATTTTATATAGAATATTGTTGTTTTGAGATTTTTTGTACGACTTACGGTTTCCGAGCACAAAAATGTTTAACAACTGTCGAAAAGTCAATATTGTCAAAAAAAGTGATTTAAAAAAAAGACAAGTGAGAGTGTTACATTCGGCTGTGCCGAATCTTTTATACCCTCCAAAATGTAAAAAAAATATATAAAAAAAATCCAGAGGCGTCTCTTTTTTTTTGGGGGGGGGTTGGTGGGAGACGTAAGGGGGCACCTTCCCCTTGCGATTTTGAACTTCTTCTGAGATAAGAATGTTGCATTTGCTTACCAAAAGTACAAAAAACTCTGCAAAAAATGCGGTTTTTCTTGGGTTGGTTTAGTTCTTCAAGGGGGAACTTTTTTCCCCTTGGTCCGATTTTGCCAATTTCCGAACTAAACCTGCCTAGGAATATAAGACATATTCGTGCCAAACTTCGGAAGTCTAGCTCTTTTAGTTTGGACTGTATCGTGTCCTCTACAGACGGACAGACGGACGGACGGACGGACGGACGGACGGACATCGCTAGAATGTCTTAGAATCGATCACTGATCAATAAAATATATACTTTATGGGGTCCTAGACCGATATTTCGATGCGTTACACACGGAATGACAAAGTGAGTATACCCCCATTCTGTGGTTGGAGGGTATAAAAAAAAATGTTTTTTTTATCGTTTACGAAACTTTATTAAATAAACAAAATCGGTGATCCGTAAGTTAAATTTCCCATTGATTTTCTCTAATACATGTTTCTCGATCACTTTATATTATATAATTATTGGCTGCTGTCGAAATTTATTCGTGCACTACCTTGTTTCCAGTCGTTCCGCGTTTATTATTTACGAATCGGTATTAAGCCCCTGCTTGGGCGCCATTTCCTTTTTAACTAAATTTATACTCTTAACTTAAAATAATAATCAATTTTTTATTTGAATTAAAAAATTCTTTGTTACGCGTTTTTTCTTTGCTAATCGGGATTATGCCCAACACGGGCGCCATTTGCTTTTTAATAAAATTACTATTTTTAACTTGAATAAATTTCTCAGTTTCTTAACACCGAACTAAAATCGCAAATGGTCGGCTTTGTAACTTAAAAAAAAAATAAAAAGTCGATCGCGTTTTTGGAATAAGTTGGAAATTGAAAAATTCAAACTAATAATGCTTTAATTGAAATTGGGAGACGGAATTTATTGAATTTTTATTAGTTTTAAACTATTTTTTTATTCGAATTCGAAAAATTTCTATTATTATTCTGAAATCTGATAACCTAAACTTAAGAAAACCCATTAGAATTCAGAAAATCACAATTGAAATTCAAAGAGACGCAATATATATTTGAAATTATTTGAAATTCCAAATTAAGTTTAGGAAGCGCAGTTAAAATCTCAACTGAAATTAAAAATACCCTATTAAAAATCAGAAAATTCTGACTGACATTTAGGGAAGCTGAATTAAAATATAGAAAATGCTAACAAAAATTCAGAAAAGTCCAATAGCAATTTAGAATATCCCAATTAAAATTACTTAAAACACAATTTATATTAATAAAATTCGAATTAAAGTTCAAAGTAGGGACAAACGAAACTAAGAGAGAACCAAAAGAAATTAAGAAACCCTTAGCAATTCCAATTGAAATTCAGAAAACCTCAATAGAGATTTCTAAAAGGTTAACTAAAATTCATAAAAGTATAATTGAATTTTAAAAGAGCCCAATGTAACTTCAAAAATACTATATAAAATTCCGAAAAAATCAGATAGAATTATCGAAACTCTAAAATTTTTAATTTTTTTGTTGCGTATCATTTGAGGGTTAAAATTAAATACAGACAATTGTCACAATTTTAATACATTTATTTTTTATAATGGTGTTTTTGAACTTAACATTGATAATGAAGAAACGAAGGAAAAATGTCATAAACATTACAATATTTGTTTTTCTTTTTGGTCTATTTTTAATTGAAACAAGGTTGTATTTGACAGATGTATTACAAGTTAGTTATAATAAAGGCGATAGATGTTAACAGCGATATAAAAATAGGAATTAATGATTATCTTGAAATATTGATCGTTGTGAATTGAAATACAGAAAATCTATTAGAATATTCAAAAATCTTGATAAATATTTCCAAAAGATTGATTGATTTTAAGAAATCATATTTAAAATCTAGGGAAACCTAGCAGTATACAAATGCTAGGTAAAATGTAGCTTGACGTTTTAAATGTGTTTACTACTATGTTCGAGTTTTTTATCTTTATTTGGCAATAATATTAGTTTTGAACATACTCAAATCCATATGAAAATTTTTTGACGTTTTAATATTCGTTACAATATTTTTATTTTATAGCTAAAGTTATCATTAACTTTAATTATATACAAATAAGTGTGGGACACGTGACTGATTTCTGACGTACAGTTGCACTTTGGGTAAAGTGTCTTCAGATGATAAAATAAGAGATTATGTGAAAATTTTTAAATTTTTCTTTTAAAGATTTTTCAAAAAATCAAAAATCTTTTCAAAATCCTAGCAGACCCGTAAACATGGTCATGAACCGATCTTTTGAAAGATATCATAAAAAAATTTATTATTAAAATATATTACCTTGTAATGTGTTATATAATTACCACCCGTTACCCAGGTTTTGCTGGGAGTTTTCTTAAAATTGATTTAGTTAATTTTTCTTAAATTATTTTGGAGTGTTTGTCTAAGTGAAATAAGTTTAGACACAAGTTTTTATCACTTGTCCACCTCCTATTTAAATCTTATTTACACTTGAAATTCATTACCCGGAAAATAAGTTTCAGTGAAACATTTGAATTCAAATATATTTCAAATAGGGGTAGTGAAAGTATATTGAATTTACATTTAAATGCTAATTAGTTAACAGATCATTGTGACAAAGTGTTGGTTATTTATTAAGAAATCATTAGAAGTGTGTTGCTGATCGTATTCGGCTGAGTAATTTAGGTCAAACATGACAAAAATGCTAAATTTAAATTAAAATGTGACCTAATTTGTTATTTTGGTAGTACGTTTCAGTGATATTGCAAATTTAGCGGTAACGTGTATTAATTAACTTAAGGTAAGAACCCCAAAAGAAGGGTCCTATTTTTTTGGGGGGTCGACTAAGGCAATGGGGGACATATTTTCCCTGGCAATATGTGTTTTCTAATTCTTTTATCATTAATTTTTCTCTACACACAAAAAAAACTATATCAAATTACTAGGAAAAGTCTCATAATCCCATCTTACCAATATTTGACAGTTTTAATTTTTTTTAACAAATCGAAATTTACTTTTTTTTGTAGTTTTAAAATTTTTTTTGTAATTTTACAAATTACTTAGATAATTTTACAAAAAAAATATAATAAATTCACGAGAATTCCTTGTAATTTTAATTGCGCCAAAAAACTGTAAATTTACAATTTTATTGGTAAAAAGCTTGTAAAATTACAAAACTATTGGTAAAAAGCTTTTAAAATTTCTAGGAATTCTCGTTAAATAGGAGGTAGCAAAAAATCTATTAAAATAACGAAACCTTTTTATAAATTTTTTCGTGTCAAAAAATGTGTAAATTTACAATTTTATTGGTAAAAACCTTGTAAAATTACAAAATTATTGGCAAAAATCTTGTAAAATTACTAGGAATTTTTGTCAAATAGGAGGTAGTAAACACAAAAAAGTTAAATTTTTTTTTGGTAATTTTACAAGGTTTTTTTTTTGAGTTTATATTTGTACAATTTTATTATTATTTAGTTTATGTTTTTTTTATTCACGCCCACAAACGGGAGCGGATTAAAATAAATGGAATTTTTAAGTCCCCTGTATGCAACTGCAGTTCTTAAAACTTCTTCTGACATTAAAATGTTTCATATGCTTAGAAAAATTATAAAAAAATCTGTGGAAAAAGAGGTTATTTTAGGTTTTACGGCGTGAACTTTTTCCCCCCTGATCTTATTTTGACCATTTAGGAACTTAACCAGCCCAAGACATATTCGTGCCAAACTTCAGAAGTTCAGATCTTTTACATTGGACTGTATTGTGACTTCTACAGACGGACGGACGAACAGACAGACGGACATCGCTAGAATGTATTAGACTCGATCACTTATCAATAACACAGGTCAGCCAATTTTTAACCCATAAACCAGAGGTATCTTTTCTAAGAGTTTGAGTTGCTCTGAATATGAATCTGGTGTTAGAATAGGCCTATCACATCAGGTTTTCGAGATATTTTAGCTTGAAGGTGAAAAAAAACGTTTTTCGTCATATTCGAGACGTTATAACCGCGAAATTTCACCTTTGTTTATAAAACCTGATATGTAGTCTGAAAGTCCTACAAATTACCTTTAGAATGAGTGGTTAACCTTTATCTTGTTTAATCTCTGAAATATCTTAACCTGAAGTTTGTTCTTGTTTCGTGGCTCTGGATGCGGCTAAGAGTGGTGTGTATTCATTGAACACATCATATGAATTTCAACGGGCGATATCTCAGCAAATAGACAAAATATCTAAACATATCCGTGAATATAGCGAAAACCTAAAATTGTTTAAACTTCGTGTTAAGATTTCTCAGAGAAGAAGCAAGATATAACAGAGGTTTAAGTTAAACATTTATTTTAAAGGTATGAAGCAGGACTTCCAGAGTACATATCAAGTTTTATAAATAAAGGTGAAATAGCGCAGTTATGACGTTTTTCGGATTACAATTTATCTTTTTATACACTCAAAATAAATTCTCTGTCCAATCAGCAGAAAAATCTGCTGAAAATACACCCATTTTGAGCCATATGAGAAATCTGCTGATTTTAGCAGACACGGTTTGCTAAATATCTGTCATAAGAGGTGAATAAATATAACAATAAAAAAAAAAAAAAACATACGGCGCCAGTCAGCATCGAACTCACCACCTTCCGATTTGAAAGTACACTTCTTAACCACTACGCTACGGAAGCTTATACTTTTATCTGGCGTTTTAGTTATTAAACATGTGTGTTTTTCGACAGCAGAGAAATCAGATTTTAGCAGAAATGCCTGCTGATTTTAGCAGAAAAATCTGCTGATTTTAGCAGAACAATCTGCTGATTTCAGCAGAATAATCTGCTGATTTCAGAAGAACAATCTGCTGATTTCAGAAGAGCAATCTGCTGACAATCTGTTCTGCTTTTTTTTTATATAAAAAAAATTCTTGAAAAAATAATGAAATTCAGCAAACAAAATCAGTATAAACATAGTAAAATGTCAGTTATTTTCTTAAACTGAATGACAGAGATTTAAGTAAAAATATCCTTCTCAGCAGAACAATCTGCTAAAAGATTGCTAATTCAAATTGAAAGTCGTTTTACAGATTTTTTGACAGAGTTTTTCTTTTGAGTGTACCCTCTAACCACAGTATGGGGGTTTACTCACTTTGTCATTCCGTGCGTAACACATCGAAATATCGGTCGGGGACCCCACAAAACATATATAATATTGATTCATGATAGAATCTAAGACATTCTAGCGATGTCCGTCCGTGCGTCCGTCTGTTGAAATAACGATGCAGTCCAAACCAAAAGAGCTATGTTACTGGTAAGGTAACATAGCTCTTTTGTGTTACTGGTAAGGTTAAGTTGGAAGATGGGCAAAATCGGAACAGGGGAAAAAAAGTTCCCCTTGAAGAACTAAAGCGACCCCTGAAAAATACAATATTTTAACAAGTTTTTTTTAATTTTTGCTTAAGAAATGTAACTTTTTTATGCCATATTATGTTCATAGACCTGCGCTTGAACCAAGGGGGTTAGGAAATTCGATTTTTTTTGAGCCCGCCCCCCCCTTTGGGGGCGTGGTTATAGAAATTAATTATAAATAACGATAAAAATTTATTATTTAAGCGTAAATTTTATTAACAAATAATTTGTCAACATATATAGCGGGGGTAAAGGTGTCCCCCACCGACAAACACCGACCTCCCCCAAAAAAAACGCCCCTGCGATTTTTTTATTTTAAACGTGTTGGAGGGTATAAAAGATTCGGCACAGCCAAATTTAACACTCTTACTTGTTTGAATTACAATTGTTTTTTTTGAACTACTATTAATCTATTTTAAAAAACAATTCATCTTTTTCTACCCTCCAACCACAGTATGGGGGTATACTCACTTTGTCATTCCGTGATCGATTCTAAGACATTCTGAGAATGTCCGTCCGTCCGTCTGTCTGTAGATGGCACGATGCAGTCCAAAATAAATGAGCTAGCCTCCTGCAATTTGGCATGAATATGTCTTATGGTCCTTGGCTAAGTTCGTAAATGGGCCAAATCGGATCAGGGGGAAAAAAGTTCTCCCTTGCAGAACTGAACCAACCTCTGAAAAAATACACTTTTTTACATGTTTTTTTGTATTTTTGTTAAATAAATGAAACATTTGTTATATTTATCGGGATGGGAAGGTGCTTTCAACGTCCCCCACTGACCCCCATCACCCCCCCCCCCAAAACAAACGCCCTGACAATTTTTTTTTTATTTTTTTTTTTACATTTTGGAGGGTATAAAAGATTCGGCACAGCTGAATGTAACACTTTCACTTGTTCGAATTACTATTGACTTTTTCGAATTACAAGTGATCTTTTTTAAATTGCAATTGATCTATTTGGAAAAACAAATGATCTTTTTTGAATTACAACTCATATTTTTTGAATTACAAATGAAATCCTCAAATTACAAATGGAATCTTCCAATTACAAGAAGAATATTTCAAATTACATCTGAAAAGGGTGTAGTACAAAAACCCGAATCCAAAAAATCTTAGATAATATGAAAAAACTAAAATTGCTTTATTGTCTTTTTTAAAGTAAAATTAATAAAAAATTAAAATTTTGCATAAAATATGTCCCATGAAACTATTTATTAAAAAAAAATTGTTTATATAACAATATTTACCATTAATTAACTTTTGCCATGACAGCAAATGTTAAATATAACATTATAAAATATATAAAATTTAAAAAAACCTATTACACTTTGCAACAAATTTTCGGTCATCGCCTCTAAACTTAATAACTACAATGGCAAATGAAAGTCGACTATCAAGTAAACAAAATTACCAAACGGTTTTGCAAAGTAAGTTAGATTTTTTTTATAGCCCACTGAAGTTTTTAATTTTTTATTAAAGGTGTTTGGAAAACGTCTAAAAAAACTATAATAAATGCACATCTGAGCTTAGAAATATGGTTGGATGTGTTCACTGAAATTCTATGGCCATTCTTTTCCTAAAACATATTAACCCTCTAACTGCCATTTTATGGGGCCATTTCAGTCCTTATTAAAAAATTACACTCAGAAGTCTAATTAAATTTATTTTTTAAGAGTTAAAATGTTCTATAAACATTTTCCTCATGCAATTTTTTATTTGATGGTCTACTTTTATTGGCATTGGAGCCATTGAGACTCATTTTTCTTGTTGCCCAGTGTTATTTTTAAAAATAGTCATGACCATAAAAAAATTTTCAACTTTTTCTATTATAATTGTGGTACTGGCTAATGCCTAAAAGCATACCATAACAAATAACTAACAAAATTTATATCTGCAAAATATAAAAAAAAGAAATAATATATAAACGAAATATTTAACCAAAAATATATTAGCAATTAAAATGGCGAAATTTTTTGTTATAAAAAATAAATGAAATTGTAAAAAATTGCACTAAATTGTATTAAAAAATTGTAATTAAGTTTAAAAGTTTAACTTTTTTTGCTTTGTTTAAATGACAACTACAATAAAAATAAAAGCATATAAACAATTTCACTAAAAGCCTAAAAGTAGGCTACATTATATAAATTAAATAACCAGTGTTTTAAAAGTGTAGAATGTGGGTGTAAATGAAATGCATGTGTGTGTGTGTGTACACACACAATTATAAATTATTGTATGTGTGTGGTTTTGTTTTTTTTATACATAAATATTTGTTGTACTGTTTTAAAAAAAAATAATTTGTTTCTGTTTTTATTTTATATCATAATGTTGTTAATGGTCACTAACTTTTAATTACTATTCCTGACCTAGCGGCTGTTGTTGTTTTCATTTTTTCAATATGTATTATGTATGATTTTTCCACAATTTCCACTTCCATGTTTTGTGATTTGCCATGGTATTGGTGTGTATGGGTTGTACTTTCATTGTATAATTGTGGTTTTTAAATATACTCATACTTTTGCATACACATACATACACTACTTACATTATGTGGTATACACATACTTTTGCATTATATTACTATGCTCATTTTCCATGTATTGTTATTTTTTGTACTTATGTATGTAGTGTACACACACATACATTAATTTATTTTTGTTTGTAGTAGTGGTACATGGTAGTAGTTTACTCACCAGCCAACCAATCAGCTTAACGCACATATTGTGGGTTGTTTATAATGTGACTCGTTCTACAGGATGGTACCATTTTTGTGGGACGTTGCTTTTAATTTAAAAAAATGCTAAATATGTTGGTTGATTTCTTTTATATTTTTTTAATATTACGCACATTTTGTTGTTCACATTTATCTAGTGGTTTTTAAAAAAGATTTTCTGGTGTTATGATCTAAAAAAGAAAAAAATTAAATGTTTCATATAAGTTGTTGTTTTAGAATCAAAAAAGCGAATAACGATTTCTTATAGTCGAAATACTTAAAATCGAACCAGTTTTATGCGGCGACCAATTAGTTGTACAATGGACTTATTACAAACACTAAAATAACATTTAATAAATCATACATTTCTACTACACTTCTTTATTAAACTACAACCCTCGATTAAGTCGCACGGCCTCTGCAGTCCGTTTCAGAGTTACTTCTGACAGCAAGACCTTCGCATGTTCCCGAGATGTCCTCAATACATAAATATTGGCGTGTCCCGAAATCAGAAACTTTTGGAATTACCTTAGATTGATGCTTTTTTAAGAGCTTACAACGGGGAAAAAATTAACAAGATTTTGGATGTCATCTTCAGGGTGCATCTTGAGGGCACTTAAAATTTTGCATCCGTAGTGCATTTGGTAAAAAAAAATTTTATATACAAATCTTAAAACAAATTTGGATTAATTTTTATAAAAAAATAAAAATTGCTTTATTCGACCTTTAAAATATTATATTTTGAGTAGCTTTTATTCTTTATTCTAGCTCTAGATCATTATTTCCTTTACTAATTAAAAGTATGATATTCTCATAGAAAAATGTTCAAGAAATTATTTTTCTATTTTAAATATATTTATGTTGGTCATTTTTGCAAGACTTAATCGACATGTGTTTCGGAATTTGTCAGATTCCACTGTCAAGATTATTTAGTGATCATAACAACCCTATACTACAAGTAGCTAAAGGGTTTTAATGAAAAATCGTTCATGATCAAACCAAAATATTAATACATACTTGACTCTTATCCCATTGGGAATTAGATTATTCTATGAGAATATCAGAGTTTTAATTATTAAAGGAAATAATGACCTCGAGCTAGAATAAACCTACTCAAAAATAATATTTTAAAGGTCGAATAAAATAGTTTTTATTTTTTAATAAAAATTAATCAGAATTTGAACAAAATGGTTTGCATGCCAAGGTATATGGTATATGGCCAACTATATGGTATTACACTCGCAAATACAGTCAAAACCGGTTATAACGAACTCCAAGGGACCAGTAAAAATAGTTCGTTATTAGCGAAGTTCGCTATAAGCGGGGTATATATATTTTTTTTATCAACCAAGTTTTATTTCCATGATGAATACCCCATATATGGTATTACATTCGAAAATAGAAATATTTGCAACGACAAGAAATCATATGGTATTACTAATGATAACACAGGACAACACTATTTTTTTGCCCGGGTTCTGATAGCTAATTTTGGGTATTAGGGGTACGCTGATTTCAAATCTGGCTACCGTTTTTTTTGGGTCAGCTCTAGTTTTCGAGATATAGCCTAAGGAATCTTTGAAAATAGGCTGTTTTTGGCATGTTTGTGAGTCAATATTTACCAACACTTGTCTTACATCCAAAAAGTGAATGACGATTTTAGGTATGTTGGAAATGCTGATTCCAAAAATGCTCTTACTTTTATTGAGTCATCTTTAGTTTTGGAGATATCGCTAAAATAAAATTTTTAAATTTATTCCCTCGTTAATTTTGTCTGAATATTTATGCCCTTTTTAATAACTCGAAAACTAAAGCTGTCAGAAAAAAGCTAATACCAGTTTTGGAATCCTGGCATTCAATATAGTTAAGTTCGTGTTTAAAACTGAGGCACTAAATTTTTTTTTGGAAATTATAGCCAAGCAAAATTGGTAAAAAACTCACTTTTTCGACACTCTTTAACAGCGAATTGCTCGCGAACGCGAGCTGATGGAAACAATTGGATAAAAGATTCGGAATCAGCACTTGGATAAAATCAGCAATTGGATAAAAGATTTGGAATCAGCATATAAATCAGTTGTCAAAGATCAGGCAAATTGAAAAAGGTAAAATTTTGTCAACCTGTGTATGCCTGATTTTAATATTCGATTGTTGGTAGGTTGACGATCGCGATTTTACTACGATGGTACAATTTCCGTCTTCTAATTCCCAATGGAAGTAGAGTCGAATATGTACTAATATTTAAATTTGATCATTAACGGTTTGCCATAAAAATCCCTTTGCTACTTGTAGTGTAGGGTTTTTTTATTTGCTAAATAATCTTGACAATGGAATCTGACAAATTTAGAAACACGTGTCGATTAAGTCTTGCAGAAATGGCCAACATAAATAAATTAAAAAAAAAAAAATCTTGAAAATTCGTCTAAATTCTTGAAAATTCGTCTAAATATTGGAAAAATGGTAAAATTTGAGGCTAGTTGCCTTGATTACATATTTATCACATTAATACGGAATGCACCACAATCTCTAAAATTTACATTCTTATATAGTTTTGTATGGGCTATCGATTAAATTTTTTTTTTTTTGGAAAATTTTCAGAACTCGTTCTGAAATTTTCCATTATTTAAAAAAATTAATTTATCAAAAATCCGGCCACTTTTTTTTAAAATTTTTTTTTTAAAGTTTAGAAGTTTGTGCATCCACACAAAAAAATTCAGAAACACGTTCATCGTTTTTTTCGAGAAAATCGCATTTGAATTTTAAATTTTATAACAATTTTGTTATTTGCTTGTATTTTCTTGTTTCAACAGATCGTATGAGTAATATTAATGCAATTAATAATACTCATTCGCAACGTTAAAACAAGAAAATACAAGCAAATTAAAAAATTTTTATGATATTTAAAATTCAAATGCGATTTTCTCGAAAAAAACGACGAACGTGTTTCTGATTTTTTTTTGTGTGGATGGACAAACATCTAAACTTAAAAAAAGTGGCCGGATTTTTGATATACTGACTTTTTTAAAAAATGGAAAATTTCAGAACTGGTTCTGAAAATTAAAAAAAATTTAATCGATAGCCCATACAAAACTATATAGGAATGTAAATTTTTGAGATTGTGGTGCATTCCGTTTTAATGTGATAAATATTTTAATCAAGGCAACTCGCCACAAATTTTACCATTTTTCCAATATTTGACCACGCCTCCTAAGCCCAGTTTTTGAAAATTTGAAAACCCGAGTAAAAATTTTTGTATGGAGCAATATATGTTCTTATATTATTCCAGATCTGTTGATAGATCCGAGATTTGAAAGATCAGCACTGATCCGAAAAATGGATCGCTAAGATTAGATCAGTTTTAACCGGACGGATACAATTTGATCCGAAAAGTGGGTTTATCTAATTAGATCAGTTTTAATCGGTGGGATACAATTTCATCCGAAAAATGGTTGGATCTTATTGGACCAAGACAAAAAAAAAAAGATTTTTTTAGCTGGATAAAAAAAGATAAAATTTCATACGAAAGAAAAAAAAAATATTACAAAAAACTTTAGATAAAATTTTATCCGAAAAAAAAAATCTATTTTTAGAACTATATATAATTTAATCCGAACAATAAAATCTATTTTTAGAACTGATAAAGTTTTATCCAAACAATTTTTTTCAATATTAAGATATAAATATATATAATTAAAATTTATTTAAAAAAAAAAAAAAACTTCGAGCGGCGGGGGAATCGAACAGCTACCAACTGTTTTGTAATCGCAATCTCTACCCTCTGACCCAGCGGACGTTGTTAATAAATGACAACTTTAAAAGACTATGTTTTAAAAAAACTTAGAAAATTTTTGAAAATAGTTTATCATATATAATTATATCAAGTTTAACTTATATATAATTAAATCCAGTTTATCTTATCGGGTATATGATTGCATCAAATTATATTCGACTTGAATTTGAACAAAATTTTAAAAAAGACTTAGAAAATTTTTGCTAAAATTTGTGATTTTTTTTTTTTTTTAGTTAATTTGCTGAGCTAATAGGGGGTTTAATACTGAGTTCAACAACATGATTTTCATCTTCCAATGCTCTTAATTTTCCAAGTTATAAAGCTTTAAAGTAAAAACGGTTTTTGGCTTATGAGCTTCACATTTTTCATCGGATCCAAATTTTCTTTCTGCCGTTGTATATTTAATAAAAATACCTTTAAAATGGTATAAAACATGTATAAACTTTTTTACTCACCAACGGCCAAATAATGAGTTTTAAGTTTTTTTCGGAAGTTTTTTCAGACAAAAATAATTTTATCTGAAAATTGTGCTAACATAAGTTCGAACCAAATACACTTTTAATTATTGGCAACAAATAAAGCTTTGATTTGAGCTTGATCTGAGGACTTTAGCTCTCTTAAAACCAGAGATATTGATGGTTAAACATTAAAGTTTTAAAATATTTTTTTCTTCGGATTAAATAATATATAATTATATCAAAATATAATTATTTTTTGAAATATTTTTGTTAAAATTCAGGGATTTTATTTTTTTTTAAATTTGAAAAACGAAAACGCATTAAAAAATCATTTAGATTAAAAAAAAATTTAAAAAAAATAATTTTTTTCTTGACTTAGTCGGGAATCGAACTCAGGGTCTTCAAGAATTATATATTATCATATATGATGCATTATAGAAAGTTATATTACTATATATAAATAATATTTATTTCTAAATATTATCATAAAAAATAAATTAATCAATATTTTTAAGTTTAGTAAAAAATTAAAGCTTCTAAAACATATTTTCTTTAAAAAAAAAATTTAAAAAAACAACTTTTTTTCTTAGCTCAGCCGGGGATCGAACCCAGGGTCCCTAGGAACCATATATTAACTTATATGATGTAATATATAAAATTATATAACTATAAATAAATAATATTTATTTTTAGATTTTATCATAAAAATTTAATTATTCAGTATTTTTAAGTTTAGAAAAAACAAGAAGCTTTAAAAACATATTTTCTTTTTTAAAAAATTAAAAAAAATATTTTTTTTTCTGGGTTGAGCCGGGAATCGAACTCGGGGTCCCCAAGCATCATATATTATCTTTTATGATCTTATATAAAGTTACACACAACTATTTAAGTAATATGCATTTTTTAAAAATTTAACTTTTAAAATCCAATATGCATTTTTTTAAGTTTTAAAATACAATGGATTTTTTTCTATTTAAAAATTTATAGAATTTATATATATATTTTTTTTACTGATTTTAGGTGCTTTGAGAATCATATATAATTATACAAGCTCTCTTGTATACTTAAATAAAAATATATATGATGCAACATTAAAAAAAAATATTGAAATACTGTCATATAAAAGTATGCATAATTGTATATAAAATATTGTGAAAGAAAAAAATATTTTTTACCTTATACAATTGTATAACATTTTATATGGCGTTACATGTGCCACCATTTAAAATTATATATAGAGTTAAAAAAAAAATGTATTTATATGGTACCTTACAAAACTATATACGGTATCTCATAAGCCATTTATAATTATATCTTTGATAATATTAAAAAAATAAATGTTTGATGCCATGTATAGTTTTATATAACTGTATATAGAGTTATATGTGCGACCATATATAATTATATTTGAAAAAAAAAAAAATCGTTTTTTAAGATGGAACCATATATAGTTTTAAATGGTTTCTTGTAAGTCATATATAATTTTAAATGGTTTCTTGTAAGTCATATATAATTATATATATAATGATATTGAATTTTTTTTAAATATGCTCGTATACGTTATTTGATATTAAGTCACATATAAATATGTATGCAATCAGATTAAGTTATATGTGTCACATATGATTATGTCTCCCACATGTATTTATATATTAATATGGTTATCATTAGATGTAATTTTATATAACTCCATTTAAAAAATTTGGAAAAACTCAATGCGAGATGTAATTATATACTTTGTTTATTATGAAAACATATTATTTCATATGGCTATATATACATACATCAAATAATGTAAAATTATATGTATTCATTTTTACTCGGGTAAACCAAAAACGCAATTTTCTTAGTTCCATATAGGGCTATCCAAACAACCTTTTCAGAAATTTACGGGACACATGTTTTTTTGTAGCGGGACATTTGGTGTGGAATGCCTCATATATGAGAACTATTTCAGAGACTTTTTATAAGAAAATTACATTAGAATTTGGAAAACTTTTTTATAGAAAGAATGTCTCAGAATATCAGATTATTTCTGAAGAAAACATTTTAAATAAATAGGAGAGTAAATGAATCTGAAAGTTTTTCTACAGAAAATACGATCTGAGAATTAAAGATTTTTTTATATAAAAGTTTCAGAATCTGAACATTTTTCTAAAGGCATATATCTCAGAAATGGGATAATTTTCTATATGAAAACTATTTTAGATATAAAAGGTTTTCTGTAACTAAAATGTCTTAACATCTGAGAACGTTTGTAAAAATAATAATTTTTCTTGAAAAATAAGAATTTTTCTTGAAGTTTACGGGTCTATGACTGAGTATGTTAACGAAAATACATAGAACCATTCCCCCCCCCCCCCCCTCCAACCAAACTTTTTTGCATTGTAATTGTATAACATTTTTTCGGTAAAAAAAAATTCACACAACCCCCCCAAATGAAATTCCTGGATCCGCGTTTGGGTACTGGGTATAACGAGTTAGTACTTATGTTTGTAACTTCCCAAAATATTGGTCCTAGACCTACCCTCAAGTATACCGATCGACTCAAGTATACCAATCGAATCAAATTAAAAGATTTAGCGAATTGAAAGATTGAGCTTTGTCTGTTTGTCTGTCTGCGGTCCATGTAAATCCCTGCGCACGATAGAGGTCCCACTTATCAACCGATTTCTCTAAAATTAACCTTTCTATTGTCCCAACGCTGAAGCCTATAGAAATTGGAAAACATCGGTGCATGTTTAGACCTAGCCCCATACAAACGTCCCCTTAAAATTTGACGCAAATGACTCTAAAACCCCTATTATGATAGGTATCCTTTTCAAATTTGGCAGCTAAACACAATACCCAAAATCATTCCAAATTTTAGGGGTATCGGGCCAGTTTTTCTTGTAGTCCCCATGCAAGCCACCCTCCAGAAATTCACATAAATCTCTTAATATTCATAAATATTATACATTTTTGATTAAAAATTTGTTTGTAGTTATAGAACGTGTACTTTGGTGACCTTATTAAATTTGAAATAGACTTTTCTCCAAAGCAGTCTTAGGTGACATGTCCCCAGAAAGTCAGCATGCCCTGACTACTGCTGACTTTGAGTGAGGACATTGTGAAAATTTATATGAAACTGTCATCAACTCATTACATAGAGATGTCTTGTGGATGTCAGCAGTGAGTCTTACATGTCACTGCGCCGCCACTGAGGATGGCTCGAGGACGTTGCCAACTAGGTAGTTGTTGCTGCAATGCACAAATCTATGGGCAATTGCGAGCGTATAGTCTTGCAAATATTACCAACATAAAAAAAAATTTAAAACAGAAAAATAATTTTCTCAAAAATTCTTCTATGATAATATCATAATTTTAAATAAAAAGGGATATATGACCTCGAGCTAAAATAAACCTACTTAAAATTACAGACATGAAAGTCGTTTCACAGAAATTTTGCGAGATTTGTTTTCTTTTTGAGATTTATAAAATACACTATATTTTATTGAGGTCATTTAGGTCAAATTAAAAAGGGATCGTTTGGGAGAGTGACTAGGTAAAACATAGCTGGCTCTAAAATTTCTTTCGTACTTGCCGCATAATCTGAAGCTTTTTTATATTAAAAATGTCTTGATTCTAGAACCCGAGAGTTTTTTTCTATAGGAAAAATGTCTTAAAACCAGAGAGGTTTTCTAAAGACAAGATACTTCAGTTGTAACTTTATCTTTAAAATTATAGCGTTTCGTGTCACGATCGCCTTTCTAAGAAATAACTTAAACCTCTGCTTTAAACATGTATATTAAATTTTTTCAAGTAATACCCACTTCCTCTATTTTGTAAAAAAAAAAAATATAAAATTTACTCTTTAGACCTTTTAATAGCAATTTTTTTTAACTACATATCTTATCCATTCTTTTCCAACCATAATTGAAACATTTTGTAAAATACGAAAAAAAAAACTCTACTTCAGTTACAAAACCCATACTAAAAAAATAGTGCAATTAAAAGTTGTTTTAAATTAAAAACTAAACACATACAAGTACAAAACCTAAAAAAACCAATGCACAGATATATAAACACATGCACACTAACTTACACATACACACCAACACACGCACACATACATAAATAAATGAAATACTAAAAAAAACGTTTTAGAAAATGATAAAAAATACACAGGCTGAATGAAAATTAGAAGTAAAATAATAAAAAAAAAAACGAATAATGGAAAAATAACAAATTAAAAACGTATACAAATTTCTAGAGAAAGGCGTTCTTCACCATAAAAAAACTACACAGGGATAAAACAGAAACTATATAAAAATCATATTGAAAAAAATAGGCGGCCTCTTGTAAATACCACGCAGCCTCTCATCATGAGCAGCACCATTTTCTATGTGGATGTGTAGTTGGAAAAAAATAACTACTATGATTAACATAAATACGCAAAATGTTATGTAAAAAATGGTGGGTTTGGGGAAAGTTTTAGAAAGAATGGGAAACATAAAGGATAGATGTGAAAAGAAATTAGTGAAACGACAGAAAAAAACAGTGTAAAACTTACGTAATGTTGGGGATGGTAAATGTAAATCGGTTGGTACTTTCACAAAAAAATAGTACTTAGATTTTTAAATTATTTTTGGGCAAAAAATTATTTTAGTGTATAAATAAACTTTCACCTCTTAAAAAAAGGTTACAAATTATTTTATTTTTTTATTAACCACACTCTCAGAAGAGAGCGACCTAAAAAACAATTGGCTCAACTTTCCTTGGTGCAGGGTTATGAACTTCTTATGTCATGTTTAGCACAAATAAAAAAAAAACTTTAAAAAAATTCCTTTTTTCCTTTCCTTGTTTTTTCACACGTAAAAATCTCCATTATTGAAACCGTTTAAAAATCACAAAAATACTTCACTAGTACTTACCTATTATCAAAAATAGTACTTTTGTACCTAGTATGTTCATCCCAGCATAACGGTAAATACATGAGTATAAAAAAGATAATAGAAAGCCTTGTAGTTTATTTTCCCCTAATCAACATTAGTTAGAAAGAGAAAAAATGCAATGTAAATATATAGTTATACAGTGAAAGCTCTTGATAATAAACGAAACATTATCCCAAGTAAAGAGGATTACAAAAGGGTGATCGATTTAGACCTTTTTAATTTGAAATTAAATTAAAACGCAAAGCGCGGCGTTGTCAAAGGTTATTTTAGGGTGGCGGTGTACGATTTACATCTTGCATACACCTTTTGGTCCATAGCGACACCACAAAACTTTTTTTCGCTAGCGGCGCAAGCTAAACACGTTCAAAGTTATCGCGAATCTCTTTAATATTCTAAGATCCATTCGCGTTATATCCTCCAAAGTATTAAAGTTTATCTGACCAGCAATCTATCGGCGACTCCTTGCCACCGCTGGACGCAATTACGAGTGATACCAGTTACGAATTACGATGAAGACCTTTGACATCACCAAACCCCAACGAACAAAGTGCAAAGGTGCGACATCATACGATCAAAGTAGGCGGCCAGTTAAAAAATCCGAACCGCGGAATTAGTTGCTCACCAAAATGATATCTCAAGTCTTTGTTTTGCGGGCTGGTATCACGATCTTTAATTTGAAGCCACAAAAAGCCCGTCATCATGGTGTGGTAGCGCTCGCAATTGACGTTTATATTCGGTCAGGTTTAAATACGAACCGGTGATTCCACCAGCCTAAAAACAGAGCCAACAATCGATTTTTTTTGATGTAACGTTAGTTTGAGAGTCTCTGTGGATTGCTCATTAGTTCATATGCCGACATTTGGTTTATTTACGTATCCATTTAGCCAGAAATGTGCGTCATCTTGGAATAAAAAAAGCAAAAAATTGGAGCTTCCGAGTGAACCACCTGCCGTGTAATCTCGGCCAACAATTGAATGAAGTTATCTATAAAAAAAATGTCACAGACTGTTCTTTCGGGTCATATATATAACATTCCCACCACTTGTAATAATCTTGACGCGAAATTCCGTCTTTGGTCGTAAAAGGAAGTTTACTCCCTCTTACGTCCAAATATAGTAAATCGCGAATGGTACAACTCCCAAGATGAGTGCGCCTATAGAATTAAAATCTGCACGAATATTTACTGTGCACGGACTATGTCCGTAAATTACATAGACACCTCACACTAAGGTTTTATGGACGGTGCTCAATATTTGCAGGTCCCACACTCGTCAGCCCCGACTACTATCAAGGCGCCTACCTAAGCTTGGAAGATGGACATGCAACTGGGGTAGAAAAATAAAAAAACTGTCGTTTCACACTATTCAGGCTTTCATGGATGTGCCTTTAGATTAACTCTCGTGACTTTAGACCAACAATGACCAACAATGACCAACTCTCGGGCTTGGATATTAGACTTGTGCTTAATCGTTCAATTGAGTGAGCGCTCATTTTCGTTCATTTCAGATAAAAGTCCTAGTTCGTTCATATAGTTCAATCGCTCTTTTGTGGTCTTCGTTCAACAGTTCGTGAACGAATCATTTTGATCATGTCTGTTGGTTGTTCATCTAGTTCAAATCGGTCAGTTTTTGTGTTCGTTCAACAGTTCGTGAACTAATCATTTTGATAATGTCTGTGTTTTGGCTTTCGTTCAAAAAATACAAAAATTTTGAATAAAAACATGAATTAAAAAAAAAACACACAATTTTTGGAAAAATAACATTAATGCTGAGAAAGCGTGCCAAAAGAGAAGAGAAAACTAACGCCTATTGAAAAAATTAACAGAAAAAAATTTAACGACCGAACTGAAAGATCAAAATGAAGTAATGACCAATTGAGCTGAATGAACGAAAAGACCTAAAAGAGCGGAAATGAACGAACTAGATAAACCGCTCAGTTAAGTGAATAGTTCAATTGAACTAGTTCGTTCGTGAACGACACAACTCTATTGGATATCCTCGCCTTGTGTGACACCGGTATGCAACGAGGGTTTCGATTCCGAGCCCAAAAAGGGGTCAAGGGTTCTGCAGTTCAAGCCACCGCCACTGGAGCCCTTCTGGTGAGGAATGACACAAAATGTTTGGCTGTTTATAAGCGCCCTCTTAGGTATTTGTAAAGTTGGCTCTACTCGATCCAGCTACCCTAAGTACAAGGGACAAGCGACTGAAGCGTAGGTCTGAATTCCATGTGCGGTTGTTTGAAAGGATGTACAAACGCATGATCGGTTCCAAGTTATGACGATCTCATATGAGTCTTTGCGCCATTGCGACTTCGATGTGTAGTTTCTAGCGGATCCAGACAGATCACGTCCGTAAAATTGGAAGTGCTGCAGGCTTCAAAATTACTACAGGCTTCAAAATCATCTCCCCAAATCTGCACTCAAAATAATACGTTAGTAGATTTACTATTTTTTTTTGCTAACGCTAGTTAGCTAACTTTTAGCAAGATTTTAGTTGAGATTAGCATGTTAGCAAAAAATTCTTGTAAACTTCATTTCTTTTGCTAAATTTGAAATTGAGTTGACAACATTTTTACAAGATTTTTTGCTAATATTAGCAAAAATAAATGGCAAATTTTTTTTATTTTCAGAAAACTTAAAATGGCGCTATCTCGGAAACTAAGCCAGATAGAGCAAAATGGAGGCCATTTTTGGTTCTCGGGCTCTCCATAGTATCGCCGGTCCTCTTCACATGTGTGGACCCTAATGGGTCCTAACTTTGGATCCAAAAAAGTTAGCATTCCCGAAAATTTTTAAATGCTCATATCTCGGTAAATATTGCCGACACAACAAAAAGTCCAAAAGCATTTTTGTAGCTCTCAACACGTAGAACAAGACTCAAAAGCTCTCCGAGTAATATTTTTAGAGTTATCGAGTTTTGTAATTTCCAAAACCCCGGTGGTCCCCTAAAATCACATATCTCAAAAACTAAGCAAGGAAGAGGGAAACGGACACTAATTTTGGATCAAAAACTATGACGATTTTTAAGGAACCCAAGTAGGTCTAGGCCCATCGGGGTCTGGATCTATCGGGTCCGAACCCAATGGGGTCCTCAAATGTGTATGAACTAAGTTGAAATAAAAAAAAACAGGTTTCTGAATGCAGACGGTTGAAACAATCATATAGCTTTACATCAGCAGTTGAGCTGCAGGTAGCCATAATTGACCGAAGTCATACGGAAGACAGGGTGGATACGGACAGATGTCTGCTAATAGGAGAACAGAGTTTTAGGTCGTCAGTTGACGCGCTCAAAGTCAGCGAATATGACTTCCACTAAGTTTAAACACGCCAAATGGAACAAGACCATCAAAATCGTGGACTGTAGCAACAATTAAGTGTTAAGCTTTGTCAAAAACTGTATCCAGAGTTTTGATGAGCTTTGGTCTGGGATAAGTAGATATCGTTCCTGTGGATCAGATTCGTTATCAGGCAACATTAAAGGCATGAATTCATCGATCACTAATAGGATGATACCATACATACACTGATTATGTGCCAAAATAAGGGGATTGGTTTTGATGATTGTAGATTAACCAGGGTACTGGCGAGGGACAAAGGTTCAGTTCAGAATCTTTTGCGTATTTTGTGGCTTTCCAAAGGATAGGTGAAGTTCGGGTTGAACCATCACTCTTACCAAAGAGTGATGGTTCAACCCGATGGCTCAATATTTTCGGGTCCCGAACTCGACAGTCGGCCCCACCACTGTCCAGACGCCTACCTCAGGCTTGGAAGACGGGCATGCTATTGGGTAGAAAAACAAAAAAAGTCATCTCACACTAGGCTAACATATATCACCAGGCTAACATTAATGTGACTTCAGATTGTGACAACAATGACCAAAGTCGGTCTTGGACGACCTTGGAAAAAGTAGTCAATGGTGCTGCCACCAAGAAAGCTGCCTCGGTGAAGGATTGTACAAATCGTTTGGCTGGCTATAAGCGCTCTCCCAGTTTTTTAAGGAAGTTAACTTTTCGCGTTCCAGTTACCCTTAGTACAAGAAACAAGCGTCTCTAGCGTAAGCATGAATTCTACATACGGATATACAAAAGGACGACTACACAGGAAAAAAATATTGTGGCGTAGGCCAAGCTTTGTTTTTGATTATTTTTTTGTGACCACACCTACAAAAATGGGAGGGCGACGAAAAAAATACATTTTCTTACCCCCACCTTTAGCTCATTTTATTATTTTCGCAACAAAAGATTTTTTTACGTTAGATGAAAAGACAAAAAATTAAAAAAAAAAAAATAAATCCCTATACCGATTTTGTCCGTTTGTAAATTTAATCAGCATAAGAGTCTTAGACATATTTCTTAAAAACATCAGCCCTCTATTTCTTTCCATTAAGGCACTGTCGTCTTTCAATAGACATATGGACTGGTGGTCAGACATAACAAAGTTTCAACCGCAAAAAGAAAGTCCCAGGGATGTGACTTTATGTTTCTTCATACTTTCTGTGAAATTAAACAGATCTATTTGAACCAGACACAAAACTTTTTTGGAACACTCACATAACAAATCCAGTTGCTCTAACCGTAAATATTCTAACCTCATTCTAGAGGTTGTACGGGCATGCGGTTGTCACAACATCAATTCAGTTGTGGTAAACGCAATATGGTTGCGACAACTGCAATGATGTTGTGACAATCGAAATGTAGTTGCAACAGCCAAATGGATGGTTGTGACAACCTCAAAAATGAAGTTGAAATATTTTCGGTTGTGGCAACCGGATTTGTTTTGTGAGAGTATGTTTAACAGAGCTTTCACTGTGTTGTATGTAACAAAATGAGTTTTAAGCTCATTATAAAAAAGACCTCCATACAACCTTTATTTACTGTAACGAAATAAAAACTGTAAAATTCTATATATTTGTGATTGTTCCCCTACAAACCAAAAAAATGCTCATAATCACACTCTTTCCCTAGCAACAAAACTTAAATAAGGAGAATTTCTGATAGAAAAATTCTCCCAGCATGCGTTAATAAGATACTAAAATTCACAACAGAAAAAAAAGAATAGAAGGTTACTGTATAAAAAGCACAGTTAAAAAAAACTCTCACGCAAAAATGCACCGTTAAATACTTCCATGTCATTGTATACAAATGTAGATAACTACTTCTTTCCACATTTAGTAGCAGTTTTTTTGTATGTAAAAAAGTGTAGTATGAGTTGTTTACTACTACATTTTCTAAACTCAAACCTAATACTAATTTGTTGTTGGTTTTTCTATTACTCTTACATAGTCTCACATATAAAGAAGTAAAAATGACACAAAAAAAGGTGGGTAGCTATTTGTTGTTTTTATTTTTCTGCTGTATATACACCAAACCCGCCTTTTACTAACCAATCAGAAAAATTGTTTACGAATGTTATAACAAAAAGTAAAATGCTAAAAAAAAATTGCCTCATGTATATAAACAGCTCTGCCAGCAGAGCTCTGTTAACGTTAACAGCTCTGTGCTTTGGGGCCTTTACAACAAACAAACACACGCACATATACACCGGCATAAGGGAGCTCTAGCTCTTTAAGTTTATTTGTTAGTGCATGGTTTTTATTTTGATTCATTTTATTCTCAAACTTTTTCTTATTACAAAAGCTTTTTTTCGTAAAGCAAAAAAACAACAAACCAAAAATCCACGTGCTTTTTACTGTATTTTTTTATATTTTACAGCAGCTCTGCAACTGCAGAATTAAATAAAATTAAAAAAAAGAGCATAAAGAGTAAAAAACTTGTTTTTATTTAATCATTCTTTTATGGGTAAGAGTAAAAATAAAGAGTTTTTTTTTTCTACTACCTATTTTTTTTAGTTGTTGGAGCTCATTCGTAGAGTAGAGGAGCAAAAAGCTTTAATTTTTTGTTGTTTTATTATAATTTAGGTGCAGTTAGTTGACTTTTTATTATTTAGTCTTAGTTCAGTATGCTTAAAACAATGATGGCGTTCAAATGCATGTTAAGGCAGAAAGCCATACATGCGGAATTGTGTTTTGCAAATTTTTAAATATTTTTTATCGTGAAGACACTTCACGGTTGGTGGACAACATTTTAACCTAACAGTGCGTTTTAGAAGAATTTGAGATAAAATCAAAATTTTCTGTCGAGAGCTTTTGGTTAAGAACGGTTAAAATTAAAAAAAAAACTGCATTCGCCAATATTGCCGAATGCGATTCATTCCTTTAATTTTTCTTACTTTTTTTCTTTTCTAATTATTATACCATCCACTGTAGTGGTACACTCAAAAAAATACGTTAGTAGATTTACTAATTTTTTTTTGCTAACGCTAGTTAGCTTACTTTTAGCAAATTTTTAGTTGAGATTAGCATGTTAGCAAAAAATTCTTTTAAACTTCATTAAGCACATTAGCAATTTTAAACAAACTTTGAACTAATTTCTTTTGCTAAATTTGAAATTGAGTTGACAACATTTTTACAAGATTTTTTGCTAATATTAGCAAAAATAAATGGTAAAATTTTTTTAATTTCAGAAAACTTAAAATGGCGCTATCTCGGAAACTAAGCCAGATAGAGCAAAATGGAGGCCATTTTTGGTTCTTAGAATCTCCATAGTATCACCGGTCCTCTTCACATGTGTGGACCCTAATGGGTCCTAACTTTGGATCCAAAAAAGTTTGCATTCCCGAAAATTTTAAAATGCTCATATCGCGGTAAATATTGCCGACACAACAAAAAGTCCGAAAGCATTTTTGTAGCTCTTAACACGTAGAACAAGACCGCAAAATAATCAAAAGCTCTCCGACTAATATTTTTGAAGTTATCGAGTTTTGTAATTCTCAAAACCCCGGTGGTCCCCTAAAATCACGTATCTCAAAAACTAAGCCAGGTAGAGTGAAACGGACACTAATTTTGGATCAAAAACTATGACGATTTTTAAGGAACCCAAGTAGGTCTAGGCCTATCGGGGTCTGGACCTATCGGGTCCGAACCCAATGGGGTCCTCAAATGTGTATGAAATAAATAAAAAAAATTTCAGTTAACTAATTTTTAGCAAAACGTTTTTGCTAACTTTACCAAAAAAATTGTGGGTTCAAAATCAGCAAATTTTCTTGTAGGTTTACAAGCTTTTTTTGCTAACTTTACAGTTTTTTTTTTTGAGTGTAGAGGGTATATATAAGTTTGTCATTCCGTTTGTAACACCTCGAAATATTGGTCTAGGACAAGAGCTTCGAAGGATTTCATTCCTTAATTCGATTTGTCATTCTGAGTGAAAATTTAGTGATTGCATTCCCCAATCACATTTTAGCGAATTGAATGAATTCACTTTAGAATCATTCGATTTATAAATATCGAATGCATTCGTTTTATTTTTCATTCGACTTTAAAAAATCGAATGCATTCGATTTTTTTTTTCATTCGACTTTTAAAAATCGAATGCATTCACTTGTGAATGCAATCGATTTTCTTTTCATTCAATTTGAAAAATCGAATGGCTTATTCATTCATTGCATAAAAAAACTTAAAAAAACTAACCAAGATAGAGCAAAACGGAGCCAATTTTTTTCCATAGTATCGCTAAAACTCCTCACATTTTTTTTGTCGTATAGGGAGTTAATATGTGCATTTTTAAAATTTTCGGAAACACCAATTTTTTTGGATTCAAAATTAGAGCCCATTAGGGTCATCGTATGTAAAGACAGTAGGCGGTACTATGGACCAAAATTTATCTCCGTTTTGGTCTATATATTTAAAAAATCGATTGCACTCGCAGTGGACTGATAAAAATCGAATGCATTCGATTTTTCTAAATTGAATGAACAAGATATCGAATGCATTCATTTTTTTTTCATACAATCTAATGAATTCCAAGGACTGCATTCAATGTTGATTTATGAAATCGAATGCATTCACTTACTATAAAAATTGAATGGATTTTTTTAAGAATTCATTCGAAAAGGATTTCATTGTTCGAAGCTCTGTCTAGGACCCCATAAAGAATATATATTCATGATCCTTGATCGATTTTAAGACCATCTGCCGATGTCCGTCCGTCTGTTGAATACACACTAACTTTTGAAAGACGGAGGCTTCTGAAGTTTGGCATATATGTTGGGAATTTACCTGGTCAGGTTGGTATTGCAATCCAGCGGAATCGGTTCAGTGGTTCAAAAGTTATGAGCAAAAGACTGAATTTCGTAAGTTTTCGAGAGAAAAAACACGCTAACTTTGAAACGCAATACTGAAGATGCCGAAGATTGGCATATATATTTTTCGTTCCCCTGTTAAATATCAGCCAAATCGGTCTAGTAGTTTAAAAGTTATTAGTAAAACCGTGAATTTCAGATTAGTTTCACCTTAAAATCACGTATTGAAAACGCGTTAAACATGTTTTAAAAACATTAGTAAGTCAACATATTTTTGTCACTCAAAAATATTTTTAATCTTAAAAAAAAATACACTCGAAAAATTTTACACACTAAAAAAAATTTTTCAATTCAAAAAAAAAAAAAAATTTTATACAAAATAAAATATTTCTAATCAAAAATTTTATTTTTTCACGTTAGAAAATTTACTGTCACTTAAAAAGGGCATTGTGGAGGGTATTCATAGATTCGGCCAAGTCGAATTTAACTTTTCTACATTTCAACTTTGTTTTTTTTTTTTGATTTCTTGAATTTTTCGGATATTTCTTATTTTGCATATCCTCTACCATGTGATAGAATGTTTAAAGTTTTGTTATTCCGTTTGTAACTCTTTGAAATATCGATCTGTATTAGAGATGGGTGCGTGAGTGACTTTAAAATCACACTCACCAATCACGCACACTCACTCACGAGCATATTTTTATACCCTCCAACTACAGTATGGGGGTATACTCACTTTGTCATTCCGTGTGTAACGCATCGAAATATCGGTCTAGGACCCTATAAAGTATATATATTATTGATCAGTGATCGATTCTAAGACATTCTAGCGATGTCCGTCTGTCCGTCCGTCCGTCCGTCCGTCCGTCTGTCCGTCTGTCCGTCCGTCTGTGGAAGACACGATACAGTCCAAAATAAAAGTGCTAGACTCCTGACATTTGGCACATATATGTCTTATATTCATAGGCTGGTTAAGTTCGGAGATGGGCAAAATCGGACCAGGGGGGAAAAAGTTCCCCCTTGACGAAGTAATCCAACCAATGAAAAAAGGTAACTTTTTATAGGTTTTTTGTATTTTTGTTAAACAAATCAAACATTTTAATGCTTGAAAAAGCATTTTTACTAGAGAGAAGGTGTCCCCAAGGACCCCCGATAAGCCCCCCCCACAAAAAAAATAAAACGCCCCTGGATTTTTTTTGTTATTATTATTATTTTTAAACGTTGGAGGGTATACAAGATTCGGCACAGCCGAATTTAACACTCTCACTTGTTTTCTACTCACACTCACTCACAACCACATGAAAAATATTTAATACAACTCAGACTCACGTGCACTCACACAAACTTTTCTCCCACTAACTTTGAATCACATTTACGAAACTTTTATCTATAAAAAAATAATTATAACATCTACAAAAAAATTTTGAAAAATTTTCTTGCTTTTTTTGGTACAAAATTTGAAGTTTAGTCAAATTTTACTTTATTTTTTTACATTTTTCGGGACGAAAGGAAACAGGAGCAGCAAATTAATCACGCAAAAACATAGAATCACGCACCCACCCTCACGCACCCACCCTCACGGACACTCTCTCACGTAAGTAAAAAAGAGTTGCAGTCACAATTACGCGTAATCACGCGTGAATCGCGCTTTAATTAGCTCATGAGCCAATCTCTATTCTAAATCTCCATAAAGTAAATACATATGAGGCATTCGTGAATTTCTGAATAAGTTGTAGGGATAGCCCTATATGTGACTAACAATGGAAGTATCTCAACCCTTATGGACCGATTTGCCTGAAACTTAAAATATATATAAAAGAGACAATTCTATGGTTGGGGTATCTGGGCTTATCGGCCATATCGGGGATTTAGGGGTTCAAAACATTGGTCAAAAAATGGCGAAAAAATCGTTTTTTGGATTTTTCAGCAATTTGTTTTTAAGAAACTATATGATGTTTTCATTTGAGAAGAAAGGTTTTTTTAATGCCTATAATGGTGGCATAACCTTGTAAAAATTCGGCTTCTTTAAATATTTTTTTTCAGGAAAATGTCTGAATTTTGGGGGGTATATGAGGCATTCCACACCAAATGTCCCGCTACAGAAAAACATGTGTCACGTAAATTTCTGAATAGGTTGTTTGGATAGCCTTATATGGAACTAAGAAAACTGCGTTTTTGGTTTTTCTAATTTTCAAAAACTGGGCTTAGGAGGCGTGGTCAAATATTGGAAAAATTGTCAAATTTGTGGCGAGTTGCCTTGTTTAAATATTTATTACATTAAAACGGAATGCACCACAATCTTAAAAATTTACATTCTTATATATTATTAATTGCATGAATATTACTCATTCGCAACGTTAATACAAGAAAATACAAGCAAATTACAAAATTGTTGTGAAATTTAAAATTCAAATGCGATTTTCTCGAAAAAAACGAAAAATGTTTTTCTGAATTTTTTTGTGTGGATGGATAAACATCTAAACTTAAAAAAAATAAAAAAATGGCCGGATTTTTGATAAATTGACTTTTTAAAAAAGTGGAAAATTTTAATTGATAGCCCATACAAAACTATATAAGAATGTAAATTTTTAAGACTGTGGTGCATTCCGATTTAATTTGATAAATATTTAATCAAGGCAACTCGACAAAAATTTGACCATTTTTCCAATATTTGACCTCGCTCCTAAGCCCAGTTTTTAAAAAAATTAAAAACCAAAATCGCAACTTTCTTAGTTCCATATAGGGCTATCCATACAACCTATTCAGAAATTTACTGTTCACATGTTTTTTTTTTGCTGGACATTTGGTGTGGACTGCCTCATATGTGGGTTTCTTCTTCTCCAAAATTGGTATGGGGTTAAAATTTTTTTTTTAAATTCGAAATTACTAAAAAACAAGTAGGATTCGGATTCGTTTAATTCGGCTATTCCGAATCTTTTATACCCTCCAACATGCTTTTTGCAATAAAGTTATACAATTTTATCATTATTCAAACTATTTTTTTTATATCCACGACCTAAAAAGGGGGGCGGGCAAAAAACTAAATTTTTTAGTCCCCCCGGTCCTAGAGCTTTTGTTTTATTTCTTTAACAAAAATTTAAAAAACAAGTAAAAAAAAATCGTGTTTTCCAGAGGTTGGTTTAGTTGCTCAAGGGGGAACTTTTTTTTATTGCCCATTTACGAACTTAACCTGCCTCGGACCATAAGACATATTTTTGTCAAATTTCAGGAGGCTAGCTGTTTTATTTTGGACTGCATTGTGCCATCTACAGACACACGGACGGACGGACATCGCTAGAATGTCTTAGAATCGATCACTGATCAATATAATATATACTTAATGGGGTCCTCGACCGATATTTCGATGCTTTACAAACGGAATGACAAAGTGAGTATACCCCCATACTGTGGTTAGAGGATATAAAAATAATTTTTGAATACCAAGTGGCGGTTTTTGAATTTCAATAATATGGCGCTGAATTTTTTAAAAACTTTACAAAAAACTCTTTATACATTGGTTTTTGTGGTCGCTCAAGAAGAATCTGAAATTGGAATTTCAAAATGTAAATTCGCAGATCCAACATGGCGACGAATTTTTTTTAAAAAATAAACAGATTTGCTTGAAACTTTTTACATCCGAGTTTTTGAAGTCGCTATATAAGATTTGGCAATTATTTTTTTTAAATCTGAAGTTTAATTTTGCATATTCAAAATGGCGGATCTAACATGGCGACAATTTTTTTTTAAATGACCTGATTTCCTTGAAATTCTTTATTTTAGTTCGGTATGCGGCCAAAAGTGTGACATAAATCGAATAATGGCCGAATAGTGCTGTTTGGTCGCAGCCGAATATTCAGATTCAGAAAATGCAGATTCACGTAAAATTCTTTACACACAGGTTTTTGGGGTTACGTAAGAGAGTCTGAAGTAGGATTTTTGAAATTTAAAATGGCGGATCCAAAGTGGCTAACAACATTTTAAAAAAGCAAACCGATTTGCTTAAAATTCTTCATACACTGGATTTTTGGTAGTTATAGAAGAATCTCAAGTTGGATTTTGAAAATTAAAATGGTTGATGTTAGTAAGTATCGTATAGGAAACTTGTATTTTTTGTGCCGTTTTTGTAAAATTGCAAAAAAAAAATTGTAAAATTGATTTGTTTTTATAGCTGTTGAAAAGTTGTTAATATAAAGTCCGTTTTTTAGTTACAATTCACCTTAATCGTTAATTCAACAACAAAATCAATGGTTCAATATTCTTTAACAAAATCAATTTTACCTTTGACTAAACAAAACTGAATTTCTTTCAACTTTTACCATCTAAAATTACACATAAATCAATAATATTACCCTTTCTATATAACCTCGCTTTTCTTTGAAATAAACTTTAACATTATTAAAAGTTAATGACATTTAATTATGACATTTTCAATATAAAATTTACATACTAATAGCAATTTATTTTATTTTCTTTTGAATCCATAAGCACGCAAACACTCTACATAGTCAGTACATTGAAACCCCAAGGAGAGAAAAACACACTTATACACTAAAAAACAATCTAAAACTACTAAATATCCTCAATGTCCTTAAATGTACTATATTGTTTAAATAGCAGAGAAAATTAAATAAAATTACGCTGAATAATACATGAAATTAATGAAGTAATTACAAATACAATAGACGAAAAGTATAGAGAAACAAAAAGAAACAAAAAAAAAAACACATAATAATTTAATTATAAATTAAAACGCGCGTTCGTGACATTTATTATTGTTTTTTTTAGGTTTATAAAAAAAAATTTTCATTAAATATCTTTAGAAACAAAAAAAAAATATCTTTTAATAAAAGGTCTATTCAATTGGATTCCTTTCTTTTTTGGTTTTATACCATTTAGCTGAGGATAAAATGGAAGTTGTATTAATTTGGTCGTTCCGTTAGTAACGCTATGAAATTTTGGTGTGATGATGGAAAATTATTCAAAGTAAATTTATCATTATACAGTACAACACCCTGTGATACATTGTATTTAATGTGATGTCGGTTGTTAAAATTTGTAAATTCCACATAACCTAAAAATATAAAATTATTTGAATCGGCTACTGGTGAGCACATGCGAACGGTAGTTGTTTTATTAAAAATTCTTGCAAAAATATGTATATTCAGCTCGCAGCTTATTTCGTGTGTGAGATATAAGTTAGCAATCCATTTAAGACAAAGTTTCCAATAATACACCTAATTATTATCAAACGAGTATCTTTGTTAATAGTGCTGTGTAGGTAATTTATGGAGCTTTAATTTAAGCTTAATGGCGTCCAGATTGAGTAAATATTAATCGTGCTACGAGGGTCGAAATGGAAATTGAAATTGTTGAAAGACGTTGTTTAGAAAATTTCTTAAAAATACTTTTTGGTCGATTTTTCCCAAGTTTAAACATTAAGAATTTAAAAAATTGTCCAGTAGTATATAGTCATTAATCAAATAATTTTTCTAATGACCCAAACAAAAATCAAAATTTTTAAAATGCAGTCGAAGAAATCAGAATTTTTTGACCTCCAATTCTTTTGACCACCAATTTTTTGTAAGCAAAGGAAATGTTCAATTATTTTTATATCTCATTACTATACACTTAGGTGCACTAAAATTAGTAAACAATTAAATCTATTCTTTGTTTACCAAAAATTGATGGTCAAAAAAATTGGAGGTCAAAAAATTTGGATTTCTTCTGCTGTGTTTTAAAAATTTTGATTTTTGTTTGGATCTTTGGAAAAATTATTTAATAAATGAATATTATCTATTGAACTATTTTTTAATTTTTTTATGTTTCAGCTTGGATAAAATCGACCTAGAAATATTTTTAAGAAATTTTCAAAAAAGGTCTTTCAATAATTTCAATTTCCAGTTCGACCCTCGTAGCACATTTAATATTTATACAATCTGAACGTCATTAAGCTTTAATTAAAGCTTTATTAATTACATACACAGGACTTTTTACAAAAATACTTATTTGATAACAATTAGGTATATTTTGGTAAACTTTGTCTTGAATGGATTGCTAACTAATCTGGGCTATTCCTGTTGTCATAAACGCGTTTTAAACGCGACGAAGGTAATTTTTGGTATTCCTGAATACGTTGGAGATGATACAGACGAAAAACATATGTTTTTAGGTCATCGTCGACATTCGACGTATTCCTCAATTCGTCTTCGACGCCAGATTCATACATTTTTGTTCGACATCTTTTTTGGCGCGTTTTTATAGAAAATTGTGTTTTTTTTAACTAAATCATTAAAACTAATAGAATTTTCTTTTAAATATCAATTAAGTGTTTTATTTTTGTATAAATTATGTAATAAAAATGTCTCCGGCAGAATAAAATCCATGAAAATGTAAACTGCATTTGTTCCCGGACTGTGCCACACAGAGACGGATTTTTGTTTATGGCGATTTTTTGTTAAATTTCTGAAGTTTAAAATACTTATTCTTTATTTTTTAATTATATATATTATAGTAAGATTGAAAATAAATATAAAATATGACCCGCAATATAATTTTAATTAATTTACAATTCATGTTATTTTATATGTTTTGTTGTTTTTTTGTGTTTTGCTAGTGATGACAAAAAATAATCGATATTCCTTCACCGATACCACTGAAGTATTGTAGAATGTGGTGAAACTCGGTCGTCGAAAGTGAAACTCATTCGACGTCGAAGTGATGCGCGTATTTAGAAATAAGGATGAATTTCATAAAATTTCTTTCATTAGATTTCATAGTTTTATTAAAAAAATTAAATTAAAATTTGTTTATAAATCTTGTTTTTATATTTATTTTTTTTATAAATTTTGAGTGCCCACAACCATAAAAAATTGTACAAGTGTATTTTTTCTACCATGTATACTACAATCACATAAATTACGATTCTCGTGACTTACCAAAAGTTGTTATTAATAATCATTTTAAATAATTTCAATTTAAGGTTGCAATTTTCCTTCACATACCTACTGCTATTCTGCATTTAATCAACGAATACTTGCATTCATTTCATGAAAAACTTCATAAAACTTTTCAAATAACTTTTACGAATATGTTCATTATTTCGATGTAAGTTTTAAATAAAAGATACTTTATTGACACCAGTTTCATTGACCAAATGAAATCTGTCTTCGGTTGGAAACGTGAGCTATTTTTCATTAAGCTTATGTCAATTTTCATTACTTTCATGAAACTTTTTTTCCAGTGTATAAAGTAAAATTACTAAAAACAGAATTGTATTTGTTGTAATTCTTTAAATTTCTTTCTATATAATACATATATAATACATATGTAAAACACAAATTTTAATTTTAGTTGCCTTAGAAAACGTCAGGCTTAAAACTTATATGGTGCAAATTTGAGGTCAATCGTGGCGACCGGCGGTCAAAGTTTTGGATTTTTGAAAATTTTTAGAAAGGAAAATAAAAAAAACTATTTCTTGGGACACATCATACTTATTAATTTTGATGCGCTGAACACGAATATCAAAGAATTTTTAAAATCGGTAAAACGGTTTTCGAGATATCGATATTAGGAATTTTCAAAAAAATAAATATTCCAAATTAATTTGAGCCAAAGCCGATCATTTTAAAATATGACGCCCTTCAAAGTTTAGCTTTTTTACAACATTTTCACCAAAAAATCTAAACTTTGATCAAAAGGCGCCATATATTAAACAAGTAAGAAAGTTATAGTCGGTCAAGACCGACCATATGATACACTACACCAGTGTTTTCCGGAAAATGGGTCCCAAGTCCAAACGTGGACCGATTGTATCCGTCTTTTGTTAGATATTTATTTAGTGTAGAAAACACACACAGGACAAATTTTAGTGGAATTGGTTTATTTTTTTGTCAATAGACCAATTTAACTGAATATCGGTCCAAATTTTTATATGGGGGACTAAGTCTAAAAATGGTCCAATTATATTCCGATTTGACTAGGTTACATAACTACACGTTTAAAACCTAAAAATAAAAATCTTATCAAATATTTCCATTTTTATGAATTTTGAGGGAATTATGTGAATACGGGAAGTTGGTTTGTATGGGGACTACCAGAAGGACTGATCCGATTCCTTTGAAATTTGGAATGGTGATTTGTGAATACACAATTTGATATCTATTATAATACGGTTATTATAGTCATTTAAGCCGAATCCCAAGGGGGTTTGTATGGGGGCTAGGTCTTAACATGGACCGATTTTCTCCAATTCGAAAAATTTCGATTTTCGATTTGGAGACTTTTGAGTGGATTTTCTCCAAAATCGACTCAAAAAGTAATTCTGAGTCGATCGGTATACTTGAAGGTAGGTCTAGGACCAATATTTCGGGTAGTTACAAACATGTAGTGGTGTAGGGTATAAATATTAAAATGGTCTGATTTGGCTCTAATTAAGTTTAAACGAAAGCTTGTCTCCTGCTCTATAAAATAGTTAACGGAACCAACATTTTGAGATGTTTTTAAAAAAATTCTTGAACGTAGGAAAAATCGCATTTTTTTAATTTTTGGACAAATTTCAAATGACGATAACTCAAAACCGATCCACCGATTTAACATATTATTTGATATTCGTATTCAGCATGCCAAAATTAATAAAATAATGTAACACGAGATATTTTATTTTTTATATTCAAAAATCTATAATTTTTGTGGATATTTTTCAAAAATGCAAATCTTTGATCGAAGGACGCCACGGGTTAAAACGATCGGAATTAGCTCAAACTAATTTTGAAAAAAAATACTGTGTCAAGCTCTTTGAAAGGGTCAAGCGTAAAAAGTTTTGAGATTTTTTAAAAATTTCTAGAACGCAAGAAAAACCCGCCATTTTTTGCAAATTTCAATTAGTGATATCTCGAAAACCGTTTGATTGATTTTAAAAATTCTTCGATATTCGTGTTTAGCGCATTAAAATTAACAAATTTGATGTATCGCAAGCAGAGCTTCGAACGAATTAATTCTATTGAGAATTAGGTTAGGTTGGATGGGCGTCCGCCAATTTGGCGAATTCAATCGGAGGTCATAAGGCCCATTGTGATTCCCCTGAAGTTGTTTCCCCACTTCCCTGATATACAAAATTCTACCTCTCAAACCACCCGGATTCCCTAAGGTATTTTGCTAGAGACGTCAATGGGACACTGTTTAGGCAACCTAAGTCATCAAAAAATCGTTGCCCCAAATACTTAAGACGACGTTTCATCTGACCCAGACATTCACACAACAAGTGCCTCACTAACTCCACCTCTCCACAACTTCTGCAAAAGTCCCTGTCAGAAATTCCCATACGAACGGCCATTTGGCCGATTATACAGTGTCCTGTCAGTACTCCTACTAATAGGCTAACCGTCCGATTGCCAAAGGTAAAAAGACTTTCTGTCCTCTTAGGATTTGGCAGTGGCCACATGGTCCGCGATATCCTGCACGTGGTCAGCGATATCCACCTATCCCTAATCATATTCCCCGATATCCTATCAATTTCGAGAATTAATTCACAAAAAGTCCAATTCTGTTTTAAAAGGTTTTGAATTATCCTTCCTTACTAGCATTCAACACGAATTAATTCAAAGGCTTAATTCTCAAAGCTTAAATCAAATTGAATTAATTCCCAAGAGAATTAATTCCTTGATGAGAAAATTTCATCATTCATTTTGTTGTAGATTGATTTGGATAAAAAAATAATGATTCAAGTTGAATAATCATTCTTAAGGAATGAATTGTTGAAAGAATTAATTCAGTGATTTTGAAACTTGATTGATTTTAGGGAATGCCAAATTCTATTTTTTTAATTCGAATTAGAAAATTGAATTAAAAAATTAATTAATTCGAACCTTTGATCGCAAGACAATGTTTTTTTATTTTTTTTTTTTTCTAAAAATTTCCAAAAATCCAAAATTTTGATCGCCAGGCGCCACGGGTTAATTTAATCCGATTAACCTCAAATTTGTACCGCATAAGTTTTAGGCCAAAGAGAATAAAAATTTGCCCTGACGTTTAAAATCGGAAGAAAAACTTTTTTGCCATACAAAAAAATGCCAGTCTATTGGGGTATAGATGTTAACCTATTAACATAATAAACAGACATTTAAAATCTTACAGATGATAACACTGTAACGAAGTGATTGAAACCGGTATGGGAATATTAGGACTTTCTTTAAAACTGCCAAACAAATCGAAATATTTTGGCTCCGGTTTTGAAAATTCATAAGTTTCATATATATAATTTTTAGGGTATTGTAAAGTTCGTGATTACCAATTAAATTTTCTTTACTTTTGTTTTAAATAATTTTTTTGTCTTTATTTACAAAGGACACTTAAATATTAGTAATTAAGGTGTTTTTTAGTTGTACACAAAATGTTGTGTAAATAATTTTGTTTTTTGGAAACATTGAAATGGGTTAAACACAAAAAATAGACTACGAGACAAAAAAAGGTTCTTATTATATTTGTTGGTTAATATGATAATTTAGGTATTATTATATTTAATAATGTTATTTGTCATTGTGTTTAGTAGACATTAAGAATATAAACATTTGGGGCAGTGTTAAGCATTATATTTATTTAGGTTTTTTTTTTGGTTAGAATGTTGGAAAAAATAGATTTTTAATAGAAATTTTATTATAAATTTTTGGGGTAAAAAAGTGCGCAAAAAATAAATGTTTTAAGGTTAAGAAAACGTGATTTTTCTGGAAAATAAGAGATTTTAGAGGATTAAGTACAAATATTTGTAAGAAAGTATTAGACAATTTAAATTTATAAGACAGTTAAACGCTTAAAATAATGGATTAATAAGTTTAAAAATATTAAAAAAAAAAAAATTCTTTAAATAATTTCCATTTCCAGTTTAACCCTCGTAGCAAATTTAGTTTTTACTCAATCTGGATGCTATCAAGCTTAAATTAAAGTTTAATAAATTACCTACAAACTCTTTTTCAAAATTCTAATATATCGTGCATTAAATTGGCGTGATCTAGTAACTTACCACCTCCCATACTAATGGTGTATTTCTGATAATGTCATTTATCTCCAATATAAGTTGTATGTTTTTTCTTTCAGTGTTTTATTTATTATCTTAACTCAACACACAATATCCTTGTAATATATTTTGCAAACTGTAATTGTAATTTATCTATAAAATTCATTACCAACTCATTTTACTAATGAACTCTTTATAATTATTTTAAACTCATTATTTTTTTAATAATAAACCACATAAAAATACACATTTGGTAAGTGTTGTCGCTGCTGTTTATCAATAAAATAATAATTTACAAATTATCAATAAACATCCGGTCCAATGGTTGACCAACTAGTAAGGGACATTTGGTTATAATTTTTTCACACTTTCATATAATAATAATTGTAATGTACATGTTACAAATATTGTGTCGGTGCTTAATTTGTTGTTGTTGATGTTGTTTGCCAATTGTGGCTGTTGCACCTATCAACGGTCTGGCATCAACAGCAACAACAAAAAAATTGTTGATAGGTCAAATATGTTCATTAGGGTGGCACGATTATGACTGTTTTCGAATTTCGTCGATTGCCGGGTAAATTGTAGTTCGTTTTGGTTTAAAAACCCTTTGTTTAAATTTTATATTAAACATAAACCGGATGATATACGTCTCAAAGTAGAAATCAAATGGAATAAAACTGCATTTACAGTTTTTCATTTCGTGATCCTGTTTCCTTTTAAAAGGACTTCAAAGTTTTATAGGATACATTTTGTAAAATTTTTGTACTTGTCTTAAGATGACACTGCTGATGTCAAACGAAAGAGGAGGATCTCCCCTAATTTTTCCATTTTTTATTTTGCCATATGAGGATAAAAGGATTTAAATAAAGTCATTTGAAAACTTTATCAAAAATGAAATGATATGTAAAAATAATGAAATACGAAAATTAGGGGAGATCCTCTTTTTTCATTTGCTATCACTAGCATCCTAGGAGAAGTACAAATATTAAAAAAATATTTTATAAAATTTTAGAGGATTAAAACTTTGAAGTCATTTTAAAAGGAAACAGGATCACGAAAAGAAAAAGTGTAAATGCAGTTTTACTACACTTAGTCCCTAGTTTCAAACGTATATTATCCAGTTCGTGTTAATCAAGATTTTTTTTTTTCATTTTTGTCGGACGGTGTTATTTTACTTGATTAGCTTATTGACAACTAAAAATTTCAAAATAGGGCCGTTGGGGTCCTACACTCAAAAAAATACGTTAGTAGATTTACAAATTTTTTTTTGCTAATGCTAGTTAGCTAACTTTTAGCAAATTTTTAGTTGAGATTAGCATGTTAGCAAAAATTTCTTGTAAACTTCATTTAGCACATTAGCAGTTTTAAACAAACGTTGAACTAATTTCTTTTGCTAAGATTTAAAATTGAGTTGACAACATTTTTACAAGATTTTTTGCTAATATTAGCAAAAATAATGGTAAATTTTTTTTTATTTTCAGAAAACTTAAAATGGCGATATCTCGGAAACTAAGCCAGATAGAGCAAAATGGAGGCCATTTTTGGTTCTTAGAATCTCCATAGTAGCGCCGGTCCTCTTCACATGTGTGGACCCTAATGGCCCCTAACTTTGGATCCAAAAAAGTTAGCATTCCCGAAAATTTTAAAATGCTCATATCTCGGTAAATATTGCTGACACAACAAAAAGTCCAAAAGCATTTTTGTAGCTCTCAACACATAGAACAAGATCGCAAAATAGTCAAAAGCTCTCCGAGTAATATTTTTGAAGTTATCGAGTTTTTTAATTCTCAAGACCCCAGTGGTCCCCTATAATCACGTATCTCGAAAACTAAGCAAGGTAGAGCAAAACGGACACAAATTTTGGATCAAAAACTATGACGATTTTTATGGAACCCAACTAGGTCTAGGCCCATCGGGGTCTGGACCTATCGAGTCCGAACCCAATGGGGTCCTCAGATGTGTATGAACTAAGTTAAAAAAAAATTTAGTTAACTAATTATTGGCAAAACATTTTTGCTAACTTTAGCAAAAAAATTGTGGGTTCAAAATCAGCAAATTTTCTTGTAGGTTTACAAGCTTTTTTTGCTAACATTACAGTTTTTTTTTTTGAGTGTACTTTTTATACCCTACACCACTCTGTGGTACAGGGTATAATGAGTTTGTGCTGATGTTTGTAACTACCCGAAATATTGGTCCTAGACCTACCTTCAAGTATACCGATCGACTCAGTATTACTTTATGAGTCGATTTAGGGATGTCCGTCCATTTGTCGGTCCGTCAGTCTGTCCATCTATCGGTTTAAGCACGATACAGGTCGCAATTTTCAATCAATTGACTTGAAATTTAGAACATAAGCATATTTTGTCCCAAGGACGAAGCCTATTGAAATTGGAGAAAATCGGTCCATGTTAAGACCTAGCCCCCATACAAACGCCCCTTTGGATTCGGCTTAAATGACTCTAATAACCGTATTATAATAGTTATAACTTTGAGTAATCAAATTTTGTATGCAGAAATCACCATTCCAAATTTCAAAGAATCGGTTCAGTCCTTCTGGTAGTCCCCATACAAACCCCCTTCCCGGTATTCACATAATTCCCTCAAAATTCATAAATATGGAAATATTTGATACAAATTTTATTTTTAGGTGATAAACGTGTACTTTAGTAACCTAATCAAATCGGAATATAATTGGACCATTTTTGGACTTAGTCCCCCATATAAAAATTTCGACCGATATTCAGATAAATTGGTCTATCCCAGCAAAAACTTGGTAATGGGTACCCCTTCCTGTCTCGCTTACGTGGTAATGGCTTTGAAAACTACTAATTACCATTAGCATTACATTGCGCCAAAAAAGGCAAAATGTGGTTACCTCCAATGACATCACCGTGTTAAAATAATTAACATTGAAATTGGGAGGTAACTAGTTACTCATATTTTTGCTAACGCCTTAAGTTAATTACTTGGTAAGCGAAGTTTTTGTTGGGATTGACAAAAAAATAAACCAATTCCACTAAAAGTTGATCTGTATGTGTTTTCTACACTAAATAAAGATCTAACAAAAGACAGATACAATCGGTCCATGTTTGGACTTGGGACTCATTTTCCGGAAAACACTGGTGTAGGGTATCATATGGTCGGTCTTGATCGACTATAACTTTCTTACTTGTTTGATTTAAAAAGGAGTTTAGCTGAGGTGTTGCTCTTAATGATACATACAAGAAAATATTATTCCTATCCGTGACATCTTTATCGTTTTCTAAAATGTATAAAAAAAACAGAAAAAAAATATTTTTTTATTTTACATTGTCGATTGCCTGGCAAAATATCGGTTGTTTTGGTCTAAAAACTCTATGCATTATCACAATAAATGACCTATAACGTGGTGGTAAGTAAAAATTTTGTCAAAAAATAGTCATAACCCTAATACATACTCTCTACAATGCCCTTTTTAAGTAATAGTAAATTTTCTAACGTAAACAAAATAACATTTTTGATTAGAAATATTTTATTTTGTGCAAAAAGACTTTTTTTAGTAATTTAAAAAAAAAAATAAAAAATTTACTAAATTTTTTTTTGAGTGTAAATTTTTTTTGGAGTGTAAAATTTTTTTCGAGTGTATTTTTTGTTTGTGTTAGTATAAAAATATTTTTGGGTGACGTTGTAAAATATTTTGTGACTTACCAATGTTTTAAAAATATGTTTAACGGGTTTTCAACACGTGAACTTAAGGTGAAACTAATCTAAAATTCACGGTTTTGCTAATAACTTTTGAACCACTTGACCGATTTGGCTGAAATTCAATACGAATCAGGCCAGGGGAACGAAAAATATATATGCTATCGTGTTTTTTTTAACTTTAAATTCACGAAAAACCCTTGCCGAAATTCAGACTTTTGCTCATAACTTTCGAACCACTGAACCGATTTTGCTGGATTGCAATACCAACTTGACCAGGTAAATGCCCAACATGTATGCCAAACTTCAGGAGCCTCCGTAAAGTCTTTAAAAAGTTAGCGTGTTTTCAACAGACAGTCAGACGGATGGACATCGCTAGATCGTCTTAAAATCGATCGGGGATCATGAATATATATACTTTATGGGGTCCTAGACCAATATTTCGAGGTGTTACAAACATAATGACAAACGTAAATATACCTTCTAGAGTGGAGGGTATATTTACATAGCATAATTGTTTTTTATTTTTGCAGCATAACTATCTAATGTCCCCACTTTGAAATTCTACACATCCTATTAAGGTCGGCCGTCCTTGTAAATATACTTTGCCCAGCGATCGACGAAATTAAAAAAAAGTCATTATTCGTGCCACCCTAATGTTCATTATGGTTGTTGTAATGAAAAATAACTAACGTTTCAATTTATAAATTATAATTGAAAATTATAGAAAAATAAATTTATATGAATTTTAATTGAGTTTATTTAATGTTTTAATTACCTTGAAAATATGGTAATATGAGTAAATGAGGTTATGAGTGTAAGTGTGTGTATGTGTGTGTGTGAACCTTTGTTTGTATTGCAAATATTTACAACTTTACACCATTAAATAGTAGTTTCACTGCGTATGTTTATGTATATGAAAAATGTATTTTTAAATATGTTTTATGCAAGTTTAAAATGAATATTTTTGGTTTGAATATTTTACAGGTATGTGCGCATTTTATGCCACAAATACCACAAATATGCTGCAGTATTTTTCAAATGTATGCATTTGTATGTTATGCTTACTATGTGTGTATTGTAATATTAGTAGGGTGACAAATTTTAGCATTTTATTTAAACTTGAAAGAAAAGTAATGTCGGGAAACTGACTCCAACTTAATCAGTTAAAGTTAACCGCCCCAGAGGGGTGGTTTGGTTTACAAAAAAAAAAAATGGTGGTCAAATGAATTGCACAGAAAAAAATACGGAGGAAACAAATTTGAGTAATCACTTGTTTAAATTTAAAAACAAAAATTTAGTAATTTTTTAATTGACGCAATTAAAAATTTACTTAAAAATTTTAAAAACAATTTAAGTAAATAATTTAATAAAAATTTAATAGTTTTTTTATTTTTTTTAAACTCTCATAGTTTTTTAAATTCTCGTTTAGATTATAGTTTTTTGTGTATGTATATGAAAGTTTGTAATCGTCTTTATAAAATTTGCCTACACTCAAAATATTTTGTAGGCAAAAACAAAAGAAAAACACACTTAAAACAAGTGAATAAACAATTGAAAACCATCCCAGTAATTATTCATTTATTTTAACAAACAGCAACATTTATTTTTTACTATTGACAAAATTTTCTAAAATAAATAACATTAAACATTAAAAAAATACGGGTTTTTCACTCTTTTTTACTAACATATTCGAAAAAATTACCTACGAAAACATTAAAAATTAATGATAGTTCTGTTATTTTTACCAACAAATTCCAAAAAAATAACCTACGAAAACATTAAAAATTAATGATTTCGTAGGTTATTTTATACAATTTTCTATTGAAATATTTTTTTAAAAATTTTTAATAAAATTTTGGGGAATCGATCCCGCAACCAACTACATTCTGGCCAGACACTCTACCCATCGTGCCAAAGTCACTTGATACAAACATGTTTTTATATTTCTATAAATAATTTTTTGATTTTTTTTTCTACAAAAAATTTACTGACTTGTGTAGGTAAAAACTAATGATATTTCATTAAAAAATACCAACAATTTAAAAAAAAATGACTTACACAAATCATTAAAAATTTAAAGAATAATCAGTAGTTTTTACTTACAGAACAAAAATAAATGACTTTAAAGATTAAATGTTAATGAAAGTCTTTATTTTTTAGTATGTTATTTTTGAAACAAAGGACAGAAGAAGTCATTAATAAAAACTGAACATAAAACAAATGTTTTTGCTTTTAAAAACGACTAAACGGAAAACTTTTTAAATAAACTACAAACAGTTAATGACATAATTTTTTGAGTGTATGTTTTTGAGACATAAATATGTTTGGTAAAGTTTGAAAAAAACAATTTTTTTTGTTTTTTTTTTTTTGTAAAAAAATTTAAAACTTTTTTAAACTTAAAAAAAAATAAATAGACAAATTTTGAGTAAATTTTTAATTGTGTCAATTAAAAATTTACTCAATTTTTTTTTCAAACATTTAATAAATTTTTATTAAAAGTTTACTCAATACTATTAAATCGTTTACTGGTGCAAAATTGAGTAATTTTTTACTCAATAGTTTTAGAAATTTACTCAAATATTTTTTTTTATTTTTTTCTGTGTGGAGATAAAAACAATTGGTTTTCTTCTACTGTACTTGAAAATGTTTATATTTAGACTGTATTTTTATACCCTCACTGATAGAAAAACGCTTCATATCACTAACGAATGGAATTCATTAATGTTGATTCATTACAACAATGAAATATTTCATATGATGAATGAAATTTCATACATATTGTGCAAGATTTTCATTAATTTCGATTCATTAGATTTCATAGTTTCATTAAAAAATTTCATTAAGTTTTGTTTATAAAATTTGCTGTTTTTTGACACCTGTCATGTCGCGTCTGTTTAGTCTGTTAGTTTTCGCGCTCAAAAAACAGCTGATCAGAGCGGCACAAAATAATTTGTGATTTTTTTTTAGAATTTTTATACCAAATTTAAATTGAAATGTTATTGATTAATTATAAGTATTTATTAAACTCGCGTTGTTATATTATTTCGTGGTTTTATTTATGTGTTGAAAGTAAATGTTATAGTAAAATTTTGTGTGAAAAAACTGAGTGAAAATAAAAAATATATAAAAGTGTTTTTTTAACTTGGTTATTTTGTGATTTTTTCAGACTTTTTATGCAATTTGAAATAAAAAGTAAATTATTAATTTTATATTTACTAAATTCGCGCTGTTTTAAAATACTTCGTGGTTTTAATAATGTATTACAATTTAAGGTTGGAGTAAAGTATTGTACGAGAAAACTAAGTGAAATTCATTTTTAATTATTCTTAATTCTATAAAAAGTTCTTTACAGTTTCATACATATATTTCATTTTAAAAATAAAAGTAGCATTTGTTCAATGAAAGTATTTCATTTCAAAAATAAAAAGAATGATTTATTCAATGAAAGTATTTCATAAGAATTAAATACTTTTTTCATTAAAGTAATGACAAATTTTCATAAAATACAATTTATATTTTGTATGAACAATTTTCATTAATTTAATGAAACTTGTTCTTACAATTTCATTTTATGATACCTATTTCATTAATTCAATGAAACCCTACATAGGTTCCTTTTTAACGTCATTTTTTATAACATTAATGTAGATTTTCATTATTGTCATGTACAAATTTCTATCAGTGCTCCAACCACAGTATGGGGGTATACTCACTTTGTCATTCCGTGTGTAACGCATCGAAATATCGGTCTAGGACCCCATAAAGTATATATATTATTGATCAGTGATCCATTCTCAGACATTCTGGCGATGTCCGTCTGTCCGTCCGTCCGTCCGTCTGTGGAAGACACGATACAGTCCAAAGTAATAGAGCTAGACTCCTGAAATTTGGCAAGAATATGTCTTATGGTATTGGGCTGGTTAAGTTCGAACATGGGCAAAATCGGATCAGGGGGAAAAAAGTCCCCCCTGATCCATTTTTTATAGGTTTTTTGCACATTTGCTTAGCAAACGAAACATTTTTATGTCAAAAGAAGTTCGAAGTCTTGAAGTTGGATCCAGGAAGGTTGCCCCACCGATGTACCCCCCCCCCAAAAAAAAAAAAAAAAGACGTCCCTGTTTTTTTTTTTAACGTGTTGGAGGGTATAATAGATTCGGCACAGCCGAATTTAACACTCTCACTTGTTATAATTGATTTTTTTATTTAGTTCAGTTTGAGTCCATATTAATTATTTCTGAGAAATAATAATTGTTGTACAATGAGAAAATCAGAAAAAATTAAGTGAGAACACGGACTAACAAGGAAGGTCTTTCATAGGGCACCCACCGATTGTCTTGAAACTTGCATATAGGAAAGAGGGGAGCTAAATAAGTGTTACCTGTTTTTAAAGCTGCCCAATCTCACATTTAGCGTGTCAGAGGGGAGAGAAAAAAAATTATTTTTTTTTGTTTTTTGAGGATTTTTCCCATTTCTTTAAAATAAACTATATTAACATTTTATACAGGTGGAAAGGTTTTTTGAAGGCCTATCCAATAGTGTATCGGTCGTGTCCAAATTCGGCTTCGTTAAGTTGGTTATTGTCAAAAATATATAATCGTTGGGGTAGTTTATATGGAGATGTATATACGTACGACCGCCAAAAATCATATAAAATAATCTCTATCAAAATTAAGCTGACCCGTATTTTTTCGTTTGGCGAAATTCATGCTAGTTCAGCTTTTAGTCGGATTTTCCCGAAAGCCCTTATCTTTTCATAAGGTGGCAACCCCTTTTTAAATTTGAGATTGGGCAGCCCTCATTATACTTTCAGAACAATCGGTGGGTGTCCTGTGAAAGACCTTCCTTGTAAGTGGAGATGTCGACAGCTTTCGGAAAATGCCACCCTTCCAACATCAGCACTTCATTTTAATTCATAGTTTTGCTAAATAGCTGCCACCCTAGTGGAAAATAATTTGTTAAGTATGAGTGTTTATTTAAATGTTCATTTAATAGTATTTATACAGCCATACATGTGTAACTGTTTTGTGGTTTCATATCGGCATCATAATCAAAATATTGAAAGTGTTAATGATTTGATTAACTGTATTTTCATTAGGTTGGCACGAATTATGACTTTTTTCGAATTTAGTCGAACGTTGGCCAACTTATGGTTCGTTTTGGTCTAAAAACTCTGTTTTTACATATTTAGCCAAATCGGACCAAACTAAACCGTGCCTTTGGGGGGTTAAAATTTTGCCTCAAAATTTGTTTTCCCATACAAACCAAATTTTTTTTTTCGATTTTTTAATTTTTTTCGATTTTTTGTAAGAACAATATGTTAAAATTTAAAGGGTATTCATTTCAGAGAATGTAAAAGTGGAAAAATAAAAAATGTAAGATTCCACTCTCATTGATGTGAACGGGTACATAAAAAATTGTGATGCAAAATTTCCAAAAATAATTAAATTATTCGATGAGTGAACCAATTAACTTATAAATTACACTTTTTACTTATTTTGACAGTTTTTTCTTGTTGTTTAATTCTTAATTTCGATTATTATAACCAAAATTATTTGTATACATATTTTCTTCTAATAAAAATTTCAAACACATGTTCAATAAGGGCTGCCGAGGTAGAAAATACTTAAATAACAGTAGCAAATTTTGGTACTTTTTCTTTGGTTAGTAATGAATGGCAACGCTTTAAAAATTGGAAAAATGTAACTTTTTACTCTGAAAATTTTACACTTGGATATAGGTTGTTTAAGTTGCAACTTTTGAGTGGAAAATTTTTTCATGTGTTTGTTGTAATAAAAAGTTACATTTTTCCAATTTTTCATTTTTACAACCAAAAAAAAGCTGAAATGAATACCATTTTAATTTAATTTTGACCGATTTGGCTAAAAATTTATACATAGTGTTTTTAGACCAAAACGAACCATATTTTTCCTGGCGATCCACAGTGGGCCAGGATCTCTGTTTTTTGGCCAAAATTCCACTTCGCTGCATCCAAATTCTTTTCATGTATTCAAAATCTTGGAATGTTCAATATTATTTAAATAAAATATTGTAATATTGTGGCTATCTGATTTGCTTTGGCAAGAGGTCAAAGTCAAAATTTCGAATTTTTGTGACAATTTTTTTTTTTTAAATATATTAAAAAAAACTTTGGAAATTAAAGAATTTTTGTCTTAAAATTATTCAGAAATCACTAAAGAAGTACTTATTAACATATCAAAATCTAAAACACTTCAATAATTATCTAAAGAAGGTATACAATTTAAGTTTCCCCAAAAAAATAACGATTTTTTTGAAAATCGCCATTTTTCAACATCGATCTCCAAAAAGCTCCAAACGATTTTGGAAAACCTTTAATGCCAATGTGTTCCTTAATATGTCCCCTAACTAGAATTTTGCGACCGTCTGCGACCATTCATAAACTTTCGAGATATTGTCCTTTAACTAAAAAATGGCGTTCAGATTACACTTCTACACTAGCACGGAAGATAAATCACTTGCACTCCGATTGTTCTGCAATTCAAGTATGTTACAGAAGGTCGAAATCTAAGATTAACCTGTTTTTTTAAGGTGCCATCTCGGCGGTTAAAGAGAGGAAATGGGAGGGGGAAAACGGTATTATTTCGTTTTTTTATATCTGTTTCAAAGGAGCTATATGAACATTTCATACAGATCGAAAGGTTTTTTAAAGGCCTATTACATGGTGTATTGGACTTAGCGATATTCGGTTTTATTAAGTTGTAATTGTCAAAAATCTGTAAACTATACTTATACATATAAACGTTATATTATATACATAGATAGGACCCCCAAATTCGTGTATAATAATCTCTATTATGATTAAGCCGAAACTTGATTTTGCTTTCGGCGATATTTTTGCTAGTTTGGCTTTTATTCGGACTTTTATAAATTCTTAATGCTCACATATTCAGTGACGCATTTAAATGGATGATATTTATGGGTTACCACTTTAATTAGCCGATAGTGGCAATTGATAAGCATTTTTGAGAGTTTTTTTTAGGAACAACATTATCGTAGAATTCATATAGAATATATCTAGTATAACTGCGTCCTCAAGTTCTACTTTTTAATGATACATTTATGCTGAAATTTCAATGCAGTTTAATAATCCGGATTAGAATTTAATAACTTTTTTATCCGTGTTTTTTAAATGCGGAGTTTGAGCATAAATAAATTATTCGTTTAAAAGCGTCAACAAGTTGACATGTTCAGTTAAAGTGGTAAATATTCGATTCGCAACATATAACCGATTCTTTGGAATTCAAAATTTTACTGGGTATATTTTGGTGCAATATTTCACCTTTAGTTTGATTACATTATTTCTGTGTGAGAAAAAAAGAAGACAAATAAGTTCATTTCCATAAAAATTCATTTCCATAAAATAGTTTGTATGTAATTTACAATAACAAAACATTTCTTGTTAATTACGACTTTCTTGGATTTTGTTTATATTAATGTGCTCACGAAAACACTTTGCTGCTAATTCTATATTCGCAAACATCGAAGCCATATCAAGTAGAAACAAATAATTTAAGTTCAATATTTACCAATTTTTAAATAAAATGCCACCATTTTGAACCCGCCATTTTGAATTTAAAATTTTCGATTTCATATTCGTAATTAGTGAGGCCATATCATTGATAAACAAATAATTGAAGTTTAATATTTACAAATTTTAAAACTTTTGGCCGCCATTTTGAATCCACCATTTTGAATTTCTATTTTCTGATTCCAAATTCGTAATTAGCGACGCCATATCCTTCATAAACCAATAAATAAAGTTCGATGTATACAAATCTAAAAGTTTTTTACCGCCATTTTGAATCCGCCATTTTGAATTTAAAATTTTCGATTTCATATTCGTAATCATCGTCACCATATCCTTTATAAACAAATATTTTAAGTATTATATATTCAAATTTAAAAATTTATGGCCGCCATTTTGTATCCGCCATTTTGAATTTTAAATTTTTGATTCCAGATTTGTGATTAGCCACTGCCTAAACTTCTTTTGGCATATTATAAAAACTTCTATCCTCTGTATTCTAGTTTTGGCCAAAATTCTTGGATGCTGGCCCACAGTGCGATCGACGAAATTCGAAAAAAGTCATTATTAGTCCCTCCCTAATTTACGAAATTGAAAGTGGAAGGAAAGATTTCTCATAACCAGAGAAATTTTGTTGATTTAGGAGAACAGCCGCGGGTCCAGGAATCAAAATACGGATAACATATGGGACATTCCATGTCAAATCAGACACTTTGAATTTTTTTTTTTTTTTAGATTTTCCCAATTTGCTTACAGTTTTTAGTACCCTTCGAAAACTCCTTCGTGGTAAATTTTCAGATTTATTTGACAACCCGTTCAAAAGATATCGAATTTTTAAAAATTGGTAGTTTGTCCTTTACTAAAACTTTTTTTACTCATAACTTCTTCAATAATGGTCCAAATTTCAAATTTTTTTTTCAAAATTTTCGTATTTTTACGTACTTAAAAAAAAATCCCAAAAAATTCTTCAAAGCGCTCTAATATGCGATTTTTAAGTTTTAAAACTTAAATCTCATATTTGAAAATGTTTGTACTCTTTAATTTTTTTGAAATTTTTTTGTGTAAAACTTCTATCGATTCTACAAATTGTTTGCCCAGGAGGATCGTGGGATAACGATTATTACTATTTTTTAAAATTTTTTCAAAAAATGTTGATGTAATTTTCCAATCTTAAAATCATTTTTACTGCTCCAATGGTGCGTCATAGAGGGGTCATTTATAAGACCGACCCCCATTAATTTTTACCTCTTAACATTTCTTTGGAACAAACTAATACCCTATCTCCAATTTCTAAGGGGGCTCCCACACAAAACGTAATTTTTTAAATTTACTCCAACCGCTCTAACTGCCCTAATTAATAGTGCCCTTAGAGCAACAAAATTTATCACCGACCCATAATATTTTTTTAGTCCAACCATTTTCTCTGAACACACCTACCCACTGTCTCTAATTATTAAGGTGGTCCCCATACAATTGTTTTTATTTTTTGTAAATTTATTTTATTTAATCAGCTTCTACCGGTCCAATAATGCGTCCGAGATGGAGTGGAGATAGGGCGTAGGTATGTTTTAAAAAAATGTTGTAGGTTAAAAATAAATGGGGGTCGGTCTCACTAATGACCTCTATCGGACGCACCATTGGACCGGTAGAAGCTGATTAAATAAAACAAATTTACAAAAAATAAAAGAAATTGTATGGGGACCGCTTTAGCAGTTAAAGATAGAGGGTAGGTGTGTTCAGAGAAAAAAATAATGTGGGCACTATTAGGGCAGTTAGAGCGGTTGGAGTAAATTTAAAAAAATGTCGTTTTGTGTGGGAGCCCCCTTAGAACTTGGAGATAAGGTATTAGTTTGTTCAAAAGAAATGTTAAGACGTAAAAATTAATGGGGGTCGGGTTTATAAATGACCCCTCTATGACGCACCATTGGATCAGTAGAAATGATTTTAAGATTGGAAAATTACAATAAATTTTTTTCAAAAAATTTAAAAAAATAGTAATTATCGTTATCCCACGATCCACCTGGGCAAAAAATTTGTAGAATCGATAGAAGTTTTACACAAAAAAAAAAATTCAAAAAAAATCGAAGAGTACAAACATTTTCAAAAATGAGATTTAAATTTTAAAACTTAAAAATCGCATATTAGAGTGCTTTTAAGAATTTTTTGGGATTTTTTTTTATAAATACGTAAAAAACCAAAAATTTTGTAAAAAAAAAATTGAAATTTGGACTATTATTGAAGAAGTTCTGTGTAAAAGAAGTTTGAGTAAAGGAACAACCTACCAATTTTTAAAAATTCGATATCTTTTGAACGGGTCATCAAAAAAATCTGAAAATTTACCACGAAAGAGTTTTCGAAGGGTACTAAAAACTGTAAACAAATTGGGAAAATTTAAAAAAAAAAAAAAATTCAAAGTGTCCGATTTGACATGGAATGCCCCATATACTAAACATCTTTTCCACAATTACATTAAGAAAATTAAGAAAAAATGGATCAATTGGTCGAATTTTATCATCAAAACTTGAGTATACGGTGCGTATTTTCAATGTACATAAAATATAATTAATAATACGCACCGTATACTAAAGTAGTGGAAATAAAGTTTAAAATTAGACTAAATTCAATTAAAAGATGAGTTTGAATCTGAAATTTTTGATGGAATGAGAAATACACAATGTTAATTGTTTCACTCTTTAATAAGATTTTGTCAAATCACTCTGATTAGATTTTATTTTCGACTTCGAATATTAATATATAAAAATAGAAAAAAATTAAAATATTTTTTAAATTTAAATATTTTTTTTCATCAAAATATTTTTATGTGTACATGATAAATTGTCGAATTTTTCTTCATTTTCCATTTTTTTTCTATTCTTATAGGATAGCATATGTATGTCCAAACGAACACTAATTAAAACATCATATAAAATTTCATTTTATATATTTTTTCCTTAACTCTTTGTGTTTTTTTTTATTATTTAGAATGTAAAAAAATATTTTCGCTGTCACATTAAAATTAATTTTTATATTTTTATAACCCTTGTACCTTAGAAAAAAAAAAATGGAAATTCAAAACAACAATACATTTGTTACAAAACTCATACTCTTGATGCAATAAGAGATTTTTTTTTGCATACACTCAACATTATTAATCTGTTAAAAAAATTTTAATACAACTGTTAAAACGAAGAACATGTCAATTTGACTTCAATATTTTTTTTTATCAAAGAAATAGAAATTTAATTAAAATCAGCAGTAAAAAATTGCGTATCTTCTGCTTTTAAATAATCTGTTTGTAAAAAATTTTGAAAATAATTGTAAGTAGAACTACAGATTTTTTTTTTTATGATTTTAGTAAAAATTTGCTTATGTCATAATATTTTTAAAAAAACTTGTTGGTTTTTTAAGATTTTTTTTTTTTTTTTTAATTTTACTTATTTATTATTTTGAGTGTATTAATGTTACATACTCCTTGTTAGACTTTGGTAAAAGCTTAAACAATATTTGTCTTGTTAATAAAAATAATATTTTTATATACATATAATTTTTTTTTGTTTTACAAAATATATATATATTTTTTAACTCATTCATTATTATTATTGTGATGCCGTAGAAGCAGGATTGAGAAAACAAGGACATAAACACAATGAAAATTAAGCTTTACATCAACAACTATACACAAGCTCAAATTACTAAGGGGACACTGCAAGAAATAAGCTAGTAGAAATGTCAACGCGGTAATGAAAAACCAATATTAAAATACGAAAATTTTAATATTTGTCAAAAAAAAAAAAATTAAAACTAAAATATTCAGCTATGCCGGATCTTTGATACTCTTGAAATTGTTAAAACAAGTAGAAAAGTTAAATTTGACTTGGCCGAATCTATAAATACCCTCCACAATGCCATTTTTACAGGATTTTAAATTTTCCAACGTGAAAAAAATTAACAATTTTGATTAGAAATATTTTATGTTGAGTAAAAAAACTTTTTTTTCGTAATTTTTGTAAAAAAAAAGAAAAATTATTTATTTTTTTTGAGTGTAAAATTTTTTTCGAGTGTAATTTTTTTTAGTGTAAAAATATTTTTCAGTGCAAAAATACTTTTTAAAGTAATTCTATGGCTTACCAATGTTTTTTAAGCTCGGTTTTTTCAACACGTTAATTTAAGGTGAAACCAATCTGAAATTCACGGTTTTGCTAATAACTTTTGAACAACTAGACCAATGGTTCCCAACCTTTTTAGCGCCATGCCCCACTTTCATATTAAAAAAACTACAATGTCCCCCTACACTCAAGAAAAATTTGTAAATTTTTCAAAATTGTTTTAAAATTCAAAATTAGCTTGTGGTTAAGCAAACTTTTTATTAAAGTCATTGTTTAAACAAAGTTTGTAGAAAAAGTTTTCAACATACAACTAAATAATTTGGATAAAATTATATTTTTTTAGTATATTTAACAAAAAAAATCTTAAAATTTTGCTCGTTGCCCACCTGAAGCATTCAAATTGCCCCCTAGTGGGGCGAGAATCAAAGGTTGGGAACCATTGAACTAGACCGATATGGCAGAAATTCAATTCGAACTAGGCCAACGAAAAATATATACGCTAAGCTTCATCCTCAGAATTGTCTATGGAAAGTTAGCGATTTTTTTATCCCGTAAATTCGTGAAAAACCCTGGCCGAAATTCACTCTTTTATTTAAAACTTTTGAACAACTGGACCGATTTCGCTGGACTGCAATACCAACCTGACCAGGTAAATGACCAATATATATGCCAAACTTCAGGAGCCTCCGCAAGGTCTTTCAAAAGTTAGCGTGTTTTCAGCAGACATACAGACGGACGGATAAATCCATTTAATACATCTACAAGCATGTGCCCAATTGAAATTTAAATAAAACAATTTGAGATGAGTTGTAATTTCAAATGCAACTCCAATCACAAATTCACATATCGATCACAAGAAAATTTATTTATTAAAACTTGGACAGGACAACGTCTGTCGGAACCGCAAGTGTTATAATAACAAAATTAATAAAAACGCAAAAAAAAAAAAAATCGCCAAAATGCTCAACAATGTAAAAAAATAAAAAATCGATATTTAAATGCTTTATGTGTTAAAAAAAAATCGCCGAAAAGATAAAAAACTACACAAATAGGAAATTAAAAAATATAAAAACCGCAATATTAAACAAGTAGAAAAGTTAAATTCGACTTGGCCGAATCTTTGAATACCCTCCACAATGTCCTTTTTGAGTGATAGTAAATTTTTTAACATGCAAAAAATAAAATTTTTGATTAGAAATATTTTATTTTGTGTAAAAAAACTTTTTTTAACAAATTTTTGAAAAAAAAAGTAATTTACTAAATTTTTTTGAGTGTAAAATTTTTTCCGAGTGTATTTTTTTTGGTGTAAAAATATTTTTGAGTGACAAAAATACGTTGTAAGATATTTTTACTTACCAATGTTTTTAAAACAGGTTTAACGGGTTTTCAACACGTAAATTTCAGATGAAGCTAATCTGAAATTCACGGTTTTGCTAATAACTTTTGAACCCATGAACCGATTTGGCTGAAATTCAGTACCAACTAGGCCAGGGGAACGACAAATATACATGCTAAGCTTCAGCATCAGAATGTTTTTCGAAAGTAAGCGTGTTTGTTTTTCGAAAGTAAGCGTGTTTTTTTATCTCGAAAATTCACGAAAAACCTTTGCCGAAATTCAGTATTTTTCTTATAACTTTTGAACCACCGATTTCGCTGAATTGCAATACAAATCTGACCAGGTAAATGCCCAACATATATGCCAAACTTCAGAAGCCTCCGTAATGTCTTTCAAAAGTTAGCGTGTTTTTAACAGACAGACGGACAGACGGACGGACGGACGGACGGACGGACGGACATCGCTAGATCGTCTTAAAATCGATCGAGGATCATGAATATGTATACTTTATGGGATCCTTGACCAATATTTCGAGGTGTTACAAACGGAATAACAAACTTATATATACCCTCTAATACTAGAGTGGAGGGTATGAAAAAAAAGCAAAAAAAAATCGCCAAAAAGCTCAACAATGTAAAAAAAAGTCGATATTAATAAAATGCTTTATGTGTTACAAAAAAATCGCCGAAAAAATAAAAAACTACACAAATAGGAAATAAAAAATCGCGATATAAAAACCGCAATATTAAAAAACCCCTAAAGACAGCGATGAAAACGCAAAATTCCTAAAATTAAAAATCGCTACAAAAAAAATAAAACGCGAAATTCAAAAATTTACTAAAAAGAAAATTCAAAAATACGAAAAATAAAAAGCGTAAAAATTTAAAAGATAATAAAAAATTGTCAAAAAAAAAAAAATCGTGAAAAATTAAAAACTCATAAATCTTGTAAAAAAACACTATAAAAAAATCGCATAATTAAAAAAATATACAAAAATGTGAAAATAAAAATTATTTTAATAAAAACCCAAATATAAAAATCTGCAAAGGAAAATAAAACAAGTAAGAGTGTTAAATTCGGCTGTGCCGCATCTTTTATACCCTCCAACATGCAAAAAAAAAAAATTCCATGGGCTTTTTTTTTGGGGGGGGGGGGGGGGGTCGGAAGTGTTCGAATATGTGTTTAAAAATTCATTCTTATGCTTTTTGCGCTAAAGAAATACAAGTTTATCAATATTTAAAAAAAAAATTATTCCACGCCCATAAAAGTGGGGCGGACGGAAAAAACGTCATTTTCTAATTCTTTGGGTCCAAATGCAGGACTTTGAACTTCTTGTAGCATAAAAATGTTGCATTTGTTAAGCAAAAACACAAAAAAATTGTGTTTTTCAGAGGTTGGTTTAGTTCTTCAAGGGGGAACTTTTCCCCCTTGTCCGATTTTGCTCATTTTCGAACTTAACCTGCCTATGAACATAACACATATTCGTGCCAAATGTCTAGCTCTTTTATTTTGGACTGCATCGTGTTAACTACAGACGGACAGACGGACGGACATAGCTAGAATGTCTTAGAATCGATCACTGATCATAAATATATATACTTTATGGGGTCCTAGACCGATATTTTGATGCGTTACACACGGAACGACAAAGTGAGTATACCCCCATACTGTAGTTGGAGGGTATAAAAATCGGTCAGCATTTGTAAGTCCCTTATATACGCCAGCGATAATTATTGTGAAAATTTTATTTTTCTACCTAGAATTTCTGCTAAGTGTTCTCAGTACAAAAAAAAAATCATTTTGTTTCCATATAAGAGTTACATTTCAATTTTTTTCCTGTGCTTTTTTCTACAATTTACAATTTTAGTTAAAAGTTAATGAGACAACATAACTTTTTTCCTATTCTACTGCTATTCTTTTTTTTAAGGTCCTGCATAAAGTATTTTCTAGGATTCATGGCTGAAAGAAGTACGAAAAAAAATTATTCGCGAATATATAAATTGTGGTTGTGGTATATAAATGGTGCTCACATGGGACAAGGATGTATATGATGGTCTTCAAATGTGAAATGTTTCTAGCACGTATGTTTGGACACATGAGTATAGCAGCAGTAATCAATGTTAACTTTATATTAGAGTGCTGAACGAATATACAAGTTAAACTTTTTTTTTAAAAAAATATAAAATTTTTTTTAATGAATCCTGTAGAAATGTTACACTTTGTTGAGTTAAAAATTGTAGAAAAATGTAGAAAATTAAAAAAAAATGTTAAAGGAACTAAAAAAACAAACTTAAGCAGGAAGGAACAACCAAAAGTCAAAAATTGTGATGTGATCAAATACTAAATTATCATTTTCGATAAAATTTCGATAAATCGAATATTGTATTTTTACGACTTCCTCAACGTATGAGTAATAAATAATAAGCTTTTTATACCCTACACCACACTGTGGTACAGGGTATAATGAGTTTGTGCTGATGTTTGTAACTACCCGAAATATTGGTCCTAGACCCACTTTTAAGTATACCGATCGACTTAGAATCACTTTTTGAGTCGATTTAGCGATGTCCGTCCGTCCGTCCGTCTGTCCGTCCGTCCGTCCGTCCGTCCGTCTGTCTGTCCATGTAAACGGTGTAAACACGATACAGGTCGCAATTCTCGATCAATTGACTTGAAATTTAAAACTTAAGCCTATTTTAGCCCAAGGACGAAGCCTATTGAAATTGGAAAAAATCGGTCCATATTTAGACCTAGCCCCCATACAAAGGTCCTCTTTAGTTTTGGCTCAAATGACTCTAATAGTCGCATTTTAATAGGTATCTTTTCAAAATTTGGCAGGAATTAATGTTTTATACACACAAATCACCATTCCGAATTTTAAAGAAATCGAACCAGTTCTTCTAGTAGCCCCCATACAAACCACCTTCCCGATTTTCATATAAATCTCTTAATTTTCATGAAAATAGAAAATATTTAATTAAAATTCTGTTTGTGTATGTTAAACGCGTACTTTAATAACCTTATCAAATCTAATTATCATCGGACCATTTTGGACTTAGGTCCCATGTGGAAATTTCGCCCGATATTCAGTTGAAGCGATTTATTGTCAACAAAAAGAAGCCTATTCCACTCAAATTTGATTAGTGATTGCTTTTTACACTTATTAAAGATTTGACAAAATATAGATCTAATCAGTCCATGTTTGAACTTGGGACCCATGGTCCGGGAAACTCTGGTGTAGGGTATTATATGGTGGGTCTTGACCGACTATAATTTTCTTACTTGTTTGTTTTTCATACGTTAAAATGCTCTTAGAATAAAATCTATGAAAATCTTAGACTGCTAGATTTATTTTTTTTATTCTTAGAATACCTTAACGTAAGAGAAATACACAATCATCTTATTTATTAGTTATACGTTGAGGTGATGCTAGAATAAAACAAATGGCTGATATTTTTCAAAAAAATTTTATATTTTTGATAAAATTGAAGTCGAATCAGTTGTATGAGTGATAAATGCTAAACTTGATTATTTTTCATACGTTAAGGTGCTCTTAGAATAAAATTAATAAAAACCTAAGAATGTTAAATTTTTGTTTGTATTTCATTCAGAGAACTTCTTCACGTATGAGAAATAATAAAGTTTAGATTTTATCACTCATACGTTGATTCGACTTCAATTTTGTCGAAAACATCAGCTTATTAAATTTAACTCATACGTTTAGGTGATAGAAAATTAAAAAAAAAATTGGCCCCGATTATTATCAATACTTCCTCTCCCTTCTTTTAAGTGTTGAAAAGTTTGTTTAACATTATTTCTATTACAGTGTTTTTTTTTTGCTACCCAGAACTGCTCATTTCTCTGTTGAATTTTCATTTGCGTTTTTTTTTTCTATAATGATTTTTTTCATATGCACATTAATTTTCGTGTGAAAAAAAACTATTGTTGGCTAACACTCTGGGTATCCTTTTTGTGGACTGTGGTATTGGTAACGGATGTGCTGATTTTTACATGTCGTCTATAAATGTGTGTGTGTGTGTGTGATATAAGAAAGAAAACAATATAAAACAAAAAATCCACTACTAACATTAGTTAAGAGATGGTGTCGCGTTTGAATTTGAAATTTATGATTTTGTAGCAAAGGTGACAAGGACAATGGTCATTTATTTTAAAAAACATGCAGTAGTTTTATGTGTAGTTTTTTTCGTGTTCTCCAACACATGTGTTGGTTATGTCAGGAAGATGAAGATGACAAACTAAAATCTGAAGTTTAAAAAATTTTCAAACAGGAAAAAGGATATTTTTATAAAAATGATTTATTTTAATATTTTTTAAATTATTTTATTAAAAAATTAGTCGTTTTATTGGCTAAACAATATAATTTTGTTAAAATTGCAATTTTTGATTCTTAATAAATTTTAAATCAATCTTACGATGCCCATCTGTCTGTTGATATGGCGATCACGTCCGAAATATGTCTCAGAGATGACTTTATCCATAACAAAGATACTTGTCGATGCTTCTAGAAGTTTGGTATTGGTAATTGAGTGTTATCGGTTCAGCGGTTCAAAAGTTATAAATGAAAATGTAAGGTCACCTCAAAAGTTTTAGTACGTTAATTTAACGTCCTAGAGACCTGATTGGGAAAATGTCGTACGGACTTTACGTGGCAGGCTTTTTTCCGATTCGGAAACCGGAGGAGGCCTGCCACCTAGTACGACATTGTCCCTCATCCTTCCTTAGGACTCGGAGACAATCTCTTGCCACTCTGCACCAAATTGGTGAGGTTACCTACGACGGATTTCTCGGAGTGAAGATCATACCTTACTTGTCTTACCTCCGGCACCGACGTATCTACGATGCAAGCATGGTTGGGGTGCTCGGTCATATAACAGCCAAGAGCAAATAGAGTGAGAAGGGAAAGTGGCTCCGAACATGCAGAATTTAGGTCTTCTCACGTAGGTGGTCTTCAGATGCCATTAAATAACATATTGTTACCACCCTGATGGACGGCAACCAGACGACATACTGCTTTGTACGTTGTCAAGGTCGTATCCATATCTTTGACCCAGGTGCTTCCCGTTAGCGCTTTTAAAATGGAGTTCCTCCCCTTCATTCACCTGGTCATATTTTTAGCGTACCTGGCGAAAATAGATAGGCTATCGAAGTGGACTCCCAGAATCTTAGGGTTTTTCATCATGGGAACTTTCTGTCCACTAGGTGAAGAGTGTGGCCGCCAACTTAGGTGTTAAAAGTTTGAGGTTCGTATCTGCCAAAAAGCACTGGGTTGGAAATTTGGAGATGTAGGTATTTAACAGGATGGGAGAGAGGGCACATCCTTGTGACACAGCCTGTTTTTTCCCCCTAGATCCCGACCTGGAACCTCTGAACTTTATATATGACTACTCTAGGTATATAGTTTGCGAGTCATCTTTTATGTCCGTTTGGTAGCGAAGAGTTTCGTGAGGCAGACCGTGTCGAAGGCCTTAGACAATCGAGAGCGATCACTATGGTCCTTTTGTTTGGGCGCTTGCTGTTAAGGCCTTCGGCTATGGCTATCTTCATTTCACACAGAGTAGTCGTTGTGCTATGCCCAGAAGGAATGCCATGTTGGTGGTCTACCATTGCAAGATTCTCCTTAATGGAAGGGAGAAAGACAGATTCCAGGATGTTAACCACTTCCCAATTGATTTGGTTTGGCAGGTTTGGGAATGTAGACAATATGAACGACCGATGATTTGCATATATCATATTATCGAAATAATCGTCACACCCTGGAGGACAATCTTCCCAAACTTCAATATATCTGGAATCTCCAAGGAGTTGACACACAGATAAAATGTTTTTTCATGTATACCCTTATAGCTTTGAATACATTTTCCGGATTGATCTCTACATCTTCTGTCAGTGTTAGAGATATAATCGTCCTCAGTAATCCCAGTTGGGTCTGGCCGGATGATCTATAAACTGTCGGGTCTTTCGCTTCTGCGGGAAGTGAAAATGTTCTTTATGGTTGACCAAAGACATTAAGAACAATTATGCGGTGGTCGGAAAGGTTGTCTTATGGTTGACCAAAGACATTAAGAACATTTATCCGCTTCTTTAAGGTAACGTAACCCAAGATCTTTACTCTGAGCAGAGACTAGAGCTTCAATCTCAGCGCTCAGTTGCCTTAAACTTGGCAACTTGTCTATCTGCTAGACGACATGCTTCGGGCAGGCAGTTCGGACTTATCTTGGCGATTTGCCCAGCCAGAATGCGTCAGTTTTTCCCTGCAACCAAGATCTTTCGGATGTTCTTCTCTTCCTCTATAGAGGACTTTATAAAGTTGTCGAGGAAGAAGCCAATTTAGTTCCGTTAGCAGATATGAAGTCTAGACTTTTTGCGATCTTAACGGTGATCGGGATGTGATGAGTTGAGGTCGTTGTAGGCATGCCAGATAGTAAAGTCTACAAGGTCAGGGCTGACTATTGAAAAATCTGGTAAGCTAAAATAGTTTGCGATGATGCGAGTAAGGTGACTTTCATTGATAACACAGTAGTTTGAGTTATAATTTTTTTCGGCAAAGATGTTACCTTTCGCATCATAATCCAGCTCAGTTTGCCAGCTATCATGGTGCGCATTTATGGCACCAAGTATGACTCTGAAAGTTAACAGAGTTATGGACAAGAAAAGCAAAGCTGCCTTCATTATCTCCCTCACGGTCTTCTCTTATTATACTATAGCTTGACGAGCGGGAGAGGAGATTCGTATTCGTCAGACTACTCTTTTGGAAGGCCGCGATCGGTATGCTTTTTTTGTCCGTGAAGTCCGTTACATTCTTAAACTTCCTGTTCAGCCCGTTGAAATTCTACTGTAGTTACTTAAAATAAAGGTCTGGTGGATTTTGTAACGTTCTGACCCTTGTGTTAGTCAGTTCGTCATTAGGATCTTGTCCTGCTCGATCAACATGTGTGGATGGCCGATCTGGTACTTCATAACCAGGTGCGCTACGTGCGTTGGTAGCCTGACGTCTTCTGCAATAAGGACCGATGAAGTCCGGTCTGTAAAGAACGGTATTTCACACGTTTGTAAGAAATATATTTAATTATCAGCTCAATTATCCTACTTGTCAAATACTTGCACTTCTAAAACTACCTTAACTAAGATTTACATCTCCATTTCTATTTATCAAACATATTAATTTCAATGTCATAAAAGTCATTAATCAGCGAGCAATAAAAACACTTGTCTAATGCCATGACAAAATCTACACTATTCCAACACACATACATAGATACACCTTTCTAACTATTACATACAAAAACAACGACATAAATAACAATTTAAATCACTCTTAACTCACCATGAGATTTTACAACAAACTAGAAATTGATGAAAACTTGGTTATATAAAATCTAAAATAACTACATAAAGCTTATTTACTACAAAAGTGACATAACTCAAAAAACGTGATTTTTAAGTTAATGATGCAAAAATATTCCTTATATCATGTTCTGTTAAAAAATCGTATTAATATCTTTTAACTCACTCCTTGAGAAGAGAATGTGCCATTTTTACATTGTATACTTATGTACCGACCTTTTTCGCTGAAAAACTTTTTTTAATTTAGAACATTAAACATGTTTTCTACAAAATCTGTTTTTTTAGTTAATCAACTATTGTAGTAAATGAGCAATATGTATGTAAAGATAATTGTTTATTATTGAACAAAAATATAATGTTTAATTCAACAATAGTATTTAAAATATAAAGAAATAAAAGTATGTAAGTTTAAATATTCACTGCACATTCATGTATCCGACGACCAATCTTCGCGACGAGCAAAACACAACTGCTTGTAGCTTCTTTATTGCTTCAACACCAATGCTTGCACTCTCAACTTTACATTCGGTCATCCTGTTCATCATCTGCCTCAGATGATAGATTTTCCTCGTCTTCAACGTATCGCCAAAGTTTCATATTGTCTGAACTTGTAGATGTTTGACCTGGACCCTCAAATGTTGCTGCTTTCTGGACATCGTATCTACCATTTCGTTTCACCTTAATGATTTTGTAAGGACCCAGAAATTCTGATGCTAGTTTTTTTCCTGCCACAAACTGCGTTCTTTTTATAGCTACCAGATCATTTAATTGGTAACCATCATCATCTTTACGCTTTCTGTCAAAATTCTTCTTGTATATTCTTTGCGCATTTTCGATTTGAAGTTTAGCTTGTTCCCTGATATGCTGCCTATCTTTATCAAAACCATCGATTAGTTCTTCTTGCAATATACGTAGAATTTCATTCGATTCATCATTATTCATTTTAACTCCAAACATTACCTCGAATGGTGAAAACTTTGTAGAGTTGTGTACACAGGAATTCATTGCCTTCTGTACCTTACCCACGAACTTGTACCATTTTGACGGATCATCATATGATAATTTTGCAATAATTGAAATTATTGATCTGTTAACTCTTTCTATTTGTCCATTACCACGAGGGACACCTGTTGTAACCAAAACGTGTTCAATATTTCTTTCTCTGCAGAAATTTTCAAAGGCATTAGATGTGAACGCTGTACCTTTGTCACTAACAATTCTCATTGGGTTGCCAAAGGTTTCAGACCAAACACTTAATCGTGCTACAACTTCCTCCGTTCCTGTCGATTTAGTTGGAAACAACCATACAAATTTGGAAAATCCGTCCACCAGCGCAAAAATATATTTATATTGTTTCGAAGTAGCATCCATGGGACCGAGATGATCAATGTGAAGCGTATGTAAAGGAATTTCGCCTTTATCGATACAATTCAAAAAGCCCTCTTTTCTGCCGAGTTTTCTGTTGCATACAATACATTTTATACAATTACCAATAAACTGAGTAACCTTCTTCTCCAAGTGTGGAATGTAATAATTCTGCTGGATCATGTGCACAGTTTTTTGAACCGCTAAGTGACCCAATTCATGAGCGTTCCGAATTACCTCGTACTCCATACTCTTTGGCACTACCAACAAGTCATTACCTTTATAAAACTTATAAACGATTTCACCTTTTAATTTATAATTTTCATACGCTCCGTTTTTCAACATATCGCCTATCACCTTAATATGATCATCTTTTTGTTGAGCAACTCTAAATCTGGCAGAGATTTCTGAAGATATAACATAAACTGTACATGGGTTGCGGCTTAAGCTGTCAACGTGGCGCATTCTCGTTCCGTCACGGTGCTCTGTGACAAAATCAAAATCTTGAAGATACATTATCCAATTTGCAACTTCTCGTGGAACGTCCTTCTTTGTAGTGGTTTGCTTAAACGCAGAGCAATCAGTTACCAATTTGAACTTTCTACCTAGAAGGTAGTGTCTAAATTTTCTCAGAGCGAGATACGCTGCCTTCACCTCTAAAATATAGCTATGAAGCTTGCTCTCCTGTAACGATGTTTTCTTACTCCAAAAATACACTGGATGCATTTTACCTTCGTAATCTTGCATTAAAGTTGCACCAAATCCCTCCTTTGAAGCATCCGTGTGGAGTTCTGTATCAGCATTTGGATCATAAATAACTAACACAGGTTCCCTTATCAAAGCATTTTTCAGAAAATCAATAGCTTCCACCTCCTGTTGGGTAATTTTGAATTCCTTTCCCTTTTTCAATAATTCTGTAAGCGGTCTAGCTATGTGTGCATAATTTGGTATGAATTTCCTAAAATAATTCGTCAATCCTAAGAAAGACTGAATTCCTCGGACATCCCCTGGTACCGGAAATTTACGTACAGCCCTTGTTTTTTCTTTACCTGGCCTAATCTTACCATTTTCGACTTCATAGCCTAGAAACTCAATTTTCGGCTTTAAAAAACTGCACTTTAACCAGTTGATACGTAGATTGAATTGGGACGCTGTTTGCAAAACCTTTCTAACATTATCAAGACATATTAATTCTGTTGATCCAAAAACCACTATATCGTCGATGTACAATTCCATGATTTCTTCATTAATTAAATCTTGAAAAATAAAGTTAATAAATCTGACAAAATTAGCTGGAGAATTGCAAAAACCAAAAGGAGCCACATTAAATTCGTAAAGACCTTCTCTAGTAACAAATGCTGTATATTTGCGACTTAACTCTTCAATAGGGACATGGAAAAACCCGTTCTCAAGATCCATTATCGTAAAAAATTTTGCCTTTTGCAATTTTTCCAAAACTTCATCTATTATTGGAACTGGAAAACTATCCTTAAGTACCATAGTGTTCAGTTTTCTATAGTCTATACATATTCTATGAGTTCCATTTTTCTTCTTTGTTACAACGATTCTACTCGCAAACTCTGAACTTGACTTACGAATAATTCCCTGCTCTAACCATTCATTTATTTTCTCTCTTACCACTTGTTGCTCATTAATAGGTAAACGCACTGGTGATTGTTTAAAAGGAGCCATATTATTATCCGGCAAAATCTTCATTATAATTGGGCACTGTGCTTCTCGTGATGGTGCATAATTTTCTATTATGGATCTTACTGTTGCTTCGTATTTTGGTGGTACATCTATACTTGTTTCCGTTTGAATAATATTATACACGTTCCATTCTTTTCCTTCGTTACCGCTTTCGTTTTGTAAATTATCAAACATATAACAACCGTCGTTAAATTTAAAATTAAATTTTTTTATAAAATCATAACCGAGAATAGCGTCGTATTTTATTTTGTTATCCGGAATCACCATTAGGCTATGTTCCGTTTCCACATTGTCCACCCGTATTAGACCCGTTATGTGACCGATGGGTTCCGTCGCCACGTTTCCTAGACCGTAAAGTGTCGAACTGTTCTTTCGTAACTCTATATCGGAAAAGTATTTTCTATACATAGAATCTTTTACAATTGTAACATCCGACCCGGTATCAATAAGACACTTTAGTTCGATATTATTTAGAAAAATTGTTTTCAACCGTTTTTCATCAATCACAATATTAACGTTCTGATTCTTTTCATGTTTTTGTCTTAGTTCACAGTTTTTAGCAATATGACCGTTTTTATTACATTGGAAACATTTTATTTCGAACTTACATTCACTTTTCTTATGGTCGATCGACCCACATCTAATACAATGTTCTTTTTTATTGTTCTGTTTCCCTTCACTTTTATCTTTTCCTTCATTTGCATTTTTATTTAATCTTTCATAAATGTCATATTGATCCCGCAATTCATTATAAGACGTAACCGAATACATTGGATATTTAAACTCGTTTTTAATATTTAACCCGTCAATTATGTATTGTATTACCGATTTTTCGTCAACATTGCCTATCGAAGCAATTTTTCTCATTTGAAGAATGTACTCGTGAAATGATTCTGTGTCCATTTTTACCCGATTTGACAATTTTTTATGCAGTTCCGCACTATTGAAGCTTCGATTAAATTCATCTATTAATGCTGTTTTTAACGTTTCATAATCGCTTACGCTTACAGATTCTAAAAACAATTGCGCCGTGCCGATTATTTTGTTCCGTGCCTGAACATATTTCTGTTTAATATTCAGATCGTACGCATCTGCATTTAATTCAAAATTTTCGAACCACTTCTTTACTGGCATAGACATACCATCAAATTCCGATATTATTTTACTAAAGCCTTCAATTGAAACACCACTGCTGTTATTTTGCGCATCACTGTTTGTTTTAATAGAGAGTAACTTGATCAATTCTGTTAACTCGCATTTTTCAACATTCACAAATTCTCCTGATTTCGTTGCCATTGTTTTGCTTTCCTTTATATTACTAATACACGTACCAATCAAATTTTGTTTTTTATTTGAGTCTATTCTCTTTAAGTCTATTCGTTTTGATTTTCTTATCGTATAATGCAATAGTTTTGTTTTTGGTTTTTTTGCCAGTTCTTTTGATCTTGTATTGTACGAATGTTCTGTTTTTTCGCTCATATCTTTTAACGTTTGCTTTTATTATTTTATTACTCTTTCTCACTACAATAATTTAGTCTCTTCACTTCTTTACCTCTCTTATTATTTCTGTCCACTTTATAACAAACCGGTTTCCCGCTGTTCAAACGACGTTATTAAACAATACAAATTTCATTCTCTTCGCGGCAGAGTTTTTTTCTTTTTTTTTTCGTTTTGTTTTTTTTTTTAGTTTAGTTTCTTAGCAACTGCGCAACATCTTTTTTTTTTTTCATATACGTTCTTCGCGGCAGAGTTTTGTTTTTTTTCGTTTATTCATTAGCAACTATCTCTTCTGCTCAAATAAAAATTTCGTCACACGGTTGAGCCCCCAAATGTAAAGATAATTGTTTATTATTGAACAAAAATATAATGTTTAATTCAACAATAGTATTTAAAATATAAAGAAATAAAAGTATGTAAGTTTAAATATTCACTGCACATTCATGTATCCGACGACCAATCTTCGCGACGAGCAAAACACAACTGCTTGTAGCTTCTTTATTGCTTCAACACCAATGCTTGCACTCTCAACTTTACATGTATGTGTGAATGTTAGCAAAGGATTCCTCCATTGATTTGACATTGTTTTGACAAAAAACATACAACCTGATCTCAACAATCATGAAATTAAGTTTGTGAAAATGAGCTGAAATCTTGATAGGAAAAGTATAGACCAAAAAAAAAAATATAAAAAAATTACAATAAAATAAAGGATGATAAAATGATTTGTTGGTTTTTGTTGAATTTGACAAAATAAGATAAATGAGTTAATACGATTTTTTTTTTAATTTTCGAGTAAAAATAAACAAGAGTTTTTAGAGGTTGTTTTTTAAAGGAGTATGAAAAAGGTTTGAACGGTTTTGGGTTAAGATTTTGGTAAACAATGGTTTTATTTTAACCAAAGTTATGTTATGGTTTTGTAAAAATGTATTTTGTATTTTTCTTCACACATGACTGTTCTTTTACGGTCACTTATAATATGTTATTTTATTTTTATAAAAATTACGCGGTTTTACGCTGTAATGCTTTAGGGTTTAATGTACTTTTTTGTTTTTGTTAATAAATACTTATAAAGAAAAAAAAATTGGGTTTGATAAAATAAACCAAACTTGGTTTAAGGTTTATTTTTATACAAAAAAAAGGGATCATTTCGGGGGTATGACAAGTCTTTAGTTAATGTTGCACAAAAGGTGTTGAAAGTATTTAAAATATGGAAAAAAAGGTTAAATCTTTAAATCAAATTAATTTATCTTTTAAGTGAAATTGTACTTACAGACAAAGAAAAAAGGTTTTAGATCCAATTCCCTGAAACAAAAATATGCGATTTAGCTCCAGAAAAATTTTCAGGAATGTATACATAATATACTGTTAAATATTGGCTGACCATTCGTACTGATTTAATCAGTACATGTAGTGATTTTTGATTAGTTTTGATTGTACTGATGTTTGAACATTTCAACATAAAAAATAATTTTATTCTAAAATTCTGTACAAAAACTTGAATTTCCATAATATAAGTCGTCAGAGTTGTTTTTTATAACTTAAGTCTGAAAATGAGATAATTTATAAAAACGCAAAAATGAATCTGAGCATGAGGTTATTTGATCTTCCTATATTTATATGAAAATGCGCACAGAATCTTTAAGGTTTTCTATAACGAAAAGTTCGATGGGCCGATGAATTTTTTTAGAATGATGATGTAAATTGCATGAATTCAAATGATTCTGAGATCTTAGATGAGGTAATGTCATCAGAGCTTATTCGAAAAAGCGCTCAGAAAATCAGGGCCTTAAAAAAAACACGTGCTTATTAGCTGTGAAGTTTTCTTAGAGGAAAAGTTGTCAAAACTTACGGAAAAAAGTCTTCAAAATCTGAGGGATTTTCTTATTCTCAAAACCTGTGGAATTTTGTTCAATTTTCTGAACTGAAACTATCAAAACATTCCCATGAAGTCGTTTAAAGTCAACTAAATTTTCTACAACAAAACGACAAAAGTTGTTTTTAGCAGTTGTTTTTTAACAGTTGTTTTTTTTTGCAGTTGTTTTTACTCGAAATACTTGGGATCAAGTTAGTTTAACCGACAGTGTTGAAAAAACATCAGTGTATTCTCATAGAAAAAAAGTATAAAAACTTGGGCGTACTGATTTAAGCTTAAAAAAAAAATGGCCATCCTAGTTAAATACAACATTAAATGACAGTTAGACATCTACGACTCATCCTGTTTTTCCTAGTAAGTTTGAGTGTTGAAAAAACATCAGTGTATTCTCATAGAAAAAAAGTATAAAAACTTGGGCGTACTGACTTAAGCTCAGAAAAAAATGGCCATCCTAGTTAAATACAACATTAAATGACAGTTAGACATCTACGACTCATCCTGTTTTTCCTAGTAAGTTTTTCGAAGCATATCTTAAGGTGCAAAGAAAAACAAAAGCACCACAGCTCCAAAATAAACCACATTTTGTTGAATTTTTACCAAGGGTAGATACCAAAAAGATATTAAGTAGTTAAAGTTTATTTTTTTTTTAGAAATCGGTCAAGTAAATCAAAAGTTAAGAAAAAAAGTTAATTTAAAAACGTTCAGTGGCACTTTTTGTGCAACGAAGAACAACTTGTTAAGATCCTTATAACGATGTTGATAGAAAATCAGAAAAAACTAAAAAAAAAGAAAAAGTCAAGAAAAATCGGGAAAATTCGGATGTTGCTGGAAAGAGTTCAGAAAAATTAATACCAAATCGGAAATAAAATTCAGAAATTTTTTAAAGTCTCAAAGGATACAGAAAAACTACAAAATTAGGAATAAACTTAAAAGATCAGAAATTTAAAAATAAAATTATAAGAATTTTTAAAATCTTAAAGATATAGAATAACTAAAAAAAATATAGAAAAAACTAAAAAATTCAGAAATACTTTTCTGATTTTTTATACAGATTTGAATTAAGAAAAGTGTGAAAGAAAAATTTAAATTTTCTAAAAATTCTGTTTTTATATATTGTTGGACTTTATATTTTAAGTCCATATTAATTATTTCTGAGAAATAATAATTTTTGTTGTACAATGAGAAAATTTTGAAATAATTAATTGACAACACAGGCTAAATGAAGATGTCGACAGCTTTCGGAAGAAGCCACCCTTCCTTCGTCAGCACTCTATTTTTTTTTTGATCCACGCCCTCAAAAGGAAGGTCGTACCGAAAAAACGACATTTTCTAATCCTCTGGGTCCAAATGCAGGACTTTGAAGTTCTTGTAGCATAAAAATGTTGCATCTGTCAAACAAAAATGCCTGCGAATTTTGTAAATCATGATAATGTTTTGCGGAAGATTTGTGTGTACTTGTCAAAGCAAAGTTTTTTTTAGAAAAAATAATTTTATATTACTTTGCTATTCCATGAAAAACGAATTGAAATATCAGTCGAGGACCCTATTAAAAAACCAAAAGAGCTGTACATTTCGTAAGTGAGTGCAAAAATAAGTGCAGAAAAGTGTTTTTACATTTTGAAGAGTATAAAAGATTCGGCACAAAAGAATATAACACTCTCACTTGTTTTATGTACATTTGATAAACAAATGGAAAATTTTTATGCGAAAAGCTTAGACTTGGTGAAAAAGTAGTTTTGGTAAAAAAAAATATTTTTTTTTTTCAGGAAAAACAAAATTATGCTAAAAAAAATTAATGAACCCGAAATTTTTGGTGAAAAAAAATTTTGATAAAAAAAAGTTTTTGATGAAAAGAAAAATTTTTTGATTTAAAAACAAATTGATGAAAAAAAAATTTTTGGTGAGAAAAAAATTGATAATAAAAAATCTGATAAAAAAATTTGATGAAAAAAAAAAAATTTGATGAAAAAAAAAATTGATAAAAAAAAATTATGAAAAAATATGAAAAAATTTATAAAAAAAAAAAATGATAAAAAAATAAGTTTGATGAAAAAAAAAAATTTGATAAAAAAAAAAATATATGTAAAAAAAATTTGATGGGGGAAAAAAATGATGAAAAAAAAATTTGATAAAAAAAAATTATGAAAAAAATATGATGAAAAAAAAGAATTATGAAAAAAAAAAAAATATGATGAAAAAAAAAAAGTTTGATGACAAACAACAAAAATTGATGAAAAAAAAAATTTGAAGGAAAAAAAAATTGATAGAAAAAAAAAAATTATGAAAAAAAAAAATTTGATGAAAAAAAAAATTTGATGAAAAAAAAAATAATTGATGAAAAAAAAAATTATAAAAAAAAAATTTATATAAAAAAAAAAAATATGAAAAAAAATGTTGATGAAAAAAAAAATGATGAAAAAAAAGAATTGATGAAAAAAAAAATTTCATGAAAAAAAATTTGATGGAAAAAACAATTGCTGAAAAAAAAAAAAATTGATGAAAAAAAAAAAAAAATTTTATGAAAAAAAAAATTTTTTTTTTTTGAAAAATAATTATGTTACTTTTTATTCACCAGCTGGTGAAAAACGTTTTTATTCACCACTAGGTGAATTATTATCCAAGTTACAAACCCAAGTTATTAAAATTTTGGTTTTAAGAAAATGAAAATAGTAATTCTTGTTGTCTTTTTCGTTAATTGTTAGCTTATATAGTCAAACTGAGGTGGCGTCATGCAACTTTTTTAAAATTAGACACCAGCCTAAAAACATTATCATGTTAAAAAATTTATTGTTCAATTCTATTTTATTATTTCATTTTATTTACTTTATTATTTTATTTTTATTTATTTACAATATTCTATTTTTAAAAATTTATTTATTTTTACCTTATCCCCACCGAGATTTGAACTCAAAGCCAGTTGTTCGTAAAGCTTAGTCTTTAGCCACTGCGCTAAAGTATATAAACATATAATAAGACTTAAAATCTTTTTTGTTTAATATTCTGCTTTAACATATTGAGTTTGTATATATGCTTTGCCACAATGCTCTGCAAAAATCTGTGTATGTGTCATTTTTGCAACACTTAATCGAATTTTGGAATTTGTCAGATTCGATTGTCAAGATTATTTAGCAAAAATAGAAACGATTTACTACCAGTAGCAAACGAGTCTAATGACAAATCGTTTGTGCACAAACTAAAGTATTAATACATATTCGACTCTATCTACAATGTGAATTAGAAAGACGAAAAAATTGTACTATACTAGTAAGGCTACGATTGTCAATAACCAACAAAAATATTTAAAACATTTTTACATATGATAGTCCATTGGACTACAACAATATGTTTTTGTTGTTGTGAGTGTAATAATACCACATTAGAGTTATTCATCACTATGGCGTGCCAACCATTATGTTCAAATTCTGATTAATTTTTATTAAACAATAAAAATTGTTTTATTCGACCTTTAAAATATTATATTTTGAGGATGTTTATTCTGGCTCGAGGTCATAATTTTCTTTACTAATTAAAACCATGATATTTTCATAGCATAATTTTCAAGAATTTTTTTTTTTTTTGTATTTAAAATTTAAAAAAAATTAAAACACGTATGCCATTTTTTCCTATGAATAACATTCATTAGTTCTACGATTTTTTTCTATGAATGTAACAAAATCTGTGAATAAAATTCTATGAAATATTTCACAATACTAATGAATATTCAGACAATGAATTGTTTCATAGATTCTATGAATTTAGTTTTATGAAATTTGTTCATAGATATTATGAACAATAATTATTTCATTGTAGGTTTCTTTGCATAATATAGGAGATTAACGAAAAAACTGGGAAATTACTGTTTCCTCCAAATCAGTGATAAAGTTTTGAAAAAAATTTTAAATCTCAGAACAAAGATTAAGAAAACAAAAATAGAAAATTCAGAAATACTAAAAGCAAAAATTATCAAAACACTAAAAAATTCAGAAAAATTTTAAAAATAATTATGTATGAATAAAATCAGGAAAATTCAGAAAAGGTATATTCAGGAAAATTTGGAACAAAACAAGTAGAAAAGTTAAATTGGACTTTGCCGAATCTATGAATACCCTCCACAATGCCTTTTTTAATGGATACTTAGTACATTTTTTAACATGAAAAAATTATCAAATTTTTTTTTGTCATTAAAAAAATAAAAATTACTATTTTTTTTTGAGTGTAAAACTTTTTTCGGGTGTAATGTTTTTTTCTGTCAAAATATTTCTGAGTGAATGCACGTACGTATGTACGCAAAATATTGTAATTTTTGTAAAAAAGAAACACTAATTTTTTTTTGAGTGTAAAAATTTTTTTGAGTGTAAAATTTTTTTCGAGTGTAATTTTTAAGTTACCAATGCTTTTAAAACTAAAAAAGTTTAAAAAGCATTGCTTTAAAACTCAACAAGTTTGAAAAGCATTGTTAAGCTACCACCAATGCTTTTCAAACTTGTTTTACACGTGTCAATTAAGATGAAACAAATCTGAAATTCAGGGTTTTGCCTTTAACTTTTGAACCACTGAACCGATTGTGCTGAAATTGAATACCAAACATACTTGGGGAACGGCAAAGATACATGATAAGCTTCAGCAGTCTCAATATTGTCTTTCGAAAGTTATCGCGTTTTTTATCTCGTAAATTAGCGAAAAACCCTTGCCGAAATTTACTCTTTTGCTCATAACTCCTGAACCACTGGACCGATTCGGCTAGATTGCAATACCAACCTGACCCGGTAAATGACCAACATATATGTCAAACTTCAGTAGCCTCTGTAAAGTCTTTCAAAAGTTAGCGTGTTTTCAACGGATAGACAGACATACGGACGGACGGACATCGCTAGATCGACTTAAAATCGATCGAGGATTTATTGGGTCCTAGACCAATATTTCACTGTGTTACAAACGGAATGACAAACTTATATATGCCCTCTATCACTAGAGTGGAGGGTATAAAAATATTAAAAATCAAGAAAATTAGAAAAGTGGAACGTGTGGAAGTTATTTTTGATTTTCCAAATTGAACTTTTTACTTGTTTTATTTAAAGATTTTATTTAATTTTTTTAATCAATAAATATTTTTTTTTATTTCATTAAAGTTTATTCATGTAAGTATTCTAAATTTTTATTTTATCATTTCTTAACTAAAAAGCAACTTTTTCTTAACCACTCCAAAAAAAAAGCAATTAGTTTTATAAATATGAAAAAAAAAAAACACGTGAAAAGAATTATAGAACGGTAAAAAAATATATATTTATTATACCCTCCAACTACAGTATGGGGGTATACTCACTTTGTCATCCCGTGTGTTACGCATCAAAATATCGGTCTAGGACCCCATAAAGTATATATATTTATGATCAGTGATCGATTCTAAGACATTCTAGCGATGTCCGTCCGTCCGTCTGTCCGTCTGTCCGTCTGTCCGTCTGTCCGTCTGTCCGTCTGTCCGTCTGTCCGTCTGTCCGTCTGTAGTTAACACGATGCAGTCCAAAATAAAAGAGGTACACTCCCGAAATTTGGCACAAATATGTCTTATGTTAATAAGACATAATATGTCTTATGTTAATAAGGCAGGGTAAGTTCGTAAATGAGCAAAATCGGACCAGGGGGAAAAAAGTTCCCCCTTGAAGAACTAAACCAACCTCTGAAAAAATACACTTTTTTACATGTTTTTTTGTATTTTTGTTAAATAAATGAAACATTTGTTATATTTATCGGGATGGGAAGGTGCTGTCAACATCCCCCACTGACCCCCATCACCCCCCCCTCCCCAAAAACAACAAACGCCCCTGACAAATTTTTTTTTTTTACATTTTGGAGGGTATTAAAGATTCGGCACAGCCGAATTTAACACTCTTACTTGTTTATATATAAAACAGGCTTATGAAGTGCACCATACAAAAACTACAGGTACAACTTCTACTTCTAGCAGTAATTACATTTTTTACAATTTTTTCTAATTTTTCTCTACCCATTTTCAGTTAAAACTAAACACAACATAGTTTTTATAGACTTTATATATTTTTTTATTTAATCATGAAATTTTTTTTAAATTTTAAAAGGTTTAAAAAAACTACAAAAAACAAAGCATTTCTGGAAAATTTCGAAAGTATCAAAAAATGATTTTCTAAAAATGTTTTCTAAAATTGTTTTTTTCCCCGCTTGATGGCACTGTTGTCGATTTATTAAAAAAATTCAAATTTTCAAATTCTATTTACAGTAGATCTGATAATTTAACATTCCTCTTAAATATTTTTTTTATAAAAATTTTATTTATTTTTTTTATTAAAAAAGGGTTTCGTTCAATATAATTTCATTAAATTAATATATTTTTGCCTTTGGTTTTGTTACATAATTTTTTGACAACCTTTTTTTTATATTTAAACACCTCCTGAATGATCTGAATTTCACATCATTTATCCCATATCCATAGTCTCATTAATGTATTACCCACAATTACCTTTACTAACTTTTGTTACATCAATTTTCATTAAATTTATACACAAACTTCCTAAAAACTTTTCTATATAAATATCCTGCCAACATAAAAAAATTGATTCCTTACAATTTATATATGAAATTTTATTTTCGCGTATATTATAGAAAAATACATAATCAACCCGAAAAAAATTGAATAGAAAAAAAATGTTAAAAATTAAACAGAAAACTAGAGAGATGGTGAGCATAGAAGTAGAAAAAAAGCGGAAATGAATCTCATGTGTATAAATGTGAATAAATCCAAAAATAAATTGAATTAAAAAAACAACCAACAAAACAGGAGCAAACATTTTATAGTATTTTTTATATACAGTGATTGATAAAAGTCTACGTACGACCACAATTTTGGCCATTGTATGAGATCAAAAGTGTTAAATTAAAAAAATTATCTTTTCAGAAATAAAAATGCGAACCCTGCAATAAATATGAAAAGGCAGCAGTACTAGAACAAGAAACGACTATTTCTTAAAGCATATTATATCAATGCGGTGGTTGTGTCGTCTAAGGTGCCAGTCAGCCTGTGTTGGTATGTAATGGTATGAATATGAAAAAATGTCTTTGGTTCGATTCCTGGTTGGTGAAGATGTTAATAAAAAAGTCGTACATAGACTTGATCGGTTGAAAACTTCTGTCGGACACTGTATAAGTATATTTTTTTTATTATAAATATAGTAGAAGGAATCATCATCATCTATACTTATGAAAAGAATAGTACTGGAGTCCTGGCAAAAAATAAAATAAAAAACATTAAAAAGTAAATTCAGCGTATATACTTTTGTTAGTATTTTTTATTTTAATTTTTTTTTTTTAAATCAATGACTGATTGTGAGTCGAGGTGTAAGTACTGGTGTGGTACTTGCAATATATTCAAAAGTATTGCACTGGAGGCTGTCTGTTATTTTTTGGGTGTTTTTAATGGCAAATGCTAACTTGTTTGGCTAGTGAATGTAAGGAAGTGAGAATGTAATAAATTCAAGCATCAGTCTTTATATTTTGGTGGAAATTTGTTTTTTATTTTTTTTTTTCATCTACTTGTTTTTGGTTTATGCTTAGCTTAAGGGACGCGAAAATAAAGTTTGAATATTCTGGCGAAATTCGGCAAAAAAAATAAAATAAAATAAAGTTGATAATAAATGGTACGCAAGGTTTTTATATTTTGGCAACTTGTGTTTTTTTTTGGATGCTCGAAAACAAAGTATACAAAAATTAAACAAATATGTATTAAAAAAGTCGCGAGTTTTTCTGCATGTTTACTGCCACTGACCAGTTGGTATTTGCAGGAGAACAGGAAGAATTCGTTGAACAGCAGGTTGACAGCTTCTGAAATTTTCTGATTTCTTATATATAATTCAGATCGAAGAATTTTTTAACAGCAATAAGGTTTTGAAATCTAAAATTATTTTTTCGTAGAGAAATTTTCTGGTTCTAATATATTTTATACCAGAAAAATGTCTTACAGCAAATATACACACAAAAAAAATTTTTACCAGTGAACGACTTTCATAGTAATTATTAACAAATTCATACAATTCATTAACTTTTTTATAATACTTATAAACTTTTTCGTAGTTCCTATTAATGAATAAATCATAATATGTGATATTTAAGAATTATTTAACATTTTTCATATATATTATGAAAAAGTTTATAAGTATTATGAAAAAGTTAATAAATTGTATGAGTTTGTTCATAAATACTATGAAAGTCGTTCATTGGATTTTTTTTGGTGTGTAGCTACAGGAAAAGTTACAGATTCAGAGACACTTAAAATCGAGTACATATTGTAAGCTACATACATATTTGTCATACCTTAGAGAGGCATTCACGGTACACACTTTTTCGAACAAATTTGACGATGAAAAACCGTGACGTACAGGACAAAAAACTATAATTTATTTTATTTCCTTAACGAGATCTTTCAATCGCGCTCTCTTTCTAATTTAATGACTTTTAAAAATATGTATTTTGATTATTTTTCACAAAAACAAAAAAAAAAATAGCAATTTATTAACACCAGCTGTATGTTTAACGAACTTTTCCATGAAATTACGCTTTTTATTGTCAACTGGAAACTGGATACTTCGTGATCAAAAAGAAGTTTAATTTAAACAAAGTTTGGCTAAAGAAAAATTTTAAATAAAGAAGTGTCACTCCATGTATGTAGTTCCTTGTTCCATTTCATTTTGCTGTTATATTAAGGGTGACCATTTTTTTCTAAACTCAAATCAAGTTTTTATGTTTGTTTTTTTTTTAGAAATAATTGGATAAACTAACAACTTCAATTAGTATTTCAGTAAAAACAACTGTTGAAAAACAACTGCTAAAAACAACTGTCATAAACTGTTGGCGTTGTTTTGATTAAAATTTAGTTGGCTTCAAACAGCTCCATTTCAGTGCATTAAATATAACAAAAACCCACAGGTTTTAACAAAATAAGAAAATTCCTCAGATTCTTAGGACTTTTTTGCTAAGTTTTGATATCTCTTTCATGTTTTTTTTTTTTAAATAGCCCTGATGTTCTGAGCGCTTTTTCCAATAAATTCTGATGATATTACCTCATCGAACATCTCAGAATCATTTGGATTCGTGCAATTGCGTTATCTTTCTTAAAATATAGAAACTTTTCGTTATAGAAAACTTCAAAGATTCTGTGCGCCTTTTTATAAAAATTTATGAAGATCAAAATAAATCTCATGCTCAGATACATTTCTGCGTTAACGAACCTCTTGATTTACGAACTCTAAGCTCCTTAGAATTAATTCAAATTATCTTATTGTCAGACCTTAGTTATTAAAAACTACTCTGACGACTTATTTATGGAAAATCAAATTTTTATATAGAATTTTCAAATATTAAATATTTTTTATGTTGAAATGTTCAAAAATCAGTACAATCAGTACATATTTCAAAAAATCAGTACAAATCAGTACAACGTTTTTTGATCAGTACACCTGATCAAAAATCAGTACATGTACTGATCAAATCAGTACGAATGGTAAGCCTAGTTATATTCCATTTTGTTACATGTTTAGTTTCATTTCGTTCCATGTAGGTTTCATTTCCTTGCATAAAACATGTGTTAAATGCTTAAAAAACTACTAGGCAAATCTCTTACAATTAGTAGTTATATAAATAAGTACCATTTTAATACACTTTAGGCTAAAGAAGTACCAAAGAACATTTTGTTACCCCTTTTTCCTTTTGAGAATCAGAAATTCTAAAAAGTTTTTTTTTGGTTGATTCGCCAATCCCAATTTGAATTTTCTAGAACCATATTTCGAAAAGATAACAAAAGTACCAAGTACAATGTTTTACATTTTTTGTTCGTTAAGAATCAGAATTTCCAATAATACCTCTTTTAAAATATTTTTTGTTTTTTGCAGAAACATTCTACATTTCGAATTTCAAGTTTCTATGAAAATTATTTCAGTAGATAGAAAAAGTACCAAAGTGTACTATTTTATAATTTTTGTCCCGTTAGAATCTGAATTTACAAAAAGTACTAATTTCAGAGTATTTTCCCCGCCGGAGAATCATGCTAAATTTTGAGTTTCTAGGAGCACTATTGCAAGAAAAGTGACAATGAACATTTTCTTACCCTCTGAGAATCAGAAATTCTTTAAAGTTTTTAGAAAGTTTTGTTTTGATGAAGTATCTGAATTTTAAAAATAACGGATTTATTACCTATTTTTTAAGAGATCGAAGAAGTGCCAAAGTTTACTTTTTTACCCTGTTAAAATCAATTTGTTTAAAAAAGTACTTTTGCCAGAATGTTTTTTTGTTGGGTGATCCACAATTTCACAATTTTAATTTTCTAAAATCGTTATTTCAGGAGATTAAAAAAGTACCAAAGTAAATTTGTTTACCCTTATGAATCGGTTTTTCTAAAAATAAATTTTCCAGAATGTTAATTTCGGCAGGAAGATCCTACATATAAAATTTAAAGTTTCTGTGAGGATTATTTCAGGGCATAGAAAAAGTACAAATTACATTTTTTACAATTTTTACAATTTTTACCATTTTTGTGAACTTAAAATCTGAATTAACAAAAAGTACTTCTTCAGAAAGTTTTTTTTTTGCCGCAGGGTCCTACAGTCTAATTTTCAAGTTTCTAGGAGCATTATTTCAGGATATAAAAAAAGGAAACAACATGTTTTACCGCTTTAGAATCCAAATTTGGAAAAGTGGACTTTTTCATCAATTTTTTTTTTTTTCATTAAAAAACTTTTTTTTTATAAAATTTTTTCTTCATGAAAAAAAAAAAATTCACCAAATTTTTTTATAATATTTTTTTTGTCATCAAAACTTTTTTTTCCTTGAAACCTTTTTTTAAATTTATTTTTTTTTCATTCAAATTTTGTTTTTCACGTTTTTTCATTAAAAAAATATTTCTTCATTAAAAATTTAGTTGTTATCAAAGTATTTTTTTCCTCAAGTTTTCACTCCAAAATTATTTTTGACAACTGGTGAATAATAATAATTTTGATCCCATGATCAGGAGTTTTTTTTGTATTTTTTCCATTTATTTACAAACTGGTAACAATGACTGTCGCCTCGTTGTAGCGAAATCTACCAAGGGTTATGGTGGGAATCGAACCCACGACCTCCTGTTTTTTTTTTTTTGGTGAATAAAACGCGTAACATAATTATTTCTTATGATTTTTTTTTGTTCATCAATTTTGGATTTTTATAAAGTTTTTTTCCTTTTCATCAAAATTTTTTTTACGAAATTTTTTTTCGTCTAAGAAACTTTTTTAACCAAAATATTTTTTTTTTTTTCACCAAAAAGTTTTTTTTATTTTTTTTTTTGCATACATTGTTTTTTATTTAAATTTTTCCGTTTGTTTTTCATCGAAAACTTTTATTTTAAAATATTTTTTTATCAAAGGCGCCCCAGTAGACTAGTTGGTAGCGTGCTAGCCTATGAGTCTGGTAATCGTGGGTTCGATTCCTACTAGAGGCCTTGGTCTGTTTCGCTACAACGAGACAATGGTCATAGTCGCCCGTCTCGGTTAGATTTATTTAGTAAATGATTTGTAATTATATTTAAAAAGCTCAATAAATAAATAAAATTATATTATCAAAAATTTTGACTTCATCAAAATTTGTTTTCCTCAATTTTTTTCACCAAAATTATTTTTGACAGCTTGTGAATAAGACAACAGAATTATTTCTTATCAATTTTTTTACCAAATTTGTTTTTTTTATAATTTTTTTCTTTTTATCAAATTTTTTTAATGAAAATTTTTTTTCTTTAAAATTTAGTTTTTTAACAAAAGTTTTTGTTCAAAAATTTTTATTATGATAACTTTTTTGGTGAAAATCTTTGTTTTTATGATTTTTTTTTTATCCAAAAAAAATTTTTTTACTATCATCATCAGGGTATATTTAAATAAATATAGCGATCTAAAGCTTGTTGAAGTCTTTACTGCGTCAAGAAATTAAAGCAGTATACCCTCCAACAACGGTATGAGGTGTATAGGGCATTCTGTGAATGTCCGTTCGTCTCTCTGTCTGTGGATAGCACAATGCAGTCCAAACAAATAAAGCTAGATTCTTAAAGTTTGGCACCACGATGTATTGTAGTCATAGGCTGGTTTATTCGGGAACTAACCTGTATTCTCATATTTTTTAAACAAATAAAAAATGTTTATGTCAGAACTGGACACGTTTTCATCATAAAAAAATAATAAAATTAAATTTTTGATTAAAGATTTCTAACAAAATTACTAGTCTTACCACATCCTCCCTAAAATGGGTGTCATTTTTCTTATGAAGTTTTACACAAAGCAAAAACTTTTCTTAATATTTTTTAAGTTCATATGAAACCCTTAAGTAATTTAAATTTGTTATTAATGAAAAACTATCAAAGTACAAAATATTTATTTTTTTTACAAGAAAAAACTAAAACTTTTTAATTGCAGAGTTGGAAAGTTTTGTATTTTAATTTCAAACTAAATATCAATTAAATTCAATACATTTCTAAGATTCTTTTTCTTTCGTTTTTCAATAAAATAACATAAACAACAACTTGAAAAATCATGTTATAATAAAGTAAAACTTAATAATTTGTTAGATGGAAAAAAGATTTCAACTTGTGCTTTTCTTATGTTTTTAATATAAAAAAAAAATCACATAAAGAAAATTGATCAAGTATGTAGTAGAAGTGTGTTCTAAGAAGTGTGTAATAGTATTGGTCATGTAAAAATTATACAGTGTTGTATTTCAAATATATGTGTGTGAAAATACAATATTTTTGTTAAAAGCATGAGGAAAATGTAAAACTTTAATAACTACTAATTTGACAAGACTTGCAAATATACTCATATTCATATCTAAGGTAATAAGTCAAAATATGTTAAATCAAAAGTTTCGGAATTTAATTTCTGATTTGTTTTTAATTTTCCTAAGCGCTCTTAAATTTTCCAATATTTTCTTTTTTTTACATTTTTTCCTCTAAATTTTCTTTAATTATTAAATTTTTCTTTTTTTGCTAAATTTTTTTCTTAATTTTTCGGTGTTATTTTTAATTTTTGTTAAATTTTTAAAACTTTTGCTTACAACAGTTCTTACATATTTACAATAACAACAAAATAAACTAATTTAGCAACAACTTCACACAACAACTGTATACGAGAACTGCTCAATTTCCTTTTGTTAGCTAAAGTAAAGAAAATCGACTTATCCATTTATATCTTGTTCCCATACAACACTCTCCAGCATCTCATATAATAAAGTGTATGTTTGAACAAAAAAATATATAAAAAATCTATTAAAAATAAAATCATATTAAAATTTTTCCATATACTCACTCGGTTATATACTTTCAAGAAAACATCTATGACCACAAGAAAATTTCTTGTTGTTATTATGGCCTTTTCCTTCTTTTTCTCTTTACTTGGCTAAAATACACTTATGTTTTACAAGACTTTGTTGTTGGTTTTTATTAGATTTTTGTTTTTTTTTTATATTTTTGGCAAAAATTTACTTAAAAGTTATGGTCAAGTTAAAAGTTTATTGTTGATTGAACACTAATTAAGTTTGTTGCTTCGATAAAATATACAAAAAATAAATTTTAAGTTATTTTAAAGAAAAAAAGACTTTAGAGCAAATGCAACAAAAATTTTCAAATATTTTAACAAAATTTTTATAATAAACACTTAATATTAAGTTATGACAAAAATAAATAAAAAAGTCAAAGTTAGGAAAAACAACTTGAAAATTTTAATGAAACTTGGCCGACTCTAAAAGTACCCTGTTCAATGTAGAAAATTTTTTTATTTTAGTGGAACATTTTTTTATAAAAAAAAACAAGAAAAAATCTTTATTTTTTGAGTGTAAACAATATGTAAATATTTTTCTGAGTATAAACATTTTTTGAGTGTAAATATATTTTTTTATTGCTGAATTTTTTCTAATGTAAATTGTTTTTTGTGTAAATTTTTTTGAGTGCAAACATTATTTTCATGTCTTAATTTTTTTGAATGTAAGTATTTGTTTATGTCAACATTTTTTCTAAAACTTTGGTACTTTGTATATATCCTGAAAAAATGGTACTAGAATCTTGAAATTTCAAAAACACTAGCTTATGCGGTAAAACTTTAAAAAAGTACTTTTCGTAATTGCCGATTCTAAAAGGGTAAAATAATGCACTTCGGTACTTTAATATCTCTTAAAATAATGTAGGACCCATTCGAAAAAATTTCATGAAAAGTGGTTTTTGGAAACTCCGGTTTTAATGGTCAAAAGATGGTAAAATAGTGTAATTTGGTACTCTTTACAACTTTAAAAATATATATAAAAAAACAAAAGTACTTTTTAATAAGTTTTAAATATAAAAGAGTAAAAATTGTACCTTAGTACATTTTCGATCTCCTGAAATAATAGTAATAAAATCTTGATTTTTGAAATGTATGATCATCAAAAAAAGTATGAGGAAAATACCTCAAGTGGACACACTTTTTGAACTTATGTCATCCGACAAAACTTGAACAAAAATCAGATCTAGTGGGTAGTAGTTACCACACCAATTCTGAACGAGATCGGTAAAGAACTCGAAGTTAGAGTTTGAGAAGGTTGAATTTTGACGTTTTAGTGAACTGCCCGAAGGACTCCTCTAAAGGGGTCAAATGTATGACCGACGCCAATATTTTTTAAACCCTTTAGGTCAATGGTTCCCAACCTTTTTTGCCCATTGCCCAACTTTTAAGTTAAAAAAACTACAATGTCCCCCTACACGCAAGAAAACAAATTTTTCAAATTTGTTTTAAAATTCAAATCAGCATTTAAACAACGTTTTTAGAAAAAGTTTTCAATAATCAACTAAATAATTTAACTAAAATATTATTTTTTTAGTTTACTTAACAACAAATAATCCTAAAAATTTGCCCGTTGCCCCCCCTGAAGCATTCGAATTCCCACCCAGTGGGGCGAGAATCAAAGTTTGGGAAACGTTGTTATGGTGGTCTGCATAAAGTGTTTATGTTATTTTTTTATTAATTTGTTTTAATTAATCAGCTCCTACCACTTCAATAGTGCCTCCTAGAGGAGTTAAATGTAAGGCCGAACCCCATTCATTTTTATCCCCTAATATTTCCTTTAAACATACCTACCCACTACTTCCACTTCTTAATATAGCTCCCATACAAAAATGATAGTTTATAAAATATCGAGTGAAATTTTATTATGTAAATTGTCATTGTTCAACAACATTTTTTTATTTTTAGGTACAACATCATGAAATGTTTTATTTTAATTGTTTTTACTCAAAAAAATGTTAGTAAAAAAAATTTTAGGATTTGTTGAAATAAATCCCCCATTCGCAATTGTTTCATCAAAATTTCCAAAAATAGGGTTTTTTTGCAGTTTGTGCTGCCTTAAATTCTCAGCCCACGGTCAAATTTTGGGAACTTGAATTTTTATTTTATTTTTTTTAAAAAATATTGACAAAAAAGTTCGTCAAAAATGTTTCGAACAAAATTTTCTAAATGCAATAGCATTAGAAAAGGCAATAGCGCCCTATGCTCCTTCCAGGAGTAAAAGGAACAAATATATATGATAGCAAAAAAGTTATATGGATCCGAAAAAGGGGCTGGTAAATAAAACGTCAAATCAGAGAGTTTTTCTGCTACCCATTTTATCTTTGAGCAAGTTTGAGCCCCATCGGATGGCATCGTTTTCAAAACTGTGTTCACTTTTTGTTCATTATACTATGTTCTAAAAAAAACTTTTAGGAAGTTTTGATACTAAAAGGGTAAACACGGGTACGAAGTTGTGCTTTTGTAATTTTTGGATTTTCCAAAATGGTGGCAGGACATAATCCCCACGGACATTATCCCCATAACGAAAATGGGGATTATGAGCGAATCCGAATACTTGACGGTCGAAACCCTCCTTTTAGTTGTGGGGACTATGACCATTTCCGAAACGGTCCGAATCCTAATGGGGATGATATCCGTTCCCTGTTGAGGGTACGACCAAAAATTTTTCGGTATTTTTATACCCTCCACTTAAAATCGCGGATTTTTTTTTTTACCAAAAATTTTTTTTTTCGCGGAAATTTTTTTTCAAATTTTTTTTTATTTTTTTCAAAAGTAATTGTGGAGGGTATCAATACATTCGGCAAGGCCGAATTTAACTTTTTTACTTGTTTTTTTCTAAAATCATTTTTGATGAACTTTTTTACTACAAAGCGCAAAAAAAATGTGTCTGGGACTATGAAAATTTTGATCGAGACTAGAAAAATTGGAAAATTTGGTTTTGTCCTTTTGTCGCTGGTCACAAGATTAGTTTTTTTGAGGTAGTTTCGTGATAAGACAAATTATCATATGTCACGTGATAGGTATTTTTGTGATTTGTCCCTATTTCACCACTCACAGTGTAGGTGATTTCGGATCGAAAGACATTTTTTCCGATGGGTTACTATTTGAAATTTGCCAAAAAAAATTGCGTTTTTTTCCTACGGCCTAAAAATTAAAAAAAATATATATATCGTCGAACTATATTCAATAAATGCCAACTCGAAAAAGCTTACTGTTCAGTAGAGCTAAAAAACTAGTTATTTCGCATATTATTGCAAAAATAAACAATGTACCTTCCACAAGATGGTTTAAATATTCTAAACAATTTTTACCTATGCAAAAATTTTCATATTTTGCACTTGTTCGCGTATTTTTCAGAGATGGCATTTATTACAATATCAAAAAACAAATATTTTTTTAGAGTTGGCATATTTTGTCGGAAAACAAAAATACATTTTTTTTTTTTAAATTTAAAAATTTTTTTTTTTTTTGGTTTTTGTTATCCTTAGTATGGTAATTGCAAAAACTGAACAAAAAATTAAAAATCTTTGCATATTTTTAAAAGTTACTAGCTCCGAAAGCCTTTTAATCTCAGGGTGGTCAACTTTGGCACTCTGTAACTCACGCTGTATTGCAATAGGGTCACTCCAAACTAGCTATTTTGAAAGCTTATATCATTGACTTTATTTGCCCCATTCATTATGTTTCAATCTGATAAATAGTTTAAAAGTTATATAAATATAAGCAATTTTTTTTGCAAACACTATTTACCGATATTTTCAAAATGGCAATATCTCGAGAACCAGTCATTAGATATCAAAATCTTTACAAGATTCGTGTTTAGCATGGTATATGCAATAAGATATGTGGTCTAATTTTTTTTAAACAAATTTTTGAAAAATTTTTGGAAATTTACAATGGGAGTTGGCATTTATTTCCACCAAAAAAATATGTACTTTGAGTTAGCAGAATAACAAAAATGGATGTAAAACGAAAACAAGTTATTTTTTTGCTCTGAAATTTTTATGGCAGATAGGTATTACATAGGGGAGTTATTTGCCATCGGAAACTCATTTCCGTCAAATTTGAGTTGGCATATTTTGAATATAGGTTCACGATATATTAAAAGCTTTTGCTATTCATAGAGCTTGATACAGATTTGTATTTAAAAATAATTTAAGTCAAATCCGACATTTTCAACCTGTTGGGTCCTTTTTGACTAATTTGAAATGACGATATCTCGAAAACCGCAGGACTGATTTCAGATTTTTTTTCATATTCGTATTCAGCATGCCATAATCATTATATGTAATATATCGGAAGATTTTTTTTTTTAATTTTTCAAAAATAAGAAATTTCGGTGGAAATTTTGCAAAAGTCCCAAACTTTGATCGAAGGGCGCCAGGGGCTTACATGTTTGGATTTGTCTCATATTAAGTAAAAATTAAAGATTGTCTCAAGTTCAATAAAAGGGGCAAGGGCAAGAAATTTTGAGATTTAAAAAAAAAAAAAATCCTGAACGTAGGAAAATAGCAATATCTCGAAAACCGTTCGACCGATTTTAAAATTGTTTTCATGTTCGCGTTTAGCATATAAAAATTAATAAATATGATGTGCCGCAAAACATATTTTTATTTAATGTTTTTTTTTTCTTAAATTTTCAAAAATGGAACATTTTGGACGCCCGGCTCCACGGATTAATTTAAGCCGTTAAATGTTCTACAACCAATAAGATTTTTCTGAAATATTTCTCATTGCAAAATTTTGATTACTTTGCACCCAATTCTCTTTAAAAAATTCTGCAATTGTTTTTAATTGTGAACCACCTTATTGTATGTAGGTACTTGAAGTTTATTATAGAATTATTTTATGTGTTAATTTGAACTTTTCCCAATACATTTATTGTATTGTACATTTCAAAATTACTTAGAAAATTCAATAACGAAGGAAAATCTTAACACACAAAAACCCGCAACACAGTGTAGTTTTGCATGTTACAATAAGGTGGCATTTAATTTTCCATAACCTTCAGTTACAAAAAATAGTTTTTTAAATTTATTTTCATTCAAGAATTTTTTTTTTTAAACTAAAATTTTTTTAACAAAAATAAGTAAAAAAGCTCACCTAATTTGAATTGGCGAAATCCATAAATATCCTTCAAGATATACAAACAATTTTGGAACGAATTTGAATGCAGATTTCCTTTTTAAGAGGTTGTTATATATTTTTTTTTATTGTAGCAAAACATTCCGATTAATTTTTATTACACAAATAAAAATTGTTTTATTCGATCTTTAAAATATTATATTTTGAGTAGAATAATTCTAGCTCGAGGTCATTATTTCCTTTAAAAACTAAAACAATAATAAGCTCATAGAATATTTTTTAAGAATTTTTTTTTTGTTTTAAATTTATTTATGCTGTTCATTTCTGCAAAACGTGTTTCGGAATTTGTCAGATTTCGTGGTCTGGATTTTAGGATTTTAACTATTTATATTTTGAGAAAATATTATTTTTTTTTTCAAAATTTTTTTGTTTGTTTTTTTTTTGAGTTTAAGAAGAAAATTTAATCGAAAAAAACCGTGTTAAATATTTTTTGAAGTTAAACATTTTTATTTTGAGCTTAAAATATTTTTTTTGAAAAAACTTTTTTTAAAAATTTATTTTTTTTTAAAATTCGATTCCGCTTGTAACTTCATGACCTTTGGATCGATTTCGCTGAATTTCGAAACCAACCAAACCAACATACCAGGAGATTGATAATGCCACCTTAATACACAACATGCATGTGTGTGTGTTAAAGAACAAGTATGTGTTTGTTAAAACTTTTGCTGTTCTTTTGGCTGGTATTTGATGTGTTAAAGAAGAAACTTTACTATATAACACAACTAAAAACTACAACTTACAATATTGGACATGTGCATATTAAGGATTCCACCAAAACACAGTCGGTACATACATTGTTCAGAGTGTAGAGATTTTTCAGCAAATGCATTTTAGCGCAATTATTTAATGAAGTTATAAATTTCTAAAGAAACTTTATCATACAAACATTACTTTTACAATTAACCCATAAACGGGACATGGATATAAAAAAAGTTAAATTCGGCCTTGCCGAATGTATTGATACCTTCCACAATTTCTTAAAGATTATTGCAAAAAATTTATTTAAAAAGAAATTAGAAAAAAACTTTATTTAATTAAGAAATTAAAAAAAAAATTTGAAAAAAAAAAATTCCGCGAAAAAAAAAAATGGTAAAAAAAATCCGCGATTTTTTTCTTTTTTTGTCAAAAAATATGTTCGCACTTGTTTAAATACCGGTACTGCGCAATAACTCCCAAAGGAAATAACTCCCAAAAAAAAAATTAAACATCTCCCAAAAATTTTACATACGATTTGGGACTTATTGCACAAATTTTGTTGGGATTTATTTCATTATGAAATAACTTACAAATGAAAAGAACCCCAACAAAAAATAGAATGGGAGTTATTTCATTTCTTGTTAAGCATTGGGAGTTATTTCATCAATGGTGGGATTTATTTCATTTTAATTAAAAATAATATACACCTCTGTGCAATTGCTTTTTTTTTTGCTTAAAAATTTTTCTGCGTAGCCGGACTTCGGCCGGGCTTAGGGATTACAAAATACATGCATACATCAAAATACATACATACATCATTTTTTCTTTGGGAATTATTTAATTTTTTTAAGTGTGGAGTTAATACATTTTTCTTGGAACTTATTTCATTGGGAATTATTTCATTGGGACTTATTTCATTTGGGAGTTATTGCGCAGTACCTTAAATACCATTTGGTGTTCAATTATGTTCACATATGTCAACCAGCAGCCGAATTAAAGCATTTTGTATTTTTATATATACCCTCTAACACTAGAGTGGAGGGTATAAAAAACGTAGAATCCGAATTTACCATAAAAATTTAATCATAATCAGCAATGAAAGGACTTTCAAGCAACTGCATGTGTTTCCCGTTAGTCTTTGCACAGCATAAATCAAATATCTGTGCAAATCAAGGAATTTTCTTTAAAATGGCATCGATTCGTTAATGCATATTTTTGCATATTTTTTTGCATAGTTTGCTTGCATATTTTTAGGTCAAATTTTGCATAAAATTATAGTTTTAGCTTATTTTTAAAATTTTTTCATCAACATCATCAATTTGCTTGTTGGTCAAGCTTCACAATTTCTTTCAAAGTCACATACTTGTGTGACCGAAATAATTTTTTTTTCGTTAATAGGCTAACAAAGTAAAAAATTATAAGAATTTTTTTTTAAATTTTTTTTTTTTCCAAAAGTGTAAATTTTCAAAAAATTTTTAATTTTAAGTGCATATTTTTGAAGTTTTTAGTGCATATTTTAGGCCCATACAACAAAAACATTAGTGCATAAAGGTCCTGTCCCTGATAATCAGCATGAAAACAACAGAATTTTTAAAAAAATTTTTGTGTTTTTTTTGTGAATTTAACAACATTTTTGTAAATTTCCCCCAACAACAGTGCAATTCAGGTATCCATTGAAAGACCATCCAAGTAAGTTACTACCATTTAAGGGTTAACACAAAAATGTATAGAATGTTAAAGGTAAAACCATAAAATCTATGTACGTGTTTATGTAAAACAAATACATACATGTACTAAAAATACTTTGAAGTTTGAATTTTCAATTTGAATCTTCAATTTATATCATCGCCATCATACCTAAACACAATTGTTAATTTTTATAGAGAAAATGTAAAATTATTACACCGACATATTCAAATTCATATTCTGTTCGAAAACTCAAATAATTTGATTTATTTTATATAATCATTTCATTTTATATACGTTGAGGAGGAAATAGTTGGGTGGATGTTTAAGTTTTAGATTCACCTTTAAATTGTATTGATAGTTTTTGGTGGCCTTTTTGTTTAACAAAAGTTTACAATAAATCACATAGTAAATGTGGTAATATTCAATTAAGAAATGTCATATTTTGACGAATATTTGATAATATTTAAAAAGTTTATATTTAAGTTTAAAGGTTGCGAAATAAAGTCCAAAAATGTCAAAAGTACAAATTTGCAAAAATATAGTGGCAGCAATATGCGAAATAGTTAATGTTCAGAAGTTGAAATCAAAATAAACGTAAATTGAAATAAAACGAAGGCAAAAGCTTGAAAATGTTAAAGTTTCGTTTAGATAGAATGCTACACACAAGAAAAAAACCTTGTCAAATTACAAGAAATAGTCTCAGAATCCCATTTTACCAATGTTTGAAAGTTTTTCGTGTTTTTTAACAAAAAAATTTCGATCAAAATCTAAATTTTTTTTTTGTAATTTTACAGTTTTTCTTGTAATTTTTACAAATTTCCAAGATTTTTACAAAAAAATTTAGTAAATTTCTTGTAAATTTTATTTCGAAGTTGTAAATTTACAATTTTATTGTTAAAAATCTTGTAGACTTACAAAAAATTAAAAAAAAAAATCTAGTAAAATCACGAAACCTCCTTGTAAGTTTTATCGCGTCAACAAATTTGTAAATTTAAAATTTTTTTGGTAAAAGGCTTGTAAAATTACAAAATTATTGGTAAAAAGCTTGTAAAATTACAAGGACTTCTTGTCAAATAGGAGGTAACAAAAACAAAAAAAGTTACAAGGTTTTTTTAGTGTATATTTTCTTTATTTAGACCAAAACTGCAAAGAGGCTGTAAGGCAAAAATTCAAAAGTGCGAAGTAGCAGAATCATTAATGTTCTCGAGTGTAACGCTTCATCAATGTGATGAAGAATTGTCATCAATATTATGATACTGTTTCATCAATTGTGATTTGGACATTTTTTAATAGCGATAATAACACTGTGCTACACCAAAAATATGCAGGGGTTCTCATATGAAAATTCTGGTTGGTTGGAGTCCATAGAGTACTGATATGCTCATAGTTTTTCTGGATCACTTCGTTAAGTACGTTTTTTATTGGCAAATGTGTTGAAAAACGGCAATTCTTAAATTACAATTTTAAAAAATTATTACTTTGTTAATGTGTAACCGATTTTCGATTTTATGGATTTTTTTGAAAGGTATAAGTCATACCTTTTAAACAAAACAAAAATATTAAAAATCGATCAAGAATTGGTTGAGCTACGATCGTTTAAGTTAAAAAAAACCCAATTTTTTTAAAAATTTGTCATATTCTTTATACTCTAAGTTGAAAGTGCATCATTAAACCATTTTTTTTTTTATTTTTGTAAAAAAGTATAGTAAAGTAGCTTTCCAAAACACTAAAAAACATTACAATCGGTTAAAAAATGAATGAGTTATGCTAAGTTTTGTGATAGGACATTTTTAATTTTTTTCAGAAATGCTTGAAATTCAGGTATTATTCATAAATCTTATTGCTAGTAGTAATTTTATGTGCCTATGCATATAAAAGAGAAGGTAATATAATTAGATTTGTGCGTGATTGACACATGATCACAAGTAGAGATGGGCACGTGAGTGACTTTTGACTCACACTCACTCACGCTCACGACAGGAGTTTTTGAATCACGCACACTCACTCACGAGAATATTTTTTCTACTTACACTCACGCACAATCACGTGAGTAAATTTAATACAACTCACACTCACGTGCACTCACGCAAGTTTCACTCACACTCACGTTCACTCACACTCACGAAACTCTTATTTATACAAAAAAAATTAAAAAAACTAAAATTTCTAAAATCTTTCAAAATTTTCGCAAAATTTAAAGTTCAGCGAAATTTTACATTTTTGTTTTGCTTTTTTCGCACGAAATCTTAAATTAAGTCAAATTTTACAATTTTTTTGTTGCTTTATTGGTACGAAAGGAAATATGAAAAGAAAATAAATCACGCAAACTCACGCAAAAAAATCGACTCACTCACGCACGCAAAAATCTTACTCACGCACACTCACTCACGCAATTTTTGTCTTCATTCACACTCACTCACAATCACGTGAGTTAAATGGAATTCAATCACGTGAATCGCGCTCTAATCTGCTCATGTGCCCATCTCTACTATCCACATAAAAGAATTCAGTAACGTGTTTTTTGTTTTTCTTTTTTTTTCGAGAAAATCGTATTTGAATTTTGAATTTCATAACAATTTAGTAATTTGCTTGTTTCAACGTAGCGTATGAGTAACATGAATCAAGAAAATACAAGCAAATTACAAAATTGTTATGAAAAGTAATATTCAAATGCGATTTTCTAAAAAAAACATATGTCTGAATTTATTTGTGTGGATAGACAAACATCTAAATTTAAAAAGAGTGGCCGGATTTTTGATTAATTGACTTTTTTTAAAACAAGGTAACTCAACACAAATTTGACCATTTTTCCAATATTTGACCACGCCTCCAAAGCCAAGTTTTTGAAAAATTTAAAAACCAAAAACGCAATTTTCTTAGCTCCATATAGGGCTATTCATACAACCTGTTCAGAAACTTACGTTACACTTGTTTTTTTGCTGGATATTTGGTGTGGAATGCCTCATACGTTTATTTATAAATAGGTAAAATTTCCATCAAATGATCCCACAACTTTACCAATTTCGTTTCAAAAATGTTTGCAAACGCACAACTTTTTCTGTCATAAAAATGTTGCAGGTATAACTTTTCAAAAAAGGTTTTTTACTTAAACGAGCCTATTTTCAACCTATTCTCAATATTTTTTTGTTTAAGAAGTAACACTCATATTTTTCAAACAAAACCAAAAAAATTATTTTATTCAACTCACACTGACACTGACACTCACCCACAACCACGTGAGTAAAATTGATTTTCAATCACGCTCACTTGTGATCATGTGTCAATCACGCACAAATCTAATTATGTTACCATCTCTTGTTTATATGCATAGGCACATAAAATTACTACTAGCAATAAGATTTATGAATAATACATGAATTTCAAGCATTTCTGAAAAAAATTAAAAATCTCCTATGACAAAACTTAGCATAACTTATTCATTTTTCAACCGATTGTTATGTTTTTTGGTGTTTTGGAAAGCTACTTTACTATACTTTTTTACAAAAATAAAAAAAAAATTGTTTAATGATGCACTTTTAAGTTAGAGTATAAAGAATTTGACAATTTTTTAAAAAAATTGTTTTTTTTTAACTTAAACGATCGTATCTCAGCCAATTCTTGATAGATTTTTAATATTTTTGTTTTGTTTAAAAGGTATGACTTAAACCTTTCAAAAAAATCCATGAAATCGAAAATCGGTTGCACATTAACAAAGTAATAGTTTTTTAAAGTTGTAATTTAAGAATTGACGTTTTTCAACACATTTGCCAATAAAAAAAGTACTTAACGAAGTGATCCAGAAAAACTATGAGTATATCAGAACTCTATGGACTCCAACCAACCCGAATTTTCATATGAGAACCCCTGCATATTTTATTTTTGGTCTTTTGTAGCACAGTGTAATTCAAACTATTGGAGGAAAGGGGTCGAGGGGTAGGTTGATTCAAAATCTCCAGTCCCGAAAAAATATTTTAAAATTTTCTTAGTCCTTAAAACAAATATTTTTAAGTTTAATAACTAAGAAATTCATTAAAAACAATTTAAAAAAAATTTGACTAATTTTGAAAAAAATCCGAAAAATATTTAAAATATTTTCTAAGTTCCAAAATATTTTTTTAAGCATTTTCTAAGTCCCGCACACAAATTTTTTTGCCCATTTTTTGTTCATTTTTGCTTTTAGGAACAATTTTTTAAAACACGAACATTTTTTTGAAAACTTTGTCTTGGACACAACATTTTTTGAACATTTTCTAAGTCCTTGACACAAAATTTTTTTGAACATTTTCTAAGTCCCGGTCACAAGTATATTTCGATTTGGCATTTTGGAGTATAAAAAAGTAAAAAAAAAAAATTAAAATTTTTTTGCTTATACAATAATAATATATTATTATAATTAAGTAATATATGATAATTAAACTTCATCATACTGATGAAATAGTTCATAAATATTATGAAAAATTTCATTTATATTCTCATATGTAATGCGTCTTCAATATAATGATGAAAATTGTCATCAATATGATGATACTGTTTTATCAAGTAAGATTTGCACATTTTTATCACACCGATGAATCATTTTATACTATTGGGGAAAGAGGTGTCAGTCGATCACAAATTTCGAAAGGGAAACATCATTAAAATGTCTTGAAATGCTTATCACGTAAAAGTGAAATTGGTGTGTTTAAAAAAAAAACTGCGAAGACAATAGGACATATAAAAATTTTCTAAGTCCGGAAAAAAATATTTTAAAATTTTCTATGTGCCTGATATAAGAATTTCAATAAAAATTATTTTAAAACAAGTGAGAGTGTTAAATTAGGCTGTGCCGAATCTTTTATACCCTCCAACACGATAAAAAAAACAGGGGCGTCTTTTTTTTGAGGGGGGGGGGGTTACGTCGATGGAAGACAACCTTCCTGGATCCAACTTGAAGACTTTGAACTTCTTTTGACATAAAAATGTTTCGTTTGCTAAGCAAAAGTACAAAAAACCTATAAAACATGTTTTTTTAGAGGTTTGTTTAGTTCTTAAGAGGGGAACTTTTTTCCCCTGATCCGATTTTGCCCATGTTCGAACTTAACCAGCCAACACCATAAGACATATTAGTGCCAAATTTCAGGAGTCTAGCTCTTTTACTTTGGTCTGTATCGTGTCTTCCACAGACGGACAAACGGACGGACATCGCTTGAATGTCTTAGAATGGATCACTGATCAATAATATATGGGGCATTCCATGTGAAATCGGACACTTTAAAATTTTTTTTTTAGATTTTCCCAATTTATTTACAGTTTTTAGTACCCTTCGAAAACTCCTTCGTGGTAAATTTTCAGATTTTTTTGATGACCCGTTTACTTTTTTCAACTTTTAAAAATTGGTAGTTTGTACCTTTACTCAAACTTCTTTTACTCATAACTTCTTCAATAATGGTCCAAACTTCATTTTTTTTTCTCAAAATTTTTGCTTTTTTACGTACTTTTTTAAAAAAAAAATCCCAAAAAATTCTTAAAACCGCTCTAGTATGCGATTTTTAAGTTTTTAGCTTTAAAATTTAAATCTCATTTTTGAAAATGTTTGTACTCTTCGATTTTTTTTTAATTTTTTTGTGTAAAACTTCTATCGATTCTAAAATTTTTTTGCCCAGGAGGATCGTGGATAACGATTATTACTATTTTTTAAAATTTTTTGAAAAAAATTTATTGTAATTTTGCAATCTTAAAATCATTTCTACTGCTCCAATGGTGCGTCATAGAGGGGTCATTTATAAGACCGACCCCCATTAATTTTTACGTCTTAACATTTCTTTGGAACAAACTAATACCTTATCTCCAAGTTCTAAGGAGGCTCCCACACAAAACGATATTTTTTAAAATTGGCTCCAACTGCTCTAACTGCCCTAATAGTGCCCTTAGTGTAACAAAATGTATGACCGACCCACAATATTTTTTTAGTCCAAATATTTTCTCTGAACACACCTACCCTCCATCTTTAACTGTTAAGACGGTCCCCATACAATTTTTTTATTTTTTGTAAATTTGTTTTATTTAATCAGCTTCTACCGGTGCAATGGTGCGTCCGAGAGGGGTCATTAGTGAGACCGACCCCCATTTAGTTTTACCCTACAACATTTTTTTAAAACATACCTACGCCCTATCTCCACTCCCTAAGTAGGCTCCCATACAAATAACAGTTGGAGCAAATTTTATAAAAATGTAATTTTGAATGGAAGCCTACTTAACTTAGGGAGTGGAGATAGGGCGTAGGTATGTTTTAAAAAATGTTGTAGGGTAAAAATAAATGGACCGATATTTCGATGAGTTACAAACGGAATGACAAACTTATATATACCCTCTATCACTAAGTGGAGGGTATACAAATCATTAAAAAAGATTTTAGAAAGATCTGAAATTTTTTTCTCAATATTTTCTAGTTTATTTCATTTCTCTTGGGAGTTTTTTCTTTGGGACTTTTTTCATTTTATGTTTGGGATTTATTTCATGTTTCCTGGGACTATATAATTTTTTTTTTGTTTGGGAGATATTTCATTTTATTTGGGATTTATTTCATTGGGAGTTAATTCATTGCGCCGATATGTGCGAAAAATGTTTTTGTAAAATTTATTATAGAAATTTAAAAATAATTCTGAAATATGTAATTCCATATTCTGAAATATGTAATTTCAAATGAAGCCCTGCTCCAAAGGGCTAATTCCTTGCCAGTGCAAATTGAAATTCGTAGACGAAAGTGGACGTGGGTAGCCCATATTTTGCGAAGACCACCTACAGAAATTGCCCGAACAGCCCTAGATTGGAACCCCCAAGGTCAACGCCGCCAAGGCAGACCCTGTAACACCTGGGTTCGATGTCTCAAACAGGAATGTTTACTAGCTCGAGTATCCTGGAATCAAGCAAAAACAATTGCCAGAGATAGAATCAGATGGAGAGAATTTGTTGACGCCCTATGTTCACACTGAACTTTATTTAAGTATTTTTGATATTCAGAAATGTATTTCTAATTATATTTAGATAAATAAAGGACATATATATATATAATTCCATATTTTGAAAAGCTTGTTGGGACAACGACTACGAAATATCATAATCAATCTGAAAGAGTATTGGGTTTTAAGACAAATTCATGAATTTTTGAAAGTACACGAATCCATGTCTTAGGCTTTTTTTTGTACTGAGTTAAAGTGTTGTCATACCAAAATCCTCCTTTTTGCCCATAACGATCAAACAAATGTCTGCACCGTAGTTAATTTTTTTTTTCTAAAATTTTTTAGACTTAAATGATGAAAAATATTACTAACACTTTACAACATCTATTCATAGAATAAAATTTAGTAAAGTTAATGCAATTTGTGATGTACTACGAGCATATAGCCTTTGGCTATCGAATACGGATCTACTCTGGAAAAAGAACAACAACCAGCTAAATTGAACAAATGATAATGTTTGCTGAAAAAAAGCACACACACACATACAGCACAACAACCAAAAGAACAAAATTGAAGTCTAATAAAAATTTTTGGTTGTTTTTAATGGTAAATGCGAACAAAATATACATCATTTAGACGCGAATTTTTATAATTTTTATTTTTTTTTGTATATTTTATATTTTTTGGAAATTTTTTTTTATAGAACTTAAATAGAGTGAAAAAAAAATACACATAAAGAACATACTTAGAGCAGCATGTGTGTATTCTGATGATGACGATGACCAGTGGCGCCACCCTTATGACTCCAACCATTTTAACAATTTATGAGGATAAGTATAGAATGGCGTTGGATTTTTTAATGGACAGAACAAAATAAAGTTTTGGTTTTTATTTTTTCAAATAAGTACAAGTATTTTAAACGGCATTAACAAATTTTTAAAGTACCCTATAGTTTTTAGATTTTTTTTTTGATGGATAAAAATTTTAAGAAAAGTTTTTGGGAATTTTTTTTTCGGTTGGGGCAATTTTTTTTTTCTTTGAGTCAAAAAAAGAAATTTAAAGTGCTTTAATGATTTTTTAAAATCGTGGAGCCCCCAAAGTGATTCGAATAATTTTGTAACAATTTTTTTTCTGCCTTTGTTATTAATGCTTGTAGGATTTTTTTTGGAAACCGTGAGATTTTTCTATATCCGGAAGACACCAAAACGAGGTAAATAATTTCTAAGATAGGCGAACAATTTTGTGACAATTTTTGTCTTCGTTTTTATTCGTTTCGGGTAAAAATAAATTCATTAAAAATTTCTTTCAATTTTTTTTCTTTGATTTATAAATTTTTGGACAAAAAAAAAAAAGTAATTGAGTAGTCCTTTGGTTCCAAATGATGGGATAGTAGTAGTTGGAATAGTAAAAATTTCGTTAGGATTTTTTAAGTGTCGTTTACGTCAAAAAGAGGCAAGCAATTATTGAAAAGTATTTCTATTTATTATTTTTTTAACGTTGTGAGGCATAAGAAATTTATAAATTTTTTATTTATTTTATTAAGAATTACCATAAAATTACAAATCATGTACTAATTTTAAGGTTCGTTGTAGCGAAACACACAAAACCTCTGGTGGGAATCGAACCCATGACCCCATAGGCTTATTGGGTAGCACGCTACCAACTAGCCTAGAACGAAGATAGGATATTTTTTTTAGAAATTAAGAGATTTTTCTAAGTCCCTAAAACTTCAAAGTGATGCAAACAATTTTGGGAAGATTTTTTTCTTTCGTTTTTAATATATTTTGAGTCAAAAGACTTATTAAAAATGCTTTAAGGAATTTTGTGACAATTGAGAGTTTTTTTAACACTTTTTTGAAAATTTTTTTAGTGATATAAATTGTCCCAAAATTTCTTAAAGCATTTTTAATGTAAAAAAATGTCCCAAAAATATTATTTAAAATATCATCCCGCTCGTCCCAAAATTTCTTATAGCATTTTTGATGTACAAAAATGTCCCAAAGATGTTAGTCTCATATTTGAGGCATAGAGCTAAAACACCTCAATTCAACCGAGGAGTTGACCGCACCCCCTCAAAATTTAATGAAATTAAGTACTGATGTTTACTTTAACAAAAAAGAGATTTTGCCAATTTTTCAGGCTTCTGGTCATTCCAGTATTCGAGATATGGGGTCTTGAAAATTGGCAAAATCGTATATATTTGATAAAAGTGTTCTGAGATAAATAAAGATAACTCGAAAAGTAATTACAATACACGTCTCAGTCAGGTCGCAAATAATAGATAATAAGACAGCCTTTAAAATGGCATTCCCCAAGATTTTTTTTGAAAAAGGTCAAAGGTCATTGGTTTTAACCTTAATTTTTGGAGAGCTATATCACAAAAAACGATATTTTCAAAATTTTGGAAAAAATATATGTGATTAAGAATCATCTATACTACTTAAGTTTAAATTTTCAGGATGGAGACTTCATTGGAACTTTTTATATTAATAGAAACGTTGTGACAGGAAAGAAAAAGCGGTGTAATTTCCCTTAAAAAAAAATCTTTTTTTTTTGTCTTTGAAATTCTGGTACCAAAGTTCATTTTTCTGAATGTTTTTGACGTGCTGAGTCCAAATATGACCTTTGAACTGGCCTATCGCTATTACTTTTCAAGATATATGCACCTAAATTTTTAAAAATAACACAGCAATAGCATTTTAGCAATTTTCACATATTTATGTGCAGATATCTCGAAAACTAATAGCGAGAGGCCAGTTGAAAGGTCATATTTGGACTCAGCACGTCAAAAAGATTCAGAAAAATAAATTTTGGTACCAGAATTTCAAAGACAAAAAAAAAATATTTTTTTTCTAAGGGAAATTACACCGCTTTTTCTTTCCTGTCACAACGTTTCTATTAATATAAAAAGTTCCAATAAAGTCTCCATCCTGAAAACTTAAACTTAAGTAGTATAGATGATTCTTAATCACATATATTTTTTCCAAAATTTTAAAAATATCGTTTTTTGAGATATAGCTCTCCAAAAATTAAGGTTAAAACCAATGACCTTTGACCTTTTTCAAAAAAAATCTTGGGGAATGCCATTTTAAAGGCTGTCTTATTACCTATTATTTGCGACCTGACTGAGACGTATATTGTAATTACTTTTCGAGTTATCTTTATTTATCTCAGAACACTTTTCTCAAATATATACGATTTTGCCAATTTTCAAGACCCCATATCTCGGGAAGAAAAAGTACCAGAAGTCCAAAATTTTTGCACTATGATTTTTTTGTAAGGGCCCAACAATATTCCAAGTTTCATCAAATTCGAAAGGGGTAAGGTCAAAAATTCTACTTTTTTCGGTTGAATTGAGGTGTTTTAACTCCATAACAAAATTATTTAAAATGTGTCCCAAAAAATATTTTTTTTCATTTGATGGTACAATATCTTTTTTTAAAAAGTCTTTTAGATTTTTTTTAGAATAATATAGATATTTGGCTAAGTCCGCGACTTACATCAACATATTTCAAAATATTTTGAGAAATGTTTTCTTTCGTTTTTTTTTGCATTTAAATTCGAAAGAGACTTATAAAAAAAGATACAACGATATTTGGGACATTTTTTTTTTTTTAAATTCAGAGAGTATTTGGGTTAACAGTTTTGGAATAATATTTTTCTTTGTTAAAAACCTCAGCGTTTCTTTCATAATTTCGCATAGCACTCAAAACGAGTTTCTTTTGACTCATTCTTAAAACTGTTACAAAATTGATTGACTTTTTTATGTTTAAGAGAGAAAAATATCAAAATTTTTAAAAAATATTCTTAAAGCACTTTTAAGGAATTATTTTTTTTTTCCATATAAAAAAAAACATGTTCCAAAAATGTTCGTCTCATTAGGGCATAAAAGGCGACATTTTTTTGGGAAAAACTTTTTTTGTTGTTTGGGACAAAATAAAATCTTTTAAAGTGCTTTTATAACATTTTGTTAAGAAATTTAGAGGCATTAAAATAAAAAAAATTATCGGACAGATAATTTTGTTTGTTTTTTTTACATTTGGAGTCGAAAGATACACTTTAAAAAGAATATGGAATTTTGGAACAAAATATTAAAACGTTTTAAGACAAAATAAATTAGTTAAAAGTTCTACAAATCGTAATAGCTTTTTTTAATGAGAATCTTTTGACTCAAAATGTCTTAAAAACAAAAGGATAAAGCTGTCCCAAGAAACTGCCTCATCAAAATCTTTAAATTTCTCAAAAATAATCATAGATGCTCTTTTAAAGAATTATTTTTTTTTTTTCCAAAAAGACAAACAACAATTTATTTCCCAAAAATGTTCTGCACATTTTTGAGGCAAAAGAAATTCATTAAAAATAAGGCGAACATTTTTGTGGCAAAAAAAAATCATTAGTAAAAAATCGTAAAGTTTTTTTAAAGAATTTCGTTTGTCCCAAAACCCCCAAAAAATGTCTCAAAAATCCTCTTCACATTTTTAAGGCATTAGAAATTTATTAAAAATGTGGCGCACATTTTTAGGACAATTCTTTTTCTCTTTTGGGACAATTCTTTTTCTCTTTTGGGACACTAAGGTGTAAGTTGTAAACAAAAATAAGGCAAACATTTTTGGGACAGTTTTTCTTTCGTTTTTAAAACATTTCGAGTCAAAGAAAATCATTAAAAACGCTATAAGAAATTTAGGGACAGTTTTTCTGCATTATTTTAACATTTTCGACTAAAGAAATTAATCCAAAATGCTTCAAGAATTTTGTTTAAATTAAGTGACTTTTTTAAGTAAACATTTAAAATTTTTTTTTCTTTTTTTAAAATTCTAAACCCTTGTCCCAAAATTCTTTGCAGCATTTGTAAAACGTGTGTTTTGACTCAAAATGTCTAAAAAATAAATGAAAAACACAGTGCAAAACTTAAAATTTTCCTCATTTTGATGTTTGAGACATAAAAAAATTTCCAAGTTTCTAAGAAAATCCTTACCATACTTTTTATTTTGTCCCAAAAGCACTTTGAAGAATTTCTTTTTGTACTACTCATTTCTAAATAATAAGAAACTCAAAAAAATGTGCAAACATTTACTGGGCTATTCATAATGAGTAAATTAAATCTAATGTAGGTTTATTTGACTGATATTGCATGAATATTTGTCAAATAAACCTACTTTAAGTACACTTTAAGTATTATGAATAAAGGCCTTATTGTTTGTTATTTGTTTAAAAGCAAAATGCTTGTCTCAATATTGCTTTAGACTCAAAATATGTTAAAAACGAACGACAGAAAAAAAAAACTCTCCCAAAATTGTGTGGCATGTTTGATGTTTTATACTAAATTTTTAGTTATTTTAAAAATATCTAAATTTGTAAAAAAAATCGTAAAAGAAAATATTTTGACAAAAAATATTCGACTCTTTTTTGAGGCATAATACATATTTTTTGTGTTTTTTGGGGCATAAGATATTCTTTTACAATAATTTTAGAAAACATCAAAATGAGGCAAACAATTGTGGGACGGTTTTTTTCTTTGATTTTTTATACATTTTTAGTCAAAAGAAACTCATTATTTATTTTATTCGTTATTTAAACATGTTGAGACAAAAGTAGTATTAAAAATACTTCAATACAGTTATTCAGAGTCCAGCTGCCGGCCCTGGCAATGTAGCAAAAGAGTACTTCTTTCAAAAAATACACGTATTTTGAAAGGTAATTTTAAAAAGTGCTCTTTTACCACCAGTGCCAGGGCTGGCAAGTAAGACCCTAAATACCTCTAATGATTTTTTTTTTAATTTTTGGGACAATTGTTTTCTTATTAAAAATCGAAACGCTTATCACAAAAAAGCTCTCCGACTTTTTTTAGATACTAAGAGATTTTTTTTTGGACTCGGGTCAACTAAATGAAGTCAAAAAATTTTTAAAAAATTTTTTGGGACAGTTTTTTCGAAATATTTTACCTTCTTACAAATTAATCACCCAATTTACAATACTCAATTTTGCGTTATAGGCAAAAGCAATAGATTGTCTGTTGGTGCTTGTGTATGACTACATGACCACACATAGAGTAAGAGGACATTGGAAAAATAGAAAAAAAAGTCATACATAATCAGTGAAAAATTGTAGCAAATAAAACCAACAAAAATAGTGGAAAAAATTTTACAAAAAAAAAAAAAAAACAGAACGTAATGTAATTTGTATATGGAACGAGGTTTAAAAAAGCAGACTTATAAAAAAAAACAGCATCCATCATCAGGCATAGACAGGTATTACGAATTACACATTCCCAACATACAAAGCAATTTCTTTGCTTTTTTTAGTTTTATATAATTTGGTTTTGGTATTTTTGGAGGTCCTTTTTTAAATTTTATACGCGTAAATTAAAAATGCGTAGGTTAATTTGATAGTGTTTTTGTTTTTTTTCTGTCAAAAAGTGTTAAAGCACAGAATTTTTAAAATTGTATAATACTCAAACCGAATTTCATTCTACAAAGTTGTATTTTATATCCCATTTTTAAGTTACAGATACTCTTTTATGTGCCTGCAATTGATCCTATTGCTTTTGGCTATTGCAGTTTGTGTTCTAATTTATTTTTTTATTTAGAAAAATTTACAAATTTTAGGTATTCGTTGTATTTATTGGAATTTTATTTTCATATTTGCAGCTTAGTTGTGTATGGCATCAAACAATTGTGGTATACCATTTTTATGTTCAATTTATAGACAAATTTTTTTATCCATAGTTTTGCATTTTTAGTCGCTTTCATGTAAAAATGACTAGAGTATTTGAAGATTCATTTAGGTTTATTTTAATTGTGAAAATATAAAACCGTTGTTATTATATTTTTTTTGCTATTCAATGGAAAATTTTCTTAAAAAAACTACAAAATTCTTATTTTTTTGAATTATCTCTAAAAACGACATTTTCGGTCTTAACACAAATTGTATTAAGACAGAACCTAATAAGGTAGACATATTCATCATCCTTGATCGATTTTAAGACGATTTATCCATTTAAAGAAAACTTTGAGGTTGCTGAGTCTTGGTATATTAGTTTTTCGTCCTCCCTGTTGAGTTGGTATTGAACTTCAGAAAAATCGGTATATCTGTTAAGATGTTATGAGCAAAATCCTAAAATTGAAATTGGGGATTTTGCCAATTTATGTGTCGAAGAACATATTAAACACGCTTTTTTTGATATTGGTACGCCACAAAAATATTTTAAAAAAATCGTTTGTCACTCAAACAATTTTCGCATTAAAAAAAATTATTAATTTATCAAAAATTTTCTTTAGAAAATATTTTTATCAAAAATTTTCTATAGAAAATCTTGTATATAAAAAAAAAGTTATCAAAAATTTTCTATAAAAAAATTTTAAAACATTTTCTATAGAAAAAAATTTGTTATCAATAATTTTCTATAGAAAAATTTTGTTATCAATAATTTTTCTATAGAAAAGATTTGTTATCAAAAATTTTCTTCTAGAAAAATTTTGTATCAAAAATTTTCCTAAAGAAAAGTTTTGTTATAGAAAAATTTTGTTATCAAATAATAGAACAATTTTTTATCGAAAAAATTTTTTATAAAAGAAAATGTATCAGAAAGTTTCTATAAAAAAGATTTTTTAAACCATTTTCTATAAAAAAAATTTCTTATCAAAAAATTTCTTTCTATAGAAAAGTTTTGTTATGAAAAATTTTGTTATAGAAAAATTTCTTATAGAAAAATTTTGTAATCGCAACTTTTTTTCTCCAGAAAAATTTTGTTATCAAAAATACAAAAAAAAATTTGTCAAAAATTTTCTATAAAAAAATGTATCAAAAAATTTTCTATAAAAAAAAAATTTTCAAACATTTTCTATAGAAAAAATTTTCTTAACAAAAATTTTGTTATCAAAAATATTGTTATCAAAATGTTTCTAAAGAAAAATTTTGTAATCGAAAATTTTTTCTGTAGAAAATCTTGTTCTGAAATTTTGCTATCGAAAATTTTTCAATATACAAATATTTTTATGGAAATTTTTCTATAGAGAAATATTGTTATCGAAAAATTGTTTAACGAAAATTTTTCAATAGGAAAGTTTTTTTATAGAAAAATTTTGCTAACAAATATTTTGGTATAAAAAATTTCCATAGAAAAATTTTGTTATCGAAAATTTTTCTTTAGAAGAATTTTGTTATCAAGAATTTTCGAAAAATTTTGTTATTAAAAATTTTTCAATAGAAAAATATTGTTATCGAAGTATTTATATAGAAAAATTTTGCTATCGAAAAAATTTCTTTAGAAAAATTTTGTTTATCGAATATTTTCTATTGAAAAATTTTGTTATCGAAAACTTTCTACAGAAAAATTTTGTATCGAAAATTTTTTTTATAGAAAAATTTTTCGCTTAAAAATTTTTCACTGGAGAAATTTTGTTAAAATTTTGTTATCGAAAGTTTTTCTATAAAAAATTTGTTATAAAAAATTCTTCTACAGGAATATTTTCTTAAAAAAATTTCTTTTTTATAGAACAATTTTTATCAAAAAATTTTGTTATTTAAAATTTTTCAATAGAAAAATTTTGTTATCGCAAATATTTATAAAGAAAAATTTTGCTATCAAAAATATTTCTTCAGAAAATTTTTCTATAGAAAAATTTTTCTACAGAAAAATTTTGTTATCGAAAACTTTCTACAGAATATATTTTGGTATCAAAAATTTTCTATAGAAACGATTTGTTATGAAAAATTTTCTATAGGAAAATTTTGTTATCGAAAATATAGGAAAATTTTGTTATCGCAAATTTTTATATCAAAAATTTGCTATAGAAAAAATTTATTATCAAAAATTTTTCTATAGAAAAATGTTGTTATCAAAAATTTTTCTTCAAAATTTTTCAATTAAAAAATTTTGTTATTAAAAATTTTTCAATAGAAAATTTTGTTATCGATAATATTTATATAGAAAAAATTTTCCAAACTATTTCTTTAAAAAAATTTTCTAAAAATGTTTTTTCTATCGAAAAATTTTGTTATCAAAAATTTTTCTATAAAAAAATGTTGTTATAAAAAATTCTTCTTAAAAACTTTTTAATATAAAAATTTTGTTATTAAAAACTTTTCAATAGAAAAACTTTGTTATGGAAAATATTTATATAGAAAAATTTGGCTATCGAAAATATTTCTTTAGAAAAATGTTCTATAGAAAAATGTTGTTATCGAATACTTTCTACAGAAAAATTTTGTTTTCGAAAAATTTCTAAAGATAAATTTTGGTATTAAAAAATTCTATAGAAAAGATTTGTTATCAAAAATTTTCTATAGAAAAATTTTGTAATCGAAAATTTTTCTATCAAAGAAAAAAAATGTTGCTATCGAAAATTTTTCTAGAGAAAAAAATTGTTGCTATCGAAAATTTTTCTAGAGAAAAAATTGTTATCGAAAATTTTTCTAAAGAAAAATATTGTTATCGAAAAGTTTCTTTAGAAAAATATTGTTATTGAAAATTTTTCTATAGAAAAATATTGTTATCGAAAATTTTTCTATAGAAAAATTTTGTTATAAAAAATTCTTCTTAAAAATTTTTCAATAGAAAAATTTTATTATTAAAAATTTTTCAATAGAAAAATTTTGTTTTCAATAATATTTATATAGAAGAATTTTGCTATCGTAGATATTTCTTTAAAAAATGTTCTAAAAATGTTTTTTTCTATAGAAAATATTTGTTATCGAACATTTTTCTATAGAAAAATGTTGTTATAAAAAATTCATCGTAAAAATTTTATAATAGAAAAATTTTATCATTAAAAATTTTTCAAAAGAAAAATTTTGTTATCGATAATATTTATATAGGAAAATTTTGCTATCGAAAATATTTCTTTAAAAAAATTTTCTATAGAAAAATTTTGTTATCGAAAACTTTCTAAGAAAAATCTTGTTATCGAAATTTTTTTTATTGAAAATTTTTTAATCGAAAAATTTTTTCTAAAATTTTTTTATCAAAAATTTTGTTATCGAAAATTTTTCTATTGAAAAAAAAAAAAATTCTATAGAAAAATTTTGTTATCGAAAATTTTTTTATCGAAAATTTTTCTAAAGAAAAATTTAGTTATAAAAAATTCTTCTATAGAAAAAATTCTTCTATAGAAAAAATTGTTTATAAAAAAATCTTCCATTTGAAAAATTTGTTATCGAAAACATTTATATAGAAAAATTTTACTATCGAAAATATTTCTTTAGCAAAATTTTGTTATCGATTATTTTCTATAGGTTAATTTTAATATCAAAAATTTTTTATAGAAAAAATTTGTTATCAAAAATTTTCTATAGAAAATTTTTGTAATCGAAAATTTTCTATTGAAAAATTTTGTTATTGAAAATTTTTTAAAGAAAATTTTTTTATCGACAATTTTCTATAAAAAAAATATCCTATAAAATTTTGTTTTCAAAGTCTTTTCTAAAAAAAAAATTTTTACAAAAAAATTTTCTGTGTAAAAATTCCTACAGAAAAATTTTGTTATTTTTTCTATTAAAAAATTTTCCATAGCAAAATATTTCGATAACAAAATTTTTCTTAGAAAGTTTTCGATAACAACATTTTTCAATATAACATTTTTTTAAAGAAATGTTTTTGATAGCAACATTTTGCTATATAAATATTATCGATAACAAAATCTTTCTATTTTAAAATTTTTAATTATAAAATTTTTCTACTAAAAAATTTTTAAGACGAATTCTTTATAACAAAATTTTTTTATAGAAAAAGTTTCGATAACGAAAGTAACGAAATTTTTGTAATCAAAAATTTTCTGTAGAAAAATTTTACTATCAAAAGTTTTCTATAAAAAATTTTTATCGACTATTTTCTATTAAAAAATTTTCCTATAAAAAATTTTGTTTTTAAAATCTTTTCTATAAAAAATTTTGCTATCGAAAAATTTTTTACAAACAAATTTTCTGTATAAAAATTCCTACAGAAAAATTTTGTTATCGAAAAATTGTTTATCGAATAGTTTTGCTATCAAAAATTTTCTATGGAAAATATGTTATCAAAAATTTGTTATAGAAAAATTTTTGTAATCAAGATTTTTTATAGAAAAATTTTTGTAATGAAAAATTTTCAATAGAAAAAATTTTGTAATCAAAAATTTTCGATTGAAAAATTTTTTTATCGAAAGTTTTCTATAGAAATTTTTTTTTATCGGAAATTTTCTATAAAAAAATGTTCCTATAAAAAATGTTGTTTTCAAAATCTTTAAAAAATTTTCTACAAAAAAATTTTGTTATCGAAAATTTTTTGTATAAAAATTTTGTTATCAAATTTTTTTTTTTGAATAATTTTGTTTAAAATATTGCTGTCTAAAATATTTTATAGAAAAATTTTGTTGGAAAAAATTTTTGATATCAAAAATATAAAAGATATTCAAAATATTTTTAAAAATCAAAAAAAAAAAAAATCGGAAAATTAAAGACAATGGGAAAAATTCAGAGAAATTCAGAAAAAATATAAAATTTATGTAACAAAAATTTGAATAAAATTAAAATTTTTTGAAAAATCAGAAATAATAAGTAGAAAGATCAGAAAAACTTTGAAAAATTTAGAAAAACATAAAATTATTATATTTTTTCGGCGTAATCCAAGTGTATTTAATTTGTTGTTTGTGTTTTTTTTTTATAGAAATTTTGCTAGAGTTTTTTTTTTTAAGAAAAACTCCTGACAAATCTTAAAAAATTCAAAAAACTTAAGAAAAAATGAAAAATTTTGAAAATTTTGAAAAACAATTTCATAAAGCTAAGAAAATTAAAAAAAAAATTGCCATCAAAATATTTCCTATAGAAAAAAATTGTGTTACCGAAATTTTTTTTTTAGAAAAAATTTTGTTTTGGAATATTTTACTATAGAAAAATGTTGGGAAAAATAAAAACAACCAGACGTATTAGAAAAAAAATCAGAAAAATCCCTCCTCCCTTTGGCAAAATAAAATTTAGCCAAAAAAATCATTAAGTTATTTATCTATACATGTTCTCTTTTTTGACGTAGTTTCTCTGTATATTTTTGTTAATTAAAACTGTCTATCATTTAATTAGTGAACAATTTGTTAAGGCTGAAATGCAGTTTAATTTTTTTTTACAATTTCGGTCATAAATAACGAAACAAGTAGTAAAAGCCACCGGAACAGAAAGAGAAATAAAATGAAAATAAAAAAAAAATGTTTATAAATTGCTAACAAATTAAAAATTTGATTGCTGTAATAGTTGGAATGCCATATACTTTTTAATTTGCAATTTAGATGTATGCAATTATTGAAAAATTGAAAATATTTAGCTGAAAAGAAGAAATGAATTAGAGATGGAAATATAAAAAAAAAATATTTGTTAAATTTAGAAAATTCACTTTTATATTTTTAGATATGTAAGCGTATGAGTGATATTAACTTTTATATATAGGACAGAAGGCGTATGATTTATTTTAAAGGTTATACTGGGCGAATGATCTATTTTTGTTTTGGTGGAATTAATATTGAAATACTGGGTAGGAGGCGTATGATTTATTTTAAAGGTCATAATAATTCGTTTAAAATTATATATTTTTGGATTAAATACTGAGTAAAAATATTATTTTAATTATTTATGAAGTATTTAAAAGAAACAGATCATATCATTTTTGTTTATTCTGAAGATACTTAAATAATATCAGAAATTTGAGATCACTCAAAAATTTATTTATAATAATTTAAATTAAGAAAACAAAAATTTTTTAAAATAAAATTCTGTTAAAAAATGTATAAAGTTTTTTTTAAAACCACTTTATCTTAAATTACACATAAAAATCCTCATCATTTTTTTTTTCTCCAACTCAATTTCACAATTTTCATGCCACATTTGTAATATGCGGTCTTGGTTTGAATTTTTCATTATCTCATACTCTTAACGGAAAATTTTATTTTTAAAAAAAATGCTTAACAAAACAACATAAATAAACGTTAAAAAACGTATAAGAAGAAAATGTGTACAATGAAATAAAAAAAAAAAAAACTTAAAACCAAATGCAGCATTTAACTCAGCTAAAACAAAAGGATGCGAGACTTAAGAGGGAAACTAAAATGCTAAAAAAACAACATCAACGATATTCTAAACTTACAAAAGAAAACCAACAAAAAACAAAATTAAATAGAAATCACTATATTTTGTTAAGTAAGGGGTAAAATGAAGAAGGCCAAAGCATTTAATTGCATTTTTTTTCATTTCAATACAAACACACACAAAAGAAACAAAACGAAGGGAGGTTATCATCCCTAGAGAGTCTAAAAAATAGGCCTGTTTCTCAATAAACTATGAGGTTTTTCTTAACCCTTTAGCATGATAAAACTTATCAGAAAATTAAAAAAAAGAATATATTTCTATAACAATGTGTTAGAGAACATTTTTAATAGAAAATGTACCGAAAATTATCGTTAGAAAAATTTTGATAACAAAATTTTAGATAAGAAAATTTTGAAATAGAAAACTTTTAATAACAAATTTTTTCTATAGAACATTTTTGATAACAAAATTTTTCCATAGAAAATTTTTGATAACAAAATTTTTGTATAGAAAATTTTTGGTAACAAAAATGTTCTATAGAAAAAAATTGTTATTAAAAGTTTTCTATTTAAAAATTTTCTTATGTAAAATTTTGTTATCAAAATTTTTCTAACGATAATTTTCGGTACATTTTCTATTAAAAATGTTCTCTAACACATTGTTATAGAAATATATTCTTTTTTTTAATTTTCTGATAAAAAATAATAACAACATTTTTCTACAGAAAATTTTTGATAAAAAAAAAATTTTGTATAGATTTTCTATATTTGATAACAAAATTTTTGTATAGAAAATTTTTGATAACCAAATTTTTGTATATAATTTTTGATAACAAAATTTTTGTATATTAAATTTTTAATAACAAAAACATATATTTGAAAACAAAATTTTATTATGAAAAATTTTTGATAACAAAATTTTTAAATAGAAAACTTTTGATAACAAAATTTTTCGACAGAAAATTTTTGATAACAAAATTTTTCCATAGACAATTTTTGATAAAAAAATTTTTGTATAGGAAATTTTTGGTAACAAAATTTTTGAAAACAAAAGTTGATAACAAAATTTTTCTATAGAAAATTTTTGACAACAAAATTTTTCCATAAAAAATTTTTGATAACAAAATTTTTCTATACAAAATTTTTCTGTAGAAAGTTTTTGATAACAAAATTTTTCTTTAGAACATTTTTGATAACATACTTTTTCTATAGAAAATTTTTAATAACAACATTTTTGTATAGAAAATTTTTAATAACAAAATTTTTGTATAGAACATTTTTGATAACAAAATTTTTGATAACGAAATTTTTGTATAGAAACTTTTTTAATAACAAAAATTTTGTATAGAAGATTTTTGATAAGAATTTATTGTATTGAAAATTTTTGATAACAAAATTTTTGTACAGAAAATGTTTGATAATAACATTTTTTTATAGAAAATTTTTTTAACAAAATTTTTTTATAGAAAATTTTTTTAACAAAATTTTTTTTATAGAAATTTTTTTTTTTTAAAAAATTTTTCTAATTTTTGATAAAAAAATTTTTCTAATTTTTGATAAAAAAATTTTTCTATAAAAAAATTTTGATAAAAAAATTTTCTACAGAAAATTTTTGTTAAGAAAATTTTTCTATAGAAAACTTTCCTATAGAAAATTTTGACAACAAAATTTTTCTATAGAAAATTTTTGACAACAAAATTTTCCAAAAAAAATTTTTGATCATAAAGTTTTTCTATAGAAAATTTTTGATAACAAAATTTTTCTATAAACAATTTTTGATAGCAAAATTTTTATATAGAACATTTTTGATAACAAAGTTTTTCTATAGAAAATTATTGATAACAACATTTTTCTATAGAAAATTATTGATAACAACATTTTTCTATAGAAAATTTTTGATAAAAAATTTTTTTATAAAGAACATTTTTGATAGCAAAATTTTTATATAGAACATTTTTGATAACAAAGTCTTTCTATAGAAAATTTTTGAATCCAAAATTTTCTTTAGAAAAATTTTCTTATCAAAAATTTTTGATAACAAAATTTTTGGTAACAAAATTTTTGGTAACAAAATTTTTGATAACAAAATTTTTCTATAGAAAATTATTGATAACAACATTTTTCTATTGAAAAATCGGATTGAAGACCCCTGGGTTTAAGTTGGTGGTTGCCAAAGGTGAGGGCTCACCAAGAGCCTGCATCTTGGCAAAAAATGGCTTAAATATTTTCTTTTTATCAACTTTTAGTGATATGGATGTTACAGCGGCTAGCTTAGAGCTTCATGGGAAGTCTATTTGGCTCGCCTCTGCGTATTTTCCTAATCCGGGGTCAATACCCCCGGAGAAGGTTGTCGGTCTAATTCGGGAGTCTGAATCTAGGGGACACCAGTTAGTAGTGTGTTGTGATGCTAATGCACATCATTCGATATGGGGAAGTACAGACACAAATGATAGAGGCGAATCACTTTTGGAGTTTTTGTTAAGCACTAACCTCTATATTTGTAACAAGGGTGGTGAACCAACTTTCGTTACAAGTACGCGGCAAGAGGTTCTTGACGTAACACTTGTATCAGATACATTGTCTGATAGAATTGATGACTGGAGAGTTTTGGAAGAGCATTCTTTCTCAGATCATCGCTACATTGAGTTTTTACTCAGGGAGCGTGCCCCGGTTGAGACAGTCTCTAGAAATCTGAGGAGAACAAACTGGGTGAAATATAGGGAGACTTTTTCTTTGCTTTTGGATGAAGTACCCTTATCTAAACCACATAGTTTGGCGCAAATTGACTGTCTGGTTGACCATATAACAAATGTTTGTAATAGGTGCCTGGATGCGTCTTGCCCTTCTGCAAAGCCTAGAGGGAAAAAAAAGCCACCTTGGTGGTCAAATGAGTTGCAGACGAGCAGAGATTCCTGCAGAAAGCTCTTTAATAAGGCTAAATTTTCAAGAGCGGACGAGGACTGGTCTGCATACTGGCTGCAACTTAAGAGTTATAAAAAGATGATCAGAAATGCAAAATGTGATTCTTGGAAAAACTTCTGTGGAAACATAGAAGACGTTTCTGAGGCATCCAGGCTGCGCAAGGTTCTGGCTTCTTCTCCTTGCACCCTGGGATACCTGAAAGATCCTAATGGGGTGTGGTCTTCCTCCAGTGGAGAGTCGCTGGATCTCCTTTTAAACACGCATTTTCCGGGCAATTCCATGACGCCGTTTCAAGCTTTGGAACGTTCTGACGCCCAAGCATCTGAAATTGCTTCGGAAATAATAAATATGCCAACATTAATCTGGGCGATAAAAAGCTTCAGGCCCTATAAATCCCCGGGACCTGATGGTATAATCCCGGCTGAGTTGCAGCAAGTGTCGGACTATATAGCCCCGTTGCTGTATAATCTATACACAGCATGCATCAACTGGTCGTACATTCCTTTAAAATGGAGGGATACCAGAGTCGTATTTATCCCGAAGGCTGGGAAAAGTTCCCACACAGCTCCGAAGGATTTCAGACCAATAAGTCTGTCTTCTTTTTTGTTAAAGACAATGGAACGAATGATAGACTCATATTTGCGTAGAGTGATTGACCCGAGGTTGCTTTCGACAAAGCAACATGCATACAGCAAGGGACGATCAACGGAAACAGCTCTTCATGAGCTCGTTGGTACCATCGAGAGATCGCTTTCGGTAAAGGAGTACACTATGGTGGCCTTTCTTGATATTGAGGGGGCTTTTAATAATGTCATCCCAGAATCGATAATATTGGCATTGTCTGGTCTGGGAGTAAAGCGTGAAATCGTTTTAATGGTGGAAAGCCTACTTGCCAGTAGACGTATAACGTCTGAATTGGGAGCGTCCGTCATATCTCGATTTGTCAATAGGGGCACACCACAAGGAGGTGTTCTTTCGCCGCTTCTTTGGAACCTGGCACTGAATTCAATGCTACTATCTCTAGAAGCACGTGGTTGTCATGTTGTCGCATATGCTGACGATGTCGCGATAGCGGTAAAGGGGAAGCATCTGCCAACATTGCGGGACATTCTTCAGGGTTCTCTGAAAGATCTGTCTAAATGGGCAAGAGACTGTGGTCTAGGAGTTAATCCTAGTAAAACAGAGCTTGTTTTATTTACAAGGAAAAATAAGATTCCTGCTTTTGATCCTATTTCTCTGGACGGTACTGAAATCACCTTCTCAGATGGAGCCAAGTATCTTGGAGTATTTCTAGATAGGAAGCTGAATTTCAGGCGTAATATTGAGGAACGGGTGAGAAAAGCAACGATTGCTTTGTATTCCTGTAAAAGGGCCATTGGAAAACGATGGGGTTTTAGCCCTCAAGTCGTTCATTGGATCTATACAGCAGTGGTGCGTCCAATTTTGCTGTATGGAATCATTGTCTGGTGGCCTGCTTTAGAAACAAAAGCGAACTGTGTCTTTATCACGAAGGTACAGAGAATGGCGTCAATGTGCATCACTGGTGCTCTTCGTACTACACCTACGGCTGCATTAGAAATCCTCCTTCACCTGATACCCTTGGACATATTGGGTAGGCAGTATGCAGCTGCGTCGGCAATTCGACTTAATAGCACGCTGCAATGGAGGAGCAGCGATTGTGGCCATAGCGCGATCTTGAAAAAGATAACAATACCACAAAATGTGGATTGTGCTCCCTCTTTGAGCCTCTTTGAGCGCCACTTTACCACTATGATACCATCCAGGGAGTCTTGGATGGGGGATACTCCGGGAAGTGGAGCTACCATAAATTTTTACACAGATGGATCGAGGCTGCACGAACAAGTGGGCTTTGGGGTCTATTCGGAAGAGCTTGGATTGAGCCTGGCTCGTAGATTGCCAGATCATTGCAGTGTCTACCAGGCAGAGATGCTGGCAATAAAGGAAGTGGCTGACTGGTTGAGCTGCAATGTCTTGTCTACAACCGCAGTCAACATCTATACTGACAGTCAAGCCGCGGTCAAGTCCCTGGATTCAATGTTTCTGAAAACAAGATCTGCCCTTAACTGCCGCACGTCTTTAAATGAGATGGCCAAGCAGTTTAACATACGACTCATATGGGTCCCAGGGCACAGAGACATTCCAGGGAATTGCAAAGCCGATGAGCTTGCAAGACTAGGAACTACCTTACAGGTTCCAACAGAATTGGAATGTGTTGGTATGCCTCTAGAAACTTGCAAGCAAAACCTACGGCTTTGTTCTGCGACGGAGACTAATCAAAGATGGGCAAATGGATGGACGTGTGAGACAACACGACTGATTTGGCCTTCTCTTAATCAGGGGCGCACAAGTGAGCTGATATCGCTTCCAAGAGGAGAGATTTCAACGGTGGTTTCTATAATTACCGGACACTGTCTTATAGGGAAGCACGCAGAGCGGTTAAATGTGCCGTCGAATGACTTTTGCCGAAGTTGCATGGATGAAGAGGAGTTGGAAACTATCGAACACTTTATTTGCCATTGCCCGGCACTTTCTGGTCAGCGACTTGCTTCACTGGGATCTAGGGAGCTGTACGATCTTTCAGATTTGTCGGATGTCAAAATTCAACATCTAAGGAGTTTCATAAGAAGCTCAAACTGGTTTAACGACAGGGACTAGTAGGGAAACCTATTACGATCCCGTGGTATCACAATGGACCTCAGAGTCTACGTGTGTTGACGTAAAACGTCAGCAGCCACTTACAACCTAACCTAACCTAACCTAACATTTTTCTATAGAAAATTTTTGATAAAAAAATTTTTGTATAGTAACAAAATTTTTGTATAGAAAATTTTTGATAACAAAATTTTTGTATAGAAAATTTTTTAATAACAAAATTTTTCTATAGAAAATTTTTGATAACAAAATATTTGTATAGAAAATTTTTGATAACAAAATTTTTCTATAGAAAGTTTTTGATAACAAAATTTTTCTATAGAAAATTTTTGATAACAAAATTTTTCTATAGAAAAATGTTGATAACAAAATTTTCCTATAGAAAATTTTTGATAACAAAATTTTTGTATAAAAAATTTTTGAAAACAAAATTTTTGTATAGAAACATTTTTGAAAAAAAATTTTTGTTCAGAAAATTTTTATAGAAAATTTTTGATAACAAAATTTTAGTTAACAAAGTTATTCTATAAAAAATTTTTTATCAAAAATTTTCTATAGAAAATTTTTCTATAAAAAATTGTTGATAACAAAATTTTTCTATAGAAAATTTTTAATAACAAAATTTTTCTACAGAAAATTTTTGATAACAAAATTTTTCTATAAAAAATTTTTGATAACAAACTTTGTTTATAGAAAATTTTTGATAACAAAATTTGTTTACAGAAAATTTTTAATATAAATGTTTGCTTACAAAATTAATCTATAGAAAAATTTTAATAACAAAAATGTTTCTATAGAAAATTTTTGCTAACAAATTTTTTTTTTTAAAAAATTTTAGTAGAACATTTTTCTATAGAAAAGTTTTAGTAGCAAAATTTTTCTATAGAAAATTTTTCTACAGAAAATTTATGATATCAACATATTTCTATACAAAAGTTTTCTATAGAAAATTTTTGATGACAAAATTTTTCTATAAAAAATTTTTGATAACAAAATTTTTCTTTAGAACATTTTTTTTAACAAAATTTTGGTATCGATCAATAATTAATTTGCTTTAGAAAATTGTTTCTATTGACGAAAATTTCTGGAGAAATGTTTTAAGTTTAACTATTATTACATAGAATTTGAATTTTTTTTTCTGGCCTATAGCATTAGAAGGTTAAAAATAATTTTGTGCTAAAAAAAAACTAAATTGAATGGAGGTAAATTCATTTACCTCCTCCTTTTCTGTATTCACATTTTGTGCTAAATAAAATGATAAATATAAAAAAAAAACTACACCAAAAACTATATAACATTTGCAGGTTGTAGTTGATTTTTTGTTGTTTTGTGTCAGAGTATAAGTGTGAGTGAATGTGTGTAAGTATAATAGTGTTTGTATTTATGCAAACACACATACACACTCACACTCATATGTATTTAAGGGCGGAGCCTATACATACTACACCCAAAAAAAAACGTGGGTATTCAATACTAAAAATTTAACTAATTTTAGTCCAAAAGGACCTAGTGCAGAAATTGGTAAATAATACTAAAATTTTTAACTAATATTAGTAAAAACCAGTAAAAATTACTAATGTTAGTACTTTGAAGATACTAAAATTAGTAACCAATTAGTAGATTTTGGTACAATATCACTTACTAAACCTTTTACTGTAGAATTATTTTGAGTGTATCTATCTTTTGCCGTTATATGCTGCTAAAAAACGAGTAGGTTTAACCATTCTGCTTATCTTGTTTAAAAATAAAAAAAAATTTCGTAAAAAACGCATTTTTTCGTAATTTTTTTTTCGCATGCAATATGCTGACGCCAACTGATTTTTTATGTTCGTATTTTGGGACATTGTGCAGCCATTGCTGTATAAATACATACATGTTTTATACATAGTTTTTTAATTTTTTTTTTGAATTTTTGTATTTTCTAGGTTTTTGTTTTTAATTTTATATATTTTTTTTATACACAGTTTTTTGTTATTTTGTGATTCTGTGTATTTTTAATGGTTCTGCGTGTTCAGTTTCATACTCAACCACCCATATGAACCTTGTGCTAAAAATATTATAGCATTTTTTTAGGAATCTGATAGTGAAGAAAAAAAATTGTGGGCTTTTATAGGCCCAGTAAATGATAAATGACAGAGCAGTGAAACTGCACAAACCAAAAAAAAAGCAAAATGTTTTTTTTACTGATATCTTTTAAATACATTTATAAACGATGTTTGCATAAACTAAGCTGAAAAATAGATTAATTAAGGAAAAAGTTAATTTTATTAAATTTTAGTTTCATAAAGTTATAAATCAGTTTTAGTTATTGAAATATTCGATTTTTTTATTGAATTTAAATGTATTAGAGTTGGGTGTTCCTGGAAGCATAAACTTAAATATCGTTATGAAATAGCTAAATTAGAAACCTTAAGGTTCTAGAAAATGTGGAGGTACAAACAACACATGGAGACGATCAGTAAAATATGAAATCGAACTATATGGTTGAAGTTAAACAGATTACGTTGGAGAAATCATCATGTTGCCCTATGCGCCATATGCTGACGTTTTACGTAAAGACTTAACAAACTATATAAAAAACTTCTTCTCGTTCGATTTGAAATCAACCTTTCTGTTGGCATCCGTCTTGAGACAAAACTAAGAGATCATGAAGCCCAACATCAATCAGAAAATGTTTGCTCTCTATCTAAATAGATTGAGTTTTAATTTCAACAAAATCATCTAAGAAGATCAAAAGCTACGATTGAAAACGTAAAAAAATCATTGGGAAAATAGTATATTTTAGTTTGCTCTACGCTCAAAATAAATTCTCTGTCCAAACAGAAAAAAAAGATCTGCTGAAAATACACCCATTTTCACCCATATGAGAAATCTGCTGATTTTGACATACACAGTTTGCTGAAAATTTGTAATGATTATCTAGGTGATATCAGCAGAGAAATCAAAACAGCAGAAAATTCTGCTAAGACATTTTTTTAGAAAATTTTTGTTTTTGGAAAATTTGTTTTCATGAAAACTTTAATAGTTTTTTAATACACCAAAAAAAAAGATACATTCATAAAATACACGAATCCTTATGTTCAATGTACGCACTGCGGGCCCTAGGCACACAAGAATTCGGGGGCCCGCTGGAAAGAAAAAGTCGTATGACAAAAAAAAAAACTTTTTTTTTGGTACAAATTAAACTCATGTTATTTTCTGTTTTAAGACAAAGAAACTTAAAAAAAATATTTTCTGAGTAGGATTAGAAACATTTTCTATACGAAAATTTTCTTAGAATCTAAAATTTTTTCGATACGAATCTGTGACAATTTCTTTACGAAAAGTGTTTTGGAATCTGAGAATATTTCTGTACCAAAAAAGTTTTATTATTTGAGATTTTTTTTATATGAAATACGCCTCAAATCTGAAACTTCCTCAATACGAAAAATGTCTCAGAATCTAAGACTTTTTCTATATGAAAAATGTCTCAGAATTTGAGTCTCATTCTATACGAATATAGTCTCAGAATCTTAGACTATTTCTATATAAACAAAGTCTCGGAATCTGAGCCTTTTTCTATACGAAAAATTTCTTATACGAAAAACGTCTCAGAATCTGAGACTGTTTCTATACAAAAAATGCCTCAGAATCTGATACTTTTTCTATACGAAAAATGCTTCAGAATCTGAGACTTTTCTATACGAAAAATGCCTTAGAAACTGAGACTTCTTCTATACGAAAAATGCCTCAGAATCTAAGACTTTTTCTATACGAAAAATGTCTCAGAATGTGAAATATTTTCTATACGAAAAATGTCTCAGCATCTGAGACTTTGCATACGATAAGTCTTTCAAAATCTGAGACTTTTAATTTTGTACAAACTTCTATGAACTTAAGACTTTTAATTTCTCAGAATCTGAAACTTTTTCTGTAAGAAAAATATTTTACAATATGAAACTTTTTTTCTGTGTACCCTCCAATCTAGTAATAGAGGGTATAATATATAAGTTTGTCATTCCGTTTGTAACACCTCGAAATATTGGTGTAGGATCCCATAAAGTATATATGAAGGGCTTATTGTAAAAACTCGATAAGCAACATTTCATTTTATGGTGGGTTTTGCCTTAAAACTTTTAAAATAATGTAGAAAAAAAAAACTTTTGAAGAACTTTTATTCTCAATATACTTGTACGAAGGGTTAAAGCAAGACCTCTGCCAAAAATCTGTCAATGTAACATCAGCAGAAGGTGAAAAACACGAAAATGTTGCTTATCAAGTTCTTGCAGTAAGCCCTTCATATATTCATGATCCTCGATCGTTTTAAGAAAATCTAGCGATGTCCGTCTGTCTGTTTGCTGAAAACAAGCTTAGTTTTGAAGGACTTAACTGAGGCTGCTAAAGTTTGGAATATATGTTCGACATTGACCTGTTCAGGTTGGTATTGCAATTCAGCGAAATCGTTAAAGTGGTTCAAAAGTTATAAGCAAAAGAGTTAATATCGGCAATGGGTTTTCGCGAATTTACGATATTAAAAAATTCGAATGACAATTCTGAGGCTGCTAAACTTTGGCATATATATTTGTCGTTCCCCACGTTCAAAAGTTATTAGCAAACCTGTAAATTTCTGTTTAACCTTAAATTCAAGTGTTGAAAACCCGTTAAACAAGTTTTGAAAATATAATAATAATAATTTGATCCAATGATCAGTTTTTATTTATTTTTCCAATTTAATTACAAATCATTTTTTTTTAATAATTTAAACCTAAACGAGAACTGGTAACAATGACCGTCGTCTCGTTGTAGCGAAATCGACCAAGGGTTTTCGTCGGAATCGAACCCACGACCCCCTGTTTCATAGGCTAGATCGCTACCAACTAACCTACAGGGGCCCCCTTTTTGTTTTGAAAATATTGGTAAGTTACAAAAATATTTTACAACGTACTTTTGTCACTCAAAAATATTTTTACACTAAAAAAAATACACACGGGAAAAATTTTACACTCAATAAAAATTTTACACTCGAAAAAAAAAATTAGTTTATGTTTTTTTTTCCAAAAATGACTAAAAACAAGTTTTTTTTTACACAAAATAACATATTTCTAATCAAAATTGTTATTTTATTTCACGTTAGAAAATTTACTATCACTTAAAAATGGAATTGTGGATGATATTCATAGATTCGGCCAAGTCGAATTTAACTTTTCTACTTGTTAAATTTTAAACTTGAATGTCTCAAAAATGGAACGTTCTGATTTACGAATAAGTAACTTTAGAACCACAAATTTCTCTACGAACGCAAATATCGGAAAAATTGCTTTGGTAAGATGATTTGAAATAAGGAGGTAAAACTTTATTTAATTCATATATTTTGATTTTGGAGAGGGTGAGACTAAGCCTAGTTAAAAATAACACAGTGATACAAAATCAAACTTTCCGACGTGTTTCTCTTGGGTTTTTACCGATTTGTGTAAACCATAGATGGGACTAATTAATTAAATGGACCAATTAATTGATGGTTTAATTACCATTTAATTGATGTCAATGGTAATGAAATGTTTTTCATTACCATTGGTTGTATCAATTGTACACTCAAAAAAAAAGTGAACTAAAATCTGGGAAAATTAACTAAATTTTGAGAAAAAGAGGGAATGATTTGGCTCCAAAGATTTTTTTTCTTGGTTTTAGTTCATAATTTTCCCAAAAATAAGGAAAACAAAGTTATTTAATTTTAACCCAATTTTAACTAGAAAATGGGAAAAATTATACTTCACATTTTAGAAATAGATTGGGTCTAGACCCTGGACCCATGGGTTCGGACCCCATTTAACTCGAGACCCCGTTGGGTCATTTAAGGGTCCCCATAGATTTTGAACCAAAATTTGTGTCCGTTTCGCTCTAACTTGCTTAGTTTTTGTGATACGGTAATAAGGGGCCTGATAGGGTCTTGAGAATCTTAAAAACCGAATAACTCAAAAACTGTTAATCGGAGGGATTTCGGGTATTTTGTGGAAGTGTTCTACGAGTCAAGAGCTACAAAAATGCCGTTGGACTTTTTCTCGTGTTGGCAGTATTTACCGAGATATGGGCATATATAAAATCTCGGGAATTTCAAATTTTAGATCCGAAATTAGGGTCTTGAGACCCCGACAGATATGCAGAGCTAGGCTATTCCATACTTTTCTTTGTAGTCTTTCTTTTGAAAATTTCATCCGTTTCGCTCTATCTCGCTTAGTTTTCGAGATATCGCCATTTTGAATTTTTAACTAAATTCTAAGAAGTTATTTACTAAATTCTCAGAAGTCATTAACTAAATTCTAAGAAGTACACTTCCTCAATTCAAAGAAGAGAAATACGATGATATTTTTTTTAGTAAATTTTAACTAAACTTGAACTAAATTGTTTTTTAAGAAATATGTCTTAAAAATAAAGATACCATTCTTAGATTTGTGGAAAATTTCTTTGGCGGTAAGAATTTTTTTTCTAATATTTAAAAAATCCATTTAAAGAAAAATTTGAACTAATTATAAGTAAATGAACTAAAATTTTTTCCTCATAGTTAAGAAAATTTCTCATTTTTAAGTTAAATTTAACTAAATTTTAGGAAAATTCATGATAAATTTTCAAAGACATTTTTTCCTTAAATTTAGTTATGTCTTTTTTTTCAGTGTACCAATTAAATTATTTATCAATTTAATTAATAATGAAAATTAAAAAAAAATAATTACCATTGGTACGGCATCAATTAAAAAAAATAATTACCATTAGTAAAAGTCGTCACAATATTGTAAAAATCGTTAATATTTGAAAATAGCTGTTGTTTTTTGTTATTTGGTATTTTAATTTTTCACATTTTATGAACCAAACACATGTTGATTGCCTTTGTATAACACAATATTTGAAATTTTTTATTTGGGTTTTGATTTTTGTCTTTGACATTTTCATATTTTTTTAAAAACATACTTCGATGTTTAAATTTATAACTTTTCAAAACAAACATAAAATGTGCAAACCAATTGTTTTGAAACCAATTATAATTGGTGTTTTTCAACAATTGGTGCATTTCATTACAATTAGTAATTATTTTTTTAATTAAAAAAATTTAATTACCATTAAATGGTAATGAAATTTTTTTCATTATCATTGATATCAACCAATGGTAATGAAAATTCAATGGTAATGAAAAATTCCCATCTGTGGTGTAAACATTATACTATTTTGACAGATATTATTACAAATATTATAGTCTAAAGGTACCTTTATAATAATAATAGCCAAATTGTTAAAAATAAACCACCGCGCACCGTTGCGTATGATTGTTATTTAAAGGCAATTACAATATTAACCATACGCCACTTATACAGTTTGAAAGCATTTATTATTATAATTATCAGGGAAACCAAAAATATGCAGTATCATGTTTTTTCCTGTACATTTTATTGATAAATGGGTAAGGTATTTATCCGTTTCAGAAGTTTTTAAGAAATCTGGCATCGATTTGTTAGAGCATATTTTGGCATATTTTAGCCTTAAGAGCATATTTTTGAATATTTTAGGTTTAAAAGCATATTTTACCATAAGAGCATATTTTTAGAGCATATTTTCAATTTTTAGAGCATTTTTCCAATGTTTAGAGCATTTTTTTACATTTTTAGAGCATATTTTTTTCAATTTTTAGAGCATTGTTTTCCAATTTTTTTTATGACAACATTTATTTTTAAATTTTTTGTCCAACAAGGATATTTTTTCAACAATCACGGAATTGTGATTTGGCCTGTTCTTGCTTGATATCGGTATATGAAACTATGTTCTCTTTAGATTCATCAACTTGGTAGAAAATATTAAGGCAAATATTTTTGTAGAACATATTTAACCCTCTAACTACCGCACATGACGGTATTTGGAGGGTCTATTCTCTAACAAATTGTAAAAAACACCGCAAAAATGGGAACATAATTTTTTTAAGAGCATATTTTTATTGTTTTTAGAGCATATTTTCCGTTTTTAATGGCATTTTTTTAAGCGCATTAAACGTGTTTTTTAGAGCATATTTTTGGTTTCCCTGATAATTATAATAAAAGTTCACGAAAAAAAACAAACTTTCATTTGCTTTTATATAAAAATTCTTGTAATTCCCAGTTGGAACTAAGGGCCAGTAAAATAAATTTGCTTTTGGTGTCATCCCATTCTGATTTTGGTTGTTGCACAGTGTAATTAGGCAATGACTAATTACGCTCATACGTCGCAGCAATAATATATATACTAGGACCCCAGACCGATATTTCGATGAATTGCAAACGAAATGACAAACTTTTATTTACAAACCCTATACTACTTACAATAAGTGTAGGGTTTCAACGCTAATTTTTTTTCCTAAAAACATTAGTTAGTATTAGGAAATTATTGAAAAAAAAAAATAATAGTTTCGCTTTAATTGGAAAGTTTGTTTACTTTTTGTATTTAAAAATTTCAGGTGTAGTAAAAATTGTGTGTGATGGGGTTTAATGCTTAGCGTGTGTACGACTATTAGCCAGCAAGCTTGGGTTCGATTCTCAGTCAGAATACAATTCTTTTTAGATATTTGATACTATTTTTTGTTTATATTTTTAACTACTTAATATCTATCGCAGAACCCTTTTTCATTGATAATGACACTATAACGTCGACGAAGTAAAATAATGAGTATGAAACACAGCTTCAAAGAGTAATTGGGCAGATCAATAACAGATGGCGCTGCAATAACCACTATCAAAAAATAAAATAACTACGGAAACTAGGATCTAGTTCACAATATGTACATTATATTGGTATCGAAGTTCCTGACTTTAATAATAAAATCAAAAAAAATACATGTTTAATGTCTCAATGGAATAAATATTAATCATACGCATGGAAAAACCTTACTCAAAGTAAAGATATTTAAAATAAGTTTATTATTAAATTCTGATATTAATACTTTAATTCTTTTAAACAAATACGCAAGATATTGATTTTGAAATTTTGTTTTATGAGTGAGTGAGTGGATAAGTATGTGTACGTATGTTTGGCTGGCAATAAATTGACCTTGAGAATGCCGTCAATGGTAAAATAATTGAAGTTCAATTCATAAAAATCTCCTCTAAAAACAGACATATGTGTGTATGTATGTGTGTAGCATAGTAAAAATGTGTGAACAACAAATAACAAAAAATTCTCAAATGCCAAAAAACCTATACAATACACATAAAACTACATAGATATTTATTTTTTATATATAAAATAAATAAAATATATATAAAAAAAAAATACGAATTTATTTAAATAAACTATATAAATTCACATACAAACATACATAAAACTACAAATACTATCACTACTACTACTACACAACAAAAATATTACTTTGGCAACATATGGGACTAGACATACGGAAGTATAGCTAACGCATACAAACATCACAGTATCAGAGTTTTTTTTTTTTAATTTTTAATAAGGCGGAGCGAGAGATAAACTTTTAAGATTATCGCTAATAACACAGTACAATACTAAAAAAAATTTACGGTGTTCCGACGATTGATTCTGGTAGAGGAGACAAAAAAAATATACTTGTGTCGGTGTTTTGCAAGATCACATCGGAATTTTATTTTAGAGACGGTTAAAGTTTCCCAGTGTTGGCCTGTTCTTGCAACATATCGGTATATAAGACTATGTTTTCTTTACATCTGAGGTGTAGGCTACGTTCAGCAACTTTGTAGAAAATATTATGGCAATTTTTTTTGTGCAACTCATTAACCCTCCAACTCCCCCTCACAACGGTATTTTTTGTATATATTCCAACACATCGTAAAAAACACCTTGTGGAGGGCGAAAATGAAATGTTCTTTAAAAATGTTGGTCATAAAATTTTACTATATATGTCAGCACACACCATAAAACTAAACTTAACACAAAACAAGTAGAAAAGTTAAATTCGACTTTGCCGAATCTATGAATACCCTCCACAATCCATTTTTTAACGTGAAAAAATTAACAATTTTGATTGGAAATATTTTATTTTGAGTAAAAAACTCTTTTTTTGTCATTTAAAAAAAAAATACTATTTTTTTTGAGTGTAAAATTTTTTTTGAGTGTAATGTTTTTTTACTGTAAAAATATTTCTGAGTGAATGCACGTACGTATGTACACAAAATATTGTAATTTAAAAAAAAAAAAATATTTTTTTTGTGTACATTTTTTTTTTTGAGTGTAATATTTTTTTTGAGTGTAATTTTTAAGTTACCAATGCTTTTAAAACTAAACAGGTTTAAAAAGCATTGCTTAAAAATTAAACAAGTTTGAAAAGCATTGTTTAGTTACCACCAATGCTTTTAAAACTTGTTAAAACACGTGGCATTTTAGATGAAACTAATCTGAAATTCAGGGTTTTGCTTATAACTTTTGAACCACTGGACCGATTGAGCTGAAATTTAATACCAAACAGACGTGGGGAACGGCAAATATACGTGCCAAGCTTCAGCAGTCTCATTATTGTCTTTCGAAAGTTATCGTGTTTCTTATCTCGTAAATTCACGAAACACATTTGCCGAAATTTACTCTTTTGCTCATAACTTTTGAACCACTGGACCGATTTGGCTGAATTGCAAAACCAGCCTGACCAGGTAAATGCCCAACATATATGCCAAACTTCAGTAGCCTCTGTAAAGTCTTTCAAAAGTTAGAGTGTTTTCTACGGACGGACAGACAGACAGACAGACAGACAGACAGACAGACAGACAGACGGAGGAACGGACGGACGGACGAACATCGCTAGATCGACTTAAAATCGATCGAGGATCCTAGACCAATATTTCGAGGTGTAACAAACGGAATGACAAACTTATATATACCCTCTATCACTAGAGTGGAGGGTATAAAAACCAGTCAAATTCAAGGTTGCCCCTTAAGGTTAATTAATTTTGTAATTTTTTTAATTGGTAATTTTTGGCTATATTCTAACAAATTGTATAAAACACCACTTAAAAGGGGTAGGGCGGGGATGAAATGTTCTACAAAAAGACTGGCCATAAAATTTTACTATATATGCCAGAACACACCAAAGCTCAAAACTTAACAGAAACACCAAAAAAAAAAAAAACAAATTTAAAATTGTCCACTAAGGGTAAATTTTTTTAATGCAAAATCTTGAATTTGACACTTTTTTGGTGTTTCTGTTAATTTTTGGGCTTTGATGAGCTCTATCGAATATAATAAAATTTTACGGGCAACATATTTTGCAGAACCTTTCATCCCCGCCCTCCCCTTCTTTCGTGTTTTTTACGATTTGTTAGAATAGAGCCAAAAAATACCGTTATGATAGGGAGTTAGAGGGATAATATGTTCCATAAAAATATTTGCCCCAATATTTTCTACATAGTTGCTGAAGATAGCCTACACCTCAAATGTAAAGAAAACATAGTTTTATATACCGATATGTTGCAAGAACAGGCCAAATCTGGGAAACCTTAACCGTCTCTAAAATAAAATTCCGATGTGATCTTGCAAAAGCTCCGACACACGTATATTTTTGTTTGGTCTCCTCTACCAGAATCAATCGTCGGAACCCCGTAATTTTTTTTTTGTGTTGTACTGTGTAATTTTTCACCTGCTGGTAAATAAAAAAATGTTCACCAGCTGGTGAATAAGACGTAGCATAATTATTTTTCAGCAACTTTTTATCAATTTTTTTTTTTTTCATCTAATTTTTTTTTATCAAAACTCCTTTTTTATACAAAACTTATTTTTATCAATTTTTTTTATCAAAATGTTTTTTTTAGAAAATTTTTTTTCATCAAAAAATTTTTTTTTATCAAAATTTATTTTTTTTTGTCAAAAATAGTTTTTCTTAATTTTTGTTTACGAAAATAACTTTTTCACCAAGTCTGAACTTTTTTTGACATTAAAATGTTTAATTTGTGTAACAAAAGTTCAAAAAACAAATGAGAGTAATAAATTCGTCTGTGCCAAATTTTTTATACCCTTCAAAATGTAAAAAAAACTTTTTTGCTTTTAAGTAATACAATTTTTTATCCATGTCCACAAAAAGGGCGGACTGAAAAAGTTAATTTTTTACGTCCTCTGGAAATACTCAAACAAATTTCGAAAAAATCAGAAAAAATTCAAAAAAAAGTAAAAGTTGGAGGAAGTTTGGAAAAATGTTGAAATTCAGAAAAAGTAGGAATTCCAACTCAGGGAAATTCAGAAATTTTTTAAAAAAATTATAGGTAAACATAATTAAAATTCAGGAAAGCTCAGAAAAAATATTAAAAACAATTTTAAAAAAATGTTTCATCGAAAGCTCATCTAACTTAATCTGACAAACTTTGACTGTGATAAACCGAAAAACGCTATTGATGTAAAGATCCCGAAGTCTTTCATTATCTTTAGTTAGCCTGTGGTGTCAATAAAAAAATATTTTTCTAAGAAATAATTAATGTGGACTTCAGAAAATATTTATAAAGTAAAAAAATAATACAGAAAGTTACTAGCATTAGGAAAAAAATTAGAAAATTCTGTTGTACAAAACAAAAAAAAAAAAAGGAACAATTTATAAATTAAAAAAGGAAAACTCGAAAAAAAGTTCTAGAAATTCAAAAAAAGTTTGGAAAATCAGAAAAATTTTAAAAAATCAGAAACAAGTCAATTAAAAGAACACCGAAATTCCAAGAAATATAAGAAAAAATAATAAAATTAAAATCCATGAAAGTTTTATTGGTGTTATTTTTTTAGATTTTTTTTTTGTAATCTATTCCCAATTTAAGTGATCCATCCTTATATTCTACACAGACAAAACAACAAAACTAAAATATTGTATAAATAACATACATAGTTGCGTGTGTTCACATATATGTGTGTAAAAATATTTATTTTATATGTATATAGAACAAACCTTTTAGGCATATAAACCAAAATTCCAAAAAAAAAATGGATTTGTTATATATAAAAATGCAATACAAACATACAAAAACGAACGGAAATGCATTTTTCCATAGATTTTTATATAAAAAAGTAAAAAACTGCAGTTTTAGTTGCAGCAATGCATTTTTCCATATATTGCAATATAGCTAAGTATGCACATTGTAGGCCGTATACAAATGTGTGAAATCTATGTGCATTTTTGTATGCTATGTATGCAACGCAAGTTATACGCACAACCATACATACATTTTGTAGCATAATGCAATAACGCGTTTTTAGGCCATTCATGCCATCCACCAAAAAATATAACACACCAGAAAATAAAACAGAAGAGGAACAAATTTTTATAGGATTCCTTTGCAATTGCAGGCCAAAGTACGAGTATATATGGATGCATTTTATAATGCACAACGTTTGAAATATATGTTTTTCAATAATATGAGGTATGAAGAACAGCTGTTGCATTTGTTTTTTGTTTTTTTTTTGTAAAAAACAAAAGTGCATATTGGTTATAAACTTACAGTAGTATGATATTCAAAACACATTTTTTTTCAGAGTGTGAGTTGTGATAGGTGTTTAAAGGTCATTTGAAAAGTCCATTGTATTTACTAGTTACTTTTTAAAATAAATAAAATATATATATATTTTTTTTAATATATAGAGAAGGGATAGGCATAGTTTTCACTATTCAAAACGATTTGTATGGTTCATTGAACTAAGGCGTATACTTAATTTTATTATGAATTATTTTATAACAATCATACGTATTGGGCTATGCTGTATTATTAGTACCTACATATCTGTGGCAATAAGAAAAAGTGCATAAGTGTTTTTATACTACTTTTCACGAGAGCATTTTTAAGATATAAATTTAAATACCAAATCTGGGTTTAAAGATTTAAACATTTTGTGCATCTAAATATCTCAAGCATTATTATATTATTATCACACAATCTTCGGTACTTTAAAAGTTGATATAAATGGTTTAAGACAACGGAAATATCGGGTGAAAACCATTGATGTTAATATTGCGTTTTGCAAAATTACATTTTAATATAACCATATTTCGAGATATGCAATTATGCATAAGGAATTAAAACTTTACTTAGACGTTCTGTTACGATTTTTATTTTTCCTTTAAAAAAAAATGAGTTGTGAAGTTCTTAAATCAATATCTCAGAAAGTAATGGTCCGATTTTCATAAAAATTTGATACAATACGAAAGTGGATACGGAGATTCCAAAAATGCACATTTGGACATAACTCGACTCATGTTGTTATGGGTTTTTGCCACAGATATTTTAGTAAATGTTAGAGTTGTCAACCGATTAAGAATAATTCGATTAGTCGATCAAACAAAACCAAAATCTTGTTCGAGTAATTTAAAAATTACGATTAATTGAATAATTATTTTTTTTTATACCCTCCATGGGGGTACAAACTCACTTTGTCATTCCGTGTGTAACGCATGGAAATATCGGTCTATGACCCCATAAAGTATATATCGTGAACCTATATTCAAAATATGCCAACTCAAATTTGACGGAAATGAGTTTCCGATGGCAAATAGCTCCCCTATGTAATACCTATCTGTCATAAAAATTTCAGAGCAAAAAAATAATTTGTTGTCGTTTTACATCCATTTTTGTTATTCTGCTAACTCAAAGTACATATTTTTTTGGTGGAAATAAATGCCAACTCCCATTGTAAATTTTCAAAAATTTTTCAAAATTTTTTTTTAAAAAAATTAGACCACATATCTTATTGCATTTGCCATGCTAAACACGAATCTTGTAAAGATTTTGATATCTAATGACTGGTTCTCGAGATATTGCCATTTCAAAAATATCGGTAAATAGTGTTTGCAAAAAAAAAAAATGCTTATATTTATGTAACTTTCAAACTATTTATCAGATTGAAACATTATGGATGGGGCAAATAAAGTCAATTATATAAGCTTTCAAAATAGCTGGTTTGGAGTGACCCTATTGCAATACAGCGTGAGTTACAGAGTGCCAAAGTTGACCACCCTGATATTAAAAGGCTTTCGGAGCTAGTAACTTTTAAAAATATGCAAAGATTTTTAATTTTTTGTTCAGTTTTTGCAATTACCGTACTAAGGATAACAAAAACCAAAAAAAAAAAAAAAAAATTTTAAATTTTTTAAATTTTTCCAAAAAAAATTTATTTTTATTTTCCGACAAAATATGCCAACTCTAAAAAAATATTTGTTTTTTGATATAGTAATAAATGCCATCTCTCAAAAATATGCAAACAAGTGCAAAATATGAAAATTTTTGCATAGGTAAAAATTGTTTAGAATATTTAAACCATCTTGTGGAAGGTACATTGTTTATTTTTGCAATAATACGCGAAATAACTAGTTTTTTAGCTCTCCTGAACAGTAAGCTTTTTCGAGTTGGCATTTATTGAATATAGTTCGACGATATATTATTCGTCAGTGATAGATTCTAAGACATTCTAGCGATGTCTGTCCGTAAGTCTGTGCGTTTGTAGAGGACTCAAGCTAGACTCCTGAAGTTTGACACGATTATGTTTTATGGTCATAAGCTGGTTAAGCTCGGAGTCAAAATCGAACGAAAAGGGAAAAAATTTCCTCCTTAAGAACTTAAAAACACCGGAAAAACCAACTTTTTATACCCTACACCACTCTGTGGTACAGGGAATAATGATATTGTGCTGATTTTTGTAACTACACTAAGAAAATTATGTCATTAACTGTTTGTAGGTTATTTTAAAAAGTAATCAGTAAAGTCATTTTAAAAGAAAAATCACTTATTTTATAAAGGATTTAATGTTTTTACTGTTTCTGTAGTTTAAAAAAAATAATTTACTGTATTAAAAACGAATTTTATGTTACATTTAATTTCGGCAGTAAAATATTTCTTCTATAGTTTTACTGTTTTTCAATACAAAATAACTGAATATTCACTAGTTTTTTAATGTCTTGGTTAGTCATTAAATTAACATTTAAAATTGACTGTAATGTGTTGTTATTTTAAATGAAAAAACAGTGGAATGGTTTTTAAATAAAATTTCATTTGTTTTAAGTGAATATTCACTGGAATTTACCTACATAATTCTTTGAGTGTACCAAAAAAGTAGGTCATAAACCAAACTTCAAGTATACCGATTGATTCAGAATCATGCCCATGTAAACGTTGTGCGCATAATACAGGTAGCAATTTTTAATCGATTTGCCATAAAATTGAAACTTAAGCTTTTAGTGACTCAAGGATGAAGCCTATTAAAAATGGAAACAATAACACTGTGCAACAAGAAAAATGAGCCTCAATGTCTTCAACGCCATATGAAAGTAGACCATCAAGTGAACAAAATCACCAAAGGGTTTTGCAAAGTCAGTTCGGATTTCTTTTTTATAGCCCACTGAAGTTTTTATATTTTTATCAAAGGCGTTTGGAAAACGTCAAAAATACTATAATAAGAACACATCTGAGCTTCAAAATATTATTTGAAGTCTTCAGTGAAATTTTATGGTGGTTCTTTTCTTAGAACATTTTAACCCTCTAGCTGCCATTTTAAGGGGTCATTTTAGTCCTTTTTCGAAATCTAAACACAGAAGTCTAATAAAACGTCCATTTAGAGGGTTAAAATGTTCTACAAATATTTTCCTCATAAAATTTCACTAGGGGTTGTCAAATGTTAAAAGTTTGTGCGACATGCGCAAAGTGCTTAAAAAGGGTCAATTATAAATAATCAATATTTGTTATTTTTTTTTACCAAAGCAGTGTTTAAAAATATCGACAAAAAACAGTGCAAATATACTTTTAAGCTAAAAATGATGTTCTGATGTGTTTTATAAAATTTTATGATGATTCTTTTCTTTGACCAAATTAACCCTCTAGCTCCCGTTTTAAAGGATCATTTTTGTCCTTTTTTAAAAGAAATACAAAATAAGTCTATAAAAAAAGGCAGTTATTTTTTTATTTTCTGCATCAAATTTTACTTGGGGACGTCTAAGACAGAAAGTTAGTCCAGCATATAGAAAATGCTTTAAAATTTTAAAGTATTCAAATTTATTTTTTATATTTTTTTGGGCCGAAATATAAAAACAACAAGTAAAAAAGTTAAATTCGACTTTGTCGAATGTATTGATACCCTCCACAATGTAAAAAAGTTTATTTGCAAAAAAAAAAAACAAAAAAAAATTTTAAGAAAAAAAAATCCGCGAAAAAAATTTTGGGTAAAAAAAAAAATTTACGAAAATGTTTTTTTTTGTAAAAAAATATGTTTGTACTTGTCTAAATTCCATTCGGTGATTAATTCTGTTCACATGTGTCAACCAGCAGCCGAATTTAAGCATTTTGTGTTTTTAGGCCATGTTGAATGTACCACAATTTTCGAGGTGTTCTTACATTTTCGTTCACAACTTTTGAACCGCTGAACCGATTTCGCTCAAATGCAATACCAAACTACTTAGAGCAACAACAAGTAAATATGCTAAGTCTTATATATCTGTTTTATCTGTTTAATACTTTGGTCGAGATCACCATTTCAGATATCTTGGGAAAAAGTCGCATGATGCCGTTCTAGCGGAAATTTGTTAGTGAAGCAAAAATATATTTGAGGACGAAGAAGAATTAGGTGGGGAAAAGACCTAAGCTTTCTTTCGAGTCAAAAAAATGGGCCCGACATAACCTAAAAACACAAAATGCTTTAATTCGGTTGCTGGTTGACACATGTGAACAGAATTGATCACCGAATGGTATTTAAACAAGTACAAACATATTAAAAAAAAAAAAAACATCTTAGTTTAAGTTTTTTTTTTTACCAAAAATCGCAGAATTTTTTTTAAATTTTTTTTTATTTTTTGCAAATAAACTTTTTTACATTTTGGAGGGTATCAATACATTCGACAAAATCGAATTTAACTTTTTTACTTGTTTTTGTTTTTATATTTCGGGCCGAAGAAAAAATTAAATACTTTAAAATTTTTAAGCATTTTCTATATGCTGGACGAACTCTCTGTCTTAGACGTGTCCTAGTAAAATTTGATTCAGAAAATATTTGTAAAACATTTTAACCCTCTAACTGCCTTTTTTATAGACTTTTTGTATTTCTTTTAAAAAAGGACAAAAATGGCCCTTTAAAATGGGACCTAGAGGGTTAATTTGGTCAAAGAAAAGAATCATCATAAAATTTTATAAAACACATCACAACATCATTTTTAGCTCAAAAGTATATTTGCATGTTTTTTGTCGATATTTTTAAACACTGCTTTGGTAAACAAAAATAACAAACATTGATTATTTCTACTTGACCCTTTTTAAGCACTTTGCGCACGTCGCACAAACTTTGAACATTTGACAACCCCTAGTGAAATTTTATGAGGAAAATATTTGTAGAACATTTTAACCCTCTAAATGGACGTTTTATTAGACTTCTGTGTTTAGGTTTTGAAAAAGGACTAAAATGACCCCTTAAAATGGCAGTTAGAGGGTTAAAATGTTCTAAGAAAAGAACCGCCATAAAATTGCACTGACGACATCAAATCATATTTTGAAGCTCAGATGTGTTTTTATTGTAGTATTTTTGGCATTTTCCAAACGCCTTTGACAAAAAAATGAAAACTTCAGTGGGCTATAAAAAAGAAATCCGAACTGACTTTGCAAAACCCTTTGGTGATTTTGTCCACTTGATGGTCTACTTTCATATGGCGTTGAAGGCATTGAGGCTCAATGCGATGACCCAAAATTTGTTGCACAGTGTACTTAATAAGACCTAGCCCCATACAAACGTCCCCTCTAAATTTGGTTAAGATGACTATAATAACCGTGTTTTAATAGGTATCCTCTTTAAATCTGACAGATAAACGTATTTGGTATTCATAAATAAGAATTCCAAATTTTAAAGAAATCGGACCAGTCCTTCTTGTAGTCTCTATACAAACCCCCTCCCGATTTTCACATAAAACTCTCAAAATTCATAAAAACTGGATATTTTTTGCATAAATTTTGTGCGTAGGTGTTAAACGTGGTCTTTGATACTCAAATCAAATCTGATTATAGTTCGGCCAGTTCTGGACTTAGTCCCCATGTAAAAATTTCGCCCGATATTCAGTTAAATCGGTCTATTGATAACAAAAACCAGCATATTCCACTCAAATTTTGTTTGTATGTTTTTTTACACTAATCAAAGATTGTATGAGAGATTTATCCAATTAAATCGATGTTTGGACTTGGGATCCATTTCCCAGAAAGCACAGGTGTAGGGTATTAAATGGCGGTCTGGACCGACTATAATATTCTAACTTGTTTTATATTTTTTTTGTTTATTTTTTCAGCCAATGAAATATTTTTTGCCATATAAGGTTCATTGACATGCATTTGGACGAAGATGATTAGGAAATGCTTTTATTGGCCCGCCTCCTTTTAAGAGCGTGGTTATAGAAAATATTCATAAAACTGTGTGTGGTTTATGCGAAAATATCGTAACAAATGAACTTGGAAGCATTTTTGAAGATAAGGAAGGTATTAACCAACGTCCCCCACCGAGTCCCCAAGACTTAAAGTAATTTCAGTTATTCAATTTTTAAGTTTTTTTTTATGAATTTTTACATAAAAAGGGTTATCTCAGTTATTGAATTTTTAAGATTTTATATATTTTTTGTTAATAAAATATTATCTATTTAATTTTTAAGGTTTTTTTGCATGAATTGTTTATTTTTTTGTTAATACAAATATTTTTTAATAACCACTTTTGTTATTCGTTATTCTCATCGATTAATCGATTAATCGAATAATTCTTTTAGATTTGACCATTATGATCGAACGAACAAAAACAATTATTTTAATTATCCTGCCAAAGTTGGAATTTCGTTTGCTGAAAGCAAAAAAATGATGCGTATTTCAGAGTTGATAGTGGGAAAAATATTCTAAAAAAATTGAAGTCTGTTTTTTCCCCCTACAATCGGTTAAAATTAGCAATCGTAGTGTATTTTGTTAAAAAAAATATTTTCTGTTTTTGTCAAAATTCGCGGAATGTTTAGTTCATTAAGCGACGTACTTACTCTGTTTTTTATGGTGAAAACTTCACTTAAACTTTAAACGCCTCAAATCATAATAAAACATTTAAAAGTCCACAACTTTTGACAATTATTAGAAAGAAACGATCATAACAAAACTGAAATGTTTCTTTTTCACGGCAATTTAAATTGCGTGATTTTTTTTTTTACAATTTCTCTATAATTCCTCGCGTTGCCAATTTTTTTTTATGTAGTTTGACAAAGTTTTCTCGTGAAATCGAAGAAAGCACTAGGCTTTAGGGGAAACCTTTTGAAAAAGTTTTCACGGAATAATTTTACTAGTGCACGGTAAGAAAACAATGCAAGTTTTTGGCAATACTGAAGTTTAAATATTCATATTGAAGCGGACGTTACTCATGCAAGTTGCAAATACTAAATCATCCAAATTCTTTTAGTACAGCTTTAAGCCACTTAAAAATAAAAAGTTGAAAAAATATTTTTTTTTCTTGCTTTTGCAAAAACATTTAATAAGTGGACTAAATTTCATCATGCAAATATTTTTTCATGTACTCCATATTTCGCAAATTTTGACACCAATTGCGGCCAAAACAATTTTTTTTTTTATTTATTCTGACAAAATACACCACAATGGCGAACTTAAACCGGTTGTAGGGAGGCAAAGAAAGATTATATTTTTTTTTCGGACAATGTCTTTGGGTTCCTCTTTGATTTTATTAACCCCCCCCCCGTTTTTTTTGAGTAACAGAGCTATACGCGTTCAGTTTTTTATGGGGATTATGACCGATCCAATTTTGGTCATATTCTCCATAAAAAACGGACATAATACCCATGGGTATAATGACCGTTTTGAAAGTGGCCATAGTCCCCATATCCATATTTCCGTTATGGGGGTAATGTTCGTGGGGGCTATGTTCGAACACCTTTACTTAAATCACAATATCATTGGACCAAATCGGTGGAATACTTTTTTTGCGTTTAAATTAAAGGTAGATAAATGCATTATTAATTTTAACATTAGGGTGGCACAAATAATTACTTTCGTCGAATTTCATCGATCGCCAGGCAAATTTTTGTTTCGGTTAGTATTGTACGATTTGGCTAAAAATTTAAACAAAGCGTTTTTAGACCAAAACGAACAATAAGTTGCCTCGAAATCGATGAAATTAAAGTAAAATTGTCAATATATTAAAGTAAAATTGTAATATAATGATTTAAAAGGCGATAATTTGATTAAAAAATATCTTAGAGAGAATTGATAAAGTATTAGCTTTAATTTAAAAGTAAAAAAAAAAAAAAAAACCCACCTTTTTTAACCTTATTTTTGGATTTACCGCGCGATTTTTCATAAAAAAATGTCAAATATCGTAAATCAACCAAATTTTTAAAATTTATTGCACTCAAATAAACTAAAAATGCATAAAAACTGAATCTCTGAATTTTTACTCAAATGCATTTAACTTTTCAATTTTCTACGGATTTTCTTTATCATCCTCGTATTTTCTCTGTTACAGATCAGCCTGATTTTTTTGTTATTAGTTTGAATTATCATAATACATATTTTCTAAATATTCTTAATTTTTTACAATGTTTATGAATTTTTATGTTTTTCAACAATTTTTACTTATTCTGAAATTTTTCTAATGTCCCAATATTTTTTAATTTTTTTAAGATTTTACAACTTTTGCTGAATAATCTTTTGATTTTTGTAAACTTTCTATAAATTTTGTTAAAACCATTTCTTTATTTGAAAATAGTTTAATACGGCTAAATTAAGTCAAATACCAATTAATTTAAAGATTTTTATAAATTAAAATTTTATATTGTTCTTCTCTTACTTCCTTCGCTTTCTATTTGATTTGTTTCTTTTATTGCAAAAAAATGAAATAAAAAAATTTGTTTGTTTGATTTCATTTGTAATTTTTCATATGTTGTTTTTTCTATATTTGAGAAAATATACAGAAAATTTAAAGTGATGCAGGGATTCGACGAACTTTAGAGGACAAAGCTAAATAATTATTTCCTACAGGAAATATTTCAGATTCTAGAAAATTTTCTAAACAAAAGTTTCATTTTTCCGTACAAAAATTTTCAAAAAAAAATTTCCAGAGAAAAGCATAAGAATCTTAGAAGTTTTTCGTACCGAAAAAGTCTTAGGTTCTGTGACATTTTTCTTAAAAAAAAAATTAAAAATCTCAGATTCTAAGACATTTTTCCCACAGAAAAAGTCATACATTCTGAGATACTTTTCCTGTAGTCAAAGTCCCAGATTCAGAGACATTTCTCATATAGAAAAAGTCTCAGATTCTGATACATTTTTCATATAGAAAGAGTATCAGATTCTGAAACATTTTTCATATAGAAAAGTCTCAGATTCTGAGACATTTTTCTTATAGAAAAAGTCTCAGATTCTGAGATATTTTTCCTAGAGAAAAAGTCTCAAATTCTGAGTCTAAGATTTTGAGATATTTTTCTTATAGAAAAAGTCTGTGATTCTGAAACACTTTTCTGTCTTCGAATCTGAGACTTTTTCTATAAGAAAAATGTCTCAGAATCTGCGACTTTTTCTATAAGAAAAATGTCTCAGAATCTGAGATTTTTCTATAAGAAAAATGTCTCAGAATCTGAGATTTTTCTATAAGAAAAATGTCTCAGAATCTGAGATTTTTCTATAAGAAAAATGTCTCAGAATCTGAGATTTTTCAACAAGAAAAATGTATCAGAATCCGAGATTTTTCTATAAGAAAAATGTCTCAGAATCTGAGACTTTTTCTATAAGAAAAATATCTCAGAATATGAGACTTTTTCTATAAGAAAAATGTCTCAGAATCTGAGACTTTTTCTATAAGAAAAATGTCTCAGAATCTGAGACTTATAGAAGAATGTCTCAGAATCTGAGACGTTTTCTATAAGAAAAATGTCTCAGAATCTTAGACTTTTTCTATAAGAAAAATGTCTCAGAATCTTAGACTTTTTCTATAAGAAAAATGTCTCAGAACTGAGACTTATAGAAAAATGTCTCAGAATCAGAGACTTTTTCTATAAGAAAAATGTCTCAGAATCTGAGACTTTTTGTATAAGAAAAATGTCTCAGAATCTGAGACTTTTTCTATAAGAAAAATGTCTCAGAATCTGAGACTTTTTCTATAAGAAAAATGTCTCAGAATCTGAGACTTTTTCTATAAGAAAAATGTCTCAGAATCTGAGACTTTTTCTATAAGAAAAATGTCTCAGAATCTGAGACTTTTTCTATAAGAAAAATGTCTCAGAATCTGAGACTTTTTCTATAAGAAAAATGTCTCAGAATCTGAGACTTTTTCTATAAGAAAAATGTCTCAGAATCTGAGACTTTTTCTATAAGAAAAATGTCTCAGAATCTGAGACTTTTTCTATAAGAAAAATGTCTCAGAATCTGAGACTTTTTCTATAAGAAAAATGTCTCAGAATCTGAGACTTTTTCTATAAGAAAAATATCTCAGAACATGAGACTTTTTCTATGAGAAAAATGTCTCAGAATCTGAGACTTTTTCTATAAGAAAAATGCCTCAGAATCTGAGACTTATAGAAAAATGTCTCAAAATCTGAGACATTTTCTATAAGAAAAATGTATCAGAATCTTTGACTTTTTCTATAAGAAAAATGTCTCAGAATCTTAGACTTTTTCTATAAGAACAATGTCTCAGAATCTTAGACTTTTTCTATAAGAAAAATGTCTCAGAATCAGAGACTTTTTCTATAAGAAAAATGTCTCAGAATCTGAGACTTTTTCTATAAGAAAAATGTCTCAGAATCTGAGACTTTTTCTATAAGAAAAATGTCTTAGAATCTGAGACTTTTTCTATAAGAAAAATGTCTCAGAATCTGAGACTTTTTCTATAAGAAAAATGTCTCAGAATCTGAGACTTTTTCTATAAGAAAAATGTCTCAGAATCTGAGACTTTTTCTATAAGAAAAATGTCTCAGAATCTGAGACTTTTTCTATAAGAAAAATGTCTCAGAATCTGAGACATTTTCTATAAGAAAAATGTCTCAGAATCTGAGACTTTTTCTATAAGAAAAATGTCTCAGAATCTGAGACTTTTTCTATAAGAAAAATGTCTCAGAATCTGAGACTTTTTCTATAAGAAAAATGTCTCAGAATCTGAGACTTTTTCTATAAGAAAAATGTCTCAGACTCTGAGACTTTTTCTATAAGAAAAATGTCTCAGAATCTGAGACTTTTTCTACAAGAAAAATGTATCAGAATCTGAGACTTTTTCTATAAGAAAAATGTCTCAGAATCTGATACTTTTCCTATAAGAAAAATGTCTCAGAATCTGAGACTTTTTCTATAAGAATAATGTCTCAGAATCTGAGACTTTTTCTATAAGAAAAATGTCTCAGAATCTGAAACTTTTTCTATAAGAAAAATGTCTCAGAATCTGAGACTTTTTCTATAAGAAAAATGTCTCAGAATCTGAGACTTTTTCTATAAGAAAAATGTCTCAGAATCTGAGACTTTTTCTATAAGAAAAATATATCAGAATCTGAGACTTTTTCTATAAGAAAAATATCTCAGAATCTGATACTTTTTCTATAAGAAAAATGTCTCAGAATCTGAGACTTTTTCTGTAAGAAAAATGTCTCAAAACCTGAGACTTTTTCTATAAGAAAAATGTCTCAGAATCTGAGACTTTTTCTATAAAAAAAATGTCTCAGAATCTGAGACTTTTTCTATAAGAAAAATGTCTCAGAATCTGAGACTTTTTCTATAAGAAAAATGTCTCAGAATCCGAGACTTTTTCTATAAGAAAAATGTCTCAGAATCTGAGACTTTTTCTATAAGAAAAATATCTCAGAATATGAGACTTTTTCTATGAGAAAAATGTCTCAGAATCTGAGACTTTTTCTATAAGAAAAATGTCTCAGAATCTGAGACTTATAGAAAAATGTCTCAAAATCTGAGACATTTTCTATAAGAAAAATGTCTCAGAATCTTAGACTTTTTCTATAAGAAAAATGTCTCAGAATCTTAGACTTTTTCTATAAGAAAAATGTCTCAGAATCTTAGACTTTTTCTATAAGAAAAATGTCTCAGAATCAGAGACTTTTTCTATAAGCAAAATGTCTCAGAATCTGAGACTTTTTCTATAAGAAAAATGTCTCAGAATCAGAGACTTTTTCTATAAGAAAAATGTCTCAGAATCTGAGACTTTTTCTATAAGAAAAATGTCTCAGAATCTTAGACTTTTTCTATAAGAAAAATGTCTTAGAATCTGAGACTTTTTCTATAAGAAAAATGTCTCAGAATCTGAGACTTTTTCTATAAGAAAAATGTCTCAGTATCTGAGACTTTTTCTATAAGAAAAATGTCTCAGAATCTGAGACTTTTTCTATAAGAAAAATGTCTCAGAATCTGAGACTTTTTCTATAAGAAAAATGTCTCAGAATCTGAGACTTTTTCTATAAGAAAAATGTCTCAGAATCTGAGACTTTTTCTATAAGAAAAATGTCTCAGACTCTGAGACTTTTTCTATAAGAAAAATGTCTCAGAATCTGAGACTTTTTCTATAAGAAAAATGTCTCAGAATCTGAGACTTTTTCTATAAGAAAAATGTCTCAGAATCTGAGACTTTTTCTATAAGAAAAATGTCTCAGAATCTGAGACTTTTTCTATAAGAAAAATGTCTCAGAATCTGAGACTTTTTCTATAAGAAAAATGTCTCAGAATCTGAGACTTTTTCTATAAGAAAAATGTCTCAGAATCTTAGACTTTTTCTATAAGAAAAATGTCTCAGAATCAGAGACTTTTTCTATAAGAAAAATGTCTCAGAATCTGAGACTTTTTCTATAAGAAAAATGTCTCAGAATCTGAGACTTTTTCTATAAGAAAAATGTCTCAGAATCTGAGACTTTTTCTATAAGAAAAATGTCTCAGAATCTGAGACTTTTTCTATAAGAAAAATGTCTCAGAATCTGAGACTTTTTCTATAAGAAAAATGTCTCAAAATCTGAGACTTTTTCTATAAGAAAAATGTCTCAGAATCTGAGACTTTTTCTATAAGAAAAATGTCTCAGAATCTGAGACTTTTTCTATAAGAAAAATGTCTCAGAATCTGAGACTTTTTCTATAAGAAAAATGTCTCAGAATCTGAGACTTTTTCTATAAGAAAAATATCTCAGAATATGAGAATTTTTCTATGAGAAAAATGTCTCAGAATCTGAGACTTTTTCTATAAGAAAAATGTCTCAGAATCTGAGACTTATAGAAAAATGTCTCAAAATCTGAGACATTTTCTATAAGAAAAATGTCTCAGAATCTTAGACTTTTTCTATAAGAAAAATGTCTCAGAATCTTAGACTTTTTCTATAAGAAAAATGTCTCAGAATCTTAGACTTTTTCTATAAGAAAAATGTCTCAGAATCTGAGACTTTTTCTATAAGAAAAATGTCTGAGAATCTGAGACTTTTTCTATAAGAAAAATGTCTGAGAATCTGAGACTTTTTCTATAAGAAAAATGTCTCAGAATCTAAGATTTTTCTATAAGAAAACTGTCTCCGAATCTGAGACTTTTTCTATATAAGAAAAAAATCACAGAATCTGATATTTTTCTATAAGAAAAATGTCTCAGAATCTGAGATTTTTCTATAAGAAAAATGTCTTAGAATCCGAGTTTTTTTCTATACGACAAATATTTCAGAATCTGAGATTTTGCTTTAAGAAAAATGTCTTAGAATCTGAGTTTTTTTCTGTTCGAAAATTATTTCACAATCTGATACTTTTTCCATAAGGAAAATGTAGCTGAATGTGAAACTTTTCTTTACGAAAAATATCTGTGAATCCAAGAATTTTTCGATAAGAAGAATGTCTCTTAATCTGTGATTGTTTTCTTTAAGAAAAATGTCTCTGAATCTGAGATTTTTTCTATAAAAAAAAATTCTTAGACTTTTTCTATAAGAAAATTGTGTCATAATCTGAAAATTTATCTATAAGAAAAATGTCTGATAATCCGAGGCTTTTCTATAAGAAAAATGTGTCATAATATGATACTTTTTCTATATGAAAAATGTCTTGGAATTTGAGACTTTTTCTATAGGAAAAATCTCTCAGAATCTGAGACTTTTTCTAAAGAAAAATATCTCAGGATCTGATACTATTTCTGTAGGAAAAATTGCTGAGAATCTGAGAGGTCTCAGATTTTTTGACATTTTTCTAATAAAAAGAGTCTCAGAATCTGATTCTTTTTCTACAGAAAAAATGATTCAGAATCTAAGATTATTTCCTATAGGAGAAATGTCTCGGAATCTAAAACTTGTGCTATTGGAAAAATGCATTTGAGACATGTTGCAAACTGTCCAACTAAGAAATTCTGGAACATTTAAAAATTTATATTATCCATGTTCGTTTTAATCGAGCTTTACTGTAGTAACTCAGAATCTGAGACTTTTTCTATAAGAAAAATGTCTCAGAATCTGAGACTTTTTCTATAAGAAAAATATCTCAGAATATGAGAATTTTTCTATGAGAAAAATGTCTCAGAATCTTAGACTTTTTCTATAAGAAAAATGTCTCAGAATCTTAGACTTTTTCTATAAGAAAAATGTCTCAGAATCTTAGACTTTTTCTATAAGAAAAATGTCTCAGAATCAGAGACTTTTTCTATAAGCAAAATGTCTCAGAATCTGAGACTTTTTCTATAAGAAAAATGTCTCAGAATCAGAGACTTTTTCTATAAGAAAAATGTCTCAGAATCTGAGACTTTTTCTATAAGATAAATGTCTCAGAATCTGAGACTTTTTCTATAAGAAAAATGTCTTAGAATCTGAGACTTTTTCTATAAGAAAAATATCTCAGAATATGAGAATTTTTCTATGAGAAAAATGTCTCAGAATCTGAGACTTTTTCTATAAGAAAAATGTCTCAGAATCTGAGACTTATAGAAAAATGTCTCAAAATCTGAGACATTTTCTATAAGAAAAATGTCTCAGAATCTTAGACTTTTTCTATAAGAAAAATGTCTCAGAATCTTAGACTTTTTCTATAAGAAAAATGTCTCAGAGTCTTAGACTTTTTCTATAAGAAAAATGTCTCAGAATCAGAGACTTTTTCTATAAGCAAAATGTCTCAGAATCTGAGACTTTTTCTATAAGAAAAATGTCTCAGAATCAGAGACTTTTTCTATAAGAAAAATGTCTCAGAATCTGAGACTTTTTCTATAAGAAAAATGTCTCAGAATCTTAGACTTTTTCTATAAGAAAAATGTCTCAGAATCTGAGACTTTTTCTATAAGAAAAATGTCTCAGTATCTGAGACTTTTTCTATAAGAAAAATGTCTCAGAATCTGAGACTTTTTCTATAAGAAAAATGTCTCAGAATCTGAGACTTTTTCTATAAGAAAAATGTCTCAGAATCTGAGACTTTTTCTATAAGAAAAATGTCTCAGAATCTGAGACTTTTTCTATAAGAAAAATGTCTCAGAATCTGAGACTTTTTCTATAAGAAAAATGTCTCAGAATCTGAGACTTTTTCTATAAGAAAAATGTCTCAGAATCTGAGACTTTTTCTATAAGAAAAATGTCTCAGAATCTGAGACTTTTTCTATAAGAAAAATGTCTCAGAATCTGAGACTTTTTCTATAAGAAAAATGTCTCAGAATCTGAGACTTTTTCTATAAGAAAAATGTCTCAGAATCTGAGACTTTTTCTATAAGAAAAATGTCTCAGAATCTGAGACTTTTTCTATAAGAAAAATGTCTCAGAATCTGAGACTTTTTCTATAAGAAAAATGTCTCAGAATCTGAGACTTTTTCTATAAGAAAAATATATCAGAATCTGAGACTTTTTCTATAAGAAAAATATCTCAGAATCTAAGACTTTTTCTATAAGAAAAATGTCTCAGAATCTGAGACTTTTTCTATAAGAAAAATGTCTCAGAATCTGAGACTTTTTCTATAAGAAAAATGTCTCAGAATCTGAGACTTTTTCTATAAGAAAAATGTCTGAGAATCTGAGACTTTTTCTATAAAAAAAATGTCTCAGAATCTAAGATTTTTCTATAAGAAAACTGTCTCCGAATCTGAGACTTTTTCTATATAAGAAAAAAATCACAGAATCTGATATTTTTCTATAAGAAAAATGTCTCAGAATCTGAGATTTTTCTATAAGAAAAATGTCTTAGAATCCGAGTTTTTTTCTATACGACAAATATTTCAGAATCTGAGATTTTGCTTTAAGAAAAATGTCTTAGAATCTGAGTTTTTTTCTGTACGAAAATTATTTCACAATCTGATACTTTTTCCATAAGGAAAATGTAGCTGAATGTGAAACTTTTCTTTACGAAAAATATCTGTGAATCCAAGAATTTTTCGATAAGAAGAATGTCTCTTAATCTGTGATTGTTTTCTTTAAGAAAAATGTCTCTGAATCTGAGATTTTTTCTATAAAAAAAAATTCTTAGACTTTTTCTATAAGAAAATTGTGTCATAATCTGAAAATTTATCTATAAGAAAAATGTCTGATAATCCGAGGCTTTTCTATAAGAAAAATGTGTCATAATATGATACTTTTTCTATATGAAAAATGTCTTGGAATTTGAGACTTTTTCTATAGGAAAAATCTCTCAGAACCTGAGACTTTTTCTAAAGAAAAATATCTCAGGATCTGATACTATTTCTGTAGGAAAAATTTCTGAGAATCTGAGAGGTCTCAGATTTTTTGACATTTTTCTAATAAAAAGAGTCTCAGAATCTGATTCTTTTTCTACAGAAAAAATGATTCAGAATCTAAGATTATTTCCTATAGGAGAAATGTCTCGGAATCTAAAACTTGTGCCATTGGAAAAATGCATTTGAGACATGTTGCAAACTGTCCAACTAAGAAATTCTGGAACATTTAAAAATTTATATTATCCATGTTCGTTTTAATCGAGCTTTACTGTAGTAACATATAGAATATAAATAAAAAAACCAAAATTTCTGTTAAAGATAAAGCAGACATAGTCGTATAAAATTTTTGGTGATGGTGCTACTACTGCAGCTGCTGATGTTTGCTACTTCCGTGTCTACCACTGTATGTTTATATGTGTGTGAGTGTGTATGTGTTTGATGTATTTGTTATTGCTATTCGAATAACAATGTAGTTGACTTCTTTGTTTTTGTGATTTTTTTATGTGGAAATATTTTTTTTTTTGGAATTTTTTTTTGCTATAGAAATAACAAAACTCACAGACGACGCGCGGTTTTTCACTACTTTTTTTGGACAACATTTTTTTTTCTCTATTTTTTTGATTTTGTTAACAAAAAAATTGTAAAATAAGGAGTATGATATGAGGGATTCAGCTGCTTGGTATGATGAAAAGGATATAGTAGTGAATATTTGAAATGGTCATCGACGCGAAATGTTATTTTTTTATATTTTGAACATTTGAATAGTTCATGCGAATAAGGACGAATAGACCACTTTTTCGCAAACACGTTTTTTTGCATAAATGCATTTTATTAGCAGAGCCCTACAATCCTATGCAGAAATTTTGGGGAAATTTTGACTTTTAAGGCTAAAAAAATTACTTTAAAAGTGCAATAATTCGTATATTTTTATATTTTTGTTTAAATTGGGAGTGAACTAACGCACAATTTTGATTAAATACAACACAAAAACATACAAAAATTTTACTTTCGGTAACAATGTGTTAAAAGAACATTACGAGGAACAAACCACACTTATTATATTGGCAAAAAATTTTACCGTTCTTGAGTTATAAGACTTTAAAGTGTGGAAAGCAAAAAGGGCGAATATCCATCCTTAACAAAATATTATATAAAAATTATTTAGCTGCGAGTTTAAAATTGATATTAGGTAAAATTAGAAATTGTACACAAAAAAAAAAAAAAACAATCTTAGCACATACAAACAAATTAACCAGATTTGCGAAAAAAAAACAAAAATGTTTTCATGTCCTTTTATGTTACATCGTAATATGCAGTCAAGGGTTAATATTATAATTCCTAAAAATGTATTTAGTGTCATAAATAATTACTACTGCATCAAAAGGCAGGAATATTAGAAAAAAAAATTTAAGAAAAAAAATTTTTTGCATGTCCTTGCAATCCTTAAATAGTGTATCCTCGAAGTCCTTAAAGTGTTACAAACAAATACCAACCATAGTTCGTCAAGTTTTGCAAGTCTCGTGAAAATGTAGTCAAAATCTGCTGCAAAATAACACATTTTTATTCAAATTTCAATACATTTTTTTGGATATTCGCCCTTTTTCCATTTAAGCAAAAAATTGAAGTCCAATTTTTGGCAAGTTCTCCTTCGAATACCTTACTAAAATTTTGTATATAGGTAGATGTGACTTAAACCTTTAAGCTAATACCAAAAAGTTGACAAAAATATTATTTTTTAACCGTTTCCTGCGTTTTTATTGTCCCCTGTAAAATTCTACAAATGGTCTATTCGTCTTTATTCGCATGAACTATTCATTTGTTATATGAGTTTTTTGCGATGTACATAAACATTTTAAATGATAAATGAGATAAAAAAAAATTTGTATAATTTAACAAATTAAACAGAGATTTTTTTGTTTAATTAGAAATAATGTTTAACAAATTTAATTAAAAAATATGTATAAAAAATAAAAAAATATATAATTTATTATGTAAAATAACTTAACCCCTTAAAATAGGCAACAATATCCATCAAAATCATATACAATATATAATGCACTTCCACTTTCAGTAACTTTTGTTACTAAGGCCCTTGCAATTGTCTTCATTATTTTTCTAATTTTTTATAAATATTACTCATACGCTATGTGCAACCTCAATTTGTATTTCACCCCCTAAAAGTAGGCTTCAAATTTTAGTTCTAAATCGCTATTAATATTACTCATACGTCATGTGTAACTCTAACAGTGTTTATGCACACAAACACGCTGTTTTTTGTTTGTATTATTGTCATTTTACCTCTTATTACATTATTTATTGTTGTATGTAGTTGTTTTAATGTTCCTCACACTACTTTATCTATCTCACTCTCTCGTCTCTAACCAGTTTACTTATATACTCATTCCACTCCAGATTTGCAACATTAACTATATTTATTTTTTTGTGGTGGCCCACACACCAACATTATACTTGTGTATGTATATTTCGCGCGCATTATATGCGTCGCCAACCGAATCAAAAAAACGAGCCGTAAAATGTGTTGCGATTGGTTTAGAAAATTGTGTATTGTGGGCCTTCAATTCATTTGGTTTTTACTGTGTGTGAGTAGGCTTGGCTTGGATACTTATTACATACTTGGCATAATGCTAAAAAAATAAATTTTCTAACAATGTTCAACATTTTTTTGTATGCCTTCTTATTTATATATGATTTTTTTTTGTGTCCTTTTTAGTTTGAGTGTGTGTGTGTGTGTGAAATTTTTTCCTAGCATTGCGTTAATGTGAAAAATTAAAAGAAATGTTGTTGTCGTCGTTATCGCAGTTGCTGCTGTTGTCATAAGCATTTGTAAATGACAGAGGAAAATCTATTGTAGGGTTGTTTTAGAGCTTATGTGTTTTTGTAAAGAGAAAATTTAGAAAAGTTTTAGTTTGCTTAAAAGAGTATTTAGGAAAAGCATAATAAGAGAAATAATTCTATAGAATTTCACAAAATGTTGATAACCTGCATAAGAGCTTTAGCCTTACACTAGAAAATTCTATGGAATTTTTAATAAACTTGATAAATCGCTTTAGATAACACCGCTCAACAAGATTTTTCTGGGTTGAATTCTGATGATAAATTTTAGTAGTCTTTGATCTCCTGATTCCAAATCTGTTCTCCACAATTTTTCCATCACGTCTAGATTTATAGTTATTCACGGTTATAAAAGCGAAAACAGCGATTTTTGCATTATTTGAAAGCCTGCACAGCACAGTTGGAGATTTGACAAATTTTTTGGAAATAGTTCAGCCATTAAGTAATTACTAGACCGATTGCCATGAAATTTGAATGACCATTTCAAAGCTAACGCATTTTCGAGCTTAGGTTGAACGGAAAATGAACACTTTCAACGCTTTCCATTTGTATACCCTTCACTCTAGTGATAGAGGGTATATATAAGTTTGTCATTCCGTTTGTAAAACCTCGAAATATTGGTCTAGGACCCCATAAAGTATATGTATTCATGATCCTCGATCGATTTTAAGACGATCTAGCGATGTCCGTCCGTCCGTCAGTATGCCTGTCTGTTGAAAACATGCTAACTTCTGAAAGACTTTACTGAGGCTCCTGAAGTTTGACGTACATATATGTTGTACATTTATCTGGTCAGGTTTGAATTGCAATCCAGCGAAATCGGTCCAGTGGTTCAAAAGTTATGAGCAAAAGTCTGAATTTCGGCAAGGTTTTTCGTGAATTTACGAGATAAAAATCACGCTAACTTTCGAAAGGGAATTCTGAGGATGCTGAAGATTGACACTTTTATTTGTCGTTCCCCTGGTCTACTTAGTATTGAATTTCAGTCAAATCGGTCCAGTGGTTGAAAAGTTATTAGCAAATTTCAGATTAGTTACACCTTAAATTCACGTGTTGCAAACCCGTCAAACACGCTTCAAAAACTTTGGTAAGTCACAAAAATATTTTACAACGTATTTTTGTCACCCAAAAATATATTTTTGCACCTAAAAAAAAGTACACTCGAAAAAAATTTTACGCTCAAAAAAAATTTTACACTAAAAAAAAAATTTGTAAATTTTTTTTTTCCAAAAATTACTTAAAAACAAAAGTTTTTTACACAAAATAAAATATTTTTAATCAAAAATTTAATTTTTTTTCACGTTAGAAAATTTACTATCACTTAAAAAGGGCATTGTGGAGGGTATTCATAGATTCGGCCAAGTCGAATATAACTTTCCTACTTGCTTAGTTTTTTATCAGATTTCCTTGGGACAGTTAAAGAGATGTGAGCTAATTTCATCAATATGTCATTTTGTTTTGGAGCCCTCTTAAGGACTGGAGATGGGGAGTACATTTGACTCCTCTAGGGGCATCCTTGGGACAGTTAGATCGATGTGAGATAATTTCATAAAAATGTCATTTGGCATGGGAGCCCCCTTAAATAATGGATATATGGAGTAAGTGTATTCAGAACAAGAAGAAAAGTTAAATTCGACTTGGCCGAATCTACACTCAAAATAATTACTCTGTTAAATACTCAGTAAAATGACTGCAATCTCAATTCGACAGATATTTGACAAAGTTATCTGTCGAAATACAGATTTTAAGAAAATACTTTGTATTTTTTTGTGACCGAAAAACAAAATTTTATCTGTAATTTTATTTCTTTCTTTGTAATCTCTATTTTCAGAACATAAATAGAGTTTTTTGTTAAAATAGAGATTTTAGAAAAATACTTTGTTTTTTTCTAGTAACCAAAATACTAAATTTCATCTGTAATTTTACTATTGCTCTGTAATACGGTTTTCAAATTTAAATCTCTTGAAAAAACTTCCAAGTATTTCCACCTTTCTTTAAAAAGCGTCTTAAATTACAATAAAAGATGCTAAATTTTACGAGGTGTAGTGCAAAATTAAAGGACTCGAAATTTCACAAAAATAAAAAAAGTAAAATTACAATTTGGAAGCATTAAAGCGGGCAAATTTACACGATGGCATTTCCCAATTGTCAACACATCTTGCACATTAAGGAAGAAGAAATTTATCAGGAATCAAATAGTGACCGTTGTGTAAAAGCCATATCAAACGCATTAAAAAGATATATAAGAAAGTCAAGGCATTCTTAAATGATTTCCCTTTTATTTAATAAGTGTTTACTGGAATGACCCCGCTCAAATGTGAAACTGAAAATGAGAAGTTTATGAAAAAAAAAAAACGTGAGAACATCCAGCGAGTTTATAAATAAATACTTCAAAGTTAAACATTCGCGTGCGAAACATTTAAGCGGGCGCATTTAAATGATAGCATTTGCCTTTATTTTGTGTCAAGGTATTACTATCCATGGTTCTTGGTAAAATTCTGGTCGCTTTCATCAATATTTTACAGAAAATTCTGTAATTCTACAGTTTTTTTTATCGAAATCATTTTACAGAGTTTTCTTTGTAAAATAGCAAAATATCTTGCTGGTTGGAAATCTATGATATTTTCTGCTGGCTCAGCAGAGTATCTTTGTATTTTAACAGAGTGATTATTTTGAGTGTATGAATAACCTCCACAATGCCCTTTTTAGGTGATAGTAAATTTTCTAACGTGAAAAAATAAAATTTTTGATTGGAAATATTTTGTTTTGAGTAAAAAACTTTTTTTTTTAAAGTAATTTTTGAAAAAAAAAAAAATAATTTACTAAATTTTTTTTTTGAGTGTAAAATTTTTGTCGAGTGTATTTTTAGTGTGAAAATATTTTTGAGTGAAAAAAATACGTTTTAAAACATTTTTGTGACTTACCAATGTTTTGAAGACATTTTTAACGGGTTTTCAACACATGAATTTAAGGAGAAACTAGTCTGATATTCACGGTTTTGCTAATAACTTTTGAACCAATGGACCGATTTTTCTGAAATTCAATACGAACCAGGCCTGAGAAACGGCAAATATATATGCCAAGCTTCAGCATCCTCAGAATTGCTTTTCGAAACGTGAATTCACGAAAAAGCCTTGCCGAAATTCAGTCTTTTGCTTATAACTTTTGAACCACTAGACCGATTTCACTGGATTACAATACCAACCTGACCAGGTAAATGCCCAACATACGGTGGCTCGCAGCTTATTTCGTGTGAAAGATATTAGTTAGCAATTCATTCAAGACAAAGTTAATCAAAATAGACCTTATTATTATCAAATAAGTATTTTTGTAAAAAGTCCTGTGTATGTAATTAATCAAGCTTTAATTAAAGCTTAATGACGTTCAGATTGTCTAAATATTACATGTGCTACGAGGGTTGAACTGAAATTTTAAATTATTGAAAGACCTTTTTTAGAAAATTTCTTAAAAATATTTCTAGTCGATTTTATCCAAGCTCAAACATAAAAAAAATAAAAAATAATCCAATAGTTAATATACATTAATTAAATAATTTTTCCAAAGACCCAAACAAAAATCAAAATTTTTAAAACACAGTAGAAGAAATCCGAATTTTTTGACCTCCAATTCTTTTGACCACCAATTTTTGGTAAACAAAGAAAATATTTAATTGTTGAATAATTTTAGTGCACCTAAGTGTATAGTAATGAGATATAAAAATAATTGAACATTTCCTTTGTTTACAAAAAATTTGTGGTCAAAAGAATTGGAGGTCAAAAAATTCGGATTTATTCGACTGCATTTTAAAAATTTTGATTTTTGTTTGAGTCATTGGATCATTATTTGATAAATGGTTATATACTATTGGACAATTTTTTAAATTTTTAATGTTTGAGCTTGGGAAAAATCGACCTAAAAGTATTTTAAGAAATTTTCTAAACAACGTCTTTCAATAATTTCAATTTCCATTTCGACCCTCGTAGCACGATTAATATTTACTCAATCTGGACGCCATTAAGCTTAAATTAAAGCTCGATAAATTACCTACACAGCACTTTTAACAAAGATATTCGGAGATTTTTTTTACCTAAAAAAATTGTATGCAATCGGAAAAAACTAAAGATTGGTTTCAAGCGGTGGGGTTGTTCTGTTCAGAAAAATACACAAAAACTAAAGAGTAAAGAAATTTTCAATTTTAAAAAAGCTGTAGTATTTAAACAAGGCGCGGACCCAGCTTTTGGATTTGGGGAAATTTTTTACTCAAAAAAGTTTTTCACAAGGGAACCCTAACTGACCGATTTACTTTATAAATAAACCAATTTAAATCAAATAAACGGGACCAATTACAGTTATAATTATGACCATCATAAACCAATTTTTATTATTTTTCATAACATCAATATTTTTCAATACAAACCAACAAAAAATTTCAAAAATATTTGAATTTAATTTGCAATTTTATGACCTGCTCTCGAGACGAGCATAAAATTGGCAAATAAAATTTAAAATTATTAACTTTGTTGTAGCTTTGTATAGGAAAATATTGATATTATCGATTTTCAGTCATAAAAATTGGCTTATGAAAGTCATATCCAGTCACAACTGTGAATAGCCCCGAAAACTTATATAAAAAAATATTATTTTTCAAAAAATGTTTTTGATACAAAGTCCAATATCAGATTTTTTGTTTCCTTCACAAAATTTCTCAGATGTTGAGTCATTTTTACTACAGAAAAACTCTTGGCTTCTTAAATATTTTTCATATAGAAAAATAACACATTTCAGAGATATTTGCCTTAGAAAAATGTTAGATTCTAAAACCTTTTAATATAAAATAGTTCTTTAATTATTTAATTCTTAAATTGTATTTTCTGTAGGAAAAATCTCAGATTTTTTCATTTTTTCTAAGAAAAAATTCTCAATTGCTAAAGGATTTTTTCTATAGAAAAGTTATAAGACATTTTTCCTAAAATTTTAGATAATTTTTTAATCAAAAAACTCTAACATTCAGAGTCAAATAATTATGAAAATATTTTCCTAAGATAGAATTTGAAATTCTGATATATTTTTCTATTAAAAAACATTTGAGATAATTATTTTTTCGTAGAAAATGCCATTTAGTTTTTTATATAAAATTTCTTTAATTCTAAAAAAACCTAAGAATGTTTTAAAAAAATCCTAGAGGCTATGTGTGCTGATGTATGTTATCAGCTCACATATACCTCTCCTAAGGATCTTTTAACATCCTAGGCATAGTCTTTCTATATTTATTTCTTTCAATTCCTATTTTCCTTTCCCTTTCTTTTTTCTTTTTCCTTTTTTATTTTTTTTCTTTCTCTTCATTTTTTTTTTAATCGTTTTGGGAGGGGGGGGAGAAATCCCATTCTCCCCCCCTGGATTCGCGCCTGCCCTCTATCACAAGAGTGGAGGATATAGAAAATTGGTGAAAAAAAAACTTTTGATGGAAAAAAAATTTTTTATGAAAAAAAAACAAAATGGTGAAAAAAATTTTGATAAAAAAAGTTTTTGATAAAGAACAAAAAATTTTTATGAAAAAAAATATTTAGATTAAAAAAAAAAAATTTGTAAAAACTATGGTGAAAAAAAAATTTGATGAAAGAAAATTTATGAAAAAAGATCATTAATGAATAAATAAAAAATTTATGAAAAAAAAAAATATTGTGAAAAAAGTGACATCCCTTTAAAAAAGACACGAAGAAATAATTGTAATAACTGGAAAAATTATGAAAACTGTTTGTTTTACATTGTTCATGAAATCTCTTCTAGAAAAGCACATATAAAAATATAATAATAATTTGATCCAATGATCAGTTTTTATTTATTTTTCCAATTTTTATTTACAACTCATTTTAAATAATTTTTACCTAACCGAGAACTGGTAACAATGACCGTCGTCTCGTTGTAGCGATTTTGACCAAGGGTTTTGGTGGGAATCGAACCCACGACCCCATGTTTCATAGGCTAGCACGCTACCAACTAGCCTAGAGGGGCCCCTTAGAAAAGCACATAATAGTCGTTGTAAGACTTAATGCTATTGTGGCTGATCTCGTTATGCGGCAGTCATAGTTGTTACGAGTGTAACGTGATGTTTGGTACCTCAGGTTCAAATCTCACAGCAGACGAATATATTTAATAATACAAATTTCTATATAGAGGCAATTTTCAAATGTTAAACATATAAATATAATAATATGGAATCACTGATTAAGGTAAAATGCAGAAACTATGCATAGTCTGATTCAGAAATTGTTACCATAATTAAAATTTTTGGAATTAAAAAGTTATTCAATTATCTCAACTTCACATTTTCAGATTTATGTAAAAAAAATTTGATGAAAAAAATATAGATAAAAAATTTTTTTTTTTTTGAAAAAAAAAAAATTAGTTAAAAAAAATTGTTGAAAAAAATTGATAAAAAAAATGTTGATAAATTTTTTTTTTTTTTGATGTAAAAAAAAAAATAATGAAAAAACAAATTTGACGAAAAAAAATATCGATGAAAAAAACAATTTTTTCTTCAAAAATAATTATGTTATGTTTTATTCACCAGCTGGTGAAAAACGTTTATTCAACAGCAGGTGAGTTATTATTCAAGTTACAAATTGAAGATACAACCCTTTTTGGTTTTAAGAAGCTCAAAACATTAATTCTTATTTTTGTTTAGTTATATAGTAAAACTGAGGTGGCGTTCTGTAACATTTTTAAAATTTGACATCAGCCTTTAAACATTATTATGTTAAATATAATATACTTATTCCATTTTTCTACCAGGGCATTTAAAAATTATTTCCTTAAAAAGAGCTTATTTTCTAAATTTAATTGTCTTAGTTTTAAGAAAATTAAACACACTGTAATATCCTTAACTCTTACTATTTATCAAAAACTCTTACACATTTTCTTTACTCTAACCACAATTCTCTTACATCATTATGGTGTTCCAGATTATGCTCTTTACTAAAAATGTACTCCTTAAATCTCCTTAACGAAAGAAACAAAAAAATACATTTCCTCATTTTCTTTTAGAAAAAAAAAACAAAAACACTAAAGTGGAAAATTTTTGTGAACGCTAAAAAAAAAAAAAAAATAACGCGATAGTTGCGAGTAATGGTGGTGGTGGAAATTTGCGCGATTTTTTTCCTTATTAAGAATATATGTATGTAGTATATTTTTTTTAAGCGGTTAGCAAACAGAATTTGTGATTGGTCCTTTAACTGAGGATGATGTTAAGGAAAATTCTACATGTTGAGCTAAAAGTATAGAGTAAGTATTTGTGAATGTTGTACAATTTTTATGCGCATTATAAATATAAAAAAATGCTATTTTTCCTAAGGATTAATGCTGGGTGTTTTGGTGGAAAATTTTGTTGGTTTTTTATTTTGGTTTTTTTTTTCGTTTCTAGTATTATAAAGATAATAAGGTATAAAGTAGATGCTGCTGTCTCTGTTTAACATAATCAATGATAATGAAAAACAAATAAGAAGAGCATACAAATTAAGAAAAACAAGATTTAGGAAAACTTTTTTTTTTGTTTAGCAATTGAATAGTTCATGCGAATAAAGACGAATAGACCATTTGTAGAATTTTACAGGGGACAATAAAAACGCAGGAAACGGTTAAAAAATAAAATTTTTGTCAACTTTTTGGTATTAGCTTAAAGATTTAGGTCACATCTACCTATATACAAAATTTTAGTAAGGTATTCGAAAGAGAACTTGCCAAAAAATTGAACTTAAATTTTTGCTTAAATGGAAAAAGGGCGAATATCCAAAAAAATGTATTGAAATTTGAATAAAAATGTGTTATTTTGCAGCAGATTTTGACTACATTTTCATGAGACTTGCAAAACTTGACGAACTATGGTTGGTATTTTTTGTAACACTTTAAGGACTTCAAGGATACACTTTTTAAGGATTGTCAGGACATGGAAAAAAATTTTTTTTTGTTAATTTTTTTTTAATATTCCTGCTATTTGATGCAGTAGTAATTCTTTAGGACACTAAATACATTTTTAGGAATTATAATATTAACCCTTGACTGCATACTACGACGTATAATAAAAGGACATGAAATTTTTTTTTTTTATTCCTGACATTGGATGCAGTATTAACACTAAATGTTTGTATGTGCTAAGATTGTTTTTTTTTTGTGTACAATTTCAAATTTTAGCTAATATCAATTTTAAACTCTCAGCTAAATAATTTTTATATAATATTTTGTTAAGGATGGATATTCGCCCTTTTTTTTTCCACACTTTAAAGTCTTATAACTCAAGAACGGTAAAATTGTTTGCCAATATAATAAGTGTGGTTTGTTCTTCGTAATGTTCTTTTAACACATTGTTACTGAAAGTAAAATTTTTGTATGATTTTGTGTTGTATTTAATCAAAATTGTGCGTTAGTTTACTCCCAATTTAAACAAAAATATAAAAATATACGAATTATTGCACATTCAAAGTCATTTTTTTAGCCTTAAAAGTCAAAATTTCCCCAAAATTTCTGCATAGGATTGTAGGGCTCTGCTAATAATATGCATTTATGCAAAAAAACGTGTTTGCGAAAAGTGGTCTATTCGTCCTTATTCGCATGAACTATTCAATTATTTGTTTTATAAATTAATTAGAAAATTTGAAAGAAAAAATAAATATTATTTTATGAAAGGATTTTTTAAAAAGGATTTAAAGAAATAAATACTAAACTGTTATAAAAGTGTTATTTAAATATTTGTACATCTTTGTATTTTAAACATTTTCCATATCCTGTTATCACCAACACTTTTCCTTTCTTTTATGGTATTTTTAAATATTTCTTTTTACACAAAAAGTTTTTTTTTGTTGTTAAATACATTTCCCTACCAAATGTCCTTGAAAATCTTCAGACGTTGGTTGTTGTTTCTTTTTTTTTGTGTGTTATTTTCTTTATTTATTTTTTTTTAACTGTCTCCCCAAATCATGTAGATATGAATGTTTTCAAAACTACATTCAAACATTTTGAAACAAAAAAAAAATCGTACAATATTCTGTCTGGAAGTGTTACAACATAAAAATCAAGTTAGTATTTCTCTATCGTTTCTACCAATTGCAAAAAAAAAGGAAAATAAAATCTTCTTTCTATTTTTATTTCATGACTTATTTTTGTAACAAAATAGTAAGAAAAAATAAAAAAAAATCGAGAAATATTGACACATCATTTCTTCTAACCTCCAGCTCACTGCAAATCCTACACTCAACAAAAATATTATTTAGGTTTGTTGTGTGCTTCTAGAGTAAAATTAAAAAGATTTTTATAAAATAGATAAAAATAAAATATATTTTTAAGATTTCCCAGGTGACTGTCCAGAGACTTTTTTAAAAGTTTTTATACCCTCCACTCTGTTGATAGAGGGTACATATAAGTTTGTCATTCCGTATGTAACACATTGAAATATTGGTTTAGGACCCCATAAAGTATATATATTCATGATCCTTGATCGATTTTAAGTCGATCTAACGATGTCCGTCTGTCTGTCTGTCTGTTAGTCCGTCTGTCTGTCTGTCTGTTGAAATCAAGTTTTTGGCAATAATCCGGAACCGATTTAAACGCTTGGGGTATCAAAAGTTGCGGAATTTATCTAGGAAGAAACTGAAGTATTTTTTTTTTTTTGAAATCAGTTAAGTATTTTAAAAGTTATGAGTGAATATCTGAAAAAACTCTTAGATGTTTTCAACATAACCCTAAATTAACTCCTATTTTGTGTAGATACATAACAAAGAATACGGAAATGGAAAAAAACGGAGAAAAAGAAAAAAATCTTTACAAAAAAACTTTAAAATATGTAAAACAAAATCTAAATTTAATTAAAAAAAAGTTCGTTAAGTAATAATAAAAAAAGTAATTGTTATTTTTACGTACATAGCATGTGTTTGTGTGTGTCCATTTTTTGCTTCGTCATATTAACGGGGTTGCCAGATTTTTTTTTGGCTTTGTCGCCAAATCGGATGTAAAATATCGCCAAAATTCAATTTTGTTCAGATTTCTTAAAAAAAAATATTTTCATTTAAAAAAATAAATTTTGTTAAATAATAAAAGACATAAATAAACTTTATGGCAAAAATCGCCCAAATCCGGAAATCTAAATATATAAAAGAGTAATGCGACTGACATTCTCATTAATCATCGCCCAGCCCAAACCGCTGAAGTTAGAGACTTGAAATTTGGACTGTAGGTTGACCTCCCGGAATAAAGATTTTTGCCAATGTTGATTCTATGGGGGTAAAAAGGGTAAAAAAAACTGTACTTTTGGTACTTTTTATATCTCCTGATATAATGGTCATAGAGACTTGAAATTTGGACTGTATGTTACCCTCCCGCAATATAGATCCACTATGGCTGGAGTTTTGCCAATGGTAAGTGGGTAAAAAGGGTAAAAAACTTTACTTTTGGTACTTTTTAAATCTCCTGATGTGATGATCACAGAGACTTGAAATTTTGAGTGTATGTTCACCTCCCGGAATATAGATCCATTAAGGCTGGATTTTTGCCAGTGTTGATTCTAAGGGCGTCAAAAGGGTAAAAAAATTTACTTTTGGTGCTTTTTATATCTCCTGAAATAATGGTCATAGAAACTTGAAATTTGGACAGTATGTTCACATCCTAGAATATATGTAGATTAGAGGTGTCCTTAAAAACGAAAATCACCTTTTTATACCTGGTAGGGTCCTATATTGCTCTTTAGTATCTAAAAATGAGTGAGCCAAAATTTGGGGACAATCGGCTAAAAATAACTCGTGCCGAAAATGGATTGAAGTTTTGGGACATTCTTATAAGAACAAAAAACTCGTTTTTTCTAGTTTTTGGAAAAACATTGGTATTTGATATTTTTTGTTAAATTTTTTGTGAAATAATATGAAAATGGTACTAAATTACCTTTTCAAAAGGACTAATAAAATTAAAATCGGATGAAAAATAAGCATTTTACGCATACATGCCCCAGACCATTGTATGGTTTTTAGAGCCAGAATTTCAAAATTTTCAAAATTTTTAGGCAAAAAAATAGTAAAAATTTAATTTTACTTTTTTAACAAATTGAAAACATGTTTAAGATTAAAAATAGCAGATATGGTAGTCAAGCTTTTTTTTTATTTGGCGCGGGTAGTGATAAAATTTCCGCGGATTCCAAATAAAATGCGTTTTTCTACAATAATTAAACAAATTTTTGAAAATTTGTGCTCTATTGTGCGGATCGAAGTGTAAAACGTAAATTCTGTAACTTTTGAGAAATCGGATATATGCAGATATTTTGTATTATAGAAATGTATAACGTCTCAAATTTGTCATTTCACCTCGACGAAAAGGGGTTAAAGATGCTCGAATACTCAAAAAATTTACAGAATTTATGTATTTCACTTCGTATAATACAATACAGAAAATTGTTTCCCATATTTGCTAAATTATTTTAGAAAAACTAATTTTCTTTGGAATCCGCGGAAATTATATCACTACCCACGCCAAATGAAAAAAAAAGTTAGACTACCATATCAGTTAGTTTTTATCTATAACATGTATTTAATGTAGTTATAGGCCGCTGTTTCAAAAAAAGTAATTCACATAAAAAATGTGAAAGTGAAAATTTCCGAATTTTTTTGGTGTTCTAGATTTCACATCCGTTTTTTTTTCGTTTTGTTTCACATAAATAAAGTTTGGTGAAAGTAAAACGAAAGCACTTTTTTCCTTATAATTTTTTAAATTTTAGTTATTTGATTTCAACTTGGAATGAAAACGTGAACAACAAAACACCAAACTCGATTTCATGTCATTCGAAAATTTTCATGTGAATTGAAAAGTTGTGAAAGACAGAACAGAGGCCATAAAGTAAAATTTAATTTTTTTTATTTTTTTGCCTAAAAATTTTGAAAATTTTCAAATTGTGGCTTTAAAAACCATGCAATGGTCTGGGGCATGTGTGCGTAAAATGCTTATTTTTCATCCGATTTGAATTTCTTTAAGCTTTTTGGAAAGGTAATTTATTACCATTTTCATATTACTTAACAAAAAAATTAACAAAAAATAGCATATACCAATATTTTTCAAAAAACTAGAAAAAACGTGTTTTTTCATCAGATAAGAGTGTCCCAAAACTTCAATCCATTTTCTGCACGAGTTATTTTTATCCGATTGTCTCCAAATTTTGACTCACTCATTTTAAGATACAAAACTACAATTTAGGACCCTACCACGTATTAAAAAGTGATATTGAAAAATTACCTTAGTCGTTAGGACACCTTTAATGTAGATCCAGTACGGCTGGATTATTGCCAATGTTAATTCTAAGAGGGTAAAATGGGAAAAATCTGTACTTTTGGTGCCTTTTATATTTCCTTAAGAAATTGTCACATAGACTTGAAATTAGGACTGTGTGTTCACCTCCCGGAATATAGATCTCCTAAGGCTGGGTTTTTGCCAATGATGTTTCTAATACTAAAAAATTGAAATTTGCACTGTCGGTTCACCTTCCGGAAAAAAGATTCACTAAAGCTCGGGTTTTGCCAATGTTGATTCTACGGGGGTAAAATGGGTAAAAAAGTACTTTTGGTTTTTGTTTACTGAAATAATGGTTATTCAAACTTGAAATTTAGAATGTAGGATCCTTCAGTAAAATAAAACATTCTGGAACAAGTACTTTCTGAAAATTCTGTACCGTTTTCAAAAAGTACCTTTTGTAAAAAGTACCTTTTATAAAAGGTTCCTTTATAAAAAGTACCTTTTATAAAAGATTCCTTTATAAAAAGTACCTTTTATAAAAGGTTCCTTTATAAAAAGTACCTTTTATAAAAGGTTTCTTTATAAAAAGTACCTTTTATAAAAAGTACCTTTTATAAAAAGTACCTTTTATAAAAAGTACCTTTTATAAAAAGTACCTTTTATAAAAAGTAACTTTTATAAAAAGTACCTTTTATAAAAAGTTCCTTTTATAAAAAGTACCTTTTATAAAAAGTATTTTTTTTAAAAAGTACCTTTTATAAAAAGTACCTTTTATAAAAAGTACCTTTTATAAAAAGTACCTTTTATAAAAAGTACCTTTTATAAAAAGTACCTTTTATAAAAACTACCTTTTATAAAAAGTACCTTTTATGAAAAGTACCTTTTATAAAGAGTACCTTTTATTAAAAGTACCTTTTATAAAAAGTACCTTTTACTAAAAGTACCTTTTATAAAAAGTACCTTTTATGAAAAGTACCTTTTATAAAAAGTACCTTTTATAAAAAGTACCTTTTACTACCTTTTACTACTTTGGGCATATTTCCAACATTTAAATGCATATTTTGTCATAAATTAGCAAAAACACAAATTGAAATTTATTTATTTCGAAAACTATTTTAAATTATAAAAATTAATTTTGAAAATAATTTTTTTCTCTTTTAATTTGCTTTTTAAGAACATTTTCGTATGAAAACAATAAAATAATTATTAACCAAGTTTTCATTCAAGTTACAAACCTTTTTGGTTTAAGAAAATGAAAGCAATAATTCTCATTTTCTTCTTTTTAGTCGTTAGCTTATACAGCCAAAATGATTTAATGTCTTGTGTCACTTAAAAAATTAGACACCAGCCTGAAAAAATTCGCATGTTACAAAAAAATTTAACAAATTCGAAGAAATTTAACTTACAACCGAAATATTTAAAATTTGACATATTTTCCACAGTAAACAAAATTTGAGTAGTATCAGATTAAAGCGGAAAATTTTCGTCTACATCAAGCCTCCCAAAGTTTTCTTTACTAAAAACATCTCAGAATCCTAAAAATTGTCTTTGTGTTATATCCTCCAGCTGGGATAGAAGGTATATTTAAGTTAGTCATTCCATTTTAAAATCATGAAATTATCGGTCTGGAATACATATTATACTGCCTTGATAGGTTTCAAGTCGATCTGTTCACTCCCTAAAAAAATATATTCTTCTTATTCATTTCTTTTAGTGCACTCTATCATTCCCTCCTCTTTGCTGTTGTAAATCCTTTAAATAAACTGTTTGCTTATGCATATAGAGTGTACTCCTCCTTTCCTGTTTAAGCCACTTGAAGTAGGGAGTTTTTCCTTTTCATAGCCGGAAGCTTTTGTGACAATTCTTTTGTTTTTTTTTTATTTCAACATTCTTTCTACTTTTATATATTCATTCCATATATATTCGAAAAAAAAATTCTTGTACATAAAAAAAAACTGTATAGAATTCTAAAGAAAAATATATTTTTGAATTGTTTGTCTTTTCGATTTGTCTGCCATGTATCCCTCCATCCGTTCATGAGTACTAGATTTCTGTTGGTGTGTGTGTTTTCCTTTGGCTACTTGATTCAGGATGTAGGTGAGTGTTGTTGTTTGTGTGTTTATAGTTAGAAGTTATCAGGTTGAATGACTTTTTTAGGATTAAGCTTAATTGGTAAAATCTAAGAAGTAAGAGGAGATGGTGTAAAAGAAATATTATTATAATTTTTTTTTTTTAATTTTTAAGCGGTTTATGTCGAGTTTTTTGATAGTTTGAGGGTGTTTTATTTAATATTCTTTAGTTAAGTAAAACTTTAAACATTTTTTGAGTAATTTTTAAGAAAATTTCACTTAACTTTAGTTTTAACAAAGACTTTTGGATCTGTCAAAAAACGTGTGCCGAATGTTTATTAAACTGTGTCATTAAATTTAAAACAAACCGTCGACATTTTTTATGGAAAACAATTTTTCTTCCGATTTTGAATGCAAATGTTTATTCTACTTGGCCTAAATTTTATGTTGTTCAAATTTGAGGCCAATTAGATTAAACTAACCCGACACGCCCGGCGATTAAATTATTTGATTTTTGAAAATTATAAAAAATATCTTTCATTAACTTTGATACACTAAACACGAATATAAAAAAAATCGAAAGAACGGTTTTCGAGATATCGATTTTTGAAATTTGCAAAAAATTGCAGTTTTTACGTGTTCAAAAACACGCTAACTTTCTAAAAATGATCCTAAGGCGGTTTTTGCACCTTTCCCTGGTCTAGTTGGTATTAAATTTCGGTAAAAATCAGTCCAGTGGTTCAAAAATTATAAGCAAAACCATTAGAAAACATTAGTAAGTCAAAAAAAAAAAATATTTTAGAAAGTAAAGGGTGATTCAAGTAGAGATACTTTTTTCTATAGCCTTTTTTTGTCAGATCACGTGTGAGTGGTGTCATGCTGTCATGTTATTTTTGTTTAGTATTGTTTGGCATTTCATAATTCAACTTTATTACGAAAAATCACGTTCTGTGAGGAATGTGTTTCGTGCACTTCGCTCAACTTATGGACATCATAATCGGCCTACTGACCGTACTATTCGCGACACCATCACCCATTTTGAGACCCAGCATTCATTATTGGATAATATTCGACCGAATAGACCACGCCCAGCATGCTGTGAAGAAAATATAGCGGCCGTAGCTGTGACTCTACACGAAGACCGTGGAGAGTTGATTCGGCGCCGTTAGCCGAATAACTAACCGACTATTTGATGATGATAGCCGAATATTTGATGCCTGAAATTGAAGCTCGTGATCTCGGCGACATTTGGTTTCAGCAAGACGGCGCCACTTCCCCCACACATCGCATCAATCAATGGATTTATTGAGAGAACATTTCGGTGAGAACATAATTTCACGTTTTGGGCCGGTCGATTGGCCACCAAGAACGTGTGATATCACACCGTTAGACTTTTTCCTGTGGGGATATGTAAAGTCTAAAGTTTATGCGGACAAACCCGCTTCGATTCAGGCCTTGGAGGCAAACATCACGCGTGTCATTTGCCAGTTACCAATCGAAATGCTCGAACGAGTTATCGAAAATTGGACTCAACGGATGGACTATCTGCGACGTAGCAACGGCCAACATTTGAAAGACATAATCTTCAAAAAATAAATGCCAAAGAATGTTCTTTCAAATGATAATAAACATTTCCCATTAAATTTGAATTTTCTGTGTTTTTTTCATTAAAAAAGTAGGGAACCTCGAAATGGATCACGCTTTATTTTTGTTAGTCAAAAATATTTTTACACTAAAAATAAAAAAAACTTACACTAAAAAAAATGTATACTAAAAAAAATATTAGTCATTTTTTTTGTTACAAAAATGACTAAAAAAGAGTTTTATTCAAAACAAAATAATATAATAATTCTATATTAATTAATAGACAAGTTCCAGGCCACAGATGTTCAATATTTCTCCATCCTTTGTATAGCATCTTCAGCCTCGAGCTTGTCTTCGAGCTTATATTTCTAATAAATATAGAAATAAAATTATTTTTTATCAAAATTTTTATTTTTTCACATAGAAAATTTACTATCACTTAAAAAGGGAATTGTGGAGGGTATTCATTAGGGCGTCCCGTCAAATTTAAATTTTAGAATTTCATGTCGTTAAACCTGCCAAACGATGGCCATGTAAGAGGTAATTTTGGGAAAATTAATGAAAAAATTTTCCAAGGTTATCTTCAGTCGGCAACCAACGGTCAAAGTTGGAAAAATTAAGTATTTCGACCAATTTCGAAAATTAGGAAATATGGCGCACTTTATTGAAAAATATTTAAAAAATTCCAAAACCGCAATTTTGGTACACAAATGCCTATTTTTGAACAAAAAAAAAAGTTGTTTTTATCCAAATTGGTAGCAAAAGTTGGAAAATGTTATGTGTGTTACAAAAAATATTAAAAAAATATAAAAACACGATATTGGTCCGAAAATTCTGATCAGCATGTGTGGACCAAAATTGCAGATCAGAGTTTTTAGACCTAAATCGTGTTTTTATATTTTTTTAATACTTTTTTTGATAACACACTTACCATTTTTCAACTGTTATCTACAAAATATTAAAAAATATAAAAACACGATTTTTGTTCGAAAATTCTAATAAGCATCTGTGGACCAAAATTGCAGATCAGCATTTTTAGACCAAAATCGCGTTTTTATATTTTTTTAATATTTTTTTTGATAACACACTTAACATTTTCCTACTTTTGAGACCAATTTGGATAATAAAAACAATTTGTATGTTTAAAAATCAGCATCTGTGGGCAAAAATCGCGGTTTCGGATTTTATTTTAAAATATTTTTCAAAAAAAAGTACGCTAAATTTCCGAATTTTTGAACCGGATTTGGGCAAAAAATTCGGACATAAATTTTGGTCAAAATACGTTATTTTTTTCAACTTTGACTGTTGGTTGCCGACAGAAGATTACCTTGCGAATTGTTTTTAGAAATTTTCCCACAATCAGCGCTAACGAGGCCATCGTTTGTCAGGTATTACGACATGAAATTCGAAAATTTAAATTTGACGGAACGCACTAGTATTCATGAATTCGGCCAAGTCGAATTTAACTTTTCTACTTGCTTTTTTACGTTCTTTAAAAATAAATAATAAATAATTTTTAAAACTGTTCTATTATGCGATTTTTAAGTTATAAAATTTAAATCTCATTTTTGAAAATGTTTGTATTCTTTGATTTTTTTAAATTTATAATTATAAATTTTTTTTTTTGATTTTTTGAAAAAAATTTATTGCATTATTCCAATCTTTATATCAGATCCACTGCTCGAAAGGTGCGTCCTAGAGGGGTCTAAGGCAAGACCGACCTACATTTATGTTTACCCCTAAACATTTTTTTCTTATTACTTAAACTTATACTTTATCACCAATTCCTAGGGAGGCTTCCATACAAAATTACATTTTTTTAAATTTGCTCTAACTGCCAAAAGAGTGCCCCTAGAGGGTTATGAAATATTTTTCAAAACATACTTACCCTCTATTACCACTCCCTTAGAGAGCTCCCATACAAATTACAGTGGTAGCAAATTTTATAAAAATATAATTTTGTATAGAAGCACACTCAGGATGTGGAGTAAAAATTAATGGTCGGTCTCGATATTGACGCCTCTAGGACGCACCTTTAGAGCAGTTGATCTGATATAATGATTAGAAAACTGCAACAATTTTTTTTTCAAAAAATAAAAAAAGACAAAAAAATTGATTGGATAGATGATCATAAATATGTACGACCCCTATAAATTTTAGGAAATGTAATTTTTTATGGAAGGCCCCTTAGGAATTTGAGATAGAGAAAACTATTAATACTTGTTTGTAATGCACAGTATGTAATGAATAAATGGCACATTCTAACAATGTGGTTGCCGTGTGATCTACACTGAAAAAAAAGACATAACTAAAATTAAGGAAAAAATGTCTTTGAAAATTTATCATGAATTTTCCTAAAATTTAGTTAAATTTAACTTCAAAATGAGAAATTTTCTTAACTATGAGGAAAAAATTTTAGTTCATTTACTTATAATTAGTTCATAGTTTTCTTTAAATGGATTTTTTTAATAATAGGAAAAAAATTCTTACTGCCAAAGAAATTTTCCACAAATCTAAGAATCGTATCTTTATTTTTAAGACATATTTCTTAAAAAACAATTTAGTTCAAGTTTAGTTAAAATTTACTAAAAAAAACATCATCGTATTTCTCTTCTTTGAATTGAGGAAGTGTACTTCTTAGAATTTAGTTAATTACTTCTGAGAATTTAGTAAATAACTTCTTAGAATTTAGTTAAAAATTCAAAATGGCGATATCTCGAAAACTAAGCGAGATAGAGCGAAACGGATGAAATTTTCAAAAGAAAGACTACAAAGAAAAATATGGAATAGCCTAGCTCTGCATATCTGTCAGGGTCTCAAGACCCTAATTTTAGATCTAAAATTTGAAATTCCCGAGATTTTATGTATGCACATATCTCGGTAAATACTGCCAACACGAGAAAAGGTCCAACGGCATTTTTGTAGCTCTTGACTCGTAGAACACTTCCACAAAATACCCGAAAGCCCTCCGATTAATAGTTTTTGAGTTATCCGGTTTTTAAGATTCTCAAGACCCTATCAGGCCCCTTATTACCGTATCTCAAAAACTAAGCAAGTTAGAGCGAAACGGACACAAGTTTTGGTTCAAAATCTATGGGGACCCTTAAAGGAGCCAACGGGGTCTCGAGTTAAATGAGGTCCGAACCCATGGGTCCAGGGTCAAGACCCAATCTATTTCTAAAATGTGAAGTATAATTTTTCCCATTTTCTAGTTAAAATTGGCTTAAAATTAAATAACTTTGTTTTCCTTATTTTTGGGAAAATTATGAACTAAAACCAAGAAAAAAAATCTTTGGAGCCAAATCATTCCCTCTTTTTCTCAAAATTGAGTTAATTTTCCCAGATTTTAGTTCACTTTTTTTTTGAGTGTACGGTAACGACCAGCCTGTATTGTTAATAGTATGAATAAGATAAAAAATATCCGTGGTTCGATTCCAAGGTTTTGATGTTAGTAAAAAGCTATTGATGTTAGTAAAAATTAATTTGAAGGGCTTACTGCAAGAACTTGATAAGCAACATTTTATTTACTCGTGTTTTTCGCCTTCTGCTGATGTTCCATTGACAGATTTTTGGCAGAAGTCTTGCTTTAACCCATCGTAAAAGTATATTGAGAATAAAAGTTCTTCAAAAGTTCTATTTTCTACATTATTTCAAAAGTTTTAAGGCAAAAGCCCCCTAAAAAATGAAATGTTGCTTATCGAGTTTTTACAATAAGACCTTCATTTATAAGAACAACAATTACCATTAACAAAATAAACCGACATTTAAAATCCTACTGATTATAACAATATAACTGGAAGTTTTTAAAACAGGTATGAGAATTCTAGTACATACAAAAAAACAAACCTTGTCAAATTACTAGAAAAATTCTTGTAATCCCATTTTACCAATATTTGACAATTTTCCTTGTTTTTTAACAAAAAATTTTTCGATTGAAATTTAAATTTTTTTTTTAATTTTACAATTTTTTTTTGTAATTTTACAAATTTTTTAAATTTTTTTACAAAAAAAAAAAAAGGTAGTGTAAGTCTGTTTTATAACGCCAAAAAAGTTGTAAATTTACAATTTTATTTGTAAAAATCTTCTAAAATTACGAAAAAGCTCGTAATTTTTACTGGGAATTCTAGTAAAATAGGAGGTAGGAAAAAATCTAGTAAGAACATGAGACTTCTTTGTAAGTTTTATCGCGTCAAAAAATTTGTAAATTTACAATTTTATTGGTAAAAAGCTTGTAAAATTACAAAATTATTTGTAAAAAGCTTGTAGCAAAAAGAAAAAGTAATTTTTTTTTGTCGTTTTACAAGTTTTGTTTTTTAGTGTAATGTCTATAGTTTTTAGAAATAAAATTTTCTTTTACATTTTTTAACTATAACCCTAATTAAAGGTGTACTCCTATTTTTAAAATTAAAGCTAAAATCTGTAAATTTACAGATTCTTCACAGAAAAAAATATGGAGGAAACAAATTTGAGTAATCACTTGTTTAAATTTTAAAAGAAAAATTGAGTAATTTTTTAATTGACGCAATTAAAAATTTTCTCAAACATTTTAAAAACAATTTAATTAAATAATTTAATAAAAATTTAATAGTTTTTTTAATTTTTTTTTAAGCTCTCATAGTTTTTTGAATTCTCGTTTAGTTTATAGTTTTTTGTATATGTATATGAAAGTTTGTAATCGTCTTTATAAAATTTTTCTATGTCTTTGAGACATAAATATGGTTGGTAAAGTTTGAAAAAACAAGTTTTCTTTTTTTTTTTTTTGTAAAAAAAAAATTAAAACTATTTTTAACTTTTTAAAAAAATAAACTAATAAATTTTGAGTAAATTTTTAATTGTGTCAAACTTTTTGGCAAACATTTAAAAAAATTTTATTAGCAATTTACTCAATACTATTAAATCGTTAACTGGTGAAAAATTTAGTAATTTTTTACTCAATAGTATTAAAAATTTACTCAAATATTTTTTTATTTCTTTCTGTGTTTGTAAAACATTTCTTTTAGATAAAATCACAAAGTTTTATTGTTAGCAGAAAATCTATGATATACTCTGTGGAGAGTTATTCTGTAAATTGAAAAACATTTTTTTCCAGCGTATGTCCTTTATTTTCCGTAAATTTGTTTGATCCAACAATTTGTTAATGTAATTTTCATTTGACCGCAGTCAATTGTTATTGTCTAAAACAAAATAAAAAAATCTATAACTTTTGATTTTTTTCAATAATGATTTTATTTCAGCAAAACTGAAGTTATGTTATTAATTAAGTTATTTTGTCTACAAAACTACTCTATATATGTAAAAGTAGTTTGTCAGTGTCATAAACCTTGTTTTGTCTAAAGTTATTTCCGTTTCCGTTTTAAGAACATTTTAAAAATTTCAAGGTCCACTACAACATAACCAGACAAGACAACAGAACACAGAATAAAAAAAAAATAACATACAAATACATAACAGTTCAATGAATGTCATGTATAGTTTTGCATATAAAATATGAAAAATCAAAATGAAGAGTTCAAGATAGTAAAAAAATAAAAATAAAAAAGTGGAAAACGATAGACTGCTAAAAACAAAAACTTTAAAGACAAATTGTAAAACATAGTCAACATAACGAGAAATATAGATTTATAGGAGTTTTTGAAACAACAAGAAAAAGTGTTTAAATTAAATTGTGTTAAAAAAAATTTAAAAATTTTAAATAAATTTTTGTAAACATTTTAAAATTTAATTTAATTTTTTTTGGTTAAAGTTTTTATCTCTTTTAACCATTAATATATTTATCCTCATAAATTTAATTATTTTAGGTTTTGTTTTATGTCATCACATGTACTATCTCTATATCTATCTCCCTCTCTCTCTCTCGTTTCTAACTCCTTTATACCTTAATATGAAATTTGCTAGGTAAGCCATAAAAATACATTTAATTTAATATTATATAAAATTGTTTTTTGTTTTAAGCTTTTTTTTTTGTACGATATAATATTTTTAAACAAAAAAAAGGAAAATATTTAATACAATTTTATGCCTCAATAAATATTGCATTTGCTTTAAATTTTTCTTGTTAACTAAAAAAACAACAAAATATTTAACTGATTTATGATTTCTATAATATATGGTAAAATATTTTTAAGCAAAAATTATATTTTTTTAATTGAATTTACTTACCAAGGAAACCAATTTAAAAAAATATATACGCAATAGATAAATTAAATTATAGTCGGTCAAGAGCAACCATACAATACCCTACACCTAAATGAGTATTAAGTCACAGCATGAACCCGGTGAATCTTCATTTGTTTAGACTTTTAATTATTGCGCCGTCCTGTATTAAATACGTTTGAAACTAGAGGTTTAATGTAGTAAAACCGCATTAACAGTTTTTCATTTCGTGATCCTGTTTCCTTTTAGAATGACCTTAAAGTTTTAGATAATTAAATTTTTGTAAAATATTTTTTTAAATATTTGCACTTGTCCTTGGATGCTACTAGTGAAGGCAAATAATGAAAGAGGAAGATCTCCCCTAAATTTTCTATTTTATTATTTTGACATATCAGGAACTTTGAGGTAAGTAACATCCTTTTAAAAATTTATCCTTAATATCATTTAAAGTTTTCAACTAAATATTTTGATAAAGTTTTGAAAGGATATTATTCAAATCCTTTTGGAAATATTAGGAGAGACACTCCCCTAATATTTCACATATCACATAACCTAGGACAAGTACTAATATTAAAAAATATTTCAAAAATGTAATCCTTTAACACTTTAAAGTCCTTTTAAAAAGAAACAGGATCACGAAATGAAAAACTGTAAATACAGTTTACTCCATTTGATCTCTACATTCAGACGTATATCATCCGATTCATGTTTAATATTGGCTGCTGGACGGTGCACAGTGGGATATTTGATAAATTTTTTGGAAATAGTTCAGCCATTCAGTAAGTACTGGGCCGATTGCCATTAAATTTGAAATGGTAGATTAAGTATTTTTGAGCTTAAGTTTGAAAGCTGGTTGAACAGGGAAGGCAGTAGAACCCGCCAATGTAGGGTACGTTTTGCATACGAACAATTTTTAAGCTCGCCATTTTTATACCCTCCAGCTACATTATGGGGGTATACTCAATTTGTCATTCCATAAAGTATATTACTGATCAGTGATCGATTCTAAGACATTCTAGCGATGTGCGTCTGCCCGTCCGTCCGTCGGTGGAAGACACAATAAAGTCCAAAATAAAAGTTCTAGACTCCTGAAATTTGGCACATATGTGTCTTATCGTCATAGGCTGGTTAAGGGGCGAAAAAGTTTCCCCTTGAAGAAGTAAACCAACCTCTGAAAAAGGCAACTTTTTATAGGTTTTTTTTGTATTTTTGTTAAACAAATTTTTTACGCTCGAAGTAGTTCAAGGTCCTGGACTTGGACCCAGGGGATTAGAAAATTATCTTTTTTAGGTCCGCCCCCTCTTGAGGGCGTGGATATAAGCAAATAATTTAAATAATGATTTAATTATATAACTTTTGTACAAAAAGCAGAATAATTAAAAGTTTAAATATTTTTCACCGGAGAGAAGATTAATATTCCACATATTGCACTGAAAAAAAAGACATAACTAAAATTAAGGAAAAAATGTCTTTGAAAATTTATCATGAATTTTCCTAAAATTTAGTTAAATTTAACTTCAAAATGAGAAATTTTCTTAACTATGAGGAAAAAATTTTAGTTCATTTACTTATAATTAGTTCATAGTTTTCTTTAAATGGATTTTTTTAATAATAGGAAAAAAATTCTTACTGCCAAAGAAATTTTCCACAAATCTAAGAATCGTATCTTTATTTTTAAGACATATTTCTTAAAAAACAATTTAGTTCAAGTTTAGTTAAAATTTACTAAAAAAAACATCATCGTATTTCTCTTCTTTGAATTGAGGAAGTGTACTTCTTAGAATTTAGTTAATTACTTCTGAGAATTTAGTAAATAACTTCTTAGAATTTAGTTAAAAATTCAAAATGGCGATATCTCGAAAACTAAGCGAGATAGAGCGAAACGGATGAAATTTTCAAAAGAAAGACTACAAAGAAAAATATGGAATAGCCTAGCTCTGCATATCTGTCAGGGTCTCAAGACCCTAATTTTAGATCTAAAATTTGAAATTCCCGAGATTTTATGTATGCACATATCTCGGTAAATACTGCCAACACGAGAAAAGGTCCAACGGCATTTTTGTAGCTCTTGACTCGTAGAACACTTCCACAAAATACCCGAAAGCCCTCCGATTAATAGTTATTGAGTTATCCGGTTTTTAAGATTCTCAAGACCCTATCAGGCCCCTTATTACCGTATCTCAAAAACTAAGCAAGTTAGAGCGAAACGGACACAAGTTTTGGTTCAAAATCTATGGGGACCCTTAAAGGAGCCAACGGGGTCTCGAGTTAAATGAGGTCCGAACCCATGGGTCCAGGGTCAAGACCCAATCTATTTCTAAAATGTGAAGTATAATTTTTCCCATTTTCTAGTTAAAATTGGCTTAAAATTAAATAACTTTGTTTTCCTTATTTTTGGGAAAATTATGAACTAAAACCAAGAAAAAAAATCTTTGGAGCCAAATCATTCCCTCTTTTTCTCAAAATTGAGTTAATTTTCCCAGATTTTAGTTCACTTTTTTTTTGAGTGTGCCTCCACAAGCCCCATCCAAATTTTGGCCTGAAAATCGACTTAAACCCAGTGAAAAATACACATGCCTCCGATTAGCCTATAAAAGCAGGTGTGTATGCTCTATAATATAAGTGTTTTACACCATACGGGAATTTTTAACACCGCCTTTATTGTAGGCGTGGCAGCTAAAATTACAAAAAAGCATATTTTTGGAAATTTTGAGATGTTAAATTGGGAATTGGGGGATTAAATCCATCAAATCTTAAAATTTCTGTTTGCTATCACATTTCTACTAGTAGGAAATATTCCAATACAAAATTTCATAACGTTGTGCCAAAAAAAACAAAAATTTTGTTGCAAAATGAAAATTTGAAATCTTAAAATTTCGTTTTCTTTTTAAATGGAACTTCTGTATGGAAGCTGGAAGTGGAGATGGGTGGTAGGTTTGTTCTTGAAAAGTGTTGGTGGCCAAAACGGAGCCACTTCTAGAAGGGTGCATACAAGATCGATCCCCTTTAATAGGCGGTGTTAAAATTTCCGGCATAATGGCTGTCGGGCGCAATTTTAAAACCTCGGCCTCCATTTTTATTTTAAACTCGACTACGTGATATTATCTTTTAAACTAGTAAAATCAAAATGTTCTGAACGAAACTTTTTATCTAGGGTCAAAAGAATGTTGTTACTTTTTACGAAAACATTTTTTATACCCTCCAACCACAGTATGAGGGTATACTCACTTTGTCATTCCGTTTGTAAGGCATCGAAATATCGGTCGGGGACCCCATAAAGTATATATAATATTGATCCACGATGCCGTCCAAAATAAAAGAGCTATATTCCTGAAATTTTTCACGAATATGTCTTATGATCCTAGGCAGGTTAAGTTCGGAAATGGGAAAAATCGGACTAGGGGGAAAAAGTTCCCCCTTGAAGAACTGAACCAACCTCTGAAAAAATACACTTTTTAAATGTTTTTTTTTTTTGTATTTTTGGTGAATAAATGAAACATTTGGTATACTTATCGCGATGGGTAGGTGCTCTCAACGTCCCCCACTGACCCCATCACCCCCCAAAAAAAATGCGCCTAACAATTTTTTTTATACCCTCCAACTACAGTATGTGGGTATACTCACTTTGTCATTCCGTTTGTAACGCATCGAAATATCGGTCGGGGACCCCATAAAGTATATATATTATTGATCTATGATCGATTCTAAGACTTTTCTAGAATGTCCGTATGTCCGTCCGTCCGTCTGTATAAGACACGATGCAGTCCAAATATTATATTGTATTTTTATTAAGCAAATAAAACAATTTGATGTCAGAAAAAGATCAAGGCCCTGTACTTGGACTTAGGAAATAAAAAAAAATAGTTTTTTTGCCCGCCCCCCTTTTGTGGGCGTGGATATTAAAAGTGTTTTTAAATAATGATAAAATTGTATTACTTAAGCTCAAAAAGCGGTACAATGGACTATTTTGAGTCTGAGCACCATGGACTCGCCTACAAATTTACCTATTTTTAGGCTTGTACAACCCACCCTCAACTCAACAACTCAAGCTCAAAAAGCATTATAAATTAGTTTTTAAACATTTACCGCATGGGGTTATGTGGCCCCCAATGACCCCTACTGACCCCCCCCCCCCCCAAAAAAAAACGCCCCTGCATTTTTTTTTTTATTTTTTTATATGTTGTCGGTTATTATAGATTCGGCACAGCCGAATTTAACACTCTCACTTGTTTTTTTTTTTTAATTTTTTTATAAAAGATTATAAAAGATTCGGCACAGCCGAATTTAACACTGTCACTTGTTTATTATTATTTTTTTTTTAATTTTTAACTTGAAAATGGTGTAACTGTTTTTAAAAAAATCAGAAATCGATCTAGTTTTCAAATGAAGTTTCGATGAAATAAATCGAAATGAAAGCGACCGTGCGTGCTATTGGCAAAAAACAGGAGCCGGATCGGTCAAACTTTGAAATTTCAATTTTTAAAATGACTCCATCTCGAAAAGTATAAGAGATAACCACATAAACTAAGCAGGATTTTTAAGGGCTCTACTAGCACATTGTCCACATATAACTTTTAAGGAAATCTGATAACAAACAAAAAAATGACAAGCGTTTAAAGTGTTCGTATGCTAAAGGTACCCTACTTGGGGGGTTCTGCTGCCTCAACCGTTCACCCGTTGGGCTCCAACTTCCTAACTTAAGCTCAAATATTTTTTGGCTATGACCATTTCAAATTTCATGGCAATCGGTCCAGTACTAACAGATTGGCTGAATTATTTCCAAATAAATTTGCTAAATCTCCCACTGTGCGGCGTAACAAATAAAAAAAAGTTAAATTCGGCCTTGCCCAATGACTATAAATTTTCTTAAAAAAATACCAGAAATTCAGATTCGGGATCCAGGCTCGGAATCCAAATAATTTAGTGAAAGCAAAAATTTTGGCCTCCACTAACTTAACTTCGAATAAAAACGTGAACAACAAAACACCAAACACGATTTCACGTGAATCGGAAAATTTTATGTGAATTGAAAGGAGAGAAAAAAGGACAATGTAAAAATGAATAAAACTTTCTTAAAAGGATACCAGAAACTTGGATTTGAGATTCAAGTTTCAGAATTCAAATAAATTACTGGAAGCAAAATTTTTGGCCTCTACTAAATTAATATATTCAAGATTTTATGTGTTAACATGAAAATGTATTTCTAACAATATTTAAATTATAAATAAGATAAGATGCGAAGAAAAAAATTAATTAAAGCAAAAATTCAATTCAAACCGCAACTTAAATTTGCAACAGAGATACATATTTAACACCTTTTTATACTTCAACTTGGGTGGAGATTGTGTAACAACAAAAAAAAAACATCAGTTAATATCAATACAAAAGTGTACAAGAATACAAGTAATAAATTCTAAAATCCCTTTAAACATTTTATGCACTTACATCTATGAATACCCAACAAAAAATGAGACTAACAGAAGTTTAATCATAAAATGTTGAACAACATGTTGCAATATTGTTGCTAGGTTTAATTGCAAAAAATGTTTGGGAATGCAACCTTGGAGATCAGATTATACAGAATTTTCTCGGTTCTACCCTTTTTGAATGTATTTTTAGTTTTCTAGGTCTGGTTATTACAGAATTTCCAAAAAAAAAGACTAACAAACATATTTTTTTTTTACAAAATTTACAGATTTTTTTTTTTTGTTAATTTAAAATTTGTTTAGCAAACATTTTTATAAATTTTTTTTTACGTTAAACAAATTAAATCCACGGAAAATGCTTTTGTTCAAAATATTTTGGGCATTGTGGGGTATATTGATGAATTTCGACAAGTCGGATTTTTCCAAATAAAGAATTTTATAAAAAAAATTTTAAATATTTTTTTTTGCTGGGTATTTTGTACAAGAACATGACAAGAAGACCAATTGAATATAAATGTGTGTGTGACTATACTAAAATTTGCACACATTCGATATTTTGTAAATATGTATATATGGATAGATGTAAACTAAATGCTCTTTATTTTATGTTGATGGCAATAAGAACAGCAATAGCAACATAACATTAACAACAACATATCTGTATGCATGTGTGTGGTTGTCTATACGTCTATCTATTTAATATAAGTTTTGTCCGTCTGTCCGTTTGTCTTTCTGTCTGTCTGTATCTATCTGTTCATGCAAATTGCAGCTGTCTTGCGTTTTTCGCTACTTAACATTCAATTTCAAATTTTGTTGTTCATTTATTTGGTTTGCGAATACGAATTGTAGTATAGTATATCAATAACTAACTATCTTTTCATACACATAATACAGTGGCAGAGATGTGAAAGAATTGATTCTTGGAGTTTTGATTTTAGAAATAAGCTAAATATGTTTTAAAAAATTTTTTTTTTTAGTTCTTACCCCCTAAATTTGTTCCTTTTAATGAAAACAAATTTTAGTCGCGCTCACGGCTTTTTTACAAAAATCTACGAATATGTATCGATCATTCTCCCATTCTTTAAGAAATATCACATAATGCCATGAAATATGACATGGAAACACACTTAGGAAGTTAAGATAAGTTGTTAGTATTAGAGATGGGCACATGAGCAGATTAGAGCGTGATTCACGCATGTTTAAATCAATTTCCGACAATTGAAATTTGTGTTTTAATCACGCGTGATTGTGATCGAGAAAAAAATTGCGCGAGTGAGTGTGCGTGTAAAATTTTTGCGTGAGTGTGCGTGAGTCGATTTTTTCGCGTGAGCTTGCGTGATTTATTTTCTCTTAAAATTTCCTTTGGAACCAAAAAAAACAACAAAAAATTTTAAAATTTGGCTTAACTTAAGATTTCGTCCCGAAAAACGCAAAAAAAATTTAAAATTTCGCTGAACTTAAAATTTTGCTGAAAATTTTGAAAGGTTTCGTCATTGAAATTTTGTTTGTATAAAAAAGAGTTTCGTGAGTGTGAGTCAACGTGAGTGTGAGTGAAGCTTGCGTGAGTGCACGTGAGTGTGAGTTGTATTAAATTTACTCACGTGATTGTGAGTGAGTGTGAGTAGAAAAAATATGCTCGTGAGTGAGTGTGCGTGATTCGAAAATTCCTGTCGTGAGCGGGAGTGAGTGTGAGTCAAAAATCACTCACGCGCCCATCTCTAGTTGGTATGTTCAGAAAAAATGTTGGGGGTTAAAAGTTAGAAGGCCCTGTGAGGGCGGGGACCACCTTAAGGGTTAAATATAGAGGGTTAGGTTGTAAGTGGCTGCTGATGTTTTACGTCAACACATGTAAACTCTGAGGTCCATTGTGAGGATATATTTTAAAAAAATGTTCTGGGTGAAAAACTACTGGGGTCAGTCATATATTTGACTCCTCTAGAGGCACTCTTGGGAAAGTTATAGCGGAAGGAATAATTTTTTATAAAAATTTTGTTTTCGTATGGAATCCTATATTGGAAGTGGAGATACATCGTTTTGGCGACTCTGGAGCAGTTTTGGGGCTTTCTGTGAATTCTTACACTAACACTCCCAATACAAAAAGCCAGTTGTGGGGCTAGTAGTAAAAAGTAGTAGGAGTAAAAAGAGGTAATATGTGAGACCAACCCCCATTAATTTTCCATCCCAAACATTTTTTGCAAACATGCAAGAAATGTACCCTAATGATAAAATTGCTCCTACATCTAACTATCTTATGGGTGGCTCCAGAGGAGTCAAATGTTTTTTCAGAACATATTTACCATATATAAGGTGGGACCCATAGAATGCTAATTATTTTTTCAACTTTTTTTTATTAAATCCGCTCCAAGAGGGCCCCCTGGGGGGTAAAAAGTAGGACCGACCCTCCTTAAATTTTAAAATTCTACTTTTTAAAATTGGTATTTTGCTGGAGACGTCAATGACTCACTGTTTAGGCAATACTGGTCATCGAAAAATCTTTGCTCCAAATCTTTAAGGTTGCTCCTCATTAGACCCGGCCATTCACATAACATGTTTCTTATTGACTCCTCCTCCACTTCCCCAGAATTTTTACAATTGCCCCTATCAGAAATTTCCATTCGCACGGCCATTTCGTCAGTTATACAGTGTCATCTCCGTACTCCCTCTAATAGGCTAACCATCCGTTTACCAAAAGTAAGAAGACTTTTGGTCCTCTTAGGATTTGTTAGTGGTAATAGGGTTCGTGATATCCTGCACGTCCTTCATTCTATTCTTTGATATCCTTTGAACTTCGTTCATCAATCCCACTATAAGAACCGAAATGTAAGGTTTCACTAGTTCCCCCACCGATTCAGTGCCATTTCTTACACATTCATCAGCCAATTTGTTCCCAGCGACCCCACTTAGTCCAGGAATCCAGATAAGCTTGACAGTATGCTGACTGATTCGACAATAGGATTTTACACAATTCCCAATTTTACAGTCTTTAATTCTATTGCCTTCAGAGCTGCAAGAATATCCGCAAAAATGTATGACGAGGTATTTACCGTACCCGTACCGATCTCCATCTTTAATCCATCCATAAAGATTGAGATCGCATTTTCTGTTACAACAGAGTTTTCCGCCCAGTCTTCCTTAGTTGGTACTTGACCAAAGTTCGTCTGCGGTGAGATATAGTTGGTTATCTGTTCCAGTTTGGTTCCGATCGAGCGTTGCTTAAGCACTTGCGAAGCACTTTATAAAATGATTATGTTTACAAATAAATCATTGTAAGATATTTTTTTTTTTTGAGAAAATTCTAAAAACCTTGTATTTTTCCTTTGTCTTTTCTTGAAGAAAAATTGAGTTTCTAAGTAAATAACGAAGGCAAATGTATTTTAAAGTTATTTGTTTTATGGGATGAAAGTGTGGTTAAATGTAACGTATCGGAAGGCGCGCTGTAGAAGGGCCCCACGCTGGGCGCCAATTCTGTCGGTTATCGACACTTCTCTACTTTTACAGTCGTTGCAACATTATTAAGTAATTATTATTTTTATATTAATTTTTCTGAGCAATCTCTTGTTATGGCAATACTGGCTAGGGCTCTAATTATCAAACTTCGAACCATGTCCGTCTAGTCCATGAAAATCAAACTACAGAGTTTTTCAGATAGTTCATCAGTTTTTTTTAAATAATTGTTTAAAATAACATTTCATTCCTTTAAATCTTTGCCCCCATACTCCGTATTCATAGAATTTTTGTGTAGATGTGTGTTGGGGTTTTATTCATCTATAAATTAAATTATGTTTAGAAATTATGCATGCATTTCTGTCGTTATTCGTTGTTTTTTTTTCTTTGTTTTTCTGTAGTTCAGATGCCATTTACTAACAAACTGCAAACAGAAAACCAAAAACAAAAAAAAAAAACCTAAACAACAGTTAGTACTATCATCTTGCCAGTCTAGATACTTGCTACTTTAATTTCAAGTTGTTTTTGTAGTAAATGTGGCATTTTAAGACCACCTTCCTTACCAACAATGCTGCCGATATCTGCTGATGCTGCTGCTGTTTGTGCTACATGTAGTACTAATACCTAAAAACTCATTGTCAGTTGTATTGAACATCGTTACTCACTAATTCACATTCGATGTTTAACGTATGCGTTCGGTCAATGAGGTTAAATTTTGTTACAGTTCAAAAATTTGTTATTATTATTGTCGGATGGTTGGTACGAGTGTGTGTGTGTTTGTTTGTTGGGTGGTAAAGCTGCCACCTTACTGGATAGGTGGGGGGTGAAGACAAGGGGGAGTAGAGAGTTAGAAGGAGTTATCAAAAGATATTTGCGGTTCAATACTTAGTTATGCTGATGACGACGATGATGATAATGTTGTTGATGTTTTTGCTATTGCTGTTGTTGTTGTTCTTTCTGATGACGTTGATTTACAGGTACAACTTTATTCAATAAAATTCGAAAGAATTCCATTAATTTCCAAATATATAGAAAACTTTACATTAAACCCGGACGACAATAAAGTTTTTTTTTATTGCTGCAATAATGGAGATAATTTGATAAATTTTATTTGCTTGTTAAGGTAAAGCATGAGTTCACTTTTTGAGATCACCGATATATTGAAGTTTAACTTAGGGAAAATGGCCCAATAAAAATCGTCTCTAGAAGTCTAAAAAGTAATATCATCATCAACTCCTTGCTCCGCAATGAAGCAATGGCAATCAAAAAAGCATCTCTATGTCAATTCATAGCGCCATTCCGGCTACGTTATTTATGCTCAAGAGACAAGGTTACAAGGTTAAATGCAACAATTCATGGGTCGAATCCGAAAAGTTTTCGGAGATCGAGTCTTTCAACAAACCCAAGGAGTGGAAAAGTTAGTGAAAAACATAAATCACCTTGCATAGAACAAACAAAAAACAAGTAAGGAAATTATAGTTGGTCAAGACCGACCATATAATTCCCTACACAAGTTTTTCCCGTGAAATGGATCCCAAGTTCAAACATGGAGTGATTGTATCTATCTTTTGTCAAACCTTTAATAAGTGTTAAACACTAGCAAATCAAATTTGACTGAAATAGACTTCTTTTTGTTGCCAGTAAACCGCAGTAACTGAATATCGGGCTAATTTTTCATATGGAGTCTAATTCCAAAAATGATCCGATTAAAATCAGATTTGATAAGGTTTTTTAAGTACACGTGAATCACATACAAACAAAATTTTAAAGAAATATTTTCGATTTTCATTAAATTTGAGAGATTTATGTGAATTTCGGTAAGGTGGTTTGTATGCGGGCTACAATAAGAACAGGTCCGATTCCTTTAGATTTCAGAAAGGGTATTACTGAATACAAAACACCTTCAACAGCCGAATTTCGAAATCTGATCTAATACGGTTATTAGAGTCATTTGAGCCAAATTAAAGCGGAACTTTTGTATGGGAGCTAAGTCTAATCATGGAACGATTTTTTCAATTTCAACAGGCTTCGTCCAAACGAAGTTACAGTTTCACATTTCAGCTAAATTAATTGATAATTGCGACCTATGTCGTGTTTAAAACATTTAGAAGGACTGACAGACGGATTGACATCGCTAGAATGACTTAAAAAGTTATTATCAGTCGATCGGTGTGCTTGAAGGTAGGTCTAGGATTAATTTTTCGGGTAGTTACAAACATCAGCACAAATTCGTTATACCCTGTTCCACAGAGTGGTGTAGAATATAAAAACTCAAATTTCCTTCAGCAAAGTATTTGGAAATACATGACATTTGATCTGCTTTGAGTTTTGCAGGAGTACAAGAGGGAAATTAGAATGCCTTTATTTTCTGCTATGTATTTATAGGTGTTGTTAAAAAAAGTTTTGCTCATTTCACTTTGCCTAAAGGATCCAAGTATGGCAAAAACTTCATCCAGTATAGCGTCGTATCCTGAAAATTCCTCGTAGTTATTTTAAATGTTTTAATGACAAACTGTTTAGAATGGTTTTGAAAGTAGTCCGTATGCCATCATTGGCTTAAAAAATTAAAGCTTTAGGTCTTACAAAACATTCGCTAATTAAGATTTTTTTTTGTGGAATTTTCAAAGTTTTATATTCTTTCTTCTTCTACAAAATATCACAAGATTACAAAAAAAATGATAAAGTCAAAGTTATTTTAAACTTATTTTTTTAAAAGCATTGCCTTATGGACTGAAAATGTTATTTATTAAACGTGCTTTAGTTGAGCCCCAAACTGGGCGCCAATTCGGTCGGTCATTGAAACGTCTCTACGCTTACAGTCACTATATAAATAGGAGTGCGTTGTTGACTGAAGCTTTGGAAATGTTTCTCCATATGACACCGCTAGATATTATCATTAAGAAGAATCTAAAAATTACTCTGTATAGACTTCTTAAAACGGGATCTTTAAAGAACAGACAAGTTCGACACACGTAAATTTGTTTATTATGATTATATATGATATTCCTTATTACAGGGTGGTCCAATAAGAAGTATCTTTTTAAAACATGCAATGAAATGAACAATACTCAATAGTTTTGGAACCTTATGGCTTTATTTGAAAGAGAAAATATTCCCATTATTTATGGCAAACGACTTCATTCATGCGTCTGCCTGGGTTAGTTCCGCAGTAGCTCATCCTCGACACCCATTTTTCTAATGTTTCTGGTTCTATCTCACGAATGGCTTGAACGATATTCGTCGAAAGGGCCTAGAATATTTCTGGATTTCCCATTTTGCATGAATCTTTAACGAGACCCCTCAAAAAAATTTCTAAAGGTTTTAATCGGCAGCTCTGAAGTGATCGATTGTCACCGCGAATATGGCTAAAAACACGATTTGCGAACTAAGTGCGCAAAATATCGATTGTTTGATGGACTGTGGGACATATTGCGACATCCTTCTGAAAATAAATGTCATCCAAGTTGATATATTCTATTACGGCCAACAAAAAGTCGGTAATCATGGCGCTGTAGCGCTCATCTTTGACGAAAATTGGGTTTTCAGTTGTATTTTTGAAAATATTGTGTAATAATGCTGATACTCAAATCTGTAACTTCCTATAGATGAATTGGATTCTTTACAATACCTTGCGAGTTTTACGATCCCAAGATGTAGCAATTTGTTTGTTAACATAACCTCATTTGAGTGCCTTATTTCGGTTAAAAACTTTTTTTCGAAAAACGTGCAGTTTGGCAGCGCAGTACTGCGCTACAACGCGATACAGCAGAGCAAGCCGAGGACGCATCAAAGAAGTAGTTTGCCATAAAAAACTGGAATGTTTGCTCTTTCAAATAAAGCCATAACATTCCAAAAAAGTTGAGTATTGATCATTTTATTGCATTTTTAAAAAGATACTTGTTATTGGACCACCCCTTATTACTTTGACCGGTAGAAAAATGAAAATTGTGATCCACTTACTGGGTGACTGACTTAACAAAAGAGTAAAACTTTCTTTGAATTATTGGTTCCAAAATATTGGCAGGTACAGGCAGTTGGTTTTCACTGCATGGAGCTAAATCTGAATGGATCTTATCTTATAGACAACGATTGTAATATCTTCCAGGCCGAGAGATATGTGATAGCCAAAACAGCTGAGTAAATTTCGATGTTACAAACAAACAGTTGTGATATTGGGTACCTCATTGATAGTAAAGCTGCTTTTATAGCTTTGATAATATGATCTAAGATGGTCATCTGCTGCCACAAAGAGCTTAATATTCTCAGAGAGCAACATAATATTGCCCCTTGACAGGTACCTGGACATAAGGATATTCCGGAAACCTAGAAAGCTGATCAGCTTAAACGACTGGGAGCGGAACTCGTACAGGATACAGTGGGATCGGACTTCTTCCCTCCACTTTAGAATTAAAGTCAAAGGTGGTTTGGTTGAATAGATGGTAAAATTCTGACAAAAGTATGCAGACCAAATTGTTATGGGATGAAAACTTGGTAAAATACAGCAAAATTCTTCTAAATATTGAGACGAAGCAACTGAGAGCTACAGTTAATCTTATGACAGGTCACAGTACATTGGGTAACTCATGGTAACAATTAGAGTTAGAAATTATGATAAATGAGGATGATGCAGGGAATTCGTAGAAGATACCTATCAGCACTTATACTTTGAAGTATATACAGTGGGCGACAATACATTGGAAACTTTTTTATAGTAGATGAAATTTGTTAAAGACAAAGTTAACAAAACTAAACGTTATAATTATCAAACAAGTTTTATAAAAAAAATGCTATGAAGGTAATTTATCAAGCTTTAATTTAAGCTTAATAGCGCCCAGATTGGGAAAATAATGAATGTGTTACGAGGGTCGATGTGGAAAATGAAAAAATTTATAGACATTTTTCAGAGCATTTTTAAAAAATATTTCCAAATCGATTTTTTCCAAGTTAAAACATTAGAAATTTAAAAAAAGGTCCAATAGTTTTTATTCAGTGATCAAATAATTTTTCCAACAACCGAAACAAACAGTGGAATTTTTTAAGTACATTAGCAAAAATCCACATTTTTTGACCTCCAATTCTTTTGACCACCAATTTTTTGTTTACAAAGAAAAATTAAAATTATCTTAATATATCCTTAGCATATACTTAAGTGTACTAAAATTAATAAACAATAACATATTTTCTTTGTTTACAAAAAATTGCTGGTCAAAAGTATTGGAGGTCAAAAAATGTGGATTTTTGCTACTGTACTTAAAAAATTCCACTGTTTGTTTGGGTTGCTGGAAAAATTATTTGATCACTGAGTAAAAACTATTGGATTTTTTTTTAAATTTCTAATGTTTTAACTTGGATAAAATCGACTCGGAAATATTTTTAAAAAATTTTCTGAAAAATGTCTATAAATTTTTTCCTTTTTCACATCGACCCTCGTAACACATTCATTATTTTTCCAATCTGGACGCTATTAAGCTTAAATTAAAGCATGGTAAATTACCTACATAACTTTTTTTTATATTACTTGTTTGATAATTATAACGTTTAGTTTTGTTAACTTTGTCTTTAACAAATTTCATCTACTATAAAAAAGTTTCCAATGTATTGTCGCCCACTGTATATACCTGTAGGTTAGTTGGTAGCGTGCTAGCCTATGAAACAGGGGGTCGTGGGTTCGATTCCCACAAAAACCCTTGGTCGATTTCGCTACAACGAGACGACGGTCATTGTTACCAGATCTCGTTTAGGTTTAAATTACTAAAAATGATTTGTAATTAAATTGGAAAAATAAATAAAAACCGGTCACTGGATCAAATTATTACTATTACTATAAATATTAAAATTTTTCGGTTCTTATATCTTTCAGAATTCATCAGAATTACGAGGCATGAATCCCTGGACCCTACTATCATATGCGTGTTTTTGCGCCTCAAGTGACACAACTTTTGAAGCCGATGTTTTCCGATCGAGATGAAATTTGCACCAAGGTTTTTAAAAAAAAAAATTTCCTACCGTTCGGAAGACATCGGTTTGAAAAGTTGTGTCACTTGCAGCAAAACCTCATATATAAAAGCATAAAAATGGGACGCATATTCGCAACAACTTTAAGGCCACACGAGTAAAAGGAGAGAGGATCAAAGTTTCAAAGAAATCATAATGGGACACATCATGGCCTCTATGGACGTTGGTTTTCCACCAACGACATCCTTCATAACATAACCTAACATAATTGTTACCAGAATTGCATTTATAATCATGTTTATCAGTTTGAATTAAGTTTTTGAGTTGAGGATTGGTTGAATAGGCCTAAAAACAAGAACATTTTTAGGATAGTCCATGGCGCCTAGACTTTAAATAGTCCATCGTACTGTACCCTGAAAAGGAAAATTTTTATGCACTTACAAGGGAAGTATCTCAACCCTTATGAATCGATTTGCCTGAAACTTAAAATATATATAAATGAGACGATTTTAGGGTTGGGGTGTCTCGGCTTTTCGGCCATATAAGTGTTTCAAAATATAGTTGTCCCCTTATGAAACCATATGGACCTCCGGGAAAATTTCGATAACTCACGAACTAACAGGAATATCCTCTAGAGCAAAAATACGTGTCGACTTAAATTTAATAAAGATTATTTTGTATTCATATGGACATCGTAGCTATTTGTCTTCATATCAATACCCCCAAAAATTTTCACATTTTCATGAAAAAAGTATTTAACGAAGCTAAACTTTTACAAGGTTATGCCACCGTTGGATAGGCATTAAAAAAACCTTTCTTCTCATATGTATACATCATATAGTTTCTTAGAAATAAATGGCTGAAAAGTCCAAAAAACGATTTTTTCGCCATTTTTTGACCCATGTTTTGAACCCCTAAATCCCCGATATGGCCGATAAGCCGAGACACCCCAACCTTAGAATTGTTTCTTTTATATATATTTTACGTTTCATGCAAATCGGTTCATAAGGGTTGAGATACTTCCCTTGTTAGAAAATTATTGCAGTTACTACATGACGGTCATTTGTGTAGTAAGTAGTAGTTGTTGTTTTTAACTACAATTTCAGTTGTTTTTGTATGAAAAATCTCAAACAACTATTTATTGTAGTCGTTTTAAAAAATAATACAAAAAAATACTACATTGTAGTAACAGTTGTTTTATGTAGATTTTTTTAGTCTATAAAAAACCTTATAATTTTCTAGAAATTTTTGGAAAAACGGATGTGTTGAACGAGTTGGAAGTGCCATATGAAGCAGGAATTATTTCCAAATAATTTTAACCGTTTTTGACGTTTAGAAGAAAATTCAGGTAATTAAAAATTAATTTAGTTTTTACCGTTTTTTGTAGTTGTTAATCAATAGTTAAAAACAACAACAATTTTTGGTTGATTTTAACGTAAAATGTAGTGGACGCCTAAACAACAACAAATGTGGTAGTTTTAACTGGCTCTTGTAGTGGAATCTACAGTCATAATTTTTTGAGTTTGGGTGAAAAAAGTTTAGAAGAAAATAAGAATAAAAAAGTTTTTGTTAAGAATTTCTTAATTGCTATCACAAACTTTGGAAATTCAGACAAGGGAAGTCCATTGACCGTTTTCGTTGATAGAATATCAGAACTCAGTATCCGCAGTCTAGAGAAGTTTTTTCCAATCTCTTTCTGCAATTCATAACCTTTTCTTTTCAGTCTTGTTTTCCTCAGTTAACATTTAAAAGCTCAAATTTAAAAAAAATATATTTTCCTACCATAAGTTTTGCACTTCCTTTGCATTAAGCCCAACACAATCCCCTAATTTAAATTCTGCATAGTAGTAGTTATACAACATCTTCCTATAAAATATATTAAAATTACCTTTGCGGTATCCTTGCATTAATTTCATTATTAATTACTAAAATTCTACCTCCACTACTTCATTATAAATTCCAAATCATTATCATTTGTGTGCATGGGGCACCTAAGACGACATTATACAATTTTAATTTTGTACCTCCGTCTCTTTCCCCGCCTCCTTTTTTTAGTCAACTCATAACTTTGCAACAATCTCTAGAGTATGTGTGTATTTTTCTTCTTCTTCTGTTTTGGTGAATGTACACAGTTATTGCCTGCATTTAATTACTGACCTTACCCACTCCTTACTCAACATAAAAAAATATTTAGAACACATACGCATGTCTAACAATGTTGCTGATGATGATAAACTTTAAGAAACCAGTTTTTCGATTTTTTTTTGCTTTAAAATCTTAAGAAGAGATAAATTTCTCTTTCTTAAGAGCTTACTTTTGTTTTAGGAGCTAATTGATTTAATATTTAAGAGTCGTTTTTTTCTTTTTGGCAAAAAAGTTTCGTTAAGTTTTGTAATATTTCCCCTTTTTAACTCTTTTTTTTTTGTAATATGACGTCATGATTTTTTTTTATTCTTAAACTTAATTCTCTTCTTAAGGAAGGAGAAGTTTTGTTTTTGTTATTTTAATTTTATGCAAAATTTTAATATTGCAACTGCAGCAAAGTATCTTAAGACAGTTTCAATAATTAAGGTGCAGGTCAGTAAGAGAATGAATTTTACGGTTTTTTAAAAAACAAAAATAAAAATAACAGTTTAAATATAATTTTTAATAGAAAATTGTACTCTTGATTAAATTTACTCACGATAATTTAAAAAAAAATACCGCAATTATAACTACAGGTATTACAAATTTGGTTAAATATAAAAAAGGGCGTCCTGTGTTATCTCACATAGTCTCGGAAGTTTCTTGTGATACTTCGGTACTAAAAAGTGTTCTCTTACAAGGAAGGTCTTTCATAGGGCACCCACCGATTGATCTGAAACTTGCATATGAGGCATTCCACACCAAATGTCCAGCGAAAAAAAACATGTGTACCGTAAACTTCTGAATAGGTGATATGGATAGCCCTATATAGAACTTAGAAAATTGCGTTTTTGGTTTTTCAATTTTTCAAAAACTGGGCTTAGGAGGCGTGGTCAAATATTGGAAAAATGGTCAAATTTGTGGCGAGTTGCCTTGATTAAATATTTATCACATTAAAACGGAATGCACCACAATGTCAAAAATTTACGTTCTCATATAGTTTTGTATGGGCTATCGATTAAAATATTTTTTTTGGAAAATTTTCAGAACCCGTTCTGAAATTTTCCATTTTTTAAAAAAGTCAATTTATCAAAAATCCGGCTACTTTTTTTTTCTTTTTTATTTATTTTTTTAAAAGTTTAGATGTTTGTCCATCCACACAAAAAAAATCAGAAACACGTTCATCTTTTTTTTCGAGAAAATCGCATTTGAACTTTAAATTTCATAACAATTTAGTAATTTGCTTGTATTTTCTTGTGTCAACAGAGCGTATGACGAATATTTATGCAATTAATATTACTCATTCGCAACTTTAAAACAAAGAAATACAAGCAAATAACAAAATTGTTATGAAATTTAAAGTTCAAATGCGATTTTCTCGAAAAAAAAGATGAACGTGTTTCTGATTTTTTTTGTGTGGATGGACAAACATCTAAACTTCTAAAAAAATAAATAAAAAAGAAAAAAAAAAGTGGCCGGATTTTTGATAAATTGACTTTTTTAAAAAATTGAAAATTTCAGAACGGGTTCTGAAAATTTTCCAAAAAAAAAAAATTTAATCGATAGCCCATACAAAACTATATAAGAACGTAAATTTTTGACATAGTGGTGCATTCCGTTTTAATGTGATAAATATTTAATCAAGGCAATTCGCCACAAATTTTACCATTTTTCCAATATTTGACCACGCCTCCTAAGCCCAGTTTTCGAAAATTTGAAAAACCAAAAACGCAATTTTCTTAGTTACATAATGGGCTATCCAAACAACCTATTCAGAAATTTACGGGACACATGTTTTTCTGTAGCGGGACATTTGGTTTGGAATGCCTCATATGGGAAAGAGGGGAGGAAAATAAGAGTTACCTGTTTTTTCTTAGCTGCCCAATCTCACATTTATCGGGTCAAAGAGGAGGGAGAAAAACGGGATTCGAATTCCGCATGACCGCTATCTCAAAATTTCGTTCCCTTTACCTTTTCATAGAACTTGAGACAGACTTTAATCTAAAAATAATTTGAGCCAAATCAATCAAAGTTTTGGGTTTTTAGTCGAAGGGTTTGATTTGACTCAAATTAAGTCTAAATGAAATTTTGTCTCAGGCTCTATGAAAAATACTGGAAAAACATTTTGAGATTTTTTTTTTTCAAAAATTTCTCGAACATAGGAAAAACCGCCGATTAAGACAAGGCGATATCTCGAAAACCGCTAGACCAATTTCAGAAGTTTTTTGATATTCATATTCAGCATGTGAAAGTGAATAAAAATAAGGAATCTCAAGATCTTCTTATCTTTTAATTTTTCAAAATCCGAAATATTGGTGGATATTTTTCAAAAGTTCTAAAAAAAGTTGGCACAATCTCTGTTTTCTTTAAGTAAAACTCATACCAAATTAAAAAGGAAAAGAAAGGAAAAAGGAATAAAGAAAATAAAAAAAAAAAAAAGAAAAAACAAAACAAAACAAAACAAAACAAAAGAAAAGAAAAGAAAAGAAAAGAAAAGAAAAGAAAAGAAAAGAAAAGAAAAGAAAAGAAAAGAAAAGAAAAGAAAAGAAAAGAAAAGAAAAGAAAAGAAAAGAAAAGAAAAGAAAAGAAAAGAAAGAAGAGGGAATATAGTGTTCTAAAAATTTTTTTCAAAGAAAAATATTTTGGAATCGGAAAATTTTTTATTAAAAAGAATCTGAACATTTTATGGGAGAAATCTGAAAATTTTTAAAGGAAAAATGTGACTTAATCTGAAAATTGTGTATGAAGAAATATTTGTTAATTTGGAAGTTCTTATAACGAAGAGAAATTTTCTTTGGGAAAAATTGTTGTGAACGTGACAAATTTGGTATAAAAAATGATTTAGAATTTCCCTAAAAGAAAAATGTATCAGAATCTGAGACTTTTTCTATGGAAAATATGTTTCGGAATTTGAGACTATTTCTATTGGGAAAATGTCTCACAATCTGAGACTTTTTCTAAAGGAAAAATGTCTCACAATCTGGGACTTTTTCTGTAGGAAAAATGTCTCAGAATCTGAGACTTTTTCTAAAGGAAAAATATCTTACAATCTGAGACTTTTTCTATAGGAAAAATGTCTCAGAATCTGAGACTTTTTCTATAGAAAAAATGTTTTAGAATCTGAGACTTTTTCTATAGGAAAAATGTTTCAGAATCTGAGACTTTTTCTGTAGGAAAAATGTCGCAAAATTTGAGACTTTTTCTATTGGAAAAATGTCTCACAATTTGAGACTTTTTCTAAAGGAAAAATGTCTCACAATCTGGGACTTTTTCTGTAGGAAAAATGTCTCAGAATCTGAGACTTTTTCTAAAGGAAAAATATCTTACAATCTGAGACTTTTTCTATAGGAAAAATGTCTCAGAATCTGAGACTTTTTCTATAGAAAAAATGTTTTAGAATCTGAGACTTTTTCTATAGGAAAAATGTTTCAGAATCTGAGACTTTTTCTGTAGGAAAAATGTCGAAAAATTTGAGACTTTTTCTATAGGAAAAATATCTGAGACTTTTTCAGCAAAAATTTTTAGAATTTAAGACTTTTTCGAAAGGAAAAAGGTCTTAAAATCTGAGATATTTTGTGTTCAAATAGTTCTTAGAAGTTAAAACTTATTCTATTGGAAGAAGGTCTCAGAATCTAATACTTTTTAGATTAGAAAAAGGTCTTCAATTCCAGACTATTTCTATAGAACTAAGATTTCAGAAACTTAGAATTTGAGTTCTAGGAAAAAAAGTATCAGAATCTGAGACTTTTTTTATGGAAACAGGTCTCAGAATTAAGAGAATTATAGGAAAAAGATCTCAAAATCGAAGACTTTTTCTTTCAGAAAAAAAGCCAGGATCTAAGACTTTTTCTATAAGGTCTTAGAAGTTGGGGCTTTTTTATGACGAAAACTTCTCAGAATCTTAGACTTTCCACAGAAAACGGTCATCATTTCTTTAAGAAAAATGCTTCAGAATCTGATAGCTCTATGCAGGAGAAATTTCTTCTTTTAAAAAATTTGAAGACTTAGACTTTTTCAAACGACAAATGTGTAAGAGTCTAAAACTTTTTCTATGTATACGAAAATGTAAAATATTCTTTTAATACAAATTAAAAAAATTGATCTAAATGAAAATATGATCATGAAAAACAAAGCTCCTTGAAGGAAAGTTCTTATTTTTTAATTGAAAAATCGGCTGCAGTTGTTCGGCAAAAACTAATAAAAAACAAAAACTAAAAAAAAAAACAAACAAAATTATTCGAAGAAAAAAAATGTTGACCCCCCTCCCCAAACTAAAAAAAAAACTGTACCCGCCACTGGATAGCTGCACCGAATTAAAAAAGAAAACGGAATACAGTTCTATTATAATAGAAGTGTTGCACTCAGAAAATTATGTAAGTTACTACATGTAAGTTGTTTGTATATTTTACAGTAGTTAGTTGTTTTCAACTACAAAGTCAGTTGTTTTTGCATGAAAAATATCAAACAACTATTTCTGTTAGTTATTTTAAGTCGTTTTTTTGAATAACTAACAAAAAAGTGCTGTAATGTAGTAACAGTTCCCAGCAGAAATTTTGCTGAACGTTCAGCAGCTTTTGGAAGGGGAACTTGAGTAAAGGAGCGCATCCAATTGCGCTGAATTCATGCATGATTCCCTAAGGCGATGTCCCACTTTAGAGCGCTAGTTGGATACACAGAAACAGCGCTCTTTAGATGCACTGAAATCACGTGTCTTTAGAGCGCTGATTTAAGCAGAATAAAGATGCTGTAAATTCATGTATCTTTTTAGCGCTGATTTAAGCAAATTAAAGATGCAGTGAATTCATGTATCTTTGTAGAGCTGATTTAAGCAGAATAAAGATGCAGTAAATTCAAAGTTGAAATCAAATAACTAAAATTTAAAAAAATATAACAAAAAAATTCATTCGTTTTACTTTACAAAACTTTATTTATGTGAAACAAAATGAAAAAAAAAAAAAAAATCGGAAGTGAACATCAAAAAAATATCGGAAATTTTCATTTTCACATTTTTTATGGGATTTTTTTTGGGAACAGCGGTCAAAGATGCTATGATTGAAGCGCTCTTTGCAGCGCTGATTAATGCGCAATAATGATGCAGTCAAATCATGTGTCTTTGTCTAAAACTTATGTTTTTTTATTCAAAAAGTGTTAAAAATATTAAAAAGGAAAGCAAGTGTAAAATTTTATCAAAAAATAATTACACATTATAAGTTTTATATAAAAAATCTTAAAAAAAAATTAAAATTTTTTCCCCTTCCTTTTACTGCATCCCTAAGAGCGCTCTTTGGATGCGCTACGGTATGCTATAAACAGATGCTGTGTCGCCAAAATCTCGATTTATTTCTGCTGGGTTATTTAAAGTAGTAAATTTATTTTTTTTATCTCTCAAAAATTTTCAAAGTTTTTTTTCCAAAAAATAAAAATAAATTTTCGTTTTTTTTATATTTCACAACTTTAAAAAAAAAAAAAAAAAAAAAACTTGGAAAAAATTTTGTCCTCAATTTTTTTTCTGAAAAATTAAAAAAAAAAATCCAAAAAAAATAATGAATTTTCTTTTTTTTATTTTTCACAACTTTTTCAAAAAAAAAAAAAAAAAACTTGGAAAAAATTTGGGGTCTACAATTTTTTTTTTTGAAAATTAAAAAAAAAAATATAAAAAAGATTATTTTATTTTTACTACATGTTAGTCGTTTTGATTACAAATGTAAGTAGTTTTTACTACATAAGTCAGTTGTTTTTTTGTCAGTTAAAATTACATTGTTAGTTGATTTAACTGAAAAAGTAGTTGACCCCAAAACAACTAACAAAGTAGTTATTTTAACTGACATTTTCAGTTAATTTTACTAACATAATTTTTTGAGTGTGGCTATCTATGTGCCGATGTTCAATAACATCTCAAAACCACATTTCCAAAAAAACGACTAAAATCGGCTCTTAGTTTTTTGCAATTGTCCATTATAATTTTTTTTTAGATTGACCTCAAATTTGTATCACTTAGGTGGAGGCCGAGTGCCATACAAAATTAATTTGAAACTGATTAAAATCAAATGTTTTCAAGAAAATTCCCCTCCCTTTGTCGCTTTTTATAAAACTTTGCTCAAAGATATAGAAATTTATAATTCTCGTGAGATGACATTGTAATTCTAATCTCTAATTAGAAATTAAATTCCAAATGCCCTCCCTTTTCCCTGCTCAAAGTATATGTTGCAATGCATTGTTGCATGTTAATATCTTTTGGCTTGAGATTAATTAAATATTCTATAATTCCATGTCGTACTTATAGAAAACCTAATATTATTTTTAATTTACTTTTATTTTTATATTTATTAAGCAATAACCCTTTTTATAATCATTACTAAACTAATTAACTCTATATAAAAAAAAAGTATTTATTAATAAAAATGTTAAATAGTGGCAACATTGTTCTTAAATTGTCTCTGATCACAAACGTAATAAAATTACACGTTTGTTGTTTGTAAAATAAAATAAATTTTTTTAGTTTAACGCTGCAGGTTTAAGAGATAGAAAACAATTGAGGCGACAGGCAGCAACTACAAAAGTTAAAAATATTGGAAGCACAAAGTGATTTTGATCCCTTTTTGATGCAACTGGAATGCAGCTTGCTGGATTTGATTTTCTTAGTCATGTTAAGCACGGATCTGGTCACTAAAGATATCCATCATGTACAGATTTTAAAGAAATCGAAGTCAAAAATCAAAAACCTTTATATTTGGTACTATTTGAAAATCTTAAGCGGATTAACCCGATATTCGAAATTCACATTTGGAACTTATCGAGCAAAAGCAAAGTGTGATAGACTCCTTTTTTATATGAGTTTTTGTTAGTTTAAGGAATATCCCCATTTTCAGGATGTACTTAAATTTTTCATAATTTTTGTTCTATCGCCTTCCGTCTTAATTGTAATATAACTATTCCTTACATTATATTAAGTTTATTTAATACAGCTAATTAAAAATGAGCTTATATATAGTTGATTAAATTCTGTATGTTTAAATTCTGTATGTTTACACTTACCAACGGCCATGGTTGAGGAAATACTTTTTGTTGAAATAATTTTTAAAGTCAATATTTTTAGTTTTTTAAGTTTAAATATAACTTTGTTGCTAATCGCAAACACGCACGCATACACACACTTGCATTTAAAATTTTTTAAAGAGCAGAATTAAAACAAAACATGAATTTATAATTCAGTGTAAAATTATATGAAAAAAAAATAGTTAAAATTTAATTATCATAAATAAGGAAAACATGCAAGTGTCTTAAGCAATAAAAAGCAAAAAATATATTAAGTTAATTCATAAGTTAACACATCAAAAGGTAGTCCTGTGAATTATGGTGATAAGATATCTCAAGACTAGGGTCGTTCATGAATGAACTAGTTCAATCGAACTAAAAAATATTTCTTATAAGGTTCAAGTTGAAAAAATGCAGAAGAAAAATTGAATTTCTAAAAATTATAGACATTTCTGGTATTTCCTATACCGGTTTCAAACACCCCAGTTAGTGTTATCATCAGTGGGATTTTCAATGTCGGTTTGTCTTGTTATTGAAAACTGTGTTTTATATACACAGAAAAAACAAGTAAGAAAATTATAGGCGGTCAAGACCGATCATATAATACCCTACACCAGAGTTTTCCGAAAAATGGGTCCGATTAGATCTATATTTTGTCAAATCAAATTTGAGTCAAACAGGCTTCTATTTGTTGACAATAAACCTCTTTAACTGAATATCGGGCGAAATTTTCACAAGAGGCCTAAGTCCAAAACTGGTCCGATGATTATCAGATATGATAAGGTTTTTAAGTACGCGTTTAACATACACAAACAAGACAAAACACGTTTACCTGCCAAATACCTATTATAACACGGTTTTATATTCATTTGAGCCAAAAGTAAACAGGACCTTCGTATGGGGCTAGGTCTAAATATGGACCGATTTTTTTCAATTTCAATAGGCTTTGTCCAAAAGAGGCTTAAGTCTCAAATTTAAAGTAAATTGATTAAAAATTGCGACCTGTATCGTGTTTACACCGTTTACATGGACAGACAGACAGACAAATGGACGGACGGACGGACGGAAAAAGTGATTCAGAGTCGATCGGTTACTTAAAGGTGGGTCTAGGACCAATGTTTCGGGTAGTTACAAACATCAGTACAAACTCATTATACCCTGTACCACAGTGTGGTGTAGGCAGTACCGGTTTAACCATTAGGGCACACTGGGCACGTGCGCAGGGCCCCCAACCTCTGAGGGCCCCAAAAGGCCGATAAATTTGCTTACACGAAAAAATTATCTTAATTTTTCCGTTTTATACTCCTGTTTTATACTTCTGATTTTTAAACACATACAGCTTTACCACAAGAAAATAAAATAAATTTAAAATGAGCTTTTAATTTTATTTCCATACAAATTGTTTTTGTTTTTAAAATCGACTTTCAAAAAATGTATTGAAAATTTGAAATTTAAAATAAAACTTTTGTTAAAATAGACTTTTTGTTTTCTTGTGGTAAGGGCCATAGTTTTTTTAAAACAAAGATTTTTTTTAATTTGTTTTAAGGTAAATTTAACACTTTCGTATAAAATTTAGAATTTTAACACATTTTGCGTAAAGAAAATATCAAAATATTTTGTCTTCATAAAAAGTCTCAAACTCATTTCCTTCAAAAAGGTTTTAGGGTCTGAGACATTTTTCGTGTAGAAAAGGTTTTCGACTCTGAGACATATATCGTGTAGAAAAAATTTCAGGTTCTAATACATTTTTTTATAAAAAAAGTTTCACATTCTGAAACGTTTTTGCTGCAGAAAAGTTTCAGTTCTGAGAGCTTTTTCTCAAAGACAAAGTCTACACAGAAAAAAATAATTCATTCCTGGAATAAATTTATTCATACATAGTATGAATCGTACATGACTTTTTTTTCCCAAACTATTTTTATTCTGAGAATGATTTTGTACATACATGCAATGAACTCGAACATGACTTTTTTCTCATATTTGTTCGTACTATTTATGCTTTTTTCTTACATATTATGAAGCATTTTACAAATCTACAGCCAAATTTTATTGCAAAATAATAAATATTGTTTGTTTTTGCAAAATTTAAGGTTTTTATTAATAAAACTCGTGATTTTTAAGATATTTACAATTCAAATACAAAATTAAAATTTAATATTAAAACTAATGATTAAAACAACGGTTTGGCGTTGTAAGCTGTAAATCTTAACAAAACCATTTATAAGGAAGGTATCCCACATTATTTCCGATTTTGGATAATTGACTTGAACATGAATGATTTTTTCAGCTTCTTAACAGTTTTTGGTTTTTTGTGTTGGAATTTTTTTGGCCACCTTCTGCCGACATCAGACAAACAATAAATTACCAATATGTGCAGAGCATTTAGGCTGATTTCGGCATCTTGAAAAATAAAAAAAAAAATCAATTACAAACAAAATACATATTACAATTCAGAAAAAAAAATATTTACATACCTTGATGAATGCTTGAAACTTCTATATCTCATTATATTTTTCGCGATATTTTTGAACATTTTTATGGTAAATTTGTTTTTTTTCGATATTTTTTCCGTTTAATAGTTTTTTATAATTAAAATGAAAACAAATTGTTTGACAAATTAAACCAATATTTTTGATTTTCTTTTAATTTAAACATAAAGCAAATATTTATAAATAGCATGAATTTGTTTATAAATAGTATGAATTGAAATCAATGAATTCAGTTCATACTATTTATGTACAAAATTTGTTCTGTGTAAGATTATGAAACCTTTTTAAATATAAAAAGTGTTTTTTCTTGAGAAAAAATTTTTAGATTGTGAGACCTTTTTCCTTAAGAAAAAGTCTCTTATTCTGAGAGCTTTTGCCTATTGAAAAATTCTCAGATACTAAGACCTTTATTTCTATAGAAAATGTCTTAAATTCTGCATAGAAAAAGTCTCAGATTCTGACACCTTTTCCTATAGGAAAATTCTCAGATTCTAAGACTTTTTCCTAAAAAAAAGGTATCAAATTCTGAGACTGAGATTCTCGACCTTTTTCCCATAGAAAAAAATATCAGATTCTGAGACCTTTTGCTCATAGAAAAAGAATCAGTTTTGGAGACCTTTTTGGCATAGAAAAAGTATCAGATTTTGAAAACTTTTTCTTAAAGAAAAGAAATAATACCTCGAGCTGAAATTTAAGTAATCACTTGTTTAAATTAATCTACGCAATTAAAAATTTCCTTAAATATTTTAAAAACAGTTTAGGTAAATAATTCAATAAAAATGTAATAGTTTTTTTATTTTTATTTTTTAAGCTCACATAGTTTTTTGAATTCTCGTTTAGTTTATAGTTTTAACATGATAATGTTTTTAGGTTGGTGTCTAATTTTAAAAAAGTTGCAGGACGCCACCTCAGTTTGACTATATAAAGCTAACAATTTACGAAAAAGAAAATAAGAATCACTATTTTCATTTTTTTAAAACCGAAAATTTTACTAACTTGGGTTTGTAACTTGGATAATAATTAATTTTTTTTTTTTTATCAAATTTTTTTTCATCAAATTTTTTTTTATCAAATTTTTTTTCCATAATTTTTTTTATCAATTTTTTTTTTTTTTATTAAATTTTTTTTATCAATTTCTTTTAAGCAATTTTTTTGTTTTTTTTTTTATAATTTTTTTTTTTCATCAATTTTTTTTTTTTTCATAAATTTTTTTTTTTTTTTCATTAATTTTTTTTTTTTATAATTTTTTTTTTTCATAAATTTTTTTCATCAATTTTTATTTCATAAATTTATTTCATAATTTTTTTTTATTAAATTTTTTATTATATACAATTTTTTATTATCACCTTTTTTTCATCAAAAAATTTTTTTCATCAGTTTTTTTCATCAAAAAATTTTTCTTTTCATCAAAAAATTTTTCTTTTCATCAATTTTTTTCATCAAATTTATTTTTTTTTTCATCCAACATTTTTTTTTGTCATTAAATTTTATTTTTTAATTTTTATACCCTACACCACACTGTGGTACAGGGGATAATGAGTTTGTGCTGATGTTTGTAACTACCCGAAATATTGGTCCTAGACCCACCTTTAAGTATACCGATCGACTCAGAATCACTTTTTGAGTCGATTTAGCGATGTCCGTCCGTCCGTCCGTCTGTCCGTCCGTCTGTCTGTCTGTCTGTCCATGTAAACGGTGTAAACACGATACAGGTCGCAATTTTTAATCAATTGACTTGAAATTTGAAACTTAAGTCTCTCTTGGCCCAAGGACGAAGTCTATTGAAATTGGAAAAAATCGGTCCATATTTAGACCTAGCCCCCATACAAAGGTCCTCTTTAGTTTTGGCTCAAATGACTCTAATAACCGTATTGTAGAAGGTATCGCTTTGAAATTTAGATGGTAAACATGTTTTGTCTTCACATATCATCATTCCAAATTTCAAAGAAATCGGACCAGTTCTTCTTGTAGCCCCCATACAAACCACCTTCCCGATTTTCACATAAATGTCTCAAATTTCATGAAAATAGAAAATATTTAATTAAAATTTTGTTTGTGTATGTTAAACGCGTACTTAAATAACCTAATCAAACCTGATAATCATCGGACCAGTTTTGGACTCAGGCCCCTTGTGAAAATTTCGCCCGATATTCAGTTAAAGCGGTTTATTGTCAACAAATAGAAGCCTATTTCACTCAAATTTGATTTGTGAGTGTTTTCTTCACTTATTAAAGGTTTTACAACATATAGATCTAATCGATCCATGGGACCCATTTTCCGGGAAACCTTGGTGTAGGGTATTATATGGTCGGTCTTGACCGACTATAATTTTCTTACTTGTTTTTTATAAAAAAGAAAGTTTTTGTTTTCATAGAATTTTTTTCTTCATCAAAATTTTTTTTTCACCAAAAATTTTGTTTTCCTTAAATTTTTTTTATCATAAGTTTGTTTTTCGTGAAAAAAATATGTTTTTTTATTTATTTTTACCAAAACTACTTTCTTACCAAGTCTAAGCTCTTCACATAAAAAATTTCCATTTTTAATAGGGTCCTCGACTGATATTTCAATTTCTTTTGCACGGAATAGCAAAGTATTTAACATTATTTCTTCTAAGAAAAAACTTTGCTTTGGCAAGTACACCGCAAAACATTACTAAGATTTAATTTTTTGGGCAAGAGTACAAAGTTCGCAGGCATTTTTTTTATCTGTATGAAAAAAATCGTATATTTGTAAAATATTAGAGGTATTCAGAGTCTTGCTGCCAGCCCTAGCAAAAGAGAGCTTCTTTCAAAAAATATATAAATTTTCAATGCTATTTTTGAAAAATGCTCTATTGCCACTAGTGCCAGGGCTGGCAAGTAAGACCAGGGCTGGCAAGTAAGACTCTAAATACTTTTATTCCACCGTCCGACAGCCAATATTACACATGAACCGGATGAAAGAAGAGATAAAATGGAGTAGAACTTCATTTGCAGTTTTTGTACTTCGTGATCCTGTTTCCTCTTAAAGGGACTTTAAAGTTTTAAAGTATACATTTTGTAAAATATTTTTGAAATATTTGTACTAGTCCTGGGATGACACTGGTGATGGAAAATGAAATGAATCAGATCCTGGAACAAGTACAAATATTAAAAAATATTTGATTAAATTTAGTCCTCGAAAACTTTGAAGTCCTTTTAAAAGGAAACAGGATCACAAATAGAACAACTGTAAATGCAGTTTTACTACATTTAGTCTCTAGTTTTAAACGAATATTATCCAGTTCGTGTTTACCGACTTTTTTTCATTTTTGTCGGACGGTGTTACCTTCATTTTTTTATGTCGTTGTTTACTCAAACGATATTTAATCATTCTTATCATTTCTCGAGAACGACTTAAACAAACACAGATCAAAAATTTCGTAGGGGAGAATTTCGTAAATGGAGACTTAATGGAACCGGTAGCAAAGTACCGGAGAGCATTCTAGTAGGATATATTGTTATAAACTTTGTATAAATTGTCCAAGAAAAAAAATCCCTATTAATTTTTTTGTTGTACTTCATTTTTATAAACAACTTCCAGCCATCCAAATAATATATTTTAAATTATTAATATCTCATACCATCATTTAAATATTGATATGTAATTATAATTTTATATTACAAAAACCGAATGGTAAAAACGTATTTTTAATTTCCTGACAAAAATGAGTTTTTAATGAAGTAAAAATTTTGCACAGTTTATTACAAATAATAAATATTAACACATACTACTACAACATTGTTGCGTAAATGCGTAAAATATATGAGTGTGTAAAAGACAGAAAAAAATACTTCATTACGGCTGTTTATACATAAACAAAATCGTAAGGGTAACTTAATGTAACGGAAATAAATTTATTTTATATGAAGTTTAATTTCAAATTAAAAACACTTCTTTTTAAATCCAATTATTGTTTTAAATGCAAAAAAAAGTGTGTATTATGAAAAAAAAAACAGCCTCAAGTCATATAATAAAACTAAAATGTATAAATCTATAAATTTATATTTATGTATTTTTGGAGAAAAAAAACGAAAAAAATACGTAAATAACAGCAACGCCTTTTTTAAACATTTTATAATTAAGTAATTTATCTTTGAATACACTCAGAAAAGTTTGGAAGTTATCAAATGACACAAAGAAATATTTTTATTTAAAAATTACAAAGCTGAGAGATTAAGAAATTAAGGAAAAGATCAAAATAAAAGGAACAGGAGAAAGGAAGGAAAGAAAAATCAGAAAGGAAGAAAGGAAGAGGAGAAAAAAAGAAGAAAAAAGAAGAACTGATTTAATAGTTGGAAAAATTTTGTGAATTCAATGAATTTCTCTGTTCATGTGTCTGAGAACTTCTTTTGGGTAAACATTTTTCGACTTTTAAAAAATATCTATAAAATTTTTAAATGATTCTTTCTAAGAGCATTTCATTTAAATCGGGGATTTTCTTTTTCGGAAATAATACTACAGAATCTGAATATTTTGACCGACATTTTTTTCAGATTTAGAGTAAATTACATGAAACTTTCGAAAGACAATTCTGAGAATGCTGAAGCTTGGTCTAGTTCATATTGAGTTTCATCCAAATCAAATCAGTGGATCCAAAGTTATTAGCAAAAGATTGGATTTTTCAAAAAATTAATGGTTTCACCTTAAATTCATGTGTTAAAAAAACGGGGTTTAAAAAAACAAGCTTTAAAAACATTGGTAAGCCACAAATTTTTAAATTTTTTTTGTCATTCAAAAAAAATATATATATTCGATTAGAGTTTTATTCTAGTTCGAGGCCCAAAAATATTTCTATTTATGATATTGTCATAATAGAGTATTTTTAATTTATTGCTTTAAAAAAGTTACTATCTCATAGTGTGTCTGTACTGATCAGTTTCATCCCCACTAAAGGAATCTTCAGCAGACTTTAGAGAATCATCGTTGGTCAATCAAACATCAAACCAGACATAATATTTGATATATTTCCCAAGTTATATGAGAAGTACTATTATGAAGGTCCGAAATCTGTTTTCCAACAAAAATAACTCTTTTAAAGCAAAAATTGTATATATTAAATCACCGTCGGTAACTATTAATATATGTGTTGCTGTTATTTTACAATAACAACAGTGCCTAACCAAACAATAGTGTTGGTAGGATAAGTCGTACTAAACTTTGTGTTAAATGTTGTTTTTTTATTTTTAGTACCAAAAGGTACATAAAAATAAAATGTATTTATTCGGCCTTTATATATGTATATATATTCGATTAGAGTTTTATTCTAGTTCGAGGCCCAAAAATATTTCTATTTATGATATTGTCATAATAGAGTATTTTTAATTTATTGCTTTAAAAAAGTTACTATCTCATAGTGTGTCTGTACTGATCAGTTTCATCCCCACTAAAGGAATCTTCAGCAGACTTTAGAGAATCATAAAGCAATAAATTAAAAATACTCTATTATGACAATATCATAAATAGAAATATTTTTGGGCCTCGAACTAGAATAAAACTCTAATCGAATATATATACATATATAAAGGCCGAATAAATACATTTTATTTTTATGTACCTTTTGGTACTAAAAATAAAAAAACAACATTTAACACAAAGTTTAGTACGACTTATCCTACCAACACTATTGTTTGGTTAGGCACTGTTGTTATTGTAAAATAACAGCAACACATATATTAATAGTTACCGACGGTGATTTAATATATACAATTTTTGCTTTAAAAGAGTTATTTTTGTTGGAAAACAGATTTCGGACCTTCATAATAGTACTTCTCATATAACTTGGGAAATATATCAAATATTATGTCTGGTTTGATGTTTGATTGACCAACGATGATTCTCTAAAGTCTGCTGAAGATTCCTTTAGTGGGGATGAAACTGATCAGTACAGACACACTATGAGATAGTAACTTTTTTAAAGCAATAAATTAAAAATACTCTATTATGACAATATCATAAATAGAAATATTTTTGGGCCTCGAACTAAAATAAAACTCTAATCGAATATATATACATATATAAAGGCCGAATAAATACATTTTATTTTTATGTACCTTTTGGTACTAAAAATAAAAAAACAACATTTAATTCAAAAAAAATTTTATAAAAAAAATTTTCCCTCAAAAAAAATTTTACACTCAAAAAAAAAAATTGTAATTTTTCTTTTTTTTCTTACAAAAATGTCAAGAAAAAAGTTTTTTTCTCTAAATAAAATATTTCTAATCAAAGTCGTTAATTTTTTATAAACAATTCTCAATTCTCAATTCTTTAAAAAGGGCACTGTGGAGGGTATTCATAGATTTGGCCAAGTCGAATGAAACTTTTCTACTCGTTACAGTTTGCATCTTTTTTTTGATAAATGCCAAACAAAAATGTCGTGCGAATTTATCGTTATGTCAACGGCAATTGTTGTTAAGAATATTTTTTAACAATTAGTGCGATATAAATTAACCTTATTAGAAATAAAAAATTTGGGAGCTCGAGTTCAAGTTTATGTAAAAATTTTGTATTTCCGATATTTTGCTACACTTCGTATAGCATCATCAGGGAGGTCAACGCGTAACTTTATTCGAAAGAAATCGATAGAATTCAAAAATTTTAAACATAATAATAAATTCGTTTTCCTAAAATTATATATTTTTTTTATATTTTGACATTACTTGAAGAAGACCTTAGAGGCTCTATAGAATTTTGTTGTTAAAAAATGGTTTTCTTTTAAATTCTTTGCCAAAAGAAATTTTTGCTCAATAACGTTTCCGTTCCGAATTGAAAAACACGGTAACCTTATTTTCTAAATAATATAAAAAACTAAAATTAAAATTGTTTACTTAAAAAATAAGCTCTAATAATGCAATACGACTGTAGCGAAATATCGGCAAAAAATAATTATACAAAAACTTGACCTCGAGCTTAAACATTTTATTTTTTTATAAATTATAACTGAAAGGTCAAAGAAAAACCGTATCAACTTGATGTAAGTTTACGTCAATTAATATAAAGCATTTTGGACGGTCCACAACAAAGATAATTTAATTTTGACGTTTCCCTTGAAGAACTAAACCAACCTCTGGAAAACACAATTTTTTTACATGATTTTTTTGTGTTTTTGTTTAACAAGTGCAACATTTTTATGCTAAAAGAAGTTCAAAGTCCTGAATTTGGACCCAAAGAATTAGAAAATGTCGTTTTTTTCGGTTCCCCCCCCCCTTTTATGGCCGTGGAACAACATTTTTTTTAAATATTGATAAACATGTATTTCTTTAGCGCAAAAAGCATAAGAATGAATTTTTAAACACAAATTCGAAAGGAAATTTGCCCCCCCCCCAAAAAAAAAAAATAAAATTCCCCTGGGATTTTTTTTTTTTTTTTTTGCATGTTGGAGGGTATAAAAGATTCGGCACAGCCGAATTTAACACTCTTAATTGTTTTTTTTTTTAATTTCTCTGATTTTTGTTCAGAAATATACACTGTATTAGACTCTGATAGCTTTTTGTTAAGGTTAATTTTCTCAGAATCGGAAATATTTCCGAAGGAAAATTTTTCCAATTCTAAGAACTGTTCTATAAAAAAATGTATTCGTGACTAAATATTTAAAAATTTTTTAATACGAAAAATATTTCATAATGAAAATTTTTCTAAGCAAAAAAGTCTCATAATCTAAAAATATTTCTAAAGATTATAGTGATTCTTCCAAATCCAGTTCTGTAGTTATATAATAGATCCGGAAATAGTTTTGATTCAGTTATATCTTACATTTTAGATCCTCTTCTTGAGTTAAAAAAAAACGTTTATCTTAGCTCAAGAGCTGAATCCACCCCCGCATTATTTAAGATTTTTTTTTAAATCCACTCCCCCAAAAAGGGGCGGGCCGAAAAAATGTTGACTTAAAATTAACTAAAAAAAATACAGTGGCATTTTTTTTTTGTACGGATTTGGCTGGGCGTTGGGGACCCCAGTCGGCAAAAAAAATCACACCTGACATACTGCTGACTCTCCCTTTATAAAATTGCTGACATCTTCATACAATTTTTCAAAATGTCATCAATGACATGTCAGCAGTTGGTCAGCGGTTGTTTAAACGAATTGTTAGTGGCCACCGATACTGGTGGACACTGCTGACCAACTGCTGACATGTCATTGATGACATTTTGAAAAATTGTATGAAGATGTCAGCGATTTCATAAAGGGAGAGTCAGCAGTATGTCAGGTGTGCTTTTATTTTGCCAACTGGGACCCTTGCGAAAAATGTTAACAAAATTAATTTTCCCTCAAGAGAGGCGTCCGAAAAAATAGAATTTTCTTATTCTCTTGGTCTAAACTCTGGACTTAAAACTTCTTGCGACATTAAAATGTTTCATTTTCTTAAAAAAAGAATAAAAAAAGTTTAGTTTCTAAACCTTTCCTTGATTTAAGTTTCATTTTTTGTGATTTTTTTCATCAAGTTTTTTGATTTTTTTTTTAATTTTATTAAACTCTTCTTTCGTTTTCTGAATTTTTCAGATTTTTGCCTTAATTTTCTGACTTTTGTTTTTATTCTTAAAACTTTTATAATCTTTGCTCAATTTTTCTTGAATTTTCCTAATTTTCTCAGTAATAAAATTATTCACATCGTCATTCCGTATTTTTGTTTCCAAACAGCAGATTAGAAATTTTTTAATAATTCCAAATAATTTAATATATGTTTTTACCGAAGTAATTTTTTGTTTGTGGTTTTACCCACACAGTTTTTGAGTGTATAACTTCAATTTTATCTTAAATTATACAATCGAAATAATCTAAATTGAGTTCAGTAACTTTTGATTTTTATTCATTATTTACATAAAAAGTAACTGCTAAAATGTATTTAATATTTTTTTTTACAGTAGAAAACAAATCTACATTTAATTTAAAATTTTATTTCGGTTGGTGTATATGCCCCTTATTGCAGAGGGCATATACGTATATAAGTTTGTCATTCCATTTGTAACTCTCGGAAATATCGATCTGGAACCCCATTAAGTATATATTTTATTGATATTTTATCGACTCTCAGATATTCTAACGATGTCCCAGATGTGACTGTTGCTTATTATTTACTTCTTATTGCTCTGAAAAGTTTGGTATTGTACTTGAACAATATTGTCAAAGAGGTTCAAAAGTTATGAACCAAAACATAAGGACACCTCGAAAATGTTGGTATATTCCACATAACCTAAAAATACAAAATGCTTTATTTCGGCTGCTAGTTAACAAGTGCGAACAGAATTGGATTCCAAATGGTATTAATCAAGGTACAAACATATTTTTTTAAAGAAAAAAGTTTTTTCGCTGATTTTTTTTTTACAAAAAATGTTTTTCGAAAAGTTTTGTTTCAAAAAATTAGTTTTTCATAAAATTAAAAAAAAAAAAATCCAATTTTTTTTACTAAATTTTAGAAAAAAATTTTTTTTCGAATTTTTTTTTTTAAATATAGTTTTCTGAAATAATCGCGCTAACATTGTGTAGGGCATTAATACATTCGGCAAAGTTGAATTTAACTTTCTTACTTGTTAATGTTAACATCTTTATATGTATTTTGTGCGTCTCTAATTGTGAAATTTTGTTTGTATAATCGCTTTCCTGTTTTTGTTTTTGTGTTCATACATTTTTCATTAAATTTCTTGATATTATGTAAATTTCTATTTGGTGTTTTTTATTTTTATTTGGGATTTTGTATATTAAGTACATAGAGAATTTATCTTTTGATTTAATGTATAATTTTAGGCTCATTGCTGATGTTGTATATATTAATAATAATAAAGAGTTTCCGATGAAAGATAAAAAAAAACTTTTTAAATAGTTTAACTGAAGAGAATTGAGATTTTAAAAGTTAATATTCAATTAAAAAATACGAAAGCAATATTTTGGATTACCGACAATTTTTTTAGTCCACAAGGATTTCTTTATATTATGTTCAGCAAAAATCAGCCTGCTCCTTTAAAATAATAAACTGAACATATTTACAAGTGAGACCTTTCAATAGGTACCCACCGATTGTCATTCATATAATTTATTTTAAAGAAATCCCGTGTAAAAATCGATTAGATCTTGTCAGATCTGCTTGTATCTGATACCATATGATTGCATCGGATTGTATATAATTATATCTGATCAGATATAACTAACTGTCAATTTTGTGGCAATGTTGACTAAATCCGAGATATAATTAGATCTCGATTTTGGATATTTCAGATATAATTATATGTAATCAGATACCATCATATATAAGTATATATGAACAGATCAGATAAGATCTAATACATTTTTACTAGGGATGTTTAAAATCTTTAAAAAAAAATAACAAAAAAATATCTTTTTTTATATGCATTTCAGGACTATTGATGGGTGCCCAGTGAAACCCCTCCCTTATAAGGGTAAATTTTTTTCCGCAATTTTAGATAATTAACCTATTTAAGAAATTTTTATAGTTAGAGTTAATTAATTTTATCCTGTTAATTTTTATCTATAAAACCCTTGGCACACTGAAAATGATGTCATAATAATAAAAGACGATATTTTAATTTTGTCAAACTAACCAATTTTTTATTAGAAGGGACTATGTATAACGTTTTGCCTTAAATTCAACAATTTCTTTTTATTTTCATTTAAAATACAACAATACGTATACTTATTGGAAATTGAAATTTATTTATTAATCATACGCTTTCTGTCTTTTTCAGATTACTTCAAAATGGTCTGCGTAGTGCAGCCAAAATATGCTCATACCTTCAATAATATTGAACATTTTTCAACATTATTGTGCAATATTTTTGTAGTGTACCCGAAGGCAAACTAGTATAATATATTTCACACATGTTAAGTATTATAATTTTTGCATTTAAACAATAAAAATATTTTTTTTGTGTATATTCTTTAATTTTTTTATATTCTTTAATATATCGCACAATTTTTGGCATAAAACATATCCTTAAATGTTAATAAGTTTTTTTTTATATAACTTTATTTTTTTATATAATGTCATTATAACGAATATGTTTTTTGATATCGGCACAGTTGCAATAGAATACCTCATATTGATGCACTAAGATATGCATGTATGTATACTATAAATTTGCATATCTTGTGTATATAATTTATAATTAGAAAATTTTATTAAGGAGAAATTCTCCTTCTTACCAAATAAGTACATTTGTATGGTCGATAATATGCAGGTATATGCATAAATATGCATTATAAATACACAAATGAATTAAAGATTTGTATATACAGTGAAATCTAGAGTTGTATTGCACTCAAACGAATTGTTTAGTTTATTTCTTTGAACTTTTGGAATTAGTTCTCAGGTGCAATTTTTTGTGGGGGTTCGGAGGAGTTTTTGATGAACACTTCTCTATCGATTAATATTTGCAAAATTTATTTATTATGACTTTTACACTTAAATAATAGTAGTAAAAATTTGTTAGTGTTGGGTTGAATAGCTCATTAAAGTGATCGCTTTTTTTAGCTCAGCTCTTTTAAGTGAAGTATTTCACTCTTGAATATAGTTCATTCTCAATAGTTCTTTTATAAATTTTGAGTTGTCAGGCAGGTCTTTTTAAAATTTCTGTATAAAACGGTTCAGCTATTTCTTATTATTATTTTTTTAATTTATAAGAATAAGAGTTTTATTAAGAAAATAAAAATATCTGCTTTTTCGGGCTTTTTTTGTCATTTTTATCAGGGTTTTTTTATGAAAATTTCGATAAATTAAACATTTTTATTTGAAGTTATCGAAATTACACAGGTTGACAAAAGTTGAATTTTTTCAATTTGCCTGACCTTTGGCAACTGATTAATATGGATTTTAATGTGCTGATTCCGAATCTGTTATCCAATTTTTTCCATCAGCTCGCGTTCGCGAGCAAATCGCTGTTAAAGAGTCGAAATAGTGCGATTTGCTTGGCTATAATTTCCAAAACTAATTTTGGAGCCTCAGTTTTAAGCACGAACTAAACTATATTGGATGCGATGGATAAATATTCAGACAAAATTAAAGAGGGCATAAATTAAAAATTTTATTTTAGCGATATCTCCAAAAACTAAATATGACTCAACAAAAGTAATAGCATTTTTCCAACATACTCAAGATCGTCATTCACTTTTTGGATGTAAGTGTTGGTAAACATGGACTCACAAAGATGCCAAAAATAGCCTATTTTCAAAGATTCCTTAGGCAATATCTCGAAAACTAGAGCTGACCCAAAAAAACTATAGCCTGATTTGAAATCAGCGTACCCCAATTACCCAAAATTAGCTATCAGAACCCGGGCAAAAAAAAGTGTTGCCCTGTGTTATCATAGAAAAACGAAAAATGGCATATAGGAAAGCTTCAAATGAATGAACGAGAAAGATAGTGAAAGTACGTGAGTGATTCGATTATTGTTTGTGTGAGTGAGTGTGAGTCAAAATCCACGCACGCGCACATCTTTAGTATAAGGCCATGTACTTGGACTAATGGGATCAGAAAAAGACGTTTTCTCTTACAATTCTTAATTTTTTATTGCACAATACAGAGCCTTACACAAAAAATAATATAAAATTCAAGTCAACAAACAGCTATTGTGAACGTGCTAAACTGAGATCAACCAAACATTTAGTAAAAACGGCTACCCATTAGTTAATAATACAAAAATTCGATTTTCTTTTCAACAAACTACGTCAAATAATTTTATTTCAAAATAAAAGGGGAATTTCAACAAATCATTAGTGGCAGTTTGTCAATAAGACAAAAGAAAATATTTTGTAAACTTTAAAATAACCCATTTGTTATTAATGTTCAATACTTTGTAAATAAAACAGAATTTTTTCAACAATTTATGTCAATAAACGACTTTGTCAAATAAAAGTCATATTTTCAACAATTTATATCAATAAATACAAAAGACTTTGTCAATCTAACAAAATCGTAATTTTTTTTTTAACAAACGCTGTCTATAAAGAATTTAGTAGCTTTTGTAATGTACAAAATATTAACATAAACATATTAAAACGACAACATGCTCTCTCTCGTCGTGTATTTTGTTTTTTATTTGTGCCTGTGCTTCTTTTTAAAAAAGTAGACAATGAAAAATAGAAGACAGTTAAAAAAAACAAACGATTATGAATTCAGTTTTATTTGAGCTAGCAAGGGCTACGGCAGAAATTGAAATTATTTCAAAGAAAATATTATTGAAAAAATGTATTTCGAAAACAAATTAATCTTTTTATATAAACTTTTTGTTTTTTTAACTATTGTTTTGTTTGTGCCTTTATATTTTTGGAATAATTTTTTTACAGAGTTTGCCTTCCAAGTTTTTACCGATTGCTATGTTTGTCTAAAACGAAACTGAAACATGTGTATATAAAAAAGAATTAAATAAATAACGAACGAAAAAAAAACAAATTTTCAACATAAGACAAAAATGGTATAACGATATGAGTAAAATACTTTTGTTTAATTTCAATATTAATATTCTCTTACATTCATATCGTTAAAAATCAATTTATCTTTAATTTTTTCCGTATAAAAAAAGTTTTATCATATCAATTAAATATTTTGTTTACCCAGCAAAATATTTAATTGATTTAATTTGTCAATACAACTAATACTGTTAGTTAATATCACAAATTCCTTTGTTGAATTCCTTTTGTGTTTGTTGAATTTCATTGTTGAAAACAAAATATATTTTTTTTTCTTTTGTTAGATCAACAAATTACCTTTGTGTTTGTTGAACTTCTTTGTTGAAAAAATATGTAAGATTTTGTACGTTTGTCAATACAAATAATAATTTAGGAGAACTATTGCAAACTCATTTATCAATTATTTTTCCATCAATTACAAATTTCCGTATAGGAGCACTTTCAATGAAAAATTTAATTGTATTCACAAATTTGGGGGTAAATATTAGGGTGGTTTTTTATTTTATTTTTTTTTGGAATTTCGAGGAGCGCGCAGCGGATTTTTGTGCCATTTGATGTTAAAATAATTGTGTAAAAATTTGAGCTAAATCGGATAAAATTAACCCGAGGCGCAAGGAGGTCAAAGTTTCGAGAAAAAGCCAAAATGGCCAAATTTTGAAAAAACTTAAAAAAATGTTAATTTTGTAGAAATAAAAATAATAAAATATTTTTTATTTAACTTTCTTGCTATAATACTCAGAAAAAATTATCTAAAATTTTTATGACGGCAGTAACACTTTCAAACATGAAATTCAAAAATTACCATGCATTTTGGGGGGCACCTGAAATGAGTGTTTTCGATTTTTTGAAAATTTTATTAAACAAAAAAATTAAATCATACTATTCTATAGCAATGGATTATTAAATACATCCTAAGGCTTAAATATTTAAAAAATTGGAGATATCCATCGACTCAATTTTTTTTTGGAGTCATTTGAGTTTTTCGGATTTCAAGGAGTCAAATGACTCCAAAAAAAAATTGAGTCGATGGATATCCCCAATTTTTTAAATATTTAAGCCTTAGGATGTATTTAATAATCCATTGCTATAGAATAGTAAGATTTAATTTTTTTGTTTAATAAAATTTTCAAAAAATCGAAAACACTCATTTCAGGTACCCCCCAAAGTGCATGGTAATTTTTGTATTTCATGTTTGAAAGTGTTACTGCCGTCATAAAAATTTAAGATAATTTTTTCTGAGTATTATTGCAAGAAAGTTAAATAAAAAATATTTTATTTTTTTTATTTCTACAAAATTTACATTTTTTTAAGTTTTTTCAAAATTTAGCCATTTTGGCTTTTTCTCGAAACTTTGACCTTCTTGCGCCTCGGGTTAATTTTATCCGATTTAGCTCAAATTTTTACACAATTATTTTAACATCAAATGGCACAAAAATCCGCTGCGCGCTCCTCGAAATTCCAAAAAAAATAAAATAAAAAACCACCCTAGTAAATATATATCTGCTCGATGTAATTTTAGCAGATTTTTCTGCTGAAATCAGGAGATTGCTTTGCTAAATTCAGCAGATTTCTCTGCTGTCTCGACAGATTTCTCTGCTGATTTGACCTTGATAATCATGGCAGATATTTTGCAAACCGCGTCTGCTTAAATCAGCGGATTTCTCATATGGCTCAAAACGGGTGTATTTGTAGCAGATTTTTTTGCTGATTGGACAAAGAATTTATTTTGATACTTTGGCTAAGTAAAAAATTTAGTTGAAACTCTTCCCCGTTCTTTCCAGATTTTACTGTATATATAGGTGAGAATGTGCATATAAATAAATTTATTTATTTACCATACATAAGATGCCTTTATATGTATATGCAATATTAAGAAATTGCAATTTGCAAAAGATATTAGACCTTATATTAAAATATTTAGTATCTATGCATATTTAGTATGTATTTATTTACTTGCATACATACATAGTGTATACATGATAAAATACTTGTATATCTGTCTATTTTATTCAAAAGTTGAGTGTGTGTGGATTGTGAAGATAAGAGGCTTTTTTTATGTGACTGTATATTATTTATCAATAGAAAAGTGCTGATGATGTTAAAACTAATTTGAGCAATCAGGAAGAGGTCATTTAATTTTGTTCAATTCCTTAGAGATCTTGAAGAAGTTGGATCCAATTTGAAGAGGAAGACTCTAATTTGACTGCGAAAAGAAAAATAAATTTCAAACAAAATTTTTAAGTTGTGTCAACACAAAATTTGGTAGGAGCTACTATATTCTGCTGTTTCAACTACTTATTGTAATAGTTTTAATTAAAAATCAATTTTTTTTTTTATTTCCGTTGTGACAATCGATGGAATTTTCGTTAGAAACATTCTTTCAAACATGACAACTTTTATTCCTTAACTAATTTGTCATTTGATTGCTGATGTGCTTCTTCAATAAAAATTTCCCTCTGCTGGTTAATGAATAATCGGATGGAATTTTCTAAAGAATCTGTCTAGTTCATTAAGTTGTTGTAAAAATAAAATTCTTCAAACTGGACAACTTTTCTTTCAAGTGAACTTTCCTAAGTCAGACTACCCATTTAACCTAAAGTCTGTTTGTTAAAACATTTTATACAAGTTATTTTTCTAAAAGAGAGCAAAGAGACATATAATTTTATTTATATTTTTTTGTTTTTTTCTTGAACTCATGTTTTTAATCTTGTTTTTCATTTAGTTAACCCAAACTCCAATTTTAATTATAAAAATATATTGTTATTGTTATGTATGTATTTATGTATGTATGCATTGTACAATTGTATAAATTTTATAATTCCTAAAATAAATTTATATATATTATCAACATTTGCATTCATACATACCAATACAGCTTATAAAAATTATACACAACATTGCTTTGTATGTGCAATAATATTCAGAAACAACAACATCACCAGCAATAGCAACAAAAGTCTTCATATCAACACAATAATATCAACAACATTATGTTGCATGCATGCATTCGTCGTCGTCGTCGTAGTTAGTGTAGACAACAGAGAAAACCTTTCACTTGCATGCATTTTACCACTAAAGGAAATGTATAATAAATACATAGAAAACATGAGCATAAATATTTGGGTGATATTTATTTAATTCTACTTATGAAATTTGTAAAGAAAATTAGTCGGAGGAATACAATTTGGAAGGTCTTTGCTTTAGACTTCGAACGACCAGAATCTCGTCATGAGCTAGAATCAGCAACCTGATGATTATCTTTAGGTTAGGTTGGATGGGTGGCAGGAATTTGGCGAATTCACTCGGAGGCCATAAGACCCACTGTGATTGCCTTAATTATCATTTCCCTACTCCACCTCTGTTAGGTCGGGTTGTAAGTGGATGCTTACGCTTTACATCAACACAGATAGACTCTGAGATTCGTAGTAATACCACGGAACGGTAATATGGCTCCCCTACTAGTTCCTGCCGTTAAACCAATTTTATCTCCTAAGATATTAAATTTTCACATCCGACAAATCAGAAAGATCGTGTAGCTCCCAAAATCTCAGTTTCGCAAGTCTCTGACCAGAAAGTGACAAACAATGGCACATAACGTGATTAATAGTTTCTAACTCCTCATCACCCATGCAACTCCAGCAAAAAGTCATTTGACGGAACATTTAATCGCTCAGCATCCCATCTGGCAGTGTCCGGTATTTACAGAAACTACCGTCAAAATGTCTCCTTTTGGAAGCAATATGAGGTTACACGTGCGTTTCTGATTAAGAGGAGAGCGTGTCGTGTAGTTTCGTACGTCCATCCATGTGCCCATCTCTGATTACCCTCCGTCGCGGAACAATGCAAGTTTCTAGAGACATACCATCACATTCCAAATCCATTGAAACCTGTAAGGTAGTGCCGAGTCTTGCAAGTTCATCACCTTTGCCTTTCTCTGGAATGTCTCTATGCTCTGGGACCGCTATGAGTCGTATGTCAAACTGTTTGGCCATTTCATTTAAAACGCGCGGCAATTAATTGCTGATATTTCCTCAGAAACTTTGACTCCAGGGACTTGACTGTGACTAAACTGTCGGAATAGATGTTGACTGCGGTTGTAAACAAGATATTGCAACACAACCAGTTCCTTTATTGCGAGCATCTCTGCCTGATAAATGCAAACAAAAACGGGCTTTACCTCTGCTCTTCCAAAAAGGCTACGAAGCCCAATTGTTCATGTAGCTTCGATCCATCTGTTTAAAAATTTATAGAGGCTTCAATCCAAGACTCCCTGGATTTTATCAGAGAGCACAGTCCTTATTTTGTGGTATTGTTATCTTTGTTTAGATCGCGCTTTGGCACAATCGCTGCTCTTCCATTTTAATGTATAGCACATTTCAATAAATAGCGAATTGTCGACGTTTTCGCATACTGCCTATCTAATATGTCCAATGGTATTACGTCGACGTAGGTCTAGTACGAAGAACTCCAGTGATACACATCGACGACATTCTCTGCACCTTCGTGATAAAAACACAGTTCCCTTTTGTCTCTCCCTTTGTTACAAAAATCTACTACTTAAACAGTCCGGATCCCCTAAGATACCCCGCTAAAAAAGTCAAAGTTAAAAACCTTTGCCACAAATGCTTAAGGCGATTCAGACATTAACATTACAAGTGCTTCGTTGACTCCTGCTCTACTTCTTTAGAACTTTTGCAATAGCCCCCGCCAGAGATTCTACTACGCACTGTCCTGTGGCCAATTATTCAATGTCCTATCAGTACCCCCACCAATTGGTTAACCGTACGTTTACCAAAAGTAAGAAGACTTTCTGTCCTCTTAGGATTTGGCAGAGGCCACATCCTAGTAGTCAGTGATATCCACCTCTCCTTCATCTTTTTCCCTGATATACTGTCAATTTCGTTCATCAATTCCACTCACCCAGGCCCTACTTCGCACATTCATCCTATTCGTTCCCAGCTACGCCACTATGTCCAGGAACCCAGATTAGCTTGACCAAGGCCTTCATAGCTGTAAGACTGTCCAAGAAAATGTTTATGGCGCAAGGACGTGCTTCAAGCCGGAAAAAAGTCCCCAGGGATGAATAATCAGTTTGATATTTGGCTTATATGTGATCGAGGGCACAGGGACCTTCCAAGATATTGCAAGAAAATTGGTAATGGATGAGAGGAAGTTTAAATAGAGAACCTTTCAGTTGCTTTCACAAACCTGAGAGAATCAGACAAGGAAAGGCCATTTACCATGTCAATTGACAGAATATCAGTTTTCCGCAGTCTAGTTCTTTAGACCACAACGTCTGTTGTGTCTTATCCTCAAATACAAGCTGCACACAGATGGTCCAATTTGACACCAATCTCGTCATGTGTCGAGCACTTGCATTGTATCTTGTAATTAGGCCAGTAAGTTTGCAAAAGTGTTTCTACTCAGACTAATTATATTTCCATGAAAATTAATTTCATATGAGAGTTGATCCAACGCATCATCCATGTCAAGCCAATACCAATCTGAGGCTCCGGATTGTGAGGAATTCTATCGGAATCAATGTTTGCCAAAAAATTGACAATATCATTTCCCCGTTTTCATTTATGATCTGGAACTCTCAAGAGGCAGACCCTTTCTTACATAACACCTCATTGAGTCTATGCTTACAATCATGGAAAATTTTAGATTTTGTGACTGAAGAATCAAGTATCTTGAGCGCAGCATTGACTATCACTACAGATACTGATGCTCCCATCCCAGCAACTATTCTTAATTATCCAAGTCGCTAAGTCCAAAATAGCAAGCACTTTAGTCTGAAAGACTGTTGCCATTCTTTCCATGTCGCGAGAGCATTTGGTTTCGTCATCCAAATACCAATCAGATTCAGAACCAACTGAGGTAATAGAAGTACCGGAAGTTTACCTAGATCGCAATAATGTAAGAGGAGAAAGAAGTTTAAACTATTTTAGGTTATGTTAGGTTCAAAGTGTATGACATCGCAGGAATTATATCATAATGGCCAGAAATTTGTTTTATTTGTAACGAAACAAATTGATTACTCAGCTCAAATTGGGAGTAGGAGTAAGCTGCTTTTAAAGCCTGAATACATTAACGTATTTTCCATGTCCTTACATAATTTCTGTCAAATATCAAGCTTGGCTGTCTGACCTTTTCTTGATCGCCTTAAGTAACAGTCTGTAAGCTGGCAAATTCACGCCCACACTCGAAGACTTTGACTTGTTGAAAAACATTCTAAAGAAGTCTTTGCTGTTCTAGAATTCATTAGTCTAAAAAGGTGGTTTTCTTTTGTTCACTGGCCTTGCCGTTGTACACAATTCTTCCAGATTACAATTATAAATATTAGTAATTAAGACCACCAAGGGTTTCGGAAATCGGTTGACTTGTCCTTTTAAAACTTTCTCAAAGAAAGGCAATGTTTCTTTCCATGTATATCAGAGAGTCTTTTGAATTATATTTCTTACTGTTATGGCTTTTCTCCATATTATTAAGTCCAAATTCACTTAAAAAACCTTCTGTCTACAATCGAAATTCCTAAAAAATATGTTGCTCCTCCATATTAAATTATATACATACTTGTACATCAATAACACACGTTCAAACTCATACTTATGTAAAAGTATCAGCATCTTTGAAATAACATAGCAACAGATTTTTCCGAATGCAACACACACACTTTTGCAGTTTTGTGTCCTTCTGTTGCAGTTTAGTGTGTGTGTGTCTAACTTTTGTCAGTTGTCCGTCCTATAGTCTGTCTGTTGGTTAGTTTTCCTGCATGCATGTATATTTTTGGCTTTCTTTACTTTCTTGTTGTGCTAGTAAAAGCTTTAAAAACATTTGTTGGTTTGTTATTCCATCCAACCCCTTTATTTTTCATTTCTTACTTCATACTACCTACAACTATTGCTGGCACTGCAACATTTGCTACTCTTCATAGCCTGTACAATGATGTTGTACAAATCTTAAGCCACATGACGCACAATGTGTCACTAGTAATGTTTTTCAGAACAATTTTTTTTGTACACAAAATTATAAACGGAGATGTATTTCCTATTTAAAAGTTTTTAACTGCAAGTGGACCAACCAAAACCATACCACATGTATTTTGTGGAAATTCTACTCTGAAACCCTTTCTTCGAGTTTCAGAACGCAAAACACCATCATACCCACCAAGCAAAACACAACAATGTTTGTTACTAATTTAAATGCAAATGAGATTCATTTGACGTTGTTGACGACGGACTTTTAGCTATAGACTCTCTTACGTTGACAATATTTGTGTGCTGATGAAGATGATGAAGAGGAATTCGGTGAAGGGTAAAATGTAAGGATGGCTTATAATTTTAGAGTTATTCTTCCTGACCATGTAGTTTTCGTCTTTCCTACAACTGCTGCTGCTGCTACTAGTACTGTTGTCGAGTTGAGTTTGTTTTACTAGTTTAAGTATATGAAGTACACTCAAAAAATACGGTAGTATAATTTTTTTGCTATTTTTACTAAACCATTCTTAAAAATTTAGAAATTCAATTAAAAAACATGAAAATTACACAGAAAAAAACGAATTGTTATATTGACCCCCATATTTGTGAATACAATTAATTTTTTCACTTAAAGTGCTCCTATACGTAAATTTGTAATATCAACAAATGTTTTTAAATTTTGATTGTAGAAAAAAGAATTTTGTTTTTTATAACAAAGATATTCAACAAACACAATTTGTTGGTTTGACAAAACTAAAAAATCTTATTTTTTTTCAACAAAGAAATTCAACAAACACAAACATAATTTGTTGATCTGACAAATGATTTTTTTTTTTCAACAAAGAAATTTATCAAACACTATTTATTGACATAATAAAAGAATTTTGAAATTAAATTACTTGACTGAGTTTGTTGAAAACAAAATCGAAGTTTTGTATTATAGACAGCCGTTTTCACTAAATGTTTGGTTGAAGTCATGTTTGGTTGATCTACAATTGATGTGTGTTGACTTAAATTTAACGATTTTATTTTCTGTGAAGTCATTTGTACAGTACTTTGCTGTAACTGTTAAATGCAATTTATCTGTTAAATGCAATATATATTGCAATAAAAAAGTCACTAATTTACTAATGGTTTTAGTAAATTAGTATTCCCAATTCTCGTTAACAATTTAGTAATAATTTACAAAAAAGTCGTTGTGGATCCTTTTTTACTAACAATTTTTTTATGATTGTATTAGCAAGAAAATTTTTGTTCAAAAGTATAACACAGTAGCAGCAAGTATTCATTTATATGTATTTATATGTATGTTCGCTAACTAATATTACTAATACAGACACATAAATAAATGAACTATCGTAGCTTAAATGAATTAAGTATAATATTTACAGGGACGTTGCACAATGGGGAATAAAATTTAGTAGAACTTACTAAAGAAATAATAGTAACCTTTTAACTAACAAGTTTTTACGAGTGTAGGGCATCTTCAGGGGGGCGGGAGGTTCGATGAAGACGGGGGAGACACCATTTCCCTCACGATAAATGTTTACTAATTGATTTATTATACTTTTTCATTTGATGAAAACAAAACTTTTGGTAAAAAAAAAAATTTTGATAAAAAAAAATGCTTGATGAAGAAAAAATATTTTTGGTGACAAAAAATTTTTGGTGAAAACAAATTTTTAATGGAAAAAAAAATTTGTGATGACAAAAATATTTTTTGATGAAAAAAATATTTTTTGATGAAAAAAAAACATTTGATGAAAAAAAATTTTTTGATGTATAAAAAAATTGATGAAAATAAAATGGTGAAAAAAAATTATAAAAAACCAGTGCGAGTAATAAATTCGGTTGTGCCGAATCTTTGATACCCTCCAACATATTAAAATATATAACAAAAAATCAGAAGCGAATTCTGGGGGGCTTTGTAGGGGGGGTAGGGATACCTTCCGTATCGCCATAAATGTTTACTTATTTATTTATTATGCTTTTTTAACTTTAGTAATACCATTTTCTTATAATTTGTATTATTTTTTTAAATCTACGGCCACAAAAGGGGCGGGCCGAAAAAACTTAACTTTATAGCACCCCGGGACTTTGAAGTCCTTCTAATATAAAAAGGTTTCATTTGTTTAACAAAAATGCAAAAAAAAAACTTTAAAAATTACGTTTGTTTAGAGATTTTTTTTTTGGTTTTATAAGAGGGAACTTTTTTGCCCCTGATCCGATTTTACCCATTTGCGAACTTAACTTAAAAAGAATGCCTGCGAATTTTGTACTCTTGCCCAAAACATTAAATCATGATAATGTTTTGCGGAAGATTTGGGTGTACTTGCCAAAGCAAAGTTTTTTTTAGAAAAAATAATTTTATATTACTTTGCTTTCCATGCAAAACGAATTGAAATATCAGTCGAGGACCCCATTAAAAAACCAAAAGAGCTGTACATTTTCGTAAGTGAGTGCAAAAATAAGTGCAAAAAAGTGTTTTTTCATTTTGGGGAGTATAAAAGATCCGGCACCAAAGAATATAACACTCTCACTTGTTTTATGTACATTTGATAAACAAATGGAAAATTTTTATGCGAAAAGCTTAGACTTGGTGAAAAAGTAGTTTTGGTAAAAAAAATTTTTTTTTTTTTCACGAAAAACAAAATTATGTTAAAAAAAATTTAACGAACCCAAAATTTTTGATGAAAAAAAAATTTTGATGAAAAAAAGTTTTTGATGAATTTTTTTGATGAAAAGAAAAATTTTTTGATGTAAAAACAACTGATGAAAAAAAATATGAAAAAAAAAAAAATTTTTGTGAGAAAAAAATTGATACTAAAAAATTTGATGAAAAAAAAAAATATGATAAAAAAAAATATGGTTAAAAAAAAATATGGTAAAAAAAAAATTATGAAAAAAAAATTTTTTGATGAAAAAAAAAAAAATTTGATAAAAAAAAATTAATGAAAAAAAAATGATGAAAAAAAAATTGATAAAAAACAAAAAAATTGATGAAAAAAAAAATTTTATGAAAAACAAAATTTTTATGAAAAACAAAAAAAATTATGAAAAAAAAATTAATGAAAAAAAATAAAAATTTGATAAAAAAAAAAAAATTGATAAAAAAAAATTTTATGAAAAAAAAATTGATAAAAAGACAAGTAAGAAAGCTATATTCGGCTGTGCCGAATCTTTAAATACCCTCCACAATGTTAACCAATGCACAAGACGCAGACGACCTTTCTTGACCAAAATTGATTTTATAGAAAATCATAAACACTTACAAACAACAGAAAACATATTTTGTTTTTATATACACTTATTTACCGTTCAAAAACAAATTTAGATAAAAATAAAAAAACGTATTTTTTAAAATTTTTTCAATTATTTTTTGAGTTTAAATATAAAAAATTTCTTATAATAGGTATATTCGATTACCTAAATTTCTTAAATTTTTACCAAAAATGGAAAGTCTTGATTACTTTTTGTATTGAAAAATCCCAGCTGTAGTAAAATGAGTAAAAATTAGTAGATTGTAGTAAGGTAATCGAATTGACCTAATACTCTACATGGAAAACAAAAAAATAATAACAATTTTTAACACAAAACCTATTTCAAACCAGAAATTTTTCCAGTTTTGTAATTTTGGCCAAGAAAAGCGATGACCGGAACCATAGTGCAATGTAAATATTTAAAAAACAAAAAAAAATATTTTATAAGTAGTATGTATGAAAATTACGTATATAAAAGCAACCACGTGTATGACACATACTACGTATTTTTTACTTCTATTGATACAAATAACTACTAACAAGCCAAATAAGCATCAACAACTACAAAATGGCGCGCAGCCACGTCATATCATGGAGGTTTATATTGAAACTCATCTCAATTGCTCATAGCTTCTTAACCCCTTGACCAATTTTGCCATAATTGGTACCAAAATGACCAGAAAAACGTTCAGAACAATAAAATGTGAACCTATCTAAAATTTTACTTGAATATGTCAACCATGAGCCAAGATAAATTATTTTAAAATTTTGGGTTAAATTTCTGGTGCCTCTCCCCATTGTGCGATTCCGCCCAAATTTTTTGTGAGTGTTAGGAATGATAAAATTACATAAAATTCCAAGTTTCGTTCTCATTCATTCAACAGGTGTCAAGTTATAGCATTTTTTTGTGTAAAATTCACCATTATTTTTGAGGTACCTTTACATTTTCACTCATATCTTTTAAAATACTTAACCGATTTCTGACAGACAGACAGACAGACGGACATCGCTAGATCGACTTAAAATCGATCAAGGATCATGAATATATGAACTTTATGGGGTCCTAAACCAATATTTCAATGTGTTACATACGGAATGACAAACTTATATATACCCTCTATCACTAGAGTGGAGGGTATAAAAATCGATAAAAAAAAAATTGATGAAAAAAAAAAATTTGATGAAAAAAAAAATTGATGAAAAAAAGAATTTGATGAAAAAAAAAAGTTTGATAAAAAAAAATAAATTAATAAAAAAAAATTGATGGAAAAAAAAATTTGATGGACAAAAAAACTTGATGAAAAAAAAAAAACTTGATGAAAAAGAAAAAAATTATGAACAAAAAAGTTTGATGAAAAAAAAAATTTATGAAAAAAAAAATTTGATTGAAAAACAAATTGATGAAAAAAAAAAAATTTATGAAAAAAAATTTTTTTTTTTTGTTGAAAAATAATTATGTTACTTTTAATTCACCAGCTGGTGAAAAACGGCTTTATTCACCAGAAGGTAAATTAGTATCCAAGTTACAAATCGAAGTTAGAAACCTTTTTGCACGCAGAAAAAAAACATGGTTGCGGTGATCATGATTTAAGAGCGTCATATTATGATTGGAAATATGATTGTAGCAATAATGGTAATATGATTGAAGGCAACAAGGAATGTTAATCATTATATGATTGCGGCAATAATGGCTTAAATGTTATATAATTATCATAATATGATTCCAGTTTTATATACAATATATTATACATATATTTTTTTTGTTTAAATTGAGAAAAAATTCTTCATTACTTTTTTCTTTTATAAATATGAAACCATTTTTATTAACTTTGGTTCAATTTAGTGGCAACCTGCGTTTTACATCAATGATGTGCAATAAACTTATGGCATTTTTCTAAAAAGTTTCATCAACTATAACATTTTTGTCAGCTAACATTGAATGATTGTATAAATCATTAAGTTATTGACAAAATCATAACATATTTGCTGCAATCATAATATATGTTACAAAATTGAAATTATTGTCAGCAATTATAACACATTCAGTAAACAAAAAATGCACAAAAAACACTAATATTTTCGATTTGAAGTTTTTATTTAAAATGGAAAGTTATTTTTAAACCGCACAATAAATAAATTATATAAAGTAGCTTTTTGTATTTCATTTCCTTCTGCGTTGATCCAATTTTTTAACTCAAATTGCCTTATTTTTTTAAGTACTAATTGTAAGTGGCGTCTTTGCGACTAACTGCTTGCTGGCAAAACATTAAACTGATGAATAAACCTGACAATGTTTGCAAAAATCAATTTTCATTAAGTTGTGATTATCTAATGATTGTTACAATCATGTTATGTTAAAATTTTTGGTGTGTCGAGAATATAATTAACTGTAACATTGTTACAACCACCATATTGAACTTTTGGATGTTGAAATTATTTTATCATGATTGAAGCGACTATTAAATGTCTAAAACAACCATATAAATGATTAAATACAATTTTAAAAACAGTAAGTTGATTGCTGCAATCATAACTGTGTTTAGAGATTATAGTATAGTTGCTGCGATCATGTCGCAACCATATTTTTTCTCTGCGTGTGGTTTTAAGAAAATGAAAACATTAATTCATATTTGTATAGAATTGTTAAGGGAAGGAAAATTTTGAGATTTTTTTTTTTTTAAATTTCTTGAAAACAGGAAAAACCAACATTTTTTACAAATTTCAAATAGCGATATCTCGAAAACCGGTTGACCAAATTTTATAAATATGATGTATCCCAAAACGTGTTATTAGTTTCTTTCTTACACAAAACTGGCCTCCGATTTTGGCAATTCGAAAAAATCATACAAAATTCCACCTTATTGTTTTTATATCCTCCCCTTGGTGGTAGGTATTATAAATAAGTTTGTCATTCGGTTTTAACTCATCGAAAATCGGTCTAAGACTCCATACAGTATGTATATTTTGTATCAGTGATCGATTGAAATGTCGATCACCGCGAAAATATTACACCGATATAACAGTAACTTTACGACGTTACTTATTGTAGCTTTGTAAAGTTTGTTATTGGATTTGCGCGATGTTGGTTAAGCGGTTCAAAAGTTATGAACGAAAATGTAAAGACATCTTGAAAATGTTGGTACACTCAACATAACCTATAAATGCTTTAATTCGGCTGCTGCACAGTGGGTTCGATGGTACCCAAAATGGCGATTAATTCAGATAAGCAGTAGTTTTAGAATATTATATTTTTTTATTAATGAACTAATATAAACACGTAAAAATACACATTTTGGAAAAAAAAGTTTGTAAAAAAATTTTTTTTTAAACTTTTAGGCGTGTTTTTGTTTTTCGGAAAAAAGGGTTATAGTTCACAATTTTTGCTGTAACTTTGGAATGAAAGGCGATAAATTAATAAAAAAAAAAATGGAAATTAAAGTGTACATAATGTGCTATCAAAGTAATCAAAGAAAGAACGCATAATATGTATTAATATTTTTTTAAATTTTATTTAAAATCCAATTTTTGTTTTTCACAAAATCTCATAAATGTACAAATTTATCTGAAAAAAGTGATTTATGGAAATATTGTAGTTTTTTATTAACGAATTATCCAAAATACATAAAAATACAGCATTTGAGAAAAAAAAATTTAACAAAATGTTTTTTTTTTTAATCTTTTAGTCGTTTTTTTGTTTTTGGAAAAAAAAACACGAAACCCTTGAACATGTAATAAAGCTACCAAAAACAAATAGAGGGGACGTTTTTGGCGTAGGGGGGAGGGGGTTTACCGGGAGACTATGGGGGACACCTTCCCCTCGCGATAAACGTTGCCAAAAAAATAGATGTCATTTTCTGCACCTAATTAATAAAAATTTATCATTATTTAAATTATTTTTTCTATACACGCCCCCAAAAAGGGGCGGAACGAAAAAATTCGCTTTCCTGATCCCCCTTGGCATGGATGAAATTCATATGGCATTAAAATGTTTCATTTATTGAACAAATATACAAATAAAACTTGTAAAAAAAATATTTTGCTGGGGTAGTTTTAGTTCTTCAAGAGGGAACTTTTTCCCCCCTGGTCCAATTTTGCTCGTTCAAGAACTTACCTATGACCATTATACATATTTGTGACAAACTTCAGCATTCTAGCTCTTGTTTTGTGTACTTTATGGTGTGCTCAACCACAGACGGACGGACGGACACACTGTTAGTCACAGAATGTCTTAGAACCGATCAGTGATCAATAATATACACTTTATGGGATCCCAGACCCATATTTCGATGCGTTACATACTGAATGACAAAGTGAGTGTAAGCCTATACCGTAGTTGAAGGGTATAAACACACATATAATGGTCTTGTTTAATAAACGATACCCAGACTTTTTACACAAAAACGGGAATAAAAAAAAAGGGCCGGGCATTGTCTGTACTTTTTTTTTCTTTTAAATAAAAGCTGATATCCTATACTTTTTTAAAATCCACAAAACTAAATCCAGCTATTACTAACTTAATATGTGTGGCCCATTAAATGGGGAAAATATCCCAATTTCGGGTCCTTTTTAAAAAAATTATTAAAAATGTTTAGAACCAATTTTTATAAACATCAAAAATTTTGCAATTTTGTTTAATACCTGTTGTTTAAGGTTCCATTATAAAAGATTTTGTTTTAAAAGATTTAATACTGCTAATAATCGCTTGAATTGTAAAAAATTTTAATTTTTTTACCTTTTTCAAAGACTGCACTAATTTGCTAACTTTGACAGCTCACCGAAAAAAAAGTAAACAAGTTAGTTTATTGATTTTGATAACTAGCGTTGCAGAATTTTATCTTCTTTTACCCCATACCAAAACTTATAACAAAAACTTCATTTATAAATTTCAATTAATCGCCACTTTGGTACCATTTGAACCCAATGTGTGCTGGTTGATATATGTGAACAGAATTTAATACTAAAATGCAAACAAGTAGGAACATTCAAATAAATTTTTACCCCAACAATTTTTTGGCGTTTTTGTTAACAACATTTTAAATTCTTTTACCAATTTTTTCAGCACAAAAAATCTGAATTTTATTTTTCTTAATTTTTTTTTTTTCAAAATGAATTTCTTCTACCAATTTTTTTCAACAATTTCTTTTTCAAGTCATACGCAATAACTTTATTTACATTGTGGAGGGTATAGACAAATTCGGCGAGTCCGAATTTTCACTTTTTTACTTGTTAATTACTCGTTTTTTTTTAAATTATCCAGTTATTCATTTTTTCATACGCCCCTGTATTAATTAAGCTTCTAATGCATATCATTAAAAATCTACACTTAGTTTTCTTTATTTAGCATTACCGACACAATACATTTTCAAAAATTTACATATTCTACATTACTCATGCTGTTGTCCTTGCAATGGCACTAGCAGCAACAACAACAACAGCACCAGCATCAGCAGCAACAACTATACCAGCCTACAATCACATACAACCCAAAAACCATACGCCTTAAAAAAAAAAAAAAAAAAAATACCCATACTTACCCCTCATTTATTTTACAACTCATTTCAAATTTAATACATTGACTTACGCAGGATATTCATACATTTTGTATTATTACATAAAATCTTGTTTCAGTAGAACTTTTTTCCAAGACACATGTATAACAGCTTGTGCGAAGGAGTATGAGACGACCATAGAGAATTTTAAGGATGTGGCAGGGGTGTAAGCAGAGAGATGATAGAGAGCAAGAGTTTCTGATTAAAAATGTTCGAAGTCAACACTACTTGTGCAATACAATTATAAATTTGTCCAGTTGTATGAAAATCCCTTTCTTGTTTTTTTGGCAAAAACAAAAAAAAAAAAAGAAAAAAACGTCATACAAATATATTTGCATTTGCATATTACCCAGTAAAGTTATGCTGACTTTTAGCAAAACACATACACACTCCCAGCTGTAGACATTCTAACAGCCAGTTAAACAGCCAGCCAGCATTTATACCAAAGAAGTTTTTTTATGTACACCATTTATAGATGTAGTTTGTATAAGATCAGTTGTAATTTGAAGGTTCTACTTGTAATTCGAAGATTCCATTTGTAATTAGAAGATTCAAATTGCAATTCCAAAAATATCAACTGAATTTCCATTGATCTTTTTGAATTACAATTGGAAAATTTTTCGAATTACAATCTTTTACGAGTTATAATTGATCAATTTCGAATTACAATTGATATTTAACGAATTACTATTGGAATCTTCGAATTACAAATCGAATCTTCGAATTACAATTGATCTTTACGAATTACAATGGATCTTTTACGATTTAAAATTGATCCTTTTTGAAATACAATTGATCGTTTTCGAATTACAATTGATCTTCTGGGAATTACATTTGATATTTTTTGAATAACAATTAATCTTTTTCGAATAATAACTGATATTTTACGATTTTCAATATATCTTTTACGAATTACAATGGATCTTTTTCGAATTACAATTGATCTGTTACGAACTTCAATTAATATTTTTCGAATTACAATTGATATTTTTCAAATTAAAATAGATCTTTTCGAATTACAATTGATCTCTTTCGAATTACAATTGATTTTTTCGAATTTCAGTTGATGTTTTCCAAATTACAATTGATCGTTAACGAATTACAATTAATCTTTAACGAATTACAAATGGAATCTTCGATTTTATTTGATTTTTTCTGTAAGTACAGATCGAGCACGGGCTCTCATTATATTTGTTATAAGGGTTCAAGTTGAAAAAATGCAGAAGAAAAATTGAATTTCTAAAAATTATAGACATTCTGGTATTTCCTATAGATGAATTCTAAAATTTTTGACCACAAAAAAACACTTTTTCGGCCTTACCTATTTTAATTGTATTAAAAATTGGTATATATGTTCTTCTGATTTTTGTTGAATTTCGGGTTTTGTTTTTTAGTCAAAATTGTGAATGGTTCGCGTTTTATCGCTGTTCAAAGTTGGTATTTTGCAACAATTGTATGATAAATACACAATGTTTAAATGATCATATCTTTGGAACGCATCATCCGATTGCCACGAAATAAAGCGCAAAATAATGGTTATGTCCTGTACTTAAAACAGAATTTTAAAAAAGGTTAGGATGCTTTGCAAAAAGGATATTAAAATTAAAAAAATTTCCTTAATTTGCAAATATCTCAAATGCGTATCTTTAATTTTCCTAGATTTTTTTGCACACATAGCCCAAAATGTACTTAACAACATATGCAAATCCCAAATTGGGGTGATAAGCAGTTTAATTGTAAGCGCGGTTTCATGAAACGCCTTATTGATTTTTGTTAATAATTCTCGTTTACAAATGAAAAACAATTTCTGGGCACTAACCGCGAATAATTTTTTTATATGTATTTTTGATCGCTAAACTCAAAAATTTTATTAAAACAACATTTCGCGAATACATTTTTGTTAAATGAATTTTTTAGCGTTTTTTTGAGGTATTTTAACTATTTTGCTTATATCTTAAGTTCTGTTTATCTGATCTTCTCGCAATAAAAACAACACTAAAGATAATCTAATGTCAAACAAATCATACATTCATCATTTTTCATCAGTTCAAAGCTTTACGCGCAAGTAATTTTTTTAGCGTTATTTGGTGGTATTTTGACTATTTTTCTTATATATTGAGTTCTGTTTATCTGATCCTGCCGAAATAAGAACCAAATTAAAGACAATCAAATTTCCAACAAATTCCGCATTCATAATTTTTATATCAGTTCATAAATTAACGCGCAATAGGCAAACAAGGAAAACCATTTTTTTTATTAACAAAGCTCATTTTTAAAAAAATTTTAAAAACAGAAATCGTTACAAATTAGCCATTTTTTATTTATCTTAAAAGCCTGAACATTTACAACGATTATAAAAGGGTTTCATTAAAACCCAGCAAAAATAGTGCGGAGTACTTCTATTTGGAGTGCTTTAAAACTATAACAAATGTAATGAAATACAACAAAAATAACAAAAAACACAAGAAAAAAACACACAAACAGTTTTTTCTACTCCATAAAAAGTTGTTATTCAGCACTTAACTCATTACCTTCCGCGACACTCCCATACAAAAGTAAGTAGATATTCAGTAGATAAGAAGTACTCCGAGCTTTCAAACAACTTCCAGCTACTTCCACGGAGTAGTTCTTATCTACTGAATATCTACTTACATTTGTATGAAGGTGTCGCGATAGGTAATGACTTAAGTGCTGAATATCTATGTATTCTGGAGTAGAAAAAACTGTTTGTGTGTTTTTGTCTTGTGTTTTTTGTTATTTTTGTTGTATTTCATTACATTTGTTATAGTTTTAAAGCACTCCACTGAGAAGTGGTAATGACTTTTTTTGCAGGGAATCTATGAGCAAATACCAAAGTTATGAAAAATTTTATGAAACTACCATAAAGATTTTCCTTGTTTTTTTAAACAGCTTAATTTTTTACTTTTTTTATATATCAAACCAGTCGGCAAAAAAATCACACCTGACATTCTGCTGACTTTCCCTTTATAAAATTGCTGACATCTTCATACAATTTTTCAAAATGTCATAAATGACATGTCAGCAGTTGGTCAGCTGTTGTTTAAACGAATTGTTTGTGGCCACCGATACTGGTGGACACTGCTGACCAACTGCTGACATGTCATTGATGACATTTTGAAAAATTGTATGAAGATGGCAGCGATTTCATAAAGGGATAGTCAGCAGTATTTCAGGTGTGCTTTTATTTTGCCAACTGGGAATATGTTATAATACCTTTAGTGCTTTTCTCATATATTTTCATATAATTTGTGATAACTAAACCTATTGATTGTCATCAAATCAACTTTATTATATTTTTAAATGTTCAGGCTTTGCAGATAAATAAAAAAACTTAATTAATTGCAAAGATTTCTATTTCTTTAAATTTTTTTTTTAACGATTTGTTAATCAAAAAACTTATATTAGTCATATGTTTGCCTATTGCGCGTAAAGTTATGAACTGATATAAAAATAATGAATGAAGGATTTGTTGGAAATTTGATTGTCTTTAATTTGGTTCTTATTTCGGAAGGATCAAATAAACGGAACTCAAGATATAAGAAAAATAGTCAAAATACCTTTAAATAACGCTAAAAAAAGTTATTTGCGCGTAAAGCTATGAACTAACGAGAAAATGATGAATGTAGGATTTGTTGGAAATTTGATTATCTTTAGTTTGGTTTTTATTGCGAGAAGATCAGATAAACAGAACTTAAGATATAAGCAAAATAGTTAAAATACCTCCAAAAAACGCTAAAAAAATCATTTAACAAAAATGTATTCGCAAAATATTGTTTTAATGAAATTTTTGAGTTTAGCGATCAAAAATACATATAAAAAAATATTCGCGGTTAGTGCGCAGAAATTGTTTTTCATTTGTAAAAGAGAGTTATTAACAAAAATCAATAAGGCGTTTTATGAAACCGCGTTTACAATTAAACTGCTTATCACCCCAATTTGGGATTTGCATATGTTGTTAGGTTCATTTTGGGCTATATGTGCAAAAAAATATAGGAAAATTAAAGATACGCATTTTGAGATATTTGCAAATTAAGGACATTTTTTTAATTTCATTATCCTTTTTGCAAAGCATCCTATCCTTTTTTAAAATCCTGTTTTAAGTACAGGACATAACCATTATTTTGCGCTTTATTTCGTGGCAATCAAATGATGCGTTCCAAAGATATGATCATTTAAACATTGTGTATTTATCATACAATTGTTGCAAAATACCGACTTTGAACAGCGATAAAACGCGAACCATTCACAATTTTGACTAAATAACAAAAACTGAAATTCAATAAAAATCAGAAGAATGGATGTGTTAATTTTTGGATAAATTGAACCACCATCGGCGGATTTCCGATGCTATTTTAAATGGAACCAGTCTATACCGGTTTCAAACACCCCAGTTAGTGTCATCTTCAGTAGGATTTTAAATGTCGTTTGTCTTGTTAATGAAAACTGTTTTTTATATATGTGAATATTTATAGTTTCTACAGAATAAATTTTGACAGTTTCCAACACTACAATTCTATTTCTAGCAATCTCAACCTCACCTCATACTTTCTTTCAACTTTTTTGTCTCTTACATTATTTCGCAAAGGTTACCAACATGGTCTGGAATTGCAGACACAAATGAAGGAATTTGCATTTTCTGTTTCGGAGACGTGCCTAATTAACACTTCACCTTTTTCGAAATAAAATTGATCTTTTACGAATTTCAATTAGTCTTTTACGAATTGCAATTGATCTTTTTTGAATTACAATTAATCTTTTACGAATAACAATCGATCTTTTTCGAATTACAAATGGAATCTTCGAATTAAAAGTGGAATTTTTAAATTACAAGTAGACTCTTTGAATTACAATTGATATTTTATAATTCACATTTGTAAATGGTGTAATTATAGACCGACATTTTTTGTGTGGCAAAAATATTTTTTCCTGATTTTTATCGTCCCGTGGTACAAATTATGTGGTAAATTATGTGGTACAAATTAAAGACCATCCTTTAGAAGAATAAATCCTCTAGTAGCATAAAAATTTGCCTAGAAACTTGGGAAATTCCGAAATGGAAGAAAAAATGTCACTCTAATGTTGTTATTGCCATTGTTGTAGCTGCTCTATAGTGTCTGTTCTTGTTCGATTGCTTAAGTTTTCTTTTCGGCATTAATAAACCAATGTTAGGAAAATGTAGAATTCCAAAAAAAAATTATGTATACTCCAAATAGAGTCCTTCTTACTCTATGCCCTACTTCCCTTCTTCACAAATACATCATCATATTAACATATCGGAAACTTAAGGTTTGTATGTTGCTACTACTATGAACAACTTGTATTTTAGTAGCAGCAGCAACAACTGATTTCTGTTTTTGATGCTGCTGCTTAGTTGGTTTGTGATGATGTTGATGATGAAAATTAGCAAACGCATGCACAACGCACAAAATGACCAAAGTCTAGACTGTTAAGGTGTTTAAGGAGCAAGGAAATTGCTAAAGGATTTCTATACAAGTAAAGGACAATTCTCTGTCTCTTGACTGAGCTGCTGCTGCTGGTTTAGTGAACATTTGAAATTACGAAAATTTGCAAAATTTTATACAAACATTCATGTAAAACTCACAAAATTTTGCAACTTGCAAAACCAAAGACAATGAAGAAGGACTAAATATATTTTCAATAAGGAAAATTAGGCTATATTTGGTGGAAGGAGATGGGATTGTTTAAGAAGGAGTTTATAGTATTGTGTAGGATATATTATAGTTGTTGTAAATGTGTGTGATATAAACAGAGTCGTAGGGGGTTTTTTGAAAGAGAAGGATTTTTAATTGTTAAGGTCAGTATTAATATTATTTACAATTTTTTTTTACTACCTCCTATTTTACAAGAATTCCTAGTAAAAATAACAAGCTTTTTTTGTAATTTTTCAAGCTTTTTACCAATAAAATTGTAAATTTACAACTTTTTTGGGGCAATAAAACTTACTAGGAATTTTCGTGAATTTACTAGATTTTTTTTTTTTTGTAAAAAAAAAAATGGAAATTTGTAAAATTACAAGAAAAACTGTAAAATTGAAAAAAAAAATTAAATTTCGATCGAAAATTATTTGTTAAAAAATAAGGAAAACTGTCATATATTGGAAAATTGGATTACGAGACTTTTTCTAGTAATTTGACAAAGTTTTTTTGTGTGTAGCTTTTTTTCTCGTTCACAGAAAAACGAACGGACATCGTTAGAATGTCTTAGCATCGAACATGGACGAATAATACAGTCCTACGTGGGCAGGCGTCAGTGTTTTCAGTAAAAACCAATTTTGAGTGAAAAACAGACAGACAGACAATAGACGGACATCGCTAGAATGTCTTAAAATCGATCACTGATCTATTATATATATACTTTATGGAATGACATACATATATATGGGGCATTCCAGGTCAAATCAAGCACTTTGAAATTTTTTTTTTTAGATTTTCCCAATTTTTTTTACAGTTTTTAGTACTCTTCGAAAACACCGTCGTGGTAAACTTTCAGATTTTTTTGATGATCCGTTCAAAAGATACCGAATTTTTAAAAATTGGTAGTTTGCTCCTTAACTCAAACTTATTTTACTCATAACTTCTTTAATAATGTTCCAAATTTAATTTTTTTTTTTTTTTTTAAATTTTTGTTTTTTTACGTACTTTAAAAAAAAAAAATCCCAAAAAATTTTATGAGCGCTCTAGTATGCGATTTTTAAGTTTTAAAATTTAAATCTCATTTTTGAAAATGTTAGTACTCTTCGATTTTTTTGAAATTTATTTGCGTAAAACTTCTATCGATTCTACAAAGGACGTCCAAGGAAGGACTGCATTCAATCTTGATTTATGAAATCAAATGCATTCACTGACTACTAAAATTGAATGGATTTTTTTGAGAATTCATTCGAAAAGGATTTCATTCTTCGAAGCTCTGCTAAGTAGGCTCCCATACAAATAACAGTTGGAGCAAATTTTATAAAAATTTAATTTTAAATGGAAGCCTACTTAGGGAGTGGAGATAGGGTGTAGGTATGTTTTAAAAAAATGTTGGAGGGTAAAAATAAATGGGGATCGGTCTCATTAATGACCCCTCTCGGAAGCACCATTGGACCGGTAGAAGCTGATTAAATAAAACAAATTTACAAAAAATAAAAAAAAGTTATGGGGACCTCCCTAACAGTTGAAGATGCAGGGTAGGTGTGTTCAAAGAAAATGTTTGGACTAAAAAAATATTGTGGGTCGGTCATACATTTTATTGCTCTAAGGGCACTATTAGGGCAGTTAGAGCGGTTGGAGGAAATTTTAAAAAATGTTGTTTTGTGTGAGAGCCCCCTTATAAATTGGAGATTGGGTATTAGTTTTTTCCAAAGAAATGTTAAGACGTAAAAATAAATGGGGGTCGGTCTAATAAATGACCCCTCTATGACGCACCATTGGAGCAGTAGACACTGTTGCCAATTTGGAGGTTTTCCCGCTAAATCTAGCGCTTTTTGTTTGGATTTAGCGGGGGAAAATTGGTTTTAGCGGCAACGGTGCTTTAGCGGGATAATCTAGCGCTTTTTATTTGGATTTAGTGGGACATATTTAGAGGTTTTTTCCAATTTTTCTTTTTTTTTTTCAATCGAAAACGCCAAGTTTGTCGAATTTTAGCGCTTTTTTGTAATTTAGCGGGAGAATTTTGTATTTTCCCGCTAAAATTTTTTCGACCGTTTCTTGCGCGTTTTTAATAAAAAGTAAATTTTCATAGAAAAAAATAATTTGGAGGTTTTTTTTAAATTTTTCTTTTTTGTCAATCAAAAATGCCAAGTTTTTCGGTTTTCAGCGCTTTTTTTTTGTAATTTAGCGGGAAAATTTTAAATTTTCCCCGCCAAAGAAATTTTTGGCGGTTTCTAGCGCTTTTTTCGTGAAATTTAGAGGTTTTTGGTTAAAAATAGTTGGCAACAGTGGCAGTAGAAATGATTTTAAGATTGGAAAATTCCAGTTAATTTTTTTAAAAAATTAAAAAAAAAAAATAGTAATAATCGTTATCCTACGATCCTCCTGGGCAAAAAATTTGTAGAATCGTTAGAAATTTTACACAAACAAATTTCAAAAAAATCGAAGAGTACAAACATTTTCAAAAATGAGATTTGAACTTCAAAACTTAAAAATCGCATACTAGAGCGCTTTTAAGAACTTTTTGGAATTTTTTTTTAAAAGAACGTAAAATAACAAAAATTTTGAAGAAAAAAAAATTGAAATTTGGACCATTATTGAAGAAGGTATGAGTAAAAGAAGTTTGAGTAATGGTACAAACTACCAATTTTTAAAAATTCGATATCTTTTGAACGGGTCATCAAAAAAATCTGAAAATTTAACACGAAGGAGTTTTCGAAGGGTACTAAAAACTGTAAACAAATTGGGAAAATCTAAAAAAAAAAAAAATTTCAAAGTGTCCGATTTGACATGGAATGCCCCATATACTCTCTATCACTAGAGTGGAGGGTATAAAAAAGTAACAATTTTGATTAGAAATATTTTATTTTGTGTTAAAAGCATTTTTGTTCAGTAATTTTTGAAAAAAAAAAAAATACTAAAATTTTTCTTGAGTGTATATTTTTTTGAGTGTAAAATTTTTTTGAGTGTATTTTTTTTTAGTATAAAAATATTTTTGAGTGACAAAAATACGTTGTAAAATATTTTTGTGACTTACCAATGTTTTTAAAACATGTTTAACGGTTTTTCAACACATGAATTTAAGGTGAATCTAATCTGAAATTCACGGTTTTGCTAATTACTTTTGAACCACTAGACCGATTTGGCTGAAAATCAATACAAATTAGGCCAGGAGAACGAAAAATATATATGCCAAGCTTCAGCATCCTCAGAATTGCTTTTTGAAAGTTATCGTGTTTTTATCTCGTAAATTCACCAAAAACCCTTGCCGAAATTCAGTATTTTGCTCATAACTTTTGAACCACTAGACCGATTTCGCTTCATTGCAATACTGAGCTGACCAGGTAAATGCCCAACATATATGCCAAACTTCAGGAGCCTTGGTAAAGTCTTTCAAAAGGTAGCGTGTTTTCAATAGACAGACAGACGGACAGACGGACAGACGGACGGACATTGCTTGATCGCCTTAAAACCTCGCCTTAAAACCTCCTCTAAAAACTTCCTCTAAAACCTTCCCTCTTATAAGTCAAACTACGCCTCTATCAATCATGACTACAACTTGTCTTTTTGTATATGTTTTTCTTGTTGGTTTGTTTGTGTGTATTACTTATATATATGTATGAGTACTGATGAGGGAACAAGTTAATTCAGTTAAAGGACATAAAGCTGCTGCTACTTTCTGAATAATATAACGTACAACAAAAACAATATTACTACAGCTTTCTCTAATTTTCTTAAAAAAAAAAAACAACAACAAAATTTAGGCGTTTTCTATGTGTTAGTTAGTTTTGGATTGTTTCTGTTCATGTATAAGTGTGTGCTGTGCATTAGAGTGTGTGTTAAGTTTGTTATTCATAAAATTGTTAGAAACTTTTAAGTAAATGAACAATAATGACAAGTAGTCTAATGTTGCTACTTCTCGTCTCGTACTATAAAAACATTCAAATATGCAAAGACACACACACACACATTTAAACAAAATACTTACTAGCTTTTGCTATTTTGCATTATTATTAGTATAAAATGCATTTTATATATAAATATGTATGTTTGTATATAATATAGAGATAGATTGCATATATTAAGTAGTACGTAAATGTAGTAGAATTGAAAATCATCAGAAGTAGTAGGTAGTAGTGTAGGAAGTAGTGATGGAACCAGTGGCTGGTGTCTAATATAGCTGTACTTTGCAAATATAGTGGTATGATAATATTTTTGTTTTAAGTTAGAGTTTAAATCCATCGGACAGACACACATACACACACACACTTACACTAACACTTTATAAGTTTTGTCTGGATTTATAGAAAATATTCATATTCTGAAAATTTTGTTAAATAACTGTAGAGATGGGTAGGCCAACATGAAGGTAGTAGTAGTAAGTAAGTAGTATATGTTGTATAATTTTATGTTTTGTTTTAATTAAAGAATTTATCAAACATGTATATTACAAACATAAAATCAATAAATTTTAAATTATGTATATGTATATAAAGAAATATTTCTTGGAATTTTTGTAAAAAAATAAAATAAATAAGGATTTTGTTAAATTTTGTTATTTTGTTGCTAATTTTTATACCCTCCACTCTAGTGATATAGGGTATATATAAGTTTGTCATTTCGTGTGTAACACCTCGAAATATTGGTCTAGGACCCCATAAAGTATATATTTTCATGATTCTCGATCGATTTTAAGACGATCTAGCGATGTCCGTCCGTCCGTCTGACTGTCTGTCTGTTGAAAACACGCTAACTTTTGAAAGACTTTACGTAGGCTCTTGAAGTTTGGCATATATATTGGGCATTTACCTGGTCAAGTTGCTATTGCAATCCAGCGATATCGGTCCAGTGGTTCAAAAGTTATGAGCAAAAGACTGAATTTCGGCAAGGGTTTTTCGTGAATTTTTGAGATAAAAAGCGCTATAACTTTCGAAAAGCAATTTTGAGGATGCTGAAGCTTGGCATATATATTTTGCGTTCCTGCAGCCTCGTTCGTGTTGAATTTCAGCCAAATCGGTTAAGTGGTTCAAAAGTTATTAGCAAAACCGTGAATTTCAGATAAGCATCACCTTAAATTCATGTGTTGAAAACTTGTTAAACCTGTTTTAAAAACATTGGTAAGTCACAAAAATATTTTACAACGTATTTTTGTCACTCAAAAATATTTTTATACCAAAAAAAAAAAAAAAATACACTCGAAAAAAAATATTACACTCAAAAAAAAATTAGTAAATTATTATTTTTTTTTTTCAAAAATTACAAAAAAAAAAAAATTTACACAAAATAAAATATTTTTAATCAAAACTGTTATTTTTTCATGTAAGAAAATTTACTGTCACTTAAAATGGGCATTGTGGAGGGTATTCATAGATTCGGCCAAGTCGAATTTAACTTTTCTACTTGTTTTAAATATCTTTGTACATGTTTAAGTACCTTCGGTGATCAATTCTGTTCACATGTGTCAACCAGCAGCCGAATTAAAGCATTTTGTGTTTTTAGGTTATGTTGACTTTACCACAGTTTTCGAGGTGTCCTTACATTTTCGTTCATAACTTTGAACCGCTGAACCGATATCGCTCAAATGCAACACTAAACTTCTCGGGAGAACTTCCAACAAATATGTTAAGTTTCAGTCATCTCCGTGTAGTATTTTGGCTTTCATCACCATTTCCACAGACAGACGGACATCGCTAACATGTCTTAAAATCGATCTCTGATCAATTATATATGGGGCATTCCATGTCAAATCGGACACTTTGAAAATTTTTTTTTTAGATTTTCCCAAATTGTTTACAGTTTTTAGTACCCTTCGAAAACTCCTTCGTGGTAAATTTTCAGATTTTTTTATGACCCGTTCAAAAGATATCGAATTTTAAAAAATCGGTAGTTTGATCCTTTACTCAAACTTCTTGTACTCATAACTTCTTCAATAATGGTCCAAATTTCATTTTTTTTTAAATTTTTGTTTTTTACGTACTTTTAAAAGAAAATCCAAAAAATTCTTAAAAGCGCTTTAGTATGCGATTTTTAAGTTTTAAAATTTAAATCTCATTTTCGAAAATGTTTATACTCTTCGATTTTTTTGAAATTTGTTTTGTGTAAAACTTCTATCGATTCTACAAACTTTTTGCCCAGGAGGATCGTGGGATAACGATTATTACAATTTTTAAAATTTTTTGAAAAAAATTTATTGAAATTTTTCAATCTTAAAATCATTTCTACTGCTCCAATGGTGCGTTATAGAGGGGTCATTTATAAGACCGACCCCCATTAATTTTTACGTCTTAACATTTCTTTGGAACAAACTAGTAACCTATCTCCAATTTCTATGGGGGCTCCCACACAAAACGACATTTTTTAAAATTTTCTCCAACCGCTCTAACTGCCCTAATAGTGCCCTTATAGCAACAAAATGTATGACCGACCCACAATATTTTTTTAGTCCAAACATTTTCTCTGAACACACCTACCCTCTATCTTTAACTTTTAAGGCGGTCCCCATACAATTTTTTTTTATTTTTTGTAAATTTGTTTTATTAAATCAGCTTCTACCGGTTCAATGCTGCGTCCGAGAGGGGTCATTAGTGAGACCGACCCCCATTTATTTTTACCCTACAACATTTTTTTTAAACATACCTACGCCCTATCTCCACTTCCTAAGTAGGCTCCCATACAAATAACAGTTGGAGCAAATTTTATAAAAATGTAATTTTGAATGGAAGCCTACTTAGGGAGTGGAGATAGGGCGTAAGTATGTTTTAAAAAAATGTTGTATGGTAAAAATAAATGGGGGTCGGTCACACTAATGACCCCTCTCGGACGCATCATTGGACCGGTAGAAGCTGATTAAATAAAACAAATTTACAAAAAATAAAATAAAAAGTATGGGGACCGCCTTAACAGTTCAAGATAGAGGGTAAGTGTGTTCAGAAGAAATGTTTGGACTAAAAAAATATTGTGGGTCGGTCATACATTTGATTGCTCTAAGGGCACTATTAGGGCAATTAGAGCGGTTGGAAGTTGTGAATTGCAACTTTGAAATCCAAGTAGGCTGTAAACTTAAAAAAAAAAATTTTGCCTTGAAATTGAAATATTTTAAAAATGTAAGATTATTTTTACATGTCATATGCATTTCGGTAATTTCGAGTGCGTGGATCAATTTAAACAGTGGTGGTGAAAATAAATCTAAAAAAATAAAAAAATTTATGAAAAATACAAACTTTGGAAAGCCCAAAAGAATACTTTTTGCTCAAAATTGCTCTTAAGTCGCTATACCACAAATTAGTGTAAGGGTTCCCAAGTAAGTACTAATTAATATCAGTCTTTCAGTTAGAGCCTTTTAAAGTTGGGTAATTTATATCAAATCGACATTTCTTTCACCCAAATAAACTTGCAACACAGCAAAACGGCTTCTGCTCTTCTATGCAGTAGTTATGCTAAGTTGCATACAGATCCACAAATAATCTTAATAACCATAATCAAGAACCATGGGCAGTCAAAGGACGAGTTTGTGGTTTAAGTATGATTAGATGGGGATCAATCCTGTATGACACATGATCACTGCGGCCACGGGCCTGTATGGTTGTCCCTAGGACAATCGAGAGCTAGGTGTTGAGGCAATTTTGTTGCCAAGACGTCGTTGCAATTAGTGTGCGATTTCGTATAGAGGGTAAAGCGGTAGAGACTATTGTTGTATCTGCCTATCTGCCTTATGATTCTATTTATCCCCCGCTTTCTGAGGAGTTAATTAGAGTCATACGATACGCGGAGGCCAACAACTTTGGGTTGATTATTGGATGCGATGCCAATTCTCAGCATATCATCTGGGGTAGCACAAAGTTCAACTCTAGAGGTAACAAATTGTTGGACTTCATCTTGTCTTCAAATCTGGTGATTCAAAATGTTGGAAATTCTCCAACGTTTGTCACTCAACGAAGACAACAGGTCATTGATCTTACCTTATCTAACAGTAAGGCGAGTACAATGATAAGGGATTGGCGTGTTCTTGAAAAAAAAAATTTTAAATTTGGACCATTATTGAAGAAGTTATGAGTAAAATAAATTTGAGTAAAGGAACAAACTACTAATTTTAAGAAATTCGATATCTTTAGAACGGGTCATCAAAAAAATCTGAAAATTTACCACGAAGGAGTTTTCGAAGGGTACTAAAAACTGTTAAAAAATTGGGAAAAACGAAAAAAAAAATTGTCAAAGTGTCCGATTTGACATGGAATATCCCATATATACTTTATGGGGTCCTAGACCGATATTTCGATGAGTTAGAAACAGAATGACAAACTAATATATACCCTCTATCACTAACAAAAGTGGAGGGTATTAAAATAAATAATTAAAAACGCTTCCAGAAAATTTGTTTTGACTAATTTGAATAAAAAGTCCCTAAATAATATTAAAAATTTTTCCAGACACAAAAACTGAAATGAGTCTTGTATTTTTGTAAAAAATGAGTCAAGTTTTTAATAGGAAATTTATTTGATGCCAATTTTTACACTTAAAATCATAGACGAAGAGTTTCAAATTTATTTTTAGATTTTTTATGCTTTTTATCATTATTAAATTAAAATAATTTCACTGCATTAATCTCCATGCTTCCCTTAGAAAAACATAATGGTCAGAGTTTAACTACCCCTTCCCCATATTTGCTTTTAATTTTCATAAATATTTATCAAGCTACTGCTTTATTTTCTTATTTTTCCTCATTTTCAAAAAAAAACAAAGGCAGTTACGAAAACGCGAATATTTTTTTGTTGTATTTTACAAATAAAAATATCTAACAAAAAGTCAAAAAAAAATTTGGCATTTTTAATTTATTATGTCTGTCAATGATTTCTTCGTTTTTTGGCAATTGCCAAAAAAATTTACAATAGCGAAAAAAGAAATTGACCACCGCATACACATACATATGAGAGGGCACCATGTGACCATGATAATGGTGTATAGCTAACACCCATCATCTTCAATTGGGAAGCTCAGGCTCAGCACAAACGGTAATACAACATCTATAAAAGAGTATAAAAACATTATACAATCCAACAAAAAAAAGGGGGGTTTGCTAAAGTTAAAGTAAATATACATACAGTAAGCGACAATACATTGGAAAATTTTTATTATCAAAAGCGTATTATTTTAAAAAATTTTATGTAGGTAATTTAAAAAGCTTTAATGAAAGCTTAATGGCGTCCAGATTGAGTAAATAATAAATGTGCTACGAGAGTCGATCTGGAAAATGAAATTATTTATAAACATTTTTCAGAACATTTTTTAAAAATATTTCTAAGTCGATTTTTTCCAAGTTCAAAAATTAAAAATTTAAAAAAAGACCCAATAATTTTTATTCCGTGATCAAATAATTTTTCCAACAACCCGAACAAACAATGAAATTTTTTAAGTACAGTAAAAAAAATCCACATTTTTGGAACTCCAATTCATTTGATCTCCATTTTTTTGTAAACAAAGAAAGATGTTATTGTTTATTAATTTATTTAAGTGTATAGTAATAAAATATTAAAATAATTAAAACGTTTCTTTGTTTACAAAAAATTGGCGGTCAAAAGAATTGGAGGTCAAAAAATTTGTATTTTTTTTACTGTACTTAAAAATTTCACTGTTTTTTGGAAAAATTATTTGATCACTGAATAAAAATTATTGGACCTTTTGCTAAATTTTTAATGTTTCAACTTGGAAAAAATCGACTTAGAAATATTTTTAAAAAATCTTCTGAAAAATGTCTATAAATAATTTTGTTTTCCAGATCGACCGTCGTAGCACATTTATTTTTTTATCAATCTGGACGCTATCAAGCTTAAATTAAAGCTTTAAAAATAACTAATAATAATACTCGTTTGATGATAATATTAACGTTTAATATTATGTCTTTAACGAATTGCATCTACTATAAAAAAGTTTACATTGTATTGTCGCCCACTGTATGTAAGTATATGAGAAAAATAGAAAAAGACCAATTACACATACATAAATATAATACGCGAATACGTAATTTTGCATTTTTATAGAAATTCCGCGTTTTTTTTTTACTATTAATTTTTTTTTTGGGGCAACAAAAAAAAATTTTGTTGAATAAAATATACATACAGCATACATGGATTTGTTTGTACATTTTGCATTGCTGAAAATAAGAACAAAATATAATGCTCACTTGTGGTGTTTTTAATTTTTTGGGTATTTTTTTTTGGAAATACACAAATGGTTATAAAGTAAAAGAAATTTTCGATTGGTAGTGTTTGAGTTTTTGCTAAAAGTATATTGTTTGTACAATATGATCAAAAAGTATATAAAACCTGTTTTTTTTTGCTGGGAGATCCTGCTCTTCCTTCACTTTTTTACCCGATAAAAATAGAAATTTTCACAAAAGTAACTTTGACAGAATATTGTGTCTTATGATTATTCTACTTTGAAAAAGTAATTTATTGAGAGTTTTCAGCTAGAGGATCCTGCACTTCAAATTGCTATGCCCTTTTATTTAAGGAGATCGAAAAAGTACCAAAACACAATATTACCGTTTTTTCTCCTTTTCCTTCAAGAATCAGAACTACAGTATTTTTATACAATTCACTCTAGTGATAGTGGTTATATTAGGCATTCCACACCAAATGTCCCGCTACAGAAAAACATGTGTCCCGTAAATTTCTGAATATGTTGTTTGGCCTATATTGAACTAAGAAAATTGCGTTTTTTGTTTTTTAAATTTTCAAAAACTGGGCTTAGGAGGCGTGGTCAAATATTGGAAAAATGGTAAAATTTGTGGCGAGTTGCCTTGATTAAATATTTATCAGATTGAAACGGAATGCACCACAATCTCAAAAATTTATATTCTTATATAGTTTTGTATGGGCTATCGATTACATTTTTTTTTTTTGGAAAATTTTCAGAACCCGTTCTGAAATTTTCCATTTTTTAAAAAAGTAAATTTTTCAAAAATCCGGCCACTTTTTTTTTTAATTTTTTTTTTTTTAAGTTTAGATGTTTGTCCATCCACACAAAAAAACGTTCTTCGTATTTTTTCGAGAAAATCGCATTTGAATTTTAAATTTCATATCAATTTAGTAATTTGCTTGTATTTTCTTGTTTCAACAGAGCCTATGAGAAATATTTATGCAATTAATAATACTCATTCGCAACGTTAAAACAAGAAAATACAAGCAAATTACAAAATTGTTATGAAATTTAAAATTCAAATGCGATTTTCTCGAAAAAAACAAAGAACGTGTGGCCGGATTTTTGATAAATTGACTTTTTTAAAAAATGGAAAATTTCAGAACGGGTTCTGAAAATTTTCAAAAAAAAAAAATTAATCGATAGCCCATACAAAACTATATAAGAATATAAATTTTTGAGATTGTGGTGCATTCCGTTTTAATGTGACAAATATTTAATCAAGGCAACTCGCCACAAAATTTACCATTTTTCCAATATTTGACCACGCCTCCTAAGCTCAGTTTTTGAAAAATTGAAAAACCAAAAACGCAATTTTCTAAGTTTCATATAGGGCTATCCAAACAACCTATTCAGAAGTTTATGGTACACATGTTTTTATTCGTTGGACATTTGGTGTGGAATGCCTGATAATAAGTTTGTCATTCCATTTTTAATACCTTGAAATATTGGGCTAGGACCCCATAAAGTATATATATTTATGATCCTCGATCGATTTTAAGACGATATAGCGATGTCCGGCTGTCCGTCCGTAAGTCCGTCTGTCTGTCTGTTGAAAAGACGCTAACTTTTGAAAGACTAAACGGAGGCTCCTGAAGTTTGGCATATATATTGGACATTTACCTGGTCAGGTTGGTATTGCAATCCAGCAAAATCGGTCCAGTGGTTCGAAAAGTTATGAGCAAAAGACTGAATTACGGCAAGGGTTTTTCGTGAATTTTACGAGATAAAAAACACACTAACTTTCGGAAGACAATTCTGAGGATGCTGAAGCTTAACATATATAGTTGTCATGCCCCTTGCCTAGCGCGTACTGAATTTCAGCTAAATCGGTCTAGTGGTTCAAAAGTTATGAGCAAACCCGTGAATTTCAGATTAGTTACACCATAAATTTACGTGTTAAAAACCCGTTAAACATTTTTTAAAAACATCACAAAAATATTTTACAACGTATTTTCGTAACTCAAAAATATTTTTACAATAAAAAAAAAATACACTCGAAAAAAATTTTACACTCAAAAAAAATTTTACATTCAAAAAAAAAATATGTAGATTATCTTTTTTTTTTTTTTTTTTTTTTTTTTTTCAAAAATTACTAAAAAAAATAGTTTTACACAAAATAAAATATTTCTAATCTTGGGCGCCCCAGTAGGCAAGTTGGTAGCGTGCTAGCCTATTAGTCTGGGGGTCGTGGGTTCGATTCCCACCACAGGCATTGGTCTGTTTCGCTACAACGAGACAATAGCCTTTGTCACCGTCTCGGTTAGGTTAATTTAGTGTATGATTTTTAATTATATGTTAAAAATTTAATAAATAAAAAGGTCATTGTATTTATAGATTCGGCCAAGTCGAATTTAACTTTTCTACTTGATTTACCTCGTGTACTTCCTTAGAATTAGAATTTAAAAGATTTTTATAATTATTTTTTAAGCTAGAGAATCCTGCATTTTAAATGTCAATTTCTAGGAACATCACACAGACAAAGAACACGTCTGGAACATGACTAAATCAACCATAATAGAGAGGGGTCATAGTATGACTGATCTTCTTCTTCTTCGTTTCCGCCTAACTCCCTGTGGAGCATAGGGCCTCTACAAAATTTCTCCAAGATGTTCTGTCATTCGCAAGTAATTTGATCTCGTTCCAGCTTTTTCCGCTGGGTTCAATATCTCTAAGCAAGCTTCTTTTCCAAGTGAAGCAAATTTTGAGAATGTTGTTCTGTCTAGAGGATTATGGATTCCAAATTTCAAGTTTTTATACAATAATTTCAGAAAATATAACAAAGTACCAAATCACACTTTTTAAAGTTTTTGTTTAAGTTTCCCTGCATACTTCCTTTCCAAGGTGTATTATTTGCAAGTATGTGTGCAATAGTACAGTTATGTTGTGGTATATAGCATTGTTTTCCTTAATTAATGTTTAATCAGCAACACAGTCGTTTGCCAAAAACTCAAATAAAAACAAAACAACAACAACAAAAAATACTTTCGCGTGAAACTCATTCATCTGCACACACAGTATTGTGTAGTGGACGCTGCTGAGTCCAGCATAAACTAAAAAAAATTAAAACAAATACTTACACTTGCGCGATTTTTTTCCTTTCAAACGAAACAAACAGTTGCTACAAAAATATATTAAACATCTGAGGGGATATTTTCTAAGTGCCCAGTAAAATTTTCAATTAATCTATTCCAGAACGCATCATATTATCGTGCAATCGATTCTACTTAACATTTAAAAATTGATAATTTTTGTTTGAAATTGTCACGAAAGTAATAGTTTGTTTGAGCAAATATTTTTTTGCAAATAATTTTACATTGAAAATTTGTTTGAGATTACCATAGACTATATTCTGGAATCTATTACAACCGGAATCTGTTCCAAAAATTTTCCCTGTTCCCTGTGTTCTTTTTAAAAATATCCAATCGATAAGTAACACAAAAATTGTACTATTGCATTAAAATTTTACACTATTGTTTAATTTAACCCTTTTCCTACTCTCGGGTCGATTTCAACCCAAACAAAATTTGAATTGCCTTAATCCTTTTAAACATTTGAAGGGCTTGCTGCAAAAACTTGATAAGCAACATTTTATTTTTTGGTGTTTTTTGCCTTCTACTGATGTTCCATTGACAGATTTTTTGCAGAATTTTTGCTTAAACCCTTCGTACAGTATCTTAAGTATGAAAATTCTTTAAAATATCTAATTTCTACATAACTTCAAAAGTTTGAAGGCAAAAACCACGATAAAATTAAATGTTGCTTATCGAGTTTTTACAATAAGATCTTCATTTGAAATATTTTCATAAAATTTAAGCCGTCTGAAATTAATTAAATTTTGCCTTGGTCCATGATGTATAAAGAGCTTGCCGATTTTTTTGTAATCTAAAATCACCCTGTAGATCACTGAACCTTTTCGCAGCTTTGCAATTGTTCAACAATGCCTCATATACAAGTGCTTTTTTTTGCTACCCCCTTACTTATGGCAAAAATTTGCAAAAAGCCTTGCCACGTTTACGACGTTGCTTTTAAGAATGGTATGAAGGAAGATGGGTTATGAACACTTTTTTTTTTTTGTGTTTTGGTAGTTATTTTTGCAAACGCATGTACTCAAGTGACCAAAAAGCCAAAAAACACAGGCCACTACCTCTGTGTGTTTAATGCTGTTCCACAGTTGTAGTAGTAGGTGTGGGGTTGGTGAATGGAGATGGTTTAATATGTTTCGCTTTTTAAGACCCTGAGTTATGGTGTATGTATGCAGAACAGAAGAAATATTGTATGGAGGATGAAATGGTGTAGATGGGTACATTACTTGTTGTTTGGAGTTATAAAAAAAATGGAACAAAACATTATAGATATATTTTGTATTTTGTTATACTTTTTTATTTTTGACCAACATAATAAAATAAGAATATGGGAGATTCCGTTTCATTTTAAACAAAATAGGGAAAGAAAAAATTCAATAGCGGATGAATTGTTCACAGTTCTTTTTTTTTTTTGAGTTTTCTTAACTTTTCTGAATTATTTATTTCAGGTTTTTTTAAAATTCGACGGAGTTTATTAATTTCTTTTTTATATTTATCTGAACTTTTTTAATTTTTGATTGATATTGTAAACTATCCTCAATTTTCCTGAGTTTCTGAGATATTTTTATTTGATTAAAACTTTAATTTTTTTTATAACACCGTTCGACAGCCAATATTAAACTTGAATCGGGTGATATACGTCTGAAAATAAAGATCAAATGGAGTAAAACTGCATTTATAGTTTTTCATTTCGTGATCCTGTTTCCTTTCAAAAGGACTTCAAAGTTTTAAAGAATTAAATTTTATAAATTTTTGTAATATTTGTACTTCTCCTTTGTAATATTTGTACTTCTCCACTGGGTAATTCCAAAAATTTTCGCCCCACTGTTCGGAAACATGCCTTTGGACGCCACTGAGAATTTGGCTCATAGATATCCACGTTTATATGAGCTATGTTGCATTTCTTGATTTTCAAAATTTGCTGTAGTTTTCAAATTATCGCGGGTCAAAGTTCGTCTTTTTTAGCAAAAGTCAGAAAAATACATGACGTTTAACGTGTTCTAACTTTTTAACTAGTAATCCGATTATCACAAGTAATGGCTCATATGAAAGCTTAATTCTTCTTCTTTTAGGAAATATTTTCAAAAGCATACGGATTTTTTTCAGAAGTGTTGCAAAAATTCAAAAACATTTTTTTTGCGAATATTTAAAAAAACACATCTTCGATTTTTAAAAAAAAAAAAGTTTGGTGATAAACAATACTGTTTTGTACAACATATCCAAAATTCAGAGTGGGATCCCAATGGGATCAAAAAATATTCTGGTTTTAGTACGAAGTTCTTAAATTTTACCTTAGAAAATTAACAGGCCTATTCTCAGTTATGACTGGTTATGACTAATTTTATTATTTTTAAACTTCATATTCCCTGTGTTTGTTGTAAACACAATCATAAAAAGTCTCAAAATTTAAAATTATTTGTCAATTTTGAGACGATGTGGGTAGCAGGTCTTTATTTTTTTGAAATTTTCAAACAAAATTTGAATTTTTTTATGATTGTTTACAACAACCACATGGAAAAAATTGAGTTATGATTGAGTTATGACTTTTTTTGTGAATAGGCCCCTAAAATTTTATGTTTCTTCAATATAAAAATTTAAATTTTCAAAGAAAATTATACTATTAAAATTTTTGAAAACATTCAAAACATTAGAAATTTAAATTTTCTAAGGGAAAAATATGAGAACCTCGTACTTAAAACAGAATATTTTTTGATCCCATGGAGATCCTACTCTGAATTTTGAATATGTTATACAAAACATTGTTATTTTTCGCCAGAATTTATTTTAAAAAAATCGAACATGTGTTTTTTTAAATATTCGAAAAGAAAAAATGTTTTTGCATTTTTGCATCATTTCTGTAAAAAAAACTGTGTTATCTTAAAAATATTTTCTAAAAGAAGAACCCCAGCTTTCACATGAGCCTAAATTTGTGAAAATCGGGTCATTGGTTAAGAAGTTACAGCTCTTTAAACGTGATGTATTTTTCTTACTTTTGTTTAAAAAGTCAATCTTTGACCCGCCATAATTCGTTAAATACACCAAATGTAAAAAAACGATATATGGTACATATATCATATTTATGAGGGCTATCTATGTGTCAAGGTTCAAATTAATCTGAGACACCATTTCCAAAAATGACTAAAATTTGAGATAAATTTTCTGGAATGGCCCCACTACTGATAGCAAATGAAAGAGGAGGTTTTAGGTGCACTCAGAGAAAAATGCTTAATAATATTTATGACATGGTCTCATAAATATTTTTGTCAAAAAATTTCATTATATTTATGAAACCTTCATAAATATAATGAATTTTAATAAAAAAAGTCTATATAATGCACTTCATAAAATTTCATGATTTCATAAAAAAAATCATAAACGTGTCATATGATTCTTTGTAATATGATTAAGAAATTGGGGAAAAACAATTATAGTTCCTAAAAACGATTTTTAAAATTTTTATTCCTAATTTTAATTCTTCCAATGCAAATCTCATAACTTTTATTTCTAAAAAAAAAATAATGCATTTGCTATATTAATGAAACATTTCATAAATACTATGAAACTTTTTCATAAATATAATGAAACTTGCCATTAAAGTTCGTCCAATGTAACTGTTTCATAAATATTATGAAATATTTCATAAATACTATGAAAAATTTCATTAAAATAATAATTTTTTTTAAGTATTCCGTTATAAATATGAAACTATTCTATAGTACCAATAAAGTGTTTCAAACATACTATGAAGTGTTTCAAACATACTATTTTCTGAATGTTGACCAACATTACCTTACCTTACCTTGTATGGTCACTTTTCAGAAATTTTGACGTTTTTGCCACTTTTTAGATATTTTGACGTTTTTGCCACTTTTCAAGACGTCATATTTCGAAAGCCGAAAGGTTTTAGTTTTTATATTAAGTTGTCCATACGAATTTGTGACACAATATAAAGCATAATTTAACAAATAATTCTGTATGGTCTACCCAAAAACGACATTTTTTGAGTTATGACACTATACAAGTAAATGAGCGATATGTAAATAGGGGGCCCCTGTAGGTTTGAGTTGTTGAGTTGAGTTGAGGGTAGGTTGTACAAGCCTAAAAATAGGTAAATTTTTAGGCAAGTCCATGGCGCTCAGACTTAAAATAGTCCATTGTACCGTACCCAGAAAAGAAAGATTAAGTAAGGGTGATAAAAGGTTGAGAAGAAAAAAGGAAGAAAAGTGCTTGCTCAGAATTTCTCAGTTGTTTTCACAAACTTGAGAAAATCAGACAAGGGAAGTCCATGGACCGTGTCCATAGACAGAATATCAGAACCCAATATCCGCAGTCTAGCCCTTGAGAACGCTGGACAACAACATACATAATGTTCAGTTGTGTCATCATCCTCAAGACAAGCCACGCATAATGTGTCTGATAAGACACCTAATCTCGTCATATGACGAGCACAGGCATTGTGTCCCGTAATTAAGCCAGTAAGTCTGCGACAGTCTATTCTACTGAGACTGAGTAGATAGCACTGCTCTACAAATCTGAGGTTTGTCGCTGCGTTTTGGCTGAAACCAAAAAAAGTTGATAGGGTTTGGTGCCCCGATTCTAAAACGGTTACTCAAATTTTTCTATCACGTCACAATTTTGAGAAAATCGCGATTAAAGTGTCAAAAAATGCCCATTTTGACCATTTTTGAACGCCTATAAAATAAGATCCTGGCATGCAAATGACTTGGTATGAAGCTCATTCGAAAGTGTGTTATTTTCTCTTTCAGGCAAGATCAAATCTTCTTGGAATTTAATTTTCTAAAATGGTAAAAAAATCATTAGCCACAAGTGCTTTAAATCTAAAATTTATGTGTGAATTTGTATGGAAATTTGTTAAAAAACACTGTGTAAATAAACTAAATATTGAAAAAATGGAATGTTTTTTGCTAATGATTTTTTTACCATTTTAGAAAATTAAATTTTTAGAACATTTTATCTTATCTTTAAGAGAAAATTACAGGCTTTCGAATGAGCTTGATACCAAGTCATTTGCATGTCAGGATCTTATTTTATAAGCTTTTAAAAAGGGTCAAAAATGTCCTTTTTCGGCACTTTAACCGCGAATTACTCAAAATCCTGATGTGATAGACAAATTTGGGCTCCGGATTTGGAATCAGCGCAACAGACACTATCCAAATCACTAACCATCATCCAATACGCATTTTCTTGTTGAGCTGTGTAGTTAGCCACTTTCTTGTCTGGCTTAATTACAAAACGTTTGGTATTCTTGCATGCCAACTCATTTGACCATCTTTCCATGAAAGTTGCTTTCATATGAGGGTTGATCCAACGCATCAGCCATGTCAAGCCAATACCAATTTGAGGTTCCGGATTGTAAGGAATTGTATCAGAGCCAAGATTTGCCAAAGAGTCAGCAATCTCGTTTCCCCGTATTCCCCTATGACCCGGAACCCACAGAAGACTGACGCTATTCCCACATGAGACCTCATTGAGTCTGCGTCTCCTGGTCAATTTTGGATGAAGTGACTGGAGATTCAAGTGCAATGAGCGGAGCCTGGCTGTCACTGCAAATACTGATTCTCCTATTACTCCATCTGTTCCCAATTATCCAGGTCGCTAAGTCCAAAATAGCAAATATTTCAGTCTGAAATACTGTAGCCATTTTTCCCATAGCAATATAGCATTTGGTCGCATCGTCCAAATACCAGCCAGACCCAGAGCCATTTAAGGTACTGGATCCATCCGTGTAGAAAGTATCCGTGTAATTTTCCAGTAAGTAGGTCTGCTGGGTTTCCCCAGTCTTCCCTACTCGGAAATATTACAGTAAACTTCCTACCAAACTCGATGCAAGAGGTTGTATTGTACAAAGGCATAGAAAACATCGGACAAAGTTCCGATAGCCTATTGAACAGACGACCATGTCCCACATTGTACTCCCCATGCCATGTTCCGCTTTTGCTGAGCCGGCACAAAGATTTCATGGCTTCTCCTGGAATATGTAAGTCCAAGGGAAGCATATCTAACATAGCGTCCAGAGCTGCGCCTTGTAGGTTAGTTGTTAGCGTGCTAGCCTTTGTAACTGGGCGCCGTTGGTTCGATTCCCACCAGAACCATTGGTTTTTTCGCTACAACGAGACGACGGTCATTGTTACCGGTTCTCGTTTAGGTTGAAATTATTAAAAAAAAATTGTAAGAAAAAAAATGTAATATGTAAATAGAAAAGAAAAAAAAAAATATTACCTGTTTTAAGGCTTAGTTGGATTAATAAGTGTGCTGCTACTTTAGGGCTTAATAACTAATCCTAATATGAAAATATTATTTTAAATCCTTTTAATGTCACCTTAATGGTGGAGTAGCTCATATTATATCTGTAATACTTATGTACCTATTTATTTCTATTTTTATGTCGTTGTTTAAAATCATCATTTTTATTTTTGTTTTGTTAATTTTTTATATTTACCTCTTTTTAACATTATTTCCTTCGTCGAAGATCGTGGTTTATTTTTTTTTTTACTGAATTATAAAAACAATGACCAAACGAGTACACAGCAGTAGGCTGTGCTGTGACTAGTGCTGTCCAGGCACCACAAATGTCTACTAAAAATGAGTTTTGACCAATAACAACAAGGGTGTGGGTAAAGTGTTCCATTTTTTTTTTATTTCGTGTGTGTGTTGTTGTTCCTTACAACAGTGGCACAAATAAAACACATGCCAAATAAATTCGCGGCCATCTAAAAAAAAAAAAAATTAAAATAAAAATAACATACAAAAATTAAAAACAAAAAATGAACATAAAATAAGTACAGAAAAATTTTGCATTCAAAATTTATTTTTATTTTTTGGAAGTACATACAGCTTACACTAGGGATCAATACAATACAAAGATGTATCCGAAGAGGAGGAGTAGGAAGTTGTTAAAAGACTTTGCGAATATAAAAATTTTTAACAAAAATAAAAAAATAACTAAAAAACTTAATCATCATCATGTGAATCATCGTCATCAGCGTCATTGGCATTCAACGTCAACACCGTTATTTAGTCGTTGAACATTAACAATAAGTAAAGGATATGAGAGTGTTATAGTGTGTGTGTGTGAGCTTGTGAGTAAATGAGTGTTTAGTAGGGAACAACTTATATTTTAGTCTTTAAGAGTGAAATAGTTGTTCAATATAAATCTAGTAACTAGTTTTTAACAAAAGTTAAACATTTTTAATAATAATTACAAAGTTCTGAGGCGTGCCACTTTTTGAACGTGATATTTTTAAATTTTAAGAAAAATAGTGGCCCGCCCCAAAAATTGTTTATTTTTATCTATAATGCACAACAATTAAGTTTTGCATTAAACCATTCGATTTTTAAGGCGTGCCATTTAAAAAAAAAAAATCAATTTAGATTTTTGATGGCCCGCCTTAAAATTTGTGTAATATTATTGTTTATGCATACCATAAGAGTTTTACATCAAACCTTTTGATTTTGGAGGCTTGAAACTTTAAGAAAAAAAATTAAAATTAATTTAAATTTTGATGGCCCGCCTCAAAAATGGTGTAATATTATTGTTTTTGAAGACCATTAAAGTTTTACATTAAACTTTTTGATTTTGACAATAAGTAAAGGATATGAGAGCGTTATAGTATTTGTGAAGTTTTAAGTAAATGAGTGCTAAGAAGGAAACAACTTAAGAAGTAAAATACTTCATCGATATTAATCTAAATATTATTTTTTAACAAATGTTAAAAGTTTTTAATAATAAAAAAAAAAATTGAGACGTGCCACTTTTTGAATATAATATTTTCAAATTTTAAATAAATTGCTGAAATAAATTGTTTAGTTTTATCTCTAATGCACATCAATTAGGTTTTGCATCAAACATATTGATTTTTGAGGCGTATCAGTTTTTGAAAAAAAAAAAAATTACTTAAATTTTTGGTGGCCCGCCTCAAAAATTGTGCAATATTATCGTTTATGCGTACCATTAAAGTTGTACATCAAACTTTTTGGTTTTTGACAATAAGTAAAGGATATGAGAGTGTTATAGTATGTGTGAGCTTGTGAGTAAATAAGAGTTCAGTAGGGAACAACTTAAGTTGTAATATAGTTGATCGGTAAAAATCTAGAAACTAGTTTTTAACAAAAGTTAAACCTTTTTAAAAATATTTACAAAGATTTGAGGGGTGCCCCTTTTGAATATAATATTTTTAAATTTTAAATAAGTTTTGATGGCCGCCTCAAAAATTGTTTAGTTTTGTCTCTAATGCAAACCAATCAAATTTAGCATCAAACCTTTTGATTTTTGAAAAAAAATACTTAAATTTTCTGAATAAAATACTTAAATTTTCTGAAAAAAAAATACTTTAATTTTTTATGGCCCGCCTTAAAAATTGTCTAATTTTATAACTTATGGATACCATTATATAAAAACTTTTTAAAAATAAACTCCTCCTTATTGTCCTTAAATGCCAGCTTATAGCTGTTACTGCCACTGATAATATTTTCCCAATGATGATGACCACTTGGTACCACCCTGTACTTATTTTTTCGAATGTTTTTTAAAGACTTGGTTGTTTTTGAAAATGAGGCAAATAAACGCCAAAAACTGTATATATCAATGTTTTTGTTACAGCGTCCAGTTGAATGTCTATGGATAATGTGAGTTTAAAAAAAATTGCTCTAAAGTAGATGGTAACTTCCCTTTTCTCCCCATTATACACGTTTTATTCAATTTTTTGTCAATTTCTAGAATTTTATAGTTGAATTTGGTTTTATATTTTATTTTTTGGCAATTCACTTGCATTTTGTATTTATGGCAACCACCTCCTCCTACTGCTGTTGCTGGTGTTATATAATGAACGTTGGTCAATTGCTTTGGCTTCTGGTTGGGTAAAATCAAGGAGATTTGTAAAGGACTCTGACTACCCAGAGTTTCCAACAAAAAAGTATGTGTTTTTTATGAGTACAGGTAGTCAGTCACATTTATTTTTTAATATTCCTGTCTTTTATAGAGGTAAAAATGCCCAAAAAATTACAAAAAAAAAAATGTAACAATCATTTGAAATTGAAGTCTTTTGTAATAAAAGTCATGTCAAATGCGTGTTGAAGGTATATAAAAAAATATATATTGCAAAATTTTGACAAACTTTTGTGTTAATAAAAATCCTGATGAGCACCTAAAGGTACAACATACATGTATATGAAATTTATTGTAAACCAAAGCCTAAAGTTATTTTAGCATTCAAGTAGGTATAAATAAAATTTTAATGTTAAAAGCCTAAAAGTATGCAAGTTTTTTTTTTAATTAAGTTATTATTAAATATAGCCGCAAAGTAGGCGGTTTTTAAGTTAATATCAATATAAACTAAAGCAAATATAAAGGAAAAAATGCTGCACATAACTTAAAATAATAGGCCTTTTTTGATGGCAATCTTAGATTATTAACATGCATCAAAACGAAAAAAACAAAACATTAACTTCCATAAATTTCTCAATTTAATTTAGCGTAGTTTGGAATAGTTTTGTAAAATATTACACATTTTCGATGAAAAATTGATAAAATTAGTTTATTAAATGCTATTTAGCTTGAAAGCAACACAAAACATTTATCTTTTTTATTAATACCAAAGAGAGCCATTAACAATAAGAGTATCATTCACAATGTATGCAAGTTAATTTTTAACTTCTAGAATTTTAAGCGTTAAAAATATGCCCCAAAAAAAAGAAATGTGTGCAAAAAAATTCTTTTTTTATAGAAAAAACTTCTTAAAAAGCAAAAAGTAACGCCGGGTTTAAATAGCAATATTTAAAACTTTATATAAGCACAATTTTTAGAAATTAAGACAATCTATAAAAAAAAATTTAAGGAACATTTTTTTTTCTTATTTCCAAAATAATTTTTTAAAATTTAAAATAGTTCTTGAATTAAATAAATTTCAATTTGTGTTTTTGCTTATTTATGCCAAAATATGCACTTAAAAGTTAGAAATATGCACAAAATATGCATTTAAAAAGAAAATATGCAAAAATATGCATTTTCGCCAAAATATGCAAAAACATGCAAAAACAAATCCATGCCATTTTAACGCAAATTTCTTGATTCGGAAAGATAATTGGTCAATATCGTTTTAGACTATCGACAAAAAACATGCATTTGCATGGAAATCTCATCCCTAGTGATCACGAGTGTGACTGAAATTTTATTTTACCCTCGTGATTGTGAGTGTGAGCAGGGTTGTCAGATTTTTTTTACGCTCATCGCCAAATCGGGTGTCAAAAATCGCCAGAAATCGCCAAAACTCAAATTTTTTCAGTTTTTATTAAAAAAAAAAGTTATTTTTATTCAAAAAAAATATATTTTGTTTTCTTTATAATGGCTAGAAAATAATAATACTCAAAAATCGCCAAAATCCTAGAAAAATACATAAAAATCGCCAAAAGTAAATTTTTTTTTAGTTTTTGTATTGTTCTAAAATCTGTCTATAGGCAATAAATTTCACTCAAAATTCATTTATGCTTGTTTTCTGCACTAATGCAAAAACCCCAATCGATCCATGATAATCGGTCTTGAATATTTCTTAATTTTCTTATCGCTATTTTTACTCAACAACAGTGTAAAATTGGAAAAAAAGTAATTAATTTTTTTGCTATTCTCGTATTATAGTTTGTGACTATCTCGGACACTGCACAAATTTCCCAAATGTTTTTTGTTTTGTTTTAATTCATAAAGAGCCACTTATTGTTAGATGAGCAGACTTGTAGAAAGTCTGTCGAAAATGTTAAAAAAAAAATTTCAACTGTCTAAGCGCAGGAAAAGTAAATAAAATTTAATAATTTGAAATAATGGCTCTACTAATCTTTTGCAAATATTCAGGAAATAATTTGACAAAATCGCCAGAGAAATCGCCAATCATTTTGTAAATCGCCAAAAAATCGCCACGTCGCCAAATCGAAAAACTCGTCGCCAAACACATTTCAAAATCGCCACGTTTGGCGAGAAATCGCCATATCTGACAGCCCTGAGTGTGAGTAAAAATTTTGCGTAAATGAGTGTGCGTTAGTCGATTTTTTACGTGAGTTTTCCTGATTTATTTTTTATTCATATTTTATTTCGTAACGAAAAACGTATTACAAATGTTGAAAAATTTTTTTAAAAATTCCAATTTGTTACAAATTTTATTTTGTTTTTTTTTTTTAATAAAAAAAGTCGTGAGTCAACGTGAGTGTAAGTGAAGCTTATGCACTTGGATGTGTGTTGTCTTAAATTTACTCATGAGGTTGTGAGTACGTGTGAGTAGAAAACATATACTCATCAATGTGCGTGATTAGAAAGTTCCTGTTATGTGTCTCCACTTTGAGACTCAAATTTGAGATTTTTGCAAAAATTTGTTTTTTTTTTGTTAAAATAGTTAAAAAAATTATTTTTGCATAATATTTAATCGTAAATACTTAAATATGAAATTTAAAGATTTTACGATATCACTAACCCGTTCAATTTTGATTCCAAAAAAAAAAATGGCATGAATTTAGGGGCGTTCTCGAAACACCTTTTTTATAAAATTTAAAAATTTTATTAAAAAAAAATTTTAAATATATAACACAGGTTCACAAAATTTTAACTTTTTCAATTTGCCTGACCTTTGACAACTAATTTATATGGATTTTAGTGTGCTGATTCCGAATCTGTTATTCAATTGTTTCCACCAGCTCGCGTTCGCGAGCAAATCGCTGTTAAAGAGTCGAAAAAGTGCGTTTTTTACAACTTTTGCTTGGCTATAATTTCCAAAAAAAAAAATTTAGTGTCTCAGTTTTAAACACGAACTTAACTATATTGGATGTCAGGATGCTTTTTTCTGACAGCTTTAGTTTTCCAGTTAATAAAAAGGGCATAAATATTCAGAGAAAATTAAAGAGGACATAAATTTAAAAATTTTATTTTAGCGATATCTCAAAAACTAAAGATCACTCAACCAAAGTAAGAGCATTCACTTTTTGGATGTAAGACTAGTGTTGGTAAATATAGACTCACAAACATGCCAAAAATAGCCTATTTTCAAAGCTTCCTTAGGCTATATCTCGAAAACTAGAGCTGACCCAAAAAAAACTGTAGCCAGATTTGAAATCAGCGTACCCCTAAAACCCAAAATTAGCTATCAGATCCCGGGCAAAAAAAAAGTGTTGCCCTGTGTAATTTTTTCTTTCTGCATTCATTAAGAACACCTTGGAGAAGAAAAATGTGAAATATGGCGGATATCCGTCGGTCCACTTTTTGGGAATCCCGGGGGGAATTTAGCGGATTTCAAGAAAATGTTGGTTTTATCAATAATTAGGATTAATAAAATATTATAAATTTCGTTTTTGGTAAAATTACCGGGTTTTTAGTGTCGTGGCATTCTATTAAATAGCTCTAAGTCTGTCATGAAATCTTACCGATTTAGGACGTCTTTAACCCACATTGGCTGGGGGTCAAAGATGACACCCGCAGAAAATTTGAAATTTAGAGCTTAAATTTTGTGCTATAAACAAGTATTAAACAGCTTTTGTGATTTGTACCCCCACAATTATTTCGTACTTATATATTATCTTTAAAAAAATCGATAACAATTCTTCGTAGGAAGTCAAAAATGGCCCATTCAAAAAAAAATATATTTTTTATAGAAAATTAATTTGTGGCAATATATAAGATGACTTTAAATCAGCCCTAAAATCTTACCTTTTTAAGGCAAAAACTTTTACGCATAGTGTTTTAATTTTTTGGTATCAACAAAATATATATTTTTTACTGAATGGGTCATTTTTGACCCCCTACCAAGAAGGGTTATTGATTTTTTTAAAGATAATATATTAATACGAAATTATAGTTTGGGGAAAAAGCACAGAAGCCATTTGATATTTGTTTTTAGAAAAAAATTTAAGCTTTAAACGTCAAATTTTCTGCGGGGGTCATTTTTGACCCCCAGCCAATGTGGGTTTAAGACGTCCTAGATAGGTAAGATTTCATGACAGACTAAAAATTATATAATAGAATGCCACAACATAAAAAAACTCCAAATTAAAATATTTCCTTGAAATCCGCTAACTTACCCCCGCGATTCCGCGACGGATATCTGTTATATTTCACAGTTTTCTTCTCTAAGGTGTTCCTAATGAATTCCGATAGAAAAAATAATATATTTTAATTTTTTTTTAATAAAATTTTCAAATTTTGAAAAACGGTGTTTTGAGAACGCCCCCAAAATCATGCCATTTTTTTTGGTATCAAGTTTGAACGGGTTAATGATATCGTAAAATCTTTAAATTTCATAATTAAGTATTTACGATCAAATATTATACAAAAATAATTGTTTAATTATTTTAATAGAAAAAATTATAAATTTTTTATTTTTTTTTTTTAAGTCAAAGTGGAGATTGAAGATAAACTCCGATTGGATTGATATTTTGCATGTGAGTTATTATTAGGCGACCGACACTTTTGGCGGGTATTAGAATTTGATCAGAGAGAAAACCAAAAAAACGAGCCACCCCAGTATTCACCATGGCGTGCTTATCATTTTGTTCAAATTCTTATGAATTTTTATTAAAAAGTAAAAATTGTTTTTATTCAACATTTAAAATATTACATTTTGATTAGATTTATTTTAGCTCGAGGTCATTATTTTCTTTACTAATTAAAACTACGATATTTTCATAGAATAATTTTCAAGAAAATTATTTTTCTGTTTTAAATTTATTTGTGTTGGTAATTTTTGCAAGACTTAAACACGTGTCAAACGTGTTTCGGTGACCAATACAAGTAAATTTAAAACAGAAAAATAATTTTCTTGAAAATTATTCTATGAGAATTTCATAGTTTTAATTAGTAAAGAAAATAATGACCTCGAGCTAGAACAAACCAACTCAATATATAATATTTTAAAGGTCGAATAAAAACAATTTATATTTTTTTATTAAAAATTAATGAGGTTTTATTTTTTTTTTTTTTTCAAAAATTATATTTAAATTTTTTTTTCCAAAAATTTGTATTTATTTATTTATTTATTTATTTATTTATTTATTTATTTTTTTATTCAATTTCTTATACCCTAAAACTTAGTCGATACAATGCAAAAATAATTTTGTAGATATCTTTATTACATCAAAAGTTATGACCGTTAAAGTGAAGTCCCTACTCAACAGTTTGCAGAAATTCAAAACTTTAAGGGTTGCCACAGTTTAAATATAATAAATTTGTTTCTCAACAATTAAAATTAACATGTTTGCATCCAGGTAGAAACACTTACATTAGTATGATTATAGATAAATTTTAAGGCTCAAAAATTTTAATTTAAAGTATCGATTTTTAATTTATTTTTATCTGAAACTTAAATTTTTTTCTCCTGCCATTTTTCTCTAAAAATGCTAAATATATATAAAAACAAATCTATATACATAACAACTTTATATATTTTCTCAATTATTTTAAATAACCCTTTCGATAAAAAAAAACTTATCAAAAATAATTGCATAAACTCATACTTTTTTTATTGTCTTGACTTTAAATGAATCATACCAGTTTATAAAAAAATATTTAAACTTTGATGTTGCAATTTTGCAACATAAAAATAAAATAAAATAACAAAATATATATAGAAAAGATAAATTTTGAAAATGTTTTCTTAACAGATTTTATTAAACTGTACTATACCGAGAAATATATGTAAATGTGTGAGTATGTTGGTTTTTTTTTCTAAACCCAATAGGATTATGTCACCAGTATGTATAAATGAATATGTATAAATGTTTGTAGATGTCATATCAAGTTGGTTATTTTCTTAAACTAATACTAGTATAGAAAATTTCATTAACATTTTCTAATAATAAAATAACATATATCTATGGTATATATTAAATAAAGAAGTTGTGCATACTTTTAGGAGTTTCACATAGGTTAAAATATGTGTATAAGTTAAGGGAGTTATCATACTCTGGACAATAAATTTATATTTGCAAAATTTTATTGAATTTTATATTATAGACTTATAATGCAGTTTTTGGGTATATAAATGTATATTTAAATACATATGTATTGGTTTGCATTTTTATATAAGTAATCTGGTATATACATAAAAGTATATGTAATAAAAAACAATTTATTTATAAATTCTACTCAATTTAAAAAAAAGAGGATTTTTTTATAATAAAATCTTGTCCTCCTTCCTTTTTGTCTAATTGTTTCTAATTAAAATATATAAATTCAAGCCTACTTTTAGGCTTCTTTGTTTAACTCACACATCTCTTTCTACCTTCTACTTAAATATAACAAAAGTATTTTAAAATCTCTCATCTCAACTATACTTTAATTAGGAAATTTCATTTTACATAAGTACTCTACTAACTTCCTTTAAAAGTCATTCGTTTGTTTGTTATAAAAAAGCAACTCTTAAAAATATGCTTTACTTATTTATATTTAAAAGTGCATTTTCCTACTTACACCAAGTATTCTTTGTATCCTATTTTATTTTTTATTGTTTGTGTGTTGAATCTTCTGTAACTAATGAAGACAAATTACCTGCGGCTTTGTGTTGTTTTGCTGTAGATCTTGTTGTTAGTAGTATTTATATAATTAAGCAAAACAATCTATCTGCAAACGTGCTTGTGAGTGAATAAATGACAAATAGGAAGTGGGCCTAAAAGTATGCTTTAGTTTTTTTATATTTAGTCTTGTTTTGTTTTATTTATTTTTATGTTCCGCTTTGTCATACTTAACATACTTAAGCTTGTTTGTTATTGTTAACAAAATATATAATAAACAGTAAATATTATTTTTGGCTCTATGAAATAAGGCCCCAATGAAATAAGACCCCAAACCAGAAATGAAATAACGCCCCATTTTTTGGGGCTTTATTTCATTATGAAACAACACCCCAATAAATAAATGAAATAAGCCCCCAATGAAATGAAACAAAACCCCAAAGATAAAATGAAATAACGCCCCATTTTTGGGGCCTTATTTCATAATGAAATTAAGCCCCATTTTGAAAATGAAATAAGGCCCCAATTTAAAAACAAAAATAAATATTAAGTCCGTTCGATAAGCTTATCTACTATTTCATTAAAAAATTACTCCAAAATTTTTGGTAAATTAAAAATTTTACACATACATACAAAGGACTCAATTTAAATCCAAAATATATTAAATCTACTACAAACCGAAATGCACGCCGCGAGTGAACAAAAAATTCCGAATACGTCTAAATAACTGCTTTTATTGACCAGGGCGTGGCACATCGGATTGTTTAAGGTGTTAGCACAATGGAGTTGGCGAAATTTTCTTCGATTTTGTACAACCTACCGTCGTCGTTAATATATCTTTCATAACACTATAATATGATGCTTGTTTTAAAAATATTTAAATGCATGTGGTGATGAAGGAAGCGCCGCAGGCGAAAAATTTTTACAACAGATTTTAACAAAAAATTAAAAAAAATCGCGCGATTTTTTTTTAATTTTTTGTTAAAATCTGTTGTAAAAATTTTTCGCCTGCGGCGCTTCCTTCATCACCACATGCATTTAAATATTTTTAAAACATACATCATATTATTTCATCAGTAATTAAATAGAATTCTAGAAATGCCCAAGGATATAACCAGTTTTAATTCCTTTTCGAGGTTTGTAAATATATTAAAGACAAAATTTATTATTGATTAAGTTCTGAGAAAAAAATTTTAAATTAATATAGAGATTTAAATTCATATTCGTAAGATGTTTCTCATCCGATCTTACAGCGAAATTTATAAAATACTTATCGCAGATTCAGTAGGCGCGTTAGCAATTGCACTAATCTTTTTAAGTTCATTTTTTGTAGCTTCTGTAGTAATTTCATTTCATTTTGGACTTATTTCTGTGAAAATTATTTCATTAGCAGTCTTTTTCATTGCGTCGTTGGTTTCCGCAGATTTCAGAGATGAAAAATGAAATAACACCCCAAAATATTATTTGGGGCCTTATTTCATTCCTAAAATTTGGGGACTTATTTCATAATGAAATAAAGTCCCAAAACAAAAAATGAAATAAAGCCCCAAATAATGAAATAACACCCCAATTTTTTTTAGTAAAAATTTGTGGGGCCTTATTTCATTTTTGATTTGGGGCCTTATTTCATTGGGGCCTTATTTCATAGAGCCATTATTTTTATATTATATGTCAAGTGAAGTGGCTACTACAAAGGTTTTTAAACTTTTGTTGGGTAAAGCAAATAAGAATAAGAATTATAAATACTAATTGAAGCATATGTTATAATAATATATTGTTTTTTTTTTTTAATATTAGGGCCTACTTTAAGGGGCTAAATGATTTCCGAAAACCAAGCATACTTTTCGGCGCTTTTTTACAGTTATTAACAGGGCTAGTTTTTATAGTATCAGTTACTGATAGAACTTACGACAGGAGAATTTTGGAACAACATTCTTTCACAGATCATTGCTACATTTAGTTTTTACTCGGGGAGTATGGTTCGGTTGAGGCAGTCTTGAGAAATCAGAAGAGAATAAACTGGGTGAAATATAGTAAAACATTTTCTGGGCATTTATCAAATGTTTGCAATATATCGCTGGAGGCGTCTTGCTCTACTGCAAAGCCTGGGGCAAAAAATGCCACCTTGGTGGTCAAGTGAGTTGCAGACGAGCATATATTGCAGCAGAGAGATCTTTAATAAGGCAAAATCTTTAAGAGATGACGGGGAGTGGTCTGCCTACGAGGCATTCAACACCAAATGTCCCGCTACGGAAAATTATGTGCCCTGTGAATTTCTGAATAGGTTGTATTATATGGAATTAAAAAATTTTGGAATTTTTCAAAAACTGGGCTTCGGAGGCGTGGTCAAATATTGGAAAAATGGTCAAATTTGAGTCGATTCATCTTGAATAAATATTTATTAAATTAAAACAAAATGCACCACAGTTTTTGAAAAATTGAAAAACCAAAAACGCAATTTGCTTAGTTCCATACAGGGCTATCCATACAAACTATTCAGAAATTTTCGGTATACATGTTATTTATCGTTGGACATTTGGTGTGAAATGCCTCAAGAATTTTAAGAAGATGATCAAAATTGCCAAATGTGATTCTTGGAAAACCTTCTGTGGAAACATAAAAGACGTTTCTGATAGACGTGGCCGTGAGTGAATTTCGACTCACACTAAGTCACGATCACGATAGGGATTTTTAAATCACGAACACTCACTCACGATCATATTTTTTCTACTCACATTCACGTGAGTAAATTTAATACAACTCACACAAGCTTCACTCACACTCACGTTGGCTCACACTTACGAAACTTTTATTTATACAAAAAAAAAAAAAAAATCTAAAATCTAAAAAAAATTAAGCACAATTTTAATTTTAGCCAAATTTTAAATTTTTTTGCTTTTTTCGGGACAAAATTTTAAGATTCGCCATTTTTTATAATTTTTTTTTTGCTTGTTTTACAAAAGGAAATATGAGAGAAATAAATCACGCGTACTGACGCAAAAAAAATCGATGTACGCACACTCACTCAGGCAATTTTGTTCAGATCAGGCACTTTCACGTGTGAATCACGCACTAATCTGCTCATGTGCCCATCTCTAGTTTCTGAGGCATCCAGGTTGCACAAAGTTGTGGCTTATTCTCCTTACACCTTAGGGTACCTGAGAGATCCTTTTCAGGATCTTCTTCTAACCACGAATTTTCCGAGCAATTTCATGACGCCGTTTCAAGCTCTGGTACGTTCTGACGCCAAAGCATTTGAAATTAGTCATTAGAGTCATTATTATCCCGAAGGCTAGCAAAAATTCCTACAAATTTTTTGTTGAAGACAATTAAATGAATGGTAGACTCATATTTGTGTAGTTATTGACTCGAGGCTACTCTCGATTAGGAAAATGCATACAGCAAGGGTTAATCAACGGAAAAAGCTCTTCATGAGCTCTTGGGTACCGTCGAAAGATCGCTTTCGGTAAAGCAGAACACTATGTTGGCCTTTTGGTCTGGGAGTGAAGCTTGGGATCGTTTTAATGGTTGAAGATCTACTTGCCAGTGAACGTCTGAATTGGGATCGTCTGTCATATCTCGATTTGTCAATAGGGGCACACCACAGGGAGGTGTTAGGTAAGGTTGTTACACAAAAACCAACGTCCAAAGAGGCCTTGATGTGGCCCATTATGATTCCTTTGATGATCGAAACCACCTCTCTTCAGTTTTATCACTCGGATTGTTTCAAGTTATGCATCCCCTTTTGAAGTTTTATAAATTCCAGATGGGTCCAAGGATTCTCGCTTCGAATATCCAATAAGTTCTGAAATAAATAAGAGCCAAAGAGTTTTAATATTCTTAGAGACAGTCCAGGGCATTCATTCATGTCTAATGTGTTATGACCAGTTATCAGATTTATTACCGTTCTTAGTTCTCCTCTTTTCATTTCTAAAAGAATTTTAGTGTGCTTTGCCAAGTATTCATCCCATAATAATTTATTATGAATACATCTGTCTGAATTCGTCCATCAGAGACGAAGGTGTTCTTTCACCACTTCTTCCAGGCACTGAATTCAATGATTATCTCTCTAGAAGCACGTGGATGCCATGTTGTTGTATATGCTGACGATGTCACAATAGCAGTAAAGGGAAAGAACGTGAAAACATTGAGAGACATTCTTCAGAGTTTTTTGATATATATGTCTAAATGGCAATAGACTGTGGTCTGGAAGTTAATCCAGGTAAAACAGAGCTTGTCTTGTTTACGAAGAAAAATATGATTCCTGCTTTTGATCCTATTTTTCTGCACGGATCTTTAATCGCCTTGTTAGATGGAGCCATCTTGGAGTATTTCAAGATAAAAAGTTGAATTTCAGGCGTTATTTGGAGGAACGGGTGAGAAAAGCAACGATTGCTTTATATTCCTGTAAAAAAAACCATTGGAAAACGATGGGGTCTTAGCTTTAAAGCCGTTTATTGGATTTATATAACAGTGGTGCGTCCAATTGAATTGTGTCTTCATCACGAAGGTACAGAGAATTGCGTTAATGTGCACCACTGGTGCTCTCCGTACTACACATACGGTTGCATTATAAATCTTCTTTCACCTGATATGTACCATTCGATATATTGGGTTGGCGGTATGCGGCTACATAGGAAATTCGGCAGAATAGCACACTACAATGGAAGAGCAGCGATTGTGGCCATAGCACGATCTTAAAGAAGATAAAAAATATCACAAAATGTGGACTGCGCTCCCTCTATGAGCCTTTTACAGCGCCACTTTACCGCTATGATATCATCCAGGAAGTCTTGGATGAGGGGCATTTCGAGTAGTGGATCCACAAAAAAATTTTACACAAATCAATCGAGGTTACACGAAAAAGTGCGATTTGGTATCAATTCGAAGGACCTTAGGTTGAGCCTGGCTCGATGATTTCCAGATCGTATTAGTGTTTACCAGACAGAGTTGTTGGCAATAAAGAAGAAGACTAACTGAATAAGATGCAATGTCTTGTCTACAACCACAGTCAACATCTATACTGACAATAAAGCCGCTGTCAAGTCCCTGGATTCAATGTTTCTGAAAACAATATCTGCCCTTAACTGCCGCACTACTTTAAATGAGAAGACCAAGCAGTCTGAAATACGAATCATATAGGTCTCAAGGCACAGAGACATTCCAAGGAATTGCAAAACCGACGATCTTGCTAGACTGGAAACTACCTTACAGGTTCAAACAGAATTGAGATATGTTGGTATGCCTCCAGAAACTTGCAAGCTAAATCTACGGCCTTGATTCGCGAAGGAGACTTATCAGAGATTGGCACATAGATGGATGTGTGAGACTACACAACAGATTTGGCCTTCTCTTAATCAGTGGCGCACAAGATACCTTATATCGCTTCCTTAAGGACAGATTTCGACGGCGGTTGCTCTAATTACCGAACACTGTCTTACAGGAAAGCATGTAGAACGGTTAGCATGGATGTGGAGGAATAGAAAACTATCGAGCACTTTATCTATTATTGCCCGGCACTTTCTGGTCAGAGACTTGCTTCACTGGTATCTACGATCTTTCTGATTTGTGGAATATCAAAATTCAACGACAGGGACTAGTATGCCCTTTTACAGTCCCGTGGTATCACAATGGACCTTAGACTCTATGTGTGCTGACATAAAACGTCGTAAAACGTATTAGAAAATGTTTTTTTACCACCGGCTAATGTTCTGACATTGTCAGCCATTTGGATTTAGTCAGGATTTCTTTTAACCAAAATACATTTATATTTTTTTTTATTATGTTAAAACATTTCCGTGGCATACAGTATTATTATATTTTATGTATTTATATATATTTTTTTGTTTTTATATTTATTTTTTTGATGTAACCACATAAAACAATTTCCATTTCCTATCGGTGGCAAGCATAACATTTTCACGTTTTACTTATATGGAAATTATAAAAAAAAATATTAACGAATTTAACGAAACAAAAAAATATTTTTTCAACTGACTTTATATCAGAAAACTTTTGTTATATTTATTTTTACATAAATATGTAAGTTTGTAAAATATATGCGTTTGGTTTCTTTAATTGTGGAATATTTTTCTACAGGTTTTATATGGAACTACCTTTTGTATTGGGACAGATCGAAATATGCGTTTTTATTTGTATTTTTTAATCTCTAAAAATTATTATTATATTCGATCTAAGTTAAAGCACATTTTGAAATCTCAGTTATCATTTAAGAACTTCTAATTTAAATTCTGAGTCCAAATTTTTCAGATTTTGATCCGACTTAATTTAAACACAAAACAAACTTGATATTGTTGACGGACAGATTTTTTTGGGGAAATGATTGTTAAGTTTACGAAATGCAAACAAATTTTAATGTTAGTCACATAAAGAAATGGCTGAATGTGAAAAGTTGTCTAGCAAAAGTGCTCTTAAATCATATGTGGTTAGAATAAGAAACTGAGAAAAATTGTATAATAAAATATATTCAACAAAACTTCCTCCCACCGATCTTAATAAAATTTAAAAAATCTTATCGTACATAACATAATTTTAAGTGATGGAAATAAAAATTGAAAGATTCAAGCAAAATATTAAAGTATGTTTATTAATAATAACCCCTAAAAATAGGCAACGGATTTTGTCTATTTTGTTGTTGTCAACTGTAAGGCTCTAAAAACCAACAAAACTCGTTGCCTATATTTAGGCGATATTATTAATATACGATAAATAATATAATATACCATAACCTCACTTTTTATTTCATTTATTATATTTTCCTTAATCTAAAAGTTATTTAACAATTAATAAGTCAATTTGTTTAAAGTTAATATTTTAAGACAAAATCCTTTTAACATTAGCAATGCAAATTTATTATCGTTTTCTTTAAGGAAAATTCTCAAATTAAGAAAATATGTAAACGACAATTATAGACTCAATATTGTCAAAAGGAAATTTTATTATTTTTTTTGTTGTATAATTACAAAAAAACATCATTAATTGTAATAATACAGAAAATACCACATCTCTTTGCCATAGGAAACCACAAAATGTTTTGATACAAGACAATATGATGGCTTAAATTATTTCTTATAAGAAAATTTTATGTAAATTTCCTAAAATGAAATAAGAAAATAATTCAAATTTTACAACCTTTAAGACATTTTACTGGCAAATCATTATTATGATGATGGCAAATCATTATTATAGAAAAGTCAACAAGCTGTGTAAGAAAAAAGGGTTGTTTAAATAATTTCTTTTATCAATTGATTTGCATTTCTAAATATTTGTCTGAAATGCCTGTTTCGGAGTCCAGTTTGAGAAAGAGAAAAAAATAATGTTTAATACAATTAAGGTTTTTAATACCAAAACATTTTCCTATTATAATTATGCATTTTAATTAATCTTGTCTTTCGACAATGTTATGTAGTAGGTTTATATGAAAATGACAATTTCATTTATATAATGGGGTGTTTTATTGGACAGATAAATATGGTAGAGTTTAAAGCACTCAAAAGAATATGTTAGTAAAAATAATTTTTTCTAAAAAACTTTAAGTTAGACATAAATTTTTCTATAAAAAACTTATGTCTGACATAAATTTTTCTATAAACAATTATGTCTGACATAAAATTTTCTATAACATAAATTTTTCTATAAAAAATTATAACTGACATAAATTTTTCTATAAAAACTTTTAACTGACATAAATTTTTCTATAAAAAATTATAACTGACATAAATTTTTCTATAAAAAATTATAACTGACATAAATTTTTCTATAAAAAATTATGTCTGACATAAATTTTTCTATAAAAAATTATGTCTGACATAAATTTTTCTATAAAAAATTATGTCTGACATAAATTTTTCTATAAAAAATTATGTCTGACATAAATTTTTCTATAAAAAATTATGTCTGACATAAATTTTTCTATAAAAAATTATGTCTGACATAAATTTTTCTATAAAAAATTATGTCTGACATAAATTTTTCTATAAAAAATTATGTCTGACATAAATTTTTCTATAAAAAATTATGTCTGACATAAATTTTTCTATAAAAAATTATGTCTGACATAAATTTTTCTATAAAAAATTATGTCTGACATAAATTTTTCTATAAAAAATTATGTCTGACATAAATTTTTCTATAAAAAATTATGTCTGACATAAATTTTTCTATAAAAAATTATGTCTGACATAAATTTTTCTATAAAAAATTATGTCTGACATAAATTTTTCTATAAAAAATTATGTCTGACATAAATTTTTCTATAAAAAATTATGTCTGACATAAATTTTTCTATAAAAAATTATGTCTGACATAAATTTTTCTATAAAAAATTATGTCTGACATAAATTTTTCTATAAAAAATTATGTCTGACATAAATTTTTCTATAAAAAATTATGTCTGACATAAATTTTTCTATAAAAAATTATGTGAAATCTTAATTTGGAGATTTCACAAACAACAACAAATATAAAAATAACAAAAAGGAAACTTTATCACATGAGCACTGGTATTGAAGAAATGGTAACAGGTGATGACTATAAAAATTTTATTAGCAAACAAAACGACAGAATGAAACACATAAGAGAAGAAGTAAAAACAAAACAGCTGATTAAATTGACTACACTGAAGGAAAAACAGTTTAAATCATATGGACTAATTTTCAACGATCATTGGTTTGAAAATAAAACTAAAGTAAATATACCTATGGAATGTAAATGGATTCTTTCGTTAGGGAAAAAATTTGCATTACCGGTAAATCAAAAAAATTTTTCTCCGATTAATATAATTGCGGATATTGAACAATGTATCCAAGACATAGATGAAAATTCTGACAAGGAAAAAGATATTGCTAGAACTAAACTAGCAAATGGTATAAGCTCTTTTAAAAGAAAATTTAGAAATACACCTAAAGAAAAATTTATTTCAACAGTTTTCGAAAAAACTAAAAAATTTTTAAAAAAACATCAAGATTTGATAATAATAAAAGCAGATAAGGGTAACAAAACGGTATCCATGTATAAACAAGAATATGAACAAAAGATGGAAAATATTTTAGAAGATAGAAACACTTATAGAACAATACGAACTGATCCTACCCATAAGCTTCAAAAACAAAACAACAACATCATTTCCGAGTTAGAAAAAAATGGATTCATTGATATGTGGCAAAAGCGTAAACTTATTTGTCATGCGGCTACTGCACCCAGAATTTACGGGTTACCAAAAATCCATAAGCCGGACGTTCCTCTTAGATCGATTGTGTCGTCAGTACAAGTGCCATGTTATAGGCTGTCCAAATATTTGGGAACAATTCTCAACAACATTATTTCTAGGGAATACAATATTAAAAATTCTATTGAATTAAAAAATCATTTGGTTAATATAAAACTTGAGACACATGACATATTAGTTTCCTTTGATGTTATCTCACTATTTACAAATATACCTGTACACACAGCAATCAAAAATATTATGGAAAAATGGCCGACAATCAAACAGTTCACTAATATCCCAAGACCAAAGTTTTTGGAAATTTTGAAATTCTGTTTGACAGATAATAATTACTTTGTTTATGGTAGAAAGGTAATAAATCAAATTTTTGGAATGCCAATAGGCAACCCGCTCTCGCCAACAATAGCTGATATTGTTCTTGACAATTTGTTGGACGATGCAATATTAGAATTTAAGAACAAAAATATTAATATTAAATACATAGCAAAATATGTAGACGACATTTTTGCTATAATTAACAAAGACGATAAAGATGAAATTCTTAAAACTTTTAATTCACACCACCAGAAAATCAAATTCACCCTTGAATTAGAAGAAAACAATGAAATAGCATATCTTGACGCAAAACTACGCAGAAGTAAGGACACAATTGTTTTTAATTGGTACTCTAAGGAAACAGCTTCAGGTAGACTCATGAATTTCAACGCTACACAACCCAGGAGTCAAATCATTAATACAGCGAAAAACTTTATAGAGAGGGTATTGAAAATCAGCGACGAACTATTTCATCATAAAAACATAAATAAAATTTATGAAATTTTAACACAAAACAGTTTTCCAAAAAAATTAATTAAATCTTTAATTGATGACGTAAATAGGCGGTTAAAAAATAATAACATAATTGACAACACTGTTGAAAAAGAAAATAGGAAATTTTACAGTGTACAATACATCCCTGGCCTTACTGACAATAGAAACATGAGAGAAACACTGAAACAAAATAACATATGTTTTGCGTACAAACCTAACAAAACAACAAGTGCAATATTTACGAAAATAAAAGCGCCAGTGGAGAAACAACAACAAAGTAATGTTGTTTATGAAATCAGGTGTAAGGGAAATGACAAAGAACAATGTAATCAAATATACATTGGAGCAACAAAGAGGGCGTTATCTACAAGGATCGGAGAACATAAAATGGACATTGCAAAGCAGAAGGAGACCACAGCATTAGCTATGCATATAATTGAATCTCAACATGTACCAGATTTCAAACAAATAAGAATATTAGACAAAGAAGACTCTACAAGGAAACGATTTACTAAAAAAAGCTTAAGGATCCAACAAAACATTAAGAATACGATGAATTTAAAAGAAGATACGAACAACATTTGTGCTAGTTACCGAGTCGCCATAAAATAAGTTGTGCTGTAAAAATATGTTTTTTAAAAATAACTCAATGTTTTATGTTGTTACGTTATACAGTGTATCACAAAAGTATTTTGCCTATGCAAAATATAATGAAATTTAATAAAAAACCGCTATAAAAAATATTAATTTTTAAAAATAAATATATGTTTTATTAAATATTAAATAAGGGAACTTTAAACTTTAATTCTGTATCTTTAAACACTTAATTTTGATTTTTCACGCATGAGATTTTAAAGAAAATATCAAATTATCACAAATATTTCAGCTCACAAAAGTATTTTGCTTTTTTAATTTAACTATATAATTTTTTCAATTTATTAAAAAAAAATAACAATTTTAATATTTTGAATGGTATTTATTGTTAGCCAGAACTAATTGCAGACTTCTGGGCATTGATTCCACTAAATTCAAAAAATTTTGAATAGGTATTTTGTACCATTCTACTTCTGGTGCTAGTTTTAAAGTAGTTTTTATTGAAATATTGTGTTACATGATTTTTCCGTCGAAATAAGCCCAAAGATTTTCGAAAGGATTCATGTCGGGACTTTGTGGTGGTGTTGCCGTATGTTTGGCGTTGTATAAAAACCACTTTTTAACGTCAAAAGCTGTGTGTTTTGGCTCATTATCACGTTTGAAGTAAAACCCTTTTCGCGATAGCCCCATTTGGTCAGCACTGGCATGTTAATTTTTCCTCAAAATGGATAAATCTCTACATAACTATCCATAGTTTCATTAAGAAACACTAACTGGCCCATTTCAAGGCCGACATAAATTCTTAAAAGACCAGAGAACCACCACCATGTTTTACCGTTGATTTTATATTTTTTATATTTAAGGATTTATTTGGCTTTCTCAAGACCATACGTCGTCCATCTGACCCAATAAAGTTTTGAAAAACTCAAATGAGCAGTGACAAAACCAAATTCAACATTTTTGGGGGTGATGAACGACGTATGGTCTTGCGAAAGCCAACTAAATCCTTAAATATAAAAAATATAAAATCAACGGTAAAACATGGTGGTGGTTCTCTGGTCTTTTAAGACTTTATGTTGGCTTTGAAATGGGCCAGTAAGTGTTTATTAATGAAACTATGGATAGTCATGTAGAGATTTATTCATTTCGAGGAAAAATTAACTTACCAGTGCTGACCAAATGGTGCTATCGCGAAAAGGGTTTTACTTCAAGCATGATAATGAGCCAAAATACACAGCTTTTGACGTTAAAGTGGTTTCTATACAACGCCAAACATCCGGCAACACCACCACAAAGTCCCGACATGAATCCTCTCGAAAATCTTTGGACTTATTCGACGAAAAAATCATGTAACACAACATTTCAATAAAAACTACTTTAAAACAAGCACCAGAAGTATAATGGTACAAAATACCTATTCGAAATTTTTTGAATTTAGTGCAATCAATGCCTAGACGTCTGGAATTAGTTCTGGCTAACAATAAATACCATTCAAAATATTAAAATTGTATTTTTTTTTTAATAAATTAAAAAAATTATATAGTAAAATTAAAAAAGCAAAATACTTTTGTGAGCTGAAAAATGAGTGATAATTTGATATTTTCTTTAAAATCTCATGCATGAAAAATTAAAATTAAGTGTTTAAAGATACAGAATTAAAGTTTAATCTTCCCTTATTTAATATTTAATAAAACATATATTTATTTTTAAAAATAAATATTTTTTATAGCGTTTTATTACTTAAATTTCATAATATTTTGCATATGCAAAATACTTTTGTGATACACTGTATATGTTAAATGTAAATTTTGTCATTTTGATGTAATAATATAAAAATGTAAGTTTTCAATGTTATTTGTTAAAAAAATTTTGTTAATAAATGTTATGTTTTTATTAAATAGACGTATCCCCAGAAGAAGTCGACAAAAAATCGACGAAACGCATTGGCGTAGGAAGCCAACATTTCTGGGGGGGGCTAAAGCCCCCCCCCAGATTTTTTTGAATTTTTTTTTTTTTTTTTTTAATAGAAAACCCCAGACCTATTTCTGAAGCGTTCCCTATATCATGTGGGTAGGTGTCCTAGAAACGAATGCCCTCCGAAAGCGGTTAAAAATTCATATTTTTGTTAAACAAATTTTGATTCTGAAGATTTTTCGGAAATTTAGAACTCCCAGATATGTTATGAAAATGAAAGATTTTTAATGTTTTTCCTATAGTAAAATCATTAGATTACTATGATTTTTTTCAAGAAAAAGTTCTGATGATTGCAAAAGTTGATGATTATTTGTCAAAATTCTCAGATTCTTTCTTCCAATAACTTTTGTCTATAAAAAACCACTTAGAATTTATAAACTTTTTTAAATCAAAGAACTTAAAATGTTTTCCTGAAGTTAAAATCCTAAGATTCGGTAAAGTTTTTATTACTGACAAAAACATCAGATTCATATAAAAACTTTTTGCAATAATTCAGACTATTATTCAATAGGAAAAACTATTAGATCTAATATAATAATCATTACGAGTCCTTAAGACTCGTAGAATAATCATAACGAGTCCTAAAGACTCATTATTATTATATATTGTTGCAAAAATTAACGAAATCATTAAAAAAAAATTGTGAATGATTAAAATTCTGGGGGGGGGCTAAAATTATTCTGGGGGGGGCTAAGCCCCCCCCAGACCGGGCTATCTACGCCAATGACGAAACGTCGGGAAAAAATGTATTAAAATTGTGTTTTAATTACATTAAAGATTTTAGGCCGTATTAGCTTAATAAGGAAATACAAAGGAATTTAAAAATTGGCCAAATAGAAAAACAACAAAAATGTCTGACATAAATTTTTCTATAAAAAATTATGTCTGACATAAATTTTTCTATAAAAAATTATGTCTGACATAAATTTTTCTATAAAAAATTATGTCTGACATAAATTTTTCTATAAAAAATTATGTCTGACATAAATTTTTCTATAAAAAATTATGTCTGACATAAATTTTTCTATAAAAAATTATGTCTGACATAAATTTTTCTATAAAAAATTATGTCTGACATAAATTTTTCTATAAAAAATTATGTCTGACATAAATTTTTCTATAAAAAATTATGTCTGACATAAATTTTTCTATAAAAAATTATGTCTGACATAAATTTTTCTATAAAAAATTATGTCTGACATAAATTTTTCTATAAAAAATTATGTCTGACATAAATTTTTCTATAAAAAATTATGTCTGACATAAATTTTTCTATAAAAAATTATGTCTGACATAAATTTTTCTATAAAAAATTATGTCTGACATAAATTTTTCTATAAAAAATTATGTCTGACATAAATTTTTCTATAAAAAATTATGTCTGACATAAATTTTTCTATAAAAAATAATGTCTGACATAAATTTTTCTATAAAAAATTATGTCTGACATAAATTTTTCTATAAAAAATTATGTCTGACATAAATTTTTCTATAAAAAATTATGTCTGACATAAATTTTTCTATAAAAAATTATGTCTGACATAAATTTTTCTATAAAAAATTATGTCTGACATAAATTTTTCTATAAAAAATTATGTCTGACATAAATTTTTCTATAAAAAATTATGTCTGACATAAATTTTTCTATAAAAAATTATGTCTGACATAAATTTTTCTATAAAAAATTATGTCTGACATAAATTTTTCTATAAAAAATTATGTCTGACATAAATTTTTCTATAAAAAATTATGTCTGACATAAATTTTTCTATAAAAAATTATGTCTGACATAAATTTTTCTATAAAAAATTATGTCTGACATAAATTTTTCTATAAAAAATTATGTCTGACATAAATTTTTCTATAAAAAATTATGTCTGACATAAATTTTTCTATAAAAAATTATGTCTGACATAAATTTTTCTTTAAAAAATTATGTCTGACATAAATTTTTCTATAAAAAATTATGTCTGACATAAATTTTTCTATAAAAAATTATGTCTGACATAAATTTTTCTATAAAAAATTATGTCTGACATAAATTTTTCTATAAAAAATTATGTCTGACATAAATTTTTCTATAAAAACTTATGTCTGACATAAATTTTTCTATAAAAACTTATGTCTGACATAAATTTTTCTATAAAAACTTATGTCTGACATAAATTTTTCTATAAAAACTTATGTCTGACATAAATTTTTCTATAAAAACTTATGTCTGACATAAATTTTTCTATAAAAACTTATGTCTGACATAAATTTTTCTATAAAAACTTATGTCTGACATAAATTTTTCTATAAAAACTTATGTCTGACATAAATTTTTCTATAAAAACTTATGTCTGACATAAATTTTTCTATAAAAACTTATGTCTGACATAAATTTTTCTATAAAAACTTATGTCTGACATAAATTTTTCTATAAAAACTTATGTCTGACATAAATTTTTCTATAAAAACTTATGTCTGACATAAATTTTTCTATAAAAACTTATGTCTGACATAAATTTTTCTATAAAAACTTATGTCTGACATAAATTTTTCTATAAAAACTTATGTCTGACATAAATTTTTCTATAAAAACTTATGTCTGACATAAATTTTTCTATAAAAACTTATGTCTGACATAAATTTTTCTATAAAAACTTATGTCTGACATAAATTTTTCTATAAAAACTTATGTCTGACATAAATTTTTCTATAAAAACTTATGTCTGACATAAATTTTTCTATAAAAACTTATGTCTGACATAAATTTTTCTATAAAAACTTATGTCTGACATAAATTTTTCTATAAAAACTTATGTCTGACATAAATTTTTCTATAAAAACTTATGTCTGACATAAATTTTTCTATAAAAACTTATGTCTGACATAAATTTTTCTATAAAAACTTATGTCTGACATAAATTTTTCTATAAAAACTTATGTCTGACATAAATTTTTCTATAAAAACTTATGTCTGACATAAATTTTTCTATAAAAACTTATGTCTGACATAAATTTTTCTATAAAAACTTATGTCTGACATAAATTTTTCTATAAAAACTTATGTCTGACATAAATTTTTCTATAAAAACTTATGTCTGACATAAATTTTTCTATAAAAACTTATGTCTGACATAAATTTTTCTATAAAAACTTATGTCTGACATAAATTTTTCTATAAAAACTTATGTCTGACATAAATTTTTCTATAAAAACTTATGTCTGACATAAATTTTTCTATAAAAACTTATGTCTGACATAAATTTTTCTATAAAAACTTATGTCTGACATAAATTTTTCTATAAAAACTTATGTCTGACATAAATTTTTCTATAAAAACTTATGTCTGACATAAATTTTTCTATAAAAACTTATGTCTGACATAAATTTTTCTATAAAAACTTATGTCTGACATAAATTTTTCTATAAAAACTTATGTCTGACATAAATTTTTCTATAAAAACTTATGTCTGACATAAATTTTTCTATAAAAACTTATGTCTGACATAAATTTTTCTATAAAAACTTATGTCTGACATAAATTTTTCTATAAAAACTTATGTCTGACATAAATTTTTCTATAAAAACTTATGTCTGACATAAATTTTTCTATAAAAACTTATGTCTGACATAAATTTTTCTATAAAAACTTATGTCTGACATAAATTTTTCTATAAAAACTTATGTCTGACATAAATTTTTCTATAAAAACTTATGTCTGACATAAATTTTTCTATAAAAACTTATGTCTGACATAAATTTTTCTATAAAAACTTATGTCTGACATAAATTTTTCTATAAAAACTTATGTCTGACATAAATTTTTCTATAAAAACTTATGTCTGACATAAATTTTTCTATAAAAACTTATGTCTGACATAAATTTTTCTATAAAAACTTATGTCTGACATAAATTTTTCTATAAAAACTTATGTCTGACATAAATTTTTCTATAAAAACTTATGTCTGACATAAATTTTTCTATAAAAACTTATGTCTGACATAAATTTTTCTATAAAAACTTATGTCTGACATAAATTTTTCTATAAAAACTTATGTCTGACATAAATTTTTCTATAAAAACTTATGTCTGACATAAATTTTTCTATAAAAACTTATGTCTGACATAAATTTTTCTATAAAAACTTATGTCTGACATAAATTTTTCTATAAAAACTTATGTCTGACATAAATTTTTCTATAAAAACTTATGTCTGACATAAATTTTTCTATAAAAACTTATGTCTGACATAAATTTTTCTATAAAAACTTATGTCTGACATAAATTTTTCTATAAAAACTTATGTCTGACATAAATTTTTCTATAAAAACTTATGTCTGACATAAATTTTTCTATAAAAACTTATGTCTGACATAAATTTTTCTATAAAAACTTATGTCTGACATAAATTTTTCTATAAAAACTTATGTCTGACATAAATTTTTCTATAAAAACTTATGTCTGACATAAATTTTTCTATAAAAACTTATGTCTGACATAAATTTTTCTATAAAAACTTATGTCTGACATAAATTTTTCTATAAAAACTTATGTCTGACATAAATTTTTCTATAAAAACTTATGTCTGACATAAATTTTTCTATAAAAACTTATGTCTGACATAAATTTTTCTATAAAAACTTATGTCTGACATAAATTTTTCTATAAAAACTTATGTCTGACGATAAATTTTTCTATAAAAACTTATGTCTGACATAAATTTTTCTATAAAAACTTATGTCTGACATAAATTTTTCTATAAAAACTTATGTCTGACATAAATTTTTCTATAAAAACTTATGTCTGACATAAATTTTTCTATAAAAACTTATGTCTGACATAAATTTTTCTATAAAAACTTATGTCTGACATAAATTTTTCTATAAAAACTTATGTCTGACATAAATTTTTCTATAAAAACTTATGTCTGACATAAATTTTTCTATAAAAACTTATGTCTGACATAAATTTTTCTATAAAAACTTATGTCTGACATAAATTTTTCTATAAAAACTTATGTCTGACATAAATTTTTCTATAAAAACTTATGTCTGACATAAATTTTTCTATAAAAACTTATGTCTGACATAAATTTTTCTATAAAAACTTATGTCTGACATAAATTTTTCTATAAAAACTTATGTCTGACATAAATTTTTCTATAAAAACTTATGTCTGACATAAATTTTTCTATAAAAACTTATGTCTGACATAAATTTTTCTATAAAAACTTATGTCTGACATAAATTTTTCTATAAAAACTTATGTCTGACATAAATTTTTCTATAAAAACTTATGTCTGACATAAATTTTTCTATAAAAACTTATGTCTGACATAAATTTTTCTATAAAAACTTATGTCTGACATAAATTTTTCTATAAAAACTTATGTCTGACATAAATTTTTCTATAAAAACGTATGTCTGACATAAATTTTTCTATAAAAACTTATGTCTGACATAATTTTTTGTAGAGAAGTTTGATCATAGCTTTGTACCATCTAATTTTTTTGAGTGTATCTATTGTTGTTTGTGTGTGTTGGTGTATAGGACGAATAAGTTGTATGGTTTAAAAAGGGTTAATTTTTAGTTATGCTAATATGGTATGTAAACGAAAAAGCAGAATGAAATTTATGCAAATTTTTTGCCATAAACCAAAAACTGAAATTTCATTTTAATTTCTTTTTTTCTTTTTCTATATTTTGTATTTTTCATTATAACAACAGGACAGATGTAGACTGGGAAAACAAATACAAAATATTAAACAACAACAATTTTTAATTAGATTTTTTTTTTTTTAAATTTCCAAAAATATTTGATTAAAATATTAAATTAACCAACAAATATTAAAGAAATATTTCTTTAAAAAATACTTTTAATTTCTCGTGAATTGTTTTAAATTCTTCAGTCACTTCTTATCGATTTCATTATTCTTAAGAAAGCAAAATAAATTGTTTCTTCTTTGTTTTTTAACATTTTTAATGAAATCTTTCTTAGAGTAAAATAAAAAAAATATTTGCATTAAATTAAATATATTGAAAAAGTAAAACTAAACAAAAAATTCAAATGAGCTTCAATTTTTTTTTTGCATTTTTTTTGTTTGTTTTTGATGCATCAATAGTAAGATGGATATTTTAAACACATTTTAAGACTCAGCATGTTGTGCTGTCTTTTTTGGCTGGCAGGGCAAGCTGCTTACAGCTTGACATTTGTCAGCAAATATTCTTCGATCATCATCCGCAACATCATTGTCATCATCATCCTGCTCTTCCTAAAATGAAAACACAAAAAAAGTAGAAAAGTTAAATTCGAGTTGGCCGAATCCATGAATACCCTCCATAAGTATAGAAAAATTTATGTCGGACATAATTTTTTTTTATAGAAAAATTTATGTCAGACATAATTTTTTTTTATAGAAAAATTTATGTCAGACATAATTTTTTTTTATAGAAAAATTTATGTCAGACATAATTTTTTTTTTATAGAAAAATTTATGTCAGACATAATTTTTTTTTTATAGAAAAATTTATGTCAGACATAATTTTTTTTTATAGAAAAATTTATGTCAGACATAATTTTTTTTTATAGAAAAATTTATGTCAGACATAATTTTTTTTTATAGAAAAATTTATGTCAGACATAATTTTTTTTTATAGAAAAATTTATGTCAGACATAATTTTTTTTTATAGAAAAATTTATGTCAGACATAATTTTTTTTTATAGAAAAATTTATGTCAGACATAATTTTTTTTTATAGAAAAATTTATGTCAGACATAATTTTTTTTTATAGAAAAATTTATGTCAGACATAATTTTTTTTTATAGAAAAATTTATGTCAGACATAATTTTTTTTTATAGAAAAATTTATGTCAGACATAATTTTTTTTTATAGAAAAATTTATGTCAGACATAATTTTTTTTTATAGAAAAATTTATGTCAGACATAATTTTTTTTTATAGAAAAATTTATGTCAGACATAATTTTTTTTTATAGAAAAATTTATGTCAGACATAATTTTTTTTTATAGAAAAATTTATGTCAGACATAATTTTTTTTTATAGAAAAATTTATGTCAGACATAATTTTTTTTTATAGAAAAATTTATGTCAGACATAATTTTTTTTTATAGAAAAATTTATGTCAGACATAATTTTTTTTTATAGAAAAATTTATGTCAGACATAATTTTTTTTTATAGAAAAATTTATGTCAGACATAATTTTTTTTTATAGAAAAATTTATGTCAGACATAATTTTTTTTTATAGAAAAATTTATGTCAGACATAATTTTTTTTTATAGAAAAATTTATGTCAGACATAATTTTTTTTTATAGAAAAATTTATGTCAGACATAATTTTTTTTTATAGAAAAATTTATGTCAGACATAATTTTTTTTTATAGAAAAATTTATGTCAGACATAATTTTTTTTTATAGAAAAATTTATGTCAGACATAATTTTTTTTTATAGAAAAATTTATGTCAGACATAATTTTTTTTTATAGAAAAATTTATGTCAGACATAATTTTTTTTTATAGAAAAATTTATGTCAGACATAATTTTTTTTTATAGAAAAATTTATGTCAGACATAATTTTTTTTTATAGAAAAATTTATGTCAGACATAATTTTTTTTTATAGAAAAATTTATGTCAGACATAATTTTTTTTTATAGAAAAATTTATGTCAGACATAATTTTTTTTTATAGAAAAATTTATGTCAGACATAATTTTTTTTTATAGAAAAATTTATGTCAGACATAATTTTTTTTTATAGAAAAATTTATGTCAGACATAATTTTTTTTTATAGAAAAATTTATGTCAGACATAATTTTTTTTTATAGAAAAATTTATGTCAGACATAATTTTTTTTTATAGAAAAATTTATGTCAGACATAATTTTTTTTATAGAAAAATTTATGTCAGACATAATTTTTTTTATAGAAAAATTTATGTCAGACATAATTTTTTTTATAGAAAAATTTATGTCAGACATAATTTTTTTTATAGAAAAATTTATGTCAGACATAATTTTTTTTATAGAAAAATTTATGTCAGACATAATTTTTTTTATAGAAAAATTTATGTCAGACATAATTTTTTTTATAGAAAAATTTATGTCAGACATAATTTTTTTTATAGAAAAATTTATGTCAGACATAATTTTTTTTATAGAAAAATTTATGTCAGACATAATTTTTTTTATAGAAAAATTTATGTCAGACATAATTTTTTTTATAGAAAAATTTATGTCAGACATAATTTTTTTTATAGAAAAATTTATGTCAGACATAATTTTTTTTATAGAAAAATTTATGTCAGACATAATTTTTTTTATAGAAAAATTTATGTCAGACATAATTTTTTTTATAGAAAAATTTATGTCAGACATAATTTTTTTTATAGAAAATTTATGTCAGACATAATTTTTTTTATAGAAAAATTTATGTCAGACATAATTTTTTTTATAGAAAAATTTATGTCAGACATAATTTTTTTTATAGAAAAATTTATGTCAGACATAATTTTTTTTATAGAAAAATTTATGTCAGACATAATTTTTTTTATAGAAAAATTTATGTCAGACATAATTTTTTTTATAGAAAAATTTATGTCAGACATAATTTTTTTTATAGTAAAATTTATGTCAGACATAATTTTTTTTATAGAAAAATTTATGTCAGACATAATTTTTTTTATAGAAAAATTTATGTCAGACATAATTTTTTTTATAGAAAAATTTATGTCAGACATAATTTTTTTTATAGAAAAATTTATGTCAGACATAATTTTTTTTATAGAAAAATTTATGTCAGACATAATTTTTTTTATAGAAAAATTTATGTCAGACATAATTTTTTTTATAGAAAAATTTATGTCAGACATAATTTTTTTTTATAGAAAAATTTATGTCAGACATAATTTTTTTTATAGAAAAATTTATGTCAGACATAATTTTTTTTATAGAAAAATTTATGTCAGACATAATTTTTTTTATAGAAAAATTTATGTCAGACATAATTTTTTTTATAGAAAAATTTATGTCAGACATAATCTTTTTATAGAAAAATTTATGTCAGACATAATTTTTTTTATAGAAAAATTTATGTCAGACATAATTTTTTTATAGAAAAATGTATGTCAGACATTGAAGTCTAAAAAAGACTACCATAACAGCCTTATTAAAATAGTTACCAACGGAATGGCACACTAATATATACCCCCTATCCTTTAGTGTAGGGTATGAAACAAAAGCAGCAAATATAATGAATTAATCCACAAAAAACCAAACCCATAAGTAAATCGATTTAAATGTAAAGCACAAGAACAACAAAAACTAAAATTAAAGTGAATCTTCCCCGGAGTTAAAGCATTTTTGTTGTTTGTTGCTGTTGTTTTTGTTCTGCTGCTTTATTCTGTTTATTTAGATCATTGATGGTTTCATGATGCAAATCATACTTATACAGGCATCTTCCAAAACCTCCATATGTGAGAAGGTACAAATAATGACAAAAATGCAAATTATTGACTTGATTAAATATTTTGAAATAAAGACGTCATTAAAATAATTCAACATAAAGTCAAATAACCAAGAAATCAAAATGAATGTTTAAGCAAATTTTTTTTAAAGCAGAGTGGTCTTTTTGAGTGGGGACATTAGAGATGAGTTAATATTGGAGCATCATAACTACACACAAAGAAAAAGCTTCATTAATATAATGGAACTCATCATAAAAGTTCCTCCAATGAAACTGTTTCATTATATTTATGAAATGTTTCTTAAATATTCGTAATATTAATGAAACATTTCATAATATTTATGAAAACTTCATTAAAAAGTTTGATTGGACGAACTATTATTACAAATTGTTTTCCAGTTCTTTGTGAGTACTGTCATGCGGGGCAACATGGGGTGGTAAACACAATTTCTATAGAAAAACACACAGAGAAAAATAAATTTCCAACTGAATATTTCAGTTGTATCAACCCAAAATTCGGTTGCTGCTACTAAATTTCGCTGTGGCATACGAATTTTTTAGTTGTTTCAATAAAAAGACAGTTGTATTAAAAAAATTTAGTTGTAACTACCAATATTCAGTTGTTTTAACCTTAATACAAATGCATCAACCGAGTTTTTGTTGCAACAACTGAATTTCAGTTGGAAATTGGCAAATTTGTTTTCTGTGTGCAGTTTTAGAATCTGAAACTTTTTTACTGTCTTTGATTTTTTCAGGGAGAAAGAAATGGATGAGAAAGAAAATGGGTGAACAAATTTTTTTAAATAAAAAATAATTAAATGAAAGAAAATTTTCGTGGAAAAAATGTACAGTAAACAAATTGTGTTTCATTCCATTTTGTTCCCATTTCCATTTCGTCAAATTATATTTTTCAATAAAAAAATGTTTCTGCCGAAATTTTGAAAAGCGACTTGTGCCAATGGAAACACAATCTGCATTCGGAATTATAAAAGTTTTGACATACGTCAATAAATCATGGGGTCCGTGGGTGCTAACATATCCTAATGAGACTGACAATTGGATTATAAATACGATTTGGTCCAGGACATCCCAATCTTGTCTAATACTATTCAACATTTTACAACGCAAACGACAACCTTCACTACTATGAAGGCTACAAAATGCACCAAAAATTTTCTAATTAAACATAGTTGTTCATTAAAAATTCTTTAACAAAATGTTTATATTTATATATCTAACTTAATTAAATATGACATTTTCATCACAAAATTATTATTACATGGCAGAGAACAAAATAATGAACCCACAACCACCAACACAGCTTAAAACAAGTAGAAGAAGAGTTAATTGCATATTTTCAGGCGAATAAATTTAACAAAACTTGTTGTATTTCATTTTCTAAATGTCGTAGTTATTTTAATTTTTTTGCATATAACTTTTGTGTGAACACTTAAATTAACCTCAAACCTTTATAATATAACATTACCATACCTTATGATCTTGGAAAGGCAATGTCACACAGAAAACAAAAACACAACCAAACTAGTGAAACACAGAGAGGTGGTGGAAAGTGTTGAGATAGAGTCATTGCGGAACAAGCCACTACAAAATGGTAATGTCATCATACAAAAGGTCCATGCAAAAATATAGAATAGAACAAACAATATGCATAAAAAACGCAGTTTTGTAGCAAGGAAGCAAATAAAGTGTAGCAAGGTAGATAGCCTGAATGACTGACTGTATATGTATATTTGCAACAATAAGAGCATCATCATTATGCCACGGTGTGTACTTAATTGAACGAATTTCATTTTAGAAAATTAACAACAATTAGACCCCAGCATCTATGTGGGTATATGAAATAACAACAAAACCTCCATTCAGAGGCCAAAGTAAGTATAGTATAGAAATTTCAATTTTGTAAAACTTGGTTGCAATGTGGCAAAAATTTTTGCAACTTCCGTTATTTAACAGCTAAGTATATAAAAGGAAATTTTACCACGCGATGATAGTTGTTGGCAACATCTCTACATTTATATACACCAACAATATTACCAACATCATCATCAACATTACCTTAAGGTAGCAAAACTCTTTAGCAACAATCAAGCAAGTATAAGTTTTGTATATTTAGAAGAGTGGCATTTTTTCTTTAACTTTTGATTTTCCCGAGTATCTGGGCAAACCTTTATTCTACCCAGTGAAGCAAATCTCTGACCAGAAAAAGCCGGGCAATGGCAAATGAAGTGTTCGATAGCTACCAACTCCTCTTCATCCATACAACTCCGACAAAAGTCATTTGACTGCACATTTAACCGCTCTGCGTGCTTCCCTATAAAACAGTGTTCGGTAATTACAGCAACCACTGCGAAATCTCTCCTCTTTGGAAGCTATATCAGCTCACTTGTGCGCCTCCGATTAAGAGAAGGCCAAATCTGTCGCGTTGTCTCACACGTCATTCCATTTGCCCATCTCTGATTAGTCTCCGTTGCGGAACAAAGCCGTAGATTGAGCTTGCAATTTTCTAGAGGCATACCAACACATTCCAATTCTGTTGGAACCTGTATGGTAGTTCACAGTCTTGCAAGCTCATCGGCTTTGCAATTCTCTGGAATGTCTCTGTACCCTGGGACCCATATGAGTCGTATATAAAACTGCTTGACCATCTCATTTTAAGACATGCGGCAGTTAAGGGCAGATCTCGTTTTCAGAAACATGGACTCCTGAGACTGGATCGCGAATTGACTGTCAGAATAGATGTTGACTGCGGTTGTAGACAAGACATTGCAACTCAATCAGCCACTTCCTTTTTTGCCAGCATCTCTGCCTGGTAAACACTGCAATGGTCTGGCAATCTTCGAGCCAGGCTCAATCAAAGCTCTTTCGAATAGACTACAAAGCCCACTTACTCGTACAGCCTCGATCCATTTGTGTAAAAATGTATGGTGACTCCACTTCCCGGAATGCCCCCCATCCAAGACTCCCTGGATGGTATCATAGTGGTAAAGTGGCGCTCAAAAAGGCTCATAAAGGGAGCTCAGTCCACATTTTGTGGTAGTGTTATCTTCTTCAAGATCGCACTATGGCTCCAATCGCTGCTCCTCCATTGCAGTGTGCTATTAAGTCAAATTGCCGACGTAGCTGCACACTGCCTACCCAATGTGTCCAATTGTATCAGGTGAAAGAGGATTTCTAATGCAGCCGTAAGAGTAGTACGAAGATCACCAGCGATACATATCGACGACATTATATGTACCTTTGTGATAAAGACACAGTTCCCTTTTGTCTCTAAGCCAGACCACCAGACAATGATTCCATACAGCAGAATTGGACGCACCAATGCTTTATAAATCCAGTAAACGACTCTAGGGCTACAGCTCCATCGTTTTCCAATTACCATGTTACAGGAATATAAAGCAATCGTTGCTTTTTGCCCCCGTTCCTCGATATTACGCCTGAAATTCAACTTTCTATTAAAAATACTTCAAGATACTTGGCTCCATCTGAGAAGGTGATTTCAGTGCCGTCCAGAGAAAAGCCGGAATCTTATTTTTTTTTATGTTCCAGTTCAGTTATACTTGAGTTAAAGTCCAGACCATAGTCTCCCGCCTATTTAGACAGATCATTCAGAGAATCCTGAAGAAAGTTCCTTTATGTTGGCAGGTGCTTTTCCCTGCTATCGCGACAACATTAGCTTCGATGACAACATGGCAGCCACGTGCTTTCAGGGAGGGAAGCATTGAATTCCGTGCCAGGTTCCAATGAAGCGACGAAGGAACGCATCCCTGGTGTTTCCCTATTGACAAATCGATATATGATTGCCAGGTAGACTTTCCATTATTAAACCAATCCCATGTTTTACTTCTAGATCGGACCATGCCACAATAATCTAGCCTGGGATGTCATTATTAACAGCCCCCTCTACATCAAGAAAGGCCACCATAGTGTATACATTTACCGAAAGCGGACTTACGATGTTACTAACGAGCTCATGAAGAGCTATTTCCGTTAATCTACCCTTGCTGTATGTACGTTGTTTAGTCGAAAGTAACTTCAGGTCAATCACTCAACGCAAATATGAGTATATCATTCGTTTCTTTGTCTTTAACAGAAATGACGATAGACTAATTGGTCCGAAATCCTTCGGAGCTGCTTGTCAGTTTTTCCCAGCCTTCGGGGAAAAAACGACTTTTGTATACCTCCATTTTAAAGGAATATACTATCAGTTTATGCATGCTGTGTAGATATTATACAACAATCTGAGCTGGTATTAAACCATCAGTTTCAGGGCTTTTAATAACCCAGATAAATGTTGGCAGATTTATTATCTGCAATGCAATTTCAGATGCTTGCGCGTCATAGCGTTTTAAATCTTGAAACGGTGCAAGAAATTGCCCGGAAAATGCGTGTTTACAAGGAGATCCAGCGACTCCCCACAGAATGTGGACCACACCTAAGTAGGGCCCTCTAGGTATCCCAGTGTGCAAGGAGAAAAAGCCAGAACTTTGCGCAGCCTGGAACGTGAAAACTTCTTCATTGTTTTCACAGATATTTTTCTAAGAATCACATTTGACAATTCTAATCATTTTCTTATAAAACTTAAGTTGCAGCCTATATGCCGACCAGACCTCATCCGATCTTTATGATTATGCCTTACTAAAGAGCTTTCTGCAGGAATCTCTGCACTTCTGAAAATTAATTGACCACCAAGGTGTCTTCTTGTTTCCCCAAGACTTTGCAAAAAGGCAAGCGGTATCCAGAGACTTATTACACAGTCCGACAAAAATGCAAAAAAGTCGTTAAACACGAACTGAATACTATAAGTTTAAAACTAGAGACTAAATGCAGTAAAATTGCATTTACAGTTTTTCATTTTGTGATCCTTGTTTCTTTTAAAATGACTTCACAGTCTTAGAGGATTAAATTTTAGAAATTATTTTTAATACATATTTTTATTTCGCGACCTTAGGACAACAAGGCTCTATTTGTGCCTATTTTTAAAGCAAATATAACCTTATTGTCCTAAGGTCTCGATTTGTCCTTGGATGCCACTAGTGATGGCAAATGGAAGAGGAGGATCTCCTTTAATTTTCCTATTTTATTATTTTTGCATATCATATATGCCACTAGTGATGGCAAATGGAAGAGGAGGATCTCCTTTAATTTTCCTATTTTATTACTTTTGCATATCAGGAAAAATGAGGTAGGTTACGTCCTATCAAAACTTTATCCTTAAATATCATTCAAAATTTTCAATAAATTATTTTGATTAAGTTTTCAAAGGACGTTATTCACATCCTTTTATCCTGATATGCCAAAATAAAAAAATGGAAAAATTAGGGGAGATCCTCCTCTTTGATTTTCCAACACCAGTGGCATCCTAGGAGAAGTACAAATATTAAACAAATATTTTACAAAATGTGGTCCTTTAAAACTTTGAAGTCATTTTAAAAGGAAACAGGATCACGAAATGAAAAACTGTAAATGCATTTTTATTTCATTTGATCTCTACTTTCAGACGTATATCATCCGGCTCATGTTTAAAATTGGCTGTTGAACAGTGTTACAACCGTTTGTTATATGGGTCAACCAGTTAGTCAATATCCACCGAATCATACAAAAAAAATGCCGGTCTAATGTATATTGGTTAAGAAATATACTACATTTACTTGTTTGAAAATTAGTTCATATTTACTTGTCTTGCTACATCCTGATCATTATGAGGTCATAGTGCAATTAACAGCAACTTCCTGTTCAGGAGATGTTTCGTTGCCTTTTTTTTCTTTCTCTTTCTTAGTTGGTTTCCTTGGTATAAACCTAACTGTCTTTTGGGGAGTTTTTTTTGGTCCTTTGAATTTATATAGTTTCTCTAGAAATTAAACTTAAATTTAATAATATAATGTTTAGAGTACTATAATTTTAACAACTGCACATACATAGTTTATTCTAATTGTAAGTAATTAAGAGGCTAAAGTTTCATTGTTTTTTTTTTTGTTCATTCTATGAGATTGAAGGTTTTTTTCTTCTTGTTGCTTTTTGCTTGTAACTAATTTAGGTTACCTTTAAGTATGCAATGTTTTTGCTATTATTGAGGTTACCTAAAAGTATGCAATGCAAAATTAGTATCAAATTAAATGCATAAACATGTTTAACCTGTTTAGTAATTTATGATGGGTGGCATTACTGCACAAATAACGTGCTTAGAATATTAATTAGTTATAGACGAAGAAAAAAAGTGAAAATTGTTTTTTAAGGGAAAAATAAATTAAAGTATACTTTAAGGTTTTTAATATTATTTTTTCTTAAAAATGGCATTAAACTTTTTAGGGCGTATACTCCGATCTTAACTTAAATTGTTTTAAAGAAGGGACAGAAATGGAAAGATTTTTATTATTGTTGGGAATAGTTGCCATTTAGATTTGTTATTTAGATATAGATGAAAAACTTTCCGAAAACGTTTTTTTAAATTTTTTTTCTATTTAAAACTCCTTCTTAATGAAAGAGGGTATTTATGAGTTTGTCATTCCTTTTGTAACACCTTGAACATATGTCTATTATTATCTCTTAATATTATTAAGACGATCTATCAATGTTTATCCTTCTACTGAAATCACGCGAAATCAGAAGGCAAGCTGGAAGTGATTTATTTTATGCGTAAATATTTGCCACATTCACGGTCAGTTTGATAATGCATTTCAATTTTTTTTCTCGCGGAATTTTTTTTTTTGCGTAAAAAAAACGACCCTGCATTTTTTTTTTAATTTTTTTACATGTTGGAGGTTATTATAGATTCGGCACAGCCGAATTTAACACTTTCACTTGTTTTTAATAACACTGTGCTCGAATTTGACACTTTTTTTAACAAGCTGGACACCCTACTGGTAAAGTTTATTCGGATACGCTGAATTCAATGGTGATAGGCGTTTTTCGAAGTTAGCGCTCGTATTCGCGATATTCGCGATTTAAAATTTTAATGCTTTAGTACCGATATTTTAAAACTTTTGCGATAATTTTTACATTTAAAACCATTCAAGTCTGTTAAACTATCACAACAAACCATAATACCGTGAATTTTTTCGCGAAAAAAATTTTTGTTTTGGTTCAATACAAATATTTTTAGTTTGATTTGAATTTACGACAGCCATCTGGTAAAGCTAGATCGTGTACACTAAATCCCATTTGTAATATTAGTTTTTTCAAAGTTAGCGTATGTATTAGCGATATTCGAGATTATTTTTTTATTTTTAAGTAAAAAACTTTTTTTTTTAATAATATTTAGACAATTGCTGAATTTTTATCATCTAAACTCTATTGAATATACAAAAAAAAATTTATTCGCGGAAATTTTTTTCTCGAATTTTTTTTCGCGAAATTTTTTTCCCAATTTTTTTTTTATTTTGCTATCAATTTATGGAAATGAGTAGAATACGATACATTACAGACACAAAATTAAAAAAAAAACATTATTTTCGCAGATTTTTTTTCTCGCGGAAATTTTTTTTTTTTTTTTCGTAAAACTTTTTTTTCGCGAAAAAACAATGGATTTTTATTTTATTTTTTTCATAATATTTAGACAATTGCTGAATTTTTATCATCTAAACTCTATTTAATATACAAAAAAAAAAATTTTATTCGCGGAAATTTTTTTCTCGAATTTTTTTTCGCGAAATTTTTTTTCCAATTTTTTTTTTATTTTGCTATTAATTTATGAAAATGAGTAGAATACGATACAATACAGACACTAAATTAAAAAAAAAAAAAAAAATTTCGCGGATTTTTTTTTTTCTCGCGGAAATTTTTTTTTTTTTGCGTAAAATTTTTTTTTCGCAAAAAAAAACAATGGATTTTGAAAATTTATATATAAAAACTATCCCAAAAACATAAAAATCAATTTTTTGTAGTACCTAGGCTTTACAATTTTAAATCGTGAATATCGCGATTACAAGCGCTAACTTCGAAAAACGGCTAGCACTATTGAATTCAGCGTACCCGTTTTAGGTTTACCAGCAGGGGGCCCAGCTTGTTAATTTTTGCGACTATCACAGTGTAGTGATTATGTTTTTATTTGAACGAAAGCCAAAACAACAGACATGATCAAAATAATTCGTTCACGAACTGTTGAACGAAAACAAAAATTAACCAATTTGAACTAGATGACCGAGTAACAGCCACCCAGTTGGCAAAATAACTGACATCTTCATACAATTTCTCAAAATGTCCCCAATGACATGTCAGCACTTGGTCACCAGTGTCCACCAGCATCGGTGGCCACCAATAATTTGTTTAAATAACCGCTGACCAACTGCTGACATGTCATTGATGACATTTTAAAAAATTTTATGAAAATGTCAGCAATTTTATAAAGGGAGAGTCAGCAGTATGTCAGTTGTGATTTTTTTTTGCCGACTGGACATAATCAAAATGATTCGTTCACGCACTGTTGAACGAAAACAAAAAATGACCGATTAAACTAGAAGAACGAACAAGGTCTTTTATCTGAAATGAACGAAAATGAGCACTCACTCAATTGAACGATTAAGCACAAGTCTAGGTTTTAAAAGTCTTAAAATCTGAAACTTTCTCTATACGAAATATGTCACAGACTCTCAAACTTTTTCTGAATGAAAAATTTCTCAGAATCTGAAATTTTTCTATACGATACATTTATCAGAATCTGCGACAATTTCTTTCCGAAAAATGTTTTAGAATCTGAGAATATTATTGTACGAAAAATGTCTCAGTATTTGAGATCTTTTTTATACGAAAAACGTCTTAGTTCTGAGACTTCTTCAATACGAAAAATGTATCAGAATCTGGGACTTTATCTACACTTATTATATACGCAAAATGTTTCAGAATCTGAGACTTTTTTATACGAAAAATGTCTCAGTAGTGGAGACGTTTTCTATACGAAACATATCTCGGAATCTGAGACTTTTTCTATACGAAACAAGTTTTAGAATCTAAGGATTGGTAACTTAATATAAGCTAATCAATGATTAATGCTAATCATTGATTAATTTTATATAAACTTGACGTTTTCAAACATTGATTAGCACTAATTAATGATTAATTTCATATAAACTTGACGTTTGCAACAATTGATTGACACTAATCATTGTTTAAGACTTTTCTATGCGAAAAACGTCTTAGAATCTGATACTTTTTCCATACAAAAAATGTCTCGAAATCTCAGACTTATACGGAAAATATCTTAGAATCTGAGACAAAAATGGCTCAGAATATTAGAACATTTCCTATACGAAAAATGTCTCAGAATGTAAGATTTTTTCTATCCGAAAAATGTCGCAGAATCGGAGACTTAGCATACGATAAGTGTCTCAAAATCTAAGACTTTTTATTTTGGAAAAACTTCTATAAAATTTAGACTTTTAGAATCTGAAACTTTTTCTGTACGATATAAATATTTTTCTATCTACTACATTATTTAAAATAGCACTTTTTGACTTAAAAATGTTTGAAATGCGTATAGCTGGCTAAATATTTGAAATTTTCAGATTTCAAGGAATTTTAGATTTTTAACAATATTTTGATAAACAAACACAAGATTTTCCATTTAATTTTCTAAAAAGTTGAAGTTTAAAATTGTATTGCCTACTTTAAGGCTGTTTTAAAAATAATTAAATAAAGCCTACCTTTTAGCTATTATTTTTTAATACATTTTATTATATAAAAAAATGTTAACGACAAACTGTTCTTTTCTTCGGTATACCACCTACCTTAATATGATTTCTGTTGTTTTAATTCAACATATTTTTGCTCCCTGCCGGGAAACCTTATAAAAAAAAGTCATCTCCAAACAAAACATATAAAATGTTGCAAAAAATATAAAAAAAAATGTTGCTGATTAAAACAAAAAAAAAATACTGTTGTTAAAATTTGTTGTACATATTAAGTAACCTCGTGAGTTTTTTTTGGCTTTTTGTACATATATATACTCTTCTAGTGGGGCGGAGCTTTTTTTCCACCAAAATATATATCTTTTTTTAATTTTTTGCTATTTTTTTTCAGATATTGGTACTAAAACGCATATACAATTTTTTGTTTTTAATGTTGTGCTGTGTTTTTTTTTTTTTTTTGGTAGAAAGGGTGGGTTTTCTGTGAGTGAAACAAAATTTTGCAGAATTTTTTTAACGTTTCATTTAGTTTTTTTCTATGATGGAAAAGGCATAATTTTTTTTTGATAAGAATTTTAGAAATATTATTTTTTTATTTTTTTTTTTTGCATAAATATTTACTAGTTTTTGTTGCATAAATTAAGATAATATTTGCGCTACTGTAGGGCCCTGTTTACTTAGGAAAATATTTTCGGATGTCTTATTTGGAACCTTGTCTACAATTTTTATGGTTCACAGAAAATAAAATCGTCAAATTTAAATCAACCTATATTTTCTAAAACTACATTTAAATACTAATAAAATGTTGTCCAACTTTTTTTAATATATTAATATTTTTACTTTTAAACTAATTGAAAAATCGCAATTTTGAAAAATCGATTACTCAAAACCGATTTGAAATAAATGACTAAAAATTGGGGTGCAAGGTGCATTAATAACTTACTAAAATAAATCGCAAAATTAGAGAAATCGATCGGGTCATGTCCGAAATGGCACTCAAAAAATTATGTCATTAACTGTTTGTTGTTTATTTAAAAAGTTTTACGTTTTGTCGTTTATAAAAGAAAAAACATTTGTTCAATTTTATTAAATGACTATTTCTGTTCTTTGTTTCAAAAATAACAACATAAAGAATAAAGACTTTCATTAGCATTCAATTTTTAAAGTCATTTATTTTTGCTCTGTAAGTAAAAAAAAGTGATTCTTCATTAATTTTTCATGACTTGTGAACGTTATTTTTTTTAATTGTTGGCATTTTTTAAAGAAAAGTCATTAGTTTTTACCTACTTGTGTTGGTTATTTTTTTGTAGACAAAAAATTAAAAAAAATATTTATAGAAATATAAAAACATGTTTGTATCAAGTGACTTTGGCATGTTGGGTAGATTGTCTAGTCAGAATGTAGTTGATTGCGGGATCGATTCCCCAAAAATTTTATTTAAGATTTTTTAAATAAAATTCAATAGAAAAATTGTAAAAATAACCTACGAAATCATAAATTTTTTATGTTTTCGTAGGTAATTTTTTTTTAATTTGATAGTAAAAATTACACCACAATCATTAATTTTTAATGTTTTCGTAGGTTTTTTTTCGAATTTATTGGTAAAAAAATTAAAGTGAACTTATTTTTTAATGTTCAATGTTATTTATTTTAGAAAATTTTATTAACAGTAAAAAATAAATGTTGATGTTTGTTAAAACATATGAATAATTACTGGGACGGTTTTTAAATGTTTTATCATTTGTTTTAAATATGTTTTTCATTTATTTTTGGCTAAAAAATATTTTGAGTGTGTGTAATTTGGCATGGAATACCCCATATATACTTTAAAGTGTCCTAGATCAAAACTTTGACGTGTTAAATTTTTGTTGCCAATATGGCGCCCAATTTTTTTTAAATATTGCAGATTCGCTTAAAACTCTTCATAAACGGTTTCTTGGGGTCGCTTAAGAAGAATCTGCAATTGGATTTTTAAAATCAAAATGGCGGATCCAATATGGCGAAATTATTTTTTTGAAAAATAACAGATTCACTTTAAACTCTTTACGCAGAAGGTTGCTAAATTAGAATCTGCCATTCGAAATCTGACTTCAGATTCTTATTTAGCGATCCCAAAAACTCGTAGTAGAAAAAGTTTCAAGCAAATCGGTATATTTTTTAAAAATATTGGTCGCCATGCTGAATTCGCCATTTTGATTTTTAAAATTCTAGTTTAAGATTCCTCTTAAGCAACCTCAAAAACCCGTGTGTAAGGAGTTTTAAGCAAATTTGTTATGTTTTTAAAAGATTGGGCGCCATATTGGATTCGCCATATTAAAATTCAGAAACCGCCACTCGTCATTCAAAACTAAATATTTTTAGTAATTTCGAATTTTTTTAAAAATATGTTAAGCCCATACCAATTCTGGAGAGAGGGGTGGCCCGGCAAAGAAATATATATTTCTTTTGTCGATTGGAATAGGGGCGGGTATCCTTGCCGAGCACATGATTTTAATGATTTTGGGTTTTGATTCTAGGAGGGGGAGGTAAAATGGGTAAGCAAGTGAAATTTAGGTACTTTTTTTTTTTCCTGAAAAATGGTCATAGAAACTTGAAATTTGGAATGTAGGATCTTTCAGTAAAAGAAAACATTCTGGCAAAATCACTTTTAAAAAATTTAGTTTCAAAGGGGTGTAAAAGGGTTAAAAAATGTGAACTTTTTGTACTTTTAAGACTTCCTAAAAAAAAATTGGCAAAAAAAAAAAATGGAAAAAGTACTTTATGGAAATTCTATTTTCTGAAAAATGGTCATAGAAACTTGAAATTTGAAATGTAGTCTCCTTCGGTAAAAAAACATTATGATTTTTTTTTTTAAATTTCGTTTCGAAATTCCGCTTTTTTGTGCGGTACGAAATTGTACATTTGGTACTTTTTAAATTTCCTAAAAAAATGGTCCCAGAAACTTGAAATTTGTAATTTAGGGTCCTTCGTTAGAGAAAATTCTGGAAAAAATAACATTTGGAAATTCCGTTAACAAAAAAAAAAAGTGCCACAAAAGTGTACTTTCGGTACCTTTTGTATTTAATTACATAATATTTCTAGAAAATTGAAATTGAATAGTTATAGGAAAAGTACTTTTTCGAAACTCGATTTTTAGTGTAAAAAGGTATATTGTTGGTACTATTTATATTACCTCAAAAATTGATCCTAGACACTTGAAATTTAGAATGTAGGATTTTTTGGTGAAAAAAACACTCTGGAAAATGTACTTTCCGAAAATTTCGTTTCTTAGCAGGGTTAAAAAATGTACTTTTAATATTTTTAATAAAATAATGATGCTAGAAGCTTAAATTTGGGAATGGAGGATCCTTTCCTGAAATAACGATCCTAGTAGTCCGGGAGGTCGCTAAATGATTTACTCGATCATTTTGATACGGCTGATTTTCATATATATGATAGGTTATTAAGTTTACACACGAAATCTGGCCGTCAGCTGGCGCACCTCCGGGGGGTACAGCCAGGAGACCCCGTCAAAGATTCAAAAAAGTGAAAAATTTAAAATCATTTTGATAAAGCTGAAATTTTTATGGTGGATAAATAACGCAAAAACTATTCCAAAATCAACCGTCAGCTGGCGCATCTCCGGGGTGCCGGGGTGCCTTTGAAGGGGCAGCTGACGGTTATTCCCCCGGAGGTGCGCCAGCTGACGGTTGATTTTGGAATACTTTTTGCATTGTTTATCCACCATAAAAATTTCAGCTTTATCAAAATGATTTTAAATTTTTTAAAATTGAGGAAGTTTAGACCGTCCTAGTTTCCACATCCCCCGGCTTTGGACCTGCTGACGCCCGATTCGCGTATGTACACTACAATGTCTATACATTATATGAACATCAGCCGTATCAAAATGATCGAGTCAAAATGACGCCACCTCCCGGACTATAGGCACTTGAAATTTTGAATGAACTAGGATCCTTCCTGAAAAAATACTTTTTGGAAGTTCTGTCGTAAAAGGTGTAAAAAAAGGCACTTTTTATATTTCCTAAAATAATTATCGTAGAAACTCTATAGTTTGAATTTAGGATCATTCAGCAAAAAAAAAACGTTTTTGGAAAATTTAATTCTGATAATAAAAAAGAAGAAATTGTGGGAAAATATTTTTTTTTTAACTAAAAATCCCAGAATATCAAAATTTGACATGTTGTTACAGCAAAAATAACATCCAAGAGAAGGACATGTCTTGAAATTTAAAATGTTTGGGTAAACAGAGTAAAAATTGGTAAAAGTGGTGGAAAATGTAACCCTTTTAAATCTATAAGATAAAGACCTACGATTTTTTTTAATTCTTTAATGCATATTATGCGGAAAGGAGATGAAACTGGTAACAAAATGGAAAAAACAGGGAACGACACTGAATCAGAGAACGATATTCAATAATACTTTGTTGTCAAATTCTTCTTACTCAATTTGTATTTCTCTCTAAAATTTTTCACTCAAACTCATTTTTACTCAAATTTACTTTTTCAGTGAAATTTTTTTACTCAAAATACTTTCCACTCAATTTCATAGTGTAATCCCGTATAAGGGCTCAAATACTGTCAATATAATTTTTTTACCGGAACGAACATGGTAACGTGCCAGCAAAGTTATCTAAATTTTATTGCTTAAATTATCCTGTGAAATATTATTTTGTAGTAGACTTAAACATTCAAAATTAATTAAAACCAAAACGGTGTGGGCAAAATTTTAAAATCGGTTCTCTAATCCTGATCCTTCTATTATTCGGTATTTAATATTACCGGTAACGAAGTTCGGCGGGCGTTATAGGTTTATTATTATAGAACTTCAACTAAAACTTATTTAAATTGTGTTATTTAACAAGATTTGTTAAAAAATAAATTGGTACATCCTTTTTCTCTTATTGATAAATAAATATTTTATTTTCCATAAGTTTTTTTTTTTCCACATATACCGGATTTATAACTATTTATTCATTAATAAATACACAAGCCATTTGTCCTTATTGTAAAATGTATAAATATTCCATATTTTTCCTACCAATTATAATCATCATCATCGTGGTCATCATTATTGGCATCAACAATATTTTCGTACATATTAACAATATAACAGTTATAGTTTACCGTTGTTGCAACAAACACCAGCAATAACAACAACAGAAACATTTTTTTAAAAAGTCATCTCTTATTTTGTGTCTGTATGTGGTTTGTACAAAAGTAGCCATACATATACCGAAAACCAACATTTTGTGGCCGCCATGTAAGACCACATTATCGAAATTGCACTCATCATCACAAGTATTATGTATAATGAATATCCTTTTTTTTCGCCAGTGTAAACATGTATGCTAATAGGCAGGGGTGGAAGAAATATTTTGGTACCAGAACTAATTGTAAGTGAAGTTTTTCGTTCTCTTGGGTAAGGATTTAGCTCAAGAACAAGTGGATTTAAAATAAGAAAAAAATTGACAAGTGTATTAACACCCTCCGCGATGTAAACAAGATTATTTGCAAAAAAAAGTTAAAAAAAAATTTCGTGAAAAAAAATGTTGGCGAAAAAAATTTTGGCGGGGATTTTGTTTTTCTTTTGTAAAAAATATGTTTGTTCTTGTTTAAATACCATTCGGAATCGACTTTTATTCAAATGTGTCAACCAGATATGTTCTGAAAAAAGTTTGAGGTTCAAAAACTTTTGGGGCTCGGTCATACATTTGGGACAGTTAGAGCGGTGCACAGTGCCACATTTGGCCAATCTAGCACGACAAAAATCAAAAAAAAAGTACCCCGAATTTCATGATATGTTTGTATGTATTATAGAACATTCCTAATAGCACGGAAATAATCATATTAGATCGATAATTCTGTTCGTTACTAACAGGTGGGTGCATAAAGTTGCATCTTGTAAAATCCTGTAACTAGTGTACATTATTTCGCATAAATGAAGTCGAGTTTAAACTGTTGTAACTTTTGAACAAAAGGAGATATTTATCCACTCTTTTTTGGTAATTTTAAAGGATATTTAAATGCTTTAAGTCATATCTTTTGTTTTTTCTTTAGACAAATTTTTCTATTTTTTATTAAATTTTTAACAAAATACAAATTTTTGAAAAAAAAATTATATATTTATTTTTTTTGATGGAATAGAACTTTTGTGTTTGGTCCGTATTGGTCGCCGGACTTTTTCAGATATATTGACCAATATCCATAGTACTTATTTCAACGGCTAACTTTTGCGACCGCCTGCGACGCCGACTACAGTGGGGCGATATGTAAACCTTGTTTTTACATATTTTTTAAACATATTTTAAAAAAGTGGGCGTGGCAGTTGCCTGACCGCCCCCTGTTTTTGTGATATTATTTCTACAGTCATTGAGAGTATATATACCAAATTTAAAGAAATTATAACCAAAATTACAAATTTTAAAATAAGTGGGCGTGGCCCTTAACCGGCCTCCCACATTTTTCATAATGTTATTTTCGAAGTCAAAACGAACATTTATACCGAATTTGAAGTCAATATAATTAAAATTGGATTTTTGTCGTCCTAGATTGGCCAAATGTGGCACTGTGCGGTGGGAGCAAATTTTATAGAAATGCCATTTTGTATAGGAGCCCCCATATACAGAAAATAAAATCGTCAAATTTAAATCAACAAACATCAATTGTGAATCAAACAAACATGGTATCAACCAAACATTTAGTAAAAACGGCAGCCTGATAGTCCGTAATACAAAACTTCGATTTTGTTTTCAACAAACTCAGTCAAGTAATTTTATTTCAAAATTCTTTTATCATGTCAACATATAGTGTTTGTGTTTGTAAAATTTCTTTGTTGAAAAAAAATTTCATTTGTCAGATCAACAAATTGTGTTTGGGTTTGTTGAAATTCTTTGTTGAAAAAAAAAATTAAGATTTTTTACTTTTGTCAGATCAACAAATTGTGTGTGTTTATTTTCTTTGTTGAAAAAAAAAAACAAATTCTTTTTTCAACAATCAAAATTTACAATTTTTTGTTGATATTACAAATTTCCGCATAGGAGCACTTTCAGTAAAAACAAGTGAGAGTGTTAAATTCGGCTGTGCCGAATCTTTTATACCCTCCAAAGTGTAAAAAAAAAAAATGTCAGGGGCGTTTGTTGGGGGGGGGGGGGGGGGGGGGTGATGGGGGTCAGTGGGGGATGTTGACAGCACCTTCCCATCCCGATAAATATAACAAATGTTTCATTTATTTAACAAAAATACAAAAAAAATTAAAAAAAAAGTGTATTTTTTCAGAGGTTGGTTTAGTTCTTCAATGGGGAACTTTTTTCCCCCTGGTCCGATTTTGCTCATTTACGAACTTAACCTGCCTATTAACATAAGACATATGTCGGGAGTCTAGCTCTTTTATTTTGGACTGCATCGTGTTAACTACAGACGGACAGACGGACGGACAGACGGACGGACATCGCTAGAATATCTTAGAATCGATCACTGATCATAAATATATATACTTTATGGGGTCCTAGACCGATATTTTGATGCGTTACACACGGAATGACAAAGTGAGTATACCCCCATACTGTAGTTGGAGGGTATAAAAATTATTGTATTCACAAATATGGGGGTCAATATAAAAATTCGTTTTTTTCTGTGTAGGGAGTAGAGATAGGGTGTAGGTATGTTCGAAATTGAGGCGCAAAAATAAATAGGCGTCGGTCTCACTTTTGACCACTCTAGGAGGCACCATTGGAAGCGGTAGGAGCTAATTTGTATTGGGACCATCTTAAGGGTTAGAGATAGAGCGTGGGTATGTTCTGAGAAAATGTTGGGATGGACAAAATATTAAGGGTCGATCATATATTTGACTTCTCTACGGGCACTTTTAAGGCAGTTAGAGCTGCAGGAGCAGTTTTATGAAAATGTAATCTTTGTATGGGAGCCCCTTTAAGGAGTGGAGACAGAGCTTAGGTACGTTTGCAAAAAATGTTAGGGAGAGAAGCTAATGGGGGTCGGCTTATCCATCTAGGAGCGTGTTGGGGTTTTTTTTAGATTTTTTTAGTCAAAATCGACTAATTTTGAGGTACGGAGTGGTCTCCATTAGCTAATTAGGGTGCCTCACATTCAGATTGTTTGGGTATGTTCATAAGAGTTGTTCAGATTGACCGTGGCTAGAGTTTTGCCACATATTGTTAGGGGAAAATCAAAAAGTCCAGGAAAATGTGAAAAAAACTATATTTTTTTCAATATTTTTTCAAAAAAAGTCCAGGAAAAAATTATGTTCTTAGCATAAAATGTTAACAGAATTTGTTCAGAATTAGCCATATTTTTACCAAAGATACTTAAGCGATAACACCAACTCTAATTAAGCTGTTAAGCAAGAACCGATGACACCATATTTTGAGGGTCCCACTGCTTTTCTGAATCTTTAGAGGACCATACACTCAAAAAAATACGTTAGTAGATTTACTAATTTTTTTTTGCTAATGCTAGTTAGCTAACTTTCTTGTAAACTTCATTTAGCACATTAGCAATTTTAAACAAACTTTGAACTGATTTCCTTTGATAAATTTGAAATTGAGTTGACTACATTTTTACAAGATTTTTTACTAACATTAGCAAAAATAAATGGTAAATTTTTTCTTATTTTCAGAAAACTTTAAATGGCGCTATATCGGAAACTAAGCCAGATAGAGCAAAATGGAGGCCATTTTTGGTTCTCGAGGTCTCCATAGTATCGCCGGTTCTCTTCACATGTGTGGACCCTAATGGGTCCTAACTTTGGATCCAAAAAAGTTAGCATTCCCGAAAATTTTAAAATGCTCATTTCTCGGTAAATATTGCCGACACGATAAAAAGTCCAAAAGCATTTTTGTAGCTCTCAATACGTAGAACAAGACCACAAAATAACCAAAAGCTCTCCGAGTAATATTTTTGAAGTTATCGAGTTTTTTAATTCTCAAAACCCCAGTGGTCCCCTAAAATCACGTATCTTAAAAACTAAGCAAGATAGAGCGAAACGGACAAATGTTTTGGATTAAAAACTATGACGATTTTTAAGGAACCCAACTAGGTCTAGGCCCATCGGGGTCTGAACCTATCGGATCCAAACCCAATGGGGTCCTCAAAGTATGAACTAATTCGAAATAAAAAAAATCAGTTAACTAATTTTTGCCAAAACATTTTTGCTAACTTTACCAAAAAAATTGTGGGTTCAAAATCAGAAAATTTTCTTGCAGGTTTACAAGCTTTTTTTGCTAACATTACAGTTTTTTTTTTTGAGTGTAAAAAGGAATTGGTCACCAAACTGGGCCATTTGAGTACAGGGTTTTACTACCTTTTGGTAATAAAATCGAACCTATATATTCAAACTCTTGTGTTTTTGTACTGTTGCACAGTGTTATATATATGGGGCATTCCATGTCAAATCGGACAATTTGACAATTTTTTTTTAGATTTTCCCAATTTGCTTACTGTTTTTAGTACACTTAGAAAACTCCTTCGTGGTAAGTTTTCAGATTTTTTTGACGACCCGTTCAAAAGATATCGAATTTTTCAGAATTGGTAGTTTGTTCCTTTACTCAAACTTTTTTTTACTCAAAGGTTCTTTAATAATGGTCCAAATTACAATTTTTTTTTCTTCAAAATTTTTGGTTTTTTACGTACTTTAAAAAAAAAAATCCGAAAAAATTCTTAAAAGTGCTCTAGTATGCGATTTTTAAGTTTTAAAATTTAAATTTCATTTTTTAAAGTGTATGTGCTCTTTAATTTTTTTTGATTTTTTTTTGTGTCAAACTTCTATCGATTCTACAAATTTTGTGCCCAGTAGGATAGTGGGATAACGATTATTACTATTTTTTTAAATTTTTGGAAAATATTTTATTGTATTTTTCCAATCTTAAAATCATTTCTACTGAGACGGACCCCCATGAATTTTTACGTCCAGACATTTCTTTGGAAAAAACTAATACCCTATCTCCAATTTTTAAGGGGGCTCCCATACAAAATATATATTTTTTTAAATTTGCTCCAATCACTCTAACTGCCCTAAGTGCCCCAAGAGCAGTCAAATATATGACCGACCCACAATATTTTTTTAATCCAAACATATTCCCTAAACATACCTACCCTCTATCCCTAGCTTTTAAGACCATATCCATACATTTTTTTTTATTTTTTATAAAATTGTTTTATTTAATCAGCTTCTACCGAGTGAATGGTGCATCCTATAGGGCACATAAGTGAGACAAAAAAAACTACATTTAGCGGAATTTTTTTGTTTTTTTTTTTTTTGCAATAAATCTTTTTTCGGCAAGACCGAATTTAAATTTTAACTTATTTTCATAGAAAATTATTTCCAAGAATATTTTTTTGAACAAATTTTTTCCACCGACTTTTTTTTAACAATATTTTTACTTAAAATCTTTTCCTAAGTATTTTTTTTTAATTAAAGCGGCTACCCCGAATTTTAATTTCTTCCCCTCTTTTTTGAGTACCTATCTCCTGCACTTTTTAAATATTTTTGTTTTTCATCCCTTTCTAATATCCAAGTTAAAGGTAGTTGTAGTTGATTTATAAATGTTGTATGTTATTGTGGGCAATAATATATTGAATTTTCATTGCATTATTTGTCTTTTCAATTAATAAAGATTTTTACTGTGTATATGGCTGTTTGTATGTGTATGGCCTCGTCATAATTTTAAAATCATTAAATATATAAAAATGGCAGCCAATTTACATACGAGTACAGCTAACCACAATAACGTATGGAAATATAAAAATATGGAACAACATTTATTTTTTGTTTTTTTATTTTTCGGTTGGCATTTTAACATATGTTAACCACATATTGTTTGTATAATAAAATACTTGAGCATTTTAAGACATTAATTATAGAAAAGGTAGTTTTAAGCCTGAAAGTTCATAAAAAAATCAGCATTTATTAAACAAACATAATTTAAACGCATCCTAAATGTATACCTTGTTTAATGAAGATAAAAAAAAAAAGGTAAAGAGTATGCATAAAAATGTCTCAGATTCTGAGAAATGGCAAAAATTTCTTTAACCGCCCTTACTGCCCTAAAAGTGCCCCTAGAGCAGTCAAATGTATGACAGACACACAAAATTTTTTTAGTACAAACATTTTCCCTGAACACTCCTACCCTCCATCTTTAAATCTTAAGGCGGTCCCCATACATTTTTTTTTTATTTTTTAAAAATTTTAAATTAAAAATTACATTTTTTATAAAATTTGCCTTAAAGTAGTAATGTAAAAATAATTTCTTAAGCCCCCTAAATGTAGGCTACATTTTTTGGTTTATTTTATTTTTTATATAAAATTCAAAATAAAAGTTTTATAAACTTTAAATTGTAAACTATTAAATTTATAAAATTTTCTTAAATTTATAAATGTCCGTTCATAATAAAAACTGTTAAAAAAAATACGTTAAAAAGCCAACAATTCATTCAAAAATTCAAGTTCATTGAATAGTTTTTTTTTTTTACAAAAATGCCTAAAAAAATATTTTATATAAAATATTTTATTTTATCAAGCTTTTTTATACACTTTTTGTTTTACTATATAAATAAACTTTCCATTTCATTTCCTCTAGGTTAAAAAAAAAAAAATATAACAAAATCGTTTTGCTCATCCTTTGCCAAAGCATCTCCCCCTTTTAAAAAAATGTGAATGAATGTCAACAAATGCATTTTTTGGGGGAGATGACTTAAATAATAAAAAACGCATATTTCAAACGCATATAAAAATATATTTGGTAGCATATGTATGGGGGGAATTTGATATGTTTTGTTATTTTTTTTTATTATTTCAAGTCAATTAAAGTTTACATTTCAAATGACCAAATTTTTAAACACAAAAGATCAAATAAATTAAACAATAACACCTGAAAAAGAGTTTTAGCAAATATAATAGGCAAATTAGGTAGATTGAATTATGAATGAGTTTTTAATGATACTGTATGTTTTACTGTTAAATCCAAATTTGTTATATTAAATCGATGGCGTTGTCAGAAAAATGTTGATCGTTGAGGAAGGAGTCTCCTGAACAAACAGCCGAAATATGGTTATGGGACTATTATTTATAAGTCCATTTAGCAATGCCCATCAGTCAGTGAAAAGTCAATGGGTGCCCTATGAAAGACCTTATTCGTTAGTCGAATCAAAGTATATTAATCTATTAAACTTGATTCCGGTCAGATAGGTCGATCTTCATTTCTTCTCTATTGGACTTTCCTTGCAAGAAACCCTAAAGATGAAATTAACAATAATAATAGTTTTGATCACAACACATGACCAATTATTTTTATTTATTCTCTCTATTTATTTACAACTCATTTTTAATAAATGCAACCTAACCGAGAACTGGTATCAATGACCGTCGTCTCGTTGTAGCGAAAATAACCAAGGGTTCTGGTGGGAATCGAACCCACGACCCCCACGTTGAAAGGCTAGCACGCTACCAACTAGCCTACGGGGGCCCCCTAAAGATGAAATTCTCTTCTGATGGCGGAATTGAGTTCAGGAGGTCAAAATACATAAATATTCGATATAATTTTTGTTATTTATTTTGTTTAACATGATAATGTTTTTAGGCTGGTGTCTAATATTAAAAAAGTTGCAGGACGCCACCTCAGTTTGACTATATAAGCTAACAATTAGCGAAAAAGAAAACAAGAATTACTATTTTCATTTTCTTAAAACCAAAAATTTTAATAACTTGGTTTTGCAACTTGGATAATAATTCACCTTGTGGTGAATAAAACCGTTTTTCACCAGCTGGTAAATAAAAAGTAACATAATTATTTTTCAACAAAAAAATTTTTTTTTTTCATCAATTTTTTTTTTCATCAAATTTTTTTTTTTTTCATATTTTTTTTTTCCATCAAATTTTTATTTTTTCATCAAACTTTTTTTTCATCAATTTTTTTTTTTTTTTGTCAATTTTTTTTTTTTTGCATCATATTTTTTTTTTTCATAATTTTTTTTTATCAATTTTTTTTTTTATCATTTCATCAAATTTTTTTTTATAAAATTTTTTTTTTAATCAATTTTTTTATACCCTCCACTTAGTGATAGAGGGTATATATAAGTTTGTCATTCCGTTTGTAACTCATCGAAATATCGATCTGTGACCCCATAAAGTATATATATTCATGATGCCCGATCGATTTTAAGACATTCTAGCGATGTCCGTCTGTCCGTCTGTCCGTCTGTCCGTCTGTCCGTCTGTCCGTCTGTCTGTCTGTCTGTGGAAAATGCTCTCGCGGACAAAATGTTGCACAGAAATGACTGAAACTTAACATATTTATTGGAAGTTCTCCCGAGAAGTTTGGTATTGCATTTGAGCGATATCGGTTCAGCGGTTCAAAAGTTATGAACGAAATGTAAGCACACCTCAAAAATTTCAGTACATTCAACATAACCTAAAAATACAAAATGCTTTAATTCGGCTTCTGGTTGACATATGTGAACATAATTAAACACCAAATGGTATTTAAACAAGTACGAACATATTTTTTGACAAAAAAAGAAAAAATCGCGGATTTTTTTTACCAAATTTTTTTTTCACCAACAATCTTTTTTCACCAACAATTTTGGGTTCATTAAATTTTTTTTTAAATAATTTTGTTTTTCGTGCAAAAAAAACATTTTTTTTTACCAAAACTACTTTTTCACCACGTCTATGCTTTTCGCATAAAAAAATCCATTTGTTTATCAAATGTACATAAAACAAGTGAGAGCGTTATATTCTTTGGTGCCGATTCTTTTATACTCTTCCAAATGTAAAAAATACTTTTTTTCACTTATTTTTGCACTCACTTATGAAATGTACAGCTCTTTTGGTTTTTTAATGGGGTCTTTGACTGATATTTCAAGTCGTTTTGCATGGAATAGCAAAGTAATATAACATTTTTTTTTCTAAAAAAAAACTTTGCTTTGTCAAGTACACCCAAATGATTTAATGATTTAATGTTTTGGGCAAGAGTACAAAATTCGCAGGCATTTTTATACCCTCCAACCACAGTATGGGGGTATACTCACTTTGTCATTCCGTGTGTAACGCATCGAAATATCGGTCTAGGACCCCATAAAGTATATATATTATTGATCAGTGATCGATTCTAAGACATTCTAGCGATGTCCGTCCGTCCGTCCGTCCGTCCGTCTGTCCGTCTGTCCGTCTGTAGAAGACACGATACAGTCCAAACTAAACGTGCTAGACTTCCGAAGTTTGGCACGAATATGTCTTATATTCCTAGGCAGGTTAAGTTCGGAAATGGGCAAAATCGGACCAAGGGGAAAAAAGTTCCCCCTTGGAGAACTAAACCAACCCAAGAAAAATCACATTTTTTGCATGGTTTTTTGGTTTTTTGGCTAAGCAAATGCAACATTTTTATCTCAGAAGAAGTTAAAAATCATAGGGGAAGGTGCCCCTAACGTCTCCCCCCAACCCCCCCCCCCCCCCTCAAAAAATAAAGACGCCCCTGATTTTTTTTTTTAATTTTTTTAACATTTTGGAGGGTATAAAAGATTCGGCACAGCCGAATGTAAAACTCTCACTTGTTTTTATTAATTTCAAATTAATCTGGACTGATTCCTTTAGTGACTTTCCTTGTAAGATTACAGGAAAATCCAACGTTAGATTTTTTATGGCCGATTCGAGTTCAGGGGTCAAAATACATTAACATTTGTTGGTCTAGTTTCGGTATCAGAACCTTTTTTTGTGGGGCTGCTTTATTATTTTACTTAATTAGCTAATTAACGATAAATTTTCAAGTTTTAAAAAAAGTGGATTTACTCAAATAAAAATATCTCCCGACCGAATCGGTAAATTTTTAGGTTTTTAATTAAACTTTTCAATCTGATCATCGCCTTAGAAGCTATAAATCAATATATGAGCTTTTCGGAAGCCAATGTGACCAAATCCCGCTCACAATATTTCGAATAAATCATTGTTAAAGTTTAAAGGTTTTCCAAAATTCCCTGTTAAATACTTATTGAAAATCTCATGAAAAATTAACTTAACAATGCTAAATCTCTTATTATACCAAATTTCTAATTTAAACGATTGCTAGCTCCAACAAAACATAGCGGCTTTTCATCTTTTTCTGATGAAAATAAAAATAATTGATTTTTTTTATACCCTCCAACCACAGTATGGGTCGGTGACCCCATGAAGTATATATATTATTGATCCATGATCGATTCTAAGACATTCTGTGAATGTCCGTCCCCCCGTCCGTCCGTCTGTCTGTAGATGGCACGATGCAGTCCAAAATAAAACAGCTAGCCTCCTGAAATTTGCCACGAATATGTCTTTTGGTCCTAGGCAGGTTAAATTCGTAAATGGGCAAAATCTGACCAGGGGCAAAAAGTTCCCCCTTGAAAAACTGAACCAACCTATGAAAAATACCATATTTTTACATGTTTTTTTGTATTTTTGTTAAATATAGGAAACATTTGGTATATTTATCGGGATGGGAAGGTGCTCTCCACGTCCCCCACTAACACCCATCACCCGACCCCCCCCCCCCCAAAAAAAAAAACAAACGCCCCTGACATTTTTTTTTTACATTTTGGAGGGTATAAAAGATTCGGTACAGCCAAATTTAACACTCTCACTTGTTTTTTTTAATTTTTGCTCAACAACACTTGGACCAAGGGGATTAGGAAACTCGATTTTTTTCAGTTCGCCTCCTTTTTGGGGCGTGGTTATAGAAAATAATTAAAAAAAAAACAATAAAAATGTATTATTTAAGCGTAAGTATCACAAACCTATAGTTTGTAAACATTTAAAGCGGGAAAAAGGTGTCCCTGCCATTTTTTTTTTAAATTCTTTAACTAGTTGTAATTTTGTTACAAATTCTTCAGCGAGTTATATATTTGACCCATATCTGGTTTTAGCCTCAGAAGTCATTTTCTTGTTATGAGTGTTATCTTATCCGCTTGTTAACCACCTAAATGATACTTTTTTCCCATTAAACTGTAGCAATAAAAAAAATCATGAAATTTTTTTCTTACATGGTTATTTAAGAAGTACAACAGACCTACCTTAAGGTTAGGTCTGTTAAGATGGCTTTAAGTGATGTTATCGGGTTAATTGAAGAAATCTATCTAACTTATACTATATATATAAAAATAAGTTGTATTTTTTTGTAATGCGTTTTCTCTGGAATGTGTGGACCGATTTTATTTCTGTAAACTTCCCATGAGAGGTTACGTTTTCTCTGCAAAACCGATTTTGTTTCTGTAAGTTTCCCACCGATTTTATTTCTACAAATTTTCCATGAAATGTGATGTCAATACCTAGGTTTTTATGTGTATACGGTTTTTGTATGTGTATTGGTTCATGAGTTACATGCATTAAAGTGCGCATACCTCTACGTTTGCTTAAATGGTTGAAATGGGGTAATATGTTGAAGGTTATTCTAAGAGGGTGAAATTGGGCAAACAATTTTACTTTAGTACTTTTCGAAGTTCGATTTTTAATTCTATGGGACAAAAAAGGGTTAAACAGGGAAAATTGATAATATTTTTGTGACTATTGAACAAAAAACCCCAGAATTAAAAAATTTAACAAGCTGGATCCTCCACCATAGTTAACATCCAAAAGAAAGACATATTTTAAAATTTAAAATTTTTAGGGTAAAAAGGGGGTATCTAAGCATTTGCACAACAAAGTGTGCAGGGGGTTCCCTAGTTCTTTATGAAAGAGAGTATGTTTTGGCATAACTCTTGGAAGGAAGGCGCTTTCAACAATGTCAAAATATCATCAATCCAAAATAGCCTACAAAATTCAGACACGACCATACAGATTACAAGCAACTTGCCAAGAAGCAGGAAAATTAACTCGAAGATAGGTGATGGTGAAGCTAGAAAAGTTGTTATAAGGGACACTCCATAAGGGGAGTGATCTCTCCCCTTCTGTGGAATCTTGTTATAAATAAGATCATTGAATCAGCGCTTAAGATAATAGAGTCGCAAATGATTAAGCAACGCTGTTGGGAACACTCGACCATATTAAGTGCGGTGGGCGAGATGGAACTCTCACCGCAGACAAACTTCGACAGAATCTTCGAAATCCACATACCAACTAGGGAAGACTGGGAGGAAACTCTGTTATAACAGAGAGTGAGATCTAAATCTTTACGGACGGATCGAAGATGGATATGGATACGTGTTCGGCAGTATACTCTAAATGCCTCCAAATTAGGGCCTCATTGAGACTTCCCGAAAACTGTAGTGTTTTCCGGGCTATAATAACTTGCTATTGATAAAACCACACAGCTGATTATGACAAGCAACCTACGTCGTTGTGCCATTACCATTTTTGTAGATATTCTTTTAGCTCTGAAAGCCTTAAAATCAAACACTGAAAAATCGAGAAACGTTTATTGAACCAGTCAGAACACAGTCAAGCTAATCTAGGTCCCTGGACATGGTGGGGTCGATGAATGTGCTAGAAATGGCTCTGACAGACCTCAGAGTATATGTGTGCTAACGTAAAACGTCAATTGACTTATCTTCTACTATAGTGGAATTGATGATCGAAATTAATAGGATATCGGAAAATAAATGAAGGATATGGCCGTGCGTCTTAGAATTTGTGACAAGAACTTTTGTATGAGGAGGAGTCAGCGAAGCACTTGTTGTGTGAATGTCCGAATCTGATAAAGCTCTGCCTTAAGGGGCTTGTTAGTCAACTGGTAAAGTAAGTAAGTAGATACTCTCTTAATTTTTTTTTACGTGCCAATAAAGGAGCATCAGATTTTCACGTAAGATATAACTTCAGTAATCGTTTACATGTATTGCCATATAACAAAAAATAACAGGTTTTGTTGCGTTACCAGTTAAGTTACGAACCCTTAAGCACTTCAGGCAAATATTTTTCGAAGACCTGACCATCTCATTGACGGTCTCTATCAGAATATCTTAGGGAATCGTGGATTTTTAGGAAGAAACCTTTGTATCAGAGAGGGAGTAGGGAATAGGGAAATCACAACGGGCCTTGTGGTCTACGAGTGAATTTTTGAAATGGCGGGTGACAATCCAGCCTAACCTAACTCCAATTATAAAGATATTTAAGGGTAATAAACAATTTGAGAGTTTCTTTTTAACTTTTTGAATATTAAGATGGTGTATTTTTTTCAAATTTGTAATGGTTTGACCTTAAAAACCCGTTCTAGAAATTTTACTGTCTATTTTTGAATTGATGTTTTTTTTCGACTAATTCAAAATTGGGTACAAAACACTGGTACCTTATGACTTCCTAGACTTTTAATAAAGAATGTTTCAAACAAAACGATACAATTTTTATACACCCTCTTTCCCAAAGTGGAACATATAAAAAAGTGTGAACCTTTAAAACAACTTGAATATGTTTAAGGAACATTCACTTTTTGAATGTTTGTTTATGTGTCTACAGAAGTTTAGCAAAAAATCAAAAAAAAAATATATAAGTATATCACACATACAACATAAAGAAGTATTTTGACTTTTTGGATAAAGTCTGTTCTTCCCAACTGGCTGGCTAGATGGTTGGTTGGCTATATGGCTGGTTGGTTTTTGGAGAACAAGGGCAAGCAACATTTCTTGCTTGAGTTGAGTGTGAAATATTTTCTTTTTTTATACATTCAGTATATTTTTTTTCTTGTATGGTTCTGTAAAATCTATGTGATTTTTTTTTTTTGGTATTTGTGTTAGAAATGGGTTAGACAAGAGTTAGCAGACAGACATTCATATATACAAGACAAGGATTTTTACATACATACAAATGTATTTAAGCATACAAACACAAGATTTTATACTTTGGGATATGTTGTAGAAAAAAAGGATATTCTAAAGAGTTGTGCATGGTTTTTGTTGTTGTTTTCTTTTACAATTTCTTTTTTTTTTGTATTTTAAGTACTCAAGGACACCAGATGACATTGGTTGTTGGTGGAAAAAAAGGAAAACATTTTTTGAAAAATGTTTTGAAATTTAAAGGAGTCCTTAAAAGATATTGTATATATAAAACGCATTTAGCATCATTTTTATATGGGTCAAAAATATAAAAAAAAGGTCAAGGACTCACAATAAATCAAGTGTTAACAGTTTAAAGGGGTTTAAATAAATCTTAAACACTACCACAATTACATCAATACAGACGGTGATTTTTATTCAACGTTTAACCATATTTAAACAGTATTTTATGCTATATTTGCCACATCATTTTATTAATAAATTTTATAAAAGAACTTAACTGACAACTTCAGATATAACATAATATGGGGTGGTCCATGGTAAAATTATATTTAGCGTTTTAGAACACTCCACTTAAAACTAGTAGTAGAGGGTATAAAAATACATATATGATGGTCATTTCGCTTATAAGTCGAGCTAGCGATGTCGTTCTTTCTGTTAAAATGGAGATCACGGCAAAAGTAATTACCCGTTTAAAAACGGAATTTCCAAAAAGTACTTTTTCCATTTTTTTTATCGAAGGATCCTATATTCCAAATTTCCAGTTTCTAGAACCATTATTTTATTTCAGGAAATAGAAAAAGTACCGAAAGTACAACTTTTTAACTCTTTTACCTCTTTTATTCCCTTTAGAAACGAAATTTCCAAAAAGTATTTTTTTCACAAATTTTTTTCACCAACACTACAAGTTTTAAGTTTCTGGTACCATTATTTCGGATATATGCAAAGTACCAAATGTACACTTTTTATCCCTTTCACCACCCTGATTAAAAAACTTATCAGAAGGTACTTTTCCTGAATGCTTTGTTCACCGAAGGAATTACATTACAAGTCTCCAAATTTCGTGTCTAGTATCATTATTTCTGGAAACATAAAAAAAGTACCAAAAGAACGCTTTTGTACACCTTTTACGACCCTTAAAAACGGAATTTCCAAAAAAAACCTTTTCCATTTTTTTTTTATCGAAGGACCCTACATTACAAATTTCAAGTTTATAGAACCATTATTTCAATAGAAAAAGTACCGAAAGTACAACTTTTGAACTCTTTTACCGCCAAAAAGTATTTTTTGCAAAAAAAAATTTTTACCAATACTCCAAATTTTAAGGTTCTGGGACCATTATTTCAGGATAAGTAAAAAGTACCAAATATACACTATTTACCCCTTTTAAAAAAAAGTTACTTTCCTGAATGATTTGTTCACCGAAGTATCCTACATTACAAATTTCCAAATTTGAGTGCCTTGGATCATTATATTTGGAAACATAAAAAAAGTACCAAAAGTACGCTTGTGTTTTTGTATCATTATCTCAGGTAATATAATAAGTAAAAAAAGTAAAATTTACCCCACTCTTTGAATCGGAATTTCCAAACAGCACTCTTGTCAGTTTTTTTTTTTTTTTTACCGAAAATCTTTCGTTCCAAATTTAAAGTATTTTAGGCAATTTTACCCCTATTCTTCTCCTTAGAATCGGAATTTAAATTTTTTATCGCTGGATGATTCTCGATTTCAAATTTCTGTTTTTATACCCTCTACTCTAGTGATAGGGGGCATATACATATAAGTTTGTCATTCCGTTTGTAACACATCGAAATATTGGTCTAGGACACGCTAACTTTTGCAAGACTTTACAGAGGCTACTGAAGTTTGGCATATATGTTGGTCATTTACCTGTTCAGGTTGGTATTGCAATCCAGACAAATCGGTCAAGTGGTTCAAAAGTTATGGGCAAAAGAGTAAATTTCGGCAAGAGTTTTTCGCGAATTTACGAGATAAAAAACACGTTAACTTTCGAAAAACAATAATGAGACTGCTGAAACGTGACACGTATCTTTGCCGTTCCCCAGGTCTGTTTGGTATTGAATTTCAGCTCAATCGGTCCAGTGGTTCAAAAGTTATAAGCAAAACACCGAATTTAAGAGTGGGCTCATCTTAAATGCCACGTGGTAAACAAGTTTTAAAAGCATTGGTAACTTAGCAATGCTTTCAAACTTGTTTAGTTTTAAAGCAATGCTTTTTAAACTTGTTTAGTTTTAAAAGCATTGGTAGCCTAAAAATTACACTCGAAAAAAATTTTACACTCAAAAAAAATTTTACACTCAAAAAAATTTTACACTCAAAAAAAAAAAATATTTTTTTTACAAAAATCTCATTATTTTGTGTACATACGTACGTGCATTCACCCAGAAATATTGTTACAGTAAAAAAAAAAACATTACACTCGAAAAAGTTTTACACTCAAAAAAAATTAGTAATTATTTTTTTTAATGACAAAAAAAGAGTTTTTCACGCAAAATAAAATATTTCTAATCAAAATTGTTAATTTTTTTCACGTTAAAAATGTACTATCCTTAAAAAAAAGGCATTGTGGAGGGTACTCATAGATTCGGCAAAGTCGAAGTTAACTTTTCTACTTTTTTTTTTAAAAAACATATAAAATTATATACCAAAGTATATAATTTGCAGAAAAGTAGGTACTTTTTTCAGAATTTTTTGGCCGAAGGAAGATTTTTTTACAAATTTGATTTTCTAGGACCTTTTTTTTAGAAAAAAGTACCTAGGCACAATATTTTACCTATTTTCCCCCTTAAAATTAGAATTTGCAAAAAGTACATTTTTCAAAAATGTTTCCGCTGGAGAATTTTGCATTTTAAATTTAATCTTCTATTTCAAATTTAAGTTTCTATGACCATTATTTCATGATATATAAAAAGATCGGAAAGATAAATAAGATAACTATTATTTAAGAAAATCTAAAAGTACCAAAGTACAATTTTTTACCCCTTTTTACCTTCTAAGAAACAGAAATTACTTAAGACCTTTTTCAGAACGATTTGTTCCGATGCACATTGGGTTGAATGAGAGGCAAAGTGGCGCTTTATTCAGGGAAGCAGTAATTTTAACATATAATATTTTTTAATTGATGAATGATAAATAATACATTAGAAAGCACTCTTTTAAAGAGAAAACATGTGGTTTTTATTTATTTTAAACCTGTCAGAATTTTTTTAGTGTTTCTTGAATATTGAACTTGATTCACAATTTAAGCTGTAACTTTTAAACCAAAAGCGATAATTTAATAAATACAGTTGCAAATTAAAGTATTTTTAATGCGATAATAAAAATTTAAAACAATAAAAAATAAATATGTGTTAATACTTGCATAAAATTTGTTCAAAGTCGGATTTTTGTGTTACACCAAATTTAAAATTTTCCATAAAAAAGTCAGGAAAGTTGTAATTCTGAACTATTATTATCATATTTGTCAGATGTTATATTACACCACCCAGAGTCATCTGCTAACCCCGCCCCCGCTCGCTTCTCACTCCCCACAAAACCCGTCCCTGTCATTTTTATATTTTTTGCTTGTTGAAGATTTGGCACAGCCGAATTTTAAACTCTTACTTGTTTATACATAGCTTACAAAGACCCACAAAAAAGGTCTAGGCCACTAATACTTATGTATTTTTACCTTCTAATTTCAATTCCGCGATCAGAATTAAATTCTATCGTTGGGTTTTTCTCTAATTTACAAGGAAAGTCCCCAAAAGTGAACTGACCTGATTTCCTTGTTAATTTGACTAACAATAAGTTAACATTTTTTTAAATTTTATTTCGGTATATAATGTTCAAGTCTGATTTATTACGAAGAAAATAAGAGGTTTTTTCATAAAATCCATCAAAAATTGCATAAGTTACTAGCATTTCAACAAAAATGCATTGATTCACAACATAAATACAACTGTTTTTGTATAAAACTGAAATAACGCGTTTTTGTTCAATGCATGTAACTTTTGCTATTTTTGACGGATTTTATTTAAAATACTCTTATTTTCTACGTAATAAATCAGACTTGCACCCTACATACAGAAATAAAATTAAAAATTTTTGTAACTTTGTCAAATTCACAAGGAAATTAGGTGGGTTCACTTTGCGGACTTTCCTTGTAAATCACAGGAAACCCCAACTATAGAATTCAATTCTGATGGCAGAATCGACTTTAGAAGGTCAAAATACATAAGGATAAGTGGGTCTAGTTTCTGGGTCAGAAACTTTAATGTTTATTTTGTGATGAAGTGTTATTGAAGAGACCGTATTTTTTTCATAAAATCTTAAATAAAAAAATAACGGCATTAAACGCGGACGTTTTTTTTCTTTTAAATTAAAGCTTATACTGTATACTTTATTATCACAATGTATAAGCAATAACAACCTCTTACATTTTTTTTTATATTCCATCAAGTATTAAAAATACTCCAATTTTGGAACATTTTACAAAAAAATTTCAAAAATATTTTTACAACAATTTTCAAAAAAACAAAAAACAGAAATGTATTTCAAAATGCCTGAAGTTGATGGTTCCATAATAAAAAAATTACCTTTGAATGAATAAATACCAAAAAAAAATCTAGAAATAAGTTGATTTTCAATTTTTAGCACCATATTCAAAAACACAAAAAATTATTTGATTTTGACGGCGGATTGCAAGAAAAGTAAACAACTCAGAATAATAGTTGTGACAGATTTTTTAGTGTAATTTTATATACTTTCACCCAAAATTAATAATTTTTGTAAAAAAAAATTTTTCAGTTTTGAATAAAGCGCCACTTTTGATCCATTTCAACCCATCGTGCGATGTAGGATCTTACATTTCAAAAATTATGTTTATATGATATTATTTTCAGGAGATCAAAAAGTTACCAAAGAAAACTTTTTTACTTTCTGAAAGTCAAAACTTTATAAAAAGTACTTTTTTAAATTTTAGATAATCGAACATTTCAAATTTAAGCTTTCTATTGTTTCAGGAGAAAAAGTACCAAAACAAAATTTTTAACCCCAAAAAGTACCTTTTATAGTATTTAATATATCAAATTCCTCTGACCATTATTTATATAATATAAAAAGTTTCATGGTGTTATATTTTACCTCTTTTTATCCCATTTTCAAAAAGTACTTTTTGTAATGGGGGATATTAAACTTCACGATCAATCATTTCTTATGACCATTTTTCAGAAGATCGAAAAAGTAACAAAGTACAATTTTTTGCTTTCTTAGAACCGGAACTTTTGATAAAGTACTTAAGTGTTTTTTTTCACATTCCACATTTCAAGTTTCTAGAACAATTACTTCAGGACTAAAATAAAATTTTTTACCCTATTTAAAGCGGAATTTCCAAAAGCCCACATTTTTCAGAATTTCAAATTTCTAGTTCTTATAGCCATTTCAGGAGATATAAAAAGTACCAACATTTTCTATTTTACCAATTTTTGGCCTGTTGAATTGGAATTTCAAAAATTAAGTTTATATGACCATTATATCAGGTCGAAACAGTACCAAGGTAATTTTTTTTTTGCTTTCTAATAATCAAACTTTCCATAAATTACGTTTGCTAGAATGTTTTTTTTTACAAATTCTACATTTCGAGTTCCTTAGTCCAAAGCAAAATCTTTTACAAAATTTAAATTGGAATTCCCAAAAGCTAAATTTTTCATAATTTCAAATTTTTTAGGAAATTTCAGAGCATATTCTTTTATTTTATTAACCAAAAACTCAGGCTCAGTCGATATTTTTTCAGGTTAATCTATATTCCAGCATGATGCAGTCTAAACTAAAATTGCAAGACTCCTAAAGTTTAGCACTCATTTTTATGTCATCGGCCCCTTTGCTGTGATATACCTTACATACGCATTTCCTTCACATCTCCATCACCAGCTGCAATACTGTTTTAACTATTTATAACAGTATAAGTACTGCTCGTAACCACGCACTATGTTAAACACAAGTGTTTAAAGAAAAAAATACGCGTACAAATAACGTGGAAAATTTTTAAATCTCTACCATCATTCAGGGAATATTTACTGCATACATGTACGCATTTTCACAGTTGTTTTCCCACACATATCCTTGTATAAGAAATTTCATGGAAAATACATACATACTTCATACGCATTTTGGTTTATCGTATGATTGTTGCATTTCATTTTGGAGCCTCTTCCGGCTCAAGGTCATATGTATAATAGTTTCATTTACGCATTTACACTTTATATACAACAACATTCAAACCCACCAGTAACGCACAAAAATACTCATACAATCAACCAAAAAAAAAACAAAAAATCCCATTGACTTGATGACATCGTTGTAAACAGCAGTCACGTACGTATTGCAACACTGTATATCTGTGTGTCTTTGTGTGTGTTGCACGGTGCGTTGTGCCACTGTGTGTATAACCCCCAAAGGGTAAATTGACGCAATTTTTCCCACCACTAATATTTAAGTTCAAACTGAAAATTCAATGTGTTTTATTTGTACAATATACATTTCAATTTGTTTGATTTTCCAAACCAAAAAAACAGGGGACTAATTCTTTGGGGAATTTTTGAATGTTTATGCAAACAATATGATACGCATTCACGCATATAATAACATTTTGAAAAAAGTTTAAAAGACTTTTTTGAAAGGTAATAGATATAACATTAAGTTAGTGACAGGAGTTCATTGAAGTGGAGTTAACTTGACAGCAATTGGAAGCTCTCGGTATATTCTTTGAGTCTATAATTTAAGCAGTTTGATATTGAAAATTAAATAAATCGTTCCTGAAGTTTAAATGTTATGAAAGAAATTATTAAAAAATTTCCCTAATTTTAGTAAAGATGTTTTTCAATAAATATTTCAGTGGATATAAGCATTTCCATATTCAGCCCCAGCTTGGGCGCCATTTACTTGAAAATTCATTTAGTTAATTTTACTGTTCGTCGATGTTCTACAATAAGTCCCACAGTTGGTATTGATAATATTCCTTATGTTCTATGGCTCTATTGATCCCGCAGTGGGTTTTCGCGTTTCGGAATCTGCTTGGGAGCCATTTGTTTAAACATTTTCTTGGTCAATTTAACTGAAATTAAAGTAGATGTTTCACAATTTATTCTGCAGTTAGTATTCATAGTACTCGAAACTGTCCAAATAGTTGTTAATATCTGATTTAATGAACTTAGCCGAGTGAATAGTTAGTTAACGTTTGCTGATAAATTTCTGAAATGCTTTGGTTGCTCTTGTAAATTTAGTCTGAATCTTCTTAAAGTGGAAGGGGTTGCTGTGTTTCCAATTTTGTATTGAATCATTACTAAAATAAACATTTCCACAATTTTCTTCAATAAATTATTTGGTGGTCGCGGTTTGGCATCGGATTCTGGCTCGGGCGCCATTTGATTGAAATTTAGTTTATACATTCTTACTGGTCGTAGATGTAAATTGTGCAGCTGGTAATCTAATAATCTTGATGTTCTACAATAGCTCCTGCTGTGAGTAAATTTGATCTGACTCTCCGTTATTGGAGGAGGTTTCTGTGTTTCCGATTTGGAATTGAGTCCCTACTTAAAAAAACATTTCCACAATTTTAGTACAGCTGTTTTGCAATTAATCCTTCATTGGGTATTGTCGTTATAGTTTAGGGCCCCTGTCTGGGCGCCATTTGCACAACAAATTCATTTAGACTATTTTACTGCTCATAGATGTTCTGCAGTCGGTATTCGTAATACTCCTGATGTTTTACAATTTAGGGTATTCGCGTTTTTGAAATTGGGCTCTGTGTTGGGCGTCATTTTCTTTAATATTTGGTATTCATAACATTCGAATGCCATTTATTTTTTATTAAATACGCGCAGCATAGTGAACCGTTATTTAATTATAAATTATATGAGCTGTTTTGGTTCTGTTGTGATTTGGTCCAACTCCCTTAAATTGGTGGTGGTTTCTGATTTCCATGTGCTATTCGGAGTTTAGGTCCGTATCAAAAGAAAAATTTCCACAATTTTAGTACAGATGTTCTGCAATTAATCCTTCATTGGGTATTAGTGTTTTAGTTTAGGTGCTCTTCCTGGGCGCCATTTGCATACAAATTTTTTTAGACAATTTTACTGCTCGTAGATGTTCTACAATAAATTCTGCAGTCGGTATTCCTAATACTCCTGATGCCTCACAATTAAGGGTACTAGCGTTTTTGAATCTGGTCTCTGTGTTGGGCGCCATTTTCTTCAACATTTGGTAATTATAACATTCGACACGGTCCTGCCATTTGTTTATTTAATACGTGCAGCATAGTGAATCGTTACTTAACGTAAAAATCTTTGAATTGTTTTGGTTCTGTTGTGATTTGGTCTGACTCTCTTTGATTGGAGGTGGTTTCTGTTTTCCCTTTGCCATTCAGAGTTTCGGTCCCTACTTAAAGAAACATTTCCACAATTGTAGTACAGATGTTTTGCAATAAATCCTTCATTGCGTATTGGCGACTTAGTTTAGGGCCCCTGCCTGGGCGCCATTTGCATAGAAATTCATTTAGACTATTTTACTGATCGTAGATGTTCTGAAAAAAATGCTGCTGTCGGTATTCCTAATACTCTTGATGTTTTACAATTACACGCGTTTTTTAATCTGGTCTCTGTGCTGGGCGCCATTTTATTGAACATTGGGACTCACAGATTTTTACGTTCATTTCTTGTTTGATCTGAAAGGGGTCCAAAAACACTTAATTGTCGAAATGACACTTGAAAATTTTCGTGAAAATTTAAATTCCTTTCCCTCCCGCAACGCGTTTAAAGTAAAAACCCCAAAAAAAATACATAATTCATCTTATCTTCCCTGTTTAGACAAGATCACATTCAAAAATATTGCAAAAATTTTTTTTCACGAATTATGAGATTTTTAAGTAATAAAAAATCGCGAAATCGTATCTTCATAGGCGATTTCTCCGAGTAAAGCCACTTTAAAAATTATAATATGGTAGAAAACCATCTGATAGTATTCCAAATGCCTCCCCCGAAGTCATATAAAAATCAAAAAATACTTGGGCACCCATATCGAAAACTAATAAAAATCCCAAAAAAACTAAACTATATAGATTTTACTTTTTTTGAGCTGAAAGGAGTCCAAAATGAAACCAAAAAATTTCGTGAAAATTAATAATTTCCTTTTGCTCCCGAAACGCGGTTGAAGATGGTTTTTTGGACATTTTTACTCAATTCGCGATGTGGGTGCCCAAAAATTTTTTGATTTTTATATGATTTCAGGGGAGGCATTTGATGTTCCTGCAGAAAGTTTTCCGCGCGAAAAAAAGTGTTTTTGCAAAATTTTTGAGTCTCGATAAAGTTTTTGTATCGTTTTGGTTCTATTGTGATTTGATCCAACTGGTATTTTTATTTCCGCTTTGCTATTCGGAGTTAGGTTCCCGCTTGGGCACCATTTTCTAGAAAATTATTTAATTCTATTTTACTGATTGTTTCGACACTGCTCTTGTTAAAAAAGCAGAGTTAATCGCTTCTCAATGTTTCCTCATAATTTGTTGAATCGATTTTGTTGTTCTTATAAATATATGAGTAAAGATTTCTGTGTGTCTGATTTGGAGTTCAGAATGAGGCCCCAGCTTGGGCGCCATTTTCTTGAAAATTCTGTTTTCAGTTCTACTGATCGTAAATGTTCTACAATAAGTCACCAGTTGTCCCACCAGTCGTTAGTTTTTGATTAAATAATTCCAACGTTGTGAATCGATACCTAATGTCTGCTTATGAATTGCGTTTTGGTTGTTGTTATATATATATTGATTCCTACGGTTCCAAGTTGGAACAAACGGCCGTAATTAAATTCTTCCACCGGAATATTTCCTGTACGATTAGTTTGATCTCAGACCAATTTTTTCTTGTTTCGCTAATTTCGAATTTTAGTTGTTTTCTCCAGGTGTTAGCTGGTCTACCTCTCCTATTGCTGACATGAGGGTTCCAGTCAATTGCCATCTTTGAGATATCATCATAGGGTCTTCTCAAAATATGGCCAACCTAGTTCCATTTCCTCTTTGCAATTTCTATGCGGATTAGTGTTTCACATGTTCTTTGCCAGAGGTCTCTGTTGGAAACTACGTTTGGCCAAAATATTAGCAATATTTTTCAGAAGCAACGATTAATAAATACTTGCTGGGCTTGGATGTCGCTTGCAGTAGAGCTATAGGCCTCACATCCATTAAGAAAGATAGAGCGAACATTAGAGAAGAAAGGCGAATATTAGTTTTTATATGTATTTGTGGGGACTTCCATACTCTTTGTAATGCACCAAAATACTGTTTTTGCTTTTTTTATGAGATATGCAATATCATCACGTGACCCGCCTGTTGTTGATATGATACTTCCTAATTAGCAAAACGATTGGACATTCTCGAGTTCTATGTTGTTTACTCTGAACTTGGAGAGAACCTTGGTTTTGTCGAAGTTAATATGAAGACCAACACCAGAAGCTAGCAGGCAAATATCAAAAGCGTAGTCAAGATCCTCCAGTCGACCATTCATTTTGTTGTAGTTATGGAGTGGTTTCTGTGTGTCCTCGTTAAGATATGTAATCGGGCTCCTACTTGGGCGCCATTTTCTGTTAGCTGACGGCTGTATTTTGGAAAGTTTCATACCACGTCTCACTTAAAAAAAACTTTAAATGCTTTTACTCAAAATCTGGATAACATATGCGAATTACGTATGTTCTTTCTCCAATTTTTTTTTTAATATAGTCGGGATAGTCCCAGATGCAAACTACCGAACGCTTTAGCCCTGTTGTATTAATAAGGTTAATTCTGTACCGATAAAGCTATAAGGTAAGGTTACATGAGCGTCATCTAGTGGTAAAAATTTTCATAAGCTTTCATTTTTATGATATTAAAAATATTTTGGTAATATCACTTTTCGATTAATATTATGTATCAATTAATTCAAACTCAGGAAGCTAAAATTTTCCGTAACAAAATACATTAAAATTCCATAATTATTGAATTCAAATAACAATCCCTTTTATTATTTGTCATAGAATTAGAAGAAAAACCCACCTCATCATTAAATACATCCATCTACCTCTACTCATATCTCTTAAGAACATCTTATAAATAGTAAAGTCTGCTTTGCATAAAATTCCAATTAATTTTACCAACATAACTCATTATTACAATTTCAAATGTATGAACTCGTTATTATTGGTATTTGTTGTTGCTGATTCTGATGCTGCTGCTGTTGCCGTTGATATTGTTATTGTCAATAATAACTTCCTTTACGTTGTTTGGTTGGTTACAATATTTATTCATATATGTTGCAGTATTTTACGTATTAATAAATCGTAAAATTCTTGAAATTACAATAAGAATTTGATTTGCATTTTTGTTGTTTATCAAATACAATTTGCCAATTTTGCCAAGAAATGCAGTCAATCTGCAACAAAAAAAAAAATGGAAATTATAGCAAACATACAAACAAATATATAGCAGCAACAACATATTGTTGTTTATTAGGGTGATAATTGTTAATAGATTTTTAAGAAATCAGATAATTGGAAAGGGATAAGATGAAAGCAGTGGCTGGTTACAATTTTCCGTATGAGATCAATAAAACAAAGTGAACAAAAAGGGAATATTTTTTCCCCAACTTTAAGAGGGTATCTCTTTATTTTGGACTGTATCATGTATTCTATAGACGGCCAAACAGGCGAATGTTGCTAAAATTTCTTAGAATCAAGCTCTGATCAATATAATACGTAGTGGGGTCCTAGACCGATATTTCGATGCGCTTCGCACGGAATGATAATGTGATTATACCCTTTCCACACTGATATTAAAGGGTATCAAAATATCTTTATATCCCCTTTCAATAAGTGACATCCTATGATATTCAGACAACCACTATATTGCTACGTATTGTTAGTGGTTGCTGCAACAGCAGTAAAATTTTCTACACTCAAAATAATAACTCTGTAAAATACTCTGTAAAATGACTGTAATCTCAATTCAACAGATATTTGACAGAGTTTTCTGTCAAAATAGAGATTAAAAGAAAATACTTTGTATTTTGTTGTGGCAAAAAAACAAAGTTTCATCTGTTATATTATGTTTAACTTTGCTATCTTAATTTTACAGATAATTAACGGAGTTTTCTGCTAATATACAGATTCAAGCGAAATACTCTGTAATTTTTTATTACCAAAAAACTAAGTTTTATCTGTATTTTTACTAATTTCTATGTTATCTTAATTTCATAGTTTAAAACAAAGTTTTCAGTAAAACCACCAAAGTTTTATCTGATTGTTTTTGAGAAAATGTTAAAAAAGTATTAAAAAAAATATTTTCAAAAAGCGTATAAAAATTTTACAAAATAACATGTATTTTACTAAACTCTGTAGTTAACAGAGTTTTTTTCTGTAAAATTTTGGTTGCATCAAATGCATTTTACAAATATATGTTAATTTACAGAGTTTTTCTTTTGTGGTTTATTTAACCAATATTTTACTAGAAACTCTGTACACGGTGAGCCTCAGCGATTTTTAGGTTCAACTTTAGTGTCGACGAAAAGTGTAAACTCAGTTCGATTTCTACTTAATTAAATGTAACAAAACTGTTAACAGCGGTGAGCCTCAGCGATGTTTAGGTTCAACTTTAGTGTCGACGAAAAGTGCAAACTCAGTTCGATTTCTACTTAAGTAAATGTAACAAAACTGTTAACAGCGAAATCGTAGCTGCTCGCTTTCGCGAGATATCGCGAAATTAGTGTTTTTGTATTTTCTAAAATTTTGACAATGAAGTTTTTAAATATCTTCAAAAACTGAGTACGCAGTTTTAATTGTATTTATTTACAGGTCACAAAACAGTTAACATCGAAATCATATCTTTTCAATTTCGCGAGAAATCGCAAAATTAAAAATTGAAAAAAAAAAATATTTTTCGCGTAAATTAGCAGTCAAGATATTGATTTAAGCAGTTTTACCACCTTTAACGACATTAAATTTAAATAAAATTTAAACTGCATACAGTATATTTGTCGTTTCTTGATTTTTTTCCTTTATTTTAGGCACTAAAGAAAAAATAAATGAATTATTATAAAAGCTTGAACAGTAATTTTGCAATTTCTCGGGAAATTTATCATCTATAATTTTAATTTTTGCAGTTTTGTCAACTTAAATAACCTCGAATTCAAACTGCATACCACATTTATCTCGTTAATTGAAGTTAATGTTTTTACAGACCAAAAATAACACAAAGTAATGAATAAATAGTAGTTCAGCCAGTTTTTTAGCGATATGTCGATAAATTGAGCAGCTAGAATTTAAATGTTAACAGCCTTATCACCTTTAATCAATAGCAAATCAAACTGCATTTCGTGTTTTTCAACAATGTTAAAGAAACTTCTTTTATTAATCAAAACAAAAAATACCCCCAAAAAGCTGTTTGTCGCTATATCTCGCGAAAGTGAACAGCTATAATTTTTTTGTGGTCGGTTTTAATTTCTTCCAACATGCTCAAATCAAACTGCATACCACTTTTTTTATTATTTCTAAAGAACCGGCTTTAAAATATAAACAAATAATAAAAAAAAAAATTTATAATTACGCGATATCTCGCGAAATTTAACACCTACAATTTCGATGTCAACAGCTGTGTGACCTTTGATCAATCACAAGTAAAACTTCATACCATGTCTTTACGAAATTTTAAAGAAACCTATCTAAAGATAAAAAACGAAAACAAAAACAGCAAAAAATTAATTTCGCGATTTTTCGCGAACTAAAGAAGATGTTTACTGTTTTGTGACCTTTAAATAAGTACAATTAAAACTGCTTCTACTGGTCCAATGGTGCGTCCGAGAGGGGTCATTAGTGAGACCGACCCCCATTTATTTTTACCCTGCAACATTTTTTGAAAACATAATGGGGGTCGGTCTAAATAATGACCACTCTCGGACGCACCATTGGACCGGTAGAAGCTGATTAAATAAAACAAATTTACAAAAAATAAAAAAAATTGTATGGGGACCGCCTTAACAATTAGAGATAAAGGGTAGGTGTGTTCAGAGAAAATATTTGGACTAAAAAAATATTGTGGGTTGGTCATACATTTTGTTGCTCTAAGGGCACTATTAGGGCAGTTAGAGCGGTTGGAGCAAATTTTAAAAATGTCGTTTTGTGTGGGAGCCCCCTTAGAAATTGGAGACAGGGTATTAGTTTGTTCCAAAGAAATGTTAAGACGTAAAAATTAATGGGGGTCGGTCTTATAAAGGACCCCTCTATGACGCACCATTGCAGCAGTAGAAATGATTTTAAGATTAGAAAATTACACTCAAAATAATTACTCTGTTAAATAAGTACTCTGTAAAATGACTGTAATCTCAATTCGACAGATATTTGACAAAGTTATCTGTCGAAATACAGATTTAAAAAAAAAAATACTTTGTATTTTCTTGTGACCGAAAAACAAAATTTTGTAAAATTGGAGTTACTCGTTAAAAACTCGTAATTTTTACAAAAATAAAAAAGTAAATTTACAATTTGGAAGCATAAAGCGGGCAAATTTAACAAAATCTTAATTTTAATTAACTTAATTTTAATTAATGTTTTGAAGCAGAGAAGTTTTACTCATAAAATGGATTTAACTAAAACTTTGTAAATTTACAGAGTTTTTTTTTTGGAAAATTTTGAACTCAAAAAAAGCATTTAACTAAAACTTTTTAAATTTACTGAGTTTTTTTTGTAAAATTCTTTTCGGTTTTATCCATATTTTACAGATAATTCTGTAAATTTACAGTTTTTTATCGAAATCATTTTACAGAGTTTTCTTCGTAAAACAACAAAAAATCTTGCTGGTTGGAAATCTATGGTATTTTCTGCTGGCTCAGCAGAGTATCTCTGTAATTTAACAGAGTGATTATTTTGAGTGTATATTATCATCTGACAAATGCATAATACGTAAGAAGAAGAAAATAGCATTAGTAAAAGTACTATGTATGAGAAGTAGACTTAAGCGAAATCTAACACAATTGAAAATTTTCAAATTTAGAATACCAAATATAATTGCTAAAAGTCGTTAATTTGGCGCCCAACTTGGGGCCACCAATAATTCAGTGTGTGTTCAATGATTTTAAAGATTTTTTATAAAGAAAGGACATCGGACTTTAAACTCTATTACTAAATGGAGGAATTAATAATAAAATGATTATTTCAAACTCCAAAAAAAACACAAATACTAAGAATGGCTCCCACATTGGGGCCCGATGCAAAGATATTTCTATTTTGATAATTATTTATTAAAAATAATAAATCTTTAAGAAACCTGAAAAGAGACTGCATTAAATCTGTTAATCTGTTATTTCCACTTCGTTTTACCGTTTATTTTCCAGAAATATTACAAATATCTGCTTGGGCTTTTACTGACTCAAAGTATAGGCCCAGGACACCAGGACAGTGTATGTATTATTGATCCTTGATCGAATCTAAAACATTCTTGGAATGTCCGTATGTCCGCTCGTCTGTATAAGACACGATGCTGTCCACATTAAAAGAGCGAGACCCCTTATGGTCATAGACAGTTTAAGTTCGTAAACGGGAAAAATCGGACCAGGACACGATAAGATTTACAAGGGGGTTTCGTAACTTTACTAGATTTTTTGCTACCTCCTATTTTATGAGAATTCCTAGTAAATTTAAAAGCTTTTTACCAATAATTTTGTAATTTTACAATCTTTTTACCAATAAAATTGTAAATTTTTTTGCGCCAAAAATTACAAGGAATTCTCGTGAATTAACTACATTTTTTTTGTAAAATTATCTTGGAAATTTGTAAAATTACAAAAAAAATGTAAAATTACAAAAAATTTAAATTTCGTTCCAAATTTTTGTGTTAAAAAACAAGGAAAACTGTCAAATATTGGTAAAATGGGATTACGAGACTTTTACTAGTAATTTGACAAGTTTTTTTTTGTATCTAGTGACAGGAAAGACTTCTGAAGGGAGTTTGTTCCACATACGAACTCTTCGAATGAAAAACGATTTTTCTCTGTTATGCGTTATGCGAAACACAGGACAATCAACCACAAAGGGGTGTGATCTACGAGACAAGCGAGTATTCCGAACAAACACAAGGGTCTGGGGAATAATTTCACTTATCTTAGATGATTACCTCCCATGATAATAACAGAAGAGTATCACATAACCCACATTCCAACGATGCTCCAATAAATCAATAGAGTTTGATACACTACTGCCATAGATAAGCTTAACCACCCTCCCCGGAGAACGGTCCAGAAGCTTCAGAATAGACTCTGAAACCCCTGTCCATATGTGAGAGTTGTGTTATATTTTCGGACAGATATAGCTGGTGTAAATGGTAAGGAGATCGGATGGAGCGAAGTAAGTCTTCCACCGTTTCAGAAAACCAATACGTGTTTATTTCAACGGACATCACAATGTATCCTCATGCCCAGAACATCAAGAGTATCGAATTCCTCAATACCTATACCATCCATGGCTACAGATGACAAAGCTAACTCCACATCTATGGGTTAACATAAGCTTAACATTGGGTTTTGTGTGCATTAAAATCGACCTTATTCGTTCGACCCCACGCGGAGAGGTCCTGATTGAGTGTGTCATTCATTTTCTGCCGCATGTCCTCTATCACCAAAGAGCTTGGCCTGTGATCGAATTAAAATTAATGTCAACTGTTGCTGTCATCTGCAAAAGAGTAAATATGATTGAAGGTCTGACCAAGAAGGTCATTAATAAAAATAAGAAATGGAGTCGGAGAAAGAACAGAACCTTGCGGTACCCCTGAATTTAGCTGAAACTAGTCTAATGAGACCCCATCTAAAACAACACGCATAGTGCGGCTTCTGAGAAAACCCTTTATAAAGCGAGAGAAGTCATTACCGACACCAATAGCAACTAGGTTTGTCACGAGTGCCCAGTGCCACACACGATCGAATGCCTTTGAAATATCTAGAGCAACCACTTCACTCTAACCAAAATGGTGGAGGGACCGACTCCAACGTTCCGATTGAAACGCTAACAGGTTTACCGTAGATCGACCGCTACGGAAGCCATACTGTCGATTATTCAAAAGTGAATTGGTCTTTAAATATTTAACAAGATGGTTGTTTACCAGGCTCTACATAGCATTGGACAGCGCAGAACAAATTGCGATTGGGCGGTAATTTTTAAGGGTTGTTAGCCGCACCTTTTTTAGGGATTGGCTGGACATTCTGAAAGGGTTTGCTAACGTAGACGAGCACTGTTTCAGCAACACTGCTGATATGCCATCCGGTACCGGTGACTTGTTTATATTGAGATCCGCAAGAACCATTTTAACTGCTTGGAGAACGGGCAGTGGTTGATCGCTTTTCGGCCAGAAAGAATAGCTTTAGAAAAGTTCAGCGAAGAGGTTGGCCTTATCAACCGGGTCAGTAAATGATTGATTATCCTTAAAAAGAGTTGGAATAGAAGAACTAGCATTATCTTTTACTCTTTTAACGAACGACCAAAAAGTCTTACTGCCCCGAGGAGCAGAAATAACTTTAGCGCGTTGACGCCGTTTGTATATAACCTTTTCGCGTCTTTGGCACACTCGGTTCTTTCCTTTTTGCGATGCAGATCAGTAACGACGTACTGGTTTGAACGCCAATTACTAAACGCTTCCTTTTTGGTTCTGACTGAATTTTTACACGTCTGGGTAAACCAACACTTATATTTTGATTTAGCCGAAATATGCTTCGTTGGATTTAAAAATTTCGTTCCAAGATAATTATATTTACTACCATTTCTGCAGCGGCCTCGTCGAGAAAACAAAGTTTCCAGTTGAAATGTCGATAGAATTCGTTGAGTTCCGCCTAACGAGGTTTTTCATAGAGGAAAATAGAGCATTTCGGCGCTACAAATCTAAAAAGGGCACTATGGCACATTAATTGATTTTCTGAAAAAATGGTCATAAAAATGAAATGTAAAATGATCCAAATTATTTTTGTAAGTTCCGGTTCTAAGAGGGTAAAAAATCGTACTTTGCAACTTCTACGGTTTTCTAAAGTAATGGCCATAAAAACTTCGACGAGAAAAACTTTTAGTAAAAAAAAAATTCGGCGTAAAAATTTGATTGTAAAAAAAAATGTTTTAATACCGTTCTGTTTCTACTTCCGATCGCATGTGTCTACCAGTAGACAATTTTAAGCATTTCGTATTATTAGATTATGAGGAATGAACCAACATTTTTGAGGTGTTCTTACATTTTTATTCTTAACTCTAGGACCGGTAGACCGATATCCCTGAAATGCAATACTAAACTACTTGAAGCATCAACAAAAGTATATATAATTGATACAGTCTTTTCTATTTCCTATTTGGGCCATGATCGCTCTTTCAACAGACAGAACGATATCACTAGATCGGGTTAAAATCTTTTGAGAATCATAAATAAAAGTTCCTAAGTCTGAAAAACTAATCAAAATTTATCCCATACTTAAAATCCATTTTCTTCTATTTCGTGTCACTCTAATAACTATAGTTTAAGTTAAAAATCAGTCTTCTTTAGTATTGAAAAGAAGAAAAAAAAGAAGGTTGCATTGTATGGCAATAGTTGTTGGTGTGTTGTAGTTGGTTGCAATGTTGCACGCAAAAGCACGTAAATGTGCATGTAATTAAAAATGGAATTTTAATCGTTACTTTACCTAAGCATACGTAACAATACCAACAACAACAACAACACCGACGACAAGGATGAATACTTGCTGCAAAACATTTATGCTAAAATCAGTTTACAAAAAAAATCATACTCAAATACGCAAAAGAGTTCAAAGATTTTATTTTTTCTGTTTTCTTGCTTCCTATGCCGCTTGCCTCTGCCTCTGACAAGACAAAAAACACGCGCCAATATACAATTCATTAACGATTTCACCTAAAAATCTATGGCATATACCGCCTACCACACGCCTTTCTATAAGATTCAGAGTTGGTTTTTTTTTTTGCATCTTCTATTTAGTAGAATGTAAGTAAGTATTAGGTTATTGCATTGTATTGTAAAGATTATGTTTAGGCTTATGATGATGATGATGAGGCTGCTGTTGATGATGATGATGCCATTAGTTGTTTGCCACACGCTTATTGTAATGGTGGTGGTGTGGTATGGTAGATGTTGCTACAACTTTTCCATCTATTTAGCTGGGATGTTTTGATTTTTTTGTATTCCTGAGCAACCTGGTTTCTTGTCTATTCTACTCTTATTTAATGTGTTTGTGTGTAATGCTGCTTATAGAAATGAATTGCAAATTACGTGCTTTTAAATTGAAGTTTTACGATGTGAGATACTTTTGAAGATGTGTTGTTTTTATTTTTTTATTTTTTCATTTTTATTTTTCAAGCACTTAATGTGGATCATTCTGGGGTAAAGTAGGAGAAACAAAACTGTATGTTGCATTATAGGTAAATTTTACAGGGAAGGTATCCTACATGTAATAGATGTAGCGAAAATTGTTGTAAATAACGGTCTTGCAAGAGCTTTAATAAAAATTGAGCTTTTGAAATTAAAGCTTTGCAGAATATATTGATTACTCACGCAGAGAAGAGATATAATTGTGGCAACCATAGCACTGCGTAACAGTGAAAAAACATAAGAACTTGATTATATAGGTTCGATTCTATTACCAAAAGGCAGTAAAAATCTGTACCAGATTGTCCGATTTGGTAACCAATTTCCTTTTATGCGAATCCAAAGATTCAGAAAAACAGTGGGACCCTAAAAATATGGTGTCGTCAGTTTTTGCCTAACAGCTTAATCAGAGTTTGTGCTATTGCTTAAGTATATTTGGCAAAAATGTGGCACATAGTCCGTTTAACTAATTCTGTCAACATTTTCCTAACAGCTTAATCAGAGTTGGTGCTATTGCTTAAGTATATTTGGCAAAAATGTGTCACATAATCCGTTTAACAAACTCTGTCAACATTTTATGGATAAAAAAAAAAAATTTACTGGATCGTTTTTTCAGATTTTTCAGTATAATTTACAGGGACTGTTGATTTGTTCCTAACATTATTTGGCAAAATTGTAGCCACGGTCAAGCTGAACAACTCTTATGAACATACCAAAACAATCTGAACGTGTTTAGGTACCTTAATTAGCTATTGAAGACCACTCCGTACCTCAAACTTAGTCTATTTTATCTAAAAAAAACACAAAAAGCCCCACAACCGCCCCGCAATCACCCCTAGAGGGATGACATGCAATACCGACACCCATTTGTTTTTCCTCCCATAAATTCTTTGCAAACATACCTAAGCACTGTCTCCACTTCTTAATGAGGCTCCCATACAAAGATTACATTTTTATAAAACTACTCCTACAGCTGTAACTGCCTTAAAACTGCCCATTAAGGAGTCAAATGTATAATAGACTCTTAATATTTTGTTTATTACAACATCTTCTCAGAATATACCCACGCTCTATCTCTAACCCTTAGGGCAGTCCCCATACAATTTTTTTATTTTTTCAAAAATTTATTTTATAAAATCAGCTCCTACCGCTTCCATGGTTCCTCCTGGAGTGGTTAAATGTGAGACCGACCTCTATTAATTTTTACCCCTTAACATTATTTCCGAACATATCTACACCCTATCTCTTATCCCTATGGGGGCTCCCATACAAAATGACATTTGCAAGAGTCAAATGTTTAACCGACCTCCAATAGTTTTTGAACCTTAACATTTCTTCAAAACATATCTACCTTTAAAGTGGTTCCCATACATATTTTTTTAATTTCTTACAATTTTTTTTTTCAAGTTTTTTTTCTAAATTGTGGGGTCCCCCCTTTAACGGTTAAAGACAGAGGGCTTTATGTTCTGATAAAATGTTGTGGGTCAAAAATTATTGGGGGTCAGTCATACATTTGAACCTCTAGGGGCTCTCTTGAGACTGAGCGATGGAAGAAAATTTTATAAAAATGTGATTTTATTTCGAAGCCCCCATAGGAATTAGAGATAGGGTTTAGGTATGTTCGGAAAAAATGTTGAGGGGTAAAAATAGAAAGGGGTCGGTATAAAAAAATTGTACGGGGACCGCCTTTAGGATAAAGATAGAGTGAGAGTATGTTCTGAGAAGAATTTGGGATGGACAAAATATTAAGGGTCAATCATACATTTGAGAGTTTATCATGTTTGTAGCAACCATAATATTGAAACAAAAATTGTATGATTGCTATAAACATACTATGATACAATTTTCAATCATAATGTGACGATCTTAAATTATAGTTGCCACAATGATATCTCTTCTGTGAGTGTTCCATTCTGTAAATATTATTATTGCAAACAATTGGAAAAATAAATCACTTGTTATCTTTTGGGGAACTTCCCACATCAAGAACATTTAGAATATTTTAGCAAACAAGGATGGGGTTTCACAGGGCACCCACCGATTGTCCTGAAACTTGAATGTGTAAATGAGGGTGGAAAAATAAAAGTTACCTGTTTTTTTTTAGCTGCCCAACCACAAATTTAAAAAAGGATTGCCTCCTTATGAAAAAATGAGGGCTTTCGGGAAAATCTGTATAAAAGCCGAACTAGCAGGAATTTTGTCAAACGAAAAAATACCGGTCAGCTTAATTTTGATAGAGATTAATATGTACGATTTTGAGGGTCGTACGTATTTACATCTCCATATAAACTACCTCAACAGTTAAACATTTTTGGCAATAACGAATTTAACAAAGCCGAATATGAACACGACCGATAAAGGCCTTCAAAAAACCTTTCGACCTGTATAAAATGTTAATATAGTTTTTTTTTGAAAAAATGGGAAAATCCTTAAAAAACGAAAAATTACCGTTTTTCCCCCTCTCCTTTGACCCGCTAAATGTGAGATTTGGCAGCTATAAAAAACAGGTAGCTCTTATTTTGCTCCCCTCTTTCTTATATGCAAGTTTCAGGACAATCGATGGGTGCCCTGTGAAAGACCTTCCTTGTAATTCTAAATTGTATTATTTTAAGTTTAGGTATTGTTGGTTAGTTGCTTATTTAAACCTTTTAATAGGTAAAGAGGAAATTATTAAAAACAATTCTAATATACACTGAAAAAGATGTTACAAAAACTTCAAAGGAGAATTTTAAAAATATTTATAAGTGAATTTTCATTTTGTCCGGTTTGAGTCCGATACTGCTATTATTGTTTCCAACCCTGAAATCCAGATTCCGGAAATCTTGGGATTTTCGGGATAAGGTGAATCCCGACGCTTGCAAGCCATAATTGCTTTATTATATTTTTGGAAATTCTATTATACTCATTTATTTCTCTCAGTGTTGTTCGCTGTTCGCTCCATCTATATTGTGATTGCATATACAACACATTTTATAGGATTTATAAGATGTTGCATATGATAATAATTACATTTTTTAAGTGTTTTTGTAATAGTATCTGTTATCACCATTGATGTTTATGAAGTTCTATTGAAAAACAAAAAAATGGAGTTCATTGTCTTGTCAAACGAATATTTAAACTCATTATGATAATAGATTAACAGGAATTCTTGATAAATTCTTTTGAATGTTACAAAAGTGTTTTAAATTATAACTTCTAGACATGGAAATGAATAATTTAGATTTTTCTTTAAATAGTTTGAAATATAATTTTTGAAGTTTATGATGTGGCAGTAACAATTAATTGCAATAATTTAATAAAACAATAAAATGTATATGGAAAGTATTCCAAATTAATTTATTGAGAGTAATGAATTTAGCAACATGTTTCTATGCGCATGTTTAATTAACAAATTAAAAAAAAAAAATTAGTTAATTTTGATAGTTTTTTTTAGTTAAATAACTTAATAACATTACTTATAATTTCATAACCCGAATTTTTTGTTAGCAACATGTTGCTGAATAAAAATATTAAAAGGTCCTACAGTTTAATTAATAAAGGAAATTATATCTGAAAACAATATTACTGTTAAATAATTATACATGTTGCTGGCCAATAGAATGGCTGAAATAACTTTATTAAGTTTAAGATGCATTAAAAAAACAAAGCAGAACAAATTGAACCAGATGTGAAATGTTAGCAACTTTTTTTTAAACATGTATTGCGGGAACATGTTTACAAACTTTAATCAATTTTGAAAAGTATTGAAACAAGTATAATTACACTTGGAATGAAAAAGTTCATCCCATCGAAACTTAAATCTGGTAAACCAAAACATAAGACCTGGTTTAACAGAATATGCAGTGACGCTATCCGTTCTAGGGAAGATGCCTTTAGAAACTGGCGTCAGGATACGAATCCGATTACGGACCAGCTGCGCAAGCAGGCTAGAACTAATTGTGCTAAGGTGATTAGGAATGAAAAGCTTTTACATGAACAATAGGGATATAACCATTTGCGTTTTTTTGCAAATATCAAAAAGGACCTATCATATTTAGAAAGTACATGAAAAATCAAGAAGAAATGTGTGTTCTTTTTTTCGCGAATGTTAAAAAAGGTTCGGCACCGATCGCGATGAAGTTTTCGCTAATATTTTTTTTTTATTATTCGAAAAACCCGTATTTCAAGTGTCGAAAACCATTTTATAAATTTGTTATTGTTTTATTTTTGTTGCAAAACGGCAAAAAGCCAAAAAACGGTGGATGGGAAGGAATCCCACCATAAAACATAAAAAAATTTAAATTTATGGTGTTTTAGAAATTGAAATCGGTGTCGAAGGTTTTTGGACCAAAATGTCCCCGGATAACGTTTTTTGTTATCAGTATAAAATTGCCCATACGATTATGATAGGTTCCTATTTTGGTTATATCCCTAATGAACAACGCCTTCGTGCCAGTGTTCTATCTGCCCATAGGGGCAGTAAAAGCTTTTGGTCTTTCGTGAAAAGAATTAAGAACAATTCAAGCTCTTCAATCCCGACACTTTTAGATGGTGATCGAATCTGTACCGAACCAGTCGATAAGGCTAATCTTCTGGCCGAAACTTTTGCTAAGAACGCTTCTCTTCCAGATAGTGATCTGACCCCGCACATACTCCCAAGAGTATCTTGTACTATGCCCGATGTTTTTTTTCGTACACTAGCAGTTAAAAAGGTTCTATCAGAACTTAATGTAAATAAGTCTCCGGGCCCCGACGGTATTCCAGCCTTGGTTCTGAGGAAATGCTATTTGGCACTGGCTCGACCTCTGCGCAATCTCTTCTGCATTTCATACCGTGCAGGAATATTTCCCGACTGTTGGAAAATCGCCAATGTCCAACCTATCCCTAAAAAAGGTTACGCTAACAACCCGGAGAACTACCGCCCCATAGCAATTTGCTCTACTCTCTCAAAAGTTATGGAGAATATGTTGAATTTTCATCTGGTCAACTACTTAGAATCCAATGATCTTCTTAATGACCGTCAATACGGTTTCCGTAGAAGTCGTTCTAATGGCATTTCTTTCGGAACAATGGACTCGTTCTATTCACCGCCTAGGTGAGAGTAAAGTAGTTGCTCTGGACATCTCAAGGGCATTTGACCGAGTCTGGCATAGTGCACTTATCTCGAAATTAATAGCTTTCGGTGTTGGCAACAAATTTACTCGATTTATATCGAGCTTTTTACATAAACGGACTATTCGTGTTGTTATCGATGGTTTTTCCTCCCGTGATTTTATATTAAATTCGGGAGTCCCTCAGGGATCCGTTCTTTCGCCATCTCTCTTTTTGATATTTTTGAACGATTTACTAAATTCAACGTCTAACCCCATATATTATTTTGCTGATGACAGCAACATTAGTCATTCATACTCATTCGATTACAGACCCAATTGTTATGAGATTGATTCCATGAGACTTAACATGAATGACTCACTTAACCACGACTTAGAGGCTATCTCCGAATGGAGTCGTGTGAATAGAGTTGATTTTAATGCTCGTAAGACCCAATGTTGTGTTCTGACACATAAACGGCTAGTCAATTCAGAATTGCCAACATTGTCAATTGGCGGTGTTAATATTGAGGAATCGGATTCCTTAGAAATACTGGGTATGAAAATACAGTGTGATGTAAGGTGGAATATGCACGTGTTCGAAGTGGCGAAAGAAGCTTTCAAGTGCCTATGCTTTCTAAAACGCTGCAGAAACTACTTTTCTCCAGCGGATCTTTTGTGTATATATACCACATATATCCGACCGAAAATGGAATACAACTCACATGTTTGGGCGGGGGCTTCGAAAACCGCTTTGGAGCTTCTTGACCGAGTTCAACGTAGGGCACAGGTCCTTATAGGCGATGACGCTTTGTCTAATTCCATAGACTCCTTGGAACACCGTCGAACTGTGGGCAGTGTGTCCCTGTTTTATCGATACTTTCACGGAAATTGTTCGGCTGAAATTAGCAACATTATCCCTGAAGTTCGTGTATTTCAACACAGTACTCGTCTCTCTGGTAGAGCCCATCCATTTGTTTTGGAATGGTCTACTGATCGTACTACACATTACAGGGAAAACTCGTTTTTTTGCCGAACTATACGTTTATGGAACGAATTACCTCCACACGTTTTTCCTGCTACATACGATATCACAAAATTTAAATAAAATATCCACAAACACTTCTCCCTCTTTCCTCCTCCACTAACCTTTATTTCCTAATATCAGCACAATGCAATGCATATATAGGGGGCATCCCCTGAGTGTTGGTTTAAAAAAAAAAAAAAAAAAACTATTTTTTTCCACCTAAATATTATTTCAAGTGACTTACGCCAACCCTGTCTTTAGCAACATGTTGCATAAACTCTGATTCTATGAATATTCCCAACAAATCAGAAATGTTAAGCAATATGTTGCTCACTAATCCAAGTAGTTTGACAGGTTGATGATTAATGTTATTTGCATCTCTCTTTTGCCAACAACAAAATTCTGAGAACTAAAACCAAAATTAAACATAAGATTTGTGACTTGTTGCTCATATTATTAACCCAGTCTAGCTCACTTCCTTTTATTTTGATGATTTATAAATTCGATACTTGTTCTACTTATTAAAATCCACCTTAATTTGCTCGATATAAGTTTTTTGAGGCTTCTTAAGTTTTTATTTTTTTATTTTTTAATAATAAATTTCAAATTCTTTTTAATTATATGTGCTTTTAATTTGAATGTTACCAACATTTGCTGATTTATGACTAACAAACACTCGCGTATCTAAATTTGCTTGAAAAAAAAAACTGAAAACTAAAAACTGGCTTGTCTAGAATAAGAAAATCTGCTTTAGACGATTTCGTACTCTGGCAGTAGAAGTTTCGTGTATGCATATAATATGCATGCAGATCAACCGACATATGTTAAACTAAAATGTTACCTAATTATGGATTTTTTTTCTTCTTTAAACTTATTTTTTTTTTTTTATTTTTTGTTTTTGTAGAGAAGACAAAAAGCTGAAAAAAATAACTAATTTATAACCCAGCAACATTTTAAATAAGTAAACTAACAGGGATAAAACACACAAAGCTTAAGCTAAGTTTAAGTCAAAGTTAACAAATCTTAGGCAGAGTTTAAAACATGTAGAGTAAGTTTAAACTAAGTTTAGCATAGTCTGAAATCCAAATATGCCTGCTTGAAGTAGTTAACATGGTGATGCCAAAAAATCTGTTTTCAGAATTTTCAAAAATTCCAAAAAATTTTTGTAAACTCAAAAATTTTATTAGTGTTTTTTCTGTAAGTACAGATCGAGCTTGAGCTCTAATTATATTTGTTATATGGGTTCAAATTGAAAAAAATTTGAAGAAAATTTTAATTTTTCAAAATCAAAGACATTTCTGGTATTCCCATATCGGTTTCAAACACTCCAGTTAGTGTTATCATCAGTAGAATTTTAAATGTTGGTTTGTCTTGTAAATGGAATTGAATTTATGTTCAATTTTTTTTCCAAATCTCCCGTTTTGTTGGGTTTAACTTTTGATTTTAGTTAGGTTTGGCTGTGTTTATAGGTATTCATATCTACATAAGTCTAAACCAATTAAAATTTGCAAATGCTGGCGTGCATTCATAAATCAATTATTGATTTATGAGTATTTTTTTCTTAGGCTTTGTTTTATTTTTTGTTCATCTGTGCAAAGAAATAAAAGCATTGAAATAAAAGAAGTTCCACGTTTAAAGCTGATTATTTGTGTATGTTCGATTTTTGAATATTAGCGTGCATATATACGTTTTTAATCCTTAGAGAGGGAGATGAGTGGTAAATGTGTATAATACTTATAACTAAATGATTAACCTGTTTTTCTATATTGGTTTGTGGTTTTTTTAATGCTTTAGAACTTATTAAATGATGGTGCGCATTTAAACAGAATTGGGAAGTTAGGCGGAGAACTGCAAAATGTTTAAGAGAGTTTTATTTTGAAAAGGAAAAAAAATATTAGAGTATTTGTTTTTAATTAAATTTTTAATAAACATAATCTAATTTCTTTAAAAAAAAAATAATTATTTTTAGTAAAAATACTCTGTTGCTGCTAGCATCATATTAACAAATTTAGTTAATCCGCAACATGTTGCTGGGAGTAAAGAAATAATTCGAACAATATTCGTTCAGTAAAGATTTAAAAAAAATAAATAATAAAAAAAATTATTTTTGTTCATATAACAAAGTAAGCAACATGTTGCTAGCAACACAAAATTTTAAATTAATAGTTAGCCCACAATATGTTACTGGGAGTAAAGATATAACTTCAAATGATATTTAATAGTAAACATTTGAAAGATATTTATAAAAATTAAATGTTTGAGCTCGAGGCCTGTATTTATACCCTACACTGTGGTACATGGTATTAGGACTTTGTGCTGATGTTTGTAACTACCCGAAATATTGGTCCTAGACCCACATTTAGGTATGTCGATCGAATCGGAATCACTTTTTGAGTCGATTTAGCGATGTCCGTCCGAATGTCCGTCTGTCTGTTCATGTAAACGGTGTAAACACGATACAGGTTGCAATTTGTAATCAACTGACTTGAAATTTCAAACTTAAGCCTCTGTTGGCCCAAGGACAAAGCCTATTGAAATTGTTAAAAATCGGTGCATATTTAGACCTAGTCCCCATTCAAAGGTCCTCTTTAGTTTTGACTCAAATGACTCTAATAACCGCATTATAATAGGTATCGTTTCAAAATTGGCATCTACATCTTCAAAAACCATAAATAATCATGTTTCATCAACATAAATCACCATTCCAAATTTAAAGGAAATCGGACCAGTTCTTCTTGTAGCCCCATACAAACCACCTTCCCGATTTTCACATAAATCTCTCAAATTTCATGAAAATAGAAAATATTTAGTTAAAATTCCGTTTGTGTATGTTAAACGCGTACTTTAATAACATTATCAAATCTGATTATCATCGGACCATTTTTGGCCTCAGGGCCCACGTAAAAGTTTCCCGATATTCAGTTATGATAGAACAACAAAAATTAGCCTATTTCACTCAAATTTGATGTGTAAGTGTTTTTTTCACTTAGTGGCAAAATATAGATCTAATGGGTCAATGTTTGAAATTGGGCCCATTTTCCGGCAAACTCTGGTGTAGGGTATTATATGGTCGCTCTTGACCGACTATAATTTTCCTACTTTTTTTAAATTAAAATTCTTCTTTATTTATTTCCAATATTTTGCCATTTTTAGGGTAGCATCCTCAGGATTTGGAGGATGCTCCTCTATAAAAATAAAATGCTATATTTTGAGGAGGTTTATTCTAGCTCAAGGTCAACTTGTTTTTATATTTGCTAAATAATCTTGACAATGGAATCTGACTAATATAAATAAATTTAAAACAGAAAAATAATTGTCTTGAAAATTTTTCTATCAGAGTTTTAATTAGTTTTAATTAGTAAAGAAATAATGACCTCGAGCTAGAATAAACTTACTCAAAATAAAATATTTTAAAAGTCGAATAAAACAATTTTTATTTTTTAATAAAAATTAATCAGAATTTCAATAAATTGCTTTGCTATAAAAATAAAATGTTTAAGCTCGAGGCCTAGACTCTTCGAGTAGCATCCTCCAGACCCTCCAGTACCCAGTGCCGAAATACTGAAAATAAAAAAAGAAGAATTTTAATTTAAAAAAATCCAGGCCTCGAGCTCAAACATTTTATTTTTTTAATGAAATTGGAAAGGTCAAATAAAAAACAACTATATTTAAAAAAAAAACAGAGGCGTTTTTTCTTTTGGGGTGGGGGCTATGTGGGGGTGGTTTGGGATACCTTCCCCATCGCGATAAATGTTAACTAATTTATTTGTTATGCTTTTTTAACTTTAGTGATACCATTTACTTATCATTTTTATGATTTTTTTAAATCCACGCCCACAAAAGGGGGCGGACCAAAAAAAACTTAATTTTGTAGCCCCCGGGGTCTAAGTGCAGGCCTTTGAACACCTTCTGACATAAAAATATTTTATTTGTTTAACAAAAATGCAAAAAAAGCTTTAAAAAAGTGCGTTTTCTGAGACTTTTTTTAAGTTCTTTAAGGGGGAACTTTTTTCCCCTGATCCGATTTTACCCATTTCCGAACTTAACCGGCCTATGACCAAGAGACACATTCGTGCCAATTTTCAGGAGTCTAGCTCTCTTATTTTGGACTGAATCGTGTTTTATACAGACGGACGGACGGGTCCCCGATCGATATTTTTATGCGTTACAAACGGAATGACAAAGTGAGTATACCCCCATACTGTGGTTGGAGGGTATAAAAAGAACTACACAGATTTCTGTATGTTTATTTTAAATAAGTCATCAACATGTTGCTAGCAACATTTAGCTTATTTAATTACTTTGACTAATAGTAAGCATTTATTTAGTTTGTTTTTTAATTTAATAATTTTATGATTTATGTATATGATAGAGCGTTAACACCACAATTGAATACATATGCTGATAACTGCTAAAAGTATAAAGAAATATGATTTTAGATCTGCTGGTCGCAAATATATGACTTATATTTAATATTATTTTTCAGGTAATAGTAAACACAAAATTATGTTTGTTAATAAAAAATAGTAATCCACATTTGTCTAGTAATATATGAGTACCTTGAAGTACAAAATACTATCTCGCAACATGTTCCTTGGGGCTTTGATGCAATTTCGAATGATGGTTTTTCACCGTACATATAAAATTTGAAAAAAAAAATGTAAAAAAAATAAATAAAAAAAATTATGTTTCTTCATACAAAATAAATCAGCAACATTTTGTCTGCAACATTAAGCTAGTTTTTTGCATTTTCAAAATATCTGAGAGAGTATGATTTTATGAAGGGGAAATTTAACTTTTATTACAAAAATAGTTATTTTTAAAGAAAGAAGCTGGTCATACCAGCAACAAAATAATAAATTTATAGTTAGCCTTCAACATGTAGCATGAAAGCAATCATGTTGCTAGTTGAATAAATACAATTGATAATGCCAAATGATAGACATTTTGATAAAAAAGTATTTTTTTTATAAAAATGTATAAGAATTAATAATAGTTTTCTTACTTATTTAGTCAGCAACATGTTGCTAGCTTCAAGTATGTTATTTTTCTGTGCTCCATAAATAGTTTGTTGTACTTTTTTTGAGTTTTAGGTGAAGACTGTATGATTTGCATTAATTTTTTATTAAATATATGATTTTCGGTTATATATGAAAATGTTGCTATCAATATGTTGCTGGTGACATAGATTTAATTTTTTTTGTTTACTGTCCTTTATTACTATTTGTAGCGTTAAAAATAATAATCTTGGATTACATGAACCCTTATGGTTTTTTTTTGTCAATTTAATTAATTGAGACTTCAATTGTTTCGGTAAACATGTTGCTAGAAACATTATATTATTTTTTATGGTTATTCCAACCTTTAATCTGATTTATTGAAAATATTAAATATGTATTGGTTTCAATAAATTAAATAAGAAACATGTTGCTGGCAATATGTATATAAAATAGAAAAAAATTTGATTTACCAACAGTTTTTTATAAAAACTAAAAATTCAATGATTTGTTGTTTTGTTTTAATGTTGCTGACAGAAAAAAAAAATACTCTTCTTGTTTTTTCTTTTTTTTTTTTTGATTAGACAGCAACTTTTGAATAGATGCTTAGATACATTTATCATAAAAAAATTTTAACAGAAAATATATAAAAACAGAACATTTTTGTAATTTCATCAACATGTTGAGGGCTACATAAGTATTTATTCACTGAGCTTCATAAAATTGGATTTATTTAACTTTGGTTACAATAAAATGAAAAGTAGTAAAATTTCGGCCAAAATTTTAGAATTTTAAAAATGTGTAAAAATGCTTTTAAACTTATTTGTGCCAATTGTTAGCAAAAATGTTGCCTAACGTTTAAAAAAATGTTTTTTTCTAAAATTTTTCAGTCAATTTGATGCAAAAATATTGTCAAGCGCTTAGAAAAATGTTGCAAAAAAAATGTTCTTTTACTAAAAATTTTAAACTTTGTTGCTAGCAACATATTGATAAAAACATTTTAAATATTGTTATCGGGTAAAGTTGGTTTAAAATTGTTAGCTAAAGTTTCTTTGTTTTTACGAAAAATTGTAAACTTTGTTGCTATAAACAAGTTGCAAGAACAGATTTTTATAACTGTTATTGGCTTAAACAACAAATTTATTTTTTTTAATTTTACAATCAATTTTCCAACTAATGTTTTGCATTTTTCACTCTATCAGCTGAATATATAAATTTGTTTAAAAATATCAATGCTAGCAACATGTTGATAGAGAATAACCTTCATTTTGTTTTACTTTTTTTCATATTTTCCGCTTTGCAGCTTTGATTGCAATTCATCTCTTTTAAAAACCAGCCTTTAAGTATATTCTTCTTAAGATATCGCTGTTATGTTATGAATATCTCGTCTTTGTGTATGATATGCCTGTTTTTTATAATTAGGCTTCAATGCCCTTAATGCATTAATAATCATTTTGTTTTGTCTACGTTCTGCTGATTTTTTTTTTTTAGCTTTATTTATACACACTTAAGTATTAAAACTTATTTATTTTAACAAAAACATTAATGTATTTAATATCAAGCGATATGTTGCAGAAGAGCGTCAACGGCTGGAAGAATATAAATCTGTTGCTATTGCTGTTTCTGTTGTTGTTGTTGTGAATGCATTTATTAAAGATAATTGCATGTGGGCGTGGTTGGTTGAAATTTCTTTGATTAAACTCGATTAAAATCGCAAACTTTTTTTAAGGGTTTTTTATTTTCTGTTTAAGTTTTTCATATGCTTTTTATTCGTTTTGATTTGTTTTGTATAATGCAGTTAATTTGTTTTTTAGTACCCTACGGTAGGGATAGGTGACATGAGTGATATTTAAATTTATATTTTAAAATTTGGTAATAGGATTATGGGATAAAAATGTTTCTTTAGATTAATGTTTTTTAATTATCGGTCTCGTTGTGGTTAGCAACATTTTATATTTCAGTATAAACGTGTATATTAAAACTGGTCTATGTTGGTAAAATACGATTTGAAATATATAAATTTGCTTTTAACTAAATAAATGTTGCTTTTAACTAAATAAATGTTGCCAGCAACATTATATTAAATTAAAATGTATGCGTTTAGCAACATTTTAGTTTTTGAATTGCATGCACTTTAAATGTTGCCAGCAACATTAATTTTAAATTATAAGAAATTTTTTTAGGAACGCTATTTATTTTGTGAAACTTTGCAACATTGTTTTTAGATGCAAAAAAAAAATCATTATTTTTAAAGACATCAAATGTTGTCAGCAACATTATTTCAAAATTTAATAAATGTTGCTAGTAACATTTCAAATTTTTTATCAACATTTTAGCAACAAAAACTTTTTATTCTTAAAAATGTCAAAGGTAGCTATAAATTTAACATACCAACTGTTGCCAGCAATATTTGTTTTAAGTAAAAATTTTCATTGTCTCAATCTTAAATCCTTTGAGCATCATATACACAAAATATTGCTCTCGACATTAGTATTATTGACCCACTTTACAATTTTTTTACCTTTATACATTCTAAATGCTGCCAGAAAAATTGTTTTTAATTATAAAATAAAAAAATAGAAACGTAATTTATTTAGTAAAAAGTTGCTAGCAACATTGTTTAAAATGCAAACAAAATTACTTATTGACTAGTTTTTTAATTTGAAAAACATTAAATGTTGCCAGCAACATTATTTTAAAATTTTAGAAATTTTAAAATAATGAAATTTTAGCAACAAAAACTTCTAATTCTTAAAAAAAATATCAAATGTTGCTATAAAGTAAAGTTACTAATTGTTGCTAAAAACATTTTTTTTATTGAAAAATATTTATTTGCTCTCTATAAAATATTTTAAGTATCATATACACAAAATATTGCTACAACATTTGTATTATTAATGAACTTCACAAGTTTTTGAATTTTAAACTCACCAAATGTTGCCAGAAACATTTTTTTATTTAAAAAAATTTAGAAACGTCATTTATTTAGCAAAAAATCGCTTGCAACATTGTTTTAAATACAAAAAAATAATTAATTGACTAATTTTTTATTATTTTTCAAATTGAAAAAACATAAATGTTGCCAGCAACATTTTTTTTCAAATTTTAGAAATGTTGCTATTAACATAACAAATTTTTTATCAACATTTTAGGAAAAAAACCTTCTTACAAAAATATCAAATGTTGCTATAAAGTAAAGTTACTATTTGTTGCTAGCAACATTTTTTTTTATTGAAAATATTCATTTGCTCTTTATAAAATATTTTAAGTATCATATACAAGAAATGTTGCTAGCAACATTTGTATTACTAACGCAATTTACAAGTCTTTGACTTTTAAACACTCCAATGTTGCCAGAATTTTTTTTTTAAATTATTAAAAAAAATTTTAAGACGTTATTTATTTTGCGAAAAATCGCTAGCAACATAAATGCAAACAGAATTATTAATTGACTAATGTTTTATTATTTTTTAATTTGAAAAAAACATTAAATGTTGCCAACAACTTTTTTTTTGAATTTTAGAAATGTTGCTAGTAACATTACTAATTTTTTATTAATATTTTAGCAACAAAATCTTCTTATTTTTATAAAAATATCAAATATTGCTATAAAGTAATGTTACTAACTGTTGCCATCAACATTTTTTCATTGAAAAATATTCATTTGCTCCCTCTTAACAATTCTGAGTATCATATACACAAAATATTGCTAGCAACATTTGTACTTTTAACGCGCTTTACAAGTTTTTGACATTTAAACTCTCCAAATGTTGACAGAAACATTTTTTTTTATTAAAAAAAATTAGAAACATCATTTTTTTAGCGAAAAATCGCTCGAAACATTGTTTTAAATGCAAACAAAATAATTAGTTGAATAATGTTTTATTATTTTTTAATTTGAAAAAAAAAAAATAAATGTTGCCAGCAACATTATTTTAGAATTTTAGAAATGTTGCTAGTAACATAACTAATTTTTTGTCAACATTTTAGCAACAAAAACTTTTTATTCTTAAAAAAATGTCAAATGTTGCTATAAAGTAAAGTTACTAATTGTTGCTAGCAACATTATAAATAAAAAATATAAAATATTTTGAGTACCATACACACAAAATATTGCTAGCATCATTTGTATTATTAACGCAGTTTATACGTTTTTGATTTGTATACACTCCAAATGTTGGCAGCGGCATATAAGCGAGATTTTTGACAAAATTAAAATAATAATGCCTTTTGAAATATGTTGCTAATGAGTTTCCCAACAAAATTATTTAAAATTTTTAAAAAATGTTTCAAGTAAAGTTACTAATTTTTTATCAGAATTTTAGCAACAAAAACATATTGCTGGCGAGATTTTAAAAAATTCCCATAATCAAAAAGTTTTGCAGCATTTAGTTTTAGGCATGATTCTGATATACTTTGTTGCCAGCAGCATTGTTTTTAAATTATTCGAAAAAATGTTTTTAGAAACTTTTTTTATTTAGTAAAAAAATGCTAGCAACATTGTTTTTATAAGCAAACTAAATATATCATTGACTTACATTAACATTTTAAAATTTCAAAAACATTTAATGTTGCCAGCAACATTATTTTAAAGTTTTAGAAAATGTTGCTAGTATCATTACCATTTTTTTTATTAGAATTTTAACAAAAAAAAAATAACTATTCTTTTAAAAATGCCAAAAGTATATGCGTGCTTTTTGCAACATGTTGCTAGTGAGATTTTTCTTCTTCTTCTTTGTCTTCACCCTTTTGCCTTTTAAAGGTGAAAAATTTCTTGCAAAATTTTTTTTAGATGACAATAAAATTATTTGGTAACTAACTTTATTATTTTTTTTTAATTTCAAACACATTAAATGTTGCCAGCAACATAATTTATAAATTTAAGAAAATGTTGCCAGCAACATTACTAAGTTTTAAACAGAATTTAAGCCTTTTTGAAACATGTTGCTAACGAGATTTAAAATAATTCCAATAATCATAAAATATAAAAGGATTTTAAAACTTCAGCAACATTTAGTTGTAAGCATGATTATCATACACTAAATTTTTAGCAAAATTTTGTAGAAACATTATTTATTAAGTGAAAAATTGCTAGCAACATTGTTGTACGATGAAAACTATATTATTTATTAACTTGTTTTTTTTAAAAAACATTAAATATTTACAGCAACATAATTAAAAAATTAAAAAAAATATTGCTGGCAACATTACAAATTTTTTATTCTTATAAAAATGACAAACGTACTATAAACGTGACTTTTGAAATATGTTGCTGGCCAGATGTAAAATAAAAAAATTTCAAAAGTATAAGTTTGCCTTTTTTAACATGTTGCTACAGAGAATGCCAACAAAATTATTTAAAAATTTTTAGAAAATGTTGCTAGCAACATTAATAAATTTTATTAGAAATTTAGCCACAAAAACTTTGTTATTCTTAAAAAGATGTCAAAAGCTGCTATAAACGTGCCTTTTGAAACATATTGCTGTCAAGATTTAAAAAAATAATCACATAATCATAAAATTTAAAAGTATTTCAAAATGTCAGCAACATTTAGTTTTTCAGCATAATTCTCATACACTTTGTTTAAAAACATTGTTGCTAAACTTGTTTACCATTTGTAGCATATATTAAAGTCGGTGTCCACCTACCTAACTCTTAAAACTCAGTTGATAAATTTAAAAAAGGATTATAACCTGCTTTTAAGGAATTTTTAATCTTCATTATAAGTAGTTTTTTCTTTTTCATTATATTTATTTATATTTTTTTTGTTGCTTTATTCAGTTCTTGTGTTTGTAGCAACTCTTGTATATTATTTTTTTTTTTTATTATTTCTTCTGTATATTTCTTTTTCATTGTATTGTAATTATACTTCATAAATCAGTTGACTTTGGGAATCTTTGATTTTAGTTTTATTTTTCTGTTTTTATTTCAGTTGTTTTGTATGTGGCTATTTAAGAAATTCCTGTTAAACGTTGTACAACCGAATGAACCACTAACCATTCGCTGTCCTGTACAGGAGTCTGAACGTATTTTTTGTTTTTGGTATTGAATGGTGTAGACTTGTGAATTCTTTGTGGTTGTTTATAAGTTTTTAGTTTTCTGCTGATGTGTTTTTTTTTTTCCTCTTTATTTTCATAAAACTTATAATTAAATAAATTATTGTGTATGTATGCAGATGTATGTTTGTGATGTTATGTCTTTGATTAATGAAAATCTCAATAAATTATAAAAAATTAAAAATAAAGGTAGAAAAAGACGAAGGTAGAAATAAGTGCATAATATATATTTTTAGTTTTCTTTAATAATAAATGAGATAAAATCGTAAAGATTATTACTTTGTTGCAAGTATTACCAGGCACAAATGTAGTTAAATCACAAAATTTTGTAAAGCGACATTTAAAATTGGATTAACTACGAGGTGCTATTGCTTAGCAACATTGTTGGTGAAAAATTTACAAATTTGTTAATTTTAATACTGGAAAGATGTTTAAGAATCGGATGCTTTTTCTGCAACAAAAATGACTTTGAATATGAGACTTTGTTTATAAAAAAGTGTTCCAAAATATTAGACTCCTATTAAAACAATTATTTTTTTAAAAACAGCAGACATTTTTTGCAAGAAAAATGTTTTAGATTTTGGAACGTTTAGGTGGCAAAAATGCAAGGGAGTCCTAAATTTTATTAAACTTCATAAATTCCACATATAATACTAGCAACATATTGAAGAATTAAAATTGGTTGACTTTTTTTGGGGAAGTATTGGCATGTGGTTCTAAATTGTAAATATAATTTAATATAAGTTTCAAAAATTCACCTTGAAATATTTATGTTGCTAGCAACATATATCTTGCAACATGTATCTATCAACATTTATATAGCAATAGGTTTCTAGGAACTTGTTGAAGAATGTAAAAAGAATAATGCAGATTCTGCATTATTTTTTTATAGTATAATTTATTAAAATTAATAAATTGTATAAACATATGTTGCTAGCAACATGTTGCTTAATTAATATCTGGCACTATTTTTTTTGGGAAACCATGGTTCTCCCTGTGAAATATATGTGATTCAATTTAATGTAACTTCAAAAATCTTTTTGTTGCTAGCAACATGTTTCTAAAGCCATTAGTTACTTAAAGATAAAGTTCGAAGAATCTGAAACTTTAGTAAAAACTACTATGGGTTAGATATTTCATTAAACTTTATAAATTGTATATATGTTGCACGCAACATGTTGCTTAAAGATTAACTCGGCTTATATTTCTTTCAAAATATGACTTGTTGCGCTGCATGTTAAATATTATTCAATAAAAAAAATGTAAGTTAAAATATATTAATGTTGTTAGCAACATGTTGATAAAGTTATTATTATTTTCAGGAAAAAATTCTCAGATTCTAAAGCTTTTAAATAAGAAGAATTACCTTGAGTCTAATATTCCATTAAATTTTTTAATTTGCATAAATGTTGCTAGCAAGATGTTGAAGAATTACTAACGCGAAAGCATTTTGTAGAAAATCATGGCTATACATAAAAAAATATTTTTTAATTCAATTTTATTGTCTAAAAAAATTGTGTTGTTAGCAACATGTTGCCAAGTCCGAATACTGAAATTTTGAAATTTATGTAAAATGGCTATAAGTCTGCTCGCAACATATAATTACGCATATGTTGCTAGCTTTATGTTGCAGAAAAAACTAGAATGATTTTTCTAAAAAATTATGGCTTGTTGATCCACATGTTTAATACAATTCCAAATATGTAAGTTAAAAGATTTTTATGCTGCCAGCAACATGTTGCTGAAGTAATTGTAATTTCTCAGATTCAATGACAATTTTTTAGATTCTGAAGTTTTTGGTTTGTAAAAATTTCCCAGAGTTTGATGTTGCATTGAATTTTTAAAATTGTTTTTATGTTTCCATCAACATGTTGCAGATACATCTTCGACTAAACGGTAAATGTCTACAAACTCATATAAAATAAATTTTCAAATCCCCGAGGTTCAAGTGATGGCTTTGACCTTCTTCTGACATAAAATTGTTACATGTTCTGAATAATTTTTATTAAAAATTTTTATTAAAAATTAAAATAGTTTTATTCGATTTTTAAAATATTATATTTTGAGTAAGGTTATTTTAGCTCGAGGCCATTTTTCGTTACTAATTAATATGATATTTTTATCGAATTATTTTTAAGAAAATTAGATTCTGAAACTTCTGTTAAAATTACTAAGAGTCTGATACTCTATTAAAATTCCTAAATTACGTGTATGTTGCTAGCAACATGTTGCTGAAATAAATACCATGATCTTTTTTTAAATGATGGTTTGTGGATCAACATATTAATTATAATTCCAAAAAATTAAGTAAAAAGATTTTTATGTTGCCAGCAACATGTTGCTGAAGTAACTATAATTTCTCAGATTCAATGACAAAAATTTTTAGATTCAAAAGTTTTTATATGGTAAAAATTCCTCAGAGTCTGGTATTGCGTTAGACTCCTGAAATTATTTTGATGTTGCTAGAAACATGTTGCAGATGCAATTAGTTGGCACGGGTCGTTTATAGACACCTTTTACTAAACGGTAAATGTTTACAAACTCAAATAAATGATTTTTGCCTATAATAATTACAATTTTATCATTATTATTAATATCCACGCCCAAAATAGAGAAATACAAAATAATATACAATTCTTAATTCCCTGGGTCCAAGTGCAGGTCTTCGAGTCTCTTCTGACATAAATTTTTTTCATTTTCTGATTATTTTTAAAAATAACAATATTTTACTATTATTGATCATGGATCAATAATATACATATTTTATGTGGTTCCCAACCGATATATCGATGCTTTACATACGGAATAATAAAGTGAGTGTACCCCCATACTCTGGTTGAAGGGTATAAAATATCAGATAAGTTGCTAGCAACATGTTGCAAACTAAAAAGTTAATACATTCAATAACATGCTCTCGAAAATTAAACTTTTCCTAAATACAACAAAATGAGTGTCAACCGAAACTATTTTTACAAATTTAATTTTTGAAAGCGAATATCTCTCGACATTGTAAACTGTACCCATGCCGTTAGCAACATGTTGCGGACTAAAAATGTTTATACATTTAAAAAAAGTATAATGTGATATATATTTTAGGTAATGGATTAGTCTGTAACCAACAAAATAGAAATTGATCAACATTTTAACTCTTAGCAGCATGTTGCAGAAAAAAAATAAAAAAATACATATTGTTAAATTTTTTTTTAAATATGAAATAATTTTCCAGGAACAACAAAAAACTAGTAAGAGTGTTGAATTCGGCTGTGCCGAATATTTTATACCCTCCCACATGCAAAAAAAAATTGCAGAGGCGTTTTCCTTTTTTGGGGGGGGGGGCCTGGTAGTGGTTATTAGGGGGGGGGGGTCAAATTTCTTCTATAATATGTGTTTAGAAATTCATTCTTATGATTTTTGCACTAAAGCAATACAAGTTTATCATTATTCAAAAAAAAATTTCATTCCACGCCCATAAAAGGGGAGCGGACCGAAAAACGTAATTTTCTAAGTCTCCGGGTTCAAGTTCAGGATTTTGAACTTCTTGTAGCATCAAAATGTTGCATTTGTTAAACAAAAACACAAAAAATCATGTAAAAAAAATGTGTTTTTTAGAGGTTAGTTTAGTTCTTCAAGGGGGGACTTCTTTTGCCCTGGTCCGATTTTGCTCATTTACGAACCTAACCTGCCAAGGAACATAGCACATATTCGTGCCAAATGTCGGGGGGTAGCTATTTTATTTTAGACTGCATCGTGTTAACTACAAATGGACAGACGGACATCGCTATATATACTTAATTGGGTCCTAGACCGATATTTTAATGCGTTACACACGGAATGACAAAGTGAGTATGTTTTCATACTGTAGTTGGAGGGATGCGAATATTAATCGATATTGCGAATATTACTCTATATTGTAAATTGTACCTATACCGTAAGCAACATGTTGCAAAATTAAAATGTACATGCAAATAAAAAAAATTTCTATGTGATATATATTCTGGAGTTCCTTTTCATTTGTAGCCAACAGATTATAAATTTATCAACATTTAACCTCCTAGCAACATGTTGCAATTAATATTATTTCGTTTTACAAAAAAAAAATTATATTGTTAATTTTTTTTTTAAGTTTTAAATAAACACCAAGAACAAAATTTTGTTTAGAAATCTCACGAAAATGTTGCTAGCTTTATTAATTGCAACATCTTAAGTTAACCGTTTTCTTATTTAAATATCATTCAAAACATTTTGTTGAGCATGTAACAAATATTTTGTAGCAACATTTAAAAAACAAAACCTTTATTTAGGAGAACTCTTAGCAACATTATGTTGTCAACATTAAGCCTAAAAATTATTCCAAATTAATACTATTTAAATTACAAAAATTGTGCCTTAAAACCCCATTCCATTTACCTAAACAATAAAATTTTATGTAAATTTTTTTTTGTAAATCATATAAAAATAATTTTTATTATTGCAATTGTTAAAATGGCACGAGGCCAAACAATTATGGCAAAGGTAATAATAATTTGCGCAAAAACGATAAACAAAAAATGCTAAAAAGGAGTTGATACCTTAAACTTCTTGCAAAAAATGTATAATGTTTTCATAAAAAGTCATATGAAAAATGATGACACTAAAATTAGGAGACAAAAAAATAACAAGAAATTGAATTTTAATGATTTTGTGAAAATTTAAAAAACAAACTAAAATCGAAAACAAAATCAGCATATGCCTTAAACGTTATCGCTCATACATTTTACTAAATATGACTCAGTAAATTAAAGTTGATTGTATGAATGAAAGGACCACCTTTTAACTGTTGTTCAAGAGTTTCATGTTGTAATACAACATAAAATACTTATTGATGATTACTTTATATGTTGCAAATGTTAGTTATAAAAAAAAAACAAGAAACATAATATTGATGTTGTTGTCGTCATTGGTAGTTACAAACTAAACCCATTGACTTGTATAATTTTTAAAGTTGCAATATCGTAAAGTATTTTTTAATTGATCAAACCGACCTCCTTATTCTTTTACCTGATTTTTTTTTATAAATTTTTTTTTTCTTTTTCAATATTAAGAGGATGAGTCTTGTGAATGAAATGGATGTTGCAAAACATTTAATGATGTGGTAAGAAATTATGTTTAAAGTGGAGTTTATATTTTATAAATTGTTGTTGTTGTAGTGGCTGATTCTGTCTTCTAAACTGGATTTGTGTTAATTATAGTGTTGAAGAGATATTGAAAATTTACACATTAAAAAGATAAATAAACTGGATATAACATTTTTTCTTTAAACTTATTGTGGAAAAAATATAAAAAAATATCTCATCTTATAATGTTTAAGAATTATGTATTTATGTTACTAAATTTTTATTATGATTTCCAAACTATGGGAATATATAAAACTGAATGATCATATTTTTCCTTTTTTCAATATAGAGTAATTTTAAACACAAATTCGATTAAGTTATTTTTTATGGGTTGAAATAATATGGTTTTTGAATTATACATGAGTCGTTATGAATTTATGGACAAAATAGGAATATAAGTTTGATTTTTATTATTCAGCAACATAGAGCAAAGAGTTTAATAGTTAAAACTGGTTTTAGTTTTAAAGTAACATTAAGGAATTAAAAAAAGACTCAATTTGTGGAAAGAACATGTTAAGAAACATTTTTCTGTTTAGAAAAAACTTAGCAACATGTTGCTAGAAAAAACAAATTTTTATACTAAAAACTTCTTAATTAATATAAAGAAAAAAAATACATATTTCTTACAAATAACATTAATAAATGTAGCCAGCAACATGTTGCTAAATTTCTTAAAAGATAAAAAATTATACTTTTTGAGAGATAATCATATTATGAGCTTATAAACAATTTTTGCTGTAACCAAAATGTTGCTAGTATTTTCTGCTGAAGGCTTATTTAAGAAACATGTTGCTAGTATTAAAAAAAATTTATACTAAACACTTCTTTATTAGTATAAAGGCCAAAAAATACTTATTTCTTTACAAATTACATTAATAAATCTTTCAAGCAACTTTTTGCTAGATTACTTACAATGAAAAATACGTTTTATAAGAGATTTAAATATTATTAGCTTAAAAACACTTTTTGTTATAAGCAACATGTTGCTAGAAAAATTTTCTGCTATAAGCATATTTAAGGAATAAGTTGCTTGTATAACACATATTTATACACTTCTTTATTATTATAAAGGACAAAAATACTCCTTTCTTACAAATGTCAGTAATAAACGTAGCAAAGCAGCAAATTGCTAGACTATTTTAAAGACAAAAACAAATTGTGAGACATTATCATATGAGCTTAAAAACTATTTTTGTTGTCAGCAACATGTTGTTAGAAACATTTTCTGTTTGGTAGCTTGTACAATCAATATGTTTCTAGAAAAACAAATATTTGTACTACACACTTCCTTATAAACATAAAGGCCTAAAATACATATTTCTTTCAAATTTTATCTAGCAACATGTTGCTAGACTTAATAATAAACAAAAGAAATCTAGCAACATGTTGCTAGATTACTTAAAAAAAAACAAATAATTTTTTTAACTAATCATATTATAATATTATTATCTTTAAAACATTTTTTGTTATAAACAGACTCATTTTCTGTTATAAGCTCATTTTCTGCTATAAGCTTATTTAAGCAACATGTTGCTTAAATTAGGAGTATTTATTGTAAACACTTTTTTAATTATAATAAAGGCAGACAAAAATACAATTTTTTTTTCAATTAACATTGATAAAAGAGCAAGCAACATGTTGCTAGATTACTTAAAAGACAAATAATTAAATCTTTTAGCAAAATCATTCATATTATTAGTTTACAAATGGTTTCGTTCTGAACCACATGCTAAAAACATTTTTTTGTATAAATTTATTTAACATGTTGCTTGTAAAGATAGATTATTGCTTGTAAAGACACATTACACAGGGCAACACTTTTTTTTGCCCGGGTTCTGATAGCTAATTTTGGGTATTAGGGGTACGCTGATTTCAAATCTGGCTACCGTTTTGTTGGGTCCGCTCTAGTTTTCGGGATATAGCCTAAAGAAACTTCGAAAATAGGCTGTTTTTGGCATGTTTGTGTGTCTATATTTACCAACACTTGTCTTACATCCAAAAAGTGAATGACGATTTTAGGTATGTTGGATATGCTGATTCCAAAAATGCTCTTCCTTTTTTTGAGTCATTTTTAGTTTTTGAGATATCGCTAAAATAAAATTTTTAAATTTATGACCTCTTTAATTTTGTCTGAATATTTATGCCCTTTTTAATAACTCGAAAACTAAAGCTGTCAGAAAAAACCTAATACCAGATTTGGAATCCTGGCATCCAATATAGTTAAGTTCGTGTTTAAAACTGAGGCACTAAAATTTTTTTTGGAAATTATAGCCAAGCAAAATTGGTAAAAAAACGCACTCTTTAACAGCGATTTGCTCGCGAATGCGAGCTGATGGAAGCGATTGGATAACAGATTCGGAATCAGCACACTAAAATCCATATAAATCAGTTGTCAAAGGTCAGACAAATTGAAAAAGTTAAAATTTTGTCAACCTGTGTAATTTAATAGACAAATAAATTTATTTTTTGAGAGATCATCCATATTTTTAGTTTACAAATAATTTTGTTATAAGCAGCATGTTGCCAGAAACCTTTTCTCTTATAAACTTATTTAAGCAACATGTTGCTTGTATACCGAATATTTATGATAAAAACTTCTTTATTATTTTAAATACAGAAAAACACATGTTTTTGACAGCAACATTTTGCTAGATTACTGAAAAGACAAAAACACAATTTTTAAAGACCATTTATTTAATTTGTTTTCTAAAAATTTTTTGTTATAAGCAAAATGTTGCTGGGAAAATTTTCTGTTATAAGCTTATAAAAGCAACATGTTTCATATACATATAAAAAATATTTATTCTTAACAATTCTTATTTCAGGAAAACACACATTTTTTTCAAATTACAATAATAAATGTTGCAAGCAATATGCTGCTTAAAAAAATAAAAGACAATAAATTAATTTTCAATCAATATTTTCTGTTATAAGTTAATGTAAGCAACACATGGATTGTATAAAAATACTTATGCTAAAAACTTCCTTTCTTAGATAAATGCAGACAAAAATACACATTTATTTTAAATTACATTATTAAATGTTTCAAGCAACATGTTTGCTAGATTACAAAAAGACAAAAGCTCAACTTTTTTTAAAGATCATTCATACAAATGTTGATTAAAATTATTTATATTATTTTGTTATAAGCAACATGTTGCTACAAACATTATCTGTTATTAGCTAATTTAAGCAATATGTTGCATGTAAAACATATATTTATACTTTACACTTCCTAATAATTAATATAAAGGAAACAAGTTAGAAAATTATAGTAGATCAAGACTTACCATATAATATCCTACACCTGTGTTTGCCGGAAAATGGGTCTCAATTCCAAACATCTTCTTTGGTCAGCACTTTAATGTAGAAAACACAACTTAACCGACTTTGATTGAAACAGGCTTCTTTTTGTTACCAATAGGCCAATTTTAATGAATATCGGTCGAAATTTATTTGGGTACTGCATCAAAAATTATCCGTTTATGGATTTCATTAGGCTATCAAAGTACACCTTACCATCTACAAAAACGACTTTTATCAATTATTTTCTATTTTTATGAATTTTAAAAGATTTATGTGAATATCGGGAAAGACGGTTTGTTTAGTGACTCTAAGCAAAACTAAAATTGCGATTTTTTGAATCCAAAATACGTCTATCTGCCCAGTACCTATTATAATGCGGTTATTAGAGTCCTTTAAGTCAATTTTAAAGGGGGCGTTTGTGTGCGGGCTAAGTCAAAACATGGACAGATTTTTTTTTTAATTTCAATAAGCTTTGTCCTTGGGCCAAAAAAGCTTAGGTTCATAATTTCAGTTCAATTGATTGCAAATTCGGACCTGTATCATATTTAAACCTTTACATGGACAGACATATGGGAGGACATCGCTAAATCGACTCAAAAAGTGATTCTGATTCGATCGGTAGACTAGGTTATAAAAAACACATTTTTTCAAAAATAATATTTATAAATGTTGCATGCAACATGTTGCTAGATTACTTTAAAGACAGAAAAACATATTTTTTAAGATATGATTTGAATAATTTGCTTTCTATCATTATTGGTTACAAGCAACATGTTGCTAGATTAAAAACTAGGCACGTTTTTTTTAATAGAACGTTAACACAATTTTTATTGAAACATTTTTATTATAAGCCAATCATGCATCACCCATTAAATTGCTTCTTAAAATGCAATGTACTCTTTGTATTTGAAAGCAACATTTGTAATAAATTTTGGTTTAAAAACTTTTGTTTAAAAACAACTTCCTCACATTAGTTAAGCCTAGCAACATGTTGCTAGAAAATCAAAAAGTTAAAAACACATATTTTATTAAAAAAACCTTAATACAAGTTGTTGAAAATCATTTTAGTAACAACGAACATGTTGCTAGTTTAACAAATATTAGTTTTCTTGCTCCCAAATATTTTTTTTTTAATTAAATCTTCTTAAAACTAGAATTTTTTTAATATACGTATATTTTTTTTTTAAATTTCCAAAATTTGCATTTACGCTTGACACGCAAATACATGTTATATTAAATTGTATATATGACACACTGCAACATTTTCAACATTAAATCTGCATCTCTTTTCTAAAACCCCTCTTCTTTAAGCTTCTATTGATTTTCACTATTCTAGCCAAATATTTAAGAACCCGCAAATAAGTTTAATATATATTTTGGCCATCATACCATACAAAAATACATATATAATTGTATATAGCAAGTCCAATTAAATTACTTTTGAATATCAAAACTAAAATTGTAAAATTGTTACAAACACCAAATGGGTGGAGAAGGAAGTCTCTACTACTATATTTGCTATATATAAAGAGAGAAACAACAACGACAAACGGCATAATAAGAAGACGAAACAGAAATAAGGTAACATTTGAAGAAAATTGTAAACGCCAAAAGCGTCACATAAGAGTTTACCAAAATTAACAAAACGACCGCACACTTCTTGAGTAAGTATAAAATGCATTTTTTTTTTACTCTTGCAACATAGTAAGAAATACTATATAAGGGGGGTATTTATTAGTTGGGATATTTAAAAACATTTTTTTTTTTACAGAGTTACTAGAGCTCTTTAACAAACAAGTACTTTTTGAAAATTATGTTTCTAAGGGGTAAAAAGGTACTACCTTTTGAAAAATTACCTTTTTTAAAAATACATATTTTAAAAAATAACTTTTATAAAAGTACCTTTTATAAGAATTACCTTTTATAAAAAGTACCTTTTTTAAAAAGAAGCTTTTATAAAAAATGCCTTTTATAAAAAGTAAATTTTATGAAAAGTACCTTTTATAAAAAGTACTTTTTATAAAAAGTACCTTTTATAAAAAGTACCTTTTATAAAAAGTACCTTTTATAAAAAGTACATTTTATAAAAAGTACGTTTTATAAAAAGAACCTTTTATAAAAAGTACCTTTTACAAAAAGTACCTTTTATAAAAAGTACCTGTTATAAAAAGTATCTTTTATAACAAGTACCGTTAATAAAAAGTACCTTTTATAAAAAGTACCTTTTATAAAAAGTACTTTTTATAAAAAGTACCTTTTATAAAAAGTACCTTTTATAAAAAGTAACTTTTATAAAAAGTACTTTTTATAAAAAGTACCTTTTATAAAAAGTACCTTTTATAAAAAGTACCTTTTATAAAAAGTGTCTTTTATAAATAGTACCTTTTATAAAAAGTACCTTTTATAAAAAGTGTCTTTTATAGAAAGTACCTTTTATAAAAAGTACCTTTTATAAAAAGTACTTTAATAAAAAGTACCTTTTATAAAAAGTACCTTTTATAAAAAGTACCTTTTATAAAAAGAACCTCTTATAAAAAAAATACCTTTAATAAAAAGAACCCTTTTAAAAGGAACCATTTATAACAAGTACCTTAATAAAAGGAACCATTTTTAACAAGTACCTTTTTAAAAGGTACCATTTATAAAAAGTACTTTTTATTAAAAGTACCTTTTATAAAAATTACCTTTTATAAAAAGTACCTTGTATAAAAAGTACCTTTTATAAAAAGTACATTTTATAAAAAGTACCTTTTTTAAAAAGTACCTTTTATAAAAAAGTACCTTTTATAAAAAGTAACTTTTATAAAAAGTAACTTTTATAAAAAGTAACTTTTATTAAAAGTACCTTTTATAAAAAGTACCTTTTATAAAAAGTACCTTTTATAAAAAGTACCTTTTATAAAAAGCACCTTTTATAAAAAGTATCTTTTATAAAAAGTACCTTTTATGAAAAGTACCTTTTCTAAAAAGCACCTTTTAAAAAAATTATTTTTTATAAATAGAACCTTTTATAAAAAGTACCTTTTATAAAAAGTACCTTTTATAAAAAGTACCTTTTATAAAAAGTACCTTTTATAAAAAGTAACTTTTATAAAAAGTACCTTTTATAAAAAGTACCTTTTATAAAAAGTACCTTTTATAAAAAGTACCTTTTATAAAAAGTACCTTTTATAAAAAGTACCTTTTATAAAAAGTACCTTTTATAAAAAGTACCTTTTATAAAAAGTACCTTTTATAAAAAGTACCTTTTATAAAAAGTACCTTTTATAAAAAGTACCTTTTATAAAAAGTACCTTTTATAAAAAGTACCTTTTATAAAAAGTAACTTTTATAAAAAGTACCTTTTATAAAAAGTACCTTTTATAAAAAGTACCTTTTATAAAAAGTACCTTTTACAAAAAGTACCTTTTACAAAAAATACTTTTTATAAAAATTACCTTTTTACAAAAAGAACCTTTTATAAAAAGTCCTTTCATAAAAACTTCCTTTTACAAAAGTTACCTTTAATAAAAGGTACCTTTTATAAAAAGTACCTTTAATAAAAAGTACCTTTTATAACAAGTACCTTTTATAAAAAGGTCCTTTTATAAAAAGTACCTTTTATAAAAAGTTCCTTTTATAAAAAGTACCTTTTATAAAAAGTACCTTTTATAAAAAGTACCTTTTATAAAAAGTACCTTTTATAAAAAGTACCTTTTATTAAAAGTACCTTTTATAAAAAGTACCTTTTATTAAAAGTGCCTTTTATAAAAAGTACCTTTTATAAAAAGTACCTTTTATAAAAAGTACCTTTTATAAAAAGTACATTTTATTAAAAGTACCTTTTATAAAAAGTACCTTAAAAAATATTCTGCAACATGTTGCATAATCAATTTTCTGGCAACAGTGTTGCTATATTAGTTATAAAATGTTGACAGAAAAATTTTAAAATGTTTTTAATATTAATTTACTTTGTACTCAGGTAACTTCAGAGTTTACAAAATAAAGGCCTGCCTTATATGCAATGTAGTATTACTAACGTTTCTACTTATTGTTGTTGTATGTATATTATACATTTGATTCAGAGTTGATGTTGTTGCTGTTGTTGTTGTTGGTAAAGTGTTGGATATCTGTATCTCAATATCCTTTCAGATTTTGCTACAATTTTACTTATACATTTCCACATACAAATACACTCACATATATGCCAAGACTATTTAAATAAACTCAATAACGTATGTTTCTTGGTGTCGTTGTTCTTTATGTTGCTGGTTTTTAGCATGGTAGTATTTAAGACGTTGTAGGTATTGGTAATGTTGTTGTTGTTGTTACTCTGTGTATAGTGTAAGTGTAATTAAAATCCCTTGATTAATATGTAAATTTAAAATAAAAGTACCTTTTATAAAAAGTGTCTTTTATAAATAGTACCTTTTATAAAAAGTACCTTTTATAAAAAGTGTCTTTTATAGAAAGTACCTTTTATAAAAAGTACCTTTTATAAAAAGTACTTTAATAAAAAGTACCTTTTATAAAAAGTACCTTTTATAAAAAGTACCTTTTATAAAAAGAACCTCTTATAAAAAAAATACCTTTAATAAAAAGAACCCTTTTAAAAGGAACCATTTATAACAAGTACCTTAATAAAAGGAACCATTTTTAACAAGTACCTTTTTAAAAGGTACCATTTATAAAAAGTACTTTTTATTAAAAGTACCTTTTATAAAAATTACCTTTTATAAAAAGTACCTTGTATAAAAAGTACCTTTTATAAAAAGTACATTTTATAAAAAGTACCTTTTTTAAAAAGTACCTTTTATAAAAAAGTACCTTTTATAAAAAGTAACTTTTATAAAAAGTAACTTTTATAAAAAGTAACTTTTATTAAAAGTACCTTTTATAAAAAGTACCTTTTATAAAAAGTACCTTTTATAAAAAGTACCTTTTATAAAAAGCACCTTTTATAAAAAGTATCTTTTATAAAAAGTACCTTTTATGAAAAGTACCTTTTCTAAAAAGCACCTTTTAAAAAAATTATTTTTTATAAATAGAACCTTTTATAAAAAGTACCTTTTATAAAAAGTACCTTTTATAAAAAGTACCTTTTATAAAAAGTACCTTTTATAAAAAGTAACTTTTATAAAAAGTACCTTTTATAAAAAGTACCTTTTATAAAAAGTACCTTTTATAAAAAGTACCTTTTATAAAAAGTACCTTTTATAAAAAGTACCTTTTATAAAAAGTACCTTTTATAAAAAGTACCTTTTATAAAAAGTACCTTTTATAAAAAGTACCTTTTATAAAAAGTACCTTTTATAAAAAGTACCTTTTATAAAAAGTACCTTTTATAAAAAGTACCTTTTATAAAAAGTAACTTTTATAAAAAGTACCTTTTATAAAAAGTACCTTTTATAAAAAGTACCTTTTATAAAAAGTACCTTTTACAAAAAGTACCTTTTACAAAAAATACTTTTTATAAAAATTACCTTTTTACAAAAAGAACCTTTTATAAAAAGTCCTTTCATAAAAACTTCCTTTTACAAAAGTTACCTTTAATAAAAGGTACCTTTTATAAAAAGTACCTTTAATAAAAAGTACCTTTTATAACAAGTACCTTTTATAAAAAGGTCCTTTTATAAAAAGTACCTTTTATAAAAAGTTCCTTTTATAAAAAGTACCTTTTATAAAAAGTACCTTTTATAAAAAGTACCTTTTATAAAAAGTACCTTTTATAAAAAGTACCTTTTATTAAAAGTACCTTTTATAAAAAGTACCTTTTATTAAAAGTGCCTTTTATAAAAAGTACCTTTTATAAAAAGTACCTTTTATAAAAAGTACCTTTTATAAAAAGTACATTTTATTAAAAGTACCTTTTATAAAAAGTACCTTAAAAAATATTCTGCAACATGTTGCATAATCAATTTTCTGGCAACAGTGTTGCTATATTAGTTATAAAATGTTGACAGAAAAATTTTAAAATGTTTTTAATATTAATTTACTTTGTACTCAGGTAACTTCAGAGTTTACAAAATAAAGGCCTGCCTTATATGCAATGTAGTATTACTAACGTTTCTACTTATTGTTGTTGTATGTATATTATACATTTGATTCAGAGTTGATGTTGTTGCTGTTGTTGTTGTTGGTAAAGTGTTGGATATCTGTATCTCAATATCCTTTCAGATTTTGCTACAATTTTACTTATACATTTCCACATACAAATACACTCACATATATGCCAAGACTATTTAAATAAACTCAATAACGTATGTTTCTTGGTGTCGTTGTTCTTTATGTTGCTGGTTTTTAGCATGGTAGTATTTAAGACGTTGTAGGTATTGGTAATGTTGTTGTTGTTGTTACTCTGTGTATAGTGTAAGTGTAATTAAAATCCCTTGATTAATATGTAAATTTAATGAGATTACGAATGAATTCAACGAATAAGATTAGGTGGAATTTCAATGCGATGACTGCCACAAAACTACAAATATACGACAATGACACTGAGAGAAGTAAATGAGGTTATGCATACATGTATGCATGTAGTGAACTATACATTTAAGAAGTATAAACATACATGTACTTTTATAATATTTAAACCAAAAAAAAAAAACGCATTTGGACGTTGAAGATGTTTTGGCAAAATGTTGCTAAATGTTGATGATGATGATGAGGTAGAAGAACGATGTTGATTTTCTATAACAAGCAACGAGTTTTCAACTAAACTAAATATGTATCAAGTTTTTTTTTTTTTTTTGGTTACTTTAGTTTTTGGTATTCCAGTGCATGTTGCTGGTGTATGAGTTCAAGTATGTATGCAAAACAAAACCGTAAATGGTTACATTTTTGATTATATATTTTGCATATAATTTTCACTTCGTTACGTTATGTTCTATAAGGAACTTATATTTTTAGTAATCCTTACTAATATAACTAACTTTACCATTTAGTAGAAGCATCTTCACCCATTCTTGTGCTTTATCTTCTTTTTCTTGTTATGACTCTGAGGTGGTAAAAAGGTGTTGTGGTATGGTGTTTTGTCTGCCACCATTGATATGTACACATGTTGTTTGTTTGTTGGCTGCTTTTATGCCTGCCTCTGCCCTGTTTGGTTTGGATGGACATATAAATGTACTTTAACTTTACTGTTTTTAGCCCTTGTTAACATATTCCTTGGAAGGTTGCTTCAAAATAAATATGTATAGACACTTGAAATAATCTTTGATATTTTCTTAAAGGCCCACCCAATGTGTTTTATGTACAAAAAAAAAATACCAGCAACAAATATCAATGTGTTTATAAAATTTATGGAATTGAAATTTTAAGTTTGTAATTAAAATGGGCAAAAAAGGGGTTTTGATAATTTAAATTATTTCTACTTATAAATTGTGAGGGCAAGCAACTTTGAAGATATATAATTCTTGAAAGGAGGGGGTTTATGTGAAAATTATTTTGATTAAAAATTAATACTTTGTAATATAACAAAATTTCTAAGTTTTGTGGAAAGGATTGATAGGGAGGGGAAATTTGTGATGTCTCGAGTAAAAGTAAAAATATATTTATTGTTAATACAAGTTGATAGATGAGAGCAATATCAAACACAATAGGTCAGTAAAATTTACAGAGGGCAGTTTTATTTCTAAAACAAAAACAAGTAAACAAATGTTGCAAAAAAAAAATTGTGTGAAATTCCAAGATTTGAAATATATGTTGCTAGCAACATTTTTCTAACTTTTTAATTTTTTTAAGTTTTATAATTTAATTGACAACAATAGTCAAACAACGTGACCAGTTTTTGCAAAAATATTTTTATAACAACATTTTGCCATCAACACAAATCTCAAATTCATCAACACAAATCTTAAATTCATCAACACAAACCTCAAATCAAGTTTCACAAGAAATATTTTTCTATCAACATGTTGCTTTTCTAAACAAAATATTTCATTTACAGTTAATATCATTGTGTTAATGTTTCTCCGCCCCTCCAAAGATTCCAAAAAAGTCAAGTATTTTATGCAAATGTTGCTAGCAACATGTTGCTAGAAAGATTGGAATTATTTAAAAAAAATACAAAAATTTAAAAAATATATATCTTGCGATGTAAATTTAATCGCTCGAACGGTTTTCGAGATATAGCTATTTAATGTTTGCAAAAAATGACGGTGAATCCATCTTCAGGAAATTTTTTTTTAGAAAAAAGTCTTAAAATTTGTTTCTTTGATCGTTTTACAGAGCTTGAGACAAACATCCATTAAAGATTAATGGCGCCCATCTATCAAAGCTTTGTTTTTATACCCTCCACTTTGGTAATAGAGGGTATATACAAGTTTGTCATTCCGCATGTAACACATTGAAATATTGGTTTAGGACCCCATAAAGTATATATATTCATGACCCTTGATCGATTTTAAGTCGATCTAGCGATGTCCATCTGTCTGTCTGTCTGTTCGTCTGTCTGTTGAAATCATGTTTTTGGCAATAATCTGGCACCGATTTAATCGCTTGGGGTACCAAAAGTTGCGTAATTCTCCTAGGCAGAAACTGATGTATGTTTTTTTTTTTTAAATCAGTTAAGTATTTTAAAAGTTATGAGTGAAAATGTAAAGGTACCTCTAAAATTATGGTGAATTTTACACAAAAAAATGCTATAACTTGACACCTGTTGAATGCGAACGAAACTTGGAATTAAATGTAATTTTATCATTTCTAACACTCACAAAAAATTTGGGCGTAATCGCACAATGGAGCGACGCACCAGAAATTTAACCCAAAATTTTAAAATGATTTATCTTGGCTCATGGTTGACATATTCAAATAAAATTTTAAATAGGTTCATATTTTATTGTTCTTAACGTGTTTCTGGTTATTTTGGTACCAATTATGGCAAAATCGGTTCATGGGTTAAGAAGCTATGAGCAATTGAGATGAGTTTCATTATAAACCTCCATGAAATGGCGTGGCAGCGCACCATTTTGTAGTTGTTGCTGTTTTTGGCTTGTTAGTTGTTGTTTGTATCAATAGAAGTAAATAATATGTACGTAGTATGTGTCATACACGTGGTTGCTTTTATATAACTTCATAATTTTTATTTAATTTTCGTACATATGAGGCATTCAACACCAACTGTTCCTGCACCCTGCAAAAAATGGGGTTTGTCAAAGGTTGGTTTGAATGAACTAGGAACTAAATCCATTATCATAATTTGATACTGGCCATAAAATTATTCACTTTAATTTGATATTATAAGATTAATGTAGTTAAGTTATAAAAAATGTCTTTATGATCACAACGATTTTATTATTAGGTTGTCACAACCAATCCCCAAAAAAATATTGTTAAAAAATCAAGGATTTGAAATTTATGGTGCTGGCAACATGTTGTTAATAACATTGTCTTTAATTAAGTGAAAAATATTAAAATCAAAATATTTTGGTTATTTTGTCCAAAAATATTTTTTTACCAACATATTGCTAGCACCATAAATCTTAAAATCTAAGACTTTTATATAATATTTTTGAATTCAACATATTGCTGGCATTAACATAATAAAAAAGTTTCTAAGATTGTACCAATCTCCCGCAAAATGTTGCTAAAAAGTCAACAATTCCATATCTATGTTGCTAGCAACATGTTGCAAAAAGATATTTGTATCCAAAATTAGCAACGTTGCATTTTTTATGTTAAAGAAAATATATGTTTAAAAAAATTTTGTTTAAAAAAAAATAATAATTTCGAAAGCAACATGTTGCCAAAAAAAATATTTTACAAAACATTCGCCCTCATGGCGCAGACAAAAAAAATATAATAATTGTCAATCGATAAAGGTATTGAAACCAAAAATATCAGCTTTGCATTTTTATGTGTTCTAAAAAATTTATATGTTTAAAAAAAAAAATACTTTAACATGTTGCTAAGAAAGAAACATTTTATTAAATATTTATCCACATGTTGTAGGCTAAAAAAAGTTTGTAATAATTGTCAATTAATGTAGGTATTGAAACAAAACAAAGTCAGTCGGTATGATTAAACACTTGCTAGCAACATGTTGCGGGGAAAAAGTTACAGTTTTTTTACTTTTCTCTATTCTATATTTAAATAAATTAAAATCCAAAATTAATTTATTATGAATAATACAAATTTCTATTTGCATATTTTTTACAAAAATTTAGATAACCTGCATACTTCTAACATCAAAAAAACGCATTAACTTTTTGAAAACTTCAATAAATATGTTATCTTAAATAAATTAACTTTTCTTATCTTAACCAATATAAAATCAATTAAAAATCAAACATTAATGTTATACATAATGCAACATATCTAATGCAAACAATTTTTTTTTGCCAGCATGTGACAATTTATGCAACAACCATGATAAAAACTATTAAAATGTGACACTAATACAACATTTTTCGACTACTTCATAAATAAAAATCCGTAAAAAAGAAAAACTAATAAAACTCAGAAACTAGTTTAAGTCAATAATCATTAAAGCATTTCTTATTTATGCAGAAGTCAAAAAAAAATGTGCATGTTTATAAAAAAAATAACTTAAAAATCAAATCAAATCTTATACATTTTTGTAAATTCAAATTGATAATTAATTAGTTATTTAACTGATAAAAAAGTAAATTATATAAAGGAAATATAATTTGTATGAAATTTTATTGATAGTGAAAAAACACTGACAAACAAAACTTAAGTTAAACGTAACTCCTTGTTTTGCAAGATTAAGTTTTAACAACATTTTGATATACCGATATCTTGTTGTAGGCGTTATCGTAAGTGTGTTGCGTCAATAATTCTAAAAGAGAAAAATAAATAGTACATTTCAGATTCTACTGCCTGTAAACCAATGATTTGAAAATTATGTTGCTGGCAACATGTTGCTGACAACATGTTGCTGAAAAATATATTTTTGAACCACATCACCAGCACTTTTTAGCGATCACAAAAATATCCTTAAACAATATGCTATCAATATGTTGCTAATACGGAAAAAATGTATCACTAAAAATTATTTAGATTGTCACAATTCATCTCCCCCAAAAAACGCTTACAATTATATTATATGAGCAATATGTTGCTAGCAATATGTTGCTAAGAGATATGTATGTGTTTAACATAAAAGTTCTATTTAATTTTTTCACGTAAATCGTAAGCATATTGCTTTAAATTATAGATTGAATAAATTTTAACAGGGAATATGCTATCAACATGCTGCTGAAAAAAATAATTCACTTTAATACTCACAAGGGAAGTATCCCAACCCTTATGAACCGATTTTTATTAAATTCAAAATATATATTAAACAGAAAATTCAAAGGTTGGGGTGGCCGGCTTATCGGCCATATCGGGGATTTTCCAAAAATGGGGGAAAAAATTCTTTTTTTGATTTTTCACTCATTTCTGTTTAAAGAACTATATGATGTTTCCATATAAGAAGAAAGGGTTTTTATGCCTATCCAACGGTGGCATAACCTTGTAAGAATTTAGCTTTGTTAAATATTTTTGTCATTAAAATGTGTAAATTTTGGGGGGGGGGGGGGGGTATTTACCGTCCGACAGCCAATATTAAACATGAACCGGATGATATACTTCTGAAAGTAGAGAGTATTTACAGTTTTTCATTTCGTGATACTGTTTAATTTTAAAAAGACTTCAAATTTTTAAAGGATGTATTTTGTAAATTATTTTTGAAATATTTGTAATTGTCCTAGGATGACACTGGTGACAGCAGATGAAAGAGGAGGATCTCCTCTGATTTTTACATTTTTATATTTTGCCATATCAGGATAAAAGGATGTGAATAAAGTCATTTGAAAACTTTATGAAAATATTTTATAGAAAATTTTGAATGATATAGAAGGACACATTTTTGAATGGTCGTAACTTACTTCCGATTTATCAGGAATTCTACACCAAATGTTCAGCGAAAAAACATGTGTACCGTAAACTTCTGAATAGGTTGTATGGATAGATCTATATGGAACTAAGAAAATTGTGTTTTTGGTTTTTCAATTTTTCAAAAACTGGGCTTAGGGTCTCAAATATTAAAAAAATTAAAATTTGTGGCGAGTTGCCTTGATTAAATATTTATCACATTACAACGGAATGCACCATAATCTCAAAAATTTACATTCTTATATAGTTTTGTATAGGCTATCGATTAAAATTTTTTTTTGGAAAATTTTCAGAACCCGAAATTTTTAATTTTTTTTTTAAAGTCAATTTATCAAAAATCCGGCCACTTTTTTATTTTTTTTTTTAAACTTTTTTTTAAAAGTTTATTCAGAAATTTATAGGACACATGTTTTCTGTAGCGTGACATTTGATGTGGAATGCCTCATATGTAAAAATAATAAAATAGGAAAATTAGGGGAGATCCTCCTCTTTTATTTGCTATCAATAGTGGCAGCCTAGGACAAGTACAAATATTACAAACACATTTTATAAAATTTAATCCTCTAAAATTTTGAAGTCCTTTCACAAGGAAACAGGATCACGAAATGAAAAACTGTAAATGCAGTTTTACTACATTTAGTCTCTAGTTTCAAACGTACATTCTCCACTTCGTGTTCAACGATTTTTATAACCTCCAACCACAGTATGGGGGGTATACTCACTTTGTCATTCCGTTTGTAACGCATCCAAATATCGGTCGGGGACCCCATAAAGTATATATATTATTGATCCATGATCGATTCTAAGACATTCTGTAAATGTCCGTCCGTCTGTCCGTCCGTCCGTCTATCTGTAGATGGCACGATACAGTCCAAAATAAAAGAGCTAGCCTCCTGCAATTTGGCACGAATATGTCTTATGGTCCTAGGCAGGTTAAGTTCATAAATGGGCAAAATCGGCTCAGGGGGAAAAAAGTTCACCCTTGAAGAACTGAACCAACCTCTGAAAAAATACACTTTTTTTCCATGTTTTTTTTGTATTTATGTTAAATAAATGGAACATTTGCTATATTTATCGGGATGGGAAGGTGCTCTCAACGTCCCCCACTGACCCCCATCACGCCCCCCCAAAAAAAAAAAAAAAAACAAACGCCCCTGACAATTTTTTTTATTTTTTTTTACATTTTGGAGGGTATAAAAGGTTCGGCACAGCCGAATTTAACACTCTCACTTGTTTTTTTTTTTTTCATTTTTGTCGTACGGTGTATTTATATGAATACGAAACAACCTTTATTAAATTTAAGTAAAGACGTGTTCTTGCCCTAGACGATATTCATGTTAGTCCGGGAGTTATCGAAATTTTCCGGAAGGTCCGTGTTTTTTCATAAATGGACAACGAAATTTTTAAACACTGAAATGGCTGATAAGCCGAGACAGCACCACCTAAAAATCGTCTCATTTATATATATTTTGAGTTTCAGTCAAATCGGTTTATAAGGGTTGAGATACTTCCCTTGTTAGAAAAAGATTGTCCCACTTAAGCTCCCCAAAAAATATTGCTTCTAAATTAAGGATTTGACAATATGTTGCTAGAAACATGTTGCTTAACGATATTTTAGACAAAATTAGAAATGTTGAATTTTGAAAGCTTAATATTTTTATCTAAATTTCCATATATATGTTGCTAAAACTATAATTTAACAAATTGTAACTGCAAATTAAACTAGCAATATGTTGCAAACCAAGACTTATTTCACAAAAAGTTGCTAAACAAATCTTATTTCACAAAATGTAACTTAAATTTTTTAAAAAAGTCTTCCAAAAAGATATTGTTAATACATCAAGAATTTGAGATTTTTGTTGCAGGTAAAATGTTGGTAGAAATTTACTTTTGGATAAAATTTTAATAGTTTTATTTACAACATGTTGCTAGAGTATATTAAGACTATTTTTGCAATGTGTTGCAGACCATAAAATTTTTCACAACAACTTATACGATTATCACAATAAATTAATAACTTGAATTAAAAAAAATAAAAACAAAAAGCTCGAGGTCATTATTTTCTTTACTCAATAAACTTTAATAATCTCATAAAATAATTTTTAAGAAAATTGTTTTTCTGTTTTAAATTTATTTATATTGGTAATGATTGCAAGACTTAATCGATAAGTGTTTCGCAATTTGTCAGACTCCATCGTCATGACTATTTAGCAAATATGAAAAACCTATACTACAAGTAGCAGAGGGATTTTAATAACAAATCGTTAATGATCAAACTAAAAAAAAATATTATTTTATGAGAATATCAAAGTTTTAATAAGTAAAGGAAATAATGACCTCGAGCTAGAATAAACCTACTTAAAAATTACCTCGAGCTAAAATAAGTATACTTTAAATATAATATTTTAAAGGTCTAATAAAAAAAAAATATTTTTTAATAAAAATTAATCAGAATTTGAAAAAAAAGTTAAAATAAAATTTCAATATTGTGCAACGATCTTGCTAAATTGTTGTAAGCAACATGTTTCTTGCTAACTTTTTTCACACATATTAAAAATTAATTAGAATAATTCGCATGAATTAAATAATTTCAAACACAATGTGTAATGATCTTTAGCCAAATGCCATTTTATTTACACCCACCTGCCATGCAACAATGTTGCAGGGACTTTTGTGATGATAAACGCTTATCAACATGTTGCTTGTTGATACTTTTCACACATATTAGAAATCCGTTAGAATAATCCATATAAATTAACTGTTTTCAACATGTTGGAGGCAACATCATAAGTTAATAAACTTTCAGGGAACTTTCTTTTGCAACAAGTCGTGTCGGATGGTGTAATATTGGCAACTTTGTTGCTAAATTTTAAATATGTCAATCAACTAAAGAAATACTTTGTATTTGAAAAAAATAAAATCAAATATAGTATTTAATGATCTTTAGCCAAATGCAATTTTATTTACAGTCACCTGCCGTGCAACAATGATGCATGGAATGTTGCCGTGAATTTGCAATATTGCTGGCAACATTTTTCTAAATACATAACAAGTAATATCCTCAATTATTTTAAAATATTGAATATCCATAAGTCGGAGTTAAATAAACTTCTTAAATTTTAAACGAAAAACAATATTTCAATAAATGTTGTTATATTAATTTTAATATGAAAACAATGAAAATTCAAACAGGGTTAATGTTGCTTAATACGCATAATCTATATAATCGATAGAAAAAACAAAAACATTTCTAGGCAATCTATAGCTTTCATATTATATTAACATCATTTAACAATTATTAGCAACATTGTTGCAAACATTTTGTTATTTCCTGGTGTGTTTTTTTTTCAAACTGTTGATTATGAAAATTTTTACGAACAACAACTGCAGTCATGCACAATTTTCAGATATTGTTACTATTAAATTAAAAAAAAAATATATATATTCTATATTTGGTTTTGCTCTATTTTCTATAATAATAATTTTGTATTTGCTGTTGTTATTGCTGCAACTGTTGCAATGTTGCTTAATTTTATATTATGCGATGATGCGGTGTTCATGCAGTGCTGTCAACCATTTTAACATGTATACAGTGATGATAGTTAAGCATAAAAGAAATTAAAATTAAACAGAATTTACCACCGGCGGGCAATTGACTAGTATTTGTGGTAGTATTTTCGTTGGTTCTTTTGGAGGATGTTTACAAGAAGAAAATATTTTATAAACAAGTAAATCGAAAACTATTCTATTGCCTTGGCCATGGTTTGTTGTAAATGAAGTAGTGGAGGCTGTGGTAGTTGTAGTTTTGATTAAGGTGGCTTTTTCTTAAATAAAATTTAACTGTGTTTCGGTCATAGATTGTATTTAAATTGCTAGTGTTAGTTGGAAATGTGTGGTAAATGTTGATATGGCAAACTAATTTCAAAAACACATAATTCATAATTTTTCTAACAAAAGGTATAAAAAAAAAAACGAATGGATGACAAGAGAGTTAATGAATTTAATAATATTTTTTTTAAAGGTTTTAAGAAAAAAAATTTAGCTACAAACATTTTTAAGGAAAAGAAACACAAATAAATCATTAAATAAAAATTTATAGCAAGCAAAATGTTGATGAGAATAAAAATTATGCAAAAAACTTCCAAAAAGTTCTTTGCATCATGTTGCTGGCTGAAACAGGATTAAATACAAATTTGTAGCAACATGTTAAAAAAATAAAAATTGCATATTGCTGGCTAAAACAGTCACATAGGACTCTATTAAGAATTTGAACATTATCTAGCAAAACAGAATTTTAACCCTAAAAACCATGTAAGCAAATATGCACACTAAATGTTTATAATGCATTTTTTTGCAACATGTTGCTGAATATATAAATTTAAAAAAAACTACCATTTAATTTTATGTAATCATCTCCATTTTATTAAAAATTATAGAAACATGTTGCCAAAAAGTATTTTTAACTAAAAGAAAAAATTATATGTGTAAGTTCTAGCAACATATTTTTGAGAATAAATAACTAAATTATCTCTTAGTTTTATACAACCTTCAACATAAATATTAATTAGCAACATGTTGCTGGCTCTTAAAACTGGTATAGACTCTATAAAGAATTACAGCAAAATTATGTTAACATGAAATATTAATTTAAATTAAAAACATACTACTAGTGCTGCTATTATTAAGTTTTACTGCAGCAACATGTTTATAGCAAAACAAGGCAAAAAACAAAATATAAAACAGAAACTAGCTAAATTTTCTATGTGGATTTCAATCAAATTTCTAACAAAAAAAATTAGTTAGAACATTTTTTTTTGGAAAGCAACATGTTGCTGCAACTTAATTTTCTTAGTAAATACGTTTCTTGTAAAGTTTTTACTTGAGATAAGAATCAGTTTAGATTTTTTTTTTAGAAAATTAAAAAAAAAAAATTAGTAAGAAAATTGTTTAGGTAAGCAACATGTTGCTGCAACTTAATTTTTTTTAGTAAAATTTTAAAATTTTTGTTTGGCAACAATTGTTCTGGATGTATTACGGGCAATATGTTTTACGCTCAGATGGATGGCAAATATTTATAAAGAATTTTACGAAGTCTAACAATAATGTGTTTTACGCCGATTTTTTTTTACTTTCTATAAACACCTCGGCTAGGACACCAAAAGTTTAGTTAATATACATTTGGTATGTCTGCAACATGTTACAAAGCTCCATTTTTGGGTTTTTATAATGTATAGTATATACATTAGAGTGGTTCCAAAAATAAAAATATATTTTTTTGCGTTCTCACGCCATTATATTATGTCATTTGGTGTAAAAGGCTTTGTCTGATTTTTTAGATTTTTAAAGAAATGTTTAGAACTGTTAAGAGCTTCATTTTGCATTTGTATTGAATACGAGGGGGGGAGGGCCGGTGATAAATAAAACACATTTTTTTCGTGGTTTTTACTCCATTTTATGTTATTTGGTTCAAAAATCTTTGCCTGATGTTGCAGATAAAAAAATAAAATAGAGGTGTTTCAATCATCATTTAGCATTTGGGGGATGGCTGAAACACCTCCTATTTTTTTTTTAAATCTGAAAAAGATCAAGCGCAGCTTTTTGCATTAAATAACATAAAATGGGCGGAGGGAGTGGTAGATCTAAAATAAATTATTTATTTTAAGCAAACGTTTAGTGTATATACATTTCTATTTATCTGCAACATGATGCAAGACTTCATTCTAGTGTTTTTATAGTATGTGAATATAAAAGAAAACCTTAAAATTTATGTGATTTATATTCATAAATTTTGTTGATACATTTTTTGATGTTCGCAACATGTTGCTAAGCTCTAATTACGTAGATAATGGTGTGTTTATTTTGGACAAAAAAAAGTCATATTTTTTTTTAAATATTCTTTGATTTTGTATCTTGAATAAGACAAAAAAAGCTAAGGTTTGCAATTAATAAATTAAGGTCTAAAGGTTTCAAAACCAATAGGTTTTGAAAACTTAACTTAAGTTCTTTTTGTATGACCCACTGAAGTTTTTCATTTTCTTTTTTCAAAGTAGTTTAAAATAAGTTACAAAATGTATTTTGAAGAAAATAATGTTAATAAATGTCTGAAATTTCATGGCGGTTAATTTTTTAGCACTAATTTAGGCTCCATCTCCCAATTTTAGGGGTAATTTTAGTCCTTTTTTTCAATATCCTCATAAAACACCACTAAAATGTGCTTTTTATGGGTTAACATGTTTCAGAAACATTTTTGCATTGAATTTTAATAGAGGTTGTAAAAACCCAAAAGCTCGTGTAATATAAGCAAAATGCCGAAAAATTTTATATTATCAAATTTGTTGCACAGTGTTAGTGATGTCTAAAAGCTTTTCTGTCAACAAGTTGCTGCAACACTGAAAGACAATTTTACATAAAATGTTAATGAGTTTTTTCTCTATAGACGGTAAGTTTGATATAATTGTCGAACTTAATTTTGAATTATTAAGAGCAACTCTTTATAACTGATTTAGGCACCAGTCCCCATTCCCCAACATGTTTGGGGAATGGGGACTTTCGCAGAGGTGCACTTCGGTGCGGAACGCTCTCTGTCTGCTATTCACTTGGGAATAGCAAGAAGCAATTCCTCTGTAATAATTTTCCAAGCAGCTCACTACTTCCGCTCTTAGACCAAGTACTCCCTGGTAATGCCATTCCGACAACCGTCTGCTGGCAGCTAGAGTGAGAACGCTAAACCTGCCTAGAGGTAGTTAGCAGCCCCAACACTAGGATCGGGATGCAGTGGTCTAATCAGCCCTCATGCCTAAAGCAAAATGATTACAGAAACGTCAACTTATTCAAATATGACGCCCTATATTCACTTTGAACTTTTATTTAAGTATTAATTAAAAGTGATATGTATTTCTATTTCTATTAATATTTAAATAAATAAAGGTCATATATATATAACATGTTGCAGAAGTTAAGTTAATTTTAAAATTTTGTTGTCTTAAAATTATATATAAAGTTTTTTGTTTTGCAAATGTTTAAACATAAACCAAATGCTGCTAGCAATAATAATACAAAAAAAGGTGAGGTGAGGTTGACATTGCTAGAAATAGAGTTGTAGTGTTGGAAACGGTCAAAATTAATTCTGTAGAAACTATAAATATTCACATATATAAAAAAGAATTTCCGTTAACAAGACAAACCGACATTTAAAATCCTACTGATGATAACACTAACTGGAATGTTTGAAACCGGTATGGGAATGCCAGAAATGTCTATATTTTTAAAAATCCAATTTTTTTCTGAATTTTTTTTTCAACTTGAACCCTTATAACAAATATAATTAGAGCCCGAGCTCGATGTGTACTTAGAGAAAAACACAAAAAAACAATGTTGCTGCTTTTAACCACGTAAATTTAAATCAATATTATATAAGTTGCGGTAATTGTTGAAATGTGCATCATGTTGCTTAAACAATTTAATCAGAGTCTTATACGAACTCATACAAACATTTTTTTTTAGAAACATGTCGCTAAATACTGGTCATTGGTTTCTTATAATTAAATATAGTGTTTTTTTGAAAATATTTTAATTAAAACCAAATGTTACTAGTAACAATAATAAACGAAATACATGTTACTTTTATTAAAATTTTTTATAAACCCTTTTTTCAACAAATATTTTAACTAAACCTAAATGTTGCTAGCAACAAAATTAACAAAATAATAGATGTTAATATTACTATGTAAATTTAAATCAATATTATATAAACATTAAGTTTCGAAAATAGTTTAAGTTTGCAACATGTTGCTAAAAAACTTCAATCAGAATCATATACAAACTTAAGGGAATATTTTATATTAGCAACAAGTTGCTGAATACTGCATTATTTGTAAATAAAGTTTCTAGAAAAAAATTTTCAAGAACAAAAAAAACAAATGATATATTTACACAAAAGGTTTATTATAAAATATTTATAAACTTAGGGAAATATTTTTAATTAGCAACATGTTGCTGAATACAGCATTATTGGTAAATAATGTTTCTAGAACAAAATTTTCGAAAAAAAACCAAATGGTATTTTTACAAAAAAAATTATTATAAATCATGCATGTTAACGTGATCAGAGATTCCTTTACCAAAATGATATATTATAAATAATATAAATTCTACTTTTAATAAAATTTTTTATAAACCCTTTTTTATACAAATGTTTTAACTAAAATCAAATGGTGCTAGCAATAATAATAATAAACAAAATAATGTTGTTAATATTATCGTGTTATATAAACATTAAATTGCAAAAAATTGTTTAAGTGTGCAGCATGTTGCTAAAAAACTTATATCAGAATCATACTCAAACTTAAGGAAATGTTTTTTGATTAGCAACATGTTGCAGAATACTGCTTTATTGGTAAATAAAGTATCTAGAACAAAATTTTCCAAAAAAATCAAATGGAATATTTACACAAAATGTTTATTATAAATAATGTATAAACTTAGGGTAATAATTTTAATTAGCAACATGTTGCTGAATACTGCATTATTAGTAAATAATGAACAAGAAAAAAATTTTCAAAAAAACCAAATGAAATACTTACAAAAAAAAATTTTATAAATCATGTATGTTAACATGATCAGAGATTTCTTTACAAAAATAATATAAATTAAAACTTGTTTATGTCTCACAAATCATAAATTAATTGTAGTTACTTAATATTTATGAAAATTTATAAATTATTCAAACAACAAAAATTTTTTTAATAAATATTCTCAACAAAAAAATCATCATTAAAACCCACTGAAAATAACATAAAACTCATTAAAAGCATTACCTTTCATACAACAACAGCAACAGCAACAACAACAACAACAACACAAAAATATGACAATCAATGCTAAACATTTACAACTTTTGAACATACACAACATTAGTACTCTCTTTACTAAAAGAAGTAGACAAAAAAAATTGCAAAACATATAAAACCCAAACAAATCTTTAAAATATAACAAGGAACTTTAAACGCCTTCCCCCTTTTTATACCCCTGTTACCAATCTATGCACTGAAAGAATTTTGTTCATTATGGCTATGAAAACGTACATTGATTCTATGAAAAAAAAAATCATTAGAAATCAGCCAATGATGCCCGTCATAGAATCTATGAAACAAATTTATAGAAACCTATGAAAAAGTTCATAAAATATGAAAAAAGAATTATTATTCAATACTATTTATTTTGTTATTTTAATTTCATTTATTTTTGTTTACTTTATTTACAATTTTCTATTTTTAAAAATTTATAAGTTTTTTTATTTTCATAGATTCTATTAATTTGGTTTTATGAAATTTTGTTCATAGATATTATGAACAATAATTCTTTCAGTGTTTGCTGCAAACTTCTTAAGAAATACTACTACTACACAACTATAGTTAAGAGTATGTTTAACTCACACCTCATGCTTTACAATTTAACTCATAATCATTAATTTGACTGCAAATGAACAAAAATGTACATATGCAACTGTTGTAGCAATAACTGCAACAGAAACCAGCAACAATAACGACAACAACCACATCATCAATAATTATTATTACTTTGCATTTTGCTTAAACCAGCATATGTCTGCCTGTTGGTTGTTGCTGTTGTTGTTGTTGTTGCTAGCAACATTTAATATCTACACAAACTCCAGGTATTACAAAAAAAAAAAAGTAGTAACATTGGCCTACGTTTGGTTTTTTTTAATTTTTTTATATTTTTATGCATGTGAACTCGTTTATTTAAGTAGAACTAGGATCTTTAATGTGTATAAGAAGAAAATTTGCTGCATTTTACAAGCATTAATATGATTCCTTATTGTATGAACGATATTTTTGCTCATAATAACGATTTATATTAATGAGCTTGAAGTTTTTAGCAGATGAAAAAAACTAAAATAAAATGCAATACAAATTTGTGTATACTTATAAGTACGTATACAACTTTTTGCGTTTCACCTCTTTAGACACCAACATCATCTACATTATCACCACCTCCTTTTTCGAGGAGGGCGCTATAAAAGATGTATTTAGTTTAGAAATTTGTTGGTTGTATGAAAATTATGAACTTTTTTTATATCATTGTCAAATCTGAGAAAAATTGTTGCTAGCAAAATTTTTTTTCGGCTTAAACAATTTTAAAATATCGCTTTTACTTAAGCCTCTTCTAGAAAGAAATTCTGTGGATTTCATTTTCATTTCTTATAAATATGTATCTTGAAATCAGCAACATGTTGCTTACTGTTAATAAAAGTCACAGAGTTATTTCTCAACCAAAGTTTTCGTATAAAAATTGTATTTTATTACAAATTTCGAAATTCTTAAAATCTCATAGAAAAACTCAATAGAAAACTCCATTTAGCAAGAAAATTATGTTCGAAAAACCCCAAAAAAATGTTTATATAAATTTAAAATGGTCGCTAGCAACATTTTTTTTTGATAGAAACCATTTTTGGAATTCGTTTAAACGTATCAACCATTTAGCAAGAAAATTATGTTGCAGCAACATGTTGCTTACAAAAAATAGGCCAAATAATTTGTATGTGAATTTATAATTATAAAACATGTTGCAGGAACATATTTACAACAAGTGAAAAAATTTAGAGGTATGTTGTGTGAATCGTGGTTACATATATTGGGTGAATCGTGTTTACATATGGGGCATTCCATGTCAAATCGGACACTTTGAACATTTTTTTTTTTGATTTTCCCAATTTGTTTACAGTTTTTAGTACCCCTCGAAAACTGCTTCGTGGTAAATTTTCAGATTCATTTTTAAAAATTGGTAGTTTGTTTTTCTTTTACTCAAACTTCTTTTACTCATAACTTCTTCAATAATGGTCCAAATTTAAATTTTTTTTTTTTTCAAACTTTTTGTTTTTTTACGTATTTAAAAAAAAAAAATCCCAAAAAAAAGCGCTCTAGTATGCGATTTTTAAGTTTTAAAATTTAAATCTTATTTTTGAAAATGTTTGTACTCTTCGATTTTTTGAAATTTTTTTGTGTAAAACTTCTATCGATTCTACAATTTTTTTGCCCAGGAGGATCGTGGGATAACGATTATTACTATTTTTATAAATTTTTTTAAAAAATTTTATTGTATTTTTCCAATCGTAAAATCATTTCTACTGCTCCAATGGTTCGTCATAGAGTGGTCATTTATAAGACCGACCCCCATTAATTTTTACGTCTTAACATTTCTTTGGAACAAACTAATACTCTATCTCCTAAGGGGGCTCCCACACAAAACGACAATTTTAAAATTTGCTCCAACCGCTCTAACTGCCCTAATACTGCCCTTAGAGCAACAAGGGCAGCATTTTTTTAAAACATACCTATTTAAAACAGCCCTATCTCCACTCCCTAAGTAGGCTCCCATACAAATAATAGTTGGAGAAAATTTTATAAAAATTTATTCCTTGACTCCAGCAACATGTTGATGACTGTTATTAAAACCTATAGAACTATTTCAGAACCGAAATTTTCGTATACAAATTGTATTTAATTACAAAATTTTCAAAACCATTATCATCTTAAAGAAAATGTTATCAAGAAACGCCATTAAACAAGATAATTAAGTTGCAGAAACATGTTGCTTTTTAAAAAGCTGTCTTAAAATTTTAAATGAATTGACTTCAATCCAGTTCTGGAGCATGTCGCAAAAATTTATTTTCAGCTACTTTATAAACAGACAGATAAGTGGAGTAAATTATGTTTCCATATATTTAAAGTTGTTGCTAGCAACATTTTGCTTCAACTGAAACAGTTTCACAAATTTATTTTTATTGAATAATTTGCCAAAAACCAATTGTTTCGATTTAATTTTGAGCAACCTGAAATTGCATTAAATTACGCAACATTATACTGACAGTTAAATAAAACCACAAATCTATTTCACACCCGATTTGTTTCGTAAAAAATTGTATTGTATTGCAAAAATTTCCAAAACCATTCTAAACTCAAAGAAAATTATATCTAAAAACGTCATATAGCAAGAAAACGATGTTGCAGAAACATGTTGCCAAATATTGCTTATCAAAAATTGTCACAAACAATTTTTATATGAATTAAGTTTATACAGTCTTGAAACGATGGTGCAGAAACATGTTGCCAAATATTGCTTATCAAAAATTGTCACAAATAATTTTTATATGAATTAAGTTTATACAGTCTTGAAACATGTTGCAAAAACTAATTTTCAGCTACTTACAAAATTAAGAGACAACTAGTTTAAATGGTGTTTTCATATAGTTAAAGTTGTTGCTAGCAACATTTTGCTTCGACTTCATCAATTTCAGGAAATAATTTTATTAACCTCTTCTTAAAGCAAACATAAGGAATTCTTTTACAACCTCCTAAAATAACCTTGAATTAAGCAACATGTTGTATACAAATTGTATTTTTTTGTACATAAATTGTATTTTGTTTTAAAGTTTTCTAATCATTTTAGTCTCAAAGAAAATTTTATTAACAATCTTTATTTACCAATAATATGAAGTTGCAACAACATGTTGCCCCAAATAATTTTTTATATAAAATTTTATTGAAATTCACACAGATAATTTTAATAATAATGAGACATAGAAATTTAATTGGCATTTGTATTGTTTAGTTTATTGTTGAAAAATCATTCCTTTTTTAACCTAATTTTGTCTCTGAGTGTTTCAGCAACATGTTGCATACTATGTAGTTAAGAGTTTTATCAAACACATTGAGGAATTTATTTTTTAAATTTTAAAAACACTTTAGTTAATCGAAGCAACATGTTGCAATTATTAATAATCCAATTTAATTTAAATTCCACAAAAATTTCGGCTAGCTCCTTTATAAAACATATTTTACATATTACTGCTCAGCAACATTGTTGATAGACCAGCAATAAACAGAATTAAAGCCTAGCAACATGTTGCAGACATTAAAAAATGTATCTACAATTAAAAATAGAATTAAAATTATCACTGAACTTAAATTATTTCTTATCGGAACATTTTATTAATGTTACAAACAGCAATACAGAATAGACACATGTTGCAGGCATCATATTTCTGTGAGATCTTTTGCACAAATAATTTTACACGTTTAATACAAAATAGCGGCATAGGAACATGGTAATTTTTTTCTGAAAATCCTTTTTGAAAAATTTATTGAGGAAAAGTTACCAAAACATAAAAATACAATTTTCTAAGGAATGGAGTCTATCAACATGTTTCAATTACCACAAGTGTATTAACATCAGAAATTCGTTAACCAAAAAGATTACTAAAGGAAATTATTGTATTCAATCAATAAAAATTTAATAAATATTTATATATTTTTTAAAAATATTGCCAGCAACATGTTGCTTTTGTAAAGTATATTTTATATGATGTTCGATCATATTATCGTGGACTTTTGATGAACTCCTTCCTAAATAAAAATAAAGCACTTGAAAAAAGAAATTGAGCTTTTTAAAGTGTTGCAAATAAAAAATAAAGAAACGTCAAAAATTAGACATCCAAGACACCGGTTTATAGCATGTTAAAAAGAAGTAATGTATACAAATCTATAAAAATTAAATTTACATAAGCTGCTGCTAGCAACTTGTTTCTAATTATGAAAAATTCGCTAGCACATAATGCAGATGCAAAATTTTAAGCTTTCAGAAAAAAGTTAAAATTTTGTTTTTCTAGTTCCATAAAAAAAGTTGCTGCAACATATTTTCCACACAAATATAGGAATCATTTTTAACATCCCCTTAAAAATGTTGCTGAAATCTTAACACTTAAAATTTTTAGGGTATTGCCAATTCGTCTACGCCTTATCAGACTCCATACCTTGTACCCCTTCCTCTCATAATTCCTAGGCAATTGCTCTTTCTGCTTTTGTTGCTTATTTATCTACTTGGTCATAATAATCATATTCATACCTATATTCATAATATCATCATATCTTAAGCATACATACTTATGAAGCAATATGTGAATATGTTTTCTTATACCTTGTAGCATACTATTTTGATGCTAGAAAACCAGCACAGTTGTGCTATGCTCTGCTTTATACAATTCTGTTCATACGGTTTTTCTTTAAATTGTTATGTCGTGTTTGTGTACAAATTATCTAAAATGTTCATATATGACGACAAACTTTATAACGCTCCCCTCATTTGCTGTTCCTTCAACTAAACGGCAACAATTTGCAAATCTTCAAGTCCTTATAGCGCCTACATTGGCGCTCATTATACCCTCCACTCTGGTGATAGAGGGTATATATAAGTTTGTCATTCCGTATGTAACACATTGAAATATTGGTTTAGGACCCCATAAAGTATATATATTCATGATCCTTGATCGATTTTAAGTCGATCTAACGATGTCCGTCTGTCTGTCTGTCTGTCTGTCTGTCCGTCCGTCTGTCTGTCTGTCTGTTGAAATCACGTTTTTGGCAATAATCCGGAACCGATTTTAACGCTTGGGGTACCAAAAGTTGCGGAATTTATCCAGGCAAAAACTAGTGTATTTTTTTTTGAAATCGGTTAAGTACTTTAAAAGTTATGAGTGAATTACTGAAAAAACTCTTAGTGATTTTCATCATAACCCTAAATTAATTCATATTTTGTGTAGATACATACATAACAAAGAATACGGAAATGAAAAAAAAAACGGAGAAAAAAAAAAAATGTTTACAAAAAAACTTTAAAATATGTAAAACAAAATCTAAATTTAATTAAAAAAAAGTTCGTTAAGTAATAATAAAAAAATTAATTGTTATTTTTATGTACAAAGCATGTGTGTGTGTCCGTTTTTTTGCTTCGTCATATTAACGGGGTTGCCAGACTTTTTTCGGCTTTGTCGCAAACTCGGATGTAAAATATCGCCAAAATTCAATTTTGTTCAGATTTCTTAAAAAAAAAATATTTTTATTTAAAAAAAATAAATTTTGTTAAATAATAAAAGACAGAAATAAACTTTATGGCAAAAATCGCCCAAATCCGGAAAATCTATATATATAAAAGAGTAATGTGACTGACTGACATACTCATTCATCATCGCCCAGCCCAAACCGCTAAAGTTAGAAACTTGAAATTTGGACTGTAGGTTGACGTCCCGGAATAAAGATCCACTAAGGCTGGATTTTTGCCAATGTTGATTCTAAGGGGGTAAAATGGGTAAAAAACTGTACTTTTGGTACTTTTTATATCTCCCGATATAATGGTCATAGAAACTTGAAATTTGGACTGTATGTTACCCTCCCGCAATATAGATCCACTATGGCTGGAGTTTTGCCAATGGTAAGGGGGTAAAAAGGGTAAAAAACTGTACTTTTGGTACTTTTTAAATCTCCTGATATAATGATCATAGAGACTTGAAATTTGGACTGTATGTTCACCTCCCGGAATATAGATCCATTAAGGCTGGATTTTTGCCAGTGTTGATTCTAAGGGGGTCAAAAGGGTAAAAAAAATACTTTTGGTGCTTTTAATATCTCCTGAAATAATGGTCATAGAAACTTGAAATTTGGACAGTATGTTCACATCCTAGAATATATGTAGATCCAGTACGGCTGGATTATTGCCAATGTTGATTCTAAGAGGGTAAAAAGGGAAAAAATCTGTACTTTTGGTACCTTTTATATTTCCTTAAAAAATTGTCACATAGACTTGAAATTGGGACTGTATGTTCACCTCCCGGAATATAGATCCCCTAAGGCTGGGTTTTTGCCAATGATGTTTCTAATAGGGTAAAAAGGGTAAACATATGTACTTTTGTTACATTTTATATTTCCTAAAATAATGGTACTAGAAAATTGAAATTTGCAATGTCGGTTTACCTTCCGGAAAAAAGATTCACTAAGGCTCGGGTTTTGTCAATGTTGATTCTACGGGGGTAAAATGGGTAAAATAGTACTTTTGGTACTTTTTTTTTATTTACTGAAATAATGGTTATTCAAACCTGAAATTTAGAATGTAGGATCCTTTAGTGAAATAAAACATTTTGGAACAAGTACTTTCTGAAAATTCAGTACCGTTTTCAAAAAGTACCTTTTATAAAAGGTTCCTTTATAAAAAGTACTTTTTATAAAAAGAACCTTTTATGAAAAATACCTTTTATAAAAAGTACCTTTTATAAAAAGTGCCTTTGATACAAAGTACCTTTTATAAAAAGTACCTTTTATAAAAAGTACCTTTTATAAAAAGTACCTTTAATAAAATGTATCTTTTATAGAAGTACCTTTTATTAAAAGTACCTTTTATAAAAAGTACCTTTTAAAAAAAGTACCTTTTAAAAAAAGTACCTTTTATAAAAAGTACCTTTTATAAAAAGTACCTTTTATAAAAAGTACCTTTTATAAAAAGTACCTTTTATAAAAAGTACCTTTTATAAAAAGTACCTTTTATAAAAAGTACCTTTTATAAAAAGTTCCTTTTATAAAAAGTACCTTTTATAAAAAGTACCTTTTATAAAAAGTAGCTTTTAAAAAAGTAGCTTTTAAAAAAAGTAGCTTTTAAAAAAAGTACCTTTTATAAAAAGTACATTTTATAAAAAGTACATTTTATTAAAAGTACCTTTTATAAGAAGTACCTTTTATAAAAAGTACCTTTTATAAAGAGTACCTTTTATAAAAAGTACCTTTTATAAAAAGTACCTTTTATAAAATTACTTTTTATAAAAAGTACCATTTATAAAAGTACCTTTTATAATAAGTACCTTTTATAAAAAGTACCTTTTTTATAAAAAGTACCTTTTTTTATAAAAAGTAAATTTTTTTATAAAAAGTACCTTTTTTTATAAAAAGTACCTTTTATAAAAAGTACTTTTTATAAAAAGTACCTCTCATAAAAAGTACCTTATATAAAAAGTACCTTTTATAAAAAGTACCTTTCATTAAAAGTACCTTTTATTAAAAGTACCGAAAGTACACTTTTTGGTACTTTTTTATTTCTTGAGGTATAAATAAAACAAACTTTTTTGTTTTTAAATCATTACATTGGTGGAGGGTATTTAAAGATTCGGCACAGCCGAATATAGCTTTCTTACTTGTTTTTGCTTCATTACGTTTTTGGTCATTAGCAATTATCATTATCATTACCATACCATTGCGAATGAACATTAAATTTTGTTTACAACGACTGCGACAACAACGGTAACAACAGCAACAACAACAGAAAGTAATATATTTTCCTGTTTCATTACATTACGACAAGGAAAATAAAAAAAATTACAAGTGTTAACCTGTTAAATGCTTAAAATAAAATATTATTACTTATATTTTCAAAAAACAAAAAATTCGGTTGGTTCTAATTAAGACTTGTGTTAAAACGAGTTTACTCATCCTGGGCCTTGGTTCTCTAGTTTAGTAAGCAAAGCTTTTCATAACTTACTGCTGCACTTAACTGGTTAATTTTATGTGTGTGTTGGCCAAACTTGAAGCTCTACTTGTAGTACTTACTTAAGATGTAGCATTAGACTGGCATTCTTTTGTATGGCATAAAAGTTTTTCTTCCGATTTTGAACGTCCAGGTAAATTTTTATTCTCCTAGGACTTTAACTTATGTGTTACCAATTTAAGACCCATCGGAAATAAATTTACCCGTGGCTGCCGGCGATCAAAGTTTAAGATTTTTAAAATTTTTAAAAAATATGATGTCATAATTTTGATGTTCTGAACACGAATGTCAAAAAAATTTTAAAATCGGTTGAACGGTTTTCGAGATACATATTGCTATTTGAAATTTGCTAAAACTGGAAAATTATTCCTAAATTCAAGAATTTTTTTAAAAAAATCTTAACATTTCTTTTCTGTGAATCTTTCATAGAGCTTGAGAAATTTTTTTATTAAAACATAATTTCGTGCAAGATATTACTTTTTATTAATTTCGGCATGCTGAACACGAAAATTTCTGGAAAAGTTTTATATTTCTGCAAATTTTAAAAGAAATACAAATTAAATTAAGTATGTTTTGCGACACCTCATATTTACTTATATAAAAAATTAAATCGCAAGAACGGTTTATGAGATATCGCTGTTTAAAATTTACAAAAATGGCTGTTTTTCCTACGTTCAAAAAATTTAAGAAAAAATTTCAAAATTTCTTTTTCTTTACTCTTTCAAAGATCTTGGGACAAGCTTTCATTTAAAATGAATTTGGGCCGAATCCGATAATTTTAATCCGCGGCGCCCTTTGATCAAAGTTTGGGTTTTTTATAAAATTTTCTCCAAAATCTCGAAACTTTGATCGAAGGCCGACAAGGGTTTCAATGATCTGATATGGCTGAAATTAAGTTTAAATGAAAGCTTGTCTTAAGATCTGTGCCATAATCACTGAAAATAAGATTTTTCTTTTAAAACTTCTTTAAATTATAAAAAGAACCGCCATTTTTGAAAATATTTTAACAAACTTCAAATAGCGATATCTCTAAAACCGCTGGATCGATTTCAGAATTTTTTCGATAAACGTATTTATCATGCTAAGCTTAATAAAACCAAATAAAAAAAGTTAAATTCGACCTTGCGGAATGTATTAATATCCTTCACAATGTTAACAAATTTTACATATTTGCAAAAAAAAAAAAACAAGTATGAAAGTTATAGTCGGTCAAGACCGACCATAAATACCCTTCACCAGTGTTTTCCGGAAAATGGGTCCCAAGTCCAAACATGGACCGTTGAATCTATCTTTTGTAAGATCTTTATATAGTGTAGAAAACACACACAGATCAAATTTTAGTTGAATTTGTTTATTTTTTCCCAATAGACCGATTTAACTGAATATCGGTCGAAATTTTTATATGGGGGACTAAGTCCAAAAATGGTCCAATTATATTCCGATGTGATTAGGTTATTAAAGTACACACCTAAAAATAAAACTGTTATCATCAATTTTTATGAATTTTGAAGGAATTCCCGAGTAAAAATTTTTATATGATGCAATATATAATGATATGTAATTTATACGCAATTTGATCCGAATAATGGTGGATGTTTTTGCATTAAAAAATATCAACTTGTATAAAATATGAATTGATTTCATCCGAGTTTTGACCAGACATTGCTATATATTGGTGGATCTAATTAGATCTAATTGCATAAAAACATATAAAATCCTGGTGTTTTTTGGGTTGAGATACACCACAGGTCAACGATACATTCACCAAACATATAATTTTACAAAACAAAAAAAATGTTTGGGTACGCTTCGAACCAGATAGGTGATATACATAACCCTGACAAGGAAATGTTTAGGAACATTTTAAAAAGTTTCTTATACTTTGTCTAAAAAACTTAGAACATTTTTAGTTAATTGGAAACATATAAAGTTTTATATGGAACAGAATAAGCTATATATAATTTGATGTTAAATTATACAGAAAAACAGATTTTGTATTGACCCTCATATTATTTTATTTAATTATATCAACCGTACACCTTCTAATCCGAATCATGATTAAATTATATATTACTACATATGACTGCATTAAAAAAATTTAGAAAATATCTCACGGATGTATAATCCTACATAATTTATTATGTTTGTATCAAGTTATATATTGTAATATATGTTTATTTTTACTCGGGTTATGTGAATATCGGGAGGGTGGTTTGTATGGGGACTACCAGAACGATTAACCCGATTCCTTTGAAATTTGGTTTACCTTCCAAATTTCAAAGTCATATCTATTATAATACGGTTATTAGAGTCATTTAAGCCGAATCCGAAGGGGGCGTTTGTATGGGGGCTATGTCTTAACATTTACCGATTTTCTCCAATTTCAATAGGCTTCGTCCTTTGGTCAAAAGATGCTTAAGTTTCAAATTTCAAGGCAATTGATTAAAAATTGCGACCTGTATCGTGCTTAAACCGATAGATGGACAGACGGACGGACATCGCTAAATCGATTCAAAAAGTAATTCTGAGTCGATCGGTATACTTGAAGGTAGGCCTAGGACCAATATTTCGGGTAGTTACAAACATCAGCACGAACTCATTATACCCTGTACCACAGAGTGGTGTAGGGTATAAAAATTTTGTTTTGAAAAAAATCCGCGAAAAAATTTTTTGTGGGAAAAAAAATTTGTCAAAATTTTTTTTTTTGTAAAAAATATGTTTGTACTTGTTTAAATTTAAACCGATTTAAAGCATTTTGCATTTTTAGGTTATGTTGAATGTACCAAAATTTTTGAGGTGTCCTTTCAATTTCTTTCATAACTTTTGAACCGCTAACCCGATATCGCTCAAATGCTATACCAACTTTCTCGGGGAAACAACAACTGAATATGTTAAGTTTTAGTCATCTCCGTGTAATATTTTGGCCGTGATCACCATTTCCACAGACAGACAGACTGACTGAAGGACATTGCTAGAATGCCTTAAAATCGAACACTGATCAATAATATATTTACTTTATGGGGTCCCAAACCGATATTTCGATGAGTTACAAACGGAATGACAAACTTATATATATCCTCGATCACTAGGTGGAGGGTATAAAAACGCCATTTTTCGTAATTTTTTTAAAATTTTCAAATGGCTATATCTGGAAAACCGATCCACCGATTTCAAAATTTTTTTTGGTATTTGAAGAAAATTTTTGTTTTATTTTTTAATTTTTCAAAAATTAAAAATTTTTGTTTTATTCTTTAATTTTTCAAAAATTAAAAATTTTTGTTTTTCAAAAATTTTGGTAAACATTTTTTAAAAATCAAAAACTTTAATCGAAGCAAATTACACTGCGTGACAAAACTAACCACTATTTTAGAAAACAAGAGGTACGACCATCATTTCAATAAATTTCGGACATGCTGAATCGAATGGCGTACTCCGTTTTTTGATGTATGGTACAGTTTTCTTGTAAAATGTCATTAAAGATTGGCTGATTTTCAGCTGCATTTATAACAAAAAAAATTTCCAAAGCTAATGATTTTTAAATTTTATGGCATGGAAAAAAATATATAACTTGTAGCAATATTTCTAATATAAATTTGGTTTAAATCTTTTCATCTTAAGCCCTTAAATTCGCGGATTTCTTCATTTTTTTAAGTTTTCGCGAAATTAACCGCTAAATTGGTCTCTGATAAAAAACTTGCATTTTGTGGATCATAAAGGCGTCCATGACACTACGAATAGTGGACAAAAAACATCTATGTTATATGGACCATCATGAGGAAAATCGCGAAAAACCGTTTTTTTGTATATGGCAGCATCACTTTAGGAGATGATTTGAGGCTTCATCTTTTAGTATATAATGTGGAAACCTTAAACAATGAACTGACCCAAAATTTGTCCAAAAAAGTTTTCATTTGCAAAATTTATCTTAACAAAAACTATAATTATTGTATCGCAAACACTGAAATAATAGTTTTTGTTAAGATAACTAACAAATGAAAACTTTTTTGGCCGAATTTTTGGTCAGTTCATTGTTTAAGGTTTCCATATTATATACTAAAAGATGAAGCCTCAAATCATCTCCTAAAGTGATGCTGCCATATACAAAAAAACGGTTTTTCGCGATTTTCATCATGATGGTCCATATAACATAGATGTTTTTTGTCCACTATTCGTATTGTTAGGGATGCAGTTTTGATTCATTAAAAGCAAGTTTTGTATCAAAGACCAATTTGGCTGTTAATTTCGCAAAAACCTTAAAAAATTAAGAAATTCGCGAATTTAAGGGCTTAAATTGAAAAGCTTTAAACCAAATTTGCATAAGAAATGTTGCTACAAGTCATATCTTTGAATTCCATGTCATAAAATTTATAAACCATTTACTTTGCAAATTTTTTTGTTAAAAAACTGGCTCGAAATCAGCAAATCTTTAACGACATTTTGCAAGAAAACTGTACCATACATCGAAAAACGGAGTACGCCATTCGAATCAGCATGTCCGAAATATATAGAAATAATGATCGTAACTCTTGTTTATTTTTTAGTGTTCCGCAGTGTTATCTGATTTGGTTCGAATTAAGTTTATGTGAGCACATCGTGTTGAGCACATCAAAATTTATAAATCTGGTGCGTTGCAGGGCATTTTTTTTTATTTTTTTTAAATTTACAAAAATCCAAAGTTTTGATTGCAGTGAGCCACGGTTTTAATTTATCCGAGTGGCCTCAAAGTTGCACCCCATAATTTATAGGTCTAATTGAATAAAAATTTGCTCAGACATTTGGAAAAATCAATAGTTGAAGAAAAAATGCCACTCTAATATAGCATTATGCTACTCGTAAATCTTCAAGGCGTCTCTCAGCTCATCTTGCTACAAATGAGTTTAAGTTTCTATTTTTTGCTGCTTGAAATTATGTGGGGTTGTTCGTTTCATTGCCAGATAACTGTTTTAGTTCATAAGAGAGTATTTTTGTTTAGTAAATGAGTAAGTGTGCATAATAATTTGTTTGCAACAACTAAACAAAATTGATTTTCTAGGCTTTTGCTATATATTTTTTATTTTGCAATTGATATGGCTGCTATTGAGTATTAATTAAATAAGATTAATATGACTGGATTTTGTTGTAACATGACACATCAAATCAATCAAATTAGTTGTTATGCGAAAGAAGTTAGAGGGCAGGTTATTTCGGAAGAGTTAGAATTTTATATTTCTTAGCAACATGTTGAGTGGTTTTCTTAAATTATTTTATATACAAGAAAATGTTGATACAAAAACTTATTTGAACAGGATTTATTAAAATATTACTTAATAATTTTATGAAATGTTGCTAACACATGAAAATTATAGACTTTAACTGAGTTGTTCTCAATTTATTTTAGCAACATGCTGTTTAATATAAAAATTCTTTATCAACATGTTGCTATAGCTCTACAAGTTATAATAAGCATTTAAAATGATTTAGAACATGTTGCCATCAACAGTAAACAAAGAATTTCGGGAATCCAACATTATCTATCCGTCCGACAGCCAATATTAAAAATGAACCGGATGACTAAAGATCAAATGGATTAAAACTGCATTTGCAGTTTTTCATTTCGTGATCCTGTTTTCATTTAAAAGGACTTCAAAGTTTTAAAGGATCATTTTGAAAAATATTTTGAAAGAAGAGATTCTCTTCTAATTTTTTTCATTTTTTTATTTTGCCATATCAGGATAAAGGGATGGGAATGAAGTAATTTAAAAACTTTATCAATATATTTTGTTGAAAATTTTTAATGATATTGAAGGATACATTTTTGAAAGGACGTATTTTGCCTCCTTCTTCCTGATATGTAAAAATAATAAAATAGGAAAATTAGGGGAGATCCTCCTCTTTCATTTGCTATTACTAGTTGCAATCACAAGTACAAATTTTAAAAAAATATTTTATAAAATTTAGTCCTCTAAAATTTTGAAGTCCTTTTAAAAGCACTTCAAAAACTGTAAATTCAGTTTTATTACATTTAGTCTCCAGTTTGAAACGTATATTATCCAGTTCGTGTTTAACGACTTTGTTTTTATTTTTGTCGGACGGTGTTTTATTCGTTTTTTATCTCTTAGCAACATGTTGCTGGTTTTGTGAAAAGTTTTATATACACGAAAATGTTTAAACATAAATTTATTTGAATACAATTTTTATAAATATTATTTAGCAACATGTTGCTGGTTTAATTAAATGTTTACACATGGAAATATGTATTGAATTAAATTGAGTTATTCTTATTTTGTTTAAGCAACATGTTGCTTAATATAAAAAATATTTATTTTATTATCAACATATTGTTATAGATCTACTAGTGATGTTAATCATTTAAAACATTTTTTTTGAAAATTACATAGATTTTTTAAATTTTTTATAATAAACTTGATTTGATTTTTCATTTTATATTAATCAGTTTTTCATACATTATCTATCATTATTTATTATTAGTTTTATGTTAGCCAGCAACATGTTGCCATTATTATAAATTTGTTTTTTTTTTTTCTAACTTAAACACTAATTAAATTTTCCGTAAATTATTTAAAAACTTGTTTAAACATTTTTTCTAACAACTTTATGGTAATTGTTGTAAATCTTGTTAAAAAAAAATTATACCAGTTCGTTTTTTTTTGCATTTGTTAGAAAATTAAATCCGTTAAATATAATATTTTGTCATTTAACCTTAAGCTATTTTAACTTAAACTTAAAGTCAATCTTTTGCATATCTACCTCCTATGCCAATAAGACAAGACATAATTTTGTTCTAATTTCATTTTATATGTATTTTTTTGTGCAGTTGCTTTAACTAATACTAGCAACACTTTTTTTTGCTTGCTTGTTGCATACACAACAGACTAGAGTGTCATTGTACGCAACATGCAACATAAACTGAAACTGATTAAATTCAGCACGCGCCCTCCAGGCTTCATAAAAAGCTTGATCTTCTTATGTATACTATACTACACTACACTACACTTTAAGTTAGTTTAACTATGGCAGCAACAAAAATGATAGTAACAACAACAACAAAAAAGAGGCATCTACTTAAGATGCAATAGTGGTAAGGCCTTAGCTAGAAAACAGCAGGCAACTAAACATTAAAAAATATACAGTTGCTGGTAAAATTTACCGCTCAGTGTTAAAAATTTATTTGTTAAACATTATTTTATTAAAATAAAAGAAATGTTGCTAGCAACATGTTGAGTCAATATTATTACAATCGTTTATACTGGGGGGCATATAATGTAATTTAAATAGCTTTTATATTTTAAACTAAGTTTTTAGCATCATGTCGTCAGCAGCATGTTGCTGGTAAGTAATATATAAATTAGCATATCTCTTAAATCTAGATGTTGATACACACAAATTAGATACTTTGCGAGACATACCTTTGTTCTGGTTTTCTAACAACATGTTGCCATTATATATAAATTCCATTAGACATCTTCTTAAACTGTTCCCAATCCCCGTTGGTTTCAACTGACTTTAGTTTTAAAAACAAAACAGAATAAAGTTGCTAGCAAATTATTGCTTTAGAATAATTAATTTGTTTATTACATGGAGGGGCATTTTTTGGTAAGGCAAAACATTTTTTTTTCCAAATTTGAATTTTCAGCTGATTTTTTATTGGTCTAGGCCTAAAAGTTGTACTGTACAAATTTGAAGCCAATCGGATTAAATTAACCCGATGTGTCCGGCGGTCAAAAATTCGGATTTTTTGAAAATTTACGAAAAATGCGTGTGAATTTTGTACAAAAACATTAAATCATGATAATGTTTTGCTGAATATTTGTGTGTACTTGCCACAGCAAAGTTTTTTTAGAAAAAATAATGTTATATTCATTTGCCATTCCATGCAAAACGAACTGAAATATCGGTCGAGGACCCCATTAAGTTTATATATTATTGATCCATTTTTAAGACACTCTAGCTATATACATCCGTCCATCTGTTTGTAGAAAGCAAGATGAAGTCCAAACCAAAAGAGCTGTAAATTTTGTAAAAGAGTGTATTACTTAAGTAAAAAAAATACTTTTACATTTTGGAGAGTATAAAAGATTTGTTAAAAAGAAGTTTTTTGTAAAAAAAAACATTTTTAAAGAAAAAAAAAAAATTTGATAAAAAGAAGTTTTTTGTAAAGAAAAAAAATTTTTGATAAAAAAAAAAATATTGATGAAAAATCATTGATGAAAAATCATTGATGAAAGAAAGAAATTTGATAAAAAAATTTTTATGAAAAAAAAAAATTTGAGACAAAAAAAAATTGATGAAAAAACAAGTTGAAAAGTTAAAATCGACTAGCCCGAATCTATGAATACCCTCCACAATGCCCTTTTTAAGTGATAGTAAATTTTCTAACATGAAAAAACAACATTTTTGAATCGAAATATTTAATTTTGTGTAAACAACTTTTTTGTAGTAATTTTTGAAAAAAAAAAAATAATTAATTGAATTTTTTTTGAGTGTAAATTTTTTTTTTTTTTGTATATTTTTTTTTTGTGTAAAAATATTTTTGAGCGACAAAAATGCATTGTTAAATATTTTTGTGACTTACCAATGTTTTTAAAACATGTTTAACTGCCCAGTTGGTAACGTCCTCGAGCCATCCTCAGTGACGGAGCGATGACATGTCAGAGTCACACCTGACATCCACAAGACATCTCTGTGTACTGGGTTGAGGACAGTTTCATACAAATTTTCAAAATGTCCTCACTCAAAGTCAGCAGTGGTCAGGGCTGACCTTCTGGGGACATGTCACCTAAGACTTCTTTGGGGAAATGTCTGACATAGGTCATGCGAAAATACAAAAAATTTTCGTATTTCCTTTAGTTTTTACTTTTATCCATTTTCCTTTATAAATTATCTTTCTCATATTTAGAAAAAACTTTTCGTCTTTTTTAGTCCCAACTGGATTTGAACCTGGAACCTCCAGTTTATTAGTCTCACACCTAACCACTTATTCCAAACTTTATTTTTAAAATTGTTTGTCTATTTATTACTTTTATTCTACTTGTTAGATTTTGATTTTATTTTAATTAAGTCGATAATATTGCCATCTTTTTCTTGGAAATTAAAGAGTTGCCCAGATTTAAAATTCTAATTTAAAATACTGCTATTCTGAAGACCTTTCCTTTTAGACGTCTTAGAGGAATTGTCCACACTCTTAAAGCAAACATTCAGTGCTGACAATGTTAGGACATGTCATCAAGGATTGCCTATGATTTGTCAGAACCTGAACATATTTCCTCAAGGAATCACTGTGGAAATTTCCTCAGTGACACATTTTCCAACTGGGTGGTTTGCAACATGTGAATTTAAGGTAAAATTAATCTGAAATAAAGGGGTTTGCTTATAACTTTGAACCACTGGACCGATTTAGCTGAAATTCAATACGAGCCAGACAAGGGAAACGATAAATATATATGCCAAGCTTCAGCATCCTCAGAAATGTCTTTCGAAAGTTAGCGTGTTTTATATCTCATAAATTCACGAATAACACCGAAATTCAGTCTTTTGCTCATAACTTTTGAACAAATTGACCGATTTTGCTGGATTGCAATGCCAACCTGACCAGGTAAATGCCCAACATATATGCCAAACTTCAGGTGCCTCCGTAAAATCTTTCAAAAGTTAGCGTGTTTTCAACAGACATACGGACGGACAGAACGACGCACGGACATCGCTAGATAGTCTTAAAATTGATCGAGGATCATGAAAATATATTCTTTATGGGGTCCTAGACCAATATTTCGAGGTGTTACAAACGGAATGACAAACTTATACATACCCTGTCTCACTTGAATGGAGGGTATACAAAATTGATGAAAAAAAAAATTTAATAAAAAAAAATTTAATAAAAAAAAAATTTAATAAAAAAAAAATTTAATAAAAAAAAAATTGGTGAAACAAAAATAAAAAAAATTTGATGAAAAAAAAATTGATGAAAAAAATTAAAAAAAAAAAATTTATGAAAAAAATTTGATGAAAAAAAAAATTTATAAAAAAAATTTTTGATGAAAATAATTAAGTTACGTTTTATTTACCAGCTGGTGAAAAATGTTGTTTTTAATGTGTTGAAAAAAAAAATGTTGCTAGCAACATGGAAAAAAAATTAATTTTTACTTACATATTAAAGTGGTTTATTATATTTTTGTTTCAGATAAAACATGTTGCAGAAAAAGATTGGACTTAAAACATTACATGTGATTTAACAGCTATTTGTGACAGTTATGTTAATAATATGTTGTTTGCAACATGTTGCTGAACAAAACTGTGTCTGGCAATAATTTACTCAAATAAGTATTGGAAAAAAATTAAAAGTGCATACTTAAATGGGTTATGTTACTAAACAAATTTGTTGCTGGCAACATGTTTCTGGAAAACTTATTTGGAAAAAAAGTAAGTGCATACTTAAATAGTTTTATGTTTAAAATTGTTTGCTTTTCCTATTTTTTGTTCGCGAAATATATATTTTGCAACCAGAAACATGTTGCTAAACAAAATTGTTGCTTGCAACATGTTTCTAGACGAATTATTAAAAAAAATGTAAAGTTTATGCTTAAATGGTTGTTATGTTACTAAGCAAATTTATTGCTGGCAACATGTTTCTGCGAAGATTATTTCTAACAAAAAAATTTAAGTGCATATAGACTGAAATTGTTTTTTAGTTTATCATATTTAGCTTTTCCTAAAATATTTTGCTGGACGAATTATTTTAAAAAAATATATAGTGCATACCTAAATAGTTTTTATATAGCTAATCAAAATTGTTGCTGGCAACATATTTCTGAAAAAATTATTTGTAATAATAAAATTATAAAATGTTACTTGCAACATACTGTTTGGCAAAATATATTTACATTATGATATATGTTGCTAAACAATTATTATGCTAAACAAATATGTTGCTGGAAAAATTATTTAAAAAAAAAAATAAAAGTGCATACTTAAATGGTTTTTATGTTGCAAACAAAATTGTTGTGTGGCAACATGTTTCTGGAAAGATTATTTGTAAAAACAGCAAAGTGCATATACCCTTAAATTGTTTTTATGTTTAGCATATTAACTTTTTACAAAATGAAACATTTTGCTAAACAAAATATTTGCTTGTTTGCAACGTGTTGCTCTACGAACTATTTAAAAAAATCTTAAGTGCATACCTAAATGGTTTTTATTTTGCTATAAAAATTGTTGATGGCAACATGTTTCTGGAAAAATATTTTGTAAGAAATACGTAAATTGCTAACCTAAATGCTTTTTAGATTTATTATATTTAGCTTTTCCTACAATATGTTGTTTGCAACATACTGTTGGCGAAATTTATTTGCGTTATGTAACATGTTGCAAAACAAAATTGTTGCTTAATAAAATTGTTGCTAACACCATGTTGCTGGAAAATTATTTGTGAACAAAAATTAAAAGTTCACTCCTAAAGTGGTTTGTATGTTGCTAATGAAAATTGTTGCTAGCAACATGTTTAAAAAAATATATATTGTAAAAAAATGTTAAGTGTATTCTTAAATCATTTTTATGTTTTTAATTTTTAGCTCTTCCCGCAATATGTTGCTTTAAACATTTTGGCAACATATTGTTGGCAACATGTTGCCGATAAAATTATGTAAAGTGCAGACTTAAATGGTCTTTATGTTTATAATTTTTAGATTTTCCTACAACATGTTGCTTGCAACATACTGTAGGTAAAATTTATTTGCATTATGAAATTTGAATTAAATTGAATTAAATTTCTAAAAATTAATCTTCTCATTTTTAGAGTAATATTCACACAATTCCCTGACTAACTGTTTATAACCAGCAACATTAATAGCCCAGTTGGTAGTAGCATTGTATAATGTCTAAAGCAATTGCACTAAATTTTGTTAAGAAAAAGAAAAAAATTAACGTTCTATGGCTGCAATATTTAGATTTTATTTGTTCTAACATTTTGTGTGTGTGTTGATATTTTTACCCCCGTCTCTCCTTAAGTTTTTATATTAAATGTTAGTTCCTGGCCTAATGTATTCTAAAAGTAAGTATACATTTGTAGACTTTTTAATCATTACTTTTCTACTGCTATATTTTTTTTCGTCTTTTCATTCTTCTATTAATATTTAGAACACACACGCTGTATATTTAGTTTAAGTCTAGTTGCCTCTCTAACAATTTGAATGTAATTTACAAAACAAAGTTTTTTTTTTCTTGTGGTCATTTTACAGCAAATGTTGCAGCAACAGCAGCAGCAAAAATACTTATGAGCATGTGGTTGTTGTTATTATTGCTGTCGTTGTATTGGTGGTAGTGGCAATACAATTTTGTTAAAAACTTAAATATCTAACAAAATAGCTTTCATGTCATTATGTTGCAATAATAACATGTGTGTGAGCTACACAAAATTCTTCTACACATACGTTGTGCCTGAATAATACTTACGTTGGTGTATAATACTCTGAATATATGAATATTATAGACATCCGTATGAAAATCATGTTAGTTACTCTTCTTGTAATTTTAGTTTTTTTTTTCTAACTTCTTTTTTGTGCCTCATCATATGCAATATTATTCCAAAGACAATTAGTTTAAAGTTTGTTGCTGTAAATTTAGAATTTCCTTATTGAAAATATCATTATTTCACATTTACAGATCCTCCTATTAGTGATTTTTTTCTTCTTCTTTCGTGTATGTTGCTGTTGCTTACACGTAACTAATAGTCTAGTTTTAATGTCAGAATATTTTTTTAAATTATGGACATTCGTATGTATGCTTTTACATATATAAAATCTAGTTTAAATTAAGAAAAAAAAAAACTCAAGTGACTAACAAATTAATATGCAATTTAAAATATCTGTAAAGGTGATTTTAAAGAAGGTGAGCAGTTGTAAAGTTTAGCATTGAAATTGTCTAAGAATTTAAAGCAATAGGATTGTATTAATTGAAGAAAATTGTATAAGCTGGTGGTATTTTAAAGCCTTTAATTTTGAAATTCAAGGGAAGTCTTAAATGTTTTTTAAATTTATGTTGTTATCAACATGTTGCTGGGAAAAGTTTTAGTCTACCGTCTCTCCTTAGGAAAAATAAAACATTAATAAGATAAAATATTTTAGAGAAAATATTTTCCGCAACGTTTTCATTTAATAACTAGGCTGGCAACATGTTTCTACAATATGTTGCTTGCAACGTACTGCTGACTAAATGTATTTACATTATGAAACATATTGCTAAACAAAACTGTGACTGGAAACAAGTTGCAGGCAACTTGTTTTTGGAAAAAATTTTTCTTAAAAAATGTAAAGTGAATACTTAAATGGATTTTATGTTGCTAAACAAAATTGTTGCTGGCAACAAGTTTCAAGGGAAGTATAAGATTGTTTTTAAATTTATGTTACTTTTTAGAGAAAACGTTTTCCGCAACGTTTTCATTTAAAAACTATACTGGCATGTTGCCAACTAAACAAAATTGACAATATAATGCTTGAATTTAATCTTTATCTGACTTTTACAATTTGTTCCTCTCCCTTTATTTTTCTAGCATCATGTTGCTGTTTATTTTTTTATTCTGCCATTTTTTATACCCTTCACTCTGGTGATAGAGGGTATATATAAGTTTGTCATTACGTTTGTAACACCTCAAAATATTGGTCTAGGACCCAATAAAGTATATGGGCCATTCCATGTGAAATCGGACACTTTGAAAAACTTTTTTTTAGATTTTCCCAATTTGTTTACAGTTTTTAGTACCCTTCGAAAACTCCTTCGCGGTAAATTTTCAGATTTTTTTGATGACCCGTTCAAAAGATATCGAATTTTTAAAAATTGGTAGTTTGTTCCTTTACTCAAACTTCTTTTAATCATAACTTCTTCAATAATTGTCCAAATTTTAAATTTTTTTTTTCAAAATTTTTGTTTTTTTTACGTACTTTCTAAAAAAAAATCCCAAAAAATTCTTAAAAGCGCTCTAGTATGCGATTTTTAAGTTTTAAAATTTAAATCTCACTTTTGAAAATGTTTGTACTCTTCGATTTTTTTGAAATTTTTTGTGTAAAACTTCTATCGATTCTACAAATTTTTTGCCCAGGAGGATCGTGGGACAACAATTATTACTATTTTTTTAAATTTTTTGAAAAAATGTTATTGTAATTTTCCAATCATAAAATCATTTCTACTGCTCCAATGGTGCGTCATAGAGGGGTCCTTTATAAGATCGACCCCCATTAATTTTTACGTCTTAACATTTCTTTGGAACAAACTAATACCCTATCTCCAATTTCTAAGGGGGCTGTCACACAAAACGACATTTTTTTGGAATTTGTTCCAACCGCTCTAACTGCCCTAATAGTGCCCTTAGAGCAACAAAATGTATGACCGACCCATAATATTTTTTTAGTCCAAACATTTTCTCTGAACTCACCTACCCTCTATCTCTAACTGTTAAGGCGGTCCCCATACATTTTTTTTTATTTTTTGTAAATTTGTTTTATTTAATCAGCTTCTACCGGTCCAATGGTGCGTCCGAGAGGGGTCATTAGTGAGACCGACCCCCATTTATTTTTACCCTACAACATTTTTTCAAAACATACCTACGCCCTATCTCTTATCCCTAAGTAGGCTCCCATACAAAATTACATTTTTATAAAATTTGCTCCAACTGTTATTTGTATGGGAGCCTACTTAGGGAGTGGAGATAGGGCGTAGCTATGTTCTGAAAAAATGTTGTAGGGTAAAAATAAATGGGGGTCGGTCTCACTAATGACCCCTCTCGGACGCACCATTGGACCGGTAGAAGCTGATTAAATAAAACAAATTTACAAAAAATAAAAAAAATTGTATGAGGACCGCCTTAACAGTTAAAGATAGAGGGTAGGTGTGTTCAGAGAAAATGTTTGGACTAAAAAAATATTGTGGGTCGGTCATACATTTTGTTGCTCTAAGGGCACTATTAGGGCAGTTAGAGCGGTTGGAACAAATTTTAAAAAATGTCGTTTTGTGTGGGAGCCCACTTAGAAATTGAAGATAGGGTATTAGTTTGTTTCAAAGAAATGTTAAGACGTAAAAATTAATGCGGGTCGGTCTTATAAACGACCCCTCTATGACGCACCATTGGAGCAGTAGAAATGATTTTAAGATTGGAAAATTACAATAAAATTTTTTCAAAAAATTTTAAAAAATAGTAATAATCGTTATCCCACGATCTTCCTGGGCAAAAAATTTGTAGAATTGATAGAAGTTTTACACAAAAAAATTTCAAAAAAATCGAAGAGTACTAAAACTTAAAAATCGCATACTAGAGGGCTTTTAAGAATTTTTTGGGATTTTTTTTTAGAAAGTACGTAAAAAAACAAAAATTTTGAAAAAAAAATTTGAAATTTGGACCATTATTGAAGAAGTTATGATTAAAATAAATTTGAGTAAAGGAACAAACTACCAATTTTTAAAAATTCGATATCTTTTGAACGGGTCATCAAAAAAATCTGAAAATTTACCACGAAGGAGTTTTCGAAGGGTACTAAAAACCGTAAACAAATTGGGAAAATCTAAAAAAAAAGTTTTTCAAAGTGTCCGATTTCACATGGAATGCCCCATATACTATAGGGGGGTCCTAGACTAATATTTCGATGTGTTACAAACGGAATGACAAACTTATATATACCCCTATCACTAGAGTAGAGGGTATAAAAATGTTTAAATACAAAACATGTTGCTTAAAAAAATAAACAATTTAAACTAAATACATATGTTGCTAGCAACATGTTGCTTATAAAAAATCTTTTAGTTGTGCTACAACTTTTTCCTCATTTAAAATTGTAGCAACATATAATAAACTCTTTAAATAACAAAATGTTGCTAGGCTTTAATAATCGATTTGGGTAAATGTACTTATGGCTTTCCCAACATGTTGCTAAAACTTAAAATTACCCATAAACATGTTGCTTGTAATTAATTTCCCATAATCCCAAAATAAATTTCCATTTAAATTTTTAACCTTTTAAAGTCAACGTCGACACATACAAAAAAAAAAAACTAACCTAAATTTTTATGTTAAAATATCATCAATATTATCTTTGTTATTCTAAATACTCTTACAACAAATACTTTCTTTTGAATACAGAAAAAATTCCCCCAAAAATAGTCATAAACATTAAGTCTTTCTCTTAAAAAGCAACATGCCACATAAATACCTTTTAGCTTCCATAACAGAAAAAAGTAGTTCATTATAAATTCAATAGCAATTTTGGTTGTTTGCTAATATACTTTCTTAGTTAAATTTCAAGTAGAAAAGACTAGAAATAGATTTACAACAAAATAAATAAATTCTAACTAAACAAAATATGCTGCAACATCAATGAGTATCACTCACTCACTTACTCCCCCACTGTTGTTGCAACGTTGAAACTTTTTTTTTGCCATCTTTTTGATATTTTCAAATACAAGTGTTAAGTGCGGCATCATAGTGTATATTTGTTGTACATTTATAGTTTTTCTTTTTTTTTTATGGCAAACTTTGGAAGACTATTACTTGTGAGGATAACCTCATTGACCAAAGTAACAAACATTGAACATCAAATGTGAATTAGTGCAACACTCAAGTCCACTTTTGTCGATTTTTTTTTTTTTTTGCTTCATCTACTTCTTCGTCTTCTTCATATTGTACGTCTTGCAAAACATCATCTAGCTAGAGTTTAGATTTTTAGTGTTCTGCATATTTTACTCTATTGACTTCTAGTACAATTTTTAAGTTTAGATGATATGGTTTAACTAATGCTTTAGTTAAGGTATTGTTGATGTTGTTATTTAGATGAGGATGATGATGCTGACGACCACAGACGCTGTTGCATGCATAATTTTTTAGTTTAATTTTTTTATTTTTCTTTTTTTATTTTTGGTTTTCCTGCAACTATGAAAAAAAAAGGTACACAATTATAATTTTAAGTTATTGCAGGCCATATACATACACTTATTTTACAGAAAAACTAAATATTTGGTATAAAATCGAGATGGGGGGGATGGCCAGGGGATTAGAGTGAATCACGTGAGTGACGAGTTACTCAGCGTGGGTGAAAATATTGCGTGAGTGATTTAGAAATTTTCTACTGATAAAAATTAACTTATAGAATTTACTTGCAAATGGCGCCCAAGCAAGGGCAACGCTCCAAATCATACAACTATCAAGGGAAGTCTCCCTAGTGTCACCCGCGGATCTTTATGGAATTGGTTTTATTTTGTAGAGCAGAAAAAATAAAGGGACACGTATTTTTTTTTAGCGGCCCAAATTCGTATTTAGGGGGTAAAAAGGAAGGGGGAAAACAAGGCCATTTTTCAGTTTTTTTCGTTTATCTCCTATACTATGCTAAGAAACCTAGTCATGTTACATACCAAATGAAAGGTCTTTGGAAAACCTATCTAGGTGTGCTAAGAACGTGTTCAAACATGCACAACTTTTCGTCATATTGAGTAAAATACATTTTTGTTAATAAGTCGAAAAATATTAACTTCTTTGGCCCGTTGTTAGCACCACGAGATAGGTATTTTTAATACCTTTAATCTGATACCACACCTGCCTATATTGCTTTTGTTTAAATAGGTGTAAATCGTAAAAAACTGAAAAAAGTCAACTCCCCCCAATACAAATCGACCCCCTAAAAAATGAGTTTGGGCCGCTAAAAAAAAATACGTTTCGAATTAATTTTCGTTCTTAACAACATATCCAAATTTCATGAAGATCGGAGGGTGATACCAGGTAGACTTTCCTTGTAAGACACAAAAACCACCGTAAACTTGGATGTGTGGGTATTGTGAATTACGATTTACTGACAAGGGAAGTAGTTCACCCCTTATGAACCGATTTGTAGAAAAGTTAAATTCGACTTGGTCGAATCTATGCATAGTATTCATTGAATACTCTCCACTATTGAATACTCTCCACAATGCACAATACTACCACTTAAGTAAATTTTCTAACTTAAAAACAAGTAAGAAAGTTATAGTATAGACCATACGATACCCTACACCAGTGTTTTCCGAAAAATGGGTCCCAAGGCCAAACATGGATCGATTGGATCTGTCTTTGTTAGATCGTTATTTGTAGAAAACTCACACAGGTAAAATTTTAGTGGAATTGGTTTATTTTTTGTCTATAGACCGATTTAACTGAATATCGGTCGAAATTTTTATATGGGGGACTAAGTCCAAAAATGGTACAATTATATTTTGATTTGATTAGGCTACTAAAGTACACGTTTAACAACTAAAAATACAATTTTTATCAAATATTTCAATTTTCATGAATTTTGAGGGATTTATGTGAATATCGGGGAGGGGGGGGGGGGTGGTGTTTTGTATGGGGCTACCACAAGGACTGACCCGATTCCATTGAAGCTTGGAATGAAGATTCGTGCATACAATTTTATTACCTGCTAAATTTTAAATCGATATCTATTATAATACGGTTATTAGAGTCTTTTAAGCCGACATGGACCGATTTTCTTTAATTTCAATAGGCTTCGTTGGGCCAAAAGATGCTTAAGTTTCAAATTTCAAGTCAATTTATTGAAAATTGCGACCTGTATCGTGCTTAAACTAATAGATGGACAGACGGACGGACGGACATCGCTAAATCGACTCAAAAAGTAATTCTGAGTCGATCTGTATACTTGATGGTAGGTCTAGGACCAATATTTCGGGTAGTTACAAACATCAGCACAAACTCATTATATCCTGTAACACAGAGTGGTGTAGGGTATAAAAATAACATTTTTGATTAGAAATATTTTATTTTGTGTAAAAAAACCTTTTTTAAGTAATTTTTGAAAAAAAAAAAAAAATAATTTACTAAATTTATTTTTGAGTGTAAAATTTTTTTTGAGTGTAAAATTTTTTTCGAGTGCATTTTTTTTGTTGGTTTACAAATATTTTTGAGTGACAAAATACGTTGTAAAATACTTTTTTTTAAAAGCATTGGTAACTTAAAAATTACACTCGAAAAAAATGTTACACTCAAAAAAAATTTACACTCAAAAAAAAAATTTAGTTTTTTTTACAAAAATTACAATGTTTTGTGTACGTACCAAGGAGGGTACAAATAGAGGAGAGGTGGATTGGAGAATACTCAACCTAGCACTAAACTTAGCACAATACCACGGCGTCAAAAAAACAAAATTGTGCATAACAAATGGAAAAAAGAGTTGTCATGTTATTTTTATTTATTTAAAATTGTGGCATGGTTGCATTTTTCGAGAATTAAATTATTTATTACCAGTTTTTTCTCTATTTTGTTTATGTTTTTTATATATTTTAATTGTACTTTGCTCGTGTCGTACTTTTTTGTTTTTTAACTAGTTGTATACATGTTTTTTTCGTAATTTAAACTCCAAAAAACAGTGCCTTAACAAAAAAATGCAACCATGCCACAATTTTAAATAAATAAAAATAACATGACAACTCTTTTTTCCATTTGTTATGCACAATTTTGTTTTTTTGACGCCGTGGTATTGTGCTAAGTTTAGTGCTAGGTTGAGTATTCTCCAATCCACCTCTCCTCTATTTGTACCCTCCTTGTACGTACGTGCATTCACTCAGAAATACTTATACATTAAAAAAAAATATTTCTAATCAAAATTGTTAATTTGTTTCACGTTAAGAAATGTACTATCCTTAAAAAAAATGCATTGTGGAGGGTATTCATAGATTCGGAAAGTCGAATTTAACTTTTCTACTTGTTTATACCCTCCACTCTAGTGATAGAGGGTATATATAAGTTTGTCATTCCGTTTGTAACACCTCGAAATATTGGTCTAGGACCCCATAAAGTATATATATTCATGATCCTCGATCGATTTTAAGACGATCTAGCGATGTCCGTCCGTCCGTCTGTCCGTCTGTCTGTCTGTCTGTCTGTCTGTTGAAAACACGCTAACTTTTGAAAGACTTTACGGAGACTCCTGAAGTTTGGCATATATGTCGGGCATTTACCTGGTCAGGTTGGTATTGCAATCCAGCGAAATCGGTCCAGTGGTTCAAAAGTTATGAGCAAAAGACTGAATTTCGGCAAGGGTTTTTCGTGAATTTATGAGATAAAAAGCACTATAACTTTCGAAAATCAATTCTGAGGATGCTGAAGCTTGGTATATATATTTTTTGTTTCTCCAGCCTAGTTCGTGTTGAATTTCACCCAAATCGGTCCAGTGGTTCAAAAGTTATTAGCAAAACCGTGAATATCAAATTAGCTTCACCTTAAATTCACGTGGTGAAAACCCGTTAAACCTTTTTTAAAACCATTGGTAAGTCACAAAAATATTTTAAAACGTATTTTTGTCACTCAAAAATATTTTTATACCAAAACAAAAAAAAATACACTCGAAAAAAATTTTACACTCAAAAAAAATTTTACACTCAAAAAAAAATTAGTAAATTTTTTTTTTATTAAAATTCGAAAAAAATTTACACTCAAAAAAAAATAGTAAATTTTTTTTTTTAATGTAAAATTCGAAAAAATTTTACACTCAAAAAAAATTTTACACTCCAAAAAAAATTAGTATTTTTTTTTTCAAAAATTACTAAAATTTTTTTTTTTACACAAAATAAAATATTTCTAATCATAACTGTTATTTTTTTCACGTTAGAAAATTTACTATCACTTAAAATGGGCATTGTGGAGGGTATTCATAGATTCGGCCAAGTCGAATTTAACTTTTCTACTTGTTATCTCATAAATTCACTAAAAACCCTTGCCGAAATTCAGTATTTTGCTCATAAATTTTGAACCACTGATCTGATTTTGCTGGATTTCAATACCAACCTGACCAGGTAAATACCCAACATATATGCCAAACTTCAGGAACCTCCGTAAAGTCTTTCAAAAGTTTGCGTGTTTTCAACAGAACGACAGACAGACACTCGGACGGACGGAAAGAAACAATGTGAACTCCCAAACTAACAGCAATATCGACTCGAGCAAACATCATATACTTCCTTAAACAAAAGGTTGAAAAAAAATTTTTACTGGCAAACAAAATTAAAATGGCGCCCAAGCAGGGGCCAACTTCTAATTTCAAAGCAAAACCATAAAACCACATGATTCTACAAAGTGGAATGGAAATGTGAATAATGTTTACTGTTTAAATGATTTCAGGGAGTTACATGACCCAACAGTTACTCAGTCGTAGCTCATTGGGCAATCGGTTTTTTTGGACCCTATACATTTTCAAGCTTAAAAGGTTTAAACACTCACTTGCCCATCCCTAGTAGTTATAAAACATTGTATGTTGCTAAGTAATTTTTTAGATAAACTTCATATGGCAGGGCTTTTTGAGGGGATGAAGAGCAAATGAATTCCAAAGAAATTATGTGTTAAAAGTTAATGTGGAAAATGTGTTATTCGAAAATTGAGTTCATAATAAAAGTAATTTTTTTAATAGGAATTTATATTTTATAAAATGAGATCAAACTAAATTTTAATATATAAAAGAGATTAAAAATTATTAGTTGTCAATTGTGCAATAACTTCTAGTTACGGGGAGAAATTTCCAAAAAAAAAAATCCTTTTACAAAAGATAATGGATTTTCGGGTCTACAGGACATAATCCCCATATAGGAATTTTGCATTATGTTGACCGAAGGCCGAATACGCAGAAAAAGCCACTACACTGAAAGAATTTTGTTCATTACTGCTATGAAAACGTACATTGATTTTATAAAAAAAAATAATTAGAAGTCAGCCAATGATGCCATTCATAGAATCTATGAAACAAATTCATAGAAACTAGAAACCTATGAAAAAGTTCATAGGTTAAGAAAAAAAAATTAATCAAATCCATTTTTATTTATTTCATTATTTCAATTTTATTTATTTTTTTAATAAATAATAAATGCGTTGTTTGAGCTCGAGGCCATGAAATAAGTTTTATTTATTGTTTGCCGATATTTCGATACTATTTATTATTTATAAATAAAAGGTCGAATAAAAACAACTTTAGTTAATTTTTTTTTTTATTTTATTTATTTACAATTTTCTATTTTTAAAAATTTATATGTTTTTTAACTTATCCCCACCTAGATTCGAATATAGAAGAGAAAAAAAACAATGCATATTCAGGACATTTTTTTCTATGAATGACATTCATTAATTCTAAGTATGATTTTTTTCTATGAATCTATCAAAAACTATGAATAAGTTTCTATGAAATATTTCACAATACTAATGAATAGGGATGAGATTTTCATGCACTAAAAAATCGAAAAAATGTGCTAAAAAATTTAAAATATACACTAAAAAACCTCAAAATATGCACCAAAAAATATAATGTATACAATAAAAATCTTGTTTTCATAGGAAAAACTGCTTAAAAAGCCAAATATATCGCCGGGTTTAAATAGTAACATTTAGAAATTTATATAAGCAAGATTTTTTTAGAAATTAAGAAAATCTATTAAAAATATTAAAAAGAAAAAGATTATTTTAAAAAGAAAAAAATTATTTTTTTTATTTTCAAAATAATTTTTTAAAATTTAAAATAGTTTTTGGAAAAAATAAATTTCAATTTGAATTTTTGCTAATTTATGCCAAAATATGCAAAAATATGCACTTAAAAGTTAGAAATATGGACAAAATATGCATTTAAAATCAGTATATGCAAAAAGATGCATTTTCACCCAAATATGCAAAAATATACAAAAACAAATCGATGCCATTTTAACGCAAATTTCTTGATTCGGAAAGAAAGGCCGATATCGTTTTTAGACTATCGACAAACAACATGCATTTTCATGGAAATCTCATCCCTACTAATGAATATTCATTCAATATTCATTCAGCCAATGAATTTTTTCATAGATTCTATGAATTTGGTTTTATGAAATTTGTTCATAGATATTATGAACAATAATTATTTCAGTGTAGTATAAGTAGACATAGTCCTTACAATTGGGATTATATCCGCTTGTTGCGTGTTCATTATCCCAATAAATCGGTGAATTATGTCCATTTTTTTATTGTAATTTGCTTGTATTTTCTTGTTTCAATAAAGCGTATGAGTATTATTAATGCAAATATTTGTTACTCATCCGTTATGTTGAAACAATAAAATACAAGCAAATTACAAAATTATTATGAAATTTATTGTTCAAAAGCGATTTTTCGAAAAAAAAAAACGAAAAACACTCATCTGATTTTTTTTTGTTTGGATAGACAAACATCTAAACTTAAAAAAAAAATTGGACGGATTTATGAAAAATTTACCTTTTAAAAAAAAGGGAAATTTCAGAACGGATTCTGAAAAATTTTCAACATAAAAATGTTTAATCGATAGCCCATAAAAAAGGATATCCTATTTTTTGAGAACATGGAGAATTATGTTTAAATTTGATAAATTTTAATCAAAGCTACTCGGCACAAATTTGACAAGTTTTTCAATATTTAGCCACGCCTTCTAAGCCCAGTACCCGAGAAGTTTTCGCATCGAAAAAAATAATTAAATATTAGAGTCATCTTATACTTAACAGAGTGATTTTTAAAAATATCTTTGCGTTTTTTTCGTATTCGATGATTTTTACATTAGCAACATTGTACTCACCCTGTAAAAAACTAAATGACTACAATATTGTTTTATTTTTCTCGATGCGAAAACTTTTCGCATGTTACAGAAACTGGGCACAGGTTTTGAAAAATTTCAAAATCAAAAACGCAATTTTCATAGTTCCACATAGGGCGTATGCTTAATTTTGTAATTACCTTTAAATAACAATCATACGCAACGGTGCACAGTGGTTTATTTTTAATAATTTGGCTATTCAGTAAGCAGATACTGGACCGATAGCAACGAAATTCATACAGGTTATAGCTAACGTAATTTCGAGCTTATGTTTGGACGCTGGGTACCGCATGTCTAATAAGGGCACTACTAGGGGCCCCTAAAGTAGGACACATTTAGTATACAAAAATTTAAAATGCTTTAAAATCACCAATTTCAAGTGCGTGTTAAAAAAAAATCTAGGACTGAACTAAAAAAAAAAAGACTTCAGCGTTTTGTTATGTAAAATGTCAACTTTCATTTGCTTTTGGTTTCATCCCATTCCGTTACGGAAACTTCGATTTTGTATCACTGTGTTATTTCTTTCGTTCTTTAAGAAGTCACCCATATTATCATCTTAAAAAAATCCATAAATATTTATATAATAAACATTTTTAAATTGTTGTAACATAAAATTTATTAAATTTACATAAAAATCTTTAGATATTTCTCCTTTTTTTTGTTGCTACATTGTTATATATAATAGTTATACCAACACATATTCAATTAAATTTATTTTAATTATAATTGCAACAAAACATCAATATCTAACGTACACGTTCATACACTAACACATACAATTAAAAAACAAATACAAAATAATAATTACAACTAAAATAACAGCAACAACATCGGCAACATCTGCAGCAACTACTAAAAGCTGAACAACAATAATTGATCAAAAGTCACGCAATGTTATACAATCAAGCACAAAACGTAGCAGCAACATTGAGTTGTTGTAGACGCCAACAACAATAATAACAACAACAATTATAACATACAGTCAACAACCAACCACTACCACTACAACAATTAAAAAATCCTAACAATTGTCGACACCCCCTACCCTCGCTACTGTTGCTGCTTGTACATTTTATATACATAAGAAGCAACAATAATACTTAATTTTTTTAAATGTGTTTTTTTTTTTTCTTTATTTTATATTTGTTTTATTTTCAAATGCGCGCCAAACTGTTTATAAAGAGGAGCAAGTTTATTATAAAAATATAAAAAAAAAAACACAACAAAAAAAAGTTAAGCATGCGCTTTATTATAAAGAGCTGAGATTAGAGATTTTTTTTTATATCAGCAAAAAAAGGGGAGTTATGTTGGAGCATATACATTCGTTAAGCTCTCTCTCTCTCAGTGTCTTTTTACTCATGTTTTGTTTTTTTATTTCTTTAATGCTCATTTTCTTAATATTTGCTAAGGAAAATCTGCTAATACATATTAATGACGTCATTATTTTGTTATTTTAATTTTTAAGCTTGTTTTTAATTTTAAAGACTGTACTGGAAGGAGTGTTTAGAATTTAATTTTAAACAAATTGGAGATTTTCCTTATACATGAAGATGTTTTAAAACATGTTCTCAATTACACATTAATAGAAAATCGAATTTTCCGAAACGGAATGGGATGAAACCACAGGCAAATGAAACTATTAATATGCAATTAAAGCAGTAATAAAAAATATACGTTGTTCTATTCCAAACTGGAATATCACGTATTAGAAAAACAATTTACCATTAACAAAACAAACTGGTATTTAAAATCCTACTGATGAATACAGTTAAACTGGAACTGTCCGAAACCGGTATAGGAATACCAGAAATGTCTATAGCTTTTAGAAACTGAACTCAAACCCTTATAAGAAAGTGCTTTTAGTTCAGTGCTATATTTTTTACACGCATTTAAAACTGCTGAATACAAAGCATTTTAAGGCGGATTATTCAATGAAAAGTTAGCTGCTAACTGCCGATTTAACGGAGCCTTATGTCAAAATTTGTATGAAAAAGTTAAATTTAACGGAGAGTTATTTTATAACGGAGCATTGAGTAATCCAGCCTTAAAGTTTTTGTATACCAAATATGTCCTACTTTAGGGGCCCAGGTAGTGTGCTTTTAGGACATGTGGGGTCCAGCGTCAAAGCTTAAGCTCAAATATAATTAAATTAGCTATAACCTCTCAAAATTTCACTGCAATCGGTCCAGTACCTACTGACTGAATAGCCAAATTATTAAAAAAAAAAAACCCATCTGCAATGTTGCGTATGATTGTTATTAAAAGGCAATTACAAAATTAAGTACACGCAACCCAGCAAAAATAAATTGAGGTTTTGGCGACACAGCATCTACATATCTGTGGCAAAAACCCATAACAACATAAGTCGAGTTATGTCCAAAACGTGTTTTTGCATTTTCGGAATCTCCATGTCCATTTTCGTATTGTATCAAATTTTTATGAAAATCGGACCATTACTTTCTGAGATATTGATTTCAGAACTCCACAACTCATTTTTTTTTGAAAGGAAAAATAAAAATCGTAACAGCATATCTGAGTTATGTTTTTATTCTTTATTTTAAAATCAGCATTCGTTGAAGACGCTAAAATGTATTTTATAGGGATACATAACTGCATATCTCGACATATGCTTGGATTAAAATGTAATTTTGCAAAACGCAATAACAACATCAATGGTTTTCACCCGATATCTCCGTTGTCCTGATATATATCAACTTTTAAAGTAGCGAAGATTGTGTCGATAATAATGCTTGAGATATTTACACACCCAAAATGTTCAAATTTTTAAACCCAGATTTGGTATTTAAAATTAAAACTTAAAAATGCTCTCCTGAAAAGTAGTATAAAAACACTTATGCACTTATTCCTTTTTGCCACAGATATATATAGTATACCGAAGCGCATCCAAAGAGCGCTCTTGAGGATGCAGTAAAAGTAAGGGGAAAAATGTTTAATTTTTTGTTAAGAATTTTGATATAAAGCTTATAATATAAAATTATTTTTTGATAAAATTTCACACTTGCTTTCCTTTTTAACATTTTTAACACTTTTCATATGAAAAGCATGAGTTTTAGACGAAGACACATGATTTGGCTGCATCATTATTGCGCATTAATCGGCGTTGCAAAGAGTGCTTCAATGTTTAACACGTTTTGAATGATGGTAAATAGGCCAAAAAAACACCAAATGCTTATTTGTTATTTCAAAGAATAAATAAATTTCCATTTATATTTCTGAAATTTCTAATTATATATCAGAAATTTCCATTTATATTAAAGAAATTTCTGTTTATGTTTCAGAAATTTCCAATTGTATTTAATTGTATTGCTTTTCAAAAAAATCCATTGGTATATCAAAATTTTCTAAATTCTTTCCAGAAAACTCATTTCCATCATTTATAAAATTTTGAAAGACAAATGGAAATTTCTTAAATACAGTTAGAAGTTTCTGAAACACAAATAGATGTTTCTGAAATATAAACTGAAATTTCTTATAAAAATAGAAATTTCTGAAATATACATAAATGGAAATTTCTGAAATTTAAATTGTATTTTCTGAAAAAGTGTAGTCAGGACTTTGAACTTTTTTTGACAAACAAAATTTAAAATTTTTTAACAATACTACAAAATAAACTAAAATATACATTTTCAGAGGTGGTTTACATAATTTTCAATTGTATTTCAGAAATATTCAACTGAGCTTCAAAAATAGTCAATTTGTGTTTAAGATTTTCCAATTGTGTTTCAAAAATAAGCAATTGTATTTCAGATTTTCGAATTGTATTTCAGATATAGTGACATGTATTCATCTTTATTCGGCTTAAATCAGCTCTGAAAAGATACATGAATTCACTGCATCTTTATAGCGCTGATTAATGCTTTAATCAGCGCTCTTAAGACACGTGATTTCAGTGCCTCTTAAGAGTGCTTTTTCGGTGTATCCACTAGCGCTCTAAAGTGTGACATCGCCTTATAGAATCATGCATGAATTCAGCAGGTTTGAAAGCGCTCCATGACTCGAGTTTTCTTTCCAAAACCTGCTGCCAGTTCAGCAAAATTTCTGCTGGGAATTTATACAGTTTTCAAGAAAATATTATTATAATTATAAAAAAATTTCACCAACTTCAAATGCGTGTTAAAAAAATCCAGCACTCAACAAAAATGTCAACTTTCATTTGCTTTTTGGTTTCATCCCATTTCGATTTTGGTTGTTGCACGATGTTATTAGTACATAGACAACATTTTTTAAAAAAAGATATAGCAGAACCATTTCTAAAAAAAAGTTGCTAAACTGTTCATAAAAAAATAAATTATAGAATAACACAACCGACTTCATAGTCTATGTGTGCTGATGTGAAGCGTTATCGGTCACTTCAAACGTTATAAAGTATATAACTGATCAGAACCAGTTCGTATACAAATTCATTAGTTCTTTAATAAACGTTTTAGTATACGTATGTTCCGAAAGATCATCCAATTACCAAACTCACTGCAAGACGGGTTGTTATCCAAAAGCATAGTAAATTTTTTTTAAGTTTAATAATGACGAATAACACGTCTCGAAAAAATTTCACCTTTTTCAATTTGGCTGATCTTTTGTAACTATTTTAGTGTGCTGATTCCGAATGTGTTTTTCATTTTCTTTTATCAGCTCGCGTTTGAGAATTTTAAAATTTTTGCTTGGTTATAATGTTTAACACGGATAAAACAGCCAACATTTTTAGCTCCAACTTAATTATAATGCATGCTACGGTTTTTTCTGAAAGCGTTAGTTTTCGAGTTATAACGAAATCAAATTTAAAACATCGTTGGTGCGTATGGAGTTGCTGTTAAATTTTTCTAACCGACTCGGAAAAATTAAACAGAAAATTCTCAATAAACGGGTAAGTCTTAAGTTGCTAACAAAATTGCTGTATAACTTTTAAACTTAAGCCGAAATAATTAAAGTAATACCAAAAAACGTTGTTCAGTTTAGATGCAAGACAAGTGTTTGTAAATATTGTGTATAGTTTATTTTCTAGCTGATGTATTACTCGGTCTGTCCAGGTTCGTCAAGGTCTTCTCCCTAATTTTGAAGCCGAATGCTTTTGTGGGTTAACGACAAAATTTCGATCTCGATATCTTGCACACAACTTTTTTTACCAAGATCTTAATTTAGTTTGTGATACTACATTAGCTAATGTAAATACATAATCCTATGCAATCGGTCTCGGCAATGACTATTCGCTTCAAGGTCATCGGCAACTCTTAGGTTAGTTGCAGGCTCTTATCTCATCATAAAGTTTATGGAGGCTCCACTTACCGGAATGCCCGTCAGCCAAGGCTCCCTGGATGGCATCATAGTGGTAATGGCTAAAAACGGCTCATTGAAGGAGCACAGTTCACATTTTGTGGACTGTCGAATTTCCGACGCCATTCTCTAAACCTTCGTTATAATGACACGGTTCCCTTTTGTCTTTAAAGCAGGCCACCAGACAATAATTTCACACAGCAGAATTCGACGCACCACTGCTGTATAAATCCAGTGAACGACTTTATGGCTAAAGCCCGATCGTTTTCCAATGGCCCTTTTACAGTAATATAAAGCAATTGCTGCTTTTCTCACCAGTTTAATAAAATTACTCCTGAAACTTAACTTTCTATCTAGAAATACTTCAAGATGTTTGGCTCCATCTGAGAAGGTGATTTCAGACTCTGAAATTTAGAGCCATCCAGAGAAAAAGGACCAAAAGGTGGAATCTTATTTCTTCTTATAAACAAGACACTGTTTGTTTTACTTAGATTAACTCCCAGACCACATCCTCTTACCTATTTAGACAGATCTTTCAGAGAACAATGTAAAATATTCCTCAATGTTGGCAAGTGCTTTTCCGTTACCGCTTTCGCGACATCGTCACCATATGCGACAACATGACAACCAGTTGTTAAGGTCACCAGTGGTTAAGGTCCTGGAATTTGTCCTTCTCCCTTTTCTTCTGGTCACAGCACAACAACTGCGCTGGGCGTGATGATGAGAGCCATATTCGGATGCCTTAACAATAAGCGCCCACACGAGAGAAGCATTGTGGTCGCTCTGGATCTGTCTAAGGCCTTCGACACTTACTGCCACACGCAGCTTCTGCCTGACCTGTGTGACTCTATGCTCCCAAATGTCCACAAAAGATGGTTGGCGAACTACATGGCTGGGAGGCATTCATATGTAGAGTTTAAAGTTTTCAAGTCGGGATTTAGGAGAACTAGACAAGGTGTTTCAAAGGGGGGTCCTTTCGCCCATTCTATTTAATACCTATATCTCCAAAATTCGACCCCACCACCATGACTGAAACTGATATCCTACGCCGATGACTTCACAATTTTGCGCACAGGTAGGGATATCGAAGCCCTGGAGGAACAGATTATAAGCTATTTTTTTTTTCCACTTAAGTAGACAGAGAGTTCCCGCGGTGAAAAATCCCAAGTTTCTTGGGGTTCACTTTGACAGCCTCTTTATATTCGCGAGGCATGCTGAAAGGGTGACCAGGCGAGTGAAAACGAGGAACTCTATTTTGAAAGCGCTGACGGGCAGCACCTGGGGTAAAGATAAGGAGACGATCTTGATTACGTTCAAAGCCCCTTATCGACTATGCCTCTCCGGTACAGTCACTGTCCGTTAGCGACACACAATTGAGAAATCTCCAAACGGCGCTGAACACCGCCCTCAGGGTAGTAAGAGGGTGCCATTCTATGGCATCCGATGACCACCTATATGAGGAGACCAAAACTCTGCCTGTTTGGAGCCATTGCTCTCTTCTCACTCGTCAAGTTGTTGCGTCCCAACCATGCAAGCCTCGTAGGAACTCCGAGTGTACAGAGTGGCAACTTAAGAGAGGCGCAGCCCCCTCTCGATTCTTAGATCGTCTCGAAGTCCATTGGGACGATGAGAGACAATATCGTATTAGGTGGCAGACTCCCTCCTTTACCGAAAACGATCTCTCGATGGTACCAACGAGCTCATGAAGAGCTGTTTCCGTTAATGTACCCTTGATGTGTGCATGTTGCCTAGTCTAATGCAGCCTCGGGTCAATTACTAAACGCATATATAAGATCCATTCGATTTTTAAAGAAATATACTACCAGTTTATGCAATCTGTGTACTACACAGTGAGAGATTATTTAGTCCGACACTTGCTGCATCTCAGCCGGGATTACACCATCAATTCCAGGGGATTAATGGAACCTAAAGCTTATAATCGTCCAGATTAATGTTGGTACATTTATCATTACCGAAACAATTTCAGATGCATCAGAACGTTCCAAAGCTTGAAACGGAGTTATGAAATTGGAAGGAGATCTTGCGACCTCCATTGGAGGTAGACCATACCCCATTAAGATCCTTCAGATATCCCAGGGTCAAGGAGAAGAAGACATAACTTTACGCAGCTTGGATGCCTCAGAAACATCCCAGCAGAAATTTTGCTGAACGTTCAGCAGCTTTTGGAAGGGGAACTTGAGTAAAGGAGCGCATCCAATTGCGCTGAATTCATGCATGATTCCCTAAGGCGATGTCCCACTTTAGAGCGCTAGTTGGATACACAGAAACAGCGCTCTTTAGATGCACTGAAATCACGTGTCTTTAGAGCGCTGATTTAAGCAGAATAAAGATGCTGTAAATTCATGTATCTTTTTAGCGCTGATTTAAGCAGATTAAAGATGCAGTGAATTCATGTATCTTTGTAGAGCTGATTTAAGCAGAATAAAGATGCTGTAAATTCAAAGTTGAAATCAAATAACTAAAATTTAAAAAAATATAACAAAAAAATTCATTCGTTTTACTTTACAAAACTTTATTTATGTGAAACAAAATGAAAAAAAAAAAAAAAAATCGGAAGTGAACATCAAAAAAATATCGGAAATTTTCATTTTCACATTTTTTATGGGATTTTTTTTGGGAACAGCGGTCAAAGATGCTATGATTGAAGCGCTCTTTGCAGCGCTGATTAATGCGCAATAATGATGCAGTCAAATCATGTGTCTTTGTCTAAAACTCATGTTTTTTTATTCAAAAAGTGTTAAAAATATTAAAAAGGAAAGCAAGTGTAAAATTTTATCAAAAAATAATTACACATTATAAGTTTTATATAAAAAATCTTAAAAAAAAATTAAAATTTTTTCCCCTTCCTTTTACTGCATCCCTAAGAGCGCTCTTTGGATGCGCTACGGTATGCTATAAACAGATGCTGTGTCGCCAAAATCTCGATTTATTTCTGCTGGGATCTTCTTTGTTTCTAAGAAGTTTTTCCAAGAATTGCACTAAGCAATTCTGATAATTTTTCTTATAACCCTTAAGTTTTAGCTTATTTGCAGGCCAGTTCTCGTCCGCTCTTGAAAAGTATGCCTAAATAAAGAGCTTTCTGCGGGAATCTGCTCGTCTGCAACTCATTTGACCAACATGTGGGTTTTGTTTTGCCCATAGGCTTTGCAGAAGGGCAAGAAGCATCCAGGGACCTATTACAAACATTTGTTATATCGCTCATTTACTTGTATAGTGCCACAATTCAAAATGTTTCATTTTGCAGAAAACGCGTTTAAAGTTTACAATTGAAACTGGTTGTTCATTGAAAATGGCCGGTACATAGAAAATGCAATAATTACGTATTTTCTTCTGAAATGATGAGTTATAAAGATATAAATACGAATTTTTGACACAATATAAAGCATGATATAACGAAAAATGCTGCATTATTAACTCAAAAATCACATTTTTTGAGTTATGACACTATACAAGTAAATGAGCGAAATGGTCAACCAGTCAGTCGATATCCGCCAATGTTAGGGGCAAGTCACAGACTCAAGTGGTTTACTCGAAAAACGCAAAGCGAATATTTTTTTTTCAGAATAAAACCACTTTTATGCAATTCAATTCCACTTTGTTTTTTGAAAGTGCTTTCATTCCGTTTTACGAGTAAACCACTTTTTTCAAATCCGAACGGAATCGAGTCTGTGACATGCCCCTTAAAATTAGTTAAAAATTCGTTGCAGTCTCTAATTACTAAAATTTTAATTAGTACCATTCTTTACATTAATTGAACACAAAACTTCTCAGTCTTTATCTCTCTCTTTTGCACAAGTATAATTTTCATTAAGTTGTATTTTACTCTTTCTAGCCTTAAAGTAAAGACACAAACCAACCACCTAACCAACACACTAAAACAATTATAATTAAATATGTAATGCATTATAAGAGGGGAGCTTATAACAACGACAACACCAACAACAACAACAAACACACAAATTAATTGGAGCTTTGTTATTGTATTTTAAATTATTACTAATGATAAAAAGGAGAGATAAGAATAAATGAGAAACACACTTAGAGAAAGAGCATAAATATAATATCTCACAGGAATACTCTTTAGTTATTTATTTTGAATTATAACGACAAACATCATAACGAACATCATTATGAGGTCTCTAAATGAGTAAAGTAGTTTAGAGTGTAAATGTGTAAGAGTGTAAAAGTGTGTGTTTTTGTTAATGTTTGGCTTAAGCATGTGTTGTTGTTATTATTGTTCTTGTTGTGTTTTTGCATATTTTGCATTTCGGGGGTCCCAGTCACAAATACACTGTATATTTTTTTGTGTGTAGTGTTGTTGTTTATGTGTTGTTGTTGTATATGAGTATATGAGACTTTTGGCTGGCAATGTTGTTTGGTTTTTCACATTCATTCAGTCTGTGGACAACGTTTTGTCAGTACGTAACTTTTTTTTGTCGAAACAACAGTACCAACGTTTATTTGTTACACACATACGTTAAAAAAAATTTAAATTAATAACTAAAATAAATAAAAATAATAAATATAAATTATAAAACAATTTAAAAAAAAAAAATATAAAAATAAAAGAAACCGTGAAAATTCTTTTAAACAAAACGGTATAAAATATTAACAAATTTCCACAAAAATTTTACAAAAACCTTTTAAAAATTTAAAAAATTTATTATAAAGTTTTTTTTTAAATAAAAAACCTTAATAAAATTATTTTTAATAATATAATTTTAGTGTCAAATTATAATAAAAAACAAATTAAATTGGTGTCATATAATTTACATGTTTTTTCTTTATTTATTATAATAAATTATCATCATTATTAATTTTCCCAGTGTTTGAGTGTGTCTTAATGTGATTGATAAATTACTTTTGTGTGACATGTTTTATAATTAATTTTTTTTGTATTTATATTAACTGCAAAAAATTTATAAAAATCACAAAATCATTAAAAAATAACTTTAAAATTACAAAATAAAAACTTGCTTACAAAAAAATTTAAAAAAATATATATAATTTCAATTAACATAAACTAAACCTCATTTCATTATAAAAAAAACATTAAAAATCATTATTTTTTACACAAAAAATTTATAATTGCATAAATAAGAAACTAAAACAGCCAACCAAACACAACCAATCAAATTGCAGTAATGATGCGCGTGTATTTTTTCGCAAAAAAAAAAATAATGTTTATAACTACCAACCAATGTAAAAACTAAACACCACTCAACTCAGAAAACAGAAAAACAACAACAAAATATAAATTGTATACAAAAAAAAAAAAAAATAACGGTTAATGTTAGAATGAGTCAAAGATGTTTTTTATATACCAATTTCCAGTGTTGTTAAGTGTTTATTAATAGTATAATTAATGTGAAATAATAAGAAATTAATTAAAAACATATTAAAAAGAAGTTATAAAATTAGAACAAATTAGAGAATTACAAAAACAAAATAAGTGTGAAGGTGTTTGAAATTGCAAAAATTTAAAACAATTAAGGAAAGCAGCTGATTTGGAGAGTTTTTAAACTTTTACACAATTTATGGTAAGTATTTAAATGTTTATTATAATTAAGTTTTAAATTAGATTAAAAATTATTTCGGGCCAAAATATGTATTTCTCAGTTGCACAGGCAACCAGGGTTGCCAGAATTGTTGGGTACGAAATCGTCAAAAATGTACGATTTTTATAAAAAAAATCGTAAAAATCGTCATCCAATTTGCAGAAATCGTCAAAAAATCGTCAAAATAAAAAAGGCATATTTATCATTGATTAAAGATTCATTCAAGCTATGTCCGCCCGTCTGTTGAAGACATGATCCATTCCAAACCAAAAGAGCTAAATCCATGCAGTTTGGCTCAAATATATCTTATGGCCATTGGATGGTTCAGTTTGAAAATGGACAAAACCAGACCAGTAAAACTGAACCTACCTCCGAAATTTCCTCTTTATATTTTTTGTTGACCTTCTTAAACATACATAGAAAAGAACGAATTGTTATATTGACCCCCCATATTTGTAAATACAATTAACTTTTTCACTGAAAGGTCTCCTATACGGAAATTTGTGATATCAACTAATGTTTGTAAATATTGATTGCCCGAGTAAAAAAAATTATTTGACACAATATATAATTTAATATGGGTTCGTGTCTATTTTGATATAATCTTATACGAAAAATGGTTTCATAAGATTTGATCTTATATTATATAATAATATCAGTTTATATAACTTTATATCGTCTTTGATACGAGTTTTGGTCTAATCCAATGATATAAAATTACATCCAATTATATTAAAATTTATACAATTTTATAAATCGGATGTTTTTTTTATTTTTTAATAAAATAAAAAGTTGAAAAATTAAAATACCCGAGTAAAAATTTTTATATGATGCAATACATAATGATATATAACACAATATATATTTATACGCAATTTAATCCGAATAATGGTGAAAAAAAGATCAACTTGTATAAAAATGATTCGATTTCATCCGAGTTTTGACCAGACATTGCCATATTTCATTGGATCCAATTAGATCTAATTGCATAAAAACATAAAAATCTTGGTGTGTTTTGGTTTGGGTGAGTTACACCACAGGTCAACGATACATTCACCAAACATAGAATTTTCTAAACAAAAAAAAATTATTTTGGTTACGCTTCGAACCAGATAGGTGATATACATAACCCTAACAAGGAAATGTTTAGGAACATTTTAAAAGTTTCTTATACTTTGCCTAAAAAACTTAGAAAATTTTTGGTTAATTGGAAACTATTATAGTTGTATATGAAACAGAATGAGATATATATGATTTTATATTAAATTATACAGAAAAGCAAATTTTGTATTGACCATCATATTATTGCATATAATTATATCAACCGTACACCTTTTTATCCGAATCATGATTAAATTATATATTACCACATATGACTGCATTAAAAAAATTTAGAAAACATTTCACGGATGTACAATCATATATGATTTATTATGTCTGTATCAAGTTATATATTGTAATATATGTTTATTTTTACTCGGGTAATAAAAATAAGTTGTTCTTGAAAATAACTTATAAAAATTTCAAAAAATGGAGTCATGTTAAATTTTATATAAAACACTTAGAAAATATTTTCAAAAAAATTTGTGCTTGGAAAAACTTGGAAAAATTTTAAAAATTGAGTCATATAAAATTTTATACATATAAAACACTTAGAAATTTGCAATGATGCATGGGACCAGATGTTACAACATATAGTTATGTATGGCGATATCTTAAACAAATCGCACATCAAAATGTATTATATAAATTTATCTCGCAAGACATAGTGTCACACATGATCATATATGAAATAATATGACTATATAAAAGTATATAAGATCATATTAAATTATTTTTACTCGGGTCTTGAAAAAAAAATGATAAACAAATTTGTAATAGTTCCCAAAAATTATTATTTGTATTGACAAACATACAAAATCTTATTTTTTTTTTCAACAAAGAGATTCAACAAACACAAACACAATTTGTCGATCTAACAAACGTAAAAAATCTTATTTTTTTTCAACAAAGAAATTCAACAAACACAAAAACAATTCAAATAATATTCAAAAAATATTCATTGAATACTAAAGTTTCATTAACAAAATTTTAAAAAGTTGACAAAATTGACAGGTTTTTGTTATTTTTGAAAATCTATTTTTTTTGGGCAAAAATCGTCAAATCGTCATTTTGCTATTTTGGGTAGTAAAAATTGTCAAAATGCAGAGATATCGTCAAATCTGGAAACCCGTATAAAAATTTTTGAGATGTAGTCGAATCTGCTGATATCTGTTCTGATCTGTCCATACCAGAGTATAATTGTGTCTGTACATACAATTTCTTATATTTATATTAAACAAAATTTATATTTGGTCCCAAATTTTGGGATCTCTTACAAACACAAATATTGATGAGATCCCAAAATTGAGAACTAAATTTTATAGAAATGAGCAGTTCTTATTATATCTGGTCAGATTTTAAATGTGCTCCCAAAATTTGGAATTTCTTAGACACAATTATTGATCAGATCTTGTGATGGGAAACCAAATATGAGATCTAATTAGATATACACACAAAAAAAAAACTTGGTCAAATTGCTAGGAAAAGTCTCGCAATCCCATTTTACCAATATATGACAGTTTTCCTTGTTTCGATCAAAATTTAATTTTTTTGGTAATTTTACAATTTTTTTTTTGTAATTTTACAAATTTCCAAGATAATTTTACAAAAAAAATCTAGTAATTCACTAGAATTTCTTGTAATTTTAATTGCGCAAAAAAAAAATTACAAAATTATTGGTCAAAAGCTTGTAAAATTACTAGGAATTCTCGTAAAATAGGAGGTAGCAAAAAATCTAGTAAAGTTACGAAACCTCCTTGTAAATTTTATCGTGTTCAAAAATTTGTAAATTTGCAATTTTATTGGTAAAAACCTTGTTAAATTACTAGGAATTTTTGTCAAATAGGAGGTAGAAAAAAAGTTACAAGTTTTTTTTTGAGTGTAATTATTTATTATAAGAAATGAGCGTAACTTAACGATCTTTAAATACCACACAAAATGAAAAAAAAGCAAGTAGACTTAAATTCGACTTAGGCGGATCTACGAATACCCTTCACAATGCCCTTTTGAAAGGATAGTTAATTTTCTAACGTGAAAAAAATTAACAAATTCTAATTTGAAATATTTTATTTTGAGTAAAAAACTATTTTTTTTTTGTAAAAAAACAAAAAAAAATACGAATTTTTTTTGAGTGTAAAATATTTTTCGAGTGTCAACTTTTTTTTAGTGTTTTGAGTGACAAAAATACTTTGTAAAGTAATTGTGTGGCTTACCAATGTTGTTAAAGCTTGTTTTTTTTAAAGCTCGGTTTTTTCAACACGTAAATTTAACCACTTAACTTTTGAACCACTGAACCGATTTTGCTGAAAATCAATACCAGCCAGACCTGGGGAACGACAAATTCATATGCCAAGCTTTGGCATCCTCAAAAAAAAAACGTTAGCATGTTTTTTATCTCTTAAATTCATGAAAACCCTTTTGCATATAACTTTTGAACCACTGAACCGATTTCGCTGCATTTAGCAACACCAACCTGACCAGATAAATGACCAACATATATCTGGTCATGCCAAACAGCATCCTCAGTGAAGTCTTTTAAAAGTTTTCAACAGAGAGACGGACGGATATCGCTAGGTCGTCTTAAAATCGATCGAGGATCATAAATATATATACTTTATGAGATCCTAGACCAATATTTGGAGGTGTTACAAACGGAAAACAAAATTGTATAATATATATAATGTATATACCGGCTATCACTAGAGTGGAGGGTATAAAAAAAATTAAAAATAGTAAAAAAATGTGCCGGATTTTTGATAAATTGACTCTTTTACAAAATTTTAAATTTCAGAGCAGGATCTGATTAGTCAAAAAAAAATCTTTGTCAATAGCCCATAAAAAAATATACAAAAATGTAAATTTTTGTAATTCTTGTGTGTTCCGTTTTAATTTGATAAATATTTAATCAACAATTTTTTTTTTTGAATATTTATCCACACCTCCTAAGGCCAGGTTTTGAAAAATGGAAAAACCAAAAACGCAATTATCTTAGTTCTACCAACAACCTATTCAGAAATTCATGGGACACATGTTTTTTCGTACTGATCAGATCAGTACATGTACTGATTTTCAGTCACGTGTACTGCTCAAAAAGCGATGTACTGATTTGTACTGATTTTTTGAAATATGTTCTGATTGTACTGATTTTTTAACATTTCAATATGAAAAAAATTTGTCCGAAAATTCTATTAAAAAACCAGAAGGTTTTTCTAAAACGAAAAGTTCACGGAATGATCGATTTTCTATATTTTAAGAAAGATAATCTTATTGCATGAATCCAAATAAATCTGAAATGTTCGATAATATAACGTCATCAGAATTTATTGGAAGTCCACCGAATCTGATGGATTCTCTTGTATTAAAACCTGTGTATTTTAAATTCTTTCTATACTAAAACGATTCGGTCGGTAAAACAATCAAATGAAGTTGTTTGAAGTCAACTTAATTTTCTGAAAAATATCGACAACAGTTTTTGGGAGTTGTTTTTTAACAGTTGTTTTCACAGAAATTCCAATTAACTCCAAAGTGCCGTGACATAGCCACCACATATTTTATCCCCATTTTCGGATTGGGAATTAAGTCCGTCAAATAACGGTGATAGTCCCTATGAGCGAAAAAAATTTGGACATATTCCCAATAAAAAGTGGACATAGCTCCCAGAAATAACGGGGATAATGACCGCGTAACAAATAGCCATAATTCCCTTTTCAGGGATCTGAGTTCAGTGGTTCCTGGTATGTGTGGGTTTTTAATTTAAAGGTAGTTAAACAAAAAAAGTTTTTCTGCGTAGCCGGCCTTTTTTGTCGGTTTATATGCCCTACACCAAACTGTGGTACAGGGTAAAATGAATTTGTGCTGATGTTTGTAGCTACCCGAAATATTGGTCCTATAGCCACTTTTAAGTATACCTATCGACTCAGAATCACTTTTTGAGTCGATTAAGCGATGTCCGCCCGTCTGTATGTCTGTCCATGTAAACGGTGTAAAAACGATACAGGTCGTAATTTTTAATCAATTGACTTGCAATTAGAAACTTAAGCCTCTTTTGGCCTAAGGACGAAGCCTTTTGAAAATGGAAAAAAATCGGTCTACATTTAGACCTAGCCCCCATACAAAGGTCCTCTTTAGTTTTAGTTTAAATGACTCTAACAACCGTATTAAAATAGGTATACTTTCGAAATTTGGCAGGTAAACATGTTTTGTTTTCACAAATCACAGAACTGGTCCGAATTTTAGAGGAATCGGACCAGTTCTTCTTGTACCTTCCATACAAACCACCTTCCCAATTTACACGTAAATTTCTTAAATTTCATGAAAATTTAAAATATTTATTTAAAATTTTGTTTATGTATGTTAATTGTTTATTGTCAACAAAAAGAAGCCTATTTCACTCAAATTTGATTTGTGAGTGTTTTTTACACTTAATGAAGATTTGAAAAATATAGATCTAATCGGTTCATGTTTGAACTTGGAACCCATTTTCCGGGAAACTCTGGTGAAGGGTGTTATATGGTCGGTCTTGACCGACTATAATTTTCTTACTTTTTTTTTTTAGTCTGCAAAATTCATAAATTATACAAAATATTGAATAAATATAAAAATAACTAAATTTCCATTTAGTTCAGTTTAAGTCCATATTAAATATTTCTGAGAAATAATAATTGTTGTTGTACAATGTGAAAATCGGAAAAAATCAAGTGACAACACAGGGTACGTGAAAATGTCGACAACTTTCGGAAAATGCCACGCTTCCATCATTAGCACTTCTTCGATTGCTACACATCAAGTGATGTGTGTCAGATTAAAATAAGCCATTTAAATGAAACTTTTGAATAAATCGAAATTACGAACTACATTTATTACGAGTTACTCGTATAAGCACCATAATTTATGGTGTTGCCATTTGTCCAAACTTAATCAAGCTAGGTTTTTACGGAGTTGTGTTTTTCTAGCGTTGCCAAGCCTTAGTAAAAAAACTTTTAAGTCTTAAAAATTTTAAAAAAAAATATAAAAATAACTGAGTTTTTATTTATTTCGGTTTCCGCCGGTTTGCGACAACACAGCTTAAGTAGAAATGTCGACAGCTTTCGGAAGATGACACGATTCCATCATCAGCACTTCTTTTATTGCCACACACTTGTCTGTGTTGTCTGAAAAAGAAGTTAAAATAAATTAAAAATATGCTATAAAGAAATTATTATTTTTCTAGCAACACGGTTACTAAAAATAGTTTTCGATTTAGATTTATCAAATTGAATTTGCAAACTTATCAAATCCCATAATCTTATGATTCATTAAAACTCTTTCAACCTCATAAAAACACTCATTTAATAACACCTGCTTTTTATTTCAACAAAAATTATAATAATTTAATAAAATCTTTTCCGAAGCCCATAAATTTTCAAAACATTTAATTGTACTCAAACGTATACAGAAATTTAATAATACAATGCTTTGGTTTAATGCATTAGTTTATTTTTTTTTTTTAATTTTTTTTAGTTGTAGGTATTATTTATGTAAATAATTTGCTATTTCTACTTTAGAGTTACCCCTGTAGCTATATAAAAAAAATGTATTTGTTTTATGTGATATTTTTTCACATTACAAAATGCATGTGTTGATTTAAACAAAACTTTTAACTAATTTACAATACTTTTGTATATTTGCTAAATTAATTACAAAAGTTCAAAAGCATGTCATTGCCGGTTTTTTATAATATTTATTGCAATTATAATTTTTATATGTTTATTTCTAGCGTTGCTTTTTTTTTTTGTAAATCGTTTATGAATCTATAAGTTGTATTAATTAAGAAAATAATATCGGGTTAATTTATAAAATATTATTATGATCAGTTAGGTTTTTTTTCAACTAAGAATATTTATTGCTTTTCAAATATCATTAAAAAATAATATTTCTTTGTTTGAAGAACGATTAAAAAATATGTCAAGTCGTAAGAACTAAAATTTATTAACATGTTTTTAGTAGAACGGAACATGTCATGGTAATTTAATTCAACAGATTCTTTTATAATATTTTTTTTAATCATTTTTTTTTTTTAATTTCTAAATTTTATTTTCCTATTTAAAATTTAAGCTCGTTACAGGATGTATTGACTTATGTTGCAGGTTCAAATCCTAGTTAAGAAAACAAATCGAAAATCGTGCTCACGGAATGTTTCATTTAATATTACATTTAAATGAGTTTTGCTCCACCTCAGTGAAATCAAATTCATTTTACATCACGGATTTTATAATTCTTGTTTAAATCCAAAGTCCACTTCAATATTGTTTTATTTAAATGAATATTGCTACTTTGATAATAATTATTTAAATAAGGCATTGCACACCATTTCGCCACAGATCAAAATAATGTATGAATTGAAAAAATTACAATATATTTAAAAGAAAAATAATTTTTTAGAAGAATTGGGACTGTAATACCAAAATGTTTAATATTTGAGGATCATGAAATATATTTATGATCCTCGATCGTTTTAAAGTCGATCTATGAATGTCCGATCATCCGGCCGTCTGTCTGTAAAAAGCACGCTAACTTTTGAAAGACTGCTATTAACTTATTTGTCATTCTCTCGCTCAGGTTGGTATTGCATTTCATCGAAATTGCTTCAGGGGTTTAACAGTTATTAGTTTATCCGTTAGGTCGTCCCGTCAAATTTAAATTTAAGAATTTCATGTCGGAATACCTGCCAAACGATGGCCACGTTAGAGCTGATTGTGGGAAAACTTATGATTGTGGGAAAACATTTCGTAAGGCCATCTTCAGTTTGCAACCAACGGTCAAAGTTAGAAAAAATTACGTATTTCTACCAAAATTCATGTCAGAATTTTTTGACCAAATCCGACTCGAAAATTCGGAAATTTTGCGTACTTTATTGGAAAAATATTTAAAAAAATCCAAAACCGCAATTTTTGTCCACAGATACTGATTCTTAAACATGAAAATTATTTTTTATCCAAATTGGTCTCAAAAGTTGGAAAATGTTAAGTGTGGTTTCAAAAAAATATAAAAACGCGATTTTGGTTCCAAAATTCTGATCTGCCATTGTACTCCATAGATGCTGATCAGCATTTTCGGATCAAAATCGTGTCTTTATATTTTTTTGTTAATATTTTTTAGCTGACAAAAGTTGGAAAATGTTAAAATACTATTAAAACGAGATTTTGGTCCACAGATGCTGATCAGCATTTTCGGACCAAAATCGTGGCTTTATTTTTATACCCTCAAACTACAGTATGGGGGTACACTCACTTTGTCATTCCGTGTGTAACGCATCGAAATATCGGTCGGGGACCCCATAATGTATATGGGGCATTCCATGTGAAATCGGACACTTTGAAAAACTTTTTTTTTTAGATTTTCCCAATTTGCTTACAGTTTTTAGTACCCTTCGAATACTCCTTCGTGGTAAATTTTCAGATTTTTTTGATGACCCGTTCAAAAGATATCGAATTTTAAAAAATTGGTAGTTTGTTCCTTTACTCAAATTTCTTTTAATCATAACTTCTTCAATAATGGTCCAAATTTCAAATTTTTTTTTTTCAAAATTTTTGTTTTTCTAAGTACTTTCTAAAAAAAAATCCCAAAAAATTCTTAAAAGTGCTCTAGTATGCGATTTTTAAGTTTTAAAATTTAAATCTCATTTTTGAAACTGTTTGTACTCTTCGATTTTTTTGTAATTTTTTTGTGTAAAACTTCTATCAATTCTACAAATTTTTTGCCCAGGACGATCGTGGGATAACGATTATTACTATTTTTTAAAATTTTTTGAAAAAATTTTATTGTAATTTTCCAATCTTAAAATCATTTCTACTGCTACAATGGTGCGTCATAGAGGGGTCCTTTATAAGACCGACCCCCATTAATTTTTACGTCTTAACATTTCTTTGGAACCAACTAATACCCTATCTCCAATTTCTAAGGGGGCTCCCACACAAAACGACATTTTTTAAAATTTGTTCCAACCGCTCTAACTGCCCTAATATTGCCCTTAGAGCAACAAAATGTATGACCGACCCACAATATTTTTTTCGTCCAAACATTTTCTCTGAACCCACCTACCCTCTATCTTTAACTGTTAAGGCGGTCCCCATACAATTTTTTTTATTTTTTGTAAATTTGTTTTATTTAATCAGCTTCTACCGGTCCAATGGTGCGTCCGAGAGGGGTCATTAGTGAGACCGACCCCCATTTATTTTTACCCTACAACATTTTTTCAAAATATACCTACGCCCTATCTCCACTCCCTAAGTAGGCTCCCATACAAATAACAGGTGGAGCAAATTTTATAAAAATGTAATTTTGTATGGGAGCCTACTTAGGGAGTGGAGATAGGGCGTAGGTATGTTTTGAAAAAATGTTGTAGGGTAAAAAAAAATGGGGGTCGGTCTCACTAATGACCCTTCTCGGACGCACCATTGGACCGGTAGAGGCTGATTAAATAAAACAAATTTACAAAAAATAAAAAAAATTGTATGGGGACCGCCTTAACAGTTAAAGATAGAGGGTAGGTGTGTTCAGAGAAAATGTTTGGACTAAAAAAATATTGTGGGTCGGTCATACATTTTGTTGCTCTAAGGGCACTATTAGGGCAGTTAGAGCGGTTGGAACAAATTTTAAAAAATGTGGTTTTGTGTGGGAGCCCCCTTAGAAATTGGAGATAGGGTATTAGTTTGTTCCAAAGAAATGTTAAGACGTAAAAATTAATGGGGGTCGGTCTTATAAAGGACCCTTCTATGACGCACCATTGGAGCAGGAGAAATGATTTTAAGATTGGAAAATTTCAATAAAATTTTTTCAAAAAATCTTAAAAAATAGTAATAATCGTTATCCCACGATCGTCCTGGGCAAAAAAATTGTAGAATTGATAGAAGTTTTACACAAAAAAATTACAAAAAAATCGAAGAGTACAAACAGATTCAAAAATGAGATTTAAATTTTAAAACTTAAAAATCGCATACTAGAGCGCTTTTCAGAATTTTTTGGGATTTTTTTTAGAAAGTACTTAGAAAAACAAAAATTTTGTAAAAAAAAATTTGAAATTTGGACCATTATTGAAGAAGTTATGATTAAAAGAAGTTTGAGTAAAGGAACAAACTACCAATTTTTAAAAATTCGATATCTTTTGAACTGGTCATCAAAAAAATCTGAAAATTTACCACGAAGGAGTTTTCGAAGGGTACTAAAAACTGTAAACAAATTGGGAAAATCTAAAAAAAAAGTTTTTCAAAGTGTCCGATTTCACATGGAATGCCCCATATATATTATTGATCAGTGATCGATTCTAAGACATTCTAGCGATGTCCGTCTGTCTGTCCGTCCGTCTGTAGTTAACACGATGCAGTCCAAAATAAAAGAGCTAGTCCCCTCAAGTTCGGCATAAATATGTCTTATGGTCCTAGGCAGGTTAAGTTCGGAAATAGGCCAAATCGGACCAGGGGGAAAAAAGTTCCCCCTTGAAGAACTTAACCAACCTCCTAAAAATGTCAATTTCTTATACGTTTTTTCGTATTTTTGTGAAACAAATCAAACATTTTTATGTTCGCAGAAGTTCATAGTCCTGCGCTTGGACCCAGGGGATTAAAAAATTTTGTTTTTTTGCCCTCCCCGCTTTTAAGGGCGTGGATAAAAAAATTGTTTAAATAATTATAAAACTATAATACTTCAGTGCACAAAGCAGACAAAGATGAACTTGTAAACATATACCGCGAGGGCTGTTGGAGCGTAATAGTGGAGTTTTTTGGCCAGATGGTTTTCTCCACAACACGGGTTTTTATACTCATTTATTTTTTTTATCCCTTTTTTAAAACTTCTTTTTTTTTATATACTTACTTTTTTTTTGTTACTTTTTTTAATAATAACTCAGTTATTAATTGTTTTTTTTTTATTATTAAATGTTTTTAATGAATTAATTTTTTGGAATACATGTCATAAAATGAATTAAACATAACTTAATGGATAAAAATTACATATGGCAATCCTGAATTTATAATATTGCTTATAATGTTAAAAATAACGGTTGTTCCTGAAAAGAAAGAAAGAAAAAAGAAGAGAAAATTATTAAATAAATACTTACTTGTTTATATACACCAAACCAACAAGACGCGTTCTTTTTTTATTTTCAAATACCTCCCACCATTTTCAAATTTTATAAAATAAAAATTTATAATTTATTTAAATTTTTATTTTCCCTTAAAAATTATTAAGGGTCAACATTTTGGCGCCCGAGCAGGGACTTGATTTAAAAAATTAAACACTTTTTTGATAAGTTAATTCAAAATATTTTGTTAATTTAATACAAAATTTGATTTGTGCTAATTTTTTGCAACAAATTTTAATAAAACGACTTGTTGGTATAAGTATAATTGTTGTGCGTGATTAAATCGTTGGTGTTAGTGTTAACAAAATAAATCGCAAAGTTTCGGTGGTTGTTTATTTGCCTTTGGAAGACATCATTGCTGCATCCATGCCTAGCTGCCGTCATTGCCGTTGCCGAAATTGCCGTCCACGACATAACCAGGGGAGTACCAGAACCGAGGTAAAAGCGTAAAATTTTATTTGTGTAACTTAAACCTTAATCTGTAAATTATTCAGATTAAAGAATTCTGTAAATTATTCAGAATTTATTTACCGCCCAATTGCGTGCATTTACACAAATAAATTTACGCTTCATTTTGCATTTAAAATATATTTATATTATCAGTGAACTTAACGCCTTAGTGAAATAATTTCGCGAGTGTTTTTTATTTTATAAATTAATTAAAATAATTGTCTTTATTCCCAATAAATAAGGGTTGAAAAGACAAAAGCACACACACACACACACACGTCATATAATTTTGTGATCGCGTACCGAATAATAATTATCCGTTCGTATTGTATTTTTCCGCACCGTCGGTAACAATTAATTTAATTAAATTTTATTTATTTATACACTCGCGCTTTTTTCGGCTAATTTTGTTAATTTTTTTTTTGTTAAAAAATTAATTTATAATTTTCTTTTAGTTTTCTTTTGTTATTATTCGTAAATTTCACATTTATTTTTGTTGTTGTCAATTATTGATCACATCTGTGTTTCATTCCGGTTTGTTCCTATTGTCAATTTATAGAGTTACCAGACATTTAGTGCTGCCAGATATATTGAGTAGCATTGCCAGCTCAAACCAACACTGGGATAGTTCACAGTTCATTGCAAATAGTTCATTGGAAATTTTGAAAATTATCCCTTTGTTGTGAAAGAAAATTATAAATATTAATAATATAAAGTGTTTTAAAGTAATTTTCTTTAATTATTTGATGAAAATATTATATTTTCAATACAAAAGCTGGAAAAGGTTGACATTTTTATATATTAAAAGGAAGTTGGAAATTGAAACAAAAAGTGACAACTTTATATAATAATTTAGTGAAGTTTTATAACAAACGTAAAAACTAATAAGAATTTAGTGCGAAATTATTGCCAATTTTGGAAATTAAATTAAAACTTTGTGCCGGCGAGATAATTTTTATAAATTATTTTGGAAAAACGAGCGCGGTGCTTTTTGTTTTTTTATACATTAAAGCCTAAAATCAATTGGTATCGTGATATTTTAGAAACTTTTTGTAATTTTTCTAAAATTTAACTGTGTTTGTTTGATATTGTTTGCCAAAAACTGTTTTTTCATTAATTTATTTATTTTTTATTAGCGTGTTGGTGATTTCTTTCTTTTTTAGAGTGGAAATCGTTTGTAATAATCCAATTCCAAAAACAATTTTTGTGAATATTGCAGATTTTTAAGTTTTATTGCTGAATTTCGGTCAGATTTCAAATTTTACTCATTTTTAGTGGCCACTTTACATTGTCACATTTTAAAATCTGCTAAAATAAATTATTGTTTTTGAGCGCAGTGTATTTTTTCGCAATTTATTGCAATTTATACACAACTTACTGAATTTTATTGATAAATTCATTAACAACATCGGAAAAAACTTTAGTTTTTGAGAAATTTGGAATATTTTTCCATTTTTTATTATAACTTTTTTGTGCTTAATATACACTCGTTATTTTTCGATATGGCTGGTGGTAAAAAACACCAAACTCCACCTGTATCAGATGCTTTGGGGAAATTGATACAGCGTAAAGCCAAAGTGGTTGAAAATATAGCTAGAATTAAAAAATCTATTATAGATAAAACAATTTCGTTCAACCCCTTTGAGATCGATTGTCGATTGGATATTTTAAAAGACCATATCACTCAAGCTATGGAATATCAGTCTGAGATTGATAATTTAGATCCTTCAAATGATGATAGATCCGAGCTTGAAGATTTATGTGTGACTACGAAGTCTCTTTTATTGAGTCTTCAGGCCAAGAATAGAAGAACCAGTTTACCTGAAACTTCTTTTATGATGCAATCACATCATTCTCGGCTACCACATATGCGGCTCCCTAAATTCAGCGGAAAATATTCCGAATATAAGAATTTTATGAGCCTGTTTGAAAATTTAATTCATAATGATCCGAATTTGGCAGATATTGAAAAATTCAATCATTTGATATCATGCTTGTCCGACGAAGCTTTAGGAACCGTAAAAGCTTTTCAGATTTCTGAGGAAAATTACCCCAAAGCCTTGGCCAGTTTAAAGAAGGTTTACGATAATGATTTTCTGATTTTTTCTAAAAATATTTCTAAACTTTTTGATCTCCCTGAGATCAGTAAACCTTCGGCGTCAGCTTTGCGAGGCATGATTGATACGGTTTCCGCCATTTATGATTCATTGCTTTCTATTGGCGATGATAAAAAGATTTGTAATGGCATGTTGATATATTTAGTGATGTCGAAAGTTGATCCGGTCACTAAATCCAAGTGGGATGAACAGCTTGATTACGACAAGCTCCCATTGTGGTCAGACTGCGAGGCGATGTTGAATAAACGTTTTCAGCATATTTCTGCTGACGAATCTACTGGTGCTAAACCAAAAATAGTAAAACAGAAACCTGTTTTTCCGCCTAAAAATAATCCCAAAACATCACTTTCAGTCACAAAAGTTAAACAATCTGCTGAAAAATGTCTTTTCTGTAAATCTACAGAACACAAGATTTTTAATTGCCCTTCTTTTGCCGCAGTGCCTGTTTCGCAACGTTTTGATTTTATTAAGGGCGTGCCTGCGTGTATAAACTGTCTTAAAAAAGGACATACCGTAGCAAGATGTAATGCTCATAAATGCAGAGTTTGCAATGGGGCACACAACCAGCTTTTACATCGCTACAGTTCTGGGGTTCAGGGTGCAACTAGTGTTGAAAATACCTCTGTGAATTTAAATACAGAGAGGCCCTCATGTTCTCAATCATCGGTGAATTGCTCATCGGCTGATGTGAATGTCATACTTGCCACAGCTGTGGTTAAAGTAAAAACTTCTTCTGGGCAATATGTTTATGCCAGGGCTTTGTTAGATTCGGGTTCTCAATCTAATTTGATTACCGAAGATCTTGCACAGAAACTCAGATTAAAACGAGAAGGAGGCAGATTAGATATGAATGCAGTTGGCGAACTGCCATATAGTTCAAAATCTCATGTCGAAGTATCTGTCATGTCGAGAATTAATTCTACTCAATTCTCAGCGGATTATTGGGTATTAAAATCAATTACGAAATGCCAACCTGATCGTAGAATTTCTACAAAAGATTGGGATGTTCCAAGAAATATTGAACTGGCTGATCCATCCTTTGATAAACCTCAAAGAGTTGATTTGTTAATCGGTGGTGAATTCTTTTTTGACCTTTTAAGTGTTGGACAAATTAAAACTGGTCCAACTACCCCGACACTCCATAAAACATCTCTTGGATGGATTGTGTGTGGAAAACATAATCGTTCTGTGGGTTCTAGGTCAACAATATGCCATATTAGTAATGTTATCGAAAACGAGGAAACTGTAGATTCACTTGTCCGACAATTATGGAAATTGGAGGAAATTTCAAACGAATCTACAGTTATCTTTAGCGAGGAGCAACAAAAATGTGAGGATCATTTTAAAAATTCGGTACGACGATTATCGTCAGGACGTTTTGAGGTCTCGTTGCCTTTCAAATCGGATCCTAATCTTTTGGGATCATCATATGATACGGCCAAACGGCGTTTTCTTGCGCTTGAGCGTAAAATCTCCCACGACGGAAATTTTGGAGAAATGTATCACGATTTTATGAAAGAGTATGTTGACTTAGGTCACATGTCTATTATGGACAATAATATACCGGATGTTCCTCATTATTTTATTCCGCATCAGTGCGTATTGCGTCCTCTGAGCACAACTACCAAACTTCGTGTGGTATTTGATGCTTCGAGTCGAACTTCTTCACGAACATCTCTAAATGATTTGTTGATGGTTGGACCGACCGTACAAGAAGAATTATATTCGACTTTGATCCGTTTTCGATTTCACAAGTTTGTAATCACTGCGGATATTGAAAAAATGTATCGCCAAGTTTTGGTTAGTGAAAAAGATCGTAATTTTCAATTAGTACTTTGGAGACAAAATTCATCTGATCCGCTGCAAATTTATAGATTAAACACCGTTACGTACGGTACATCATCAGCACCTTTTTTAGCAATCAGATGTCTAATTTATCTCAGCGATCTATATAGAGATGTTTTGCCAATTGGGGCCAATATTATCCGCAGTGATTTCTACGTCGACGATTTGCTAACTGGCGCCGATAGTTATGAGGATCTAGTAACTATTCGAGACCAAGTAACTGAAATTTTGTGTTCAGCTGGTTTTAATTTAACCAAATGGTTTTCAAACCACCCCGATTTAAATTTTTCAAGCAATGCGGAAAAATTGTTACAAAAATATTCCGATTCAGCAAAAGCTTTGGGCATACATTGGATTCCGAAGAATGACTCATTTACGTTTCATTTGGAAGATAACTTTCATGATCTTAAAGCAACAAAACGAAACATTCTGTCTGTTTCATCTCGGTTGTTTGATCCTCTCGGACTTTTATGCCCAATTATAACTAAATCCAAAATGTTATTACAAGAACTTTGGATTCAAAAACTCGACTGGGATGAATCAATACCCTTGCGACTAAATACTGCATGGGAGAATTTTAAGGAAAATTTATCGAAAATTGATTCAATACAAATCCCAAGATTCGTCCACACAACTTCGACAGCAAATATTCAGATTCATGGATTTGCTGATGCTTCAATTCGTGCATATGGTTGCTGCATATATATTAGGAGTAGAGACTCAAATGGAGTCTTTTGTCGGTTACTTACGGCCAAATCTAAAGTCGCTCCACTCAAGACTAAATCTCTTCCGAGACTTGAGTTATGTGCAGCACACCTTTTGACTAAATTGTGGAATCGAATTGAGAAAATGATAAGCTTTGAAATCGAGAGTGTAAATTTCTGGACTGATTCAGAAATCACTTTACATTGGATTAAAACCCATCCTTCTACACTCGCAACTTTTGTTTCTAACCGAGTTGCCGAAATACAGGAATGGTCAGACCGCGCTTTGTGGCGCCATGTGCCTACAAAACAAAATCCGGCTGACATTGTTTCGAGAGGATGCGATGTAGATGAGATAAAGGACTCAATTTGGTTTGAGGGTCCTTCTTTTCTACTCCAAGATGCTTCAAAATGGCCTGTTAATAAACATTTTGAATTAACAGAAAGCCAAAAGTCGTTGGAAATACGAAAATCCAATGTCCTCCTATCAGTAGAGAATTCTAAGGAATTTAATACATCTCCGGAATCTTCTGAAAAGATTTCTCCGGAAGAAGCAATAGGAAATATATTTTTGAAGTTGATTGAAAATCATTCTTCATATGATAAAATTTTAAGAATCATGTGCTTTGTACTAAGATTCATTGACTGTGGTAGAAAATGCAAAATATCCAAGTCAAATCACCCTACTGCAAAGGAGATGAAATGGGCCTTTTATAGGCTTGTGGAAATAATCCAGAGAGAAAAATTCTCTGAGGAGATTAAAAAATTGCAAAAATCTCTTGTGTTGCCGTCAAACATTCAAAGGCTAACACCATTTATCCACAATTTTACAGAGGAAAATCGAAATTTTTCACTAATGAGGGTAGGTGGGAGGTTGCTTAATGCACCATTATCGTACGATACGAAATTCCCACTTTTATTGCCAAAGAAATCTCTCTTTGTGACCCGCTATTTACGTGACTTGCACTATAAGAATTGTCATGCTGGGACAAAGGCGTTAATATCCCTTTCACGGGAAAATATTTGGATAATTAATGCCAGGGATGAGTGCAGTAAAATAGTGCGGAATTGTGTTCACTGTTTCCGCTATAAACCGAAATTGATGACCCAAATAATGGGTAATTTACCAACCGATCGGTTGAGAGCCATACGGCCATTTTTAATAGTTGGCGTAGACTTTTGCGGTCCCGTGAATGTTTCTTTGCGAATTCGCGGCAGACCCCCAATTAAAATGTATATTGCGGTTAATATTTGTTTCACGTCGAAGGCAGTTCACTTAGAACTAGTATCTGACTTATCCACTGACGCCTTTATTTTATCTTTTAAAAGGTTCGCGGCCAGGAGAGGACTCCCCAGCAAGGTGTACTGCGACAACGCCACCAACTTCGTCGGCGCAGACAGGGTGCTGAAAGCGCAATACGAGGCGTTCGTGAAGGACAGAGGAGAGGTGGAGTCGTACGGAGCATCGTCCAGGGTAGACTTCACCTTTATACCGCCCAGGGCTCCTCACTTCGGAGGTCTGTGGGAAGCCGCCGTGAAGCAAGCGAAGTTCCTGCTTCTGCGAACCGTGGGCAACGCGTCGCTGACGCAAGAGGAGATGGTGACAATGCTCGCAGAAGTAGAGGCGGTGCTCAACAGTCGCCCAATCGCACCGCTGTCTCCAGACCCGAACGACGGGCAGGCGCTAACTCCAGCGCACCTGCTAATAGGAGAGGGTCTGCGTTCGCTGCCGCCAGAATCCGCAGAAGGAACCAACGGCAACAAGGGGACGTTCTTGAGGCGATGGCGGATGCTCTGCGAACTCAAGCAGAAGTTCTGGCGGGCCTGGTCCAAAGAGTACGTCCTGGGGCTGCAGGACAAGGGCAAGTGGCACAAAGAAGAGCCCAACATACGAATCGGCCAAGTAGTGGTGGTCCACGAGGACAATCTCCCGCCCCGAGAGTGGTTGACCGGGATAGTCGTCGCCGCAACCGCGGGTCCAGACGGCAAGGTCAGAGTAGCGGAGGTAAAAACAAAAAACGGAATATTTAAACGGCCTATTGCAAAACTAGCCCCACTACCATTTGATTGAAGAGCTGCGATCGTTCAATGGGGCCGGAATGTTGGAGCGTAATAGTGGAGTTTTTTGGCCAGATGGTTTTCTCCACAACACGGGTTTTTATACTCATTTATTTTTTTTATCCCTTTTTTAAAACTTCTTTTTTTTTATATACTTACTTTTTTTTTGTTACTTTTTTTAATAATAACTCAGTTATTAATTGTTTTTTTTTATTATTAAATGTTTTTAATGAATTAATTTTTTGGAATACATGTCATAAAATGAATTAAACATAACTTAATGGATAAAAATTACATATGGCAATCCTGAATTTATAATATTGCTTATAATGTTAAAAATAACGGTTGTTCCTGAAAAGAAAGAAAGAAAAAAGAAGAGAAAATTATTAAATAAATACTTACTTGTTTATATACACCAAACCAACAAGACGCGTTCTTTTTTTATTTTCAAATACCTCCCACCATTTTTATATTTTTTAAAATAAAATTTATAAATTATTTAAATTTTATTTTTCCCCTTAAAAATTATTAAGGGTCAACAAGGGCCAAGGAGTCCCCCCAGCTCACCGACCCCTCCCTCCACCTTGCCTCCCTTCCTAAAAAACGCCCCCGTCAATTTTTTTTTTTTAATTTTTTTACATGTTGGAGGGTATAAAAGATTCGGCACAACCGAATTTATCACTCTCACTTGTTTTAATATTATTTGGTTACCACACTTAACATTTTCCAACTTTTGAGACCAATTTGGATAAAAAATAATTTTTATGTTTAAAAATCAGCATCTCTGGACCAAAATCGCGGTTTTGGAGTTTTTTTTTAAATATTTTTAAATATTTTTCCAAAATTGCGCCAAATTTGAAAATTTTTGAGCCGGATTTGGTCATAAAATTCGGACATGAATTTTAGTCGAAATACGTAATTTTTTCCAACTTTGACCGCTTGTTACCGACTGAAGATGACCTTGCAAAATTTTTTCATAAATTTTTCCAAAATCAGCTCTAACGTGGCCATCGTTTGGCTGGTATTAACATGAAATTCGTAAATTTAAGTTTGACGGGACGCCCTAATTTGTATTTGTATATTTGTCTACTAAAAAAAAAATTACACCTGAAAAAAATTTTACACTCAAACAATTTTTTTGTTCAAAAATTATAAAAAAAAATTGAGCGTAAAATTTTTTTCGTGTGTAAAATTTTTTTGAGTGTCAACATTTTTTTGAGTGACATATGTATATTTTTGTGGCAAAAATTTTTTTTGTACAAAAATTAATAAAAAAAAAATTGTTTTACAGCGTGAGGCATTAGACTGGCATTTTTCTTCGATTTTCAAAGTCCGGACATATTTTTATTCTACTAGGCCTAATACTTATGTTGTACCAATTTGAGGCGGATTAAATTAACCCGTGGCACCCGGCGGTAAATATTTTTTAAAAGTTAAAAAATAAAAAATATATTTGTTGAACGGTTTTCGAGACATCGCTATTTGAAATTCGCAAAAAAATGGCCGTGTTTTCCTACGTTCAAGACAATTTTTTAAAAAAATCTTTAAATTTCATTCCATTGACTCTTTCATAGAGCTTGAGACAAACTTTCATGTAAAACAAATTTGAGTTTCCCGTAGAAAAGCTTTTCTATAAAAACAAGTAGAAAGTTAAATTCGACTTGGCCGAATCTATGAATACCCTTTTTAAGTGTTAGTAAATTTTCTAACGTGAAAAAATAACAGTTTTGATTAGAAATATTTTTGTGTAAAAAAACTTTTTTTTAGTAATTTAAAAAAAAAAAAATAATTTACTAATTTTTTTTTGAGTCTAAATTTTTTTGAGTGTAAAATTTTTTCAAGTGCATTTTTTGTTTTGTTTTGGTATAAAAATATTTTTTAATTGACAAAAATACGTTGTAAAAAAAATATTTTTGTGACTTACCAATGTTTTTAAAACAGGTTTAACGGATTTTCAACACGTGAATTTAAGGTGACCCATTTGGCTGAAATTCAATACGAACTAGGCTAGAGGAACATCAAATATATATGCCTAGCTTCAACATCCTCAGAATTGCCGTTCGAAAGTTATAGTGTTTTTTATCTCATAAATTCACGAAAAACCCTTGCCGAAATTCAGTCGTTTGCTCATAACTTTTGAACCACTGGACCGATTTCGCTAGATTGCAATACCGATCTGATCAGGTAAATATATTCCAAACTTCAGGAGCCTCCGTAAAGTCTTTCAAAACTTAGCGTGTTTTCAACCTTCAGACAGACATACAGACAGCCAGACGGACGGACATCGCTAGATCGTCTTAAAATCGATCGAGTATCATGAATATATATACTTTATGGGGACCAATATTTGGAGGTGTTACAAACGGAATGACAAACTTATAAGTACTCTCTATCACTAGAGTGGAGGGTATAAAAAATTATAATTTTATTTCGTATATCAGCAAAATCGGATTAGGGAGAAAAAGTTCCCACTTAAAGAACTAAGAAACCCCAGAAAAACACAACTTCTTTTCATGTTTTATACCCTCCTACTATTGTATAGGGGTATACTCAGAAAGAATGCCCCGCATATATGCCCCAAAGAAAATTTAAATAACAAATGTTTAAAATTTTTATCGAATGCAAAATTTTATACTAAAAAAATTACAATCTAAATTACACTGATTAGTAGATTATTATTTAGAATAAAAATCTTTTTTTCTATTTGTAAAAATATATTTAATTCAAATGGGATTTTATTAAACAGTTTTTTTCAATCACTTATCTAACATGTTAAATTAAGGGGACATTATGAAAAGGCAGCACCGAAGCTGTTAAGGCAAATAAAAAAAAAAAAACAGAAAATTAGCTTTGCTATTTCATAATGTTATAAATTTCTTTAATAGTGTTTCAGAACAATTTTCATTCATTGCTGAATTTGAATTTTAATATCGTTTAATTATATTGTATATGGGTGCGTATGATTAACCTATAACTAATTGCTAGATTCGCATCTGCTTCTACTTACAATTAGTTTTATCGATAATTTAATTAAAACATAAAATATGATATGAAATTCTGGAACAAATGAAATTACAATAACTTTAAACTCAAAGTACTCGCTTATTATTTTTGGCGCCCAACTTGGGGCATAATCGAAATTGCAATCAATAAAGATTTTTTTGTTTGTTTTATGACTGTGTCTAATGTTTTCTCCTTTTTGGGACAGTTTAAACAGTAATATAGTAACTGCTAATATTTTTATCACAAATTATTTTAATATCCCCCCATTGGTTTTGCAACGAAAAAAAAACTTGTTCATATATTATTTCTTTTTTTCTATATTTAAATATGTATTTACATTATCACTGCTTGTTATTACACCTCATCATCATAATAATATAGACAACAATAACACGAGAATAGAAAAAAAAAACAATTGCACAAAAAAGTGTGACAATTGTTGTTACTATTATTGTTGTCATTGATGTTGCTATACTATTTTATAATTTTTTTATTACAAAATGAACCCAGCGACAAGGGGAATAAGAATTTGAATGGTCGCAAGATAAATAAGTATTATATTTTCGGCTGGATTTAATCTATATTCATGACTTTAACACGAAGAAGAAACTGGCGCCCAATCAAGGGCATGATTTTAAATATCAAAACAGGAACACAAAAACCACCGCCAGCGAATCAATGTGAGCCGTGAACAATTGGCGACAGAAAGTACAACAGTTTAAGATGTTATCATCGACGCAAGCAATGATGTGTTAGCAAAAATTTAGTCTCAAATTAGCAATTGCCTGAAAGTTTAAATCAATTTTCAAATGTATTTTTAACTGCAAATGTGTGACTATAACATGAAGAAGAAAATGGCGTCAAATCAAGTCTCCGATTTTGATCAAAACGGAAACACAGAAACCATCTCCAGCGAATCAATGTAAGTCGTGAACAATTAACGATAGCAACTAAAACAATTAAAGATGTTATCATCGATAAAAGCGAAGATGGCGTAGCAAAAAATTAGGAAATATAACAATTTCAATTAGGTTAGGTTGTAAGTGGCTGCTGACGTTTTAAGTCAGTACATATAGATTCTGAGATTCGATGTGATACCACCGGACTGTAATATGTTCCCCTACTAGTCCCTGCCGTTAAACCCATTTGAGCTCCTAATGAAACTTCTAAGATATTAAATTTTGACATCCGATAAATCAGAAAGATCGTGCAGCTTTCAGGATCCCAGTGAAGCAAGTCTCTAACCAGAAAGTGCTGGACAATAGCAGATAAAGTGTTCGGCAGTTTTAAACTCCTCCTCATCAATGCAATTCCAGCAAAAGTCATTTGATAGCACATTTAACCGATCTGCGCGCGTTTTTATAAGACAGCGTTCAGTTAACTACCCGAGTAAAATTTGTTATATATCACATCTGATCCGAGATTTGAAAGATCACTACTGATGCGAGTAAGATCGGTACTGATCTGAGATTTGAAAGATCAGTACTGATCCAAAAATTGGATGAGATCAGTTTTAGTCGGACGGTTTATCTAGTCAGACAAACCCATTTTTCGAAGTTTTACTCGAGTACAGCAACCACCGTCGAAATATCTCCTCTTGAAAGCGATATCTGCACACTTATGCGCTTCTAATTGAAAGAGGGCAAAATCTGTCCCGTTGTATCAAACGACTATCCATGTGCCCAAATCTGATTGGTTCGTCGCAGTTTCTATAGGAATACCAATCAGATTTGGGCACATGGAAGACGTGTGAGACAACACCACTGATTTGGCCCTCTCTCAATCAGAAGCGCAGAAGTGTGCTGATAGCGCTTCCAAGAGGAGAGATTTTGACGGTGGTTGCTGTACCCGAGTAAAAATTTGAAAAATGGGTTTCCAACTCTAATGTAACCTGTAAGGTAGTTCCTAATCTTGCAAGTTCGTCGGTCTTGAAATTCCCTACAATGTCTCTGTGCCCAGAGATCCATATGAGTCGTATGTCAAACTGCTTGGTCATCTCATTTAAAGATGTGCGGCAGTTAAGGGCAGATCTTTTTTTCAAAAACATTGACTACAGGGACTTGACCGCGGCTTGACTGTCAGAATAGATGTTGCCTGCTCTTGTAGACAAAACACTGCAGCTCAACCTGTCTTGACTATTAAATATAAACTCAAATGGCTTCCGGAAAGATGTCCATCATATACTCGATCCGGAAAATTTTCACAATGCAAAAAAGCAACAAAAAAATTAGAATTTCAATGGCCACAATTTTAATTTTTCAAATGTTTCGTTTTTAATGGCGCCCAAACAGCGCCATGTTTCCAGATTGCAAAAAGGAAACCGTGAAACCTCCGCAAATAGTATTTGATAAAATTGATTTCCAGTTTAAATTCTTAAAATGTTTAGTGAAGATTTAATGAATATTTTAGGACTATTACTTGTAAAAGCAAATGGCGCCCAAGCAAGGACCTGTTTCCAAAACACTAAAAGGAAGTTTAGACAGTTTTGAATTTCTTAAATGCTTCGTGAATACTTTAAGACTATTAATTGAATAGAATAATGTCGCCCAAATAGGGCCCTGTTGCCAGATTACAAATATGAAACCTTTAAACCTCCGAAAACAGTGTTTGACTTTAAATAGTAAAAGGATACTATTAAACCTCCGAAAACAATATTTGATGACTTTTAATAGTAAAAGCAAGCAACGCCTAAAAAGGGTCCCAGCGAATTCTCAACCGAACGATGTTAATGTTGCAAGAAAGCTGAAGAAAAAAACAATTTTACTGTAAACTACTTATTGGGACCGATTTCCAGATCACAAATAAGAAACCTTTAAACCTCCGAAAACAGTATTTGACTTTAAATAGTTAAAGGAAGCAACGCACAAGAAGAGTCCCATCGATTTCTCAATCCGAGCGATGTTGACATGGCAAGAAAGCTGAAAAAATGCAATTTCAACTGTCTTAACATTGACAGCTCGAATTCTTAAAATGTTTAGTGAATATTTTCGGACTTTTACTTGTAAAATCAAATAGCGCCCAAGTAAGGGCCTGTTTCCAGATCACACAAAGGAAGTCTTGGCAGTTTGAATTTTGTATGTGTTTTTAAATATTTTATGACAATTAATTGTTATGCAAATGACGCCCAAATAGGCACCTGTTTCCAGATCACAAAAAGGAACCTTTATATTTGAGGAAATTGATTTTCAGTTTAAATTTTTAAAATGTTTACTGAATATTTTATGACCTGTTTCGATATCACAAAAAGAAATTTTTAAGCATCCGAAAACAGTTAATTATGACCTTTAATAGTAAAAGGAACCAACACCCATAAAGGGTCCCAGTGAATTCTCAATCCAAGCGATGTTGACGTTGGCAGAAAAATAAAAGAGCAATAAAAAAATAACAATTTTAATTACCTTAACATTGGCAGTTTGAATTCTGTTAATGAGTATATAAGAACTAATACTTTAAAGGAAAATGGCGCCCATACAAGGGCTGTTTCCAGAACACTAAAAATAAGTGAATATTTTATGACAATTAATTGTATAGAATAATGGCGCCCAAATCTTCAAACCTCCGCAAACAATATTTGATAAAATTGATTTAAATTTTTAAAATGGTTAGTGAATATTTTATGACTGGTACTTGCAAAGGAAAATGGCGCTTAAGTAAGGGCCTGTTTCTAGATTACAAAAAAGAAGCCTTATATATGCCGCAAACAGTATTCAATGACTTTTAAATGTAAAATGGTGTCTAAGAAGAGTTTCTGCCAGCTATAAATCCAATCGAAATTTGTTTATTTCATGATTTTTGCGTAAAAACCAAATGGCGCCCAAAAAGGAGCCTGATTTGGAATCGTTATGCGAAACACAGAAAGTACTGCAAGTGAGGGAAATTCTCAAGTGAGGGAAAGTCAAAGTACTCATTCAGAAATTGTATAATGGCAATGTCGAAAGGTTGGAATATCCACTGACAAAGTTAAAACCGAACTTCAGAAACCAAATTAAATGTTCGAGTTTGAAGCTGTTAAAACTGAGGTTTCGGCTACAATTCTAACCTATAGAGACACTTTAGTCATTATAATTTTTTTTTAATTGTCTAGTACTTTTTCACTTTTTTACTCATAACTTTTAAACTGCTGAATCGATTTTGCTTTATTTTACATACAATCTGTTTAGAATGGCAGCAAACAATTTAGAATTTAAAACAGTCTCCAAGATCTGTTAGTTTCGTCAAAAATCTGATTTCAACAGACAGACGGGCATTGCCAGACTGACTTAGGATAATTTAAAAATACCGATTCAGGTTCAGATTACAAAAATTATACATTTTAAGCTGGTTTTCTTTTGGTGGCTACTCCATAAACAATTTTTCTATTTTTTTGCTGGGAAGTTTTTTTTTTTTTTTAATTTTTGCACAGAAACATTAGTTAGTGTTACTATAATGTTGCTGAGATTATTTGATTAGATGATCATTTGTTTACTCGTTTAGTTTAACTAATGTATTATAGTTTTTTTTTTTTCTACAATATATAGTTTTGTTATGATCTCTGGGGTATAGTTTTCTATGCAAATTCGATTTTTCTTTTTTTTTCTACTGTTATTATGAACACATTATTAAAATAAGTGTTTTTTTTTAGAATAATAATTTAAATATCAAGGTTTTATTGTTAAATCTAGTTTTTAATTTAACATTTTTTTCTACACATTAAATTTTTGCATTAGAGTAAATATTTTTGCATTAGCGTTAATATGTTTTTAATGATGTAAGTTTGAATTTTGAACAAACAAATAAATAAAATTTTTAATTATTAATTTATTAATGATTATTTTAATTATTTATAATTACCATTAATGTGTGAGTACTTTGTTTTTTTTTTTTAAATATCATATATTTTTAATTAAATGTTAGTTGTTCATGGTTAAATATAATAAATAAAATAAGTATGAAATAAATTAGAATCATAAAAAATTTAATGATTTGATCATTATTTGACTACATTTTTATGATTTTCAGTAGTTTTGGAATTATGTATGGGAGTAAGAAATACTCTGAAGTTCGCACTATTGAAATTTTAATGGATACTTACTTGCTGATTTTCTATCATAAGGTGAGAAGAGCAGCTTCATAAGCTCTTGCCAGCAATTATTCCTATAAATGCGCAAATTAGATCGATAACACAGTGAAACACCCAAAATCGGAATGGGATGAAACCAAAAGCAAATGAAAGTTGACATATTCCATAACAAACCCCTCAAGGCTTATTTCTAGTTCAGAGCTAGATTTTTTTTACACGCATTTAAAGTTAGTGAACTTTTATTATAATTATAATTATAATTATAAATGCTTGAAAACTGTATTAGTGGCGTATGATTAATATTGCAATTGTCTTTGAATAACAATCATACGCAACGGTGCCCAGTGGTTTATTTTAATAACTCATACGCAACAGTGTACAGTGGTTTATTTTAATAATTTGGCTATTCAGTAAATAGGTACTGTACCGATTGCAGCAAAATTCATACCAGTTAAAGTAAATTTGAGCTTAAGTTTGGATACTGGACCCTACATGTCCAATAAGGGCACCACTAGAGGCCCTTAAAGTAGGAAATGTTTAGTACACAAAAACTTAAGATGTACTTAATCCCATTCCGATTACGAAAGTTCGATTTTGTATCACTGTGTAATAAACGACGCTAATGCAGCAAAAAATCCATACAAATTAAACGTATGTCTTCCAAAACGGCTCGTTTTTCACAAACTATCTATCTAGGCTTACCGGTTATTGCTAGCAACATAGTTATGTGAATTATGTATCACGCAACATGTTGCTAAAAAAATATTTTCAAAAAAAAAAAAAATACAATTTAAACTAAAAACAATTGAAATCTTTATTATCAGCAATATTTTAAAATAGACTTCAAACATATTGCTGGTTTATATTAATTTAATTACTTGCAACATGTTGCTAGAAAAAATATCAAAAAACATTTTTGTTAATACCCTGTAATCAGCTTAAAAAAGCGTTCGTTTTTAACAAACTATCTATCTAGACTTACCGGTTATTGCTAGCAACATATTTATGTGAATTATGTATCACGCAACATGTTGCTAAAAAATATTTTTAAAAAACAACATTACAATTTGTACTAAAAAGAATTGAAATCTTTATTATCAGCAACATTTTAAAATAAAATATAAACACGTCACTAGTTTATAATAATTTTATTACTTGCAACATGTTGCTAGAAACAAAAATATGAAAAACATTGCAATTAATACCCTTTAATCAGTTAATAATCCTTTTTTTTACAACATTATGCATCGTATAATTTCTTTTTTTTAGAAAACATACCAATATTTTACTATTATTTAAAATTACTGAAATAATTATTTTTAAATCTAGAAACATTTTAAATAAATTTTAATGTTTTCCGGCAACATGTTTAAGGAAAATTTATCACATTTTTCTTGATAAATAATAAAAAAAACATTTGAAAAACAATTAATACATTATAGTTAGTTTGAAATATTCTTTATCTCTATATAATAATTTACAAGATGTTGCATGTAGTAGAGATGTCCTACCGTCCGTCTGTCCGTCCGCCTGTCCGAATGTCCGTCTGTAGTTAACACGATGCAGTCCAAAATAAAAGAGCTAGGCTCCCGACATTTGGCACGAATATGTCTTATGTTCCTAGGCAGGTTAAGTTCGTAAATGAGCAAAATCGGACTAGGGGGAAAAAAATTCCCCCTTGAAGAACTAAATCAACCTCTGAAAAATATCACTTTTTGACATGATTTTTTGTGTTTTTGCTTGACAAATGCCACATGTTTATGCTACAAGAAGTGCAAAGTCCTGCATTTGGACCCAAAGAATTAGAAAATGTCTTTTTTTCGGTCTGCCCCCGTTTTATGGGCGTGGAATAATTATTATTTTTTAAATAGTGATAAACTTGTATTTCTTTAGTGCAAAAAGCATAAAAATGAATTTTTAAACACATATTCGAGAGGAAATTTGCCCCCTTCAATTACCACTACCGACCACCCCCCACCAAACAAAAAACGCCCCTGCTATTTTTTTTTTGCATGTTGGAGGATATAAAAAATTCGGCACAGCCGAATTTAACACTCTTTCTTGTTTAATCTAAATTACTTTTTAAAAAGTTGTCTATAATTCAGACTACATGTTTATGCAAATTGTTACACTTTAAACATGTTGCTAGAAAACTAATATAAAAATCATTTCAATTAATACCCTATAATCAGTGTGATATATGTTTTATTTCTATAAAACAACTTGCAACGTGTTGAATGGAATAAATTATTTTTTAAAAGCTGTCGATAATTTATATTAATCAAAAACTATTGAAATCTTAATTTTTAAATCTTGCAACATTTTAAAATACAAATCAAATTTGCTGGCAACATGTTTCTCAAAAATTTAACTTGCAACATGTTGCTTGATAAATATTGCTAGACAAATATATTTAAATCTCTCTGTAATTTATATTTATCAACAACAATTATAATCTTAATTTTCATATTTAGAAACATTTTAATATATTATTCAATGTTGCTGGCAACATGTTTATGTAAATTGTATTTGTAGCAACATGTTGCTAGAAACATATTATCAAAAGAGCAATACAATTAATTATTATATTATACACCTCGAAACATGTTGCGCTTAAAACAACTTGCAACATGTTGCACGGCGTTATATATTTTATAAAAAGCAATCTATATTTATTGGGAGCAATTTGTTTCTTTTTTAAAAGCTGTCTTTAAATAAAATTTATCAAAAACTACCAAAATCTTAATTTTTAAACCAGCAACATTTTAAACAAAAATAAATGTTGCTGGCAACATGTTTCTCTAAAATGTATCACTTGTAACATGTTGCTAGAAAAAGTTTATAAAAAAAAAACATTACAATTAGTACCTTAAAATTAGTGTGAAATAGTTCTCTTCTCTATATAAACTTTTGCAACATGTTGCATGGAGTAATTCATTTTTTAAAAAGCTGTCTACAATTTATGTTTAGCAAAACCAATTGATTATTTAATCTTCAAATCTAGCAACATTTTAATGTTGCTGGCAAAATGTTTAAATAAATTTGATTTCTTTCAACATGTTGCTGTAATCAATAATTATTATAATATACACCTCAAACATGTTGCTTATAAAACAACTTGCAACATGTTGCATGGCGTTATATATTTATTTTTAAAAAACTGTCTATAATTTATATGGAGTAACTTGTTTTTTTATGTTAATTTTTTTTCTTGCAACATTTTGCTTAAAACATATTATCAAAAAATCAATAAAATTATTTATTATACACCTTAAAACATGTTGCATGGAGTAACTTATTTTTATAAAATCATATCTATAGTTTAGAATTATCAAGAACAATTCAAATCTTAATTTAAAGATCTTGCAACATTTTAACATAAAATTCATCACAAAATATCTATGTCACATTATAATTTCTATTAATCTACAAACACACAAAATAAAACAAAATTATGCAACATTTTTTTTTTTGTTTAATTATAATTGCATGTTTATACAATTTTCATACCAAAATCCATCAACACATACCAAACCCACACAATATATATAGCTCTCGCCATACACTTGAAACAAAAGAAAATTTCTAAACTACACGCACTTTTACTTAATTTTTCATATAATTCATACCAACCACAAACAACATTATAATTAAAATTAAACTTAAACTCATTTAATAATGTCAACTGAATTTTTTTTTTTAATGAAAATGATTTAGTTTTTGTACTCTCTACAACACGATAAAAATATCATTTCAATTTTAAAACATGTTGACAAAGAAATATGTACGTGCGACAACACAACACCTCCGCCTAATTTCAAAATAAACTCAAATTTATAAATGACATTTTAGTTAACAATTAAATACATTTAATGTTCAAAATTAATTATACTGATATTTTTTTTTAATTTTATGTTATAAAATTTTTTTTATAAATTAAAAGTACGAATGTGTATTTTTATTATTATCATTATTATTAGTTATTTAGGTAATTAAGCAATTGAAAACTTGCGTTTTTCAATTTTAATTTACAAAACTTCTTTTTGTGTGTCTGTGTGTATGTATACATCATTATGATCTTTCATTTCACTCATTATTAACCTCCTCATCATCAATTAACAACAAAATACACATTATAATGAATACATTTGTATGGAGTACTACTTAGATGTTTATATACATTCATACACACTCAGCAACATTCATTTAGTTTGCGTTTTTTTTTTCTGTGTTTAAGGGTAATTAAGTACAATTAAAATTCCACTGACATTTCTCGCCTTTTTTTCAAAATATTATAAGATACTACATTGTGAAAAAAAAACTTAATGTAGTATTGTAAATTGTTGACATATTGGTAGCGTGTTTATGAACAAAAAATTTCTTCTTTAACCCTTCGAGAAGTTTGAGATATAACTTATGAAATTGTATAAAGAAAACTTGCAAAATCAAAAAGATTTTAAAACCAAAATTTGAATTGTTACCGGTTGTGAAATAAAAATTGCTCTAGTTCTGTGCTAATATTTCAAAATTTATATAAATAACTATCCAATTAGCAACATGTAGCTAACAAAAACAGGTTTTTCTTATTACATATTGTTTCTTTAAAATTGTTTTCTTCACATTACCTAATTGTGTGTCGAAACTATTCAGCAACATTTGTTAAAACAAGATGTTGCAAACAAAATGAGAGCTAGCAACAAGTTACCAACAATATTTTAAAGATATCTGTAATCCATTAATAAATTTTTGTTTTTCCACCTGCAACATGCAGCCAGCAAAATGTTAGCTAGCAGCATTTTACTTTTTTTTAGAACATGTTATCTTTTTTTTTTAGAAATTAGTAAACTAAATCAAGCAACATGTTGCTAGCAGAAACAAGTTATATATTGTTTCTTTTAAATTGTACCTACTGTTTGACATTATCGAACTGCATGTCAAAACTATTCGCAACATTGGATAAAACAACATGTTACAAAAAACATTTGATCTAGCAACATTTACCTAAAAGATTTAATAGAAATTAATAATCCAATATTAAATTTTTATTTGCCAACAAAATTTTTAAATAGCCACATGTTACTAGCAACATTTTTTTTAAACTTAGTCAAAAACTATTGAAGTCGTTATCCGTTTTTTTAATCAAGCAACATGTTGCAAGCAGAAACAAGTTATGTATTATATATTGTTTATTTAAAATTGTTCCGTTTCACATTATCTAATTGTGTGTCGAAACCTTTTTAAGCAACATTTGTTATAGCAACATGTTGCAAAAAACTGTGAGCTAGCAACAAGTTACCAACAATATTTTATAGAAATCTGTAATCCATTTTTAAATTTTTATTTTCCTACCTGCACCATTTTGCAAGCAAAATTTTGGCTTGCAACATGTTACTAGCAACATTTTAATAAGCACCATTTTTGTTAGCAACATGTTACCAGCAACATTTTTTAGAAATGAGTAAGCTATAATTTAAAATTTTTGACAACTACAATTTCTTAAAAAATAAAAAAAAAATATAAACAAACTGTTACCAGAAAATTTTTTTTAGATACTAGTAAGCTAAAATTTTTTTTTTAGTTTCAATTTCATTTAAGCAAAAACTAAATGATCCAAACAAGATTTCAGCAACATTTAAATTTTTATTGATAACCAAGTTGTTGCTCAATATTATACAATGTCATACAGAGCATTTTTCATTTTTGGACTAGTATTTTTTGCTTTATGAAGAGTCATTTGACTTCCCAATTCTTATCTTTATTAAACAATTAAACGTAAAACCCAGCAACATGTAGCAACCAACATTGTTTTTATTGTTTACATATTTTTCTGCCGTTATAAATCAATGTTTACAAAAAATAAAAAGTCTGCAACATGTTGCCAACAACGCTTGGGTCTTTTTATATAAAAAAAAAAAAATTACCAGAAACTTGCTGCTGCATATAATTTATTGTGCTTCTTAAATTTTTCTGATTCAAACTTTTATAAAATTCAAAGTTTACTTTTAATGTGTTTTAGCTGAAGTTTATTCAGTAACATGTTCCTTTAAATAAAAACATCACTTTTTTGCATATCTCTAAAATTTGAAAGTTGGAAACATATGGGGCATTCCATGTCTAATCGGACACTTTGAATTTTTTTTTTTTTAGATTTTCCCAATTTGTTTACAGTTTTTAGTACCCTTCGAAAACTCCTTCGTGGTAAATTTTCAGATTTTTTTGATGACCCGTTCAAAAGATATAGATTTTTTAAAAATTGGTAGTTTGTTCCTTTACTCAAACTTCTTTTACTCATAACTTCTTCAATAATGGTCCAAATTTAAATTTTTTTTTTTTAAATTTTTGTTTTTTTACGTACTTAAAAAAAATCCCAAAAAATTCTTAAAAGCGCTCAAATATGCGATTTTTAAGTTTTAAAATTTAAATCTCATTTTTGCAAATGTTTGTACTTTTCGATTTTTTTGAAATTTTTTTGTGTAAAACTTCTATCGATTCTACAAATTTTTTGCCCAGGAGGATCGTGGGATAACGATTATTACTATTTTCTAAAAATTTTTAAAAAAATTTTATTGTAATTTTCCAATCTTAAAATCATTTCTACTGATCCAATGGTGCGTCAGAGAGGGTTCATTTATAATACCGACCCCCATTAATTTTTATGTCTTAACATTTTTTTGGAACAAACTAATACCCTATCTCCAATTTCAAAGGGGGCTCCCACACAAAATGACATTTTTTAAAATCTGCCCCAACCGCTCTAACTGCCCTAATAGTGCTCTTAGAGCAACAAAATGTATGACCGACCTACTTAGGGAGTGGAGATAGGGCGTAGGTATGTTTTAAAAAAATGTTGTAGGGTAAAAATAAATGGGGGTCGGTCTCACTCATGACCCCTCTCGGACGCACCATTGGACCGGTTGAAGCTGATTAAATAAAACAAATTTACAAAAAAAAAATTGTACGGGGACCGCCTTAACAGTTAAAGTTAGAGGGTAGGTGTGTTCAGAGAAAATTTTCGGACTAAAAAAATATTGTGGGTTGGTCATACATTTAATTGCTCTAAGGGCACTATTAGGGCAGTTAGAGCAGTTGGAGCAAATTTCAAAAAATGTCATTTTGTGTGGGAGCCCCCTTAGAAATTGGAGATAGGGTATTAGTTTGTTCCAAAGAAATGTTAAGACGTAAAAATTAATAGGGTTCGGTCATATAAGTGACCCCTCTATGACGCACCATTGAATCAGTAGAAATGAATTAAAGATTGGAAAATTACAATAAATTTTATTCAAAAAATTTAAAAAAATAGTAATAATTGTTATCCCACGATCCTCCTGGGCAAACAATTTGTAGAATCAATAGAAGTTTTACACAAAAAAAATTTAAAAAAAATCGAAGATTACAAACATTTTCAAAAATGAGATTTAAATTTTAAAACTTAAAAATCGCATAGTAGAGCGCTTTTAAGAATTTTTTGGGAAAAAGTACGAAAAAAACAAAAAAATTGAAAAAAAAAAATTTTACATTTGGACGATTATTGAAGAAGATATGAGTAAAAGAAGTTTGAGTAAAGGAACAAACTACCAATTTTTAAAAATTCGATATCTTTTGAGCGGGTCATCAAAAAAGTCTGAAAATTTACCACGAAAGAGTTTTCGAAGGGTACTAAAAACTGTAAACAAATTGGGAAAATCTAAAAAAAAAAATTTCAAAGTGTCCGATTTGACATGGAATGCCCCATATATAAATATTCATGTCTTAGCATCATGTTGCTATGAACACAATTTTGCACGAAACCTTTTTTATAGCATCATGTTGCTAAACTGTCCGCCAAACTATTTTACTGAAAAGTTTTTTTTTTGTTAGCAACATGTTGCCAGCAACATTTTAAGAAAATTTAATAAAACATTGATTTTCTGTTTAAGGCAATTTTTTTTAATTAAAAAAACATACCATTCCATAAAGGGTTAACCCATATTGCCTGTATGCGTGTGTATTTAATGTTTGATTATTATGAAGTAATGTTATTGTACTTTATCATTTCATTGATTTTGATTGTTTTCTATTTGTATTGTGCTGATTTTTTTGTAATTTTTATATTTTTCATTTCTCAATGTTCAAAATGTTTTCATTTAATTGTTTTTCATGTTTATACTTAGAAAAAAAATTGTCATAGTAGTAGTTAAATATAAATTTGTGATCATTTAATATGTTTATTTATGTATATTAATAATAAAAAAAGTCGAAAGAGCGAGAGAGGAAAGGAAATATTTTATACACCATACTATTTAAGTTGAATGAAATGAAAAAAAAAAATTAATGATCTGCTGACGTCAAATGCTAATTGAAATTAATTTAGAAGAAAAAAAAAAAAATAAATAGTATTATATTACAGAAAATAACATTTTTTTAAGAAATTAAAAAAAAGTCAAGTGAAGAATTTTAAAATGAATAAAAGTTTTTTTTTAGGGAAAATTAAAAGAAAAGCTTTGCAACATGTTGCTGGAAATTAAATGGTATGAGAATTATAGATTTCACTTCCCCCAAGTTGGTAATGGGTGCTAGCTACCATTTGCATTACCTGGCGTATAAAATATAAAAATTACATTAGCCGACGGAATTCCTATTAAATCTGAATAATTACACTTAATTTGCATCTTAACAAAATTTTACAAAAAATTAAAAAAAAAATATTTCAGAATTTAAAAAAAAGTCAAGTGAAGAATTTTAATAAGAATTAAAGTTCTTGTAAGAGAAAATAAAATAAAACAAAATGAAATAAAATAAAATAAAATGAAAGAAAAGAAAAGCTTTGCAACATGTTGCTGCAAGTGCTAGGACATGGAATAAAGGCTCTCAAACAACTTAACTTGGTAATGAGTAGGGATGCGATTTCCATGCAAATGCATGTTTTTTGTCGATAGTCTAAAAACGATTTCCACCAATTATCTTTCCGAATCAAGAAATTTGCGATAAAATGGCATCGATTTGTTTTTGCATATTTTTGCATATTTTGATCAAAATGCATATTTTTGCATATTTTGGGTTTAAATGCACATTTTGTGCATATTTCCATCTTTTAAGTGCATATTTTTGCATATTTTGGCATAAATTAGCAAAAACACAAATTCAAATTTATTTGTATTTTGTGAGGATGTTTATTCTGGCTCGAGGTCATTATTTTCTTTACTAATTAAAACCATGATATTCTCATAGTATAATTTTCAAGAAAATTATTTTTTGTTTTAAATTTATTTATGTTGGTCATTTTTGCAAGACTTAATCGACACGTGTTTCGGAATTTGTCAAGATTCCATTGTCAAGATTATTTAGCAAAAATAGAAACGATATACTACAAAGTAGCAAACGAGTCTAATGACAAATCGTTTTTGCACAAACTAAAACATTAATACATATTCGACTCTATCCACAATGTGAATTAGAAAGACGAAGAAATTGTACTATGCTAGTAAGTAACAATTGTCAATAACCAACAAAAATATTTAAAACATTTTACATACGATAGTCCATTGGACTACAACAATATGTTTTTTGTTGCTGTGAATGAAATTATACCATTATTAGGGCTATTCATCACTATGGCGTGCCAACCATTATGTTCAAATTCTGATTAATTTTTATTAATAAATAAAAATTGTTTTATTCGACCTTTAAAATATTATATTTTGTGAGGATGTTTATTCTGGCTCGAGGTCATTATTTTCTTTACTAATTAAAACCATGATATTCTCATAGTATAATTTTCAAGAAAATTATTTTTTGTTTTAAATTTATTTATGTTGGTCATTTTTGCAAGACTTAATCGACACGTGTTTCGGAATTTGTCAAGATTCCATTTGTCAAGATTCCATTGTTGGCACGCCATAGTGATGAATAGCCCTAATAATGGTATAATTTCATTCACAGCAACAAAAAACACATTGTTGTAGTCCAATGGACTATCGTATGTAAAATGTTTTAAATATTTTTGTTGGTTATTGACAATTGTTACTTACTAGCATAGTACAATTTCTTCGTCTTTCTAATTCACATTGTGGATAGAGTCGAATATGTATTAATGTTTTAGTTTGTGCAAAAACGATTTGTCATTAGACTCGTTTGCTACTTTGTAGTATATCGTTTCTATTTTTGCTAAATAATCTTGACAATGGAATCTTGACAAATTCCGAAACACGTGTCGATTAAGTCTTGCAAAAATGACCAACATAAATAAATTTAAAACAAAAAATAATTTTCTTGAAAATTATACTATGAGAATATCATGGTTTTAATTAGTAAAGAAAATAATGACCTCGAGCCAGAATAAACATCCTCACAAAATATAATATTTTAAAGGTCGAATAAAACAATTTTTATTTATTAATAAAAATTAATCAGAATTTCAAATTTATTTGTTTCGAAAATTGTTTAAAATTTGAAAAAATTATTTCGAAATAAGGAAAATTTTTGTTTTTATTATTTAAAATTTTTTTATAGATTGTTTTAGTTTCTAAAAAATCTTGCCTACATAAAGTTTAAAATCTTACTATTCAAACCCGGCATTATTTTTCACTTTTTTAGAAGTTTTTCGCATGAAAACAAAATTTTTATTGCACAAATTTAATTTTTTATTGCATATTTTTAGGTTTTTTAGTACATACTTTGAATTTTTTGGCGCATATTTTCGATTTTTAGTGCATGAAAATGTCATCCCTAGTAATGAGCAACCGTTATCTTCAGCATTACCCTAAAAATTACTTGAGCCGACGGAAGTGGTATTAATTTAAAATCTTCATAATTGCATTACTAAATGTCTGCTTCTTAACAAAATTTATAACTTTTACTAATAGTTTAACACAAATTACCTTCTTTTTATCCCAAATGCTTAAATAACTTTAAGTAATAAAATCTCATGTAAATTATACATTAAACTAATATAAAAATTATTATTTTATGACATCAAATAAAAATTAAATTGCATTAAAAAAAAGAAATGCAATTTTAGCCGACGGTATTTCTTGCGCAACTAAGCCTGTAAAATAAAACACTTTATTTTAAATCTCTAATACTTATATAAAAAGACACACAGAAGTCGATAAACGGCCTGGAAATTGTTAGGGAAAATTTTCAGACACTTCATTGACAAGTAAGGGACCAAAGAAATTTTGGATGTGTTGAAGACACAAAAAAACAAAATTTTTTTGTGACACGAGGTCTGACCATCATTTCATTTCTACATGATTTAGGCTTGCTGATTTCAATGGTGAAGTCCTTTTTTGAATCAATGGAACAGTTTTCTTGCAAATCTTCATCAAAATTTTGGACATCTGATTTCACAAATTTAATTTTACTAACAAGGGAAGTCTCCCTAGTGTCACCCGCGGATCTTTATGGAATTGGTTTTATTTTGTAGAGCAGAAAAAATAAAGGGATACGTATTTTTTTTTAACGGCAAAAATTCATATTTAGGGGGTAAACAGGAGGGGGGAAGACATGGCCATTTTTCGTTTATCTCCTATATTATGTAAAGAAACCTAGTCATGTGACATACCAAATGAAAGGTAATTGGAAAATCTATCTACGTGTGCTAAGAACGTGTCCAAACATGCGCCACTTTTTGTCATATTGACTAAAATACCAAAATTTTAGGACATTTTTGTTAATAAGTCGAAAAATATTAACATCTTTGGCCCCTTGTTAGCAGCACGAGATAGATAGTTTTAATACCTTTAATCTGATACCACACATGCCTATATTAATTTTGTTTAAATAGGCGTAAATCGTAAAAAACTGAAAAAGGTAAATTTCCCCCCACACAAATCGACCCCCCTAAAAATGAGTTTGGGTCGCTAAAAAAAAATACGTGTCGAATTAATTTTAATTCTTAACAACATATCCAAATTTCATGAAGATCGGAGGGTGACACTAGGGAGACTTCCCTTGTAAGTACAAAATGGGATAAAATTGTTTATGTTTTTGTAGTAAAAATCGCGATTTTTCTCATAATTTATTAATTTTTTTTGCAACTCCATAAATAATTTGAAAACCTGATCTAATTTATGTAAAAAGACCAATATGAGTTTTTAATTTATGCAAAAAAAAAAAAAAAAATAGAGACATCTAACTTTTTTTTTCAAATCGCAAAAAATAATTTTTTTATAATGACAGCATCCCTTTAAAATGTGATATATTGCTTCATCGTTTAATATAATTTGTAAGCATGCCTAAAAACCTTATGTTTAAAATTTTAAGCAAAAAAGTTTATTTTTGCAAAAGTTTTCTTAACAAAAACTGGTTTTAAGGTACATTCTTCTGTTAAAATTAGAGTTTTTCTTTTCCCGGACTTTTTCATTTCCCGGGAAAGCGGGATTCATTTTTAAATTTCCCGGGATCCCGGGAATTCCCGCAAAAACTAAAAACCCTAAATTTTTTGTCAAAAAAATATATAAAAAACCTTCTAAATGCGATTAAACTATTTATAATGTTTATTTACACCATAAAAATCTTATTTAGTACCTAAAAAAAAATAAGTTTCGAGAAAAAAAGAACAATTTTTGTTACACAGTTTTTATTAAAAAAACGGTAAAAATATGTCGAAGTCTTTTAAAAGTATTTTAAGTTTTGTGGATGTTTATTCTGGCTCGAGGTCATTATTTTTTTACTAAGTAAAACCACGATATTCTCATAGCATAATTTTCAAGATTTTTTTTTTTTTAATTTATTTATGTTGGTAATTTTTTTGTTGGTTATTGACAATCGTTGCCTTACTAAATAGTATAGTACAATTTCTTCGTCTTTCTAATTCCCATTGTGGATAGAGGCGAATATGTATTAATATTTTAGTTTGTGCACAAACGATTTGTCATTAGACTCGTTTGCTACTTTGTAGTAAATCGTTTCTATTTTTGCTAAATAATCTTGACAATGGAATCTGACAAATTCCGAAACACGTGTCGATTAAGTCTTGCAAAAATGACCAACATAAATAAATTTCAAACAAAAAATCATTTTCTTGAAAATTATGCTATGAGAATATCATGGTTTTAATTAGTAAAGAAAATAATGACCTCGAGCCAGAATAAACATCCTCAAAATATAATATTTTAAAGGTCAAATAAAACAATTTTTATTTTTTAATAAAAATTAATCAGAATTTGAGTATTAAATGTTTAAATGTTTAAATGTTTAAATGTTTCAAAGAAATGAAATTATAAGAAACTTTATCCAAAAAATTATTAAAAAAAATTTTAAAATTTAAAAATTCTGGTTTCTAGAAGAAAAACCCGTTAATTTCAGAGTCATTCCTTACACAGATTTTATATCAATTTATCGATTTAAAAAGAATCATGTCCAGAGACATAAATATTTTTTACAGGTCTCAGAAAGAAAATTTCTTAGCTTCTAAAAAAATTTATCAGGTTCTGATAATTGTATCCTATCAAAGATTTAGATATTGTGAGACATTTTTCATTTCGTAAGTCTCAGATTTTATGATATTTTTTAGTTAGAAGGTCTTTCTTGGAATACTTTTTGGGCCCTCCTGGTCCCTGCGTACGTTTCTGCCATCAATTATCAAAAATTTTAATAAAATCTCTAAAAAATCACATACAAAATAATCAATAGAAGTCGAAAAATCAACAATTTCAAAGAAACGACAATTCCCGGGAATTCCCGCTCTATTTCCCAGGATTTCGGGATCGAAAATTTACGGGAATTCCCGGGAATTCCCGTGAAAAACTCTAGTTAAAATCCCTAAAATTATGTTTTATGTTTTTGTTTTGTTAGCCATAAATATACAAATTTTGTTTAATAAGGTATTTTAAACCAGTTTTTGTTAAGAAAACTTTTGCAAATATAAACTTTTTTGCTTGAAATTTTAAACTTAAAGTTGTTAGGCATGCTTACATAACATACTAAAAGATGAAGCGGTACATCACATTTTAAAGGGATGCTGCCATTATAAAAAAATTATTTTTCGCGATTTAAAAAAAGTTAGATTTACCTATTTTTTTTTGCATAAATTAAAAACTCATATTAGTCTTTGAAATTATTTATGGAGTTCCAAAAAAAGCGCAAAATTAATAAATTATGAGAAAAATCGCGATTTTTATTAATAAATTAATACGTATATTTTGTTCCTGTTTAAACACCCGTCTTTTGAGTTCCAACTGTAAATTTACATTAATTCTACTTGTCGCCGGCGTCATGTTGTTACTGCAACTTGCTACACATTAAAAAAAAATGTATTTAATAAGTACATTTGCTATTAAGTAAGTGACTCATAAAAAAAAGTGCGTAATTATGTGAATTTTATTTAAAAAACTTAAATTATTTACAGCTGCTTAGTGCTGCTAGGAGATATTAACTATAAAATACATTTATATATAAAATAATGAAGTGAAAATCAAAGAAAAAAATTTCAACCGAAGTACTTAAATTAAATAAATTATGTATGCTGGCATAGACTTAGAAAGAGAGAGGCAACAAATCCACCTACTTAAAAATATAATGAAAAATTTATTTTTTATAGAATATTTTTGCTAAAGCGATTAAGTTTATTATTTTTTTAAATATTTTTTTAGCTTAATCATGGAAATAATTGCAAAGTGTTAAAAAAAATAACCCAGCAAAAAGAGAGATTACTTAAATTAAATAAATTTATTGTGGAAAGTTAAGTTTAAAGTAGAAAATTATATAAACAACTTTTAGATGAGCAAATCCATGGGAAATTTAACTGATCACCGATTTTTTTTAATTTTTGGTTGTTTGGTAGAGCTTCGTAAATTTTAAAAAACCATTTTAAAAAAACTTTGCAAATTTGTTGCTCAAGAATACGAAAAAACACCTCTCTGAAATTTTAATAGCGTTAAAATGACATTCTAAACTTTAATGCAAAATTTTGTTTTTAGAAATCCATGTTGCCCTTCCCAGGAATAAAGGACATTGAAAAAGTCAATATTGTCAAAAAAGCGCCTTTTTAAACGCCCATATTTTTTAAAGTATTTATCCAAAAAAAAGTAAAAAAATATAGTAGGTTGTAAGTGGCTGGTGACGTTTTACGTTAACACACGTAGATTCTGAGGTCCATTGTGATAAGACGTAGGTATGTTTTAAAAAAATGTTGTAGGATAAAAATAAATGGAGGTCGGTCTCACTAATGACCCCTCTCAGACGCACCATTGGACCGGAAGAAATTGATTAAATAAAACAAATTTACAAAAAATAAAAAAAATTGTATGGGGACCGCCTTAACAGTTAAAGATAGAGGGTAGGTGTGGTAAGAGAAAATGTTTGGACTAAAAAATTATTGTGGGTCGGTCATACATTTTGTTGTTCTAAGGGCACTATTAGGGCAGTTAGAGCGTTTGGAGCAAATTTTAGAATATGTCGTTTTGTGTGGGAGCCCCCTTAGAAATTGGAGATAGGGTATTAGTTTGTTCCAAAGAAATGTTAAAACGAAAAAGTAATGGGGGTCGGTCTTATAAAGGACCCCTCTATGACGCACCATTGGAGCATTAGAAATGATTTTAAGATTGAAAAATTACAATAACTTTTTTTCAAAAAATTTAAAAAAATTGTAATAATCGTTATTGCACGATCTTCCTGGGCAAAAAATTTGTAGAATCGATATGAGTTTTACTCAAAAAAATTTCCAAAAAATCGAAGAGTACAAACGTTTTCAAAAATGAGATTTAAATCTTAAAATTTTAAAATCGCATACTACACAGAAAAAAATAAAAATGAATTTCAATTACGAAATTCGTTGATTCAATTAAAAAATTAATTGATTTCGGACGTATCACGAAAATGCGCATATTAATTACTCATTTTGTTTGAAAATAGTTTTAAAACTTAATTAAATTGTTAATTGAATCAATTAAAGTTTTAATTGAAAATAAAATGGAAAACCAATTAAAATTGTAATTAAATAAACTAAAAAAAATTAATATAAAATTGAAAATCAATAATATAGATTTATTGATTCACATAAAATTTTTAAAAAGACCAAAACTCAATTTAATTTTAAAAGTTAAACTTCAAAAAATGCCCTAAAATAAATAAACATAGCATTTTTTTGTTTTATATAATTAAGAAATTTATTTTCTGTATTAAATATAAACAGTTGGTATAGTTTTGCATAGAAACATTATAGTAGTATTTTAAAATATCAATAACTATTTAAAACTACATTTTTATTTTTAAATCTTGTTATTGCATGCATTTTTGTCGCTTTAGTAAAGTTGAAACAAAAAAAATTTTATTATATTTCAATGTTAAAAACACAAGGCAAATGCCTCATATTATTTTTTTTTGTTTCAACTGTACAAATTTCATTAGCAAAACACTTTATCCGCAACGACCACTCGCCTTAAAGAAAACAATGAAACTAAATTTTTTTTGTTGCGTTTTATGTATTCATTGACTGCTACCACCAAAATATACAAAACAATAGTTAAAAAGTTTTTTTTTGTTGTTTTTTGCATTATTATTTTTTCATTGGCTACTAACACTAATGCATACAAAACTGGTTTCGTTTGTTTATTTTATTTTTGTTTTCAGTAAAGTTAAGAATTCAATTAAAACATTAATTGAATCAATTAAAATGTTTAATTGAAGTTAAATTTAATATCAAATCCATTTTTAATTAAAAAAAAAATTACGATATTATTTTCTGTGTAGACCGCTTTTAAGAATTTTTTGGGATTTTTTTTTTTTTAAATTACGTAAAAAAAAAAGTTTTTGAAAAAAAAAAATTGAAATTTGGACCATTATTGAAGAAGTTATGAGTAAAAGAAGTTTAAGTAAAGGAACAAACTACCAATTTTTAAAAATTCGATATCTTTTGAACGGGTCATAAAAAAAAATCTGAAAATTTACCACGAAGGAGTTTTCGAAGGGTACTAAAAACTGTAAACAAATTGGGAAAATCTAAAAAAAAAAAATTTCAAAGTGTGCGATTTGACATGGAATGCCCCATATATAATTGATCAGTGATCGATTTTAAGACATTCTAGCGATGTCCGTCTTTCCGACTGTCAGTCTGTTTGTCCAAAATATTACACGGAAATGACCCAAACTTATCATATTTATTGGAAGTTCTCCGGAGAGTTTTGTATTGCATTTGAGCGATATCGTTTTAGCCGTTTAAAAGTTATGAACGAAAATGTGAGATCACCTAAAAAATTTTGGTACATTCAACATAACCTAAAAATATAAAGTGCTTTAGTTCGGCTTCTGGTTGACATATGTGAACATAATTGAACACCAAATGGTATTTAAACAATTAATAACATATTTTTTGAAAAATAAAGAAAAAAATCGAGAATTTTTTTTTACCAAAATTTTTTTTTGCGGAAATTTTTTTTTTTTAAAATTTTTTTCTCCCAAAAGTAATTTCCTTTCAAATAAAGTTTTTTGCAATAATCTTTTTTAAATTGTGGAGGGTAGCAATAAACTAAACTTCTTAATTTTTAACAATGAAACTTTAGTTCAACAACATTTTTAATTGAATCAACAATAAATATGGTTAATATGACAAAAATGCATTTTTATTTACAATTAAACGTATTTATTAAAATCATTGTTAAAATATGTAACAATAAATTAAGCATTTTTTGAAATTGTGATTAATTTTTAATGAAAAATAAAATTAGTTTTATTCGACCTTTAAAATATTATATTTTGTGTAGGTTTATTCTAGCTCGAGGTCACTATTTCCTTTACTTATTAAAACTATGATATTCTCATAGAATAATTTTCCAAAAAATAATTTTTCTGTTTTAAATTTATTAAAATTTATTTTCTAAATAATCTTGACAATGGAATCTAACAAATTCCCAAACACGCGTTGATTTAGTCTTGCAAAAATTATCAACACAAATAAATTTAAAACAGAAAAATAATTTTCTTGAAAATTTTTCTATGAGAATATCATAGTTTTAGTTAGTAAAGAAAATAATGACCTCGAGCTAGAATAAACCTACTGAAAATATAATATTTTAAAGGTCGAATAAAAACAATTTTGACTTTTTAATTGAAAATAAAAAACTTAAGGTTTAACAATGAAACTTCAGTTCAACAACATTTTTAATTGAATCAACAATAAATATGATTAATAAAACAAAAATTAATTTTTATTTACAATTAAACGTATCTATTGAATGAAATTGTTAAAAAATTTAACAATAAATTTAAAATTTTTAGAAATGTTAGTTGTTTTGATAAAATCTAATGTAGGATTAGTTTTAATTAAATATCTAGTTATATTAACAACTTTTATACCCTCCACTCTAGTGATAGAGGGTATATATAAGTTTGCCATTCCCTTTGTAACACATCGAAATATTGGTCTAGGATCCTATTAAGTATATATATTTATGATCCTCGATCGATTTTAAGTCGATCTAGCGATGTCCGTCCGTCCGTCCGTCTGTTTGTCTGTCCGTCCGTAGAAAACACGCTAACTTTTGAAAGACTTTACAGAGGCTACTGAAGTTTGGCATATATGTTGGTCATTTACCTGGTCAGGCTGGTATTGCAATCCAGCCAAATCGGTCCAGTGGTTCAAAAGTTATGAGCAAAAGAGTAAATTTTGGCAAGTTTTTCGCGAATTTACGAGATAAAAAACACGATAACTTTCGAAAGACAATAATAAGACTGCTGAAAAGTGGTATGTATCTTTTTGGTATTGAATTTTAGCTCAATCGGTTCAGTGGTTCAAAAGTTATAAGCAAAACCCCGAATTTCAGATTTGGTTCATCTTAAATACCACGTGGTAAACAAGTTTAAAAAGCATTGGTGGTAACTGAACAATGCTTTTCAAACTTGTTTAGTTTAAAAGCAATGTTTTTTAAACTAGTTTAGTTTTAAAAGCATTGGTAACTTAAAAATTACAGTCGAAAAAAATTTTACACTCAAAAAAATTGTACACTCAAAAAAAATTTTACACTCAAAAAAATTTTTATTTTTTTTACAAAAATGTCAATATTATGTGTACATACGTACGTGCCTTCACTCAGAAATATTTTTACAGTAAAAAACATTACACTCGAAAAAAGTTTTACACTCAAAAAAAAAAAATTAGTATTTTTTTTTTTAAATGACAAAAAAGAGTTTGTTACTCAAAATAAAATATTTCTAATCAAAATTGTTAATTTTTTCACGTTAAAAATGTACTATCCTTTAAAAAAAGGCATTGTGGAGGGTATTCATAGATTCGACAAAGTCGAATTTAACTTTTCTACTTGTTTCTGTTATAATGGAGTTGCTTAGAATTGAAGTTGATACTTCGTCAAATATTTTGCTGGGTTTTCTAAAAAATTAACAAACATCATTTATGCATTAACACAAAAAGGCCTTATTAAAACCAATTATGTATGCAAAATTTAAAACAAAAAAAAATCTGAAAATCCGTTTAGATCTTTTTTTTTTTTTTGCATTTTAATAGTAAATTAGTCGTTTATTTTTTTAGATATTTTTCAAAGATAATTAAATATAATTCTTAATTGCTTTAAATTTTGTTTGATTTACAAGAAAATGAACTACCCGAGCTAAAATCTTAATGTAATTGCCTGATTCTTCGGTATTTCATTAATGGAATGTAAAATACCGAATAATAGAAAGATAAAGATCAGATACCCATGAATCATATCACCGTTCGACAAAAATAAGAAAAGAAAATAGTCGTTAAACACGAACCGGATAATATGCAAGATAATAAATATGGTAAAATTGCATATAGTTTTTTTATTTCGTGATGCTGTTTTCTTTTTCAAGAACTTTTTTATTTCGTGATTCTGTTTTCTTTACAAAAGAACTTTAAGGTTTTAGAGGATAACTTTTTTGTAAAATATTTTTTAAATATTTGTACTTGTCCCAGGATGCCACTTGTGATGACAAGTGAAAGCGAAAGATCTCCGCTAATTTTCCCATTTTATTATTTTGACATATCAGGAAGAAGGAAGTAACTTATGCACCTTCAAAACTTTATCCTTTAATATCCTTGAAAATTTTTAACAAAATATTTTGGTAAAGTTTTAAAAAGACCTTAATCAAATAATTTTCCTGATTTGGCAAAATAAAAAATGGAAAAATTAGCAAAGATTCTTCTGTTTTATTTGTCATCAATAGTGATATTATAAGACAAGTACAAATATATTTAAAAAATAATTTACAAAATGTTATTTTTTAAAACTTTAAAGTCCTTTTTAAATAAAACAGGATCACACATTGAAAAACTTTAAATGCAGTTTTTTTCCATTTGATCTCTTCATTCGGACATATATCATCCGGTTAATGTTTAATATTGACGGTGTATTAATTCCATTATAAAATTTTTTTGAGGAAACCTATTTAATTAGAAATGTTTGAGTGAAAAAATTAGGTGGGAAATATTTTCAGTGAAAAAACTTCAGATTTTAGCATTCATGAAAACGTCTTAAAAGAATTTAATTTTTGTATTGGTTGATTTAATTTTTTTTACCCGGTTTTATATACTTAGCTAAAATTCATAATAAAAATTTTTATGAGACTCTTGTTTGTTTGATGTTGCAATTAAAATAAAACCATTAAATTTTTTTTGTGGTAGTTTTTTTTTCTCAACATAACATAACATGTTGCCAGCATTATAATTAGCTAAAAGCTACTTATACTTACTGCAAAAAAAAAAATAATATGCAATAATTTTTAAAATGCATACAAAAAGTTCACCTTAAACAAACATATGGGACAACATATGGTGACTAGTTAAGCAAAGCCACTTTAATGCTACAAAAACCAAAAAAGTTGCTGTAAACAATATTAAGTTAACAAGAAAATAAAAGAAGTAGTTTTTGTTTTTAATTAAATGGCAAAAATCGTTTTTGTTTAACCCAGATATTAAAATATACATCAAATATGTTTTTTTTTTGAGGATTTCAATATTTTATAGTCAATTAAAATTGTTTAAGATTTTTATGTTGTAAAGAAATATTTTGTGTTTGACGACAAGAATGAGCAACACTTGATCGATCATTTGTCTTAAACCGAACCTATTCGAGAGTGTAAGTAGCTGCTGACATTTTATGTCAGCACACTTACAAACTGAGGTCAGTTATGATGCCACGGAAAAAAAAATAGAGTATTCGAATATTGGTGTATGAGCAAATCCATGGGAAATTTCACTGACAGATCACCGCTTTTGTTTATTTTTTGTTATTTGATAAAGCTTCGTAAATGATTAAAAACCATATATATATATTTTTTTTTGGATCAATACTTTGAAAGATATGAGCGTTTAAAAAAGCGCTGTTTTGACAATATTGGCTTTTAGATAGTTTTTTTTTTTGAAAATTTATTGCTCAACAATACGAAAAATCAACTCTCTGAAATTTTAACAGCGTTAAAAGAGCCTTTTAGACTTTAAAACAAAAGTTTTGCTTTTGAAATCCATGGTGTCCTTCCCAGGAAAAAGGACATTCAAATATTGGTGATCCGTTAGTTAAATTTCCCATGGATTTACTCATATGAAATTTTTTCTCAGATCATCGCTACATTGAGTTTTAAATCAGAGAGCGTGACCCGGTTGAGACAGTCTTCAGAACCTCATATTCTGGAGTAAATTGACTGGCTGGTTGACCATATAACAAATGTTTGCAATAGGTCCCAGGATGCGCCGTGCCCTTCTAAAAAGCCTAAGTTGAAAAATAGATACATTGGTGGTCAAATGAGTTGCAGACGAGCAGAGGTTCCTGCAGAAAGCTCTTTAATAAGGCTAAATCTTCAAGAACGCACGAGGACAGGGGTGCATGCAGGCTGCAACTTCAGAGTTATAAGAAGATGATCAGAATTGCGAAATGTGATTCTTTGAAAAACTTCTGTGGAAACATAGAAGACGTTTCTGAGGCATCCAGGCTGTGCAAAGTTCTGGCTTCTTCTTCTTGCACCCTGGGATACCTGAAAAATCCTGATGGGGTGTGTTCTTCCTCCAATGGAGAGTCGCTGGATCTCCTTCTAAACCCGCATTTTTCGGGCAATTCCATGACACAGTTTCAAGCTTTGGAACGTTGTGACGCCCAAGCATCTGAAATTGCTTCGGAAAAAATAAATATGCCAATATTAATCTGGGTGATAAAAAGCTTCAGGCCCTATAAATCCCCTGGACCTAATGGTCAAATCCCGGCTGAGATGCAGCAAGAGTCGGACTATATAGTCCTGAACGTATACCCCTTTAAAATAGAGGTATACCAGAGTCGTCTTTATCCCGAAGGCTGGGAAAAATTCTCACACAGCTCCGAAGGATTTCAGACCAATTAGTCTGTCTACTTTTTTGTTAAAGACAATGGAACGAATGATATACTCATATTAGCACAGAGTGATTGACCTGAGGTTGCTTACGACAACGCAACATGCATACAAAAAGGGTAGATCAACAGAAAAAATCACTTCGTGAGCTCGTCGGTACCATCGAGAGATCGCTTTCCGTATAGGAGTACACTTTGGTGCCCTTTCTTTATATAGAGGGGGCTCTTAATAATGTCATCCCAGACTCTATAATTGTGGCATTGTCTGGTCTGGGAGTAAAGCGTGATATCGTTTTAATGGTAGAAAATCTACTTGCCAATAGACAGACGTCTGAATTGAAAGCGTCTGTCATATCTTGATTTGTCAATAGGGGCACACTACAGGGAGAGGTTCTTTCACCGCTTATTTGGAACCTGGTACTGAATTCAATGCTGCTATCTCTAGAAGCACGTGGTTGTCGCATATGCTAAAGTGAAAGCATCTGCCAATATTAAGGGACATGCTTCAGGGTCCTCTGAAAGATCTGTCTAAATGGGCAAGAGGCTGTGGTCTGGGAGTTAATCCAAGGGAGCTAATACAAGGAAAAATAAGATTCCTACTTTTGATCCTATTGCTCTGGACGGCACTGAAATCACCTTCTCAAATGGAGCCCAGTATCTTGGAGTTTATCTAGATAGGAAGTTGAATTTCAGGCGTAATATTGAGGAACGGTTGAGAAAAGCAACGATTGCTTTATATTCCTGTAAAAGGGACATTGGAAAACAATGGGGTCTTAGCCCTCAAGTCGTTCATTGGATCTATACAGCGGTGGTACATCCAATTCTGCTGTATGGAATTATTCTCTGGTGGCCTGCTTTAGAGACAAAAGGGAACTGTGTCTTCATCACGAAGGTACAGAGAATGGCGTCGATGTGCATCACTGGTGCTCTTCGTACTATACCTACGACTGCATTAGAAATCCTCCTTTACCGGATACCATTTCATATATGGGGCAAAACGCGTCAACGGTCCACACCCAAAAACAAATGTTGTCCGATTCAAGTATAATTTTGGCAAAATATTAGGTTAATGATAGGTAGTATAAATTACAAATACAAAATTTTTGATGAAATATTGGCAGAGTTACAGGGTTGGAAAGTTTTGATGTTTTTGAAAAGAACATATTTTGGTGAATTTTAATTAACACTTCGATGAAACAAAAATTATAATTTAAAAAACTAATTTTAAAGTATTTTTGATGGCCTTTAAAATGGCATTTGTGGTTTTTTTGAAAAAAATAAATTTGACCTTAAAATTCAAGGTCAAAATATTAAGTTGTAATTATCTTATAAGGGTCGCACTTTTAAATTTTTTTCACTAAGCCCATTAGAAAGCTTGACATTTTTTTTAATTTCGGTTTTTTAAAAAAAATGGTATGTATGAAACTTTATGAGAAATCAATTTTTTAGGAGTATATGACACTCAAATTGTACTGAAATCGCTTTAATGTGCATATAATAACAACAACAAAAATCAATGCTTAGATAAAGTGTGCGTTGTAAACACACACAACAAACGTTGCACGCATAAAAAATAAAGAAATCAGTACAGTTTGGGTGTTATGTACTCGTAAAAAAATTGATTTCTCATAAAGTATCATACATACCATTTTTTTTAAAAAAACCGAAATTAAAAAAAATTTCAACCTTTCTAGTGGGCTTAGTGAAAAAAATCTAAAAGTGCGACCCTTATAAGATAATTACAATTTAATATTTTGACCTTGAATTTTAAGGTCAAATTTATTTTTTTAAAAAAAAACACAAATTCCATTTTAAAGGCCGTCAAAAATACTTTAAAAGTCGTTTTTAAAATTATAATTTTTGTTTCATCAAAATGTTAATTAAAATTCACCAAAATATGTTATTTTCAAAAATATCAAAACTTTCCAACCCTGTAACTCTGCCAATATTTCATCAAAAAATTTTATATTTGTAATTTAGAATACCTATCATTAACCTACTATTTTACCAAAATTATACTTTAAATTGGACAACATTTGTTTTTTGGTGTGGACCTTTGACGCGTTTTGCCCCATATTAGGTAGGCAGTATGCGACTACGTAGGCAATTCGACTTAATAGCACAATGAAATGGATGAGCAGCGATTGTGGCCATAGTGCGATCTTGTAGAAGATAGCAATACCACAAAAAGTGGACTGTACTCCATCTATGAGCCTTTTTTAACACCCCATTACAACTATGATACCATCCAGGGAGTCTTGGATGAGGGAAATTCCGGGCAGTGGAGCTCCCATATATTTTTACACGGATAGATCGAGGCTGCACGAACAAGTGGGCTTTGCAGTATTTTCGGAGGAGCTTGGGTTGAGCTTGGCACGATGTTTGCCGGATCATTGCAGTTTTTACAAGGCAGAGAAGCTGGCAATAAAGTAAGTGGCTGACTGGTTGAGCTGCAATGTATTGTCTACAACTGCAGTCAACATCAATTCTGACTGTCAAGCCGCGTCAAGTCTCTGGAGTTCATGTTTCTGAAAACAAAAATCTGCCTTAACTGCCGCACGTCTTTAAATGAGATGGCCAAGCAGTTTGACATAAGACTCATATGGGTCCCAGGGCACAGAGACATTCCAGGGAATTGCAAAGTCGATGAGCTAGCAATACTGGGAACTACCTTACAGGTTCCAACAGAATTGGAATGAGTTGGTAAGCCTCTGTAAACTTGCAAGCAAAACCTACGGCTGTTCCGCGACGGAGACTAATCTAAGATGGGCAAACGGATGGGACGTAAGAGACAGCACGACAAATGTGGCCTTCTTTTATTCAGAAGCGCACAAGTGAGCTGATATCGCACAAGTGAGCTGATATTTCGACGGTGGTTGCTTTAATTACCGGACACTGTATTCTATAAGAAGACAGTCGATATAAGTCTTCTTAAGCACAAGATAAGTATTCAAGAAAGTTAATATCTATGCTACAAACATGTTTTGAAGGTTTTATATTAAAAATTTACATAATTTATGTTGTAAATTTTGATATACCTACCCTAACCTCAATCTCATATTTATAACACCACCCTTGTCAACACCTTCAGACTTGAAAAAAAAATACAAAA